>JASDDO010000026.1:432799422-435347920 GCA_030015575.1 Agapanthus africanus
GATGCTACACACTCGGTTTGTCTTCTGATTGCTTTTAGAGTTTTTGCTTTGCACAGTGATATATATGATATATCCCGCACCTCATTCGACGAGGAAAGGACCGACGATCCCTTCACCGGAGTGACTCCTTTAGCAAAACTAGAAAAGCCTCAAAAGCACTCCATTTTCAAAATCATTCGATCCTACAACGATATCAAGTTCATTACGCAATAGGTTTTCAGAAAAACCTGTCGTAGCCCTCCGTCATTTCAGATAAGTAGTAGTTAGTATTCGTGCTACGTTTGTTGACTATGTTAAGGCGTAGTGTGCGGTAGCTAATTAGTGCTTATCTGCATAAGCATATGATGCGGTTGGATTAGGGTAGTCGTGCGACTTTGTTGACTATGTTAAGGGTCGTGCGGGTGGGTTTAATTCAATCGGGAAATGACGGGTTAAACTTGACTAGCACTTATGATTTGTTGACTATGTTAAGATCATATAGCTGCTAGGGGCAAAATATTATCGGGAATTTCAAGTGTTGAAATTTGCAATGAGATTGCATACCTTATATGAGATAGTTGGATCCCGATACCCACTGCGAGTAAGAGTTACTCCTGGGAGAGTTTTACACATTACAATTAGCCGATCAAGTAGGTGTCTAGAAAGATGTTAACGAGGTTACGCTCTGGGAAAACGAGGTTTACATTAATTAGGTTCGTGCGGAAGCACGGGGGACCTCCCTCAAAGTACCGACACTGGCCTGGCTGAAAGATTGGCGAACTTGTAGTGTGTAATTAATCCCAGGCTAGTCTTTCCTTTTAGGGTTTGAAGGAAGATTTGATAAAAACAGTGGAGCCATCCTGATTAGATAAAATAATAACCAATCTATTCTTGCAAGCGCACGCTGAGTGTTTTCTTCTCTCTCTCTCCAGTAGCGACCATATCACGCCTTAATCAAGATAATAATACGGAATATTGACCGAACCCGCTTGTTATACTGAGCTGGGGAACGTTGATCCCCACTCCAACTTATAATTGTTATAAGACAGAGCAGGAAATAGGGGAATACCAGAATTTCTTTGCCGCCCAAACGAAGAAGTGCATATGATGCACTTTCTTCGGGTGGTGTTCATTACAAAGAACTGTTTCTCAGTATCCTCCGCATCCTGGGTATATGTGTAGGGTTCCTAGGCACCCTAAGGAGGTCTCACAAGGCATCAACCATGCCAATTTCAAAAATTACGGTGCCGAGAAACCCTAGACTAGATCGTTAACTAGAAATTTAGGCGAAAAAGCAACTAGTTAACACTTAACTAAAAGTTTAACGGAAATACAACCTTAGTAGATCCGGTGCTCCACCTCCATAGCTCCGCAACGAAGTCCCCTCGCTGTCCAAAAGAAGTCCCCGGGCTCTAGCGTCGGCTTCGTCGGAGAAATGGCGAGCTAGGTCGTCGATGTCCATGCCGAAGATGATCTACGTCGAGGCATCGCTAAATCAAGCTCCAACTTCACCAAGTCCAAAAACTTGTGAAGAGAACACACTCTACTACTTGGCAAGAGGTAGAGGATGAAGAAATAGAAGTGGGTAGACTTTAGAATTGGATTTCTCACTCTTTATCATCAATCACCATTGATGACCTAAGCTTTTTCTTCCTTGCTCATGAAGAAGAAGAAGAAAGAAATATATCATTAGTATTAAGTAAAATGAAAATAATCATAATACTTATCATCTAATGAACCATGGTCAAGTGTAAAGAATGAATCATGGTTAGTGGGAATGGTTAGGGTTAAGCATGAGACAAAATGGTCACTTAGGTCAAAGCTTCATGAAGCTTCAACTAGAATACAAAGAAAGCCACCATTTTGCATTATGCTTATCTTTTTCCAAAATGAATAAATAAATAAATAAATAGATATGAAAATGAAAACCCTAACCATTGTATAACCATGGTTTAAACTTTACACAAAACACAAGTTAGCATGCATCATCAAACATGATACATACAAGTGCACAAAATCATATCGCATATGCAATGCGCACACCCGAGTGAGAAAATCCATCTTAAAGTGAACCAATACTAGTTAATGCAAAGTAATATATCAAATATATAATTATACATTAAATCATTAAATCAACACTTGATTTAACGATCCGGTCATATCGCATATAACCGACTAGTATCCTATGTATCGGCTTATCGAATCAACCTTTGATTCGATAACTAGGGTATATCGCATATAACCTAATCGATACATTCATCGCGAGAATGGAATACGGTATCACATACACGCATTATTATCGGTCCCGCACATATCTCATATGCGCTCCTATTTCGTTTCGCTTGAGCCAGGAAACCTCTGTGTAGGACTCTAAAGACTCGTCAATACGCCGGCAGCAGGCGATGATCATATCAAACACCCACAAGCCGCAAGCGGTCTGCTAAACGTAACGGCCACCGGGTATTGAGCGATCTGAAGATCGACGAGCAAGCCCGCTCACACTCCAGTGAATCCGACCAGTAACACTACCGTACAGTCCGGTCTGATATGTCGCATATCTCGCCTAGGGGTGGAAAACGTCAGACCCCAATAGCTTGATAAGTCGTGTCGATATGAGGTCTATAACAATTCGGAAAACTACAGGTAACACTTACCAGTAAATCTCAGCAACCCTGGCCAGGGATTTCCTGTTATAGCCAATCGAACACAGCGCAACATCAACTCCCTATACCGGGAGAGACGAATCCCCTCCTATCGCTCATTGCCTCCATGTGACTCGGGACTGTACCCAAAAACCACACCGTTTTGCACGCCCTCTTGGAAGTGGTAAGATGGAAATCAAAGCACAGTGGGAACCACACAAGACTCTATGACGATCTCGGGTCAACAGACTACTCTGTACCAGTGTCACCAGAGAACTGCCATCTGACGTGAGGTATAATACCATCTGGGAGTTCTCGGCGAGTCCGTCCAGTGTACCCAGTCTCTACTGAGCACCCGTATATCATCTCTGATGTCAAACACCGATGGATATGGGATCATCCATCGCCCATCTACATGGGTCGAGAAGGTACACGCTAGTCTACTCTGGTATATCGATGCCCCGTCTCGATACACCCACGACTAGGGACTTGAAGGATGTACTTATGGACTACCATGTCCCCACTAGTATGATCTGCATCATAGTCCAGGTAGTCATGCACACATCCTAAGGGCTTTACCAATATGTAACAGAGAGACAATCAGTATACACGTTAAGGTAAAGTTCAACCAGATAGCATACTATCATGTCGAGCAAGAAAGTCCTCACTATATATTTCCCAGCATCCACTACAATATACATCCTATGTATAGTAATGGCCTCTAGGGCATACATATAACTAACAATCTCCCACTTGCACTAGGGCCATCTGTAGCAGTGGTTTGAAGTATCTCATACTCAACCATCCCATAAAAGTCTCTCTCTGGGAAAAGGCCTTTCGTGAGTGGATCCGCTGTGTTTGTCCTCTGAGTCTACTCTCCTAACCTCGATCCCTTGGAGATCAACCATCTCCATGATCAGGTGATACTGCCTTAGAATATGTCTGGATCACTGATGGGACGGACGTTCCTTGGCATAAGCCACAACTCCATTGTCACATAGTGGGAGGAACATGGTTCATCTTATGAACCAATATATACCCAAACAGCCTCTTTGGTAGCATCTTAAATAGCGATGTATCAAGCCTTTATCGTCCAGTATGCCACGGTATCTAGCTTGGAACTCTTCCAACATACCGTCCTTTTACTGAGGGTAAAGACAACGCCTGCGACTGACATTCAGTCGTCTTTATCACCCTGGAACCCTTCCAGTGATTCTCCCCAGGATCGATTGATACCATCTCACTACAACTAGTGAGAATCCTAACATCCAATTAGATCTATCTCATAGATCCAAACCCAGGATTTAGGAGGTATCACTTTGATCCTATATGGAGAATCATTGTGATATGCGGAGATTGATCGAGCGTAGCATAGGAAACTCCTTCCCTATCAAGAGTATGTCATCCACGTACTCTACGAGGATCGGCACCATACTCCCTACTACCTTCTTGTTTATACAAGGTTCATCTACCATTTTGATGATGTCAACTTCTTTGACCGCTTCATCAAAATAGATGTTCCAACTCCGCGATACCTGCTTTATCCTATAAAGCATCTTGCACACGTTTCCGCTGCTCCCACTGTCTACGAAGCCCTCTGGCTGTGTACTTATAGACACTCTCTTCTAAACATCATTTAGAAAAGCTGTCATGACACCCAACCACCAGATATCGTAGTCAAGGTATGTAGCCGTGGCAAGTAGGATCTGGATGGACTTAAGCATAGCTACTTAGAAAAGGTTTCATCATCATCCATACCTGGTCAATGATGTAGACCTTTAACAAGTCTAGCTATGAAAGTCTCAACTTTTCCAAGTACACCAAGTAATCTTCTTAAGATATACTTGCTCCTGATGTGGATTTAACCCTTCAGATATAGCAACTAAAGTCCATACTTTGTTGGTGTATAAGGATTCCATCTCAGATCGCTAAGCATCCAGCCATTCTTACAGAGTCCCACTCCTGATGGCCAGGTCGAAACTAGATGGGTCATCATCTCATGATGCAATCCTCGCTCCCACTGTCATAGAGAAACAGAAGTATCTCTCAGATGGGTGAGGAACCCTACTAGATCGGCGGAGAGGCTGAGATTTATTGGTAACTATTGAATCCTTTGGTTCTTTCAAATCATCAGCTGCAGTTTGTATAGCTGGAACCTTTCCAGTTCTACATTACAGATCTTGCCTCGAGCTTGTCCGGATTATGCTTTTAGACATAGCCCGGACAACCCTAAATCTTAACTAACTTAAGACATGGGCTCTTCCCTTTCCATATCAAATATGAAGTGGTAGGCAACTGATTTGATTCGAACCCTATTCAATATGTATGCAGCTTCTCAAGCGCATAACTCTCAAAAGGAAAAAGGTAACTCAGTAGTACGCATCATAGAGCACACCATATCATATAGGGTGTGATTGCTCCGCCCCGATATACCATCGTGCTATGGTGTATACAGAGGAGTAATGCTGAGAGAGAATCTTATTCTCCTTTAGAATAGTCCAGGAATTCCGTGCTCAAGTATTCTCCTCCTTGATCGCATCAAAGGACATAATACTTATACCCGTATTTTGGTTCTCTACTTCTAACTTATATTCCGTGAATATCTCAAAAGGTTCGGACTTGTGTTTCAACAGGAACATTTGTCTGAATCTTGAGAGATCATCAGAGAACGTAATGAAGTATAAAGAACCAGTCCTGGCATGTGTAGACAGGGGACCTGCATACATTAACATGTATCATCCCAAGAGTTCACTAACTCTTTCTCTGTTTTTCAGTAAACGGAGCTATGGTCATCTTATCTTTGTGACATGACTGGCGAGTTTCACAAGATGTAAATTCAAACTAATTTAAATATGCATCTTTATGTAACTCTAGCTAGTCGGGTCGCATTGATATGACCTAGTCTACAATACCTCAAGAAGGATTCGTTCATTTCTGAACTCTTCCTCTTATGTGTGTTCCATATACTAAGAACTATAGTTTGATTTAGAACATCAACGCTTTTAGATAACGTGCCTGAACCGATCAACTTTTGATATAGGAAATGTTCAAAACATTATCCAACAATACAAAATTATATCCTTTCTTTAGTAATAAAGAGACTGATATGATTTTGTATATCAGGTTCGGTATCTAATAACATTCGTTCAGAATCAATGTATTGGTAATACAGGGTGACAGTGACCAACAGACTTGGCTGCAACACTTGCCCCGTTTTCTGCCTCATGAAACTTATCACCCGTTCTCAGTTCTCTACCTTTCTGTAGCCCTATGTAACAGATTACATATCTGGGATCCTGATCTGGTATCACATACCCAGGATGTAGAGGATACGGAGAAACAGTTCTTTGTAATGAACACACCCGAAGATGATGCATCTCATACACTTTCTTCGTTTGGGCGGCACGGGAATTCTGATATTCCCCAATTTCCTGCTCTGTCTTATAACAATTATAAGTTGGAGCGGGACCAACGTTCCCCAGCTCAGTATAACAAGCGGGTTCGGTCAATATCCGTATTATTATCTTGATTAAGGCGTGATATGGTCGCTACCTGGAGAGAGAGAGAAGAAAACACTCAGCGTGCGCTCTTGCAAGAATAGATTGGTTATTATTTTATCTAATCAGGATGGCTCCCACTGCTTTTTATCAAATCTTCCTTCAAACCCTAAAAGGAAAGACTATCCGGGATTAATTACACACTACAAGTTCGCCAATCTTTCAGCCAGGCCAGTGTCGGTACTTTGAGGGAGGTCCCCCGTGCTTTCGCACGAACCTAATTAATGTAAACCTCGTTTTCCCAGAGACGTAACCCCGTTGACACCTTTCTAGACACCTACTTGATCGGCTAATTGTAATGTATAAAACTCTCCCAGGAGTAACTCTTACTCGCAGCGGGTATCGGGATCCAACTATCTCATAGAAGGTATGCAATCTCATTGCAAATTTCAACACTTGAAATTCCCGATAATATTTTGCCCCTAGCGTCCTATGACCTTGACAGAGGTCAATAAACCATAGGCTGCTAGTCAAGTTCAACCCGTCATTTCCTGATTGAAGTAAACCCACCCGCACGACCCTTGACAGAGGTCAACAAGGTCGCACGACTACCCTAAATCAATCACATCATATGCTTATGCAGATAAGCACTAATCAGCTACCGCACACTACGCCTTGACAGAGGTCAACAAACGCAGCACGAATACTAACCAGTACATATCTGAAATGACGGAGGGCTACGACAGGTTTTTCTGAAAACCTATTGCGTAATGAACTTGATATCGTTGTAGGATCGAATGAATTTTGAAATGGAGTGTTTTTGAGGCTTTTCTAGTTTTGCTAAAGGAGTCACTCCCGGTGAAGGGATCGTCAGTCCTTTCCTCGTCGAATGAGGTGCGGGATATATCATATATATCACTGTGCAAAGCAAAAACACTTAAAAGCAATCAAAAGACAAACCGAGTGTGTAACATCTACCAGTTATTGCTAAAGGAGTCACTCCCGGTGAAGGGATCTCGGTCCTTTCCTCATCGTATAAGGTGCAGGATATATCACATATACCGCTGTGCAAAGCAAAAAACTGTAGCTACCTGTTTTATTTTGAAATTCGATTCTACAACATCTTAGGTTTCTTTTATTTCATTAATCACATTAATGAAGTCCCATCATTTAAGTACCTAAACATCACAGATAAATACGACGTACACTTATGCCATCCGCATTCGCCTCGATGTCCCCTCGTGCACCGTTAGGTTAGGTAACTAACGGCAGAGCGGGGCAGGGCTAGCACGGGTGTAAAACATAAGTAACATCTATATAATATATCATATATACTATATACAGTATCTATCACAGAACATCTCATGATCACATCACAGATATCGCAGCAGAAGAATCATATGAAATATTGGATATACTAGGACGTCCGTGTTTTCAATACGAGCCAGTATAAAACATGGATTCCACGGTCGCGATGAATAGCCAAACCCACACCCCTAGATCCCTATGAGAGCGGCAAGCAACCCTACCAATTCTAGAGTTAGGAGACCCGGACTCGACTCCTCGAGTTGGTCTCCCACTGGACTCCAGAACCCGGTTACTTGTGCCCTCCTCCTTGGGTCTATCCTAGTGCGGAAAAGTAAATAATAAACAAAGGGTGACATCTTCCGCAACCTGGAAGTGCCCCAATAAAAGAATATTACATACAAGTTTTTACATGAATGAAAAGGAAAAACACTCATCTCACATAAAAACCCCCGGCTATTCAAACACGACGATCCAATATAACATATCCAGCAACACATAACATCACATGTCATCAACGTAAGTAAATATGTCCATCCCAATTGCCGTTGACATATAGCAACGAAACCGGCAATATCACATATTACACTTACGGTCACAAAAAAGAAAGTGTAAAACTACAACAGTTGGAATCCACAACCACCTCAGACATCGCATACCTGACCAAATGAATTCCTTAGACATCGCATGCCTAACAATTATAAACCCCGCATTTTAGTCTCAAAATCGAAAACACTTTTCAATACCAAGTCGGGCAATTCAACTAGATTCCCGACATCCTGATCGAATGCTCGTCGTAAATTTCAGTAGACGGCCGCACCCCTGATACCGTCGACGAAGTGCACCAAGGCGGAACACCGCTGCCGCGAGCACCCTTACGAATGCTTTCGGCGACGGGGTTCTCCTACAGTCACTTGGTCGGGGCTATGGGGTGTAGCTGTCTATTAAGTTTAGCCGGCGAGTATCCGCGTACGCTACGTGATTGCGACGGACTTTTGATCACATCAAAATTCTGTGGCAACCGATCAAGTGAGACTAACTGCTATGTTTATAATATTCATTCAGTTAACTCATAACTTATTGTGAATTCCAATTATTGTATCCCATTCCGGATAAATAGAAAATGTTAAACTTTCCGATCGAACGATCGAACACCCAAGTTTTCCCGATACAGATCAACGCATGAAACCAGTCTAACAACATTCAGTTCGTGCCTCAGTACCAACGGTCCAGCCGTAGAAGGGTCAAGCCAACGCCTCACATGTGGCACGCCGTACTGCCCCAAACCCGAAGGTTCAAAGGGCAGTTCAAGACGGTCACATAATCGAGTTAAGGTTTGTTGTCTTCTAGAGGGACCATCGCGTTACTTGCACTACTTAGAACGTCGTTAAACTACGGAAAAAATCCAACACTTGGAAATTTCCCGACAGGGGAAAAATTGGGTAATTATATCTGGTCGAACTTTTTAACATATTCTAAAATTTATCCGGAAAGCCAAATAGACAAAATTTGATACTCCGATCGAAACACCGAATCCCCAAAACAACCCCTGAAAATCAACTCTTGAATAATATATTAAAATTATCAAGAAAACAGAAGAGTCAAATATAACAATTACTGTGCAAACAAAAGTCAACGATTCAATATAACGGCCGCGGAACCGCCGCCCCACGTGGGGTAAGGCCGCGGTTCCGCGGTGGGTTGACGGAGTTAGGGCTCCATTTTGCACAGTAATTCATAAAAAACCTTGCTTAATTTTCTGCATATTTTTAATATGGAAAAATCCAGATTTTTAAAAATTGGACAGAGAGCAAGTTTGCGATCGGGTTTCGGTTCGTTCGGACTTCAAATCGCGTCTAGACTTCGCCTATGGCTCTAGCTAGGCTCTGATACCACTGTAGGGTTCCTAGGCACCCTAAGGAGGTCTCACAAGGCATCAACCATGCCAATTTCAAAAATTACGGTGCCGAGAAACCCTAGACTAGATCGTTAACTAGAAATTTAGGCGAAAAAGCAACTAGTTATCACTTAACTAAAAGTTTAACGGAAATACAACCTTTGTAGATCCGGTGCTCCACCTCCATAGCTCCGCAACGAAGTCCCCTCACTGTCCAAAAGAATTTCCGGGCTCTAGCGTCGGCTTCGTCGGAGAAATGGCGAGCTAGGTCGTCGATGTCCATGCCGAAGATGATCTACGTCGAGGCATCGCTAAATCAAGCTCCAACTTCACCAAGTCCAAAAACTTGTGAAGAGAACACACTCTACTACTTGGCAAGAGGTAGAGGATGAAGAAATAGGAAGTGGGTAGACTTTAGAATTGGATTTCTCACTCTTTATCATCAATCACCATTGATGACCTAAGCTTTTTCTTCCTTGCTCATGAAGAAGAAGAAGAAAGAAATATATCATTAGTATTAAAGTAAAATGAAAATAATCATAATACTTATCATCTAATGAACCATGGTCAAGTGTAGAGAATGAATCATGGTTAGTGGGAATGGTTAGGATTAAGCATGAGACAAAATGGTCACTTAGGTCAAAGCTTCATGAAGCTTCAACTAGAATACAAAGAAAGCCACCATTTTGCATTATGCTTATCTTTTTCCAAAATGAATAAATAAATAAATAAATAGATATGAAAATGAAAATCCTAACCATTGTATAACCATGGTTTAAACTTTACACAAAACACAAGTTAGCATGCATCATCAAACATGATACATACAAGTGCACAAAATCATATCGCATATGCAATGCGCACACCCGAGTGAGAAAATCCATCTTAAAGTGAACCAATACTAGTTAATGCAAAGTAATATATCAAATATATAATTATACATTAAATCATTAAATCAACACTTGATTTAACGATCCGGTCATATCGCATATAACCGACTAGTATCCTATGTATCGGCTTATCGAATCAACCTTTGATTCGATAACTAGGGTATATCGCATATAACCTAATCGATACATTCATCGCGAGAATGGAATACGGTATTACATACACGCATTATTCTCGGTCCCGCACATATCTCATATGCGCTCCTATTTCGTTTCGCTTGAGCCAGGAAACCTCTGTGTAGGACTCTAAAGACTCGTCAATACGCCGGCAGCAGGCGATGATCATATCAAACACCCACAAGCCGCAAGCGGTCTGCTAAACGTAATGGCCACCCGGGTATTGAGCGATCTGAAGATCGACGAGCAAGCCTGCTCACACTCCAGTGAATCCGACCAGTAACACTACCGTACAGTCCGGTCTGATATGTCGCATATCTCGCCTAGGGGTGGTAAACTTCAGACCCCAATAGCTTGATAAGTCGTGTCGATATGAGGTCTATAACAATTCGAGAAACTACAGGTAACACTTACCAGTAAATCTCAGCAACCCTGGCCAGGGATTTCCTGTTATAGCCAATCGAACACAGCGCAACATCAACTCCCTATACCGGGAGAGACGAATCCCCTCCTATCGCTCATTGCCTCCATGTGACTCGGGACTGTACCCAAAAACCACCGTTTTGCACGCCCTCTTGGACGTGGTAAGATGGAAATCAAAGCACAGTGGGAACCACACAAGACTCTATGACGATCTCGGGTCAACAGACTACTCTGTACCAGTGTCACCAGAGAACTGCCATCAGACGTGAGATATAATACCATCTGGGAGTTCTCGGCGAGTCCTTCCAGTGTACCCAGTCTCTACTGAGCACCCGTATATCATCTCTGATGTCAAACACCGATGGATATGGGATCATCCATCGCCCATCTACATGGGTCGAGAAGGTACACGCTAGTCTACTCTGGTATATCGATGCCCCGTCTCGATACACCCACGACTAGGGACTTTGAAGGATGTACTTATGGACTACCATGTCCCCACTAGTATGATCCGCATCATAGTCCAGGTAGTCAAGCACACATCCTAAGGGCTTTACCAACATGTAACAGAGAGACAATCAGTATACACGTTAAGGTAAAGTTCAACCAGATAGCATACTATCATGTCGAGCAAGAAAGTCCTCACTATATATGTCCCAGCATCCACTACAATATACATCCTATGTATAGTAATGGCCTCTAGGGCATACATATAACTAACAATATGATACCAGATCAGGATCCCAGATATGTAATCTGTTACATAGGGCTACAAAAAGGTAGATAAACTGAGAACGGGTGATAAGTTTCATGAGATAGATAACGGGGCAAGTGTTGCAGCCAAGTCTGTTGGTCACTGTCATCCTGTATTACCAATACATTGATTCTAAACAAATGTTATTAGATACCGAACCTGATATACAAAATCATATCTATCTCTTTATTAGTAAAGAAATGATAAAATTTTGTATTGATGGATAATGTTTTGAACATTTCCTATATCAAAAGTTGATCGGTTTAGGAACGTTATCTAAAAGCATTGACGTTCTAAATCAAACTACAGTTCTTTAGTATACTGAACACACACAAGAGGAAGAGTTCAGAAATGAACGAATCCTTCTTGAGGCGTTGTAGACTAGGTCATATCAATGCGACCTGACTAGCTGAAGTTACATATAGATGCATATTTAAATCTGTTTGAATTTACATCTTATGAAACTTGCCAGTCATGTCACAGAGATAAGATGACCATAGCTCCGTTTACTGGAAACAGAGAAAGAGTTAGTAAACTCTTGGGATGATACATGTTGATGTATATATGGTCCCCTGTCTACATATGCAAAGACCGGTTCTTTGTACTTTATTACATTCTCTGATGATCTCTTTAGATTCAGACATATGTTCCTGTTGAAACACAAGTCCGAACCTTTTGAGATATTCACAGAATATAAGTTAGAAGTAGAGAACCAATACGGGTATAAGTATTATGTCCTTTGATGAGATCGAGGAGGAGAATACTTGAGCACGGAAATCCTGGATTATTCTAAAGGAGAATGAGATTCTCTCTCAGCATTACTCCTCCGTATACACCATAGCACGATGGTATATCGGGGCGGAGCAATAGCACCCTATGTGATATGGTGTGCTCTATGATGAGTACTACTGTGTTTCCTATTTCCTTGTGGGAGTTATGCACTTGAGAAGCTGCATACCAATGAATTGGGTTCCAATCAAATCAGTTGCCTACCGCTTCATATGTGATATGGAAAGGGAAGAGCCCATATCTTAAGTTGGTTAAGATTTGGGATTGTCCGGGCTATGTCTAAAAGCATAATCCGGACAAGCTCGAGGCAAGGTCTGTTATGTACAACTGGAAAGGTTCCAGCTATACAAACAACAGCAGATGATTTAAAAGAACCAAAGGATTCAATAATTACCAACGAACATCAGCCTCTCCGCCGATCTAGTGAGGTTCCTCACCCGCTTGAGAGATACTTCGGTTACTCTATGACAGTGGGAGCGAGGATTGCATCATGAGATGATGACCCAACTAGTTTCGAGCTGGCCATCAGGAGTGGGACTCTGTAAGAATGGCTGGATGCTTAGCGATCTGAGATGGAATCCATGTACACCAACAAAGTATGGACTTTGGATGCTATATCTGAAGGGTTAAATCCCCATCAGGAGCAAGTATATCTTGAGAAGATTACTTGGTGTAGATGGAAAAGTTGAGACTTTCAAAGATAGACTTGTTAAAGCTTTTCGTCATCGACCAGGCGTGGATAATGATGAAACCTTTTCAAGTGGCTATGCTTAAATCCATCCAGATCCTACTTGCCACGGCTACATACCATGACTACGATATCTGGCTGTTGGGTGCCATGACTGCTTTTCTAAATGATGTTTTAGAAGAGAACGTCTATAAGTACACAGCCAGAGGGCTTCATGGACAGTGGGAGCAGCGGAAACGTGTACAAGATGTTTTATAAGATAAAGCAGGTATCGCGGAGTTGGAACATCTGTTTTGATGTGTTAGTCAAAGAGTTTGACATCATCAAAATGGTAGATGAACCTTGTATAAACAAAAGGGTAGTAGGGAGTATGGTGATGATCCTCGTAGAGTACGTGGATGACATACTCTTGATAAGAAAGGAGTTTCCTATACTACGCTCGGTCAATCTCCGCTTATCACAATGATTCTCCATAAAGGATCAAGATGATACCTCCTAAATCCTGGATTTGGATCTATGAGATAGATCTAATTGGATGTTAGGATTCTCACTAGTTATAGTGAGATGGTATCAACCGATCCTGGGGAGAATCACTGGAAGGGTTCCAGGGTGATAAGGACGACTGAGAGTCAGTCACAGGCATTGTCTTTACCCTCAGTAAAGGGACGGTATGTTGGAAGAGTTCCAAGCTAGATACCGTGGCATACTAGACGATAAAGGCTGGATACATCGCTACTTAAGATGCTACCAAAGAGGAAGTCTGGGTGTATATTAGTTCATGAGATGAACTTCGTTCCTTCCATTATGTTACAATGGAGTTGTGGCTTATGCCAAGGAACGTCCGTCCCATCAGTGATCCAGACGTATTCTGAGGCAGCATCACCTGATCATGGAGATAGTTGATCTCCAAGGGATCGAGGTTAGAAGAGTAGACGCGGAGAACAACACGGCGGATCCACTCACAAAGGCCTTTTCCCAGAGAGAGACTTTTCAGGGATGGTTGAGTATGAGATACTACAACCACTGCTATCAGATGGCCCTAGTGCAAGTGGGAGATTGTTAGTTATATGTATGCCCTAGAGGCCATTACTATACATAAGATGTATATTGTAGTGGATACTTGGACATATATAGGGAGGACTTTCTTGCTCTACATGATAGTACGCTATCTGGTTGCTCTTTACCTTAACGTGTACACCGATTGTCTCTCTGTTACATGTTGGTAAAGCCCTTAGGATGTGTACTTGACTACCTGGACTATGATGCGGATCATACTAGTGGGGACATGGTAGTCCATAAGTACATCCTTCAAAGTCCCTGTTCGTGGGTATATCGAGACGGGGCATCGATATACCAGAGTAGACTAGCGTATACCTTCTCGACCCATACAGATGGGCGATGGATGATCCCATATCCATTGGTGTTTGACATCAGAGATGATATACGGGTGATCAGTGGAGACTGGATACACTGGACGGACTCGCCGAGAACTCCCAGATGGTATTATACCTTACGTCAGATGGCAGTTCTCTGGTGACACTGGTACAGAGTAGTCTGTTGACCCGAGATCGTCATAGAGTCTTGTGTGGTTTCCACTGTGCTTTGATTTCCATCTTACCATGTCCAAGAGGGCGTGCAAAACGGTGGTTTTTGGGTATAGTCCCGAATCACATGGAGGCAATGAGCGATAGGAGGGGATTCGTCTCTCCCGGTATAGGGAGTTGATATTGCGCTGTATTCGATTGGCTATAACCGGAAATCCCTGGCCAGGGTTGCTGAGATTTACTGGTAAGTGTTACCTGTAGTTTCTCGAACTGTTATAGGCCTCATATCGACACGACTTATCGAGCTATTGGGGTCTGACGTTTACCACCCCTAGGCAAGATATGCGACATATCAGACGATCAGACCGGACTATACGGTAAGTGTTACTGGTTGGATTCACAGGAGTGTGAGCGGGCTTGCTCGTCGATCTTCTGATCGCTCAATACCCGGGTGGCCGTTACATTTAGCAGACCGCTTGCGGCTTGTGGGTGCTTGATATGATCATCACCTGCTGCCGGCGTATTGACGAGTCTTTAGAGTCCTACACAGAGGTTTCCTGGCTCAAGCGAAACAAAATAGGAGCACATATGAGATATGTACGGGACCGAGAATAATGCGTGTATGTGATACCGTATTCTATTCTCGCGATGAATGTATCGAATGGTTGTATGCGATATAACCTAGTTATCGAATCGAGGATTGATTCGATAAGTCGATACATTGGATACTAGTCGGTTATATACGACATGACCGGATCATTGAATCAAGTGTTGATTTAATGATTTAATGTATAATTATATATTTGATATATTACTTTGCATTAACTAGTATTGGTTCACTTTAAAAGGATTTTCTCACTTAGTGTGCACATTGTGTATGTGATATATTTTTGTGTGCACTTGATTGTATCATGTTTGATGATACATGCTTACTTGAGTTTGTGTAAAGATTAAACAATGGTTATTTAAATGGTTAGGGTTTTGATTTTCATATCTATCTATTTATTTATTTATTATGTAAAAGATAAAAGGAAAGAAAACAAAATGGTTGCTTTTAAACTTGAAGCTTGTTGAAGCTTCATGAAGCTTTGACCAAGTGACCATTTTGTCTTCATCTCCTTACCCTAACCATTCCCACTAACCATAGTTTATTCTCTACACCTAATCATGGTTGCCATATGATAAGTGTTGATTTTATTTTCTATTTTGAGGATAACTTATCATATTCATTATCTTCTTCTTCTTCTTCTTCAAGATGAAGAAGCTAGCTTTCATCAATGGTGATTTGATGAAAAAGAATGAGAAATCCAATTTTAAAGTGAACCCACTTCCTATTTCTTCATCCTCTACCTCTTGCCAAGTAGTATAGGGTGTTCTTTTCACTAGTTTCATGACTTGGTGAAGTGGGAGCTTGATCTTGTGATGTTTCGACGTAGATCATCTTCGGCATCGTAGTCGATGACCTAGCCCGCCTATTTCTCCGATGAAGCCGACACTAGAGTCCAAGATCCGATTTGTACAGCGGAGGAACTTCATCACGGAGCTATGGAGGTGGAGCACCGGATCTACAAAGGTTGTATTTCCGTTCACTTAGAGTAAAGTCGTTTACTTGTATTTGTTTCGCCTATATATCTAGTTAACGATCCGTATTAGGGTTTCTCGGCACTTGTAAAATTTGAAATTGGCATGGTTGATGCCTTGTGAGACCACATTAGTGTGCCTAGGAACCCTACACTTAAGTGTCAAATAATCGGCGTGTTTTCCCGACTATACCTGCTCCGGTGTCTTACAATCTAGCGATATATGAGGTGACCGATTCACAATATAACATATTGTATTTACCGCTTCTGTCCAAAACTTATTTCTGAGCCCTGCGTTCGACAATATTTACCGCACTTTCTCCAAAAGAGTCTGGTTCATTCGCTCCGCAACTCCATTTTGCTGTGGTATACGGACAACGGTATGATGCCGAACTGATAGGGATTTTTATAGTCTCCAAATTTAACCGCAAGTATACGGTTTATTGCAATCGTACTTGAGCATTGTTCCCACAGAGGGGTGTGCTAACTAGTTTTAAACTAAGTTAAAATTGAGTTGTTTTTAAAATATAAAAATAAAATAAAAGGCGTGGTTTTCTGAGAGAGAAAGTTCTAGGATTTTTATTTGTTTTATTTCTATGGTTGGTTTAAAGGATAAATCTTCTTTTCTAATCTAGTTCTAATATGTTTCCCTTAAATATAACTAAGTATAGCTTATATTTAAATTATAAACAAAACCTATCGAAATTATAACATCATCTAGATCATATTAAAACCCTAATTCTAGTTAGTTAAAAGTAATTTAGGTTTAATCTTCCACAAAAATATGTAGGTCATGAGTCTATAATTATTATCTTATCGATTAGTCTAGATCCCTTTAAATTACGTAGATTGAATATCTTATATTTAAATTAGTATCTTATCTTAATTTTCTAGGTGTCAATTATTATCAACTTAATTAAATTATCGGTGTTATCACCTTTCTCTAATCTAGTTCAAGACGTCATCTTTTATTACTAGATTAGCTTATTAGATGCATAACTACAAAGATAATAATAAAGAACATAAGAGATTCAAATCAAAGCATAAAAAAGAAGAGAAATAAGAATATCAACCCATAGAAATTGCAAATAAAAACACCTAGAAGAAAAATTAGTTGCTCATGATATTAAAGAAAACTAAAGTTTTATTAATATTCATAAGAAACTTACAATATAACTCGATCATTTCTTCTTGAAAACCCTAACTTGAATTTTATCAGAGAGATGAAACCGTAGGGCTATACAGGTGCTTATATAGGGCTAAGAAAAATTGGAGAACACGTAATAAAAGATACAAGAGAATCAACTTGCTAACAACTATGAAAATCTAATTTAATTGTTGTTGGACTGCTGTGTGCCTTCAGAATCTTCGAAAGACGAAACCCTACATCTCATATTAATCTATGTAGAAAGACAATCTTGCCCATAAAAGATCTCATCGAACGGCCTAAAATCGATCGCTGATCCGCCTAATTGACTTGATTTGCTGCTGATCCGCCGCCGAAATTTGGTTTCGTGGCTCCAGATTTTTTCTGTGGTTTATCGTCAATTCAGATGATTTTTGAGCTCATAAAATCTTGAATATCTCTCTGTATTTCTGTAGTTGTGTGAATCTCCGAATTGTTTCCAAATTTGGCATATCATTAGACAGGTTGATTTGTTACTTTTGATTTGGTTTGGTTTCTCCAACTGATTTATTGTGATAATTGATTCACCTCTATTTGTTGCAACCTTTGCTGATTTGCAATGATATTCCCAAATTTGTTCCAAATTTATAAATTGTATTTTGATTTTCTGAATAATTCCCTTAAGTCTCTATTGTACGCACGTAATCCTCATTTTAGGATAATTTTCCGTTCTTTTGCATCCAAGCTCTGTTATCTGTAATAATTCACCAAAGATATCCGGAACTGCATAACATATGATAATAAAATGATAAATGGGTTAGAAAAATATGCAATAAATTACACCAATCAAATACCCCCACACTTATCTTTTACTAGTACTCGAGCAAATCTAGGGTTTCAAACTCTAAACTAAACCAAACTAATATCTAGCTAAATCCTACTCCTACTTCTATAAAAGAAAATAAAGGAAACAAAAATAAGAAAATGAAAACTATATACAAAGATAGGAATAGATAAGAAAAATACGAAAAACTCGAGGCATGCTCTGTACTGTGTAAGTTTATGGGATACCCAAAGAACTTCAGGGGGTATCTTTTCTATTACGCAGAGAAACAAAAGGTTTTTGTTTCTCGTCATGCCCACTTTTTGGAACATCAATTTTTTGAAAAAGAAACTAGTGGGAGCGCAATAGAACTGGAAGAAATTCCAAAACCACAAGCTATTACTGAAAGCTTGGTGGAGCCAGAAGTTTCGAAAGAACAGGACATTCCCGCGCCACTCCGCAGGAGTAGTAGGTTGTCTCATCCGCCCGAGAGATACTACGGTTTTCTCATAGACGGGGATAGAGAGGATTGCATCGAGATCGAGTCCATGTACACCAACAAAGTATGGACTTTGGACATTGCTCCAGAAGGGATAAAACCCGTAGGCTGCAAATGGATCTTCAGAAAGAAGATTGGTGTAGATGGACAGGTTGAAACCTATAAGGCTAGACTTGTTACAAAAGGATTTCGTCAAAGACCTGATTTGGACTATGATGAAACCTTTTCTCCAGTTGCTATGTTCAAATCCATTCGGATCCTTCTTACCATTGTTGCTTTCCACGATTATGAGATTTGGCAGATGGACGTAAAGACCGCTTTTCAAAATGGAAATTTAGAAAAGTGCGTCTATATGGACCAGCCAGAGGGTTTCATTCAGAGTGGGAGCAGCGGGAAAGTGTGCAAGTTGCTTAAGTCCATCTATGGACTAAAGCAGGCATCGCGGAGTTGGAACATCTGTTTTGATGAGACGGTCAAAGAATTTGACTTTATCAAAAATCCAGATGAGCCATGCATTTATAGTAAGATTGTAGCAAGAACTGTAGTATTCCTTGTCTTGTACATGGATGACATTATTTTGATAGGAAATGGCATTCCTATGCTGCAATCTGTCAAAGGGTTCTTGTCGCAAAGGTTCTCCATGAAAGACCTGGGTGATGCCTCTTACATTCTGGGGATCCAGATCTATCGTGATAGATCCAAGAGAATATTGAGACTTTCACAGTCTAGGTATATCGACATCATACTGAAAAGATTCAGTATGGAATATTTAAAGCGCGGTAATTTACCGGCTTGTCACGGAATCACCATCTCCAAAGAGATGTCTCCCAAGACTGATTTGGAAAGGGATCGCATGTCTATTATACCCTACGCTTCTGCGGTAGGCTCTATAATGTATACGATGTTGTGTACCAGACCAGATGTAGCTTATGCACTAAGCATAGTAAGCCGGTATCAGTCAAACTCTGGGGAGAAGCACTGGATAGCAGTAAAGAACATTCTCAAGTAACTGAGAAGGACTAAAGAAATGTTCTTGGTTTACGGCGGAAAAGACCTCCAGATCGAGGCCTTTGCTGACTCCAGGTTCCAGAGTGACAAGAATGACTCTAAATCCATGTCGGGTTATGTCTTTACCCTCAATGGTGTTAGTGTATATGCCCTAGGGGCCATTATTGTATCATACTAGTTTGTATATTATTTAATGGAAGCTTGGGATATTCACAGGTATATAACAGTCTTGCTAAACATGGTAGTATGCTACTTGGTTTTTCTATCTTAATGTGTGAGTATACGTATTGATAGAGCTCTTAGGATCTTGCTTGACTACCAGCGTTGTGATGGCAGTCACACTAGTGAGGGCTGGGTAGTCTACAAGCACATCCTTATTCAGATCCCTAGTCGTTGGATTATCGAGACAGGGCATCGATACTCCGGAGTAGACTAGTGTGTACGCTTCTCATCCCAGTTGGGGAGATGGTCTGTCCCACAACCGTCAGTACGTCGTACTGGAGATAGTATGCAGGTGCTCGTTGGGTTATGGGTACACCGGATAGGACTCATAGGGAACTGTTGGATGGTTTTATACCAGTCATCAGTGAATAGTTCCCAGGTGACATGAGTACAGCATAGTCCGCAGACTTGACACTGCTACTTCGCCTCGAGTGTGTCCCACTGTTCTTAGATTGCTACCCTACCACGGCTTAAAGGAGTCGTGCAAACAGGTAGCAGTTGGGTGCAGTCCCGAGCACTTGGAGGCAGTGGCGGTTAGACAGGTTTCGTCTCTCCCGGTATTGGAGGTTGATATCGCGCTGTGTCAGAGAGCCATTACGCAAAGTCCCTGGCCAGGGCAAGCGAGATTTGCTGGTAGGTTCCAGTAGTTTCTCAGGGTGTAATGGGCTTCGCTCCGACATGACTTATACAGCTATTAGGGGACTGACGCTTGCCGCCCCCTAGGCCCGATATGCGATAGTCTTAGACGAACGGACCGGACTGTACAGAGATTGTCACATCAGACTCAGTAGGAGTTCGGATGGGTTTCCTCATCGGCCTTCTTATCGACATCTACCTGGGGACCGTTACGTACAGCTAGTGCCGCTTGCGGTCTGTGGTTAAACCCACTGCCAGCGTAGTAGTCGAGTCTCTAGAGTCCCACGCGGAGATTTTTCCTACTCCAGGCGAAACGATATAGAGGTCGTATGGTTTTACGACAAGGGTTCGGACGCATACGTGTGTTTACCACGTACGACTTTTCGGACAGTTTTTACTGGTCGGCTTTGGTTTAAGCCAGTTACTAGTATCTGGTTATTGGATTTATACAGTCTAAAGTTTTTCCGTGTTTTCACGGATAGGAGGGGCGTTCTCGTAATTGCGCGAGAAGCTTCTAGAAGATGGTGACTAAGGAGGTTTAGGTGGCATATACATTGAATGAGATTAGTGAGTCATATGGATGATTCATCCATGTCATTAATGCTTCATAATTGCTTAATGACTCATGAAGATGAATCACCACAAGATATTTATCAAGCATGGTTGTAAATCATTTTCTTTTCTTTTCTTGATAAATAAAAATGCTTGATATATATTATGATAACTCATTTTCTCTTCTCATTATGATGTTCATCTTCTCTCTCCTCAAGCTCTCTCTCTTCAAACCCTAATCCTCCCCTCTCATGTGTTGAGTACAAGGATTAGTTAGACTACTTAATCCATAACCATACTCTATTTCATCTAGGTACTTTGATTAGCACTTAAAGATACCTAGTTGCCTCAAGTTTAGAGGCAAAGCTTGGAGTTTAGCTCTCGTGGTGGATCGTCTACTACTTGGAGAAGGCCGAGGAGGAGGTGGAGTTCGTAAAGACGAAGGACACGGTTCTTTAGGTATAATCCCTTTACATAGTAGTTGTTAACTTCTATGTTTGATGTTAGTTATCGTTTAGCTTCGATTCTTGCGGTTAGTCGATGTTTAAGCAAAGAACAAGATCGTTTTTCATATTTCCGCCTCCCCGCAAGTCGTGGGGTGTTGTACATCGACTTACAGTGGTATCAAAGCCTCGCTAAACAATAAATAACTCACTTGCAAAATTGTATGAATTTCGAATGAAAAAAACGAAACCGGAAAACCCCGATATCATGAGTTTCTGTCGATTTTTATATGAAGTCCAAAAATTTTTCAGGGAGGTTCAGAAAGCTCTAAATGACAGTAGTAGAACACCCAAGAAAATTGGGCCCATGAATCGGCTAAAGCGCCGGGGAACCGCGGCGGATCCCACCGATCCGCCGCTCTTCCGCCGCCGAGTTGCCGATTCATGAACCCAATTTTCCTGTGCTGGTTCTCTGTGATATTTGGTATTTTCTGGAATTTTTTATTTTTGCTCAGGTTTCAGATTTACAGAGAAGTATTGGAGCAAAATTAAATATGTTTAATCGATCGAAATTATACGGTATTTGCTTGTTGGATTATATCTGTGTTTGTATAATGTGTTCGTAAACCTCCCCTAACTGCTAGTATGCGGTTGGCAGGGGGTTGCACATTTCTGTAATGGTTTTTACTGTTTGTGGATATGAACTGTGTTGGACTGTTGTGATGTATAGCCGGGGTTATGTGATGGGTTATTATTTAATTCATTTGATATAAATGTAATTTTTTGTAATATTATTTTGTGGGGCACATCCAGATTGCGGTTGTAGCCACCGTTGTATTATTTCATTTTACTGTTTTTGCTCCTAGGACAGACCCAAGGTGGGGTGCACAAACTGCCGGGTGGGTAGTTTGCCGTACCCGTTGGGGTCTTGGGTGGGGTAATGGCTATTCATCACAACAGTATAATCCGTCTTTTGTTGCAGGCTCAAAACAAACACGGATTGCTAGAAAATCCAATAAAGTTCATCTGTGATCTGGAATGCCTATTATTGCGTCTGACGAATGTACAATATCTATATATGATAGCTATTTAGACGTCACTTATGTTTTACACCCGCTCTAGCCCAGCCCCCGCTCTGTCGTTAGTTAAGTAACCTAACGGGTGATGACGGGACCCCGTGGCGAATGCGGATGGCATAAGAGGACGTTGTATTTTCGTTATTTTCTGCAATGATAGGTTAATGATGGGACGCATTATATATAATGCAAAGAAAACAAACCAAAAAGTTTAATCGTTGGAACAATTTAAAAGAAACCACTCGGTTAATTTTAAAAACAGATATTTTTAAATGCGGAGATTTAACCACTCCTTTTAAAAAGCTATCAGGTTCCTTCGGTTATATCAAGTTCACTACGTTCACGGTTTCGCCAAAACCATTCGTAGCCCTCCGTCATTTCATTTGGGTATTTAGTAGTATTCAAGCTATGCATTTTGGCCAAAGTCAAGGCATAGTGTTTGGTAGCTGCTGGGTTTTTATTTGTTGCATAAAGATAGATGAGTTGGTTTGGGACAGTCGTATTATCATTTGACCAAAGTCAGGGGTATATACGGATGGGTTCAAATTGACAAGATAATGACGGGTAGAACTTGACATGTGACTTATGACATTTTGACCAAAGCCAAGGTCATAAGAGCATGGGGAAAAAACTAATATCGGGAATTTCTAAAGAAACTGAAATTTGCAAAGAGTTGCATACCATTTGGAGTTTGATGAATGTTGGTAGGATTCCTTCAACATTATCATACAATGATATTTGGATCCCGATCCTACTGTGAGTATATGCTACTTATCAGGATATTCGTCACTTAACGATCAATGCTATAAACCAAGTAGGTGTCAAGAAAGGTGTCAGCGGGGTTACGCCCCCAGAGAAAAGAGGTTATTTAATTAAGGAACTTCGCGAAAGCGTTGGAAAACCTCTCTCGAAGTATCGACACTAGCCTGGCTGAACGGTTAAGCAAGTATTGTACGGTGAGAATAGTCCTGGCTAATTCTTCTTTTATGGTTTGAGGAAGGATTCGAGGAACAGTAGGAGCCATCTAGTTTAGATAAACTAAAAACCACTCTAAACTTGCAAGAGCATCATGCTAAAGAGTTTTCTTCTCTCTCTCCTATTTGCAGCGACCCTAAAAATGACTGGACTTAAGTTACTTTTAGAGAAAAATATACTGACAGGGCCAAACTATAAAGATTGGCTGCGGAATGTCAAAATGGCTTTGACCTATGACAAATTGGGGTACGTCCTCACCGCTACGGCACCTGCTGTCCCTGGTCCCAAATCCAGTAATGCGGATAAGGAAATCCGCAAAACCTGGGATTTCGATTGTGCGAAAGCCAAGTGCATCGTGCTTGCCTCGATGAACAATGAACATCAGAGGAGGCACGAGGATATGGAACTAGATGGCATATTTCTCCATACAAAGGAACTTTATGGAGAGCAATCTCGTATTGCAAGATATGAGACCTCTAAGAACTTGTTTCGAGCGAGGTTGGCTGTCGGGTCATCGGTAGGAGAACATGTCCTAAAGATGATCGGCTATATAGAAGAGCTCGCAGACCTTGGGACGACTTTGGATAATGAGCTCTATACAGACCTTATTCTCCAGTCCCTTCCTCACACCTACGCCCAGTTTATCCTGAACTTCAACATTCAAAGAAAAGAAGTTGAACTTCCGGAACTCCTGAACATGTTAAGGAGTGCAGAGGGCACCTTGCAGAAGACAAGGGAAACACCCGCTATATTTGTTGGCAGTGCATCTTCTTCCGGGTCCAAGGCTAGGGCCAAAGGAAGGAAGAAGAAGGCCGCCACCAAACCTAGAGGAGGTGTTAGTAAGGTGGGAGGGAAGGGAAAGAAAAAGTTTGCGGTACCGGTAGTGGGCCAGGATGAGTGCTTCCATTGTCACAGGAAAGGGCACTGGAAGAAAGATTGCAAGGCGTGGAACGCCAAGAACCAGGAACCGAAGCAAGCTGTGGCTTCGACTTCAGGTGTGTTTGTAATTGAGAATTGTCTGTCAATTAACTCTACTTCCTGGGTATTGGATACCGGATCAGGATCTCATATTTGCAATTCATTGCAGGCACTGAGAAACCGTAGAGTGCTGAAGGAAGGTGATATGACCCTAAAGGTTGCTAACGGAGCTAGCGTGGGAGCTGCGTCCGTCGGGGATTATCACCTAAGATTGACGAGTGGACACATTTGGGTTTTACATAACTGTTTTTTTGTACCAAGCTTAACGTGTAATATCATATCAGTTTCCTTGTTATCAAATAAAGGTTATGATTTCACGTTTGTAAGAGATGTTGTTAACATCCACCTTAATCATGGTTTGATTGGGTCCGGTACACTAAATAACGGTATATATGTCTTAAACCAACTCCAAATTTTCAATGTCCAGAACACACTAAAAAGAAAGTCTCCAGATTTAAATAAAGCTTTCTTATGGCATTGTAGACTGGGTCACATCAATGAGAGAAGGTTGACTAAGTTGCATAGAGAAGGATATTTGGACTCGTTCGAATATCAAACTTATGACACTTGTCAATCTTGTCTCAAAGGAAAGATGACAAAGACTCCATTTACTGGACATGGAGTAAGAGCGAGCGAGCTCTTAGGACTCATACACAGCGATGTATGTGGTCCAATGTCTACGCATGCAAGAGGTGGTTTTTCCTATTTCATTACTTTCACGGATGATTACTCAAGATACGGATTCATTTATCTGATAAAACATAAATCCGAGGCTTTTGAGAAATTCCAAGAGTATAAGAATGAAGTAGAAAACCAAACCGGCAAAAGTATCAAGACACTTAGATCTGATCGAGATGATGAATACTTAAGTGCCGAGTTCCTAGGTTACCTAAAAGAGAAAGGAATTCTCTCTCAGCTTACTCCTCCATACACTCCACAGCATAACGGTGTATCGGAGAGACGGAATCGAACCCTATTGGATATGGTACGATCCATGATGAGTAATGCTGAGTTACCGCGATCTTTTTGGAGTTATGCGCTAGAATCAGCAGCATATCTTCTGAACAGGGCTCCTACCAAGACTGTGCCTACCACTCCATATCAGATGTGGACTGGGAAGAAACCCCATCTTCAGCATATGAAGATTTGGGGATGTCCAGCTTTTCTTAAAAAGCAGCATGTGGACAAGCTCGAGGCACGATCAGTAAAATGTAAGTTTGTGGGATATCCAAAGAACTCCAAGGGATATTATTTGTATTACGCAGAGGAACAAAAGGTTATTGTTGTTAGTGTTTATGCCCTAGAAGGCCATTACTGTATCATACTAGTTTGTATATTACTTAATGGAAGCTTGGGATATTCACATGTATATAACAGTCTTGCTAAACATGGTAGTATGCTACTTGGTTTTCTATCTTAATATGTGAGTATACGTATTGATAGAGCTCTTAGGATCTTACTTGACTACCGGCGTTGTGATGGCAGTCACACTAGTGGGGGCTGGGTAGTCTACAAGCACATCCTTATTCAGGTCCCTAGTCGTAGGATTATCGAGACAGGGCATCGATACTCCGGAGTAGACTAGTGTGTACGCTTCTCATCCCAGTTGGGGAGATGGTCTGTCCCACAGCCGTCAGTACGTCGTACTGGAGATAGTATGCAGGTGCTCGTTAGGTTACGGGTACACCGGACAGGACTCACAGGGAACTGTTGGTTGGTTTTATACCAGTCGTCAGTAAGCAGTTCCTAGGTGACATGAGTACAGCATAGTCCGCAGACTTGACACTGCTACTTCGCCTCGAGTGTGTCCCACTGTTCTTAGATTGCTACCCTACCACGGCTCAAAGGAGTCGTGCAAACAGGTAGCAGTTGGGTGCAGTCCCGAGCACTTGGAGGCAGTGGCGGTTAGACAGGATTCGTCTCTCCCGGTATTGGGGGTTGATATCGCGCTGTGTCAAAGAGCCATTACGCAAAGTCCCTGGCCAAGGCAAGCGAGATTTGCTGGTAGGTTCCAGTAGTTTCTCAGGGTGTAATGGGCTTCGCTCCGACACGACTTATACCGCTATTAGGGGACTGACGCTTGCTGCCCCCCTAGGCCCGATATGCGATAGTCTTAGACGAACGGACCGGACTGTATGGAGATTGTCACATCAGACTCAGTAGGAGTTCGGATGGATTTCCTCATCGGCCTTCTTATCGACATCTACCTGGGGACCGTTACATACAGCTAGTGCCGCTTGCGGTCTGTGGTTAAACCCACTGCCAGCGTAGTAGTCGAGTCTCTAGAGTCCCACACAGAGAGTTTCCCTACTCCGGGCGAAACGATATAGAGGTCGTATGGTTTTACGACAAGGGTTCGGACGCATACGTGTGTTTACGCACGTACGACTTTCGGACAGTTTTTACCAGTCGGCTTTGGTTTAAGCCAGTTACTGGTATCCGGTTATTGGATTTATACAGTCTAAAGTTTTTCCGTATTTTTGCGGAAAGGAGGGGCGTTCTCGTAATTGCGCGAAAAGCTTCTAGAAGATGGTGACTAAGGAAGTTAAGGTGGCATATATATTGAATGAGATTAGTGAGTCATATGAGTGATTCATCCATGTCATTAATGCATCATAAATGCTTAATGACTCATGGTAATGAATCACCATTAGATATTTATGAAGCATGATTATTCATCATTTGTTTTTCTTTTATTGATAAATCTTAATGCTTCATATATATTATGATAACTCATTTTCTCATATCAATTATTCTTCTCACCTTCTCTCTCCTCAAGCTTCCTCTCTTCAAACCCTAATCCTCCCCTCTCATGTGTTGAGTACAAGGATTAGTTAGACTACTTAATCCATAACCCTCACTCTATATCATCTAGGTACTTTGATTAGCACTTAAAGAAACCTAGTTGCCTCAAGTTTAGAGGCAAAGCTTGGAGTAAAGCTCTCGTGGTGGATCGTCTACTACTTGGAGAAGGCCGAGGAGGAGGTGGAGTTCGTAAAGACGAAGGACACGGTTCTTCAGGTATAATCCCTTTACATAGTAGTTGTTAACTTCTATGTTTGATGTTAGTTATCGTTTAGCTTCGATTCTCGCGGTTAGTCGATGTTTAAGCAAAGAACAGGATCGTTTTTCATATTTCCGCCTCCCCGCAAGTCGTGGGGTGTTGTACATCGACTTACAGTGGTATCAGAGCCTCACTAAACAATAAATAACTTACTTGCAAATTTGTATGAATTTCGAACGGAAAAAACGAAACCGGAAAAGCCCGAAATCATGAGTTTCTGTCGATTTTTAAATGAAGTCCAAAAATTTTTCAGGGATGTTCAGAAAGCTTGAAAAGACAGTAGAAGAACACCTAAGAAAATTGGGCCCCTGAATCACCTAAAGCGCCGCGGAACCGCGGCGGATCCCACCTATCCGCCGCGAGTCCGCCGCCGAGTTGGCGATTCAGGAACCCAATTTTCCTGTGTTGCTTCTCTGTGATATTTGGTATTTTCTAGAATATTTTATTTTTGCTCAGGTTTCAGATTTACAGAGAAGTATTGGAGCAAAATTAAAAGTGTTTAATCGATCGAAATTATACAGTATTTGCTTGATGGATTATATCTGTGTTTGTATAATGTGTTCGTAAACCTCCCCTAACTGCTAGTATGTCGGTTGGCAGGGGGTTGCACATTTCTGTAATGGTTTTTACTGTTTGTGGATATGAACTGTGTTGGACTGTTGTGATGTATAGCCGAGGTTATGTGATGGGTTATTATTTAATTCATTTAATGTAAATGTAATTTGTTGTAATATTATTTTGCGGGGCACATCCAGGTTGCGGTTGTAGCCACCGTTGTATTATTTCATTTTACTGTTTTTGCTCCTAGGACAGACCCAAGGTGGGGTGCACAAACTGCCGGGCGGGTAGTTTGCCGTACCCGTTGGGGTCTTGGGTGGGGTAATGGCTATTCATCACAACTGTGTAATCCGTCTTTTGTTGCAGGCTCAAAACAAACACGGATTGCTTGCAAATCCAATAAAGTTCATCTGTGATCTGGAATGCCTATTATTGCGTCTGATGAATGTACAAGATCTATATATGATAGCTATTTAGACGTCACTTATGTTTTACACCCGCGCTAGCCCAGCCCCCGCTCTGTCGTTAGTTAAGTAACCTAACGGGTGATGACGGGACCCCGTGGCGAATGCGGATGGCATAAGAGGACGTTGTATTTTCGTTGTTTTCTGCAATGATAGGTTAATGATGGGACGCATTATTTATAATGCAAAGAAAATAAACCAAAAAGTTTAATCGTTGGAACAATTTAAAAGAAACCACTCGGTTAATTTTAAAACAGATATTTTTAAATGCGGAGCTTTAACCACTCCTTTTAAAAGCTATCAGGTTCCTCCGGTTATATCAAGTTCACTACGTTCACGGTTTCGCCAAAACCAGTCGTAGCCCTCCGTCATTTCTTATGAATGGTCAGTAGTATTCAAGCTGTGTTTGTTGGCTTTCGTCAAGGCATAGTGTTTTGTAGCTACTGGGGTATTCATTTGTTGCATAGATAGATGAGTTGGTTTGGGACAGTCGTATAACCTTGTTGGCTTTCATCAAGGGTATATACGGGTGGGTTCAAATTAACAAGATAATGATGGGCAGAACTTGACATGTGTTTTATGATTTGTTGGCTTTCGTCAAGGTCATAAGAACATGGGGCAAAAATATATATCGGGAATTTCTAAAGAAACTGAAATTTGCAAAGAGTTGCATACCATTTGGAGTTTGATGAATGTTGGTAGGATTCCTTCAACATTATCATACAATGATATTTGGATCCCGATCCTACTGTGAGTATATGCTACTTATCAGGATATTCGTCACTTAACGATCAATGCTATAAACCAAGTAGGTGTCAAGAAAGGTGTCAGCGGGGTTACGCCCCCAGAGAAAAGAGGTTATTTAATTAAGGAACTTCGCGAAAGCGTTGGAAAACCTCCCTCGAAGTACGGACACTAGCCTGGCTGAACGGTTAAGCAAGTATTGTACAGTGAGAATAGTCCTGGCTAATTCTTCTTTTATGGTTTGAGGAAGGATTCGAGAAACAGTGGGAGCCATCCTGTTTAGATAAATTAAAAACCAATCTAAACTTGCAAGAGCATCATGCTAAAGTGTTTTCTTCTCTCTCTCTCATTGCAGCGACCTTGTTACCATGACTAGGTTACATCTAGATAACAAGTTGACTAAATCTAACTTATATGACTGGCAATGGTCCGTCCAGATGACCATTGCCTATGACAAGATGGACCACCCTATTACTACTCAAAATCCCGCCGTCCTAGGTCCAGTTTCCACCGTCGCGGATATGGATATCCGTCAGACAAAGGAAAAGGATAAAGCGAAAGCCAAGTGCCTCGTGTTGGCTTCAGTTGATGGTATATACCAGAAGCAGCACGGGAAGATGGACTCTGTTTCCATTTTTCTCCATAACAAAGATTTATATGGAGAGCAATCTCATATCGCAAGATATGAGGCCTCGAACGATTTAATTCAAGCGAGGTCGGCTGACGGGTCATCTGTAAGGGACGACGTCCTTACGATGACTAGCTATATTAATGAGCTCAAGGACCTGGAGACCACGTTGGGAAACAGGTCATATACTGACTTATTTCCACAGTCCCTACCCTCTACTTACACCCTGAAAGAAACCAGGGAGACACAAGCTCTGCTTAATAGGGGACCTTCTTCTTCTTCATCCAAAGCGAAAGCAAAGGGTGAAAGGAAGAAGACCTCTACAAAGCCGATATACGGTGTCAGCAAAGTAGGAGGAAAGAGAAGAGAAAAAGTTTCAGGACTTGGTATAGGTAAGGAGGGATATTCCTATTGTTATGGGAATGGACATTGGCAGAAAGATTGCAAGGCTTTTGAAGCCAGTAGCCAGGATACGAAGCATGTTGTGGCTTCAGCCTCAAGTGTGTTTGTAATTGAGAACTGTTTGTCAATTAACTCTACTTCCTGGGTACTAGATACCGGAGCAGGATCTCATATCTGTAATTCGTTACATGCTTTGAGAAACCGTAAAGTTATAAGGATAGGTGATTTGTTTCTCAGAGTAGCAAACGGAATGAGCGCGGACGCTGAATCCGTGGGAGAATATCGTCTAGGTTTGACAAGTAGGCAGATATTGATTCTGCGTAACTGTCTGTATGTACCTAGTTTGGCTTGTAATATCATATCAGTGTCCTCACTTTCAAGAGAGGGATATGACTTTACATTCGTAAGCGATGTAGTTCACATCCACCTAAATCAAGTTCTGATTGGGTCCGGTACATTAGATGACGGTATATACGTATTGAATCAAGCTCAGGTTTTCAATGTCCAGAACACACTTAAAAGAAAGTCTCCAGAAATGAATCAGGCTTTCTTATGGCATTGTAGACTAGGTCACATCAATGAAACACGATTAACAAAGTTACATAGAGAAGGATATTTGAATCCGTTTGAATATCAATCTTATGCCACTTGTGAATCTTGTCTCATAGGAAAGATGACAAAGACTCCGTTTACTGGACACGGAGTAAGAGCGAGCGAGCTCTTAGGACTCGTACACAGTGACGTGTGCGGTCCGATGTCTACACATGCGCGAGGTGGTTATTCCTACTTCATTACTTTTACGGATGATTTCTCTAGGTATGGACATATCTTCTTGATGAAGCATAAATCCGAGGCCTTTGAGAAATTCCAAGAATACAAGAATGAAGTGGAAAACCAAACAGGCAAAAGTATTAAGACACTGAGATCTGATCGAGGTGGTGAATACTTAAGTGCCGAGTTCCTGGGTTACTTAAAAGAGAAAGGAATTCTCTCTCAGCTTACTCCTTCATACACACCACAACACAACGGTGTATCGGAAAGAAGGAATCGAACCCTATTAGATATGGTTCGTTCCATGATGAGTAAGGATGAGTTACCGCGATCATTCTGGGGTTATGCGCTAGAATCAGCGGCATATCTTTTGAACAAAGTTCCAACCAAGACTGTGCCTACCACGCCATATCAGATGTGGAGTGGGAAGAAACCCTATCTTCAGTACCTGAAGACATGGGGATGTCCAGCTTTTGTAAAAAAGCAGCATCCGGACAAGCTCGAGGCACGCTCAGTAGAGTGTAAGTTTGTGGGATATCCAAAGAACTCCATGGGATATTGCTTCTACTACGCAGAGGAACAAAAGGTTTTTGTTTCTCGTCATGCCCGCTTCTTAGAAACTGAATTTTTAGAAAATCAGAAGAGTGGGAGCGCAGTAGAACTGGAAGAAATTCCAGAACCACAAGCTGTTACTGAAAGTTTGGTAGAACAAGAAGTTTCAGAAGAAAGGGACATACCAGCGCCTATCCGCTGAAGTAGTAGGCAGTCTCATCCGCCCGAGAGATACTACGGTTTTCTCATAGACGGGGATCGAGAAGATTGCGTCATTGATAATGACGACCCTACTAGCTTCCAACAAGCCATTCAGAGCGGCGACTCGGTAAAATGGCTGGATGCAATGCGGACCGAAATGGAGTCCATGTACACTAACAAAGTATGGACTTTGGATACTGCTCCAGATGGGGTAAAACCCGTAGGATGCAAGTGGATCTTCAGAAAGAAGATTGGTGTAGATGGACAGGTTGAAACCTATAAAGCTAGACTTGTTGCAAAGGGTTTCCGTCAAAGACCTGGTTTGGACTATGACGAAACCTTTTCTCCAGTGGCTATGCTGAAATCCATTCGGGTCCTTCTTGCTATTGCTGCGTTCCACGATTATGAGATCTGGCAGATGGACGTAAAGACGGCCTTTCTAAATGGAAATTTAGAAGAGAGCGTCTATATGGATCAGCCAGAGGGATTCATTCAGAGTGGGAGCAGCGGTAAAGTATGCAAGCTGCTTAAGTCTATTTATGGACTAAAGCAGGCGTCGCGGAGTTGGAACATCTGTTTTGATGATACTGTCAAGGAATTCGACTTTATCAAAAATCCAGATGAACCATGCATATACAGTAAGATTGTAGGGAGAGTTGTTGTATTCCTCGTCCTGTACGTGGATGACATTCTCCTAATAGGAAATGATATTCCTATGCTACAGTCAGTCAAAAGATTCTTGTCACAGAAATTCTCCATGAAGGACCTGGGTGATGCCACCTACATTCTGGGGATCCAGATCTATCGTGATAGATCAAAGAGGATGTTGGGACTCTCACAGTCCAGGTACATAGACACCATATTGAAAAGATTCAGTATGGAAGACTCTAAGCGCGGTAACCTACCGGCTTGTCACGGAATCACCCTCTCCAAAGAGATGTCTCCCAAGACTGATTTGGAAAGGGAACGCATGTCGATTATACCCTACGCTTCTGCGGTAGGCTCTATAATGTATGCGATGTTATGTACCAGACCAGATGTAGCATACGCATTGAGCGTTGTAAGCCGGTATCAGGCAAACCCAGGGGAGAATCACTGGATAGCAGTAAAGAACATTCTCAAGTACCTGAGAAGGACTAAGGAGATATTCTTGGTTTACGGCGGAAAGGACCTCAAGATGGAGGCCTATGCTGATTCCGGCTTCAAAGTGACAAGGATGACTCCAAGTCCATGTCGGGTTATGTCTTTACCCTCAATGGAGGGGCGGTCTGTTGGAAGAGTTCCAAGCAGGACGCCGTTGCTGACTCAACGATGGAAGCGGAGTACATAGCTGCTTGCGATGCCGCAAAAGAAGCTGTCTGGATGAAGAAGTTCCTCACAGAACTTCAGGTGGTTCCTACCAGTGTTGGTCCAATACCTCTGTATTGCGACAACAACGGCGCTATAGCTTTAGCGAAAGAACCCAGGTCCCATCAGAAGTCCAGACACATCTTAAGGCGGTATCACCTGATCAGGAAGATCGTTGATCGCCGGGAGATCGAGGTAAAGAGAGTAAATACAGAGGATAACATTGCTGATCCATTCACTAAGGCCCTACCTCAGATTCAGTTCGAGAGGCTACTCGAGATCATCGGTCTTCGATACGCCAGTACATGGCCCTAGTGCAAGTGGGAGATTGTTAGTGTTTATGCCCTAGAAGGCCATTACTGTATCATACTAGTTTGTATATTACTTAATGGAAGCTTGGGGTATTCACATGTATATAACAGTCTTGCTAAACATGGTAGTATGCTACTAGGTTTTTCTATCTTAATATGTGAGTATACGTATTGATAGAGCTCTTAGGATCTTGCTTGACTACCGGCATTGTGATGGCAGTCACACTAGTGGGGGCTGGGTAGTCTACAAGCACATCCTTATTCAGGTCCCTAGTCGTAGGATTATCGAGACAGGGCATCGATACTCCGGAGTAGACTAGTGTGTACGCTTCTCATCCCAGTTGGGGAGATGGTCTGTCCCACAGCCGTCAGTACGTCGTACTGGAGATAGTATGCAGGTGCTCGTTAGGTTACGGGTACACCGGACAAGACTCACAGGGAACTGTTGGTTGGTTTATACCAGTCGTCAGTAAGCAGTTCCCAGGTGACATGAGTACAGCATAGTCCGCAGACTTGACACTGCTACTTCGCCTCGAGTGTGTCCCACTGTTCTTAGATTGCTACCCTACCACGGCTCAAAGGAGTCGTGCAAACAGGTAGAAGTTGGGTGCAGTCCCGAGCACTTGGAGGCAGTGGCGGTTAGACAGGATTCGTCTCTCCCGGTATTGGGGGTTGATATCACGCTGTGTCAGAGAGCCATTACGCAAAGTCCCTGGCCAGGGCAAGCGAGATTTGCTGGTAGGTTCCAGTAGTTTCTCAGGGTGTAATGGGCTTCGCTCCGACACGACTTATACCGCTATTAGGGGACTGACGCTTGCTGCCCCCCTAGGCCCGATATGCGATAGTCTTAGACGAACGGACCGGACTGTATGGAGATTGTCACATCAGACTCAGTAGGAGTTCGGATGGATTTCCTCATCGGCCTTCTTATCGACATCTACCTGGGGACCGTTACGTACAGCTAGTGCCGCTTGCGGTCTGTGGTTAAACCCACTGCCAGCGTAGTAGTCGAGTCTCTAGAGTCCCACACAGAGAGTTTCCCTACTCCGGGCGAAACGATATAGAGGTCGTATGGTTTTACGACAAGGGTTCGGACGCATACGTGTGTTTACGCACGTACGACTTTCGGACAGTTTTTACCAGTCGGCTTTGGTTTAAGCCAGTTACTGGTATCCGGTTATTGGATTTATACAGTCTAAAGTTTTTCTGTATTTTTGCGGAAAGGAGGGGCGTTCTCGTAATTGCGCGAGAAGCTTCTAGAAGATGGTGACTAAGGAGGTTAAGGTGGCATATACATTGAATGAGATTAGTGAGTCATATGAGTGATTCATCCATGTCATTAATGCATCATAAATGCTTAATGACTCATGGTAATGAATCACCATTAGATATTTATGAAGTATGATTATTCATCATTTGTTTTTCTTTTATTGATAAATCTTAATGCTTCATATATATTATGATAACTCATTTTCTCATATTAATTATTCTTCTCACCTTCTCTCTCCTCAAGCTTCCTCTCTTCAAACCCTAATCCTCCCCTCTCATGTGTTGAGTACAAGGATTAGTTAGACTACTTAATCCATAACCCTCACTCTATATCATCTAGGTACTTTGATTAGCACTTAAAGAAACCTAGTTGCCTCAAGTTTAGAGGCAAAGCTTGGAGTAAAGCTCTCGTGGTGGATCGTCTACTACTTGGAGAAGGCCGAGGAGGAGGTGGAGTTCGTAAAGACGAAGGACACGGTTCTTCAGGTATAATCCCTTTACATAGTAGTTGTTAACTTCTATGTTTGATGTTAGTTATCGTTTAGCTTCGATTCTCGCGGTTAGTCAATGTTTAAGCAAAGAACAGGATCGTTTTTCATATTTCCGCCTCCCCGCAAGTCGTGGGGTGTTGTACATCGACTTACAATTGTTTCTCGTAATGCCCATTTTCTAGAACATCAGTTTTTAGAAAAGGAAATAAGTGGGAGCGAAATAGAACTGGAAGAAATTCCAGAACCACAAACTGCTACTGAAAGTTTGGTAGAACCGGTAGTTCAAGAAGAACAGGACATTCCCGCACCCCTCCGCAGGAGTAGTAGGCCGTCTCATCCGCCTGAGAGATACTACAGTTTTCTCATAGATGGGGATAGAGAGGATTGCATCATAGATGATGGGAACCTACTGACTTCCAGCAGGCCATCCAGAGCGGCAACTCGGTACGATGGCTAGATGCAATGTGGACCGAAATGGAGTCCATGTACACCAACAAAGTATGGACTTTGGACTTTGCTCCAGATGGGGTAAAACCCATAGGATGCAAATGGATCTTCAAGAAAAAGATTGGTGTAGATGGACAGGTGGAAACCTATAAGGCTAGACTTGTTGCAAAGGGTTTTCGTCAAAGACCTGGTTTGGACTATGACGAAACTTTTTCTCCAGTGGCTATGCTCAAATCCATTCGGGTCCTTCTTGCTATTGCTGCCTTCCATGATTATGAAATCTGGCAGATGGACGTAAAGACGGCTTTTCTGAATGGAAATTTAGAAGAGTGCGTCTATATGGATCAGCCAGAGGGTTTCAATCAGAGTGGGAGCAGCGGGAAAGATGCAAGCTGCTTAAGTCCATTTATGGACTAAAGCAGGCATCGCGGAGTTGGAACATCTGTTTTGATGAGACAGTCAAAGAATATGACTTTATCAAAAATCCAGATGAACCGTGCATATATAGTAAAGTTGTAGCCAAAAGTGTCGTATTCCTCGTCTTGTACGCGGATGACATTCTATTGATAGGAAATGACATTCCTATGCTACAATCTGTCAAAGGATTCTTGTCACACAGGTTCTCCATGAAAGACCTGGGTGATGCCTCTTACATTCTGGGTATCCGGATCTATCGTGATAGATCCAAGAGGATGTTGGGACTTTCGCAGTCCAGGTATATCGACACTGTACTGAAAAGATTCAGTATGGAAGATTCTTAGCGCGGTAATCTACCGGCTTGTCACGGAATCACCCTTTCCAAAGAGATGTCTCCCAAGACTGATTTGGAAAGGGAACGCATGTCTATTATACCCTACGCTTCTGCGGTAGGCTCTATAATGTATGCGATGTTGTGCACCAGGCCAGATGTAGCTTACGCAATAAGCATGGTAAGCCGGTATCAGTCAGACCCAGGAGAGAAGCACTAGATAGCAGTAAAGAACATTCTCAAGTACCTGAGAAGGACTAAGGAGATGTTCTTGGTTTACGGTGGAAAAGACCTCAGATTGGAAGCCTTTGCTGATTCCGGCTTCCAGAGTGATAAGGACGATTCCAAGTCCATGTCGGGTTATGTCTTTACCCTCAATGGAGGGGCGGTGTGCTGGAAGAGCTCCAAGCAGGACACCGTTGCTGACTCGACGATGGAAGCGGAGTATATAGCTGCTTGCGATGCCGCAAAAGAAGCAGTCTGGATGATGAAGTTCCTAACAGAACTTCAGGTGGTTCCTACCATAGTTGATCCAATACCTCTGTATTGCGACAACAACGGAGCTATAGCTTTAGCAAAGGAACCAAGGTCCCATCAGAAGTCCAGACACATCTTAAGGCGGTATCACCTGATCAGGGAGATCATTGATCGTCGGGAGATCGAGGTTCGGAGAGTTGCTTCTGAAGAGAACATTGTGTTGGAGATAGTGCCCTCATAGTCAATTATTGGATCGCAGGTACGTGATTGCAATGATTGCGGAGGACCTATACCGGTAGGACAGTCTTACTCAAGATGATAGTATGCTATCTGGTTTGCCTTTATCAGTCGTGTACATGTTCAGATGACAGATTACATGTTACACTTTGATAGAGCCCTTAGGATCTTGCTTTACTGCCAACAGTATGATGGCGATCATATACGTGAGAGTTGGGTGGTTTATATGCATATCCTTAATTGTGGTCCCTAGTCGTGGGAGTTTCGAGACAGGGCATCGATACTGCGGAGTAGACTAGTGTATACAGTCGAGACCCCGACGAGGGGCGGTGGCCGGTCTCACAAGCCACTGGTGTCAGTTGGATCACCTAAGATGTATACAAGTGCTCATTGGGTTATGAGTACACCGGACAGGACTCGCCGGGAATCTGCTAGTTGGTATTATACATATCGTCAGATAGCAGTTCCCTGGTGACATGTGTACAGGTTAGTTCATCGACCTGAGGTCGTCATTTGTCTCGTATGAGTTCCCACTGTGCTTTGATTTCTACCCTACCACGGCTCAAAGGAGTCGTGCAAACAGGTAGTTTTTGGGTACAGTCCCGAGCCATATGGAGGCACGTGAGCGGATCGGCAGGGAATTCGTCTCTCCCGGTATTGGGGGCGAGATCGTGCTGTGTCTAGGAGAGCCATTACACATAGCCCATGGCCGTGGCAGGAGATTTACTGGTAGGTACTCCAGTAGTATCTCAGGGTGTTATTGGGCTACACTCCGACACGACTTATACTGCTATTGGGGGTCTGACGTTACTAGCCCCCTAGGCAGATATGCGATACTCATAGACGAACGGACCGGACTGTATATACATTGTCACTGTTAGGCTCAGTAGGGTTTCCGGATGAGTTCGCTCATCGGCCTCCCTTGAGGTCAGTCCATGGGCAGCCGTTACGCATTGCTAGTGCCGCTGACGGTTTGTGGTTAAACCCACTGCCAGGGTACTGACGAGTCATTAGAGTCCCCCACAGACAGTTTTCCAAGTTCGGGCGAAACGTTGTAGAGGTCGTATGGTTTTATGGCAGGGTTCGGAAAATGCACGTGCGTTTACGCACGTGTCAGATTTCAGACAGATGATACTGGTCGGCTTTGGTTTAAGCCGGATCCGAGTATTATATTGAGTAGATATAATATATTTGTCTCAGTTGCATTTGTATTCGGTCGTAATACAAATACGGGTATATTTATACAGTTACGGGGTTATCCTGAAATTCGTTTCGGGATCACTTTTGGAAGTTGCCAGTTTCCAGTTTTCTATCAGCCGTCTTTTAACATTCGGTTAAAGACGGATTTATCTTTTCTTGGATGAGAGTGACTCAGTGTTCTAGAAGGTTCTAGAGAGGATGACATGGATTGGTGAGTCATTAGTGCATTAATGGTGTCATTAATGCTTGATGACTAAGGTTGTTTAGATTCATTGTTTCTAAATGAGTCATGCTTTTCATTTATGATAAAAGATAAACTTTGTGTTTATGGTCACCCCCTTGATTGCTCCTACCATCACCTCCCTCTTTCATAAATAGTGGCCGGCCCCTTGAGTGAGAGAGAGAGTGAGAAAAATTTCATTCTTGAGAGAAAAGACTATGGTTTAGGGTGCATGGAAATTTCATTGCCTCTTTCATTTCCATCACCCGATAAAATGGCAACTTCATTAACCGATCGTCCACGGTTTTGGACGAAGTGAGACAAAGTCATCTACTCATTCTCTACATCAATCTTGGTCGTCTCTTTTGGCAAACTTGACGACCGAGTTGCCTCGAGTCAGAGGCGGGAGCCCGTTTAAAGAATCGTTGATGTGGTGCCACCTGGACGAGCAGATCGGAGATCGACGAGATCGGAGCAGCCGCAACGGAGTGTGGGATGATGGTTAAAGAACGAAGGACTCGGATCGTTCGGTATAACCTTTCTACACTCTTTACAGTTTGTTAGTTTAGCAATAATGGCAGATCCGGGTTAAAGTATACGATAGCGCCAGTTAAAAAGTTTTTGTTCCGCATTTGGCGTCTGTAGACGGCCGGGGCGCTACCGTGGACTTACAGTGGTATCAGCGCCTCACCATTTTGCTATACTAACTTGTGCTAACGCGTTTAAAATATCGATCGAACCGAAAATCAAAAAACGCATTTTTACAATTTCTGAGTTTCTGTCGATTTTAAAAGGGTTCAAAAATTAATTTTACACATCACAGAAAATTCAGCAGGCTTTTCTATGAACACCGACAAAATTTGGGCTTGTGATTCCACCAAACCGCCGCGGAAACGCGGCCAAACCCATGGTTTGGCCGCGCATCCGCGGTCACTTGGTGAGATCATACTCCCAAATTTGTACAGTGTGTTCTCCTCTTGAAATTGGGGGTTTTGGTATATATCTTTTGGGCCCAGGTTTTGTTACTGTTCACCAGTTGTTCGTGGGGCCCACTTTGTGATATTTAGTCGATCGAAATTTAAACATGTTAGTTTACAGTGCTTACATTATATCTCCGACCGAGAATGTCATTTGATCGATAAACCGCGTCTGATTGCTATAGTTCTTTTAGACGGGTTTGCGAACGTGACATTCGCGTTGATGTTCTGTGTTGTGCTGTGATGTTGCGGATTTGTCGTGGTGGATAGCAGTGTGCAATGGTAGTGTAGTTTGGATTTATTTGTACATTTGATATTGCAGGGCGAGAGTCCAACTTGTGGACTGCCGTCACTGCCTGTTGTATAATATTCTTTTGGGGCACGACCAGGTTGCGGTCGATGTACCTGTTGTACTATTATTCATTTCTGTACTAGGTTTTGCCCCGCGATGGAGTGCACGGATAGCCGGGTTCTGGAGGGCAACGGGTCCGCATCTCATGGCTTTGAGAGGCAGAGGGGCCTCACTCTAGAATTGGCAGACTATTCGCCGCACTCGTAGGGGGTACAGGTTGACCCAAGGAGGGGTGCCCAAGATTACCGGATTCCGTGAAGTGCTGGGTGGTCCATTCACTTTGATATAGGGGGCTGCCTCGCTTCAGGTTTTGGCGGGTAACTTGCCGCACCCGTAAGGGTCTAGGTTTCATTGCACAGGCTATCCACACGACAGGGGAACGTCGGGTTTCAGCAGCGGCTCTGTGAAACTCGGGGATCCCAGATTATCTGTATTGTTCTGTGATGCTTATTACTTTTATGTAATGTTGCATATTATCACGCCTGGAGCGATTATTGTATATTGGTTTATATACTATTAGATGTTGTATATGTTTTACACCCGCGCTAGTCCAGTCCCCGCTCTGTCGTTAGTTAAGTAACCTAACGGGTGATGACGGGACCCAGTGACGAATGCGGATGGCATATACGTACATTTTATTTTCGTTCTTTTCTGGTGTGATTGATTGATGGGACTGCGTTGATTTTGATCAATGCAAAGGAAAACAAACCTGTTTGCAGTTGTTGGAACAAATTTAAAAAGTGTTATTGCAAACATGTTTCCTTTTGTTATGCATAGCGGTATTCAGTGGAATATCCTGCACCTCATTCGACGGGGCAAGGGCCGATATCCCTTCACCAGGACTGACCCCTTGGGCAGAAGTTTGCGTCAAGGTAATAACTTCACTATAGCCGATTACAAGTTGCTTTGCATCGCGGTATTCAGTGGAATATCCTGCACCTCATTCCACGAGGAAAGAGCCGAGATCCCTTCACAGGGAATAACCTCTTTAGCAAAAGGTTTTCGCCACTATATTTTAGAAAGCTATCAGGTTCCTTCAGCGATATCAAGTTCACTACGTTAAAGGTTTTTCGCCAAAACCCAGCCGTAGCCCTCCGTCATTTCTTTTGGGTATTCAGTAGTATTCAAGCTATGCATTTTAGCCAAAGTTAAGGCATAGTGTTTGGTAGCTGCTGGGTATTCATTTGTTGTATAGATAGATGAGTTGGTTTGGGACAGTCGTTCTGCCGATTGGCCAAAGTCAAGGGCATGTGCGGGTGGGTTCAAATTGACAAGATAGTGACGGGTAGAACTTGGCATGTGACTTATGACATTTTGACCAAAGCCAAGGTTATAAGAGCATGGGGCAAAAATCATATCGGGAGTTTCTAAAGAAACTGAAACTTGCCAAGTATGCGCATACCTTCTGGAGTGTGAGTAACGTGGATGCATTCCATCACGTTATCATGTGATGAGAGTTGGATCCCGATTCTCACTGATGAGTTGGTTTACTCTTCGGGTGATCCCGATTGATTCTTCTTTCAGGTTTGGAGGAGAATTTGACAGGACAGTGGGAGGTTTCCGGATTAGATAAAGTGATAACCATTCTGATCTAGGTTAGAGTGCACGCAGAGTGTTTCTTTTCTCTCTCTCTTTGGCAGCGACCTTTGACCGACCCTAGACTATGACTCAGTGACCAAGTTGACCGAACCTTCTTAAAATACTGGCTTTTGGATTATCTAGGTTGCATAAGTCATTGCCACTCCTTCTTTTACCCTTTGAATTTCTCAGAACACCCGTATTACTACGGATATCCACTACCATTGGATAGATCCATCGTATGGTAATATACGAACTCGAAGGGACTTCTTTGAGGATGGATCTAGGTTCAGGAGAAATAGAATTGGTTTATTCAGTTGTCTTTTATTATCACCTTCTCTCAGGTTGCGAGGGCTCCTTGGTTTAGGAGAGTACACCTATTACGCTTATTGGATAGTCTTATTCCAAACCATAGGCAGGTGCCGAAAGGTAGGGAATGAAGAAAACCAATTAGCCTAAGTAGGGTGTGCAGAAGGCAATAACTAAAGACAAAATAAAGAAATTAGAAAGAGGGCAAAGTAAATTGCGACTGATATCATTCACGACCAAAACCGCGTACTTCATCGCCACTCCTATTTCACTTTTAAAGGAATAAGGTATTATTCAATTGTCTTTTATCATCACCTTCTCTCAAGATATGAGTACTCTTTGGTTTAGGAGGGTACACCTATTATGCTTACTGGATAGTCTTCTTCCAAACCATAGGCTGGTGCCGAACGGTAGGGAAGGAAGAAAACCATTTAGCCTAATGATGGTGTACAGAAGGTAACGACTAAAGACAAATAAAGGGATTTGGAGAGATGGCAAAGAAATATACGGTTAAAGTCATGAATTGGATTATGGAAGAGGCATTACTATGAATACCAGGATACCCCTACGAAACATTTTCATGTTTCAGTGCATTGTTAAAGGAAAACTGTTTTCTCGATTAGATACTTACTCCAAGGGTATGTATTTACCAGGCTTCATTATCATATCTGTATGGTTTTACAGATGATGAGTGGGAGTAAGTTATTGGGAATTGGGTGATCATCCTCATTATATCGGAATTCGTTGTAATTGGTGATATTTGAGGAAATCGCCAGGGTACAGTTTTCAACCTACGAAGCACAGGTTTTGAGTTATTCAACTCAGCGGACTTATACAGAGTATTGTATGTTGTCCAATGTCCATCAGGACAAAGGGGTAGGTCCTCGTACTTTGTTCTGTTTACTTATAACTTCTCTAGTTTTTAGACAAGTGTTTCGTAGAAATACAAGGTCTAAGTTTTGAGAAGTTGTGGGTATAAGAATAAAGTAGAGAACTAGATGTCACAAGTATCGGGATTCTTCAAAGAGATCGAAGATGTAGATTCTTGTGATTGGTATTCAGATGATAGTAATGATTTTGAGAAACTTGTTTCTCTTTCAGGTTACTCATAATTGGAAGAATTCCTAAGTTGAGTAATGCTGATTATTCTCTTTCCATTAAGTTGATATGCACTGGAGACAGCTGCATGATTCGAATCTGGTTCCAATTAAATAAGTGCCAAAGTTTTTATATTGGATATAGAATAGTTCGTACCTTAAAAGATGTTAAGGTACGGGGAGTTGTCCAGCTTATGCTTAAAACCAGACTCTGGATAACTCAGGGCACATTTCTGTAATGGCTGTTTGTGGGTTGACCCTGGCTATGACGAGGGTTGATATTCTACCATTTGGAAGATCAATAGTGATATTGTTCTTGACTCGCCACAGTTTTAGTAAAATGGATCTTTTTCAGAAAACAGTAGTGGGAGTATGGTAGAACTGGAAGTGATTCCAGAACCGCAAACGATTACGGAAAATTTAATAGGACCTATATATTCAATCAGGTTTGACATTCCATTAGCCACTCCGCAGATATGGTGTAGCGTCTTGAAAAGTCGTTTTGGTGTTTTCCTGAAATTCGGTGAAAATTCGGTATTTTTCCGAAAACCGTCTTTCTCGTTATTTTGCAGTTTAGGGCTAATTATACCTAAAATGGATAGGTAATTGTTTTTTTTTAGTAGCTAATGAGTTAATTATGAAATTCTAGTCGTTTAAAAATTTTCCCTAATTTTTCAATTTTTTAATATTATTTTAAGCCGGTAAGAAAATACATTAATTTAGCGATAAATACAAATTTTTCCGGGCTAATTTTAATCTTTAAAATTATGTTAATTAAAATCTAGTGGTAACATAAATTTTTAGTATTTTATTTTGAATTTTAACAAATTTTTATGATAGGAAACGAATTTATTGAATTTTAAGCTAAAACTTGCAATTTTTGACTTGTAGGGGGCCTTTTTGCATAAAATTTCTTTTGTAAAACCCCTCTCTCTTTTCCCTCAGCCCTAGGACAGCCCCACCTTGTGCAAGTCCAGAAATTTCTGGCCTCATGTTGGTTTCTTTCTTGTGTTGAAAATGGGGTTGTTTATGAATTTATTTTAAATATAGTTGATAAGGTATGGTGCATTGACTTTGGAGACTTGACCCTTGACCTTTCCCACACACCCACACCCTCCCCCTTACCTCATTTCTGGCCGAAATCTGCACCTCCCCCTCTTCATCTCTTTTCTTCTCATTTTCTTCTAAATTCTTCAAGTTTAATTCATCAAAATTGCAAATTAAAGCTTACAAATTAAACCCATCCTTCATCTTTCTTTTCCTTCACCTCCCTAGCTTGGATCTTGATGCTTGAGGTCATCATTTGGAGCAAATTTATTCTTGCTAGATCTCAATTTGAGGTATAATTTCTATCAAGTTAATTTCTTTTGGCTAAATTCCTTTAAGTATATGGTTTTAGTGTTAAAAGATTAACTAATTTCTAATCTAGTTTATAAAAGAGTAGTTTGTTTAAACTAGGGTTTTGAAGCCATGATAGTTAATTAACTTGTTTTGTAGTTAATCTAGTTGTTAATTAGCTAATCTATATGGTTACCTTGTTATGTAGTCTTCAAATTTATGCTAATTTAGTTAATTTTAAAAGTTTGATTTTGGTTGTAAATTGTTGTTTTAGGAATTTCAAGAGAGGGTTAGTGTATGGAAATGGGTTGTGAAGCATGATTAATGAGTTGAATTAAGGTTTAGAAACCATTATTTAGTTGTTTAAATCTAATTTGTTATCTAGTTGTTTTGCTAACCTAATCTAGTAGGTTAACTTGCTAATTGAGTTATAAATTAGTGTTAATTTAAGGTTTTCATATATAGTGGATTAAGAATTGCTAGGTTATATAATTCAAGCAATGGTTGTTATGGAAAATAGGTTTTGAATCTTTGCTAATGTGTTGTAATTATAGTGTTTGTAGATTTCTTGTTGTGTGGTTGGATATTGTGTTGGATTGTGATATCCGTATCGCTAATTTTCGATTTTTGCACCAAATTGCTAGTTTTGTGCTTACTAGATTTTTATAAAAATTATGTGATGGATTATTTTCGACATCTTGATGATTGTGTTGGCTTATCCTATGACGTTAAGGATGCGTGTGTGCGGATTTTTGAGTAGTCGGGTTTTAGTTTTGCCGGGCGACCAAATCGGCGTTTTTTGGCAGTTTTTGCGATTTTCGCGTGTGTTCCGCGCACCCTGCGCCCGTTGTACCTAGCTAGCGAACATTAGTAGTTTCGTTTGGGTTTTGCGTCGTTCTTGTTACGTAACCTTATGTTGGGTATTGATGTAAATTCCAGGTTCGGTCGCGGAGACGTCAGACGCGGCACAAAATGGGAAAGCGGTGATCGGACACAGCAAGCCAGGGATTCCGGTGAGTAGATGTAACATCTACGGGGGACTATCGTTGGATGGCGCAAGCCGCCCGATAGTTTTAGTAACTTACAAGATCCTTAGTGATGTTAGTAATTAGGGGTGAAATACTTAGTTGACTATTTGCTGCATCCATGCATTATATTGACATACCTATACGAAACCATTTCATAGGACACCTGCACCATTGCCAGGGTTTTTATATGCAGCACGAGCACTATTCATGCTTACACACACACCCTGATAATTGCCATGCCACCACACTAGATAACCTTTAAATTTAAACCTTTTACTAATTGATACTTAAACTTGTGCTATTGCCTTTAATTCCTTAAAATGAAACCGTAGGATTGCTATTCATGTGCATGTACTTCATCATATTAATTGTTCATGCTTAATCCATTAATCACACATCGCAACTTGATTATTGATACCATATGCATTCATTATCACTGATATATGCACTTATGAGGATTTCTTGAGATTTTATGATATTGCTGGATTTCGGGGGAAAGCCGCAAAAATTTCTAAACTTATTATATTTTTAAAATATGTAAATTGCGGTTTTCTAGTGATGTAAGTGTCGTCCACCATGAGTTTGCTGTGGTTTTGGAAATCCGTGTCGAGGAGTGGAGGAACCGGCATGGGTACATGGTGGGCCCGGTAAGGTACCCCGGGGCAAGAGGAATGTGGTGTTGACGTTGAGCCTGGCAGGGGACGGATTACCTACCGGTGACTGTTTGGGACGGCGGATATCCAGAGGATACCGACCGTGGCCGCTAGATGATGAGATATTGATATTTGAGATGGGTCAGCCGGACGGCTGAGGCCAGAGATACATTTATGAGATTTGAGACAGCTTTTGGGTGTCGTTGCTGGACACCGGTTCTCGTCGATTCTTTGAGTATTATGCTGGCATTCTAAAAGAGTTTCAAAAACAAAAAGAGATAAATGTTTCTTATATATACCTATTGAGACCTCAGATATTCATGTTGCATACATATTCGTACACTGATGTTGTATACACACCTGCTAGTGCACCCATTCATACCTGTATTTTAGATGCTAGGATGCTTGTGTGCATGCATACGATAGCCCTTGTAGGTGTTATTTATTACTCACGAGTTGGCAACTCACCCCCGTTGTGCCACAGTCTTTTGCAGATCCGCTCCGTCAGTTCAGTAGCGGCGGGCGCACTTGTTCTTTTACCTCCTTTGCCTGGACTCGAGGTTTTGCTCTTAGGTGGGTTATGTTACTATTTTTGTACCACCTTGTATATTCTTTGTATCTAGTGCACTCCATCTACTGTATCTACCAGCATTATTGTATATTGACCTAGAGATGAGACTGTGAGATTTGTAGACTTTTATGCTGTATTTTGGGGTCGAGCTCACTTGAGTCGACATGCTGTTTTCTTATGCTTCATTATGATTATTATGCTTGTTGTCATTTTATATTGCGTGGGATTTGTGACCGCCTTGTGGCGAAGAGCTAGCTCCCGCTTGGGGATGCCCTATTTTGTTGGATTCATATATATTTTTGTTGTACCCATTTTGGGGGCCAGTATTTACAAAGGAGACTCTGCCGAAATTTTCGGAAAAATTGGTATTGTTTTTAAAAAGGGTTTTACATGACTTATTTGATAAACTCGCTTTCAATTGATTGGGTTTTCTTCACTCTTTTGCTTAATTGGTTTTGTTTTCTGGGCTTTGGCTTACTTATTTTACGGACGTCTTTAGACGTTTCGTAAACTTAAGTGCCAGTCACGTTCCGTACCCTGCGGGTCGTGACAAAGTTGGTATCAGAGCGATAGGTTTTACCTTTGTGAGTGTAGGATGACCCTTGGTAGATGGAGTAAGTGACTTAAGCAGGGTAACGTAGCGTGCGTATGTCCGCGGCATACTTACGATACGGTACTCCGCCTAAGTGACTTTAGGATATACTTGCTTGAAAATTCCTTCTTCAATTCCGTGTATCCTATGATCCTATTGCACTGTTCTTACTATCCGTTTTCCTGTAACAGCCACTATGCCGCCGAAGGCTACGAGGGCACAGAGGGCTGTCGCCAGAGACGAGATTCGAGCTGGCTCGTCCGAGACTAGGACTGAGCAGGGTGGTATGCCTACGCCGTAGGGACAGACCGATCCACCTTCCCCAGGCCGTATGGATAGGCTCGAGACCGGTATGGAGGAGTTGCGACAGATGATGGGAGGCATGCAGGAGCTACGTCAGATGGTAGGATCCCTAGTTGCAGCCAGTCGTACACCGAGGCCGGATGACGTACCTACTACATCACAGACGACCATGATACCTGCTCCTACTACTACCACCGTGACCATCCCGGTTTCACTACAGGATTTCATGAGGCTGAGACCTCCAGTATTCACCGGCACCGAGGCAGCGGAGGACCCACAGACGTTCCTTGACAGTTTAGCCAGGATCTGCCGTTCGCTGAGATGTTCGGATGATCGATGGGTAGAGCTTGCGAGTTTCCGACTAGAGGGTCTCGCGCAGACATGGTGGGAGTCAGTCTTGAGAGGTCGAGCTGCAGGTCTACCGCCTATGACTTGGGTCGAGTTTACAGCGGTCTTTCTAGCCCGTTTCTTTCCAGAGAGCGTTCGTGACGCCAGAGATCGTAGCTTCGAGGCCTTAGTCAAGACACCTGGGATGACGGTGTCTGAGTATGACATCCAGTTTACACAGTTATCCCGATATGCTCAGTATTTGGTGGATACCGAGGAGAAGATGGTGAAGAGGTTCGTACAGGGACTTGATGCCCAGCTATATCTTGCCATTGGCGCCCAGCACTACGATACTTATTCAGCTGCTAGGGATACAGCATTGCGGATGGAGGCACGCATATCACAGACTTCGGCCGTTTCTGGGCCGAAGAGGATTCGCACCGAGGTACCGTCTCAGAGGCAGCGCGCCAGATTCTTTCCGAGAGATAGGCCTGGCAGAGGATTTGGGCAGGGACAGTTATATGGTTCTTATCCCCAGGGGCAGCAGCCGTCGCCAGGATGTTTTGGGTGCAGGAGTTTGCACCATCTTGTCAGAGAATGTCCGGCGAGACGACAGGGAGCAGCGACAGTTCTGCACGTGACCCTACCACCATCACCACCCCCTCCTCAGAGAGCCCTACTTCCTACCACCGGCGATGCTCCACGCCAGTTAGGTGCACCCAGAGGCCGTGGACGCGGCGGTCCTGTTCAGAGAGGACGAGGAGGCAGAGGCCGAGGTCGAGGTCAGCCCGCTATCGGTAGAGGACAGGCCCGAGTTTTTGCTTTGACACCGCAGGATGCGCAGGCATCCAATGCCATTGTGACAGGTACCTTGCCAGTTTGTTCTTTCGACGCACGGGTATTATTCGACCCAGGTTCCACACATTCGTACGTATCTACACACTTTGCACCGATGTTGGGCCGTGAGTCGTCGTCGTTAGATCAGCCGCTTGTTGTTGTTACTCCGGTAGGCGAGTCGTTTGTCGCTCGTTTTGTTTTTCGTTTGTGTTCCGTTCGTATCGGGGAGAGGGATTCATCAGTTGATTTGATACTCCTCGATATGTTGGACTTTGATGTGCTTCTGGGCATGGATTGGCTAGCCACTTGTTATGCTTCGGTGGACTGCCGTGAGAAAGCAGTCAGATTTAGCTTTCCGGGAGAGCCAGTCCTTGTTATTCGGGGAGACCGCAGTGTCACCCTTCCCAGCTTAATTTCGTCTCTTCGCGCTGGTCAGCTCTTGCGGAAGGGATGTCAGGGATTCTTAGCGTTTGTTTGTGATACTCGAGCTGCAGAGGTTCCGTTAGACCGGGTCCCGGTAGTTTGTGAGTTCCCTGATGTTTTCCCTGATGAGCTACCTGGGCTACCGCCTGAGCGCGATGTGGAGTTCTGTATTGATTTGATTCCCGGTTCGGGGCCTATTTCTATACCGCCTTATCGGATGGCCCCGGCAGAGCTTCGAGAGCTGAAGGATCAGTTGCAGGATTTGTTAGATAAGGGGCTTATTCGACCGAGTGTTTCTCCGTAGGGTGCTCCGGTCCTGTTTGTCAAGAAGAAGGATGGAAGTTTGCGCTTATGTATCGACTACCGCCAGCTGAACAAAGTTACCGTTCGGAACAGATATCCGTTGCCGCGCATTGATGATTTGTTCGACCAGCTTCAGGGTGCGGGGTATTTTTCGAGGATCGACTTGCGATCAGGATACCATCAGCTGCGAGTTCGACAGGAGGATATACCGAGGACAGCTTTCCGCACGCGCTACGGCCACTACGAGTTTTTGGTGATGTCGTTCGGACTCACCAACGCCCCAGCAGCATTCATGGATTTGATGAACCGTACATTCAGGCCGTATCTTGACTTGTTCATCATCGTGTTTATCGACGATATCTTGGTGTACTCCCGGAGCAGAGAGGAGCACGAGCAGCACTTGCGGATTACGTTACAGACTCTGAGGGAGCACCAGCTGTTCGCAAAGTTCTCTAAGTGTGCATTCTGGCTGGACAGCGTCGGATTCTTGGGTCACGTGGTTACGAGAGATGGCATTTGTGTGGACCCGAAGAAGATTGAGGCTGTTCAGCAGTGGCCCCGACCTACATCGGTTACTGAGATCCGTAGTTTTCTAGGCCTGGCGGGCTACTACAGGCGTTTTGTTCAGGACTTCTCCCGTATAGCTACACCGTTGACCGGTTTGACCCGGAAGGGAGTTCCTTTCGTCTGGACAGAGGAGTGCGAGCGCAGTTTTCAGCAGCTACGGACTTGTTTGACTACGGCGCCGGTATTATCTTTGCCTTCGGGATCAGGCGGATTTGTTGTCTACTGTGATGCTTCGCGAGTGGGATTAGGATGCGTATTGATGCAGCATGGCCGGGTGATCGCTTATGCTTCTCGGCAGTTGAAGAAGCATGAACAGAACTACCCCACTCATGATTTGGAGATGGCTGCAGTGGTCTTTGCACTGAAGATTTGGCGACATTACCTGTACGGCGAGTCGTGTCAGATATTCACCGATCACAAGAGCTTAAAGTACATATTTCAGCAGCGAGACCTGAACCTCAGACAGCGTCGTTGGATGGAGTTGGTGAAAGACTACGACTGCAAGATCTTATATCACCCCGGCAAGGCGAATGTGGTGGCAGATGCGTTGAGTAGGAGGCCCGGGGGTAGTCTATCCCTTTTGCGCGCAGTGCAGAGGCAGTCGTCAGCAGATTGGCAGATGTTATGCGACAGCCGAGTTGAGTTCGAGTTCACTCAGACAGGGGGACAGCTCGCGCATGTTCGTGCACGCCCACAGTTGCTTGACCGTATATATGAGGCACAGCGCAGTGACGACCGTTGCTCAGAGATCATGGCACAGATGGGACAGGGCAGATTTTCCGAGTTCGTGGTTGACGATCAGGGGATTTTACGATATGGATCTAGACTGTGCGTACCAGATGCCGATGGATTGCGGCGCGACATTCTTGAGGAGGCACACCGATCAGTGTATAGTGTCCACCCCGGTTCCACCAAGATGTACCATGATATGAGAGAGACCTACTGGTGGGACGGGATGAAGAGGGACATTGCGGAGTTCGTTTCGAGATGCCTGACTTGTCAGCAAGTCAAGGCCGAGCACCAGAGGCCCGCAGGAGAGCTACAGCCGTTACCCATTCCAGAGTGGAAATGGGAACAGATTTCGATGGACTTCGTTGTGGGTCTACCCAGGACCAGTCGAGGGTACGACTCCATCTGGGTGATCGTGGATAGATTGACGAAAGCGGCTCACTTCCTACCGGTGAAGACCACTTTCAGCTTCGCTCAGTATGCTCAGCTCTATATTGACGAGATCGTGCGACTACATGGCGTACCGACTTGTATCGTGTCAGATCGAGGCACCCAGTTCACCAGCCGACTTTGGCAGAGACTTCAGGAGGCTTTGGGCACTCGTTTGAGCTTCAGCACAGCGTTTCATCCGCAGACCGACGGACAGTCAGAGCGGACCATTCAGACTCTCGAGGACATGCTCAGAGTGTGCGTTTTAGACTTTGGTGGTAGCTGGGATCGTCATTTACCTCTAGTGGAGTTCTCCTACAACAACAGCTTCCAGGATACTATTCAGATGGCACCTTTCGAGGCATTGTATGGAAGGAGATGCAGATCGCCCGTTTGTTGGACAGAGCTCAGCGAGAGCAGCATTTTGGGGCCGCAGCTTGTTGAGGAGACGACAGCGAAGATACAGTTGATCCGAGACCGGATGAGAGCGGCTCAGAGCAGGCAGAAATCCTATGCAGACAGGCGCTGTCGCAGATTAGAGTTCGCAGTTGGCGACCATGTTTTTCTGAAGGTCTCTCCGATGAAGGGCGTGATGCGTTTTGGGCGAAAGGGGAAGCTTAGCCCTAGATTCGTAGGTCCCTTCGAGATCCTCGAGCGGGTTGGCGCTGTTGCTTATCGTTTGGCTCTTCCTCCCAGCTTTCCCGATGTTCACCCCGTCTTCCATGTTTCGATGCTCCGCAAGTACCTTCACGACCCTTCGCATGCGATTCAGCACCCGACAGTCCAGCTAGAGCGCAACCTTTCTTTTGCAGAGCAACCGGTGGCCATCCTGGATCGGCAGGTGAAGAAGTTGAGGTCGAAGATTATACCAACCGTCAAGGTCCTTTGGCGTAGCCCGAGCAGCGAGGAGGTTACCTGGGAGATCGAGGGCGAGATGAGGAAGAAATATCCCCATCTCTTCGAAGGTACGCGTAGCTATATTTTTAAATTCGGGGACCGAATTTCTTTAAGGGGGGAAGATTGTAGCGTCTTGAAAAGTCGTTTTGGTGTTTTCCTGAAATTCGGTGAAAATTCGGTATTTTTCCGAAAACCGTCTTTCTCGTTATTTTGCAGTTTAGGGCTAATTATACCTAAAATGGATAGGTAATTGCTTGTTTTTAGTAGCTAATGAGTTAATTATGAAATTCTGGTCGTTTAAAAATTTTCCCTAATTTTTCAATTTTTTAATATTATTTTAAGCCGGTAAGAAAATACATTAATTTAGCGATAAATACAAATTTTTCCGGGCTAATTTTAATCTTTAAAATTATGTTAATTAAAATCTAGTGGTAACATAAATTTTTAGTATTTTATTTTGAATTTTAACAAATTTTTATGATAGGAAACGAATTTATTGAATTTTAAGCTAAAACTTGCAATTTTTGACTTGTAGGGGGCCTTTTTGCATAAAATTTCTTTTGTAAAACCCCTCTCTCTTTTCCATCATCCCTAGGACAGCCCCACCTTGTGCAAGTCCAGAAATTTCTGGCCTCATGTTGGTTTCTTTCTTGTGTTGAAAATGGGGTTGTTTATGAATTTATTTTAAATATAGTTGATAAGGTATGGTACATTGACTTCGGAGACTTGACCCTTGATCTTTCCCACACACCCACACCCTCCCCCTTACCTCATTTCTGGCCGAAATCTGCACCTCCCCCTCTTCATCTCTTTTCTTCTCATTTTCTTCTAAATTCTTCAAGTTTAATTCATCAAAATTGCAAATTAAAACTTACAAATTAAACCCATCCTTCATCTTTCTTTTCCTTCACCTCCCTAGCTTGGATCTTGATGCTTGAGGCCATCATTTGGAGCAAATTTATTCTTGCTAGATCTCAATTTGAGGTATAATTTCTATCAAGTTAATTTCTTTTGGCTAAATTCCTTTAAGTATATGGTTTTAGTGTTAAAAGATTAACTAATTTCTAATCTAGTTTATAAAAGAGTAGTTTGTTTAAACTAGGGTTTTGAAGCCATGATAGTTAATTAACTTGTTTTGTAGTTAATCTAGTTGTTAATTAGCTAATCTATATGGTTACCTTGTTATGTAGTCTTCAAATTTATGCTAATTTAGTTAATTTTAAAAGTTTGATTTTGGTTGTAAATTGTTGTTTTAGGAATTTCAAGAGAGGGTTAGTGTATGGAAATGGGTTGTGAAGCATGATTAATGAGTTGAATTAAGGTTTAGAAACCATTATTTAGTTGTTTAAATCTAATTTGTTATCTAGTTGTTTTGCTAACCTAATCTAGTAGGTTAACTTGCTAATTGAGTTATAAATTAGTGTTAATTTAAGGTTTTCATATATAGTGGATTAAGAATTGCTAGGTTATATAATTCAAGCAATGGTTGTTATGGAAAATAGGTTTTGAATCTTTGCTAATGTGTTGTAATTATAGTGTTTGTAGATTTCTTGTTGTGTGGTTGGATATTGTGTTGGATTGTGATATCCGTATCGCTAATTTTCGATTTTTGCACCAAATTGCTAGTTTTGTGCTTACTAGATTTTTATAAAAATTATGTGATGGATTATTTTCGACATCTTGATGATTGTGTTGGCTTATCCTATGACGTTTAGGATGCGTGTGTGCGTATTTTTGAGTAGTCGGGTTTTAGTTTTGCCGGGCGACCAAATCGGCGTTTTTTGGCAGTTTTTGCGATTTTCGCGTGTGTTCCGCGCACCCTGCGCCCGTTGTACCTAGCTAGCGAACATTAGTAGTTTCGTTTGGGTTTTGCGTCGTTCTTGTTACGTAACCTTATGTTGGGTATTGATGTAAATTCCAGGTTCGGTCGCGGAGACGTCAGACGCGGCACGAAAGGGGAAAGCGGTGATCGGACACAGCTAGCCAGGGATTCCGGTGAGTAGATGTAACATCTACGGGGGACTATCGTTGGATGGCGCAAGCCGCCCGATAGTTTTAGTAACTTACAAGATCCTTAGTGATGTTAGTAATTAGGGGTGAAATACTTAGTTGACTATTTGCTGCATCCATGCATTATAATGACATACCTATACGAAACCATTTCATAGGACACCTGCACCATTGCCAGGGTTTTTATATGCAGCACGAGCACTATACATGCTTACACACACACCCTGGTAATTGCCATGCCACCACACTAGATAACCTTTAAATTTAAACCTTTTACTAATTGATACTTAAACTTGTGCTATTGCCTTTAATTCCTTAAAATGAAACCGTAGGATTGCTATTCATGTGCATGTACTTCATCATATTAATTGTTCATGCTTAATCCATTAATCACACATCGCAACTTGATTATTGATACCATATGCATTCATTATCACTGATATATGCACTTATGAGGATTTCTTGAGATTTTATGATATTGCTGGATTTCGGGGGAAAGCCGCAAAAATTTCTAAACTTATTATATTTTTAAAATATGTAAATTGCGGTTTTCTAGTGATGTAAGTGTCGTCCACCATGAGTTTGCTGTGGTTTTGGAAATCCGTGTCGAGGAGTGGAGGAACCGGCATGGGTACATGGTGGGCCCGGTAAGGTACCCCGGGGCAAGAGGAATGTGGTGTTGACGTTGAGTCTGGCAGGGGACGGATTACCTACCGTTGACTGTTTGGGACGGCGGATATCCAGAGGATACCGACCGTGGCCGCTAGATGATGAGATATTGATATTTGAGATGGGTCAGCCGGACGGCTGAGGCCAGAGATACATTTATGAGATTTGAGACAGCTTTTGGGTGTCGTTGCTGGACACCGGTTCTCGTCAATTCTTTGAGTATTATGCTGGCATTCTAAAAGAGTTTCAAAAACAAAAAGAGATAAATGTTTCTTATATATACCTATTGAGACCTCAGATATTCATGTTGCATACATATTCGTACACTGATGTTGTATACACACGTGCTAGTGCACCCATTCATACCTGTATTTTAGATGCTAGGATGCTTGTGTGCATGCATACGATAGCCCTTGTAGGTGTTATTTATTACTCACGAGTTGGCAACTCACCCCCGTTGTGCCACAGTCTTTTGCAGGTCCGCTCCGTCAGTTCAGTAGCGGCGGGCGCACTTGTTCTTTTACCTCCTTTGCCTGGACTCGAGGTTTTGCTCTTAGGTGGGTTATGTTACTATTTTTGTACCACCTTGTATATTCTTTGTATCTAGTGCACTCCATCTACTGTATCTACCAGTATTATTGTATATTGACCTAGAGATGAGACTGTGAGATTTGTAGACTTTTATGCTGTATTTTGGGGTCGAGCTCACTTGAGTCGACATGCTGTTTTCTTATGCTTCATTATGATTATTATGCTTGTTGTCATTTTATATTGCGTGGGATTTGTAACCGCCTTGTGGCGAAGAGCTAGCTCCCGCTTGGGGATGCCCTATTTTGTTGGATTCATATATATTTTTGTTGTACCCATTTTGGGGGCCAGTATTTACAAAGGAGACTCTGCCGAAATTTTCGGAAAAATTTGTATTGTTTTTAAAAAGGGTTTTACATGACTTATTTGATAAACTCGCTTTCAATTGATTGGGTTTTCTTCACTCTTTTGCTTAATTGGTTTTGTTTTCTGGGCTTTGGCTTACTTATTTTACGGACGTCTTTAGACGTTTTGTAAACTTAAGTGCCTGTCACGTTCCGTACCCTGCGGGTCGTGACATATGGTGGGTAACCTCAGACACCCGAGAGGTACTTCGGTAGCCTCAAGGACGGTGACAGGGAGGTTCTTATCTACCCAGACTTGACACTACCGTTGTTCCAGGCTATGAGACCCGGTAGGAGGGTTGTTGTGGTCAGTGGGAGTAGCGGAAGCATAGTGGGCAAGTAGCTTATGTCTATTTATAGACTAGAGCAGTTATAGCGGAGATAGATCATCTATTTTTGATGTGACAGTCATGGGTTTGACTTCAATCAGAATAGGGGATAGATCTATTAAGAAGGCAGTAGGGTGTGATGTCATGTTATCTGGATGACATACATAAAGTAGGAAGTAAAATTCCTATTCTACGATCGGTTGTACTATGGTCGTCACACAGTTGTTTCTCCAGACAGGATATGGATATAATATTTGACATTCTGGTTTCTGGATCTATGGTTTTAGATCTAGATTTGGGTAGTTTCCCAATGTGGGTACTTTGACAGATATTCTAATGGTTTTTAGAATAGTTGACTCCTAGCATGGTGGTGTACCTGCAGGCGATGGAGTCACCCTTTCTAAAGGTGTCGTATAGACTAAAGTGGAGAGGGCTGTGCATGATTGGCAGATCACTTGCTTAGGCAATTGAATCAATCATGAGATATCAAGTACCACACCAAATGTTGTTTTTGCACTATATGCAATAAGTTTGTATTAATCCAATCCTGGAGAAACATAAGGAAGCAGTTTTAGAACATAAGTGCATGTTCTACGGATTTGATGACGGCAGCCTCATTCGGGAGACGGTTATCATTCCAGGCATCAAAGGTGACATGGTTGACAGAGTGATTATCAGAGTTATAGTTTTTCCCTCTGATGAGGGACAGTATTATGGACAGGTAGTCCAAGAGGATACTGTGGAGAGGCTTGGTGCCGGATACTGATTAGGTTCAGTGATCGATACAGTCTAAGAAGTCTGGATTTGGAGTTCATTTATGAACTAGGTCCCATCAGATATCCAGACATATTCTAAGACAGATATTATTCGATTCGGAAGATGGCTTTCTCCACGAACTTGAGATTAAGAGAGACACAGAAAGAAACATCTAGGCGGATCCACTCACTGAGGCTATTTCTCGAACACAATAGTTTTACAAACGGGCTTTGTGAAACTGATTAGTAGAGGAGTTGGGTGTTCGGTTTCACACGGGCTGTGAGTAGTCGACATCGCAATAATTAGCCTTGAGTGCAAGTGGGAGATTGTTGGAGATAGTGCCCTCATAGTCAATTATTGGATCGCAGGTACGTGATTGCAATGATTGCAGAGGACCTATACCGGTAGGACAGTCTTACTCAAGATGATAGTATGCTATCAGGTTTGCCTTTATCAGTCGTGTACATGTTCAGGTGACTGATTACATGTTACACTTTGATAGAGCCCTTAGGATCTTACTTTACTGCCAACAGTATGATGGCGATCATATACGTGAGAGTTGGGTGGTTTATATGCATATCCTTAATTGTGGTCTCTAGTCGTGGGAGTTTCGAGACAGGGCATCGATACTCCAGAGTAGACTAGTGTATACAGTCGAGACCCCGACGAGGGGCGGTGGCCGGTCTCACAAGCCACTGGTGTCAGTTGGATCACCTAAGATGTATATAAGTGCTCATTGGGTTATGAGTACACCGGACAGGACTCGCCGGGAATCTGCTAGTTGGTATTATACATATCGTCAGATAGCAGTTCCCTGGTGACATGTGTACAGGTTAGTTCATCGACCTGAGGTCGTCATTTGTCTCGTATGAGTTCCCACTGTGCTTTGATTTCTACCCTACCACGGCTCAAAGGAGTCGTGCAAACAGGTAGTTTTTGGGTACAGTCCCGAGCCATATGGAGGCACGTGAGCGAATCGGCAGGGGATTCGTCTCTCCCGGTATTGGGGGCGAGATCGTGCTGTGTCTAGGAGAGCCATTACACATAGCCCACGGCCGTGGCAGGAGATTTACTGGTAGGTACTCCAGTAGTATCTCAGGGTGTTATTGGGCTACACTCCGACACGACTTATACTGCTATTGGGGGTCTGACGTTACTAGCCCCCTAGGCAGATATGCGATACTCATAGACGAACGGACCGGACTGTATATACATTGTCACTGTTAGGCTCAGTAGGGTTTCCGGATGAGTTCGCTCATCGGCCTCCCTTGAGGTCAGTCCATGGGCAGCCGTTACGCATTGCTAGTGCCGCTGACGGTTTGTAGTTAAACCCACTGCCAGGGTACTGACGAGTCATTAGAGTCCCCTACAGACAGTTTCCCAAGTTCGGGCGAAACGTTGTAGAGGCCGTATGGTTTTATGGCAGGGTTCGGAAAATGCACGTGCGTTTACGCACGTGTCAGATTTCGGGCAGATGATACTGGTCGGCTTTGGTTTAAGCCGGATCCGAGTATTATATTGAGTAGATATTATATCTTTGTCTCAGTTGCATTTGTATTCGGTCGTAATACAAATACGGGTATATTTATACAGTTACGGGGTTATCCTGAAATTCGTTTCGGGATCACTTTTGGAAGTTGCCAGTTTCCAGTTTTCTATCAGCCGTCTTTTAACATTCGGTTAAAGACGGATTTATCTTTTCTTGGATGAGAGTGACTCAGTGTTCTAGAAGGTTCTAGAGAGGATGACATGGATTGGTGAGTCATTAGTGCATTAATGGTGTCATTAATGCTTGATGACTAAGGTTGTTTAGATTCATTGTTTCTAAATGAGTCATGCTTTTCATTTATGATAAAAGATAAACTTTGTGTTTATGGTCACCCCCTTGATTGCTCCTACCATCACCTCCCTCTTTCATAAATAGTGGCCGGCCCCTTGAGTGAGAGAGAGAGAGAGAAAAATTTCATTCTTGAGAGAAAAGACTATGGTTTAGGGTGCATGGAAATTTCATTGCCTCTTTCATTTCCATCACCCGATAAAATGGCAACTTCATTAACCGATCGTCCACGGTTTTGGACGAAGTGAGACAAAGTCATCAACTCATTCTCTACATCAATCTTGGTCGTCTCTTTTGGCAAACTTGACGACCGAGTTGCCTCGAGTCAGAGGCGGGAGCCCGTTTAAAGAATCGTTGATGTGGTGCCACCTGGACGAGCAGATCGGAGATCGACGAGATCGGAGCAGCCGCAACGGAGCGTGGGATGATGGTTAAAGAACGAAGGACTCGGATCGTTCGGTATAACCTTTCTACACTCTTTACAGTTTGTTAGTTTAGCAATAATGGCAGATCCGGGTTAAAGTATACGATAGCGTCAGTTAAAAAGTTTTTGTTCCGCATTTGGCGTCTGTAGACGGCCGGGGCGCTACCGTGGACTTACATATTACTGATCCATTCACAAAGGCCCTACCTCAGATTCAGTTCGAGAGGCTACTCGAGATCATCGGTCTTCGATATGCCAGTACATGGCCCTAGTGCAAGTGGGAGATTGTTAGTGTATATGCCCTAGGGGCCATTATTGTATCATACTAGTTTGTATATTACTTAATGGAAGCTTGGGATATTCACAGGTATATAACAGTCTTGCTAAACATGGTAGTATGCTACTTGGTTTTTCTATCTTAATGTGTGAGTATACGTATTGATAGAGCTCTTAGGATCTTACTTGACTACCAGCGTTGTGATGGCAGTCACACTAGTGGGGGCTGGGTAGTCTACAAGCACATCCTTATTTAGGTCCCTAGTCGTTGGATTATCGAGACAGGGCATCGATACTCCGGAGTAGACTAGTGTGTACGCTTCTCATCCCAGTTGGGGAGATGGTCTGTCCCACAGCCGTCAGTATGTCGTACTGGAGATAGTATGCAGGTGCTCGTTGGGTTACGGGTACACCGGACAGGACTCACAGGGAACTGTTGGATGGTTTTATACCAGTCATCAGTGAACAGTTCCCAGGTGACATGAGTACAGCATAGTCCGCAGACTTAACACTGCTACTTCGCCTCGAGTGTGTCCCACTGTTCTTAGATTGCTACCCTACCACGGCTCAAAGGAGTCGTGCAAACAGGTAGCAGTTGGGTGCAGTCCCGAGCACTTGGAGGCAGTAGCGGTTAGATAGGATTCGTCTCTCCCGGTATTGGGGGTTGATATCGCGCTGTGTCAGAGAGCCATTACGCAAAGTCCCTGGCCAGGGCAAGCGAGATTTGCTGGTAGGTTCCAGTAGTTTCTCAGGGTGTAATGGGCTTCGCTCCGACACGACTTATACAGCTATTAGGGGACTGATGCTTGCCGCCCCCTAGGCTCGATATGCGATAGTCTTAGACGAACGGACCGGACTGTATGGAGATTGTCACATCAGACTCAGTAGGAGTTCGGATAGGTTTCCTCATCGGCCTTCTTATCGACATCTACCTGGGGACCGTTACGTACAGCTAGTGCCGCTTGCGGTCTGTGGTTAAACCCACTGCCAGCGTAGTAATCGAGTCTCTAGAGTCCCACACAGAGAGTTTTCCTACTCCAGGCGAAACGATATAGAGGTTGTATGGTTTTACGACAAGGGTTCGGACGCATACGTGTGTTTACGCACGTACGACTTTTCGGACAGTTTTTACTAGTCGGGTTTGGTTTAAGCCAGTTACTAGTATCCGGTTATTGGATTTATACCGTCTAAAGTTTTTCCGTGTTTTCATGGATAGGAGGGGCGTTCTCGTAATTGCGCGAGAAGCTTCTAGAAGATGGTGACTAAGGAGGTTTAGGTGGCATATACATTGAATGAGATTAGTGAGTCATATGGATGATTCATCTATGTCATTAATGCTTCATAATTGCTTAATGACTCATGGAGATGAATCACTACAAGATATTTATCAAGCATGGTTGTAAATCATTTTCTTTTCTTTTCTTGATAAATAAAAATGCTTGATATATATTATGATAACTCATTTTCTCTTCTCATTATGATGTTCATCTTCTCTCTCCTCAAGCTCTCTCTCTTCAAACCCTAATCCTCCCCTCTCATGTGTTGAGTACAAGGATTAGTTAGACTACTTAATCCATAACCATACTCTATTTCATCTAGGTACTTTGATTAGCACTTAAAGATACCTAGTTGCCTCAAGTTTAGAGGCAAAGCTTGGAGTTTAGCTCTCGTGGTGGATCGTCTACTACTTGGAGAAGGCCGAGGAGGAGGTGGAGTTCGTAAAGACGAAGGACACGGTTCTTTAGGTATAATCCCTTTATATAGTAGTTGTTAACTTCTATGTTTGATGTTAGTTATCGTTTAGCTTCGATTCTTGCGGTTAGTCGATGTTTAAGCAAAGAACAAGATTGTTTTTCATATTTCCGCCTCCCCGCAAGTCGTGGGGTGTTGTACATCGACTTACAAATGGAGGGGCGGTCTGTTGGAAAAGTTCTAAGCAAGACACAGTTGCTGACTCGACGATGGAAGCGGAGTATATCGCAGCTTCTGATGCCGCAAAAGAAGCAGTCTGGATGAGAAAGTTCTTAACAGAACTTCAGGTGGTTCCGTCCATTGTTGATCCAATACCTTTGTATTGTGACAACAACGTGGCTATAGCTTTAGCAAAGGAACCCAGGTCCCATCAGAAGTCCAGACACATCTTGAGACGGTATCACCTGATCAGAGAGATCGTGGATCGCCGGGAGATTGAGGAACGGAAAGTTGCTACTGAGGACAATACTGCAAATCCATTCACAAAAGCCATCTCTCAGACGCAGTTCGAGATGGTAGGTCTGCGATATGCCAGCAGATGGCCTTAGTGCAAGTGGGAGATTGTTAGTGTAATATGCCCTAGAGGCCATTATTATATAGTACTAGTTTGTATATTATATTTTGGAAGTTTGGGATATATACACGGATTTATGATAGACTTGCTCGATAAGGTAGTATGCTACTTGGTTTATATCTATCTTAATATGTGAATATGTTTCTTTTGACGTATCGCTAATACATATTGGTAGAGCCCTTAGGATTTTTGTTTGACTACCAGCGTTGTGATGGCAGTCACACTAGTGGGGGCTGGGTAGTCTACAAGTACATCATTATAATGGTCTCTAGTCGTAGGATTATTAAGATAGGGCATCGATACTCCAGAATAGACTAGTGTATACGCTTCTCATCACAGGAGGGGAGATGGTCTGTCCTACAGCCATCAGTACGTCGTACTGGAGATAGTATGCAGGTGCTCATTGGGTTATGAGTTATACTGGATGGACTCGTAGGAAACTGCTGGTTAGTACTATACCTATCGTCAGGTAGCAGTTCCCGGATGACATGAGTACAGCATAGTCCGTTGACTTGATACTGCTACTTCGCCTCAAGTGTGTTCCCACTGTTCTTAGATTACTACCCTACCATGGCTCTATTGAGTCGTGCAAATAGATAGTAGTTGGGTGCAGTCCCGAAGCGCTTAGAGGCAGTAGCAGTTAGATAGGATTTATTTCTCCCGGTATTGGAGGTTGATGTCGCGCTGTGATTCGGAAAGCCATTACACAAAGTCCCTAGCCATGGCAAGCGAGATTTATTGGTAGGGATTCCAGTAGTTTCTCAAGGTGTTTTTGGCTGTACTCCGACACGACTTATTGCACTATTAGGAGTCTGACATTTGCCGCCCCCTGGGCCCGATATGCGATACTCTTAGACGAACAGACCGGACTGTATGGAGATTGCCACAGACAGGCTCAGTAGGAGTTCGGATAAGTTTGCTCGTCGGCCTTCTTATCGACAGATACCTGGGTATACGTTACGTGCAGCTAGTACCACTGACGTGCTTGTGGTTAAACCCACTGCCAGCGTACTGTCGAGTCTTTAGAGTCCCACACAGAGGGTTTCCCTGCTTCGGGCGAAACGATGTAGAGGTCGTATGGTTTTACGACAGGGTTCGATCATATACGTGTATTTGTGCGCATGTGATGTTCAAGCGGACAATACTAGTGGGCTTTGGTTTAAGCCGGATCCTAGTATTGGATTATTGGATTATTTTCATCTCATTGTATTCGTGTTTCTCAAAACACGGATGCGGGTATGTATATACGGAAGAGAGGGGCATTCTTGTAATTACTCAAGATTGTTATAGAAGGAGACACCTCATTAGGGTTTTGACCATTGACTTGATTAAAACAATTATGAGGTGGAGGAAATTATTTGTTATTTTTTGTAAATGATAATTATGGTATGGCTGCTTGTTTTGACTACTTGACTTGGTTTGACCACTTGACTTGGTTTGACTCTTTGACTTAGATATTTCTTGTGAGATATTTTGTGGCACTAGATATTTTGGGTGAGATATTTTCTTGCCATGCTTGTAGTCATATCAAGTGAGCCATCTCATTTTTTATCATCATCAAAAACCATTTCTCTTTCCTCAAGTGAACTCTCTCCTTCTTCCTCTCAAAACTCTAGTGTCTCATGTGTTGAGAATCAAGGGTTAGTGAGACTTAGCTACCCAAAATCACTCTCTACTCATTCTAGGATACTTAGTTTAGCACACCAAGTGACCTAGTTGGCTCAACTTGGAGGTTAAGCTTAAGGTTGGAACTCTCGGGTGGATCTTCTTCGACTTCGAAAAACCGACGAGGAGGCGCTACCCATTTCCACTCCTAGGAGCTCACGAAGTGAAGGAGGACAGCGAGAACACAAGAAGGACTTGAAGCTTGAGGTATAATTTTCTTACATAGTAGATAAAGCCTCTAGTTAGTTTGTTAGTTATGGTTTAGCTAACATCCTGGAGTTCAAGTCGATGTTACCTTATTAGAAAAAATCGTTTTTTACCCGTTCCGCCTTCCCGCAAACCCGCGGGGTAAGTGACGTCGACTTACAAGATAGCCATGAGCAAGTCAAGAAAAATAAGAGAATGAATGAAGAAGAGAAAAGAGTGGAATGACTTCATTATTTTTACAATCATGCAAAATAAAATAGTATAACCAATTAGTGAATAAACAAATGAAGCCCATTCCTCTATACATGTTTTCAACCATGCTCAATGTCATCTCACCCTCCACCTCATTTCATAAATATTCATAAATGAATATTCACAAATGAGGTGTCCATCTTCTAGAACAAATTTTGTATAAATACGGAATATAACCCGGTATACGTATCGAAATACATATACGCTATTCGTATAAAAATACGAATAGCCATGAGAGAAAATGAATAGTGAACAATAATATTAGAATACATATATAAAAATATATATATATATATAAATTATTAAATCAAAACTTGATTTAATAATCTGGCTTTCCTAAACCGCTAGTATTATCAACCGTCCGATTAAAATCCGTATAGCCTGTACACATATTTAATCAGACACATGTATATACCAACATACGTCATCTACATTATATCATCTGAACCGGGAAACCCTCTGTGTGAGACTCTAAACACTCGTCAATACGCTGGCAGTGGGTTTAACCAGAAGCACGTCAGCGGCACTAACTGTACGTAACGGCTATCCAGGTATTGAGCAAAAGGAAGGCCGACGAGCAAACCCATCCGTATCCCTACTGAGCCTGTCTGTGACAATCTCCATACAGTCCGATCTGTTCGTCTAAGAGTATCGCATATCAGGTTTAGGGGGTGGATAAAGTCAGACCCCTGATAAAGCGATATTTCGTGTCGGTATTAAGTCTATCACCCACTGAGAAGCTACTGATCCAAATCAGTAAATCTCGTCCACCTTGGCCAAAGATTTCTGGTGATGGTCACCCGTGCACAGTGCGACATCTACCCCCAATACTGGGAAAGACGAATCTCCGACGATCCGCTCACTCCCTCCATATGGCTCGAGCTGTACCCAACTAAAACCTGTTTGCACGACTCTTTTGAGCCGTGGTAGGGCGGTAATCAAAACACAGTGGGAACTCATACGAGACAAATGAATATCGCGGGTCGACAAACTAACCTGTACTCATGTCACCTGATAACTGCTATATGACAATAGGTATAATATCATCAAACATGTTCCCGGCGAGTCCGTCCAATATACCCACCTCCTGTGAGTACCTGTATTCTATCTTAGGTTGTCAACTGACACCAATGACTTGTGAAACCGGCCACTGCCCCTCGTCGGAGTCTCGAAAAGTATACACTAGTCTACTCCGAAGTATCGATACACAGTTTCGATATACTCTCGACTGGGAACATTTAAAGATGTGCTTATGGACTACCCATCTCCCATGTATATGATCGCCATCATAATATTGGTAGTCAAGCAAGAACGTTATGAGCTCTATCAACATATAATAGTGATCTGTAATACCACATAATGCAAATATACGATGATAAAGTCAAAGCAGGTAGTATACTATCATCTCGAGTAAGACTGTTGTATCCGTATAAGTTCTCTCTCAATTATCATAATCGCCTATTTGCGATTAGAATAATTGACTTGAGGACACTAAATCCAACAGTCAAGGCATTCTCTTCCATGTTGATTAAAAAGTCGATTTTGACCAAGAAAGATGGGTGTAAACTTTTTAGTATTTTTGACTATATTTTGTTGCATATTTTCTGCCTCTTCGCTCTTACTGAGAGTTAGCTGTTAACAGATTTGTCTAGCAAAGATAATAATTGGTACTTGAGGAAGAACTGTGATTGCTATTTCATATCATATACCTGAACTATGCCCTAATTTTTATTCCATCTTTTATGATTTAAATTGCATTAAAATATCCAAAGTTGAGTGCCCTTGGCAGATAAATACATATATAATGTGGAAGTGTAAATAAAAATATTTTTATCCCACTGATTGTTAAGTTTTCTTACCTTACCTGTCAGGGGCAAAAATAGCCTGCATGAGATGCACTTCATATTGCAAAATATAAACTTTAGGCACTTATTTTCTAGATTTTAAACTTTGGATATTTATCTGCTGAGGTTTTAAAACTCTGGGTATTTTAGCTTCATTCAGTAGAGCTCTAAAATTAAACCAATGTCATGCAATGTTTGTAGCTTTTCAAATTCTGGTTTCAGATTCTCTAATTTTGTTTTAGTTTGATTATCAAACATACCAAGTCTCAATTTTAGAGTTTTAATCTCCAAACTGAAGAAAACCAAGGTTTCATACTTGTAACCCGGTTGACAAACTAAATATAGAAGATTAGATAACAAACACAGTAATCATCACATTTTGCCCTCCACCTCACCAAGTCTACTTAATATTAACACACAAATTTCGATGGTTAAGCTTGCCACTAATCTCATAATTAATAGACATCAATAGAAATTTACGAAATTTAAAACCATGGTTCTTAAAATATTAAAAAGAAAAAGAATATGAGAAACAAGGCTCGTCAGTATTCGTTATGGTTTTTTAAAACAATGTGCCTCATAGGATGCTCGACATCCCCCCCACCGGCATGCCTCACAAACTCCGCCGGAGTGTGGAAATCGCCGTGGCAGACGCAGACTATCCTCACCTCTTCGCCTTTCTTGTACTTGTATAGGAACCCTTCTGTCCTTGTCCCGTTTGGTCCGTTTCCTTTTGCTGACACGCAAGGCATCTCCATCTCGCTTGTAATGCTCTTTGTCCTTTCAATCCTTTTCAAAGCGCTGTCAAACCCTAAAGTAAAACATTTTCCAATGGTTCAAAAAGAATTTGTAGAGTACTCAAGATTAAGACTCAAGATAATTTCAGTCATGCATATCCCTAACATTTGGGTTTTATTTGGGCAAAATCTAACATTTGGGGTTAGCTAAACTGACTGACATTATGGCAAGGAATTAGAGACATGCCACAACATATGAATGGATAACTAGTATATATATAGTTCGGACCTAGGGTTGCAAAATAATACGGGTATTTTGTATTGGGCCACCAACCTTTGCATTTAGGATTAGGGTAAATTGTCAAAAAGCCTCCGGCCCACTCAGGCGTTGTCTAAATAGCCCTCATATTTTTTGAAATTGTTGGGAAAGACCTATTGTACAAAATCTTTGTGAAAAAACACTGGGCTGCATTTTATTTAGGTCTTCATTCCCTCCAACTGCTTAGATATTACATGCAATTTGATATTACAGACAACTGCTTAAATATTACGAGCAACTAGTATAAAGGGGATTTTAATGGGGCCTAGGTTTATTTTTAATAAGAGCAAAAGGTCCACGGGTTTTTATACAAGTTTGAAGCAGGCCAGGGGCTTTTTGACAATTTGCCCTTAGGACCATGACGGGATCTTCCATCATTCATGGTTTCTCAGTAGCAAACTTGATTCTAATGAGAAGAGGATTGACATTGATAGTTCATTGATTCCCGTTACGTCTTTCATGTCCGATTGATGGTAAAAGACAGATGATGATCTTGAGAAAGCATAAACCATTATAACAACAAAATCCAAAAATGGAATATATATATATATACACAGAGAGAGAGAAGAGAGATGCCACACGAGGGAATTTCCTCCTATTGTGTTGTAAAAATGCATCCTACATGATTTTTTTCGACGATCGGCATATATCACCTCCATCTTTATCATCTAAGATGTGGATACACCAAATTTTATGTGATTATACAATTTTTCACCGTTGATGCAAAATTAATGGTTTACGGACAATAGAATTTTTTACATTCCTAATTCAACGGTAAAAAAGTGGTGGAATCACATGAAATTTGGTGTATGCACATCTTAGATGATAATGATGATGATGATGGATGCCGATCGTCGGGAAAAATGGTGGAGATTGTATTTTTCGACGCCAAAAAAGGAAATTCCCTCCTATGGCATCTTTCCTCCGCTACTCTCTCTATATATATATAGAATAATGGAGGAAGGATGCCATAGAAGGGAATTTCCTCTTATGGCATCGCAAAAATACAACCTCCATCGTTTTTTCCGACGATCGGCATCCATTATCTTCATCGTTATCATCTAAGATATGGGTACACCAAATTTCATTTGATTCTACAACTTTTTCACCGTTGAATTAGTGGGTTCAAAATTAACGGTTTACCGACAATAGAACTTTTTACATTGCCAAATCAACGGTGAAAAAGTTATAGAATCACATGAAATTTGGTGTACCCTCATCTTAGATGATAACGATGAAGTTGATGGAGACCGATCGTCCAAAAACACGATGGAGGTTATATTTTTTCGACGCCATAGGAGGAGGAAAAAATTTCCTCATATGGCGTCTTTTCTCATTATATATATATATATATATATATATATATATATATATATATATATATATATATATATATATATATATATAACTTCTGCAAGATCAAATCTGCTATGATACCATCAAATCTGCTATGATACCAATGCTCATTATGTCACTTCCATTTAAGCTAATACATTATAGTCTAAAAATGCCTGGTCGGGCTAATTTTACACTAAAATATGATATATGAACTTGCATCTACCAATTCCCATGAAATAAATAAACGGAAATTCTTTCTAAAATAGAATAGAAATACGACCATAAGATCGGTCAATGATTCGACTTTTGAATTTCTGAATCGTATGATAGTCATTCAGTTTCAAATCATGAGGACACGTACTTGTAAAATCCAATTTAATATATAAAAATATTATGCAAATAATCAGGTTCATAATCCCCAATAGGCGCTCACCCTCAAACACACTACACTTGGATTACATTCATTTCTCACCCTGCACCAAAATATTAAAGTTCGCCGCGAACAACCAGTTTACGTACTATACTTTTAACCGATGTACCAGTAAAATAACCAACCAAACATGAACAAATCCAATAATAATTAGGTTATCTCATGAGCTCCATAACCTTTCTTTTCTTTTCTTTTCTTTTCTTTTGGTTAGTGTCCGGGTTCTGGTTCTGGTTCTTTTCTTTTCTTTTCTTTTGGTCATTTATACATAGAGATAGATGCAGCAATACCTTGGGTGGAGGCGGAAGAAGTCCGTGACAACGGCGGCAGCCGGGCAGCAGCGGTCTTGCCGGCCGAGCGCCTCGGGCAGGTGCTGCCCCGGGCCTCCAATAAAACCCTCTTCTCGTTCCTCTTCCTCTTGGCTTCCAGCCTCTTCAAGGCCTGCATCACCTTCCTCCTCCGATACTCCTCGTCAGCCCCGGGCACCGGCAGGGAGCACGTGCGCTGCAGCCGGGCCTTCTCCTCGTTTTGGGGAGGACGGCGGAAGAAGTCGTGGAAGGTGGAGATGGAAGAGGATCGGATGAGCAGGTTCGTCCTCTTCTCCCTTGGGTTTGAGCTGAAGCAGCCCCCTAACGTCAGGCTCAGTCTCAGATCGCCGCCGTCTTTCGTGCTTTTGGCCTCCGATGATTCTATGATTTCCATTGAGATTAAAAAAAATTCTTTTTTTCCCTTCTTTTTTTGGTTTTTCCAGGTTGTAGCTTTCCGGTGATCAGAGGACAATAAGGATTCAGGAATTGATCCGGGAAAAAATGGTTTTCTTTCTCTTTTTAATAGAAAAAATGGTGGGATAAATTATTTTATCTTTTTTGAGAAACAGTAAAACTAAGGGTGGGGGGAAACGAAAATGGGGGGGAAATGGCTGTGAAGATTGAAGGAAGGAGGAGCAGCAGCAGCGGAGCATAACAAAGAAGAAGGGGAAAGGAGATGGCGTCCGTGAATTTACGGAAATGCCCCTGTTCGATACAGAGGGGCGGACACGTGTGATCGGGAGTTGGTGCCAGCGGGACACGTGATGAAAACGATGGGCTGTATGCCTTGGTCGTCGAGCTGCCGGCGCTGGACGTTTCTCCGCCGTACACGTATCGGGCAGCGATAGGTAGTGGGTGTTACGGAACGGCGCTTCCCTAGCCGACACGTGTCGAGCAGCCTGAGAATGATTACCGAACTAGTAAAACCGAGGGATGACACCTATGGATTCGGATTTCATGCTCTTGTTTTCTTCCCTACTAGCCAAATCTAATGTTTCATATAAAGAACCATCATTATATTGGATTGGATCATAAGAGAGATCCAAAGCAAGGATTCAGTAGTGCAATGGATCCTGTTGAAAGTCAACGGCATACCTCGAACGTAATAATTAAAACTAATATGGTAGTGAAATGAAGATCTTTCAGCAAGCAGATCTAAAGGTTATGATTAAAAATGAGAATTGACTGTGTGGTTCTTGATTGTTTTGTTTGTGTTTGGAAAATTAAGAAGATAGTTTTAGTAAAGTAACCGCAATCAGCGCGGCGTCGCGTGTAGCTAACTGTGGGGAATACAGGTCGTCCTCTGGGATTCATGGAATTTTATAATTCTTGTTTTAGATGGGTCGAAAGAAATAGAAAAGAGAAATTAAAGAAAATCAAGATAATAGTTTCAAGATCTAATTGAATTATCAAAAAAATAGTTTCAAAATCTAATTGAATAGTTTTAAGATCTAATTGAATTATCAAGAAAATTTTATATAAAGAAAGCTTTTAGGATTCGCTGGGATTTGGTAGCTTATTGTTGGTAATGAATGAGATTTAGGATTGTTTGGAAGAAATTAGGGTTTCTCCTCTATTGACCCTTGTCCTTCTATTGATCTCCATTCATGTCTAACCCTTAACAAAAAGATTATCAATTTTATCTCAAATCGTGGTCAAGATTATCAAGAATTTGATATCGCGCCCGATAAGGATGTTGACGATTCTTTTGCTAAGCTTTATAAACTTCATAAGACTTAAAAAGAGTATGGTATTTTCTCATCTATTGATCTACCCTAATCCCACGAATCCTATCAAGCGGAGAATTACTCCACATCATGAAAATAAAAGAATGAATATAGAAAAAATTCATAATGCGGAAATTAAAAAAAAGCGAAATGATAAAACTAATGTTATACCTTTATTACTCAATTTCACAATACAATTCTTCGAGTTTAGATTACAAGAGGAAGAAGAATTTGCTCTCGATCTCTGCCTCGAAGAAGTAGATATTCCGTCGATCTTCATGTCGCTTGATCACCTCGAATCTTACACCTGTCTTGGATCGCTTGTTCGTTGACGGTGATTGGCTTCATATAAAGGAGACTTAATTGATTGATCGCTTGATGGATTTCTCAATGATTTCTTGATCTTGGATCACAAGATCATTAATTCTTGATCTTAGATCCTTTTTGAGATTGGTTTTTGATCTTTGGAATTGATTTTTTTTAGATCTTTAGCTGTTTTTTAGATGTAGCCCTCGGTCCTTTTTATAGCCTCGGAACCAGTAACCGAATCCCCCAACAAACTAAGTTTGTTGCACCGAAGATTCCAGAACCTTTCCAAACCCTGACTCCTTGAATCGGCCGCTGATCCGCGGTAACTCGGCCTGACTCGGCCGCGGTTCCGCGGCTTTATGATGAGTTCGTGGCTTCAATCTTCTGGAGTCTTCTTCTGTTGGTATTTGGGTGTTTATTTGATGTCTGGAATCTTCTTATCTCTTTGAGTCTCTGTCGGTATTTGATTCTTCGACTTTCTTTACTTTATCGGCAGATTCTTGATTCCTGATATCTGATCTGAGCTAATCTTGCATAATATCTAAATGAACAATGTTAGTTTTATTTGAGATACAATTTGATATGATATGCGTATCAAAATATTAAGCACATTTTCCTTCATAATACTGATTATAATATATAAACACATGTTATATGGTATTTTACGAATAAACTTCTAATATGTGTTGTATTTATAACAAACACCTTTAGATGATTAAGAAAAGTAAGGAAATTGTCATGTTAAAAGTGCAATATTTTCGACTGAACAAATACCCCCAAACTTGAATTTGATCGTCCCGAGCAAACTATTTATTCAAGAGAAGGAGAAAAGAAAAGAAAAATAGAAAGGAAAAAAAAACTAACTAGCACACTTTCATAGGCAACACGATTGCACCGAGCATGTGCAACAAGCTGTTAAACCTCCATGTGTTCGTAGTAGGAGGAGTGTTGTCTCCTGAGAGTTTTCAGCGGATTACACCCATAAAATCTCATAACAAAAGAAAGATGGTAAAAGTTACATATAAAAATAAGAACTATAAAAAAAAGATCTCGAAAATAAGAGTTTCCAACTACACTAACTTTTCGGTTGTCATGAGCTCTATCTTAATGGTCATGAGAAAATGTCAGAAATCACATCATCCCTCAATAAAACATCGCCTTTATTCTTCCTCCCTACCTTTCTTCCAAACACCGATCATATACCCCTACGTGTGTGTAAAAGACATCCTTACACTCGGAGAATTCAATTCAAGCTATCATACTCTTATCCATCTACCTCAGTACTTTTTAGTCGGTGAATATTTTAGATGGAATTGCTCACACATTCTTCATTCGACCGTTAATACTTCTAGAGGTACTAACCGACCGATTACTAAATGTGCTCACTTATTAGGCGTAATTAGCAATTTTCTCGTCTTGCAACACCTAAGGCTTAGCAGTGGCTCCCAAATCAGTTGGTCTAAGGCACTAGGTGATAAAGCATTCTCGCTATATTTTTTATACTGCCTTGGTGATTACAAAACCAGTGTTCATTTTTCTTCACCATTTTATAATTTTATGCTTCATTTATATTTTCTCCGTACTTTGGCTTTTAGACAAGAGCATTTCAAGGTATCCTCTACTATTCTGAGTTTCAAGACGTGTGTAAGTGCGTATAGTAGGGTTTCAACGTTCAGATGTTTGGTCTCAAGAATAGAGTCTATTTTTCAGACTTATTTTTATCCTTAGATTAGTGACTTCCTTCATCTTACTAACCCTTGGGACAACGGTTCATAACTACTTATTACTAGTTTCGTTTAAGAAAACATCTAACATTTTTGTTTTTCTTAAAATCTTCCAATCTTTTAAATGTAATTTTTCACTTTCTAATATTTCATTATCAAACAAAAAAATTTGGTTGTACTTATGCAAAGTGTAATGCAAAGTAATGCGTAAATAAGCACAAACCTCCCCTAAACCTGTTTGCAGCAGTGTCCTCACTGATTTTATCTTTTAAATCTCAAAAAGCTGTAGATTTGGGAGGAAACTGTAAGTGCACGGCGGCGCCCCGGCCGTCAATCCGACGCCGGAATGCGGAAGCGATGATTTACTTTAACTTTTCAAACCGGCACCACCGCGCACTAAAACCCGGATCGTGCCATTAAACTAGTCCTAGCTAAACTAGAGAAGGGGTAGAGAGATATACCGAGCGATCCGTGTCCTTCGGTCTTCTCGTCGTCGTCCCGATCTCCCCGCGGAATCTCCGGTCTCCACCACGTCGCCGGAAGGGCACCACATCGCCGGCTTCTTTTACGGGCTCCCACCTCTGGACTGAGGCAACTCGGGCACGAAGTTGTCGAGCCGACGTGCCCAAGATTTGCTGTAGAAAACGTGTAGTTCTCTATGTCTCATTTGGGGTATTGGAAGTTGCCTTTGGTGGAGGAAATGAACCTGTGGAATTTTGTGATGAACTTGGGGATTTTTGCAAGCATGAAAGAACCAAAAAATCCCCCACACAAATTGGGCAGCCCCCTCTCCTTGCTTGGCCGACCATATGAGGTAGGGAGAGAGAGTGAGAGAATGAGGGAGGGGTCTCACCAATCCAAAGGAGAGCAAGTGAAAAGGCTATCATGCATGAGAGAGAAAAAGATGTGATGATGATGAATTATCATCACAACCAAAACCTCACTCCAAATCAACCATCATGAACCCAAAGTCAATCAACCATGAAGAAGTCAAGAAGTCAAGGGATGGTGCAACCATCATGACACTACAATGTGCAAAGACAACCCTCCAAAATGCTTATTTGCACAAATGGAAATAAGCCCTCCTCCACCAATCTTCAGCCAATGAAAGATACAAAGAAATATGGCTGAAACGGAAAACAAACTGGCAACTCCAAAAAACTGATCCCGTAATAAATTACAGGAAAACCCCGCTACTGTATATACATACTCGCATTTGTATTCCGACCGAAATACAAATGCAATGAGACAAAATCTACACTGTATAATACTAGGATCCGACTTAAACCAAAGCCCGCTAGTATTAACCGTCCGATCCTGATCCATGCAATACCGCACGTATCTGATCGAACCCTGCCATATTTCCATACGGCCTCTACAGCGTTTCGCCCGAAACTTGAGAAACTGGTCTGTGGGGAACTCTAAAGACTCGTCAACACCTTGGTTGTGGATTTAACCACTAGCACGTCAGAGGTATTAGCCTATACGTAACGGGCTACCAGGTATTGACCAAAAGGGACGTCGATGAGCGAACTCATCCTGACACCCTACTGAGCCTGTAAGTGACAATATTCGTACAGTCCGGTCCGTTCGTCTATGAGCATCGCATGGCGGGCCTAGGGGGTTGGTAAAAGTCAGACCCCCAAAAGCGGTACAAGTTGTGTCGGAGTGTAGCCCAGAACACCCTGAGATACTACTGGAATACCTATCAGTAAATCTTCTGCCTTGGCCAAGGACTTCGTGTAATGGCTCTCGTAGACACAGCGCGACCTCACCCCCAATACCGGGAGAGACGAACCGCTGAAGATCCGCTCACTGCCTCCATGTGGTTCGGGATTGTACCCAACTAAAACCTGTTTGCACGTTTCCTTTGAGCGTGGTAGGGTAGTAAGCAAAGTACAGTGGGAACTCACACGAGACAAATGACGATCCTCAGGTCGATGAACTAACCTGTACACATATCACCAGGGAACTGCTATCTGACGTCAGGTATAAGATCAACTAGCATGTTCCCGGCGAGTCCTGTCCGGTGTACTCATAACCTAATGAGCACATGTATACATCTTAGGTGAACCAACTGACACCAGTGGCTTGTGAGACCGGCCACCGCCCCTCGTCGGGGTCTCGACTGTATACACTAGTCTACTCTGGAGTATCGATGCCCTGTTTCGAAACTCCCACGACTAGGGACCTTTTAAGGATGTGCTTATAGACTACCAGCTCCCACGTATATGACCGCCCTCATATTGCTGGCAGTCAAGCAAGAATCCTAGAGGCTCTATCAACGTGTAATAGCGACCTATCAGGTCACCTAAAGCAGTACACGATGATAAAGATAAACCAGATAGCATACTATCATCTTGAGTAAGACTGTCCTACCGGGATAGGTCCTCCCTCAATCATTGCAATCACGTGCCTGTGATCTAATAATTGACTCTGAGGGCACTATCTCCAACAATCTCCCACTTGCACTCAAGGCTAATTATTGCGATGTCGCATACTCACAGCTCGTGTGATACCGAACGCCCAACTCCTCTACTAGTCAGTCTCACAAAGCTCGTTTGAGAGACTAATGTGTTCGAGGAATAGTCTCAGTGAGTGGATCCGCTCTAATGTTTCTTTCTATGTCTCTCTATATCTCAAGTTCGCAGAGAAAGCTATCTCCCGAAATGAGCAATACGTGTCTTAGAATGTGTCTGGATGTCTGAGGGGACCTAGATCACAAATGAACTCCAAATCCAAACTTCTTAGACTGTATCGTCAACTGAACTCAATCAGTATCCTGCGCCATGCCTCCCTCAGTATCTCCTTGGACCACCTGTCCAAAATACTGCCCCTCGTCAGAAGGAAAACTATAACTCTGACAACCTTTCTGTCATCCAGGTCACCTTGGAAGCCTGGAATGATAACTGTCTCGTAAAAGAGGCTGTTGTTATCATATCCCTAGAACATCCACTTATGTTCTAAAACTGCTTCCGTTCGTTTCTCCAGGATTGGATTAATATTAACTTATTGCATCTACTACAAAAACAACCTCTGGTGTGGTACTTTGATATCTCATGATTGACTCAATTGCCTAAGCAAGTGATCTGCCAATCATGTGCATCCCTCTCCCCTTTAGTCTGTAAGACACCTTTAGAGAGGGTGACTCCATCACCTGCAGGTACACTACCATGCCTGGAGTCGTCCATTCTAAAAACTCTTAGAATGCTGTCTAAGTACCCTGATTGGGAAACCACCAAAATCTAGATCTAAAACCATAGATCCAGTAACCAGAATGTCTTGATATTATAACCAAATCCCATGTGGAGAAACCACTGTGTGACAGCCAAATTATAACCGATCGTAGTATAGGAATATCACTTCCTAGTCTGTGTATGTCATCCAAATACCAGGACATCACACCCTACTACCTTCTTAACAGATCCATCCCCTATTCTGATGAAGTCAAACCTATGACTGTCACATCAGAAATAGATGATCTATCTCCGCTATATCTGCTTTAGTCTATAAATAGACATAAGCCACTTGTCCACCATGCTTCCGCTGCTCCCACTGACTACGGCAACCCTCTGGCAGAGTCATATACACGTACACTTCTAAAGCTAGTTTAGAACGACGCTATACTCATCCACCTGCCGGGTCTCGCAGCCTGGAACAACAGCAATGGAAAGTCTGGGTAAATAAGAACCTCCCTGTCACCGTCCTTGAGGCTACCGGAGTACCTTTCGGGTGCCTGAGGTTACCCACCGTATCTGCGGAGTGGCCAATAGAATGTCAAACCAGATTGAATCTTTAGGTTCCTATCAAATCTTCAGTAATCGTTTGTGGTTCTGGAATCACTTCCAGTTCTACCATACTCCCACTTCTGTTTTCTGAAAAAATCCATTTTTATTAAAACTGTGGCGAGTTTAGAACAATATCACTATTGATCTTCCAGATGGTAGAAATTCAACCCTCGTCATAGCCTGGGTCAACCCACAAACAACCATTACAGAAACGTGCCTTGAGTTATCCAGAGTCTAGTTTTAAGCATAAGCCGGACAACTCCCCGTAGCTTAACATCGTTAAGATATGAACTGTTCTATATCCAATATAGAACCAGAGACACTGATTTAATTGAATCAGATTCAAATTATGCAGCTGTCTCCAGTGCATGTCAACTAAATGGAAGGAGGCCGATCAGCGTTACTCAACTTAGGAATGCTTCCAATTATGAATATCCTGAAAGAGAAGCAAGTTCTCTTAATCATTACTATCAACTGAATACCCTACACAAGTATCTACATCTTCGATCGCCTTGAAGAATCCCGATACTTGCAACACCTGGTTCTCTACTCTATTCTTATACCTATAACTTCTCAAAACTTGGACCCTGTATTTTTACGAAACACATGTCTAAGACCCAGAGAAGTCACAAGTAAACAGAATCTAGTACGAGTACCAACCCCTCTGTCCTAATGGACACTGGACAACATACAATACTCTGTATAAGTTCCTTGAGTTGAATAACTCAATCCCTGTGTGTCGTAGGTTGAAAACTGTACTTATGGTTAAGAAGAATTACACCGCTGTTTAATACTCCTTACCCAACCATCCACTGATATAGGTAAATGTCATAGACATAATTTCAAAAAGATATATCTCACTCTATGAAAATAGACGTACAGATATATCAATTTGAAATTGGTGCATAACAGCGGATATTCAAAACCAAATATTTGCCGTCCGGCAAACAACCCAGGTGACTTCCTCAAATATCACCGATTACAACGAATCTCGATATAATGAGGATGATCATCCAATTCCAAATAACATACTCCCACTCATTATCTATAAAACTATACAGATGTGAGAATCAAACTTGGTAAATACATACCCTGGAGCAAGTGTCTAATTGGGAAATCAGTTTTCCTTTAACAGTACACAGTGAAACTGAAACATTGAAATGTTTCTATGGGGTATCCGGGTAATCCTAGTAATGCCTTTTCCATTATCAGATTCACAACTGTAGCCGTATATTTCTTTGCCACCTCTCCAAATCCCTTTATATGTCTTTAGTCGTTACCTTCTGTACACCCCTTTAGGCCAAATGGTTTTCTTCCTTCCCTACCGTTCGGCACCAGCCTATGGTTTGGAAGAAGACTATCCAATAAGCATAATGGGTGTACTGTCCTAATCCTAGGAGTACTCGCAATACGAGAGAAGGTGAAGATAAAGGACAACCGAATAAACCTTATTCCTATTTCTCCTGAACCAGAATCCATCCCCGAACTGGAACAAGTTCCTTTCGAGTTCGTATATAACCATACGATGAAATATCCAATAAACTATGGATCTTCGTAGTGATACGGAGTGTCCTGAAGAAATACAAAGGTGATGTAGGAGTGGTAATGAAATACTTGGTTTGGTCGTGAATAGCGGTCGCAATTTACTTTGCCCTCCTTCTAATCCCTTTCTTTGTCTTTACATAATACCTTCTGTACACCATTGTTAGGCTAATTGGTTTTCTTTATTCCCCACCGTTCGAAACTAGCTTAAGGTTTGGAAGAAGACTATCCAATTTGTGTAATAGGTGTACTATCTCCTAAACCAAGGAGTACTCGCAACCTGAGAGAAGGTAAAAGGAAAAGACAACTGAATAGTCCTATTCGTTTTCTCCAGAACCAGAAACCATTCTCGAATAAATTCCTTCGAGTTCGTATATAACCATACGATGGTTTTGTCCAATGGAAGTGGACGTTCGTAGTAATACGGGGTGTCCTGGAGAAAAGGGTAAAAGTAGGAGTGGCAATGAGGTTTGCAACTCTGACAATCCAAAAGCCAGTGTTTAAGAAGGTTTGGTTAACTTGGTCACTGAGTCATAGTCTAGGGTCTGGTCAATGGTCACTGACAAAGAGAGGGAGAAAAGAAACACTCAGCGTGCACTCTAACCTAGATCAGAATGGTTACCAATTTATCTAATCTAGAAACCTCCCACTGTAACGTCAAATTCTCCTCCAAACCTTAAAGGAGAATTAGTCGGGATCACCCGAGGAGTAAACCAACTCATCAGTGGGAATCGGGATCCAACTATCGCCGCATGATAACGTGACGGACTACGCTCACATTATCACACTCCAGAAGGTATGCGCATATCTGGCAAGTTTCAGTTTCTTTAGAAACTCCCGATGTGATTTTTGCCCCATGCTCTTATGACCTTGGCGTGAGGTCAAAATATCATAAGTCACATGTCAAGTTCTACCCGTCATTGTCCAGGTTAATTTGAACCCACCCGTACATACCCTTGACGTAGGCCAAAATAGTAGTACGACTGTCCCAAACCAACGCATCTATCTATGCAACAGATAAATATCCTGCAGCTACCAATCACTATGCCTTAGCGTGAAGTCAAAATACACAGCTTGAATACTACGGAATATTTAACTGAAATGACGGAGGGCTACGAATGGTTTCTGGCGAAAAACCTTTAACGTAATGAACTTGATATCGTTGAAGGAACAGGATAGCTTTATAAAAATATAGTGACGAAAACCTTTGCTAAAGAGGTCACTCCCGGTGAAGGGATCTCGGCTCTTTCCCCGTAGAATGAGGTGCAGGATATTCCAACTGAATACCACGATGCAAAGCAAAAGTAATCGGCTATAGTGAAGTTATTGCCCTGACGCAAACTTCTGTCCAAGGGGTCACTCCCGGTGAAGGGATCTCGGCCCTTGCCTCGTCGACTGAGGAGCAGGATATTCCAACTGAATACCACTGTGCTAAATAAAAGAGAACGCCCTTGCAATAACAGCTTTTTGAAAAATTGTTCCAATAACATCAGATTAGGTTTGTTTTTAACTTGCATTGATTCGAATCAACGCAGTCCCATCAATTGATCACACCAATAATGAACGAAAATAATGATGTACGTATATGCCATCCGCATTCGCCACTGGGTCCCATCATTACCCGTTAGGTTACTTAACTAACGACAGAGCGGGGACTGGACTAGCGCGGATGCAAAACATATACAACATCTACTAGTATATATATCAATATATAATATTTCGCTCAAGGCGTGATAAAATGCAACATCACAGAAATGTACAGCATCACAGAACAATACAGATATTTGGGATCCCCGGGTTTCACAGAGCCGCTACTGAAAACCCGACGTTCCTCTGGTCGTGTGGATAGCCTGTGCAATGAAATCCTAGATCCCTACGGGCGCGGCAAGTTACCCGCCAAAACCTGAAGCGAGGCAGCCCCCTTCAGCAACGTGAATGGACCACCCAGCATTTCACGGAATCCGGTAACTTGGGCACCCCTCCTGGGTCAACCTGTACCCCCTACGAGTGCGGCGAATAGCCCGCCAATTCTAGGGTGAAGCCCCTTCCGTCTCAATGCCATGAGATGCGGGCCCGTTGCCCTCTAGAACCCGGCTATCCGTGCACCCCTCCGCGGGGTAATCCTAGTACAGAAAGTAAAATATACATACAACGGGTACATCGACCTCGACCCGGTCGTGCCCCAAAAGAATAATATACAAATGGGCAGTGACGACAGTCCACATGTCGGACGCTCGCCCCGCAATATCAAATGTACATAACACAACCAAATCTGTACTACCATTGCATCCAGGCTATCCCCCACGACCAATCCGTAACAACACAGCACAAACACAGAACATCAACGTGAATGTCACGTTCGTAAATCCGTCTAACCGGGCTATAGCAGTTAGACAGGATTTACCGATCGAGTGACATTCACGGTCGCAGATATAATATAAATACTGTGAACTAATGTGTTTAAAATATTCGATCGATCAAATTTACCCAAGTGGGCCCTAAGCACTACTGTAGCACTCACAGAAAATCTGGGCCCATAAAGAACATTCCAAAAACCCTATTTTCAAGTCAGGAGCTTTCTGCAAAATTTTGGTACACTGAACAGTGCAAGTCGCGGCGGAACCGCGGCCCAAGCATGGGTTTGGCCGCGGTTCCGCGGTGATGTAGTGTATTCACGAGACCAAAATTTCACAGAATTCTTAGAATTCCCTGCACATCATTTTGCAACAACCTAAAAAATTTTTGGAGCTAAAAAAATTTTGACAGAAACTGATGCACATGAAAACGCGGTTTTTGGAATTTTGTTTGATCGGAAATGTAAACACACTAGACAAAGCTAGACTAGGTTAATGGCGAGGCTCTGATACCATTGTAAGTGCACGGCGGCGCCCAGGCCGTCAATCCGACGCCGGAATGCGGAAGCGATGATTTACTTTAACTTTTCAAACCGGCACCACCACGCACTAAAACCCGGATCGTGCCATTAAACTAGTCCTAGCTAAACTAGAGAAGGGGTAGAGAGTTATATCGAGCGATCTGTGTCCTTCGGTCTTCTCATCGTCGTCCCGATCTCCCCGCGGAATCTCCGGTCTCCACCACGTCGCCGGAAGGGCACCACATCGCCGGCTTCTTTTACGGGCTCCCACCTCTGGACTGAGGCAACTCGGGCACGAAGTTGGCGAGCCGACGTGCCCAAGATTTGCTGTAGAAAACGTGTAGTGCTCTATGTCTCATTTGGGGTATTGGAAGTTGCCTTTGGTGGAGGAAATGAACTTGTGGAATTTTATGATGAACTTGGGGATTTTCGCAAGCATGAGAGAACCAAAAAAATCCCCCACACAAATTGGGCAGCCCCCTCTCCTTGCTTGGCCGACCATATGAGATAGGGAGAGAGAGTGAGAGAATGTGGGAGGGGTCTCACCAATCCAAAGGAGAGCAAGTGAAAAGGCTATCATGCATGAGAGAGAAAAAGATGTGATGATGATGAATTATCATCACAACCAAAACCTCATTCCAAATCAACCATCATGAACCCAAAGTCAATCAACCATGAAGAAGTCAAGGGATGGTGCAACCATCATGACACCACAATGTGCAAAGACAACCCTCCAAAATGCTTATTTGCACAAATGCAAATAAGCCCTCCTCCACCAATCTTCAGCCAATGAAAGATACAAAGAAATATGGCTGAAACAGAAAACAAACTGGCAACTCCAAAAAACTGATCCCGTAATAAATTACAGGAAAACCCCGCTACTGTATATACATACCCGCATTTGTATTCCGACCGAAATACAAATGCAATGAGACGAAATCTACACTGTACAATACTAGGATCCGGCTTAAACCAAAGCCCGCTAGTATTAACCGTCCGATCCTGATCCGTGCAATACCGCACGTATCTGATCGAACCCTGCCATATCTCCATACGGCCTCTACAGCGTGTTGCCCGAAACTTGAGAAACTGGTCTGTGGGGACTCTAAGACTCGTCAACACCTTGGTTGTGGATTTAACCACTAGCACGTCAGAGGTATTAGTCTATACGTAACGGGCTACCAGGTATTGACCAAAAGGGACGTCGATGAGCGAACTCATGCTGACACTCTACTGAGCCTGTCAGTGACAATATCCGTACAGTCTGGTCCGTTCGTCTATGAGCATCGCATGGCGGGCCTAGGGGGTTGATAAAAGTCAGACCACCAAAAGCGGTACAAGTCGTGTCGGAGTGTAGCCCAGAACACCCTGAGATACTACTGGAATACCTAACAGTAAATCTCCTGCCTTGGCCAAGGACTTCGTGTAATGGCTCTCGTAGACACAGCGCGACCTCACCCCCAATACCGGGAGAGACGAACCCCTGAAGATCCACTCACTGTCTCCATGTGGCTCGGGACTGTACCCAACTAAAACCTGTTTGCACGTCTCTTTTGAGCGTGGTAGGGTAGTAATCAAAGTACAGTGGGAACTCACACGAGACAAATGACGATCCTCAGGTCGATGAACTAACCTGTACACATGTCACCAGGGAACTGCTATCTGACGTCAGGTATAAGACCAACTAGCATGTTCCCGGCGAGTCCTGTCCGGTGTATTCATAACCCAATGAGCACCTGTATACATCTTAGGTGAACCAACTGACACCAGTGGCTTGTGAGACCGGCCACCGCCCCTCGTCGGGGTCTCGACTGTATACACTAGTCTACTCTGGAGTATCGATGCCCTGTCTCGAAACTCCCACGACTAGGGACCTTTTAAGGATGTGCTTATAGACTACCAGCTCCTACGTATATGATCGCCCTCATACTGCTGGCAGTCAAGCAAGAATCCTAGGGGCTCTATCAATGTGTAATAGCGACCTATCAGGTCACCTAAAGCAGTACACGATGATAAAGATAAACCAGATAGCATACTATCATCTTGAGTAAGACTGTCCTACCAGGATATGTCCTCCCTCAATCATTGCAATCACGTGCCTGTGATCCAATAATTGACTCTGAGGACACTATCTCCAACAGAAAAGTTATTAACGGGGATAAAAATAAATGAACATGAAAACCTCCCCCAAACTTATTTTTGGCTGACAATTTTGTGTATAAATTTTATTTTTAAGAGCCAAAATATCCCCCCCAAACTTGAGTTAAACAATGTTAAACTTTTAAAATCATAAGAGGAGGGTAAAGTTATTGATCAATACAAAGCTTTACAAAGACCAAAAGTCAATACCAACCATTTGAATATTTTATCTTTGTAACGCACCGGTTGGTGGAAGAACATGTTATATGTAGCCGAGAAGAAGTGGGGAAGAGATAAGTGGTGTAACAGAACGGGTTTGCATCTCGATTTGTAGAGAAAAAATAATGATGATGGATTACTCGCATTCTTGTTATTGTTAAGAAGAAAGGGTGGTGGTTCAACTTCTTTGGTTTGGGGTTGATTCATCACAACTCCCATGCCTTCTAAGAATGCGAGTTCTTCAGCGAAAATTTCTTCAAACCTTTCATCGATATCTCGAAAAATAATCTCATCGGAAAGAACGGGATGATACTCAGACACTATAAAAGGTTCATAATAAGCGTTAGATGCTGACCCGAAAAGCTTGATAAAAAGCGGGGTCAAACAACAGCGTATTAAGGGAGTCTAGATCTGTATCGTGAAGCTTTTCAAATTCGCTGCTGTCAAAATCCATCATTTCGACAGAACATACTTAAGCATAAGGTTCGGAGGGTTCACTTCCCAACTTGTAAATGTTAATCTCACTTGACATCTTCCCGAAGGATAGGTTCATAGAGCCGTTTTGACAATTGATTACAGCGTTGGAAGTAGCTAAAAAGGGCCGACCTAGAATCACCGGAATTTGGTTCCGTGGGTTCGCTACAGGCTGTGTATCTAAAACAATAAAGTTCACAGGGAATATAAATTCTCCGACTTTGATTAACACATCATCTAGCTCACCCCTAGGTTGGGTGATAGATCGATCTTCCATCTGGAGAGTGCAGTGCGCAGATTTTAACTCTCCAATACCTAATTGCTCATACACAGAATATGGAAGCAAGTTAACACTAGCACCTAAATCGAGTGGAACACGATTGATATTTTTACCCCCAATAGAAATAGAGATTGTAGGACTCCCGGGGTCCTATCGTTTCTTGGGTAGTTGCTGTGTAAAAGCAGTGCTCATATTACTCGCAATGAATACCTTTTTCGGCACCTGAGTTTTTCTCTTCTTAGTGCACAGGTCCTTTAGGATTTTCGCATAGGACGGAACTTGTTGTATAGTATCTAGGAGAGGGATATTATGTTAACTTTCTTAAAAATTTCCACAATCTTCTCCATTTGTGGACTTGCTTTGTTTCCCCTTAACCTATTTGGATAAGGAGCTTTATCAATAAAAGTTGGGTCCAACATTGGAGAAGATCGTGGGGATGGAACGGATCCAAGAATTGGAGTGGGGATCATGTTAGGTTGATTCAAGGAGTTGGTTGGAGGGTTCGAGCCTAGGGGAAAATGGAGAATAGGCTCGGAAGAAGATGGTAGATTAGACGAAATAGGGTTAGAAGTGGAAGCCGGGATATCATTGATTGATTCCTCATTATCAACCTGTTCACCGACTTGGTTATTCAGCACTCTTCCCGATCTCAACGTGGTAATGGCACTCACATTATGATGTTGTGAGTGGACAGGATTCGGTAGGTGTTGAGATGGAAGTTTCCCTTTCTCTCTAGCACTCATCGCGGCATTTAATTGTGCAATTTGTGTTTCTATCGATTTTATACTCTCACCGTGGGAGGCGGAGTCCTTTGTTAAGGTTTCAATATAAGACTTTATATCAGCCGAAGTTTGCATGGAATGTTTTATAAACATTTCCAAGGTTCGTTCGAGTGCAGAGGAGTTTTCGGTACCGGCCGTTTAGAAGGAATTATTATAAGGTGCAGTATTGTTGGCTGGATTTTGAAAAGTTTGTGGTTGAAAAGGGTGTTGACTTTGTGGTGGCTGCTGTTACTGTGGAAGAACCCTTTCATAGTCATTTTGGTTTGGAACCGTATTTTCATTTTGAGTTTGGTGTTGGTTCCAAGCAAAATTATGGTGATTCATCCAACCCTGATTATATATGGAAGAATAAGGATCGTTTCTATGTCGCTGCTGAAAAGTAGCATTAGTGTGTTCTTGACCTTGAAACGGAAAATTCAAAGGACATTCTTCTGTCAAATGTGATGGATCGGAACAGCATCCACACACGGTTTTAGGAAGCGTCACCTGGTTTAGTGAGGCTAATAAAAATTTGTTTTCCATAGCTTCGAGTTTCTTTTGCATCGCTGTCATTTCGGCTTTTAATGCGATGGAAACATCGAGCTGATAGATACCTCCCCTAGATGATGGCGGTCTAACGCTTTCCCACTGAAAAGTGTGTTCAGCAAGATCTTCCAGAAATTTCCAGGCTTCACCATCGTCTTTGGACATGAAATTGCATTGACACATGGTTTCAAGCATCTGCTTTGTCGCTAGAGTAATGCCCTCATATATAATTCGGCACAGATCTCATTTATGGATTCCGTGATGAGAACATTGGACAAGCAGATCCCTAAACCGTTCAAAACATTTCCAAAATGGTTCATTGAGAAGCTGGGTAAACTGGTTGATTTCGCTTCGAACACGGGCGGTCTTATGATTGGGATAAAATTTCTTAAGGAATGCTATAACAAATTAATCCCAATTGGAAATAGAGTGCGCGGTTGTGTTATAAAGCCATTTTTCGGCTAAATCCCACGAAGTAAACGGGAGAAGACGTAAACGCATAGCATCCACAGAAAGTTGTGAAGTGCCCATCATAACACATACATTTTCGAATTTGGTGATAAAAACGTATGCGTCTTCAGACTCAAACCCGTAAAATTTAAGCAAAAGTTTGATAAAGTGGGGTTTAATTTCAAAATTATCCCCATTGGCTGGTGGGATAGATAGTCAAGTAGAAAGGAGACCACGTATAAGGTAGCATCTCTCTTGGAGAGAGATACGCGGTGGATTTTGCGCACCTGCGGGAGGTGGCATAGTGGTGTTATTAAAATTTGATGGAGAACCTTCCATCTCGGTCGATATTGTGGGTGGGGAGAAAAAAGAAGACGAAGAATTACCGACTTCGGAGTCGATAGAAGAAACACGGACAAGACGGACACTAGAATCCCATGTCCAGTCGAGCATGCACTAAGCGGGTTTAGCGCAAGTGGCAGCGTTTGTGAGAATTATGTAAAAAGAAAGGTGTGTTTTAAAAAAGGTCGGACTTAGAAAAATCACAAAAATGCACAATCAACCCCAGATCTAAGGTCACCTAGGTCAAGTCACTAGACCGCTCCTAGACTTCCAGAAGACAAATCGCAGGATCAATTCTCTACTATCTCTTTATCTCTCTTGTGGTCAGGTAAGTGGGAGGTATCCGCTATACGAATCACCGTAAATAGCGGGCCTAATTAAGTAACCACTTACCTTAAATGCACTTGCTTAGACATCACAAAAGAAATGCGGATAAGCAGTAGATTACCCACGACCTTCCTCTGTCCTAATTGAGCGCGACAGTCCTTAGAGTCTTGGTCTAGATATTTTTTAATTAATGAAGAGTGATGCGGATGCTAGTTTTGTGATTTGTAGGGCTTAGGAAATGTAATGAAATCCCCACCTAATCTAAATTTGGTCTTTCCCCCTTAATTGTCCATATTACAATATGCAAAAACAACCCAATAACAAAGCACGCAACAAGAATTTTTTAAGCGGTGAATTTTTGCAAAGAATCCTGTAGAAAAATTGTTATTGGACATTTCAGAGGAGAGAGAAGAAGATAGAAAATATACGAGAGAAACCTGAAGCTCTAAACCACCAAACCCACAGCGGTTCCGCCGCGAAAATAGCTTTCTTACCGCGGTTGCGCGGCCAAGTTGAGGGTTCTTTGAACAATTTTTGGTACGGGTGCTTCCCTTGCTCCTATGGTCTTGATGAATGTCTCTGAATCTTTATCTCCCTGCTACAGTGATTCCAGATCCCCTTACAAAATTCGCACACTAATCATTAAACACAAGATGCGTTCTTAATTTATATTTTTATGAATTTGATAATATTTCATCCCAAATATCAAGAAAAAAAAATTACGCACGGATCCCCGGCAACGGCGCCATTTGATTGTTTTGTTTGTGTTTGGAAAATTAAGAAGATAGTTTTAGTAAAGTAACCACAATCAGCACGGCGTCGCGTGTAGCTAGCTGTGGTGAATACGGGCTGTCCTCTGTGATTCGTAGAATTTTATAATTCTTTCTTTAGATGGGTCGAAAGAAATAGAAAAAAGAAATTAAAGAAAATCAAGATAATAGTTTCAAGATCTAATTGAATTATCAAGAAAATAGTTTCAAGATCTAATTGAATTATCAAGAAAATTTTATATGAAGAAGGCTTGTAGAATTCGTTGGGATTTAGTAGCCATGGATGACTAATAAAGATGACCCCTCTTATCTATTGATAGATTTAAAACTAGATTGATGGTGGTGATTGAGGATTATGGTTCTTTGGAAGAAACTGGAGTTTCTCCTCTATTGACCCTTGTCCTTTCATTGATCTCCATTCATGTCTAGGTCTTAACAAAAAGATCATCAATCTTATCTCAAATCGTGGTCAAGATTATCAAGAATTTGATATTGCGCCCGATAAGGATGTTGACGATTGTTTTGCTAAAGTTTATAAACTTCATAAGACTTAAAAGGAGTATGGTATTTTCTCATCCATTGATCTACCATAATCCTACGAATCCTATCAAGTGGAGAATTACTCGCACATCATGAAAATAAAAGAAAGAATAGAGAAAGAATTTATAATGCGGAAATTAAAAGAAAGAGAAATGATAAAACTAATGTTCTACCTTTATTACTCAACTTCACAATACAATTCTTCGAGTTTAAATTAAAAGAGGAAGAAGAATTTGCTCTCGATCTTTGCCTCGAAGAAGTAAATGTTCCGTCGATCTTCATGTCGCTTGATCACCTCGAATCTTGGACCTGTCTTGGATCGTTTGTTCGTTGACGATGATTGGTTTCGTGTAAAGAAGACTTGATTGATTGATTGCTTGATGGATTTCTCGATGATTTCTTGATCTTGGATCTCAAGATCGTTGATTCTTGATCTTAGATCCTTTTTGAGATTGGTTTTTGAACTTTGGAATCGATTTTTTTAGATCTTCAGATATTTTTGAGATGTAGCCCTCGGTCATTTTTATAGCCTCGAAACCAGTAACCGAAGCCCCCAACAAACTAATTTTGTTGCACCAAAGATTCCAGAACCTTTCCAAACCCTGACTCCTTGAATCGGCCGTGGATCCGCGGTGACTCGTCCTGACTCGGCCATGATTCCGCGGCTTTATGATGAGTTCGTGGCTTCAATGTTCTGGAGTCTTCTTCTGTTGGTATTTGGGTGTTTATTTGATATCTGGAATCTTCTTATCTCTTCTGAGTCTCTGCCAGTATTTGATTCTTTGACTTTCTTTACTTTATCGGTAGATTCTTGATTCATGATATTTGACCTGAGCCAATCTTGCATAATATCTCAATGAACAATGTTAGTTATATTTGAGATACAATTTGATATGATATGCGTATCAAAATATTAAGCACATTTTCCTTCATAATATTGATTATAATATATAAACACATGGTAAATGGTATTTTGCAGATAAACTTCTAATATGTGTTATATTTATAACAAACACCTTTAGATGATTAAGAAAAGTAAGGAAATTGTCATGTTAAAAGTGCGATATTTTCGACAGAACAGATCTCAATGGGTTGTAGGATGTTGTTGACACCGAGCTACCTGCAAGAAAAGTCCCGAGATGGGAAACCACCGTAGGACCCTCCGACGATCAAGTAAGTATCAAGGAATAATAGTAGGGTAGTGCCATATTGAAATGAATTTCACCTAATGGCACCGTTCCTCCGCCTCCTCCCCAAAACCCTAGCCACCGCAAAAACCTTCTCCTCCTCCTACTCCGCCGCCGCCGCCTCACCTTCCCGCCAAAAACCGGTCGTCGCTATCTTCTGGAACCTCTGTAGGGTTCTTAGGCACACTCTAGAGGTTCCACAAGGCATCAACCATGCCAAATTCAAATTCTTCCGGTGCCGAGAAACCCTAATGCGATCATTAACTAGAGTTTAGGCGAAAACAAATGCGAATAAACAACTTTACTCTAAAGTGAATGGAAATACAACCTTTGTAGATCCGGTCCTCCACTTCCTTAGCTCCGTGATGATGTCCCTCCGCTGCGATCATCGGATCCCGGACTCTAGCGATGGTTTCATCGGAGAAATGATCGGGCTAGATCGTCGACTTCGATGCCGAAGATGATCTACGTCGAGGCAACTCAAACTCAAGCTCCACCTTCACCAAGTCAAGAAACTTGTGAAGAAAACACCCTATACTACATGGCAAGTGGTAGAGGATGAAGAAATAGGAAGTGGGTTCACTTTGGATTTTGATTTCTCACTTGAAATCATCACTTGATCATTTTCAAGAAAAAGGTTTTCTTTTTCTTCATCAAGAAGAAGAAGAAGAAGAAGAATATCATAAGAATTCTCAATGATAGAAAATAAAGTGATGGTTATCATTTAGCAACCATGGGTGAGTTAACTTGTGTAGAGAATAAACTAGGGTTTAGGTAATGGTTAGGGTTAAGGAATAAAACAAAATGGTAAGACTTATTCAAAGATGCTAGAAAACAATATGAAGCTTCTAGCAAAGAAAAGAAAGAAAGCCACCATTTTGTTTTAACTAAATAGATAAAATAAATAAAGAAAACAAAACTCTAACCATTAGCTAAACATGGTTTAAAGCATACACACCCAAGTTTGCATGTATCATCAAAAATGATACAAACAAGTGCACAAAAATATATCATATATACAATGTGCACAATCTAGTGAGAAAATAATCTTAAGTGAACCAATACTAGTTAATGTAAAGTAATATATCAAATATATAATTATACATTAAATCACTAAATCAACACTTGATTTAATGATCCGGTCATACTGCATATAACCGACTAATATCATGTGTATCAATTTATCGAATCAACACTTGATTCGGTAACTCGGCTATATCTCATATAACCGTCCAATGATACAAATCGCGAGAATAGAATACAGTATCACATACTGGTATTATTCTCGATCCCGCACATATCTCATATGCGCTCCTATTTTGTTTCGCTTGAGCCAGGAAACCTCTGTGTAGGACTCTAAAGACTTGTCAATACGCCGGCAGCAGGTAATGATCATATCAAACACCCACAAGCCGCAAGCGGTCTGCTAAACGTAACGGCCACCCGGGTATTGAGCGACCAGAAGATCAACGAGCAAGCCCGCTCACACTCCTGTGAATCCAACCAGTAACACTTACCGTACAGTCCGGTCTCGTCGTCTGATATGTCGCATATCTTGCCTAGGGGTGGTAAACGTCAGGCCCCAATAGCTCGATAAGTCGTGTCGATATGAGGTCTATAACAGTTCGAGAAACTACTGGTAACACTTACCAGTAAATCTCAGCAACCCAGGCCAGGGATTTCCGGTTATAGCCAATCGAACACAGCGCAACATCAACTCCGTATACCGGGAGAGACGAATCCCCTCCTATCGCTCATTGCCTCCATGTGATTCGGGACTGTACCCAAAAACCACCGTTTTGCACACCCTCTTGGACGTGGTAAGGTGGAAATCAAAGCACAGTGGGAATCACACAAGACTCTATGACGATCTCGGGTCTACAGACTAACCTGTACCAGTGTCACCAGAGAACTGCCATCTGACGTAAGGTATAATACAATCTGGGAGTTCTCGGCGAGTCCGTCCAGTGTACCCAGTCTCCACTGAGCACCCGTACATCATCTCTGATGTCAAACACCAATGAATATGGGATCACCCATCGCCCATCTGTATGGGTCGAGAAGGTATACGCTAGTCTACTCTGGTATATCGATGCCCTGTCTCGATATACCCACGACTAGGGACCTTGAAGGATGTACTTATGGACTACCATATCTCCACTAGTATGATCCGCATCATAGTCCAGGCAGTCAAGTACACATCCTAAGGGCTTTACCAACATGTAACAGAGAGACAATCAGTGTACACGTTAAGGTAAAGAGCAACCAGATAGCATACTATCATGTCGAGCAAGAAAGTCCTCCCTATATATGTCCAAGCATCCAGTACAATATACATCCTATGTATAGTAATGGCCTCTAGGGCATACATATAACTAACAATCTCCCACTTGCACTAGGGCCATCTGATAGCAGTGGTTATAGTATCTCATACTCAACCATCCTATAAAAGTCTCTCTATAGGAAAAGGCCTTTGTGAGTGGATCCGCCGTGTTGTCCTCTGAGTCTGCTTTCCTAATCTCGATCTCCTTGGAGATCAACCATCTCCATGATCAGGTGATACTGCCTTAGAATATGTCTGGATCACTGATGGGACGGACGTTCCTTGGCATAAGCCACAACTCCATTGGCACACAATGGAAGGAACTAAGTTCATCTCATGAACAAATATACACCCAGACTTCATCTTTGGTAGCATCTTGAGTAGCGATGTATCCAGCCTTTATCGTCTAGTATGCCACGGTATCTAGCTTGGAACTCTTCCAACATACTGTCCCTTTACTGAGGGTAAAGACAATGCCTGTGACTGACATTCAGTCGTCCTTATCACCCTGGAACTTTTCCAATGATTCTCCACAGGATTGATTGATACCATCTCACTACAATTAGTGAGTATCCTAACATCCAATTAGATCTATCTCATAGATCCAAAACCCGGGATTTAGTAGGTATCATTTTGATCCTATATGGAGAATCCTTGTGATAAGCGGAGATTGACCGAGCGTAGCATAGGAAACCCCTTTCCTTATCAAGAGTATGTCATCCATGTACTCTACGGGGATCACTACCATATTCCCTACTACCTTTTTGATTATAAAAGGTTCATCTACTATTTTGATGATGTCAAACTCTTTGACTAACACATCAAAACAGACGTTCCAACTCCGCGATGCCTGCTTTATCCTGTAAAGCATCTTGTACACGTTTCCGCTGCTCCCACTGTCTACGAAGCCCTCTGACTGTGTACTTATAGACTCTCTCTTCTAAAATATCATTTAGAAGAGCAGTCATGACACCCAACCGCCAGATATCGTAGTCATGGTATGTAGCCATGGCAAGTAGGATCCGGATGGACTTAAGCATAGCCACTGGAAAAGGTTTCATCATTATCCACGCCTGGTCGATGACGAAAACCTTTAACAAGTCTAGCTTTGAAAGTCTCAACTTTTCCATCTACACCAAGTAATCTTCTCAAGATATACTTGCTCCTGATGGGGATTTAACCCTTTAGATAAAGCAACCAAAGTCCATACTTTGTTGGTGTATAAGGATTCCATCTCAGATCACTAAGCATCCAGCCATTCTTACAGAGTCCTACTCCTGATGGCCAGCTCGAAACTAGTTGGGTCATCATCTCATGATGCAATCCTCACTCCCACTGTCATAGAGAAACCGAAGTATCTCTCGGGTGGGTGAGGAACCCTGCTAGATCGGCGGAGAGGCTGAGGTTCGTTGGTTTCTATTGAATCCTTCAGTTCTACCAAATCATCTGCTGTAGTTTGTATAGCTGGAACCTTTTCAGTTCTACATAACAGACCTTACCTCGAGCTTGTCCGGATTTTGCTTTAAGACATAGGCTGGACAACCCCAAATCTTAACAAACTTAAGATATGGGCTCTTCCCTTTCCATATCACAAATGAAGTGGTAGGCAACTGATTTGATTTGAACCCTATTCAATAGGTATGCAGCTTCTTAAGTGCATAACTCCCTTAAAAGAAAATAGGAAACTCAGTAGTACTCATTATAGAGCACACCATATCAAATAGGGTGTAATGGCTCCACCCCGATACACCGACGTGCTGTGGTGTATGCGGAGGAATAATGCTGAGAGAGAATCTCATTCTCCTTTAGAATAATCCAGGAATTTCGTGCTCAAGTATTCTCCTCCCTGATCTCATCATAGGACATAATACTTATACCCGTTTTGGTTCTCTACTTCTAACTTATATTCTGTGAATATCTCAAAAGGTTCGGACTTGTGTTTCAACAGGAACATATGTCTGAATCCTGAGAGATCATCAGAGAATGTAATGAAGTACAAATAACCGGTCTTGGCATGTATAGACAGGGGACCTACATACATCAACATGTATCATCCCAAGAGTTCACTAACTCTTTCTCTCTTTCCAATAAACAGAGCTATGGTCATCTTATCTCTGTGACATGACCAGCAAGTTTCACAAGATGTAAATTCAAACTGATTTAAATATGCATCTATATGTAACTTCAGCTAGTCGGGTCGCATTGATATGACCTAGTCTACAATACCTCAAGAAGGATTCGTTCATTTCTGAACTCTTCCTCTTGTGTGTGTTCCGTATACTAAGAACTGTAGTTTGATTTAGAACATCAATGCTTTTAGATAACGTGCCTGAATCGATCAACTTTTGATATAGGAAATGTTCAAAACATTATCCAACAATACAAAATTTTATCATTTCTTTACTAATAAAGAGACTGATATGATTTTGTATATCAGGTTCGGTATCTAATAACATTCGTTCAGAATCAATGTATTTGGAATACAGGGTGACAGTGACCAACAGACTTGGCTGCAACGCTTGCACCGTTTTCTGTCTCATGAAACTTATCATCCGTTCTCAGTTCTCTACCTTTCTGTAGCCCATATAACATTTTACATTTGCGGGATCCTGATCTGGTATCACATACCCAGGACGTAAAGGATACTGAGAAACAGTTTTATGTAATGAACACACCCGAAGAAGATGCATCAGCATCCACTTTCTTCGTTTGGGTGGCACAGGAAATCTGGTATTCCCCTATTTCCTGCTCTGTCTTATAACAATTATAAGTTGGAGCGGGACCAACGTTCTCCAGCTCAGTATAACAAGCGGGTTCGGTCAATACATCCGTATTATTATCTTGATTAAGGCGTGATATGGTCACTACCTGGAGAGAGAAAGAAGAAAACATTCTGCGTATGCTCTTGCAAGATCAGATTGGTTATTATTTTATCTAATCAGGATGGCTCCCACTGTTTTAATCAAATCTTCCTTCAAACCCTAAAAGGAAAGACTAGCCGGGATTAATTACACGCTACAAGTTCGCCAATCTTTCAGCCAGGCCAGTGTCGGTACTTTGAGGGAGGTTCCCCATGCTTTCGTACGGACCTAATTACAGTAAACCTCGTTTTCCCAGAGGCGTAACCCCGTTGACACCTTTCTAGACACCTACTAGATCGGCTAATTGTAAAGTGTAAAACTCTTCCAGGAGTAACAATTACTCGCAGTAGTGAATGGAACACCCGGCACTTCATGGAATCCGGTAAATTGAGCACCCCTCCTTGGGTCAACCTGTACCCCCTACGAGTGCGGCGAATAGTCTGCTAATTCTAGAGTGAGGTCCCTCTGCCTCTCAAAGCCATGAGATATGGACCCGTTGCCCTCCAGAACCCGGCTATCCGTGCACTCCTTCGCGGGATAAACCTAGTACAGAAATAAAAATATGTACAACGGGTACATCGACCTCAACCCGGTCGTGCCCCAAAAGAATATTATACAACAGGCAGTGACTGCAGTCCACATGTTGGATGCTCGCCCCGCAATATTAAATGTACAAATAAATCCAAACTGCACTATCATTGCACACCACTATCCACCACGACAAATCCGCAACATCACAGTACAACACAGAACATCAACGCGAATGTCACGTTCGTAAACCCGTCTAAAAGAACTATAGCGATCAGACGCGGTTTACCGATCAAATGACATTCCCGGTCGGAGATATAATGTAAATACTGCATACTAACAAGTTTAAAATTTTGATCGACTAAATTTCCCGAAGTGGGCCCCATGTACATCTGCTGTACAGTAACCAAATCTTAGCCCAAAAGAACTATTCCAAAACCCACAATATCCACAAAGAAGCTCTCTGGAAAAAGTTGGTGGACTGTTCCCACTAAAGCGCCGCGGTTCCGCGGTGGTCTTGTGGGATCACATGCCCAAATTTTCCCAGAATTCTTAGAAAACCCTGCACGCTTTTCTGTGATATGCAAAATTATTTTTAGGCCCTTTAAAAAATCGACAGAAACTTGTTTGCAGAAAATTGCAATTTCGGAAATTCCGTTCGATCGATCTTTTAAACGCGTTAGCACAAGTTAGTATAGCTTAATGGTGAGGCTCTGAATAAAACTGTAAGTCCAGGGTAGCGCTCCGGCCGTCTAACAGATGCCAAATGCGGAACAAAAACTTTTTACAACTGGCGCTATCGCGTACTATAACCCGGATCTGCCATTAAAGCTAAACTAACAAACTACAAAGTGGGTAGAAGAGTTATACCGAACGATCCGAGTCCTTCGGTCTTCAACCATCATCCCACGCTTTGTTGCGGCTGCTCCAATCTCCTTGAACTCCGGTCTTCTCGTCCAGGTGGCACCACGTCGACGGATCTTTAACGGGCTCCCGCCTCTGAACCGAGGCAACTCGGTCGTCAAGTTTGCTAAAAGAGATGACCAAGATAAAGTAGAGAATGAGTAGAACACTTTGTCTCATTACGTCCAAGGCTATGGACGAACGGTTATGGAAGTTGCCTTTTGGATCGGGTGAAATGAGAAATGAGACTATCTAATTTCTGTGAATCCAAATCTATCATAATCTTTTTTCAATCAAGTGAGTGAGTGAGAGAGGAGGGGAGGGCCGGCCATATATGTAGAGGGAGGGAGGTGAGTGTAGGAGGGGGAAGGTGACCACAAAAGAAAAGATCAACAACAAATATCTTTCATGCAAACAAAACCCCATTAATGCAAATGGTGATTCATTAACCTAGTCACCCTTGCATTAAAAGAACCATTAAAGCACTAATGACTCACATGCCACATCACCATCCTAGTCATCACCTAGAAGCTTCCACACTCATCTCAAGAAAAGATAAATCCGTATTAAACCGAATGTTTAATACGGCCGATAGAAAACTGGAAACTGGCAACTTCCAAAAGTGATCCTGAAACGAATTTCAGGATAACCCCGTATCAGTATAAACATACCTGCATTTGTATTACGACCGAATACAAATGCAACTGAGACAAAGATATTATATCTACACAGCATAATACTCGGATCCGTCTTAAACCAAAGCTGACCAGTATTATCTGCCCGAAAAATGACACGTGTGAAAACGCACGTGCATTTTCCGAACCTTGCCATAAAACCATACGGCCTCTACAACGTTTCGCCCGAACTTGGGAAAGTGTCTGTGGGGGACAACACACTGGCACTGGGTATAACCACTAGCACGTCAGAGGTACGAGCTGTACGTAACGTTTGCCTATGTATTGATTGGAAGGGAAGCTGACGAGAGAACTCATCCATAAACCCTACTGAGCCTAACAATGACAATATACATAAAGTCCGGTCCGTTCGTCTATGAGTATCGCATATCTGCCTAGGGGGCTAGTAACGTCAGACCCGTAATAGTGGTATAAGTCGTGTCAGAGAGTAGCCCAGAACACCCTGAGATACTACTGGAGTACCTACCAGTAAATCTCCTGGCTCGGCCGAGGGCTTTGTGTAATGGCTCTCCTAGACACAGCGCGATCTCACCCCCAATACCGGGAGAGACGAATCCCCGACGATCCGCTCACTGCCTCCATGTGGCTCGGGACTGTACCCAACTAAAACCTGTTTGCACAACTCCTTTGAGCATGGTAGGGTAGTAATCTAAGCACAGTGGGAACTCACACGAGACAAATGACGATCTCAGGTCGACAAACTAACCTGTACACATGTCACCAGGGAACTGCTATCTGACGATATGTATAATACCAACTAGCATGTTCCCGGCGAGTCCTGTCCGGTGTACTCATAACCCAATGAGCACCTGTATACATCTTAGGTGATCCAACTGACACCAGTGGCTTGTGAGACCGGCCACCGCCCCTCGTCGGGGTCTCGACTGTATACACTAGGCTACTCTGGAGTATCGATGCCCTGTCTCGAAACTCCCACGACTAGGGACACTTTAAGGATGTGCTTACAGACCCCAGCTCCTACGTATATGATCGCCATCATATTGCTGGTAGTCAAGCAAGAATCCTATGAGCTCTATCATCATACAATAGTGAACTAAAGCATGTATACGATGATAAAGACAAACCAGATAGCAAACTATCATCTCGAGCCAGACTGTCATATCGGTATAGGTCCTGCTTCAATCATTGCAATCACGTACCTGCGATCCAATAATTGACTTTGAGGGCACTATTTCCAACAATCTCCCACTTGCACTTAAGGCTAATTATTGCGATGTCGCATACTCACAGCCCGTGTGATACCGAACACCCAACTCCTCTACTAATCAGTTTCACAAAACTAGTTTGTAAAACTCTTGTGTTCGAGAAATAGCCTCAGTGAGTGGATCCGCCCTGATGTTTCTTTCTATGCCTCTCTAAATCTCAAATTCGCGGAGAAAGCCATCTCCCGAATCGAGTAATACTTGTCTTAGAATATGTCTGAATATCTGATGGGACCTAGTTCATAAATGAACTCCAAATCCAAACTTCTTAGACTGTATCGATTACTGAACCTAATCAGTATCCAGCACCATGCCTCCCACAGTATCCTTTTGGACCACCTGTCCATAATACCGTCCCTCGTCAGAGGGAAAACTATAACTCTGACAATCACTCTGTCATCCATGTCACCTTTGAAGTCTGGAATGATAACCGTCTCCAGAAGGAGGCTGCCGTCATCAAATCCATAGAACATGCACCTTATGTTCTAAAACTGCTTCCTTACGTTTCTTCAGGATTGGATTAATATAAACTTATCGCATCAAGTGCAAAAACTACATCTGGTATGGCACTTGACATCTCATGATTGACTCAATTGCCTAAGCAAATGATCTGCCAATCATGCACATCCCTCTCCCCTTTAGTCTGTAAGACACCTTTAGAGAGAGCGACTCCATCACCTGCAGATACACCACCATGCCAGGAGTCATCTATTCTAAAATACCATTAGAATACTGTCAAAGTACCCATATTGGGAAACTACCCAAATCTAGATCTAAAACCATAGATCTAGTAACCAGAATGTCTGATATTATATCCATATCCTGTATGGAGAAACAACTGTGTGACGACCACAGTACAACCGATCGTAGTATAGAAATTTTACTTCCTACTCTGTGTATGTCATCCAAATACCAGGACATCACATCTTACTACCTTCTTAACAGATCCATCCCCTAATCTGATGAAGTCAAACCCATGACTGTCATATCAAAAATAGATGATCTTATCTCCGCTATATCTGCTCAAGCCTATAAATAGAAATAAGCTACTTGCCCACTATGCTTCCGCTGCTCCCACTGACTACGACAACCCTCTGGCAGAATAATATCTATGTACACTTCTAAAGCTAGTTTAGAACGACGTTATACTTATTCTCTTGCCGGGTCTCATAGTCTGGAACAACAGTAGTGTTAAGTCTGGGTAAACAAGAACCTCCCTGTCACCGTCCTTGAGGCTACCGGAGTACCTCTCGGGTGTCTGAGGTTACCCACCATATCTGCGGAGTGGCTATTAGAATGTCAAACCTGATTGAATATATAGGTCCTATTAAATTTTCCGTAATCGTTTGCGGTTCTGGAATCACTTCCAGTTCTACCATACTCCCACTACTGTTTTTTTTAAAAAGTCCATTTTAATTAAACTGTGGCAAGTAAAGAACAATATCACTATTGATCTTCTAGATGGTAGAAATGTCAACCCTCGTCGAAGCCAGGGTCAACCCACAAACAGCCATTACAGAAACGTGCCTTGAGTTATCCAATGTCTGGTTTTAAGCATAAGCTAGACAACTCCCCTTACCTTAACATCGTTAAGATATGAACCATTCTATATCCAATATAGAAATAGAGGCACTTAATTTAATTGAAACCAGATTCAAATCATGCAGCTGTCTCCAGTGCATATCAACTTAATGGAAAAAGGCTAATCAGCATTGCTCAACTTAGGAATCCATCCAATTATGGGTAACCTGAAAGAGAAACAAGTTTCTCAAAACCATTACTATTATCTGAATATCATTCACAAGAATCTATATCTTCGATACTTGCGACTTCTGGTTCTCTACTTTATTCTTATGCCCACAACTTCTCAAAACTTAGACATTATATTTCTACGAAACACTTGTCTAATAACTAGAGAAGTCATAAGTAAACAGAACATAGTACGAGGACCTACCCCTTTGTCCTTACGGACACTGGACAACATACAATACTCTGTATAAGTCCCCTGAGTTTGAATAACTCAACAACGTGTGCATTATAGATTAAAAACTGTACCCAGGCGATTTCCTCAAATATCACCAATTACAACGAATTCCGATATAATGAGGATGATCACCTAATTCTCAATAACTTACTCCCACTCATCATCTGTAAAAACCATACAGATATGAGAATGAAACCTGGTAAATACATACCCTGGATTAAGTATCTAATCGGGAAAACAGTTTTCCTTTTAACAATGCGCAGTGAATCTGAAACATTAAAATGTCTCATAGGGGTATCCTGGTATTCCTAGTAATGCCTCTTCCATAATCCAATTCATGACTTAAACCGTATATTTCATTTGCCATCTCTCCAAATCCCTTTATTTGTCTTTTAGTCATTACCTTCTGTACACCATTGTTAGGCTAAGTGGTTTTCTTCCTTCCCTACCGTTCGGCACCAGCCTATGGTTTGGAAGAAGACTATCCAGTAAGCATAATAGGTGTACCTTCCTAAACCAAGGAGTACTCGCAACTTGAGAGAAGGTGATGATAAAAGACAATCTGAATAATACCTTATTCTATTTCTCCTGAACTGGGAAAAAAGCAAAGGTGAAAATAGGAGTGGCGATGAAGTATGCGGTTTGGTTGTGAATGATAACAGTCGCAATTTACTTTGCCCTCTTTCTAATCCCTTTATTTTGTCTTTACATATAACTTTCTGCACACCCTACTTAGGCTAATTGGTTTTCTTCCTTCCCCACCTTTCGGCACCAGCCTATGGTTTGGAATAAGACTATCTAATAAGCGTAATAGGTGTACTCTCCTAAACTAAGGAGCCCTCGCAACCTGAGAGAAAGTGATAATAAAAGACAACTGAATATACCAATTCTATTTCTCCTGAACCTGGATCCATCCTCGAAGAAGTCCCTTCGAGTTCGTATATAACCATACGATGGATCTATCCAATGGAAGTGGATATCCGTAGTAATACGGGGTGTTCTGAGAAATACAAAGGGTAAAAGAAGGAGCGGCAATGACTTATGCAACTCAGACAATCCAAAAGCCAGTATTATAAGAAGGTTCGGTCAACTTGGTCACTGAGTCATAGTCTAGGGTCGGTCAAAGGTCGCTGCCAAAGAGAGAGAGAAAAGAAACACTCTGCGTGCATTCTACCCTAGATCAGAATGGTTATCACTTTATCTAATCAGGAAACCTCCCACTGTAATCTCAAATTCTCCTCCAAACCTGAAAGAAGAATTAGTCGGGATCACCCGAAGAGTAAACCAACTCATCAGTGAGAATCAGGATCCAACTTTCATCGCATGATAACTTGATGAAAGCCACTCAAGTTATTACACTCCAGAAGGTATGCGCATGCCTGGCAAGTTTCCTGTATGTTTGAAACTCCCGATGTGATTTTTGCCCCATGCTCTTATAACCTTGGCGTTGGTCAAAATGTCATAAGTCACATGCCAAGTTCTACCCATCACTGTCCAGGTCAATTTGAACCCACCCGCACATACCCTTGACGTTGGCCAAATGGCAGAACGACTGTCCCAAACCATCTCATCTATCTATGCAACAAATGAAATACCCCAGCAGCTACCAAACACTATGCCCTGGCGTTGGTCAAATGCATAGCTTGAATACTATTGAATACCCAAAAGAAATGACGGAGGGCTACAGCTGGTTTTCGGCGAAAAACCTTTAACGTAATGAACTTGATCTCGTTGAAGGAAACTGATAGCTTTTTATGTTAGTGTTTATGCCCTAGAAGGCCATTACTGTATCATACTAGTTTGTATATTACTTAATGGAAGCTTGGGATATTCACATGTATATAACAGTCTTGCTAAACATGGTAGTATGCTACTTGGTTTTTCTATCTTAATATGTGAGTATACGTATTGATAGAGCTCTTAGGATCTTGCTTGACTACCAGCGTTGTGATGGCAGTCACACTAGTGGGGGCTGGGTAGTCTACAAGCACATCCTTATTCAGGTCCCTGGTCGTTGGATTATCGAGACGGAGCATCGATACTCCGGAGTAGACTAGTGTGTACGCTTCTCATCCCAGTTGGGGAGATGGTATGTCCCACAGCCGTCAGTACGTCGTACTGGAGATAGTATGCAGGTGCTCGTTAGGTTACGGGTACACCGGACAGGACTCACAGGGAACTGTTGGTTGGTTTTATACCAGTCGTCAGTGAACAGTTCCCAGGTGACATGAGTACATGATAGTCCGCAGACTTGACACTGCTACTTCGCCTCGAGTGTGTCCCACTGTTCTTAGATTGCTACCCTACCACGGCTCAAAGGAGTCGTGCAAACAGGTAGCAGTTGGGTGCAGTCCCGAGCACTTGGAGGCAGTGGCGGTTAGACAGGATTCGTCTCTCCCGGTATTGGGAGTTGATATCGCGCTGTGTCAGAGAGCCATTACGCAAAGTCCCTGGCCAGGGCAAGCGAGATTTGCTGGTAGGTTCCAGTAGTTTCTCAGGGTGTAATGGGCTTCCCTCCGACACGACTTATACCGCTATTAGGGGACTGACGCTTGCCGCCCCCTAGGCCCGATATGCGATAGTCTTGGACGAACGGACCGGACTGTATGGAGATTGTCACATCAGACTCAGTAGGAGTTCGGATGGGTTCCCTCATCGGCCTTCTTATCGACATCTACCTGGGGACCGTTACGTACAGCTAGTGCCGCTTGCGGTCTGTGGTTAAACCCACTGCCAGCGTAGTAGTCGAGTCTCTAGAGTCCCACATAGAGAGTTTCCCTACTCCAGGCGAAACGATATAGAGGTCGTATGGTTTTACGACAAGGGTTCGGACGCATACGTGCGTTTACGCGCGTACGACTTTCGGACAGTTTTTACCAGTCGGCTTTGGTTTAAGCCAGTTACTGGTATCCGGTTATTGGATTTATACAGTCTAAAGTTTTTCCGTATTTTTGCGGAAAGGAGGGGCGTTCTCGTAATTGCGCGAGAAGCTTCTAGAAGATGGTGACTAAGGAGGTTTAGGTGGCATATGCAATGAATGTGATTAGTGAGTCATATGGATGATTCATCCATGTCATTAATGCATGATAAATGCTTAATGACTCATGGAGTGAATCATCACTAGATATTATCAAGCATGGTTGCTAAATTCATTTATTATTCTTTTCTTGATAAAAAGAAATGCTTCATATATATCATGTTATCTCACTATTCTCATATCATTATCTTTATCATCTTCTCTCTCCTCAAGCTCTCCCTCTTCAAACACTAATCCTCCCCTCTCATGAGTTGAGTACAAGGATTAGTAAGACTACTTAATCCATAACCCTCTCTATATTTCACCTAGCTTCTTTGATTAGCACTTAAAGAAGTTTAGTTGCCTCAAGTTTAGAGGCTAAGCTTGGAGTAAAGCTCTCGGGTGGATCGTCTACTACTTCGAGAAGGCCGAGGAGGAGGAGGAGTTCACAAAGACGAAGGACACGATTCGTTAGGTATAATCCCTAAACACAGTAGCATAGAAACTCTATGTTTTAAGTTAGTTATCGTTTAGCTTCGATTCAAGCGGTTAGTCGATGTTTGTTCACTAAACAAGTTCGTTTTTGAAAATTCCGCCTCCCCACAAGTATTGGGGTGTTGTACATCGACTTACATTTTATAAAAATATAGTGACGAAAACCTTTGCTAAAGAGGTCACTCCCGGTGAGGGGATCTCGGCTCTTTCCTCGTGGAATGAGGTCCAGGATATTCCAACTGAATACCGCGATGCAAAGCAACTTATAATCGACTATATTAAAGTTATTACCCTGACGTAAACTTCTGCCCAAGGGGTCTTTCCCGGTGAAGGGATATCAGCCCTTGCCTTGTCGAATGAGGTGCAGGATATTCTAAACTGAATATCACTATGCAAAACAAAAGTAAATATCTTTGTAACAACACTTTTTTAAAATTTGTTCCAACAACATCAAATATAGGTTTGTTTTATCTTGCATTGATAAGAATCAACGCAGTCCCATCAATCAATCATACCAGAAAAGAACGAAAATATAATGAACGTATATGCCATCCGCATTCGCCACTGGGTCCCCTCATCACTCGTTAGGTTACTTAACTAACGACAGAGCGGGGGCTGGACTAGCGCGGGTGTAAAACATATACAACATCTAATAGTATATATACCAATATAGAATAATCGCTCCAGGCGTGATAATATGCAACATTACAGAAAAGTAATAAGCATCACAGAACAATACAGATAATCTGGGATCCCCGGGTTTCACAGAGCCGCTGCTGAAACCTGACGTTCCCCTGGTCGTGTGGATAGCCCGTGCAATGAAACCTAGACCCTTACGGGTGCGGCAAGTTACCCGCCAAAACCTGAAGCGAGGTAGTCCCCACAGCATAGTGAATGGAACACCCAGCACTTCACGGAATCCGGTAAATTGAGCACCCCTTCTTGGGTCAACCTGTACCCCCTACGAGTGCGGCGAATAGTCTGCCAATTCTAGAGTGAGGTCCCTCTGCCTCTCAAAGCCATGAGATATGGACCCGTTGCCCTCCAGAACCTGGCTATCCGTGCACTCCTTCGCGGGATAAACCTAGTACAGAAATAAAAATATGTACAACGGGTACATCGACCTCAACCCGGTCGTGCCCCAAAAGAATATTATACAACAGGCAGTGACTGCAGTCTACATGTTGGATGCTCGCCCCGCAATATTAAATGTATAAATAAATCCAAACTGCACTATCATTGCACACCGCTATCCACCACGACAAATCCGCAACATCACAGCACAACACAGAACATCAACGCGAATGTCACGTTCGCAAACCCGTCTAAAAGAACTATAGCAATCAGACGCAGTTTACCGATCAAATGACATTCCTGGTTGGACATATAATGTAAATACTGCATACTAACAAGTTTAAAATTTCGATCGACTAAATTTCCCGAAGTGGGCCCCATGTACATCTGCTGTACAGTAACCAAATCTTGGCCCAAAAGAACTATTCCAAAACCCACAATATCCACAAAGAAGCTCTTTGGAAAAAGTTGGTGCACTGTTCCCACTAAAGCGCCGCGGTTCCGCGGTCAAACCCTAGGTTTGACCGCGGATCCACGGTGGTCTTGTGGGATCATATGCCCAAATTTTCCCAGAATTCTTAGAAAACCCTGCACGCTTTTCTGTAATATGCAAAATTATTTTTAGGCCCTTTAAAAAATCGACAGAAACTTGTGTGCAGAAAATTGCAATTTCGGAAATTCCATTCGATCGATCTTTTAAACGCGTTAGCACAAGTTAGTATAGCTTAATGGTGAGGCTCTGAATAAAACTGTAAGTCCACGGTAGCGCTCCGGCCGTCTAACGGACGCCAAATGTGGAACAAAAACTTTTTACAACTGGCGCTATCGCGTACTATAACCCGGATTTGCCATTAAAGCTAAACTAACAAACTACAAAGTGGGTAGAAGAGTTAAACCGAACGATCCGAGTCCTTCGGTCTTCAACCATCATCCCACGCTTTGTTGCGGCTGCTCCGATCTCCTTGAACTCCGGTCTTCTCGTCCAGGTGGTACCACGTCGACGGATCTTTAAATGGGCTCCCGCCTCTGAACCGAGGCAACTCGGTCGTCAAGTTTGCTAAAAGAGACGACCAAGATGAAGTAGAGAATGAGCAGAACACTTTGTCTCATTATGTCCAAGGCTATGGACGAACGGTTATGGAAGTTGCCTTTTGGATCGGGTGAAATGAGAAATGAGGCTATCTAATTTCCGTGAATCCAAATCTATCATAATCTTTTTTCAATCAAGTGAGTGAGTGAGAGAGGAGGGGAGGGCCGGCCATATATGTAGAGGGAGGGAGGTGAGTGTAGGAGGGAGAAGGTGACCACAAAAGAAAAGATCAACAACAAATATCTTTCATGCAAACAATACCCCATTAATGCAAATGGTGATTCATTAACCTAGTCACCCTTGCATTAAAAGAACCATTAAAGCACTAATGACTCATATGCCACCTCACCATCCTAGTCATCACCTAGAAGCTTCCACACTCATCTCAAGAAAAGATAAATCCGTATTAAACCGAATGTTTAATACGGCCGATAGAAAACTGGAAACTGGCAACTTCCAAAAGTGATCCTGAAACAAATTTCAGGATAACCCCGTATCAGTATAAACATACCCGCATTTGTATTACGACCGAATATAAATCCAACTGAGACAAAGATATTATATCTACACAGCATAATACTCGGATCCGGCTTAAACCAAAGCCGACAAGTATTATCTGCCCGAAAAATGACACGTGCGAAAACGCACGTGCATTTTCCGAACCTTGCCATAAAACCATACGGCCTCTACAACGTTTCGCCCGAACTTGGGAAAGTGTCTGTGGGGGACTCTAATGACTCATCAACACACTGGCACTGGGTATAACCACTAGCACGTCAGAGGTACGAGCTGTACGTAACGTTTGCCTATGTATTGATTGGAAGGGAAGCTGACGAGCGAACTCATCCATAAACCCTACTGAGCCTAACAGTGACAATATACATACAGTCTGGTCCATTCGTCTATGAGTATCGCATATCTGCCTAGGGGGCTAGTAACGTCAGACCCCTAATAGTGGTATAAGTCGTGTCAGAGAGTGGCCCAGAACACCCTGAGATACTACTGGAGTACCTACCAGTAAATCTCCTGCCTCGGCCAAGGGCTTTGTGTAATGGCTCTCCTAGACACAGCGCGATCTCACCCCCAATACCAGGGGAGACGAATCCCCGACGATCCGCTCACTGCCTCCATGTGGCTCGGGACTGTACCCAACTAAAACCTTTTTGCACAACTCCTTTGAGCGTAGTAGGGTAGTAATCTAAGCACAGTGGGAACTCACACGAGACAAATGATGATCTCAGGTCGACAAACTAACCTGTACACATGTCACCAGGGAACTGCTATCTGACGATATGTATAATACCAACTAGCATATTCCCGGCGAGTCCTGTCCGGTGTACTCATAACCCAATGAGCACCTGTATACATCTTAGGTGATCCAACTGACACCAGTGGCTTATGAGACCGGCCACCGCCCCTCGTCGGGGTCTCGACTGTATACACTAGTATACTCTGGAGTATCGATGCCCTGTCTCGAAACTCCCACGACTAGGGACACTTTAAGGATGTGCTTACAGACCCCAGATTCCACGTATATGATCGCCATCATACTGCTGGTAGTCAAGCAAGAATCCTATGGGCTCTATCATCATGCAATAGTGAACTAAAGCATGTATACGATGATAAAGACAACCAGATAGCATACTATCATCTCGAGCAAGACTGTCATATCGGTATAGGTCCTGCCTCAATCATTGCAATCACGTACCTGCGATCCAATAATTGATTTTGAGGGCACTATCTCCAACAAAAACTAGGTCACGTGCCCCCACGTGACCCCTAAACAGATCCCCCAAAATGAGAAGGAAAAAAGCTTGGAGGTAATGCCTCACGTTCTCCCACGTGACATCCAAAACAAAGGGCACAACAGCAAAGGCAGTACTGGCTTTGGGCGCTCTCATGTATCTTCACGTGACCCCTAATACACGCTTTAATAATCAATGCATGGGTACCCATCACGTGCCCACACGTGATGGCCTGAAGACCAAAAGTATTTAACACTTATCTGAATATTCTGAGAACAAAATAAAGGAGGTCTGGCCCCACCTTTGGGTTCCCTCACATGCCCTAACGTGACCACTTCCTTTCTAGTGTTTAACACTATTTTAAACATTTTGTCTCCAGTGTTTAACACTGTTTTAAATACTTCACGTGAGGATACGTGACCATCAGGTGTCCTCTAGTGTTTAACACTATTTTAAAGCCAGCCTAGTCCAAATTGGCTAAGTTTTCCAGAGGCAAAATCTCCCCTTCAAATGAACTTTAAAATCCAGAGCTACAACGTTTAATGCTCAACCAAAGACAAAAATGTTATCAGAGCCCTCAAACTCTTGTTTAGCACTGCTAAATAATGAGGGGCTGAACCCAGACAAATGTTTAATAGTCCAACAAAGGGCCAACATTCAAACTTAATTGGACTTAGCCCAAATTGTCCATAAGTCCTCAATTCAGATTTAACTGAGCCAATGTGCTCATAATCTAATTAATTGATCTTAGTTCCAAATTGGACTACAGATCCCCCAATCAACTTTGGTTCAAGGGTACATCTCTTCACTGCTTTGATATTTGTCGTTGTAATCCTTCAGCGTCTTTAGAGAGGTGACGGGTCCCGACAACCATACATTTCACAGACTATGACGTCTTTAAACTGGACTGTGGGGTCCTTAAACTCATGGACTATGATGTCCTTAACCTCGGACTGTGGGGTCCCTTTAAACCCACGGTCTATGATGTTCTTAACCTTGGACCGTAATGTCCTTAAACTAATAATGGACCGCAAAGTCCCTAAACTAAACAACAGAGCCCGAATGCTCTCTTGTCGGATTTAAATGATCCCGTTAAGTTGATCTTAGCCTAAAAATTAGACTAACGTATCCTTAACAAACGTTTAAGTTGATCTTAGTCTCAAATGAGACTAACGTATCCTTAAACCCAACCCCAAACCCAAATCTAAGAAGATACGGATTTGGACTAATCTACGCCCTACTGGCGACGACATAAATTAGTCTCCGTATACAATCCACGGGCAACCAAAAATAAAACAAACACCCATGACATGAAGTGACCATCTGGAGAAGGAGAAAGTTGTTACCGCGATGCGGTAGCATAATTAACTGCAGGGTCTTGCGCCTGTAGGGAAGAGCGTCCCCACAATCAAAAACCCCTCAACGAGGGGGAATTTGATGAAGTCTGCTACATCGGCCGCATCCGTCTAAACCTTCGATACGTGGTGTCATAAATCAACTTGGCATCTTCGGAGAGGTGTACGGATAGCACCAATTAGCATCTGCCCCCAAATTCAGGCAAGACGCATGTCTTCCCGGTTTTCGGCGGTGAACAGATTCTGGCACGCCCGGTGGGATCTTTTCCTCTTTCCACTCCACACTTCGTGTGTCGTTTTCGTGAACGAATTGCGGTTTGATATGGTTGCCCTTGGGTTCGAGGTATTAAGTTTTGGTGTTTTGCTCCGTGCAGAAAATAGAAAATCAATGGCTTCAACCTGCACTAACTGCAACTGCAACTCTCGCTCCGTCCCATCCGGAGGAGTGACTTACGGGCCACAAGCGGCCTCCATCTTTGCTATGCCGGTGGAACAGGTCACTCAGGCCACCACTGGATTGTTCTTCGGGACCATGCTCCCGCCAACGAGCTTCAGTGCTCCTGTACCAACACAAGAAGCTCAGAAGAAGTCGGTCTTTGATCGGCTTACAACTACTGCGGCCCCTCTTAACGGATCTTCCAGCTCCAACGCCTCAGTTTTTGACAGACTGGGCCAAAGCTCAGTTGGGCCCATGAAGAAGCCCGCGATACTAGAAAGGGTTATCCCAAAAAGGATAGCCATCCCTGCTCCCGAAGTCGTCAAGGCGGCTTCTCCTACCAAAGGGTTGGTCTTCACAAGACTGACTATTTTAGCTCCTGTTCCAGGCGAAATCATCAAGGTTGGTTCCCCTACTCGGAAGTCTGCTTTCGATAGGTTGGCCATCCCCACTCAACGGACATCAGTCTTCAATAGGCTGACAACGACAACTTCTGACCAATACAGGGGGCATGAGAGAGTCACCCCTACAGCTGAGACAATCCCATCCGCACGACATGCTTGCCGTCGTCACTGACACCGAGTAAGGAAGGCTGGGGGAAGCTCCCCTTCTGGACTAACTCCGCCAGCTCCATGATGGAAATCAATGAAGTTGTTCCAACTGGGAACAGCTTTGAACCGCTTAGGAGGATTCGCTAGAACTCTCCGACTGCCGTGCTGAAGAGATCTCCTCCACCTATGGAGATTACTACAGAAAAGAAGCCGGAGTAGCCCCCTTAGCGGCTGTCCTCCAAAATTTATAAAGTCTGGCGACAGGTCCAGGAATCGGTGATTAACCAGGACTACTCTCGCTGGCCAAAGAAGCTTAAAGCTCAGCAAGAAAAGAGACATCTCGTGGTACCACAGAAGATATCATCTGTCTGGGTGCCCGCTGCAACGGCCCCCTCGACTTCAACTACTCACAAGAAAAGGAGGCCAGAGAAAGCCCCTGTGAACGTGGCAAACCGCAAGGACGTTGAATCTAAACGCCCTAAGTCCGAGAGCATGGTAATACATACCGTTTATATGGCTTCCGGAAAAGAAGAAAGCCGTGCTTCTATGGGTCATCGACCGCTTACCCGATCGATAACGAAGGCTCAGGAACAACAACAGCAGAAACTTCAGGAGATGCTGACTGCAATGGCCGCACTCACTGGGCCAAAAGAAAATCCAGAGACCTCGGAGTAGCGTCAGGAATAAGAAAATGATACCGAGTTCCTCCGAAGAATGCTTGAGATGAAAGAAAAAGAGGCTGCGGAGCAGGCAGCCAATATAAAACGAATGGCTCTTTTGTTCCAAGATTTGGTGGGCATGATGATCCAGCCGGACCCTCCAGCCGAAGACCCCCCGATTATCATTGAAGATGACAAAGGGGAGACATCGAACCCTCCTCCGGCTCTTTCAGCAGCCAAGGAGGAGACCATCTCCAAGGCCGCTCTGGATGATTACATTGCTCAGCAAATACGGGTTCACCAGGCGAATGAAGCAGACGGCCAAATTGTTAAAACTGGGCGACCATATCCAAGATGGTATGACCAAATAAGGTACCCGCCGGGATATACGATCCTTAAATTCCACGTATATAAAGGGACGGGAAATCCGCATCAGCGCGTCGCTCAATTCAGAGCCTTGTGCGGCAACACCGGGGGTGATGATAAACTTCTGCTCCGCCAGTTTGTTGGTAGCTTTTCGGAGACGGCATTCGAGTGGTATTCTGAACTTCCAAACGACTCTGTCAAGACATTTGCAGAGATGGAAATCCTGTTTACGCAGAGATTCATGAGCGCTAGCGAGCGTACCCTGATTACCGCATTAATTAATGCCAAGGTGAAGCCAGGCGAAACTTGGGTACAATACGTAATACGGTGGCAAAATTTATGGTCAAAATGTGAGCAGCGCATCGAGGAAGCTCCGCAGTAGGCATGTTCGTGGGCACTCTGGACGCTCAGGCAACTATTTCCCAATTCATGATGTTCTTCAAGTCGACCACGTTCCAGGCCTTGATTGACAAACTGGCCCAAATGGACCAGATGGGTCATAGACCGTCTCCTTCAAAGCCGGAGCCACGGAACGAAAAGGGCAAAGGGAAAGCGACCTTTGTCGCAAATACTCAATAGCAGCCCAGTGGCCCAAAACTAACTGATCGCCTAGACGAGAGGCGGCAATTCTATAACGAGAAGATGAAGCGCCCTTATTCGTTTCCCCGGGACAAAACGAAGAGATTGTTTGAGCTGGCGGTGCGCAACAGACTCATCAATTTGCCGAATTCAAAATGACTGTTGCAACCCGGCGAGGCTAATAGCCCCAATTATTTCCCCTACCATCAAACAGTAAGCCATCCAATTGAAGATTGCTTCATCTTTAAAGGCTGGATCGAAGACCAATACCAACAGGGCAGGTTTGCGCTGTCCGAGAATTGGAAGGTGAACCTACCACAGCCACACGCTCCCAAGAAGACAAACACACCGGGGGCATCATGCTCTTTCATAGAAGAAGCTCCATGGGAGGTCTCTCTTTCAGCCAAAACAAAAAGAATGCTGAAAGATCTCCACACATGCCCGGCAATCAGGTGGAAGAATCCACTGGAACCCGAGATTATCGAGGGAATGCTGAAACCGCGCCCAACTCCAAAAATTGGTGGTGATAGTCAAAGTGCTCACGCCCAGCCGTCAAAATCTTCGAAGAAGAAGAAGAAATCCAAGAAGCTCGTGAAGCCTGGTGACAGGCGCACGGGCCTGCAAAAGTAGATTGACGCACTGGAAGAGTATAACCAGAAGGCGCGGAATCCAGTCACACTCCAAGAATTTCTCAGTCACGTCCTTGAGGACGGAGATGATGGAGAAGACTAGGCAGATGAATCTGAAGATTACGTAGCAAGTTGCCATGTGATCTCTCACTCGTCAATAAACGATGAAGAAGCTCCTTACACAGAGAAACTGGGGGCAGGTCCTGAGCCGGAACTTCTAGGGCCATCAGATGAAATGATTGATGCATTCCTGAACGAAGCTCTTCTTAAAAGAAAAGCTCCTCCAGAGCGTGAGATGGCCATATTCGAAAAAGCCAAACGCCGGCGACCGGACGAAAGGGTTGAAACACTCCTGCCAGATCAAAGTACATCCGCCGCAAATAAAAGCAGGTTCAAGACGAGAAAAAGGTTCGCCAAAGCCATATTGATGGGAATGAAGCTGCCACCCTCCGAAGCGAATGCTTTTGGTGAAGCGGAAACACATCCTAGCTATTGCTTATATCATCGAAAGATTGCGCACCCTACTGAAGAGTGCAACACTTTTAAAAGATGGTGGTAGGGATATGTTGCCCACCGACAACATTTCAAGCGGATGAAACGCAAAGCTCATTGGGAGCAAAGAAATACGACCGAGGAGTGCAAAAGAACTGCCGGCAACTGCCATATGGTTGACTATGGGGAATCGCAAGTTCTCACCTTTGGGAGCGATTCTGATGAAGAAATTGCTCTTGGCCCTCTCTTCAAAGAATCCACCTCGGGAAAAGAGGAAGGACCGAAGAGCTGCAAGAACATTCAGCTGCGCAATCATACATTACGTGAAAAGAATCTCGGACCAGCAAATAAGGGCTCGAACAAAAAGGATAAGGGGAAAGAAAAAGTCCCTAGGGATATCGCCCTCGATGATCGAGTCATCGAAGAGCTGGCAGCCAACGACCCGCCCAAGAAAAGTATGGTGGATTACAATGTTCTTGCATACCTGAGGAAGATACCCTCACAACTCAGTATTCTTGACGCCCTTCTGCTATCCAAAGAGGCGAGAGATTCGCTGATCAAGGCGTTACAAGAGCCTGAACAATTCCAAGCTTTTCTCGCCGAAGAAAAGATGAAGGACGAGTTGGAAGAAGTGCACACAGCCGATATTACCTTCGGCGATGAAGATCTTCTCCTCGGGACGTGTGAGCATAACCGTCCCCTATATGTCTCCAGATACTGTCATGACATCAAGATAGGAAAAATCCTGGTTGACAATGGGTCCTCCGTCAATCTCCTCAATGTGAGAGTGTTGAAGGAAATCTGCATGAGCGTTCAGCACCTCGCTCGTGATAAAATCACCATTTCCGGGTTTGACTCCCAGTCATCACGGACGCTTGGGTCTGTAATATTGACACTACGCTTTGGGCTGCTCATCACGGACATCATGTTCCACGTCATTGATGCTAAGACCTGCTATAACGCTTTGCTTGATTGGCCTTGGTTACACGAGTACAATATCATCCCTTCTACACAACATCAGTGTATAAAGTATTTCAAGGATGGTCTCGAGTATACCGTAACAGGAGAGCTGAACCCATTCTCCGTGAACGAAGTCCGAAAATACGAAGATGCAAAATACTTCTTACCAGATTTTGAGGACACGGAAAGATGTCACAAACCGAAGAACAAAGCTATCACTACTATTCCGGTCTTCGGGAGTGATACCGAGGAGGAAGAAGAGATAGTTTATTTAGGGCTGCCCCAACGCAACAATCCGGGACCGTCCACCCCTATATTGATATTCGGCAGCGACTCGGAAGATGAGGTCAACGCTATATTTTCTGCTCGGCCGCCAATACAAGCCTTCACTGGAGATAATCAGAATTTGCAAATTACCATAGTTCCACAAGAACAATACAAAGATCTCGACGTACTTGAAACTTATAGTGTGCAGGAACTGCAAATATTCTACGTCCCTCCCAGACAAAGAAGTAGAAAGGTGATCCTCTTTTATCGATCCACGGAAACCAAAGTGGAGAAAGAAGTTTGGCATGGTGCGGATTCTACATTTGACAGGCCCCAACCTATCCGTTTGCCTAGATATTATACGGAAGGCTTGAAAAGTCTATTGAAGCACCAAGGGGTACCCTTCAGACAGACTGCTCGACAAGCTCGGTTCTACAACAGGATCTGGGACGTCCCCGGAACTCAGCGAAAGTTGCCCAACGGGAGAATGGAAACGGTCGGGCTTGGGTATGTCCAATCCAAGAAACGAGAACGAGTCCATAGTAGCTACGTCATACATGACTTCGATGAAGAAGGAGACGCCCTGTTAGAAGAAGTTGACCCTGAACCAAAACGAGATCCTACCGTCAAAATGGTGAGTCCGTCGTTTGAAGAACGGATGGACAAGCTAATAAGGGAAGCGGGGCAAAAGGTCCGGGATGACCATAACCGTGAAATGGCCATTTACGAGAAAGTCAGGACGCAGCGCCTCCTTCAGTAGGCCGTGGAGAATGACAATACTCCTCGTCGCCGGCCCGTCATACAAAAGACCCGGCGCAGAGGTAAAAATAAACCAAAGAACGGAAAAAACGTTCGACAGCAGCCAAGCGGGTCTAAGAAACTACGCGAGCAAGAGTCGACCAGCCGGGATCCGTCCCTTATAAAGAAGATGGGTCGGGAATATTCCTTTCCCCAAGATAAGATAAAGAAGATATTCAATCTCGTCGTAAAGCATCAGATGATGACACTCCCGGAGTCCAAGCACCCCGAGCAAGCGAACAAGGTCTCTTACCCAGACTATTGCTCCTATTACCGGGCAATAGGGCATCCTCTTGAAGACTGCTTCACCTTTAAGAACTGGGTCGAAGACCAATATCAACGAGGCAGGTTCACTCTATCCAGCAGTTGGAGGGTAAGCCCGCCACAGAAGCATGAATCGAAAGCGACGCGTATAACGAGAGTAGAACCAGATCAACATCGATCATGGAAACGATCTCGTACCTGACACGTGATAACGCTGTCAGAAGAAGTGCCTGAGAATACGGATGACCTCCTCTGGTGCTTCGAAAACGATGATGATGAGATAATCTCAGAGTTTCTACCGGCGCCAAAAGAGTTGGAAGATAGAATACATACTACTGCAGATAACCTTAAGAAAATTGATTTGGGGACGGCAAGTGACCTGCGGCAGACGTTCGTCAGTGAGCTGTTGTCTGAAGAAAGGGTGGCTACGCTAAAGGATGTGCTCATGCAGCATAGAGATTGCTTTGCATGGAATTATTCAGAGATGCTGGGACTCGATCCAGAGATTGCTGTCCACTGATTGGCGATTTCTCCATACGTCAAACCGATCAAACAAGCGCCGAGAAGAATGCGGCTCGAGCTTGAAATGAGCATCAACGCCGAGGTCAAGAAGATAATCGACTCCGACTTCATCCAAGAGGTTCAATATCCTGACTGGATCGCTAACATCGTCCTGGTGATGAAGAAAAATGGGATGGCGCGCATATGTGTGGACTTTCGGGATCTCAATAAAGCCTGCCCGAAGGACGAATTCCCAGTACCGGTCACCGAACTGATGATAGCTAACACATCCACTCATGAGTTCTTCTCCTTCATAGACGGCTCATCAGGATACAATCAGATAAAGATGCATCCCGAGGACCAGAAGCATACCGTTTTTCGGACCCCTTTGGGCATATTCTGCTACAAGGTGATGCCCTTCGATCTAAAGAACGCCGGTGCCACCTATCAGAGGGCCATAATGAAGATCTTCGATGACCTCATACATGAAATCGTCGAATGCTATATCGACGATCTCGTGGTTAAAAGCAAATCATACGAGGAATATTTAGAGCATCTGAAGATCGTGTTTCAGCGCTTTCGGAAATACAACTTGAAGATGAACCCTCTCAAATGCGCGTTCGAAGTTTCCTCGGGCAAATTCCAAGGATTCATTGTACGACATCGAGGCATCGAGATAGACCCGTCGAAGATCAAGGCGATTATGGAAATGCCCCCGCCAAGAACTCTCAAACAGCTGCGGTCTCTATAAGGCAAGCTCGCGTATATCCGGTGATTTATAGCCAAACTCTCAGGCAAGTGCCGTCCTTACAGTCACCTAATGAAGAGGGAAACCCCATTCGTCTGGGATCGCAAATGCCAAAGCGCACTGGACGAAATCAAGCAATATCTGCAGAATCCGCCTATATTGGCCGCTCTCGTTAAAGGAAAATCTCTCATCTTGTATACGACCGCCCTCGAAGGTTCCTTAGGCGCGCTGTGGGCACAAAAGAACGACCAAGGGAAAGAGATGGCCTTTTATTACCTGAGTCGAGTTCTCCTGGGGGCAGAAAGCAATTACTCTCCCATTGAAAAACAGTGCCTGACGTTGATTTTCGCGATAACGAAGCTCAGACACTATGCATTGGCACATGAGGTCCATCTTGTATCAAAGATAGATCCTCTCAAGTATTTGATGTCAAAGGCCATATTGACGGGGCGGCTTGCTAAATGGGCCCTACTCTTAATGAAGTTCTTGATAACTTATCGGCCTCTTAAGGCAGTGAAAGGACAGGCCATCGCCGACTTCGTCGCTAAGCATCCGATACCTGCCGACTCTCCCTTGAACTGCAAATTGCCAGACGAACACGCGTTTGACATGATCGACGGGGAAAGAAGAGAGAATGATACCCGGCGGGAACTCTATTTTGACGGAGCATCTTCCATGAAGAAGCGCAAACAAAGCACCCCTATAATTAAATCAGGGGTAGGTCTCATCTTCGTGGCTCCACAAGGAGAGATAATGCGCTTTGCCTTCTCCTTAACAGAGCCGAGGACGGACAATGAAGCCGAATATGAAACTTTGATAGCAGGTCTCGAGATCGCTATCGACATGGGAATTGAAAACCTCCTCATATACGGAGACTCCCAACTGGTCGTTAGTCAAGTAAACGGCGACTATCAAACATGTAAGCCATAGTTGGTGAAGTACGGTGAGAAAGTACAGCAACTGCTGACTCGAATTCCTTCCTACACCTTGGAAAGCATACCGCGTGCGGAAAATAGCAAAGCGGATGCATTAGCCAAACTCGCTAAAGAACTGTCTGACGAAAACCTCGATGACGTGAGGATTATTGTGTAGAGCCGTCGAGTTCTTGCACCGGCAGAAATATCTCCGGAGTCGTCCGAAGAAAAAGGAGTAACTGAGCGAATGGCCCTACAAATAAAAGACCATGAAAAGGATATGGATTAGAGTGAAGTCTTTATAGACTACTTCAAATCCCGTCGAACACCTGAAGATGCGTCCTCAAGACATCAGCTTATGAAACGAGCTCTGTCTTTCGCCTTCGTCAATGATACTCTGTACAAGAGGTCATTTGATTCTCTGTGGTTAAGATGCCTAGGACCTAAAGAAGCAAAAAGAGTCGTCCAAGAAACTCACGACGGACTTTGCGGTTCTCACCAAGCCGGCCCGAAGATGAAGCTGAAGATCAAAAGGATGGGCTACTATTGGCCTACGAAGATCCAGGACTGCCTCGAATACGCGAAGCAATGCCACTCGTGCCAGATTCAAGGAGATTTTATCTATCAGCATCCAAATCCACTACATCCAACGGTGGCCAGCTGACCGTTTGAAATGTGGGGAACCGACATAATCGGCCCCATCGAACCAACATCGTCCAAAGGACATTGATTCATTTTGGCGATAACTAATTACTTCTCCAAGTGGGCAGAAGCAGTACCGCTAAGGGAAGTGAAGATGGAGAATATCCTCCATTTCTTCAAGACACACGTCATTTATCGGTTTGGCACTCCGCGACGGATTATCTCCGATAACGGGCCAGCTTATAGAAGCCACAAGATCAGCCGCTTCGCACAACAGCATAACATAGACTGAAGATACTTTTCAGTCTATAATCCTCGAGCTAACGGTCTAGCTAAGGCTTTCAACAAGACCTTGACGTGAAAAAGACGGTGTCTCGAAATAAGAAGGACTGGCACGAGAGACTGCATGGAACTCTCTGGGTAAATCGAACTACGTTCAAAACTTCCACGAACACAACGCCGTACGCATTGGTATTTGGCGCAGAAGCGGTGTAGGGTTCCTAGGCACGCTAATGAGGTCTCACAAGGCATCAACCATGCCAAATTCAAATTTTTCATGTGCCTACAAACCCTAATACGGATCGTTAACTAGATAATAGGCGAAACATGCAACTAGTTAACAACTTAACTAAGTGAACGGAAATACAACCTTTGTAGATCCGGTCCTCCACCTCCATAGCTCCGCGATGAAGTCCCCTCGCTGCGATCATCGGATCCCGGGCTCTAGCGTCGGCTTCATCGGAGAAATGGGCGGGCTAGGTCGTCGACTTCGATGCCGAAGATGATCTACGTCGAGGCAACACAAGATCAAGCTCCAACTTCACCAAGCCATGAAACTTGTGAAGAAAACATCCTATACTACTTGGCAAGTGGTAGAGGATGAAGAAATAGGAAGTGGGTTCACTTTAGAATTGGATTTCTCACTCTTTTTCTCAAGTTGCCATTAATGGTAGCAAGCTTTCTTCTTGTTGAAGAAGAAGAAGAAGAAGAAGAAAAAGAATATAATAAGAATCTCAAAAAATAGAAAATAAGTGATCCTTATCATATTTGCAACCATGGTTTAGTGTAGAGAATCAATTAGGGTTAGATAAATGGTTAGGTTAAGCAAAAGAAACAAAAATGGTCAAAGCTTCTTAAAGCTTCAAGAAGCTTCAAGTGTAAAACAAAAAAGCCACCATTTTCTTTTCTTTTGCCAAAAAGAATAAAGTAAATAAATGAGTAAATGAAACCCTAACCATTAACCTAATCATAGTTTAAAGCATACACACAACCAAGTTTGCATGTATCATCAAACATGATACAATCAAGTGCACAAAAAAATATATCACATATACAATGTGCACAACAAGTGAGAAAATCCATTTAAAGTGAACCAATATTAGTTAATGCAAAGTAATATATCAAATATATAATTATACATCAAATCATTAAATCAACACTTGATTTAATGATCCGGTCATATCGCATATAACCGACTAATATCAAGTGTATCAATGTATCGAATCAACACTTGATTCGGTAACCCGGCTATATCACATATAACCTGCCGATGATACAAATCGCGAGAATCGAATACAATATCACATACTGGTATTATTCTCGGTCCCGCACATATCTCATATGCGCTCCTATTTCGTTTCGCTTGAGCCAGGAAACCTCTGTGTAGGACTCTAAAGACTCGTCAATACGCCGGCAGCAGGTGATGATTATATCAAACACCCACAAGCCGCAAGCGGTCTGCTAAACATAACGGCTACCCGGGTATTGAACGATCAGAAGATCGACGAGCAAGCCCGCTCTCACTCCTGTGAATCCAACCAGTAACACTTACCGTACAGTCCGGTCTGTTCGTCTGATATGGCGCATATCTCGCCTAGGGGTGGTAAACGTCAGACCCCAATAGCTCGATAAGTCGTGTCGATATGAGGTCTATAACCCGTTCGAGAAACTACTGGTAACACATACCAGCAAATCTCAGCAATCCTGGCCAGGGATTTTCGGTTATAGCCAATCGAACACAGCGCAACATCAGCTCCCTATACCGGGAGAGACGAATCCCCTCCTATCGCTCATTGCCTCCATGTGACTCGGGACTGTACCCAAAAACAACCGTTTTGCACGCCCTCTTGGACATGGTAAGGTGGAAATCAAAGCACAGTGGGAATCACACAAGACTCTATGACGATCTTGGGTCTACAGACTAACCTGTACCAGTCCAGATAGTCAAGTACACATCCTAAGGGCTTTACCAACATGTAACAGAGAGACAATCAGTGTACACGTTAAGGTAAAGAGCAACCAGATAGCACACTATCATGTCAAGCAAGAAAGTCCTCCCTATATATGTCCAAGCATCCACTACAATATATATCCTATGTATAGCAATGGCCTCTAGGGCATACATATAACTAACAATCTCCCACTTTCACTAGGGCCATCTGATAGCAGTGGTTGCAGTATCTCATACTCAACCATCCCATAAAAGTCTCTCTCTGGGAAAAGGCCTTCGTGAGTGGATCCTCCGTGTTGTCCTCTGAGTCTACTCTCCTAACTTCGATCCCCTGGAGATCAACCATCTCCATGATCAGGTGATACTGCCTTAGAATATGTCTGGATCACTGATGGGACGGACGTTCCTTGGCATAAGCCACAACTCCATTGTCACACAATGGGAGGATCTAAGTTCATCTCATGAACCAATATACACCCAGACTGCCTCTTTGGTAGCATCTTAAATAGCGATGTATCCAGCCTTTATCGTCTAGTATGCCACGGTATCTAGCTTGGAACTCTTCCAACATACCGTCCCTTTACTGTGGGTAAAGACAATGCCTGTGACTGACTTTCAGTCGTCCTTATCATGCTGGAACCCTTCCAGTGATTGCCCCCAGGATCGATTGATACCATCTTACTACATCTAGTGAGTATCCTAACATCCAATTACATCTATCTCATAGATGAAAACACAGGATTTAGGAGGTATCATTTTGATCCTATGTGGAGAATCATTGTGATAAGCGAAGATTGATCGAGCGTAGCATTGGAAACTCCTTCCCTATCAAGAGTATGTCATCCACGTACTCTGCGAGGATCACCACCATACTCCTTACTACCTTTTTGTATATACAAGGTTCATCTACCATTTTGATGAAGTCAAACTATTTGACTACTACATCAAAACAGATGTTCCAACTCCGCGATACCTGCTTTATCCTATAAGCATCTTGTACACGTTTCCGCTGCTCCCACTGTCTGCGAAGCCCTCTGGCTGTGTACTTACAGACGCTCTCTTCTAAAACATTATTTTAAAAAAGCAGTCATGACACCCAACCGCCAGATATCGTAGTCATGGTATGTAGCCGTGGTAAGTAGGATCCGGATGGACTTAAGCATAGGCACTGGAAAAGGTTTCATCATTATCCACGCCTGGTCGATGACAAAAACCTTTAACAAGTCTAGCTTTGAAAGTCTCAACTTTTCCATCTACAACAAGTAATCTTCTCAAGATATACTTGCTCCTGATGGGGATTTAACCCTTCAGATATAACAACCAAAGTCCATACTTTGTTGGTGTATAAGGATTCCATCTCAGATCGCTAAGCATCCAGCCATTCTTACAGAGTCCCACTCCTGATGGCCTGCTCGAAACTAGTTGGGTCATCATCTCATGATGCAATCCTCGCTCCCACTGTCATAGAGAATCCAAAGTATCTCTCAGGTGGGTAAGGAACCCTACTAGATCGGCGCAGAGGCTGAGGTTCGTTGGTTACTATTGAATCCTTTGGTTCTACTAAATCATCTGCTGTAGTTTGTATAGCTGGAACCTTTCCAATTCTACATAACGGACATTACCTCAATCTTGACCGGATTTTTGCTTTTAGACATAGGCCGGTCAACACCAAATCTTAACTAACTTAAGAGATGGGCTCTTCCCTTATCATATCAAATATGAAGTGGTAGGCAACTGATTTGATTTGAACCCTATTCAATAGGTATGCAGCTTCTCAAGTGCATAACTCCCAAAAGAAAATAAGTAACTCAGTAGTACTCATCATAGAGCGCACCATATCGAATAGGGTGCAATTGCTCCGCCCCGATATACCATCGTGCTATGGTGTATACGGAGGAGTAATGCTGAGAGAGAATCTCATTCTCCTTTAGAATAGTCCAGGAATTCCGTACTCAAGTATTCTCCTCCCTGATCACAGCAAAGGACATAATACTTATACCCATATTTTGGTTCTCTACTTCTAACTTATATTCTGTGAATATCTCAAAAGGTTCGGACTTGTGTTTCAACAGGAACATATGACTGAATCTTGAGAGATCATCAGAGAATGTAATGAAGTACAAAGAACCGGTCCTGGCATGTGTAGACGGGGAACCTTACATACATCAACATGTATCATCCCAAGAGTTCACTAACTCTTTCTCTGCTTCTAATAAACAGAGGTGTGGTCATCATATCTTTGTGACATGACCGGCAAGTTTTCACAAGATGTAAATTCAAACAGATTTAAATATGCATCTATGTGCAACTTAGCTAGTCGGGTCGCTTTGATATGACCTAGTCTACAATACCTCAAGAAGGATCCGTTCATTTCTGAACTCTTCCTCTTGTGTGTGTTCCGTATACTCAGAACTGTAGTTTGATTTAGAACATCAATGCTTTTAGATAACGTGCCTGGACCGATCAACTTTTGATATAGGAAATGTTCAAAACATTATCCAACAATACAAAATTTTATCATTTCTTTTCAAATAAAGAGAGTGATATGATTTTGTATATCAGGTTCGGTATCTAATAACATTCGTTCAGAATCAATGTATTTGGAATACTGGGTGACAGTGACCAACAGACTTGGCTGCAACACTTGCCCCGTTTTCTGTCTCATGAAACTTATCACCCGTTCTCAGTTCTTTACCTATCTGTAGCCCATGTAACAAATTACATATGCGCGATCCTGATCCGGTATCTCATATCCAGGACGTAAAGAATACTGAGAAACAGTTCTGTATAATGAACACACCTGAAGATGATGCATCAGTATGCACTTTATTCGTTTGGGCGGCACGGGAATACTGGTAATCCCCAATTTCCTGCTCTGTCTTATAATAATTATAAGTTGGAGAGGGACCAACGTTCCCCAGCTCAGTATAACAAGCGGGTTCGGTCAATATTCCGTATTATTATCTTGATTAAGGCGTGATATGGTCTCTACCTGGAGAGAGAGAGAAGAAAACACTCAGCGTGCGCTCTTGCAAGAATAGATTGGTTATTAATTTATCTCATCAGGATGGCTCCCACTGTTTTTATCAAATCTTCCTTCAAACCCTAAAAGGAAAGAGTAGCCGGGATTAATTACACGCTACAAGTTCGCCAATCTTTCAGCCAGGCCAGTGTCGGTACTTTGAGGGAGGTCCCCTGTGCTTTCGCACGAACCTAATTATAATAAACCTCGTTTTTCCAGAGGCGTAACCTCGTTAACACCTTTCTAGACACCTACTTGATCGGCTAATTGTAATGTGTAAAACTCTCTCAGGAGTAACAATTACTCGCAGCGGGTATCGGGATCCAACTATCTCATAGAAGGTATGCAATCTCATTGCAAATTTCAATACTTGAAATTCCCGATAATATTTTGCCCCAAACGATCTATGACCTTGACAAGGTCAACAAACCATAGACCGTAAGTCAAGTTCAACCCGTCATTTCTTGATTGAATCAAACCCACCCGCACGACCCGTGACAAGGTCAACAAGGTCGTACGGCTATCCTAACCCAATCTGCATCATATGCATAAGCAGATAAATACTGGTTAGCTACCGCACACTGCGTCTTGACAAGGTCAACAAACGCAGCACGAATACTAAACAGGACTTATCTGAAATGACGGAGGGCTACGACAGGTTTTTCTGAAAACCTATTGCGTAATGAACTTGATATCGTTGTAGAATCAAATGATTTTAAAATGGAGTGTTTTTGAGGCTTTTCTAGTTTTGCTAAAGGGGTCACTCCCGGTGAAGGGATCGTCGGCCATTTCCTCGTCAAATGAGGTGCGGGATATATCATATATATCACTATGCAAAGCAGAAACTATAGAAGCAATCAAAAGACAAACCGAGGGTTGTAGCATCTGCCAGTTATTGCTAAAGGAGTCACTCCCGGCGAAGGGATCTCGGTCCTTTCCTTATCGAATAAGGTGCAGGATATATCATATATACCGCTGTGCAAAGCAAGAACTGTAGCTACCTGTTTTAATTTTTGAAATTCGATTCTACAACATCTTTAGGTTTCTTTTATTTCATTAATCTCATTAATGAAGTCCCATCATTTAAGCACCTAAACATCATAGATAAATACGACGTACACTTATGCCATCCGCATTCGCCTCGATGTCCCCTCGTGCACCGTTAGGTTAGGTAACTAACGGCAGAGCGGGGTAGGGCTAGCGCGGGTGTAAAATATAAGTAACGTCTATATAATATATCATATATACTATATACTGTATCTATCACAGAACATCACATGATCACATCACAGATATCGCAGCAGAAGAAACATATGAAACATTGGATATACTAGGACGTCCGTGTTTTCAATACGAGCCAGTATAAAACACGGATTCCACGGTCGCGATGAATAGCCAAACCCACACCCCTAGACCTATACGAGAGCGGCAAGCAACCCTACCAATTCTAGAGTTAGGAGACCCGGACTCGACTCCTCGAGTTGGTCTCCCACTGGACTCCAGAACCCGGTTACTTGTGCCCTCCTCCTTGGGTCTATCCTAGTGCGGAAAAGAAAATAAAATACAAATGGTGACATCTTCCGCAACCTGAAAGTGCCCCAATAAAAGAATATTACATACAAGTTTTTACATGAATGAAAATGAAAAACACTCATCTCACATAAAAAACCCCCGGCTATTCAAACACGACGATCCAATATAACATATCCAGCAGCACATAACATCACATGTCATGAACGTAAGTAAACATGCGTATCCCAATTGTCGTTGACATATAGCAACGAAACCGGCGATATCACATATTACACTTACGGTCGCAGAAAAGAAAGTGTAAAACTACAACAGTTGGAATCCGCAACCTCCTCAGACATCGCAAGCCTGACCAAATGAATTCCTTAGATATCACATGCCTAACAATTATAAACCTCGCATTTTAGTCTCAAAATCGAAAACACTTTTCAATATCAAGTCGGGCAATTCAACAAGATTCCCGACATCCTGATCGAATGCTCGTCGCAAACTTTAGTAGACGGCCACACCCCCGATACCGTCGACGAAGTGCACTAAGGCGGAACACTGCTGCCGCGAGCACCCGAACGGATGCTTTCGGTGACGGAGTTCTCCTACAGTCACTTGGTCGGGGCTATGGGGCATAGCTGTCTATTAAGTTTACCGGCGAGAATCCGCGTACGCTACGTGATTGCGACGGACTTTTGATCATATCAAAATTCCGTGGAAACCGATCAAGTGAGACTAAACTGCTATATTTATAACATTCATTCAGTTATCTCATAACTATATGTGGATTCCAAATATTGTATCACATTCCAGATAAATAGAAAATGTTAAACTTTCCGATCGAACAATCAAACACCCAAGTTTTCCCGAATGGTTTTCAACACTTGAAATAAGTTTAAAAACATCCATTTCATGCCACAGTACCAACGGTCCAGCGGTAGAAGGGTCAAGCCAACGCCTCACATGTGGCACGCCGTACTGTCCCAAACCCTAAGGTTCAAAAGGCAGTTCAAGACGGTCACATAATCGAGTTAAGGTTTGTTGTCTTCTAGAGTGTCCATCGCGTTACTTGCACTACTTAGAACATTCTTAAACTACGGAAAAATCCAACACTTAGAAATTTCCCGGCAGGGGAAAAAGTGGGTATTTATATCCGGTCGAACTTTTTAACAGTTTCTAAAATATCCGGAAAAACATAAACGAAGTTAAATTATCCGATCAAATTAATGAGTCCCCAATAAAACCCTAGAAAACTCAACACTTGAGTGGAATTAAAACATTCCCATAAAAAATTGCCAAGAAAGGACCTAAGAATAAATATATGAAATTTCAGGGACAAAGTCCAAATTTTGGCCGCGGAACCGCCGCCAAACCCATGGTTTCGCCGCGGTTCCGCGGTCCAATTATTGACTTAGAGGACCGTACTTCACAGTAATTCTTAGTTTTTCCTGCTTGTTTTTTTGAGATTTTTTAATTCACAAAAATCCACTGTTTTGAAAAATATACAGAGAAGGGTTTTGTCGGGGTTTACGGGTTCGATCGGACTTCTAACTTCGTCTACACTTCGCCTAAAGCTTTAGCTAGGCTCTGATACCACTGTAGGGTTCCTAGACACGCTAATGAGGTCTCACAAGGCATCAACCATACCAAATTCAAATTTTTCATGTGCCTACAAACCCTAATACGGATCCTTAACTAGAGAATAGGCGAAACATGCAACTAGTTAACAACTTAACTAAGTGAACGTAAATACAACCTTTGTAGATCCGGTCCTCCACCTCCATAGCTCCACGATGAAGTCCCCTCGCTGCGATCATCGGATCCCGGGCTCTAGCGTCGGCTTCATCGGAGAAATGGGCGGGCTAGGTCGTCGACTTCGATGCCGAAGATGATCTACGTCGAGGCAACACAAGATCAAGCTCCAACTTCACCAAGCCATGAAACTTGTGAAGAAAACACCCTATACTACTTGGCAAGTGGTAGAGAATAAAGAAATAGGAAGTGGGTTCACTTTAGAATTGGATTTCTCACTCTTTTTCTCAAGTTGCCATTAATGGTAGCAAGCTTTCTTCTTGTTGAAGAAGAAGAAGAAGAAGAAAAAGAATATGATAAGAATCTCAAAAAATAGAAAATAAGTGATCCTTATCATATTTGCAACCATGGTTTAGTGTAGAGAATCAACTAGGGTTAGATGAATGGTTAGGTTAAGCAAAAGAAACAAAAATGGTCAAAGCTTCTTAAAGCTTAAAGAAGCTTCAAGTGTAAAACAAAAAAGCCACCATTTTCTTTTCTTTTGCCAAAAAGAATATAGTAAATAAATGAGTAAATGAAACCCTAACCATTAACATAATCATAGTTTAAAGCATACACACAACCAAGTTTGCATGTATCATCAAACATGATACAATCAAGTGCACAAAAAAATATATCACATATACAATGTGCACAACAAGTGAGAAAATCCATTTAAAGTGAACCAATATTAGTTAATGCAAAATAATATATCAAATATATAATTATACATCAAATCATTAAATCAACACTTGATTTAATGATCTGGTCATATCGCATACAACCGACTAATATCAAGTGTATCAATGTATCGAATCAACACTTGATTCGGTAACCCGGCTATATCACATATAACCTGCCGATGACACAAATCGCGAGAATCGAATACAGTATCACATACTGGTATTATTCTCGGTCCCGCACATATCTCATATGCGCTCCTATTTCGTTTCGCTTGAGCCCGGAAACCTCTGTGTAGGACTCTAAAGACTCGTCAATACGCCGGCAGCAGGTGATGATCATATCAAACACCCACAAGCCGCAAGCGGTCTGCTAAACGTAACGGCCACCCGGGTATTGAACGATCAGAAGATCGACGAGCAAGCCCGCTCACACTCCTGTGAATCCAACCAGTAACACTTACCGTACAGTCCGGTCTGTTCGTCTGATATGGCGCATATCTCGCCTAGGGGTGGTAAACGTCAGACCCCAATAGCTCGATAAGTCGTGTCGATATGAGGTCTATAACCCGTTCGAGAAACTACTGGTAACACTTACCAGTAAATCTCAGCAACCCTGGCCAGGGATTTTTGGTTATAGCCAATCGAACACAGCGCAACATCAGCTCCCTATACCGGGAGAGACGAATCCCCTCCTATCGCTCATTGCCTCCATGTGACTCGGGACTGTACCCAAAAACCACCATTTTGCACGCCCTCTTGGACGTGGTAAGGTGGAAATCAAAGCACAGTGGGAATTACACAAGACTCTATGACGATCTCGGGTCTACAGACTAACCTGTACCAGTGTCACCAGAGAACTGTCATCTAACGTAAGGTATAATACCATATGGGAGTTCTCGGCGAGTCCGTCCAGTGTACCTAGTCTCCACTGAGCACCCGTATATCATCTCTGATGTCAAACACCAATGGATATGGGATCATCCGTCGCCCATCTGTATGGGTCGAGAAGGTATACGCTAGTCTACTCTGGTATATCGATGCCCCGTCTCGATACACCCACGACTAGGGACCTTGAAGGATGTACTTATGGACTACCATGTCCCCACTAGTATGATCCGCATCATAGTCCAGGTAGTCAAGTACACATCCTAAGGGCTTTACCAACATGTAACAGAGAGACAATCAGTGTACACGTTAAGGTAAAGAGCAACCAGATAGCATACTATCATGTCGAGCAAGAAAGTCCTCCCTATATATGTCCAAGCATCCACTACAATATGCATCCTATGTATAGCAATGGCCTCTAGGGCATACATATAACTAACAAGCGGTACTCCCTCTCGAGATAGAGTTACTCTCTCTACGAGTGGCGGTTCACTACGAGCTAACATACGAAGAAAATGCTCACCTTCGGCTTGAGGAGCTCGACGCCCTTGATGAAACCCGGCTCATGGCGCAACAAAATCTGGAGGTTTATGAAGAAAAGATGACGCGCACATATGAAAGATTGACTAGGCCGCCAAGGTGAACTCGTGCTAGTGGTCAAGAGACCCATGATCCCTAATCGTGCCAAGCGAGGGAAGTTCAAGCCGGACTATGAAGGCCCGTATATCATAGACAAAATCTACCAGGGTGGAGCTTACCTACACATGGACATGCATGGTGAAAGACCTTTCAGGCCAATAAACGGTCGCTTCCTAAAAAAATACTACGCCTGACGAGTCATGGCCTAGGTCAATGATAGATGACGACGCCTATGTCCGCTCGCTGTCTTCCTAAGCCTAAACTCTGTAAGTATTAGCCGGCTTCCTAATGTCGGACTGAAATGTCCCTAAACTAACAATGGACCACTATGTCCTAAAACTGGCGTCGGACCGAAATGTCCTTAAACTAACGATGGACCACTATGTCCTAAAACTGGCATTGGACCGAAACGTCCTTAAACTAATAATGGACCATTATGTCCTAAAACTAGCTGTTGACCGAAACGTCGATAAACTACTACGGACTGCAGCTACCCGAAGCTGACAAAAAAAATATATATAAAAGATAATAAAAAAAAGAAAACGGTATGTCCATAAGCAAAAAGGGCACGGATGAAAACTTGAAAGGGCACTGTGAGTAAAAACAGCAGGGCTACCGGTGAGTTTTGTGAAAACCCGAAATGGCGCAATCTCGTTAAAAGACACTTGCAAGGTCCTCTCGACCTTGTGAGGAGAAACCACCTGCGTGAGATCCTTACGACTCACAAGGGAGCAACACACTTTGGAATCCCCAGGATTCCTAAGGAGAAATTACACTTGCGAGATCCTCACGACTCGTAAGGAGAACCCTCTTATGAGACCCTCACGGCTCATAAGATTCAAAAGTCTTAAGCTACAGGGATCTGAACCTGTTCTTAAGTAGCCACCGCAACCTCCAATACTGCCCTACAAGAGGCTCAATGCTGACCCTTGTATACAATCCACAAGCGCGAATAAACATTTCCCTAACAAAGTCCCATCCGTGACTAGGGATATGTTTGCACAGTGAACAGCCCTTGTAAGTCCTCTCGACTTATAAGGAGAAATCATTCTTGTAAGATCCTTACGACTTATAAGAGACCACACACTTAGAAATCCTCATGATTCTTAAGGAGAAAACGCACCTACGAAATCCTCACGACTTGTAGGGAAAAATACCTTTATGAGACCCTTACGGCTCATGAAGTCAAAAACCTTAGTCAACAGGATCTTAACCCTATTTGCTAAGCCACTTTTGTTCAATATCGACAGAGGAAAATGATGATTTGCTCCTGGAAATATCCCAGTTGTAGCGGTGCTGATACCGAAATCGGTGTCCAATCCCAAACTTACAGCAAAAAGCCAGCAAGCCACACATGCATACGAAATAGCCGAAATGATGGGGTAACTTGCAACAAAATCAGCAAGTAAAAATGTATGCATGCAAAATAGCCGAAATGATTGGGCAACTCGCAATAAAAAGCAACGAGTAAAAATAAAACAAATAGCCGAAATGTCACGACCCGAAATATTAGCTCGTGACTAGCACTTAAACCACGCAACGTCTAAAGGCGTAACGTAATTCAAGTATGCCGAAACCCAGAAATCTAAACCTTTTTAAGAAAATAAAGGAGGTGAAGTTTTGAAATAAAGGTATAATAAAATCAAGTTTTCTTAATGCATAGTAAAGGAACATGAAAATGCAAGTGGATTATGCAGGTTTTAAAAAAACATGTTTCGTCTTTTTTGAAAATTTGGGCAGCACCTCCTTTGTAATTTTTGATCCAAAACCACCAATACATAATAAGAATAATGGCATCCCCAAGCGGGAGCTAGCTCTTCGCCAAACGACGGATCACAACCATCCAAGACAGTATATATATAAGTATACGACGCCCAACGGCGAAGTTCACCACAAAAGATGAAGAAATAAGCAAGACATCAAAACCACAAGTAGCAGAAAACCCCTCGCTCTAAGTCTCGCAACCACAATCCCACTAAGTCTCATTACTTAAACAATTTACAAATTTCAATTGATGGAGTTAACTAGATACAATATGAAATATAGATACAAGAGTGGGTACGATACAAGTATCCCACCTACCAATGCAAAACACTGAAACCAACTGTGTGCCAGCGAAGCCGCTACTGATCCAAGCGGTCAACCTGCAAGAACTGTGGCACAACGTAGGTGAGTTGCCAACTCGTGAGTAGAAAAATATCAACAAATAGAAATCGAATGAACAATGACTCCTGGGCCGACTATATCATAAGGTTAATACTATGATATCTAGGGTGACCGGGTCGTATATGTGCCAACAAGGTAATCAATGCCTATAAGCATGTGTGTAACATCAAACAGTAATATCAATGCATGTATGCATGTAGATCTTGTCCACCCATATAATCAAAGTATGTATGCATGTGGATCTCGTCCACATGTCAACCACTGACACAACAACATCATGCATGTAAATATCAGGAAAACATATGCATGAAAATATGAGGATATAATCAACATGTGTCCCTCGCGACACCTCAAAATCATGGAGCCTGAGCGTCCAACACCGACACTCGAAACATCATGAAAACCGTGTCCAGCATCGACACAAAAATCCTCATATATCTTAGGCGCTGCATCCTCAGATCGGCCCTCAGGCGCCGCACACCCTGGTTGGCCCTCATATCTATCTCGCTACTCCGGTCGGTATCCTTCGGACAACCGCCGAGTCCAAATACTATCACCGATAGGTAGTGCTCCCCTGCCAGGCTCACCGTCTAATATATACGAGTCTTCTTGCCTCGGGGTTCCTCACCGGGTCCACCATGTACCCACAGACGGTGCCTACCGCTCCTCGAATCGGGTTTCAAATGCCACTCTCAGAACTGAAAAAACACATGGTGGACGCACTGAAATATCATATCAAGAGAAACCGGATTTTTAAAACAATACATACATTCTTTTAAAGACCACGGTTCTCAAATTCAGAAATCTCATGAAAACAGCATATCTCAATGCGTAAAATCATAAAGCATGATGTATGCGACATATGATGGAAATGTAAGCATATCCGTATATCATGCAATATGGAACAGTGATATATCATATTAAGGGAAAACCGCTCCTTTAAATAATTCCAGTTTTGAAAATATATTTTGCGGTTCCCAATATCTCCAAGTCAAATGTAACATCGTATAAAAGTGCACAGGTAACTATAGCAAGTAAATTATGCAAAGAGTCATATCATGATGCAGCAATCCTACTGTGTAGTGACATGGCAATTATCGATGATGAAGTGTGTGAGCCGGCAAATCTGTGTACGTGTAACATACGCATCATCGATAATGGTGTAAGTGTACTAACACAGGTATATGCAATGCAATAATAATATCATGAATGTAGCATAAGGTAAATCATCAGCTAAAAACTATAAGGTATACGTAACTATCATATGTCTGAGTCGGTGAATCTATCAATCGGCATCTAGCCTCACAGTACCATGTACAGTATAATCCATCGTACGACATCCTCTAGTCAAGGGTATGGATCAAACCTCAAGTCAAACTCATCACGTATGGAAAATCATCGTACGGCGGCATTAAGCTATCAGGGATCCTATCATCCTATAAGACGAGGAGGGTACGGACCTAACGTATCGTACGGCTATCACTCACGATTCACAACATATATAAATATCTCTATATACCTATGTCCCAGGTCGCATCCGCAATAATCTCATATCAGGGGACCGACAGGGGATAATTCATCTCAATCGACTCGTATCCGTATACCATCATACCATTAAATCATCATATCATCACATCCGTCTTATATTCTTTCATCGCATTTATATCTCACATCAAGTCCAGTTTACATAAACATTCTATCTCTACTAAGTATTAGTATCTAATCTAACATACACACCCGAACCATACAAGCATATTTTAAAAGGAGCGAATCGTAGTTTTGAAAATAGGGGTTACAGTGTTTTTAAGGAAAAGATATCGTTTGAAAATACATAACGTCCCTCAAGGTAACTGTTTAAAATATGCGTATGATTCTTCAGTTTTAGAGATATGTATGGTTCGGATGGCATATCTACGTCGACTATCTAGTCCTATAGTACCCTAAACGGCAATATCGTCAAATATCATCCTCAATTCCCGTCATTTCATATTAGCCGTATCATATCCCTTCTAACTGTCATTTAGCTTCTAATAAAGTTTCACTAACTATCCTTTAACTCTAACCCTAGTTTCCTAATCTTGGTTCCCTTAACCATATTCTATAAATCAGTTTCTATCAAAACCTTGCGGGGGTGCTATACGCCATCCACCCGACTTCCCCCGTGGATATAGATCCACTCACCTTGGTTCTTGCTTGCCGAAGTCGATGACGCCATACTCCGTCACCTCGGAATCCACGTGAAGGTATCTACAATAATACACAATAGCAATGCGTGTTAAAATCAAGGCGGAAAACCAAAACGGCACACGTTTCGCTCATAGGTTAAAACTTATAGCCCACGTATGCAAAACCAACAAATTAACCCTAGTCGTTGATGTACAAACATTCAACAACCAAATACAAAACCAAATATCAAGAATTAGCATTTCAAAATATGGAAAACATTGCTAAAGTCACACTAAACTGCTCCGAGATTTTGACTCAGGTCAAATGGGTTTGCACAAACAAGTCTAGGGTGTAGTAGAAGGTGTATATGACATACCAGACCAACCTAGACCCCAACTCCCACTACAAAACCTGCCACTACCTATAAAATTCCGGCCAGGCCAGTTTTACTGGCTCTTCTAGGTTTTGTCTTCGTAGGGTGGTCTCCTGGTAGCGTATCTAGGCCCCTGGTATTGTTTGGTTGTCTCAGAAATTCCCTAGGTTGCTCCAGATTTCCCTGCACACCCAAAATACTCACAAAACCGACATGGATCAATTCTAAAGTTTGTGCATCGGGTTCAATTCTATGGTTCAGGTCAGGGTAACGTGTCACCATGGTCACACAAACACTCACAACAGTTCCCAGATTTAACCTAAATTCATTACAGAAAAATCTAGTAGGACCAAACACCTCTAAACATCTTCAGGTAACTACCCTACAAAATCCAAGTCCTAACTCCCCCACCCACCCGAGGTCGCCGGAATTGCCCCCATAGTCGCCGGACAAAACCGATGGGAAAGGGATAGGGTTTCAGGTGTTCACTCAGGGTAAGAATTACAACACTACCACACTGTTTGTTTTTATAGTGAACACTCGGGGTCACAGCAGGTTAGCGACATCACAAAACGACGTTCAAAATACGATATCTCACAAAACTAATCTTAAGGGAAGAAGTTATACCTCATTAAGGCCACTCAAGAAAACCCTAGCTTCTCAATGTCATCAAAATACTACTTTGCTTGGCTCTAAATGTAGAGGAAGAGATGAGGGTTAATTTTTGTGAAAGGGGTTTAGGGTTTTGGGGATTATTTGGAGATGGATCTAGGGCTTTAAGTTGAGGGATGTGGGGTTGAGGAAGATGAAGAGGGAGAAGAAAAATGATGGGGGAAAATTTAGGAAGCAGCCCCCCATCTCTTTCTCACTTATTCACACACACACTCTCTCTCTCCAATCATACCCTTTTCACTAAATTACCCTTTTGCCATTCTTTCCCTTTTTTCTTTTAAATTTCAAAACCAAATCACATAATACCCATAAAACAACAAAAATGAAATAACATGTAACATGTCATGGTGCACTAACCATGAAAACTGTAGAAACACGGATTTGGCTTAATCGCGATTAGCAGTGCACTAATCGGGTTTTTATCGAAACTGCATATAATAACTTTTAAAAATGCCAAATCCTTTAGTTATATTATTAATTAAATAAATCATTTTAATTTCCAATTATTTCACAAATATTGGTATATATTTATACCCTTTTTCGAAAACCCCAATTTCGCAAATCGGGCAGTTTTCGAGAAAAATATTATTTTAATATTAAATTCCAAAAATAATATTTTATATTTTCTCAAATGTTACCGTCTCCCCCCTTAAATAAATTCGGTCCCCGAATTTAAATTTAAACCCCCAAAATTTAAAACATTTCAATAATCAGCTCAAATCAATGGGGCTCCGAAATCACGAAAAATGCAGAAACAACACAGCGCGTCAAGTGCGTGTGAAAACGAGTACAAAACTCAAAATCGAACTCCGTCAAGCGTCATGCAAATTATCGGATTTGCACGCATATCCTCGGAGTTACAGTAGAGATACAGATCTCGAAATCCACTACTGAAATCCAATATACACTAGTCAAATACTATAATACGTGTATAGTATGCATTTTTAGAAAAACTTTATATATCTGAATAAAAATCATGCAAAAATCTTTTCTAAATCGCCGCATGAATGCGTAACTCACGGCATAAGTGACGGACGTCCATTTGTAAAGGAATAATATATGTCCATATATGTTTTGCTAAATATACGTTCCGTCGTTTTCAAAATATTCCAAAAGGTTTTCCCTTATTAACGTTCGTGTCGCTCACGGACACGTAGGAAATAACGAGACAATAGCTCTTTTTCAAAAACCTCTTGGTAAACTTTTAATGCATGCAAAGTAATCAGGTACTATCCTCAGATCAGTCCTGTTTGGCTACTTCATAATATAGTGCCTGTCATGAAAATAAGATGCTCACAAGCAAAATCAGCCTTAAAAGGCGTATCCAACAATCACATGCGTCTGGTGCGCACGGAAATGATATCCAAATACAGGTGCCATAATATGCACAAAAGCAAAACTAAGTGCAACGGTGTGCACAAAAGCATCTGTCCAGTGCAACGGGTGTGCACGGCAACAATATCGGGTGCATCTAATATGCAAAAGAATCCCGATTTAGTGCATCTGGTGTGCACCAAAATCGCATCTCATATCATGCGCCCAACACGTGCGAAAATCCAAATCAGGTGCATCCAACATGCACGAATGAAATCTAAATCATGTCTATCCCACATGCACGAAATCACGAAATCCAATATCAAGCGCCGAACATGCGCAAAAGTCCACTCCAAGCGCGTCAATTATGCGCAAGAGTCCAATCAGGTGCACAAGGTGCACAAAACAACCATCGAGTATCAAAATCGAAATCGACGGTATACAACACCTAGGAATGAAATCACAATAAATATCTCAATTGACATCAAAACGAAGTTAGGTGCAACTGTGGTGCACTGTTGGATATATATGCCCTAGAGGCCTTCATTGTATAGGATGCTAGCGATATGTATGTACATGACAGTCTTGCTTGATATGATAGTACTCTAGTTGGTTTATCTTTGTCTTAATGTATGATAAATTTAACTTGGAATTTATATATATATATGTTGATAAAGCCCATAGGGTGTTTGCCTGACTACCGGCATTGTGATGGCAGTCATACTTGTGGGAGCTGGATAGTCAATAGGCACATCCTCAGATGTCCCTGGTCGCAGGAGTATCGAGATTGGGCATCGATACTCCGGAGTAGACTGGTGTATACTTATCTAGACCGTGAGGAGGGCGATGGACTGGTCCCGCAGCCATTGGTGGAGTGCACCTAAGATTGTATACAGATGCTCACTGGGTGTGAGTACACCGGACAAGACTCGTCGAGAATGACTGGATGGTATTATACGTAACGTCAGATAGCAGTTCTCAGGTGACATGTGAGCAGATAGTCCGTTGACTTAAGGTCGTTATTTGTCTCGTGTGAGTTCCCACTGTGCTTTGATTACTACCCTACCACGATTCAAAGGAGTCGTGCAAACAGGTTTTAGTTGGGCACAGTCCCGAGCGACGTGGAGGCAGTGAGCGACTGTTAGGGATTCGTCTCTCCCGGTATACGGAGTTGATATCGCATGGGGATCGGTTGGTCATTACCATAAGTCCCTGGCCAGGGCTGATTGAGAATTACTGATGGACTGATCAGTAGATTCTCGGATGGTCTTGAGCCATGCCGACACGACTTGTACGGTTATTAGGGGTCTGACATCTATCACCTCCCTAGACCATACATGCGATACTCTTAGACGAACAGACCGGACTGCACGGATATTGTCACGGATAGGCTCAGTAGGATTTCGGATGGGTTACCTCATCGGCTTTCTTATCGACAACTACCTGGGGACCGTTACGTACAGCTTGTGCCGCTTGCGGTCTGTGGTTAAACCCACTGCTGGCGTAGTAGTCGAGTCTTTAGAGTCCCACACAGAGATTTCCCAACTCCAGACGAAAAGATATAGAGGTCGTATGGTTTTACGACAAAGGTTCGGACGCATACATGTTTAAACGCACGTACGACATTCGGACAGTTTTTACTAGCCGGCTTTGGTTTAAGCCAGATTCTAGTATCAGGTTATTGGATTTATACAGTCTAAAGTTTTTTCCGTGTTTTTCACGGATGCGAGGGGCGTTCTCGTAATTTTCCGAGAAGCTTCTAGAAGGATTGTGACATGAGGGGTTAAGGTGGCATTTTAATTAATTGCTTTTGTGACTCATATGTGTGATTCATCATATCATTTAATGCATCATTAATGCATCATTAATTACTTAATGACTCATATGGTGAATCACTCTTATTGAATAAATGAAGCATGGTGAATAATCATTTAATTCATTTTATTTGATAATTCATTATTCTTTATATATTCAAGTGAGAAGCTTTTCTATTCTCATTATCATCTCCACCTTCTCTCTCCTCAAGCTCACTCTCTTCTTCAAACCCTAATCCTACCACTCATGAGTTGAGTACAAGGATTAGAAAAGACTAAACACTCCATAACCTAACTCTACATCATCTTAGTTACTTTAATTAGCAACTAGAGAAACTAAGTAATCTCAAGTTTAGAGGTAATAGCTTGGATTAGGGTTCTCGGGTGGATCATCTATCACGGATAGGAGGCCGAGGAGGACATAGAGATCATAAAGACGAAGGACTAGAATCATTTGGTATAATCTCTTTACATAATAGCTTAGAACTCTATGCTTGTTGTTAATTATTGTTTAGAAAAGATCTTCGGTTAGTCGATATTTGCATACAAAAAAAGATCGTTTTTCATATTTCCGCCTCCCCGCAACTTGTGGGGTGTTGTACATCGACTTACAGTGGTATCAGAGCCTCACTAAACAATAATTAACTCACTTGCAAAGTCATATGAATTTCGAACGGAAAATAAACCGGAAAATACACCGATATTGCATAGTTTCTGTCGATTTAAAAATGAGGTCCAAAAATTTTTCAGGTGACTGCAGACTAACCTACATGAAAATATAAGAACACAGAAGAAAAATGGGCTCCTGAATCGGCCACTGAGCCACGGAACCGCGGCCAATCTCACCGATCCGCCGCGGATCCGCGCCCGAGTTAGGCCGATTCAGCCCAGTTTTCCTCTGTGCATCTTTTGTGATATTTTGTATTTTCTGGTATTGTTTATTTTCTGCTCAGGTTTCAAATTTACAGAGAAGATTTGGAGTAGAATTTAATGTGTTTAATCGATCAAAATTATACGATGTTTGCTTGTTTGATTATATCTGTGAACTGTATTATGTGTTCGTAAACCTCCCCTAACTGCTAGTATGTCGGTTGGCAGGGGTTGCACATATCTGTAATGTTTTTTAACTGTTTGTGCATATGAACTGTATTGGACTGTTGTGATGATTAGCCGGGTTTTGTGATGGGTTATTGTATTAATTCATTCGATGTAATTGTAATAAGTTGTAATATTATTTCGCGGTGCACATCCAGGTTGCGGTTGTAGCCACCGTTGTATTATTTCTTTTTACTGTTTTTTGCTCCTAGGATAGACCCAAGGTGGGGTGCACAAACTACCGGGTACTTTGAAGTGTTGAAGCAGACCGCTTCATTTCTGGTACTTGGCGGGTAGTTTGCCGCACCCGTAGGGGTCTGGGGTGGAGTAAATGGCAATTCATCACAACTGTGTAATCCGTCTTTCATTGCAGGCTCAAAAGAAACGCGGATTGCTTGCAAATCCAATATTGTTTATCTGTGATCTGGAATGCCAATTATTGCGTCTGACGAATGTACAATATCTATATATGATAGCTATTTAGACGTCACTTATGTTTTACACCCGCGCTAGCCCAGCCCCCGCTCTGCCGTTAGTTAAGTAACCTAACGGGTGATGACGGGACCCAGAGACGAATGCGGATGGCATAAGAGGACGCTGTATTTTCGTTGTTATCTGTAATGATAGGTTAATTGATGGGACGCATTATTATTAATGCAAATAAAATAAAACCTAAACTGAATCGTTGGAACAATTTCTAAAACCACTCGGTTTTCTTGAAAAAGCAAATTTTAAATGTGGAGCTTAAACCACTCCTTTTAAATAAAAGCTATCTTTGTTCCTTCGATCATATCAAGTTCATTACGTTAACGGTTTTTTGCCAAAAACCAGCCGTAACCCTCCGTCGTTTCAGATAGACAGCACATCGTATTCATGCTATGCTTGTTGGCCTACGTCAAGGCATAGTGTATGGTAGCAGTGTGTGTCCTATTTGTTGCATAGATAGATGCATTAGTTTAAGACAGACGTACACCTTGTTGGCCTACGTCAAGGGCTTGTACGATGTACTTAAATTGATCAGGACAACGACGGGTAGAACTTGACTTGCGTCTTATGATTTGTTGGCCTACGTCAAGGTCATAAGAGCTTGGGGTAAAAATCACATTGGGAGTTTCAAATAAAAAGGAAACTTGCAGATTAAGCATACCTTCTGGAGTGTGGTGACTAGAGTGGCTTCCGTCTAGGGCATCATGCAATGATAGTTGGATCCCGATCCCACTGATGAGTAGGATAACTCTCGGGAATTTTTCTCACTTAACAATCAATGCTATAAACCAAGTAGGTGACTAGAAAGGTGTTAGAGGGGCTACGCCTCCAGGGAAAAGAGGTTATTTAATTAAGGAACTTCGCGAAAGTATTGGAAAACCTCCCTCGAAGTACCAACACTAGCCTGGCTGAAAGGTTAAGCAAGTATTGTGACGTGTGATTAAATCCTGACTAGTTCTTCTTTTGAGGTTTTGAAGAAGGATTTGAGAAAACAGTGGGAGCCATCCTGTTTAGATAAATCAATTAACCAATCTAAACTTGCAAGAGCATATGCTGAGTGTTTTCTTTTCTCTCTCTCTGGCAGCTACCATGATAGGACTAAAACTATTACTTGAAAAAAATATACTGACCGGGCAGAACTATAAAGATTGGCTAATGAACGTCAATATTGCACTGAGTTATGACAAAGTAGCATATGTTACCACCGCTGTTCCTCCCCTTATCCCAGGACCAGATTTCTCAGTTGTGGACAAGGAAGTTCGCAAAACCTGAGATCTAGATTGTGAGCGAGCTAAGTGTATCGTGCTGGCGTCCATGAACAATGAACTCCAAAAACAGCACGAGAGTATGGATATTATATCCATCTTTCTCCATGTCAAAGAATTGTATGGGGAGCACTCACGTATCGCGAGGTATGAAACCTCAAGGAAACTCTTCCAAATGAGGTTAGCTCCAGGATCGCCTGTAGGAGAGCACGTCCTCAAAATGATCATCCTCATTGAGGAACTCGCAAACCTGGGATGCGTGCTAGAGAATGATTTGTATATCGACTTGATTTTGCAGTCCCTTCCCCACACCTTCTCTCAGTTTGTGCTGAACTTCAACATGCACGAAATGGAAGCTGATCTTCCAAAGCTCCTCAATATGTTGAGGGTAGCAGAGACCTCCTTGAAAAAGGAGAAGACCCCCGTTCTGTATGTTGGCCAATCATCTTCCTCTAAATCTAAAGCGAAAGCTAAAGGGAAGAAGAAGATGAAAGCCACCAAACCGAAAGGTGGGGTCAAGAAGGTGCAGGGAACGAACAAGGCAGGAAGGGTGAAGACAGAAAAGAACGAATGCTTCTATTGTCACAAGCAAGGGCATTGGAAGAAGGATTGTCAGGCCTTCAAAGCCAAGGACATAAAGCAAGCAGTTGTTTCTACTTCAGGTGCGTTTGTAATCGAAAATTGTTTTTCAGTTAACTCTACATCATGGGTACTTGATACCGGTTCTGGTTCTCATATCTGTAATTCGTTGCAGGATCTGAGAAATAGTAGAGTGCTGGGGACAGGTGATATGACTCTCCGGATGGGCAATGGAATGCATGTAGATGCAATTGCAATAGGGGAATATAACCTAGGGTTGACTAGTGGGCACATTTTGGTGTTGTACAGCTGTTTTTGTATTCCCAGTATGTTGTGTAATATTATATCAGTATCTTTGTTATCGAATGAAGGATATAGTTTTGCGCTTGAAAGAAATGTTATGAACATTCACCTAAATCAAGAACTGATTGGGTTTGGCACACTGGAAAACGGCATATACATACTTAATCAACCTTAAATTTTCAATATTCAAAACACGCGTAAAAGAAAGGCTCCAGATTCGAATCAAGCCTTCCTATGGCATTGTAGACTTGGTCATATAAATGAAACAAGATTGACTAAGTTACATAAAGATGGATATTTAGATCCGTTTGAATATTCATCATATGCAACTTGTCAATCATGTATCAAAGGAAAAATGACCAAATCTCCGTTCACCGGACACGGAGAAAGAGCCACTGAACTCTTGGGACTTGTACACAGTGATGTATGTGGTCCGATGTCTACGCATGCACGAAGTGGTCACTCCTACTTCATCACTTTTACTGATGACTTCTCTAGGTATGGACATGTGTTCTTAATAAAGCATAAATCCGAGGCTTTTGAGAAGTTTAAAGAGTATAAAAATGAAGTAGAGAAACAAACTGGTAAAAGAATCAAGACACTTCGATCTGATCGAGGTGGAGAATACTTAAGTACCAGTTTCCTTGAATGCTTAAAAGAGAATGGAATTCTCTCTCAGCTTACTCCGCCTTATACACCTCAGCATAATGGTGTATCGGAAAGGAGAAATCGCACGCTATTAGATATGGTGCGTTCAATGATGAGTAGTGCTGAGTTGCCACTTTCATTATGAGGATTTGCTCTAGAATCAGCAGCATACCTATTGAATAGAGTTCCAACTAAGTCTGTGCCTACCACTCCATATGAAATGTGGAGCGGGGAGAGACCATATCTCAAGTATATCAATATATGGGGGTGTCCGGCATATGTTAAAAAGCATAATCCGGACAAGCTCGAGGCACGATCGGTTTTATGCAAGTTTGTAGGATACCCCAAGCATTCAAGAGGGTATATGGTCTACCACACTGAAGAACAAAAGGTGTTTGTCGCTCGCCACATTGTCTTCTTAGAAAGCGAATTTCTTGCAAAAGAAATTAGTGGGAGCGCGGTAGAGTTGGAAGAAATTCTAGAACCTCAAACTGCTACCGAGGACTTAGTAGAACCTCAGATTTCAAAAGAACATGACGAACCAACGCGACTCCGCAGATCTAGTAGGCTTTCTCATCCTCCTGAAAGATACTATGGTTTTCTTCTAGATGGGGATCGAGAGAATTGCATCATCGATGATGATGAGCCTACTAGTTTTCAGCAGGCTATCACGAGTAGCGACTCGATGAAATGGCTGGATGCTATGAGATCCGAAATGGAATCCATGTACACCAATAAAGTATGGACTTTAGAAGTTGCTCCTCCTGGAGTAAAACCAGTTGGATGCAAATGGATCTTCAAAAAGAAGATTGGTGCATTTGGACAAGTGGAAACCTACAAAGCTAGACTCGTTGCAAAAGGTTTTCGTCAAAGACCAGGATTGGACTATGATGAAACCTTTTCACCTGTAGCCATGCTTAAATCCATTCGGATCTTGCTTGCGATTGCTGCCTTCCATGACTATGAAATCTGGCAGATGGACGTAAAAACAGCTTTTCTAAATGGACATTTAGAAGAGAGTGTTTACATGGATCAACCAGAAGGTTTCTTAGTTAGTGGAAGCAGCGGAAGAGTCTGCAAGTTGCTTAAATCCATTTATGGATTAAAGCAAGTATCGCGGAGCTGGAACTTCTGCTTTGATGAGACAGTCAAAGAATTTGACTTTATCAAAAATGTAGATGAACCATATATTTATAGGAAGATTGTAGAAAGAGCAGTAGTTTTCCTCGTTTTGTACATCGACGACATACTACTGATAGGGAATGATATCCCTATGCTACAATCAGTAAAGCTCTTCTTGTCACAGAAATTCTCCATGAAAGACTTGGGAGATGCATTATACATTATGGGCATTAAGATCCATCGTGATAGATCCAATAGAATGTTGGGACTTTCACAGTCCAGGTATATTGACACTATACTAAAGAGATTTAGTATGGAAGATTCCAAGCGCGGTAATATGCCCGCTTGTCATGGAATCACCCTCTCCAAAGAGATGTCTCCAAAGACTGATGAAGAGAGGGCTCGCATGGGCATTATACCCTACGCTTCGGCAGTAGGATCTATAATGTATGCGATGTTATGTACCAGACCGGATGTAGCTTACGCACTTAGTGTGGTAAGCAGGTATCAGTCTGACCCAGGTGAGAAACATTGGATAGCGGTGAAGAACATTCTCAAGTACCTGAGAAGGACTAAGGAGATGTTCTTAGTTTACGGTAATAAGGACCTCCAGGTAGAGGCTTTTACCGACTCCGGTTCTAAAGTGACAAGGATGATTCTAAATCCATTTCGGGTTTTGTGTTTACCCTTAATGGAGGGGCAGTATGTTGGAGGAGTTCCAAACAGGATACCGTCGCAGACTCAACTATGGAGGATGAGTATATAGCTGCTAGTGAAGCCGCAAAAGAGGCTGTCTGGATGAGGAAGTTCATTTCTGAACTTCAGGTGGTTCCGTCCATTTCCAATCCAATACCTTTGTATTGTGATAACAATGGCGCTGTAGCTTTAGCGAAGGAACCAAGGTCCCATCAGAAATCCAGGCATATCTTAAGGCAGTTTCACCTGATCAGGGAGATCATGGATCGTCGGGAGATCGAGATATGGAGAGTGGACACAAAAGACAACACGGCAGATCCATTCACCAAACCATCCCTCAAGTGCAGTTCAAGAGGCTGTTTGAGATGTTGGGCATGCGGTACGCCAGCAACTGGATCTGGTAGAGACAGTGGGTACTTATTGCGCCAATTATAGGCCTTAGTGCAAGTGGGAGATTGTTGGATATATATGCCTTAGAGGCCTTCATTATATAGGATGTTAGGGATATGTATGTACATGAAAGTCTTGCTTGATATGATAGTACGCTATTTGGTTTGTCTTTGTCTTAATGTATGATATATTTTACTTGGTATTTATATATATATGTTGATAAAGCCCATAGGGTGTTTGCCTGACTACCGGCGTTGTGATGGCAGTCATACTTGTGGGAGCTGGATAGTCAATAGGCACATCCTTAGATGTCCCTGGTCGCAGGAGTATCGAGATTGGGCATCGATACTCCGGAGTAGACTAGTGTATACATATCTAGACCCTGAGGAGGGGCAATGGACTGGTCCAGTAGCCATTGGTGGAGTGCACCTAAGATTGTATACAGATGCTCACTGGGTGTGAGTACACCGGACAGGACTCGTCGAGAACTGACTGGATGGTATTATACCTAACGTCAGATAGCAGTTCTTAGGTGACATGTGTGCAGATAGTCTGTTGACTTAAGGTCGTCATTTGTCTCGTGTGAGTTCCCACCGTGCTTTGATTACTACCCTACCACGATTCAAAGGAGTCGTGCAAACAGGTTTTAGTTGGGCACAGTTCCGAGCCACGTGGAGGCAGTGAGCGACTGTTAGGGATTCGTCTCTCCCGGTATAGGGAGTTGATATCGCACGGTGATCGGCTGGTCATTACCATAAGTCCCTGGCCAGGGCTGATTGAGAATTACTGATGGACTGATCAGTAGATTCTCGGATGGTCTTGAGCCATGCCGACACGACTTGAACGGTTATTAGGGGTCAGACGTCCACCACCTCCCTAGACCATACATGAGATACTCTTAGACAACAGACCGGATTGCACGAATATTGTCACGGATAGGTTACCTCATCGGCTTTCCTATCGACAACTACCTGGGGACCGTTACGTACAGCTAATACCGCTTTCGGTCTGTGGTTAAACCCACTGCCGGCGTAGTAGTCGAGTCTTTAGAGTCCCACACAGAGATTTCCCAACTCCAGGAAAAAGATATAGAGGTCGTATGGTTTTACGACAAAGGTTCGGACGCATACGTGTTTAAACGCACGTACGACATTCGGACAGTTTTTACTAGCCGGCTTTGGTTTAAGCCAGATTCTAGTATCAGGTTATTTGATTTATACGGTCTAAAGTTTTTTTCGTGTTTTTCACGGATGCAAGGGGCGTTCTCGTAATTTTCCGAGAAGCTTCTAGAAGGATTGTGACATGAGGGGTTATGACATGAGGGGTTAAGGTGGCATTTTCATTAATTGCTTTTGGGACTCATATGTGTGATTCATCATATCATTTAATGCATCATTAATTACTTAATGACTCATATGGTGAATCACTCTTGTTGAATAAATGAAGCATGGTGAATAATCATTTAATTCATTTTATTTGATAATTCATTATTCTTTATATATTCAAGTGAGAAGCTTTTCTATTCTCATTATCCTCTCCACCTTCTCTCTCCTCAAGCTCACTCTCTTCTTCAAACCCTAATCCTACCACTCATGAGTTGAGTACAAGGATTAGAAAAGACTAAACACTCCATAACCTAACTCTACATCATCTTAGTTACTTTGATTAGCAACTAGAGAAACTAAGTAACCTCAAGTTTAGAGGTAATAGCTTGGATTAGGGTTCTCGGGTGGAACATCTATCACGGATAGAAGGCCGAGGAGGACATAGAGATCATAAAGACGAAGGACTAGAATCATTTGGTATAATATCTTTACATAGTAGCTTAGAACTCTATGCTTGTTGTTAATTATCGTTTAGAAAAGATCTTCGGTTAGTCGATGTTTGCATACAAAACAAGATCGTTTTTCATATTTCCGCCTCCTCGCAACTCGTGGGGTGTTGTACATCGACTTACAGTGCACAAAATACATATCAATGTACTGCAAGCATATGTGAACTATACCGAGTGCAAAAATCAAATCATCCGTATGAAATCCACGAAATCATAAACACACGCTATGAAGGTACAAAATCGACATCAAATGCAATAGATATGCACAAATCGCAAATCAACACAACGGTGTATAAATATATATCAAGTGCGACAACTATGCGCAAAATGTAAATACCCAGTAGGTGCAGCCATGGTGCACGAAATCAATATCAGGAAACTCGTCATCAAAACTCAAATCCAAGCAATATAAGCGTGATACTCAGATCACAAACGCAAATCGCAACAAAGGACATTGAGGTACACCTCCTACAATGTCGAAAAATGAAGCGGTGCGCCTAAAACCGGCAGAACAAGAATATCCGCTCGTCTCCTGCTCACGGTCCGGCATCCTCTGTCTTTGGGTACTCATCTTCTCCTCGGATTACAAATCTCGCAATCCATCGTCTCATCGGCCCTGTCAGGTGTGCTAACGGGGACGATTCCGTTCTGGCACTTCTCTGGTCATCTCTCGATCAATCATCATGACCACTCGTAAGGAAGCACGTCACTGGCGTCGTCCTCTGGCTCTCCGAATACACGTGACACATCTGGTCCTGGGTGCAATCTCATTGCAGCAGTGTCCCGGAAGGAATCCTGTTCAAGGTCTCTTCCGATCTTTCCTATGTCGAACTGTACGGAGGTTGGTGCTCTCACATAATCTTTTCTCATTTTCTGGACATCTGCATTTCTGCACAACGTTCCTCAAGAATTGGCCGTATCTTAACACCTCTGTATGCATATCAGATCTCTAATCTCGATGGGGAGTAGCAACAGCTCGTCAGCATATCGCATGAACCTCTGGCCCCACTCGTCTATATCATCGTCCACTTCGACGTCTTATCGTGCTATCTACGTACTGCAATGGTCCCCGGCTTCAGTAAATCCAGAGTCTCTCACACAGACTCGAAGTCACGAACTCGGTATCTTCATCACTCTGTAGAAGATATCTAGCCGAACACATCCTCGGGGACTCGTCCCAACCATCGGAGGAATACTCAATACTCGTCCGTTCTCGATCAACTCACAACTCATCTGGGGAGTTCCTCTATCCGAAGCTGGTCAGCTTGCTGATCTCTTATCACATGATATCTAGACGACGTCATACTTTTTGATCGAGTCATCAAGGCCCGAAAATTTCCCGAAGGCTCAACACCTGAGCACAGTCTAAAAATATCTGGTACATACCACAACATCTCTGGACCAGCCGTAGAAGGGCAAACCTAAGCCTCACTGATGGCATCGCTAAACTGCCACAAACCCTAAAGTTCAAAGCGGTTCCATGGTCATCATGTCGAGTTAGGGTTTCATTCTTCTAGAGGGTCCACAGAATTACCTGCATGTTCCTCCGAACACTTTAAACTTGGGAAAAATGGGTTTCTGACACTCGCTCGAACTTTTAAACTTCGCCTAGCCGACATGCGAATACCCTCCGTACGCATGCTAAACAATGCCTCAATCCTCCAGGAAAGGCGATACATCAGCGGTCATCTCTGGATCGGTCTGCTCTAGATCTTAGTAAGACTCTCCACACTGGAAATCTTCAGCTCAACTGGGCCTACGTCGGCGCATCAATCTGACGAATCACCTTCATCTCTCAACTCAGGGTAGCTTAGCTATTATCTGTCGCATTTCTGCCTGGAAGCTCCGGCGATCTCAGCTCGTAAGTTCTGGAAGCGACATCCTATCAATCTCAGCAACAGCTGGGTCATCTATCTGCACGGTAGGCTACATCATAATCTCTGATGTATACTGTACATCAATAGTCCTCTCACAACTGGCAGCCTCTGTCAATGGCCCGATCATCCGGTGCAAAACCAAACACCTGCCCCATCCAAGAGGTTACAACATAAATACTAACTCGAGACGTTCCCGTGTCACCAGAAACCAAACTGGTCGGTCCTCATACCAGACGAGCTTGCCCTGACCGCAACACTAGCAGCAGCTCAATCTGCGCTCAAACATGGTGACAGGAACCTCAATCGAGTATCAAAGAAAGCATATCAACGACATGAAAGGAAACGACAGATCCAGAATGGATACATGATCATAAGAAGGAACAGCATCAATGAGAGTATGATCAAGGAAACGAATAGAATCAAGGATCTCAAAATATGTACATCCTAAGGTTTCTTAAGTGGAGTATCGTATCGTAAATATGCCGCATAATATACGTACGGTATGTCACTCTACTCAAGCTACCTACTCCATCAATCAGGGTCAACCTATGAAACGAAAGTTCGGGTTTAATAACCCCCCCTCCCGTTCAAGTCTAAGTTCCGTAAGGTCAAGCCTAGGTTCCGAAATACATACCCACCCTAGACTCCGCATAGTCAAACATAGACTCGAACAAAGGTTAAACCTAACGCTCTGATACCAACTTTGTCACGACCCGAAATATTAGCTCGTGACCAGCACTTTAACCACGCAATGTCTAAAGGCGTAACGTAATTCAAGTAAGCGGAAACCCAGAAATCTAAACCTTTTTAAGAAAATAAAGGAGGTGAAGTTTTGAAATAAAGGTATAATGTAATCAAGTTTTCTTAATGCATAGAAAAGGAACATGAAAATGCAAGTGGATTATGCAAGTTTTAAAAAAACATGTTTCGTCTTTTTTGAAAATTTGGGCAGCAACGCCTTTGTAATTTTTGATCCAAAACCACCAATACATAATAAGAATAATGGCATCCCCAAGCGGGAGGTAGCTCTTCGCCAAACGGCGGATCACAACCACACAAGATAGTATATATATAAGTATACGATGCCCAATGGCGAAGTTCACCACAAAAGATGAAGAAATAAGCAAGACATCAAAACCACAAGTAGCAGAAAACCCCTCGCTCTAAGTCTCGCAACCACAATCCCACTAAGTCTCATTACTTAAACAATTTACAAATTTCGATTGATGGAGTTAACTAGATACAATATGAAATATAGATACAAGAGTGGGTACGATACACGTATCCAACCTACCAATGCAAAACACCGAAACCAACTGTGTGCCAGCGAAGCCGCTACTGATCCAAGCGGTCAACCTGTAAGAACTGTGGCACAACGTGGGTGAGTTTCCAACTCGTGAGTAGAAAAATATCAGCAGATAAAAATCGAATAAACAACGATTCCTGGGTCAACTATATCATAAGGGTAATACTATGATATCTAGGGTGACCGGGTCGTATATGTGCCAACAAGGTAGTCAATGCCTATAAGCATGTGTATAACATCCAACAGTAATATTAATGCATGTATGCATGTGGATCTCGTCCACTCATATAATCAAAGTATGTATGCATGTGGATCTCGTCCACGTGTCAACCGCTAACACAACAACATCATGCATGTAAATATCATGAAAGCATAAGCATGAAAATATGAGGATATAATCAACATGTATCCCTTGTGACACCTCAAAATCATGGAACCTGAGTGTCCAACATCGACACTCGAAACATCATGGAAATCGTGTCCAGCATCGACACGTAAATCCCCATATATCTCAGGCGCCGCATCCTCAGATCGGCCCTCAGGCGCCGCACACCCTTGTCGGCTTTCATATCCATCTCGCTACTCCGGTCGATATCCTCCGGATAACCGCCGAGTCTAAATACTATCACCGGTAGGTAGTGCTCTCCTTCCAGGCTCACCGTCTAACATATACGAGTCTTCTTACCCCGGGGTACCTCACCGGTCCACCATGTACCCACAGACGGTGCCTATCACTCCTCGAATTGGGTTTCACATACCACTCTCAGAACCGAGAAAACACATGGTAGACGCACTGAAGTATCATATCAAGAGAAACCGGGTTTTTAAAACAATACATACTTTCTTTTAAAATGACCACGGTTCTCAAATCCAGAAATCTCATGAAAACAGCATATCTCAATGCGTAAAATCATAAAGCATGATGTATGCGACATATGATGGAAATGTAAGCATATCCGTATATCATGCAACATGGAACAGTGATATATCATATTAAGGGAAAACCGCTCCTTTAAATAATTCCAGTTTTGAAAATATGTCTTGCGGTTCCCAATATCTCCAAGTCAAATGTAACATCGTATAAAAGTGCACATGTAACTATAGCAAGTAAATTATGCAAAGAGTCATATCATGATGCAGCAATCCTACTGTGTAGTGACATGGCAATTATCGATGATGAAGTGTGTGAGCCGGCAAATCTATGTACGTGTAACATACGCATCATCGATAATGGTGTAAGTGTACTAACACAGGTATATGCAATGCAATAATAATATCATGAATGCAGCATAAGGTAAATCATCAGCTAAAAGCTATAAGGTATACGCAACTATCATATGTCTGAGTCGGTGAATCTATCAATCGGCATCTAGCCTCACAGCACTACGTACGGTATAATCCATCGTACGGCATCCTTTAGTCAAGGTTATGGATCAAATCTCAAGTCAAACTCATCGCGTACGGAAAATCATCGTACGGCGGCATTAAGCTATCAGGGATCCTATCATCCTATAAGACGAGGAGGGTACGGACCTAACGTCTCGTACAGCTATTACTCACGATTCACAACATATATAAATATCTCTATATACCTATGTCCCAGGTTGCATCCGCAATAATCTCATGTCAGGGGACCGACAGGGTATAATTCATCTCAATCGACTCGCATCCGTATACCATCATACCATCAAATCATCATATCATCACATCCGTCTTATATTCTTTCATCGCATTTATATTTCACATCAAGTCGAGCTTACATAAACATTCTATCTCTACTAAGTATAAGTATCTAATCTAATATACACACCCGAACCATACAAGCAAATTTTAAAAAGAGCGAATCGTAGTTTTGAAAATAGGGGTTACGGTGTTTTTAAGGAAAAGATATCATTTGAAAATCCATAACGTCCCTCAAGGTAACTGTTTAAAAGATACGTACGATTCTTCAGTTTTAGAAATATGTATGGTTCAGATGCAACATCTACGTCGACTATCTAGTCCTATAGTACCCTAAATGGCAATATCATCAAATATCATCCTCAATTCCCGTCATTTCATATTAGCCGTATCATATCCTTTCTAACTGTCATTTAGCTTCTAATAAAGTTTCACTAACTATCCTTTAACTCTAACCCTAGTTTCCTAATCTAGGTTCCCTTAACCATATTCTATAAATCAGTTTCCATCAAAACCTTACGGGGGTGCTATACGTCATCCACCCGACTTCCCCCGTGGATATAGATCCACTCACCTTGGTTCTTGCTTGCCGAAGTCGATGACGCCATGCTCCGTCACCTCAGAATCCGCGTGAAGGTACCTACAATAATACACAATCGCAATGCGTGTTAAAATCAAGGCGGAAAACCAAAACGGCACATGTTTCGCTCATAGGTTAAAACCTATAGCCCACGTATGCAAAACCAACAAATTACCCCTAGTCGTTGATGTACAAACATTCAACAACCAAATACATAACCAAATATCAAGAATTAGCATTTCAAAATATGGAAAACATAGCTAATGTCCCACTAAACTGCTCCCAGATTTTGACTCAAGTCAAATGGGGTTGCACAAACAAGTCTAGGGTGTAGTAGAAGTTATATATGACATACTGGACCAACATAGACCCCAACTCCCACTACAAAACCGGCCACTACCCATAAAATTCCGGCCAGGCCGGTTTTACTGGCTCCTCTGGGCTTCGTCTTCGTAGGGTGGTCTCCTGGTAGTGTATCTAGGCCCCTGGTATTGTTTGGTTGTCTCAGAAATTCCCTGGATTGCTCCAGATTTCCCTGCACACCCAAAATACTCACAAATCCGACATGGATCAATTATAAAGTTTGTGCATCGGGTTCAATTCTATGGTTCAGGTCAGGGTAACGTGTCACCATGGTCACACAAACACTCACAACAGTTCCCAGATTTCACCTAAATTCATTACAGAAAAATCTAGTAGGACCAAACACCTCTAAACATTTTCAGGTAACTACCCTACAAAATCCAAGTCTTAACTCCCCTACCCACCCGAGGTCGCCGGAATTGCCCCTATAGTCGCCGGCCAAATCGATGGGAAAGGGATAGGGTTTCGGGTGTACACTCAGGGTAAAAATTACAACACTACCACACTGTTTGTTTTTATAGTGAACACTCGGGGTCACAGCAGGTTGGCGACATCACGAAACGACGTTCAAAATACGATATCTCACAAAAATAATCTAAAGGGAAGAAGTTATACCTCATTAAGTCCACTCAAGAAAACCCTAGCTTCTCAATGTCATCAAAATCCCACTTTGCTTGGCTCCAAATGTAGAGGAAGAGATGTGGGTTAATTTTTGTGAAAGGGGTTTAGGGTTTTGGGGATTATTTGGAGATGGATCTAGGGCTTTAAGTGGAGGGATGTGGGGTTGAGGAAGATGAAGAGGGAGAAGAAAAATGATGGGGGAAAAGTTAGGCAGCAGCCCCCCCTCTCTTTCTCACTTATTCACACACACACTCTCTCTCTCCAATCATACCCTTTTCACTAAATTGCCCTTTTGCCATTCTTTCCCTTTTCTCTTTTAAATTTCAAAACCAAATCACATAATACCCATAAAACAACACAAATGAAATAACATGTAACATATCATGGTGCACTAACCATGAAAACTGTAGAAACACGGATTTGGCTTAATCGTGATTAGCAGTGCACTAATCGGGTTTTTATCGAAACTGCTTATAATAAATTTTAAAAATGCCAAATCCTTTAGTTATATTATTAATTAAATAAATCATTTTAATTTCCAATTATTTCACAAATATTGGTAAATAATTATACCCTTTTTCGAAAACCCCAATTTCGCAATTCGGGCAGTTTTCGGGAAAAATATTATTTTAATATTAAATTCCAAAAATAAAATTTTATATTTTCTGAAATGTTACACGAAATGATGGGGCACCGCGAGAGATAGCCGAAATGATTGGGCAATCGCGAATTTCGCGATATAAAAGCTGAAATGATAGAGCATCGCGGAAAGAAAAATATATAAAATGAAATCTTATGCCCTACAAGTGATATCACATCAATCGCTGTATACAATCCAGGGGCGCAAACAAAGAGGAAATCGCACCTTCCCTCCCCAGGCTCCATCAGAAGAAGAAGCCAAATCTCTACAGTTCACAGATAGCCTGGAGATCTTCTCAACATTCGTCTCATTACAACAGACGCAACATCAAGCAAAGCGGAACCGCGGCAATTCCCAGTTCCATGAATCGGCGGTGTGCACAGGTGACCGAGAGTCAAACCCCGACTCCGTGAAATGTGGATAAAGTCAATCCTTCCTGGTTACATGGAACGCGGCCTATGTCAATCCTGACCCCATGGGAAACGTCCAGAGCGGAGCCTGGTCCTCGCAGAACACGGCTATGTCAATTAGACTCCGTGGGAAGCATCCAGAGCAAATTCCTGGTCACATGGAACATGGCCTATGTCAATCCTGACCCCATGAGAAAAGTCCAGAGCGGATCATGTTCCTCGCAGAACCCGGCTATATCAAACCGACCCCGTGGGAAGTATCCAGAGAAAATTCCTGGTCACGTGGAACACAGCCTATGTCAATCCTGACCCCATGGGAAACGTCCAGAGCGGAGCCTGGTCCTCGCAGAACAGGCTATGTCAATTAGATCCCGTGGGAAGCATCCAGATCAAAATTCCTGGTTAAATGGAACGCGGCCTATGTCAATCCTGACCCCACGGGAAACGTCCAGAGCGGAGCCTGGTCCTCGCAGAACATGGCTATGTCAATCAGACCCCGTGGGAAGCATCCAGAGCAAATTCCTGGTCACGTAGAACACGGCCTATGTCAATTCTGACCCCGTGGGAAACGTCCAGAGCGGATCCTGGTCCTCGCGGAACACGGCTATGTCAATCACACCCCGTGGGAAGCATTCAGAGCAAAATTCCTGGTTACGTGGAACGCGGCTTATGTCAATCCTGACCCCGTATAGAGACGTCCAGAGCGGAGCCTGGTCCTTGCAGAACACAGCTATGTCAATCAGACCCCGTGGGAAGAATCCAGAGCAAATTCCTGGTCATGTGGAACACGGCTTATGTCAATTCTGACCCCGTGGGAAATGTCCAGAGCGGATCCTGATCCTCGCAGAACACGGCTATGTCAATCAGACCCCGTGGGAAGCATATAGAGCAAATTCCTGGTCACGTGGAACACGGCCTATGCCAATTCTAACCCCATAGGAAACGTCCAGAGCGGATCTTGGTCCTCGTAGAACACGGCTATATCAATCAGACCCTGTGGGAAGCATCCAGAGCAAATTCCTGGTCACGTGGAACACGGCCTATGTCAATTCTGACCCTGTGGGAAACGTCCAGAGCGGATCCTGGTCCTCGCAGAATACGTCTATGTCAATCAGAACCCGTGGGAAGCATCCAGAGCAAATTCCTGGTTACGAGGAACACGGCCTATGTTAATTCTGACCCCGTAGGAAACGTCCAGAGCGGATCCTGGTGCTCGCAGAACACGGCTATGTCAATCAGACCCTGTGGGAAGCATCCAGAGCAAAAATCCTGGTCCCATGGAACACGGCTAGAATCAATCTCGATCCCGTAGGAAACGTCCAGAGCGGAGCCTGGTCTTCGCAGAACACGGCCTATGTCAATCCTGACCCCGTGGGAAGCATTCAGAGCAAATCCCGGTCCCATAGAACACGGCTAAAGTCAATCTTGACCTCATGGGAAATGGCCAGGGCAACCCCTGACTCCGTGAAATGCGGATAATGTCAACCTCATCCATCACTTACAGGTCCTCACGATTTATAAGGGAGAAAAATCTTTTGTGAGATCCTTACGACTCTCGGAAGAAAACGCACTTAGGAATCCTCACGATTCCTAAGGAGAAATTACACCTACAGGATCCTCTCGACCTGTAAGGAGAAAATTCTTTATAAGACCCTCATGGCTCATAAAGTTGAAAAGTCTTAGGAGGCAGATCTTAACCCTGAATCCTAAGCCATCGCTGTCCTACAGAGAAATCAAAACAGATTATCCACAAAATGCACTTACAAAAAAGGGACACACCATCTTGGAGCAAAATATGTCTTTTATTCATGAATCAAAATGAATACGAAGTACAATTTATGAAAGAATCAAAAAAATACTCTCATTCAGGAGTATGTACAAAAGAAGAATAAAAAGATATACAATTATTCAAGCAGGCGGACGATTCAATAGGTTTGCCAGTTCATCCTTTTTCTGTTGAGCCTCGGCTTCATGATTCATTATCATCAAAAGACGGATCTCCACTTGAGCCTGTTGGGCCTGGTATGAGGCAAGCCGACTTTCAATCTCTTTTTTAGTAACCTTATGGGCTTTGACCATTTCGCGAGTGAAAATGACAGCCTTATCAATGGCTACCACCTTCTTGATAGCCTTTTGAAGCCCTCGCCAAAGATCTTATGCCCGAGTGGTCTTGGCCGTAAGATTAGCTTGAAGTTCCCTCAGCGCTTTGGAAGCCAGCTCCCTCTCCGAAAACTTGCAGCTGAGCCTTTTCTCGCATAATAGCATATTCGCAGCGCGCCGCTCAATCACTCCCCCTAAGCTCGTCTTTGCAGCCACAACCTCCGAAGGAAGACGCGTACACTCAAGACTATATAAACAAGCCTCCATTCGACGACAATACTCGATCTAAAATACGCACAAATCACCTGATATAGGAGGCAACAAGGAAAGTCTCCGATGTATAGCCCATCAAGCATGAATTTGCAACTATATAAATGTTTAAATGATACCCAAAGCACTGATGTGTATGCAACATAACGATAGTGCTCACAATTAAAGAAAAGTCATATGGAAAAATATAAAGCTCATTTACGCAAGCAAGAAGCACGTACGAGTATCCGACAAACATGAAAATTCAACAGAAAGCATGCAACAGCCAATGATAAAAGGAGTACATTGATTTAAACATACTACACTACCGGGAAAAGGTCACCAAATAAAGGATCAATGGCACAAGGGTTAGCAAAACAAAATACAAAATTTTCTAACTCCCTCTCTACCTTCTCCAGCACATCGAAACGACGATTTTCACGAGGAGTGGCTCCCTACCGATTAGTGCCATGTCCATCCGCAAAGGCAGACATAATAGCCCGCCGGGCTCTTATCTGCCCAGCAGATGGACCGAGCAGTCTCTCAGAGCCTGAGTAATCAGGCACGCTTCATAAAAACACTCGAGCTTGACTTCGTCCGCGTCAAGGATCGCTAGGGTCATCTCTGATAGGTGAGGAGGGATGTCAGCGAGCACGGCAAGAAGAATCATCCAGAGCCAAATGGAGCCCATTGGAAGGGGGGATCCCCTACGGATCAGGAGTTCATATGTCACCGCGTCACACTTGGCATCGGTGAGAAGGGGATCCACTAGTCGCGCAGCAAAGCGATGGATCATCTCCTCAACAGGTACCCCCCATGGTTGTCGACGAGCATGGGGGTGGTTGCAAGCCATAGCACTCAGTTGTTTCCTTAAGATAAACACCCTAAGTTGGAAATGGATTTCTCTGTGAAGAGAGAAAGAAAACTATGGCTTCAGGTTATAAAAGGGAGCATTAAATGCTGCGCACGGAAAATATTGCATGGTGGAACTATTTCCAAAGCCCAAAAAAAGGAAAGTCATTGGAAATTAAAGAGGTGGAAAATACAAAATTTTCTAACTCCCTCTCTGCATTCAAAGCCATGCACAGAAAAGATTGCATGGGAAATTAAACAACCCCATCAATAGAACCCCACGTGCAGAGCACGTGAGCACCAAACTTGATATGCACTGAAAAGTAAAACAGCGCCTCACATGCGAAACACGTCAGCAGCAACAACAATATGACAAAATTTCATAAGGAAAGCATGCGAACACAAAAGGGAAAGGAAAGACTTATCATTCATACTTTAAAAGTTCGTACAAAAATAAGAGAAAATGTTACAATGGTAAAATATCAAATCCAGGACACGGATTGAGAAGTTCAAAAGTAAGGCCGTCTAAAATGTTCCTGGCCTCCCTGGCCATTCTCGTATGCTTCCTCTCACGCTCGCAAGCGTCGGGATCTCCGCTGATGTCCTCCACCCTCCGATAGGCAGAGAGTATCGCCGCCTGTTGGAAAGCTTGATGCAGGATATCAACAAGATTGTTTCTCCTTTTCTTTGAGATTAAGCCCATCAGATACACTGAGTGTACCTTATCTTCGGCATCAACCAAAGCCTTAAGCGGCACGCCTGCACAAAATAAGGAAGTGCTTCCCAGATCGCTCTCATAATGAGTTTCAAAAGAGAAGAGCGACGAGGGAGTAGTCGACCATTGTACTCGTTGAATCGGCTCATGATCTCAGCACACTGAGCGTAAGTGAACTCCTGGTTCTGGCTGCGGCCCAGTGCGCGAATGTCTCCGTAAGAAATGATCTCATCAAGATCATACAAATGGGCAGGCATGGTATCTGAAATAAAGATCAGTAAGAATTTAATGGATAAACCGATCAAGAAGAATGCTTGCTAAAATGAATAGTGAATTTCAAACAACTCTACACATTCCCCAAGAAGAACACCCACTGCAAAACTCTATGCAAATCATGAAGGGTCTCTCTGGAAGCATTTTTGCAAAGAACAACTTAGGGCGAGAAAATCCTAAGAAGTTCTCTATGAAGAACTGAGTTCTTTATGGGATTTAAATTCCTTTTGAATGGAGCAGTTAAACTCCCAGAATACATTTTCAGAGCTAAAGCTCTTTGGAATGGAATTAAATTCCAGAGAGAAGACAAGTATCACCATCGATCCCTGAAGATTAGAGAAGCCCTAAGAGGTTTATTATTTGAAGATTGGACATTATTTTAACTTGAAAAGATGGGTTCTTGTTAAAGGGAAAAACCCTTAGTGTGGATTTAAAATCCAAATTTCTACAAGGAGTTCCTCAGCCGTTCAAGATTCTCACCTGAAAAGAGGAAATCTTTGTTGACAGAGTTAAACTCTGGAAATATTTTGAATCAGAGAACTAAGCTCTGGGAACGAGAATTAAATTCTCAGAGGAAAAACAAACAAGGAAGAAGATGGAAAAAGTGGAGGCGCTTCTGAAGGGACTCTTGCATTTATAGGATGTGATGGGGAACGGTTCATCTTCCCTATTCCCTAGACAGATCCAACGGTCACAAAGGTGACAGCGTTGCACTCACGTGCAAACACGTGAGAACAACGTTGTGGGGGCATTTGTTCCCTGATAAAATATCAGGAAATTCCCCAATGGGGTATTACGTGCTCACACGTGATCAAGGGTCACGTGCGGACACATGATAGGTTCCTGTGATCTCTATTTTATGGAATTAAATTCTAGTCAAACAAAAATATAACAAAACAGCAAAGAAAAACCCCAATGGGGTATCACATGCTCACACATGACCAAGGGTCATGTGCTGACACGTGATAGGTTCATGTGATCTCTACTTTATAGAATTAAATTCTAGTCAAACAAAAATTTAACAAAACAGTAAGGAAAAACCTCAATGAGGCGTCACGTGCTCACACGTGACCTAGGGTCACATGCTGACACGTGATGATTCCTCGGCTCCCTAAAAACAGAATAAATTCTGGTCACGTGTCAACACGTGATGGGCTCCTAAGCTCTTTAATCAATAGAATTAAATTCTATTTAATAATCAAATAATGGGATCACGTGCCAACACGTGATAGACTTTTAAAAGCCTTCTGAACTAATAGAATTAAATTCTAATTAAGGGAAATCAAAGACCCTAACTGGGAAATATTTCTATAAATCTTCCTAAACAAAAAGATGGTGCTCTGTAAAATAGAGCACCGTTGGATTAAAAATCCAATGGTGATTAAAAATCACCAATTTATAGAAAGATTTCATACTAGGAAAGATTTCCCTGAAATTCACCAAGAATAACAAACAGAATATCTTTTGGATAAAAAATCCAATGGTGAATAAAATTCATTGAGTAATCTAAAAGATCATGTTGGTTACAGAAACAACCAAAATCTTTCAATGAAAGATTCACTAAACAAATTGATTCTTTTCTTTATCCTATAAATAGGAGCCAAGAAGAGAAGAGAAGGGTTCTTGGAATTTTGATTTTCTGGAAAAAAAACAACAACAGAGAGAAAAGAAAGGAGAATTTAATTCTTAAGAGAGAAAAGAAATTCTTTTCAGAGAAGAGAAACCCTAGGTGAGAAAGGGGAAAGAGATCTAAGCTCCATAAAACAAAAAAGAGAATTTAATTCTCAATCTAAAAGTTTAACTCTTCTGCAAAAGAACTTAGTTCTTCCTCTGATTGAAGATTTGCAGAAGCAAATCTCCCCACAAGTTGAGAATTTAATTCTCATCTGAGAGATTCTGCCATGCAGATCCAAAACTTAGAGGGAGAATTGAATTTAGAGAATTTAATTCTCCCAAATTCAGAGGAATTTAATTCATCCAAATAAAACTAGGGTTTAACCCTATATGAGAATTTAATTCTCCCAAATTCACAGGAATTTAATTCCTCCCAAATAAAACTAGGGTTTAACCCTATATGAGAATTTAATTCTCCCAAATTCATAGGAATTTAATTCCACCAAAACAGAACTAGGGTTTAACCCTATATGAGAATTTAATTCTTCCACATACATAGGAATTTAATTCCTCTAAAACATAACTAGGGTTTAACCCTGCAGAGAATTTAATTCTTAAAACAAAGAGACTTGAAAGCTCTCCATGCACGTAAAGAACTTGATCACGTGATAACCCGTGACCCCCATTCTCAATGAGCAGAAAAGAAAAAAAACAGAACTTGGTCACGTGGTGACACGTGACCCCTATCCTCAATGATCAGAAAAGAAAGAATAAAACTAGGTCACGTGCCCCCATGTGACCCCTAAACAGATCACCCAAAATGAGAAGGAAAAAATCTTGGAGGCAATGCCTCACGTGCTCCCACGTGACTTCCAAAACAAAGGGAACAACAGCAAAGGCAGTACTGGCTTTGGGTGCTCTCACGTGTCTTCACGTGACCCCTAATAATCACTTTAATAATCAATGCATGGGTACCCATCACGTGCCCACACGTGATGGCCTGAAGACCAAAAGTGTTTAACACTTATCTGAATATTATGAGAACAAAATAAAGGAGGTCAGGCCCCACCATTGGGTGCCCTCATATTCCCCCACGTGACCATTTCCTTTCTAGTGTTTAACACTATTTTGAGCATTTTGTCTCCAGTGTTGAACACTGTTTTAAATACATCACGTGAGGATACGTGACCATCAGCTGTCCTCTAGTGTTTAACACTATTTTAAAGCCAGCTTAGCCCAAATTGGCTAAGTTTTCCAGAGGCAAAATCTCCCCTTCAAATGAACTTTAAAATCCAGAGCTATAATGTTTAATGCTGATCTAAAGACAAAAAATGTTATCAGGGCCCTCAAAATCTTGTTTAGCATTGCTAAATAATGAGGGGTTGAACCCAGACAAATATTTAATAGTCTAACAAAAGGCCAACATTTCAAACTTAATTGAACTTAGCCCATATTGGCCATAAGTCCTCAATTCAGATTTAACTGAGCCAATGTGCTCATAATCTAATTAATTGATCTTAGTTCCAAATTGGACTACAGATCCCCCAATCAACTTTGGTTCAAGGGTATATCTCTTCACTCCTTTGATATTTGTCATTGTAATCCTTCAACGTCTTTAGAGAGGTGACGGGTCCCGACAACCACACATTTCACAGACTATGACGTCTTTAAACTGGACTGTGGGGTCCTTAAACTCATGGACTATGATGTCCTTAACCTCGGACTGTGGGGTCCCTTTAAACCCACGGACTATGATGTCCTTAACCTTGGACCGTAATGTCCTTAAACTAACAATGGACCGCAAAGTCCCTAAACTAAACAACAGAGCCCGAATGCTCTCTTGTCGGATCTAAATGATTCCGTTAAGTTGATCTTAGCCTAAAAATTGGACTAACGTATCTTTAACAAACGTTTAAGTTGATCTTAGTCTCAAATGAGACTAACGTATCCTTAAACCCAACCCCAAACCCAAATCTACGAAGATACGGATTTGGACTAATCCACGCCCTACGGGCGACGACATAAATTAATCTCCGTATACAATCCACGGGCAACCAAAAACAAAAAAACACCCACGACACGAAGTGACCATCTGGAGAAGGAGAAAGTTGTTACCACGATGCGGAAGCATAATTAACTGTAGGGGCTTGCGCCTGTAGGGAAGAGCGTCCCCACAATCAAAAACCCCTCAACGAGGGGGAATCTGACGAAGTCTGCTACATCGGCCGCATCCGTCTAAACCTTCGGTACCTGGTGTCATAAATCAACTTGGCATCTTCGGAGAGGTGGACGGATAGCACCAATTAGCATCTGCCCCCAAATTCAGTCAAGACGCATTTCCTCCCAGTTTTCGGCGGTGAACAAGCCAGTTCACAAATGAACTCCAAATCCTGCAAAACTTCTTAGACTGTATCGTCCATTGAATTTAATCAGTATCCTACGCCATGCCTCCCTCAGTATCCGCTTGGACCACCTGTCCAAACTGCTGCCCCTCGTTAAGAAGGAAAACTACAACTCTAACAGTCACTCTGTCATCTAGTTCACCTTGAAAGCGTGGAATGATAACCGTCTCCCGAAGGAGGCTGCCGTTACCATATCCCTAGAACATCCACTTATGTTCAAAAACTGCTTCCGAATGTTTCTCCAGGAATGGATTAATATATCAACTTATTGTATCTAGTGCAAAAACAATATCTGGTGTGGTACTTGACATCTCATGATTGACTCAATTGCCTAAGCAAGTGATATGCCAATCATGCACATCTCTCTCCCCTTTAGTCTGTAAGACACCTTTAGAGAGGGTGACTCCATCACCTGCAGGTACACCACCATGCCAAGAGTCATCCATTCTAAAACACCTTTAGAATACTGTCTAAGTACCCAGATTGGGAAACTACCCAAATCTAGATCTAAAACCATAGATCTAATAACCAGAATGCTTGATACAACTTCCATATTCCATGTGGAGAAAAAACCGTGTGACAACCACAGTATAACCGACCGTAGTGTAGGAATTTCACTCCCTACAATGTGCATGTCATCCAAATACCAGGACATCACGCCCTTCTACCTTCTTAACAGATCCATCTCCTATTCTGATGAGGTCAAAGCCTATGACTGTCACATCAAAAATAGATGATCTATCTCCGCTATACCTGCTTTAGTCTATATATAGACACAAGCTGCTTGTCCACTATGCTTCCGCTGGTCCCACTGACTACAACAACCCTCTGACAGAGTCATATACACGTGCACTTCTAAAGCTAGTTTAGAACGACACTATACTCATCCTCCTACCGGGTCTCATAGTATGGAACAGTAGTAATGGCAAGTCTAGGTAAACAAGAACCTCCCTGTCATTGTCTTTGAGGATACCGAAGTACCTCTCGGGCGCCTGAGGTTACCCACCTTATCTGCAGAGTGGCTAATGGAATGTCAAATCTGATTGAATCTTTCGGTTCTATTAAATTTTCAGTAATCGTTTGTGGTTCTGGAATCACTTCCAGTTATACCATACTCCCATTACTGTTTTCTGAAAAAGTCCATTTTGCTAAAACTGTGGCAAGTCAAGAACAATATCACTATTGATCTTCCAGATGGTAGAAAGTTAACCCTCGTCATAGCCCGGGATAACCCACAAACTGCCATTACAGAAACGTACCTTAAGTTATTCAGAGTCCGCTTTCAAGCATAAGCCGGACAACTCTATATACCTTAACATCGTAAAGAAATGAATCATTCTATATACAATATAGAAACAGAGGTACTAATTTAATTGGAACCAGATTCAAATCATGCAGCTGTCTCCAGTGCATGTCAACTAAATGGAGAGAGACCGATCAACATTACTCAACTTAGAAGTGCATCCAGATATGAGTAACCTGAAAGAGAAGCAAGTTCTCAAAACCATTACCATCATCTGAACACCAAACACAAGTATCTATATCTTCAATCACTTTGAAGAATTCCGATACTTGCAACATATGGTTCTCTACTTTATTCTTATACCTATAACTTCTCAAAACTTGGACCTTGTACTTCTACGAAATACTTGTCTAAAACTGGAGAAGTCACAAGTAAACAGAATATAGTACGAACACCAACCCCTCTGTCCTAATGGACACTGGACAATATACAATACTTTGTATAAGTTCCCTGAGTTGAATAACTCAAACCCTGTGCATCGTAGGTTGAAAACTGTACTATGGTTAAGAAGAATTACACCGTTGTTTAATGCTCCTTACCCAATCATCAACTGATATAGGTAAATGTCATGGACATAATTTCCAAAAGTTATATCTCAATTTATAAAATAAACGTATAGATATATCAGTTTGAAATTGGTGCATAACAACGGATATTCAAAACCAAATATTTGTTGTCAGGCAAAACCCAGGTGATTTTCTCAAATATCACCAATTACAACGAATTCCAATATAACGAGGATATAATCACTTAATTCCCAATAACTTACTCCACTCATCATCTGTAAAACCATACAGATGTGAGAATCAAATCTGGTAAATACATACCCTGGAGTAAGGATATAATTGGGAAATCGGTTTTTAATTAACAACGCATGGTGAAACTGAAACATGAAAATGTTTCGGAGGGGTAGCCGGGTATTCCTATTAATTCCTCTTCCATTATCCAGATTCATGACTATAACCGTATATTTCATTGCCATCTTTCCAAATCCCTTTATTTGTTTTTACTCATTACCTTCTGTACACCACCCTTAGGCTAAATGGTTTTTTTCCTTCCCTACCGTTCGGCACCAGCCTATAGTTTGGAAGAAGACTATCCAATAAGCGTAATAGGTATACTCTCCTAATCCTAAGAGCCCTCGCAACCTGAGAGAAGGTAAGGATAAAAGACAAAAGAATAATCCTTATTCTATTTCTCCTGAACCAGAATCCATTCTCGAACCGGAACAAGTTCCTTCGAGTTCGTATGTAACTATACGATGGATTATCCAATAAATGTAATCTTTGTAGTGATACAAGGTGTTCTGTAGAAATTCAAAGGTGAAGCAGGAGTGGCGATGATATACGCAGTTTGGTCATGAATGATAGCAGTCGCAATTTATTTTGCCCTCTTTCTAATCCCTTTATTTATCTTTACTTATTACCTTCTGTACACCACACTTAGGCTAATTGGTTTTCTTCCTTCTCCACCTTTCGGCATCTGCCTGTGGTTTGGAAGAAGACTATCCAATAAGCGCAATAGGTGTACCCTTTCCTAATCCCAGGAGCCCTCACAACCTGAGAGAAGGTAAAAAGAAAAAGATAACTGAATAGTCCTATTCATTTTCTCCAGAACCGGAAACCATTTTTGAATCTGAAACAAGTTTCTTCGAGTTCGTATGTAACTATACGATGGTCATATCCAATAACTGTAGATCTTCGTAGTGATACGGAATGTTCCGGAGAAATGTAAAGGGTAAAAGTAGGAGAGCCAATGAAGTATGCAACTCAGAAAATTCAAAAGCCAATGTGTTTTAAGAAGGTTCGGTTAACTTGGTTACTGAGTTATAGTCTAGGGTCGGGCCATGGTCGCTGCCAAAGAGAGAGAGAAAAGAAACACGCAGCGTGCACTCTAATCTAGATCAGAATAGTTAATCACTTTATTTAATCAGGATGTCTCCCACTGTATCCTCAAATTCTTCTCCAAACCCAAAAGAAGAATTAGTTGAGATCATCTAAAATCACCCGAGGAGTAAACCAACTAATCAGTGGGAATCGGGATCCAACTGAAGGACTACCTTAGCACCATGATGAGGTTATAGAAGCATCTACCATGCCAAATTCAAAATTTTCTTGGTGCTATGCTAGACTAACAAGATTTTTAACTAGATTATTAGGGTTTTGTTTAGATGATATGTTAACAAGAGAGAAGGAAAGATATTTATACCTTGGTAGAACCAAGTCCTTCACTTCACATACTCCATGTAGTAGTCCCGCGACTCCACTAAGCTTCTCTTGAGACATCGAACGAGCTAGCTCCGGTGATCTTTACGCCAAAGATGATCCACCACGAAGCTCCTACAAGTTCAAGCTACTACTACACTAAACTCCTTTAGTGTAAGAACACACTAGTGTAGAGTGCTAATCTACACTAGGATGATAAAGTAGAGGATGTTAGAAGCTCACAAATGCATTCAAGAATCCATGGATCACATCACATGTGAGGGTGTGGATCTTGAAGACATGAAGAGGAAGAAGAAGATGAGCATGAAGCAAAGAGAGCTTGAAAAATGGCTAAGTCAAGAGAATGAGCAAGAATCAATCCAAGCCTTGACCCCTCACTCATTCAAGCATGGAATTATGCAATATAAAATTGCAACCATGCTTGAATAGTAAGTCAAGAATGAATAAACAAGAATTAATCCCATGCTTCATTTTTCACCCCATTTCTAATTTCACAAAATAGAAATTTAAATGCCATGCTTCATTATAATATATATATATATATTAATATATATTTAATGAAGAATAATTAGTGAGCTAATGATATTAGTTAATATATAATTATATCACATTATTAAATCAACAGTTGATCTAATAATTCGGTTATATCATATATGACCGACTAATATCATTTATCTGTATATCACATTATCGAATCAACACTCGATTCGAAAAACTGGTTATATCACATATAACTGAACCGATAACAGATGACTGCCAGATTACAATACGGTATCACATACTCGTATTTAATCAGGCCCAAACACATATCACATATGTGTCCTATTTCGTTTCGCTTGAAACAGGGAACTTCTGTATGGGACTCTAAAGACTCGTCAATACGCCAGCAGTAGGTGATGATCATATCAGTCACCTACAAGCTGTTAGCGGTACTAGCTAGACGTAACGGCTACCTGGGTATTGAGCGATATGAAGATTAACAAGCAAGCCTGTCAGTAACACTCCCATACAGTCCGGTCTTTTCATCTAATATGTCGCATATCATGTCTAGGGGTGGAAATCATCAGACCCCAGTAACATGATAAGTCATGTCGATGTCTGGCCTATAACGGTTCGAGAAACTATTAATAACACTTATCAGTATATCTCGGCAGCAGCCCTGGCCAGGGACTTCCAGTTATAGCCAATCGAATATAGCGCAACATCAACCCCCAACATCGGGAGAGACGAAACCCCTCCTACCACTCATTTCCTCCATACGACTCGGGACTGTACCCAAAATCCACCTGTTTGCACGTATCCTTTGAGAGTGGTAGGGAGGAAATCAAAGCACAGTGGGAGCCGCACAAGACTCTATGACGATCTCGGGTCTACAAACTAACCTATACCAGTGTCACCAGAGGACTGCTATCTGACGATAGGTATACTACCATATAGGAGTCCTCGGCGAGTCCTGTTCAGTGTACCCAGTCTCCACTGAGCACCCGTATACCATCTTTGATGTCAAACACCAATGGATGTGGGATCATCCATCACCCATCATATGGGTCAAGAAGCGTATACGCTAGTCTACTCTGGAATATCGATGCCTGTCTCGATATTCTCTCGACTAGGAATAATTAAAGGATGTACTTATGAACTACCCTGGCCCTACTAGTATGATCTCCATCATAGACCTGGTAGTCAAGTACATATCCTAATGGCTTTATCAACATGTGAGAGCAAGACAGTATCACAATATAAGTCTACATGTTGAGATAAAGGTAACCAGATAGCATACTATCATATCGAGCAAGAAAGTCCTCTCTCTATATATATCTAAGCATCCACTATAATATACATCATATGTACAATAATGTCCTATAGGGCATACATATAACTAACAATCTCCTACTTGCACTAAGGCCATGTGTTGTAGTATCTCATACCCAACATCCCAAAGAGTCTCTCAAATTGCGTCTGGGGGGGCCTTCATGAGTGGATCTGCTGCGTTGTCCTTCGTGTCAACTCTCCTGACCTCGATCTTCCGGCGATCTACTATCTCCCGGATCAGGTGATACCGCCTCAGAATATATCCGGATCTCTGATGGGACCTGGGTTCCTTGGCCAAAGCCACCGTTCTATTGTTATCACAATACACGGGTATTGGATGCTCAATGGATGGAACAACACCAAGCTCAGTAATGAACTTCTTCATCCAGACAGCTTCTTTGGTAGCAGCGTTGGCAGCGATGTGTTCAGCCTCCATCATCGAGTCTGCATTGGTGTCTTTCTTGGAACTCTTCCAACACACCGCCCCTCCATTGAGGGTAAAGACAAAACCCGAGACCGACTTACTGTCGTCCTTATCACTTTGGAAGCTCGAGTCGGTAAAGGACTCCACTTGGAGTTCACCGTTACCGTACACCAAGAACGTCTCTTTAGTCCTTCTCAAGTACTTGAGAATGTTCTTCACAGCTGTACAGTGATTCTCTCCTGGATCTACTTGATACATACTAACTACACTTAGTGAGTATGCTACATCGGGTCAGGTACAGAACATCGCGTACATGATAGAGCCTACTGCCGAAGCATAGGGTATCCCTTGCAAACGAGCTATCTCGAAATCAGTCTTGGAAGACATCTCTTTGGAGAGAGTGAGTCCTGAAATCGTGGGTATATTCCCACGCTTGGAATCTTCCATACTAAACCTCTTTAGTACGGTGTCAATGTACCTGGATTGGGACAATCTCAGTATCCATTTAGATCTATCTCTATAAATCTTTATCTCCAGGATGTAGGAGGCATCACCTATATCTTTCATTGAGAATCTTTGTGACAAGAAGAGCTTGACAGAGTGCTGTAGGGTTAGTAAAGCACCTTGTGAAGGTTTTGGCAAACATCAATCACGCTACTTTAAAATTTTTGGGGTGCTAAACAAACCCTAACCAAGATCTTAACTAGAGACTTAGGATTAAACATGCATGTAAATTACTTTACATCTAAGAGTTAGGGATTACAACCTTTGTAGTCCGTTTCTTCGCTTCATAAGCTCCGAGTTGAGGTCCTTTCGCTGCGATCATCAAGTACCCGGACTCAAGAGAGGCACCATGAAGAGAAAGATGCAAGCTTGCTTCCAATCTTCAACTACTAAAATGATCTACCTTGAAGAATCTCAAACCCAAGCTCTTGCTTCACTAATCAAGTATTAGCAAAGCAAACACCCTAATCTAAGTGGCTATAATAGATAAGGATGATGAAGTAGGAATTTTGCTCTTTTTTTTCAATTTCTCACTTTATTTCATCACATCATAAAAAGCTAGAAAGCTTTTTTCAAGAGGAAGAAGAAGAAGAATTTCATTTGTGATGAATAATGAATTATTGTGTGTGGTTAGAATTACAACCATGGGTTAAGAATTATAAAGTTAACCCTTGTAGAGAATAAACTAGAGGCTAAGGTTTGGGTTGGGTTAAGAAATATCTTCACAAAATATCTTAGCTAAAAACAAAATAAAGTTTCATGAAGCTTCATGAAAAAGCTAACCCAAAAGCTAACCCAAATCCAAACCCTAACTTGTTTAAACTCCATAAAGCATGTTGCATTTGTAACCCTAACTTGTTACAATATTATATATCACATATACAATATATTTTGTAACAAAAGAAAATAATACAATTAACATATATCGCATATATATCAATGTATTATCCATGTGAGAAAAAGAATCTTTAAGTGAGCTTATATTAGTTAATGTAATATAATATATCACATATATAATTATACATTAAATTACCGAATCAACTCTTGATCCGACAATCCGGCTATATTGCATATAACCGACTAATATAACATGAACCAATTCATCGAATCAACACTTGATCCGATGACCCGGCTATATCACATATACCCGGCCGATATCTCATATCGCGAGAATGTAATACGGTATCTCATATTGCATTATTCCCGGTCTCGCACATATCACATATGTACTCCTACTCCGTTTTGCCTGATCCAGGAAACCTCTGTGTAGGACTCTAAAGAATCGTCAATACGCCGGCAGTAGGTGATGATCATATCAAACACCCACAAGCTGCAAATGGTCAGCTAAACGTAACAGCCACCCAGGTATTGAGCAATCAGAAGATCAACAAGCAAGCCTGTACATTCTCCTGCGAATCCAATCAGTAACACTCCCGTACAGTCCGGTCTCTTCGTCTGATATGTCGCATATCCATTCTAGGGGTGGTAAACGTCAGACCCCAGTAACCGATAAGTCATGTAGATATGAGGTCCATAACAGTTCGAGAAACTACTGATAACACTTACCAGTAAATCTCAGCAACCCTGACCAGGGATTTCCAGTTATAGCCAATCGAACAAAGTGCAACATCAACTCCCAATACCGGGAGAGATGAAACCCCTCCTATCGCTCATTGCTTCCATGTGATTCGGGACTGTACCCAAAAGCCACTATTTTGCATGCCCTCTTGGATGTGGTATGGTGGAAATCAAAGCATGGTAGGAATCACACAAGACTCTATGACGATCTCGGGTCTACAGACTAACCTGTACCAGTGTCACCAGAGAACTGCCATCTGACGTGATACCATCTGGGAGTTCTCGGCGAGCCCGTCCAGTGTACGCAGTCTCCACTGAGCACCCGTATACTATCTCTGATGTCAAACATCAATAGATATGCGATCATCCATCGCCCATCTACATGGGTCAAGAAGCATACGCTAGTCTACTCTGGTATATCGATGCCCTGTCTCGATACACCTGGGACTAGGAACATTTGAAGGATGTACTTAGCGACTGCACTGTCCCCACTAGTATGATCTGCATCATAGTCCTGGTAGTCAAGTACTCATCCTAAGGACTTTATCAACATGTAACATAGAGACTATCAGAGTTCATGTTAAGATAAAGAGCAACCAGATAGCATACTATCATGTCGAGCAAGAAAGTCCTCCATATATATGTCCAAGCATCCACTACAATATACATCGCATGTACAGTAATGGCCTCTAGGGCATACATATCACTAACAATCTCCCACTTGCACTAGGGCCATCTGTTGTAGTATCTCATACCCAACAATCAGCTGTGGTTGAAGTATCTTATACTCAACCATCCCATAAAGTCTCTACTGGGAAATAGGCCTTTATGTGTGGATCCACGCTGTTGTCCTCTGTGTCTACTCTCCTAACCTCGATCTCCCTGGAGATCAACATCTCCATGATCAGGTGATGCTGCCTAAGAATATGTCTGGATCTCTGATGGGACGGGGGTTCCTTGGCAAAAGCCAAAACTCCATTGTCACACAATGGTCGGAATGAAGTTTATCTCATGAACTAGTGTACATCCAGACTATTTCTTTGGTTGCATCCTTGGTAGTGAGTTATCCTTCCTTTATCGTCTAGTATGTCACGGTATCTAGCGTGGAACTCTTCCAACATACCGTCCCTCCACTGAGGGTAAAAACAATGCCTGTGACTGACATTCAGTCGACTTTACCACCCTGGAAGCTTTCTAGTGATTCTCCCCAGGATCAATTGATACCATCTTACTACATCTAGTAAGAATCCTAACATCCAATTAGATCTATCTCATAGATCCAAAACCAGGATTTATGAAGTATCACCTTGATCCTATATAGAGAATCCTTATGATAAGAGGAGATTGACAGAGTGTAGCATAGGAAACTCCTTTCCTATCAAGAGTATGTCATCCACGTACAATACGAGGATCACCACCATACTCTCTACTACCTTTTTGTATATACAAGGTTCATCTACAATTTTGATGAAGTCAAAATCTTTGACTACCACATCAAAACAGACGTTCCAACTCCGCGATGCCTGCTTTATCCCATAAAGCAACTTGCACACGTTTCCGCTGCTCCCACTGTCTATGAAGCCCTCTGGCTGTGTACTTATAGATGCTCTCTTCTAAATCACTATTTAGAAAAGCAGTCATGACACCCAACCGCCAGATATCGTAGTTATGGTATGTAGCAATGGCAAGTAGGATCTGGATGGACTTAAGCATAGCTTTGAAAGTCTCAACTTTTCCATGTACACCAAGTAATCTTCTCAAGATATATTTTCTTCTGATGGGGATTTAACCTTTCAGATAAAGCAACCAAAGTCCATACTTTGTTGGCGTACAAAGATTCCATCTCAGATCTCATTAGTATCCAGCCATTCTCACAGAGTCCCCACTCTTGATAGCCTGCTCGAAACAAGTTGGGTCATCATCTCATGATGCAATCCTCGCTCCCACTATCATAGAGAGATCGAAGTATCTCTCAGGTGGATGAGGAACCCTACTAGATCGGCGGAGAGGCTGAGGTTCGTTAGAGACTATTGAATCCTTCGGGTTTACCAAATCATCAGCTGCAGTTTGTTTAGCTGGAACTTTTTCCAGTTCTACCTCATGGCCACTAATTTCTTCACAAGAAATTCCCTTTCCAAAAGGTGGCATGCTGAGAAACAAAACACGTTTTGCTCTTCAGTTTGGTAGAAGATATTCTCTTGCGAATGCTTGGGATATCCAACAAACTTCCACAGAACTGACCTTGTCTCGAGTTTGTCCGGATTTTGCTTTGGACAAACCCAAATCTTAACATCCTTAAGAGATGGGCTCTTTCCATACCATATCACATATGGAGTGGTAGGCACCTGATTTGGTTGGATCCCTATTCAATAGGTATGCAGCTTCTCAGGTGCATAACCCCCAAAAGGAAATAGGCAACTCAGTAGTACTCATCATAGAGCACACCTTATCACATAGGGTGCGATTGCTCCCCCCCGATATACCAACGTATCGTGGTGTATACGGAGGAGTAATGCTGAGAGAGATTCTCATTCTCCTTTAGAATAGTCCAGGAATCCTGTGCTCAAGTATTCTCCTCCCTAATCACATCAAAGGACATAATACTTATACTCGTTTTGGTTCTCTACTTCTGAAGTACATAGAACTAGTCCTGGCATGTGTAGATAGGGGACCTCATACATCATCATGTATCAAGCCTAAGAGTTCACTAACTCTTTTTCTGTTTCCAATAAATAGAGCTATGGTCATCTTATCTTTGTGACATGACAGGCAAGTTTCACAAGATGTAAATTCAAACTAATTTAAATATGCATCTAAATGTAACTTCAGCTAGTCGGGTCATATTGATATGACCTAGTATACAATACCTCAAGAAGGATTCATTCATTTCTGAACTCTTCCTCTTGTGTGTGTTCTGTACATCAAGAACTGTGGTTTGATTTAGAATGTCTATGCTTTTAGATAACGTGCCTGAACTGATCAACTCTTGATATAGGAAATGTTCAAAATATTATCCAACAATACAAAATTATATATTTCTTTATTAAATAAAGATACTGATATGATGTTGTATATCAGGTTCAGTATCTAACAACATTCGTTCAGAATCAATGTATTTTTTAATATAGGGTCATAACTGCCAACAGACTTGGCTTACAACAATTGCACCGTTTCCAACTCTTGAAACTTATCACCCGTTCTTAGTTCTCTGTAATGAACATACTCGAAGAAGATGCATCAGCATGCACTTTCTTCGTTTGGGCGGCACGGGAATTCTGGTAATCCCCTATTTCCTCCTCGGTCTTATAGCATTTATAAGTTAGAGCGGGACCAATGTTCCCTAGCGCAGTATAACAAGCGGGTTCGGTCAATACATCCGTATTTTTTATCTTGATTAAGGCATGACATGGTCGCTATCGAGAGAGAGAGAGAAGAAAACACTCAGCATATGCTCTTGCAAGATTAGATTGGTTATTAATATATCTAATCAGGATGGCTCCCACTGTTTTAGTCAAATCTTCCTTCAAACCCTAAAATAAAGACTAGCCGGGATTAATTACACACTACAAGTTCGCCAATCTTTCAGCCGGGCCAGTGCCGGTACTTTGAGGGACGTTCCCCGTACTTTCGCACGGACCTAATTAAATAAATCTTGTTTTCCCAGGGGCGTAACCCCGTTGACACCTTTCTAGACACCTACTTGATCAGCTAATTGTAATGTGTAAAACTCTCCTAGGAGTAACTCTTAATCGCAGCGGGTATCGGGATCCAACTATCTCATAGAAGGTATGCAATCTCATTGCAAATTTCAACACTTGAAATTCCCAATAATTTTTGCCTCAAGCGACCTATGACCTTGACGAAGGCCAAACTACCCATAGTCCGCTAGTCAAATTCAACCCGTACATTTCATGATTGAATTAAACCCACCCGCACGACCCTTTACGAAGGCCAAACTACGCTGTACGAATACCCTAATCCAATCGCATCGTATGCTAGCAGATAAGCACTAGTTAGCTACCGTACACTACGCCTTGACGGAGGCCAAACTACCATAGCACGAATACTAAGTAGTACTTATCTGAAATGACGGAGGGCTACGACAGGTTTTTATGAAAACCTTTTGCGTAATGAACTTGATATCGTCGTAGAATCGAGTGAATTTTGAAAAGGATTGTTTTTGAGGCTTTTACTAGTTTCGCTAAAGAGGTCACTCCCGGTGAAGAGATCTCGGCTCTTTCCTCATCGAATAAGGTGCAGGATATTTCATAAATACCGCTATGCAAAGCAAAAACTATAGAAGCAATCAAAAGACAAACCATATTTGTAGCATCTGCTAGTTGTGCTAAAGAGGTCACTCCCGATGAAGGGATCTCGGCTCTTTCCTTATCGAATAAGGTGCTGGATATTCTACAAGGAATACCGCTATGCAAAGCAAAAACTAGAGTTACCAGTTTTTAAAACAAGTTTCTACAACATCTTTAGGTTTCTTTTATTTCATTAATCTCATTAATGAAGTCCCATTTTATTATGCTTCACAAGTATCACATTTGAAATGAAATCAGCAATATAACATATATCTCATATATATAATATAAACATTCATCTCAGGCAGTAATATGATCTCATCACAGAACATTGCAGCAGAAGAAACACATATGAAATATTGGATATTCTAGGAATTCCGTGTTTTAAGTTAAGTCAGTCTAAAACACGGATTCCACAGTCGCGATGAATAGCCAAACCCATATCCCTAGACCCCTACGAGAGCGGCAAGCAACCCTATCAATTCTAGAGTTAGGAGACCCGGTCTCGACTCCTCGAGATGGTCTCCCACTGGACCCTAGAACCCGGTTACTTGTGCTCTCCGCCTTGGGTCTATCCTAATGCGGAAAAGTAAATAATATACAATGGTGACATCATCCTCAACCCGGAAGTGCCCCAATAAAAGAATATTACATACAATGAATTTTACACGAATGAAAATAAAAACCCTCATCTCACATAAAACCCCCGGCTATTCAGAACACGACGATCCAATATAATATATCATAGCAATACATAATATCTCATATCATCAACGTAAGCAAGTATGCGTATCCCGATTGTCGTTGATGTATAGCAACGAAGCCGGCAATACACCACATACTACGCTTATGGTCATAGAAAAGAAAGTGTAAAACTATAATATTTGGAATCCACAATCACTTTAGACATCTTAAATCCGAAATATCACATACTTCGCATTTCATGCCTAACTATATGAATTCCACATATTGTATCACATTCCAGATAAATAGACAATGTTAAACTTTTCGATCGAATAAACAAACACCCAAGATTTCCCAAATAGCTCAACACTTGAGCGGAGTTCAAAAAGTCCCAGAACATGTCACAGTCGCTTTGAACCAGCCGTAGAAGGGTCAAACCAACGCCTCGCATATGGCAACGCTAAACTACCACAAACCATATGGCTCAGTGGCGGTTTTGACGGTCACATAATCGAGTTAAGGTTACGTTCTTCTAGAGGGTCCATAAATTCACTTGCATGATTTTTTGAAAGTTTTAAACTCAGGAAAAATCCAACACTTGAAAGTTTTCCGACAGGGGAAAAGGTGAGTTATTGATATCCGTTCGAACTTTTTAACACGTTCTAAATTACCCGGAAAAACTTAAACGAAGTTAAACTTTCCGATCGAATCAACGAGTTCCCGATATTTCCCAGAAATCTCAACACTTGAGTAGAATTAAAAATTCCCAGAAGCATGAAAAAGTACCCAAGAATAAACCCCTGAAGTATTAGCCCCTAACTCCCAAAGTTGGCCGTGGAATCGCCGCTAAACGCAAGGTTTGGCCGCGGTTCCACGGTCCTTTGAGGGAGTTATGGTTTCGTACTTCACAGTAATTCTTAGAAATCCCTGCATGATTTTCTGAGTATTTTTAATATGAAAAATTTCAACTTTTGAAAAAATTTCCAGAGAAGGGGTTGTTTCAGGGTTTCGGGGTTCGATCGGACTTCTAACTTCGTCTAGACAACGCCTAAAGCTCTAGCTTGGCTCTGATACCACTGTAGGGTTAGTAAAGCACCTTGTGAAGGTTTTGGCAAGCATCAATCATGCTACTTTAAAATTTTTGGGGTGCTAAACAAACCCAAACCAAGATCATAACTAGAGACTTAGGGTTAAACATGCATGTAAACAACTTTACATCTAAGAGTTAGGGATTATAACCTTTGTAGTCTGTTCCTTCACTTCATAAGCTCCGAGTTGATATCCCTTCGCTGCGATCATCAAGTACCTGGACTCCAGAGAGGCTCCATGAAGAGAAAGATGCAAGCTTACTTCCAATCTTCAACTACTAAGATGATCTACCTTGAAAAATCTCAAACCCAAGCTCTTGCTTCACTAATCAAGTATTAGCAAAGCAAACACCCTAATCTAAGTGGCTAGAATAGATGAGGATGATGAAGTAGGAATTTTGCTCTCTTTTGTTTTCAATTTCTCACTTTATTTCATCACATCACAAAAAGCTAGAAAGCTTTTTTCAAGAGGAAGAAGAAGAAGAATTTCATTTGTGATGAATAATGAATTATTGTGTGTGGTTAAAATTGCAACCATGGGTTAAGAATTATAAAGTTTGACGGGTTACCCTAGTGCCCCGGCCAACTTCCGTGGTCAAATACGGAACAAAAATTTTCTTGCGAACAAAAACTTGGCACTAGAATAAAACTTAACCGGATCTTTTCCATAAAACTAACTAGCTAAAGAAGAAGGGCTATCTACTATGATAGAAACCTCACCAAACGAACCAAGTCCTTCGGTCTTCGTTCTTCATCCTTAGCTCCTAGCAAGCTCCTTGAACATACTTGAACTTCTTTCCTTGCTCCGTCGGTCCTCCGGGATCGAGCTTGTTCTCCGGCCTTCCTTGGTCCTTGATGATCCACCCGGGGAGTATGATCCATGGTTCTAGCTCTTTGCAATATATCAAAAGAGCAACTAGAGAACTTGGGATGCTAGTCTAAGTAATCTAGGATGTAGTGGAGGGTGTCTAAGTGTTTGTTGTCTCTTTTCTAATCTCTTCACTTGTTTCTCAACACATGAGAATGTTAGTGAAGAGGAAGAAGATGAAGATGGAAGAAAGCAAGAGGAGGGAGGAACTCAAGAAAGATGAGAGCTCAAAGAGAAATGAAGCATGAAGTGAGAGAAAATCACACACCTTAGTTTTGTGTGTGAATTCTTTCAATAAACATTTAACAACCATGCTTCAATAGTAACTCCAAATGAATTATAAATTCATTTGTGAATTATTAAAGCTTGGTTATCACCATTCCTCCCATACCTTTTACTTTACAACTCATTTCCAATTATTAAATAAAAGGAAAATCCAAAATGAGGTGGCCACCTTCTAGAAGGAAAACTGTAATAAATACGGATTTCCAACTACTGTACAAATATACCGGCAATCGGATAAAAAACCGAACGCCCAAAAGAGATAGAATAACACGAAGAACGTAATACTAGAATATATATATCGAAATACATATATGTAAATTATTAAATCAATACCTGATTTAATAATCTGGCTCAAAACCCGAGCCGGCTAGTATTACAAACTGTCTGATCGAAAATCCGAGTACCAAGTACATCAATTGATTGAACCCTGAACGTATCCAATACGGCTACTGCATCATGTTGCCTGGATCAGGGAAACCTTCTGTGTGGGACTCTAAAGACTCGACAGTACTCTGGCAGTGGGTTTAACCACAAGGACGTCAACGGCACTAGCTGTACATAACGGCTGCCCAGGTACCTGTCGAAAAGGAAGGCCGACGAGCAAGCTCGTCCGAACTCCTACTGAGCCTATCCGTGTCAATATCCGTACATTCTGGTCTCTTCGTCAAAGAGTATCGCATACCGGGTCTAGGGGATGGTGAACGTCAGACCCTAACAACCTGATAAGTCGTGCCGATGTAGCTCAGGACCAATCCGGGAAACTACTGATCAGCCTATCAGTAAATCCCAAGTGCCTTGGCCAAGGTCTTATGGTCCTGACCAATCGAATCACAGTGCGATATCGACTCCCTATACCGGGAGGGACGAATCCCCGACAATCGCTCACTGTCTCCATGTGGCTCGGGACTGAACCCAACCAAAACCTGTTTGCACGACTCAGTAGAGCCGTGGTAGGGTAGTGATCAAAGCTCAGTGGGAACTCACACGAGACAATTGCTGATCTTGGGTCCAAAGACTAACCTGTACACATGTCACCTGAGAACTTCCATCTGACGATAGGTATAGTACCACATGGAAGTTCTCGGCGAGTCCGTCCAGTGTACTCACACCCAGTGAGCACCTGTATACGATCTTAGGTGCATCAGACCAATGGCTGTGGGACCAACCACCCCCCAACAGGGTAGAAACGTATACACCAGTCTACTCTAGAGTATCAATGCCCAGTCTTAATACTCACGCGACTAGGGACCATTTAAGGATGTGCTTATGGACTACCCTGCTCACACAAGTATGATCGCCATCACAATGCAGGTAGTCAAGCAAGATCCTAGGGGCTTTATCTACATGTAACCGCAATATGTAATAATGAGTATGACATATGCCATGTTAAGATAAAGACAAACCACAATAGTATACTACCGTATCGAGCCTTTATCAATATGTGCAAACCAGATATAATAATAATAAATACACATATCCCGATAAAGACAAGTCAAATAATAAACTATAAAACTGAGCAAGATTGTTCTGTACATACATATCCCCAGTATCCATATATATACATATACAATACTGGCCTCTAGGGCATATACATCCAACAATCTCCCACTTGCACTAAAGGCCAGTGATTGGCGTACCGAATACCCAACGTCTGCTCTAAGGTCAGCTGCTGGCGTACCGCATACCCAACATCCCAAAAAGTCGCTCGAACTGTGCTTGAGGGAGGGCCTTTGTAAATGGATCCGCCGTGTTGTCCTTCGTATCCACTCTACGGACCTCGATCTCCTGGCGATCTATGATCTCCCTGATCAGGAGATACCGCCTTAAGATGTGCCTGGATTTTTGATGGGACCGTGGTTCCTTCGCTAAAGCTATAGCCCCATTGTTGTCACAATACACTGGTATTGGATCAACAATGGACGGAACCACCTGAAATTCGGATATGAAATTCTATATCCAGACCGCCTCTTTTGCGGCATCGCTTGCAGCAATGTATTCAGCCTCCATTGTCGAGTCTGCGACAGTATCCTGTTTGGAACTCTTCCAACATACCGCCCCTCCGTTGAGGGTAAACACAAAACCCAAGACAGACTTGCTGTCATCCTTGTCACTCTGGAAGCTTGAGTCGGTAAAGGACTCGACCCTGAGGTCTCCATTACCGTAAATCAGGAACATCTCCTTAGTCCTTCTCAGGTACTTGAGAATGTTCTTTACTGCTGTCCAGTGGTCCTCACCTGGGTTTCACTGATACCGGCTCACCACGCTTAGAGCGTAAGCTACATCTGGTCTTGTACATAGCATCGCATACATTATAGATCCTACCGCTAAAGCGTAGGGTATAGTGCTCATGCGAACCCTCTCCTCGTCTGTCTTGGAAGACATCTCCTTGGAGAGGGTGATTCCGTGCAATGCGGGTATGTTACCGTGCTTGGAATTTTCCATACTAAATCTCTTTAGTACGGTCTTTATGTACCTGGACTGTGAAAGTCCCAGTAATCTCTTGGATCTATCTCTGTAGATCTTGATCCCCAGAATGTACGAGGCATCACCTAGGTCTTTCATAGAGAACCTTTGTGACAAGAATAGCTTGACAGATTATAGCATAGGAATGTCATTTCCTATCAAAAGAATGTCGTCCACGTACAAGACTAGGAACACGACAGTTCGTCCTATAATCTTCTTATAAATACAAGGCTCATCTTCGTTCTTGATGAAGTCAAAGTCTTTGACTGTCTCATCAAAACAGATATTCCAGCTCCGCGATACTTGCTTCAATCCATAAATGGATTTGAGTAACTTGCACACCTTCCCGCTGCTCCCACTGTCAACAAAACCTTCTGGCTGATCCATATAAACGCACTCTTCTAAACTTCCGTTTAGAAAAGCCGTTTTTATGTCCATCTGCCAGATCTCATAGTCATGGAAGGCAGCAATGGCAAGCAGGATCCTAATGGATTTGAGCACAGCCACTGGAGAAAAGGTTTCGTCATAGTCCACTCCTGGTCTTTGACGAAAACCTTTTGCAACGAGTCTAGCCTTATAAGTTTCCACCTGCCCATCTACACCAAGTTTCTTCTTGTAGATCCATTTGCATCCAACGGGTTTTACCATAGGTGGAGCAACTGCCAGGGTCCACACTTTATTGGTGTACATGGACTCCATTTCAGATTGCACAGCATCCAGCCACTTATCAGAGTCCCTACTGATAACGGCCTGCCTGAAACTAGTAGGATCATCTTCTTCCAAGATGCAATCCTCTCGATCCCCATCTATGAGAAAACCGTAGTATCTCTCAGGCGGATGAGAAATCCTAGATCTGTGGAGTGGCTGAGGTTCGTCTGGGATTACTGAATCTTGTGGTTCCTCCAAATCTTCAGTTACATTTTGTGGTTCATGGATTTCTCCCAGTTCTACCGTACTCCCACTAGTTTCTTTTGCAAGAAACTCCCTTTCTAAAAAGGTAGCATGGCGAGATACAAACACCTTCTGTTCCTCAGTGTGGTAGAACAGATATCCTAGTGAATCTTTAGGATATCCCACAAATTTACATAGAACTGACCGTGCCTCAAGCTTGTCCGGTTTTTGTGTTTTCACATAGGCCGGACAACCCAATATCTTAAATCACTTAAGATATGGATTTTGTTCACTCCATATTTGATATGGAGTCTTAGGCACAGATTTGGATGGAACGTAGTTTAGTAAGTATGCAGCTGTTTGAAGCGCATATCCCCAAAAAGAAAGAGGCAACTCAGTGTCACTCATCATGGAGCGAACCATATCCAATAGGGTACGATTCCTCCGCTCCGATACACCGTTGTGCTGTGGTGTATACGGAGGAGTAAGCTGAGAGAGAATTCCATTCTCTTTTAGGTAATATAGGAATTCCATGCTTAAGTACTCCCCTCCTCTGTCAGATCGGAGGATCTTAATACTCTTGCCAGTCTGGTTCTCTACTTCATTTCTATATTCTTTAAATTTCTCAAAAGCTTCAGATTTGTGTTTCATGAGATACACATATCCGAATCTAGAGAGATCGTCAGTGAATGTAATGAAGTACGAGAACCCACCCCTTGAATGTTTAGACATTGGACCACATACATCACTGTGTATGAGTCCCAATAGCTCTGCTGCTCTTTCTCCATGCCCGGTGAACGGAGATTTGGTTATCTTTCCTTTGAGACAAGACTGACAAGTTTCATAAGATGAAAATTCCAACGTATTCAAGAGTCCATCTTTATGTAACTTACTCAATCTTTTCTCTCCGATATGACCAAGTCTACAATGCCACAAGTAGGATTCGTTCGTATCTGAACTTTTCCTCTTGCGTGTGTTTTGTACATTGAGAACTGTGTTTTGATTTAGAACATAGATACCATTACACAATGTACCTTCTGCAACCAGTACCTTATCTAGGTAAATGTTCATGATATTTCTATCAAGAACAAAGTTATATCCATCTTTATCAAGTAAAGAAACTGATATTATGTTGCAAAGCATGGAAGGTACATAGTAGCAATTGTTCAAAATCATAGTATTGCCATTTGGCAACACTAGGTGATATTCACCGACGGCCGCAGCATTAACTTGTGCTCTGTTCCCTACTCTGAGGGACATATCACCAGGTCTAACTATCCTACTTTTTCTCAGTCCCTGCAATAAATTACAGATATGAGATCCTGATCCGGTATCGAGTACCTAGGAGGTAGGACTGACCGAAAAACAGTTCTCAATAACAAGAACACCTGAAGAAGACGCAACAGTATATTTCTTCTTCGATGGGTTTATCAAAGAATTCACACTTTCCTCTTTCCCTTGCTCATACTTATGACAGTTGTCGTAAGTTAGAGCTGAACCGACGTTCCCCAGCTCCGAATAAGAATTCGGATCGGTCAAGCGATACATATTATTATCTTGATTACGGTGTGAAATGGTTGCTATCTGGAGAGAGAGAGGGAAAACACTCAGCGTGCACTCTTGCAAGATTAGATTGGTTTATTAATTTATCTAAGCAGGATGGCTCCCACTGTTTCCTTAAATTCTTCTTCAAACCCTAAAAGAAGAACTAGTCAGGATTAATCGCACGTCACAATACTTGCTTAACCTTTCAGCCAGGCCGGTGTTGGTACTTCGAGGGAGGTTTTCCAACGCTTTCGCGAAGTTCCTTAATTAAATAACCTCTTTTTCCTGGAGGTGTAGCCCCGCTAACACCTTTCTAGACACCTACTTGGTTTATAGCATTGATTGTTAAGTGTGATAATCTCCCGAGAGTAATCCTACTCATCAGTGGGATCGGGATCCAACTATCATTATGTGATGCACTAGATGGAATCCACTCTAGTCACCACACTCCATAAGGTATGCTAAATCTGCAAGTTTCCTGTATATTTGAAACCCCCGATGTCATTTTTACCCCTAGGACCCTAGTGACCTTGACGGAGTCAACAAATCAAAGAGTCCTAGTCAAGTTCAACCCGTCATTATCTGGATTGCGTCAAACCCACCCGCATAACCCTTGACGGAGTCAACAAACGCAGCACGAATACTAAGTGTTACTTGTAGGAAATGACGAAGGGCTACGACTAGGTTTTTGGCGAAAAACCCGTTAATGTAATGAACTTGATATCGTTGAAGGAACCATAGTAGTTTTGTAAATATATAGTGGCGAAAACTTCTACTAAAGAGGTTACTCCCTGTGAAGGGATATCGGCTCTTTCCTCGTCGAATGAGGTGCAGGATATTCCAAACTGAATACCTCGATGCAGAGCAAAAATAGTCGAATATATTAAAGTTATTACCATGACGCAAACTTTTACTCAAGGGGTCACTCCCGGTGAAGGGATCTCGGCCCTTGCCTCATCGAATGAGGTGCAGGATATTCCAAACTGAATACCACTATGCAAAGCAAAAGAGAACATCTGTAATATCAGTTTTTAAAATCTGGTTCCAACAACATCTTTTTAGGTTTTTATCTTGCATTAATTAAAATTAATGCGGCCCCATCAAATTTGTAACTTATCACACCAGAATAGAACGAAAATAAAATGTACGTATATGCCATCCGCATTCGCCATGGGGCCCCGTCATCACTCGTTAGGTTACTTAACTAATGATAGAGCGGGTGCAAAACATATACAACATCTACTAGTATATATATAAGTATATATAACATTCGTCCCAGGCATGATAATAAACAACATCACAGATAACATTACAGAATGGCGGATAATCTTGGAGTCCCGGGTTTCATTTGAGCCACAAATAAAACCCGACATTCCCTGTCGTGTAGATAGCCTGTGCAATGAAAACCTGTACCCCCTACGAGTGCGGCGAATAGCCCGCCAGTTCTCGAACGAAGCCCCCTCCGTCTCAGCTCCATGAGATGCGGGCTTGTTGCCTTCCAGAACCTGGCTATCTGTGCACTCCTCCATGGGGTAATCCTAGTACAGAATATTAAAAAAATATATACAACCGGTGACATCGACCTCAGCCCGGTCGTGCCCCAAAATAATATACAAACGGCAAAGACGGCAATCCACATGTCGGACGCTCACCCCGCAATAACAAATGTACAAATGAATTATAAACTGTATTCTAACATTGCACCACATGCTATCCACCATGACAATCCAACCACAATCACAGCACAAGCATACAACATCAACGCGAATGTCACGTTCGCAAAACCCGTCTAAAAGAATATATAGCAATCAGACGAGTTTTACCGATCTAGTGACATTCCCGGTCGCAGATAAAAGTGAATGTACTGAAATTAAAATACGTATTTTAAAATTACGATCGACTAAACTTTCCAGGTGGGCCCCAAGTATTAAACCAACACGGTAACAAAAATGGGCCCAAAAAGAAAATATTCCAGAAACCACAATTCTAAAAATAAGAGGCCCAGAAAAAATTTGATCACGTGGGCCCCCAAAATGGCCGCGGATCCACCGCCAATAGGGGGTTTGCCCGGTGGATCCACGGCGGTTTAGAGGGCTCACGTGCCAAATTTTTTTCTGTCGTCTTATAAAAGCCTGCATGATTTTCTTAGAGCAAAAAATTGATTTTTCGAGCACTTTAAAAATTGACAGAAACATCATGTAAGGAAATGCAGTTTTTGAAAAATCCCGTCGATCGTTATTCTAAACACGATTTAACAAGCTAGTATAGGTTTTATGGGTGGCTCTGATACCATGAAGGGTTACCCTAGTGCCCCGGCCAACTTCCGTGGCCAAATACGGAACAAAAATTTTCTTGCGAACAAAAACTTGGCACTAGAATAAAACTTAACCGAATCTTTTCCATAAAACTAACTAGCTAAAGAAGAAGGGCTATCTACTATGATAGAAACCTCACCAAACGAACCAAGTCCTTCGGTCTTCTTTCTTCATCCTTAGCTCCTAGCAAGCTCCTTGAACATGCTTGAACTTCTTTCCTTACTTCGTCGGTCCTCCAGGATCGAGCTTGTTCTCCGGCCTTCCTTGGTCCTTAATGATCCACCCGGGGAGTATGATCCATGGCTCTAGCTCTTTGCAATATATCAAAAGAGCAACTAGAGAACTTGGGATGCTAGTCCAAGTAATCTAGAATGTAGTGGAGGGTGTCTAAGTGTTTGCTATCTCTTTTCTAACCTCTTCACTTGTTTCTCAACACATGAGAATGTTAGTGAAGAGGAAGAAGATGAAGATGGAAGAAAGCAAGAGGAGGGAAGAACTCAAGAAAGATGAGAGCTCAGAGAGAAATGAAGCATGAAGCGAGAGAAAATCACACACCTTAGTTTTGTGTGTGAATTCTTTCAATAAACAATTAACAACCATGCTTCAATAGTAACTCCAAATAAATTATAAATTCATTTGTGAATTATTAAAACATGGTTATCACCATTCCTCCCATACCTTTTACTTTACACCTCATTTCCAATTATCAAATAAAAGGAAAATCCAAAATGAGGTGGCCACCTTCTAGAAGGAAAACTGTAATAAATACGGATTTCCAACTACTGTACAAATATACCGGCAATCAGATAAAAATCCGAACGCCCAAAAGAGATAGAATAATACGAAGAACGTAATATTAGAATATATATATCGAAATACATATATGTAAATTTTTAATCAACACCTGATTTAATAATCCGGCTCAATACCCGAGCCGGCTAGTATTACAAACTGTCCGATCGAAAATTCGAGTACCAAGTACATCAATCGATCGAACCCTGCACGTATCGAATACGGCTACTGCATCGTTTTGCCTGGATCAGGGAAACTCTCTGTGTGGGACTCTAAAGACTCGACAGTACTCTGGCAGTTGGTTTAACCACAAGCACGTCAGCGGCACTAGCTGTACGTAACGGCTGCCCAGGTACTAGTCGAAAAGGAAGGCCGACGAGCAAGCTTGTCCGAACTCCTACTGAGCCTATCCGTGACAATATCCGTACAGTCCGGTCTCTTCATCAAAGAGTATCGCATACCGGGTCTAGGGGATGGTGAATGTCAGACCATAACAACCTGATAAGTCGTGCCGATGTGGCTCAAGACCAATCCGGGAAACTACTGATCAACATATCAGTAAATCCCAAGTGCCTTGGCCAAGGTCTTATGGTCCTGACCAATCGAATCACAGTGCGATATCGACTCCTTATACCGGGAGGGACGAATCCCCGACAATCGCTCACTGCCTCCATGTGGCTCGGGACTGATCCCAACCAAAACCTGTTTGCACGACTCAGTAGATCCGTGGAAGGGTAGTGATAAAAGCTCAGTGGGAACTCACACGAGACAAATGCTGATCTCGGGTCCAAAAACTAACCTGTACACATGTCACCTGAGAACTTCCATCTGACGATAGGTATAGTACCACATAGAAGTTCTCGGCGAGTCCGTCCAGTGTACTCACACCCAGTGAGCACCTGTATACGATCTTAGGTTCATCAGGCCAATGGCTGCGGGACCAACCACCCCCCGAGGGGGCAGAAATGTATATACCAGTCTACTCTGGAGTATCAATACCCAGTCTCGATACTCACGCGACTAAGGACCATTTTGTTAGTGTATATGCCCTAGAGGCCATTACTATATCATACTAGTTTGTATATTACTTAATGGAAGCTTGGGATATTCACAGTTGTATAAACAATCTTGCTCAAAATGGTAGTATGCTACTTGGTTTGTTTCTACTTTAATGTGTACATGTGTTTATTTTTTTATATCATCTATACGCATTAGTGGAGCCCTTAGGATCTTTGCTTGATTACCAGCGTTGTGATGGCAGTCACACTCATGGGGGCTGGGTAATCCATAAGCACATCCTTATATAGGTCCCTAGTCGCAGGACTATCAAGACAGGGCATCGATACTCCGGAGTAGACTAGCGCATGCGCTTCTCATCCCAGCAGGGGAGCCGGTATGTCCCACAGCCGTCAGTACGTCGTACTTGAGATAGTATGCAGGTGCTCGTTACGTTACGAGTACACTGGACAGGACTCGTCGGGAACTGACTGGTTGGTATTATACCTATCGTCAGTTATCAGTTCCCAGGTGACATGAGTACAGCTTAGTCCGCTGACTTGACACTGTCACTTCTCCTCGAGTGTGTTCCCACTGTACTTTGATTACTACCCTACCACGGCTCAAAGGAGTCGTGCAAACAGGTAGTAGTTGGGTGCAGTCCCGAAGCACTTGGAGGCAGTGACGGTTAGACAGGATTCGTCTCTCCCGGTATTGGGGGTTGACATCGCGCTGTGTCTAGGAGAGCCATTACACGAGTAGTCCCTGGCCAGGGCAAGCGAGATATACTGGTAGGTTTCCAGTGCTATCTTAGGGTGTTCTGGGCTTCACTCCGACACGACTTGTACCGCTATTAGAGGACTGACGTTTACCGCCCCCCTAGGCCCGCCATGCGATGTATCAGACAAACAGACCGGACTGTACGGAGATTGTCACATTCAGGCTCAGTAGGAGTTCAGATGGATTTCACCTCGTCAGTCTTCTTGTCGGCATCTACCTGGGGACCGTTACGCACAGCTAGTGCCGCTTGCGGTCTGTGGTTAAATCCACTGCCAGCGTAGTGTCGAGTCTTTAGAGTCCCACACAGAGAGCTATTCGCCTTTAGGCAAAAGAATAGAGGTTGCATGGTTTTATGATAGGGTTCGGTCACATCTGTGCACTTGTGCACGTTTAGTGTCCGGACAGTTAACACTAGCGGGCTTCGGTTTAAACCAGATCCTAGTGTACGTTTTGGGATTGGTTTTATCTCGTATGTATTCGTGTTCCTCGGAACGCGGATGCGGGTGTGTATGCACAGTTGACAGAGAGACAGAGGCAGAGGATTCTCATTAGGGTTGTTGACTGTTGACTATTGACTTTTTTCTAAATCCTAATGAGAATATGAAATATAATTAACAATAATATTAATTAAGTATTATAGTGACATGGTTGTTGAGGGGTTGACTTTGTTGACTTGTTGACTTAGTTGACCGGTTGACAAGGTTGGACTAGTTGACCATCATCATGACAATGGCTATCATTTTATGGCAAAGTCTTTTGCTTGCTTGTTTCTCTTGTGCAAAATGAGTGCATGAAATGATATGGCCATTTTGATTTAAACCATCACATAATACTTGATTGCTATTATTGGTTATGATGGTTTTGGATTATGAGAGCCAAGAGGGAAAAGTCTTGCTCATTCTCTCATTTGCTTTCTCTCTCTTGCTTGAGCTCTCACCCTCTTCCTCTTGCTCTCTCTCTTTCTCTAGTCTATGGTTCACTTGTCTCATGTGTTGAGAAGCAAGAACCATAGAGAAAAATCCCAACACACTCTTCTCTACTCACTCTAGTTCACAAGGTTTAGCAAACCGAGTGAACTAGTTTCTTCAAAGTTCGAAGAAGAAGCCAAAGGTAGAAGCTTTCGGGTGGATCGATCTTCGGCGCAAGGAGACGACGGGGTGAAGCTGATCCGTACACCATCGAGAGTTGAAGACGAAGGAGTTCAAGAAAGAAAGGTATAACCCCCTAACTGAGTAGTTAACAACTCCTAGTTAGGTTGTTAGTTAGATGTTTAACAAAGATCCGTTTTGAGTCCATGTTACCGCCTCTAGAAAATCGTTTTTCATCAAATTCCGCAAGCCCGTAAGTACCGAGAGAGGTAGCATGGACTTACAATGGTATCAGAGCCTAGTTAAACACTACCTAACATGTTAGCATAGTAACTAGAAATTCGATCGGAGAAAAAGTCGCGAAATACACCCGAATATCAAGCTTGCTGTCGGTTTTTAAAGTTCTGTAAAAATAATAAATCATGCTTCAAAAATCGACTTAGGGTTTTTATAGTGCACAGAAGAAAAACGATCCAGAGATCTCATCAAAGTGCCGCGGAAACGCGGCAAGAGCTTGCTCTTGCCGCGGTTCCGCGGCCGATTTAACTCTTCTGTGGATTTTCTTCACTGCAGTATACTTATGGGGTATTTTGGGATTTTTGGTATATGTTTTTTCAGCCCAGATTTTCCAGAAAGAAAAATTTGTTTTTGGGGCTTTAAAAACCGTATTTTGATCGAGTTTCTAATGACTTAAGCTGACGGGTATTTATCTGTGATGTGATATTTGTATTGAACGTCTGCTAATCGCTATATGTCGATTAGTGGGGGTTATACAAATCTGTGATCTGTAATGTTGCTGGTATGTGTATATGAATTTATTGGATTGTCGCGGGTGAATAGCCGGGGGGTTGTGAGACGAGAGTTTTCTTTTCTTTCAATTCATGTATATTTGTAAATTGATGTAATATTATTTGTATGGCCGCACAACCGGGTCGGGGTTGTAGCCGTCATTGTATAATTTCTTTTTACTGTTTTTGCTCCTAGGATAGACCCATGGAGGGGGTGCACAAACTACCGGGTATCTCGAAGTGCCGAGTGGCCTACTCACAGTGTTGAGGGAGGTTACTCTGCTTCGGGTACTTGGCGGGTAGTTTTCCGCACCCGTAGGGGTCTTGGGTGGGGTATTGGCTATTCACCGCGACCGTGTAATCTGGTTTTCGTTACAGGCTCGTACGAATTGCGGATTCCTAGTATATCCAATGTATTCATCTGTGATCTGAAATGGCTATCATTGCAATATATATCTATATATGATATTATTTAGGCGTTGCTTATGTTTTACAGCCGCGCTAGCCCAGCCCACGCTCTGTCGTTCGTTAAGTAACCTAACGGGTAATGATGGGGCCCCGTGGAGAATACGAATGGCATAAGCGTACGTCATATTTTGGTTGTTTTCTGCAATGCTAGGATTAATTGATGGGACGCATTAAAAGAACTAATGTGTCACGACCCGAAAGTACGGAACATGACCGGCACTTAAACTACGAACGTCTCGAGGCATACGTAATCTAAGTAAACCGAAAACCCAGAAATCCAAACCAAGAAAAGAAGTAGAGTGCAAGAAAAACCAAATTAAAGCAAGTAGTTTCAATAGCATAAGCCGAATTATGCGGTTTTTTAAAAACATCAAAAATTTACTGAAAATTTCGGCAGAGTCTCCTTTGTAAATACTGGCCCCCAAACGGGATACAACATGAATAGTATACGAAATCAAGAAAAAGGCATCCCCAAGCGGGAGCTAGCTCTTCGTCAATCGACGGTCACAACCACACAAGCAATATAATATACAACGCCAACGGCGAGGATCAAAACTCAAAAGGAAACTCAAAACCACCAGAAATATAACGAGCGACTCTAAGGTCGAAAGAATAAACAACACTGGTCTCTATCTCAAAAATCCATGTTTGGTTGATGGAACTTCTAGATACAACAGAATAATGATATACAAGATATAATGATGGGTGCGATACAAATAAACCCACCTACTAGCAAGTCACCCGGAAATGGAAAGAGTGCCAGCAAGCCGTAATGAAACCTGTACGGCGAAACCTGCAAGAACTGTGGCACAACGGGGGTGAGTTGCCAACTCGTGAGTAGAAAACATCTACGCACAGAAATCGCATAAATAACGCAACCTAGGTCAATGATCATAATGTATCCTCAAATATATGAATAACACGTAGCCTATAACAAGGCTAGGGTAAATATCTAATCCTAGTGTAATCTCATGTGCCCGTGTCAGTGCCTCAGGTAGCAATATATCATATGGATGATGTATGAATGCATAAAACATAATGCATGTACTGAATAAAACTGGTTTCATAAATCAGTGAGATTTCTGTATTTTAAAAGAAATGAGGTACCATATATGAAATCAGCATAAAACAGTGCCCAGCATCAACACAAAACAAGTGTCCAAATACCTCGATATCTCTGTGTCACAATCTATGTACCTCAAGTCTCAATATCTAGGGCGCCGTCAGTCCAGACCGGCCCCTACCATCCATCTCAAGACCACGACGGTATTCTCCGGATATCCGACGCGTCGGGTAATATCACCGGTAGGTAGTGCTCCCCTGCCAGGCTCACATCGTCATCATCACGAGCTTCTTGCCCCGGGGTACCTTACCGGGTCCACCATGTACCCGAAACGGTTCATCCGCCTCCTCGAATCGGGTCTCGAAATCCATCAGCAAACTCATGGTGGGCGACTCATACATCATGGGAAAACCGCACTTTTTATTTTAAAAGAGAGAAAACAGTTTATATATGTTTTGCGGTTTTCCTCCAAATCCAGAAAATATCATGGAAATCGAATCATCAATAGGATGTAAAACCATGACTATAAGCATGAGAATCCATGAATACGGCATAACAATGAATAACAGTATGCATGAAGCGACAAGTAATAACTACAATGTCTAATATGGCATATAAGGGAAGTACACTAATATCATGTCAAAACTACTAGCTAACAAGCTAAGTCAAGCAAATATATCATCTAAAGTGTACGTGACATGGCAATTACCGATGAAGATGTGTGTGAGCCGGCAAGTAGGTGTACGTGGTACATATGCATCATCGGTAATGGTGCTGGTGTCCTAACAGCATGATATCAATAATAGAATATGCAGCAAAATAAGTATGCGAGGCAGAGCGAACAGCAATAATGTGCGGGAGCTGAAACTAGACACAACGATAAGTAATCTGCATTAATCTAATATAAGTCCTACAAATTGGTGCCTTTTGAAATAACACGAATCATGGGGTTTTGAAAATAGGGGCTACGGTGTTTTTATGAAAAGATACGTCTTTTGAAATATCCGTAAGATCCCTTGGGCTGTCTTTTAAAATACCCACGATTCGTTAGTTTTGAAATAGGTAGGGTCTAATCTAATCTAACAACTACGCTAAACTATACGGCTGAACTGACAAGCTGAACTACAGGTAAGGAAACCGCCTATCATCTGAGTCGATACATATACATACCTGTATATGTATAGTCGGTGATCCCGCCTCAATAATATCATATCCATAACCAGACATCCCAAGTCAAGAGTGCGGATCAATCATCAATATAGCTCGTACGTAAATCCGTCGTACGGCATCCCAAATCTAGGTACGGGTCAATATCACATTCATCATACTATTCACCTGGTATCCTCTTTATCAATTATCATGATCGGGGTACTGATCTACATCTAGTACAATACTGATACCGCCTAAGTATGCATGCAGGTGTAAGAATCACTACGCCAAAAGACCCGCTAAAACATCATGTCGTATATCAATACGAACTAAATCACATCACCGATCTCCTGGCCTCAAGCCCAATCTCATCGACTCATCTTAAATTCCAAATACTATTCTCAAATCCGTATGTGAACACATAGTCCTATACCCATGTGAACCCATAACTATAAAGAATCCCATGAGCACATATCAATAGGAATGTATGCAAGTATGTATGTGTGTATGTGTAGTGCAACACTACCCTAGGGTTCGCAACGCTAAAATAATCCAACACACCAATATCCATCCTAAGCATCGTTATTAATCCCAAATAACATAAATAATTGTTGGTGTGTATACGCATCCGTATACACCACCACGGACTGCGGGGGTGCTATACGCCATCCACCCGACTTCTCCCCGTAGATATAAATCTACTCACCTGGTTCTCGCTCGCCGGTGCTGACGTCGCCACGCGCTTGCTTGTCGTCTCGAAGTCCGAATGGGGTACCTACATATCATAACGCACCGTATCGCATTAAAACTAAATTCGAAATCGAAACGGCATACGAAAATCAAATCGGCACGCGTATCACGCATAGGTCCAAACCTATCGCCTACGCATGCAAGAATAGTCAAACCAACCCTCGATGTCGATGTACAAACGTCAAACCATCGAGAAAAATCCAATCACACTCATTTGCACATTCACGAACACTAATTTTAATATAAACTAGGTTAAAACTCACAAAAACGCCAATTTCACTTCAAAAGTCATTTTTCCGAAAATCTAGCAAGCACAATTCGCCGTTTTTGTACAAAACACGATATTTAAATGAATGTAGCGGCCAATATATTTATTAAATATCTTAAATAAGTCGTATAAACAATTTCCGGAATTTAATCTCATTAAATTCCAAAAATCCTAATATTCTAGTTTACAAAAATACCCTTTTTAACAATTTCAAAGCAAAAATGTACAAACTACAATCTAGCTTAGATTTGCATGATCTGAAGCATTAAACCACACTTAATAAAGTTAATGAAGTCATGAAAACCCTAAACACATTTTTAATCCCAAGAATTTAACAAATTTCAAAAACCTAGTAAGCAATTTAGCAAATTAACACAATTTTAAAACTAACCATTCACACTAGCTACTAACCTTGTATTATCATGACAACAAAGCCTAAATATAACACACAACCATACACTAATTTTATAAAACCCTAACTTGCAATCAAATTCACAACTTGAATTCCAAAACTTGCAATTAAACTCACATAACCAAATTAACACTTAAGTAAATTAGCTTAAGAAATTAGTAACAAATTAAGCAACAAAAAGTTTAGAATTATACCCAAAAACATATGAAGATCCACAAGCATCCATGGCCCTCCAAAATGCTCTCTTTTCACAAGGATACATGCTATACGGGCTAAGCTAAAATGGGTAGGAGTCGGATTTGGATTTAGATTTGAATTTGCATGGATTTTGAAGTGATTTGTGGATTTTTTTTGATGAAGAAAGAGTGGGATTTGAAGGGGGGGCTGCTGCTGTTGGGAGGCCAGAAATGGGAGTGAGGAGAGAGAGGGAGGAAGAGAAAATGCAAGGGAGGAAAGTCAAGGTCAAGGTAAGGTCAAAAGTCCACCTAATTCACCCATTTTCTTTTCTTTTCTTTCATTTCTTTTCCTTTGAAATCAAGTGGGGAAAAATTATGGTGGGTGCTGAATTCAACCATGGGGAGGAGTAAGTGGGGGTGTGTGGGTGTGGGTACGGGTGTGGGGTGATGAAAAATAATAAATACAATACCCCAAACATCCATTTACGCTAAAAAAAGGCCTTTTTTCTTCAATAATTTCTAAACCGTTTTGGCAAATGATTTTGTTCCAAAAACCACATGATAAAATTTTATTTAATGTTTTATGATGCACAAAATTTGTTTCAACTCATTCCGATTTGTAATTTTCCCTAATTAAATGTATTAGTGACGGCTTAAAATAATAATAAAATAATATTTTTTTCAGAAAATTTGAAATTTCACCAGCGGCTCAATAAACACCAAATAATAGCAATTACATAGCTAGAATATGTATATTTAATTTTTATAATAAGATATTTGTATTTTGACTTTTTACAGAAAACCCCCTTATTTTACCGATTTTTCGAAATTTCACCGAAACGATTTTCAAAACGTTACAATCTTCCCCCCTTAAAGAAATTCGGTCCCCGAATTTAAATTAAAACTCTCCCTAAATACTACAACATCAAAACCAAAACCATCAAGTCGTCGGGGCTTTGAAATTGTAAATACATAAAACAAATCGTAGCACAGCGCATGCACATGAAAAATGAGTATATAACTCAAATCACAACTCCGTCAAGCATCCCGCAATCATCGGAATCATGGGGAAGACATCAATGCCAAATCCAAAGCAAAACCAATATGATATAACTCGAAACTATACATGTAAATATCGAATCTATATATGTAAGTATCTGAAGGAAATGCATGCCAAATCTCTTTAAGTCGCTGTGCATGCGTATAACACTGCACAGTGGCGGACGTCTATCATAAGGAAATAACTATATACATATATACCTTTGTTTGAAATGTACGTTCCGCCGTTTTGGAAACAATTTAGAAGGGTCTCCTTGTTTTAAACATTTCGTGTCATATCAGACACGTAGGTAAATACTGAGGCTATAGCTCACTTTTTGGAAATCCCTTCAATAACTATCAATGCATGCAAAATATATTCAGGTACTGTCCTCTGACTAGTCCTGCTCAGTACGAAAACACATAGCAATATCATAAAAACGTACTGCTCTATACGAAATAAATCCCAAAATATGCACATGAATGCTACGTGCGTCTGGTACGTACGGAAATCAAAATCCATGAATGTGCCATACATGTGCACAGAAACAACATCTAAGTGCATCGGGTGTGCACGAAACATCTGTCGTAGGCAACGTGTTTGCCTGACAGCAAAATCAGGTGCATCTGACATGCACGAAAAATCTCGAATTAGTGCATCTGGTGTGCACCAAATCGCATCTCGTAACAGGCGCCCAACAGGCGCTAAAAATCCAATTCGGTGCATAAAATGCACAAAACAAATGTCGAGCATCACCCTCGAAATCGAAATCCAGTGTATCCAAGTGCACAAAATACATGTCACTGCACTGCCAGCATATATAAACTATACAGAGTGCAGGAACCAAATCGCGTGCGTGCATACGCACAAAATCAACTCAACTGTTTAAAACCGTAAAATCACAAACATGTGAAACTAAAGCATGAAAAAGATATCAAGTGCAACACTGTGCAAAGATCGCAAATCCTCAATCATCAAAATCAAATCATACGAATAAATCACCCAAAACATCGAAATCAATAATGGCGGAACAGTACCGCTCAAGCGCATCCTCTAAGAATCTCGGCCAACTGTCACGGTCCCTAGTGGGACGTCTCGTCGATAATCATGAACTCTGGCCTGCTGGTGTGCGTAACATGACCACTCCTGGGTCCAAGTCTTCTCCGTGGATTACCAATCTCACAATCCATCGGCTCATCGGCCCTGTCAAGGCAGCATATCACTGGCGTCGGCCTCTGGCTCTCTGAATGCACGTGACACATCTGATCCTGGGTGCAAATATCATTGCATCAGTGGCCTAGATGGAATCCTGCTCATGGTCTATTCCATGCCTCGTCTCTGCCAACTGTCCGGAAGTCGTTGTCCTTTCCTATATCTGCATCTTGCTCTGGAACGACTGCATACTCATCGCGACTCCTTCTGGAAGGAATATCCAAGTACAATGCCTCGGCATGCGCATCGCATCTCTGATGTCGGCGGAGGGGAACGTCATCATATCCAGGTATGTACGAACCTCTTACTCCACTTTTTCTCTAATGTCGACTGCTTCGGACTCGTCCCGTCGTGGCTGCATGGACTGAGCTCCAACGGCTATCCTCGTATCTGGAATCTCCCAAGAAATGCATCTCACCACCTAGCATCCGAATTAAGTCGAGCCATCCAATCGATTCGTCAAAACCTCATAATCCCCCAAGAGCTCAACCTCTTGGGCACAGTTTAATAGTATCGAGTACATACCACAGCATCGGTGGTCCAGCCGTAGAAGGGCAAACCCAAGCCTCACTAATGGCGCCGTAGAACTGCCGCAAACCCGAAGGTTTAAAGGCTTTCACACGGTCATTAAGTCGAGTTAGGGTTTCATTCTTCTAGAGGGACCATAGAATTGCCTGCATGTCTTTCCGACTACTTTAAACTTGGAATAATAGGTTTCTGACATTCGATCGTCTCTGTCGACTCCCAACGTCTCCGCGTGAAGTCGTCTCTAGCTGGAATCAATCTATCTGATGACCTCGCATCGGGGTAGGCGAACGAACCACCTGTCCTAGTCATTCATCATCGGGTGACTAGCGACCTTCTATCATCTATTAGTACAACTCGCCCCGCAATAGCTCCAACATATGGGGCGATATCTCGTCGCTCGCAGCAACCACTGGCTTGCTCGTCTGCATGCTGAACAGTGCCTCAATCATCAGGAGTAAGCAACACACCAACGGTCATCAAAATCTGGCTGGCCTCTATCATTGGCTCAATTCCCTAGTGTCGATCAGCGCCTCCGAGTAACCTCATAAAGGCGATCCGCCAAACACTCGTGGCACGGAAACACAGTAAAAAGATACATCTCTGCAATCGTGTGTCGCCGGAATTTCGCCCTGGTCATTCCTCGTTCGTGACGAGCTTGTGCTGACCGCAACTCTAGCCGTAGCTCTCCCTGCCCGTAACCGTAGTAGCAAAACCAAACTGGTACCGATGAGGCTAGATCAGGAAGGAATATAATACTGAACAAAGAAATGTACATCCTAAGGCTCCTTAAGTGGAGTGGCGTGTCGTAAATATGCCGCGGAACATACCAACGGTACGTCACTCTACTTTAGTCACCTATTCCATCAACCAAGGGTCATCCTACGCTCCGAAGGTAAAACCTAACGCTCTGATACCAACTTTGTCACGACCCGAAAGTACGGAATATGACCGGCACTTAAACTACGAACGTCTCGAGGCGTACGTAATCTAAGTAAACCGAAAACCCAGAAATCCAAACCAAGAAAAGAAGTAGAGTGCAAGAAAAACCAAATTAAAGCAAATAGTTTCAATAGCATAAGCCGAATTATGCGGTTTTTTAAAAAACATCAAAAATTTACTGAAAATTTCGGCAGAGTCTCCTTTGTAAATACTGGCCCCCAAACGGGATACAACATGAATAGTATACGAAATCAAGAAAAAGGCATCCCCAAGCGGGAGCTAGCTCTTCGTCAATCGACGGTCACAACCACACAAGCAATATAATATACAACGCCAACGGCGAGGATCAAAACTCAAAAGGAAACTCAAAACCACCAGAAATATAACGAGCGACTCTAAGGTCGAAAGAATAAACAACACTGGTCTCTATCTCAAAAATCCATGTTTGGTTGATGGAACTTCTAGATACAACAGAATAATGATATACAAGATATAATGATGGGTACGATACAAATAAACCCACCTACTAGCAAGTCACCCGGAAATGGAAAGAGTGCCAGCAAGCCGTAATGAAACCTGTACGGCGAAACCTGCAAGAACTGTGGCACAACGGGGGTGAGTTGCCAACTCGTGAGTAGAAAACATCTACGCACAGAAATCGCATAAATAACGCAACCTAGGTCAATGATCATAATGTATCCTCAAATATATGAATAACACGTAGCCTATAACAAGGCTAGGGTAAATATCTAACCCGAGTGTAATCTCATGTGCCCGTGTCAGTGCCTCAGGTAGCAATATATCATATGGATGATGTATGAATGCATAAAACAGAATGCATGTACTGAATAAAACTGGTTTCATAAATCAGTGAGATTTCTGTATTTTAAAAGAAATGAGGTACCATATATGAAATCAGCATAAAACAGTGCCCAGCATCAACACAAAACAAGTGTCCAAATACCTCGATATCTCTGTGTCACAATCTATGTACCTCAAGTCTCAATATCTAGGGCGCCGTCAGTCCAGACCGGCCCCTACCATCCATCTCAAGACCACGACGGTATCCTCCGGATATCCAACGCGTCGGGTAATATCACCAGTAGGTAGTGCTCCCCTGCCAGGCTCACATCGTCATCATCACGAGCTTCTTGCCCCGGGGTACCTTACCGGGTCCACCATGTACCCGAAACGGTTCATCCGCCTCCTCGAATCGGGTCTCGAAATCCATCAGCAAACTCATGGTGGACGACTCATACATCATGGGAAAACCGCACTTTTTATTTTAAAAGAGAGAAAACAGTTTATATATGTTTTGCGGTTTTCCTCCAAATCCAGAAAATATCATGGAAATCGAATCATCAATAGGATGTAAAACCATGACTATAAGCATGAGAATCCATGAATACGGCATAACAATGAATAACAGTATGCATGAAGCGACAAGTAATAACTACAATGTCTAATATGGCATATAAGGGAAGTACACTAATATCATGTCAAAACTACTAGCTAACAAGCTAAGTCAAGCAAATATATCATCTAAAGTGTACGTGACATGGCAATTACCGATGAAGATGTGTGTGAGCCGGCAAGTAGGTGTACGTGGTACATATGCATCATCGGTAATGGTGCTGGTGTCCTAACAGCATGATATCAATAATGGAATATGCAGCAAAATAAGTATGCGAGGCAGAGCGAACAGCAATAATGTGCGGGAGCTGAAACTAGACACAACGATAACTAATCTGCATTAATCTAATATAAGTCCTACAAATTGGTGCCTTTTGAAATAACACGAATCATGGGGTTTTGAAAATAGGGGCTACGGTGTTTTTATGAAAAGATACGTCTTTTGAAATATCCGTAAGATCCCTTGGGCTGTCTTTTAAAATACCCACGATTCGTTAGTTTTGAAATAGGTAGGGTCTAATCTAATCTAACAACTACGCTAAACTATACGGCTGAACTGACAAGCTGAACTACAGGTAAGGAAACCGCCTATCATCTGAGTCGATACATATACATACCTGTATATGTATAGTCGGTGATCCCGCCTCAATAATATCATATCCATAACCAGACATCCCAAGTCAAGAGTGCGGATCAATCATCAATATAGCTCGTACGTAAATCCGTCGTACGGCATCCCAAATCTAGGTACGGGTCAATATCACATTCATCATACTATTCACCTGGTATCCTCTTTATCAATTATCATGATCGGGGTACTGATCTACATCTAGTACAATACTGATACCGCCTAAGTATGCATGCAGGTGTAAGAATCACTACGCCAAAAGACCCGCTAAAACATCATGTCGTATATCAATACGAACTAAATCACATCACCGATCTCCTGGCCTCAAGCCCAATCTCATCGACTCATCTTAAATTCCAAATACTATTCTCAAATCCGTATGTGAACACATAGTCCTATACCCATGTGAACCCATAACTATAAAGAATCCCATGAGCACATATCAATAGGAATGTATGCAAGTATGTATGTGTGTATGTGTAGTGCAACACTACCCTAGGGTTCGCAACGCTAAAATAATCCAACACACCAATATCCATCCTAAGCATCGTTATTAATCCCAAATAACATAAATAATTGTTGGTGTGTATACGCATCCGTATACACCACCACGGACTGCGGGGGTGCTATACGCCATCCACCCGACTTCTCCCCGTAGATATAAATCTACTCACCTGGTTCTCGCTCACCGGTGCTGACGTCGCCACGCGCTTTCTTGTCGTCTCGAAGTCCGCATGGGGTACCTACATATCATAACGCACCGTATCGCATTAAAACTAAATTCGAAATCGAAACGGCATACGAAAATCAAATCGGCACGCGTATCACGCATAGGTCCAAACCTATCGCCTACGCATGCAAGAATAGTCAAACCAACCCTCGATGTCGATGTACAAACGTCAAACCATCGAGAAAAATCCAATCACACTCATTTGCACATTCACGAACACTAATTTTAATATAAACTAGGTTAAAACTCACAAAAACGCCAATTTCACTTAAAAAGTCATTTTTCCGAAAATCTAGCAAGCACAATTCGCCGTTTTTGTACAAAACACGATGTTTAAATGAATGTAGCGGCCAATATATTTATTAAATATCTTAAATAAGTCGTATAAACAATTTCCGGAATTTAATCTCATTAAATTCCAAAAATCCTAATATTCTAGTTTACAAAAATACCCTTTTTAACAATTTCAAAGCAAAAATGTACAAACTACAATCTAGCTTAGATTTGCATGATCTAAAGCATTAAACCATACTTAATAAAGTTAATGAAGTCATGAAAACCCTAAACACATTTTTAATCCCAAAAATTTAACAAATTTCAAAAACCTAGTAAGCAATTTAGCAAATTAACACAATTTTAAAACTAACCATTCACACTAGCTACTAACCTTGTATTATCCTGACAACAAAGCCTAAATATAACACACAACCATACACCAATTTTATAAAACCCTAACTTGCAATCAAATTCATAACTTGAATTTCAAAACTTGCAATTAAACTCACATAACCAAATTAACACTTAAGTAAATTAGCTTAAGAAATTAGTAACAAATTAAGCAACAAAAAGTTTAGAATTATACCCAAAAACATATGAAGATCCACAAGTATCCATGGCCCTCCAAAATGCTCTCTTTTCACAAGGATACATGCTATACGGGCTAAACTAAAATGGGTAGGAGTCGGATTTGGATTTAGATTTGAATTTGCATGGATTTTGAAGTGATTTGTGGATTTTTTTTGATGAAGAAAGAGTGGGATTTGAGGGGGGGCTGCTGCTGTTGGGAGGCCAGAAATGGGAGTGAGGAGAGAGAGGGAGGTAGAGAAAATGCAAGGAGGAAAGTCAAGGTCAAGGTAAGGTCAAAAGTCCACCTAATTCACCCATTTTCTTTTCTTTTCTTTCATTTCTTTTCCTTTGAAATCAAGTGGGGAAAAATTATGGTGGGTGCTGAATTCAGCCATGGGGAGGAGTAAGTGGGGGTGTGTGGGTGTGGGTACGGGTGTGGGGTGATGAAAAATGATAAATACAATACCCCAAACATCCATTTACGCTAAAAAAAAGCCTTTTTTCTTCAATAATTTCTAAACCGTTTTGGCAAATGATTTCGTTCCAAAAACCATATGATAAAATTTTATTTAATGTTTTATGATGCACAAAATTTGTTTCAACTCATTCCGATTTGTAATTTTCCCTAATTAAATGTATTAGTGACGGCTTAAAATAATAATAAAATAATATTTTTTTCAGAAAATTTGAAATTTCACCAGCGGCTCAATAAACACCAAATAATAGCAATTACATAGCTAGAATATGTATATTTAATTTTTATAATAAGATATTTGTATTTTGACTTTTTACAGAAAACCCCCTTATTTTACCGATTTTTCGAAATTTCACCGAAACGATTTTCAAAACGTTGCATAGTGCAAGAAAATAAACCAAGTAAAAGTCGTTGGAACACTTTCAAAAACCACTCGGTTCTTTTCAAAACCAACTTTTAAATGCGGAGTTTGAGCCACTCCTTTTAAAAGCTATCTCGTTCCATCGATTATATCAAGTTCATTACGTTCACGGTTTCGCCAAAACCATTCGTAGCCCTCCGTCGTTTCACATGAATAGTCAATAGTATTCAAGCTATGTATGTTGGCCAAAGTCAAGGTATAGTGATTGGTAGCTATTGGGTATTTATGTGCAGCATAGATAGATGCGTTGGTTTGGGACAGTCGTACTGCCATTTTGGCCAAAGTCAAGGGTAGGTACGGGTGGGTCCAAATTAACCTGGATAATGATGGGTAGAACTTGACATGGGGCAAAAATCCACATCGGGAGTTTCATAAGTACTGAAACTTGCTAGCACTGCATACCATTTGGAGTGTGATGATTCTGGTAGGATTCCTTCAGTTTTGTCACGCGATGATATTTGGATCCCGATCCTACTGTGAGTATATGCTACTCCTCGGGAAATTTCTCACTAAACGATCAATGCTATAAACCTAGTAGGTGTCTAGAAAGGTGTTAGCGGGGATATGCCCCCAGGGAAAAGAGGTTCTTAAATTAAGGAACTTCGCGAAAGCGTTGGAAAACCTCCCTCGAAGTACCGACACTGGCCTGGCTGAACGGTTAAGCAAGTATTGTGCGGTGAGATTGATCCCGACTAATTCTTCCTTTTTGGTTTGAGGAGGGATTCGAGAAACAGTGGGAGCCATCCTGTTTAGACAAACTAAAAACCACTCTAAACTTGCAAGAGCATCATGCAGAGTGTTTCTTCACTCTCTCCTAATTGCAGCGACCAATCGACATGACCGAACTTAAGTTATTACTAGATAAAAACATACTGACAGGGCCAAACTACAAAGATTGGCTCAGGAATGTCAAGATGGCAATCACTTACGACAAGCTGGGGTATCTTCTTACCCCCAAAGCTCCCCCTGTCCCAGGTCCCAAAACCAGCGTCGCGGATAAGGAAATCCGTAAGACCTGGGAACTAGACTGTGTGAAGGCCAAGTGCCTCGTGCTTGCCTCTATGGTCAACGAACATCAGAGAAGGCACGAGAATATGGACCTCGAATCCATATTTCTCCATACAAAAGAACTGTATGGAGAGCAATCTCGTATCGCCAGATACGAAGTGTCGAAGAAGTTGTTTTCGGCAAGATTGGCCGTCGGATCATCGGTAGCGGAACACGTGCTTAAGATGATTGGCTACATAGAAGAGCTCGCGGACCTTGGGACCACGTAGGAGAATGAGCTCTATACGGACTTGATTCTCCAGTCCCTTCCTTCCACTTACGCCCAGTTTATCCTGAACTTCAACTTGCAAGAAAAGGAAGTTGAACTTTCAGAACTCCTCAACATGCTGAGGAGCGCAGAGGGCACCCTACAGAAAGGTAGGGAAACATCCACTTTGTTTGTAGGAGGATCTTCCTCTTCTAGGTCCAAGGCGAAAGCCAAGGGAAAGAAGAAGAAAGCCCCCGCCAAACCAAGGGGCGGTGTTAGTAAAGTGGATACGAAGGGAAAGGCAAAAGCAACAAAGAAAGTAGGGAAGCTTGTGGATAAGGAAGAATGCTTCTACTGTCTTAAGAGTGGACACTGGAAGAAAGATTGCAGGGCTTGGAAGGCTAGAACACAGGATCTGAAGCAAGTTGTGGCTTCAACTTTAGGTGTGTATGTTATTTAAAACTGTCTATCAATAAACTCTACTTCCTGGGTATTGGATACCGGATCAGGATCTCATATCTGTAATTCTTTGCAGGCGTTGAGAAACCGTAGGTTTTTGAAGGCAGGTGACATGACCCTCAAAGTTGCAAACGGAGCTAGCATGGATGCTAAGGCCATGGGGGACTATCACCTGGGAATGTCAGATGGACATGTTTTGGTTTTGCGTAATTGCTTTTTTGTACCCAACGCAACTTGTAATATCATTTCTATATCTTTAGTTTCTAAAGAAGGTTATGAATTTGCGTTTGTAAGCAATGTTGTAAACATTCACCTTAATCAAGTTCTGATTGGGTCAGGTACATTGAGCAATGGTATATACGTATTAAACCAACCACAGATTTTCAATGTCCAGAATACACACAAAAGAAAGTCTCCAGAAATCAATCGGCTTTCTTGTGGCATTGTAGACTGGGTCACATCAATGAGAGAAGATTGACTAAGTTACATACAGAAGGATATTTGGATCCATTCCAATATCAATCATATGCAACTTGTCAATCCTGTCTCAAAGGAAAGATGACATAGACTCCGTTCACTGGACACGGAGTAAGAGCGAGCGAGCTCTTGGGACTCGTACACAGCGACGTGTGCGGTCCAATGTCTACACTTGCGCGAAGCGGTTTTTCTTATTTCATTACTTTTACGGATGATTTTTCAAGGTTCGGAGATGTCTTCTTAATGAAATATAAATCCGAAGCCTTTGGAAAATTCCAGGAATATAAGAATGAGGTAGAAAAACAAACCGGCAAAAGTATCAAGACACTAAGATCTGAACGAGGTGGTGAATACTTGAGTGCCGAGTTCCTGGATTATTTAAAAGAGAATGGAATTCTCTCTCAGCATACTCCTCCATACACTCCGCAACATAACGGTGTATCGGAGAGACGGAACCGAACCCTATTGGATATGGTTCGGTCCATGATGAGTAACGCTGAGTAACCGCGATCATTCTGGGGATATGCGCTTGAATCGGCCGCATACCTTTTGAACCGAGTTCCCACTAAGACTGTGCCTACCACACCATATAAGTTATGGAGTGGGAAGAAACTCTATCTTCAATATTTGAAGATCTGGGGATGTCCAGCTTTTGTCGAAAAGCAGCATGCGGACAAACTCGAGGCACGCTCAGTACTGTGCAAGTTTGTGGGATACCCAAAGAACACCAGGGGGTATCTTTTCTACCACGTAGAGGAACAAAAGGTCTTTGTTTCTCGTAATGCCCACTTTCTAGAACACCAGTTCTTGGAAAAGGAAATTAGTGGGAGCGCAGTAGAACTGGAAGAAATTCCAGAACCACAGACTATTACTGAAAACTTAGTGGAACCAGAGGGTTCAAAAGAAAAGGACATTCCTACGCCGCTCCGCAGGAGTAGTAGGCAGTCTCATCCGCCCGAGAGATACTACGGTTTTCTCATAGACGGGGATAGAAAGGATTGCATCATAGATTATGATGAGCCTACTAGCTTCCAGCAGGCCGTTCAGAGCGTTGACTCGGTAAAATGGCTGGATGCAATGCGGACCGAAATGGAGTCCATGTACACTAACAAAGTATGGACGTTGGACATTGCTCCAGACGGGGTAAAACCCATAGGATGCAAGTGGATCTTCAAAAGGAAGATTGGTGTAGATGGACAGGTTGAGACCTATAAGGCTAGACTTGTTGCAAAGGGTTTTCGTCAAAGACCTGGTTTGGACTATGACGAAACCTTTTCTCCAGTGGCTATGCTGAAATCCATTCGGATCCTTCTTGCCATTGCTGCCTTCCACGATTATGAGATCTGGCAGATGGACGTAAAGACAGCTTTTCTAAATGGAAATTTAGAGGAGTGTGTCTATATGGACCAGCCAGAAGGCTTCATTCAGAGTGGGAGCAGCGGAAAGGTGTGCAAGTTGCTTAAGTCCATCTATGGACTAAAGCAGGCATCGCGGAGTTGGAACATCTGCTTTGATCAGACGGTCAAAGAATTTGGCTTTATCAAAAATCTTGATGAACCATGCATCTATAGTAGATTTGTAGCGAGAACTGTAGTATTTCTCGTTTTATACATGGATGACATTCTCTTAATAGGAAATGACATTCCTATGCTACAATCTGTCAAAGGGTTCTTGTCACACAGGTTCTCCATGAAAGACTTGGGTGATGCCTCATACATTCTGGGGATCCGGATCTATCGTGACAGATCCAAGAGGATATTAGGACTTTCACAGTCCAGGTACATCGACACCATACTGAAAAGATTCAGTATGGAAGATTCCAAGCGCGGTAATCTACCGGCTTGTCACGGGATCACCCTCTCCAAAGAGATGTCTCCCAAGACTGATTTGGAAAGGGATCGCATGTCTATTATACCCTACGCTTCTGCGGTAGGCTCTATAATGTATGCGATGTTGTGTACCAGACCGGATGTAGCTTATGCACTAAGTGTAGTAAGCCGGTATCAGTCAAACCCTGGGGAGAAACACTGGATAGCGGTAAAGAACATTCTCAAGTATCTGAGAAGGACTAAGGAGATGTTCTTGGTGTATGGCGGAAAAGACCTCCAGATCGAGGCCTTTGCTAACTCTAGCTTCCAGAGTGACAAGGATGATTCCAAGTCCATGTCGGGTTTTGTCTTTACCCTCAATAGAGGGGCGGTGTGTTGGAAGAGTTCCAAACAGGAAACCGTTGTTGACTCGACTATAGAAGCGGAATACATCGCTGCATCTGATGCCGCAAAAGAAGCCGTCTGGATGAGGAAGTTCTCGAAAGAATTTCAGGTGGTTCCGTCTATTGTTGATCCAATACCTCTGTATTGCGACAACAACGGGGCTATAGCTTTAGCGAAGGAACCCAGGTCCCATCAGAAATCCAGACACATCTTGAGGCGGTATCACCTGATCAGGGAGATCGTGGATCGCCAGGAGATCGAGGTTCGGAGGGTTGCTTCAGAAGATAACACTGCAGATCCATTCACCAAGGCCTTGCCCCAGACTCAGTTCGAGCGGCTGATCGAGATGATAGGTCTTCGATACGCCAGTACATGGCCTTAGTGCAAGTGGGAGATTGTTAGTGTATATACCCTAGAGGCCATTACTGTATCATACTAGTTTGTATATTACTTAATGGAAGCTTGGGATATTCACAGTTGTATAAACAATCTTGCTCAAAATGGTAGTATGCTACTTGGTTTGTTTCTACTTTAATGTGTACATGTGTTTATTTTATTATATCACCTATATGCATTAGTGGAGCCCTTAGGATCTTTTCTTGATTACCAGCGTTGTGATGGCAGTCACACTCGTGGGGGCTGGGTAATCCATAAGCACATCCTTATACAGGTCCCTAGTCGCAGGACTATCGAGACAGGGCATCGATACTCCGGAGTAGACTAGCGCATGCGCTTCTCATCCCAGAAGGGGAGACGGTCTGTCCCACAGCCGTCAGTACGTCGTACTTGAGATAGTATGCGGGTGCTCGTTAGGTTACGAGTACACTGGACAGGACTCGTTGGGAACTGACTGGTTGGTATTATACCTATCGTTAGTTATCAGTTCCCAGGTGACATGAGTACAGCTTAGTCCGCTGACTTGACACTGTCACTTCGTCTCGAGTGTGTCCCCACTGTACTTTGATTACTACCCTACCACGGCTCAAAGGAGTCGTGCAAACAGGTAGTAGTTGGGTGCAGTCCCGAAGCACTTGGAGGTAGTGACGGTTAGACAGGATTCGTCTCTCCCGGTATTGGGGGTTGACATCGCGCTGTGTCTAGGAGAGCCATTACACGAGTAGTCCCTGGCCAGGGCAAGCGAGATATACTGGTAGGTTTCCAGTGCTATCTCAGGGTGTTCTGGGCTTCACTCCGACACGACTTGTACCGCTATTAGGGGACTGACGTTTACCGCCCCCTAGGCCCGCCATACGATGTATCTGACGAACAGACCGGACTGTACGGAGACTGTCACATTCAGACTCAGTAGGAGTTCAGATGGGTTTCACCTTGTCAGTCTTCTTGTCGGCATCTACCTGAGGACCGTTACGCACAGCTAGTGCCACTTGCGGTCTGTGGTTAAACTCACTGCCAGCCTAGTGTCGAGTCTTTAGAGTCCCACACAGAGAGCTATTCGCCTTTAGGCAAAAGAGTAGAGGTCGCATGGTTTTGCGACAGGGTTCGGTCACATTCGTGCACTTGTGCACGTTTAGTGTCCGGACAGTTAACACTAGCGGGCTTTGGTTTAAACCAGATTGTAGTGTACGTTTTGGGATTGGTTTTATCTCGTATGTATTCGTGTTCCTCGGAACGCGGATGCGGGTGTGTATGCACAGTTGACAGAGAGACAGAGGCAGAGGATTCTCATTAGGGTTGTTGACTGTTGACTATTGACTTTTTGCTAAACCTTAATGAGAATATGAAATATAATTAACAATAATATTAATTAAGTATTATAGTGACATGGTTGTTGAGGGGTTGACTTTGTTGACTTGTTGACTTTGTTGACCGGTTGACTAGGTTGGACTAGTTGACCATCATCATGACAATGGCTATCATTTCATGGCAAAGACTTTTGCTTGCTTGTTTCTCTTGTGCAAAATGAGTGCATGAAATGATATGGCCATTTTGACTTAAACCATCACATAATACTTGATTGCTATTATTGGTTATGATGGCTTTGGATTATGAGAGCCAAGAGGGAAAAGTCTTGCTCATTCTCACATTTGCTTTCTCTCTCTTGCTTGAGCTCTCACCCTCTTCCTCTTGCTCTCTCTTTCTCTAGTCTATGGTTCACTTGTCTCATGTGTTGAGAAGCAAGAACCATAGAGAAAAATCCCAACACACTCTTCTCTACTCACTCTAGTTCACAAGGTTTAGCAAACCGAGTGAACTAGTTTCTTCAAAGTTCGAAGAAGAAGCCAAAGGTAGAAGCTTTCGGGTGGATCGATCTTCGGCGCAAGGAGACGACGGGGTGAAGCCGATCCGTACACCATCGAGAGTTGAAGACGAAGGAGTTCAAGAAAGAAAGGTATAACCCCCTAACTGAGTAGTTAACAACTCCTAGTTAGGTTGTTAGTTAGATGTTTAACAAAGATCCGTTTTGAGTCCATGTTACCGCCTCTAGAAAATCGTTTTTCATCAAATTCCTCAAGCCCGTAAGTACCGGGAGAGGTAGCATGGACTTACACATTTAAGGATGTGCTTATGGACTACCCTGCTCCCACAAGTATGATCGCCATCACAACACAGGTAGTCAAGCAAGATCCTAGGGGCTTTATCAACATGTAACCGCAATATGTAATAACGAGTATGACATATGCCATGTTAAGATAAAGACAAACCACAATAGTATACTACCGTATCGAGCCTTTATCAATATGTGCAAACCAGATATAATAATAATAAATACACATATCCCGATAAAGACAAGTCAAATAATATACTATAAAACTGAGCAAGATTGTTCTGTACATACATATCCCTAGTATCCATATTTATACATATACAATACTGGCCTCTAAGGCATATACATCCAACAAAGTTAACCCTTGTAGAGAAAAAACTAAAGGCTAAGGTTTAGGTTGGGTTAAGAAATATCTTCATAAAATATCTTAGCCAAATACAAAATAAAGCTTCATGAAGCTTCATGAAAAAGCTAACCCAAATCCAAACCCTAATTTGTTTAAACTCCACAAAGCATGTTGCATTTGTAACCCTAACTTGTTACAATATTATATATCACATATACAATATATTTTGAAACAAAAGAAAATAATACAATTAACATATATCGCATAGATATCAATGTATTATCCATGTGAGAAAAAGAATCTTTAAGTGAGCTTATATTAGTTAATGTAATGTAATATATCACATATATAATTATACATTAAATTACCAAATCAACTCTTGATCTGACAATCCGGCTATATTGCATATAACCGACTAATATAACATGTACCAATCATCGAATCAACACTTGATCCGATGACCCGGCTATATCACATATACCCGGCCGATATCCCATATCACGAGAATATAATACGGTATCTCATATCGCATTATTCTCGGTCCCGAACATATCACATATGTGCTCCTACTCCGTTTTGCCTGAGCCAGGAAACCTCTGTGTAGGACTCTAAAGAATCGTCAATACGCCGGCAGTAGGTGATGATCATATCAAACACCCACAAGCTGCAAGCGGTCAACTAAACATAACAGCCACCCAGGTATTGAGCAATCAGAAGATCAACAAGAAAGCCTATACATTCTCCTGCGAATCCAATCAGTAAAACTCCCGTACAGTCCGGTCTCTTCGTCTGATATGTCGCATATCCAGTCTAGGGGTGGTAAACGTCAGACCCCAGTAACCGATAAGTCGTGTCGATATGAGGTCCATAACAGTTCGAGAAACCACTGATAACACTTACCAGTAAATCTCAGCAACCCTGGCCAGGGATTTTCAGTTATAGCCAATCGAACACAGCGCAACATCAGCTCCCTATACCGGGAGAGACGAAACCCCTCCTATCGCTCATTGCCTCCATGTGATTCGGGACTGTACCCAAAAGCCACCATTTTGCACGCCCTCTTGGATGTGGTATGATGGAAATCAAAGCACAGTGGGAATCACACAAGACTCTATGACGATCTCGGGTCTACAGACTAACCTGTACCAGTGTCACCAGAGAACTGCCATCTGACGTGATACCATCTGGGAGTTCTCCGCGAGTCCGTCCAGTGTACCCAGTCTCCAATGAGCACCCGTATACTATCTCTGATGTCAAACATCAATAGATATGGGATCATCCATTGCCCATCTACATGGGTCCAGAAGCATACGCTAGTCTACTCTGGTATATTGATGCCCTGTCTCGATCCACCTGCGACTAGGAACATTTGAAGCATGTACTTAGCAACTACACTGTCCCAACTAGTATGATCTGCATCATAGTCCTGGTAGTCAAGTACTCATCCTAAGAGCTTTATCAACATGTAACATAGAGACTATCAGAGTACATGTTAAGATAAAGAGCAACCAGATAGCATACTATCATGCCGAGCAAGAAAGTCCTCCATATATATGTCTAAGCATCCACTACAATATACATTGCATGTACAGTAATGGCCTCTATGGCATACATATCACTAACAAGTGCAGCATAGGAAAATCATTTCCTGTCAAGAGTATGTCATCCACATACAATACGAGGAAGACGACCTGACTCTCTACAACCTTCTTGTATATACAAGGTTCATCTATGTTTTTTATGAAGTCAAACTCTTTGACTACCTCATCAAAACAGATGTTCCAACTCCGCGATACCTGCTTCAACCCGTAGATTGATTTAAGCAGCTTGCACACCTTTCCACTGCTCCCACTATCTACAAAGCCCTCTGGATGTGTCATGTAGACGCTCTCTTCTAAATCACCATTTAGAAAGGCGGTCATAACATCCATTTTCCAGATTTCGTAGTCATGGTATGCAGCGATGGCAAGTAGGAGGCTTAGCTTTAGCTCAGCCCTTGCAATTGGTCAGATCCGGATAGACTTAAGCATAACCATTGGAGAAAAGGTTTTGTCATAATCCAAACCTGGTCGTTGACGAAAACCCTTTGCAACAAGTCTAGCTTTGAAAGTCTCAACCTTTCCATCTACATCAAGTTTCTTCTTAAAGATCCATTTGCTCCAAATGGGTTTTACCCTTTCAGGAGCAACTTCCAAAGTCCATACTTTGTTGGTGTACATAGATTCCATCTCAAACAGCATTGCATCCAGCCATTTCATAGAGTCCCCACTCATGATGGCCTGCTCGAAACTAGTTGGGTCATCATCTTCCATGATGCAATCCCCGCTCCCACCATCAATGAGAAAACCATAGTATCTCTCAGGTGGATGAGGAACCTTACTAGATAGACGGAGAGGCTGGGGTTCGCTGGGAACTACTGAATCCTCTGGTTCCACTAAATCTTTAGTTGCAGTTTATTCTGTTGGAACTTCTTCCAGTTTTACCTCCTTGCCACTAATTTCTTTATCAAGAAATTCCTTTTCTAAAAAGGTGGCATTGCGAGAAACAAACACCTTTTGTTCCTCGGAACGGTAGAAGATATACCCACGTGAATTTTTGGGATATTCAACAAACTTACACAGAACTGACCTTGCCTCGAGTTTGTCTGGATTTGGCGTTTTAACATAAGCCGGACAACCCCATATCTTAATATAATTAAGATACGGTCTCTTCCCCTTCCATATCTCATATGGAGTGGTAGGAACAGATTTGGAAGGGACCATATTCAATAGGTGTATGGTTGTCTCAAGTGCATACTCCCAAAAGGAAATAGGCAACTCAGCAGTGCTCATCATAGAGAGCACCAAATCCAATAGGGTGTGATTCCTCCACTCCGATACACCGTTGTGCTGTGGTGTATATGGAGGAGTAAGCTAAGAAAGAATCCCGTTCTCTTTTAGATAATCGAGGAACTCAGTGCTCAAGTATTCTCCTCCCCGATCAGATCGCAGGATTTTAATACTTTTATCCGTCTGGTTCTCGACTTCGTGCTTATATTCTTTGAATTTCTCAAAAGCTTCAGACTTGTGTTTCAACAGGAACACATGTCCGTATCTTGAGAGATCGTCAGTGAATGTAATGAAGTACAAGGAACCATTCCTGGCATGTGTAGATATGGGACCACATACATCACTATGTATCAGTCCCAAGAGTTCCGTAACTCTTTCTCCATGTCCTGTAAACGGAGTTTTGGTCATCTTGCCTTTGAGACATGACTGGCAAGTTTCATAAGATGAAAGTTCGAACGGATTCAAATATCCATCTTTATGTAACTTAGCCAGTCGTGTCGCATTGATATGATCTAGTGTACAATACCACAAGAAGGATTCGTTCATTTCTAAACATTTCCTCTTGTGTGTGTTATGTACGTTAAGAACCGTGTTTTGATTCAAAACGTATAATCCGTTACATAACGCACCAAACCCAATCAATACTTGATTTAGGTAAATGTTCATAACATTATTCTCTGCTACAAAGTTATATCCTTCTTTATCAAATAAAGAAATGGATATTAAATTGCATATCATAGAGGGTACGTAGTAACAGTCGTTTATGATCAATGTATTCCCTGTTGGCAATACAAGGTGATATTCACCAACTGCTTTGGCTGCAACACTTGCACTATTCCCTACTTTTAGAGAATGATCACCTTTCCCCAATTCTCTATCTTTCCTTAGCCTATGCAATAAATTGCATATGTGGGATCCCGGTCCGGTATCTAATACCCAGGACGTAGAGTGTACTGAGAAACAGTTCTCTGTAACTAACACACCCGAAGAAGATGCATCAACATGCTTATTCTTCATTTGGGTGGTGTGGTAATCCGGACATTCCCCTATTTTCTGCTCGGACTTATAGCACTTATAAGTTGGAGCAGAACCAACTTTCTCCTGCTCAGTATAACAAGCGGGTTCGGTCAATACATCCATATTATTATCTTGATTAAGGCGTGACATTGGTTGCTGCCTGGAGAGAGAGAAGGAAACGCGTTAGCGTGCGCTCTTTGCAAGATTAGACTGGTCATTATCTTAACTAATCAGGACGTCTCCCACTGTTTTTATCAAATCTTCCTTCAAACCCTAAAAGGTATGACTAGCCAGGATTAATTACACCTTACAAGTTCACCAATTTTTCAGCCAGGCCAGTGCCGGTATTTTGAGGGAGGTTCCCAGTGCTTTCGCACGGGCCTAATTAAAATAAACCTCGTTTTTCCAGGGGCGTAACCCCGTTAACACCTTTCTAGACACCTACTTGATTGGCTAATTGCGATGTGAAAAACTCTCCCAGGAGTAACTCTTACTTGCAGTGGGTATCGAGATCCAACTATCTCATAGAAGGTATGCAATCTCATTGCAAATTTCAACACTTAAAATTCCCGATAATACTTTTTCCCCTAGCAACCTATGACCTTGACGAAGGCCAACAAACCATAGGCCGCTTGTCAACTTCAACCCGTACATTTCTTGATTGAAGTAAACCCACACCCACGACCTTTGATGAAGGCCAACAAAGTCGTATGATTACCCCTAATCCAATGGCATCATATACAGCAGATAAGCAGTAAGTAGCTACCGCACACTACGCCTTGACGAAGGCCAACAAACGTAGCATGAATACTAAATACTTCTTATCTGAAATGACGGAGGGCTACGACATGTTTTTAAGAAAACCTTTTGTGTAATGAACTAGATATCGTTGCAGAATCGAGTGATTTTGAAAAAGAGTGTTTTTGAGGCATTTACTAGTGTTCCGCTAAAGAGGTTACTCCCGGTGAAGGGATCTCGGCTCTTTCCTCATCGAATGAGGTGCTGGATTGTCACGACCCAAAGTTTGGATGTGACCGGCACATAGATTATATAATATCTAAACATATCGGCACAATCTGAGTAAGCCAAAAACCAAGATCAAAAACCCTTTTTGCGGAAATTTAGAAATTTTCAGTATTTAAGTAATAAGAATGAAGTAGCATGCCGAAACGTTTCAAAAAAAAGAAATGTAACAACTGATGTTAAACATTCGACAGTGCCTATCCTTTTAATTATTAATAGAAATCCAATGTGTAATTAAATTGCATCCCTAGTTGGGAGCAAATAATGCCAACAGCGGAAATCAATACGTAATCATAGCACAACACTCAAGGTAAAAAATTTCATACAAGATTTAATACAACATAAGTTAACATAACTAACGATATCACTCGGTATAAATAATATACAACATGTTTTTTTCTAAGTCAATATACATGGTCTGATGGAGTAATACTAGATCCAAAATACACATATCCAAAATAGGAGGTTACTACATACGTAACCCACCTAGCAAAAAGAGCGGTAAAAGCTGACGAGTGGATCTGCACTGCCGCTACGCGTCCACATGACTCCTGCAAGGAACTATGACACAACGGGGGTGAGTTGCCAACTCAGTGAATAGAACTAACATATATCGGCTGATAATGCAAATATGACGAATTAGAGCTAATATCAAAGATGATGAATATAATGCAGATAATATGTGGAAACATGAACACATACCACTAAGTATATAAATAAAACCGAAATCTCATCAATTTTTCCAAATAAGGTCCATCCTTTTTCTGTGTCCAACATCGACACAAATCTTCTGTTTCCATCTGGCATCGTTTCCCGAACGATCCTGCCATCCAATAACACCGGTCGGTATCACCTAGATATCCGCCGTGTTCATAACTGTCTCTGGTATCGAGTATTCTCGCTAGGCTCCCCATCTCAAATGCGGCTTTCCTGCCCCTCGGTCTCGACCGGGTCTACCATGAATCCGACTGTATAGCTCACCCACTCAGTCTGGATAACGTGAAAATCCACGACCGTATAGCTCCCCCACTTGGTCCGGAATAAAACCAAATCATAAAAACAACATCTCATGATGGACATCTCATATCAACATGAAATCACTGCATCTACTCAATAGTATATAAAACCTCAAATCCATAAATCCTCCATAATCCAATGCATCTTATATCAAAATACTAACACTTGAATATGAAACATAATATCATTTATGCAAAGAAATTACCATTTTTTTTGCTTAAGGTATAGTAGGTATCGTATTTAACATAACAAATACTAAGTGCGTAGGTGACATGTTAATATCGACGTGGTGTAGTGTAATATGTAGGTACGTGCATGTGCAGCATGACTCGTCAATAATTGTGCAGTGTTCTACTAATTATTAACATGACAATGGATATATATGTATGAATGTATGCGATCAAATTTATATGCAAAGCCAAATTTCATTTAACATAAGTTACGGGCATATCACACCATCCACACAAAATCCCCCGGTAGATGTTTAGTCTACTCACCGGAATATGTCGTATACTACTCAGAAATCACTAATCCCTTTCCTTTCCTTACGGCCTCCAAAGTTCCCGTACTCGAATCTAATATTGACATTACTTGTATAAGAAACGGCTAAATTCCGATATAGCTAAAACATAAAAATACAAGTTTTACGTATTAGCTATACTAAGTATGCCTATTGCAACTATCCAACACTTATACTAACTGGATTTTAACCAATCGCTGTTCGTAACAGAAAACTGAAAACGCGTTACGAAACACCCGTGTCGTATCTTAGAATTTTGATCCCTTTTCAGATATTAGCTTTCAGATTTTAAATACTGCTAAAATAACTTAAATAAACAATACCAAACATCCTAATTAATATGCATAGACCTACCCTAAAAACTAAAACCCCCAACTCCCCAAGAAATCCGGCGAGCTCGGAAATTTCGTGATGGTCGCCGGCCAAAATCCGAACAATGGGGTTCGTCTTCCTATGGTTTATTCTAGGTCCAGTTTATAAGATGATGTAATTGTTTGGTTAGGTTAATTTTTATCTAAATTATAGCAAATTCCAGAAAGAGCCTAAACTTGTAAAAATACGATATTTACCGATATTCGATCTCTAAACTAAAACAGTTAGAGAACTAAAATCCTACAGTGTTTAAAAATTATACCTACAGAGGATTGCTGGAAGATCTTCCTCCAAGATGCACAAGCTCCTAGTTCCTAGCTTGAGGGCGAGGAAAATGCTTTGAACTTAGCTCTTCTCTTCACTTCTCTTTTCTTTTATTTTCTTTGTTGTTCTAAGTTTTCTCTTTGCTTTTCTTTTATATGTTCTGATCCAATTTTGGTTTTCTATGAACTGAACAAGTGTGTAAAAGATAAGGGGAGTGAGCTATGAGATGTAGGAGGAGGTGTCACCAAAAAGGAGGTGGTGGTTTCATGCAAGTAGGTGGTGTAGCAAGAAAAATGGTAGGGTTTTCATGCAAAGGGTGAGGTGTGTACATGAGGTGTATATGCAAGAAGGAGGTGTCTTCAGGTGTTATGATACACTAAGGGTTTAAATTAAGCTTAACCAATTCCTACCCCTTTTTGCATAAAAACCCTTAAACAATTTTAATTTGCATAAAGAAACTAACCTTTTCACATAACCCCTCATACTATATCATATTACATATGAAGCCAAACTTTTCACTAAAAACCCTTGAAATTCCTTAATGTTACATACTTGAAATTTCAATTTAATTAGTTTCACACTACTTATAAAAGTGTCCTATTTTGTTTCACTAACTTTTTAAATTAAAATTTTATTATTTAATTAGTTTAATTAATTTATTATCTAAAATTTTCAAAATATTACAATATCCCCCCTTAAGAAAATTCGGTCCCCGAATTTAAAATTTAACTATACATACCTTGAAAAAGATGTGGAAATTTCTTCCGCATCGTATCTTCGGCCTCCCAAGTGATCTCCTCGCGATTCGTTCATCGCCAAAGAACCTTTACAGACGGAAGTACCCTTGATCTCAGTTTCTTTGCCTGCCGGTCTAGAATAGCTACTGGTTGCACTGTGTAGGATAAATCCTGCTCAAGCTGTACGGTCTGATGCTGGATCGCGTGAGAAGTATCGTGAAGATACTTGCGAAGCATAGACATGTGAAACATCGTATGTACATCGGGAAAACTCGTTGGAAGTGCTAAACGATAAGCTACAACACCCACTCTCTCCAGAATCTCATAGGGTCCGACATATCTGGGGCTGAGCTTCCCATTTTTCCCGAAACGCATCACACCCTTCCTCGAAGATACACGAAGGAACATATGATCTCCCACATCAAACTCAAGTCTACGACGGCGTAGATCGTCATATGATTTCTGTCTGTACTGGGCCGCTCTTATTCTGTCCCGTATCAACTGGATCTTCTCTGTAGTCTCATGTACTATCCGCGGTCCCAAAATGCTACTCTCGCTGAGTTCCATCCAGCAAACGAGTGATCGACACTTTCTCCCATACAAAGCTTCAAAGGGTGCCATCTGGATCGTCTCCTAAAAACTGTTGTTATAAGAGAATTCTATCAAAAATAAGTGATGATTCCAACTGCCACCGAAATCAAGACTGCAGACTCGAAGCATATCCTCTAGAGTCTGTATGGTCCGCTCTGACTGACCATCTGTCTGCGGGTGAAAAGCTGTACTAAAACTCAATCGGGTACCTAGAGCCTCTTGGAGTTTCTGCCATAGCCGGCTGGTGAACTGCGTACCCCTGTCGGAAACTATGCACGTCGGAACTCTATGCAATCATACGATCTCATTAATATAGACCTGAGCATACAGTGTGTATCCATAAGTCGTCTTCACCGGAAGAAAGTGAGCAGTCTTTGTTTATCTATCCACAATCACCCAGATAGAATTATACCCTCTGCTTGTCCTGGATAGACCCATAACGAATTCCATAGAGATCTGCTCCCATTTCCACTCCGGAATAGGTAAGGGCTGCAACTCTCCTGCCGGCCTCTGGTGCTCGGCCTTGACTTGCTGACAACTCAAGCATCTCGAAACAAACTCAACGACATCTCTCTTCATTCCTTCCCATCAATAGACATCCCTCAAGTCATGATACATCTTGGTGGAACCAGGATGAATACAATATATAGATCGATGGGCTTCCTCTAAGATCTCGCATCTCAGTCCCTCTGAATCCGGCACACAAAGACGGGTCCCAAATTGTTATACTCCACGGTCATCTATCATGAACTCAGACTCTCTACCTTGTCTAACTTGATCCATGATCTCCGACAAATGAGCATCCGTGGGCTGGGTCTCTCTAATACGATCCAATAACTGAGGACGGTGCGAACATGAGCTAACTGTCCTCCTGTCGATTTGAACTCAAACTGTATACGGCTATCACACAGAATCTGCCAATCTGTAGAAGACTGTCTCTGCATGGTGCGCAAATGAGATAAGCTACTTCCAGGCCTCCGACTCAAAGCACCCGCTACAACATTCGCCTTGCCTAAATGATATAGAATCTCACAATCGTAATCCTTCACTAGTTCCAACCATCGATGCTGCCTCGGATTTAGATCCCGTTGCTGAAAAATATACTTCAAGCTCTTGTGGTCTGTGAATATTTGGAACGACTCACCGTACAAGTAATGCCTCCAAATCATCCGTGCGAAAATCTTAGCAGCCATCTCTAAATCATGCGTGGGGTAGTTCAGATCGTACCTCTTCAGCTGTCGAGAATCATAAGCGACAATCCTGCCATGCTGCAAAAACACACAGCCTAAACCCACTCGAGTGGCGTCATAATAAACAACAAAACCACCTGACCCAGAAGGTAAAGATAATACTGGTGCAGTCGTCAAGCGAGTCTTCAACTGCTGGAAACTCTGCTCACACGCCTCTGTCCAAAGAATTGGAACCTCCTTCCTGGTCAACCCTGTCAGCGGTGCAGCGATCTGAGAAAAATCCTGCATAAAACATCGGTAGAAACCGGCCAGACCCAAGAAACTGCGAACTTCTGTAACTGACACAGGTCTGGGCCAGTGCTATACTGCTTTGATCTTCTTTGGGTCCACACGTATACCGTCTCTCATGACTACGTGACCCAAGAAAGCCACACTGTCTAACCAGAAAGCACATTTAGAGAATTTAGCAAACAATTGATGTTCCTTCAGGGTCTGCAATGTGATACGCAAATGCTGCTCGTGCTCCTCCCGGCTCCGAGAATAAACAAGAATATCATCAATGAATACGATAATAAACTGATCAAGGAATGGCCTGAAAATACGGTTCATTATATCCATGAAAGCTGTTGGGGCATTGGTAAGCCCGAACGATATCACCAGAAACTCATAATACCCATATCGTGTATGAAAAGCAATCTTCGAAATGTCATCCTCCCGAACTCTCAACTGGTGATACCTTGACCACAAATCAATCTTCGAGAAATAGCAAGCTCCCTGCAGCTGATCGAATAAGTCATCGATACAAGGTAGTGCATACCTATTTCACACAGTAACACGATTCAGCTGCCTGTAGTCAATGCACAGTCTCATGCTGCCGTTCTTCTTTATAACGAATAAGACAAGACCTCCCCACGGCGAAACACTTGGACGAACAAGTCCTCTATCCAACAACTCCTGCAACTGACTTTTGAGTTCCTTCAACTCCGTCGGGGCCATCCAATAAGGGAGTATAGAGATAAGCCCCGCACCCAGAACTAAGTCAATGAAAAATTCGATATCGCGATCAGGCGGTAATCCCGGTAATTCAGCAGGAAACACATCCGGAAATTCTCGCACGATCGAAACCTGGTCCAACAGGACTTCAGCGGCTCCTACGTCCTGAACAAATGCTAAGAACCCACGATAACCCTTCTTCAAGAGTCGTCCTGCACAAAGAGCAGAAATCATGTTGGTAGGAGTTATACTACAGTCTCGCTGCATAACAAAAATCGGTTCGCCTGGAAAACAGAATTTGACCGCTTTCCCCCGACAATCTATATAAGCATGACAAGTGGCCATCCAATCCATACCAAAATCTAACATGTCCAGGAGAATCAGATCAACTAATGAATCCCTACCACCAATACATACTGAACAAGACCTGAATACATGTCGAGCTACAAAAGAATCTCCCACCGGAGTAATCACAACTAGCGGTAACTCTAACAATGACGAATCTCTCCCCAGAGAAAGTGCAAAATGTGCAGATACATAAGAATGCGTAGAACCGGGATCAAATAAAATATGTGCATCTAATGAACATACAGCAAGAGTACCTGTCACAACTGCATTGGATGTCTGGGCATCCTGTGGAGTCAATGCAAAAACCCGTGCCTGGCCCCTACCCGCATCTTGTCGTCCTTTCCCTCGATCTCCTCGGTTTCTTTGGAAGCGTCCAGCAAAGCCCCGACCTCGTGGTACAACAGCCGGGCGCATAGTGCCAACTAGGGGAGGAAGTAGGGCCATCGAAGTAGAAGGTTGAGGGGGTAAAGCAGCCTATGGAAAAACAGTCCCTCCCTGGGGTCTACAATCCCTCGCATAATGCCCTGGAAGTCCGCAAGTAAAACATGTATAGGGGGGCCTCTGATCATCGGGGTATGAACTGAACATCTGGCCCTGGGTCCAACCTCGCCCAAAACTGTTACCTAGAATGTGCCTGCCTCTACCTCTACCGAACTGCCTGGTTAATGACCCCATAGGTATGGTCCTCTTTGGCTCCGGAACAATCACTGCCTCGCTCAGACGCTCTTTCACTCGCATAGCTGCGTCCATGGCCTGCGCATAAGTATTGAAATGTTGGGAGCCGATAGCAAGAAACAGCTGGGTATCCAAGCTCCTCATAAATCTCTTTCGCCCGGTGCTCCTTCGTAGGAACTAAGTACGGAGCACAGCGCGACAACTGGGTGAACTGTAAATCATACTCTGCCACCGACACACTAGCAGTCTTTTGCAACGCTTTAAAACTGCTGGCTCTAGCGTCCCTCATGCTCTGTGGAAGAAATCTGGCAAGGAAGACCTCAGAAAACTCTGCCCATGTCATCGGAGGAAGACCCGCAGCTCGCCCTCTCTCCATCGACTCACACCAAGTCTGTGCAAGCCCCTTTAATCGGAAACTGGTCAGCTCCACTGATCTCGCATCAGAACATCGCAATGACCTGCCAATCCTGGCCATCTTATCAAGAAAAGACTGAGGATCCTCTGCTGCATCGGTCCCGGTAAACACCGGAGGTCTCAACCTCATGAACTCTGGAAGAGATACCTCCATCACTCTCGGTCCTACCAGTGCAACAGTCTGCATAGGCTGTTCATCGGGTACTACCATTTTCGGTGTCTGATCATGCCTCTGAACACGGGTGGCCTCTGCCAACTGTCCCACCACATGCTGTGGGCCCAACATCCCCTCCTCTATCCTAGTTAGTCTGTCTGGAGGAGGAGGATCAACATGCTCATCCACCGCCGGAATGTCCGGTGCGTCAGTCGCAGTCACAGGAGGATTCGCCCTAACTACGTCCCTGGCTGCGGCACGCCTAGCTCGCGTAGCTATAGCAACTAGAACAGAAAACGAGAATTGATAAGGTGTACGAATAGGAGCAGTAATAATAGGAAGTCAAAAGAAGGATTAAGCAAGATGTATATATTCTAAGGTTACTTAGGCTGAGTATCATAGCGTAAATATGCCGCGGAACATATGTACGAGACTCTACTCATCTTAAATAACCTACTCCATCAACCAAAGGTCATCTTACATAACGAAACTTAAATTTACTTATTCCAAATCTCTACTCGGTTCCGTAAGGTTAATCCTAAGCTCTGATACCAACTTTGTCACGACCCAAAGTTTAAATGTGACCAACACTTAGATTATATGATATTTAAAGATATCGACACAATCTGAGTAAGCCAAAAACCAAGATCAAAAACCCTTTTTGCGGAAATTTAGAAATTTTCAATATTTAAGTAATAAGAATGAAGTAGCATGCCAAAACGTTTCAAAAAAAAGAAATGTAACAACTGATGTTAAACTTTCGACAGTGCCTGTCTTTTTAATTATTAATAGAAATCCAATTTAAGTTATGTAATTAAATTGCATCCCTAGTTGGGAGCAAACAATGCCAACAGCGGAAATCAATACGCAATCAGAGTACAACACTCAAGGTGAAGAATTTCATCCAAGCTTTAATACAACATAAGTTAATATAACTAACGATATCACTCAGTCTAAATAATATACAACATATTTTGTTCTAAGTCAATATACATGGTCTGATGGAGTAATACTAGATCCAAAATACACAGATCCAAAATAGGAGGTTACTACATACGTAACCCACCTAGCAAAAAGTGTAGGGTTCCTAGGCACACTAAGGAGGTCTCACAAGGCATCAACCATGCCAATTTCAAACTTTAACGGTGCCAAGAAACCCTAATACGGATCGTTGGCTAGAAGTTTAGGCGAAAAACAAACTAGTTAACACTTAACTACAAGAATACGGAAATACAACCTTTGTAGATCCGGTCCTCCACCCTCATGGCTCCATGATGAAGTCCTCTCCGCTGTCCTCATGCAATCCCGGGCTCTAGCGTTGGCTTCACCGGAGAAGAAGCGGGCTAGGTCATCGACGACGTGCCGAAGATGATCTACGTCGAGGCATCGCTAGATCAAGCTCCACCTTCACCAAGCCATGAAAACTTGTGAAGGAAACACCCTTTACTACTTGGTAAGAGGTAGAGGATGAAGAAATAGGAAGTGGGTAGACCTTAGAATTGGATTTCTTACTCATTTTCATCAATCACCATTGATGAAGAAAGGTTTTCTTCAAGTGAAGAAGAAGAAGAAGATGAAGATATTATGATAAGTTTTTATTAAAAAAGGATAAATGATATGAATACTTATCATAACTTAACCCTAGTTCAGTGTAGAGAATAGACCATGGTTTGCTTAAATGGTTAGGGTTAAGAATGAAGACAAGAATGGTGACTAAGTCAAAGGTTCATGAATCTTCAACAAACAAACAAACAAAGCCACCATTCTTTCTTTATCTTTTCCAAAACAAATAAATAAATAAGATAATCAAAACCCTAATCATTAACTTAACCATGGTTTAATCTTTACACTTAACCAAGTTAACATGTATCATCAAACATGATACAATCATTTGCACAAAAAGTATATCACATATACAACTTGTACAACCAAGTGAGAAAATCCTTTTTAAAGTGAACCAATATTAGTTAATGCAAAGTAATATATCAAATATATAATTATACATTAAATAATTAAATCAACACTTGATTTAACGATCCGGTCATATCGCATATAACCGACTAATATCCAATGTATCGATTTATCGAATCAATCCTTGATTCGATAACTAGGTTATATCGCATACAACCATTCGATACATTTATCGCGAGAATGGAATACGGTATCACATACACGCATTATTCTCGGTCCCGCACATATCTCATATGCGCTCCTATTTCGTTTCGCTTGAGCCAGGAAACCTCTGTGTAGGACTCTAAAGACTCGTCAATACGCCGGCAGCAGGTGATGATCATATCAAACACCCACAAGCTGCAAGCGGTCTGCTAAACGTAACGGCCACCCGGGTATTGAGCGATCAGAAGATCGACGAGCAAGCCAGCTCACACTCCAGTGAATCCAACCAGTAACACTTACCGTACAGTCCGGTCTGATCGTCTGATATGTCGCATATCTCGCCTAGGGGTGGTAAACGTCAGACCCCAATAGCTTGATAAGTCGTGTCGATATGAGGTCTATAACAATTCGAAAAACTGCTGGTAACACTTACCAGTAAATCTCAGCAACCCTGGCCAGGGATTTCCGGTTATAGCCAATCGAACACAGCGCAACATCAACCCCCTATACCGGGAGAGACGAATCCCCTCCTATCGCTCATTGCCTCCATGTGACTCGGGACTGTACCCAAAAACCACCGTTTTGCACGCCCTCTTGGACGTGGTAAGATGGAAATCAAAGCACAGTAGGAACCACACAAGACTCTATGACGATCTCGGGTCAACATACTACTCTGTACCAGTGTCACAAGAGAACTGCCATCTGACGTAAGGTATAATACCATCTGGGAGTTCTCGGCGAGTCCGTCCAGTGTACCCAGTCTCTACTAAGCACCCGTATATCATCTCTGATGTCAAACACCGATGGAGATGGGATCATCCATCGCCCATCTGTATGGGTCGAGAAGGTACACGCTAGTCTACTCTGGTATATCGATGCCCCGTCTCGATACACCCACGACTAGGGACTTTGAAGGATGTACTTATGGACTACCATGTCCCCACTAGTATGATCCGCATCATAGTCTAGGTAGTCAAGTACAGATCCTAAGGGCTTTACCAACATGTAACAGGGAGACAATCAGTGTACACGTTAAGGTAAAGATCAACCAGATAGCATACTATCATGTCGAGCAAGAAAGTCCTCCCTATATATATCCCAGCATCCACTACAATATACATCCTATGTATAGTAATGGCCTCTAGGGCATACATATAACTAACAATCTCCCACTTGCACTAGGGCCATCTGATAGCAGTGGTTGCAGTATCTCATACTCAACCATCCCATAAAAGTCTCTCTCTGGGAACAGGCATTTGTGAGTGGATCCGCTGTGTTGTCCTCTGAGTCTACTCTCCTAACCTCGATCTCCCTGGAGATCAACCATCTCCATGATCAGGTGACACTGCCTTAGAATATGTCTGGATCACTGATGGGACGGACGTTCCTTGGCATAAGCCACAACTCCATTGTCTCACAATGGTTGGAACGTAGTTCATCTCATGAACCATTATACACCCAAACATCCTCCTTGGTAGCATCTTATGTAGCGATGTATCCTGCTTTTATCGTCTAGTTTTCCACGGTATCTAGCTTGGAACTCTTCCAACATACCGTCCCTTTACTTAGGGTAAAGACAATGCCTGCGACTGACATTCAATCGTCATTATCACCCTGGAACCCTTCCAGTGATTCTCCCCAGGATCGATTGATACCATCTCACTACAACTAGTGAGAATCCTAACATCCAATTAGATCTATCTCATAGATCCAAAACAGAGGATTTAGTAGGTATCACTTTGATCCTATATGGAGAATCATTGTGATAAGCGGAGATTGATCGAGCGTAGCATAGGAAACTCCTTCCCTATCAAGAGTATGTCATCCACGTACTCTACGAGGATCGTCACCATACTCCCTACTACCTTTTTTTTTATACAAGGTTCATCTACCATTTTGATGATGTCAACTTCTTTGACTAATTCATCAAAACAGACGTTCCAACTCCGCGATGCCTGCTTTATCCTATAAAACATCTTGCACACGTTTCCGCTGCTCCCACTGTCTACGAGGCCCTCTGGCTGTGTACTTATAGACGCACTCTTTTAAATCAATACTTAGAAAAGCAGTCATGACACCCAACCGCCAGATATCGTAGTCATGGTATGTAGCCGTGGCAAGTAGGATCTGGATGGACTTAAGCATAGATCCTTAGAAAAGGTTTCATTATGATCCATGCCTGGTCAATGAAGAAAACCTTTAATAAGTCTAGCTTTGAAAGTCTCAACTTTTCCATCTACACCAAGTAATCTTCTCAAGATATACTTGCTCCTGATGGGGATTTAACCCTTCAGATATAGCAACCAAAGTCCATACTTTGTTGGTGTATAAGGATTCCATCTCAGATCTTTAAGCATCCAGCCATTCTTACAGAGTCTTACTCCTGATGGCCAGCTCGAAGCTAGTTGGGTCATCATCTCATGATGCAATCCTCGCTCCCACTGTCATAGAGAAACAGAAGTATCTCTCAGGTGGGTGAGGAACCCTACTAGATCGGCGGAGAGGCTGAGGTTCGTTGGTCTCTACTGAATCCTTTGGTTCTTTCAAATCATCAGCTGCAGTTTGTATAGCTGGAACCTTTCCAGTTCTACATTACAGACTTTGCCTCGAGCTTGTCCGGATTTTTCTTTCAGACATTGCCCGGACAACCCCAAATCTTAACCAACTTAAGATATGGGCTCTTCCCTTTCCATATCACATATGAAGCGGTAGGCAACTGATTTGATTGGAACCCTATTCAATAGGTATGCAGCTTCTCAAGTGCATAACTCCCAAAAGGAAATAGGTAACTCAGTAGTACTCATCATAGAGCACACCTTATCATATAGGGTGTGATTGCTCCGCCCCGATATACCATCGTGCTATGGTGTATACGGAGGAGTAATGCTGAGAGAGAATCTCATTCTCCTTTAGAATAATCCAGGAATTCCGTGCTCAAGTATTCTCCTCCTTGATCTCATCATAGGACATAATACTTATACCCTCATTTTGGTTCTCTACTTCTAACTTATATTCTGTGAATATCTCAAAAGGTTCGGACTTGTGTTTCAACAAGAACATATGTCTGAATCTAAAGAGATCATCAGAGAACGTAATGAAGTATAAAGAACCAGTCCTGGCATGTGTAGACAGGGGACCTACATACATCAACATGTATCATCCCAAGAGTTCACTAACTCTTTCTCTGTTTTCAATAAACAGGGCTATGGTCATGATATCTTTGTGACATGACTGGCAAGTTTCATAAGATGTAAATTCAAACTGTTTTAAATATGCATCTATGTGGAACTTCAGCTAGTCGGGTCGCATTGATATGACCTAGTCTACAATGCCTCAAGAAGGATTCGTTCATTTCTGAACTCTTCCTCTTGTGTGTGTTCCGTATACTAAGAACTGTAGTTTGATTTAGAACATCAATGCTTTTAGATAACGTGCCTGAACCGATCAACTTTTGATATAGGAAATGTTCAAAACATTATCCAACAATACAAAATTTTATTATTTCTTTACTAATAAAGAGACTGATATGATTTTGTATATCAGGTTCGGTATCTAATAATATTCGTTCAGAATCAATGTATTGGTAATACAGGGTGACAGTGACCGACAGACTTTGCTGCAACACTTGCCTCATTTTCTGCCTCATGAAACTTATCACCCGTTCACAGTTTTTCTACCATTTTGTAGCCCTATGTAACATATTACATATCTAGGATCCTGATCTGGTATCACATACCCAGGACGTAAAGGATACTGAGAAACAGTTCTTTGTAATGAACACACCCGAAGATGATGCATCAGCATGCACTCTCTTCGTTTGGGCGGCACGGGAATTCTGGTAATCCCCAATTTCCTGCTCTGTCTTATAAAAATTATAAGTTGGAGCGGGACCAACGTTCCCCAGCTCAGTATAACAAGCGGGTTCGGTCAATAATCCGTATTATTATCTTGATTAAGGCGTGATATGGTCGCTACCTGGAGAGAGAGAGAAAAAAACACTCAGCGTGCGCTCTTGCAAGAATAGATTGGTTATTATTTTATCTAATAAGGATGGCTCCCACTGCTTTTTATCAAATCTTCCTTCAAACCCTAAAAGGAAAGACTAGCCGGGATTAATTACACACTACAAGTTCGCCAATCTTTCAGCCAGGCCAGTGTCTGTACTTTGAGGGAGGTCCCCCGTGCTTTCGCACGAACCTAATTAATGTAAACCTCGTTTTCCCAGAGGCGTAACCTCGTTAACACCTTTCTAGACACCTACTTGATCGGCTAATTGTAATGTATAAAACTCTCCCAGGAGTAACTCTTACTCACAGTGGGTATCGGGATCCAACTATCTCATAGAAGGTATGCAATCTCATTGCAAATTTCAACACTTGAAATTCCCGATAATATTTTGCCCCATGCGATCTATGACCTTGACTGAGTCAACAAACCATAGACCGCAAGTAAAGTTCAACCCGTCATTTCTCGATTGAATTAAACCCACCCGCACGACCCTTGACTGAGTCAACAAGGCCGCACGACTACCCTAATCCAATTGCATCATATGCTTTGCAAATAAGCAATAATCAGCTACCGCACACTACGCCTTGACTGAGTCAACAAACGCAGCACGAATACTAACTATTACCTATCTGAAATGACGGAGGGCTACGACAGGTTTTTAAGAAAACCTTTTGCGTAAGGAACTTTATATCATTGTAGAATCAAATGATTTTAAAAATGGAGTGCTTTTGAGGCTTTTCTAGTTTTGCTAAAGGAGTCACTCCCGGTGAAGGGATCGTCGGTCCTTTTCTCGTCGAATGAGGTGCGGGATATATCATATATATCACTGTGCAAAGCAAAAACTCTTAAAAGCAATCAAAAGACAAACCGAGTGTGTAGCATCTGCCAGTTATTGCTAAAGGAGTCACTCCCGGTGAAGGGATCTCGGTCCTTTCTTTATCGAATAAGGTGCAGGATATATCATATACACCGCTGTGCAAAGCAAGAACGGTAGCTACCTGTTTTATTTTGAAATTCAATTCTACAACATCTTTAGGTTTCTTTTTCTTTCATTAATCACATTAATGAAGTCCCATCATTTAAGTACCTAAACATCACAGATAAATACGACGTACACTTATGCCATCCGCATTCGCCTCGATGTCCCCTCGTGCACCGTTAGGTTAGGTAACTAACGGCAGAGCGGGGCAGGGCTAGCGCGGGTGTAAAACATAAGTAACGCCTATATAATATATCATATATACTATATACTGTATCTATCACAGAACATCACATGATCACATCACAGATATCGCAGCAGAAGAATCATATGAAATATTGGATATACTAGGACGTCCGTGTTTTCAATACGAGCCAGTATAAAACACGGATTCCACGGTCGCGATGAATAGCCAAACCCACACCCCTAGACCCCTACGAGAGCGGCAAGCAACCCTACCAATTCTAGAGTTAGAAGACCCGGACTTGACTCCTCGAGTTGGTCTCCCACTGGACTCCAGAACCGGGTTACTTGTGCTCTCCTCCTTGGGTCTATCCTAGTGCGGAAAAGTAAATAATATACAAACGGTGACAACTTCCGCAACCTGGAAGCGCCCCAATAAAAGAATATTACATACAAGTTTTTACATGAATGAAAATGAAAAACACTCATCTCACATAAAACCCCCCTGGCTATTCAAACACGACGATCCAATATAACATATCCAGCAACACATAACATCACATGTCATCAATGTAAGTAAATATGCATATCCCAATTGTCGTTGACATATAGCAACGAAACCGGCGATATCACATATTACACTTACGGTCACAGAAAAGAAAGTGTAAAACTACAACAGTTGGAATCCGCAACCTGCATAGACATCACATGCCTAATCAAATGAATTCTTTAGACATCGCATGCCTAACAATTATAAACCCCGCATTTTAGTCTCATTATCGAAAACACTTTTCAATATTAAGTCGGGCAATTCAACAGGATTCCCGACATCCTGATCGAATGCTCGTCGCAAACTTCAGTAGACGGCCGCACCCCCGATACCGTCGACGAAGTGCACCAAGACGCTACACCGCTGCCGCGAGCACCCGAACGGATGCTTTCGGCGACGGGGTTCTCCTACAGTCACTTGGCCGGGGCTATAGAGTGAGGCTGTCTATTAAGTTTACCCGGCGAGTATCCGCGTACGCTACGTGATTGCGACGGACTTTTGATCACATCAAAATTCCGTAGCAACCGATCAAGTGAGACTAAACTGCTATGTTTATAACATTCATTCAGTTATCTCATAACTTATTGTGAATTCCAATTATTGTATCGCATTCCAGATAATTAGAAAATGTTAAACTTTCCTATCGAACATTCAAACACCCAAGTTTTCCCGATACAGATCAACACATAAAACAAGTCTAAAAACATTCAGTTCGTGCCTCAGTACCAACGGTCCAGCCGTAGAAGGGTCAAGCCAACGCCTCACATGTGGCACGCCGTACTGCCCCAAACCCGAAGGTTCAAAGGGCAGTTCAAGACGGTCACATAATCGAGTTAAGGTTTGTTGTCTTCTAGAGGGTCCATCGTGTTACTTGCACTACTTAGAACGTCTTTAAACCACGGAAAAATCCAACACTTGGAAATTTCCCGACAGGGGAAAAATTGGGTATTTATATCCGGCCGAACTTTTTAACATATTCTAAAATACCCGGAAAGCCACACAGACAAAATTTGATAATCCGATCGAACATTCGAATCCCCAAAACAAGCCCAGAAAATTCAACTCTTGAAAAAATATTAAAAATTCCCAGGAAAACCAGCACTGCATACTATGAATTACTGTGCAAAATTGGATGCCACAAAAGACAAAACGGCCGCGGATCCGCCGCACAAGCCATGCTCGTGCCGCGGATCCGCGGCGCATTGATGGAATTAGGCACACGAATTTTACAGTATTCCTTAGAATTTCCTGCTGATTTTTCTGCATATTTTTAATATGGAAAAATCCCAGATTTTAGAAAAAGTCCAGAGAGCAATTTTTGGGTTAGGGTTTCGGTTCGTTCGGATTTCAAACTCCGTCTAGACTTCGCCTAAGGCTCTAGCTAGGCTCTGATACCACTGTAGGGTTCCTAGGCATACTAAGGAGGTCTCACAAGGCATCAACCATGCCAATTTCAAACTTTAACGATGCCAAGAAACCCTAATACGGATCGTTGGCTAGAAGTTTAGGCGAAAAACAAACTAGTTAACACTTAACTATAAGAATACGGAAATACAACCTTTGTAGATCCGGTCCTCCACCCTCATGGCTCCATGATGAAGTCCTCTCCGCTGTCCTCATGCAATCCCGGGCTCTAGCGTTGGCTTCACCGGAGAAGAAGCGGGCTAGGTCATCGACGACGTGCCGAAGATGATCTACGTCGAGGCATCGCTAGATCAAGCTCCACCTTCACCAAGCCATGAAAACTTGTGAAGGAAACACCCTATACTACTTGGCAAGAGGTAGAGGATGAAGAAATAGGAAGTGGGTAGACTTTAGAATTGGATTTCTCACTCATTTTCATCAATCACCATTGATGAAGAAAGGTTTTCTTCAAGTGAAGAAGAAGAAGAAGAAGATGAAGATATTATGATAAGTTTTTATTAAAAAAGGATAAATGATATGAATACTTATCATAACTTAACCCTAGTTAAGTGTAGAGAATAGACCATGGTTTGCTTAAATGGTTAGGGTTAAGAATGAAGACAAGAATGGTGACTAAGTCAAAGGTTCATGAATCTTCAACAAACAAACAAACAAAGCCACCATTCTTTCTTTATCTTTTCCAAAACAAATAAATAAATAAATAAATAAGATAATCAAAACCCTAATCATTAACTTAACCATGGTTTAATCTTTACACTTAACCAAGTTAACATGTATCATCAAACATAATACAATCATTTGCACAAAAAGTATATCACATATACAACTTGTACAACCAAGTAAGAAAATCCTTTTTAAAGTGAACCAATATTAGTTAATGCAAAGTAATATATCAAATATATAATTATACATTAAATCATTAAATCAACACTTGATTTAACGATCCGGTCATATCGCATATAACCGACTAATATCCAATGTATCGATTTATCGAATCAATCCTTGATTTGATAACTAGGTTATATCGCATACAACCATTCGATACATTTATCGCGAGAATGGAATACGGTATCACATACACGCATTATTCTCGGTCCCGCACATATCTCATATGCGCTCCTATTTCGTTTCGCTTGAGCCAGGAAAGCTCTGTGTAGGACTCTAAAGACTCGTCAATACGCCGGCAGCAGGTGATGATCATATCAAACACCCACAAGCCGCAAGCGGTCTGCTAAACGTAACGGCCACCCGGGTATTGAGCGATCAGAAGACCGACGAGCAAGCCCGCTCACACTCCAGTGAATCCAACCAGTAACACTTACCGTACAGTCCGGTCTGATCGTCTGATATGTCGCATATCTCGCCTAGGGATGGTAAACATCAGACCCCAATAGCTTGATAAGTCGTGTCGATATGAGGTCTATAACAATTCGAGAAACTGCTGGTAACACTTACCAGTAAATCTCAGCAACCCTGGCCAGGGATTTCCGGTTATAACCAATCAAACACAGCGCAACATCAACCCCCTATACCGGGAGAGACGAATCCCCTCCTATCGCTCATTGCCTCCATGTGACTCGGGACTGTACCTAAAAACCACCGTTTTGCACGCCCTCTTGGACGTGGTAAGATGGAAATCAAAGCACAGTGGGAACCACACAAGACTCTATGACGATCTCGGGTCAACAGACTACTCTGTACCAGTGTCACCAGAGAACTGCCATCTGACGTAAGGTATAATACCATCTGGGAGTTCTCGACGAGTCCGTCCAGTGTACCCAGTCTCTACTGAGCACCCGTATATCATCTCTGATGTCAAACACCGATGTAGATGGGATCATCCATCACCCATCTGTATGGGTCGAGAAGGTACATGCTAGTCTACTCTGGTATATCGATGCCCCATCTCGATACATCCACGACTAGGGACTTTGAAGGATGTACTTATGGACTACCATGTCCCCACTAGTATGATCCGCATCATAGTCCAGGTAGTCAAGTACAGATCCTAAGGGCTTTACCAACATGTAACAGGGAGACAATCAGTGTACACGTTAAGGTAAAGATCAACCAGATAGCATACTATCATGTCGAGCAAGAAAGTCCTCCCTATATATGTCCCAGCATCCACTACAATATACATCCTATGTATAGTAATGGCCTCTAGGGCATACATATAACTAACAAAAAGAGCGGTAAAAGCTGACGAGTGGATCTGCACTGCCGCTACGTGTCCACACGGCTCCTGCAAGGAACTTTGGTACAACGGGGGTGAGTTGCCAACTCAGTGAATAGAACTAACATATATCGGTTGATAATGTAAGTATGACGAACTAGAGCTAATATCAAAGATGATGAATATAATGCAGATAATATGTGGAAACATGAACATATACTACTAAGTATATAAATAAAATTGAAATCTCATCAATTTTTCCAAATAAGGTCCATCCTTTTTCCATGTCCAACATCAACACAGATCTTCTGTTTCCATCAGGCTTCGTTCCCCGAATGATCCTGTCATCCAATAACACCGGTCGGTATCACCTAGATATCCGCCGTGTTCATAACTGTCTACGGTATCGAGTATCCTCGCTAGGTTCCCCGCCTCAAATGCGGCTTTCCTGCCCCCGGGTCTCAACCGGGTCTACCATGAATCCAACTGTATAGCTCCCCCACTCAGCCTGGATAACGTGAAAATCCGCGACCGTATAGCTCCCCCACTCAGTCCGGAATAAAACCAAATCATAAAAACAACATCTCATGGTGGACATCTCATATCAATATGAAATCACTGCAACTACTCAATAGTATATAAAAACTCAAATCCATAAATTCTCCATAATCCAATGCATCTTATCGAAGTACTAACCCATGAATATGAAACATAATATCATTTATGCAAAGAAATTACCATTTTTTTGCTTAAGGTATAGTAGGTATCGTATTTAACATAACAAATACTAAGTGTGTAGGTGACATGTTAATATCGACGAGGTGTAGTGTAACATGTAGGTATGTGCATGTGCAGTATGACTCGTCAATAATTGTGCAGTATTCTACTAATTATTAACATGACAATGGATATATATGTATGAATGCAAGCGATCAAATTTATATGCAAAGGCAAATTTCATTTAACTTAAGTTACGGGCGTATCACGCCATCCACACAAAATTCCCCGGTAGATATTTAGTCTGCTCACCGGAATATGTCGTATACTACTCAAAAATCACCAATCCCTTTCCTTTCCTTGCGGCCTTCGAAGTTCCCGTACTCGAATCTAATATTGACATTACTTGTATAAGAAACGGCTAAACTTCGATATAGCGAAAACATAAAAATACAAGTTTTACGTATTAGCTATACTAAGTATGCCTATTGCAACTATCCAACACTTATACTAACTGGATTTTAACCAATCGCTGTTTGTAACAGAAAACTGAAAACGCGTTACGAAACACACGTGTCGTATCTTAGAATTTTGATCCCTTTTTAGATATTAGCTTCCAGATTTCATATACTGCTAAAATAACTTAAATAAACAATACCAAACATCTTAATTAATATGCATAGACCTACCCTAAAAACCAAAACCCCCAACTCCCCAAGAAATCCGGCGAGCTCGAAAATTTCGTGATGGTCGCCGGCCAAAATCCGAGCAATGGGGTTCGTCTTCCTGTGGTTTATTCTAGGTCAAGTTTATAAGATGATGTAATTGTTTGGTTAGGTTAATTTTTATCTAAACTATAGCAGATTCCAGACAGAGCCTAAATTTGTAAAAATACGATATTTACCGATATTCGATCTCTAAACTAAAACAGTTACAGAACTAAAATCCTACAGTGTTTAAAGATTATACCTACAGAGGATTGCTGGAAGATCTTCCTCCAAGATGCACAAGCTCCTAGTTCCTAGCTTGAGGGCGAGGAAAATGCTTTGAACTTAGCTCTTCTCTTCACTTCTCTTTTCTTTTATTTTCTTTGTTGTTCTAAGTTTTCTCTTTGCTTTTCTTTTATATGTTCTGATCCAATTTTTGTTTTCTATGAACTGAACAAGTGTGTAAAAGATAAGGGGAGTGAGCTATGAGATGTAGGAGGAGGTGTCACCAAAAAAGAGGTGGTGGTTTCATGCAAGTAGGTGGTGTAGCAAGGAAAATGGTGGGGTTTTCATGCAAAGGTTGAGGTGTGTACATGAGGTGTATATGCAAGAAGGAGGTGTCTTCAGGTGTTATGATACACTAAGGGTTTAAATTAAGCTTAACCAATTCCTACCCCTTTTTGCATAAAAACCCTTAAACAATTTTAATTTGCATAAAGAAACTAACCTTTTCACATAACCCCTCATACTATATCATATTACATATGAAGCTAAACTTTTCACTAAAAACCCTTGAAATTCCTTAATCTTACATACTTAAAATTTCAATTTAATTAGTTTCACACTACTTATGAAAGTGTTCTATTTTGTTTCACTAACCTTTTAAATTAACATTTTATTATTTAATTAATTAAATTAATTTATTATCTAAAATTTTCAAAATGTTACATAGATATTCTACAAGGAATACCGCTATGCAAAGTAAGAACTAAAAAGGCAATCAAAAACAAAAACGAGTGGGTTGTAGTATCTGCTAGTTTCTCTAAAGAGGACACTCCCGGTGAAGGGATCTCAGCTCTTTCCTTGTCAAATAAGGTGCTGGATATTCTACAAGGAATACCGCATTGCAAAGCAAAAAGTAGAGCTACCCTTTTTGAAAATTAGATTCTACAACATCTTTAGCTTTCTTTTCTTTCATTAATCTCATTAATGAAGTCCCATCAATTAAGCTTCCTAAGAATCACAGAAAAATGAAACGAAAATAGAACGTACGCTTATACTATCCGCATTCGCTACGGGGCCCCGTCATGCACTGTTAGGTTACTTAACTACCGGCAGAGCGGGGCTGGACTAGCGCCGGTGCAAAACATAAGCAACGTTTATTATATATCTTATATATAATATTACATTCGTCTCACACAGTTATATGATCAACATCACAGAACACAGCAGCAGAAGATAAACATATGAAATATTGGATATACTAGGATGTCCGTATTTTAAATTTAGCTAGTAATGTAAAACACGGATTCCACGGTCATGAAGAATAGCCAAACCCACATCCCATAGACCCCTACGAGAGCGGCAAGTAAACCTGCTAATTCTAGAGTTAGGAGCCCGGTTTCAACTCCTTGAGATAGTCTCCCACTGGACTCTTGAACCCGGTTACTTGTGCTCCCCGCCTTGGGTCTATCCTAATGCGGAAAAGTAAATAATATACAACAGGTGACAACATCCTCATCCCGGAAGTGCCCAATAAAAGAATATTACATACAAATTTTACATGAATGAAAAAAAACACTCATCTCACATAAAGCCCCCGGCTATTCTTTCACGACGATCCAATAAGACATATCAGCAGCACATGACATCACATATCATCAACGTAAGTAAATATACGTATTCCAAATTCCGTTGACATATAGCAACGAGATGTGGGATACCCCACATATTACACTTACGATCGCAGAAAAAAAATTGTAAAAATACAATGATTAGAATCCGTATATCCTTAGACATCATAAACCCGGAATATCGCATATTCCGGATTTCATGCCTAACCTGTAAACCTTGTATTTTAGTCTCAAATTGAAAACACTTTTCAATTATCTTAGTCGGGTAACTCAACAAGATGCCCGATTACAATATCGAATACTCGTCGGAAACTTTAGTAGATGGCCACACCGCCGATACCGGCGACGAAGTACACCAAGGTGGAACACCGTGTCCGCGAGCACCCGAGTGGGTACTTTTTGGCAACAGGGTTCTCCAACAATCACTTGGTTGCGGCTATGGGGCATGGCTGTCTACTGGAGTTACCCGGCGAGTGTTCGCATACAATACGCGATTGCGACGGAGTTTTGATCCGAATCAAAACTTCATGGCAACCGATTAACCGAGACTAACATACTAGATTCACAATATACTATATACATTACCAATTTTCACAAAACCAATAAACCGGATTCTAACAATTGTATCACATATCATCTAGATTTATACGACGCAAAATATATCGATCAGTTTAACAAAATCCAGAGAACTCAACAACTTGAGAATCACAGTTAAAAATACCCAGACAGTGCACAAATCACCTACGGGCCTTCATAAGAAAGCATGGTCCTTGCCTCACCTACGGCGCCACGGAACCGCTGCCAAAACCAAGTTTTGGCTGCGGTTCCGCGGTCGTATGGTCGAGTTAGGATCTCATTTTTCTTGTGGGTCCATAGAATACCCTGCACGATTTTTTGGATACTTTTAATTTGGAAAAAAAACTTTTGAAAAATCGACAGAAACTTGGTAAAAATCCATATTTCGAAACTGATCGAACTCTTTAACTTCGTAACGACCTACCCCGATGTTCTAGTTTGGCTCCGATACCATGAAGGACTACCTTAGCACCATGATGAGGTTATAAAAGCATCTACTATGCCAAATTCAAATTTTTCTTGGTGCTAAGCTAGACTAACAAGATCTTTAACTAGATTATTAGGGTTTTCTTTAGATGATATGTTAACTAGAGAGAAGGAAAGATATTTATACCTTGGTAGAACCAAGTCCTTCACTTCACATGCTCCATGTAGTAGTCCCACGACTCCACTAAGCTTCTCTTGAGACATCAAACGAGCTAGCTCCGGTGATCTTTACGCCAAAGATGATCCACCACGAAGCTCCTACAAGTTCAAGCTACCACTACACTAAACTCCTTTAGTGTAAGAACACACTAGTGTAGAGTGCTAATCTACACTAGGATGATAAAGTAGGGGATGTTAGTGTTGGCTATAGTGCCCTCAAGGCAATTATCATAGTCGCGGACTTGTGATTATGATGATTGAGTGAGGACCTATACCGATAGAATAGTCTTACTTGAGATGATAGTATGCTATCTGGTTTGTCTTTATCATCATGTACATGTTGATAGAGCCCATAGGATTCTTACTTGACTGCCAGCATTATGATGGCGATCATATATGTGGGTGCTGGGGTCTATAAGCACATCCTTAAATGTCCCTAGTCGTAGGAGTATCGAGACCGGGCATCACTACTCCAGTGTAGACTAGTGTATACTGATCAAGACCCCGACGTGGGGCGGTGGCCAGGTCTCACAAGCCATTGGTGTTAGTTTGTTCACCTAAGATAGTATACATGTGCTCATTGGGTTATGAGTACACTGGACGGACTCGCCGGGAACCTGCTAGTTGGTATTATACCTATTGTCAGATAGCAGTTCCCAGATGACATGTGTACAGGTTAGTCTGTCGACCTGAGATCGTCATTTGTCTCGTGTGAGTTCCCACTGTGCTTTGATTACTACCCACCACGGCTCAAAGGAGTCGTGCAAACAGGTTTTAGTTGGGTACAGTCCTGAGCCACATGGAGGCAGTGATCGGATCGTCGGGGATTCGTCTCTCCCGGTATTGGGGGTTGATGTCGCGTTGTGTAAGGATGGCCATCACCATAAATCCGTGGCCACGGTGGACGAGAACTACCGGTCCAGGATCGATAGTTTCTCAGGTGGTGATGGGTTTCATACCGACACTAAATGTCACGTTGTTAGGGGTCTGACTTTATCCACCCCCTTAGACTCAATATATGATACTCTTAGATGAACACACTGGACTGTACGGATATTGTCACTGACAGGCTCAGTAGGGGTTCAGGATGAGTTTGCTCGTCGTCCTCCCTTTCACTCAATACCTGGGTAGCTGTTACGTACAGCTAGTGCCGCCGACGTGCTTGTGGTTAAACCCACTGCCAGCGTATTGACGAGTCTTTAGAGTCCCACATAGAGAGTTTTTACGGTTCAGGCAATATGGTATACATGAGGTATGTTGATACATACAAGTGTCCGACTAAATATGTGCACATGCTGCGCAGACTTTAATCAGACGGTTGATAATACTAGCGGCTTAGGATAAAGCCGGATTATTAAATCAGGTTTTGATTTAATAATTTATATATGTATTTGTATATACGTATTCTAGTATTATTGTTCATTATTCGTTTTCTCTCTTGGCTATTCGTATTTTTGGTATGAATACGCGTATATGTATTTCGATACATGTACTGGGAAGTATTCCGTATTTTATACGGAATGGCATCTATAAGATTTGCCACCACATTATTGATTTTCCTTTTTAGAAAAATCATTTGTTTTATAATGAGGTGGAGGGTGTGAGGTGGCATGAGGCATGGACCATGGTATGGTCTTTGTGGTATGGTTCACATTGTTTAATGAAATTAGAAAATGATATATTTTGATGGGAGAGAGGGGGGCCGGCCACTATGATGTGGTGGGGATTCATTTCATTTTGATTTACATTACACATTTACATTGCCCACTCTCTCACTCTCTCAAGTTCACAAACACTTAACCATTTTTGTTCATGCAAAAAGCTTCATCACCTCCATTCATCTTCGATGGATACTCTCTTGAGCTCATGGGTAGAGAGAAAATTGTAGTGACACTTTCATGCACCCCACTCTCCATCGCTAGCGACTTTGGAGTGTAGGTTATCTCGTTTGTCGAGGTTGGAGTTTGCGCCGTTTCCTTTGGGTGGATTATCGGTGATGAAGGAAGACCGGCAACCAAATTTCGTTGAAGAACCGCTAGGAGCTTGGAATGAAGACCGAAGGATGTTGGATATAGTTCCCTCAGAGTCAATTATTGGATACATGATTGCAATAATTGAGGGAGGACCTATACCGGTAGAACAGTCTTACTCAAGATGATAGTATGCTATCTGGTTTATCTTTATCATCAGGTACATGCTTTAGGTGACATTATAGGTCACTATTACACATTGATAGAGCCCTTAGGATTCTTGCCTGACTACCAACGGTATGATGGCGATCATATACGTGAGAGTTGGGTAGTCTATAAGCACATCCTTAAAGTGTCCCTAGTTGTGGGAGTTTCGAGACTGGGAATCGATACTCCATTAGTAGACTAGTGTATACAGTCGAGACCCCGACAAGGGGCGGTGGCCGGTCTCACAAGCCATTGGTGTCAGTTAGTTCACCTAAGATGTATACAGGTGCTCATTGGGTTATGAGTACACCGGACAGGACTCGCCGGGAACATACTAGTTGGTATTATACCTGACGTCAGATAGCAGTTCCCTGGTGACATGTGTACAGGTTAGTTCATCGACCTGAGATCGTCATTTGTCTTGTGTGAGTTCCCACTGTGCTTTGATTACTACCCTACCACGGCTTAAAGGAGTCATGCAAATAGGTTTTAGTTGGGTACAGTCCCGAGCCACATGGAGCCAGTGAGCGGACCGGCAGGGGTTTTGTCTCTCCCGGTATTGAGGGTGAGATCGTGCTGTGCCTAGGAAAGCCATTACACGAAATCCTTGGCCAAAGCAGGAGATTTACTGGTAGGTAGTCCAGTAGTATCTCAGGGTGTTCTGGACTACACTCCGATACGACATGTACGGCTTTTGGGGGTCTGACTTTTACCAACCCCTAAACCCGACATGCGATGCTCATAGACGAACGGACCGGACTGTACGGATATTGTCACTGACAGGCTCAGTAGGGTGTCAGGATGAGTTCGCTCATCGACCTCCTTTTTGGTCAATACCTGGTAGCCCGTTACGTACAGCTATACCACTGACGTGCTAGTGGTTAAATCCACAGCCAACTTATTGACGAGTCTTTAGAATCTCCCACAGACAGTTTCTCAAGTTTCGGGCGAAACGTTGTAGAGGCTGTATGATATATGGAAGGGTTCGATCATATACGTGCAGTAGTGCACGGATCATGATCGGGCGGATCATACTAGTGGGCTTTGGTTTATGCCGGATCCTAATATTAGATTTGTTGGATTACTTTAGTCTCATCGCATTCGCATTCAGTCGGAATGCGGATGCGGGTATGTATATACAGGTGAGGGGTATCCTTGTGATCCATCACGAGTTTACTTTAGATGTTGCCGTATCTTTTTATTGTTGTAAACATTTGGGTTAATGTTTACAAATGGAAATAATGAGCTAGAAATCATGATTAGGAGCATTAATTGTGACATATGCACAAGTGGTGACTCATGGTCTCTTTCTTTGTGCATGTGTCATATTATGTGATTGATTTGTGAGTTGAAATGAGAAGAAGAGAGAGAAGGGCAGCCATAGTAAGGGGTTTGCTCTTGTGTTTTATGATTCTAACACTCTCACTCTCTCATTTGATAATAGAAGAGATAAGAAAAGGAAAGGCTTCTTCTTCTTCCTCTAGCTCACCATTTCCACCATGGCTTCATCTTCAACCTCCATCCATACACTCTCATGCATTGAGAATCAATGGATGCAAGAGACAAAGTGATCACACACATTCTCCACTTCACCTTGGACACGTCGGCTAGCAAACTTCGTGTCCGAGTTCCTTCGGACGAAGCGGGAGCCCGTAAAAAGACTCGAAGATGTGGTGCCCTTTCCGACGAGGAGACCGGAGATCGGAGATGCCGCGAGGAGCTAGGGATGGTGGCTAAAGACCGAAGGACACGGATCGATCGGTATAGCTTTTCTAACCCTTCTCTAGTTTGCTAGTTATAGGTTAATGGTTCGATTCGGGATTAAAGTCTGCGATAGCGCCGGTTTCAAGTTTTGAAAAAGTTTTCGTTTCCACATTTTGGCATCGGATCGACGGCCGGGGCGCTACCGTAGATTTACATGGTATCAGAGCCACGCCATTAACATTTACTATCTTGTCCTAACGTATTTAAAACATCGATCGAACAAAATTTCCGAAACCGCAATTTCAAAAACGAAGTTTCTATCGAATTTTTTTTTTGATCAAAAAATTATTTTGAGTATTGCAGAAAATCACGCAGGCTTTTTCTAACACTGCAGAAATTTTGTAGAAAGATATCACTGTAGTGCGGCGCAACCACGGCCGTACCCACGTTTTGGCCGTGGTTCCGCCGCCGTACTGTAGCAACACTGCACCAAATTTTCTACTGTGGTCTCTGACTTGGAATTGGGGTTTCTGGTATTTTTCATTTTGGCCCAGATTATTTTGATTACTGGGAATTGTGCTTGGGGCCCACTTCGGGAAATTTTGTCGATCGAAAATTTTAAATATGTTAGTTCACAGTGCTTACTTTATATCTATGACCGTGAATGTCATTCGAGCGATAAATCTTGTCTTATTGCTATAGTTCTTTTAGACGGATTTGCGAACGTGACATTCACGTTGATATTCTGTGTTGTGCTGTGATATTGCGGATTCGTCATGGTGGATAGCCTGGATGCAATGGTAGTACAGTTTGGTTGTATTTGTACATTTGATATTGTGGGGCGAGCGTCTGACATGTGGACTGCCGTCACTTCCTGTTTGTATATTATTCTTTTGGGGCATGACCGGGCTGAGGTCGATGTACCCGTTGTATATATATTTTACTTTCTGTACTAGGATTACCCCGCGGAGGGGTGCACGGATAACCGGGTTCTAGAGGGCAACGGGCACGCATCTCATGGCTTTGAGACGGAGGAGGCTTCACTCTAGAATTAGCGGGCTATTCGCCGCACTCGTAGGGGGTACAGGTTGATCCAAGGAGGGGTGCTCAAGTTTTCGGATTCCGTGAAGTGCTGGGTGGTCCATTCACTTTGCTGAAGGGGGCTGCCTCGCTTCAGGTTTTGGCGGGTAACTTGCCGTGCCCGTAGGGGTCTAGGATTTCATTGCACAGGCTATCCACACGACCAGGGGAACGTCGGGTTTCAGTAGCGGCTCTATGAAACCCGGGGATCCCAGATTATCTGTATTGTTCTGTGATGCTTATTACTCTCTGTGATGTTGCATTTTATCACGCCATGAGTGAATATTATATATTGATATATATACTAGTAGATGTTGTATATGTTTTACACCCGCGCTAGTCCAGTCCCCGCTCTGTCGTTAGTTAAGTAACCTAACGGGTGATGACGGGACCCAGTGGCGAATGCGAATGGCATATACATACATCATACTTTCGTTCTTTTGTGGTGTGATTAATTGATGGGATGCATTGATTCGGATCAATGCAAGCTAAACAAACCTATTCTGATGTTGTTGGAACAATTTTCAAAAAAGCTGTTATTGCAAGGATGTTCTCTTTTGTTTTGCACAGTGGTATTCGGTTATGAATATCTAGCACCTCAGTCGACGAGGCAAAGGCCGAGATCCCTTCACCGAGAGTGACCCCTTGGACAGAAGTTTACGTCAGGGTAATAACTTCACCATAGTCGATTACTTTTTGCTTTACATCGTGGTATTCAGTTGGAATATCCTGTACCTCATTCTACGGGGAAAGAGCCGAGATCCCTTCACCGGAAGTGACCTCTTTAGCAAAGGTTTTCGCCACTATATTTTTATAAAAAGCTATCCGGTTCCTTCAACGATATCAAGTTCATTACGTTAAACGTTTTTCGCCACAAACCATTTGTAGCCCTCCGTCATTTCAGACGGGTAGCAATTAGTATTCATGCTATGTTTGTTGGCCAAAGTCAAGGCATAGTGTATGGTAGCTATTTGTTACCTTTCTGTTGCATAGATAGATGCGTTGGTTTGGGACAGTCGTACTGCTTTGTTGGACAAAGTCAAGGGTAGGTACGGGTGGGTTCAAATTAACCTGGATAATGATGGGTAGAACTTGACATGTGACTTATGATTTGTTTGCCAAAGTTAAGGTCATAAAAGCATGGGGTAAAAATCACATCAGGAGTTTCCAAAGAAACTGAAACTTGCCAGGCATGTGCATACCTTCTGGAGTGTGATAACGTGAGTGGATTCCATCACGTTATCATGCGATGATAGTTGGATCCCGATTCCCACTGATGAGTTGGTTTACTCCTCGGATGATCCCGACTAATTCTTCTTTCAGGTTTGGAGGAGAATTTGAGGATACAGTAGGAGGTTTCCTGATTGGATAAAGTGATAACCATTCTGATCTAGGTTAGAGTGCACGCAGAGTGTTTCTTTTCTCTCTCTCTTTGGCAGCGACCATGACCCGACCCTAGACTATAACTCAGTGACCAAGTTAACCGAACTTTCTTAAAACACTGACTTTTGAATTGTCAGAGTTGCATACCTCATTGACACTCCTACTTTTACCCTTTTCTCCAGAACACCCCATATTACTAAGAACATCCACTTCCATTGGATAAAACCATCGTATGGTTATATACGAACTCGAAGGAACTTGTTCCAGATTCGAGGATGGTTTTCGGTTCTGGAGAAAATGAATAGAACTATTCAGTTGTCTCTTCCTTTTACCTTCTCTCAGGTTGCGAGTGCTCCTTGGATAAGTACAGTACACCTATTACGCTAATTGGATAGTCTTCTTCCAAACCACAGGTAGGTACCGAACGATGGGGAATGAAGAAAACCAATTAGCCTAACGATGGTGTACAGAAGGTAATAAGATAAGACAAATAAAGGAATTAGTAAGAGGGCAAAGTAAATTGCGACTGCTATTCACGACCAAACCAAGTATTTCATCGCCACTCCTGCTTCATCTTTGTATTTCTCCGGAACACTCCGTATCACTACGAAGATCCACAGTTATTTGGATACTCCATCGTATGGTTATATACGAACTCGAAAGAACTTGTTCCAGTTCGGGGATGGATTCTGGTTCAGGAGAAATAGGAATAAGGTTTCATTCAGTTGTCTTTTATCTTTACCTTCTCTTGGGTTGCGAGTGCTCCTAGGATTAGGACAGTACACCTATTACGCTTATTGGATAGTCTTCTCCCAAACCATAGGCTGGTGCTGAACGGTAGGGAAGGAAGAAAACCATTTAGCCTAATGGGGTGTACAGAAGGTAATGACTAAAGACATATAAAGGGATTTGAAGAGATGGCAAAGAAATATACGGTTACAGTTGTGAATCTAATAATGGAAGAGGCATTACTAGGAATACCCGGATACCCCTTCGAAACATTTATATGTTTCAGTTTCACTGTGTATTGTTAAAAGAAAAACTGATTTCCCAATTAGTCCTTGCTCCAGGGTATGTATTTACCAGGTTTGATTCTCACATCTGTATGGTTTGACAGATGATGAGTGGGAGTAAGCTATTGGGAATTGGGTGATCATCCTCATTATATCGGGATTCGTTGTAATCGGTGATATTTGAGGAAATCGCCTGGGTTGTTTGCCGGACGGCAAATATTTGGTTTTGAATATCCGTTGTTATGCACCAATTTCAAATTGATATATTTGTACGTTTATTTTTATAAAGTGAGATATAACTTTTTGAAATTATGTCCATGACATTTACTTATATCAGTTGATGGTTAGGTAAGGAGCATTAAACAGCGGTGTAATTCTTTTTAACCATAAGTACAGTTTTCAACCTACGACACACAGGGAATGAGTTATTAGACTCAGGGGACTTATACAGAGTATTGTATTTTGTCCAGTGTCCATGAGGACAGAGGGGTTGGTACTCGTACTATATTCTGTTTACTTATGACTTCTCTAGTTCTTAGATATGTGTTTCGTAGAAATGCAAGGTCTAAGTTTTGAGAAGTTATAGGTATAAGAATAAAGTAGAGAACCAGGCGTTGCAAGTATCAGGATTCTTCAAGGTGATCGAAGATGTATATACTTGTGTATGATATTCAGTTGATAGTAATGATTATGAGAACTTGCTTCTCTTTCAGGTTACTCATATCTGGATGTATTCCTAAGTTGAGTAATGATGATCGGCCTCTCTCCATTTAGTTGACATGCACTGGAGACAGCTGCATGATTTGAATCTGGTTCCAATTAAATCAGTGCCTCTGTTTCTATATTGGATATAGAATAGTTCATATCTTAACAATGTTAAGGTACGGGGAGTTGTCCGGCTTATGCTTAAAACCAGACTCTGGATAACTCAAGGCGCGTTTCTGTAATGGCAGTTTGTGGGTTGACCCGAGCTATGACGAGGGTTGACTTTCTACCATCTGGAAGATCAATAGTGATATTGTTCTTGACTCGCCACAGTTTTAATAAAAATGGATTTTTTTTCAGAAAACAATAGTGGGAGTATGGTAGAAGTGGAAGTGATTTTAGAACAGCAAACGATTACTGAAAATTTAATAGAACCTAAAAGTTCAATATGGTTTGACATTCTAATGGCCACTCCGCAGATGTGGTGGGTAACCTCAGGCACCCGAGAGGTACTCACATAGCCTCAAGGACGGTGACAGGGAGGTTCTTGTTTACCCAAACTTGACACTACTGTTGTTCCAGGCTATGAGACCCAGCAGGAGGATGAGTATAGCGTCGTTCTGAAATGGCTTCAGAAGTATACGTGTATATGACTCTGCCAGAGGGTCGTCGTAGTCAGTGGGAGCAGCGGAAGCATAGTGGACGAGTAGCTTATGTCTATTTATAGACTAAAGTAGATATAGCGGAGATAGATCATCTATTTCTGATGTGACAGTCATAGTTTTGACTTCATCAGAATAGGGGATAGATCTGTTAAGAAGGTAGTAGGGTGTGATGTCCTGATATATGGATGACATACACATAGTAGGAAGTGAAATTCCTATACTACGATCGGTTATACTTTGGTTGTCACACAGTGGTTTCTCCACATAGGATATAGATATAATATCAGACACTCTGGTTACTAGATCTATGATTTTAGATCTAGATTTAGGTAGTTTCCCAATCTGGGTACTTAGACAGCATTCTAAAGGTGTTTTAGAATGGACGACTCCTGGTACGGTAGTGTACCTACAGGTAATGGAGTCACCCTCTCTAAAGCTGTATTACAGACTAAAGGGGAGAGGGATATGCATGATTGGCAGATCACTTGCTTAGGTAATTGAGTCAATCATAAGATGTCAAGTACCACACCAGATGTTGTTTTTGCACTAGATGCAATAAGTTGATATTAATCCTATCCCGGAGAAACGTTCGAAAGCAGTTTTAGAACATAAGTGGATGTTCTAGGGATATGATAACAACAGCCTCCTTCGGGAGACGGTTATTATTCCAGGCTTCCAAGGTGACCTGGGTGACAGAGTGACTGTCAGAGTTATAGTTTTCCCTCTGTAGAGGGGCAGTAGTTTGGACAGGTGGTCCAAGGGGATACTGAGGGAGGCATGGTGTAACGTTTTGAAAATCGTTTTGGTGAAATTTCGGAAAATCGGTAAAATAAGGGGGTTTTCCGTAAAAAGTCAAAATACAAATATCTTTATTTTAAAATTAAATATACATATTCAATCTATGTAATTGCTAGTATTTGGTGTTTATTGAGCCACTGGTGAAATTTCAAAATTTCTGAAAAATTTTCCGAAATTAATTATTTTAATATTATTTTAAGTCGTCACTAATACATTTAATTAGAGAAAATTACAAACCGGAATGATTTGAAACAAATTTTGTGCATCATAACATATTAAACAAAATTTTAACATGTGGTTTTTGAATTGAAATGGAGTTGTTAACCGGTGTTAGAAAATATCGAAGAAAAAGGCTTTTTCGGTGAAATTAGTGTAAATGGAAGTGGGGTACAACTTTTATCTTTTTTTTCTCACCCAAACAAAACCCACACTCTCTTTTAATCCCTCTCACCATTGTGGCCGGCCTTGGCAGCCCCCCCTCTCACTTGGTTCATCAAGTGGCTTCTAGAATTAGGTTAAATGGAAAAAATGAAAAGAAAATGAATTAAACATGAAATGACATAAAGAAGGAAATAAAGGGGGAACCTTCTACACTTCTCCACACACCTCACTCCCTCACTTTCCTCCCTCCAAGCCTTGGCCGACACAGGACACCCCCCCCCCCCCTCTCCACATTTCCATTTCAATTTTCTTCAAAAAACCCTCCAAAATCCATCAAAAATCAACATATATTAGCACAAATTCATCACTAAACCCTATCCAATTTCCTTTGCTCCTATTTAACTTGGATTTGGAAGCAAGAGAGCCATATTTTAAGGTCAAGTTGCATGTTTGGATCTCAATGTGTTGAGGTAAAATTTTAATCCTTTTGTCAAGTGTTGTTTATTTAATCCAAAACTGATTATTGTGTTGTTTATTATAGTTTTAAGTGTAAGATTTAAATTTCTAGAATATGGTTATTAAATTATAATTAGGGTATTGATTCTTGGGTGTTGATCTAAAATTGTAGTTTAACCTATTAGGAAATGTTAAACCTAATCTAGTAGCCAATTTGCTAGTGTTGCATTTAAATTGTTTAATTAGGTTCTTTTTGTAAACTAGATTTCTACTAAACATATAAATATGTTAGATAAAATTATAATTAGGGTTTTTATTATTAGATTGTGGTATTAGTGTGTAGATTAACATGTTAAATGAGCGTGAAACATAATCTACACTAGTAAAATAAGGGGTTGCCCCTACGGATAATATCATCCGTAGGGGCAATAAAAGTTTGGCCCTACGGATTAATCCGTAGGTCAAAGTGGTTGCCCCTACGGTCGTTCAATATTTATTTAAAATTTATTAAATCTTAAAGTGTTTTTTGCCCCTACGGTGGCGCAAACCAAGCACCTACGGGTATATCCGTAGGGGTATATAAATAGGGATTTAATAGATCGATCCCTACGCTGATTATTTCTCTTTCCTATTCTCGCGCGAAACCAAATTTCCCAAATCGAGATCGTCGTCGCCGCCGCTGCCGCCGCAGTGATCTCGTCGTCACCGAATCCAAGCCGAATCGTCGTCGCCACACCTGCGCAGTGATCTCGTGGTCGCCACCGTGCTCCGTTCTCGTTGTCGCCACCGCCCTTGTCGTCGCCGATTGCGTCTCCGTCGTCGCCTACAGGTAATTACTTAAACATTATTATAATGATGTTAGGGTAGCGATCAATGAGGGTTAGGATTAGGTATCGGTTGTGGTTAGGGTTAGGATTAGGGTTAGGGTACGGGTTCGATCGGCGGTTGGGGTTCGACGACTGGTGTTGGGGTTAGGGTTAGGGTTAGGGTTAGGGTTTCGGTTGGGGTTTGGTGTTGGGGTTGGGGTTCGGCTGGGGCTGGGTTGGAGTTAGGGTTAGGCCGGGTTAGGGTTTGGTGTTGGGTTGGGGTTCGGCTGGGGCTGGGTTGGGGTTAGGATGAGTTGGAGAGATTGAAGGCGAGCTGGGTTTTGGGAGAAGAGAAGGAAATGGCACTGCTTAATTGCTGCTTCAATTTTTTGATATAGATAGATAATTAGTTCTCCGAGTTAAAATTTAGGGGGAATTGGATACCTCATGTCAAATAGAAAACAGACTAGGTCCATGCTTGCATACGCACACCAGGCATCTAATTTCAAAAGATCCGATGGTATATAGGATTATGGCTCATACAAGGCTAGATCAAGAAAGTTAGTATAAAATGGAGAATGCTCTGTTGCTCCCCTCTACTTCAGCTTACATACAATCCATATAAGGTTCTTTTGGGATTTTGGAGGGGTTTTAATTTGGGGGAAATAAATAGCTTTGGAGATGAAATGGGGCATTTCGGTAATTTGATTCTCTGTTGCAAATATTATTTATCAATATATTTAATTATATATATTAAATAAAATAAAGTAAACTATAAATAATATGAAACCAATATATGATACTCGATGATAATACGAAACCTTCATATTCCCATCGATACCCATATATGAAACTAAAAGCGCCACTTAGTCCCCGTCTATCGGTTAACATACGTGCGATGCTCGTCGTGACCTAGAATTATACGAAAGTTGTTAAATATCGGACAGTATAGCTCGATACTAACAACCGCCGTATAGTCTACGCGACGAGAAAATTCAATCGTATGGTAACCCATAGATTTGTCCCGTGTGGACAAGTTAAGAATGTATAAAGCAAACGCCTTCATTCACTTGTGTTTTCATCCGTTTCGAGATATTTCGTCGGTACCTTTCCGCTGGTTCTCCGTGTACAAAGATAGATTAGATGTTCATTTCAACGTTGTTTCACAGCTTTGAAATGATTATCTATTCTATTACAGTGTACTCGGAGAACAGCGAGGAGGTGCTGCCGAAATTTACTCGAAACGGTTGAAAGCACAAGTGATGGGCGTTCGCTCTATACATTCTTAATGGGATAGAAGCCTACCCTCGACAGCCGGAACACATACATACAAACGCATAATTAGAGAGAGACTCGAGATGTTCGGGTTAAAACCAATATATGATACTCGATGATGATATGAAACCTTCATATTCCCATCGATACCCGTATATGAAACTAAAAGCGCCACTTAGTCCCCGTCTATCGGTTAACATACGTGCGATGCTCGTCGTGACCTAGAACTATACGAAGGTTGTTAAATATCGGACAGTATAGCTCGATACTAACAACCGTCGTATAGTCTGCGCGACGAGAAAATTCAATCGTATGGTAACCCATAGATTTGTCCCGTGTGGACAAATTAAGAATGTATAAAGCAAACGCCTTCATTCACTTGTGTTTTCATCCGTTTCGAGATATTTCGTCGGTACCTTTCCGCTGGTTCTCCGTGTACAAAGATAGATTAGATGTTCATTTCAACGTTGTTTCACAGCTTTGAAATGATTATCTATTCTATTACAGTGTACTCGGAGAACAACGGGGAGGTGCTGCCGAAATTTACTTGAAACGGTTGAAAGCACAAGTGATGGGCGTTCGCTCTATACGGAGGTTGGGAGAGAGGCCGGGGATTGGGCCCTAGCAGGGCCCATATGAGGTTGGACTCCACCCCGGCCGTTACTTCCTCCGTCTCCAGTGGCCGGCATGTCCATCAGGAACTGGATAGCTTGAGGGCCACCGTTCAGGAGTTGAAGGAGATGCTGGTATGTATACTACTTTATAGTAAAATATCATTTCATATTATATACATATCAACATATCCATAATTAGTACGTAGGTTGAGCTTATTTGGTTTTAGACTTAAGTCTGATTAATCATACATACATATGTAATTAAAATAAACAACGCTTTTCCAAACTAGATATCCAAACAGGGTTTCGAAATAACTTAATAATGAAACGAATTCGAATAATACACAGTTCTTAGACGCTTCTTACACACGTTATGTCCAGACGCGACAGGGTAGATCGGCCGAGCCTCCACATGCATCTCCTTCGGCTGCGGCTCCGCAAGCCACTACATCGGCTGCGGTTCCGCAGACAGCTCCTGTAGCTCCACCGCCCACTCAGACTCCCGCAGCCGCGGCTCCGCAAGCGACTACCTCGACGGCGGCTGCGCAGACCACATCGCCAGCTCCACATGCCGCTCAAACTCCCTTATATGCAGCATTGGAGAGTGTATTTACCGAGGAGCAGGCGCGCGTTATTCGAACGTTATTCGGAGGTGGAGCTGGACCGAACTAGGGTAGCTTTTTGGTTCTTATTTTTTGAAACATGTATTTATTTATATCACATTGTACTACATTTTGAAACGATATTGATATTGGTTTGTATTTATATCATATTCAGTTTTTGGGTTTCTTTTGTATATTATATATATGCGTGAGATGTGATTATGAATACTGCAATATATGATTTGATTGATGTATATAGTATTGTGCACAGGGCGGCAAAAAATCTGGCAGCCCATTTTTTAAAAAAAAACACAGACAATATGTACCTACGGATTAAGCCGCAGGTACATACGTTGCCCCTACGGATATATCCGTAGGGGCAAACTATCAGGAAACCTGATATTTTCCCACCTGATATCAGCGCAGGGTGTTGGGGTTGTCCCTACGGATATGTCCGTAGGGGCCAGTGTTTATCCCCTACGAATTTATCCGTAGGGGAAAATATCAGGTTTCCTGATATTTTCCCACCTGATATCAGGCTAGGGTGTTGGGATAAGCCCCTACGGACATAACCGTAGGAACTACTGTATATCCCCTACGGATATATCCGTAGGGATATAAAGGGGACCTACGGGTATATCCGTAGGTATATACAATATATTAAAAAAAAAAAATTACATATATGATTTTATTACCCCTACGGGGTACTCCGTAGGGGCTATAACACCTACTGATATATCCGTAGGGGCTTAAATTTGTCCGTAGGGGCACGTTCAGGGCCTCAACTTGCACCTGCGGCCTTTGCACCTACGGGGTCTTTTTTCGCCCCTACGTATATATCCGTAGGGGCAGTGGGTTGCCCCTACCGATAAATCTGTAGAGGCAACCCTTATTTGTAGTAGTGCTAGTTGCAATCGCTAGCTTTCACTTTAAAAATTGTCACAATATTGCTATTTTATTAAACTAGGTTTTGAAAATTTATTTAAAATAAGGGATTAAAAATAAAGTTAGGGTTTTAGAAAATCCTTAAGGGCTCAAGGAGTTGTTTAACGATTTAAAATATGCAAAATAAAGTCTAGAAGTGAAATTGTGAAATTTTGCTTAAAAGTATCGAAATCGGGCAAGTTTGCAAACTAGAATTTCAATTTAATACAATTAGGGTGTTAAAAAATATAGTAATGGTTTATATAAGCTAATTATGCTGTTTAATGAGTATTGTGACCATTAATTCCAGTTAAACGTTAAGTTTTGAAGTAAAACGGTAAATTGACATTTTCAAGGTTTTTCGGAATTGAATGATTTGATCGATTTTAGGGTTTCGATGATTTAAATCAAGTTTTATATTATAAGTAATGAGTTTTAAAACTACGAGTTGTTGTTGGTGTTTTATCTCGATCAATCGGCGTTTGTACGCCGATATCGAGCGATATTTGGTTCTTTTGCGTAAGAGGGACATAGGTTTTAACCTATGCGCGTTCCGTGCGTCGTTTTGATTTTGTCCGTGATTCAGTTTACGATACCATATATGTTTGCATATAGGTACCTTTCACGTGGACTGCGGACGATGAAGAAGGAGATGGCGACACCGTCTTTGGCAGACAAGGACCAGGTGAGTAGATGTATATCTACGGGGGAAGTCGGGTGGATGGCGTTTAGCACCCCCGCAAACGTAGGATAGGAATATTACTTATTGTCATTAGGAAGCCAGTCGTGACCTTAGATTCTTGGTGAGTAGGACCCTAGTAATGACCTTAGGTTGGACTGGACTGATTTAGAAAGAACTTATAAGAGGATGAATATCTTGGAGGAGGTTCATAGGTTTCAGGTAGATACACACACACGCACACTCAGAACTTGACTTGGTGTATATGTGTATGTGTATATATATATATATATAAGGTTATGTGTAGGTATATATATACATAGCATGTATATGTGATATAAGGATATGATATGATACATGGGGATGAAACAATATTACTGGGCTTGATGCCGTGATCTCTTAGCCACAGTCGTGTTATGAGGTTAGCGGATCATTAGAAAATGAGATAATGGATATGTATACATAAACAATAATAGGTGGTGATGATACTGAGGTACATGAGACTCTAAAATAGAACTCGGACTGTAACCTGTGACTGAATCACGATATGATATATGGGTAATTGATTACGATATCATATAAGTGTGACTTGATTACTATATGATAAGAGTGTGACTTAATCAAGATATGATATATATGACATGAAATTTCTGAGGATAAATTGACGATGTATATTTATGCTGGCAATGATATATGATTGATGCATGCGATTATAGTACAGTACCTTGATCATGACATTATTGATGATGATATTATACGAATGATGATGTACGTAGGTGATACTTGACCCGTACCCCGATATTGGGATGCCATACGATGGATTTTACCGTACGAGATATAGATGTGATGATTGATCCGCACTCTTGATTCGAGGAAGCCGCACTACGTACGTGACGCTATTGAGGCTGGATCGCCGACTATTAAAGATATGGACTCAGACCTTAGGTGGACTCTTATTTCTTATCGGTTAGTTTCTTAGGTTTAGTCCCTTAGGGGGTTAGATGGATACTAGTTTTGGCTCGAGTCATATAGTTGTAGTTAGACTTGTATATTACAAATGAATGGTTAATACACATCCATCTTTACATTCAGACCGTAATCATCATGTTGCATGTTCATACATATGTTTCTATAATCAGTATGAAACTCTGCCTGTTAGGACACCAGCACCATTACCGATGATGCGCATATTTCACGCACACTTATTGCCGGCTCACACACATCGTCATCGGTAATTGCTATGTCACGTACACTTTAGAACATATTCTTTTATATTGATAGAATAAGCTAAAAGCTAGATCGATATAATATTGTGATTATTCTCAGGTGTTAGTCTAGACATGGCATTTATTACTTAGACATTTCATGCATTCACATTTTCATGTTATCATGCAGTATTGTGAGGCTTATGCCGACACTTATTATTTACTTACTCATGATTTTGGGATTTTGGATTTCTATGAGGTTTCTGGATTTTGGGGGAAAACCGCAATAATATATATAAAAACTTCTCTCTCTCCTCCTCTCTTTTTAATATATAAGTTGCGGTTTTCTCGTGATGTATGTGTCGTCCACCATGAGATTGTCTGTTTTCTGTTGGATTTCGAGACCCGATTCGAGGAGTGGATGAACCGTCTCAGGTACATGGTGGGCCCAGTATGGTACCCCGGGGCAAGAAGATCGAGTTGTAGACGATGAGCCTGGCAGGGGAAGACTACCTACCGGTGATGTCTGGCGCGGCGGATATCCGGAGGATACCGACCGTTGTCGTGAGATTTGATGATATGGGCCGATCTGGACTGACGGAGCCCGAGATATTGATACTACGAGATATTGAGACTATAAAGTATTGAGACTTGAGATTTACATGTTTTGTGTCGATGCTTGACATGGATTTCCATGGATTTCATCGATGATATTCAGATTTCTATACAAATTTTACCAGGATAAATGTTAAAGATTTCTTATACAGATATATCCAGATTTCAGGATTGATTGTTTTACATTCATGGTGCATGCATACTCATTCACATGACATATTATTATTTGAGGCACTGACACGAGCACGGAGCATTTGCTCTTACACGTAGTTTATTACCCTGTCTTTACTTGATGACTAGTAGTATATTAGTATATTATATGACCTAGGACAGCGTCGTGCATTCGATTTCTTTTTGTAGATGTCTTCTACTCACGAGTTGGCAACTCACCCCCATTGTGCCAAATTTTATTTCAGGTTCGATGTACAGGTTTCCTTGGCAGCTTGCTGGCACAACATTTCATTTAGGGTGATTTGCACGGTAGGTTGGTTCACTTGTATCAGGACCGCCACTGTACTTTATTTATTTCCTTGGTATTTAGTAAACTCCATCAACCAAACTTGTATTACTTGATAAGTTGTAAGGACCAGTTATTTATTTCGACCTTAGAGTCGCGCATGTTTTATTGTGGTTTGGTGGATTTGTTTTCTTTTGAGTTTTTGAGCCTCGCCCTTTGGCGTTGTATATTATTGTGCTTGGTGTGGTTGTTTCCGCCTGTTGGCGTAGAGCTAGCTCCCGATTGGGGATGCTATTTTATCGTTTGTATATATTTTACTTGTTTGTACCCGTTTGGGGCCAGTTTTTACAAAGGAGACTCTGCCGAAATTTTTTAGAAAATTTGATCTTGTTTTTTAAACTTGTTTTCCTATATGTTTTCCTTTACTTCTTCTTTTATATGGTTTAGATTTCTGGGCTTCGGCTTACTTAGATTACGATGCGCCTCTAGACGCTTCGTAATTTAAGTTCCGGTCACGTTCCGTACTTTCGGATCGTGACAAAGTTGGTATCAGAGCGCTAGGTTTAACCTTGTATAAGTCTAGGGTGACCCTTAGTTGATGGAGTAGGTGACTTAGGTTGAGTGACGTACCGTGGGTATGATCCGCGGCATAGTTACGATACGCTACTCTGCTTAAGGAGCCTTAGGATGTACATTTCTTTGCACCGCATTTCATTCGTTCCTTTGATCTATCTTCGTCGATATCTGGTGGTGGTTTCTGTTACCACGGTCGCACGGGCAGAGGGAGCTGTGGCTCGAATGCGATAACCCTTAGGGTATCGTTTATTCTTGAGGATTGAAGTATTGTTTAGCGTGCGGACGAAGGGTATTCACATGCCGTCCATACGAAGTTAAAGGATTCAAATGATTGTCAGAAACCCATTTTCTTAAGTTTAAGGTATTCGGAAGAACATGCAGGTATTTCTATGGACCCTCTAGAAGAATGAAATCCTAACTCGACATAATGACCACGAGAACGCCCTTGAACCTTGGGGTTTACGGCAGTTCTACGGTGCCATTAGTGAGGCTTGGGTTTGCCCTTCTACGGCTGGACCATCGATGCTGGGGTATGTACTGGATATTTTTAAACTGTACTTGAGTGTTGAGCTCTCGGGGAATTATGGGATTTTGATGAATCGATCGAAAAGTTTAATGTAGTCCGGATATCAGGTGAAAGGATAGATTACGTGGGAGACTCTAGATATGAGTATTGCCGTTGGTAGTGCAGTCAGCACACCTATGAAGAGACGAGTTCGAAGCAGTCGACACCAGAGGGAAGAGGAAAGAGGCGCACATTGACGATAGTGTTTATGATTGTGATTTGGTGATTTGAATTTCATATTTTCGTTGATTGGATTTTGCTATTTTGAGGACTTTGTTCTACGATTGGTATTTCTTATGTGTACATTCATTACATTCTATTTGTGTTTCATATATCAGTTGTATTGATGTTGTTTTGTACATAACCAGTGCACTCGATTTGGTTTTAATACATTTTGAGATTTTGATTTGATTTCGTGCATATGGGTTACACATGATTTTGACATATGCTTCGACCTAGTTTTCATGCACTTTCGTACTGTGTTTTCGATTTTGATATTCGGTGTATGTTTTCGTGCACCATGTGCACCTGATTGAGATTCTTGCGCACACTTGGCGCACTTGATGCGATTTTGTGCACATCAGATGCACTAAATCGGGGTTTTGTGCAGATTAGATGCACCTGATATTGAGTCGTGCACGCCCGTTGCACTTGACAGATATTTTGGTGCACACCTATTGCACATAGTTTTGTTTTTGTGTGTATTCGTGGCATCTGTATTTGGTTTCGATTTCAGTGCGCACCGGACGCACATGATATTTTTATGATGTGATTGGGATTGATTTCAGTTTAAACAGTATGTTTTTATAATCATTACTATTGATTTGGTAACCAGGCGGGACGTGTATGTTAAATAAAAGATATATATATATATATATATATATATAGCTATTTTTAAAAATAAACGTCCGCTACTTATGCCGTGACACGTGCATCGCACGGCGATTTTCAAGAAGGGTTTTTGCATACTTCTTTATTAAGATGTTTAGACGATTTTACTACGATGCGCACTATATATAAGTTATAGATTTGATGTATATTATGTTGGTTTTCGTATTGGGCTTGGATATTCTATTTTCACCATAACTCCGATGATTGCGTTATGTTTGACGGAGTTTTGATTTTGAGTTATGTACTTTTTTTTCATGCGCATGCATCGCGCTAAAAATGTGTTTTATGTATTAATGATTTCGGAGCCCAACGATTTGAGTGTTTTGCTAAATGTTTTAGTAATTAGAGGGGGAGTTTTAATTTAAATTCGGGGACCGAATTTCTTTAAGGGGGGAAGATTGTAACGTTTTGAAAATCGTTTTGGTGAAATTTCGGAAAATCGGTAAAATAAGGGGGTTTTCTGTAAAAAGTCAAAATATAAATATCTTTAGTTTAAAATTAAATATACATATTCAAGCTATGTAATTGCTAGTATTTGGTGTTTATTGAGCCACTGGTGAAATTTCAAAATTTCTGAAAAATTTTCCGAAATTAATTATTTTAATATTATTTTAAGCCGTCACTAATACATTTAATTAGGGAAAATTACAAACTGGAATGAGTTGAAAAAAATTTTGTGCATCATAACACATTAAACAAAATTTTAACATATGGTTTTCGAATTGAAATAGAGTTGTTAACCGGTGTTAGAAAATATCGAAGAAAATGGCTTTTTTTCGGTGAAATTAGTGTAAATGGAAGTGGGGTACAACTTTTATCCTTTTTTTTCTCACCCAAACAAAACCCACACTCTCTTTTACTCCCTCTCACTATTGTGTCCGGCCTTGGCAGCCCCCCCTCTCACTTGGTTCATCAAGTAACTTCTAGAATTGGGTTAAATGAAAAAAATGAAAAGAAAATGAATTAAACATGAAAAGACATAAAGAAGGAAATAAAGGGGGAACCTTCTACACTTCTCCACACACCTCACTCCCTCACTTTCCTCTCTCCAAGCCCTGGCCGAGCACAGGTCTCCCCCCCTCTCCACATTTTCCATTTCAATTTTCTTCAAAAAACCCTCCAAAATCCATCAAAAATCAACATATATTAGCACAAATTCATCACTAAACCCTATCCAATTTCCTTTGCTCCTATTTAACTTGGATTTGGAAGCAAGAGAGCCATATTTTAAGGTAAAGTTGCATGTTTGGATCTCAATGTGTTGAGGTAAAGTTTTAATCCTTTTGTCAAGTGTTGTTTATTTAATCCAAAATTGATTATTGTGTTGTTTATTATAGTTTTAAGTGTAAGATTTAAATTTCTAGAATATGGTTATTAAATTATAATTAGGGTTTTGATTCTTGGGTGTTGATCTAAAATTGTAGTTTAACCTATTAGGAAATGTTAAATCTAATCTAGTAGCCAATTTGCTAGTGTTGCATTTAAATTGTTGATTTAGGTTCTTTTTGTAAACTAGATTTCTACTAAACATATAAATATGTTAGATAAAATTATAATTAGGGTTTTTATTATTAGATTGTGGTATTATTGTGTAGATCAACATGTTAAATGAGTGTGAAACATAATCTAGTTGCAATCGCTAGCTTTCACTTTAAAAATTGTCACAATATTGCTATTTTATTAAACTAGGTTTTGAAAATTTATTTTAAATAAGGGATTAAAAATAAAGTTAGGGTTTTAGAACATCATTAAGGGTTCAAGGAGTTGTTTAACGATTTAAAATATGCAAAATAAAGTCTAGAAGTGAAATTGTGAAATTTTGCTTAAAAGTATCGAAATCGGGCAAGTTTGCAAACTAGAATTTCAATTTAATACAATTAGGGTGTTAAAAAAATATAGTAATGGTTTATATAAGCTAATTATGCTATTTAATGAGTATTATGATGATTAGTTCCAGTTAAACGTTATGTTTTGAAGTAAAACGGGAAATTGACATTTTCAAGGTTTTTCGGAATTGGATGATTTGATCGATTTTAGGGTTTCGATGATTTAAACCAAGTTTTATATTATAAGTAATGAGTTTAAAACTACGAGTTGTTGTTGGTGTTTTATCTCGATCAATCGGCATTTGTACGCTGATATCGAGCGATATTTGGTTCTTTTGCGTGAGCGGGATATAGGTTTTAACCTATGCGCGTTTCGTGCGTCGTTTTGATTTTGTCCGTGATTCAGTTTACGATACTATATATGTTTGCGTATTGGTACCCCTCACATGGACTGCAGACGATGAAGAAGGGGATGACGACACCGTCTTCGGCAGACAAGGACCAGGTGAGTAGATGTATATCTACGGGGGATGTCGGGTGGATGGCGTTTAGCACCCTCGTAAACGTAGGATAGGAATATTACTTATTGTCATTAGGAAGCCAGACGTGTCCTTAGATTCTTGGTGAGTAGGACCCTAGTAATGACCTTAGGTTGGACTGGACTGATTTAGAAAGACCTTACCAGAAGATGAATATCTTGGAGGAGGTTCGTAGGTTTTAGGTAGATACACACACGCACACACTCAGAACTTGACTTGGTGTATATGTGTATGTGTATATATATATATAGGGTTATGTGTAGGTATATATATACACATCATGTATATGTGATATAAGGATGTGATATGATACATGGGGATGAAACAATATTACTGGGCTTGATGCCGTGATCTCTTGGCTACAGTCGTGTTATGAGGTTAGCGGATCATTAGAAAATGAGATAATGGATATATATACATAAACAATAATAGGTGGTGATGATATTGAGGTACATGAGACTCTAAAATAGAACTCGGACTGTAACCTGTGACTGAATCACGATATGATATATGGGTGATTGATTACGATATCATATAAGTGTGACTTGATTATGATATGATAAGAGTGTGACTTAATCAAGATATGATATATATGACATGAAATTTCTGAGGATAAATTAACGATGTATATTTATGCTGGCAATGATATATGATTGATGTATGCGATTACAATACAGTACCTTGATCATGACATTATTGATGATGATATTATACGAATGATGATGTACGTAGATGATACTTGACCCGTACCCCCATATTGGGATGCCGTACGATGGATTTTATCGTACGAGGCATAGATGTGATGATTGATCCGCACTCTTGATTCGAGAAAGCCGCACTACGTACGTGACGCTATTGAGGCTGGATCGCCGACTATTAGAGATATGGACTCAGTCCTTAGGTCGACTCTTATTTCTTATCGGTTAGTTTCTTAGGTTTAGTCCCTTAGGGGGTTAGATGGACACTAGTTTAGGCTTGAGTCATATAGTTGTAGTTAGACTTGTATATTACAAATGAATGGTTAATACACATCCGTCTTTACATTCAAACCGTAATCATCATGTTGCATGTTCATACATATGTTTCTATAATCAGTATAAAACCCTGCCTGTTAGGACACCAGCTCCATTACCGGTGATGCGCATATTCCACGCACACTTATTGCCGGCTCACACACATCGTCATCGGTAATTGCTATGTCACGTACACTTTAGAACATATTATCTTTTATTGATAGAATCAGCTAAAAGCTAGATCAATATAATATTATGATTATTCTCAGGTGTTAGTCTAGACATGGCATTTATTAGTTAGACATTTCATGCATTTACATTTTCATGTTATCATGCAGTATTGTGAGGCTTATGCCGACACTTATTATTTACTTACTCATGATTTTGGGATTTTGGATTTCTATGAGGTTTCTGGATTTTGGGGGAAAACCGCAATAATATATATAAAAACTTCTCTCTCTCCTCCTATCTTTTTAAAATATAAGTTGCGGTTTTCTCGTGATGTATGTGTCGTCCACCATGAGATTGCCTGTTTTCTGTTGGATTTCGAGACCCGATTCGAGGAGTGGATGAACCGTCTCGGGTACATGGTGGGCCCGGTATGGTACCCCGGGGCAAGAAGATCGAGTTGTAGACGATGAGCCTGGCAGGGGAAGACTACCTACCGGTGATGTCTGGCGCGGCGGATATCCGGAGGATACCGACCGTTGTCGTGAGATTTGATGATATGGGCCGATCCGGACTGACGGAGCCCGAGATATTGATACTATGAGATATTGAGACTATGAGGTATTGAGACTTGAGATTTACATGTTTTGTGTCGATGCTTGACACGGATTTCCATGGATTTCATTGATGATATTCAGATTTCTATACAAATTTTACCAGGATAAATGTTAAAGATTTCTTATACAGATATATCCAGATTTCAGGATTGATTGTTTTACATTCATGGTGCATGCATACTCATTCACATGATATATTATTATTTAAGGCACTGACACGAGCACGGAGAATTTGCACTTACACGTAGTTTATTACCCTGTCTTTACTTGATGACTAGTAGTATATTAGTATATTATATGACCTAGGACAGCGTCGTGTATTCGATTTCTTTTCGTAGATGCCTTCTACTCACGAGTTGGCAACTCACCCCCGTTGTGCCAAATTTTATTTCAGGTTCGATGTACAGGTTTCCTTGGCAGGTTGCTGGCACAACATTTCATTCAGGGTGATTTGCACGGTAGGTTGGTTCACTTATATCAGGACCGCCGCTGTACTTTATTTATTTCCTTGGTATCTAGTAAACTCCATCAACCAAACTTGTATTACTTGATAAGTTGTAAGTACCATTTATTTATTTCGACCTTAGAGTCGCGCATGTTTTATTGTGGTTTGGTGGATTTGTTTTCTTTTAAGTTTTTAAGCCTCGCCCTTTGGCGTTGTATATTATTGTGCTTGGTATGGTTGTTTTCGCCTGTTGGCGTTGAGCTAGCTCCCGATTGGGGATACCATTCTATCTTTTGTATATATTTTACTTGTTTGTACCCGTTTGGGGCCAGTTTTTACAAAGGAGACTCTGCCGAAATTTTTGAGAAAATTTGATCTTGTTTTTTAAACTTGTTTTCCTATATGTTTTCCTTTACTTTTTCTTTTATATGGTTTAGATTTCTGGGCTTCGTCTTACTTAGATTACGATGCGCCTCTAGACGCTTCGTAATTTAAGTGTAGGTCACGTTCTGTACTTTCGGGTCGTGACACATGGCGCAGGATACTGATTTAATTTAGTTGATGATACAGTCTAAGAAGTTTGGATTTGGAGTTCATTTATGAACTAGGTCCCATCAGATATCCAGACGTATTCTAAGACAGGTATTGCTCATTTTCGGAGATGGCTTTCTCCGCGAACTTGAGATAAAAAGAGACATAGAAAGAAACATTAGAGCGGATTCACTCACTGAGGCTATTCCTCAAATGCAATAGTTTCGCAAACGGGCTTTGTGAAACTGATTAATAGAGGAGTTGGGTGTTCTGTATCACACCGGCTGTGAGTACGTGACATCGCAATAATTAGACTTGAGTGCAAGTGGGAGATTGTTGGATATAGTGCCCTCAGAGTCAATTATTGGATCACAGGCACGGGATTGCAATGATTAAGGGAAGACCTATACCGGTAGAACAGTCTTACTGTCACGACCCGAAAGTACGGAACGTGACCGGCACTTAGATTACGAAACGTCTAGAGGCGCAACGTAACCTAAGTAAGCCGAATCCCAGAAATCTAAACCATATAAAAGAAGAGGAAGTAAAAGAAAACATGAAGAAAACAAGTTTAAAAGCATCAGCAAATTTTCCCAAAAATTTCGGCAGAGTCTCCTCTGTAAAAACTGGCCCCAAACGGGTACAACAAGTATAATATACATAAACAATAAAAAGCATCCTCAAACGGGAGCTAGCTCAACGCCAACAGGCGGAAACAACCACAACAAGCACAATAATATACAACGCCAAAGGGCGAGGCTCAAAACTCAAAAGAAAAAAAATCCTCCAAATCAGAATAATACATGCGTGACTCTAAGGTCGAAATAAATAGACGGTCCAGTAAACTATCAAGAAATACAAGTTTGGTTGATGGAGCTTTCTAGATACAAATGAAATAATAAAAATACAACGGCGGTCCAGATACAAATGAACCAACCTACCGTGCAAATCACCCGGAATGAAAATGATGTGCCAGCAACTGCCAAGGAACCCTGTACATCAACCTATAATAAAATTTGGCACAACGGGGGTGAGTTGCCAACTCGTGAGTATAAGACATCTACGAAAAGAAATCGAATGCACGACGCTATCCTAAGTCATAATAATATACTAATATACTCCTAGTCATCAAGTAAGACAGGATAATAAGCTACGTGAAAATGCAAATACTCCGTGCTCGTGTCAGTGCCTCATATAGTACTATGTAATATGAATGAGTATGCATGCACCATGAATGTAAAATAACCAATCATGAAATCTAGGTATATCTGTATAAGAAATCTTTAGCTTTTATCATAGTAAAATGTGTATAGAAATCTGAAATATCAACAATGAAATCCATGGAAATCCGTGTCAAGTATCGACACAAAGCATATAAATCTCAAGTCTCAATACCTCATAATCTCAATGTCTCATAATCTCAATATCTTGGGCTCCGTCAGTCCGGATCGGCCCATATCATCAAATCTCACGACAACGGTCGGTATCCTCCGGATATTCGCCGCGCCAGACATCACCGGTAGGTAGCCTTCCCCTGCCAGGCTCATCGTCTACAACTCGATCTTCTTGCCCCGGAGTACCATACCGGGCCCACCATGTACCCGAGACGGTTCATCTACTCCTCGAATCGGGTCTCGAAATCCAACAGAAAACATAAAATCTCATGGTGGAAGACACATACATCACGAGAAAACCGCATCTTATATTTTAAAAAGAGAGGAGGAGAGAGAGAGAAGTTTGTTTTATATATTCTTGCGGTTTTCCCCAAAATCCAGAAATCTCATAGAAATCCAAAATCCCAAAATCCTGAGTAAGTATATGATAAGTGTCGACATATGCCCCATAATCCTGCATGATAACATGAAAATGCGAATGCATGAAATGTTTAAGAAATAAATACCATGTCTATACTAACACCAGAGAGTAATCTCAATATTATATCGATCTAGTTGCTAGCTGATTCTATCAATAAAAGATAATATGTTCTAAAGTGTACGTGACATAGCAATTACCGATAATGATGTGTGTGAGCCGGCAAATAAGTGTGCGTGAAATATGCGCATCATCGGTAATAGTGCTGGTGTCCTAACAAGCAGAGCTTTATACTGATATAGAAACATATGTATGAACATGCAACATTATGATTACAGCATGAATGTAAAGAGGGATGTGAATAACTACTCATCTGCAATATACAAGTACAACTACCACTAAATGAATCGAACCCAAACTAGTGTCCATCTAACCTCCTAAGGAACTAAACCTAAGAAACTAGTCAATAAGAAATAAGAGTCCACCTAAGGTCTGAATCCATATCTCTAATAGTCGGCCGATCCAGCCTCAATAGCGTCACGTACGTAGTACGGCTTCCTCGAATCTAGAGTGCGGATCAATCATCATATCTATGACTCGTACGGTAAAATCCATCGTACGGCATCCCAATATCTGGGTACGGGTCAAGTATCTCCTAGGTGTCTCATCATTTGTATAATATCATCATCAACACATATCATGATCAAGGTGCTATATTGTAATCGCATACATCAATCATATATCATTGCCATCATAAATATACATCATTAATTTATCCTCAGAAATATCATGTCATATGTATCATATTGTGATTAAGTCACACTTATATCATATCATCATCAAGTCACACCTATATGATGTCGTAATCAAGTCATACATATATCATATCGTGATCAGTCACAAGTTACAGTCCGGGTGCTATTTTAGAGTCCCATGTACCTCAATATCATCACCACCCATTATAATTTATGTATACCTGTTCATTATCTCATTCTCTAATGATCCGCTAACACTTTAATACGACTGTATAGCCAAGAATCACGGCATCAAGCCCAGTTATACTGTTTCATTCCCGTGTATCATATCACATCAATGTATCCCATATACGTGTTGTATATATATATATACATATACCTAATCCTATATATATATATATACACATACACGTATACACCACGTTGAGTTCCAGTGTGTGCGTGTGTGTGTATCTACCTGAAACCTACGAATCTCTTCCGAGGTATTCATCCTCTGGTATGGTCTTCCTAAATCAGTCTAGTCCAGCCTAGGGTCATTACTAGGGTCCTACTCATTAAGAATCTAGGGTCACATCTGGCTTCCTAATGTCAATAATTACTATTTCTATTCTACGTTGCGGGGGTGCTAAACGCCATCCACCCGACTTTCCCCCATAAATATACATCTACTCACCTGCTCCATGTCTGCCGAAGACGGTGTCGCCATCCTCTTCTTCATCGCCCGCAGTCCACGTGAGGGGTACCTATACACAAACATATATAGTATCGTAAACTAAATCATGGACAAAAGTCAAAACGACACACGGAACGCGCATATGTTAAAACCTATGTCCCGTTCACGCAAAAGAACCAAATATCGCTCGATATCGGCGTACAAACTCCGATTAATCGAGATAAACATCAACAAACAACTCATAGTTTTAAAACTCATTACTTATAATATAAAACATGATTTAATTCATCGAAACCCTAAAATCCATCAAATCGCCCGATTTCGTAAAACCCGAAAATGCCAATTTACCGTTTTTCTTCAAAACATGACATTTAAATGAAACCAATGGTCATAAAAATCATTAAATAGCATAACTAGACTATACAACCCATTACTATATTTTTATTACAGAAATTTGTATTAATACAAAATTCCTAGTTTGCAACTTTTTATAAATTTTCAACATCTTACAAGCAAAATTCCACAATTCCACAACAAACATGATTTTGCATGAATTAATATATTAAACTACAATTTATAATGATAATGATATAATGAAACCATAATTTATATTTTAAATCTCATTTATTTAAGAATTTCCAAAAACTAGTTAGCAAAAATATCATTTTTATTAGTATTTTTCAATTATCAAAAGAAACTAGTGACCAAACTAAGTTTTTCATTCCTTAAACATGTCAATATCCTCATTTAAACAAAAATCTAATGTTACAAACATTAATTGGAATTTATCTCACCAATATATATAATATATAGAAATCTAGTTTGCAAAAATGGTTTAATTTAACAATTTTGGATAACAATTTACAATATAACAACCATGCATGATTTTCCATTTTCCAAAAGTGTTAAACTAGTTATTATAACCCTAATGAATTAATAAAACCACAACTTGAATTTACAAACCCTAACTTGAATTTTAAAACTTGCAAATAGAATTAATTTAATAAATCTAATTATGCTTAAAAGAAACATCTAATAAAAATAAATCAAAAGAAAAAGATTTATACCTCCACAACATAAAATCCAAACATGAAAATGAGCCTCCAAAATGAATGCTTTCCATCTCCAAAATCCACGTAAAGAAGAGCAAAGAATAGAGGGTATGAATTTATTAGGATTTTGTGGATTTTTTATTGGATTTTTGATGAATTTTTAAGGATTTTTGAGACAAAGTCAAGAGAGGAAAATGGGGGGCTGCCTTGGGGAGGAGGCTTGCCAAATTTAGGGTTGGAAAAGAGAAGAAGAATGAATAAAAAATTGTGTAGAAAGCTCTCTCATAATATTTCTCCTTTATGTCATTTCAACCTTTTATTTAATTTTCTTTTATTTCTTTTCTATAACAACTCAAGAAAATTCTAGAATCATGGAAAAATTTGCAACTAAATTTTTCATGATAAACACTAAATTCTAATATGCAATGGTTCATTTTTACAAATTAAACCCCTTCAAATTTGAAATTTACACTAATTTAGTGCATAAATAAAGCTTATGTTAATATTTAAAATAATTAATTTAGGAAAAATATTTAATTAAACTAAAAATTTATAAGTGACTAAATAAACGCTATTTGCTAGTAATAACATAATTAAAATAGGTATTTTTAAATTTATAGTGAAAAATAATTACGGTTTTGTTTTACGAAAATACGTTTTACTTTACCGAAAATCATAAAATTCACTTAAACGATTTTATTTATTTAATTATTTAATTATTTTTAAAACGTTACACTTACTCAAGATGATAGTATGCTATCTGGTTTATCTTTATCATCGTGTACATGCTTTAGGTGACATTATAGGTCACTATTACACATTGATAGAGCCCTTAGGATTCTTACTTGACTACAAGCAGTTTGATGGCGATCATATACGTGAGAGTTGGGTAGTCTATAAGCACATCCTTAAAGTGTCCTTAGTCATCGGAGTTTCGAGACTGGGTATCGATACTCCATTAGTAGACTAGTGTATACAGTCGAGACCCCGACGAGGGGCGGTGGCCGGTCTCACAAGCCATTGGTGTCAGTTGGTTCACTTAAGATGTATATAGGTGCTCATTGGGTTATGAGTACACCGGACAGGACTCGCCGGGAATATGCTAGTTGGTATTATACCTGACGTCAGATAGCAGTTCCCTGGTGACATGTGTAAAGGTTAGTTCATCGACCTGAGATCGTCATTTGTCTCGTATGAGTTCCCACTGTGCTTTGATTACTACCCTACCATGGCTCAAAGGAGTTGTGCAAACAGGTTTTAATTGGGTACAGTCCCGAGCCACATGGAGGCAGTGAGCGGATCGGCAGGGGTTTCGTCTCTCTCGGTATTAGGGGTGAGATCGCGCTGTGTCTAGGAGAGCCATTACACGAAGTCCTTGGCCAAGGCAGGAGATTTACTGGTAGGTATTCGAGTAGTATCTCAGGGTGTTCTGGGCTACACTCCGACACGACTTGTACCGCTTTTGGGGGTCTGAGTTTTACCAACCCCTAAGGCCCGACATGCGATGCTCATAGACGAACGGACCGGACTGTACGGATATTGTCACTGACAGGCTCAGTAGGGTGTCAGGATGAGTTCACTCATCGACCTCCCTTTTGGTCAATACCTGGTAGCCCGTTACGTACAGCTAATACCACTGACGTGCTAGTAGTTAAATCCACAGCCAAAGTATTGACGAGTTTTAGAGTCCCCCATAGACAGTTTCTCAAGTTTCGGGCGAAACGTTGTAGAGGCCGTATGATATATGGCAGGGTTCGATCATATACGTGCAGTAGTGCACGGATCAAGATTGGGCGGATCATACTAGTGGGCTTTGGTTTAAACTGGATCCTAGTATTAGATTTGTTGGATTACTTTAGTCTCATCGCATTCGCATTCAGTCGGAATGTGGATGCATGTATGTATATACAGGTGAGGGGTATCCTTGTGATCCATTACAAGTTTACTTTAGATGTTTCCGTATCCTTTTATTGTTGTAAATATTTGGGTTAATGTTTACAAATGGAAATAATGAGCTATAAATCATGATTAGGAGCATTAATTGTGACACATGCATAAGTGGCGACTCATGGTCTCTTTCTTTGTGCATGTGTCACATTATGTGATTGATTTGTGAGTTGAAATGAGAGGGAGAGAGAGAAGGGCAGCCATAGTAAGGGGTTTGGTCTTGTGTTTTATGATTCTAACACTCTCACTCTCTCATTTGATAAAAGAAGAGATAAGAAAAGGAAAGGCTTCTTCTTCTTCTTCTTCCTCTAGCTCACCATTTCCACCATGGCTTCATCTTCAACCTCCATCCATACACTCTCATGCGTTGAGAATCAATGGATGCAAGAGACAAAGTGATCACACACATTCTCTACTTCACCTTGGACACTTCGGCTAGCAAACTTCGTGTCCGAGTTGCTTCGGACGAAGCGGGAGCCCGTAAAAAGACTTGAAGATGTGGTGCCCTTTCCGATGAGGAGACCGGAGATCGGAGATACCGCGAAGAGCTAGGGATGGTGGCTAAAGACCGAAGGACACAGATCGATTGGTATAGCTTTTCTAACCCTTCTCTAGTTTGCTGGTTATATGTTAATGGTTTGATCCGGGATTAAAATCTGCGATAGCGCCGGTTTCAAGTTTTGAAAAAGTTTTTGTTTCCGCATTTTGGCCTCGGATCGACGGCCGGGCGCTACCGTTGACTTACAAAGGACTCGGATCAACTCGGTATAATGATTCTAACTCTTAGTTTAGTTTGCTAGTTTAGGTTTTAAGGTCGATCCGTGAATCGGGTAACGGTTGTTAGTTATGTATATGCCCTAGAGGCCATTGTTGTACATATGATGTATATTATAATGGATGCTTGGTTATATATAGAGATGACTTTCTTGCTCGTCATGATAGTATGCTATTTGGTTTCACTTTATCTTAACATGTTGACTTGTATTGGTTTACTGTTTTTCTCTTACATGTTGATAAAGCCCTTAGGATCTGTACTCGACTACTGGGACTATGATGAGATCATACTAGTGGGGCCGCGGTAGTCGATGAGTACATCCTATAACTGTTCCTAGTCGAGGGTATATCGAGACAGGGCATCGATACACCAGAGTAGACTAGCGTATACGCATCTCGACCCATATGATGGGCGATGGATGATCCCATATCCATCGGTGTTAGACATCAGAGATGGTGTACGGGTGCTCAGTGGAGACTGGGTACACTGGACGGACTCGCCGAGAACTCCCAGATGGTGATATACCACACGTCAGATGGCAGTTCTCCGGTGACACTGGTACAGGGTAGTCTGTAGACCCAAGATCGCCATAGAGTCTTGTGTGATACCCACTGTGCTTTGATTTCCACCTTACCACGTCCAAGAGGGCATGCAAAACGGTGGCTTTTGGGTACAGTCCCGAATCACATGGAGGCAATGAGCGATAGGAGGGGATTCGTCTCTCCCGGTATAGGGAGTTGATGTTGTGCTGTGTTCGATTGGCTATAACTGGAAGTCCCTGGCCAGGGCTGATATAGAGATTTACTGGTAAGTGTTACTAGTAGTTTCTCGACCCGTTATGAGCCACATATCGACACGACTTATCGGTTACTGGGGTCTGACGTATACCACCCCTAGACTTGATATGCGACATATCAGACGAACAGACCGGACTGTACGGAAGTGTTACTGATCGGATTCACAGGAGAACGCACAGGCTAGCTTGTTGATCTTCTGATCGCTCAATACCTGGGTGGCTGTTACGTTTAGCTGACCGCTTGCAGCTTGTGGGTGTTTGATATGATCATCACCTGCTACCGGCGTATTGACGATTCTTTAGAGTCCTACACAGAGGTTTCTTGGCTCAGGCGAAACGGAGTAGTGGCGCATATGTGATATGCGCAGGAACGAGAAAAATGCGATATGGGATACCGTATTATATTCTCGCGATATATGGATATGAACCGGGTCATCGGATCAAGTGTTGATTCGATGAATCGGTACATGATATATTAGTCGGTAATATTCGATATAGCCGGATCGTCGAACCAAGTGTTGATTCGATGATTTAATGTATAATAATATATATGATATATTGTATTACATTATCTAATATTGGCTCGCTTTATTATTTCATTTTCTCAGTGGATGATACATTGATATATATGCGATATATGTTAATTGTATTATTTTCTTTTGTTGCAAATATATAATATATATGTGATATATATTATTGTGACATGATATGATTAATTGTTAAACATGTTTAAGGATGATTAATTGAGGTTAGGGTTTGATTAAGATTAGATGCTTCAAGTTCCTTCTAGAAGCATTTTTCTTTTGTCATTTGTAAAGATATTTTGGATGACACATTTTTAACTTAACCAAACCCTAACCCTAGTTGTTTCTCTACTTGTTCTTAGCCATTCATCCTTGACCATGGTTAGATATCAATCATATGATTTATATTTCTATTCATCACAAAAGAAAAAGATAATCATTATCTTTTCATTATCATCTTCTTCCTTCAAGAAAAAAAGCTTGCTAGATTTTCTTAAGTGATGATAAAATATGAGAAAATGATATAAAAAGAAAGCAAAAATACTACTCCCTCATCCTCATCTCATCTAGCCCATGGGATTAGTGTGTTCACTTCTTTAAGAGTGAGAAAGCTTGAGTCGTAGCAACTTCAAGGCAGATCATCGGAGATTTGGAATACGACAAGCTAGAATGGATCGTTCGAGTCGTGGAGCCTCTCATGAGTCCGGGAGATCGTGGATCGCGGCAAAGGGACTTCTACTCGGAGCTTTTGAAGCGAAGGAGCGGTCTACAAAGGTTGTAGTCCCTCACACTTAGATAAAAGTTATCATCTTGCATGTTAAACCCTAATAATCTAGCAAAGATCCCGGCTTTGGGTTGTTCGGCACGTCTAAAATTTAATCCGGGCATGTTTGATGCCTTTTGAACCTTCACAAGAGTGCCTAGGAACCCTACAGTGGTATCAGAGCCAGGCTAGAGCATTAGGCGATGTGTTTACGAAGTTAAAACTCCGATCGAACCCGGAACGACGCAAATAGACCCCTCTCTGGAAATTTTTTAAATTTTGGGATTTTTCTGAATTAAAAATATGTAAAAAAATCAGCAGGGAATTCTAAGAACTACCATAAAATCCGAGCCCCTAATTCCACCAAACGGCGGCGGAAGCGCGGCGCAAGCATGGCTTGCGCGGCGCTTCCGCGGCGAGAAAGTGTGAGCATGACACGTGGCTTTGATGGTTATGATCGTAGGTACTTGTTGATGTTTCTGGATATTTTTAACAGTGATTCCAGTATTGTTTAAATCTGGGGTTTATTTGGTAATATTAGATTCGATCGGAATATTTAAGTTCGTATTTCTTTCCGGATATTTAGAAACTGTTAAACTATTTGAACGGATATCATTAACTTACTGTTTCCCGGTACGGCAAATTTTCAAGTGTTGAAATTTATTCGGGTTTAAATCTTTCGGAAAAATTGTACAAGTTAAGCGGTGGACCCTCTAGAAGACAACAAACCTTAACTCGATTATGTGACCGTCTTGAACTGCCTTTTGAACCTTCGGGTTTGGGGCAGTACGGCGTGCCACATGTGAGGCGTTGGCTTGACCCTTCTACGGCTGGATCACCGGTACTGTGACATATTCTGGGATTATTTGAACCCCGCTCAAGAGTTGAGCAGTTTGGGAAATTTTGGGTGTTTGATTATCTGTTCGAAAAGTTTAATACTGTCGATTTATCTGGAATGTGATACAATATGTGGAATTCATAGAGTTAGGCATGAAATGCGGAGTATGTGATATTTCGGATTTACGATGTCTAAAGTGATTGTGGATTCCAAATATTGTAGTTTTACACTTTCTTTTCTGTGACCGTAAGTGTAATATGTGAGATCGCCGGTTTCGTTGCTATATGATTCAACGACAATTGGGATGCGCATATTTACTTACGTTGATGATATGAGATATTATGTGTTGCTGTGATATGTTATATTGGATCGTCGCGTTCTGAATAGCCGGGGGTTTTATGTGAGATGAGGGTTTTTATTTTCATTCATGTAAAATTCATTTGTAATGTAATATTCTTTTTGGGGCACTTCCTGGTTGCGGTTGATGTCACCAGTGTATATTATTTACTTTTCCGCATTAGGTAGACCCAAGGAGGAGAGCACAAGTAACCGGGTTCTAGGGTCCAGTGGGAGGCCATCTCGAGGAGTCGAGACCGGGTCTCCTAACCCTAGAATTGGCAGTGTTACTTGCCGCTCTCGTAGGGGTCTTGGGATGTGGGTTTGGCTATTCGTCGCGACCGTGGAATCCGTGTTTTATACAGGCTCGTATTGAAAACACAGACGTCCTAGTATATCCAATATTTCATATATGTTCTTCTGCTGCAATGTTCTGTGATGAGATCATATTACTGCCTGAGACGAATGCTTATACTATATATATATATGCTGATATATAAATATTACTGCTTTCGTTTCTTCTGTGATGCTTAGGAAGCATAAGCTGATGGGATTTTTATTAATGAGATTAATAAAAGAAAAGAAACCTAAAGATGTTGTAGAATCAAAACTTTATAAAAAGGGTAGCTACAGTTTTGTTTTGCACAGTGATATATACGATATATCCTGCACCTTATTCGATGAGGAAAGGACCGAGATCCCTTCACCGGGAGTGACTCCTTTAGCAAAACTGGCAGATGCTACAAAACGCGGTTTGTCTTTTGATTGCTTTTAGTGTTTTGCTTTGCACAGCGATATATATGATATATCCTGCACCTTATTCGATAAGGAAAGGGCCGACGATCCTTTCACCGGGAGTGACCCCTTTAGCGAAACTAAGAAAAGCCTCAAAAACACTCCTTTTCAAAACTTCACTTGATTCTACGACGATATCAAGTTCATTACGCTCAGGGTTTTTCTGAAAAACCTGCGTAGCCCTCCGTCATTTCAGATAGATATTATTTAGTATTCGTGCTATGTTTGTTGACTTAGTTAAGGCATAGTGTACGGTAGCTAAGTAATGTTTATCTGCTAAAACATGAGATGTAATTGGATTAGGGTATTCGTACGGCTTTGTTGACTCAGTTAAGGGTCGTGCGGGTGGGTTTAATTCAATCGGGAAATGTACGGGTTGAACTTGACTTGCGATTTATGGTTTGTTGACTTAGTTAAGGTCATAGATCGCTAGGGGCAAAATATTATCGGGAATTTCAAGTGTTGAAATTTGCAATGAGATTGCATACCTCCTATGAGATAGTTGGATCCCGATACCCACTGCGAGTAAGAGTTACTCCTGGGAGAGTTTTACACAGGACAATTAGTCATTCAAGTAGGTGTCTAGAAAAGTGTTAACGAGGTTACGCCTCTGGGAAAACGAGGTTTACATTAATTAGGTCCGTGCGAGAGCACGGGGAACCTCCCTCAAAGTACCGACACTGATCTGGCTGAAAGATTGACGAAATTGTAGGGTGTAATTAATCCCGGCTAATCTTACCTTTTAGGGTTTTAAGGTAGATTTGATAAAAACAGTGGGAGACATCCTGATTAGATAAGATAATAACCAATCTAATCTTGCAAGAGCATACGCTAAAGTGTTTTCTTCTCTCTCTCTCCAGGTAGCGACCATTTCAGGCCATAATCAAGATAATAATATGGATGTATTGACTAAACCTAATTATTGTACTGAGCAAGGGAACGTTAGACCCGTTCTTTCTTATAAGAGTTATAAGACTGAACAGGAAACAGGAGAATATCTGGATTCTCATGCCGCCCAAAAGAACATACATGTTGATGCATCTTCTTCGGGTGTGTTAGTTATTGAGAACTGTTTCTCAGTTCACCCTACGTCCTGGGTATTAGATACCGGATCAGGATCCCACATATGTAAATTGTTACATGGGCTACGGAAAGGTAGAGAACTGGGAAAAGGTGATCATTCCGTTCAAGTAGGGAACGGTGCAAGTATTGTAGCCAAAGCAGTTGGCGAATATCACCTTGTATTACCAAGTCGTAATACACTGATTCTAAATGAGTGCTATTATATACCGAACATGATGTGCAACATTATATCAGTTTCTTTATTGAGTAAAGAGGGATATAATTTTGTAGTACAGGATAATGTTATGAACATATTCCTAGATCAAAAGTTGATTGCATCAGGCTCGTTACATAATGGCATATTCATTCTAAATCAGAATACAGTCCTGAATATACAAAACACACACAAGAGGAAAAGTTCAGATATGAACGAATCCTACTTGTGGCATTGTAGACTTGGTCATATCAATGCGACACGACTGGCTAAGTTGCATAAAGATGGTTATTTAAATCCGTTCGAATTATCATCTTATGATACTTGCCATTCATGTCTCAAAGGAAAAATGACCAAAGCTCCGTTTAGTGGACACGGAGAAAGAGTTACTGAACTCTTAGGACTGATACATAGTGATGTATGCGGTCCCATGTCTACGCATGCCAGGAACGGTTCTTCCTACTTCATTACATTCACTGACGATCTCTCTAGATACGGACATGTGTTCCTGTTGAAACACAAGTCTGAAGCTTTTGAGAAATTCAAAGAATATAAGCACGAAGTAGAGAACCAAACGGGCAAAAGTATTAAGATTCTTCGATCTGATCGAGGAGGTGAATACTTAAGCGGTGAGTTCCTAGATTATCTAAAAGAGAATGGGATTCTCTCTCAGCTTACTCCTCCTTATACACCACAGCACAACGGTGTATCGGAACGAAGGAATCGGATCCTATTAGATATGGTGCGATCTATGATGAGCGAAGCTGAGTTACCTATTTCCTTCTGGGGGTATGCGCTTGAGACAGCCATATACATATTGAATCTAGTTCCGTCTAAATCTGTACCTACCACACCATATGAGATATGGAGTGGGAAGAGACCATATTTTAAACGAGTTAAGATATGGGGTTGTCCGGCCTATGTCAAAAGACAAAATCCAGACAAACTCGAGGCACGATCAGTTCTTTGCAAATTTGTGGGATATCCTAAGAATTCTCAAGGATATATTTTCTATCACGCTGAGGAACAAAAAGTGTTTGTTTCTCAATATGCCACCTTTTTAGAAAAGGAATTTCTTGCAAAAGAAATTAGTGGCGAAGAGGTAGAGCTGGAAGAGGTTCCAGCAACACAAACTACAACTGAAGATTTAGTGGAACCAGAGGATTCAGTAGTACCCGACGAACCCCAGCCTCTCCGCCGTTCTAGTAGGGTTTCTCGTCCACCTGAGAGATACTACAGTTTTCTCATTGATGGTGGAAGCGAGGATTGCATCATGGATGATGATGACCCGACTAGTTTCGAGCAGGCCATCACGAGTGGTGACTCTATGAAATGGCTGGATGCAATGCGATCTGAGATGGAATCCATGTACACCAACAAAGTATGGACTTTGGAAAATGCTCCTGAGGGGGTAAAACCCATTGGGAGCAAGTGGATCTTTAAAAAGAAATTTGGTGTAGATGGAAAAGTTGAGACTTTCAAAGCTAGACTAGAAGCAAAGGGTTTTCGTCAACGACCAGGTGTGGATTATGACGAAACCTTTTCTCCAATGGCTATGCTTAAGTCCATCCGGATCTTACTTGCCATTGCTGCATACCATGACTACGAAATCTGGCAAATGGATGTTAAGACCGCCTTTCTAAACGGTGATTTAGAAGAGAGCGTATACATGACTCAGCCAGAGGGCTTCGTAGATAGTGGGAGCAGCGGAAAGGTGTGCAAGCTGCTTAAATCCATTTATGGGTTAAAGCAAGCATCGCGGAGTTGGAACATCTGTTTTGATGTGGTAGTCAAAGAGTTTGACTTCATCAAAAATATAGATGAACCTTGTATCTATAAGAAGATAGCAGAGGGTAAGGTTGTCTTCCTCGTATTGTACGTGGATGACATACTCTTGATAGGAAATGATATTCCTATGCTGCAATTAGTCAAGCTCTTCTTATCACAGAGATTCTCAATGAAAGATCTAGGTGATGCCTCCTGCATATTGGGAATCATGATCTATAGAGATAGATCCAAACGGATACTGGGATTGTCCCAATCCAGGTACATTGACACCATACTAAAGAGGTTTAGTATGGACGAATCCAAGCGTGGGAATCAGCCCACGATCTCTGGACTCACTCTCTCCAAAGAGATGTCTCCCAAGACTGATTTGGAGAGAGCTCGCATGCAAGGGATACCCTATGCTTCGGCAGTAGGCTCTATCATGTATGCGATGCTATGTACCAGACCCGATGTAGCATACTCACTAAGTGTAGTGAGTCGGTATCAAGCAGATCCAGGAGAGAGTCATTGGACAGCAGTGAAGAACATTCTCAAGTACTTGCGAAGGACTAAGGAGATGTTCTTGGTGTATGGTAACGGAGAACTCCAGGTGGAGTCCTTTACCGATTCCAGCTTCCAAAGTGATAAGGACGACTCTAAGTCGCATTCGGGTTTTGTCTTTACCCTCAATGGAGGGGCGGTATGTTGGAAGAGTTCCAAACAGGATACCGTTGCAGACTCGACGATGGAGGCTGAATACATCGCTGCCAACGATGCTGCCAAAGAGGCTGTCTGGATCAAGAAGTTCATTAGTGAACTTGGTGTGGTTCCATCCATTGAGCATCCAATACCTCTGTATTGCGATAACAATGGAGCTGTGGCTTTAGCCAAGGAACCCAGATCCCATCAGAAGTCCAGACATATTCTGAGGCGGTATCACCTGATCAGGGAGATAGTTGATCGCCGGGAGATCGAGGTCAGGAGAGTAGATACGAAGGACAACACTGCGGATCCATTCACGAAGGCTATTCTCCAGATACAGTATGAGAGATTATTCAGGATGCTAGGTATGAGATACTACAGCAGCTGGCCTTAGTGCAAGTGGGAGATTGTTAGTTATGTATATGCCCTAGAGGCCATTGTTGTACATATGATGTATATTATAATGGATGCTTGGTTATATATAGAGATGACTTTCTTGCTCGTCATGATAGTATGCTATTTGGTTTCACTTTATCTTAACATGTTGACTTGTATTGGTTTACTGTTTTTCTCTCACATGTTTATAAAGCCCTTAGGATCTGTACTCGACTACTGGGACTATGATGAGATCATACTAGTGGGGCCGCGGTAGTCGATGAGTACATCCTATAACTGTTCCTAGTCGAGGGTATATCGAGACAGGGCATCGATACACCAGAGTAGACTAGCGTATACGCATCTCGACCCATATGATGGGCGATGGATGATCTCATATCCATCGGTGTTAGACATCAGAGATGGTGTACGGGTGCTCAGTGGAGACTGGGTACACTGGACGGACACGCCGAGAACTCCCAGATGGTGATATACCACACGTCAGATGGCAGTTCTCCGGTGACACTGGTACAGGGTAGTCTGTAGACCTGAGATCGTCATAGAGTCTTGTGTGATACCCACTGTGCTTTGATTTCCACCTTACCACGTCCAAGAGGGCGTGCAAAACGGTGGCTTTTGGGTACAGTCCCGAATCACATGGAGGCAATGAGCGATAGGAGGGGATTCGTCTCTCCCGGTATAGGGAGTTGATGTTGTGCTGTGTTCGATTGGCTATAACTGGAAGTCCCTGGCCAGGGCTGATATAGAGATTTACTGGTAAGTGTTACTAGTAGTTTCTCGACCCATTATGAGCCACACATCGACACGACTTATCGGTTACTGGGGTCTGACGTATACCACCCCTAGACTTGATATGCGACATATCAGACGAACAGACCGGACTGTACGGAAGTGTTACTGATCGGATTCACAGGAGAACGCACAGGCTAGCTTATTGATCTTCTGATCACTCAATACCTGGGTGGCTGTTACGTTTAGCTGACCGCTTGCAGCTTGTAGGTGTTTGATATGATCATCACCTGCTACCGGCGTATTGACGATTCTTTAGAGTCCTACACAGAGGTTTCTTGGCTCAGGCGAAATGGACTAGTGGCGCATATGTGATATGCGCAGGAACGAGAATAATGCGATATGGGATACCGTATTATATTCTCGCGATATATGGATATGAACCGGGTCATCGGATCAAGTGTTGATTCGATGAATCGGTACATGATATATTAGTCGGTAATATTCGATATAGCCGGATCGTCGAACCAAGTGTTGATTCGATGATTTAATGTATAATAATATATATGATATATTGTATTACATTATCTAATATTGGCTCGCTTTATTATTTCATTTTCTCAGTGGATGATACATTGATATATATGCGATATATGTTAATTGTATTATTTTCTTTTGTTGCAAATATATAATATATATGTGATATATATTATTGTGACATGATATAATTAATTGTTAAACATGTTTAAGGATGATTAATTGAGTTTAGGGTTTGATTAAGATTAGATGCTTCAAGTTCCTTCTAGAAGCATTTTTCTTTTGTCATTTGTAAAGATATTTTGGATGACACATTTTTAACTTAACCAAACCCTAACCCTAGTTGTTTCTCTACTTGTTCTTAGCCATTCATCCTTGACCATGGTTAGATATCAATCATATGATTTATATTTCTATTCATCACAAAAGAAAAAGATAATCATTATCTTTTCATTATCATCTTCTTCCTTCAAGAAAAAAAGCTTGCTAGATTTTCTTAAGTGATGATAAAATATGAGAAAATGATATAAAAAGAAAGCAAAAATACTACTCCCTCATCCTCATCTCATCTAGCCCATGGGATTAGTGTGTTCACTTCTTTAAGAGTGAGAAAGCTTGAGTCGTAGCAACTTCAAGGTAGATCATCGGAGATTTGGAATACGACAAGCTAGAATGGATCGTTCGAGTCGTGGAGCCTCTCATGAGTCCGGGAGATCGTGGATCGCGGCAAAGGGACTTCTACTCGGAGCTTGTGAAGCGAAGGAGCGGACTACAAAGGTTGTAATCCCTCACACTTAGATAAAAGTTATCATCTTGCATGTTAAACCCTAATAATCTAGCAAAGATCCCGGCTTTGGGTTGTTCGGCACGTCTAAAATTTAATCCGGGCATGTTTGATGCCTTTTGAACCTTCACAAGAGTGCCTAGGAACCCTACAACGGTAGCGCCAGTTTAGAAATTTTTGTTCCGCATTTTGGCCGCATTTCGGTGGTCGGGGCCCCGCCGGGACCCTTCAGTTAGAAGTTCACAAATACATTCAAGAATCCATGGTTCACATCACATGTGAGGGTGTGGATCTTGAAGACATGAAGAGGAAGAAGAAGATGAGCATGAAGCAAAAAGAGCTTGAAAAATGGCTAAGTCAAGAGAATGAGCAAGAATCAATCCAAGCTTGGCCCCTCACTCATTCAAGCATGGAATTATGCAATATAAAATTGCAACCATGCTTGAATAGTGAGTCAAGAATGAATAAACAAGAATTAATCCAATGCTTGCAACTATGCTTCATTTTCCACCTTATTTCTAATTTCACAAAATAGAAATTTAAATGCCATGCTTCATTAATATATATATATATATATATATATATATTTAATGAAGAATAATTAGTGAGCTAATGATATTAGTTAATACATAATTATATCACATATAATTTATATCACATTATTAAATCAACACTTGATCTAATAATCCGGTTATATCATATATGACCAACTAATATCATTTATCTGTATATCACATTATCGAATCAACAATTGATTCAACAAACTGGTTATATCACATATAACTGAACCGATAACAGATGACTGCCAGATTATAATACGGTATCACATACTCGTATTTAATCAGGTCCAAACACATATCACATATGTGTCCTACTTCGTTTCGCTTGAACCAGGGAACTTCTGTGTGGGACTCCAAAGACTTGTCAATACGCCAGCAGTAGGTGATGATTATATCAGTCACCTATAAGCCGTCAGCGGCACAAGCTGGAGTAACGGCTATTCGGATATTGAGCGATATGAAGATCAACAAGCAAGCCTGTCCACGGTCTCCTTGAAGCCTATCAGTAACACTTCCGTACAGTCCGGTCTCTTCGTCTGATATGTCGCATATCATGTCTAGGGGTGGAAATTGTCAGACCCCAGTAACGTGATAAGTCATGTCGATGTCTGACCTATAACGGTTGAAGAAACTACTGATAACACTTATCAGTATATCTCGGCAGCAGCCCTGGCCAGGGACTTCCAGTTATAGCTAATCGAATATAGCGCAACATCAACCTCCAATACCGGGAAAGACGAAACCCCTCCTATCATTCATTGCCTCCATACGACTCGGGACTGTACCCAAAATCCATCTGTTTGCATGTCTCTTTTGAATGTGGTAGGGAGGAAATCAAAGCACAGTGGGAGCCGCACAAGCCTCTATGACGATCTCGGGTCTACAGACTAACCTGTACCAGTGTCACCAGAGGACTGCTATCTAACGATAGGTATACTACCACATAGGAGTTCTCGGCGAGTCCTGTTCAGTGTACCCAGTCTTCACTGAGCACACGTATACCATCTCTGATGTCAAACACCAATGGATGTGGGATCATCCATCGCCCATCATATGGGTCAAGAAGCGTATACGCTAGTCTACTCTGAAATATCGATGCCCTGCCTCGATATTCCCTCGACTAGGAACAATTAAAGGATGTACTTGTGAACTACCATGGCCCCATTAGTATGATCATCATCATAGACCTGGTAGTCAAGTACATATCCTAAGGGCTTTATCAACATGTGAGAGCAAGACAGTATCACAATATAAGTCTACATGTTAAGATAAAGGTAACCGGATAGAATACTATCATGTCGAGCAAGAAAGTCATATATATATATATATATATATATATATATATATTGAAGGGTCTCGGCAGCGCCCCGGCCGTCGAAACGCGGCCATATTGCGGAACAAAAATTTCTAAAACCGGCGCTACCGCTACCCGAATCCCGGATCGACCTTAAACCCTAAACTAGAAAACTAAACTAAGAGTTAGAATCTTTATACCGAGATGATCCGAGTCCTTCGGTCTTCATTCCAAGCTCCTAGCGATCTTTTGATGATGTTTGGTTGTCGGTCTTCCTCCATCTTCGATGATCCACCTGAGGGAAACGGCGCAAGCTCCAACCTCGACAAATGAGGTAACCGATGCTCCAAAGTCGCTAGCTATGGAGAGTGGGGGTGTATGAAAGTGTCACTATAATTTTTTCTCTCAACCATGAGCTCCTTGGAGCAACTCAAGAAGAAGATGAAGAAGGCAATCCTTTTGCATGAGCTAAAATGGCTAAGTTTTTGTGAGAATGAGAGTGGAGTATCATGAAGCAAGTGTAAATCAACCAAATGAAAAATCCCATGACCAAAAGTGGCCGGCCCCCCCTTTCTCATTCCCACAAAAACAAATTCATTTGTTTAAATTCATTAAACAATGTGAACCATACTATGCTACATGCTTTGACCCATGCCCATACCATGAACAATGTTCATGCCACCTCACATATTCCACCTCATTTATAAAAACAAATGAATTTCCATAAATGGAAAATCATATAAGTGATGTGGCATCTTCTAGAAGCTATTCCGTATAAAATACGGAATACTTCCCGGTACATGTACCAAAATACATATACGCGTATTCGTACCAAAATACGAATAACCGAGAGAGAAAACGAATAGTGAACAATAATACTAGAATACGTATATATAAATACATATATTAATTATTAAATCAAAACCCAATTTAATAATCCGGCTTAATCCTAAGCCGCTAGTATTATCAACCGTCCGATTTAAGTCTGCGCAGCATGTGCACATATTTAATCGGACACCTGTATGTATCAACATACCTCATGTACACCATATCGCCTGAACCGTGAAAACCCTCTGTTGGGGACTCTAAAGACTCGTCAATACTCTGGTTGTGGATTTAACCACAAGCACGTCAGCGGCACTAGCTGTACGTAACGGCTACCCAGGTATTGAGTGAAAGGGAGGACGACGAGCAAACTCATCCTGAACCCCTACTGAGCCTATCAGTGACAATATCCATACAGTCCGGTCTGTTCGTCTAAGAGTATTGCATATCGAGTCTAGGGGGTGGATAAAGTCAGACCCCCAACAACGCGATATTTAGTGTCAGTATGAAACCCATCACCACCTGAGAAACTATCGATCCTGGATCGATAATTCTCGTCCACCGTGGCCACGGATTTATGGTGATGGCCATCCGTACACAACACGACATCAACCCCCAATACCGGGAGAGACGAATCCCAGACGATCCGATCACTGCTTCCATGTGGCTCGGGACTGTATCCAACTAAAACCTGTTTGCACGACTCTTTTGAGCCGTGGTAGGGTAGTAATCAAAGCACAGTGGGAACTCACACAAGACAAATGACGATCTCAGGTCGACAGACTAACCTGTACACATGTCATCTGGGAACTGCTATCTGACAATAGGTATAATACTAACTAGCAGGTTCCCGGCGAGTCCGTCCAGTGTACTCATAACCTAATAAGCACCTGTATACTATCTTAGGTGAACAAACAAACACCAATGGCTTGTGAGACCTGGCCACCGCCCCTCGTCGGGGTCTCGATCAGTATACACTAGTCTACACTGGAGTATCGATGCCCGGTCTCGATACTCATACGATTGGGGACATTTAAGGATGTACTTATAGACCCCATCTCCCATATATATGATCGCCATCATAATGCCGGCAGTCAAGCAAGAATCCTAAGGGCTCTATCAACACATACATGATGATAAAGACAAACCAGATAGCATACTATCATCTTGAGTAAGACTGTTTTATCGGTATAGGTCCTACCTCAATCATCAAAATCATCTGTCCGCGACTATGATAATTGCTTTGAGGGCACTATAGCCAACAATCTCCCACTTGCACTTAAGGCCAATTATTGCGATGTCGCATACTCACAGCCCGTGTGATACCGAACACCCAACTTCTCTTCTAATCAGTTTCGCAAAGCCCGTTTGCAAAAATGATTGCGTTCGAGAAATAGCCTCAGTGAGTGGATCCGCTCCAATGTTTCTTTCTGTATCTCTCTTAATCTCAACTTCGTGGAGAAAACTATCTCCCGAAATGAGCAACACTTATCTCAGAATTTATCTGGATATCTGATGGGACCCAGTTCATAATGAACTCCAAATCCAGCAAACTACTTAGACTGTAACGTCCACTGAATTTAATCAGTATCCTGCGCCTTGCCTTTCCTCAGTATTCGCTTGGACCACCTGTCCAACATACTGTCCCTTAAAAGAGGGAAAACTATAACTCTGACAGTCACTCTGCCATCCAGGTCACCTTGGAAGCCTAAAATGATAACCATCTCCCGAAGGAGGCTGCCATAATCATTTCCCCAGAACATTCATTTATGTTCAATAACTGCTTCCCAATGTTTCTCCAGGATTGGATTAATATATCGGTTTATTGCATCTAGTGCAAAAGCAATATCTGGTATGGTACTTGACATTTCATGACTAACTCAATTGGCCTAACCAATGATATGTTAATCATGTAGATCCCTCACCCCTTTAGTCTGTAAGACACCTTTAGAGAGGTTGGCTCCATCACCTGCAGGTACACTACCATACCAGGAGTCGTCCATTTAATGTCAAAGTACCCAGATTAGGATGCTTCCCAAATCTAGATCTAAAACCATAGATCTAGTAACCAGAAACCCTGATATAACATCCATATCCTATGTGGAGAAACAACTTTGTGACAACCATAGTACAACCGATCGTAGTATAGGAATATCTCTTCCTATCAAGTGCATGTCATCCCAATATCTGGACATCACTCTCTACTACTTTCTTACCAGATTCATCTCCTATTCTGATGAGGTCAAGACTTACGACTGTCACATCAAAAATAGATGATCTATTTCCGCTATACCTGCTTTAGTCTATAAATAGATATAAGCAACTTGCCCACTATGCTTCCGCTGCTCCCACTGACTACAACAACCCTCTGGCAGAGTCATATACACGTGCATTTCCAAAACTAGTTTAGAACGACACTATACTCATCCTCCTGCCGGGTCTTATAGTCTATAACAACAGCAATGGCAAGTCTGGGTAAACAAGAACCTCCCTGTCACCTTCACTGAGAAGACCGAAGTACCTCTCGGGTGCCTGAGGTTACCCACCAAATCTTGCGGAGTGGCTAATGGAACATCAAATCCAATTGAATCCTTAGCTTATATTAAATTTTCAGTAATCGTTTGTGGTTCTGGAATTACTTCTAGTTCGACCATACTCCCACTTGTGTTTTCTTAAAAAGTCCATTTTACTAAAACTGTGGCGAGTCAAGAACAATATAAATATTGATCTTCCTGATGGTAGAAAGTTATCTCTCGTCAAAGCCCGGGATAACCTACAAACAGCCATTACTGAAACGTGCCTTGAGTTTATCCGGATTCTGGTTTTAAGCATCGGCCGGACAACTTCCTATACCTTAACATCGTTAAGATATAAATTGATTCTATATATATCTAATATAGAAACAAAAGCACTAATCTAATTTGAACCGTATTCAAAATCATGCAGCTGTCTCCAGTGCATATCAACCAAATGGAATGAGGTTAATTAGCATTACTCATCCAGGAGTGCATCCATATATGAGTAACCCGAAAGAGAAGCAAGTTATCAAGACTATTACTATTAACTGAATACCAAACACAAGTATCTACATCTTCGACTTTCTCGAAGAATCCAGATACTTATAACAGATGGTTCTCTACTTTATTCTTATACCTACAACTTCTGAATATATGGACCTTGCATTTGAACGAAATACATGTCCAGAATTGGAGAGGTCATAAGTAAACAGAATATAGTACGAGTACCAACCCTTTTGTCCTAATGAACACTGGACAACATACAATACATTGTATAAGTCCCCTGAGTTCCCCTATGCGTTGTAGGTTGAAAAACTGTACTATGGTTAAGAAGAGTTACACCACTGTTGAATGCACCTTACCTAATCACCAACTGATATAGGTAAATGTCATAGACACAATATCAAAAAAGTTATATCTCACTTTATAAAATAAATGTACAGATATATCGGTTTGAAATTGGTGCATAACAACGGATATTCAAAAACCAAATATCTGCCATCCGGTAAAATCCAGATGATTTCCTCAAATATCACCAATTACTACGAATTCCGATATAATGAGGATCTAATTGCCCAATTCCCAATATCTTACTCCCACTCACCATCTGTAATAACATACAGATGTGAAAAACTGATCTGGTAAATACATACCCTGGAGTTAAATTCTTATTGGGAAAATAGTTTTCAATTAATATCGCACAGTAAAACTGAAACATGAAAATGTTCCAAAAAGGTTTAACTGGTATTCTTAGTAACGCCTCTTCTACTATCCTGATTCACAACAGTAATCATATACTTGCCTGCCCTCTCTGCAATCCCTTTATTATGTCTTTACTTATTACCTTCTGTACACCTCTTTTACGCTAATTGGTTTTCTTCATTCCCTACCTTTCGGCACCAGCCTAAGGTTTGGAAGAAGACTATCCAATAAGCGTAATAGGTGTACTCTCCTAATCCTAGGAGCCCTCACAACCTGAGAGAAGGTAAAGAGAAAAGGTATCTGAATAATCCTATCCAATTTCTCCAGAACCAGAATCCATCCTCGAAAAAGTTCCTTCGAGTTCGTATGTAACTATGCGATGGATTTATCCAATAGAAGTGGATATCCGTAGTGATACGGAGTTTCCTAGAGAAAAGCAAAGTGGATGTAGGAGTGGCAGGGGTATACCCGGTTTTTGTCGTGAATGATGGTGATCGCAATTTCCTTTGCCATTGTTCTAATCCCTTTATATGTCTTTACTTATTACCTTCTGTACACCACACTTAAGCTTAATTGGTTTTCTTCCTTTCCTACCGTTCGGCACCTGCCTATGGTTTGGAAGAAGACTATCCAATAAGCTCAATAGGTATACCCTCTCCTAATCCTAGGAGCCCTCGCAACTTGAGAGAAGGTAAAGGGGAAAGACAACCGAATAATCCTATTCAATCTCTCCAGAACCAGAATCCATCCTCGAAAAAGTTCCTTCGAGTTCGTATATAACCATACGATGGATTTATCCAATGGAAGTGGATGTTCGTAATGATACGAGGAGTTCTGGAGAAATGCAAAGGTGATGTAGAAGTGGCAATGATGTATGCGACACCGTAACATTCCAAAAGCCAAAGTGTTAAAAAAAGGTTCGGTCAACTTGGTTTATGAGTTTTAGTCAAGGGTTGGGTCATAGTCGCAGCCAGAAAGAGAGAGAGAGAAGAAACACTCAGCGTGCACTCTAACCTAGATCAGAATGGTTAATCATATTATCTAATCTGGATGGCTCCCACTGTTTCCTCGAATTCTCCTCCAAACCCAAAAGGAGAATTAGTCGGAATCACCCGAGGAGTAATCCTACTCATCAGTGGAAATCGGGATCCAACTATCATCGCATGATAACTTGATGGAATCCACTCAAGTCACCACACTCCAGAAGGTATGCGCAAGCCTAGCAAGTTTCATGTATGTTTGAAACTCCCGATATGATTTTTACCCCTAGGACCCAAGTAACCTTGACGGAGTCAACAAATCAAAGAGTCCTAGTCAAGTTCAACCCGTCATTATCTTGATTGCATTAAACCCACCCGCACGAGCCCTTGACGGAGTCAACAAGGCCGCACGACTATCCTAACCAATCACATATCCATGTTACAAACAAGCACCACTCAGCTACCGCACACTACGCCTTGACGGAGTCAACAAACGCAGCATGAATACTAAGTACTACTTGTAGGAAATGACGGAGGGCTATGGCTGGTTTTTGGCGAAAAACCTTTAACGTAATGAACTTGATCTCGTTGAAGGAATCCAAGTGGTTTTATAAATATATAGTGGCGAAAACTTTTGCTAAAGTGGTCATTCCCGGTGAAGGGATCTCGGCTCTTTTCCCGTCGAATGGGGTGCAGGATATCCCAAACTGAATACCACGATGCAAAGCAAAAGGAAACGACTATAGTGAAGTTATTACGTTGACGCAAACTTTTACCCAAGGGGTCACTCCCGATGAAGGGATCTCAGCCCTTGCCTCGTCGAATGAGGTGCTGGATATTCATAACCGAATACCACTGTGCAAAGCAAAAGAGAACGTCTGTAATGTCAGTTTTTTAAAAACTTGGTTCCAATAACATCATATATATAGGTTTGTTTTATCCTTGCATTGATAAGAATCTATGCAGTCCCATCAATTAATCACACCAGAAAAGAACGAAAATAAAATGTACATATATGTCATCTGCATTCGCCACTGGGTCCCGTCATCACCCGTTAGGTTACTTAACTAACGATAGAGCGAGGACCGGGCTAGCACGGGTGCAAAACATATACAACATCTACTAGTATATATATAAATATATAACACATTCGTCCCAGGCATGATATAAAGCAACATCACAGAAACATCACAGAAGCAATACAGAATGGTGGATAATCTGGAGCCCCAAGTTTCACTTGAGCCGCAAGTGAGACCCGACGTTCCCTGTTATGTAGATAGCATGTGCAATGAAACCTAGACCCTTACGAGCGCAGCAGGTTACCTGCCAAAACCAGAAGTGAGGCAGCCCCCTTCAGCAACGTGAATGGACCACCCAGCACTTCACGGAATCCGGTAACTTGAGCACCCCTCCTAGGTCACCTATACCCTCTACGAGTGCGGTGAATAGCCCGCCAATTCTAGAGTAAGGTCCCCTCCGTCCCAACGCCATGAGATGCGGACTCGTTGCCCTCTAGAATCCGGCTATTCGTGCACCCTACCACGGGGTAATCCTAGTTCAGAAAAGAAAATAATATACAAGGGTGACATCGACCTCAACCCGGTCGTGCCCCAAAAGAATAATATACAAACTGGCAGTGACGGCAGTCCACATGTCGGACGCTCGCCCTACAATATCAAATGTACAAATGAAATAAAACTGTACTATCATTGCACCATTGCTATCCACCACGACGATCCAACCAACATCACAGCACATCACTGAACATCAACGTGAATGTCGCGTTCGCAAACCATTCTAAAAGACATATAGCAATTAGACGAGTTTACCGATCAAATGACATTCACGGTCGCAGAATATAATGTATGTACTGTTAAACGCCCACTTAAATTATCGATCGACTAAGTTCTAAATTGGCCCCAATATCCGTACAGTCCGGTTTGTTCGTCTAAGAGTATCGCATATCGAGTCTAGGGGGATGGATAAAATCAGACCCCCAACAACGCGATATTTAGTGTCGGTATGAAACCCATCACCACCTGAGAAACTATCGATTCTGGATCGATAATTCTCGTCCACCATGGCCACGGATTTATGGTGATGGCCATCCATACACAACGCGACATCAAACCCCAATACCGGGAGAGACGAATCCCCGACGATCCGATCACTGCCTCCATATGGCTCGGGACTGTACCCAACTAAAATCTATTTGCACGAATCCTTTGAGCCGTGGTAGGGTAGTAATCAAAGCACAGTAGGAACTCACACGAGACAAATGACGATCTCAGGTCGACAGACTAACCTGTACACATGTCACCTGGGAACTGCTATCTGACAATAGGTATAATACCAACTAGCAGGTTCCCGGCGAGTCCGTCCAGTGTACTCATAACCTAATGAGCACCTGTATACTATCTTAGGTGAACAAACTAACACCAATGGCTTGTGAGACCTGGCCACCGCCCCTCGTCGGGGTCTCGATCAGTATACACTAGTCTATACTGGAGTATCGATGCCCGGTCTCGATACTCATACGACTAGGGACATTTAAGGATGTGCTTATAGATCCCAGCTCCCACATATATGATCGCCATCATAATGCTGGCAGTCAAGCAAGAATCCTAAGGGCTCTATCAACACGTACATGATGATAAAGACAAATCAGATAGCATACTATCATCTTGAGTAAGACTGTTTTATCGGTATAGGTCCTGCCTCAATCATCATAATCATCTGTCCGCGACTATGATAATTGCCTTGAGGGCACTATAGCCAATATATATATATATATATATATATATATATATATATATATATATATATATATAAACAAGCATCCACAATAATATACATCATATGTACAATAATGGCCTATATGGCATACATATAACTAACACCAACTATCATCGCATGATAACCTGATGGAATCCACTCAAGTTATCACACTCCAGAAGGTATGCGCATGTCTAGCAAGTTTCCTGTATGTTTGATGCAGGGTTCCAAGGCACACTCAAGAGGTTCCACAAGGCATCAACCATGCCAAAATCAAAAATTATGTGCCGAGAAACCCTAATGCAAGATCGTTAACTAGAGGATAGGCGAAACTAGATGCAAGTAAACAACTTTACTCTAAAGGTGAAAGGGACTACAACCTTTGTAGATCCGGTCCTCCACTTCTCTAGCTCCATGTTGACGTCCCTCCGCTGCGATCATCGTAATCCCGGACTCTAGCGTCGGTTTCATCGGAGAAATGGGCGGGATAGGTCGTTGACTTCGATGCCGAAGATGATCTACGTCGAGGCGACTCAAACTCAAGCTCCACCTTCACTAGGTCATGAAACTTGTGAAGATAACACCCTATACAACATGGCAAGTGGTAGAGGATGAAGAAATAGGAAGTGGGTTCACTTTGGATTTGGATTTCTCACTTGATTTCATCGCTAAGAATTTTCTAGCAAACTTTTCTTTTCTTCATGAAGAAGAAGAAGAAGAAAGAAAAAGAATTAAATCAAAAAGAAAATTCAAGTGATATCTATCATGTTGCAATCATGGGTGAGATTTGTGTAGAGAATAAACTAGGGTTTAGGTAATAGTTAGGTTAAGGATAAAACAAAATGGTAGACTTTTTCAAAGATGCTTTGAAGCTTCAAGAAGCTTCAAGCAAAGAAAGAAAAGAAAGCCACCATTTCATTTTTTCCATAAAATAAATAAAATAAATAAATAATTTAAAACCCTAACCATTAACCTAAACATGGTATAAAGCAAACACACACCCAAGTTTGCATGTATCATCAAACATGATACAAACAAGTGCACAAACATATATCATATATATAACTTGTGCACATCAAGTGAGAAAATCCATCATAAGTGAACAAATACAAGTTAATGTAAAGTAATATATCAAATATATAATTATACATTAAATCATTAAATCAATACTTGATTTAATGATCTGGTCATATCGCATATAACCGACTAATATTAAGTGTATCAATGTATCGAATCAACACTTGATTCGGTAACTCGGCTATATCTCATATAACCGTCCAATGATACAAATCGCCAGAATAGAATACAGTATCACATACTGGTATTATTCTCGGTCCCGCACATATCTCATATGCGCTCCTATTTCGTTTCGTTTGAGTCAGGAAACCCCTGTGTAGGACTCTAAAGACTCGTCAATACGCCGGCAGTAGGTGGTGATCATATCAATCATCCACAAGCCGCAAGCGGTCTGCTAAACGTAACGGCCGCCCGGGTATTGAGCGATCAGAAGTTCAACGAGCAAGCCCGCTCACACTCCTGTGAATCCAACCAGTAACACTTACCGTACAGTCCGGTCTCGTCGTCTGATATGTCACATATCTCGCCTAGGGGTGGTAAACGTCAGACCCCAATAGCTCGATAAGTCGTGTCGATATGAGATCTATAACAGTTCGAGAAACTACTGATAACACTTACCAGTAAATCTCAGCAACCCTGGCCAGGGATTTCCGGTTATAGCCAATCGAACACAGCGCAACATCAACTCCCTATACCGGGAGAGACGAATCCCTATCTATCGCTCATTGCCTCCATGTGATTCGGGACTGTACCCAAAAACCACCGTTTTGCTCGCCCTCTTGGACGTGGTAAGGTGGAAATCAAAGCACAGTGGGAATCACATAAGACTCTATGACGATCTCGGGTCAATAAACTACTCTGTTCCAGTGTCACCAGAGAATTGCCATCTGACGTAAGGTATAATACCATCTGGGAGTTCTCGGCGAGTCCGTCCAGTGTACCCAGTCTCCACTGAGCACCCGTACACCATCCTTGATGTCAAACACCGATGGATATGGGATCATCCATCGCCCATCATATGGGTCAAGATGTGCATACGCTAGTCTACTCTGGTGCATCGATGCCCTGTCTCGATACACCCACGACTAGGGACCTTGAAGGATGTATTTATGGACTACCATGTCTCCACTAGTATGATCCGCATCATAGTCCAGGTAGTCAAGTACACATCCTAAGGGCTTTACCAACATGTAGCAGAGAGACAATCAGTGTACACGTTAAGGTAAAGAGCAACCAGATAGCATACTATCATGTCGAGCAAGAAAGTCCTCCCTATATATGTCCAAGCATCCACTACAATATACATCCTATGTATAGTAATGGCCTCTAGGGCATACATATAACTAACATTTGAAACTCCTGATATGATTTTTACCCCATGCTCTTATGACCTTGACTAAGGCCAACAAATCAAAACTCACATGTCAAGTTCTACATGTCATTGTCCAGGTTAATTTGAACCCATCCATACTCGTCCTTGACTAAGGTTAACAAGGCTGTATGACAGTCCCAAACCAACACATCTATCTATACAAAAGAAGAGTAACAAATAGCTACCATACACTATGCCTTGACGAAGGCCAACAAAATAGCATGAATACAAAATGCTACCCATCTGAAATGACGGAGGGCTACGAATGGTTTTTGGCGAAAAACCTTTAACGTAATGAACTTGACATCGTTGAAGGAACCGGATAGCTTTTTACAAATATATAGTGGCGAAAACCTTTGCTAAAGAGGTCATTCCCGGTGAAGGGATCTCGGCTCTTTCCTTGTCGAATGAGGTGCAGGGTATTCCCACTGAATACCGTGATGCAAAGCAAAAAGTAATCGACTATAGCGAAGTTATTACCATAACTCAAACTTCTGCCTAAGAGACCACTCCCTGTGAGGGGATCTCGGCTCTTGCCTCATCGAATGAGGTGTTGGATATTCATAACCGAATACCGCTGTGCAAAACAAAAGAAAACGTCCTTGTAATAACAACTTTTTAAAATTGTTCCAACAACATCAATTAGGTCTGTTTTCCTTGCATTGATCTGAATCAACGTAGTCCCATCAATTAATCACACCAGAAAAGAACGAAAATATGATATACGTATATGCCATCCGCATTCGCCACCGGGCCCCGTCATCACCCGTTAGGTTACTTAACTAACGACAGAGTGTTGGCTGGACTAGTGCGGGTTAAAAACATATACAACATCTACTAGTATATATATAACAATATATAATAATCGCTCCAGACATGATAAATGCAACATCACAGATAAGCAATAAGCATCACAGAACAATACAGATAATCTGGGAGCCCCGGGTTTCCTTTGAGCCCCGGGTTTCCTTTGAGCCGCAAGTAAAACCCGACGTTCCCCTAGTCGTGTGGATAGCCTGTGCATTGAAAACTTAGACCCTTATGAGCGTGGCAAGTTACCCGCCAAAACCAGAAGTGAGGCAGCCCCCTTCATCAAAGTGAATGGGCCACTCGGCACTTCACGGAATCCGGTAACTTGAGCTGTTGGGTTAGTAGGCACTAGAACAAGGTCCTACAAGGCATCAACCATGCCAAAATTAAATTTTTCAAGTGTCAAACAACCCTAACCAAGATCTTAGACTAGAGATTAGGCAAAACAATGAGCAAGTAAAAAACTTTACTTCTAAGAGTTTGGAATTACAACCTTTGTAGTCCTTTCCTTCGCTTCATAAGCTCCGAGTAGTAGTCCCTTCGCCGCGATCATCATGTACCTGGACTTTAGAGAGGCTCCATGAAGAGAAAGAAGCAAGCTTGCTTCCAATCTTCAACAACTAAGATGATCTATCTTGAAGAAACTCAAAACCAAGATTTTGCTTCACTAATCAAGTATTAATAAAGCAAACACCCTAATCTAAGTGGCTAGAATAGATGAGGATGATGAAGTAGGAATTTAGCTCCATTTTGTTTTCAATTTCTCACTCATTATCATCACATGTCAAAAAGCTAGAAAGCTTTTTTCAAAAGGAAGAAGAAGAAGAAATCTATTTGTGATGAATAATGAAATCATTATGTGAGGTTAGAATTGCAACCATGGGTTAAGAATGAAGACTTAACCCTTGTAGAGAATTAACTATGGTAAAGGGTTTGGGTTGGGTTAAGAAATATCTAAACAAAATATCATAGTCAAAATCAAAGCTTCAAGAAGCTTCATGAAAGCTTCATCCAAGCTTAACCCTAATCCAAACCCTAACCATATTTAAACTCCACAAAACATGTTGTATTTGTAACCCTAACTTGTTACAATATTATATATCACATATACAATATTTATTGTAACAAAATAAAATAATACAATTAACATATATCACATTTATATCAATGTATTATCCAAGTGAGAAAAAGAATCTTTAAGTGAGCTAATATAAGTTAATGTAATATAATATATCAAATATATAATTATACATTAAATTATCGAATCAACACTTGATCCGATAATCCAGCTATTTCACAAATAACTGACTAATATAATCTGTATCAGTTCATCAAATCAACACTTGATCCGATGACCCGGCTATATCACATATACCCGGCCGATATCATATATCGCGAGAATCTAGTACGGTATCACATACACATATTGTTCTCGGTCCCGCACATATCACATATGTTCCCCTACTCCGTTTTGCCTGAGCCAGAAAAGCTCTGTGTAGGACTCTAAAGAATTGTCAATGCGCCGGCAGTAGGTGATGATCATATCAAACACCCACAAGCTGCAAGCGGTCAGCTAAACGTAACAGCCACCCAGGTATTGAGCGATCAGAAGATCAACAAGCAAGCCTATACATTCTCTTGCGAATCCAATCAGTAACACTCCTGTTCAGTCCGTTCTCTTCGTCTGATATGTTGCATATCTCGCCTTGGGGTGGTAAACGTCAGACCCCAGTAGCTTGATAAGTCATGTCGATATGAGGTCCATAACAATTCGAGAAACTACTGATAACACTTACCAGTAAATCTCAGCAACCCTGGCCAGGGATTTCCGTTGGATATAGTGCCCTCAAAGTCAATTATTGGATCGCAGGCACGTAATTGCAATGATTGAAGGAGGACCTATGCCGGTATGACAGTCTTACTTAAATGATAGTATGCTATCTGGTTTATCTTTATCATCGTGTAATGCTTTAGGTGACATTACAGGTCGCTATTACACGTTGATAGAGCCCTTAGGATTCTTGCTTGACTGCCAGCAGTATGATGGCGATCATATACGTGGGAGCTGGGGTCTATAAGCACATCCTTAAAAGGTCCTTAGTCGTGGGAGTTTTCGAGACAGGGCATCGATACTCCGGAGTAGACTGGTGTATACGGATCGAGACCCCGACGAAGGGCAGTGGCTGGTCTCACAAGCCATTAGTGTTAGTTGGTTCACCTAAGATGTATATAGGTGCTCATTGGGTTATGAGTACACCGGACAGGACTCGCCGGGAACATGCTAGTTGGTATTATACCTAATATCAGATAGCAGTTCCCTGGTGACATGCGTACAGGTTAGTTCATCGACCTGAGATCATCATTTGTCTCATGTGAGTTCCCACTGTGCTTTGATTACTACCCTACCACAGCTCAAAGGAGTCGTGCAAATAGGTTTTAGTTGCGTACAATCCGAGCCACATGGAGGCAGTGAGTGGATCGGCAGGGATTTCGTCTTTCCCAGTATTGAGGGTGAGATCGCGCTGTGTCTAGGAGAGCCATCACACGAAGTCCTTGGCCAAGGCAGGAAATTTACTGGTAGGTATTCCAGTAGTATCTCAGGGTGTTCTGGGCTACACTCCGACACGACTTGTACCACTTTTGGGGGTCTGACTTTTACCAACCCCCTAGGCCCGACATGCGATACTCATAGATGAACGGACCGGACTGTACGGATATTGTCACTGACAGGCTCAGTAGGGTGTCAGGATGAGTTCGCTCATTGACCTCCCTTTTGGTCAATACCTGGTGGCCCGTTACGTACAGCTAGTACCACTAACGTGCTAGTGGTTAAATCCACAGCCAGTGTATTAACGAGTCTTTAGAGTCCCCCACAGACAGTTTCTTAAGTTTTGGGCGAAACGTTGTAGAGGCTGTATTCTATTATGGCAGGGTTCGATCAAATACGTGTAGTCGTGCACGGATCATGATCGGACAGATCATACTAGTGGGCTTTGGTTTAAGCCGGATCCTAATATTAGATTTGTTGGATTACTTTAGTCTCATCGTATTCGCATTCAGTCGGAATGCGGATGCAGGTATGTATATACAGGTGAGGGGTATCCTTGTGATCCATCACGAGTTTACTTTAGATGTTGCCATATCTTTTTTGTTGGATTAAACATTTGGGTTAATGTTTACTTTGGCGGAAATTGTGAGCTTAATTCATGATGAGGTGCATTAAATATGACATGGACATGGGTGGTGACTCATGGTCTTATTCTTTGAGCCATGTCATCTTTAGTGATTGATTAAGGGTATGAAATGAAAGATAGAGAGAGAGGACAACCATGTATATGGGTGAGCTCTTGTGATTATCATTCTTGCTCTCATGTTTTTTCATCTCACACAAGAAAAGAAAAAAAGGGCTCATCTTCTTCTTCTTCCTCTACCTCACAAATTCCACCAATGGCATCATCTTCAACCTCCATCCATACACTCTCATGCGTTGAGAATCAATGGATGCTTGAGACAAAATGATCACACACATTCTCTACTTCACCTTGGACACGTCGGCTAGCAAACTTCGTGTCCAAGTTGCTTCAGATGAAGCGGGAGCCCATAAAAAGACTCATTGATGTGATGCCCTTCCGACGAGGAGACCGGAGATCGGAGATGCCGCAAGGAGCTTGGGATGGTGGCCAAAGACCGAAGGACACGGATTGATCGGTATAGCTTTTCTATCCCTTCTCTAGTTAGCTAATTTAGCGTTAATGGTTCGATCCGGGTGAAAGTATACGATAGCGCCAGTTTCAAGTTTATGAAAAGTTTTTGTTTCTGGATTTTGGCTTCGGATCGACGGCTGGGCGCTACCGTAGACTTACATGGTATCATAGCCACGCCATTAACCTTTACTAGCTAGTTCTAACTTGTTTAAAATATCGATCGAACAAAATTTCCGAAACCACAATTTCAAAAGTCAAGTTTCTGTCAAATTTTTTTTGTGGTCTAAAAATTATTTTGTGTACGTCAGAAAATCAGGCAGCCTTTTCCAAGACCACTGTAGAAATTTGGAAGTGTGATTGCACCATAGCGCCACGGAACCGCGGCATTACCCACGTTTTGGCCGCGGTTCCGCCGCGGTACTGTACCTTCAGTGCACCAATTTTTCTACTGTGGTCTTTAACTTGGAATTGAGGTTTCTGGAATTTTTTGTTTTGGCCCAGATTATTTTGAGTACTGGGAATTGTACTTGGGGCCCACTTCGGGAAATTTTGTCGATCGAAATTTTAAATAAGTTAGTTCGCAGTACTTACATTACTATCTGTGACCGTGAATGTCATTTGATCGGTAAATCTTGTCTAATCGCTATAGCCCTTTTAGACGGATTTGCGAACGTGACATTCACGTTGATGTTCTGTGTTGTGCTGTGATGTTGCGGATTTGTCGTGGTGGATAGCTTGGTGCAATGTTAGTACAGTTTGATTATGTTTGTACATTTGATATTACGGGGCGAGCGTCCGACATGTGGACTGCCGTCACTGCCTGTTTGTATATTATTCTTTTGGGGCACGACCGGGCTGAGATCGATATACCCGTTGTATATATTTTTCTTTTCTGTACTAGGATTACCCCACGGTGGGGTGCACGGATAGCTGGGTTCTAGATGGCAACAAGCCCGCATCTCTTGGCTTTGAGACGGAGGGGGTTTTACTCTAGAATTGGCGGGCTGTTCGCCGCACTCGTAGGGGGTATAGGTTGACCCAAGGAGGGATGCTCAAGTTACCGGATTCCATAAAGTGCTAGGTGGTCCATTCACTTTGTTGAAGGGGGTTGCCTCGCTTCAGGTTTTGGCGGGTAACTTGCCGCACCCGTAGAGGTCGAGGATTTCATTGCACAGGCTATCCACACGACCAGGGGAACGTCGGGTTTCAGTTGCGGCTCTATAAAACCCGGGGATCCCAGATTATCTATATTGTTCTGTGATGCTTATTAGATTTCTGTGATGTTGCATTTTTTATCACGCCTTGAGCGATTATTATATATTGATATATATACTAGTAGATGTTGTAAATGTTTTACACCCGCGCTAGTCCAGTCCCCGCTCTGTCGTGAGTTAAATAACCTAACGGGTGATGACGGGACCCAGTGGCGAATGCGGATGGCATATACGTACATCATATTTTCGTTCTTTTGTGGTGTGATTAATTAATGGGACTGCATTGATTCGGATCAATACAAGCTAAACAAACCTATTCTGGTGTTGTTGGAACATTTTTCAAAAGCTGTTATTGCAAGGACGTTTTCTTTTGTTTTGCACAATGGTATTCGGTTATGAATATCCAGCACCTCAGTCGACGAGGCAAGAGCCGAGATCCCTTCACCGGGAGTGACCCCTTGGACAGAAGTTTGCGTCAGGGTAATAACTTCACTATAGTCGATTACTTTTTGCTTTGCATCATGGTATTCAGTTGGAATATCCTGCACCTCATTCTACGGGGAAAGAGCCGAGATCCCTTCACCGGGAGTGACCTCTTTAGCAAAGGTTTTCGCCACTATATTTTTACAAAAAGCTATCCGGTTCCTTCAATGATATCAAGTTCATTACGTTAAAAGTTTTTCGCCAAAAACCATTCATAGCCCTCCGTCATTTCAAACGGGTAGCACTTGGTATTCATGCTATGTATGTTGGCCTTCGTCAAGGCATAGTGTATGGTAGCTATTTGTTACTTTTCTGTTGCATAGATAGATATGTTGGTTTGGGACAGTCGTACTACTATTTTGGCCATCGTCAAGGGTAAGTACAGGTGGGTTCAAATTAACCTGGATATTGACGGGTAGAACTTGACATGTGACTTATGATATGTTGGCCTTCATCAAGGTCATAAGAGCATGGGGTAAAAATTACATCGGGAGTTTCTAAAGAAACTAAAACTTGCCAGGCATGCGCATACCTTCTGGAGTATGATAACGTGGGTGGATTCCATCACGTTATCATGCGATGATAGTTGGATCCCGATTCCCACTGATGAGTTGGTTTACTCCTCGGGTGATCCCGACTAATTCTTCTTTCAGGTTTAGAGGAGAATTTGAGATTACAGTAGGAGGTTTCCTGATTAGATAAAGTGATAACCATTCTGATTTAGGTTAGAGTGCACGCAGAGTGTTTCTTTTCTCTCTCTTTTTGGCAGCGACCATGGCCCGATCCTAGACTATGACTCAGTGACCAAGTTAACCGAACCTTCTTAAATACTGGCTTTTGGATTGTCAGAGTTGCATACCTCATTGCCACTCCTAATTTTACCCTTTTCTCCAGAACACCCCGTATTACTACGAACATCCACTTCCATTGGATAAAACCATCGTATGGTTATATATGAACTCGAAGGAACTTTTTCTAGATTCGAGGATGGTTTCCGGTTCTGGAGAAAATGAATAGAACTATTCAGTTGTCTTTTCCTTTTACCTTCTCTCAGGTTGCGAGTGCTTCTTGGATTAGGACAGTACACCTATTATGCTGATTGGATAGTCTTCTTCCAAATCATAGGCAGGTGCCGAAAGGTTGGGAATAAAGAAAACCGATTAACCTAAGTGAGGTGTATAGAAGGTAAAAAGTAAAGACAAATAAACGAATTAGAAAGAGGGCAAAATAAATTGCAACTGCTATTCACAACCAAACCAAGTATTTCATCGCCACTCTTATTTCACCTTTGTATTTCTCCAGAACACCCCGTATCACTACGAAGATCCACAGTTTATTTAGATAATCCATCGTATGGTTATATACGAACTCGAAGGAACTTGTTACAGTTCGGGGATCGATTCTGGTTTAGGAGAAATAGGAATAAGGTTTATTCAGTTGTCTTTTTTCTTTACCTTCTCTCGCGTTGCGAGTGCTCCTAGGATTAGGACAGTACACCTATTACGCTTATTGGATAGTCTTCTTCCAAACCATAGGCTGGTGCCGAACGGTAGGGAAGGAAGAAAACCATTTAGCCTAAAGTGGTGTACAGAAGGTAATGACTAAAGACATATAAAGGGATTTGGAGATATGGCAAAGAAATATACGGTTACGGTTGTGAAACTAATAATGGAAGAGGCATTACTAGGAATGCCCGGATACCCCTTCGAAACATTTTTATGTTTCAGTTTCACTGTGTATTGTTAATAAGAAAACTGATTTCCCAATTAGTCCTTGCTCCAGGGTATGTATTTATCAGGTATGATTCTCACATCTGTATGGTTTTACAGATGATGAGTGGGAGTAAGTTATTGGGAATTGGTGATCATCCTCATTATATCGGAATTCATTATAATTGTTGATATTTGAGGAAAATCACCTGGGTTATTTGCTGGACGACAAATATTTGGTTTTGAATATCCATTGTTATGCACTGATTTCAAATTGATATATCTGTACATTTATTTTAATAAAGTGAGATATAAATTTTTGAAATTATGTCGATGACATTTACCTATATCGGTTGATGGTTAGGTAATGAGTATTAAACAGCGGTGTAGTTCTTCATAACCATAGTACAGTTTCCAACCTACGACGCACAGGGTTTGAGTTATTCAACTCAGGGGACTTATACAGAATATTGTATGTTGTCCAGTATCCATTAGGACAGAGGGGTTGGTCCTCATACTATATTCTGTTTACTTGTGACTTCTCTAGTTCTTAGACATGTGTTTCATAGAAATACAAGGTCATAGTTTTGAGAAGTTATAAGTATAAGAGTAGAGTAAAGAACCAGGTATTGCAAGTATCGGGATTCTTCAAGGTAATCAAAGATGTAGATACTTGTGTATGGTATTCAGTTGATAGTAATGGGTTTTGAGAAACTTGTTTCTCTTGAAGGTTACTCATGTTTGGATGCACTCCTGAGTTGAGTAATGCTTATCGGCCTCTCTCCATTTAGTTGACATGCACTGGAGACAGCTACATGATTTGAATCTGGTTCCAATTAAATCAATGCCTCTATTTCTATATTGTATATAGAATAGTTTATATCTTAACATTGTTAAGGTACGGGGAGTTTTCCGGCTTATGCTTAAAACCAGACTCTGGATAACTCAAGGCACGTTTCTGTAATGGTTATTTGTGGGTTGACCCGGGTTATGACGAGGGTTAACTTTCTACCATCTGGAAGATCAATGGTGATATTGTTCTTGACTCGCCACAGTTTTAGTAAAATAAACTTTTTCAGAAAACAGTAGTAGGAGTATGGTAGAACTGGAAGTGATTCCAGAACCGCGAACGATTACTGAAAATTTAATAGGACCTAAAGATTCAATCTGGATTGACATTCCATTGGCCGCTCCGCAGATATGGTGGGTAACCTCAGGCACTCGAGAGGTAGTTCGGTATGCTCAAAGACAGTGACAGGGAGGTTCTTGTTTACCCAGACTTGACACTACTGTTGTTCCAGGTTATGAGACCCGGAAGGAGGATGAGTATAGCGTCGTTCTAAACTAGCTTTAGAAGTGCACGTGTATATGACTCTGTCAGAGGGTTGTCATAGTCAGTGGGAGTAGCGGAAGCATAGTGGACAAGTAGCTTATGTCTATTTATGGACCAAAGAAAATATAGCGGAGATAGATCATCTATTTCTGATGTGACAGTCATAGGTTTGACTTCATCAGAATAGGCGATGGATCTGTTAAGGAGGTAGTAGTGTGTGATGTCCTGGTATTTGGATGACATACACAGAGTAGGAAGTGAAATTCCTATACTACGATCGGTTATTCTTTGGTTGTCACACAGTGGTTTCTCCAAATAGGATATAGATATAATATCAAACATTCTGGTTACTAGATCTATGGTTTTAGATCTAGATTTGGGTAGTTTCCCAATCTGGGTACTTAGACAGCATTCTACAGGTATTTTAGAATGGACGACTCCTGGCATGGTAGTGAACCTGCAGGTGATGGAGTCACCCTCTCTAAAGGTGTCTTACAGACTAAAGGGAAGAGGGAAGCACATGATTAGCATATCACTTGCTTAGGCAATTGACTCAACCATGAAATGTCAAGTACCACACCAGATGTTGTTTTTGCAATAGCTGCAATAAATTGATATTAATACAATCCTGGTGAAACGTTCGGAAGAAGTTTTAGAATATAAGTGGATATTCTAGGATATGATAACGACATCCTCCTTCGGCAGATGGTTATCATTCCAGGCTTCCAAGGTGACCTGGATGACAGAGTGACTGTCAGAGTTATAGTTTTCCCTCTGACGAGGGGCAGTTGTTTGGACAGGAGGTCCAAGCGGATACTGAGGGAGGCATGGCGCAGGATACTGATTATGTTCAGTTGACGATACAGTCTAAGAAGTTTGGATTTGGAGTTCATTTACGAGCTAGGTCCCATCAGATATCCAGACATATTCTAAGACAGGTATTGCTCATTTCGGGAGATGGCTTTCTCCGCGAACTTGAGATAAAGAGAGACATAGAAAGAAACATCAGGGCGGATCCACTCACTGAGGCTATTCCTCGAATGCAATAGTTTCACAAACGGGCTTTATGAGACTGATCGGTAGAGGAGTTGGGTGTTCGATATCACACGGGCTGTGAGTATGCGACATCGTAATAATTAGCCTTGAGTGCAAGTGGAAGATTGTTGGATATAGTGCCCTCAAAGTCAATTATTGGATCGCAGGCATGTGATTGCAATGATTGAGGGATGACTTATACCGGTAGGACAGTCTTACTCAAGATGATAGTATGCTATCTGGTTTATCTTTATCATCGTGTAATGTTTTAGGTGACCTTACAGGTCGCTATTACACGTTGATAGAGCCCTTAGGATTCTTGCTTGACGGCCAACAGTATGATGGCAATCATATACGTGGGAGCTGGAGTCTATAAGCAAATCCTTAAAAGGTCCCTAGTCATGGGAGTTTTCGAGACAGGGCATCGATACTCTGGAGTAGACTAGTGTATACGGATCGAGACCCTGACGAGGGGCGGTGGCTGGTCTCACAAGCCATTGGTATCAGTTGGTTCACCTAAGATATATACAGGTGCTCATTGGGTTATGAGTACACTGGACAGGACTCGCCGGGAACATGCTAGTTGGTATTATACCTGATGTCAGATAGCGGTTCTCTGGTGACATGTGTACAGGTTAGTTCATCGACCTGAGATCATCATTTGTATCGTGTGAGTTCCCACTGTGCTTTGATTACTACCCTACCACGGCTCAAAGGAGTCATGCAAACAAGTTTTAGTTGGGTACAGTCCCAAGCCACATGGAGGCAGTGAACGGATCGGCAGGGGTTTCGTCTCTCCCGGTATTGGGGGTGAGATCGCGCTGTGTCTAGAAGAGACATTACACGAAATCCTTGGCCAAGACAGGAGATTTACTGGTAGGTATTCCAGTAGTATCTCAGGGTGTTCTGGGCTACACTCCGACACGACTTGTACCGCTTTTGGGGGTCTGGCTTTTACCAACCCATAGGCCCGACATGCGATACTCATAGACGAACGGACCGGACTGTACGGATATTTTCACTGACAGGCTCAGTAGAGTGTCAGGATGAGTTCGCTCATCGACCTCCCTTTTGGTCAATACCTGGTGGCCCGTTACGTACAGCTAGTACCACTGACGTGCTAGTGGTTAAATCCACAGCCAGTGTATTGACGAGTCTTTAGAGTCCCCCACAGACAGTTTCTCAAGTTTCGGGCGAAACGTTGTAGAGGCCGTATTGTATTATGGTAGGGTTCGATCATACACGTGCAGTCGTGAACGGATCATGATCGGACGGATCATACTAGTGGATTTTGGTTTAAGCCGGATCCTGGTATTAGATTTGTTGGATTACTTTAGTCTCATCGTATTCGCATTCAGTCGGAATGCGGATGCAGGTATGTATATACAGGTGAAGGGTATCCTTGTGATCCGTCACGAGTTTACTATAGATGTTGCCGTATCTTTTTTGTTGGATTAAACATTTGGGTTAATGTTTACTTTGGTGGAAATTATGAGCTTAATTCATGATGAGGTGCATTAAATATGACATGGACATGGGTGGTGACTTATGGCCTTATTCTTTGCGCCATGTCATCTTTAGTGATTGATTAAGGGTGTGAAATGAAAGATATAGAGAGAGAGGGCAGCCATGTATATGGGTGAGCTCTTATGATTATCATTCTTGCTCTCATTTTTTTTCATCTCACACAAGAAAAGAAAAAAAAGGGCTCATCTTCTTCTTCTTCCTATAGCTCACAAATTCCACCATTGGCATTATCTTCAACCTCTATCCATACACTCTCATGCGTTGAGAATCAATGGATGCTTGAGACAAAATGATCACACGCATTCTCTACTTCACCTTGGACACATCAGCTAGCAAACTTCGTGTCCGAGTTGCTTCGGTTGAAGCAGGAGCCCGTAAAAAGGCTCATTGATGTGGTGCCCTTCCGACGAGGAGACCGGAGATCGGAGATGCCGCGAGGAGCTTGGGATGGTGGCCAAAGACCGAAGGACACGGATCGATCGGTATAACTTTTCTATCCCTTCTCTAGTTAGCTAGTTTAGCATTAATGGTTCGATCCGAGTGAAAGTATACGATAGTGCCAGTTTCAAGTTTATGAAAAAGTTTTTGTTTCCGCATTTTGGCCTCGGATCGACGACCGGGGCGCTACCGTAGACTTAAAATTTCAAGTTATAGCCAATCGAACACAGCGCAACATCAACTCCCTATACCGGGAGAGACGAAACCCCTCCTATCGCTCATTCCCTCCATGTGATTCGGGACTGTACCCAAAAGCCACCATTTTGCATGCCCTCTTGGACATGGTATGATGGAAATCAAGGCACAGTGGGAATCACACAAGACTCTATGACGATCTCAGGTCTACAAACTAACCTGTACCAGTGTCACCAGAGAACTGCCATCTGACGTGAGGTATAATACCATCTGAGAGTTCTCGGCGAGTCCGTCCAGTGTACCTAGTCTCCACTGAGCACCCGTATACCTTCTCTGATGTCAAACACCAATGGATATAGGATCATCCATCGCCCATCATATGGGTCAAGAAGCGCATACGCTAGTCTACTCTGGAGTATCGATGCCCTGTCTCGGTACTCCCACGACTAGGAATATTTGAAGGTTATACTTAGCGACTACACTGTCCCCACTAGTATGATCTGCATCATAGTCCTGGTAGTCAAGCACTCATCCTAAGGACTTTATCAACATGTAACATAGAGACAATCAGAGTACATGTTAAGATAAAGAGCAACCAGATAGCATACTATCATGTCGAACAAGAAAGTCCTCCCTATATATGTCCAAGCATCCACTACAATATACATCGTATGTACAGTAATGGCCTCTAGGGCATAAATATCACTAACAATCTCCCACTTGCACTAGGGCCATCTGTTGTGGTATCGCATACCCAACAATCAGCTGTGGTTGAAGTATCTCATACTCAACCATCCCATAAAAGTCTCTACTGGGAAATAGGCATTTGTGAGTGGATCCGCGCTGTTGTCCTCTGTGTCTACTCTCCTAACCTCGATCTCCCTAGAGATCAACCATCTCCATGATCAGGCGATACTGCCTAAGAATATGTCTGGATCTCTGATGGGACGGGGGTTCCTAGGCAAAAGCCAAAACTCCATTGTCACACAATGGTAGGAACGAAATTCATCTCATGAACTAGTGTACTTCCAGACTTATTCTTTGGTAGCATCCTTGGTAACGATGTATCTTGCCTTTAATCGTCTAGTATGTCACGGTATCTAGCTTGGAACTCTTCCAACATACCGTCCCTCCACTGAGGGTAAAGACAGTGCCTGTGACTGACATTCAGTCAACCTTACCACTCTGGAACCATTCCAGTGACTCTCCCCAGGATCGATTGATACCATCTCACTATAATTAGTGAGAATCCTAACATCCAATTAGATCTATCTCATAGATATAAAACCTAGGATTCAGGAGGTATCACTTTGATCCTTATATGGAGAATCCTTGTAATAAGAGGAGATTGACCGAGCGTAGCATAGGAAACTCCTTCCGTATCAAGAGTATGTCATCCACGTACTATACGAGGATCACCACCATACTCCCTACTACCTTTTTGTATATACTCGGTTCATCTACCATTTTGATGAAGTCAAACTCTTTGACTACTATATCAAAACAGACGTTCCAACTCCGCGATGCCTGATTTATCCCATAAAATATCTTGCACGCGTTTCCGCTACTCCCACTGTCTACGAAGCCCTGTGGCTGTATACTTATAGACGCACTTTTCCAAATCATCATTTAGAAAAGCAGTCATGACACCCAACCGCCAGATATCGTAGTCATGGTATGTAGCAGTGGCAAGTAGGATCTGGATGGATTAAGCATAGCTTTGAAAGTCTCAACTTTTCCATGTACACCAAGTAATCTTCTCAAGATATACTTGCTCCTGATGGGGATTTAACCCTTCAGATAAAACAACCAAAGTCCATACTTTGTTGGTGTATAAGGATTCCATCTCAGATCGCTAAGCATCCAGCCATTCTCACAGAGTCCCTACTCCTGATGGCCTGCTCGAAATAAGTTGGGTCATCATCTCATGATGCAATCCTCGCTCCCACTGTCATAGAGATAACCGAAGTATCTCTCAGGTGGGTGATGAATTCTACTAGATCGGCGGAGAGGCTGAGCTTCGTTGGAAACTATTGAATCCTTTGGTTCTACCAAATCATCAGCTGCAGTTTGTATAGCTGGAACTCTTTCCAGTTCTACCTCATGACTACTAATTTCTTCATAAGAAATACCCTTTCAAAAAGGTGGCATGCTGAGAAACAAAACTCCTTTTGTTCCTCGGTTCGGTAGAAGATATTCCCTTGCGTATGCTTGGGATATCCAACAAACTTCCACAGAACTGACCTTGCCTCGAGTTTGTCCGGATTTTTCTTTTGACATAGGCCGGACAACCCCAAATCTTAACATCCTTAAGAGATGGGCTCTTCTCATACCATATCACATATGGAGTGGTAGGCACCTGATTTGATTAGAACTTTATTCAATAGGTATGAAGCTTCATAAGTGCATAACCCCTAAAAGAAAATAGGCAACTCAGTAATACTCATCATAGAGCACACCCTATCTCATAGGGTGCGTTTGCTCCGCCCCGATACACCGACGAGCTGTGGTGTTTACAGAGGAGTAATGCTGAGAGAGAATCTCATTCTCCTTTAGAATAGTCCAGGATCTCCGTGCTTAAGTATTCTCCTTCCTGATCACATTAAAGGACATAATACTTATACCTGTAATACCCAGCCCCTTTTTGTACGCCTATATCTGTATTTCTTTTTCACCTATAAATTTGTATTTATAATTATTGATTATTTTAAAATTTCCCAACCTATTTTAGTTTATCCCCTCCCCTTTCTCAAACCCAAAATCCCCACACCATAACACTCAGCACCATTCCTTCAGCCCAGTCCTTGTAATTTCTCATTAGTTTATTTTATTTTATTTAAACCCTTTCCCCCTCCATTTCTCACAAAATTTCATTTAAATTATCCCAAGCCCATCTCCCATTCTTTTATAAACTTAATCCATCTTATTAAAACCCAAAACCCATTTTTCTTTTATATCAAATCTCCGGCCCACTCCCTATATTTTTCCCATTTTGATTTTCCTTTAAATTCTCTGGCCCGTTCTTTTTTTTCCATTCCCTTATATTTCTTTTTATTGAAAAATCCCCAGCCCATTATTTTTCCCCACTCTATTCTTTAAGCCCGGCCTCTTCTCTTCATTTATCCTTGATTTTATTACTTGGCCCGGCCCTATTTTCCTTCTCCTCAAAATTCTATTTATTTTTCTTTTTCCAGCCCAACCCCTGAGCCCATCTCCTCAGCCCCGGCCCCATTCTTTCCTTTATTTTTATTTGATTTTTCTATAACTGGCCCAGCCCACTCACTCCAAGCCCGCTTCGCCTCTGGTCGCACCCGCTTCCTCGACCCGACCCGCACCAACAGTGCCTCTTTCTTCTCAACGGCCACTTCCCTATCACCCGCTCGCGATCCGTTTCCCTCGCCAACGCTCGCGGCCACAACGCCCCCGCTCACGCCCGCGCCGTTACCCCTCTCTCTCTCCACGTTACTTCCACTCTCTTTCTCTTCTTCTCTCTTCCATTTTCTTTTCCGCTCCTCCCTCGAACCCGCACCCACACCAACGTGTCACGCACACCGCCCAATCGTCGACTATCATTCCCGACCTTCGACGAACCCCATCCCCCACTGCATCCATTCCTTCTTGGCACCTCCACACCCCTTGTCGCCAACGCCGACTTTTTCCTTCACCGCGGCAACCACCAGTCCCAAACTCCCTGAGCTCCCCCGCGACCCAGAACCTTCGCCGCCGCACTACCTCCTTGCTCTCAACGCCGCCATCCTCGTCGTTATCCCCACCAACCTCGCCTGCGCCCTCGCTGTCCTGCATCACCAGAACCCCGACCCTCCTCCTCCGAGCTTTTTCCCGACGACCCAACGTCGAGCCACCTCTGGTCACCCCACCACCTCTCCCTCTGCCCTCTCTCAATCTCTCTATATCTCTCTCTCTCTCTATTTGTGTCTCTCTCTCACAGTCTCTCTCTCTTTCTCACTCAATATCTCTAATTCTCTCTCCCTGCACTCTCTCTCCATCCCTCTGTTTTCTTTCTCTATCTCTAACTCTTTCTCTCTGTGTGCCCTCTCTCTCTGTGTGCTCTCTCTCGCTTTCCCTATGCTCTCTTTCTCTCTCTCTCTACAACCCTTTCTCTCTCTGTTTCCCTCTCTATTCTCTCTCTCTGTTCTTCCCCCTCTCTCTACATCTTACTCTCTCAATACAACTCTCTCCCCCTCTCAACATCTCTGTTTCTCTCTCTCTCTAATTCCCTCGCTCTCTCAAAATCTCACACTCTCTCTCTGCAACGCCTCTCATCTACTCCGGCCAACGAACGCCGCTCTTCGCTGCCCCAGAACAGACCCGAGCTCACCCTGAGCCGCTACCGTCGACGTTGCTGTGCCGCGCGTGTGTTGTTGCTGTGCCGCGCGTGTGTCGTTGCCACTGCCGTGTACCCCAAAAACGTCTCCAGGCAAGTTCTCTACTTGCTACATGCTAAGTTATACTTGTTACGAATTAAAATCGTTTAGATTCTGTAGTTACTTTTCTGAATAAATTATACTACACACCTGTTCAATGCATGATCCCTATGAGAATACTTATCACATTTGACGGAACTGGATGGTTTACATTGGCCCTTGTAGTGATGAATATCTTATGCAAATTTCGTTGAATAATTTGACCGTTAACGGCTAAAACTACTACCCCTAAGTTTAACCGTAAAACTGGAATTTTCTTGTACCTGAAAACTATTAAAATTACCATAAATTATATACACACTAGAATGATGCGTTCGAGGGCTCAAATCGAAGCCAACTCGACGAACTTTAACTCTATACTAATTTCCAGATATTCCTGTACTTTAACTGTGATAATATTTGGATCGGAGCGCGACTCTGGACTGCAGTTTAGAGCGACTCCAATTGTTGCTTGCTGTCCCGTAATGAACGCCATCCTGTTTCCTTAACTCTTAGGTTGCGGAACTCTGCTGTTTATTGTAGGTGAACCTGTTATCTAGACAAAAAAAGTGGTTTCATTCTATTTTGTTATCGTTTGTTATTTAATCTGCAATTTAATAGATGTGGACGTATAACAGTCCAGAACAGATTCTGAGATGACATATTAAAGTTAAACAGTGTATAACTCCTGACGTACAGATGCGATTGAAGATCCGTATGTTGCGTTGAAAACTTTACTGAAAACCCTAGATTTCATCCAACTGTAGCGTAGCTAAAATCTGATCCCGACTGGGATTAAAATGCGTTGCGAAACGGACTTCCGATTCTGAAACCGGATTTCCAGCCGTGAACGCTTAAAATGAAATGGCTGTAATTAATGATCCTGGAACCCGATCGGCATGAAACCAAATTCGTTGGATAGATAACTGAACATACCATATATTCTCCGTTCATCGTTTCACTAAACTGTAGCTGTATGAATTATGATACATTATTCAAGTGGTAGATTACTATTTCATGACATCCTAAAGATGCTTTATATACTGTTCACGCATCTTATCATACACATGTCATTGCATTGATAACCCAGTGATAACGTGCATTACCCAGTGTTAGGATTAGTGATGATTGTGGCAAATACGTAGTGTTCGTGTATAAGTGATTAAGTGAAAGTGATACGTACTTGTACACAATCAGTGAACCTTATTATTCTATTGCATTGTCGACGTCTGTGGGATGCGTGTACGTGTGACTATAAGTGGTATGGGACATTTATGGAAGCTCTTGCACGGGTGTCACAGATAAGACACCAGACACTGCCATTTATCTTAGGTAATAGTCGGGACGTGCTTGATGGAGGTCCTGCCTCCAATTCACGCACAGACTTGTCACCGACCGATTGGTATTTGGGGTTATGGTTAGCGTTTGATGTAGACCACAGGGTGTGGGGTATTTGGAGTGTGAGTTCAACAGAATCTCGGGAGTTCCATGCCGGCTTATATATTTAGGGAGATATATGGAGATTTACAGGGTATGTGATTATCACCGTGATATACATGTTGGGCCCGTGGTCCCTTGCCCTTGGGTTCTACCCTTGGGTGGAGGACACTCGCGAGTGGTTGACTCTCACACTTGGACCGACGATAGGCTTAGTGACCTGTACAGTGAGACTTAGAGACTGATAGGGATACTGGCATTGATATACCTTACATACTATGTTGACATACGTGGCATATCATTCTACTGCTTTTACTGTTCCGCTGCATTGATTACTGCATGTTCATATCCATACTGCCATTGATCTACTATTATATATACCTACTATCACCGTTAGAATTGTCACATGATTTTATATATATTATATTGCTATTGTGTCGCTCTGACGACCTGAGTATGCATGCTCAGTGTGAGGAGAAGATTTAGCCTGGACCAGGACTAGACGCACTTCACGGACATCTTGTTTAGCAATCCAGAGTTATATCTTTTGTTTCCCATCAGGTCTGTTCATTTTACTGTTTTGTTGCAGTTACTGCATTTCTCATTACCTGCGCATTATTTACTGTTTACTATGAAAACTAGAAGCCGAAGTGTGACTACGGCAGGACATTTCCTTGACCGTAGGAGCACGGCTGGCCTTGTCAACCCCTCGTATTCCGTATTTTGCGAAGTGGGGCGTGACATGGTTTAGTTGGTATCAGAGCCAGGTTTTGCTTCAATTGGGATTGCAGTTTTCCGTGTATAGCTTAGCAATCTAAGCCATTCCTTGGTCTAAGTTGTAAACTTGTCATTCTTGATCGATATTCACATCGTATGTTCAGCTATCCATTCGCTAGGGTTTCGGGTGACTTGGCAAGGTTACGTGGTTGCAATTGCACTACCGTACCCTGTTTAAGTGACTTAAAGTCATACAGTTGATTCTCCACTTGTAATAAATTCATCGCCTCTGATATTCTTGAATCTTTGTCCTATCCATATTATATTTTGATTCGTATAGCTTGTGACTTATGTCATCCTCAAAAATTGTTATTTCAGGATCATATCTTCCAACGACTCTTCATATATATCCGCTCCCCAGAATCAGACCATTGAGATTCTAAGTGTACTGCAAGGTTTAAAGGAATCGCAGGAGCAAACAAACAACTTGTTAGCTGAAGGACTGAGAAGGCAGGTGAGACAGGCACCAGAGGCTGTCTCCAATCATAAAGGGATCCCCGTTAGACGAGGAAAAGAGAAGAAGATGAAGCGCCAATTTGTTTCCCCGCGACAAAAGCAGCAGAAGACCCCTTGTTGTGGGTACTGTAAGAGGCCAGGACATCTTCAGAGGGATTGTCGCCGCGCTCAAGGTAAATGTCTGATTTGTGGATCCAGCGACCATCTCATCAACGGTTGCCCAGAAAGAAAAGAACTACAAGGAGGAGACTCGTCCACACTTCCCACTTCTGCTAAGTGATGATTATGGCATAGTTCGAACTTTGAGAATAAGCGGACCCAACACAGGATTCAGTTTGCGTGACGAGGATGCAGCGGTCTAGTGATCAAAGAAGAATTTTCATGTTTTCTACTTTCAGTAATAATGTTATCATCCTCTTATAAATATTTCTTTCCGTTTGGAATCTTGTATCCGTCGAACTTTTAGTTGTATGCAATAAAACTTGAATCGTAATATATTCTCTAGTTCTTCCCCTTATTCATACTATTCATTATCACAGCATTTTAGTCTCGATTTTTCAATTCCTGCCACCGTATATCTTTCTATACTTTGTACACTTAATTACTTTCTTGATGTGTTCCATTGTCTAATCATGATTCTTTCTTTTCAGACCATGGCCCACCCTGGAGCAGCGCCGTATCTAGATGAGGATGCACAGTCATGCGTTTCCTTAGATCACATGCTGATGAGTTCTGACGATGAGATCAACGGTCCCCAGGCCATTTTCGGGAACATTGATTCCGAAGACGAAGGAGCAGCCGCCCCAGAGTTTCACATGATAGCTGATTCTGACGAAGAAGAAGGAGACTCTGAAGAGAATCCGATAGAGGAAGATCCCGAGGAAAACCCCGTGGAAGAAAATCCAGAAGAAGAAAATCACATGGAATCAGACCTCGATGAAGAAGCTCTATCCGAGGAAGAAGGACCAGAAGATCAAGACACTGCGGTGGAAGAACTCCCAATGGTGATACCTGCGAGGCGCTATGGAAATGGACGCCCCTACCTGAATGCGCGAGCCTACCGCAACCTGCTAAATCTCCATAACCGCGACTGATGGGATTTCTTTTAGATGCTGTCTTCCTTGGCCAAATAAAATCTGTGTATAGTTTAGGGCCACATTTCGTTTTTGATGATGCTTTGTTTAAAATTTTCTAGAATGGAATAAATTGCTGAGTTCGCAAATCCTTCGATCTTCTTAGTTCCCTTGCAGCTTGATTATTTCTGCTATATAATTATTTTCTCTACTGAGATCTGTTCACCCCTACTCCTTACCTTATATTAACCCTCACTGAGATTCACTAGTACCACACACGATTTTTAGAGGTCCACCCTTCATCCTTCGTCTGCGCTCGTTTGAGATCCTTCTGGGAGGAGGGCCTTTCTTATGAATTTCCGAGTTAGCTAGCCCTTCAAATTTTTGATTCATAGGATGTACTGACCGTTATCCTCCCCATACTTCTTCCCTTGTAGTCATTTGTTGTTCACCCTTACATTCTGTGCTGACCCGATCCCAATCTCCTTGACCTTCAGCCTAAAGCCGCCATACTCCAACCTTTGAATGATCCACACTTCCTTGAAATCCTTACCCTAGCTAGCCCTGTACATTTTATGTGTTTTCCTATTACCCTATATATATTTAGGGACTTTATTATTCGAAATTTGATTTCAGTATTTTGTATTTATTGAAGAGTGCGTGTTATTGACTAATTAGTTTTATGTATTGTAAGCACACTACTATTACCCTCAGTTTTCAGTAGCACAACTTTACACCGCGCATACTTTTGGTCCATGTTTCTTAATTTCACTATACAAGTTTTCTAAATTATTTTAAACCTATTTTATCGATACATTATCCTAAAATGTTTAAACCTACCGACAAATCTTCCACTACTTTATTATCGTTATCTTATTTCGAGTATTATGCCTATGCTTACTATTATAAGTAGTTGAGCCTTATACTTATTATTTCTGCTTGCTATTTTTGATATACTTAGATGTGCACATATTTGAGTTTCGATTTTATCGAGTACGCCTCGAATATCATTGTTCGTTATTGTTCTTACTGCTATACTCGTATACATGTAGTTTCCCCTGTAGTTATTCCTGCCTTACGCCTACTTAGATCTATCATTTATATGTTGTTCTTACATATTTATACCTTCAAATTTCTTCGTCCACGGATTCTAGTAAATCTTTATGTGTTAGTTTGCAATATAACAGCCTTCGCTTATGTTTGTATAAATTATCGTTTATTTTAAATTTCGAGGACGAAATTTTTTTGTAAGGATGGTATGATGTAATACCCAGCGCCTTTTTGTACGCCTATATCTGTATTTCTTTTTCACCTATAAATTTGTATTTATAATTATTGATTATTTTAAAATTTCACAACCTATTTTAGTTTATCTCCTCCCCTTTCTCAAACCCAAAATCCCCACACCATAACACTCAGCACCATTCCTTCAGCCCAGCCCTTGTAATTTCTCATTAGGTTATTTTATTTTATTTAAACTCTTTCCCCCTCCATTTCTCACAAAATTTCATTTAAATTATCCCAAGCCCATCTCCCATTCTTTTATAAACTTAATCCATCTTATTAAAACCCAAAACCCATTTTTCTTTTATATCAAATCTCCGGCCCACTCCCTATATTTTTCCCATTTTGATTTTTTCCTTTAAATTCTCTGGCCCGTTCTTTTTTTCCATTCCCTTATATTTCTTTTTATTGCAAAACCCCCAGCCCATTATTTTTCCCCACTCTATTCTTTAAGCCCGGCCTCTTCTCTTCATTTATCCTTGATTTTATTACTTGGCCCGGCCCTATTTTCCTTCTCCTCACAATTCTATTTATTTTTATTTTTCCTGCCCAACCCCCGAACCCATCTCCTCAGCCCCGGCCCCATTCTTTCCTTTATTTTTATTTGATTTTTCTATAACTGGCCCAGCCCACTCACTCCAAGCCCGCTTCGCCTCTGGCCGCACCTGCTTCCTCGACCCGACCCGCACCAACAGTGCCTCCTTCTTCCCAACGGCTACTTCCCTATCTCTCGCTCGCGATCCGTTTCCCTCGCCAACGCTCGCGGCCACAACGCCCCCGCTCACGCCCGCGCCGTTACCCCTCTCTCTCTCCACGTTACTTCCACTCTCTTTCTCTTCTTCTCTCTTCCATTTTCTTTTCCGCTCCTCCCCCAAACCCGCGCCCACGCCAACGTGTCGCGCTCACCGCCCAATCGTCGACTATCATTCCCGACCTTCGACGAACCCCATCCCCCACTGCATCCATTCCTTCTTGGCACCTCCACACCCCTTGTCGCCATCGCCGACTTTTTCCTTCACCGCGGCAACCACCAGTCCCAAACTCCCTGAGCTCCCCCGCGACCCAGAACCTTCGCCGCCGCACTACCTCCTTGCTCTCAACGCCGCCATCCTAGTCGTCATCCCCACCAACCTCGCCTGCGCCCTCGCTGTCCTGCATCACCAGAACCCCGACCCTCCTCCTCCGAGCTTTTTCCCGACGACCCAACGTCGAGCCACCTCCGGTCACCCCACCTCCTCTCCCTCTGCCCTATCTCAATCTCTCTATATCTCTCTCTCTCTCTCTCTCTTTGTGTCTCTCTCACAGTCTCTCTCTCTTTCTCACTCAATATCTCTAATTCTCTCTCCCTCCACTCTCTCTCCCTCCCTCTGTTTTCTTTCTCTATCTCTAACTCTTTCTCTCTTTGTGCCCTCTCTCTCTGTGTGCTCTCTCTCTCTCTCTCCCTGTGCTCTCTTTCTCTCTCTCTCGACAACCCTTTCTCTCTCTGTTTCCCTCTCTATTCTCTCTCTCTGTTCTTCCCCCTCTCTCTACATCTTACTCTCTCAATACAACTCTCTCCCCCTCTCAACATCTCTGTTTCTCTCTCTCTCTCTAATTCCCTCTCTCTCTCTCAAAATCTCACTCTCTCGCTCTGCAACGCCTCTCACCACCTCCGGCCAACCAACGCCGCTCTTCGCTGCCCCAGAACAGACCCGAGCTCACCCTGAGCCGCTACTGTCGACGTTGTTGTGTCGCGCGTGTGTTGTTGATGTGCCGCGCGTGTGTCGTTGCCACTGCCGTGTACCCCAAAAACGTCTCCAGGCAAGTTCTCTACTTGCTACATGCTAAGTTATACTTGTTACGAATTAAAATCGTTTAGATTCTGTAGTTACTTTTCTGAATAAATTATACTACACACCTGTTCGATGCGTGATCCCTATGAGAAAACTTATCACATTTGACGGAACTGGATGGTTTACATTGGCCCTTAGAGTGATGAATATCTTATGCAAATTTCGTTCAATAATTTGACCGTTAACGACTAAAACGACTACCCCCAAGTTTAACCGTAAAACTGGAATTTTCTTGTACCTGGAAACTATTAAAATCGTCATAAATTATATACACACTAGAATGATGCGTTCGAGGGCTCAAATCGAAGCCAACTCAACGAACTTTAACTCTATACTAGTTTCCAGATATTCCTGTACTTTAACTGTGATAATATTTGGATCGGAGCGCGACTCTGGACTGCAGTTCAGAGCGACTCCAATTGTTGCATGCTGTTCCGTAATGAACGCCATCCTGTTTCCTTAACTCTTAGGTTGCGGAACTCCACAGTTTATTGTAGGTGAACCTGTTATCTAGACAACACAAGTGGTTTCATTCTATTTCGTTATCGTTTGTTATTTAATCTGCAATTTAATAGATGTGGACGTAAAACAGTCCAGAACAGATTCTGAGATGACATATTAATGTTAAACAGTGTATAACTCCTGACGTGCAGATGCGATTGATGATCCGTCTGTTGCGTTGAAAACTTTACTAAAAACCCTAGATTTCATCCAACTGTAGCATCACTAAAATCTGATCCCAACTGGGATTAAAATGCGTTGAGAAACGGACTTCCGATTCTGAAACCGGATTTCCAGCCGTGAACGCTTAAAATGAAATGGCTGTAATTAATGATCCTGGAACCCGATCGGCATGAAACCAAATTCGTTGGATAGATAACTGAACATACCATATATTCTCCGTTCATCGTTTCACTAAACTGTAGCTGTATGAATTATGATACATTATTCAAGTGGTACATTACTATTTCATGACATCCTAAAGATGCTTTATATACTGTTCACGCATCTTATCATACACATGTCATTGCATTGATAACCCAGTGATAATGTGCAGTACCCAGTGTTAGGATTAGTGATGATTGTGGCAAATACGTAGTGTTCGTGTATAAGTGATTAAGTGAAAGTGATACGTACTTGTACACAATCAGTGAACCTTATTTTTCTATTGCATTGTCGACGTCTGTGGGATGCGTGTACGTGTGACTATAAGTGATATGGGACACTTATGGAAGCTCTTGCACGGGTGTCGCAGATAAGGCACCAGACACTGCCATTTATCTTAGGTATTAGTCGGGACGTGCTTGATGGAGGTCCTGCCTCCAGTTCTCGCACAGACTTGTCACCGACCAATTGGTATTTGGGGTTATGATTAGCGTTTGATGTAGACCACGGGGTGTGGGGTAGTTTGAGTGTGAGTTCAACAGAATCTCGGGAGTCCCATGCCGGCTTATATATTTAGGGAGATATATGGAGATTTACAGGGTATGTGATTATCACCGTGATATACATGTTAGGCCCGTGGTCCCTTGCCCTTGGGTTCCACCCTTGGGTGGAGGACACTCGCGAGTGGTTGACTCTCACACTTGTACTGACGATAGGCTTAGTGACCTGTACAGTGAGACTTAGAGACTGATAGGGATACTGGTATTGATATACCTTACATACTATGTTGACATACGTGGCATATCATTCTACTGCTTTTACTGTTTCGCTGCATTGATTACTGCATGTTCATATCCATACTGCCATTGATCTACTATTATATATACCTACTATCACTGTTAGAATTGTCACATGATTTCATATATATTATATTGCTATTGTGTCGCTCTGACGACCTGAGTATGCATGCTCAGTGTGAGGAGAAGATTTAGCCTGGACCAGGACTAGACGCACTTCACGGACATCTTGTTTAGCAATCCAGAGTTATATCTTTTGTTTCCCATCAGGTCTGTTCATTTTACTGTTTTGTTGCAGTTACTGCATTTCTCATTACCTGCGCATTATTTACTGTTTACTATGAAAACTAGAAGCCGAAGTGTGACTACGGCAGAACATTTCCTTGACCGTAGGAGCACGGCTGGCCTTGTCAACCCCTCGTATTCCGTATTTTGGGAAGCGGGGCGTGACATGGTTTAGTTGGTATCAGAGCCAGGTTTTGCTCCAATTGGGATTTTAGTTTTCCGTGTATAGCTTAGCAATCTAAGCCATTCCTTGGTCTAAGTTGTAAACTTGTCATTCTTGATCGATATTCACATCGTATATTCAGCTATCCATTCGCTAGGGTTTCGGATGACTTGGCAAGGTTACGTGGTTGCAATTGCACTACCGTACCCTGTTTAAGTGATTTAAAGTCATACAGTTGATTCTCCACTTGTAATAAATTCATCACCTCTGATATTCTTGAATCTTTGTCCTATCCATATTATATTTTGATTCGTATAGCTTGTGACTTATATCATCCTCAAAAATTGTTATTTCAGGATCATGTCTTCCAACGACTCTTCATATATATCCGCTCCCCAGAATCAAACCATTGAGATTCTGAGTGTACTGCAAGGTCTAAAAAAATCCCAGGAGCGAACAAACTACTTGTTAGCTGAAGGACTGAGAAGGCGGGTGAGACAGGCACCAGAGGCTGTCTCCAATCATAAAGGGATCCCCGTTAGACGAGGAAAAGAGAAGAAGATGAAGCGCCAATTTGTTTCCCCGCGACAAAAGCAGCAGAAGACCCCATGTTGTGGGTACTGTAAGAGGCCAGGACATCTTCAGAGGGATTGTCGCCGCGCTCAAGGGAAATGTCTGATTTGTGGATCCAGCGGACATCTTCAGAGGGATTGTCGCCGCGCTCAAGGGAAATGTCTGATTTGTGGATCCAGCGACCATCTCATCAACGGTTGCCCAGAAAGAAAAGAACTACAAGGAGGAGACTCGTCCACACTCCCTACTTCTGCCAAGTGATGATTATGGCATAGTTCGAACTTTGAGAATAAGCGGACCCAACACAGGATTCAGTTTGCGTGACGAGGATGCAGCGGTCTAGTGATCAAAGAAGAATTTTCATGTTTTCTACTTTCAGTAATAATGTTATCATCCTCTTATAAATATTTCTTTCCGTTTGGAATCTTGTATCCGTCGAACTTTTAGTTGTATACAATAAAACTTGAATCGTAATATATTCTCTAGTTCTTCCCCTTATTCATACTATTCATTATCACAGCATTTTAGTCTCGATTTTTCAATTCCTGCCACCGTATATCTTTCTATACTTCGTACACTTAATTACTTTCTTGATGTGTTCCATTGTCTAATCATGATTCTTTCTTTTCAGACCATGGCCCACCCTGGAGCAGCGCCGCATCTAGATGAGGATGCACAGTCATGCGTTTCCTTAGATCACATGCTGATGAGTTCTGACGATGAGATCAACGGTCCCCAGGCCATTTTCGGGAACATCGATTCCGAAGACGAAGGAGCAGCCGCCCCAGAGTTTCACATGATAGCTGATTCTGACGAAGAAGAAGGAGACCCTGAAGAGAACCCGATAGAGGAAGATCCCGAGAAGACCCGATAGAAGAAAATCCAGCGGAGGAAAACCCCGTGGAAGAAAATCCAGAAGAAGAAAATCACATGGAATCAGACCTCGATGAAGAAGCTCTATCCGAGGAAGAAGGACCAGAAGATCAAGACCCTGCGGTGGAAGAACTCCCAATGGTGATACCTACGAGGCGCTATGGAAATGGACGCCCCTACCTGAATGCGCGAGCCTACCGCAACCTGCTGAATCTCCATAACCGCGACTGATGGGATTTCTTTTAGATGATGTCTTCCTTGGCCAAATAAAATCTTTGTATAGTTTAGGGCCACATTTCGTTTTTGATGATGCTTTGTTTAAAATTTTCTAGAATGGAATAAATTGCTGAGTTCGCAAATCCTTCGATCTTCTTAGTTCCCTTACTGCTTGATTATTTCTGCTATATAATTATTTTCTCTACTGAGATCTGTTCACCCCTACTCATTACCTTATATTAACCCTCACTGAGATTCACTAGTACCACACACGATTTTTAGAGGTCCACCCTTCATCCTTCGTCTGTGCTCGTTTGAGATCCTTCTGGGAGGAGGGCCTTTCTTATGAATTTCCGAGTTAGCTAGCCCTTCAAATTTTTGATTCATAGGATGTACCGACCGTTATCCTCCCCATACTTCTTCCCTTGTAGTCATTTGTTGTTCACCCTTACATCCTGTGCTGACCCGATCCCAATCTCCTTGACCTTCAGCCTAAAGCCGCCATACTCCAACCTTTGAATGATCCACACTTCCTTGAAATCCTTACCCTAGCTAGCCCTGTACATTTTAGGTGTTTTCCTATTACCCTATATATATTTAGGGACTTTATTATTCGAAATTTGATTTCAGTATTTTGTATTTATTGAAGAGTGCGTGTTATTGACTAATTAGTTTTATGTATTGTAAGCACACTACTATTACCCTCAATTTTCAGTAGCACAACTTTACACCGCGCATACTTTTGGTCCATATTTCTTAATTTCACTATACAAGTTTTCTAAATTATTTTAAACCTATTTTATCGATACATTATCCTAAAATGTTTAAACCTACAGACAAATCTTCCACTACTTTATTATCGTTACCTTATTTCGAGTATTACGCATATGCTTACTATTATAAATAGTTGAGCCTTATACTTATTATTTCTGCTTACTATTTTTGATATACTTAGATGTGCACATATTTGAGTTTCGATTTTATCGAGTACGCCTCGAATATCATTGTTCGTTATTGTTCTTACTGCTAAACTAGTATACATGTAGTTGCCCCTGTAGTTATTCCTGCCTTACGCCTACTTAGATCTATCTTTTATATGTTGTTCTTACATATTTATACCTTCAAATTTCTTCGTCCACGGATTCTAGTAAATCTTTATGTGTTAGTTTGCAATATAACAGCTTTCGCTTATGTTTGTATAACTTATCGTTTATTTTAAATTTCGGGGACGAAATTTTTTTGTAAGGGTGGTATGATTTAATACCCAGCCCCTTTTTGTACACCTATATCTGTATTTCTTTTTCACCTATAAATTTGTATTTATAATTATTGATTATTTTAAAATTTCCCAACCTATTTTAGTTTATCCCCTCCCCTTTCTCAAACCCAAAATCCCCACACCATAACACTCAGCACCATTCCTTCAGCCCAGCCCTTGTAATTTCTCATTAGTTTATTTTATTTTATTTAAACCCTTTCCCCCTCCATTTCTCACAAAATTTCATTTAAATTATCCCAAGCCCATCTCCCATTCTTTTATAAACTTAATCCATCTTATTAAAACCCAAAACCCATTTTTCTTTTATATCAAATCTCCGGCCCACTCCCTATATTTTTCCCATTTTGATTTTCCTTTAAATTCTCTGGCCCGTTCTTTTTTTCCATTCCCTTATATTTCTTTTTATTGCAAAACCCCCAGCCCATTATTTTTCCACACTCTATTCTTTAAGCCCGGCCACTTCTCTTCATTTATCCTTGATTTTATTACTTGGCCCGGCCCTATTTTCCTTCTCCTCACAATTCTATTTATTTATATTTTTCCTGCCCAACCCCCGAGCCCATCTCCTCAGCCCCGGCCCCATTCTTTTCTTTATTTTTATTTGATTTTTCTATAACTGGCCCAGCCCACTCACTCCAAGCCCGCTTCGCCTCTGGCCGCACCCGCTTCCTCGACCCGACCCGCACCAACGGTGCCTCCTTCTTCCCAACGGCTACTTCCCTATCTCCCGCTCGCGATCCGTTTTCCTCGCCAACGCTCGCGGCCACAACGCCCCCGCTCACGCCCGCGCCGTTACTCCTCTCTCTCTCCACGTTACTTCCACTCTCTTTCTCTTCTTCTCTCTTCCATTTTCCTTTCCGCTCCTCCCTCGAACCCGCGCCCATGCCAACGTGTCGCGCTCACCGCCCAATCGTCGACTATCATTCCCGACCTTCGACGAACCCCATCCCCCACTGCATCCATTCCTTCTTTGCACCTCCACACCCCTTGTCGCCATTGCCGACTTTTTCCTTCACCGCGGCAACCACCAGTCCCAAACTCCCTGAGCTCCCCCGCGACCCATAACCTTCGCCGCCGCACTACCTCCTTGCTCTCAACGCCGCCATCCTCGTTGTCATCCCCACCAACCTCGCCTGCGCCCTCGCTGTCCTGCATCACCAGAACCCCGACCCTCCTCCTCCGAGCTTCGAGCTTTTTCCCGACGACCCAACGTCGAGCCACCTCCAGTCACCCCACCTCCTCTCCCTCTACCCTCTCTCAATCTCTCTATATCTCTGTCTCTCTCTCACTGTCTCTCTCTCTTTCTCACTCAATATCTCTAATTCTCTCTCCCTGCACTCTCTCTCCCTCCCTCTGTTTTCTTTCTCTATCTCTAACTCTTTCTCTCTGTGTGCCTTCTCTCTCTGTGTGCTCTCTCTCTCTCCCTGTGCTCTCTTTCTCTCTCTCTCTCTCTACAACCCTTGCTCTCTCTGTTTCCCTCTCTATTCTCTCTCTCTGTTCTTCCCCCTCTCTCTACATCTTACTCTCTCAATACAACTCTCTCCCCCTCTCAACATCTCTGTTTCTCTCTCTCTCTAATTCCCTCTCTCTCTCAAAATCTCACTCTCTCTCTCTCTCTACAACGCCTCTCACCTGCTCCGGCCAACCAACGCCGCTCTTCGCTGCCCCAGAACAGACCCGAGCTCACCCTGAGCCGCTACCGTCGACGTTGCTGTGCCGCGCGTGTATTGTTGCTGTGCCGCGCGTGTGTCGTTGCCGCTGCCGTGTACCCCAAAAACGTCTCCAGGCAAGTTCTCTACTTGCTACATGCTAAGTTATACTTGTTACGAATTAAAATCGTTTAGATTCTGTAGTTACTTTTCTGAATAAATTATACTACACACATGTTCGATGCATGATCCCTATGAGAATACTTATCACATTTGACGGAACTGGATGGTTTACATTGGCCCTTGTAGTGATGAATATCTTATGCAAATTTCGTTGAATAATTTGACCGTTAACGACTAAAACGACTACCCCCAAGTTTAACCGTAAAACTGGAATTTTCTTGTACCTGAAAACTATTAAAATCGCTATAAATTATATACACACTAGAATGATGCGTTCAAGGGCTCAAATCGAAGCCAACTTGACAAACTTTAACTCTATACTAGTTTCCAAATATTCCTCTACTTTAACTGTGATAATATTTGGATCGGAGAGCGACTCTGGACTGCAGTTCAGAGCGACTCCAATTGTTGCTTGCTGTCCCGTAATGAACGCCATCCTGTTTCCTTAACTCTTAGGTTACGGAACTCCACTGTTTATTGTAGGTGATCCTGTTAGCTAGACAACACAAGTGGTTTCATTCTATTTCGTTATCGTTTGTTATTTATTCTGCAATTTAATAGATGTGTACGTATAACAGTCCAGAACAGATTCTGAGATGACATATTAATGTTAAACAGTGTATAACTCCTGACATGCAGATGCGATTGAAGATCCATATGTTGCGTTGAAAAATTTACTGAAAACCCTAGATTTCATCCAACTGTAGCGTCGCTAAAATCTGATCCCAACTGGGATTAAAAATGCGTTGCGAAACGGACTTCCGATTCTGAAACCGGATTTCCAGCCGTGAACGCTTAAAATGAAATGGCTGTAATTAATGATCCTGGAACCCGATCGGCATGAAACCAAATTCGTTGGATAGATAACTGAACATACCATATATTCTCCATTCATCGTTTCACTAAACTGTAGCTATATGAATTATGATACATTATTCAAGTGGTAGATTACTATTTCATGACATCCTAAAGATGCTTTATATACTGTTCACGCATCTTATCATACACATGTCATTGCATTGATAACCCAGTGATAACGTGCATTACCCAGTGTTAGGATTAGTGATGATTGTGGCAAATACGTAGTGTTCGTGTATAAGTGATTAAGTGAAAGTGATACGTACTTGTACACAATCAGTGAACCTTATTATTCTATTGCATTGTCGACGTCTGTGGGATGCGTGTATGTGTGACTATAAGTGGTATGGGACACTTATGGAAGCTCTTGCACGGGTATCACAAATAAGGCACCAGACACTGCCATTTATCTTAGGTATTAGTCGGGACGTGCTTGATGGAGGTCCTACCTCCAGTTCTCACACAGACTTGTCACCGACCGATTGGTATTTGGGGTTATGGTTAGCGTTTGATGTAGACCACGGGGTGTGGGGTAGTTTGAGTGTGAGTTCAACAGAATCTCGGGAGTCCCATGCCGGCTTATATATTTAGAGAGATATATGGAGATTTCAAAGGTATGTGATTATCACCGTGATATACATGTTGGGCCCGTGGTCCCATGCCCTTGGGTTCTACCCTTGGGTGGAGGACACTCGCGAGTGGTTGACTCTAACACTTGGACTGACGATAGGCTTAGTGACCTGTACAATGAGACTTAGAGACTGATAGGGATACTGGCATTGATATACCTTACATACTATGTTGACATACGTGGCATATCATTCTACTGCTTTTACTGTTCCGCTGCATTGATTACTGCATGTTCATATCCATATCGCCATTGATCTACTATTATATATACCTACTATCACTGTTAGAATTGTCACATGATTTTATATATATTATATTGCTATTGTGTCGCTCTGACGACCTGAGTATGCATGCTCAGTGTGAGGTGAAGATTTAGCCTGGACCAGGACTAGACGCACTTCACGGACATCTTGTTTAGCTATCCAGAGTTATATCTTTTGTTTCCCATCAGGTCAGTTCATTTTACTGTTTTGTTCCAGTTACTGCATTTCTCATTACCTGCGCATTATTTACTGTTTACCATGAAAACTAGAAGCCGAAGTGTGACTACGGCAGGACATTTCCTTGACCGTAGGAGCACGGCTGGCCTTGTCAACCCCTCGCATTCCGTATTTTGGGAAGCGGGGCATGACAATACCCATTTTGGTTCTCTACTTCTAACATATATTCATTGAATTTCTCAAAAGTTTCAGACTTGTGTTTCAATAGGAACATATGTCCGAATCTTGAGAGATAATCAGTGAATGTAATGAAGTACAAAGAACCGGTCCTGGCATGTGTAGACAGGGGACCTCATACATCATCATGTATCAATCCCAAGAGTTCACTAACTCTTTCTCTGTTTCCAATAAACAGAGCTTTGGTCATCTTATCTTTGTGACATGACCGGCAAGTTTCACAAGTTGTAAATTCAAACAGATTTAAATATGCATCTAAATGTAACTTGGCTAGTCGGGTCGCATTGATATGACCTAGTCTACAATGCCTCAAGAAGGATTCGTTCATTTCTGAACTCTTCCTCTTGTGTGTGTTCTGTACGTCAAGAACTGTAATTTGTTTTAGAACGTATATGCTTTTGGATAACGTACCTGAACCGATCATCTCTTGATATAGGAAATTGTTCAAAACGTTATCCAACAATACAAAATTATATCCTTCTTTACTATTAAAGAGACTGATATGATGTTGTATATCAGGTTCGGTATCTAATAACATTCATTCAGAATCAATGTATTCTGGTAATACAGGGTGATAACTGCCAACAGACTTGGCTTACAACAATTGCACCGTTTCCAACTCTTGAAACTTATCACCCGTTCTCAGTTCTCTACCTATCTATAGCCCATGTAACAGATTACATTTGCGAGATCCTGATCAGGTATCTCATACCCAGGACGTAAAGGATACTGAGAAACAGTTCTCGGTAATGAACACACCCGAAGAAGATGCATCAGCATGCACTTTCTTCATTTGGGCGGCACGGGAATTCTGGTAATCCCCTATTTCCTGCTCGGTCTTATAACAATTATAAGTTGGAGCGGGACCAACGTTCCCTAGCGCAGTATAACAAGTGGGTTCGGTCAATACATCTGTATTATAATCTTGATTAAGACGTGACATGGTCGCTACCTGGAGAGAGAGAGAAGAAAACACTCAGCGTATGCTCTTGCAAGATTAGATTGGTTATTAATATATCTAATCAGGATGGCTCCCACTGTTTTAGTCAAATCTTCCTTCAAACCCTAAAAGGAAAGACTAGCCGGGATTAATTACACGCTACAAGTTCGCCAATCTTTCAGCCAGGCCAGTGTCGGTACTTTGAGGGAGGTTCCCCGTGCTTTCGCACGGACCTAATTAAAATAAATCTCATTTTCCCAGGGGCATAACCCCGTTGACACCTTTCTAGACACCTACTTGATCGGCTATTTGTAATGTGTAAAACTCTCCTAGGAGTAACTCTTATTCGCAGTGGGTATCAGGATCCAACTATCTCATAGGAGGTATGCAATCTCATTGCAAATTTCAACACTTGAAATTCCCGATAATATTTTACCCCTAACCTCCTATGACCTTGACAAAGGCCAACAAACCATAGGATGCTAGTCAAGTTCAACCCGTCATTTCCTGATTGAATTAAAGCTACCTGCACGACCCTTGACAAAGGCCATCAAGGCCGCACGACTACCCTAACTCAATCGCATCATATGCTTGTACAGATAAGCAGTAATCAACTACCGCACACTACGCCTTGACAAAGGCCAACAAACGCAGCACGAATACTAATTATTACTTATCTGAAATGACGGAGGGCTACGACAGGTTTTTTAGAAAACCTTTTGCGTAATGAACTTGATATCGTCGTAGAATCGAGTGATTTTAAATGGAGTGTTTTTTAGGCCTTTACTAGTTTTGCTAAAGAGGTCACTCCCGGTGAAGGGATCTCGGCTCTTTCCTTATCGAAAAAGGTGCAGGATATTTCATAAATACCGCTGTGCAAAGAAAAACTATAGAAACAATCAAAAGACAAACCGAGTGTGTAGCATCTGCTAGTTTCGCTAAAGAGGTCACTCCCGGTGAAGGGATCTCGGCCTTTCCTTATCGAATAAGGTGCTGGATATTCTACAAGGAATACCGCTATGCAAATCAACAACTAGAGCTACCAATTTTAAAAAAAGTTTCTACAACATTTTTAGGTTTCTTTTATTTCATTAATCTCATTAATGAAGTCCCATTTTATTATGCTTCATAAGCATCACGTTTGAAAAGAAATCAGCAATATAACATATATCTCATATATATAATATAAACATTCGTCTCAGGCAGTAATATTATCCCATCACAGAACATTGCGGCAGAAGAACATATATGAAATATTGGATATACTAGGATTTTCGTGTTTTATTGTGAGCCTGTATAAAACACGGATTCTATGGTCGTGATGAATATCCAAACCCATATCCCTAGACCCCTACGAGAGCCTCAAGTAAGCCTGCCAGTTCTAGAGTTAGGAGACCCAGTCTCGACTCCTCGAGATGGTCTCCCAGTGGACCCTAGAACCCGGTTACTTGTGCTCCCCGCCTTGGTTCTATCCTAATGCGGAAAAGTAAATAATATACAAAGGTGACATCATCCTCAACCTGGAAGTGCCCTAATAAAAGAATATTACATACAACTGAATTTTATATGAATGAAAAAGAAAAAACTCTCATCTCACATAAAACCCCCGGCTATTCAAAACACGACGATCCAATATAACATATCACAGCAACACATAACATCACATGTCATCAACATAAGTAAATATGCGTATCCTAATTGTCATTGATGTATAGCAACGAAACCGGCGATACACTACATATTACACTTACGGTCGCAGAAAAGAAAGTGTAAAACTACAACAGTTAGAATCCGCAACCTCCTTAGACATCGCATGCCTAACCAAATGAATTCCTTAGACATCTCATGCCTAACAATTATAAACCCTGCATTTTAGTCTCAATATTGAAAACAATTTTCAATATCTAGTCGGGCAATTCAACAAGATTCCCGACATCCTGATCGAATGCTCGTCGAAAACTTTAGTAGACGGCCGCACCCCTCGATGCCGTCGACGAATTGCACTAAAGCGGAACACCGCTGCCACGAGCACCCGAAAAGATACTTTTGGCGATGGGGTTCTCCTACAGTCACTTGGTCGGGGTTATGGGGCATGGCTATCTATTAAGTTTACCCGGCGAGTATCCGCGTACGCTATGTGATTGCGACGGACTTTTTATCGCATCAAAATCCGTGGCAACCGATCATCAGAGACTAAACTGCTAGATTTATAACATTCAAATTAGTTATCTCATAAATACTTGTGGATTCCAAATATTGTATCACAATCCAGATAAATAGACAATGTTAAACTTTCCGATCGAATAATCAAACACCCAAGATTTCCCAAATAGCTCAACACTTGAGCGGAGTTCAAAAATCCCAGAATATGTCACAGCCCCAATGAACCAACCGTAGAAGGGTCAAACCAACACCTCACATGTGGCAACGCTGAACTACCACAAACTCTAGGGTTCAGTGGCAGTTTTGACGGTCACATAATCGAGTTAAGGTTACGTTCTTGTAGAGGGTCCACAGATACGCTTGCATGATTTGCCGAAAGTTTTAAACTCGTGGAAAAATCCAACACTTGAAAGTTTTCCGACAGGGGAAAAAGTGAGTTATTGATATCCGTTCAAACTTTTTAACACGTTCCAAATTACCCGGAAAAACATAAACAAAGTTAAACCTTCCAATCGAATCAACGAGTTCCCAATATCTCCCAGAAATCTCAACACTTTAGTAGAATTAAAAATTCCCAGAAGCATGAAAAAGTACCCAAGAATAAACCCCTGAAGTATTAGCCCCTAACTCCCATGGTTGGCCGCGGAACCGCCGCCAAACGCATGGTTTGGCCGCGGTTCCGCAGTCCCTTGAGGGAGTTACGGCTTCGTACTTCATAGTAATTTTTAGAATTCCCTGCATGATTTTCTGAGTATTTTTAATATGAAAAATTTCCAGAGAAGGGGTTCATATCGGGGTTTCGGGATTCGATCGGACTTTAAACTTTGTCTAAACAACGCCTAAAGCTCTAGCTTGGCTCTGATACCACTGTTGGGTTATTAGGCACTAGAACAAGGTCCTACATGGTATCAACCATGCCAAAATCAAATTTTTCAAGTGCCGAACAACCCCAACCAAGATCTTAGACTAGAGATTAGGCAAAACAATGAGCAAGTAAAAAACTTTACTTCTAAGAGTTTGGGATTACAACCTTTCTAGTCCGTTCCTTCACTTCATAAGCTCCGAGTAGTAGTCCCTTCGCCGTGATCATCATGTACCTGGACTTTAGAGAGGCTCCATGAAGAAAAAGATGCAAGCTTACTTCCGATCTTCAACAACTAAGATGATCTACCTTGAAGAAACTCAAACCCAAGCTTTTGCTTCACTAATCAAGTATTAGCAAAGCAAACACCCTAATCTAAGTGGTTATAATAGATGAGAATGATGAAGTAGGAATTTAGCTCCTTTTTGTTTTCAATTTCTCACTCATTATCATCACATGTCAAAAAGCTAGAAAGCTTTTTCAAGAGGAAGAAGAAGAAGAAATCTATTTGTTATGAATAATGAAATCATTGTGTGAGGTTAGAATTGCAACCATGGGTTAAGAATGAAGACTTAACCCTTGTAGAGAATTAACTATGGCAAAGGGTTTGGGTTGGATTAAGAAATATCTACACAAAATATCATAGTCAAAGTCAAAGCTTCAAGAAGCTTCATGAAAGCTTCATCCAAGCTTAACCCTAATCCAAACCCTAACTATATTTAAACTCCACAAAACATGTTGCATTTGCAACCCTAACTTGTTACAATATTATATATCACAAATACAATATTTATTATAACAAAATAAAATAATACAATTAACATATATCATATATATATCAATGTATTATCCAAGTGAGAAAAAGAATCTTTAAGTGAGCTAATATTAGTTAATGTAATATAATATATCAAATATATAATTATACATTAAATTATCGAATCAACACTTGATCCGATAATCCAGCTATTTCACAAATAATCGACTAATATAATCTGTATCAGCTCATCGAATCAACATTTGATCCGATGACCCGGCTATATCACATATACCCGGCCGATATCACATATCGCGAAAATCTAATACGGTATCACATACACATATTGTTCTTGGTCCCGCACATATCACATATGTGCTCCTACTCCATTTTTCCTGAGCCAGGAAACCTCTGTATAGGACTCTAAAGAATCGTCAATACGCCGGCAGTAGGTGATGATCATATCAAACACCCACAAGCTGCAAACGGTCAGCTAAACGTAACAGCCACCCAGGTATTGAGCGATCAGAAGATCAACAAGCAAGCCTGTACATTCTACTGCGAATCCAATCAGTAACACCCATGTACAGTCTGGTCTCTTCGTCTGATATGTCGCATATCTCACCTAGGGGTGGTAAACGTCAGACCCCAGTAGCTTGATAAGTCGTGTCGATATGAGGTCCATAACAGTTCGAGAAACTACTGATAACACTTACCAGTAAATCTCAGCAACCTTTGCCAGGGATTTCCAGTTATAGCCAATCGAACACAGTGCAACATCAACTCCCTATACCGGGAGAGATGAAACCCCTCCTATCGCTCATTGCCTCCATGTGATTCGGGACTGTACCCAAAAGCCACCATTTTGCATAACCTCTTGGACTTGGTATGATGGATATCAAAGCACAGTGGGAATCATACAAGGCTCTATGACGATCTTGGGTCTACAGACTAACCTGTACCAGTGTCACCAGAGAACTGCCATTTGACGTGAGGTATAATACTATCTGGGAGTTCTCGGCGAGTCCGTCCAGTGTACCCAGTCTCTACTGAGCACCCGTATACCTTCCCTGATGTCAAAGACCAATGGATATGGGATCATCCATCGCCCATCATATGGGTCAAGAAGCGCATACGCTAGTCTACTTTGGAGTATCGATGCCCTGTCTCGGTACTCCCACGACTAGGAGCATTTGAAAGATGTACTTAGCGACTACACTGTCCCCACTAGTATGATCTGCATCATAGTCCTGGTAGTCAAGTACTCATCCTAAGGGCTTTATCAACATGTAACATAGAGACAATCAGAGTACATGTTAAGATAAAGAGTAACCAGATAGCATACTATCATGTCGAGCAAGAAAGTCTTCCCTATATATGTCCAAGTATCCACTACAATATACATTGTATGTACAGTAATGGCCTCTAGGGCATACATATCACTAACATGAGCACCCCTCCTTGGGTCAACTTGTACCCCCTACGAGTGCGGCGAATAGCCCGCCAATTCTAGAGTGAGTCCCCCCTTCTCAACGCCATGAGATGAGGACCCGTTGCCCTCCAGAACCCAGCTATCCGTGCACTCCATCACGGGGTAATCCTACTACAAAAGGAAAATATGTACAATGGTGACATCAACCTAACCCCGGTCGTGCCCCAAACAAATAATATACAAGCAGGCAGAGACCGCAGTCCACATGTCGGACGCTCGCCCCGCGATATCAAATGTACAAATAAAACTAAACTATACTAACATTGCACCCAAGCTATCCACCACGACGATCCAGCCAACAAACACAGCACAACACAGAACATCAACATGAATGCCACGTTCGCAAACCCGTCTAAAAGAACTATAACAATTAGACAAGTTGTACAACTCTAACGACATTCACGGCCGCAGATAGTAATGCATGTACAGTAAAACATTAAACAATGTTAGAAATATCGAATTCGAAACACCCTGAACAACCCCCAAACTAATAGATAAATCCATATCCAAATTGGGCTAAACAAGCAATACTACTGAACCAATATTCCAAAGACCAGAGCACATTACAAATTTCAAGTCCAAACCCAACACAAAAACCGGTCAGGCCGGAATTTTTCCCTATGTGGCCAGTCCAGTGAAGTCATTTCGAGCTCGTATGTGGATGTGTGTTCTAGTGGTCACCTATGTAGTCTTCTGCAATTGCTTAAATATTTTTAGAAGACACAGAAAAAATTGACAGAAACTAGAATATCGTTGGTATTGTTTTGGAGTTGTTTCGGTTTCGATACTTTAATATCGTCTAAACAAACTAGTGTGCGGTTAATTGCTTGGCTCTGATACCATGTTGGGTTACGACAGCGCCCTGGCCATCAATCCGTGGCCAAATGCGGAACAAAAACTTTTAGAAACCAGCGCTAACGGAACCCTAATCTACGGATCGTACCTGATTTGTCTCAAAAATTATCTATTAACCGCAATCAAGAACGGCGTCCCATGTAGCTAGCCGGTGAGTACGGGTCGGTCCACAGGGATGTTGTGAATTTCCTATTCGCTCAAACGAGTTAATTCCGAAGGGTGTTCGGATTGATTATTAAATCTAAAAACCTAATTATTCTATACTACGATTATCTAGATCTAGTCTTGCTAGGGTTAGGTTTAAGAATGGTTTGGAAATGTAAATAAATCTCAACGCTTTCTATACTCAAATTAGGATCTAAGAGGAGTTATGGTAATTATCAATAAAGGGGATTAGATCCATTCGGGAAGGTGTTCCTTTCTCTAGGTTTTTGTCCTTCGTTTAGAGATCCTTACCCTAACCTCCATGGAAAACGCGCGCAACCGGGCCTTTATACTACGGTGTCACCGTTACCTCGAGGGGTAGGATGCCGTAGGGCGCGGTGTGTGTGTGTATGCATGGAGTCCTATTGAAAATATATGATGGGTAAGAAAGGGATGAGAGATCTCATCTCTCAAAAGCCTTCCCCAAAGCTAACTCTAAACAATTATCTACGGTAAGGAATTAAATTTACCTAGGAAAAGAATTAAAATCTAAACTAGAGCAATTAAATAAAAGTACTTACAGATGGCTCTCTCTAAACATCAACGCAGGGTTGTCAGATTTGAATTAATGAATTGAAAAGAGGCACCGATGCTCTCCAAAAGAATTCTGGAATTTATTATTAAAAGGAGGTATAAGAAAATACAATGATTTGGGTTCTATTTATAGGAGATAGAAACCCTAGGTTTACAATTGATTCGCATGTCTGAAATTACAAAAATAGCCCTTAGGTTGACTAGTCAGCGCCGCACCCACGTTTTGGTAAAAATTCATTTTCCTCTGGACTTCGTCTTACCGTGGAACCGCGGCATTGGTAGGCTAGGGCTGCGGCTCCGCGGCCCATTGGTAGGATTGACTGCTTAAAATTTCATGTCTTGTTTTGGGTCTTTTTGGGCTTCTGATTTCTATATGTCCTTTTCCATTTGGGCTTCTAGGTTGGTTTCAGATCTTCAGTGAACAATTTGCCATGGATTTTTAACCGTCCGCTTTTGTAATTTTTGACCTTGCGTTGCCTTGTTAACTGTCCTTCAATGTAGGCTTGATCAAGAGTCTTCTGTTTTTTGGTCAAAGTCCACTTTTTTATCGTCTTTACATCGTTTTCATTGTTTTCTGTCCAAGAACCTGTAACCTGTAACATGTACCAGACATGCGTCAAAAGCACCTGTTTATTTATAAAAAGAATAAGAATGGGAATATAATAATGCAATATTATAGTGTGAACAAATACCCCCAAACTTATCTTTTGCTCGTCCTCGAGCAAACTTATTTTTTATTCACTAAAATCCTAACCGCACTTTCGCAGGGAAACGCGATTGCACTGAGCTCGTGCAACAAGCCGTTAAACCTCTAGGTGTCCCTAGTATGAGGAGTGTTGTCTCCTGAGGGTTTTCAGCGGATACTACCCACAAAATCCTATAAACTCGGCCCATTGACTTTTGTTCTCCAATTAGGTTTTCTAACTAAGAATTCTATTATCGTCGACTCGTAAATTATCCACCCGTATTCTTCACACTTCCTCACCATTTAACTTAAGATTATATATGTTTTATAGACTTACTTAGATTTCGGCATCTCTTAAGTTTTCCTTCTAGGGTTCCATCTCCAGTTAGGAATTTTTATCAACTCTACTAAAGATACAAGTTCTATTCTTCACTCTTCTCTCTCATCTAAATCCCAATAACATACCCCTACGTGTGTGTATAAATCACCCCTACACTTGGAAATTCAAATCAAGCAATCATACCCTTGTCCGTTGTCCAAAGCACTTATTAATTGGTGAATTTTTAATTGAATTTTGCTTACACATCCTTCATGCGACCATTAATACTTCTTGAGCTACCAACAACCGATTACAAGACGTGTTTGCACATTAAAGCGTAATTCCTAATCTTGCAACACCCAAGGCTTTTAGCAGTGACTCCCAAACCAGTTGGTCTAAGGCACTAGGTGATGAAGCACCCTTGCTAAATATTTTTCTATTTTTGCAGTCTTAAGTAATCACAAAAACCAGTGTTAATTTTTTTCTTTATTCACACTTGTATTTTTTTTATTTTCTTCGTACTAAGGACTTTAGACAAGAGCGTTTCAAGGTCTCTTCTACTATTCCAAGCTTCAAGGTGCGTGATTGTGCAAATTGTAGGGTATACATTTTCAGAATCTAGACTTAAGCTAGGAATTATTTTTCAAACTTATACTTTAATAAAAACATCAATACTTTTCATTCGTTTCGACTTAGCCCAAGAAGTGAACCCAAAATTTGCCTATTTCTAAATAAACTACAAAGACATATACTTTCTACCGCTAAACTTTAAGGAAGGTTAATTTTAGGGTTTTTAATTTACTAAGTCTAAGATCTAGTTGTTCCTAGCTAGTTAAGTTATTTGTCAAACTCAAGTCAATTAGGCCAAAATTGAATACATTTATTTTTATAATTTTTAAATTTTTTCAATTTTTATGGGTTTTCAAATAAGTATGCAAATGCAAAAATATGTATAAATGAATGCGAAGGAAGAAGACGTACCGAGCATACCCCCAAACTTAAACTTGACAGTGTCCTCACTGTCATGCTACACCAAGAAGGTCAAAATGCCGGTATTCCCCTGTTTATTTATTTATAATAAATTTTTATATATATTTTTAATGTTTTGAAATTTTTTTTTTAAATTTTTTTTATAGAAAAAGAAAACAAAAATATATATACATATATACAACAAGGTTCCCCCCAAACTTAAGCTTGGCCTTACACAAGCCAAAGGTTAGCACCAACCATTCAAAGATCTTATCGTGGTAATGGTAGGGTTGGTGAAAGAATGGGGTGTAAAGGAAAGAAATGAGAAACACACGAGACCGAATGGGAAGAAAAAAATATGGTCTCGGTGGAGGAGAAGAATGGCGGAAAGAAGAAAGAAGTGGAGTACGATCTTAAGGGTGTAAATCGAGTGAATAAATTAGCGCAATTTGTGATGACCGATGTGTTAAAAGCGATTGCGCTAACCTATCAACCCGTCGAGAAATGGGGTCAAATCCCTCAAGATTCGCAAGAAAACATGGGTACGCCGAACTTTATATTGGAGATGAAAGCGTAACGGTCTCTTGTACGGTCGGAACAATAGGAAGGACGAAAGGGAGTGAATTAGGGATAGTATCATTCTCACCGTAGTAAACTGTCTCGAACTTGAAAGATTCCATTAATGGTTCGAAACTACTGTAAGCAACCGAGTCTAATGGTTCAACTAACTCATCTGAAAATGTAAATGACTCAAACTCGGACGGTGAGTCATCAATATCATCCGAAAAAGTGAAACACTCATAAGTGTTAAGGTCTGTGAGAACTTTGTCAGATTCAAAAGAAAATTTTTCAAGCTCACAGTCTTCAAGCGTGGTCGGAACGATGGAAAGGAGGGAGGGTGATCTAACAGTTAAAGGTTCAGGAGGTTGAATTGGAAAATCCGACACATCAAAGAAAAATGGTTCAACCTCAATATGATCCTCAAAACTCTCCTCAATACTATCCTTATAATTCTCCTTAAAATTCAACTCATCCATGCCATTATCATCAAAATTAAGACGCATATGAAGTTCGGGAGAAACATCTAATGACTCGGGATGATGAATTGGACATAAAATTTCAAGCAAATCGATAGGTTCATCATCCGAAATATTCCCGGCGTCTATATCCTCAATCAAGTGAAAATCAATTTCTTTAGACACCTCATCAAAAGCATGGATATTTATCAATTTAGGTTCTAGAGTGGAGGTGTAAAGGTCAAATGGATTAGGTGCGGTTTCACTTGAAAGGGGTTCTTCACAATTTGGCAAATCAAACACTACAAAGTCGCACAACTCATCATTTTGGACACATGTTTGAAAACTGGAGTTGTTGGATTCAATTGGGTATGGGTAGGTTTGATTTGGACATCCTCTCACATTCTCACTCTGTCCAGCCGCCTCCTTATACATTGAAAAATTTGAAGCTAGTAGGAAACTAGCTACCGGTTCACTAGGTTGCATAAGGGCGGCCACAGACGCTTCCACATTCCTAGTCATTTTGTTTGTTGCAGCAATATAAGCTTCCAACGACTCTTCCAAACTAGACTTAGGTGGTGAGGGGGTTTCGGTAAAACATTCGAAATTGGTTGGATATGTGAAACTCCCTAATGGCTGTGTAGAAACAATGTCTAGTGAAGGTGGGAGAGTCGGGTAGGACTGGTAGGAAGTGGGTGGTTGGACGGGGATAGGGTCAACATGTGGATAAAAAGGTGAATAATCGTGCGGATCCCTAGAACTAGATGAGTGGAGAGGGGTGAAAGATCGGCTGCAAGATTGAGCAATATGCTCAGCAATGGACATCGGCTTAGGAGTGACAGAAGGACTTGAAAAAGTGGTATCAACATATGGAGGTGGTAAAGGTTAACTTGGTTGACACAAAGTGGGTTGCAAAGTCAAATTGTTTCTCCTAGACGCTTCTATTTGATCTTTCAAAGATATTTTAGGCATGGAAGGATCGTCTTTAAATTGACCGAACAAATTAACGTACGAGGCAAAATTAGGTTCGAGATACCAAAGTTCGGCTAGTGATTTATGATGTAGGGTACCCATGTTAGAAGAAAGGGGAAAAGAAAGAAGGTTTGTGGTGCAAGGATTTATTTGCGGCAAAACTTTGCAAGTTTTCTAATAAAAATTTTCCCTTTTTTTATTCTTTATTTGGAAAAATTTTGTTGCAAAATGATTTTCGAGAAAAGATATGCAACAGAAAAATATTACTTGCAATCAATTTCTAATTGAAGCGAGGCGCAAAAATCCTGCACAAGATTGTTATTTGGAAAGGGAAAGATTTTTAAAGCGCACAAAATCCTGCAGGAATTTTTCAGAAAAAATATACCTAGATTTCCAGAGAATGAACAGGGGAGCTTACCGAGGAATTTTTCTGCGCTGAAGGCACAGGGGAGCCGCGGATTCGCGGTCTAAGGCGGTTGGGGCGGCGGAACGGCGGCGGCGGCACGGGCGCAGATCTCAAGATTTCACCAGGGCGCCGCGGATGGGCGGCAGATTGTGGTTTATGCCGCGGAATCGTGGTGTACTGTTGGGCTCGTGTCCAGATATTTTTTTTTCCTGTTATGTTTCTAAAATTCTCCTCTGTTCTGATCTCCTGTTTTCTTTTTCGCTTTCTGAAATTTTCCAGATCCGTCTCGATTGTTCCTGCAAGATTCACACAACAAAGTACCCTTTCCAAAAAAATAACAACTGATATATTTTTATAATTTTTGGATTTTTTAGATTTTTATGATTTTTTTAATTTAAGATTAACCCGAAATTACAAAAAAGAAATTTCTACGCCATCCCCGGCAACAACGCCATTTGATTTGTCTCAAAAATTATCTATTAACCGCAATCAAGAACGGCGTCGCATGTAGCTAGCCGATGAGTACGAGTCGGTCCACAAGGATGTTATGAATTTCCTATTCGCTCAAACGAGTTAATTCAGAATGGTGTTCGGATTGATTATTAAATCTAAAAACCTAATTATTCTATACTACGATTATCTAGATCTAGTCTTGCTAGGGTTAGGTTTAAGAATGGTTTGGAAATGTAAATAAATCTCAACGCTTTATATACCCAAATTAGGATCTAAGAGGAGTTATGGTAATTATTAATAAAGGGGATTAGATCCATTCGGGAAGGTGTTCCTTCCTCTAGGTTCTTGTCCTTCCTTTAGAGATCCTTACCCTAACCTCCATGGAAAACGCGCGCAACCAGGCCTTTATACTACGGTGTCACCGTTACCTCGAGGGGTAGGATGCCGTAGGGCGCGGTGTGTGCGTGTATGCATGGAGTCCTATTGAAAATATATGATGGGTAAGAAAGGGATGAGAGATCTCATCTCTCAAAAGCCTTCCTCAAAGCTAACTCTAAACAATTATCTACGGCAAGGAATTAAATCTACCTAGGGCAAAGAATTAAAATCTAAACTAGAGCAATTAAATAAAAGTACTTACAGATGACTCTCTCCAAACATCAACGCAGGGTTGTCAGATCTGAATTAATGAATTGAAAAGAGGCACCGATGCTCTCCAAAAGAATTCTAGAATTTATTATTAAAAGGATGCATAAGAAAATACAATGATTTGGGTTCTATTTATAGGAGATAGAAACCCTAGGTTTACAATTGATTCGCATGTCTGAAATTACAAAAATAACCCTTAGGTTGACTAGTCAGTGCCGCACCCACGTTTTGGTAAAAATTCATTTTCCTCTGGACTTCATCTTGCCGCGGAACCGCGGCATTGGTAGGCTTGGGCCGCGGTTCCGCGGCCCATTGGTAGGATTGACTGCTTAAAATTTCATGTCTTGTTTTGGGTCTTTTTGGGCTTCTGATCTCTATATGTCCTTTTCCATTTGGGCTTCTAGGTTGGTTTCAGATCTTCAGTGAACAATTTGCCATGGATTTTTAACCGTCCGCTTTTGTAATTTTTGACCTTGCGTTGCTTTGTTAACTGTCCTTCAATGTAGGCTTGATCAAGAGTCTTCTGTTTGTTGGTCAAAATCCACTTTTTTATCGTCTTTACATCGTTTTCACTGTTTTCTGTCCAAGAACCTGTAACCTATAACATGTAGCAGACATGCGTCAAAAGCACCTGTTTATTTATAAAAAGAATAAGAATGGGGAATATAATAATGCAATATTATAGTGTGAACAGTACCATTAACCATATACTAGTTATATAAAAGGAGTTTAAAGAGGTTATACCGATCGATCTGTATCCTTCAGTCTTCAACCTCTGTCCCAGGCTCCTCGCGGCTTTCCCGATCAAGTTTGATCTCCGGCTCTCCACATTGAAGAAGATCCATGTCGAGGGTTTGTAATACGGGCTCTCGCCTCAAAACCGAAGCAACTCGAGTATCTAGTTTGCTAGTCTAGATAGCCAAGATGAAGTAGAGAGTGTATGTGAATACGTTGTCTTAATACACCCAAGGATTCTCAACTCATGAGAGGGTATGGGTGGAGGTTGAAGAAGATGCCATGAGTGAAGAGTGTGAACAAGTTTTTTTTTTTGGCAAGTCAAGAAAAGAATGTGTTGTGAGATATTAGTTGTGAGCAACTAAAGAAAAACTCTCATCTAAAATATCTGCTGCCCATCCTCACAAATATCTCACAACTCACCAAAATATCAAGCATGGCATATCTGAGTCACCAAATGCACATGTTAAAAAAATCAATGCCAAGACTAACCCTCACACTTTCCACCTCACTTAAACATTTAAAACCCTAAATGTTTAATCCAAAAAGAAATAGCATCTTCTAAAGTAAACTTGTAACGAATTACAAGAATACCCCTGAATACGAATACAACGAGACGAAAATAATCCAACAATATAATACTAGGATCTGGTTTAAACCAAAGCCCACTAGTATTATCCATCTGATCATGATCCGTGCACATGTGCACATATATGATTGAACCCTGCCATAAAACCATACGGCCTCTACAACGTTTCACCCGAAACAGTGAAACCCTCTGTGTGGGACTCTAAAAACTCGTCAATATGCTGGCAGTGGGTTTAACCACAAACACGTCAGTGGCACTAGCTGTACATAACGGATACCCAGGTATTGAGAGAAAGGGAGACCGACGACCAAACTCATCCTGAAACACTACTGAGCCTGACAGTGACAATATCCGTACAGTCCGGTCCATTCGTCTATGGGTATCGCATATCGAGTCTAAGGGGGTGGATAAAGTCAGACCCCTAATAACTTGACATTTAGTGTCGGCATGAAGCCCATCACCACCTGATAAAATACTGATCTGAATCAGTAATTCTCGACTACCTTGGCCAAGGATTTCTGGTGATGGCCACCCGTGCACACCGTGACATCAACCCCCAATACCGGGAGAGACGAATCCCCCGACGATCCGCTCACTATCACCATGTGGCTCGTGGGACAGATACAAGATGATGTATGCGGTCCTATGTCTACAAATGCTAGGGTTGGTTCGTTGTACTTTATTATATTCATCGGCGATCTCTCAAGATTCGGACATGCGTTCCTATTGAAACACAAGTCTGAAACTTTTGAGAAATTCAAAGAATATACGATAGAAGTTAAGAACCAGATGGGTAGAAGTATTACAGTCCTTCGATGTGATCGAGGAGGAGAATACTTGCGCATGGAATTCTTGGAGTTTCTAAAAGGAGGATGTGATTCTCTCTCAGCTTACTCCTTCGAGTACACCACAGCATAATGGTGTATCGGGGTGGAGGTATCGCACCCTATGAGATATGTCGCGCTCTATGATGAGTACTGCTGAGTTACCTGTTTCTTTTTTGAGTTATGCACTTGAGAAGATGCATACCTATTGAATGGGGTTCCATCCAAATCATGGCCTACCACTACATATAAGATATGGAATGGGAAGTTAAGATATAGGGTTGTCCGGCCTATGTTGAAAGGCAGAATCCGGACAAGCTCGAGGCAAGATCAGTTATGTAAGTTTGTTAGGATATTCCAAACATTTGCGAGGGAATATCTTCTACCACACCGAGGAACAAAAGGTGTTTTGTTTCTCAGCATGCCACCTTTTTAGAAAAGGAATTTCTTATGAAAAAATTAATGGTCATAAGGTAGAACTTGAAGTAGTTCCAGCTAGACAAACTAACAGCTAATGATTTTGTGAAACCAAAGGATTCAATAGTCTCCAACGAACCTCGGCCTCTCCGCGAATCTGGTAGGGTTCCTCATCCAATGAGAGATAGTACGATCTTTTCAGTGACAGTGGGAGCGAGGATTGCATCATGGTAGATGATGGCCTAACTAGGTTCAGGCAGGCCATCACGAGTGGGGACTCTGTGTAAAGGCTGGATGCTATGCGACCAAAGATGGAATCCATGTACACCAACAAAGTATGACTTTGAATGTTGCACCTAAAGGGGTAAAACCCATCAGGAAAAAATGGATCTTGAGAAGATTCTTGGTGTAAATGGAAAAGTTGAGACTTTCAAAGCTATGCTTAAATCCATCAGGATTAGAGCATGCATCGCGGAGTTGGAACATCTGTTTTGATGTGGCAGTCAAAGAGTTTGACTTCATCAAAAAAGTAGATGAACCTTGTATATACAAGAAGGTTGTAGAGAGTAAGGCTGTCTTCCATGTATTGTACGTAGATGACATACTCTTGATAGGAAATGGTTTCCTATGCTACACTCGGTCAAGCTCCACTTATCACGAGGATTCTCCATGGAAGATCTGGATGATACCTACTACATCTTGTGGAAAATGATCTATGGTGATAGATCTAAGTGGATGTTGGAAGTGTCCCACATCCAGGTACATTAATACCATACTAAAAGGGTTTTAGTTTGGAAGATTCTAAGCGTGGTGGTTCTCCCACTTACTCATGGATCACTCTCTCCAAAAAGATGTCTCCCAAGACAGATTTGGAGCAAGCTCGCATGCAAGGGATACCCTATGCTTTGGCAGTAAGCTCTATCATGTATGCGATGTTATGTACCAGACCAGATGTAGATGACTCACTAGGTATAGTGATTAGGAATCAATCGGATCTTTGGAGAATCACTGGACAGCTGTGGAGGACATTCTTAAGTACTTGAGAAGCACTAAATGAATGTTCTTTGTTCGAGCTTCTAGAGTGATAAGGTAGACTGAGAGTCAATCACAGGCATTGTCTTTACCCTCAGAGGAGGGACGGTATGTTGGAAGAGTTCCAAGCTAGTACCGTGGCATACTAGACGATAAAGGCTGAATAAATCGTTGTTAGTTATGTATATGCCCTAGAGGCCATTGTTGTATATATGATGTATATTATAATGGATGCTTGGATATATATAGAGAGGACTTTCTTGCTCGTTATGATAGTATGCTATTTGGTTTCTCTTTATCTTAACATGTTGACTTATATTAGTTTACTGTCTTGTTCTTACATGTTGATAAAGCCCTTAGGATATGTACTCGACTACTGGGACTATGATGAGATCATACTAGTGGGGCCAAGGTAGTCAACGAGTATATCCTATAACTGTTCCTAGTCGAGGGTGTGTCGAGACAGGGCATCGATACACCATAGTAGACTAGCGTACACGCATCTTAACCCATATGATGGGCGATGGATGATCCTATATCCATCGGTGTTTGACATCAAAGATAGTGTACGGGTGCTCAGTGGAAACTGGGTACACTGGACGGACTCGCCGAGAACTCCCAGATGGTTTTATACCTCACGTCAGATGGCAGTTCTCTGGTGACACTGATACAGGGTAGTCTGTAGACCCAAGATCATCATAGAGTCTTGTGTGATTCCCACTGTGCTTTGATTTCCACCTTACCACGTTCAAGAGGGCGTGCAAAATGGTGGCTTTTGGGTACAGTCCCGAATCACATAGAGGCAATGAGCGATAGGAGGGGATTCGTCTCTCCCGGTATAGGGAGTTGATGTTGTGCTGTATTCGATTGGCTATAACTGGAAGTCCCTGGCCAGGGCGGATATTGAGTACTACTGGTAAGTGTTATCAGTAGGTTCTCAACCTGTTATGAGCCTCATATCAACACGACTTATCGGTTACTGGGGTCTTACGTATACCACCCCTAGACTAGATATGCAACATATCAGACGAAGAGACCGGACTGTACGGGAGTGTTACTGATTGGATTCATAAGAGAATGTACATGCTTGCTTGTTGATCTTCTGATCGCTCAATACCTGGGTGGCTGTTACGTTTAGCTGACCGTTTGCAGCTTGTGGGTGTTTGATATGATCATCACCTGCTACCGGCGTATTGACGATTCTTTAGAGTCCTACATGACTCAGGCAAAATGGAGTAGGAGCACATATGTGATATGTGCAGGACCGAGGATAATACGATATGGGATACCGTATTATATTCTCGCGATATTTTAATATGAACCGGGTCATCGGATCAAGTGTTGATTCGATGAATCGGTACATAATATATTAGTCGGTTATATTCGATATAGCCGGATTGTCGGATCAAGTGTTGATTCGATAATTTAATGTATAATAATATATATGATATATTGCATTACATTATCTAATATTGGCTCGCTTTATTGATTCATTTTCTCACCGGATAATACATTGATATATATGCGATATATCTTAATTGTATTATTTTCTTTTGTTACAAAATATATTATATATGTGATATATAATATTGTAACATGTTATAATTACTAATGTAACAAGATTAGTGAAGATTTAACATGGTTAAGGTTTGATTTGGGTTAGTTTTTTCATGAACCTTCTAGAAGGTTTTCTTTTGTTTCTTGCAAAGATATTATGATGGATATTTTGTGAGATATTTTCTTTGACCCAAACCACATCCTTAACCCTAGTTAAGTCTCTACATTGGTTAGCCTTGTCATAGTTGACCATGGTTGCATTTGTAATCATATAATCTTTTCAATATTCATCACAAAAGGAATTATTCATTCTATTCTTCTTCTTCTTGCTTGAGCTTTGAAAAAGCTTTCTAGGTTTTTCTTTAGTGATGATTTAGTGTGAGAATTTGATAATAAAAGAGAGCATAAATCCTACTTCATCATCCTCATCTAATCTAGCCAATTAAATTAGGGTGTTCACCTCATTAGTGGGAAAGAGCTTGAGTTAAAGGAACTTCGAGGTAGATCATCGGAGAAAAGGAAGACTACAAGCTAGCATGGATCATTCGGGTTGTGGAGCTTCTCTTGAGTCCGGGAGATCATGGATGGCGGTGAAGGGACGACTACTCGGAGCTTATGAAGCGAAGGAGCAGACTACAAAGGTTGTAATCCCTCACTCTTAGTTGTAAAGATGTTTACTTGCATGTTAAACCCTAATTATCTAGCAAAGATCCTGGCTTTGGGTTGTTCGGCACGTCTAAATTTTAAATCGGGCATGGTTGATGCCTTATAGACCCTTGTATAAGTGCCTAAGAACCCTACAATCGCTACCAATGATGCTGCCAAAGTGGCTGTCTGGGCATTACTTGTTCATAAGATGAACATGGTTCCTACCATTGAGCGTCCAATAACTGTTATTGTGACTACAATGGAGTTGTGGTTTTATCCTAGGAACACCGATCCCATCAGCGATCCAGACATATTCTGAGGTAAGTATCGCTTGATCAGGGAGATGGTTGATCTCCAAGGGATCGAGGTCAAGAGAGTAGACACGAAGGATAACACGGAGGATCCACTCACAAAGGCCTTTCCCTAGAGAGACTTCTATAAGAGGTTGAGTATGAGATACTGCAATAAATAGCCTTAGTGCAAGTGGGAGATTTTTAGTTATATGTATGCCCTAGAGGCCATTACTGTACATGTGATGTATATTGTAGTGGATGCTTGGACATATATAGGGAAGATTTTCTTGCTCGACATGATAGTATGCTATCTGGTTGCACTTTATCTTAACATATACACTTATTGTCTCTCTATTACATGTTGATAAAGCCCTTAGGATGAGTACTTAACTACCAGGATTATGATGCAGATCATACTAGTGGGGACAGGGTAGTCGGTAAGTACATCTTTCAAATGTTCCTAGTCGTGGGAGTATCGAGACAGGGCATCGATACTCCAGAGTAGACTAGCGTATACTCTTCTCGACCCATATGATGGGTGATAGATGATCCCATATCCATTGGTGTTTGACATCAGAGAAGGTATACGGGTGCTCAGTGGAGACTGGGTACACTGAACGGACTCACCGAGAACTCTTAGCTGGTATTATACCTATCGTCATATAGCAGTTCTCTGGTGACACTGGTACAGATTAGTCTGTCGACCCGAGATCGTCAAAGAGTCTCGTGTGATTCCCACTATGCTTTGATTTCCACCATACCACGGTCAAGAGATCGTGTAAAAAGGTGATTTTTAGGTACAGACCCGAGTCACATGGAGGTAATGAGCGATAGGAGAGGATTCGTCTCTCCCGGTATTGGGAGTTGATGTTGCGCTATGCTCGATTGGACATAACAGGAAATCCCTGGCCATGGTTGCTGAGATCTACTGGTAAGTGTTCTCAGTAGTTTCTTAAACTGTTATGGACCTTGTATCGGCATGACTTATCAGGTTATTGGGGTCTGACGTTATACTGCCCCCAGGCTGTGATATGTGACATATCTGATGAAGAGACCGGACTGTATGGTAGTGTTACTGATTGGATTCACAGGAGTGTGAGCAGGCTTACTTGTTGATCTTCTGATCGCTCAATACCCGGGTGGCCGTTACATTTAGCAGACCGCTGACGGCTTATGGGTGTTTGATATGATCATCACCTATTGCCGGTATATTGACGAGTCTTTAGAGTCCTACACAGAGGTTTCTTGGTTCATGTGAAACGAAGTAGAAGCACATACATGATATGTGCAGGACCGAGATTAATGCGCGTATGTGATACCGCATTCTATTCTCGCGATATGTGACATCGGTCAGTTATATGTGATATAGCCGGGTTATCGGATCAAGTGTTGATTCGATGAGTTGTTGCATTTGATATTAGTCGGTTATATGTGATATAGCCGGATTATTAAATAAAGTGTTGATTTAATAATTTAATGTATAATTATATATTTAATATATTACATTACATTAACTAATATTAGCTCACTTAAGTATTCATTTTTCTCACTTATAATACATTAATATATATGTGATATATGTTAATTGTATTGTTTTCTTTATTTGCACAATATATATATGATATATATTCATGTGTCATGCTAGGTTATACATGCAACAAGGATATAAGAGACTCACATTATGCTAGATGTTACAAAGGGTTTTATTTATTTAAGTTAATCAAAGATTAATGGAAATTGGTTTAATAGTTAAAGTTTGAAGAAGCTAGTAGAACCATTGACTAAGTCTACTTGTTTGTCTAGCTTAAGATATTTATTAACTCAACCTTAACACTTACCCATGGTTTAGTCTCTACAAGGGTTAGTGTATATCATATACTCACCATGGTTGCATTTCTAACCTCATGAGTTCATTCTATCATCTTCATCTTCTTCTTCATTTGAGAAAAAGCTTGCTGACTTTTTCTAAGTGAGAAAAAATTGTGAGGAAATAAATCTAAAGTGAGCTCATTTCCTACTTCATCATCCTCTACTATATTAGCCATTTAGTTTAGGATATTTGCTTCACTAATCTACAATTAGTAAAGAGTTAGCATGAGCTTAATTCTCCTCGACGTAGATCATCTTCGGCCTCGAAGACATTGAGCAAGGTTGTTCATTTCTTCATGTGAACACTTTCTAGTGTCTGGGAGTTCACTACTTGGAGTGAAGGGACTACTACACGGAGCTTTAGAAGTGAGGACCGGTCTACAAAGGTTGTATTCCTCATTCACTTTGTATGCAAAGTTGTTTGCATGTTATATTGTCTAAATCTCTAGTTAAGATTCTAGGGTTAGGGTTATTTAGAACGGCAAATTTCCGAAAACGGCATGGACGATACCTTCTGAAACCTCGCTTCCGCGCTACGTAACCCTACAGTTATGATATGTGATTGAGTCGAGATACTATTTATGATATGATATAATAAATGATCGTTGGGCGATATATTTATGCAACATGCGATAACATGTGACTTGATAAAATAATAGATTGTACGAGACCTTAGATCCGTACCCATGATATTGATATAGTACGATGAATGATACCATACGAATGATTATATATATATGATGTTTGACCCGTATCCTCGATTTTGAAGATGCTGTACGATGGATATTACCGTACGAGATATATATGATGATTGATCCGCACTCTTGACTCAAGAATGCCGTACGATGTATTATACCATACGTAATGCTATGAGGCTGGATCGCCGACTACTAGATATATCGACTCGGAATATGTTTAGATTTTCTTATCACTCCGACTAGATTCTCAGTTTAGTCTTTTAGTTGTTTGGGTAGATGCTAGACTAGGCTCGAGTCATACCTATTTTCAAACTAACGAATCGTGAGTATTTTCAACAGACAATCCGAGAGATGCTACGGATTTTCAAAGGAAATATCTTTTCTCAAAAACACCGTAGCCCCTACTTTTCTAAAAACCACGATTCGTGCTATTTCAAACACTAAAACTGTATGACTCATATACAGATATGTATATTCTATAATGTTGCGTTTGCTATTTATTTTCTGTTATATTCATGTTGTTCTCATTGCATTGCATATATACATGTGTTTTCTTTAGCTATTATGATCTCGTCTGTTAGGACACCTGCACCATTACCAATGATGCATATGTTGCACGTACACTTGCTTGACGGCTCACACATGTAGGGTGTTTTTCATCACCCTATTGAGATGGGAATGCGCGCGCGCTTGTCAGGCGCATTACAGATTCCCCCTGTCTAGGGTAGGCTGGGGTTTATTAATTGTGGGGATCCGAATCTCCTACAACCGCGAACTAAGCTGCCGTTAATTACCCCTCGCCTTTGGAGCGAGAGAACCTTCGATTGACGGGTCAAACAGGTCATGCGAACTCAACATGCTGTGTTGTGTTTTGAAATGGTTTTGGATATATCGGGGGCCCCGCAGAGTTTTTACGGGGGTCCCGCTGCCCAGATAGCGGGCTGGGGGTCAAGGGGGCTAGCAGCCCCCTTACGGGGTGTAAGGCAGTGCCTCGTTAGAAATTTTTTCTAACGGGGAGGTATTTTTAGTGTGGAGTACATGTAAAATAAGGGAAAATGGGGTTCAAACGACGTGTGAGCGCCAACGCCTCACGTTCCTGGCACGCTGGCACTGGGCGCTGGCGCTCGTGCTGGGCGCTGGCGCCTTACATGCCCAGCACATGGGCGCTTGAGCGCTGGGCGCTGGCGCTAGCGGTTTAGATGCTAGCGCCTCATGTGTCCGGCACATAGACGCTTGGGCGCGGGAGCTGGGCGCTTGGGCGCTGGCGCTTTGGGCGCTAGTGCCTCACGTGTCCAGCACGTGGGCACTTGGGCGCTGGGCGCTTGGGTGCTGGCACTCACGGTTTGGGCGCTAGTGCCTCACGTGTCCGGCACGTGGGCGCTGGGCGCTGGCGCTAGCGCTTTGGGCGCTAGTGCCTCACGTGTCCGGCATGTGGGTGCTGGACGCTTGGGTGCTGGGTGCTTGGGCGCTGGTGCTAGCGCCGGCGCCTCATGTGCCCGGCACGTGAGCGCCTGGGTGCCGGTGAAAAGAAGGGTTTTTTTTTATCCCCCGGAAATAGGAGTTAAACTCCAAAATAGAATTTTGAGTGGAGTTAAACTCCAAAACATTTAGATTTGGAGTTAAACTTCTAAAGGTTCTGGATCAGGAGTTAAACTCCTTTGAGGATTTGAGTCTTGGAGTTGAACTCCCTAAAAATCTTCAGAGGTTCTTCTCTCTTAAGTCTTGGATCTTCTCTTAAGCCTTGGATCTTTTCCAAAGTAGGATTTTCGGAGATGGGTCTCCTTCTTCCTCCTCTTTGTTGGCCGGGTCTTGGAGGAAAAGGGAGGGTGAGATTCAAAATCTCCCCTTTTTGAGATCTGATGGAAGATCCGAGTTCCCCTTTATGGGTTTGATGGTGAAAAAATATTTATTTTTAGAAAAGGAAGAGCTAAACTCTTGATTTAATTCAAAAGAAGGAAGAAGGTTTTAGAACCTTAAGGAAGGAGAAGGAGCACAGATCCTAATTTTGAGAGAAAGAAAAAAGTTGTTGAGATATTTTCATTATCTTTGCCTTTATAGGCTACACATTTTACATATAGCCCCTTGGGCTTTACAAAATGGCATTTTGCCCATCCCATACGTCATGTGCTCATTTCTTTTGCACATGAACCATAGGTTTTACAAAAAATTGGCTTTATGCCCATTTTTCTTACATTTATTCATAAAATAAAATAAAATAAATGCACAAAAATTATCTATTACAAAATTTTTATTTTGGCATGGGGTGGGCCGGCGGCTTCATGTTCGGGCTCGACCCGGGCATTGGCCCACTTGATCTGGGCTTGGGCCCACTTGGCTTGGGGTTGACTTTGATTTTGACTTGGTCAACCGGGGTGTAAATTTTGACCCCAACAAATTGCCCCCATCAATAAATGCACACCACATATGTAGGTTGTGTGCATAAAATTGATGGATCTTCTTTCGTGTGGAGGTTGATTTAATTTGGTTCCCGTTTGATAATGTGGATGTCGTTTCTACCATTTTAGCGACGTGGACGGTCGGTGCTGCCCTTCTTCCGACTTGGACGGTCGGTGCTGCCCTTTTAGCGACTTGGACGGTCGGTGCTGCCCTTTTAGCGACTTGGACGGTTGGTTCTGCCCTTTTTGCGACATGGACGGTCGATACTGCCCTTTTTGCGACTTGGACAGTCGGTGCTGCCCTTTTAGAGACTTGGACGGTCGGTGCTGCCCTTTTTGCGACTTGGACAGTCGATGCTGCCTTTTTTGCGACTTGGACGGTCGGTGCTGCCCTTTTAGAGACTTGGACGGTTGATGCTGCCTTTTTTGCGACTTGGACGGTCGGTGCTGCCCTTTTAGCGACTTGGACGGTCGGTGCTGCCCTTTTTGCGACTTGGACGGTCGGTGCTGCCCTTTTAGCGACTTGGAGGGTCGGTGCTTCCCTTTTAGCGACTTGGACGGTCGGTTCTGCCCTTTTTACGACGTGGACGATCGGTGCTGCCCTTTTTGTGACATGGACGGTCGGTACTGCCCTTTTAGCAACTTGGACGGTCGGTGCTGCCCTTTTAGCGACTTGGACGGTCGGTGCTGCCATTTTTGCAACTTGGACGGTCGATGCTGCCCTTTTAGCGACTTGGATGGTCGATGTTGCCATTTTAGCAACTTGGACGGTCGGTGCCGCCCTTTTAGCTACTTGAACGGTCGATGCTGCCCTTTTTGCGTCTTGGACGGTCGGTGCTGGATTTGACTTGCTCCGCTTCTTACGGTGTCAGGGATGAAGTTGACTTGTTTCCGAGGTGGAGCTTGATTCTACCAGGGAGGTCATTAGTTGTCTTGCTGAATTGATATGATTTGGGTTGACATAAACATCGCTATACTGGAATATGGTACCAGGAGCGAATCATCATCTGCCATGACATGATTTGGGGATTTTGGTTTTGGTTTGGCATCAGCATCGCTGCACTGGAATATGGTACCAGGAGCGAATCATCATTTGCCATGAGGAGATTTCCCTCATTCCCAGTTTAACGACTTAGGGGTCATCTATTCCCAGTTTAAAGACTTAGGGATCTATTGGATTGGAGTTTGGAATTTTTGGGGTTAGGGTAGGCATCAGTGATGCTAACACTGAAGCACATGTGCCAGGAGCAATTCATCATTTGCCTTTTCCTGTTGGGGAGCGATGGCTTAAGAGACAGGTTTAGGTCCCTATCACCTAAGGCTTTTCAATTTTATGAGCCTTAAGGGTCCCATAAAATCATTTTCTCCCTACGAGTCAAAAGGATCTCGTAGGTGTACTTTCTCCTCAGGAGTCGTGGAGACTCTCAAGTGTGTTTTTCCTTTTTGAGTCGTAAGAATCCCACGAAGGTGTTTTCTTACGAGTCGTGAGGATCCCGTAAGTTTGTTCTCCTCATGTATCATGAGGACACATGGGTGGGTCTTCTCAAATGGAGCATAATTCTAAAGGCGGAGACCAGCCGCGTAACTGATGGTTGTGGTGGGGCATGGGTATGATGAGAATTATTTGAGCTCGTGGATTGTATACGGTAGTCAACTTGGGGACCAACCGTAGGGCTGGGAGAATTTTGGGAGATTGGATTTTGGTTGGCGTCTGCATCGCTGCACTGGAATATGATATCAGGAGCGACTCATCATTCACTGCTTGGGGACTTGGAATTTGGATATTGTTTGGCATCAGCATTGCTGCATTGGAATAATGCCAGGAGCAACTCATCATTTGCCTCGGGAGGACTTGGGATTTGGTTTTTGGGTCGGCATCAGCACCGCTAACGCTGAAGCGTAACGCCAGGAGCGACTCATCATTTGCCATTTCCCGTTGAGGAGCGATGGCTTAGAAGACATGTTTATATCTCTATCACCTAAGGCTTTTCAATTTTATGAGCCGTAAGAGTCTCATAAAAGCACTTTCTCGCTACGAGTCGAGAGAATCTCGCAGGTGTATTTTTTCCCTAGGAATCATAGGGATTCCTAAGTGTGTTGCTCCTTTATGAGTCGTAAGGATCTCACGCAAGGATTTTCTCATCACAAGGTCGAGAGGACTTTGCGAGTGTATTTTATCTCTTTTCACGAGTTTGAGCCCTTTCGGGTTTTCACAAACTCGCCGGCAGTCCTGCTTTTTTTACTCACGGAGTCCTTTCGGGTTTTCATCCGAGCCCGTTTTGCTTGTGGACATACCGTTTTTTTTTCTTTTCTTTTTGATTTTTTTTACACCGGTGGGACTTTAAAAGTAGTCTCGCCGGTAGGACTTGGGAGAGATAGGGGTTGTTTACGCCCATAGATTGTATAAGGTTTTACAGGATGCATGATCCAAACCGTAGGGCCGGTGTGCTCAATTCGCCTGCGACTTGGAGCATTCACGCGCAATATTTCTTGAGATATCGGCCATTGATAGGTGGCATGGGCCTTTCTCCCTCGGCATTTATCAGCTGGTAGGATCCTCCATCAAACACTTTCTCGATGACGTATGGTCCTTCTCAGTTTTGCTCGAATTTTCCTTTTGCATGTCGATTGGGGATGATCGGCCTTTTGAGGACCAAAACCAATTCGTCTTTCTTGAAAGTTCGGACACGGGTTATCTTGTCATAGGTCCGTGACATTTGGGCTCGATATAGCTCCAAATTTTGCTGTACCGCGAGCCTCCTTACTTCAAGGGCATCAAGTTCTTCGAGACGAAGATGCGCGTTTTCCTCTTCCGTCAACTCATGCTGGACGGTCATTCTTAAGCTTGGAACTTCGACTTCGAGGGGGAGGATCGCCTCCACTATGAAGAGTAATGAGTATGGAGTGGACTGAGTTGGAGTGCGGTGTGTGGTACGATATGCCCACAACGCCTCATGATGTTTGAGATTCCAGTCTCTCTTGTTGGCTGAAGCATTTTTCCTCAGAAGTTTGCACAGATTTTTATTGCAGGCTTCGGCCAGTGATTGGTAGAGTTTTTGCGTGCTTAGTTAATTACCGCAATCAAGACGGTTTCGCTTGTAGCTAGCCGGTTGAGTACGGGTCGTCCGCAGGGAGATGGGAATCTTTTTCTATGTGCTTTAACGAGTTAAGTCCAAATGTCCAGGTTTGTTTTGAGATTAACTATGTGCTAAAATGATATGTAAAGAGAGCTTGTTAGGGTTAGGATTAGGTTAGTTTGAGTTAGGAGTCGCTCACTTCTTTCGTTGCCACTCTTAATATCGGTGTTACGGTAATCGGCAACAACGGGGATTAGCACGACTAGGAAGGAACTTGCGAGTATAAGCTAGGCTTTCCAACGCTTAAGTTCTTCCTTTTGGTGCTTGTCCGTCCGTTCTTGGCTCTTAGCCTTAACCTCCGGTTAATTCAACCACAACCGGTCTCACTAAGGAATCACCGCTATCATGTAGGATAGGGTGCCGTAGGGAGCGGATTGTGGTTCAATTAACGGGAGTCCGAATTAAGATGTTGGGCAAGGAAAGAGTGAGAGAGATTTCCTTCTCACAAACTTCCCTTATCCTACCCTAACAAGTTAGAAAACTACTCACCCATTAGAAGAAAAAGGAAAATAAAACAAAGGAGGAAGATAGAAAGAAAGAGGTTAGAAGATTATGTAGGGTTCCTAGGCACACTAATGAAGTCTCACAAGGCATCAAACATGGCCAATTCAAATTTTACATGTGCCTACAAACCCTAATACGGATCGTTAACTAGATTTATAGGCTATGCGATGCAAGTAAACGAATTTACAGCTAAAGGAAAGGGGCTACAACCTTTGTAGATCCGATCCTCCACTTCCTAAGCTCCGCGATGATGTCCCTCCGCTGTCCAAATTGGATCCCGGACTCTAGCGTCGGCTTCATCGGAAAAATGGGCGGGCTTGGTCGTCGGCTTCGATGCCGAAGATGATCTACGTCGAGACATCACAAGATCAAGCTCCCACTTCACCAAGTCATGAAACTTGTGAAGAAAACACCCTATACTACTTGGCAAGAGGTAGAGAATGAAGAAATAGGAAGTGGGTTCACTTTAGAATTGGATTTCTCACTTGATTTCTTCACTTGCCATTGATGAGGCAAGCTTTCTTTTTGATGAAGATGAAGATGAAGAAGAAAGAATATGATAAGTGTTATTAAAAAATAGAAAATAAAATCAACACTTATCATTTTCTAACCTTGGTTAGGTGTAGAGAATGTACTAAGGTTAAGTGGAATGGTTAGGGTTAAGTATGAGACAAAATGGTCACTTTAGTCAAAGCTTCAAGAAGCTTCAAAGAAAAACAAAACTAGCAACCATTTCATTTCTTATCTTTTCCAAAATAAATAAATAAATAAATAAGAAGAAAAAGAAAAAGAAAACCCTAATCATTAACTTAACCAAGGTTTATTTCTTTACACTTAACCAAGTAAACATGTAACATGATACAATCAAGTGCACAAAAGTATATCACATATACAACTTGTGATATTCAAGTGAGAAAGTCCATTCAAAATGAACCAATACTAGTTAATGCAAAGTAATATATCAAATATATAATTATACATTAAATCATTAAATCAACACTTGATTTAACGATCCGGTCATATCGCATATAACCGACTAGTATCCTATGTATCGGCTTATCGAATCAATCCTTGATTCGACAACTAGGTTATATCGCATATAACCAATCGATACATTCATCGCGAGAATGAAATATGGTATCACATACACGCATTATTCTCGGTCCTGCACATATCTCATATGCGCTCCTATTTCGTTTCGCTTGAGCCAGGAAACCTCTGTGTAGTGCTCTAAAGACTCGTCAATACGCCGGCAGCAGGTGATGATCATATCAAACACCCACAAGCCACAAGCGGTCTGCTAAACGTAACGGCCACCCGGGTATTGAGCGATCAGAAGATCGACGAGCAAGCCCGCTCACACTCCTGTGAATCCAACCAGTAACACTTACCGTACAGTCCGGTCTGTTCGTCTGATATGTCGCATATCTCGCCTAAGGGTGGTAAACGTCAGACCCCAGTAGCTCGATAAGTCATGTCGACGTAAGGTCCATAACATGTGTGAGACTACTGATAACACTTACCAGTAGATCACTGCAACCCTGGCCAGGGATTTCCTGTTATGGCCAGTCGAGTATAGCGCAACATCAACCCCCAATACCGGGAGAGACGAATCCCCTCCTATCGCCCATTGCCTCCATGTGAATCGGGACTGTACCCAAAAACCATCTGTTTGCACGACTCAGTAGAGCCGTGGTAGGGTGGAAATCAAAGCACAGTGGGAGACACACAAGACTCTATGACGATCTCGGGTCAACAGACTAAGCTGTACCAGTGTCACCAGAGAACTGCCATCTGACGTGAGGTATAATACCATCTGGGAGTTCTCGGCGAGTCCGTTCAGTGTACCCAGTCTCCACTGAGCACCCGCATACCATCTCTGATGTCAAACACCAATGGATATGGGATCATCCATCGCCCATCACATGGGTCGAGAAGATATACGCTAGGCTACTCTGGAATATCAATGTCCCGTCTCGATATTCCCACGACTAGGAACATTGAAGGATGTACTCATTGACTACCCAGACCCCACTAGTATGATCTGCATCATAGTCCTGGAAGTCGAGTACACATCCTAAGGGCTTTATCAACATGTAACAGAGAGACAGAAAGTATACATGTTAAGCTAAAGAGTAACCAGATAACGTACTATCATGTCGAGCAAGAAAGTCCTACCTATATATGTCCCAGCATCCACTACAATATACATCCAATGTACAGTAATGGCCTCTAGGGCATACATATAACTAACAATCTTCCACTTGCACTAGGGCCATCTGTAGCAGTAGTTGTAGTATCTAATACTCAACCATCCCCTAAAAGTCTCTCTTTGGGAAAAAGCCTTCGTGAGTAGATCCGCCGTGTTGTCCTCTGAGTCTACTCTCCTAACCTTGATCACCCTGGAGATCAACTATCTCCATGATCAGGTGATGCCGCCTCAGAATATGTCTGGGTCACTGATGGGACCAGGGTTCCAGGGCCAAAGCCACACTTCCATTGTCACACAATGGTAGGAACCTAGTTCATCTTATGAACCAATATACACCCAAACTGCCTCTTTGGTAGTATCTTAAATAGCGATGTTACCAGCCTTCATCGTCTAGTTTGCCGCGGTATCTAGCTTGGAACTCTTCCAACATACCGTCCCTTTACTGAGGGTAAAGACAATGCCTGTGACTGACATTCAGTCGTCCTTATCACCCTGGAACTTTTCCAGTGATTCTCCCCAGGATCGAGGAGGTATCACCTTTATCCTATTTGGAGAATCCTTGTGATAAGCGGAGATTGACCGTGCTTAGCATCAGAAAATCTTTCTCTATCAAGAGTATGTCATCCACGTACTCTACGAGGATCACTACCATACTCCCTATTACCTTTTTGTATATACAAGGTTCATCTACCATTTTGATGATGTCAAACTGTTTGACTAACTCGTCAAAACAGACGTTCCAACTCCGCGATGCCTGCTTCATCACATAAAACATCTTGCACACGTTTCCGCTGCTCCCACTGTTTACGAAACCCTCTGGCTGTATTCTTATAGACGTTCTCTCCTAAATCATTATTTAGAAATGTAGTCATGGCACCCAACCACCAAATATCGTAGTCATGGTATGTAGCAATGGCAAGTAGAATCTGGATGGACTTAAGCATAGTCCCCTGAAAAGATTTCATCATTATCCATGCCTGTTCGATGATGAAAACCTTTAACAAGTCTAGCTTTGAAAGTCTCAACTTTTCCATCTACACCAAGTAATCTTCTCAAGATATACTTGCTCCTGATGGGGATTTAACCCTTCAGATATAGCAGCTAAAGTCCATACTTTGCTGGTGTACATGGATTCCATCTCAGATTGCTAAGCATCCAGCCATTCTTACAGAGTCCCCACTCTCGATGGCCTGCTCGAAACTAGTTGGGTCATCATCTCATGATACATTCCTCGCTCCCACTGTCATCGAGAAACCGAGGTATCTCTCAGGCGGATAAGGAACCCTACCAGATCGGCGGAGAGGCTGAGGTTCGTCGGGAACTATTGAATCCTTTGGTTCTGTCAAATCATCAGCTGCAGTTTTGTATGGCTGGAACCTTTCCAGTTCTACAGAACTGACCTTGCCTCGATCTTGTCCGGATTTTGCTTTAGACATAGGCCGGACAATCCTAAATCTTAACTTACTTAAGAGATAGGCTCTTCCCATACCATATCTTATATGGAGTGGTAGGCAGTGATCTGATTCGAACCTTTATTCAATAGGTATGCAGCTTCTCAAGTGCATAACCCCCAAAAGGAAAAAGGTAACTCAGTAGTACTCATCGTAGAGCACACCCAATCTTATACGGTGCGATTGCTCCGCCCTGATACACCGTTGTGCTATGGCATATTCAGAGGAGTAATACGGAGAGAGAATCTCATTCTCTTTTAGAATATTCCAGGAATGCCATGACCAAGTATTCTCCTCCCTGATCTCATCATAGGACATAATACTTATACCCGTATTGGTTCTCTACTTCTAGCTTATATTCTGTGAATATCTCAAAAGGTTCGGACTTGTGTTTCAACAAGAACATATGTCTGAATCTTGAGAGATTATCATAGAACGTAATGAAGTATAAAGAACCAGTCCTGGCATATGTAGACAGGGGACCTTACATACATCATCATGTATCAGTCCCAAGAGTTTACCAACTCTTTCTCCGTTTCCAGTAAACGGAGCTATGGTCATCTTATCTTTGTGACATGACTGGCAAGTTTCACAAGATGTAAATTCAAACTGATTTAAATATGCATCTAAAATGTAACTTAAGCCAGTCGGGTCGCATTGATATGACCTAGTTTATAATGCCTCAAGAAAGATTCGTTCATTTCTGAACTCTTCCTCTTGTGTGTGTTCTGTATACTAGGAACTGTAGTTTGATTTAGAACGTCAATGCTTTTAGATAACGTGCCTGAACCGATCAACTTTTGATATAGGAAACGTTCAAAACATTATCCAATCAATACAAAATTTTATCATTTCTTTACTAATAAAGAAACTGATATGATTTTGTATATTAGGTTCGGTATCTAACAGCATTTATTCAGAATCAATGTATTGGCAATACAGGGTGACAGTGACCAACAGACTTGGCTGCAACACTTGCCCCGTTTTCTGTCTCATGAAACTTATCACCCGTTCTCAGTTTTCTACCCTTTTGTAGCCTTATGTAACAGATTACATATCTGGGATCCAGATCCGGTATCATATACCCAGGATGCGGAGGATACTAAGAAACAGTTCTTTGTAATGAACACACCCGAAGATGATGCATCAGCATGCACTCTCTTCGTTTGGGTGGCACGGGAATTCTGGTAATCCCCAATTTCCTGCTCTGTCTTATAACAATTATAACTAGGAGCGGGGCCAACGTTCCCCAGCTCAGTATAACAAGCGGGTTCAGTCAATATTCCATATTATTATCTTGATTAAGGCGTGATATGGTCGCTACCTGGAGAGAGAGAGAAGAAAACACTCTGCGTACGCTCTTGCAAGATTAGATTGGTTATATATTTTATCTAATCAGGATGGCTCCCACTGTTTTTATCAAATCTTCCTTCAAACCTTAAAAGGAAAGACTAGCCGGGATTAATTACACTCTACAAGTTCGCCAATCTTTCAGCCAGGCCAGTGTCGGTAGTTTGAGGGTGGTTCCCCGTGCTTTCGCACGGACCTAATTACAGTAAACCTCGTTTTCCCAGAGACGTAACCCCGTTGACACCTTTCTAGACACCTACTTGATCGGCTAATTGTAAAGTGCAAAACTCTCCCAGGATTAACAATTACTTGCAGTGGGTATCGGGATCCAACTATCATATAGAAGGTATGCAATCACATTGCAAATTTCAACACTTGAAACTCCCGATAAAGGTTTTTACCCCTAGCACTTATGACCTTAACTATGGTCAACAAATCATAAGTACTAGTCAAGTTCTACCCGTCATTTCGTGATTAATTAGACCCACCCACATGACCCTTAACTAAGGTCAACAAAGTCAAGCGACTGTCCTAACTAATCGCATCATATGCGGTGTAGGAAGACATCACTTAGCTACCGTACACTGTGCCTTAACTAAGGTCAACAAACACAGCACGAATACTAAGTACTCTACTTCCTAAAATGACGGAGGGTTGCGAATGGTTTTTATGAAAACCTTTAACGCTTTGAACTTGATCTCCTTGCGGAATCAAATGGTTTTTAAATGGAATGTTTTTGAAGCTTTTCTAGTTTTGCTAAAGGGGTCACTCCCGGTGAAGGGATCGTCGGCCCTTTCCTCGTCGAATGAGGTGCGGGATATATTATATATATCACTGTGCAAAGTAGAAACTATAGAAGCAATCAAATGACAAACCGAGGGTTGTAGCATCTGCCAGTTATTGCTAAAGGAGTCACTCCCGGTGAAGGGATCTCGGTCCTTTCCTCATCGAATAAGGTGCAGGATGTTCTATAATGAACACCGCAATGCAAAGCAAGAACTGTAGCTACCTATTTTATTTTTGAAATTCGATTCCACAACATCAATTAGGTTTATTTTCTTTCATTAATCTCATTAATGAATGTCCCATCAATTAAGTCCACCTAAACATCACAGATAAATATAACGTACGCTTATGCCATCCGCATTCGCCTCGATGTCCCGTCTGCACCGTTAGGTTAGGTAACTAACGCCAGAGCGAGGCAGGGCTAGCGCGGGTGTAAAACATAAGCAATGTCTATATAATATATCATATATACTATATATAATATTTATCTGAACAAATCACATGATCACATCACAGATAACGCAGCAGGAAAAATCATATGAAATATTGGATATACTAGGACGTCCGTGTTTTCAATACGAGCCAGTATAAAACACGGATTCCACGGTCGTGATGAATAGCCAATCCCACACCCCTAGACCCCTACGAGAGCGGCAAGCAACCCAACCAATTCTAGGGTTAGGAGACCCGGACTCGACTCCTCGAGTTGGTCTCCCACTGGACCCCAGAACCCGGTTACTTGTGCTCCCCTCCTTGGGTCTATCCTAGTGCAGAAAAGTAAATAATATACAAAAGGTGACATCTTCCGCAACCTGGAAGTGCCCCAATAAAAGAATATTACATACAAGTTTTTACATGAATGAAAATGAAAAACACTCATCTCACATAAAAAACCCCGGCTATTCGAACACGACGATCCAATATAACATATCCAGCAACACATAACATCACATGTCATCAACGTAAGTAAATATGCGCATCCCAATTGTCGTTGACATATAGCAACGAAACCGGCGATATCACATATTACACTTACGGTCACAGAAAAGAAAGTGTAAAACTACAACAGTTGGAATCCGCAACCTCTTTAGACATCACATGCCTAATCAAATGAAATACTTAGACATCACATGCCTAACAATTATAAACCCCGCATTTTAGTCCCAAAATCGAAAACACTTTTCAATATAAAGTCGGGCAATTCAACAGGATTCCCGACATTCAGATCGAATGCTCGTCGCAAACTTTAGTAGGCGGCTGCACCCCCGATACCGTCGACGAAGTGCACTAACGCGGAACACCGCTACCGCGAGCACCCGAACGGATGCTTTTGGCGACGGGGTTCTCCTACAGTCACTTGGTCGGGGCTATGGGGCGTGGCTGTCTATTAAGTTTACCCGGCGAGTATCCGCGTACACTACGTGATTGCGACGGACTTTTAATCACATCAAAATTCCGCGGCAACCAATCAAGTGAGACTAAACTGCTATGTTTATAACATTCATTCAGTCATCTCATAACTGCTTGTGAATTCCAATTATTGTATCACATTCCGGATAAGACAGAAAATGTTAAACTTTCCGATCGAACAATCGAACACCCAAGTTTTCCCGATACAGCTCAACACATGAAATAAGTCTAAAAACATTCAGTTCGTGCCTCAGTACCAACGGTCCAGCCGTAGAAGGGTCAAGCCAACGCCTCACATATGGCACGCCGTACTGCCCCAAACCCTAAGGTTCAAAGGGCAGTTCAAGACGGTCACATAATCAAGTTAAGGTTTGTTGTCTTCTAGAGGGACCATCGCGTTACTTGCACTACTTAGAACGTCCTTAAACCACGGAAAAATTCAACACTTGGAAATTTTCCGGCAGGGGAAAAAGTGGGTATTTATATCCGGTCGAACTTTTTAACATATTCTAAAATTACCCGGAAAAACACACACTAACAAAATTAGACAATCCGGTAGAAACACCGAGTCCCCAATACAACCCAGAAAATTCAACTCTTGAATAAATATTAAAAATTTCCAGAAAAACCAGCACTGCAATCTAATAATTACTGTATAAAATTCGATGCACAAAAAGACAAAATGGCCGTGGAACCGCCGCACGAGCCATGCTCGTGCCGCGGAACCGCGGCGCCTTTAAGGAATTAGGCCATCGAATTTTACAGTAACCCTTACAATCTCCTGCTGATTTTTCTGCATATTTTTAATTCACAAAAATCCACGAATTTCAAAAATGTACAGAGAGCAATATTAGGGTTAGGTTTTCGGTTCGATCGGATTTCTAACTCCGTCTAAGTATCGCCTAAGGCTCTAGCTAGGCTCTGATACCACTGTAGGGTTCCTAGGCACACTAATGAAGTCTCACAAGGCATCAAACATGGCTAATTCAAATTTTACATGTGCCTACAAACCCTAATACGGATCGTTAACTAGATTTATAGGCTATGCGATGTAAGTAAACGAATTTACAGCTAAAGGAAAGGGGCTACAACCTTTGTAGATCCGGTCCTCCACTTCCTAAGCTCCGCGATGATGTCCCTCCGCTGTCTAAATTGGATCCCGGACTCTAGCGTCGGCTTCATCGAAAAAATGGGCGGGCTTGGTCGTCGGCTTCGATGCCGAAGATGATCTACGTCGAGACATCACAAGATCAAGCTCCCACTTCACCAAGTCATGAAACTTGTGAAGAAAACACCCTATACTACTTGGCAAGAGGTAGAAGATGAAGAAATAGGAAGTGGGTTCACTTTAGAATTGGATTTCTCACTTGATTTCTTCACTTGCCATTGATGAGGCAAGCTTTCTTTTTGATGAAGATGAAGATGAAGAAGAAAGAATATGATAAGTGTTATTAAAAAATAGAAAATAAAATCAACACTTATCATTTTCTAACCTTGGTTAGGTGTAGAGAATGTACTAAGGTTAAGTGGAATGGTTAGGGTTAAGTATGAGACAAAATGGTCACTTTAGTCAAAGCTTCAAGAAGCTTCAAAGAAAAACAAAACTAGCAACCATTTCATTTCTTATCTTTTCCAAAATAAATAAATAAATAAATAAGAAGAAAAAGAAAACCCTAATCATTAACTTAACCAAGGTTTATTTCTTTACACTTAACCAAGTAAACATGTATCATCAAACATGATACAATCAAGTGCACAAAAGTATATCACATATACAACTTGTGATATTCAAGTGAGAAAGTCCATTCAAAATGAACCAATACTAGTTAATGCAAAGTAATATATCAAATATATAATTATACATTAAATCATTAAATCAACACTTGATTTAACGATCCGGTCATATCGCATATAACCGACTAGTATCCTATGTATCGGCTTATCGAATCAATCCTTGATTCGACAACTAGGTTATATCGCATATAACCAATCGATACATTCATCGCGAGAATGAAATATGGTATCACATACACGCATTATTCTCGGTCCTGCACATATCTCATATGCGCTCCTATTTTGTTTCGCTTGAGCCAGGAAACCTCTGTGTAGGACTCTAAAGACTCGTCAATACGCCGGCAGAAGGTGATGATCATATCAAACACCCACAAGCCGCAAGCGGTCTGCTAAACATAACGGCCACCCGGGTATTGAGTGATCAGAAGATCGACGAGCAAGCCCGCTCACACTCCTGTGAATCCAACCAGTAACACTTACCGTACAGTCCGGTCTGTTCGTCTGATATGTCGCATATCTCGCCTAGGGGTGGTAAACGTCAGACCCCAGTAGCTCGATAAGTCATGTCGACGTAAGGTCCATAACATGTGTGAGACTACTGATAACACTTACCAGTAGATCACTGCAACCCTGGCCAGGGATTTCCTGTTATGGCCAGTCGAGCATAGCGCAACATCAACCCCCAATACCGGGAGAGACGAATCCCCTCCTATCGCTCATTGCCTCCATGTGAATCGGGACTGTACCCAAAAACCATCTGTTTGCACGACTCAGTAGAGCCGTGGTAGGGTGGAAATCAAAGCACAGTGGGAGACACACAAGACTCTATGACGATCTCGGGTCAACAGACTAAGCTGTACCAGTGTCACCAGAGAACTGCCATCTGACGTGAGGTATAATACCATCTGGGAGTTCTCGGCGAGTCCGTTCAGTGTACCCAGTCTCCACTGAGCACCCGCATACCATCTCTGATGTCAAACACCAATGGATGTGGGATCATCCATCGCCCATCACATGGGTCGAGAAGATATACGCTAGTCTACTCTGGAATATCAATGCCCCATCTCGATATTCCCACGACTAGGAACATTGAAGGATGTACTCATTGACTACCCAGACCCCACTAGTATGATCTGTATCATAGTCCTGGAAGTCGAGTACACATCCTAAGGGCTTTATCAACATGTAACAGAGAGACAGAAAGTATACATGTTAAGCTAAAGAGTAACCAGATAGCGTACTATCATGTCGAGCAAGAAAGTCCTACCTATATATGTCCCAGCATCCACTACAATATACATCCAATGTACAGTAATGGCCTCTAAGGCATACATATAACTAACAGATTACAACTAGATATTTGAGACCTCACCTTGGCAAGGATCAAGCTTAAGCATCATTGTTGTTTAAGGATAAAGAAAAAGAGAACAAGAAAGAAACAAACAACAAATAACAACTAGATTAGCAAATGAAAATTACAAGCAATTATAATTAACAAAATAACAAGACAAGCATGGTAACAAAAAGAACTCATTTATTCATCATTCACTCACAAAAGCTCACTACAAGTTTTTAATGGAGAAGAGATGAGAAGAGGAAGAAGAACAACAACATATAACCTAAAATCTAAATACAAGAATAAGCACCCTTGGCTTTGGCAAGTTCTGGACTATTTATAGGCAGGCAACAGAAATTCTAGGGCAACATTCAGAACAAAAATGAAATGACCAAAACACTCCTAAAACCTCATCCACTGCGGTGCCTATATGGCCGCGGTTCCTCGGCCTAAGCGCTCTTATGCCGCGGAACCGCGGCCCTTTAGAGGAATTGGCTCCTCCAATTTTTTGTGCTTCTTAGTGTTGATATTTAGATCAGTTTGGTATACTTTGTTTCTCAGAATCTCTCCACATTTCTTCCAGATTTGCAGCAGGTCAAAAGGTGATTTGATGTGGATCTTTTGCCATGATTTCCTCGAGCTCCGCGTAGATATGTTGGATCTTATGTTGACATTGAGCTTTGTGCATGAAAATGACATCGATTTGCCATTTTGTCCCTTAAACTGGTGTGCGGCAACATACGGATAGAGAGCGGAGACTCGTGTTTTATCTATGGTTGGCAGTAATCCGGAATTTGTCGTGCTTTTCCATGAATTTCACTGTTTTAGAGCTGAGAACCTGTATCCTGCAATTGACTAGCAAACACGGCTCAAAAGTACCTACCGTTAAGCAATGTAATAAAAATTGGGCAGTATAAAAATGCAAAAATCTGATATGAACAAATACCCCCAAACTTATTATTTGCTCGTCCCGAGCAAAGCCAATTTATTCACAAAAAATCCTAACCTCACTTTCGCAGGGAACACGATTGCACTGAGCATGTGCAACAAGCCGTTAAACCTCTAGGTGTCCCTAGTAGGGGGAGTGTTGTCTCCTGAGGGTTTTCAGCGGATACTACCCACAAAATCCGGTCAAGCTAGTTTTGCAAAATAACTATGATTCAAACCCCTAAAGTTTTGTTTCAGAAAATAACAATTCTATTATCCTAAGTCTAGACTATCGAACATTTATTTTTCACACCTCGCTTCTTATTTAACTTAAGATTTTATATGTCTTTACGTGCAGTGCAAATAGTGTCGTTAAGTTTCAGAAGGATCGATTAAAGTCATCATGTCACACAATAAAGCCCAGATAAAAATTTTATAAGGATTACTTAAGTTTTATAAAGAGTTAAGCATTTTTCAAATTTCGTTTTCCAGTAAGGTTTCAACTTCAGAATTTCTATCTTCCTTAACAGGAAACTAGGTCTTATTTTTCACTCCACCTTTTTCTTGTTTTCATTTTATACACACCTCTGTGAACGTGCAATAGTCTTTATCATAGATTAAAACCTTCATATCTCCGCTAGAAATATTTTTTTATAAAAACCTGTCTTTTGTCAAGATTATTCTCACACAAAGAACCGTTAGGAATTTTAACTCGGAGAGAACACTTGCTTGACTTTGTTTTAATCTGTACTTTCTATGCTTTTTAACGAGCTTTGGGCCAATGCACCCAAACCAGTTGGCTTTAGGGCATTAGGTGTAGAGACACCCCAGCGGACTTAATTACTCAAGTTACCTAGGCCCAAAAACAAAAGACACTTTAGCGTGAAAATCATGATGATTCAATGCGAACGGAGATATAACCGGCAGTTCAGTTATTTTTGGATAAAAGACGTGTTTAGTGGGTTAGGTGTGTAATCATTCCAATCAAGTTTCAGATGGGTTATTTTTCAGAATTGGTTCCAATTAAGGCATCAATAACATTCCTTCATATTCGTTTCACTTCATAAACTATTCTTGATATTACTTATTTCAGAACAAACCTATTTAATCCTCAGAAAATCATTTATCCATTTAAAAGTTGTTTAGACATAAAAGACTTGTCATCTAATTTCCAAAACTCACGACACGTGTAGTGTGATGTAAAGACGTATATCAGCTATAGTTAACTTCAAAGGAGAGTTATCTTTCAGGTTTTCAAAATCTAAAAATAAGATTTAGTTATTCTTATCTTATCAAACAAAACCATCGAAATGTTGAATCAGAGTTCTCCCACTAGCTAACTTGACAGAAAAGTTTTTATGTTTTTAGAAAATTTTCTGATTTTTATGGATTTTATGGATTTTAGTATGCAGATGCAAAATATACATATGAATGCGAAGGTTAGAAATGCGTACCGAGCGTACCCCCAAACTTGAACTGGACAGTGTCCTCACTGTCATTGCATAAAGAGATCATTTGAAGGGTCAAAATTGTCGGTTAGATTTTTTTTTGTTTTTAAAGAAAAGAAGAATAGTAAAAATGGAAAAGAATATCCACAAATATTTACAAAAAGGTATATACACACCCCCAAACTTATTTGGAACAGTGTCCACTGTTCTTGGCTGGATAATCGAAGTTTGGTGGTAGGTAGAGGAAGATTATGCAGGGTAAACCGGCTCCTGTAAGACCAGGAGCTCCACTGTTGGTTCGGCGCTAAGGTACGGTTTTAATCGGTGTCCGTTTACTTTGAAAAATGAACCGTCCGTTGGATTCTCTAAATCCACAGCGCCATGCGGATACACATTCCGCACAAAATACGGCCCCTTCCAGCAAGATCTGAGCTTACCTGGATGGAAATGTAGTCGGGTGTCGTAAAGCAGCACCTGTTGACCAGGTGTGAAAGTTTTGCGCAAAAGGAGTTTATCGTGAAACACCTTCGTTCGGTTCTTAACGATAACCGCGTTTTCGTAAGCCTCATCCCTAAGCTCGCTCAATTCGTTCAACTGCAGCTTCCGATGGCTGCCCGCATCTTCGAGGGACAGATTCAGCTCTTTTATCGCCCAAAATGCGCGATGCTCTATTTCAACATGGAGGTGGCAAGCCTTTCCGTATACAAGACGATAGGGAGACATGCCAAGATCGGTCTTATAAGCGGTTCGAAATGCCCAAAGGGCATCAGTGAGTTTTACCGACCAATCCTTACGGTTCTTGGAAACCGTCTTCTCCAGTATCTGCTTGATTTGCCGATTTGAAACTTCGGCCTGCCCACAGGTTTGGGGGTGGTAGGGCGTAGATAGCTTATGATTAATGGAATACTTCCGCATCAAGGCCTCGAAAGTCTTATTGCAGAAATGAGTTTCATTGTCGCTAATGATCACTCGGGGGTGCCCAAACCGGGAGAAAATGTTTTCTTTAAGAAACCTAACGACAACCTTGTTGTCGTTAGTCCGGCTGGGCACAGCCTCGACCCACTTAGAGACGTAATCAACAGCGAGAAGGATATACAAGTTCCCAAAAGAGCTGGGAAACGGCCCCATGAAATCTATCCCCCAAACGTCGAAAATCTCCACAACCAAGATTGGTTGGAGCGGCATCTCGTTCCTCCTGGATATTTGGCCCAAGTGTTGGCACCGGGAGCAAGTCTTGCAGTAGTCATGAGCGTCTTTGAAGAGTTGTGGCCAGTAGAAACCACACTGCAAGATCTTCTCAGCTGTCTTTCTGGGGCCAAAATGCCCGCCACATGCTTGATCGTGGCAAAATGACAACACACTTTTGAATTCATCGTCAGGGACACACCGACGAATAATCTGGTCGGGACAGTACTTGAACAGATAGGGTTCGTCCCAGTAAAAGTGTTTTACTTAGGATAAAAAGCGAAGTCTGTCCTGACATGACCATTCTGTCGGTAGTAATCCTATGGCCAAATAGTTCACAATATCTGCGAACCAGGGTTCGCAAGATACTGTCAAGAGCTGTTCATCTGGGAAAACGTCATTGATCGGAATTTGAAGCGACGGCGAAGAAGGAAGTCATGAGAGATGGTCGGCGACTACGTTCTCACATCCTCTTTTGTCCTTGATGACAAGGTCAAACTCTTGAAGCAAGAGGATCCAACGTATCAGCCGAGATTTTGCATCTTTCTTTGCAAAAAGATGGCGCAGAGCAGAATGGTCTGTGTAGACAATGATTGGAGAGCCGATGAGGTAGGGCCTGAACTTTTCTAAAGCAAATACAACAGCCAAGAATTCCTTCTCAGTTATTGTATAATTAAGTTGGGCGTCGTTCAGGGTTCGGCTAGCATAATAGATTACGTGCGGCATCTTGTTGATGTGTTGTCCAAGGACAGCACCAATGGCAAAGTCGGATGCATCGCACATAATCTCAAATGGGTGCGTCCAGTCAGGTGAAGAAAGAACGGGAGCAGAAGTGAGTGAGCTTTTTAATGACTCGAACGCAGTCACACAGCTCGAGTTGAAGTTGAATGGCGTGTCCTTGGCCAGCAAAAGAGTCAAAGGCCTAGCAATCTTGCTAAAGTCCTTGATGAACCGTCTATAGAAACCGGCATGGCCAAGGAAGGCTCGGATGTCTCTGAAGCATCTGGGAGGAGGGAGATTGGAAATGACCTCAATCTTCACTTTGTCAACCTCTATGCCATTTTGCGAAATGATATGTCCCAAGACAATACCTTCGCGCACCATGAAGTGGCACTTCTCCCAATTCAAAGTGAGGTTCTTGTCCTTACATCGGGTAAGGACAGCGTCGAGATGCAGCAAACACTCGTTAAAGGAATCGCCGAAAATGGAGAAATCGTCCATGAAGATCTCCAGGAATTTTTCTACCATGTCTGAGAAGATTCCCATCATACACCGCTGGAAGGTAGCTAGCGCATTGCATAACCCAAAGGGCATGCGACGATATGCAAACGTACCGAAAGGACAAGTGAATGTGGTCTTGTCCTGGTCTTTTTCGGCTATGGGAATCTGATTATAGCCGGAGTAGCCATCAAGAAAGCAGTAGTACTCGTGTCCGGCCAATCTTTCAAGCATTTGGTCAATGAAAGGTAGCGGAAAGTGGTCCTTCCGCGTTGCGGCGTTGAGTTTTCTGTAATCGATGCATACTCGCCACCCAGTTTGGGTGCGAGTAGGGATTAACTCATTCGCCTCGTTAGTGATGACCGTTATGCCTGATTTCTTGGGGACAACGTGAATGGGGCTAACCCACTGGCTATCAAAGATAGGGTAAATGATACCACTATCCAGACACTTTACGATCTCCTTTTTTACAACCTCCTTCATGACTAGGTTGAGACGTCTTTATGGATCCCTGGCTGGTTTGGCATCATCCATCAGATGAATGTGATGTTCAACGATTAGGGGACTAATCCCCTTGATGTCCGCCATTGACCAGCCAAAAGCTTGCCTATTGCTGTGCAAGACCGCAAGAAGGGCTTTCTCTTGCTCTGGAGCTAGAGAAGCCGAGATGATAACAAGGAGGGTCTCGTTCTCACCCAAGTAAGCGTACTTAAGGTGAGACGGCAAAGGCTTGAGTTCGAGCGTTGGAGGTGAAACGATTAAAGGCAGGATTGGTGAAAAGTTCTTGAACTCAAAGGATTCCAGCAAAGATTCAAAACGAGTATAAGCGACCGAGTTGGATGGTTCAGGTAACTCATCCAGAAATTCGAAGGATTCAAACTCGGGTGGTGAGTGGCTAAGATCGTTCAAGAAAGTGAAACACTCGTAGTCATTGTCGGACGCAGAAACAGCAGCAGGTTCGAAGAGGAACGCACTAGTGGCGTTAAGGTTATCGTGATCGAACAAAAACTCCTCGAATTCACACTCTTCCGGGGTGATCTCCTGGATTGAGCAAACGTTTAGTATATGAGCATTAGGTTCGGAGGGCTGATTCCCCAACCTAAAAATGTTGAGTTCAATTGTCATATTTCCAAAAGATAGGTTCATCGAACCATTTCGACAATTGATCACAGCATTTGAGGTTGCAAGGAATGGGCGACCGAGTATCACCGGAATTTGATTCCGAGGGTTAGCTACAGGCTGTGTGTCTAATACAATGAAGTCAATGGGGAATATGAAGTCCCCAACCTTGATTAACTATCCTCTAGCTCACCCCTAGGATGGGTGATTGATCGGTCGGCCATTTGGAGACTACAGTGTGTGGGTTTCAGCTCTCCTACACCTAGTTGCTCATATACTGAGTACGGAAGCAGGTTAACACTGGCACCAAGATCTAATAGTGCGCGGTTGATGTTTTTATCCCCAATGGTAATAGAAATCGTAGGAGAGCCAGGGTTCTTCCGTTTTTGAGGTAAAGATTGGGTAAGAGCATCACTCACAGCACTAGCCAAGAAAACTTTCTTGGGTACCTGAGATTTTCTCTTTTTCGTGCGCAAGTCCTTTAAGATTTTCGCGTAGGACGGGACTTGTTTGATAGCATCTAAAAGGGGATTGTTGATGTTAACCTGCTTAAACAACTCCAGAATCTTCTCCATTTGTGGATTTTGTTTATTGGACTTCAACCGGTTTGGAAATGGAACGTTTTTAAAATTGGTTGAGTCCAATGCTTGTGGAGGAGATTGTGGAGTTGGAACGGATCCCAGAGCTGGTGTTCTCGTGGAGTGAGAAATAGGTCCGTTTAGAGCATAAGAAGAGGAAGAGCCTTTTGAAGAATGGAAAATAGGCTCAGAGGACGAAGACGAAGAAGAAGAAGCGGTCGGGGTGTCATCATCGATCCGTGTGCCAATATTGTTTTGCAGCATCCTTCCCGATCTCAATGTAGTCACGGCACTCACATTATGGTTCTGTTGTTCAAGAGCAACATGTACATTATGTGGGTGACCGGGATTTGGGAGTGGTTGAGATGGAAGCTTCCCCTTTTCTCGCTCGCTTAACGCCGCATTCAGCTGTGCAATCTGGGCTTCGATGGTCTTGATGCTTTGCCCGTGTGCAGCAGTGTGTTGCACCAAAGACTGAATAGACGACTGGATGTTGGCGGTGGATTGTGTCGATTGTTTAACGAACGCCTCCAGACTTCGTTCTAACGAGGAAACCTTATCGTTGTTTGACGGAACAAAGTTGTTTTGCGGAAAAGAATTGTTGGGTGCAAAGTTGTTCGTCTGATTTTGAAAAGGTTGGGGTTGGAAAGGCTGCTGAAACTGATGTTGAGTTTGTTGTTGCACTTGTTGTTGCGGAGGAGGGGGCCTCTGGAAATTGTTGCCTTGGAATTGATGCTGATTCTGATTCCAGGAGAAATTGGGATGGTTCCTCCAACCGGGATTGTAGGTGGAAGAGTATGGATCATTTCTCGGTCTTTGCTGAAATGCAGCATTAACCTGATCCTGTCCTTGAGATGGTGGATTGTAAGGACACTCTTCGGTTAAGTGAGAAGGATCGGAATAACAAGCACAAATGGTACGAATGGGAAGAACAGGGGCGGGAGCAGGAGATGAAAATTTGCTTTCTATCACTTCAAGTTTTCTCGTTATTGCAGTCATTTCAGCTTTCATCGCAATAGAGACATCAAGTTGGTGAATTCCTACCTTAGACTGAACAATAGAAGTGGAGGAAGAAGAAGAAGTTGGTCTGGTGCTCTCCCATTGAAGCGTTTGTTTCGCAAGGTCGTTGAAGAATTGCCACGCTTCCTCGTCAGATTTCGATAGGAGGTGGCCCTGACAAATGGTTTCCAACAACTGCTTGGTTGCTGGGTTCAGGCCCTCATATAAAGTTTGGCAAAGTTGCCATTTCTCAATACCATGGTGAGGGCACTGAACAAGAAGGTCTTTATACCGATCAAAGCACTTCCAGAAGGGTTCAGTAGGAAGCTGGGAGAATTGGTTGATTTCGTTACGGATCCTCACGGTTTTATGATTCGGATAGAATTTCTTGAGAAACGCTTTCATAAACTCGTCCCAACTGGTTATGGAGTGGGAAGCAGTGCTATATAGCCACTTTTCAGCAAAATCGCACAAAGTGAACGGAATGACCCGTAGCCGTATAGCATCGTCCGACAGTTGGGTAGTTTTCATCATGGCACAAACATTTTGGAACTTGTTGATGAAGATATAGGCATCTTTAGATTCAAGCCCATGAAATTTCGGAAGCATGTTAATGAAGTGGGGCTTAATTTCAAAATTATCCCCATTGGCCGATGGAAGGGAAAGACAGGTGAGAAGTGCAAAACGAGTGGGATAGAAACGATCCTGGAGCGCGATTCGCTGCGGCGCTACAACAGGCGGTGGTGGTGGGTTATTCGCATCCATAGGAGGTGGAATCAATCCCGGGGGAGTCAAAGAGATGTTTGGATTAAATCCTGACATCGCAGAAGAAGAGGTTAGTGATGGTGAAGGTGAGGATGTATGAACAGAATTCCGGTCAACGTCAAAGTTGGCCGGCAAAGGTAAGGGTGAAAGAGGCGTGGTCAGAGTTTCGACGTCTGAGTCGATCGCGTAGTCGGTAGTGACTAACGTAACGCGGACTAGGCGGGCGCTAGTGTCCCGAGTCCAAGAGGACATACACTAAACGAGTTTAGTATAGTCAAAGCGGAGAAGGTGAGGGTAAGAAAACGTCAATGGAGAAATACGATGGGTGGTGGGTGAAAAATGGGATTTTTGCGACAAAGGGCAAGTTTTTATAAAAGTTTTTGGTTTTTGTGTTTTTTTTTGTAGAAAGAACTTTACAGAAATATGTATGGACTTACGGCTTCAAACAATCACAAACAAGATATGCACAATCATACCTAGATCTAGGGTCACCTAGGTCAGCTAGACAGCTCCTAACTGTTCCAAAGGGCTAGAAATAGGACCTCAAACCGTCTCTTCTCCGCCAATTGCGGCCAGGTAAGTGGGAGGCTCCCCACTACGTAAGTAGTGGTCCTAATTAAGTAACCACTTGCCTTGGACACACTTGCCTAGACACCGCAAAGTCAGGATAGGATAAACGGCCGATGCCTGTAACTAGTCCTCTGTCCTATTGAGTGCGAAGTCCTTAGGGCTGAGTCTAGTATTTTTTAATTAACCAATGGTCAATACATATACTTTTTGTGATTTCTGGGGTCCTGGGAAGGGTGATGAAATCCCCACCCAATCTGGATTGGTTTCAAGCCCCTTAAAGTCCGTATTAATATATGCAAAGCAGTAACAATCAACTGCAATAAATTTTTATTTTTTAGCGCGGCGCAAAGAATCCTGCACAAAAACAATTTATTAGAAGGGGGAAAAGAATTTGCGCAAAGAATGCTGCAGAAAACATAGTTCAGTGGAGTTCAGAGGAGTGGGGAAGAGATAAGAAACACTCACAGGGAATTTGGCACCCTGAAGGCACTAAACGGCCGCGATTCCGCGGCCTAACCTTGCTTATGCCACGGTTCCATGGCTATAATATGGCTTTGGGCCTTCAGTTTTCTGGTGTGTGCTCTGTTGGGTGTCCTCTTCTTGTCTGGAGCTCCTGAATCTTGATTTGCTTATCTGCTCCAGAATTTTAAAGTAGACCGTTGGCTCCGTCTTGATCCGTCGCGGTGTAGCCGCGAGATATGGGTTTAACTTCCCACGTCTTTGGCACTAAACTCGACCGTCTTTTTATCCTGCACACTTGCACAAAAACTAATCAAAAATAACAAGATGGTTTTTTACAATGTATATTTTTTTTTTTTTTTTTCGGTTAGATTTATATTCACAAATTAACCCGAAATTACACAAAGAAATAAACTACCGTCTTCCCGGCAACGGTGCCATTTGATTGGTACAGTTGTTGCGTGCTTAGTTAATTACCGCAATCAAGACGGTTTCGCTTGTAGCTAGCCGGTTGAGTACGAATCGTCCGCAGGGAGATGGGAATCTTTTTCTATGTGCTTTAACGAGTTAAGTCCAAATGTCCAGGTTTGTTTTGAGATTAACTATGTGCTAAAATGATATGTAAAGAGAGATTACTAGGGTTAGGATTAGGTTAGTTTGAGTTAAGAGTCGCTCACTTCTTTCGTTGCCACTCTTAATATCGGTGTTACGGTAATCGTCAACAACGGGGATTAGCACGACTAGGAAGGAACTTGCGAGTATAAGCTAGTCTTTCCAAGGCTTAAGTTCTTCCTTTTAGTGCTTGTCCGTCCGTTCTTGGCTCTTAGCCTTAACCTCCGGTTAATTCAACCACAACCGGTCTCACTAAGGAATCACCGCTGTCATGTAGGATAAGGTGCCGTAGGGAGCGGATTGTGGTTCAATTAACGTGAGTCCGAATTAAGATGTTGGGCAAGGAAAGAGTGAGAGAGATTTCCTTCTCACAAACTTCCCTTATCCTACCCTAACAAGTTAGAAAACTACTCACCCATTACAAGAAAAAGGAAAATAAAAAAAAGGAGGAAGATAGAAAGAAAGAGGTTAGAAGATTACAACTAGCTATTTGAGACCTCACCTTTGTAATGATCAAGCTTAAGCATCAATGTTGTTTAAGGATAAAGAAAAAGAGAACAAGAAAGAAACAAACAACAAATAACAATAACTAGATTAGCAAATGAAAATTACAAGCAATTATAATTAACAAAATAACAAGACAAGCATGGTAACAAAAAGAACTCCTTTATTCATCCTTCACTCACAAAAGCTCACTACAAGTTTTTAATGGAGAAGAGATGAGAAGAGGAAGAAGAACAACAACATATAACCTAAAATCTAAATACAAGAATAAGCACCCTTGGCTTTGGCAAGTTCTGGACTATTTATAGGCAGGCAACAGAAATTCTAGGGCAACATTCAGAACAAAAATGAAATGACAAAAACACCCCTAAAACCTCATCCACTGCGGAGCCTATATGGCCGCGGTTCCTCGGCCTGAGCGCGCTTATGCCGTGGAACCGCGGCCCTTTAGAGGAATTGGCTCCTCCAATTTTTTGTGCTTCTTAGTGTTGATATTTAGATCAGTTTGGTACACTTTGTTTCTCAGAATCTCTCCACATTTCTTCCAGATTTGCAGCAGGTCAAAAGATGATTTGATGTGGATCTTTTGCCATGATTTCCTCGAGCTCCGCATAGATATGTTGGATCTTGTGTTGACACTGAGCTTTGTGCATGAAAATGACATCGATTTGCTATTTTGTCCCTTAAACTGGTGTGCGGCAACATACGGATAGAGAGCGGAGACCCGTGTTTTACCTGTGGTTGGCAGTAATCCAGAATTTGTCGTGCTTTTCCATGAATTTCACTGTATTAGAGCTGAGAATCTGTATCCTGCAATTGACTAGCAAACACGGCTCAAGAGTACCTACCGATAAGCAATGTGATAAAAATTGGGCGGTATAAAAATGCAAAAATCTGATATGAACAGCCAGCCCATTGGCCCTTGGATTATAGATGGAGGAATATCTCCAGTCTATCTTGTGCTGAGTAGTGAACCTTGAGACTTTGAAGCTCTTGAAAGAAGGCCCGTTATCAGAAATGATTCTTCTTGGTGTACCGAAGCGGTATAGAATATTATGCTGGAAGAACGTCAGAATATTTTCTGTCTTGACTTCTTTTAGCGGGACAGCTTCAACCCATCTGGAGAAATAGTCAGTTGCGGCCAATATGAACCGGTGGCCTTTGGATGACGGAGGACCAATTGGGCCAACAATGTCGGTGCCCCAAATTTCGAAAGGCCACGACGCCACCGTAGGATGCAACGGATTGGGATGCTTGTGAATGAAATCACCGTGAATTTGGTAGAGATAGCATTTCTTTGCATGTTCTTCGCAATCCCTTATCATAGTGGACCATTAATATACAAGCCGTTTGATCTGAAGCCGCATTTTGGGACCGGACTGGTGAGCCCCGCAGATGCATGAGTGAACTTCTTTCATGACTTTTAGGGCTTCGGCCGATGATAGGCACCTGAGCCAGAGTTAGTCATATGATCTGCGGTATAGCGTATTATTTACAAACACGTATCGGAGAGCTCTCCTCTTCAGCTGAATCCTCGCGGATTTTCTTCGGGCAGTTTGTCGTATCGGAGGTACTTTATGAAGGGTTCCCTCCAATCAGGCTCGTCTTGAACGATCGAAGCTTCTTCAGCAAGACTGCTCTTCTGTTCCACTCTTTTCTCCTCTCGTAGAGTGACTGGGGGTAGAATTTGCAGGTTTCTGACTGTGATCAGAATTTCGTCCACGTCAGGATCAGCCAGCTCCTTGGCTAAGCAAGCGAGTACGTCAGCTTTTCCATTCAACGCCATCAGCTCAATATGGGTGAATTATTTCATAAGCTCCACCACCCGGCTTCTGTACCGAGCTAACTTGGGTTTATATATCTTATAGTCGCTGCTTAGTTGGTTGACGATAAGCTGGGAGTCACCTAGACTCGTAGCCGAAGGATTTCCATTTCTATGGCGAGCTCCAAACCAGCTATCGGAGCTTCATACTCAGCCTCATTGTTTGTGCGAGGCTCGGTGAGAGCGAAAGAACGTCGTAGGGTTCCCATCGATGGCGTGATGAACACTAATCCTATCCCTGCTTTTATCTGCGGGATGCTTGATTTGCCGGAGCTCCTCATTGATGAGGCTCCATCGAAGTAGTGCTCCCAACATGGCTCGTCATCTTCGAAGTGCAGCACTTGTTCATCGGGTAACTCGCAATTGAGCGATAACCCTTCGGGAACGGGATAAGCAGCAAGGATGTCTGCAAGAACTTTCCCTTTTACTGCTTTCTTAGGAGTATAAACTATGTCAAACTCAAGTAGCATGACAGCCCATCTTGCCATTCTGCCGGCTAGGCTTGCCTTGGTCATTAAGTGTTTTAGCGAGTCGACCTTAGAGATCAACATAACCCGATGAGCAAGAAGATAGTGCCTTAGCTTCTTCACAGCGTATATCAGAGCCAGGCATTGCTTTTCGATCGGGGAATAGTTGTGTTCCGCCCCGACTAGAGTTCGACTGAGATAGTAGAGGGCATTTTCTTTTCCCTCCTCGTTGTTCTGGGCAAGGACCGCACCAAGTGATTCATCTAGCACGGTAGTGTAGAGAATCAGCGGTTTATTTGGAATGGGAGCGACCAGCACTGGAGGGTGCAACAAGTACTGTTTGATGCTTTCGAATGCTTCTTGACATTCGGCATCCCAGACAAAAGGAGCTCTTTTCTTCATGAGCTTTGAGAAGGGCCTACATCTCCCTGATAAATTTGAGATAAACCTTCGTATATAAGCAAGCTTGCCTTGAAAAGATCTTAGCTGCGTTAGACTCTTTAGAGGGGGCATCTCCATGATGGCCTTTAGCTTTGATGGGTCGACTTCGATCCCTCGATGTCGGACTATGAAGCCCAGAAATTTTCCCGATGATACGCCCAAAGCGAACTTTAGAGGATTCATCTTTAGATCGTATTCCCTCAGTCTGGTGAGAACGGTCCTAAGATCTTGGATGTGGTCGGCCTTGGCATTAATCTTGATGACCAGATCATCAACATAGCATTCGACGACTTTATGGATTAGGTCATCAAAGATATTGGTCATTGCCCTTTGATATGTAGCACCTGCGTTCTTTAGTCCGAACGACATCACTTTATAGCAGTATATTCCGATCGGGGTTCAAAATACTGTGTGCTTCTCATCCTCAGGCGACATCTTGATCTGATTATATCCAGACGAGCCATCCATAAAGGTGAACAGCTCGTAATTTAAGGTGTCATCGACCATCATTTCCATGACTGGCAGCGGGAAGTCGTCTTTAGGACATGCCTTGTTGAGGTCCCTAAAATCGACACAAACTTGGATCTGCCCATTTTTCTTCTTCACTGGGACAATGCATACGATCTAGTCTGCGTATTTCTCTTCCCTGATGAAACCAGCATCGATAAGTTTCTTAGTTTCCTCGATGACCTTTTCTTCCAGCTCCATTCTCATTCTTCGAGGAGCTTGTTTGACAGGCTTGGCATCAGTAGATATAGCCAGCTTATGCACGGCCACTTCAGGGGAGAGGCCAGGCATTTCTTTGTACGTCCATGCGAAACAGTCGGCGAACTCATGCAGCAGGGCGATTATCTGCTCTTTCATTTCCTCTGACAAGAGTGAGTTGATGTGTTAGTTATATGTATGCCCTAGAGGCCATTACTATACATAGGATGTATATTGTAGTGGATGCTTGGACATATATAGGGAGGACTTTCTTGCTCGACATGATAGTATGCTATCTGGTTGCTCTTTACCTTAATGTGTACACTGATTGTCTCTCTGTTACATGTTGGTAAAGCCCTTAGGATGTGTACTTGACTACCTGGACTGTGATGCGGATCATACTAGTGGGGACATGGTAGTCCATAAGTACATCCTTCAAGGTCCCTAGTCGTGGGTATATCGAGACGGGGCATCGATATACCAGAGTAGACTAGCGTATACCTTCTCGACCCATACAGATGGGCGATGGGATCCCATATCCATTGGTGTTTGACATCAGAGATGATATACGGGTGCTCAGTGGAGACTGGGTACACTGGACAGACTCGCCGAGAACTCCCAGATGGTATTATACCTTACGTCAGATGGCAGTTCTCTGGTGACACTGGTACAGGTTAGTCTGTAGACCCGAGATCATCATAGAGTTTTGTGTAATTCCCACTGTGCTTTGATTTCCACCTTACCACGTCCAAGAGGGCGTGCAAAACGGTGGTTTTGGGTACAATCCCGAATCACATGGAGGCAATGAGCGATAGGAGGGGATTCGTCTCTCCCGGTATAGGGAGTTGATGTTGCGCTGTGTTCGATTGGCTATAACCGGAAATCCCTGGCAAAGGTTGCTGAGATTTACTGGTAAATGTTACCAGTAGTTTCTCGAACTGTTATAGATCTTATATCGATACGACTTATCGAGCTACTGGGGTCTGACGTTTACCATCCCTAGGCGAGATATGCGACATATCAGACGATCAGACCGGACTGTGCGGTAAGTGTTACTGGTTGGATTCACAGGAGTGTGAGCGGGCTTGCTCGTTGATCTTCTGATCGCTCAATACCCGGGTGGCTGTTACGTTTAGCAGACCGCTTGCGGCTTGTGGGTGTTTGATATGATCATCACCTGCTGCCGGCGTATTGACGAGTCTTTAGAGTCCTACACAGAGGTTTCCTGGCTCAAGCGAAATGAAATAGGAGCGCATATGAGATATGTGCGGGACCGAGAATAATGCGTGTATGTGATACCGTATTCTATTCTCGCGATGAATGTATCGATTGGTTGTATGCGATATAACCTAGTTATCGAATCGAGGATTGATTCGATAAGTCGATACATTGTATATTAGTCGGTCATATGCGATATGACCAGATCGTTAAATCAAGTGTTGATTTAATGATTTAATGTATAATTATATATATTTGATGTATTACTTTACATTAACTAGTATTAGTTCACTTAAGATTGATTATCTCAGTTGAATGTGCACATTGTATATATGATATATGTTTGTGCACTAGTTTGTATCATGTTTGATGATACATGCAAACTTGGGTGTGTGTTTACTTTAAACTATGATTAGGTTAATGGTTAGGGTTTGATTTATTTATTTAATTTACTTTATTCATTTTGGCAAAGAATAAAATGGAGGCATGCTTTGTTTTATCCATGAAGCTTCATGAAGCTTTGAAAGTCTTTGCCATTTTGTCTTTTGCCTTAATCTAACCATTAAACCTAAACCCTAGTTTATTCTCTACACAAGTTAACTCACCCATGGTTGCTAAATGATAAGATTCACTTGAATTATTTGAATGGATAATTCTTTTTCTTTTCTTCTTCTTCATCTTCTTCAAGAGGTAAAGAAAGCTTACTTGAAAATTACAAGTGATGAATCCAAGTGAGAAATCAAAATCCAAAGTGAACCCACTTCCTATTTCTTCATCCTCTACCACTTGCCATGTAGTATAGAGTATTTTCTTCAAAAGTTTCATGACTTGGTGAAGTTGGAGCTCGAGTTAGAGTCGCCTCGACGTAGATCATCTTCGGCATCAAAGTCATCGACCTAGCCCGATCATTTCTTCGATGAAACCACCGCGAGAGTCCAGGATTCCGATGGTTGCAGCGGAGGGACGTCATCACGGAGCTAAAGGAGTGGTGGACCGGATCTACAAAGGTTGTATTTCCATTCACTTGTTAGCAAAGTAGTTCGCTTGCTTTTTTTTTCGCCTAACCTCTAGTTAACGATCTAGTTTAGGGTTTCTCGGCACTATAATTTTTAATTTGGCATGGTTGATGCCTTGTGGAACCTCATAGGTGTGCCTAGGAACCCTACATGATGTAGGTCGGCCTTGGATTATTGGATGTTCCTAAGTCAATCTCGGTTAGCTCGTCAAAGGTTGCTTGTCCGCCATCTTCGAGCCCTTGAGGAGCTTCTTCTGGCTCGGCTATCTCGTCGTCATCATTTGACCTTTCGCTGGCTTCACCAAAATGGATCATGTAGCATGTCTTAGAATCAGACTGGATGAAACCTATGCCCCGTCTATCTGGAATTCTTCCATCGATGAATGCTCGGACCTGAGGCGGATGCCATAGCCCTTCATAAAACTTTGCTTCGGACTTCGTTTGATATAACCAGCATCCGCACCTTTTGCAATATTCCCGCATCTCGGGCGCATGGTATCTTGGATTAAGGACGGCTCTTATGCCTCTCTCGTAGGGAAGGCACGCGACAGACAAATCGTCCGAGTGCACAACAAGATTTGACCCAAAAAACAGGATGCCCTTCTGTCCATCTTTTCTTCCAGGAACGTAGAAAGTTTTCAGCTGGTCCACGGTAGAGACTGACAATGTATCGAGCTCTTTGCACATCTGCTCCGGCACCCTTGTGACAACTAGGGACCCTTCTGTAATTTCGAAGGTCTCTCGTAGTTTCGCTTGTTGTATGGGGGTCCAATCAGCACAGCTATTGCAAGGTATGTCCTCTTCCTCCGACTCTTCAGTGTCGCTGCCAAGGTGAGGGCAGACTTTACTACTAGATGGGCTTTCAGTATCAGATTCGTCCGTATCGCTGCCGAAACGAGGGCGAGTTTTACGAAAGGACGGACTTCCAGCATCGGACTCATCAGTGTCACTATCGAAACGCAGGTGCACTTGGGGGTTTTTGTTTTTGAAAGTGATAGCCAGCTCAGATTTGCTTTTGGGTTTTGGGGCCGCTCTGTCCTTAGTCAGTTGTGGCTTAGTATTTCGGTGGTTCATAAAGTACATGCACACCGAACGGCTGTATGTCTCCGTCAATGCGTCTTTGTTCGCCATTTTTAGTATACTTCATGTATTGATGGAGAGTTGACGGAATGATGCCGTAATCGTGGAGCCATGGCCGCCCCAAGAGAATTTTATAAAACGTGTCAGCGTCGATCACGTATATCTTAGCTTCGGTCTGCAGATCCCTAAATTTGATTGGCAGATCTATGGATCCCAGAACTTGCTGGCAATTTTTATTGAAGCCTTGAATGACAATCCTTTCCCTTGACAGGTGTCGGACATCCATTGACAAACTCTTCAGAGTTCGCAAGTTCATGATGTTCACTGAGGACCCTGGATCAATCAATATGCAATTAATCCGGTCTCCGTCATTATACCCTGTCACGTAAAGCGGCCGATTATGCTCAGCCATTCCCAGTAGCAAGTCTTCGTCCTTAAAGGTGACTGCGGCGGCATGCAGAGCATACTGGGCTTCTTTTATATTAATTTCCGCAAAGCGAGCCTGATACTGCTCGGGGTTTTGTAGAGCGTGAATAAGAACATCTCTAAGCTCCTTAGATAGGACCAAGGCATCACAGATGCTCAGGAGAGACGGAAGATTCCGGAGATAAGCCAAGATATTATAGTCCACTGAGGAAGGACTCAAATTTTCATGAGCCGGTTCTCTGCCGTCTTCTTCATTGGTGACTTGTTTTTCCTTCCCTTTTAGGGTGTTGCCCTGATTTGGCAGTAGGGCCCTGCCGCTTCTTAGCTGGATTTGGTTGGCTTTTGTGGCGAGCTCCTCGTCCTCTTCGGGAAAACAGAGATCCTCCTCAGATTCGCTGCCCAGATGGATGGAGTAGCAGGTCACTATAGGGATCTCTTCATTAGAGTCTTCTTCTAGCTCCTCCAAAATCTCAACTGCTTCTGCAGGGAAGAACTCTTTCAATTGAATTAGAGTTCTTTCCTTCTTTTCATAGTCTTCGAGAGAATCAATATATTTTTGAATGGTCGATCTCCCTACAGACTCCTTTTCACGTCGAGCTGCACTTTTCTTCTTCTTGAGCTTTTTGGATATTAAACCTGATGGAGCCGAATTGACAACTGGAACGGTGGGCTCCTTCTGCCCTTCCTATTATGTTCTGGGCTCTTTCCGAAGTAGTTTTAGCATCTTATTCATCTTATTAGATATGTACATACTCCACGGAGGTTGCGGTGAGTCAGTTTCATTTCTCAGGACAGCGGGTTTAGCTGTCTACTCTTAGAAGGCTTCAGCTTCTGTCTGTATAAACTTGGTGGTTGCAACTTGATTGTTCACCAACACACTCTTGGACAGCTTGATCTCTCTAGCCTTGTACTACTTCTCGACCCAGTCTTTGAAGATATAGCAATCCTCGATCGCATGGCTCATTACTCGGTGGTACGGGCAATACAGGGGATTGTCGGTCATTTTTGCTTCTTGAGGTCTTTTCGACTCTGGCAATTGTAGACCATTGTTCAAGGCATCTTTAAATATCTTGTGGACCTTGTCCCTTCTGAAAGAGTAAATCTTGTTCTTTTTCTCTTCTAGGGAAGGCCCTTCTCCTCCCAGCAATGGCTTTCGTGGCTGGTTGGTTTTGGAATCAGCTGCCTTTCGCTTATCTTCATTGTCGGACGCATTGAAGACATTGATACTGCAGGAATTCATGCTTCTACGGTTGTCGTCCCTCTTATTTTTCCAAATCTTGTATCTCGGAGAGTCTGGGGTGGACTCTTGCTTCGAGCGTTCCAACATTTGGACTTTCTTGGTTAGCTCCTGAAACGTCTTGAGGCCTGCTGTACACAAGAATGGGACCATCCAATTGCTGAGGTTCCCAATGAGAAGGCTGACGGATTGGTCCTGCTCTAGCGACGGTTCACACTTGACAGAGAGGTTGCGCCATCGGGCAATAAAGTCTGTATTGCTTTCGTTTTTCCCAGGCTTTGTTCTCAAGAGGTCAGCAATGGAGATTTTGTCACTAACGCTCATGAATCTTTTCCAAAACAGAGACTCCATTTTGGCAAAAGTAGTGACGGACCTGTCTGGTATACTCGCGTACCAGTCGAAATCGACACCAGTCAGGCTGTTGACAAATTGACGAAGAAGGAGTGCATCATTGCCCCCATGTATTTCCGCACGACGCTTTAAACTGGGCGACGTGCTGATTTTCGTTTCCCATCCCGTCAAATCTTCCGAACTTAGGAATGACATAGCCACTCGAGAACTCGATCAGATCGTACTGTGCGGGATATGGCCGCCCACTACTGCCAATTTCTTTCTGAGCTTCGGTTTTGGCCACCAATGTTTTAACCTTGCTGGTGACCAAATCCATTATCCAATCTTGTATTAGCGGGATAGTGCTATCTTAGGCCAAGGCGTCCCCAGAAGCGGAATGCGGCCGGCTTTCGTGCGGCTCAACCAATCTTGGACCTAAAGGGACAGGCATTGGTTGCTTCGGGTTGTCCTGATACGGCTCATAAGTAGAGACTTGTGCTTGGTTGGGAGGCGCTCGAGCAATTTGAGTCGTGAGCTGCATAACAACATTCGTTAGGTCGTCGATTTTGGAGTAAAGCTTAGTGTTCACACCATAATATTGTATTATTATATTCCCCATTCTTATTCTTTTTATAAATAAACAGGTGCTTTTGACGCATGTCTGCTACATATTACAGGTTACAGGTTCTTGGAGCGAAAACAGTGAAAAAGACAAAAGACGACACAAAAAAGAGACTTTTGACCAACAAATAGAAGGATCTTAATAAAGCCTACACAAAAGATCAGTACAAGGCAACGCAAGGTCCAAGATTACAAAGCAAACGGTTAAAAGTCCACTGCAATTGTTCACTGGAGATCTGGAAGAAATTGAGAAGCCAAATTGAATAAAGATCCAAAGAAATAAAAAGCCCAAGAAGCCCAGAATCAGTTCTAAAATTTCCAGACATAAAATTTTACCAAAACTTGGAGTCTACTTTGACTAGGTCTTCCTAAGGATATTTTGGTAAATGTAGACGTGCGAATCAATTGTAACCTAGGGTTTCCTATCCTCTATAAATAGGAACTCTAAATCATTGTAAAGGCTATGCCTCCCTCATGCCTCTTTTTATGAATAAAATTTAGAAATCTTTTGGAGAGCATCGATGCCTCTTTCCATTTCAGAAATTCAGATCTGACAAGTCTTGTGTTGATGTTTGGAGAGAGCTATCTGTAAAGTAAGTAGATTTATTTAATTGCCCTAGTTTAGATTTCAATTCTTGCCCTAGGTAATTTTTAATTCCTTGCCCTAGTTAGACTTTAATTCCTTGCCCTAGTTAAATTTAATTCTTTGCCCTAGATAAATGATAGATTTAGTTTTTAGATTTAATAAGAAATCCGAACACCCATCGGAATTAACTCGTTTGAGCGATTAGGAAATTCACAACATCCCTGTGGACCGATCCGTACTCACCGGCTAGCTACAAGCGACGCCGTTCTTGATTACGGTTATAGATAGTTTTTGAGATCAATCAAATGGCGCCGTTGCCGGGGATGGCGTGCCATTTTCTTTTTGCAATTTCGGGTTAATCAAAATTTAAAAAATCATAAAAATCTGAAAAATCACAAAAAATATATAAAAATATATCATCCGTTATTTTTGGAAAAGGTATTCTTGTGAGAATTTTTGCAGGATCTACAAAGAAATTCGGATCTAGAAATCTCCAGAGATCAAATAGCAAATATCAAATCCGAACAAACAGAGAAAGATCACAACAACCGATAACAGAAGAAATTTGGAAGACCGAGTCAACAAGAAGAACCGCGGAGATCTGGAGAGCAAAAAAAAAGGAAAAAAAAAAACCGGTGTCGAAGTGACCAACCGGCGGCGGATCCGCGGTCGGAGGGTGCTTGTCGCGGTGGTTCCGCGGTGGAGGTGACGGATCGGTTCCCCAGAAAAGTCTGAAACGCGGTTAAAAAAAAATACCTGTAAGTCTTCTGATCTCCTCTGCAAATCTCTAATATATCTTCTGAAAAATCTCCTGCAGGATTCTTTGCGCTTTAAAAATCTTCCCCCTTCCAAATAACAAATCTTGTGCAGGATTCTTTGCGTCGCGCATAAAATAAAAAAGATTTGATTGCAAGTGATGTACTGTTTTGCATATCTTTAATCGGATTTTAAGGGGCTTTTGACCAATTCAGATTGGGTGGGGATTTCATCACCCTTCCCAGGACACCAGAAATCACATAAGGCATTTGCATTGACCGTTCTTAATTAAAAAAATACTAGACTCAGCCCTAAGAACTTCGAGCTCAATAGGACAGAGGACTAGTTATAGGCATCAGCCGTTTATCCTAACCTGATTTTGCGGTGTCTAGGCAAGTGTGTCAAGGCAAGTGGTTACTTAATTAGGACCGCTACTTGTAGCGGGGAGCCTCCCACTTACCTGGCACTTATCTGGCCGCAATTGGCGGTGAAGAGGCGGTTTGAGGTCCTATCTCTAGCCCTTTGGAACAGTTAGGAGCTGTCTAGCTGACCTAAGTGACCCTAGAGTTAGGCCTGATTGTGCATTTTTGGTTGATCGAAAGTTTGTCTAAGCCCTTTATTGAAAAAAAAATTTGCAAACAGTTTCAAATAAAGAGAAAAATAAAAAAAAAGGAAAATTTTTATAAAAAGACTTGCAACTTTTGTCGCTAAGAAATCCGCGCACCCCACTTGCACCACCTACCTTCTTTCTTTTCTCATTCTTTTATCATGGGTACCCCACATCATAAATCTCTTGCCGAACTTTGGTATCCCGAACCTAACTTTGCGTCGTACGTCAATTGTTTCGGTCGATTTAAAGAAGATCCCTCCATGCCAAAAATATCTTTGAAAGATCAAATAGAAGCGTCTAGGAGAAACAGTTTGACTCTGCAACCCACTTTGTGTCAACCATGTCAACAGTCACCACCTTCGTACGTTGACACCACCTTTTCAAGTCCTGCTGTCACTCCTAAACCAATGTCCATTGCTGAGCACATTGCTCAATCTCGTAGCCGATCTTTCACCCCTCTCCCCTCATCTAGTTCTAGGAATCAACAAGTTCATCCACCTTTTTATCCACATGTTGATCCTAATCCTGTCCAACCATCCACTTCCTGCCAGTCCTACCCGACTTTCCCACCTTCACTAGACCCTGTTTCTACACAGCCTTTTGGGAGTTTCACGTATCCAAACAATTTTGAATCTTTTGCCGAAACCCCCTTACCACCCAAGTCTAGTTTGGAACAGTCATTGGAAGCTTATATTGCAGCAACAAACAAAATGACTAGGAATGTGGAAGCGTCCATAGCCGCCCTTATGCAACCTGCTGAACCGGTAGCTAGTTTTCAACTAGCTTCAAATTTTTCAATGTATGAGGAGGCAGTTGGACAGAGTGAGAATGTGAGAAGATTTCCAAATCAAACCTACCCATACTCAATTGAATCCAACAACTCCAATTTTCAAACATGTGTCCAAAATGATGAGTTGTGCGACTTTGTAGTGCTTGATTTGCCAAATTGTGAGGAACCCCTTTCGAATGAAACCGCACCTAATCAGTTTGACCTTTACACCTCCAATCTAGAACCTAAATCGATAAGTATCCATGCTTTTGATGAGGTGTCGGAAAAAATTGATTTTCACTTGATTGAGGATATAAACGCCGGGAAAATTTCGGATGATGAACCTGTCGATTTGATTGAACTTTTATGTCCAATTCATCATCCCGAATCCTTAAATGTTTCCAGCGAACTTCATATGCGTCTTGATTTTGATGATAATGGCATGGATGAGTTAAATATTGAGGAGAATTATGAGGAGAGTATTGAGGAGAGTATTGAGGATAATATTGAGGTTGAACCATTTTTGTTTGATGTGTCGGATTTTCCAATTCATTCTCTTGAACCTTTAACTAAATCACCCTCCCTCCTTTCCATCGTTTCGACCACGCACAAGATCACGCTTGACGACTGTGAGCTTGAAAACTTTTACTTTGAATCTAACACAGTTCTCACAGACGATAACGCGTACGAGTGTTTCACTTTTTCGGACGATGTTGATGACTCACCGCCCGAGTTTGAGTCCTTTACATTTTCAGATGAGTTAGTCAAACCATTAGACTCGGTCGCTCACAGTCGTTTCGAACCATTGTTGGAATCTTTCAAGTTCGAAACAGTTTACTACGGTGAGAATGAGACTATCCCTAATTCGCTCCCCCTCGTCCTTCCTATCATTCCGACCGTACAAGAGACCATTACGCTTTCATCTCCTATACCAAGTTCGGCGTACCCATGCTTTCTTGGGAATCTTGAGGGATTTGATCCCATTTCTCGACGGGTTGATAGGTTAGCGCAATCACTTTTAACACATCGGTTATCAAAAATTGCGCTAATTTATTCACTCGATTTAAACCCTCAAGATCGTACTCCACTTCTTTCTCCTTTCCGCCATTCTTCTCCTCCACCGAGACCATATTCTACCTTTCTTCCCACACGGTCTCGTGTGTTTCTCATTTCTTTCATCTACACCCCATTATTTCACCAACTCGGCCATTACCAAGATAAGATTTTTGAATGGTTGGTGCTAACCTTTGGCTTTGTAAAGCCAAGCTTAAGTTTGGGGGGAACCTTGTTGTAAATATGTATATATATTTTTTGTTTTCTTTTTCTATAAAAAAATAACAAAAAAAATTTCAAAACACAAAAAAAAAAATTTGTAAATAAATAAACATGGAAGTACCGACATTCTCAACTCTCTTGGTGTAACATGACAGTGAGGACACTGTCAAGTTTAAGTTTGGGGGTATGCTCGGTATGTCTTCTTCTTTCGCATTCATATGTATATTTTTGCATTTGCATATTTATTTGAAAACCCCTAAAAATTGAAAATTTTTGAAAAATTATAAAAATTACTGTATTCAATTTTGGCTTATTTGACTAGAGTTTGACAGATAGGTTAACTGGCTAGGAACAACTAGATCTTAGACTCAGTAAATTATAAACCCTAAAGATAACCTTCTTTAAAGTTAAGCGGTAGAAAGTATATGTCTTTGTAGTTTATTTAGAAATAGGCAAATTTTGGGTTCACTTCTTGGGCTAAGTCGAAACAAAGGAAAAGTATTGATGTTCTTATTAGAGTATAAGTTTGAAAAATAGTTCCTAGCTTAAGTCTAGATTCTGAAAATGTATACCCTACAAATTGCACAATCACGCACCTTGAAACTTGGAATAGTAGAAGAGACCTTGAAATGCTTTTGTCTAAAGTCCTTAGTACGAAGAAAATAATAAAAAAAATAATATAAGTGTGAATATAAAAAAATGAACACTGGTTTTTGTGATTACTTAAGGCTGTAAAAATAGAAAAATATTTAGCGAGGGTGCTTCATCACCTAGTGCCTTAGACCAACTAGTTTGGGAGTCACTGCTAAAAGGCCTTGGGTGTTGCAAGACTAGGAATTACGCTTTAAAGTGCAAATGCATTTTGTAATCGGTCGTTGGTACCTCAAGAAGTATTAACGGTCGCATGAAGGATGTGTAAGCAAAATTCAATTAAAAATTCACCAATTAATAAGTACTTTGGACAACGGACAAGAGTATGATTGCTTGATTTGAATTTCCAAGTGTAGGGGTGATATATACACACACGTGGGGATATATGATTGGAATTTAGATAAGAGATAGGAGTGAAGAATAGAATTTGTACCTTTAATAGAGTTGATAAAAATTCCTAAGTGGAGATGGAACCCTACAAGGAAAACTTAGGAAATGCCGAAAGCTAAGTAATTCTATAGAACATATATAATCTTAAGTTAAATGATGAGGAAGTGTGAAGAATATGGGTGGATAATTTGCAAGTCGAAGATAATAGAGTTCCTTGTTAGAAACCCTAATTGGAGAACAAAAGTCGAAAAGCCGAATTGATAGGATTTTGTGGATAGTATCCGCTGAAAACCCTCAGGAGACAACACTCCTCCTACTAGGGACACCTAGAGGTTTAACGGCTTATTGCACGAGCTCAGTGCAATCGCGTTTCCCTGTGAAAGTGCGGTTAGGTTTTTGTAGAGAATAAAAAAAATAAGTTTGCTCGAAGACGAGCAAAAGATAAGTTTAGGGGTATTTGTTCACACCATAATATTGTATTATTATATTCCCCATTCTTATTCTTTTTATAAATAAACAGGTGCTTTTGACGCATGTCTGCTACATATTACAGGTTACAGGTTCTTGGAGCGAAAACAGTGAAAAAGATAAAAGACGACACAAAAAAGGGACTTTTGACCAAAAAATAGAAGGATCTTAATAAAGCCTACACAAAAGATCAGTATAAGGCAACGCAAGGTCCAAGATTACAAAGCAAACGGTTAAAAGTCCACTGCAATTGTTCACTGGAGATCTGGAAGAAAAAGAGAAGCCAAATTGAATAAAGATCCAAAGAAATAAAAAGCCCAAGAAGCCCAGAATCAGTTCTAAAATTTCCAGACATAAAATTTTACCAAAGCTTGGAGTCTACTTTGACTAATTCTTCCTAAGGATATTTTGGTAAATGTAGACGTGCGAATCAATTATAACCTAGGGTTTCCTATCCTCTATAAATAGAACTCTAAATCATTGTAAAGGCTATGCCTCCCTCATGCCTCTTTTTATGAATAAAATTTAGAAATCTTTTGGAGAGCATCGATGTCTCTTTTCATTTCAGAAATTCAGATCTGACAAGTCTTGTGTTGATGTTTGGAGAGAGCCATCTGTAAAGTAAGTAGATTTATTTAATTGCCCTAGTTTAGATTTCAATTCTTGCCCTAGGTAATTTTTAATTCCTTGCCCTAGTTAGATCTTTAATTCCTTACCCTAGTTAAATTTAATTCTTTGCCCTAGATAAATGATAGATTTAGTTTTTAGATTTAATAAGAAATTCGAACACCCATCGGAATTAACTCGTTTGAGCGATTAGGAAATTCACAACATCCCTGTGGACCGATCCGTACTCACCGGCTAGCTACAAGCGACGCCGTTCTTGATTGCAGTTATAGATAGTTTTTTAGATCAATCACTTAGCCATTTCTTTATCTTTGCTCCTGAGCTGTTTTCGAAGCTCTTGAAGCAGCTCTTGCTCTGCGGTTCTAGGGCGGAAAGTCGGCTCTTCCTCGCTGTCCGAGCTTGACTCTACATGAACCGAGGGGTCTTTCTGCCTATCATCGTCATCGAGAGGGTTTTCATCATCCTGCGGAGGCGGCTGTTCTTGGAAAGCGGCAACCACATTCAAGCCAGATTGGGCTTGGGATGTGGTGGCCCCATCCTTACTTTTGCTGCGCAAGTTATCGCTGGGACGCGCGCCCACTATATAGACCGCATGGATAACATATCCTACTGTCTTTTTATTACCGGCAGCTGATTTCATGGATCGCTGTCGTGGCCCTTCTGTTTCGGTAATGGGAAATTGATTGAAAGCGGCTGGACTGACCGGGTTCTTGAATGGTGCTGGCGCTTCTGTTCTGGATTTGCCCTCCTGCTTTCACGCGGCACAGAGCGCCTGATAGACACTTGAAGAGATGGTGTCATGCTTTCTATGTCGGGGCTGGGACAAGTCTCTTTGCAACATCGCTTGGACTGCCGTCTTCTTGATTCTAGCGGTCATGGCGTTTTTCTGAACCCACTTCACTTTAGAGGTTCGAAAGAATTGCTGACTTTTACGGTCAACTCAGCCGTCGTCGCAGGATGACTCTTCTCTTGGAATCTCATAAGATTCCACTTGGCCAGAGTCCTGGCCCTCTTGTTGGCTCGATACCTGAGCCGCTTCTGTCTCAGCCTTTCTGTTTTGAGCACTTGGCTGGTTACAGCTCTTCAGGAAGCCGCATTAGACCGGGCGATGGAGGACTTTGGAGATACGCCTGATTGTGAATTTGTTGGAGTCATTGCCTGAGCTCGTCCGCAACATTTGATGTTGCCCTTTGTACCGGAAATCATGCCCCCAGCTGGAGCACCAGAGAGTGGTTCAGACACTGTCTTAAATTTCGGTCGTGGTGCGTCGGCCTCTTTCCCCTTGAGACCAGCTTGGCCACCTGTTTTGCTGGGATTTCTGCCAGATGAGCGCTTCTGGCAGGGTAGATGATGACGGAACCAAACTGGCAGGGCAGTTCCTCCCACTGTCGACTGAGGCTTGCGCGGAGAACCACACGAGCATTGATCTTGACCACGTATGGAATCGGAGTCGCATCAGAAGCTGGATCCATCTTAGGAGACATTGTCGTTGAAAGTTGATTGCAGCACGGAAAAATATTATTTCAGTACAAACATCGGCATATATGTTAAATGAGTTCGCATGAACACTTGACTCGAGATATGGGAGGAGAGAAAAGTCCTACCAGACGTGCCAGAATCTGTAGGGTGTTTTACGTCACCCCGTTGAGATGGGAATGCTCGCGCGCTTGTCAGGCGCATTACAGATTCCCCCTGCCTAGGCTGGGGTTTATTGATTGTGGGGATCCGAATCTCGGGCAGCTACGGACTAAGCTGCCATTAATTACCCCTCGCCTTTGGAGCGAGAGAACCTCCGATTGACGGGTCAAACAGGTCATGCGAACTCTACGTGCGATGTTGTGTTTTGAAAAGGTTTTAGATATATCGAGGGGCCCGTAGAGTTTTTACGGGGGTCCCGCTACTCAGATAGAGGGCTGGGGTCAAGAGGGCTAGCAGCCCCCTTACGTGGTGCGGGGCAGTGCCCCGTTAGAAATTTTTTCTAACAGGGGAGGTATTTTTAGTGCGGAGTACATGTAAAATGAGGGGGAAAAGGCGTCCAAAGGACGCGTGAGCGCCAGCGCCTCGCGTGCCTAGCACGCTGGCACTGGGCGCTGGTGCTAGTGCCTTACGTGCCCGATACGTAGGCGCTTGAGCGCTGGGCGCTAGCACCTTACGTACCCGGCACGTAGGCGCTTTAGCGCTTGGACGCTGGCGCTAGCGTTTTGGGCGCTCGCACCTTATGTGTCCAACACGTGGGCGATTGGGCGCTGATGCTAGCTCTTTGGGCGCTAGCGCCTCACGTGTCCGGCACGTGGGCGCTGGGCACTGGCGCTAACGCCTCACGTGTCCGGCATGTGGGCACTGGCGGTGGCGCTTTGGGCGCTGGCGCCTCATGTGTCCAGCACGTGGGCGCTTGGGCGCTGGCGCTGAGCGCTTGGGCACCGGCGCCTCACATGCCCGGCACGTGGGCGCTAGCAAAAAGAAAGGGGTTTTTTTACCCCCGGAAATAGGAGTTAAACTCCAAAATAGGATTTTGAGTGGAGTTAAACTCCAAAAGATTTAGATTTAGAGTTAAACACCTAAACGGTCTGGATCAGGAGTTAAACTCCTTTGAGAATTTGGGTCTTAGAGTTGAACTTCCTAAAAATCTTCTTAAGTCTTGGATCTTCTCTTGAGACTTGGATCTTTTCCAAAATGGGATTTTCGGAGATGGTTTCCTTCTTCCTCCACTTTGTTGGTCGGATCTTGGAGGAAAAGGGGGGGTGAGATTCAAAATCTTCCCCTTTTGAGATCTGATGGAATATCCGAGTTCCCCTTCATGGGTTTGATGGTGAAAAACTATTTAATTTTAGAAAAGGAAGAGTTAAACTCTTGATTTAATTCAAAAAGGGGAAGAAGGTTTTAGAACCTTGAGAAAGGAGAAGGAGCATAAACCCTAATTTTTTAGAGAGAGAAAAAAGTTGCTAAGATATTTTCATTATCTTTTGCCTTTATAGGCTACACACTTTACATATTGCCCCTTGGGCTTTACAAACTGGCATTTTGCCCATCCCATTCCTCATGTGCTTATTTGTTTTGCACATGAGCCATGGGTTTTACAAAAATTTGGCTTTATGCCCATTTTTCTTACATTTATTCATAAAATAAAATAAAAGAAATACACCAAAATTATTTATTACAAATTTTTTATTTTGGCATGGGGAGGCCGGCGGCTTCATGTTCGGGCTCGACCTGGGCATTGGCCCACTTGACCTGGGCTTGATCCCACTTGATTTGGGATTGACTTTGATTTTAACTTGGTCAATCGGGGTGTAAATTTTGACCCCAACAACACACTTCATCATCGGTAATTGCCATACCACATACACACTAGAGAAGCTTTATTTCATTCATATAATCTGACAATCTGTAGAAGTAGTATTGTCTTACATTCATGATCATAAATGCTAGTGTAGACATCATATTTTTTCTTAGATATCACATGCATTTGCATCCATACATTCTAGTTATGCACTGATCATTGGCTTTACGTCGGTATTTACTATCTCATTGTATACTCATAGATTGTGTTTCTTTTGGAGATTTCCGTGTTCATGTGATTTCTGGATTTGGGGAAACCGCAAGTGATATTTATAAACTCATGATTATAATTTTCAAAAGAAAAATGCGGTTTCTCATGATATGATGTGTGGCGTCCACCATAATATTTCTCGATTCTTGAGCCACGTGTATACACATACCCGATTCAAGGAGGGGAATGCACCGTCTGCGGGTACATGGTGGACCCGGTGCGGTACCCCGGGGCAAGAAGATCGTATAGAAAAGCATTGAGCCCGGAAGGTGTTCATACCATAATTTTGCATTATTTTATTCCCCATTCTTATTCATTTTACAAATAAACAGGTGCTTTTGACCCATGTCTGCTACATAGTTACAGGTTACAGGTTCTCGGAACAAAAACAGAGAAAAAGACAAAAGACGATACAAAAGTGACACTACGACCAACAAGTGGAAGAATCTTGATCAAACCTACATTTTGGAGAATAAACGAAGATCAGTTCACAAAGTACAAAGGCAACGCAAGGTTCAAGATTTCGTCACGAAGCAACGGTAAAAGTCCACTACAATTATACACTGTGGAGATCTGGAAGAGAACTAGAAGCCAACCTGAGAAACAAAGTGAAGAAATAAGGAGTAAACTGCAACCAGACCAAATCCTGGAAAGTCCAACTCATAAAGCCAATATACGGCCGCGGATCCGCGGCCAAAAATGGGGTTTGGCCGCGGAACCGCGGCCTTGCTATACCCGTGTCGGTGCAGAAAGTTTGAGGCGCTGGCGGTGCGTTGATTAGGTCTTTTTCTTAGGGGCTATTTTTATAAAAGCAGATGTGACGCGATTGTAACCTAGGGTTTCTATGAATCTATAAATAGGAACCCTAAATCTTGTATTAGGTCATGCCTCTTCTTGTGCCTCATTGTAAATCCAAATTCAGATCTGTAATTTTCTGGAATGAATGAAGAGAGCATCAATTTAGGAGTAAGTTTTCAATTCTTGCCCTAGGTAATTTCTTATCTGCCCTGGTTAAATTTAATTCCTTGCCCTAGTTAGATAGTTAGATATGTTCTTCAATTCCCTAATGAGCGAGTAGTCTCCTCGCTTGTTAGGGTTAGATTTGGGGAAGGCTTGAGAGATGAAGATCTCTCACCCCTTTCTTGCCCATCACATATAATTAATAGGACTCCATGCATACATGCACACACCGCTCCCTACGGCACCCTATCCCACGAGGTAGCGGTGATACCGTAGTATAAAGGCCCGGTTGAGCGTGTTTTCCATGGAGGTTAGGGTAAGGATTAAGAAAGGAAGGACAAGAACCTAGAGGAAGAAACGCCGTTTCTTCCCGATGCTACTAATCCCCTTTGTTAATAATTACCATAACTCCTAAAGAGATCTTAATATGGGTATAGAAAGTGGTGAGATTTATTGACTTTCCAACCCTAACCTAAACCTAACCCTAGCAAGATTTAGATCTAGATTAATTTAGTTTTTAGATTTAATCAATCCGACACCAATCGGAATTAACTCGTAAGAACAATTAGGAAATTCACAAAATCCCTATGGACCGACCCGTACTCACCGGCTAGCTACCAAGCGACGCCGTTCTTGATTGTGGTTACTAAATATTCTTTGACAAAAAACGAATCAAATGGCGCCGTTGCCGGGGATGACGTATTATTTTCTTTTTGCAATTTCGGGTTAATCTAAAATTGAAAAATCATAAAAGACTGAAAAATTAAAAAAATATAAAAATTTATCATTTTGTTATTTTTTTAAGGGTATTTTTATTTGAATTTTGCAGGATCTACAATCGAGTTCGGATCTCGAAAAATCCAGAAAGCGAAACAGAAAACCGAAAATCTGAACAACAGAGGATTTCCATAACAGAACAACAGAACAAAGTTGGAGGGCGAAGTCAACAGGGCGCCCGCGGAACCGCCGCAAAAGCTTGCTTCCGCCGCGGAAGCGCGGCAATTTGGTGACATCAGCAAAATTTGGAGGGCCGAGCCAATCTTCAAGCCGCGGAACCGCCGCCAGACTATACCTCTCGCCACGGAAGCGCGGTGCGCAGGTGACGTCAGCGTGTAAAAATTGCTCTGTAAGATCCCTTTCTCTCTCTCCTCTGCAAATCCAAATATATCTTCTGTAAAATCTCCTGTAGAATTCTTTGCGCTTAAAAAAATCTCTCCCCCTTCCAATAATTGATCTTGTGCAGGATTCTTTGCGCCGCGCTTAAAAAATAAAAATTTTGATCTGCTTTGCATATTTTTAATCGGACTTTAAGGGGATTGAGACCAATTCAGATTGGGTGGGGATTTCATCACCCTTCCCAGGACCCCAGAAATCACATAAGGCATATGAATTGACCATTATTTAATTAAAAAATATTAGACTCGGTCCTAAGGACTTCGCGCTCAATAGGACAGAGGACTAGTTGTAGGCATCGACCGTTGATCCTTACCTGACTTTGCGGTGTCTAGGCAAGTATGTCTAAGGCGAGTGGTTACTTAATTAGAGCCACTACTTGTAGTGGAGAGCCTCTCACTCACCTGGCAATTACCTGGCCGCAATTAGCGGGAAAGAGGCAGTTTGAGGTCCTATTTCTAGCTCTTTGGAACAGTTAAGAGCTGACCTAGGTGACCCTAATCTAGGCTTGATTGTGCATTTGTGGTTGATTGAAAGTGTGTCTAAGCCTTTTATCGAAAATCTTTTTGCACAGAGCACCACATAAAAAAAAAGGAAAATTTTTTTAGAAAAACTTACAACTTGTCGCAAAGAAGTCCATTGCACCCCACTTCCACCCACATTCTTTTTCTTCTCCTTCTTACATCATGGGTACCCCACCTCCCAAAACTCTTGCCGGACTTTGGTACCCTCAACCTAACATTGCTTCTTACACGAATTGTTTTGGTCGAATTACGGACGACCCCTCCATGCCAAAAATTTCTTTGAAAGATCGAATAGAAGCGTCTAGGAGAAACAGTTGGACTCCGCAATCCACTTCGTCTCAACCATATCAACCTTCACCACCTTCTTACGTTGATACACCTTTTGAGAGTCCGAATGTAACTCCGAAACCCTTGTCTATTACTGAACACATTGAACAATCTCGTAACCGATCTTTCACTCCTTTCAACACTTCGAGTTATTTGGATCAACAAGTCCATTCACCTTTTTATCCAAATGTTGATCCCATTCTTGTCCAACCATTCACTTCCTACTAGTCCTACCCAATTTTCACACCTTCCCTAGACATTGCTTCTACACAGCCATTTGGGAGTTTCACGTATCCAAACAATTTTGATTCTTTTACCGAAACCCCTTCATAACCCATGTCTAGTTTGGAATAGTCGTTAGAAGCTTATATGGTAGCGACAAACCAAATGCTAAGGAATGTGGATGCGTCCATAGCCACCCTATTACAACCTAGTGACCCGGTAGCTAGTTTCCAACTAGCTCCAAAAATTCCAATGTATGAAGCGGCGGTTGGACAGAGTGAGAATTTGAGTGGAGAAAGTGAGTTGTGCACCCTTCCAAATCAAACCTACCCATCACCAATTGAATCCCACAACTCCAGTTTTCAAACAAGTGTCCCAAATAATTCATCAGTTAAAAATAAAACATTTAATGAGTTGTGCGACTTTGTAGTGCTTGATTTGCCAGATTATGAAGAGTCTCTTTCGAGTGAAACCACACCCAATCCTTTTGAACTCTGCACCTCCACTCTAGAACCTGAATTGATAAATATCCATGCTTTTGATGAGGTGTCTAAAAAAATTGATTTTCACTTGATTGAGGATATTGACGCCGGGAATATTTTGGATGATGAACCCGTAGATTTGATTGAAATTTTATGTTCAATTCATCATCCCGAGTCATTAAATGTCTCTCCCGAACTTCATATGCATCTTGATTTTAATGATAATGGCATTGATAAGCTAAATTTTGAGGAGAATTATAAGGATAGTATTGAGGAGAGTATTGAGGATAGTATTGAGGATAAACCATTTTTGTTTGATGTGTCGGATTTTCCAATTCATCCTCCTGAACCTTTAACTGTTATACTTCCTAAATCACCCTTCCTTTCCATCGTTCCGACCACACAGGAAGACTGTGAGCTTGAAAAATTTCTATTCGATCATAGCAGTTTGGACGCCACTAGTGCGTACCCCTTTGAATCTGACACAGTTCTCACAGCTGATAACGATTACGAGTGTTTCACTTTTTCGGACGATGTTGAAAATTCACCTCCTGATTTTGAGTCCTTTAAATTTTCAGATGAGTTAGTTGAACCATCAGACTCGGTTGCTTACAGTTATTTCGAACCATTCATGGAATCCTTCGAGTTCGAGACAGATTACTTAGGTGAGATTAAGACTATCCCTAAATCACTCCCTTTCGTCCTTCCTATCGTTTCGACCACGCAAGAATCCGTCACGTTTCCATTTTCAATGGAGGGTTTACCAAGTTCGACGTACCCATGTTTTCTTGCAATTCTTGAGGGATTTGATCCCATTTCTCGCCTGGTTGATAAATTAGCACAATCGCTTTTAACACATCGGTCATCACATATTGCGCTAATTTATTCACTTGATTTACACCCTCAAGATCGTACTACACTTGTTTCTCTTTTCCACCATTCTCCTCCTCCACCGAGACCGTATACCGTTTCTATCTCCACACGGTATCGTGTGTTTCTCATTTCTTTCCTTAACATTCCATTCTTTCACCAACCCTACCATTATCACGATAAAATTTTTGAATGGTTGGTGCTAATCTTTGGCCTGTGTAAGGCCTTGTTTAGTTTGGGGAGAACCTTGTTGTATATATATTTTTGTTTTTTTCTTTTAACAATAAAAAAAATAAAAAAAAATTATAAATAAATAAACAGGGGGGTGCCGACATTCTCAACCCTCTTGGTGTAGCATGATAGTGAGGACACTGTCAAGTTTAAGTTTGGGGGTATGCTCGGTAAGCCTTCTTCCTTCGCATTCATATGTACATTTTGCATTTGCATACTTATTTTAAAACCCATAAAAATTGAAAAATTTCAAAAATTATAAAAATTAAAGTATTCAATTTTGGCCATAATTGACTTGAGTTTGACAAACAGGTTAACTAGCTAAGAACAACTAGATCCTAGACTTAGTAAATTAAAAACCCTAAAAATAACCTTTCTTAAAATTTAACGGTAGAAAATATATGTCTTTGTAGTTTATTTAGAAATAGGCAAATTTTGAGTTCACTTCTTGGGCTAAGTTAAAACAAGGGAAGAGTATTGATATTTTTATTAAAGTATAAGTTTGAAAAATAATTCCTAGATTAAGTCTAAATTATGAAAATGTATACTCTAAAATTTGCACAAACACGAACCTTGAAACATGGAATAGTAGAAGAGACCTTGAAATGCTCTTATCTAAAGTCCTTAGTACGAAGAAAAATAAAATTAAAATACAAGTGTGAATAAAGAGATAATAAAAAAAATGAACACTGGTTTTTGTGATTACTTAAGGCTGCAAAAATAGAAAAATATTTAGCGAGGGTGCTTCATCACCTAGTGCCTTAGACCTACTGGTTTGGGAGTCACTGCTAAAGCCTTAGGTGTTACAAGACTAGGAATTACGCTTTAATGTGCAAACACATCTTGTAATCGATTGTTGGTACCTCAAGAAGTATTAACGATCGCATGAAGGATGTGTGAGCAGTTTCATCTAAAAATTCACCAATTAAGAAGTGCTTTGGACAACGGACAAGAATATGATAGCTTTATTTGAATTTCCAAGTGTAGGGGTGATTTATACACACACGTAGGGGTATGTGATTGGGGTTTAGATAAGAGATAGGAATGAAGAATAGGACTTGTATCTTTAGTAGAGATGATAAAAATTCCTAAGTTGAGATGGAACCCTAGAAGGAATACTTAAGAGAAGCCAAAAGCTAAGTAAATTCACAAGAACATATAAAATCTTAAGTTAAATGATAAGAAAGCGTGAAGAATACGGGTGGATAATTTATGAGTCGAAGATAATAGAATTCCTTGTTAGAAAACCTAATTGGAAAATAAGAGTTAATAGGCCGAATTGATAGGATTTTGTGGGTAGTATCCGCTGAAAACCCTCAGGAGACAACACTCCTCCTACTAGGGATACCTAGAGGTTTAACGGCTTGTTGCACGAGTTCAGTGCAATCGCGATTCCCTGCGAAAGTGAGGTTAGGATTTTGTCGAGAATAAAACTAGGGTTGCTCGAGGACGAGCAAAAGATAAGTTTGGGGTATTTATTCATACCATAATTTTGCATTATTTTATTCCCTATTCTTATTCATTTAACAAATAAACAGGTGCTTTTGACCCATGTCTGCTACATAGTTGCAGGTTACAAGTTCTCGGAACAAAAACAGTGAAAAAGACAAAAAATGATACAAAAGTGAGACTACGACCAACAAGTGGAAGAATCTTGATCAAGCCTACATTTTGGAGAATAAACGAAGATCAGTTCACAAAGTACAAAGGCAGTGCAAATTTCAAGACTTCGTCACGAAGCAACGGTAAAAGTCCGCTACAATTATTCACTGTGGAGATCTGGAAGAGAACTAGAAGCCAACCTGAGAAACAAAGTGAAGAAATAAGGAGTAAACTGCAACCAGACCAAACCCTGGAAAGTCTAACTCATGAAGCCTCTATACGGCCGTGGATCCGCGGCCAAACATGGGGTTTGGCCGCGGAACCGCGGCCGTGCTATACCCGTGTCGGTGCAGAAAGTTTGAGGCGCTGGCGGTGCGTTGATTAGGTATTTTTCTTAGGGGCTATTTTTGTAAAAGCAGATGTGACGTGATTGTAACCTAGGGTTTCTATGAATCTATAAATAGGAACCCTAAATCTTGTATTAGGTCATGCCTCTTCTTGTGCCTCATTGTAAATCCAAATTCAGATCTGTAATTTTCTGGAATGAATGAAGAGAGCATCAATTTAGGAGTAAGTTTTCAATTCTTGCCCTAGGTAATTTCTTATCTGCCCTAGTTAAATTTAATACCTTACCCTAGTTAGATAGTTAGATATGTTCTTCAATTCCCTAATGAGCGAGTAGTCTCCTCGCTTGTTAGGGTTAGATTTGGGGAAGGCTTGAGAGATGATGACCTCTCACCCCTTTCTTGCCCATCACATATAATTAATAGGACTCCATGCATACATGCACACACCGCTCCCTACAGCACCCTATCCCACGAGATAGCGGTGATACCGTAGTATAAAGGCCTGGTTGAGCGTGTTATCCATGAAGGTTAGGGTAAGGATTAAGAAAGGAAGGACAAGAACCTAGAGGAAGAAACACCGTTTCTTCCCGATGGTACTAATCCCCTTTGTTAATAATTACCATAACTCCTAAAGAGATCTTAATATGGGTATAGAAAGCGGTGAGATTTATTGACTTTCCAACCCTAACCTAAACCTAACCCTAGCAAGATTTAGATCTAGATTAATTTAGTATTTAGATTTAATCAATCCGACACCAATCGGAATTAACTCGTAAGAACAATTAGGAAATTCATAAAATCCATGTGGACAGACCTGTACTCACCGGCTAGCTACTAAGCGACACCGTTCTTGATTGTGTTACTAAATATTCTTTGACAAAAAACGAATCAAATGGCGCCGTTGCCGGGGATGGCGTGTTATTTTCTTTTTGCAATTTCGGATTAATCTAAAATTGAAAAATCATAAAAAACTGAAAAATTAAAAAAATATAAAAATTTATCATTTTGTTATTTTGTGAAGGGTATTTTTGTTTGAATTTTGCAGGATCTACAATCAAGTTCGGATCTCGAAAAATCCAGATAGCGAAACAGAAAACCGAAGATCTGAACAACAGAGGATTTCCATAACAGAACAACAGAAGAAAGTTGGAGGGCCAAGTCAACAAGGCGACAGCGTAACAGCCGCAAAAGCTTGCTTCCGCCGCGGAAGCGCGGCAATTTGGTGACATCAGCAAAATTTGGAGGGCCGAGCCAATCTTCAAGCCGCGGAACCGCCGCCAGACTATACCTCTCGCCACGGAAGCGCGGTGCGCAGGTGACGTCAGCGTGTAAAAATTGCTCTGTAAGATCCCTTTCTCTCTCCTCTGCAAATCCAAATATATCTTCTGTAAAATCTCCTGCAGAATTCTTTGCGCTTAAAAAAATCTCTCTCCCTTCCAATAATTGATCTTGTGCAGGATTCTTTACGCCGCGCTTAAAAAATAAAAATTTTGATCTGCTTTATATATTTTTAATCGGACTTTAAGAGGATTGAGACCAATTCAGATTGGGTGGGGATTTCATCACCCTTCCTAGGACCCCAGAAATCACATAAGGCATATGCATTGACCATTATTTAATTAAAAAATATTAGACTCGGCCCTAAGGACTTCGCGCTCAATAGGACAGAGGACTAGTTGTAGGCATCGGCCGTTGATCCTTACCTGACTTTGCGGTGTCTAGGCAAGTGTTTCTAAGGTGAGTGGTTACCTAATTAGGGCTACTACTTGTAGTGGAGAGCCTCCCACTCACCTGGCACTTACCTGGCCGCAATTGGCGGTGAAGAGGCAGTTTGAGATCCTATTTCTAGCCCTTTGGAACAGTTAGGAGCTGTCTAGCTGACCTAGGTGACCCTAGATCTAGGCCTGATTGTGCATTTGTGGTTGATTGAAAGTGTGTCTAAGCCTTTTATCGAAAATCTTTTTGTAAAGAGCACCACATAAAAAAAGGAAAAAATTTTATGAAAAATTTGCAACTTGTCGCAAAGAAGTCCATTGCACCCCACTTCCACCCACATTCTTTTTCTTCTCATTCTTACGTCATGGGTACCCCCCCCACCTCCCAAAACTCTTGCCGAACTTTGGTACCCTCAACCTAACATTGCTTCTTACGCGAATTGTTTTGGTCGAATTATGGACGACCTCTCCATACCTAAAATTTCTTTGAAAGATCGAATAGAAGAATCTAGGAGAAACAGTTGGATTTCGCAATCCACTTCGTCTCAACCATATCAACCTTCACCACCTTCTTACGTTGATACACCTTTTGAGAGTCTGAATGTAACTCCGAAACCCTTGCCTATTGCTGAACACATTGAACAATCTCGTAACCGATCTTTCACTCCTTTCAACACTTCGAGTTCTTTGGATCAACAAGTCCATTCACCTTTTTATCCAAATGTTCATCCCATTCCTGTCCAACCATTCACTTCCTACCAGTCCTACCCAATTTTCACACCTTCCCTAGACATTGCTTCTACACAGCCATTAGGAGTTTCACGTATCCAAACAATTTTGATTCTTTTACCGAAACCCCTTCACAAACCATGTCTAGTTTGGAATAGTTGTTAGAAGCCTATATGGTAGCGACAAACCAAATGCTAAGGAATGTGGATGCGTCCATAGCCACCCTATTACAACCTAGTGATCCGGTAGCTAGTTTCCAACTAGCTCCAAAAATTCCAATGTATGAAGCGGCGGTTGGACAGAGTGAGAATTTGAGTGGAGAAAGTGAGCTGTGCACCCTTCCAAATCAAACCTACCCATCACCAATTGAATCCCACAATTCCGGTTTTCAAACAAATGTCCCAAATGATTCATCAGTTAAAAATAAAACATTTAATGAGTTGTGCGACTTTGTAGTGCTTGATTTGCCAAATTGTGAAGAGTATCTTTCGAGTGAAACCACACCCAATCCTTTTGAACTCTACACCTCCACTCTAGAACCTGAATTGATAAATATCCATGCCTTTGATGAGGTATCTAAAAAAATTGATTTTCACTTGATTGAGGATATTGACGCCGGGAATATTTTGGATGATGAACCCGTAGATTTGATTGAAATTTTATGTCCAATTCATCATCCCGAGTCATTAAATGTTTCTCCCGAACTTCATATGCATCTTGATTTTAATGATAATGGCATTGATAAGCTAAATTTTGAGGAGAATTATGAGGATAGTATTGAGGAGAGTATTGAGGATGAACCATTTTTGTTTGATGTGTCGGATTTTCCAATTCATCCTCCTGAACCTTTAACTGTTATACTTCCTAAATCACCCTTCCTTTCCATCATTCCGACCACGTAGGAGGACTGTGAGCTTGAAAAATTTCTATTCGATCATAGCAGTTTGGACGCCACTAGTGCGTACCCCTTTGAATCTGACACGGTTCTCACAGCTGATAACGATTACGAGTGTTTCACTTTTTCGAACGATGTTGAAAACTCACCTCCTGAGTTTGAGTCCTTTAAATTTTCAGATGAGTTAGTTGAACCATCAGACTCGGTTGCTTACAGTCATTTCGAACCATTCATGGAATCCTTCGAGTTCGAGACAGATTACTTAGGTGAGATTAAGACTATCCCTAAATCACTCCCTTTCGTCCTTCCTATCGTTTCGACCACGCAAGAATCCGTCGCGTTTCCATTTTCAATGGAGGGTTTACCAAGTTCGACGTACCCATGTTTTTTTGCGAATCTTGAGGGATTTGACCCCATTTCTCGCCGGGTTGATAAATTAGCACAATCTCTTTTAACACATCGGTCATCACATATTGTGCTAATTTATTCACTTGATTTACACCCTCAAGATCGTACTACACTTGTTTCTCTTTTCTGCCATTCTCCTCCTCCACCGAGACCGTATACCGTTTCTATCTCCACAGGTCTCGTGTGTTTCTCATTTCTTTCCTTAACATTCCATTCTTTCACCAACCCTACCATTATCACGATAAAATTTTTGAATGGTTGGTGCTAATCTTTGGCCTGTGTAAGGCCTTGTTTAGTTTGGGAAGAACCTTGTTGTATATATATTTTTGTTTTTTTCTTTTAACAATAAAAAAAAATAAAAATTATAAATAAATAAACAGGGGAGTGCCGACATTCTCAACCCTCTTGGTGTAGCATGACAGTGAGGACACTGTCAAGTTTAAGTTTGGGGGTATGCTCGGTAAGCCTTTTTCCTTCGCATTCATATGTACATTTTGCATTTGCATACTTATTTTAAAACCCATAAAAATTGAAAATTTTCAAAAATTATAAAAATTAAAGTATTCAATTTTGGCCATAATTGACTTGAGTTTAACAAACAGGTTAAATAGCTAGGAACAACTAGATCCTAGACTTAGTAAATTAAAAACCCTAAAAATAACCTTTCTTAAAATTTAACGGTAGAAAGTATATGTCTTTGTAGTTTATTTAGAAATATACAAATTTTGAGTTCACTTCTTGGGCTAAGTTAAAACAAGGGAAGAGTATTGATATTTTTATTAAAGTATAAGTTTGAAAAATAATTCCTAGCTTATGTCTAAATTCTGAAAATGTATACTCTAAAATTTGCACAAACACGAACCTTGAAACTTGGAATAGTAGAAGAGACCTTGAAATGCTCTTGTCTAAAGTCCTTAGTACGTAGAAAAATAAAATAAATATACAAGTGTGAATAAAAAGATAATAAAAAAAATAAACACTGGTTTTTGTGATTACTTAAGGCTGCAAAAATAGAAAAATATTTAGCGAGGTTGCTTCATCACCTAGTGCCTTAGACCAACTGGTTTGGGAGTCACTGCTAAAGCCTTAGGTGTTACAAGACTAGGAATTACGCTTTAATATGCAAACACATCTTGTAATCGGTTGTTGGTATCTCAAGAAGTATTAACGATCGCATGAAGGATGTGTGAGCAGTTTCATCTAAAAATTCACCAATTAAGGAGTGCTTTGGACAACGGACAAGAGTATGATAGCTTGATTTGAATTTCCAAGTGTAAGGGTGATTTATACACACACGTAGGGGTATGTGATTGGGGTTTAGATAAGAGATAGGAATGAAGAATAGGACTTGTATCTTTAGTAGAGATAATAAAAATTCCTAAGTTGAGATGGAACCCTAGAAGGAAAACTTAAGAGATGCCAAAAGCTAAGTAAATTCACAAGAACATATATAATCTTAAGTTAAATGATAAGGAAGCGTGAAGAATACGGGTGGATAATTTATGAGTCAAAAATAATAGAATTCCTTATTAGAAAACCTAATTGGAAAATAAGAGTTAATAGGCTGAATTGATAGGATTTTGTGGGTAGTATCCGCTGAAAACCCTCAGGAGACAACACTCCTCCTACTAGGGACACCTAGAGGTTTAACGGCTTGTTGCACGAGCTCAGTGCAATCGCGATTCCCTGTGAAAGTGAGGTTAGGATTTTGTCGAGAATAAAACTAGGGTTGCTCGAGGACGAGCAAAAGATAAGTTTGGGGGTATTTTTTCATACTATAATTTTGCATTATTTTATTCCTCATTCTTATTCATTTTACAAATAAACAGGTGCTTTTGACCCATGTCTGCTACATAGTTGCAGGTTACAGGTTCTCGGAACAAAAACAGTGAAAAAGACAAAAGACAATACAAAAGTGAGATTACGACCAACAAGTGGAAGAATCTTGATCAAGCCTACATTTTAGAGAATAAACGAAGATCAGTTCACAAAGTACAAAGGCAGCGCAAAGTTCAAGACTTCGTCACGAAGCAACGGTAAAAGTCCACTATAATTATTCACTGTGGAGATCTGGAAGAGAACTAGAAGCCAACCTGAGAAACAAAGTGAAGAAATAAGGAGTAAACTGCAACCAGACCAAACCCTGGAAAGTCCAACACATGAGGCCTCTATACGGCCGCGGAACCGCGGCCGTGCTATACCCGTGTCGGTGCAGAAAGTTTGAGGCGCTGGCGGTGCATTGACTAGGTCTTTTTCTTAGGGGCTATTTTTGTAAAAGCAGATGTGACGCGATTCTAACCTAGGATTTCTATGAATCTACAAATAGGAACCCTAAATCTTGTATTAGGTCATGCCTCTTCTTGTGCCTCATTGTAAATCCAAATTCAGATCTGTAATTTTCTGGAATGAATGAAGAGAGCATCAATTTAGGAGTAAGTTTTCAATTCTTGCCCTAGGTAATTTCTTATCTGCCCTGGTTAAATTTAATTCCTTGCCCTAGTTAGATAGTGAGATATGTTCTTCAATTCGCTAATGAGCGAGTAGTCTCCTCGCTTGTTAGGGTTAGATTTGGGGAAGGCTTGAGAGATGAAGATCTCTCACCCCTTTCTTGCCCCTCGCATATAATTAATAGGGCTCCATGCATACATGCACACACCGCTCCCTACGGCACCCTATCCCACAAGATAGCGGTGATACCGTAGTATAAAGGCCCGGTTGAGCGTGTTTTCCATGGAGGTTAGGGTAAGGATTAAGAAAGGAAGGACAAGAACCTAGAGGAAGAAACACCGTTTCTTCTCGATGGTACTAATCCCCTTTGTTAATAATTACCATAACTCCTAAAGAGATCTTAATATGGGTATAGAAAGTGGTGAGATTTATTGACTTTCCAACCCTAACCTAAATCTAACCCTAGCAAGATTTAGATCTAGATTAATTTAGTTTTTAGATTTAATCAATCCGACACCAATCGGAATTAACTCGTAGGAACAATTAGGAAATTCACAAAATCCCTGTGGACCGGCCCGTACTCACCGGCTAGCTACCAAGCGACGTCGTTCTTGATTGCGGTTACTAAATATTCTTTGACAAAAAATGAATCAGCAGGGGAGCACTACCATTTGGTGATATTTGGCGCGGCGAATATCTAGAGGATACCGACCGTAGTCGTGAGATCGGATGATATGGGCCGATCCAGACAGACGGAGCCCAAGATATATGAGGATTTTGTGTCGCTGATGGACGCGGTTTTCCTGATCCTGGGCACTCAGATTTTCTCATGATTTTGTGTGTCGATGCTGGACACACCAACTTGTTGTTGCATTTGCATTCATGCATAACATATATGCCATGTAGTTACCTTGTGACACGGACACGAGTACTTGACCTTACACATCGGCCTATATGATTACTCATACTGCTACTCGCTGTTACTGTGTTATTACTATTATTGTATTGTACTGTATGACCTAAGAGATCGTCATACATACGATTTCTACTCGGTGATGTTTTCTACTCACGGGTTGGCAACTCACCCTGTTGTGCCACAGTTCTTGCAGGTTTAGCCGTACAGGTTTCGTAGCGGCTTCGCTGGCACACCACTTCCTTCCGAGTGATTGCTTTGGTAGGTGGGTTCACTTGTATCGTGACCACCATTATACTTTTATTGTATTTCAGTTGTATCTAATTAAAAGCTCCATCAACCAGACTATATATAATTAGTAAACTTAGAAACCACAGTTTGTATATTCTTTCGGCCTTAGAGTCGTGCTTGTGTGTTTATTATTGTTTCTGGTTTTCCTGATGATGCTTAGTTTTCTTTACTTTATTTCTGATTTTTTATCCTCACCCTTCGACGTTATATATTTATATCATTGCGTGGTTGTTTCCGCCATTTGGCGAAGAGCTAGCTCCCGTTTAGGGACGTCATTTATTATTACTTGTATTTATTTTCGGGTTAAAATATACAAAGGAGGTGCTGCCGAAATTTTCAATGACAAAACATGTTTTCAAGATAGCTACAAAACATTTTGTTTTCGTATACTATTACTTATCTTTTAAATTAAGAAGTTGTTTTCATTGTACCGTTATTTCAAAACTTCACCTCTAATATTTTCTCTAAAAGGTTTAGATTTATAGGCTTTTGGCTTACTTGAATTAGGTGGGGTCCTATAGACTTCACATGATTCAAGTGACAGTCGCGTGCTTTTACGGGTCGTGACAGAGATGGTGGAGGAGATGGGGAGAGGGAGGGTAGGGTGCTTCGTGCTGGTTTCGGATGATTTGGGGCTGTTGGAGGTCGTGAGGGAGGCTAAGATGAGGTATTTGATGGTGCTGGTGATTGAGGATGATAGAGATGGTGATGATGCTCATAAATGCGGATTCTCTTGATCAAGATACGTGGTGGATGACAAGTCTTTCACATGCACCAACCAGCTCTTTGAAATACCATGCAAAGGGGACATTCATCGGTGTCTCATCTCCGAGGTATCATTCGACCTTTGAGGAGGCCTCCTCTGAGTACATTCACTATTCGCCTAGCAACTAGCCAATAGCTCGCCTCCGAGCTATCCTACAGCCGAGCTTTCTCAGCGTCCTCGCTCGTCTTCGAGCTATTACAGAGCTGAGCTTTCTCAGCCCCCTCTCTCGTTTCCGAGCTATCACAGAGCAAAGACTTCTCATCTCACTTGTTCTTCTCCGAGCAATCTTATATCTAAGATTCCTCAGCATCCCTGTTTGGCCGGGAGCACAGAGCCCGAGCGGTCCCATAATGGCTTCGTGTATCTCGCCACGACGAGATTTCCACCGCACCACATCCCGCATCCCACGCTAGCGTATCTCACCATTAATGGGCGTATCTCGCTATTAATAGGAGTATTCCGCCATCAACGCGAACATGACACAGGTGCGTAACAGACAATGAGAATCTCACATCGGCTCGCTCTATGCGACCGCTATATAAACCCCTCTTCTAGACGACTTAGGTACGTCGAACTCAATCCAACACACCTCTATTCTATCTTTGATGGAGCTCCTTTTCGGACCTCCGTCAGATGTTGTCTTCCGTTGATCTCGCGGTGAACTTAGCTAATTATCCTTCGTTGCGTGTGGGTCTCAATGGGTTTTTAGAGGAAGAGGCGAGGTGAGGAGGTTGTTGCCGAGTACCTGCAAAGAAGTCCCTGGGTGGTTTGGTACCACCAAGGACCCTCCGACATTCAAGTTAGTGATGAGATCCGAGTAGAGTAGCAGCATAAAAGTGTAAAAAATGGCTTACTTGACCCCTCTGTGATGGGGGTTTATATAGCGGTGGCAGCACACAGCAGCAGGCGGGGGAATCTCGCCGGCAGTTACGCTCCCGACGTCACGCCCGTGTAAAGAGCGGATCGCCCACTGATGGGGATCGTGATGGCGTGGAACGTGGGACGTTGCTGGCGGAGAATCCGCGCTTGGCGAGGTTCGCGGAGCGGCGGTTGCGCCTGGGAATAGGTCGGAAGGCCGAGGAAGACATCCTCGGCAGGGGCTCGGGGACGAGCAAGGAGGCCAATTTGCGGGGGCCCCAAGCGGGGGCAAGCTTGTGTTTGCTGGTCGGGCACGGGATGGCCTGATCGGTCTCTGCGGGCCCATTCTTCTGAGTTCTGGGACATGTCACCTGCCACGCGTCACGATCTTGGGGGTCGCCAATATTGAGCACTATCATTAGCCCCCTACTCTTGTCCCGACCAGATAGTGGTCGAGTCAGGAGTGGACTGCCGGGCCTCCCGAGGTGAGATCCCTTCTATGGTTTCGTCGGGACGAGTCCTCGGGCCGTCGGTTGTCTTTTCGGCCCGCGAATCAGGGTGAGATCTTTGCATTTAAAGAAGGTGCGCCAGTTCATGCGCTCTGCAGTCGCAGCGACGGCCTACGTGTTGAGCGTCGATTAGCCGATGCGACGTGCGTAGGTCTTTAGCGTTTGATGGGACTCGGTCCAGCGCTGGGTCGCCACGTGGAACGATCGGAGCCGCTGGGCGCGAGGACCCCTTACTCTGTCATATTTTCCTCTCTCAAGCCCCAGCTGCTCGGCGCTCGTCTCTCCCCTTTCGTTTCCAAACTTTGGAGAATTTCTTTCCCAGGTTAGATGTCTTCCTCTATAGAATTAGTAGACGTTGTAGGAGTAGATGCTAGGGTCCCTTTAGATGTTTCTGAGTCTCCTCAGGGAGCAGGGGCTGGGCCCTCTTCCCGGGGCCGTGAGACGGGGGCCGCCTCCCGGGAGGAGGAGGCAAATGTGGCCCCCAGCACCTCGTGCTGGGTGAGGCATGAGGATGAGCTCACCAGCGCTCGGGCTCGCTTCCACATTCCCCCGCGCTACACGCTCCGCCTAGCCGAGGAGGGAGAGAGGGCAGACCAGGTACGGGGCAGGGAGATTGCCCTGTATTTGGAAGCTTTTTGGGGCGGAATGTGTTGCGCCACGGCAGCGCCCCGGCCGTCTTACCGAGGCCAAAATGCGGAATCAAAAATTTTCCTTACTTGGAAACTGGCGCTACCGCGGACAATAAAACCCGGATCGTTAACCATTAACCTATACTAGCTAACAAGAGATGGGAAGAGAAGTATACCGAGTGATCCGAGTCCTCCGGTCTTCTCGTCATCGTCCCGATCTCCCGCGGAAAGTCTTGTCTCCACATCGTCGCCTCCTCGCCGGAAGGGCACCACATCGCCTGCGTCTTTTACGGGCTCCCGCCTCAATACTGAGGCAACTCGGGCATGAAGCCGGCAACTCGACATGCTCAAGATATGCTGTAGATTGTGTGGTGTAGAGGCTATGTCTCATTTGGGGTTTGTTGCCATTTGAAAATGATGGAGGAAACAAGATAAGAAAAATGGTGCTTGCATTTTTCTTAACATGAAATGAGATCAAGAATGAAACTCTCATCTTCTTCTCTCTAGTATGAAAAACTTATCCTCTTAGAAAATGGTGGAGGAAAGAATATGAAGCATGAAGGGAGGTGATGGTAGGAGCACAAGTGGTGACCACATCCAAAACATCATCATCACAATCTCACATCAAACACAAATCAATCCTAATCACCTTTTACAAGAAATGATGATAGAAAAGAAAGGAATAAAAAAGATGCTTTCATAATCAAACAATTTGCATGAAAACCCTCCACAATGTGTTATTTGCAAACTTGCAAATAACACCCTCCATCGGAAAAGTCCGGCCGGGAAAGAACAAAGGAAAACCGGCCGGAACGGAATGCAAACTGGCAACTCCAGAAAACTGGTCCCGTAATAAATTACAGGAAAACCCCGATACTGTGCATACACACCCACATCTGTATTCCTACCGGATACAAATGCAATGAGACAAAATCTACACTGTACTATACTAGGATCCGGCTTAAACCAAAGCCGGCTAGTAATATCCGCCCGATCCTGATCCGTGCAATACCGCACGTATCTGATCGAACCCTGCCATATATCCATACGACCTCTAGTACAAAACTGTCCGATCCTGATCCGTGCAATACCGCACGTATCTGATCGGACCCTGCCATATCTCCATACGGCCTCTACAGCATTTCGCCCGAAAGCTTGAGTAACTGAAAGTGTGGTGGACTCTAAAGACTCGTCAATACTATGGCTGTGGATTTAACCACTAGCACGTCAGAGGTATTAGCCAATACGTGACGGGCCACCAGCTATTGACCAAAAGAGACGTCGATGAGCAAACTCATCCTGACACCCTACTGAGCCTGTCAGTGACAATATCCGTACAGTCCGGTCCGTTCGTCTATGAGTATCGCATGGCGGGCCTAGGGGGTTGGTAAAAGTCAGACCCCCAAAAGCGGTACAAGTCGTGTCGGAGTGTAGCCCAGAACGCCCTGAGATACTACTGGAATACCTACCAGTAAATCTCCTGCCTCGGCCGAGGGCTTTGCGTAATGGCTCTCCTAGACACAGCGCGACCTCACCCCCAATACCGGGAGAGATGAACCCCTGCAGATCCGCTCACTGCCTCCATGTGGCTCGGGACTATACCCAACTAAAACCTGTTTGCACGACTCCTTTGAGCCGTGGTAGGGTAGTAATCAAAGCACAGTGGGAACTCACACGAGACAAATGACGATCTCAGGTCGATGAACTAACCTGTACACATGTCACCAGGGAACTGCTATCTGACGTCTGGTATAAGACCAACTAGCATGTTCCCGGCGAGTCCTGTCCGGTGTACTCATAACCCAATGAGCACCTGTATACATCTTAGGTGAACCAACTGACACCAGTGGCTTGTGAGACCGGCCACCGCCCCTCGTCGGGGTCTCGACTGTATACACTAGTCTACTAATGGAGTATCGATGCCCTGTCTCGAAACTCCTACGACTAGGGACCTATTAAGGATGTGCTTATAGACCGCCAGCTCTCACGTATATGATCGCCATCATACTGCTGGTAGTCAAGCAAGAATCCTAGGGGCTTTATCAACGTGTAATAGCGACATGTCAGGTCACCTAAAGCAGTACACGATGATAAAGATAAACCAGATAGCATACTATCATCTTGAGTAAGACTGTCCTACCGGGATAGGTCCTCCTTCAATCATTGCAATCACGTGCCTGTGATCCAATAATTGACTCTGAGGGCACTATCTCCAACAATCTCCCACTTGCACTCAAGGCTAATTATTGCGATGTCGCATACTCACAGCCCGTGTGATACCGAACACCCAACTCCTCTACTGGTCAGTTTCACAAAGCTCGTTTGCGAAACTATTGCGTTCGAGGAATAGCCTCAGTGAGTGGATCCGCCGTGATGTTTCTTTCTATGTCTCTCTATATCTCAAGTTCGCGGAGAAAACCATCTCCCGAAATGAGCAATACCTGTCTTAGAGTATGTCTGGATATCTGATGGGACCAAGCTCATAAATGAACTCCAAATCCAAACTTCTTAGACTGTATCGATAACTGAACTTAATCAGTACCCAGCGCCATGCCTCCCTCAGTATCGCCTTGGACCACCTGTCCAAAATACTGCCCCTCGTCAGAAGGAGAAACTATAACTCTGACAGCCAATCTGCCATCCATGTCACCTTGGAAGCCTGGAATGATAATCGTCTCCTAAAAGAGGCTGTCGTTATCACATCCCTAGAACATCAACTTATGTTCTAAAACTGCTTCCGACTGTTTCTCCAGAATTGGATTAATATCAACTTATTGCATCTAGTGCAAGAACAACATCTGGTGTGGTACTTGACATCTCATGATTGACTCAATTGCCTAAGCAAGTGATCTGTCAATCATGCGTATCCCTCTCCCCTTTAGTCTGTAAGACACCTTTAGAGAGGGTGACTCCATCAACTGCAGGTACACTACCGTGCCAGGAGTCGTCCATTCTAAATACTCATAGAATGCTGTCAAGGTACCCAGATTGGGAAACTACCCAAATCTAGATCTAAAACCATAGATCTAGTAACCAGTATGTCTGATATAATGTCCAAGTCCCTTGTGGAGAAACCACTGTGTGACGACCAAAGTATAACCGATCGTAGTATAGGAATATCACTTCCTACTATGTGTATGTTATCCAAAACCCGGATATCACACCCTACTACCTTCTCAACAGATCCATCCTCTATTCTGATGACGTCAAACCTATGACTGTTGCATCAGAAATAGATGATCTATCTCCGCTATATCTGCTTTAGTCTATAAATAGACATAAGCCTGATGTCCACCAATGCTTCCGCTGCTCCCACTGACTACGACAACCCTCTGGCAGAGTCATATAGACGTGCACTTCTAAAGCTAGTTTAGAACGACGCTATACTCATCCTCCTGCCGGGTCTCGCAGCCTGGAACAACAACAATGGCAAGTGTGGGTAAACAAGAACTTCCTTGTCACCGTCCTTGAGGCTACCGGAGTACCTCTCGGGTGCCTGAAGTTACCCACCGTATCTGCGGAGTGGCCAATGGAATGTCAAATCAGATTGAATCTTTAGGTTCCTTATCAAATCTTCAGTAATCGTTTGCGGTTCTGGAATCACTTCCAGTTCTACCATACTCCCACTACTGTTTTCTGAAAAATAACCATTTCATTTAAAATGTGGCGAGTTAAGAACAATATCACTATTGATCTTCCAGATGGTAGAAAATCAACCCTCGTCATAGCCTGGGTCAACCCACAAACAGCCATTACAGAAACGCGCCTTGAGTTGTCCAGTATCTGGTTTTAATCATAAGCCGGACAACTCCCCGTACCTTAACATCGTTAAGGTATGAACTGTTCTATATCCAATATAGAACCAGAGGCACTGATTTAAATGAACCAGATTCAAATCATGCAGCTATCTCCAGTGCATGTCAACTAAATGGAAGGAGGCCGATCAGCGTTACTCAACTTAGGAATGCTTCCAATTATGAGTAACCTGAAAGAGAAGCAAGTTCTCATTACTATCAACTGAATACCATACACAAGTATCTACATCTTCGATCACCTTGAAGAATCACGATACTTGCAATACCTGGTTCTCTACTCTATTCTTATACCAATAACTCCTCAAAACTCAAGCCCTGTGTTTCTATGAAACATATGTCTAAGAACTAGAGAAGTTAAAAGTAAACAGAATATAGTATAAGGACCAACCCCTCTGTCCCAATGGACACTGGACAACATACAATACTCTGTATAAGTCCGCTGAGTCTAACAACTCTTTCACTGTGCGTCGTAGGTTGAAAACTGTACTTATGGTTAAGAAGAATTACACCGCTGTTTGATGCTCCTTACCTAACCATCCACTGATATAGGTAAATTTCATCGACATAATATCAAAAGGTATATCTCACTCTATGAAAATAGACGTACAGATATATCAATTTGAAATTGGTGCACAACAGCGGATATTCAAAACCAAATATTTGCCGACCGGCAAACAACCCAGGTGATCTCCTCAAATATCACTGATTACAACGAATCCCGATATAATGAGGATGATCACCCAATTCCCAATAACTTACTCCCACTCATCATTTGTAAAACCATACAGATGTGAGAATCAAACCTGGTAAATACATACCCTGGAGCAAGTGTCTAATCGGGAAATCAGTTTTCTTTTAACAGTACACAGTTGAAACTGAAACATTGAAATGTTTCGATAGGGTATCCTGGTATTCCTAGTAATGCATCTACCATTATCCAGATTCACAACTATAACCGTATAATTCTTTGCCACCTCTCCAAATCCCTTTATATGTCTTTAGTCATTACCTTCTGCACACCCCTTAGGCCAAATGGTTTTCTTCCTTCCCTACCGTTCGGCACCAGCCTATGGTTTGGAAGAAGACTATCCAATAAGTATAATGGGTGTACTGTCCTAATCCTAGGAACACTCGCAATGCGAGAGAAGGTGAAGAGAAAAGACGACCGAATAAACCGTATTCCTATTTCTCCTGGACCAGAATCCATCCCCGAACTGGAACAAGTTCCTTTCGAGTTCGTATATAACCATACGATGGAGTATCCAATAAACTGTGGATCTTCGTAGTGATACGGAGTGTCCTGGAGAAATACAAAGGTGATTTAGGATTGGCGAAGAAATACTTGGTTTGGTCGTGAATCTCAGTCGCAATTTACTTTGCCCTCTTACTAATCCCTTTCTTTGTCTTAACTTAATACCTTCTGCACACCATCGTTATGCTAATTGGTTTTCTTCATTCCCCACCGTTCGGCACCAGCCTAAGGTTTGGAAGAAGACTATCCAATTTGCATAATAGGTGTACTATCTCCTAAACCAAGGAGTACTCGCAATGAGAGAGGGTGAAAAGAAAAGACAACTGAATAGTCCTATTCGTTTTCTCCAGAACCGGAAACCATCCTCGAAGTCCTTCGAGTTCGTATATAACCATACGATGGTTTTGTCCAATGGAAGTGGACGTTCGTAGTAATACGGGGTGTCCTGGAGAAAAGGGTAAAAGTAGGAGTGGCAATGAGGTTTGCAACTCTGACAATCCAAAAGCCAGTGTTAAGAAGGTTCGGTCAACTTGGTCACTGAGTCATAGTCCAGGGTCGGGTCAATGGTCGCTTCCAAAGAGAGAGAGAAAAGAAACACTCAGCGTGCACTCTAACCTAGATCAGAATGGTTATCACTTTATCTAATCTGGAAACCTCCCACTGTAACCTCAAATTCTTCCCCAAACCTGAAAGAAGAATTAGTCGGGGTCACCCGAGGAGTAAACCAACTCATCAGTGGGAATCGGGATCCAACTATCATCGCATGATAACATGACGGAATCCACTCACGTCACCACACTCCAGAAGGTATGCGCATGTCTGGCAAGTTTCAGTTCTTTTGAAACTCCCGATGTGATTTTTACCCCAAGCGGTTTATGACCTTGACTAGGTCAACAAACCACAAACCGCCAGTCAAGTTCAACCCGTCATTATTCTGGATTGCATTAAACCCACCCGTACGTGCCCTTGACTAGGTCAACAAGGCCGCACGACTGTCTTAACCAATCCTACTTATGCAACAAACAAGTACCACTTAGCTACCGAACACTACGTCTTGACTAGATCAACAAACGCAGCATGAATACTAAATAATACCTGTAGGAAATGACGGAGGGCTACGGCTGGTTTTTGGCGAAAAACCTTTAACGTAATGAACTTGATATCGTTGAAGGAACTGCATAACTTTTTATAAAAATATAGTGACGAAAACCTTTGCTAAAGAGGTCACTCCCGGTGAAGGGATCTCGGCTCTTTCCCCGTAGAATGAGGTGCAGGATATTCTAACTGAATACCACGATGCAAAGCAAAAGTAATCGGCTATAGTGAAGTTAATGCCCTGACGCAAACTTCTGTCTAAGGGGTCACTCCCGGTGAAGGGATCTCGGCCCTTGCCTCGTCGACTGAGGAGCAGGATATTCCAAATGAATACCACGATGCAAAACAAAAGTGAACATCCTTGCAATAACAGCTTTTTGAAAAATGTTCCAACAACATCAGAATAGGTTTGTTTTAACTTGCATTGATCCGAATCAACGCAGTCCCATCAATTGATCACACCACAAAGAACGAAAATATACTGACGTACGTATATGCCATCCGCATTCGCCACTAGGTCCCATCATCACCCGTTAGGTTAGCTAACTAACGGCAGAGCGGGGACTGGACTAGCGCGGGTGAAAAACATATACAACATCTACTAATATATATACCAATATATTATATTCGCTCAAGGCGTGATAAAATGCAACATCACAGAAATATGCAGCATCACAGAACAATACAGATATCTGGAAGCCCCGGGTTTCACAGAGCCGCTGCTGAAACCCGACGTTCCCTTGGTCGTGTGGATAGCCTGCGCAATGAAAACCTAGACCCCTACGGGCGCGGCAAGTCACCCGCCAAAACCTGAAGCGAGGCAGCCCCCTTCAGCACCGTGAATGGACCACCCAGCACTTCACGGAATTCGGTAACTTAGGCACCCCTCCTGGGTCAACCTGTACCCCCTATGAGTGCGGCGAATAGCCCGCCAATTCCAGACTGAAGCCCCCTCCGTCTCAATGCCCTGAGATGCGGGCCCATTGCCCTCAAGAACCCGGCTATCCGTGCACCCCTCCGTGGGGTAACCCTAGTACAGAAAGTAAAATACACATACAACGGGTACATCGACCGCAACCAGGTCGTGCCCCAAAAGAATAATACAAACAGGCAGTGACGGCAGTTCACATGTCGGACGCTCGCCCCGCAACAACAAATGTACATAATACAACAAAACTGTACTAGCATTGCATCCAGGCTATCCCCCACGACCGATCCGCAACAACACAGCATAAACATAGAACATCAACGTGAAAAGTCACGTTCGCAAATCCGTCTAACCGGGCTATAGCAGTTAGACAGGATTTACCGATCAAGTGACATTCACGGTCGCAGATATAATGTAAATACTGTGAAATAATGTGTTTAAAATATCCAATCGATCAAAAATTAACAAGTGGGCCCCCAAGTAATACTGTAGCACTCACAGAAATTCTGGGCCCAAGTTTAATGTTCCAAAACCCCTATTTCCCTGTAAAAAGATCACTGTGAAAAATTGGTCCAGTGAACACACTGAACTGCGGCGGAACCGCGGCGCCAAGGGGGTTTGGCCGCAGTTCCGCGGCGGTTCTACAGTAACACTCATCCAAATTTTCCCAGATGTCTTATAATTTCATGTACATCAGTTTTCTACAACCTGAAAAATTTTTAGAGCCCGGAAAAAATCGACAGAAAACTGATGCAAGCAAAACTTGGTTTTTGGAATTTTGGTCGATCGGATAAGTAAAACACATTAGAACAAGCTAGACAAGGTTAATGGCGTGACTCTGATACCATGTTGCGCCACGGCAGCGCCCCGGCCGTCTTACCGAGGCCAAAATGCGGAATCAAAAATTTTCCTTACTTGGAAACTGGCGCTACCGCGGACAATAAAACCCGGATCGTTAACCATTAACCTATACTAGCTAACAAGAGATGGGAAGAGAAGTATACCGAGTGATCCGAGTCCTCCGGTCTTCTCGTCATCGTCCCGATCTCCCGTGGAAAGTCTTGTCTCCACATCGTCGCCTCCTCACCGGAAGGGCACCACATCGCCTGCGTCTTTTACGGGCTCCCGTCTCAATACTGAGGCAACTCGGGCATGAAGCCGGCAACTCGACATGCTCAAGATATGCTGTAGATTGTGTGGTGTAGAGGCTATGTCTCATTTGGGGTTTGTTGCCATTTGAAAATGATGGAGGAAACAAGATAAGAAAAATGGTGCTTGCATTTTTCTTAACATGAAATGAGATCAAGAATGAAACTCTCATCTTCTTCTCTCTAGTATGAAAAACTTATCCTCTTAGAAAATGGTGGAGGAAAGAATATGAAGCATGAAGGGAGGTGATGGTAGGAGCACAAGTGGTGACCACATCCAAAACATCATCATCACAATCTCACATCAAACACAAATCAATCCTAATCACCTTTTACAAGAAATGATGATAGAAAAGAAAGGAATAAAAAAGATGCTTTCATAATCAAACAATTTGCATGAAAACCCTCCACAATGTGTTATTTGCAAACTTGCAAATAACACCCTCCATCGGAAAAGTCCGGCCGGGAAAGAACAAAGGAAAACCGGCCGGAACGGAATGCAAACTGGCAACTCCAGAAAACTGGTCCCGTAATAAATTACAGGAAAACCCCGATACTGTGCATACACACCCACATCTGTATTCCTACCGGATACAAATGCAATGAGACAAAATCTACACTGTACTATACTAGGATCCGGCTTAAACCAAAGCCGGCTAGTAATATCCGCCCGATCCTGATCCGTGCAATACCGCACGTATCTGATCGAACCCTGCCATATATCCATACGACCTCTAGTACAAAACTATCCGATCCTGATCCGTGCAATACCGCACGTATCTGATCGGACTCTGCCATATCTCCATACGGCCTCTACAGCGTTTCGCCCGAAAGCTTGAGTAACTGAAAGTGTGGTGGACTCTAAAGACTCGTCAATACTATGGCTGTGGATTTAACCACTAGCACGTCAGAGGTATTAGCCAATACGTGACGGGCCACCAGCTATTGACCAAAAGAGACGTCGATGAGCGAACTCATCCTGACACCCTACTGAGCCTGTCAGTGACAATATCCGTACAGTCCGGTCCGTTCGTCTATGAGTATCGCATGGCGGGCCTAGGGGGTTGGTAAAAGTCAGACCCCCAAAAGCGGTACAAGTCGTGTCGGAGTGTAGCCCAGAACGCCCTGAGATACTACTGGAATACCTACCAGTAAATCTCCTGCCTCGGCCGAGGGCTTTGCGTAATGGCTCTCCTAGACACAGCGCGACCTCACCCCCAATACCGGGAGAGACGAACCCCTGCAGATCCGCTCACTGCCTCCATGTGGCTCGGGACTGTACCCAACTAAAACCTGTTTGCACGACTCCTTTGAGCCGTGGTAGGGTAGTAATCAAAGCACAGTGGGAACTCACACGAGACAAATGACGATCTCAGGTCGATGAACTAACCTGTACACATGTCACCAGGGAACTGCTATCTGACGTCTGGTATAAGACCAACTAGCATGTTCCCGGCGAGTCCTGTCCGGTGTACTCATAACCCAATGAGCACCTGTATACATCTTAGGTGAACCAACTGACACCAGTGGCTTGTGAGACCGGCCACCGCCCCTCGTCGGGGTCTCAACTGTATACACTAGTCTACTAATGGAGTATCGATGCCCTGTCTTGAAACTCCTACGACTAGGGACCTATTAAGGATGTGCTTATAGACCGCCAGCTCTCACGTATATGATCGCCATCATACTGCTGGTAGTCAAGCAAGAATCCTAGGGGCTTTATCAACGTGTAATAGCGACATGTCAGGTCACCTAAAGCAGTACACGATGATAAAGATAAACCAGATAGCATACTATCATCTTGAGTAAGACTGTCCTACCGGGATAGGTCCTCCTTCAATCATTGCAATCACGTGCCTGTGATCCAATAATTGACTCTGAGGGCACTATCTCCAACAGAATGCGCCTGCCCTTCTCTCCTGAGGTCATCGCCGCTCTGAATTTCTTCGGCTTGGCCCCCGGCCAGTTAGTGCCGAACGCATGGAGGATCCTCCTTGGGTTCTTGATTCGCCTGAGGCTGCAGGCGGTTCCTTTCAGTCTCTCCCTTCTTGATTCCTCCCTCGCTTTCAAGAGTCACCCTGGCGGTCGAGCCGGCGACCCAAGATGGGTTTACTTTACTTTTAAAAAGCGGCCCGGGGTCGCTGCCGGGACCGAGGTCGTGGCCCTGCCCTCCTCCATTCATGATTGGAAAAGGAAATTTTTCTTCCTTTTCCCTCCCGAGGGCGAGGACTGGCCGGTGCCTACCAAGTGGTCGAGGGAGAAGTGTCTGCCGGGGAACCTGTCCGATGACCCCGCCGCGGTGAGAGTGGCGTCATGGGATCCCGTCCCTTGACATGATGTGCTGCTATTCGAGAAGGTTTTGAGCTGGGCCGGGCTTAGCCCCATCGAGTTCGTCGATAAGTTAGGCTTGCTTTTTGGGTTTACATTTTACTCGTGTTGCTGATCTGTTGGGTGTTCATTTCATGCGAGATCCATGGATTTTGGCTCTCTCCGAGATGCTATGCGCCAGCCGAGGCAGCCGGCTAGGACCGAGGGCGCCAGCTCCTCTCGGCCGCAGCCCACTCCGGCTCCTACTGCCCCGGAGCCGGCACCTCGAGGACGCCCGGTAGCAGATCCCGCCCTAGGCCCCAGCAGAGCATCAGGTCGGAAGCGGGCCCTAATTCTGGAGGACACGGCCTCGGAAGAGGAGATCGACTCTCCCTTAGAGCCGCTTAAGAAGAGTTTTCGGAGACCTTCCCGGGGCCGGTCCTCGCCGACCGTAGTGGAGGAAGGGGACTCCGGTTCGCGGTGCCGTCGGGGCTGTTGGTCGCGGACAGCCTCCTGCATGAAATAGAGACCTCGGCCGGGGGTCGAGTTCCCGGAGGGACCCTCAGGGCCCAGCTGGCGTCGATCGCTCAGGAGTCCGTGCAGGTAAGCCCCCAGTTCATCGTGAGGTTTGGTACCCTTTTCTATTTTCTGACCTTTTTGTGTCTTCCCAGGTTCTCCAGCACGTGGCCCTTGCCCTCCGCATAGAGACTAAGATGGTATCCCCAGCGTTGGAGGCTGAGGGTCAGCTCGCCTCGCTGCAAGAAAGCTCCAGGCGAGAGCAGGAGGCGATGTCGGCGAAGATCGCCGCCCTCGAGGGCGAGGTGGTCGCCGGGAAGAAGGAGGTCGCCCGGCATCGCGAGGCTGCCGTGATCGCCGAGGGCAAGTTCGAGGACTCCCAGGCGCTTGCTGGCAACCTGAAGAGGATGGTGAAGGCCCTCCGAAAGGAGCTGGGGGCGGCGGCAGAGGCGTTTAAGTCGGCTGAATCGAGGGCCATGGCGAGCTACAAGGGGTCGAAGGATTTTTACAACGACCTGGCCGTGGCCACGACCTGCATTTGGCACGACGCCCTCGATTCCGTCAAGTCCCGGATGCCGGGTTTCGATGACGCGGATCTCCGGGGAGAGTTCCCCCTCGTGGGCACCGACGAACAAGTGGCAGAAGTTCCCGGCGAGGAGGCGGCCGAGGACCCAGCGCATCAAGTGGTGGAGGTCGAGGACCCCGGGATCGCGCCCGGCCCCGAGGTGTAGGGCCCCCGTTCTCCCATCTTCAATTTGTTTTTCTTTTGAATTTTGTAAGGCTAGGGAGCCCAAAAAATACCCTTTGTAAAAAAAACTTTTGTCTTTGGCAGTAGTAATGAAGTTTCTTTTTTCCTCAGCTCCATAGAATTGCGTTCTGCATTTTGTTTGTGAAGAATGCTCGTGGAATATCTTTTATCTTGTGTCGTTGTGCTTTTACGTCAGGTTGGCCATCTGTCTAGCTATTGTCCGTTGAGTTGTCTGCGATCACTTGCCGACGAGCGCTTCTGAGGAGGTATCTCCCTGGGCCCCGGAGTCGAGGGAAGATCGTTCAGGCTTGGACAGACCTGACGCCCCGGGTTGACCGGGCAAGGTAGCCGCCTTGTCACCCCTTGCAAAGGCTTGTTGCTTCCTGGCACGGTGGTAGGGGAGTTGCCCCCGAAGGACGGCCGAGCAAGGTAGCTGCTCGGCGGCCTCCGGCCGAGGGCTTCGACCTCTGGCGTCGTGGGTAGGCGACTACCAGCCGGAGTTTTTACCGAGCAGGGTAGCTGCTCGGTTGCCTCTTGCGAGGGCTTTGATCCTTCAGGACGGTTGTGGTAGGAAGCTACCAGCCGGGGATAGCCGAGCGAGGGCCCGACTGCCTCCGGGAGGACTTTGGTCCTTGGCACGGGAAGAGCTATAGGGCTGTAAGAAGCCTACCAAGGACTCTTGGCCGGGCAGGGTTACTGTCCGGTACCTCTTGGCGAAGGCTTACGTCCTGAAAGATAGCCGAGCGAGGGAACCTCGGGCTCGATTGCCTCTGGGAGGGCTTTTTGATCCTCAGCGTTGTGGCAGGAAAGCTGCCCGCCGGGGATAGCCGAGCGAGGGGACCTCGGGCTCGACTGCCTTTGGGAGGGCTTTTAGATCCCCGGCGTCATGGGTAGGCGACTACCAGCCGGAGTTTTTACCGAGCAGGGTAGCTGCTCAGTTGCCTCTTACGAGGGCTTTGATCCTTCAGGACGGGGACCGAGCAGGGTTACTTCCCAGTGCCTCTTGGCGAGGGCTTTGATCCCTGTCGGTTGTGGTAGGAAGCTACCAGCCGGGGATAGCCGAGCGAGGACCCGACTGCCTCTGGGAGGACTTTGGTCCTTGGCGCGGGAAGAGCTATAGGGCTGTAAGAAGCCTACCAAGGACCCTTCGCCGGGCAGTGTTACTGTCCGGTGCCTCTTGGCGAGGGCTTTTGTCCTGAAAGATAGCCAAGCGAGGGAACCTCGGGCTCGACTGCCTTTAAGAGGGATTTTTGATCCCCGGCGTTGTGGCAGGGATGCTGCCCGCTGGGGATAGCCGAGCGAGGGGACCTCGGGCTCGACTGCCTCTGAGAGGGCTTTTTGATCCCCGGCGTTGTGGCAGGGAAGCTGCCCGCTGGGGACGACCGAGCAGGGAAGCTGCTGGGCTGAATCTTGTCGTGGTGTGTACCGACCATTCAGCTGCAGGTGTGGGGAATAGGATTGGTCAGGGCGACGACGCGCGTGGCTGGCCTATTGAATGCGGGGGAAGGTGAAGCGCTAGGGGCACGTCGCCTCGATTCCACCGGAGGAGGCTCGATGGTTGCCGCATGGCAGCGACTCCCTGGGTGAAAGCGTGCGACGGTTGGCTGCGCAGTGGGCTATATAAGGCTGAAGGAGTACTGGTCCTTTCATCCTTCATAAACAAGTCGCCGAGAATGCAGGACTTCCCGTTCACCATCCCCGACATCGTCCGCTTCGAAGACGAGTACCTCTATGACCCGTACAGCACCGAGGACACGGTGCAGCTGGTCTACGGGAGTATCGAGGACCATTTCGGCCGGCTGCCCCCCGACGCTCCTCCCTCCTGCAGCTGCTGATGTACTCCATCTGGAGGGCATCGCCGGGGCTTTACAACCCCCTGTCTGAGCTGCTCTTCGACGAGGCCGTGGGCAAGCTGCGGTCTTTGAGGCGATTAGGCTTAATCTCCGCGAACCGGCTGGCCCGCTCAGAGGCGCTCATCCGTGAATGCCACGAGCTGAGGCTCGGGGTTGACGTCCGTGGGGGGAACTAGGGACAGAGGTTAGAACTGGCGAGGCCCCGGCTGGCAGAGATTTTTACCGAGTACCACGAGCAGTGCTCGCTGCACCCCTTTCCCCCTCTATTGTAATCTTCTTTTCTTTTTGCATGTACGGCTGAGGAGCCCATAATACCCTTTGAATAAACAAAGCTTTTTTTCCTTTTTCGCAATGCTCCATTGATCTTTATTAAATTAACAATAGATCTTAGGAAGAATTTACATTGCTTAAAAAAAGGGTACATGCTAGAAGATGACTTTATTAGCTGGGGCTGAGCTCCCCGAAGGGCTGTCTGCCCCCGCGCTTGGCTAAGGCATGGGGCTCCCTGAGCTCCGGGTTGGCCGTCCGCTAAAACAAGCATGATCTGACTAACGGTCAAGTCGGCGGGAGGGCGATGCTGCTCCTGCTCGCGGTCGGTCTGCCGCTTGTCTCTTAGGTAGGCGGCGAGGTGCCCAGACCGGATGAGCTCTTCGATGTAGTCCCTCAGTTGTTTGCAGTCCTCCATGGCGTGGCCCAGTACCCGGTGGAAAACGCAGTAGGGGCCCCAGGTTCGCTTTGCGGCTTGACGTGGGACCGGAGGGAACTTGAAGAACCCCTCGTTCTTGGCCTCCTCCAGCAGCACCGCGAGGGAGACGTTGAGGGGGGTATACTCCTGGAACTTCGGGTGGTAGGGCTGCTGACGCTCCGGCCTCTCTTCCCGAGCCCTCTTCTTCTGGTCGGGCCGTTCTGCCCGGGGAAGGTTAGCGTTCACCTCGGATTCCAGCTGCACCTCGCGCTCTGTCCACGCCTTGACCTCGGCCATGGTCTTAGGTTGTGCCAGCGCGAAGGAGCGTAACCATTCCTTGTGCCTCAGGCCGGACCTGAGTGTCGTTATGACGGTTTCGTCTCGGTGCTCGGGCACCTCGAGGAGGGCGTTGTAGAAACGGGTAATGTATGCCTTGAACATTTCCTTGTCCCCACTCTTAACCGTGAAGAGATAGTCGACCGTGCGCTTCTGTCGACGGTTCCCCACGAAATGGGCGAGGAACTGAGTAGCCAGCTCGTCGAGGGTCGAGATCGAGTGGGGCTCGAGCCCCCGGAACCAGTCCCGACCTGCGCGGATGAGGGTGGCCGGGAAGGCCCTGCACTGGGCGGCGTCGGAGTGATCCTGGAAGCTCATCCCCGCGGTGAAAGCGTCCAAGTGGTCCTTCGGGTCGGTTTTCCCGTCGAACAGAGAGACCTTTGGGGGCTTGTTGCACGAGTAAACGTGGACGGCGAGCAGTTCCTCGGTGAACGGCTTCGTGAGCGAATCGGAGGCGTACTTAGCTCCGTCACTCGAGAGGTGAGCTTCTCGGCGCATGCCCTCGATCTTCCTCTCGAGGGCGTCGAGCCGACTGTGGTACCCCGGGGAATCGGCGCCTCCGGATCTCTGGCCCCCGCTGTGGGTGACCTGCGTCTGGGAGCGTCCCCGATTCTTCTCAATGAGATGCCTTAGGTCCCGGGGTGAGGTAGCTCTTGAGCCGCCTGGGCAGACCTCTTCTGTGCAGCCCCGCCGATGGTGGTCTGGCCGACCACGCCCGTAGACAGGCGAGGTGACTGACGTCTCCTCAGGGGGATAGGGGTCACGAGGAGGCTCGAGGCGAGGCGCCCTGGCGGTGGATCTCGGTGTCGAGCCCTGGGGCGCCCAACGGGCTTCAGGGAGCACCGGTTCGAGAGACCGGCGACCAGGGGATGCGGCTTGTTGGGTGCGGACAAGGGCCTCCACGAGGGATTGCAGGCGATCTATCCGGCCTGTGAGGACGTTGATGACCGTAGCGGAAGGAAGTTCATCCCCGCCTTCAGTGAGTGGAGGACGGTGGCTGGTACCGGGATCTCCAGGATGGTCGTCTGGCATGAAGGTGGAGATAGGAAGGCCAACTTTGTATTTTGTGGAGTTATGTTTCCCACAGACGGCGCCAACTGATGGAGCTTCTTTTTGGACCCCCGTCAGATGTTATCTCCCGTTGATCTCGCGGTGAACTTAGCTGATTATCCTTCGTTGCGTGTGGGTCTCAATGGGTTTTTAGAGGAAGAGGCGAGGTGAGGAGGTCGTTGCCGAGTACCTGCAAAGAAGTCCCTGGGTGGTTTGGTACCACCAAGGACCCTCCGATGCTCAAGTTAGTGATGAGATCCGAGCAGAGTAGCGCCATAAAAGTGTAAAAAAATGGCTTACTTGACCCCTCTGTGATGGGGGTTTATATAGCGGCGGCAGCACACAGCAGCAGGCGGGGGAATCTCGCCGGTAGTTACGCTCCCGACGTCACGCCCGCGTAAAGAGCAGATCGCCCACTGATGGGGATCGTGATGACGTGGAACGTAGGACGTTGCTGGCGGAGAATCCGCGCTTGGCGAGGTTCGCGGAGCGGCGGTTGCGCCTGGGAATGGGTCGGAAGGCCGAGGAAGACATCCTCGGCAGGGGCTCGGGGACGAGCAAAGAGGCCGAGGAGTCTTAGTCCTGTGGTAGCTCGGGAGCGAGCTGAGAGGCCGAGGAGGCCAATTTGCGGGGGCCCCAAGCGGGGGCAAGCTTGTGTTTGCTGGTCGGGCACGGGGTGGCCTGATCGGTCTCTGTGGGCCCATTCTTCTGAGTTATGGGACACGTCACCTGCCACGCGTCACGATCTTGGGGGTCGCCAATATCGAGCACTATCAGTCTTAATATTTCTCGGCACTTACTTGATTGTCGGAGGGTCCTACGGTGGTTTCCCATTCCGGGACTTCCCTTACAAGTAGTTCAATGTCAACTGCATCCAACAACCTATTGAGATCCACACATTCAATCCTCATACCCAATCTCAACCGTTCAGCCCATTTGCAGCAGAATCAACGGAGAACAATATCTGAGGGAGATTTCGATCTCCATCAGGTTCAAATGCTGCAAAGGTGTCTCGGTTTTTGCCCAACAAACAGGAAATCGATCAAGTTTAAAAGCCTATACTTTTATCTAAAGTTTTTTTAACACAATTGGTTTCCTAGTGGATTACTTTGGATACGTGCTTTTTATCCTTGCTTTAAATTTCTCTCTCCTTTCTTTCCTCCAAATTTCTTTCCTAAATCTTCCATTCAACTTTATATAATAAGAAAAAAATAAAGACTGGATTTTGGCAAAAAGAAAAATTTGAAGAGGTTTCAATATTTTTGCCTACATAAAAAGAACCAAAATCATGGAAAATTCTATGGTGTGCCGGCCGTATATATCCGGTTATGAAAGAGAAAGAAATAAGAACATGAATCCCACCAAGCTGCTCGAAAAGCGTCCGAAATTCTCCATCCCTTTCCATCTACTCGGATGTAATACACTCGGCAAACTGAAAAATTCCTTGAAAATCATTATCTAAGAAGGGGACAAAAAAAGAAGCAAAGGAAGAAAGAAAAGATAAAGATAAAGATGGTCACACCAATCCAACAACTTGACACGTTTGAGGCTTAGGGTGGGGCCCAATGGGGCAGCTAAAAGATCGGACATTAGGGCAACTTGCGGGCTATGGAGCTACGTGTACGTTTCCCTGGAGCACGGGTGACGTCAGCAAGTAAGTGGGGGAGATCTGGTTTCAGATCTCCTGTCGGAGGCTTTAGGCTACGTGTCAAGGCCAGTAACGAACCACGGTACGAGGCCATACATGCATTATTGATCAGCACGTGCTGTTCGTGTGACCGTTAATATTATACAGGCTAGGATTTTGCAACCGCAATCCCCGTGGAAGTCAGAAAGATGCTAGACTGGTTGGGAATCTTCCCCCCTATCCTAAAAAAAAAAATCTCGTATTTAACGTCCAAGCACGCAAAATAACGGATCCATAAGAATAAGAAATCAACACAAAGAGTTTTTAACGTGATTCGACCGACCGGCCTACACCACTGGACAAACATGAGAATTTCATTGATAAAAGAAAGAGTACAGCCGACACACTATCTTCTTCTTGATTTGATCATTTAAATACACTAGGACCTCTCAAATCTAGATTAGAACGCTAATCTTTAAATGAAGATGAAGTTTATGAGATCTCACGCATCTCAACTCTCTCTCGCACCTCCTCTCCTTTCATTTGATACAACCCTCATAAACTTAGAGATTATATCTTTCTTGCCTTAGTTTTAGCCTTAGTCCTTGTGCCAATGCCTTCACATTTGCCTTTGCCCGCCTGGGCTTTGCCTTGCTGCGCTTGGGCTTTGTCTTGCTGTGCCCTTGTTGTGCTAAATCCTTCTTGATGAAAACATCTCATAGAATAAGCACTTCTTATAATTAGATTAGGATTAATATAAATCTCCTTTATTCTTATCTAATAGAATATTTTCTCTTATCTAAATCTATATTTTAATAAAAGACTTATCTTAATTCTATCTATAATTAACAACTAACTAATGAAATTTAAACTAATCTGTGACTTATTTTCTTTATACTGTTTTATTTACATGTGTTTGGTTGCATATTTCAATTTATAGCATTTTTAAAATTTCAAAATAGAAGGGGTTAAAATATAGATGTGAGGAAAATACAAGACATCCAGAAGTTATAACAATTTGGAGGGTTATATGTAAGTCCTTTTTTCTCATTTTAGAGAGAGAAGGATGATGTGGATACCCTTCACAAATAAATTGAGGATTTTCTTTTCTTTTTCATTTTTGGTGGATTTATTTTTATTTTTTATGTTTTGAAAAAAGAAGATGACATGTGGCCAACTTTACCTACCAATACGGTAGAATTCAGATAGGCTACCAGGTTGGTGATTGATATAAATGTGGGTACAAAAAATACAAGTTTCAAAATTATGCTTTTGTTCCCATTTTATAACTAATAACCAACATGGCAGCCTATAAAGAATCCGAGAGATTGGTAAATTAAAGTATTTCTTCCTTAAGTTTAAGTTACAATAGTCGAGATTTTTTTTGTCATAGCTAACGCAAAAAACCTAGATTTTCATATATTAAATTAAAATATGCTTACAAAAGGTTGTGATAGAAGCAATTTCAAGAGAATGGCTTAAAATCGAACTTTTTTAAAAATAAAGATAATGTATTCCAATTTCAAACAAATGGTCTATTACCAAAATCCTTGCTAACAAAAAAATTAGTCATTAGCCATCCTAAAGGGAGCGGTTAAATGTTATACTTACACTAATTAGTGTGTTATTTTTCTATCATTGGTGTATTATACTTAAACTAACTAATGGAGAAAATTCCAAATGCGAATGAAGAAGACAGATTACCCGATATACCAAAATACAATACATCTGAGCCCAAGAAAAATATAAGATACCTGGCGACGAGCAAATACAAAAAAGAAAGACGAAAAAGATTAAAAAAAAAAAGGTTTAAACAGCCTTCAAATTGTTTGGGATACCTTTTTCTGCCTCTTTAATAATTGGACATGCTTGATATATGACTAGGACATAATTTTTCTCCCACAAGTCACAACCAAAGGACAGGGACGCAAGGGATCCGGTATTTGTTGCAGTGTTACCCATTCTGTATATGCGGTTGTCATTGATGGATTCAAATATGGATTACAAATAGTTACCATAAATGAAAGTTAGGGTCTACATTTGGTAAAAACAGAATACAAATACAGATATGGAATAAATATTGAAAAAAAAATATCCAAGAAAGCCAAACATTACTATTTTTTTATATGAAATACAATTATGGAACGGATATCAATGCTACTATATCGGTATTCGATAGCTTTTGGGAAATGCTAGGATACAAATAGTCATTCATCCTGAGAGCCAGGATTGAACTCCCAATAAGATACATAGGTGCATTACTTATAGCTTCTTTGTTCGTACACAAAGCAGATTCGGAATTTCTTTTATTCTAAGCATAACTTGGATCCATGCGTTTCATATTAACCTGAAGTTCGCTCCCAGCAATATTGCCATCCCTACCCTATCACATCAATCTCACAAGCCTCTTATCCATTCTCGTTCGATCATTGCGGGGAGCAAGTGAAAATAGAAACTCATATTGGGTTTAAGGAAAATCAGACTTGAACTGATGATTTCCACCACGTCAAGGTATTGTTGAATAGAGCATCTACCTTGCATAGATTGGACATACGGGCGTTCCAACCCATTTTAGTGGGAGGACACGCTATTTGTTTACTCCCATTAGTTTGTAAGGGCTTCAGTACAAACTTTGATGGGGGACCAAATGGTTGTTCCTGTATCTTTATCTTTAGAAGCTCAAGCTGAGACCCGTTTACTTATGTTTTCTCATATGAATCTCTTGTCAAAAAGATGTAATACGGGTATGGAGTAATTTCGTATCTATTTATACATCCTTGCCAAACGGGCACCATGTGGCAAGGCTTCCGGCCATACCTCATATCAACTCCTTTTCTAATATATCTATTTACCCATATCATTGATGTAATTTTAGGCATCCCTTATTTTCACAAAGTCGTTTTAGAAAATATTCGAATTATAATTTCTAAGAGATGTAGAATTTTCATCATAATATATTTAAGTTATGAACTGAAGAATGTTACAATGCTATCAGATATATATTTAATTAGGTGTTTGCTACAGTAAAGTGTCATAAACGAAATATACTTGTAACTTTTACATCCGAACTTTTGCTTTTACTTCGAACCCTCAAGAGAGGAAGATGACTTGGTTTCGGATACTACATGGCACAGTGAAAGATGCTTGGATGAAAGAACTAGACACGAGAGGACAGCAACGAGCAATCTAGCCTCAAAGGCCAGCCAGAATCCTCAACCTCCAAAACGAATTCAATGGTTTATTTGGACTGATCAATCATAAGGTATCGACATCGGCTAGGATGCAGAATTTGAAGTAAGGAAGCAATATCATCCATGCACTGCATATTCAACTCCATTGCGGGCAAGCTGAAAATTCAGGAATTCCTTTCGAGATGAAGATTGTGGCGAACATAAAGGAAGCAACACATAAGAAAAGCGAAAATCACGCATAATCTTAAAACAATCTTAAAAAACATAAAAATTCAAAAATGGTTTCTACAAACATACTCAACTCAATAGAACAGTTGAAATCCAATCGAGTCGGTCATCAATCAAAAGCATATTTAAAGATAGCAGATGCTAAGTTTTTTTCTAAAATCCAGGAACAAGTCTGAGGACTACAAAACCAAGGTAAAACTCAAGTAGATGAGAACAAATACTCCTACATTCCTTTAATATTTCAAAGGGGCTAGAATCTCGAGTTGGGAGCCAAGCTTTTCTTCTGCAGCCTTCTCTGCCTTGACCCGAAGCTTCGCCAGCTGCTTCTTTCGCTCATGAGAGACTTGTGCCCTCTGCTTTCTCTTTTCCTCCAACTCCTGCATTCGTGCAGATCAAATAAAAATTATATACCAAGATATTGATTGGTTACAAAATGATGTGCAATCACAGCTTGGTTTTCAGAGAACTGAACATGTTCATATCACTTGTACTGCTAATCTCATGTAGAAACATAGATAAATTGGATAATTCCAGGGCACAGATGGTTGTATATTTGATGTGAAACTAATTAATCATTTGAAGATGCAGAAAGCTTATTTTATGCAATATGAACCATGAACCTTCCCACGTTGTATGTTCATTTTATCTTTCGAAAGATTTCCGGAATTTGGCTCAGTAAAAGGATTTTTCTAAATCATTCAATAACATAAATTGATTGAGACTGCAACACAGCCTTTTTCATTCTGAAAATGAAGGTGAATTGTACTTGCCACCCGATATTATCAATAAGAGAATTTGAATTTTGAACAAAGAGCTTCAGCATAATTAAGTTTGGTTCAACTCAAATTTAAGCTCGACTCATGAAAAAGGTTTGATAAGTGGAAACAAGCTCGGATTCTAAGTTCAAACTGATTATATAGGATCTTCAAATTGCTTTTTATTGAGTTAGTTTCCAGTATAATAAATAAATTATATTAGAACCACTAGTTAAACAAAACTAGATTATATGTTAAAGGAATGGTTTGGTAAAAGTCAAGGACAGGTTTGAGGCAAAAAGTGACTTTTAACTCACAAAAATAAATTTTATGTACTCTAACTCACAGAGTAGCTTCTGTGTCAGGTTGTTCCACTGGATATAGCCTCCTATAACTATTTGCTATAAGTAGATATATAAAAATTACTTCAATACATTCCTGTAATACCGGATAGCCTTGAACCTTTAACAAAACAATACCTTTAGGAGTGAGACATACTGTCCTGTAACTAGGAGTTTCTTATTTTAACCTCTAAACTTGTACATTGTTAAGATACACAAAAGATATAACCAATAAATTATTTACGAATACTTAGCATGCCAAAACAATAACTATTTAAATACCAGCGGCTAATATTAGCTTGAGTGCATAATAGTAACTGTTGATTGAGTTTCAATAAATATTCCACACTATTCTGGCTGGCATCTACCAGAGAACACACTCCCGCACATGTGTGAATATAAAATAGACGAGAAGTTAAGATAACTAATATGGGGACACACAAGCGCGCGCGCACACAAACTAGCATGGAGACACACACACACACACACACGAGATAACATCTTTAGGTTGCAAGATGAGAAAATTATCAAGGTATGTTGGATTGAATATAGGTAGATGTGTACTAGTTACTGCTCAGAGTTAATTTATAGTTAAATTGGGTTAAAATGGGGAATGCAATTAAACCTAACAATAACAGCCATCACGAATTAACTAAATAGAAATATGCACAAATAATAATATTCACAAACTACTTACATTAACGATCAAAAGAAAGAAATCACCAAATTTTAAGAACAATATATGATCGGCAGAAGTCAAAACAATTTAGGTATATCCCCTCATATGAAATGTTAAATACATATCTGAAGAGGCATAAGTTATGGACCCTGGACACAAATATGATACGATTTTTAATCCCTTAGATAACAAACCCGATGCAAACTCACCTTAATGGTATCATAATGATTCCATCCAACCTCTTTGGATAGTCTTCCTAAAAGGCAGTACTTGTGACCAGGCTGAAGCCTCAGAACCCTGTATTAAACAAATTCAGGAAATTCAGTTGACAATACTAGTCTATATAAGAAATTTAAATTTTACTCCCTCCGTTTCTAAATGCAAGTCCATTTTTGAGCTCTTTTTGTTTCAATAGTTAAGTTCTACAAGTATCAAGAATCTTTTTTCATTACCAAGACACATTTGCTACTTGATTTCCTAAAGTTTCCTTAATTGCCTTTATGCTTATTCAAACACCAAGAAAACAATGAACTTTAATAGGGGCAATTTGCATTCATGTAATCATAGGTTTAAATTTTCTTAATAGATGTGCAAAAGCAAAAAAGACTTACAATTTGAAACGGAGGTCGTAATTGACAGAAAATACACTAGTTCAAAGTTTAGATCATTTTAAAATCAGATGAAGTGCTACATAAATTTCCATGTGGAGAAAAAACAGAGATTAAAAAAAACTAATAAAATATTTTCATTATTGTGGTTTGTTCTATGCATACTCTCAAAACAATTTCAAACAAAAAAGTCCAAACTCAGTATTGAAACCCCAACCAACATATATATGGAGAACGTACTTGAGAGCATCGGGAATGACCATTCTCTTTACTTTGTCATATGGCGGTGGAACTCCCTCATAAGCTTTAAGCCTGGCAAGGGCTGCTGCCCCTCGCTTGGTCTTATGCGGAATCATTCTACAAAAAATTAACAAGCCATGACACAGTAAATTACACCAAATTGTTAAATTGGGAAATGGGAAAATCCCATGTGTACACAATTCAAGATCATTATTAGGGATATCTCACACACACAAAAAAAAAGGCTCTTAGTGTCTGTGTAGACATAAACATGTTAAAACATGAATACATGTAAAATCAAAACAGTAATATCCTCAATCATGCCAAATCAGCACTTAAAAGAAGCATTGAGATCATAAGGGAAAAATTTAGCACCGTGAACAAATTATAGAAACATTACACAATAAGTAACAAACATGAACAAGAATTGAAAGAACAAGTGAAAAAAATATCAGTGAAGAATATGTAATGGTTCATAAACCTTTTGCCAATCATAAAAATGAGATTTTGAAACAAATGACATAGGCTAATTTTGGTCATGACCTGAAATTACTGCACAGTTCTTCGGTAATTCAGAGAAAATTTTGAACGTAAGTAATACACATGCAAGCAATTAATTGAAGCAGTGAGCCGACACTTCAGAATAATTATCAGCAAATGCTTTTGGTTGTGAATTCTTCGTTACAAAGCTTGTTTTTGTATGTTGTTTGTAGTTTGCTACTAAAAATTTCAATAGTGTCATTTTGATAAGTGAAATATTTGAGTTATAAGTAGAGATCTTTTTTAATTAAGAGAACCCACTTTAAAATGGTATTTGAAAGTTCTTTGGCATTCATCGAAACAGAAATAGTAACAATTATATATTAATTAAGGCTAACACTTTGAGCATCTTAAGAAAATTGTGGACAAGAACATTTGTTATGAGCAACATATAATAATTTAAGTGCAACTTTTTTACTATAAGCAACTTTTATGATATAACAACATTAGTCATTTGGCTTTATAACATCTCACCGTAACTAATCCAAATAGAACACTTATATTGTAAAGAAACAATAAAATTAAATAAAGACGTTCGACTTCATAACAATACTAGTCATTTAGCCTTATAACATCAGCACTTCATTATTGCCAAGGAATTCAACTAACCAAAAAATTACTTTAAAACAGCAGATATGCCAAAAACTAAGTCACCGATAAATAAAATGAGAGAGAATCTAACCAATATTTATCATCATCATACAATTCATTAGGATCACTGCTAAAATTTGGTAAATTTCATCAAAATCCTAAAAAGTCGACAGCTTTCATCAGAATAAAAACCCTCAACGATCAAAAGTGACAAAAGGGTAGATCTATACCCTCTGATGGTCCTCCAAAGGATCTTCGCAGGGGCTCGGAAGTGGATGGGGCCGTGGGAGGGCTTGGTGTTCATCCTCTTCCTCAGGAACCTGAGGTACTTCATCTTCTGCCGAACGAGGCCTCCAGACATGGCGATCTCCTCGCACCGCACGACGACGACGCGCTGCCCGTTGAGGAGCTCCTTGGCGATGATGGAGGCGAGGCGCCCGAGCATGTGGTGGCGGGCGTCGACGACGACGCGACGAACGCAGAGGCCGGATCCTGAAACCATTGCGAATGGGACCTGAGAGCAGCTATGGTTAGGGTTAGGGTTTTGGGAGAGGCGAAGGCGAAGCGGAGGCTAGGGTTTCTCGTTGGAGAATTTATATAGTGGGTGAGAGTGTGAGAGAGAGATGTAGGTGTGGGCTTATTTGGGCTTGGATTGGTTGGGCTTGTTTTTGGAGAATTAAATTGCAGAAAACACTGTTTTTTCCTCTCTTTTTCCGTCCCGGGGTTGTGTTTGCCAGGTGTCAAACAGGTCGCGTCGGATCGTAAACGGGTCGGGTCAAACTTGACACGTCTAAATAAGGGTTCGCGTCGACCCGACCCGAATAATATACGGGTCGATTTATGTTGATCCGAACTTGACTCGAGTAATATCGGGTCGACCGACTCGACCACTTTATTAATTGGGTAGAGTTGAATTATATCAACCAATACCAAACTAGATTGAAGGATCTCTTGTTAGAGTTTTCTAATCAGATAATTCTGAAAGTGGGTGTCCAGGTATAGCTTGTTTAAAAAATTTTTGTGCGAAAATTTTAGAAAATTTAAAAACTCATCCTACACTAATTAATTTATTCACAAACACATTAGCCTTTAAAAAAGACTAAAGTAAGTAGTGAAGACGTATATATATCCCCATCATTTGAAATGGGCTTACAAAGCAAAATTATGAGAAAATAAAGACAAATGTCATGTAATTTAATGGGTCGAAACGGGTCCATCTGGGTCGTAACTCGACTCGTTTATTAAACGGATCAACCGACCCGCTTAAAAAATAAACGGGTTTGGATCAAGTTCGGGTCGCTGTTTTCGGGTCTGGTAATTGGATTCGGGTATTTTTGACAGGCCTCGGTTGCTGATTGGATCTCACATTGTAATTATTGTAAGTGCACGGCGGCGCCCCGGCCGTCAATCCGACGCCGGAATGCGGAAGCGATGCTTAACTTTAATTTTCAAACCGGCACCACCGCACACTATAAACCCGGATCGTGCCATTAAACTAGTCCTAACTAACTACAAGATGGGGAAGAGAGATATACCGAGTGATCCGAGTCTTCCGGTCTTCTCGTCGTCGTCCCGATCTCCCACGGAATCTCCGGTCTCCACCAAGTCGCCGGAAGGGCACCACGTCGCCGGCTTCTTTTACGGGCTCCCACCTCTATACCGAGGCAACTCGGGCACGAAGTTGGCGAGTCGACGTGTCCAAGCTTTGCTGTAGAATGTGTAGTGCTCTTTTCTCATTTGGGGTAGTGGATGTTGCCTTTGTGGTGAAGGAAATGATATATGTTTATGAAGATGAAGTTGTGGGGATTTTTTTTCAAGCCAAAGATAAAAAATCCCACACAAATAAAATGGGCAGCCCCCCTCCTCAAAATGGCCGGCCATGCCTCATGTAGGAATGAGAAAGGAAAGTCAAGTGAGGCAATAATGCAAGAGGGAAAAACTTATGTGATCATGAAAAGAAATTAATATAAACAAAGTCCAACACTCAACAACCATCATCAACAACCATGATCACACAAAAGTCAAGCCATGATGGATAAATCAAGTCAATGGATGGTGCATCATCATGATCCAACAATATGCAAAGACCCCCTTCCAAATTGCTTATTTGCACAAATGCAAATAAGCCCTCCTCCACCAATCTTCGGCCAATGAAGGATACAAAGAAATATGGCCGAAACGGAAAGCAAACTGGCAACTCCAGAAAACTGATCCCGTAATAAATTACAGGAAAACCCCGATACTGTATATACACACCCGCATTTGTATTCCGACCGAAATACAAATGCAATGTGACAAAATCTACACTGTGCAATACTAGGATCCGGCTTAAACCAAAGCCCGCTAGTATTATCCGTTCGATCCTGATCCGTGCAATACCGCACGTATCTGATCGAACCCTGCCATATCTCCATACGGCCTTTACAGCGTTTCGCCCGAAAACTTGAGCAACTGAATGTGGGGGACTCTAAAGACTCGTCAATACTATGGCTGTGGATTTAACCACTAGCACGTCAGAGGTATAAGCCAATACGTGACGGGCTACCAGGTATTGACGAAAAGGGACGTCGATGAGCGAACTCATCCTGACACCCTACTGAGCCTGTCAGTGACAATATCCGTACAGTCCGGTCCGTTCGTCTATGAGCATCGCATGGCGAGCCTAGGGGGTTGGTAAAAGTCAGACCCCCAAAAGCGGTACAAGTCATGTCAGAGAGTAATCCAGAACACCCTGAGATACTACTGGAATACCTACCAGCAAATCTCCTGCCTTGGCCAAGGACTTTTCATGTTCTGGCTCTCCTAGACACAGCGCGACCTCACCCCCAATACCGGGAGAGACGAACCTCCGAAGATCCGCTCACTGCCTCCATGTGGCTCGGGACTGTACCCAACTAAAACCTGTTTGCACGTCTCCTTTGAGTGTGGTAGGGTAGTAATCAAAGTACAGTGGGAACTCACACGAGACAAATGACGATCCCCAGGTCAATGAACTAACCTGTACACATGTCACCAGGGAACTGCTATCTGACGTCAGGTATAAGACCAACTAGCAGGTTCCCGGCGAGTCCTGTCCGGTGTACTCATAACCCAATGAGCACCTGTATATATCTTAGGTGAACCAACTGACACCAGTGGCTTGTGAGACCGGCCACCGCCCCTCGTCGGGGTCTCGACTGTATACACTAGTCTACTCTGGAGTATCGATGCCCTGTCTCGAAACTCCCACGACTAGGGACCTTTTAAGGATGTGCTTATAGACTACCAGCTCCCACGTATATGATCGCCCTCATACTGCTGGCAGTCAAGCATGAATCCTAGGGGCTCTATCAACGGGTAATAGCAACCTGTCTGGTCACCTAAAGCAGTACACGATGATAAAGATAAACCAGATAGCATACTATCATCTCGAGTAAGACTGTCCTACCGGGATAGGTCCTCCCTCAATCATTGCAATCAAGTGCCTGTGATCCAATAATTGACTCTGAGAGCACTATTTCCAACAATCTCCCACTTGCACTCAAGGCTAATTATTGCGATGTCGCATACTCACAGCCCGTGTGATACCGAACACCCAACTCCTCTACTTGTCAGTCTCACAAAATTCATTTGCGAAACTATTGCGTTCGAGGAATAGCCTCAGTGAGTGGATCCGCTTTGATGTTTCTTTCTATATCTCTCTATATCTCAAGTTCGCGGAGAAAGCCATCTCCCGAAATGAGCAATACCTGTCTTAAAATGTGTCTGGATGTCTGATGGGACCTAGCTCATAAATGAACTCCAAATCCAAACTTCTTAGACTGTATCGTCAACTGAACTTAATCAGTATCCTGCGCCATGCCTCCCTCAGTATTGCCTTGGACCACCTGTCCAAAATACCGCCCCTCGTTAGAAGGAAAACTATAACTCTGACAACCTCCTTGTCGTCCAGGTCACCTTGGAAGCCTGGAATGATAACTGTCTCCCCAAAGAGGCTGTCGTTATCATATCCCTAGAACATCCACTTATGTTCTAAAACTGCTTCCGACTGTTTCTCCAGGATTGGATCAATGTCAACTTATTGTATCTAGTGCAAGAACAACATCTGGTGTGGTACTTGACATCTCATGATTGACTCAATTGCCTGAGCAAGTGATCTACCAATCATGCACATCCCTCTCCCCTTTAGTCTATAAGACACCTTTAGAGAGGGTGACTCCATTACCTGCAGGTACACTACCATGCCTGGAGTCGTCCATTCTAAATACTCTTAGAATGCTGTCTAAGTACCCTTAATTAGGAAACCACCCAAATCTAGATCTAAAACCATAGATCTAGTAACCAGTATGTATGATATAATGTCCAAGTCCCTTGTGGAGAAAACACTGTGTGACGACCAAAGTGTAACCGATCGTAGTATAGGAATATCACTCCCTACTCTGTGTATGTCATCCAAATACCATGACATCACACCCTACTACCTTCTCAACTGATCCATCCCCTATTCTGATGAAGTCAAACCTATGACTGTCACATCAGAAATTGATGATCTATCTCCGCTATATCTGCTTTAGTCTATAAATAGACATAAGCTACCTGTCCACCAATGCTTCCGCTGCTCCCACTGACTACGACAACCCTCTGGTAGAGTCATATAGACGTACACTTCTAAAGCTAGTTTAGAACGACGCTATACTCATCTTCCTGCCGGGTCTCACGGTCTGGAACAACAGCAATGACAAGTCTGGGTAAACAAGAACCTCCCTGTCACCGTCCTTGAGGCTACCGGAGTACCTCTCGGGTGCCTGAGGTTACCCATCTTATCTGCGGAGTGGCTAATGGAATGTCAAACCAGATTGAATCTTTAGGTTCTTATCAAATCTTTAGTAATCGTTTGTGGTTCTGGAATCACTTCCAGTTCTACCATACTCCCACTACTGTTTTCTGAAAAAATCCATTTTTATTAAAACTGTGGCGAGTCAAGAACAATTTCACTATTGATCTTTCTTATGGTAGAAAATCAGCCCTCGTCATAGCCTGGGTCAACCCACAAACAGCCATTACAGAAACATGCCTTGAGTTATCCAGAGTCTGGTTTTAAGCATAAGCCGGACAACTCCCCGTACCTTAACATCGTTAAGATACGAACTGTTCTATATCCAATATAGGACCAGAGGCACTGATTTAATTAAACCAGATTCAAATCATGCAGCTGTCTCCAGTGCATGTCAACTAAATGGAAAGAGGCCGATCAGCGTTACTCAACTTAGGAATGCTTCCAATTATGAGTAACCTGAAAGAGAAGCAAGTTCTCTTAATCATTACTATCAACTGAATACCATACACAAGTATCTACATCTTCGATCTCCTTGAAGAATCCCGATACTTGCAACACCTGGTTCTCTACTTTATTCAAATACCTATAACTTCTCAAAATTCGGACCCTGTGTTTCCACGAAACACTTGTCTAAAAACTAAAGAAGTCATAAGTAAACTGAATATAGTTCGAGGACCATCCCCTATGTCCTAATGGACACTGGACAATATACAATCCTCTGTATAAGTCCCTTAAGTCTAATAACTCACTCCCTGTGTGTCGTAGGTTGAAAACTGTACTTATGGTTAAGAAGAATTACACCGCTGTTTAATACTCCTTACCAAACCATCAACTGATATAGGTAAATGTCATCGACATAATTTCAAAAAGGTATATCTCACTCTATAAAAATAGACGTACAGATATATCAATTTGAAAATGGTACATTATAACGGATATTCAAAACCAAATATTCGCCGTCCGGCAAACAACCCAGGTGACTTCCTCAAATATCACCAATTACAACGAATTCCGATATAATGAGGATGATCACCTAATTCCCAATAACTTACTCCCACTCATCATCTATAAAACCATACAGAAGTGAGAATCATACCTGGTAAATACATACCCTGGAGTAAGTATCTAATCGGGAAATCAGTTTTCCTTTAACAGTACACAGTGAAACTGAAACATTGAAATGTTTCGATGGGGTATCCCGGTATTCCTAGTAATGCCTCTTCCAGATTCACAACTGTAACCGTATAAATCTCTGCCATCTCTCCAAATCCCTTTATATGTCTTTAGTCATTACCTTCTGTACACCCCTTTAGGCCAAATGGTTTTCTTCCTTCCCTACCGTTCGGCACCAGCCTATGGTTTGGAAGAAGACTATCCAATAAGCATAATGGGTGTACTGTCCCAATCCTAGGAACACTCGCAATGCGAGAGAAGGTGAAAATAAAAGACACCTGAATAAACCTTATTCCTATTTTTCCTGAACCAGAATCCATCCCCGAACTGGAACAAGTTCCTTTCGAGTTCGTATATAACCATACGATGGAGTATCCAATAAACTGTGGATCTTCGTAGTGATACGGAGTGTCCTGGAGAAATACAAAGGTGAAATGGGAGTGGTAATGAAATACTTGGTTTGGTCGTGAATAGCAGTCACAATTTACTTTGCCCTCCTTCTAATCCCTTTCTTTGTCTTTACATAATACCTTCTGTACACCATCGCTAGGCTAATTGGTTTTCTTCATTCCCTACCGGTCGGCACCTGCCTATGGTTTGGAAGAAGACTATCCAATTTGCGTAATAGGTGTACTATCTCCAAAACCAAGGAGTACTCACAACTTGAGAGAAGGTGAAAGGAAAAGACAACTGAATAATCCTATCCGTTTTCTCCAGAACCGGAAACCATCCTTGAATAAATCCCTTCGAGTTCGTATATAACCATACGATGGTTTTGTCTAATGGAAGTGGACGTTCGTAGTAATACGGGGTGTCCTGGAGAAAAGGGTAAAAGTAGGAGTGGCAATGAGGTTTGCAACTCTGACAATCCAAAAGCCAGTGTTAAGAAGGTTCGGTTAATTTTGGTCTCTGAGTCATAGTCTTAGGGTCGGGTCAATGGTCGCTGCCAAAGAGAGAGAGAGAAAAGAAACACTCAGCATGCACTCTATCCTAGATCAGAATGGTTACCAATTTATCTAATCTGGAAACCTCCCACTGTAACCTCAAATTCTCCTCCAAACCTGAAAGAAGAATTAGTCGGGATCACCCGAGGAGTAAACCAACTCATCAGTGGGAATCGGGATCCAACTATCATCGCATGATAACGTGACGGAATCCGCTCACGTCATCACACTCCAGAAGGTATGCGCATATCTGGCAAGTTTCAGTTTCTTTAGAAACTCCCGATGTGGATTTTTGCCCCATGCTCTTATGACCTTGACTTTGGCCAACAAATCATAAGTCACATGTCAAGTTCTACCCGTCATTGTCCAGGTTGATTTGAATCCACCCGTACCTACCCTTGACTTTGGCCAACAAGGCAGTACGACTGTTCCAAACTAACGCATCTATCTATGCTGCATATGAATAACCAACAGCTACCAAACACTGTGCCTTGACTTTGGCCAACAAGCACAGCTTGAATACTATTGACTATCCAGGTGAAATGACGGAGGGCTACGAATGGTTTCTGGCGAAAACCTTTAACGTAATGAACTTGATATCGTTGAAGGAACGGATAGCTTTTAAAAAATATAGTAACGAAAACCTTTGCTAAAGAGGTCATTCCCGGTGAAGGGATCTCGGCTCTTTCCCCGTAGAATGAGGTGCAGGATATTCCAACTGAATACCACGATGCAAAGAAAAAGTAATCGGCTATAGTGAAGTTATTGCCCTGACGCAAACTTTTGTCCAGGGGGTCACTCCCGGTGAAAGGATCTCGGCCCTTGCCTCGTCGACTGAGGAGCAGGATATTCCAACTGAATACCACTGTGCAAAACAAAAGTGAACGTCCTTGCAAATAACAGCTTTTTGAAAAATGTTCCAACAACATCAGATTAGGTTTGTTTTTAACTTGCATTGATCCGAATCAACGCAGTCCCATCAATTGATCACACCACAAAGAACGAAAATATACTGATGTACGTATATGTCATCCGCATTCGCCACTGGGTCCCGTCATTACCCGTTAGGTTAGCTAACTAACGACAGAGTGAGGACTGGACTAGCGCGGATGCAAAACATATACAACATCTACTAGTATATATATCAATATATAATATTTCGCTCAAGGCGTGATAAAATGCAACATCACAGAAATGTACAGTATCACAGAACAATACAGATATGTGGGATCCCCGGGTTTCACAGAGCCGCTGAAACCCGACGTTCCCCTGGTCGTGTGGATAGCCTGTGCAATGAAATCCTAGACCCCTACGGGCGCGGCAAGTTACCTGCCAAAACCTGAAGCGAGGCAGCCCCCTTCAGCAACGTGAATGGACCACCCAGCACTTCACGGAATCCGGTAACTTGGGCACCCCTCCTGGGTCAACCTGTACCCCCTACGAGTGCGGCGAATAGCCCGCCAATTCTAGAGTAAAGCCCCCTCCGTCTCAATGCCATGAGATGCGAGCCCGTTGCCCTCTAGAACCCGGCTATCCGTGCACCCCTCCGCGGGGCAATCCTAGTACAGAAAGTAAATATACATACAACGGGTATATCGACCGCAACCTGGTCGTGTCCCAAAAGAATAATACAAACAGGCAGTGACAGCAGTCCACATGTCGGACGCTCGCCCCGCAATATCAAATGTACATAATACAACAAAAACTGTACTAGCATTGCATCCAGGCTATCCCCCACGACCAATCCGCAACATCACAGCAATACACAGAATATCAACGTGAAAGTCACGTCCGCAAATCCGTCTAGCCGGGCTATAGCAGCTAGACAGGATTTACCGATCAAGTGACATTCACGGTTGCAGATATAATGTAAATACTGTGAACTAATGTGTTTAAAATTTTCCGATCGATCAAATTTACCGAGTGGGCCCCCAAGCAATACTGTAGCACTCACAGATATTCTGGGCCCAAACAAAGTATACCAAAACCCATATTTTCAACCCAGAAGGCCTCTGTAAAAAATTGGTGCAACGATTCCCTCTTATTGCCGCGGGCCGCGGTTCCGCGGTCGTTCTAGGGAATCAGTGTATCGAATTTTTACAGTAGTCTTCAAATTCCATGTACATACTTCTGCAACACACTGAAAAATTTTTGGAGCCCAAAAAATTTTAACAGAGAACTGATGCAAGAAAAAATACGGGTTTTGGAATTTTGTTCGATCGGAAATATAAAACACATTAGATAAAGCTAGACTATGTTAATGGCGAGGCTCTGATACCACTGTAAGTGTACGGTGGCGCCCCAGCCGTCAATCCGACGCCGGAATGCGGAAGCGATGCTTAACTTTAATTTTCAAACCGGCACCACCGCGCACTATAAACCCGGATCGTGTCATTAAACTAGTCCTAGCTAACTACAAGATCGGGAAGAGAGATATACCGAGTGATCCGAGTCCTCCGGTCTTCTCGTCGTCGTCCCGATCTCCCGCGGAATCTCCGGTCTCCACCAAGTCGCCGGAAGGGCACCACGTCGCCGGCTTCTTTTACGGGCTCCCACATCTAAACCGAGGCAACTCGGGCATGAAGTTGGTGAGTCGACGTGCCCAAGGTTTGCTGTAGAATGTGTAGTGCTCTTTTCTCATTTGGGGTAGTGGATGTTGCCTTTGTGGTGGAGGAAATGATATATGTTTATGGAGATGGAGTTGTGGGGATTTTTTTTCAAGCCAAAGATAAAAAATCCTACACAAATAAAATGGGCAGCCCCCCTCCTCAAAATGGCTGGCCATGCCTCATGTAGGAATGAGAAAGGAAAGTCAAGTGAGGCAATAATGCAAGAAGGAAAAACTTATGTGATCATGAAAAGAAATTAATATAAACAAAGTCCAACACTCAACAACCATCATCAACAACCATGATCACACAAAAGTCAAGCCATGATGGATAAATCAAGTCAATGGATGGTGCATCATCATGATCCAACAATATGCAAAGAACCCCTTCCAAATTGCTTATTTGCATAAATGCAAATAAGCCCTCCTCCACCAATGTTCGGCCAATGAAGGATACAAAGAAATATGGCCGAAACGGAAAGCAAACTGGCAACTCCAGAAAACTGATCCCGTAATAAATTACAGGAAAACCCCGATACTGTGTATACACACCCGCATTTGTATTCCGACCGAAATACAAATGCAATGAAACAAAATCTACACTGTGCAATACTAGGATCCGGCTTAAACCAAAGCCCGCTAGTATTATCCGTCCGATCCCGATCCGTGCAATACCGCACGTATTTGATCGAACCCTGCCATATCTCCATACGGCCTCTATAGCGTTTCGCCCGAAAACTTGAGCAACTGAATGTGGGGGACTCTAAAGACTCGTCAATACTATGGCTGTGGATTTAACCACTAGCACGTCAGAGGTATAAGCCAATACGTGACGGGCTACCAGGTATTGACCAAAAGGGACGTCGATGAGCGAACTCATCCTGACACCCTACTGAGCCTGTCAGTGATAATATCCGTACAGTCCGGTCCGTTCGTCTATGAGCATCGCATGGCGGGCCTAGGGGTTGGTAAAAGTCAGACCCCCAAAAGCGGTACAAGTCGTGTTAGAGAGTAATCCAGAACACCCTGAGATACTACTGGAATACCTACCAGCAAATCTCCTGCCTTGGCCAAGGACTTTTCATGTTCTGGCTCTCCTAGACACAGCGCGACCTCACCCCCAATACCGGGAGAGACGAACCTCCGAAGATCCGCTCACTGCCTCCATGTGGCTCGGGACTGTACCCAACTAAAACCTGTTTGCACGTCTCCTTTGAGCGTGGTAGGGTAGTAATCAAAGTACAGTGGGAACTCACATGAGACAAATGACGATTTCCAGGTCGATGAACTAACCTGTACACATGTCACCAGGGAACTGCTATCTGACGTCAGGTATAAGACCAACTAGCAGGTTCCCGGCGAGTCCTGTCCGGTGTACTCATAACCCAATGAGCACCTGTATACATCTTAGGTGAACCAACTGACACCAGTGGCTTGTGAGACCGGCCACCGCCCCTCGTCGGGGTCTCGACTGTATACACTAGTCTACTCTGGAGTATCGATGCCCTGTCTCGAAACTCCCACGACTAGGGACCTTTTAAGGATGTGCTTATAGACTACCAGCTCCCACGTATATGATCGCCCTCATACTGCTGGCAGTCAAGCATGAATCCTAGGGGCTCTATCAACGGGTAATAGCGACCTGTCTGGTCACCTAAAGCAGTACACGATGATAAAGATAAACCAGATAGCATACTATCATCTCGAGTAAGACTGTCCTACCGGGATAGGTCCTCCCTCAATCATTGCAATCACGTGCCTGTGATCCAATAATTGACTCTGAGGGCACTATCTCCAACAATTATATCTCAGAAATAGCGAGTGCCAATACAGCATTGTGGTAAACGTATTTTGTTGTCGAGTGAAAGGTTTGGGGCTCAAACATTGCATCGAGTTAATACCTATTACTTAGGGGAAAATGGAGAAAAATGTAGTGGTTTTTGACCAAAACAATCAAGAGGGTAGTTAATGTGACGCGGGGTGGATCGGGTCAAGATGTTACCTTCTGTTGATCTGCTGTTGGCGTTGATGGACGGCCGAGATTTGAGTTGGAGGATGGCTGTTGAAGTGTGTGGATCTCAATGGGTTTGAGCTTGTTGGGGTCGAGCTACCTGCAAGGAAGTCCCGGTGTGGTTGTACCACCGAGGACCCTCAGACGATCAAGTTAGACAGGAAATCCGAGCAGAGTAACGGCCTAGTGAGTGGAAAATGACTTACTTGAACCGTCTGAAGGAGGGGTTTAAATAGTGGTGGCAGTAGGCAGGCGGGCGCGAGAATCACGCCGGCCATTACGCTCCCGACGTCACGTCCGCGTGATGGACGGGATCTCCCATAATGGCGAGACATGTTCGTTAATGGGGGATCGTGATGGCGTGGAACGCGGGACGTGGCCGGCCGATATCTCGCGCATGGCGAGATTCACGGGATAGCGGTTGCGCCTGCGAGTGGTGCTGTTGGTCGGTCGATGAGACCGAGGAAGATGAGCTCGGCGGGAGAGCTCGGGAACGAGTGGGAGGCCGAGCTATTTTGGTTCTGCTAGAGCTTGGAGGCAAGATGAAAGGGCCGAGGAGGCCAGTTGTGCAGGGGCTCGGAGACGAGCTAAAGGTTGTCTGTAGGACGGGCATAGGAGCGGCCTGGTCGGCCACTGTGGGTCCTTTCTTGCATGCTCTAGGACACGCCATCTGCCACGTGTCATGATCTGGGAGATCACCAATATCGAGCATCATCATTAGCCCCTCATTCTCGTCCCGACCCGCTCACGGGTCGGGTCGATAGTGGTCTGCCGGGTTACCTGAGGTGAGCTCCTTTTCGTAGATATCGTCGGGGGGTGTCCCCGGGCAATCGGCTGTGTTTTTTGGATGACGCCAGCGAATCAGGGGTGAGATCTTTGCATTAAAGAGGGTGCACCGGATCGTGCGTACGTTCACTAAAGCGACAGCCCACGTGTCGGGCACTGGTTGGCTGACGCGACGGGCTGTTAGTTATGTGTATGCCCTAGAGGCCATTATTGTACATATGATGTATATTATAGTGGATACTTGGATATTAATATACAGAGAAGACTTTCTTGCTCGACATGATAGTATGCTATCTGGTTACCTTTATCTCATGTATTGATAAAGCCCTTAGGATATGTACTTGACTACCAGGAATATGATGCAGATCATACTAGTGGGGCCAGGGTAGTTCACAAGTACATCCTTCAATTGTTCCTAGTATAGGGTTCCTAGGCACTCTAACAAGGTTCTACAAGGCATCAACCATGCCCGATTAAAAAAAAATAGCCGTGCCGAACAACCCTAACCAAGATCGTATACTAGAGATTGTGCGAAAACTAGCAAGTTAAACATTTTAACTACAAGTGAAAGGGATTACAACCTTTGTAGATCCGGTCCTTCACTTCTAAAGCTCCGTATTGACGTCTCTTCGCTGCGATCATCGGTATCCCGGACTCTAGCGATGGTTTCTTCGGAGAAATGAGCGGGCTAGGTCGTTGACTTCGAGGCCGAAGATGATCTACGTCGAGGAGACTCAAACTCAAGCTCCATCTTCACTAGGTCAAGAACTTTGTGAAGAGAACACCCTAAAATAAATGGCAAGTAGTAGAGGATGATGAAATAGGAAGTGGGTTCACTTTGGATTTGGGTTTCTCACTCTAAATCTTCACTTGAAAATTTTTCTAGCAAGCTTTCTTCTTCTTGAAGAAGAAGAAGAAGAAGAAAAGAATAAGAATGAATAATGAATTGTATCAAAAGAATAATCAAGTGAAGTCTATCATATTGCAACCATGGGTGAGTTTACCTTTGTAGAGACTAAACCATAGTTTGAGGTAATGGTTAGGTTAATGAAAATTTTATGCAAAACAAAATTAGTGGACTTTGTCAAAGATGCTTGAAAGCTTTATGAAGCTTCAAGCAAAGACAAAGAGAGCCACCATTTTGTTTTACCAAAATAAATAAAAACCCAAAACCATTATCTTAAATATGGTGTAAGTCATACACACACCCAAGTTTGCATGTATCATCAAACATGATACAATCTAGTGAACAAAAATATATCACATATACAACTTGTGCACATCAAGTGAGAAAATCAATCTTAAGTGAACCAATACTAGTTAATGTAAAGTAATATATCAAATATATAATTATACATTAATTCATTAAATCAACATTTGATTTAACGATCCGGTCATATCGCATATAACCGACTAATATCTAGTGTATCAATATATCGAATCAACACTTGATTCGGTAACCCGGCTATATCTCATACAACCGTCCGATGATACAAATCGCGAGAATAGAATACGGTATCACATACTGGTATTATTCTCGGTCCCGCACATATCTCATATGCGCTCCTATTTCGTTTCGCTTGAGCTAGGAAACCTCTGTGTAGGACTCTAAAGACTTGTCAATACGCCGGCAGTAGGTGATGATCATATCAAACACCCATAAGCCGCAAGCGGTCTGCTAAACGTAACGGCCACCCGGGTATTGAGCGATCAGAAGATCAACGAGCAAGCCTGCTCACACTCCCGCGAATCCAATCAGTAACACTCCCGTATAGTCCAGTCTCGTCGTCTGATATATCGCATATCTCGCCTAAGGGTGGTAAACGTCAGACCCCAGTAGCTTGATAAGTCGTGTCGATATGAGGTCTATAACAGTTCGAGAAACTACTGGTAACACTTACCAGTAAATCTCAGCAACCCTGGCCAGGGATTTCCTGTTATAGCCAATCGAACAAAGCGCAACATCAACTCCCTATACCGGGAGAGACGAATCCCCTCCTATCGCTCATTGCCTACATGTGATTCGGGACTGTACCCAAAAACCACCATTTTGCACGCCCTCTTGGACGTGGTAAGATGGAAATCAAAGCACAGTGGGAACCACACAAGACTCTATGACGATCTCGGGTCAACAGACTACTCTGTACCAGTGTCACCAGAGAACTGCCATCTGACGTAAGGTATAATACCATCTGGGAGTTCTCGGCGAGTCCGTCCAGTGTACCCAGTCTCTACTGAGCACCCGTACACCATCCTTGATGTCAAACACCGTTGGATATGGGATCATCCATCGCCCATCATATGGGTCAAGATGCGTATACGCTAGTCTACTCTGGTGTATCGATGCCCTGTCTCGATACACCCTCGACTAGGAACAGTTATAAGATGTGCTCGTCGACTACCGTGGCCCCACTAGTATGATCTCATCATAGTCCCAGTAGTCGAGTACATATCCTAAGGGCTTTATCAACGTGTAACTTAGAGACAATCAGAGTACATGTTAAGATAAAATACAACCAGATAGTATACTATCATGTCGAGCAAGAAAGTCCTCCCTATATATGTCCAAGCATCCATCACAATATACATCGTATGTACAGTAATGGCCTCTAGAGCATACATATAACTAATACCTAGTCGTGGGAATATCGAGACAGGGCATCGATATTCCAGAGTAGACTAGCGTATACGCCTCTTGACCCATGTGATGGGCGATGGATGATCCCACATCCATTGGTATTTGACATCAGAGATGGTATACAGGTGCTCAGTGGAGAATGGGTACACTGAACTGGACTCACCGAGGACTCCTATGTGGTAGTATACCTATCGTCAGATAGCAGTCCTCTGGTGACACTGGTACAGGTTAGTCTGTAGACCCAAGATCGGCATAGAGTCTTATGCGACTCCCACTGTGCTTTGATTTCCTCCCTATCACGCTCAAGAGGAGTCATGCAAACGGGTGGATTTTAGGTACAATCCCGAGTCCTATGGAGGCAATGAGCTATAGGAGGGGTTTCGTATCTCCCGGTATTGGGGGTTGATGTTGCGCTATGCTCGATTGGCAATAACTGGAAGTCCCTGGCCAGGGCTGATATGCAGATCTACTGATAAGTGTTATTAGTAGTTTCTCGACCTGTTATGAGCCTCACATCGACATGACTTATCACATTACTGGGGTTTGACAATTTCCACCCCTAGACATGATATGTGACATATCAGACGAAGAGACCGGACTGTACGGTAGTGTTACTGATAGGCTTCATGGAGACCGTGGACAGGCTTGCTTGTTGACCTTCATATCGCTCAATACCCGGGTAGCCGTTACGTCCAGTTAGTACCGCTGACGGCTTGTAGGTGACTGATATGATCATCACCTACTGCCCGAGTATTGACGAGTCTTTAGAGTCCCATACAGAAGTTCCCTAGTTCAAGCGAAACGAAGTAGGACACACATGTGATATGTGTGCGGGCCTCATTAAATACGAGTATGTGATACCGTATTGTAATCTGGCTGTTATCTGTTATCGGTGCGGTTATATGTGATATAACCAGATTGTCGAATCAAGTGTTGATTCGATAATATGATATACAGATAAATGATATTAGACGGTTGTATATGATATAACCGGATTATTGGATCAAATGTTGATTTAATAATATGATATAAATTATATGTGATATAATTACATATTAACTAATATCATTAGCTCACTAATTAATCTTCATTAAATATATATATATATATATATATATATATATATATATATATTAAAATGAAGCATGGTATTTTCTTTTCTATTTTGTGAAAATAGAAATGAGGTGTAAAATGAAGCATGGTTGCAAGCATAGGTTAAATACTTGTTTATTCATTCTTGACTCACTATTCAAGCATGGTTGCAATTTAATATTGCATAATTCCATGCTTGAATGAGTGAGGGGTCAAGGATTATGGTTGATTCTTGTTCATTCCAAAAGACTTAGCCATTTTTCTTGCTCATGCTTGCTCTTGCTTCTTCTTCCTCCTCTTGCTTTTTGTCAAGCTTCAACCCTCACATGAGATGCAAATCATGAAGCTTGAGCACAAATTAGTGAGCTCTTAATATCCCCTACTTCATCATCTCACAAATTTTTAGCAAATTAGTGTGATGTGTTTCATGCACTAAAGGGTTTAGTGTAGTGGTAGCTTGAACTAGTAGGAGCTTCGAGGTGGATCATCATTGGCGCGAAGGCAACGAAGGGAGCTTGATCAAAGTCTTAAGAGAAGCCTTGTGGAGTCGCGGGACTACTACACGGAGCATATTGAAGAGAAGGACTTGGTTCTACCAAGGTATAAACATCTTTCCTTCTCTCTAGTTGACATATCATCTAAAGAAAACCCTAATTATCTAGTTAAAGATCTTGTTTGTCTAGCTTAGCACCAAGAAAAATTTGAATTTGGCATGGTAGATGCTTCTACAATCTCATCATGGTGCTAAGGTAGTACTTCATGGTATCAGAGCCGAATTAGATCATCGGGGAAGGTCATTACGAAGTTAAAGAGTTCGATCGGTTTTCAAAACCTGTATTTTTGCATGTTTCTGTCGATTTTTCCAAACGTTGGAATTTTTGAAATTAAAAATATCCAAAAAATCGTGCAGGGTTTTCTATGGCCCCACAAGAAAAATGACATCCTGACTCGGCCGTACGACCGCGGAACCGCGGCCAAAACTTGGTTTTGGAGGCGGTTCCGCGGCGCAGTAGGTGAGTCAGGGAGCATATTTTCTTGTGTAGGTCCGTAGGAGATTTTTGCACTGTCTGGGTATTTTTAACTGTGATTCTCAAGTTGTTGAGTTCTCTGGATTTTGTTAAACTGATCGATATATTTGGTGTCGTATAGATCTTGATGATATGTGATACAATTGTTATGAATCCGGGTTTGTGATGTCATGTGCTGCTGATATGTCTTATTGGATCGTCGTTAAAGAATAGCCGGGTTTTTTTTTATGTGAGATGAGGGTTTTCTTTTTCATTCATGTAAAATTCATTGTATGTAATATTCTTTTATTGGGGCACTTCCGGGTTGAGGATGATGTCACCATTGTTGTATATTATTTACTTTTCCGCATTAGGATAGACCCAAGGTGGGAAGCACAAGTAACTGGGTTCTAAAGTCCAGTGGGGGACCATCTCAAGGAGTTGAGACCGGGTCTCCTAACTCTAGAATTGGCAGGTGTTTCGCCCAATCAGAGCAAAGCTCTGTTCAATTTCAAAATTCAAAATTTTGAAGCAACACTTCAAGTCTTGGGCGCAACGCGCCACGCGTCAGGCGCTAATACGTCAGCGCAACGCCCAAGAAGGTGCGCCCAATCAGAGCAGAGCTCTATTTGTCTGAAGCAACGCTTCAGTTGCGCTGCGCTCTGCGCTGTGCGCTGCGTGACACGTGTCACGCGCTGGGGCATCTGCGCCAAACTAAATTAAGATTTTAAGAAATCTTTTCTGTTCTTGTTAAAACAAGAAGATTTTCTTCTGCAAAGCAGAAGCCCTTGGATTAAAGATCCAACGGTGGGGAAAATTCACCAGATCACTCAGAGAATGATCTCTTTAACAAATTTAACTAATTTGTGAGCACTGTAAAAAGGACCCTAAGCCTCAATTCAAAGGCATGAACATTTTTCTTGAAAACTCAAGAACTTTAAACAGAGAGAATTCTGAGAAGATTTCAAAAAAAAAAAAAGGTAAAGAACCTTCATGAATTAGAAGAAATTCCTTCTAATAGATCATTGATCTAAAAAGAAGATCAATGATCTCTACATAATAAACAGTGCTTTGCACTTCTTGTGAACCTCCGGTTCTTTAAAAACAATAATAATAAAAAAAATAATAATAATAGTGCTTTGCACTTTTATGAACCTCTGGTTCTTCAAACAAAGAAAAAACTTTTTTTTCTTTCTTTTCTTTGATCTAATTTAGATCAAGAAATTAAACAGTGCTTTGCACTTCCCTTCTTGAATCTAAAAAAAAATTTCTTAGTGCTTTGCACTTCCAAACTGCGCCGTTGCGCTCTTAAGAGAGCGCCACGTGTCGGCTATAGAACCAATTGCGCTAAGCGCCCTTAAGATAGAGCTTTGCTCTTTGGAATTGGCGCAACCCGCTGAGAGCGCGCCACGTGTCGCCAGCGCAGCGCACTGCGCTAGTGCGCTTGCGCTCGCCAGAGCATGACACGTGTCTTCACCACAAGCGCTTGCGCTCAGTAACAGACGCAAAGCGGCTGACAAATGCAAGGCATTTCACTTCCTGAAGGGCCAGGCCCAATTAAAAGGCTTAACAGGCCTAACAAATAAAATGCTGTGCATTGTTTGAAAGGGCAGTGCCCAACTGAAAGGTCCAATGGACCAAAACAAATGATCTGCATCATAATAAAAAGGGCAGAGCCCAGTCAAAATAGGCATAAATGACCTGAAGTAATGCAATGCATTATTTATGTGGGGGCAAAGCCCTAGAACAGGTCTAAAAGACCAAAAATAAATAAGGGTGTTGAACATTTTCAACTGGACTTAGCCCAATTTTGGCTGTAAGTCCTTAAATTAAATCGGTTGAGCAAAGATTGCTCTCTTAAATCAAGCTATATCCGGTTCGAGGGTACATCTCCGAACTCCTTTGACACCTATCGTTATAATTCCTCAACGACGTCAAAGAGGTGACGGGTCCCAACGACCACACATCGATATGGACTGCGGGGTCCTTAAACTCGTGGACCGAGACGTCCCTAAACTAATATTGGACCGAAACGTCCCTAAACTAATATCGGACCGAAACGTCCCTAAACTAATATCGGACCGAAACGTCCCTAAACTAACATCGGACCGAAACGTCCCTAAACTAATATCGGACCACTACGTCCCTAAACTGGAACAATAGAGCCTCCAAACGCTCTTTTGCCGGATCTAAACGGTCCCGTTTAAGTTGATCTTAGCCCCGAACACGGCTAACGTATCCTTAAACATTCAAATGGATTATAAAACTCCCAATCAACTCTGGGTTGATGGACTGAGACGTCCCTAAACTAATATCGGACCGAAACGTCCCTAAACTAATATCGGACCGAAACGTCCCTAAACTAATATCGGACCACTACGTCCCTAAACTGGAACAATAGAGCCTCCAAACGCTCTTTTGCCGGATCTAAACGGTCCCGTTTAAGTTGATCTTAGCCCCGAACACGGCTAACGTATCCTTAAACATTCAAATGGATTATAAAACTCCCAATCAACTCTGGGTTGAGGGTACATCTCCGAGCTCCTCTGATACATGTCGTTGTAATCCTTCAACGACGTCAGAGAGATGACGAGTCCCGATGGCCATACATTAAATTAACCACTACGTTAAGTTGATCTTAGTCTAAAACAGGACTAACGTATCCTTAACGAACGTTTAAGTTGATCTTAGCCGCAACGCGACTAATGCATCCTTAAACTGAAAACGCCAAACCCAAATTTAAGTAAATACGGATTTGGACTAATCCACGTCCTACGGGCGACGGCATTACTCAGTCTCCGTACACAATCCACGGGCAACCACAAACAAAACAAACACACACGACACGAAGTGAAATTCTGGAGAAGGAGAAAGTTGTTACCGCGATGCGGTAGCGTAATTAACTGCAGGGGCTTGCGCCTGCAGGGAAGAGCGTCCCCACAATCAAAAACCCCTCACTCTGAGGGGGAATCTGACGAAGTCTGCTACATCGGCCGCATCCGTCTAAACCTCCGATACACGGTGCCATAAATCAACTTGGTATCTTCGGAGAGATAAACGGATAAAACCAAATAGCATCTGCTCCGAACATCAGGCACGGACGTCCTAACGTCCAGGCCGCCGTTCGGAGGGGAACAGATTCTGGCACGCCCGGTGGGACCTTTTCCTCTTTTCACTCCACACTTCGTGTGTCGTCTTCGCGAACCAATCGCGGTTTGTTAAATGGTTGCCTACGGATTTCAAGTTGCTAAGATTTGGTTTTTTGTCTGGCGCAGAACTCAGGCATCCATGGATTCTAACTACACCAAATACGCGAAGCACCACTGCAACGGACGCTCCACCTCACCGAGAAGTGTAACATATGGGCCCCAAGCGGCCTCTTTCCTTGCTCTGCCGGTAGAACAGGTGATCCAGGCCACCACCGGCCTGTTTTTCGGGACCATGGTCCCACCTACAAGCTTCTCTATGCCGATATCCGCACCGGAAGCGAACAAGAAGTCGGTGTTCGACCGGCTCACTGCTACCACGACCCCTGTCAACGGGTCGCCCGCTACTAAACCGACAGCCTCCGTTTTCACCAGGCTAGGTCAGAACTATAAAGTGGCCGTCCCAAAGAGGGCAACGGCCGCTGCTTTGGAAGTCGTTAAAGCGGCTTCTCCCATCTGAGAGTTGGTCTTCACAAGATTGACGGTTCCCACTCCTCCCCCAGCTGGTCAAAAGGCATCAGTCTTCGATAGGCTGACATCGGCAGTTACCCCACACTCAAACAGGGGGCAACAAGAAACCATCTCGATTTCCGAGCCAGTCCCAACGGCTCGTCGTGCGCGACGTCGCCATTAGCAACGAATAAGGAAAACAGGGGGCAACTCCCCCTCAGGGCTAACCCCACCTGCTCCAGTGGTGGAGGTCAACGCTGCTGTTCCAACTGGGAACATCTTTGAATTGCTGAGGAAGGTGAGAAAGAACTCTCCAATTGCTACATTGAAAAGATCTCCTCCGCCTATGGAAAAAGCTCCGGAGACAAAGCAGGAACAGCCCTCTCAACGGCTGTCGTCAAAAATTTATAAAGTTTGGCGAAGGGTTCAAGACTTCGTGATTGACTCAGACCACTTTCGTCGCCAGAAAAAGGCAAAGGTGGAAAAGAACAAAAACCGCCCCATTAAACAGCAGGGGGCAACAAATGCTAGGATGCCCACTTCAACGGCTCCTTCAACCTCAATGGTCCACAAAAGAAAAAGGCCAGAGAAAGCTCCTGTGACACTGACAAAGTTTAAGAGCGGTGAACCTAAACGCCCCAAGTCAGGGGGCATAACAGTTCATACGGTTTATATGGCTTCTGGAAAGGAAGAAAGTCGTACTTCTACGGGTCACCGACCACTTACCCGATCAGTGACCAAGGCTCAGGAGCAGCAACAAAAGCTCCAGGAGATGATGACTACAATGGCTGCACTCACGGAGCCAAAAGAGAATCCTGGGACGTCTTTAGAAGAACGCCAAGAGGAAGAGACCGACGCCGAGTTCCTCCGCCGAGTACTGGAAAAGAGAGACAAAGAGGCTGCTGAACAAGCAGCCAATATACAGCGTATGGGCCTCCTCTTCCAGGACATGATAGGGATGATGATACAACAAGATCCCCCGACTGAAGAACCCCCGATTGTCCTTGGGGATGATAGGGGAGAGACATCAAACCCTCAGCCCGTTCTATCAACGGCTAAAGAGGATACAATCTCGAAAACTGATCTGGACGAATATATAGCCCAGCAAATAAAGGTTCATCACGCGGCCGAAGCAGCCGGCCACGTCGTAAAAACGGGGCGACCGTATCCAGGCTGGTATGACCAAATCAAGTACCCGCCGGGTTACACAATTCCCAAGTTTCATGTCTACAAAGGGACCGGCAATCCCCATCAACATGTTGCCCAGTTCAGGGCGCTTTGCGGTAATACCGGCGGCGACGACAAGTTGTTGCTTCGCCAGTTTGTTGGAAGCTTATCAGACACGGCGTTTGAATGGTATTCTGAGCTTCCCAACGACTCTATTAAAACCTTTGCGGAGATGGAGCTGCTCTTCACCCAACGTTTTGCAAGTGCCAGTGAGCGTACCCCGATGACGGCACTGATCAATGCCAGGGTAAAACCCGGCGAGACATGGGTTCAGTACGCTATATGGTGGCGAAATCTATGGTCGAAGTGCGAACAGCGCATAGAAGAAGCTCCAGCGGTGGGAATGTTTGTTGGAACGCTTGATCCACAGGCAACCATCTCGCAGTTCATGATGTTCTTCAAGCCGACTACCTTCCAGGCTTTGATCGACAAACTAGCGCAGATGGATCAGATGGGCCATAAACCCCCTCTCCCGAAGCCGGACTCCCGAAACGACAAAGGAAAGGGAAAAGCGATCATTGTCGCTAATGCCCAACAACAACCGAGCGACTCGAAGCCGGTTGCTCGTCCAAACAATACGCGCCCATACGTACCCCTTGAGGACAGGATGGGACGTCCTTACTCCTTCCCCCGCGATAAAACGAGGAGGCTATTCAAGCTGGCGTTGCGCAACAGACTCATAAATCTGCCAGATCCAAAACGTCCGTTGCAACCGAACGACGTCAACGAGCCCAATTACTGCCCTTACCATCGAGTGCTAGGCCACCCCATCGAGGATTGCTACGTTTTCAAGAATTGGCTTGAGAACCAGTACCGTCAGGGCAAATTTGCGCTATCTGACAAATGGAAGGTGAATCCCCCGCAGCCCCACACCTCTAAAGGGACGAACACGCCGGGGGCAACATGCTCCGTCATTGAGGAAGCCCCTTGGGAGGTCGTATTGTCAGCCAAGACAAAGAGGATGCTAAACGATCTTCAGACCTGTCCAGCGGTCAAGTGGAAGAACCCCTTGGAACCGCAGGTTATTGAGGGGATGTTGAAGCCACGACCGACTCCGAAGATCGATGGTGGTAGTTCAAGCGTTCATAGCCGGCCGTCAAAATCTTCGAAAAAGAAGAAGAAGAAATCTAAGAAGCCCGTGAAGCCTGGCGACAAGCGCACGGACCTACAAAAGCAGATCGACGCGCTGGATGAATATAACCAAAAGGCGCGGACTCCCATTACGCTCCAAGATTTCCTTGATCACGTCTTTCAAAAGGAAGATGAGGGAGAAAGTTCATCGGACGAATCCGAGGAGTATGTGGCGAGCTGTCATATGATCTCTCATTCGGTCACAAATGATGAAGAGACCTCTGGCACTGAAACGCTGGGGGCAAATGCCGAATCAAGAGCTCCAGGGTTATCAGTTGAGATGATTGGCGCGTTTCTTAATGAAGCTCGATTGAAAAGTAAAGCTGATCGAGAACGCGAGACGGCTATATTCGAAAGGGCCAAGCGCAGCGACTTGATAAAAGAGCTGAGACGATCCCGCTGGAGCAAGATGCCTCCACCGCTGACAAAAGCCAATTCAAGATAAAAAAGAGGTTTGCTAAGGCCATATCAATGGGCATGAAGCTACCATCCTCTGAAGGAAAAATTACTGGTGTGGTAGAAATGCACCCCTCTTATTGCTTATATCATCAGAAGGTCTCGCATCCCACTCAAGAGTGCAAGGCTTTCGATAGATGGTGGCAAGGATACGTCGCTAATCAACAACGCTTTAAGCGGGAAAAGCGTAAAATTCGTTGAGAGCAAAGAAACACGACCAAAGAGCTTGAAAGAAGTGCCAGCAATTGTCACATGGTTAACACTGCCGGGTCACAAGTGCCTACATTTGGGAGCGATTCCGATGAGGAGCTAGAGCTTGGCCCCCTCTTCAAAGAATCCACTTCGGGAAAAGAAGAAGAACCGAAGGCTTGCGAAAATATACAGCTACGCAATCGAACATTACCCGAAAAGAATCTCGGACCCTTAAACAAGAAAGACAAAAAGAAAGAGAAGGTCTCTGAAGACATCGCTTTGGATGACCAAGTTGCGGAAGAGTTAACCGCTAAGAACCCGCCGAAGAGGAGTAAAGTGGATTACAATGTCTTGGCGCATCTGAGAAAGCTACCCTCACAACTCAGCATTCTCGATGCCCTATTACTATCAAAAGAGGCGAGGGATTCTTTGATTAAGGCCCTACAAGATCCGGACCAATTCCAAGCTTTCCTGGCCGAACAAAAGATGAAGGATGAATTGGAAGAGGTGCACACGGCCGACGTTGCTTTCGGCAATGAAGACCTTCTCCTTGGGACGTGCGAACACAATCGCCCCCTTTATGTCTCAGGATACTGCCACGACATAAAGATAGGCAAAATCCTGGTCGATAACGGATCATCTGTCAATCTACTTAATTTGCGGGTGTTAAAAGAAATTTGCATGAGCGTCCAACACCTCGCCCGGGACAAGATCACTATCTCCGGTTTCGACTCTCAATCCTCAAAGACTCTTGGATCTGTGATATTGACGCTACGCTTCGGGTTGCTCGTCACAGACATCAAATTCCATGTCATAGATGCCAAGACGTGCTACAATGCTCTGCTCGGCCGACCATGGCTACACGAGTACAATATCATCCCTTCTACACAGCATCAGTGCATGAAGTATTCTAGGGATGGCCTCGAGTACACAGTGGCGGGAGAGTTGAATCCATTTTCCGTAAATGAAGTTCGCAAGTATGAAGATGCCAAATACTTCTTACCGAGTTTCGAAGACACAGAAAGGTGTCACAAACCGGAGAACAAAACTAATGCCACCATCCCTGTCTTCGGCAGTGACACCGAGGAGGAGGAGGATATAATTTATTCAGGTCCATCCCAGTCCACCAGGCCAGGACCATCCGTTCCTTCATTAATCTTCGGCAGTGATTCAGAGGATGAAGTTCACGCTGTATTCCCTGCTCGGCTGTCAATACGAGCTTCTGCTGATGAAGAGTGAAGTCTGCAGATAACTATGGTGCCGCTTGAATATTACAAAGAACTGGATGCACTCAACGCCAACAGCGTAGAAGAATTGCACACATTCTATATCCCTCCCGGACGAAAAGGCGAGAAGGCAATCCTATTCTACCGTTCTGAAGAAAACAAGGTGGAAAAAGAAATTTGGCATGGCGCGGATCCCACGCTCGACAGGCTTCAGCCTATCCGTCTTCCCAGATATTATACCGAAGGTTTGAAGAAACTGCTGAAACGCCAGGGGATATCCTTCACACAGACCATTAGAAAATCCAAATTCTATGACAAGGTCTGGAACATTCCCGGGACTCAATGCAAACTGCCTAACGGGAGAATAGAAACAAAAGGGCTTGGGTACATCCGGTCAAAGAAACGGGAGCTAGTAAACAGCTGTTATGTCATGTATGACTTCGATGAAGAGGCGGACGCTCAATGGGAGGACGCTAATCCTGAGCCAACAAAAGTTCCTGATGCAAAACCGCCCAGTCCATCATTTGAAGACCAGATGGACAAACTTATAAGGAATGCGAGTCAAAAAGCCCGAGATGATCACAATCGTGAGATGGCAATCTATGAGAAAGCCAAGACACAGCGCCTCCTTCAACAGGCGGTGAAGGATGAAAATGCCGCTCCTTGTCAACCTGCTACAAAAGAGGTTCAACGCGAAAGCAAAAACAAGTCGAAAGGCAAGAAAGGCGCTCGACAACCACAAAGCAGAGCTAAGAAGCCACGCATCCGAGAGTCGAGCGTTATTGACTTAGCCCTCATGAAGAAAATGGGTCGAGCATACTCATTTCCTCGGAACAAAACAAGGAAAATACTTGATCTTGCTCTAAAACATCAAATGCTTGCACTGCCAGAGTCTAAACACCCTGAGCAAGCGGGCGAAGTCTCCAACCCAAATTATTGCTCTTACCATCGAGTAGTAGGGCATCCACTTGAAGATTGCTTCACCTTTAAGAATTGGGTTGAGGACCAATATCAGCTTGGCAAATTCGCGTTGTCTGACAACTGGAGGGTAGCACCACCACAAAAGCACGAGCCCAAGGCCACGAAAGAAGAACCAGTTCTGCATTGGGATTGGAAGCGAATTCGTACTTGTCACGTGATAATGATATCAAGGGAAGAGCCCGAGAACATGGATGACCTTCCCTGGTGCTTTGAAAACGGCAGCGATGAGGTAATCTCAGAATTTCCACCAGCACCAAAAGAGCTGGAAGATGGAATCCATACTACTGCAGATAACCTCAAGAAAATCGAGTTGGGGACAATAAATGATCCGCGACCGACGTTCGTCAGCGAGCTGCTGTCTGAAGAGAGGGTGGCTGCATTAAAAGACGTCCTTGTGCAGCATAAAGATTGCTTCGCATGGAACTATTCCGAGATGCCGGGACTAGATCCAGAAGTTGCTGTACATAGACTAGCAATATCCCCGAACATCAAGCCAGTCAAACAGGCGCCGAGAAGAATGCGACTCGAGCTTGAGATGAGCATAAATACCGAAGTCAAAAAGTTAATCGACTCTGGCTTCATCCAGGAAGTTCAGTACCCTGAATGGATCGCCAACATCGTCCCAGTGATGAAGAAAAATGGGACTGTGCGCATATGCGTAGACTTCCGGGATCTTAATAAAGCTTGCCCGAAGGATGATTTCCCAGTGCCAGTCACTGAACTGATGATAGACAATACATCCACTCATGAAGTTTTCTCCTTCATGGACGGCTCATCGGGGTATAACCAGATAAAAATGCACCCAGAAGACCAGAAGCACACAGCCTTCAGGACCCCTCTAGGTATATTCTGTTATAAAGTGATGCCCTTCGGTTTAAAGAACGCCGGTGCTACTTATTAGAGGGCCATGACAAATATCTTCGACGACCTTATTCATGAAATCGTCGAATGCTATATCGACGATCTCGTGGTTAAAAGCAAATCATATGAAGAACACCTCGAGCATTTGAAGACCGTGTTTCAACGCCTTCGACAATACAACTTGAAGATGAACCCGCTCAAGTGTGCATTCGGAGTTTCCTCGGGCAAATTCCTGGGATTCATCGTCCGGCACCGAGGTATTGAGATAGATCCATCAAAGATCAAGGCGATCATGGAAATGCCTCCGCCAAGAACTCTCAAACAGCTGCGGTCTCTCCAAGGGAAACTCGCATACATACGGCGATTTATAGTCAACCTTTCAGGAAAGTGCCGTCCTTATAGTCACCTGATGAAGAAGGGAACCCCATTCGTTTGGGATAAAAAATGCCAAGGCGCACTGGATGAGATCAAGCAATACCTGCAGAACTCGCCGGTGTTGGCTGCTCCGGTTAAGGGGAAGCCTCTCATTCTTTATACAACCGCCCTCGAAGGTTCCTTAGGCGCATTATGGGCACAAGAGAACGATCAAGGGAAAGAAAGAGCACTCTACTACTTAAGTCGAGTTCTGCTGGGGGCAGAAAGCAACTACTCTCCCATTGAAAAACACTGCCTGGCGTTGATCTTCGCAATAACAAAGCTTAGGCACTATGCGTTGGCGCACGAAGTCCGTCTTATTTCAAAAGTGGACCCTCTCAAATATCTAATGTCAAAAGCCATATTGACAGGGCGACTCGCTAAATGGGCCCTGCTCTTGATGGAATTTTCGATAACATATCAACCTCTCAGGGCAGTAAAAGGCCAGGCCATCGCCGACTTCCTTGCTGAGCATTCCATACCTGCCAATTCTCCTTTAAACTGCGATCTTCCAGACGAACATGCGTTTGATGCGATCGATGGTGATAATACCCGATGGGAGCTTTATTTTGACGGAGCATCTTCCGTGAAGAAACGCAAACAAAGTACCCCTATAATCAAATCGGGAGTAGGACTCATCTTTATAACTCCACAAGGAGGGATAATACGCTACGCGTTCTCCCTGACGGAACCGAGGACAAATAATGAAGCCGAATACGAAGCTCTGATAGCAGGCCTCGAGATCGCCATTGACATGGGAATTGAAAACCTCCTCATATACGGAGATTCGCAACTGGTCGTTAGTCAAGTAAACGGCGATTACCAAACATGCAAACCGGAGTTAGTAAAATACGGTGAAAAGGTGCAACAACTACTAACCCAAATTCCCTCCTATACTTTGGAGAGCATACCACGCGCGGATAATAGCAAAGCGGACGCGTTGGCCAAACTTGCTAAAGAAATGGCTGACGAGAACCTCGATGACATTAGAATCATGGTACAAAGTCGTCAGGTGCTCGCCCCCGCAGAAATACCTTCGGAATCACCCGAAAATAAGGGAGTGACTGAACAAGCGACCTTGCAAATGAAAGAACATGAGAAGGTTGGGGATTGGAGGGAAGTTTTTATAGATTACTTCAAGTCCCACCAAATGCCCGAAGATGCGTCCGCAAGACATCAACTCATAAAACGAGCTCTGTCTTTCGCCTTTGTCAATGATACTCTCTACAAGAGGTCATTCGATTCTCTGTGGCTGAGATGCTTAGGACCGGACGAATCGGAAAGAGTCGTTCAGGAAATTCATGACGGAATTTGCGGTTCTCACCAAGCAGGTCCAAAGATGAAGTTGAAGATCAAACGGATGGGCTATTACTGGCCCACGATGATTCAAGATTGCATCGAATATGCGAAGCAATGTCACTCATGCCAGATTCATGGGGACTTCATCCACCAGTACCCAAATCCGCTGCATCCAACGGTAGCTAGCTGGCCATTCGAAATGTGGGGGACTGATATAGTCGGCCCCATCGAGCCAGCATCATCTAAAGGACATCGTTTCATCCTAGCAACGACTGACTACTTCTCTAAGTGGGCAGAAGCAGTACCATTGAGAGAAGTGAAGACGGAGAATATCCTCCATTTCTTCAAAACGCACGTCATATATCGGTTTGGAACTCTGAGGCGGATCATCTCCGATAACGGGCTGGCCTACCGAAGTCATAAAATCAGCCGCTTCGCACAGCAGCATAACATAGACTGGAGATATTCCTCAGTCTATAATCCACGAGCTAACGGTCTCGCCGAGGCCTTCAACAAGACCTTGACGAAAATTATAAAGAAAACAGTGTCCCGAAATAAGAAAGACTGGCATGAGAGACTGCAAGAAGCTCTTTGGGCGTATCGAACCACATTCAAGACAGCTACAAACACAACGCCATACGCGTTGGTGTTCGGTACGGAAGCAGTACTCCCTCTCGAGGTAGAGTTACCCTTTCTACGAGTGGCAGTCCATTACGAGCTGACGGATGAAGAAAATGCTCATCTTCGGCTTGAGGAGCTTGACGCCCTTGAAGAAACACGGCTCATAGCGCAACAAAATCTGGAGGCCTATAAAGCAAAGATGATGCGCTCATACGAAAGATTGACCCGACCGAGGACATTCCACCAAGGCGAACTCGTGCTAGTGGTCAAAAGGCTTATGATCCCCAATCGCGCCAAGCGGGGAAAATTCGAGCCGAACTATGAAGGCCCGTACATCATAGATAAAGTTTATCAGGGTGGGGCCTATCTACTTATGGACATGCATGGTGAAAGGCCTTTCAGGCCGATAAACGGTCGCTTCCTAAAGAAATACTACGCTTAATGAGCCACAGCCTAGGTCAACGATAGATGACGACGACTATGTCCGCTCGCTATCTTCCTAAGCTCAAGTTCTATAAGCAGTAGCCAACTTCTCAACAGCGGACCGAAATGTCCTTAAACTAACAGCGGACCGAAATGTCCTTAAACTAATAGCAGACCGAAACGTCTTTAAACTACTACCGCAACATCCTTAGGCTGACGAGATAAAAAAAAAAATAAAATAAAAATAAAATATGAAAATAAAATAAAGTAAAAACGGTATGTCCATAAGCAAAAAGGGGCACGGATGAAAACCCGAAAGGGCTCCGTGAGTAAAAACAGTAGGGCTACCGGCGAGTGTTCGTGAAAACCCGAAAGGGCGCGGCCTCGTAAAAAAAAAAAAAGAGAAAAAGAAAATAAAAAGAATAAAAAAAACGGTATGTCCATAAGCAAAATGGGCACGGATGAAAACCCGAAAAGACTCCGTGAGTAAAAAGCAGCAGGACTACCGGCGAATGTTTGTGAAAACCCGAAAGGGCGCGACTTCGTTAAAGAACCCTTATGGAGTCCTCTCGACCCTATAAGGAGAAACCACCTGCGTGAGATCCTTACGACTCACAAAGGAGCAACACATTTAGGGATCCCCACGATTCCTAAGGAGAAAATACACTTGCGAGATCCTCACGACTCGTAAGGAGAACGCTCTTATGGGACCCTCACGGCTCATAGGATTTGAAAGTCTTAAGTCACAGAGACCTGAACCTGTGCTTAAACAAACCCCCACAAACTTCCAATATTGCCCTACAAGTGGTTCAATATTGACCCTTGTATACAATCCACGGGCGCGAATAAACATTTCCCTAACTAAGTCCCATATGAAACTAGGGATATGTTTGCATGGTAAACAACCCTTGTAAATCCTCTCGACTTACGAGGAGAAAGCCCTCCTGTAGGATCCTTACGACTTACAGAAAAACAAACACTTAGGGATCCTCACGACTCCTAAGGAGAAAATACACCTACAAGATCCCCACGACTTGTAGGGAGAAATACCTTCACGAGACCCTTACGGCTCATGAAGTCAAAAGCTTTAGCCGACAGGACCCTAACCCTGGTCGCTAAGCCTCCTTTGTTCGACAACGACAGAGGCAAATGATGATTCGCTCCTGGTAATATCCCAGTTGCAGCGGTGCTGATGCCGAAATCGGTGTCCAATTTCAGGTTTACGGCGAAAGCCAGTAGGCCGCCCATGCATACGAAATAGCCGAAATGATAGGGCAACTTGCAATAAAAAGCAGCAAGTAAAATGTATGCATGTAAAATAGCCGAAATGATTGGGCGACTCGCAATAAAAAAACAACGAGTAAAAATAAAATAAAAAGCCGAAATGATTGGGCACCGCGAGAAATAGCCGAAATGATTGGGCAATCGCGACCTTCGCGACATAAAAGCTGAAATGATAGAGCATCGCGGAAATAAAATAAAAAAATGATGATGATAAAACTTTGGCCCTACAGTTAAGATCACATCGATCCCTGTATACAATCCAAGGGCGTAAACAAAGAGGGAACCATACTTTCCCAACAGGCTCCGCCAGAAGACGAAGCCAAATCTTGACAGTTCAGTCCAACTTCGAAGAAATCAATATCTTCATCAAACTCCTCGACTCACGGATACAAACACTCCTTGACGAGAGACTCCTGATCCGCGTCGACCTGCAGAGCCACCAGCGCCTCCGTGAGAATCCTCGACTCGTTTCAAACCCCAAGGAAACAAATAATCCTTGGCGCTTGGGAAACAAATAATCCCTAGCAAATCCCTCGACTCACGGATACAAACACTCCTTGACGAGAGACTCCTGATCCGCGTCGACCTGCAGAGCCACCAGCGCCTCCGTGGGAATCCTCGACTCGTTTCAAACCCCAAGGAAACAAATAATCCTTGGCGCTCGGGAAACAAATAATCCCTAGCAAATCCCTCGACTCACGGATACAAACACTCCTTGACGAGAGACTCCTGATCCGCGTCGACCTGCAGAGCCACCAGCGCCTCCGTGGGAATCCTCGACTCGTTTCAAACCCCAAGGAAACAAATAATCCTTGGTGCTCGGGAAACAAATAATCCCTAGCAAATCCCTCGACTCACGGATACAAACACTCCTTGACGAGAGACTCCTGATCCGCGTCGACCTGCAGAGCCACCAGCGCCTCCGTGGGAATCCTCGACTCGTTTCAAACCCCAAGGAAACAAATAATCCTTGGCGCTCGGGAAACAAATAATCCCTAGCAAATCCCTCGACTCACGGATACAAACACTCCTTGATGAGAGACTCCTGATCCGCGTCGACCTGCAGAGCCACCAGCGCCTCCGTGGGAATCCTCGACTCGTTTCAAACCCCAAGGAAACAAATAATCCTTGGTGCTCGGGAAACAAATAATCCCTAGCAAATCCCTCGACTCACGGATACAAACACTCCTTGACGAGAGACTCCTGATCCGCGTCGACCTGCAGAGCCACCAGCGCCTCCGTGGGAATCCTCGACTCATTTCAAACCCCAAGGAAACAAATAATCCTTGGCGCTCGGGAAACAAATAATCCCTAGCAAATCCCTCGACTCACGGATACAAACACTCCTTGACGAGAGACTCCTGATCCGCGTCGACCTGCAGAGCCACCAGCGCCTCCGTGGGAATCCTCGACTCGTTTCAAACCTCAAGGAAACAAATAATCCTTGGCGCTCGGGAAACAAATAATCCCTAGCAAATCCCTCGACTCACGGATACAAACACTCCTTGACGAGAGACTCCTGATCCGCGTCGACCTGCAGAGCCACCGGCGCCTCCGTGGGAATCCTCGACTCGTTTCAAACCCCAAGGAAACAAATAATCCTTGGTGCTCGGGAAACAAATAATCCCTAGCAAACTCCTCGACTCACGGATACAAACACTCCGTGATGAGAGCCTCCTAACTCATGTCAACTCGCAGAGCCATCACTCTCTCCGCGAGCAAATTCCCGATTCGTCCCAATTTGTAAGAAGAAGTCTCAGACAGCAAGGATTGAAAAGCCTGCTTCTTGAGCAATGGGGCCCTGCAAGTCAATCCAAAATGGTCTCTTGCATACTATTCACGGGTCTCACTCTCTGAAGTCGAATTTCGACGAGGAGGGAAACAACCGCTTACGAATCCTCTCGACTCGTAAGAGGGAAAAATTCTCTTATAGGATCCTTACGACTTATAAGAGAAAACCACACTTAAGAATCCTCACGATTCCTAAGGAGAAAATCCACCTATGAGATCCTCTCGATCCGTAGGGAGAAAAGCCTCTATGAGACCCTCACGGCTCATAGAATTGAAAAGTCTTAGGCAACAGATCTGAACCTGCGGCCTAAGCCGTCGTTATTTCTTAAGAAGGTCGGGATACTCGTCCTAATCATCCGTCAATCATGGTTACTAAGGTGGCATACTGATAATAAAAGAAAGAAAAGACGGAGAAATGACACAAGACATTACAAAAATATGCACCTTTCATTCATAAATATTGATTGAGTTTAGGATACATCATACCAAAGAATACAAGATATACATATATGTTACAAATACCAACGATACAAGGAAAATTACTGAGAAGGAAGCGTCTTGCACAGATCCAGCAATTGCTCGCACACTTCCTTCCATGCTTTTTCCCGATTGGCCACCACTGCCAACTCCGCCTCCACTTGGGCCCGTGCTGTGCGACGGATGCAAGCTGATCCCTGACGACCTGATGAGCAGCCTCACGGCCTGCAATGTCACGCTCGGCAATATCGAGTGCCCGCTTCAGTTTCAGCCCATTTGAGATGCGCTCCAGAAGACCCTCGAAGACGGCCTTTACCTCAGCGGCGTTCGTCTCAACTTCAGCACGCAGACGAGCAGTGTTTCTTGAAGATTCTTGGCACTCCTTCAGCCTCAAAACCACTTCTTGTTCCAGATGACGGAAATGAGAAGCGCTTTGCTCGAGCCATGCTCCCCGTTGAGTGCTCGAAGCCAAAGTCTCAGGGGACAGGCGCATTGACTCTAGCTGATGAAGGCGAGCCTCGATCTCCCGACAATAGTTAACCCAAGAGGTGATAGTACCCTCGTCATGGAAGGTAGCAAATATCGCCAACATTGGGTTAACCATCGTGGTGAAATCCTCGGTAGATACTGGAGCCTCGATGTCGAGCTCCTCGATGTAGTCGCTCAACATGCGCAAACTATTCGCGGCACCTTTTGAGGACGGGCGTCGCTGGGAAGGGCCGCCCGGTATTGTAATGCGAGACTCAAAAGATATCGAGACTGGAACGACAGCTGGAAAAAGACGAAAGGCGATTAGATGATGATTCAATGGATACGAAGGAAGTCATTGATAAGATGGTTTACTATACCGGTGGAAACAGGTGGCAAGGCCGGAAGGGCTGGTGGCGCAGCCGATCTTTCTGCTCCCCCTTGATTTGCAACGCTGCAGTCAGAATAAGAGAGAGTTGGAAATAATTCTACCGCTAAAAAGACAAAGCTACCAATCGGGAACAGTACTCACCAGCGCCACCCGACGGGGAGGCGAATTCAGATGGGAAGGAGAAGTGTGGGAGCAACACTTGATAGAGATGATCAAAAAGCACTCCTGAAAGATACAACGGTGTGACTTCAGTACATAAACTGTATATCTGAAAGAAAGGATTAATAAGTTATAAACCCATACCTTCCAACATCTTCGAAGGAGTAAGAGAGGGTTGGGAGGTGACCACCGCCAAGGCAGTCGTTGAAGGCGCTCCTTCAAGCAGTGGGGCATCAGCACTAGCTGCACCTGCATTACGAAAAACTGAACTTGTCAGAAAAGATTATAAAATTAAGAAAGGCAGTCACTTGGGGTTTACCTGAGGAGCTCCCGGCTGAAACGGAGGCGACTCCCTCCTCTACCGACATGAGACCACCGCCCGTAGCCTCGTCACCTGACTCGATGGGGATCGTCGTCGTGCTAGCAAGACCTGGGGACGGCGGAGGGCCATAGACGGGAAGAGCTATGATTGGAGTATTGCCAGATTCCAGAGAGGGAGCGGTTGGCTCGTCCTCGGAAATCATGGCCACCTCACCCACTACTCTCTCAGGTTCAGTAGCTGTGGTTGTATCGTCTATCGTCACCAAGGGACCGCCGACCTCGAGCGCCTCAGCCGCCACCACCCTGGACTCAGTTATAATGATCATATCATCTGCCACTGCTCTAGGTTTGGCATCAATGACCTTCTCGGCGGAAGGCCCCTCAACCTCCACCTCAGGCTCCAAAGCCATAACGACGTTGCCCACCGTCGGCTCGAGTTCGGCAAGTACCGCTTCCTCTATTTCTTTGGGATCAATGGCTTCCGCCTCCCCCTCGATCGAACTTGGCCCTGCAAAGATAAGAGATATAAGGACCAATGACATTAAAGTCCTTATAACAAAAACTCTGAGAGAAATATTACCTGAAGCGGATTTACTGTTTGCGCTCCGAACTGATCGCGCCACCTCTCTGCGGGCAGTGGATAGGGCGACAGGGGCCTCTTCAGAGGGAATATCAGCTCGAGGGGCGGTGCTGGGGCCCGCCCCCATAGCCAAGGCAGCCCTGCGCGCCTTCGCCTCACGCCTCAACCGCTTCCTCTCCTCCCGAGCGGTCATGAGGGACCTCTGTGATGCCTCCTTCAAGGCATCATCGTCTTCATTCAGGGATGCCTCCAGAGCCTTTAAGGCACCTCTCATCGGCTCTCCAAGACGAACCTCCTGCGGTGGCCCAGAAGAAGCAGGAACGTCGGCAGCTGGTACAACATCTGCGTCGCTAGGAGGGAACGGCATTGAGGTTCCTGTAACTAAAAGGGAAGGGTTAGATCGACCATAACACAAGGAAAATGAAAAAATTGATGAGTTGAAACTTACTAAGGCCCATAGATGCCCTGAGACGTTCCTCTTCCTGAAAAGTCCTCAGAGAAGCAGCAATGGCTTCTTCATCAGTGATGCCTGTTGAAAGAAAAGAAAGAAAAGCGTTAGTCAAAAATAATGAAGAGGATATGTTGCAATAAAGAAAAGGCGACTAGTAGTTACCTGATTGCGCAAGCTTAGCCAGCCACGCGTCACGCTTCACCAACCATGCCGAAGCTCTGAGAGCAGCCTCCAAGTCTGTATCGTCCGGCGGCGGCATCACCAACCCTGCGTTAGTCCCATATTCGAGCAGACCTTCAGCATGAGGGGCATGAGGTTCCTGGCCGAACACGACATCCGCAGCGAAGAGCGACTTCTTCTTTTTCTTTTGACCCCCGACCCTAGGCTCGCGGGGGATCGACTTCCGCTTAGCAGCTGTTTTGGGACGACGAGTCCCGATGTCCGCACCCACGCCAGACTCTGGCGAGGGTACAACCACTGCCTCCACTGGAGCACAGGGTGCGGGAGGTGCGTCTGTGATATCGGGGAGCGTCAGCTCATGTGGAGGACTTTGCGCACGTGATGGTCTGCCCCCAGCATCTTTTAGAGGAGGGACCACCAGGATCCTTGGCGCTAAGGGAGCGTTACGATTGGTACCGGGGGGTACTTCTTTACGGTCGATCAACACTCGCCTCTCTTCCTTTATAACAGCCCCCGTCGCATGATTGTACCACTCTTTATATACGTTAAGGAGTCGTGGAGCACAGACCGGCGTGCTAATGAAAAAGCGAGAACCCGTGTTCAGGCGCATGAAATGGTGTAACGCGTTCTCCATCCCTTCTTCATTTACAGCAGGTTCCAGTAAGAAAGCTTCTAAGGGTACCCCTTGATCGTAACCCAGTTGTCGGGCAAAACGATGCGGGTTATATCTCATAAAGACTGCTGCACCGCCCTGCCTGAAGACTAGGAAACCCGGTCTAATAGAATACAAATGGAGGATCTCCCGGGCCGTCAACACTGAAGCTCCATCCTTGAAGGAGTCCTGTAATGGTCGCACCGCAGTGGTGGACGCCTTCCCAATGGTTAATACCTTATCAATAAAGGACATTCCGACTCCAACGGTGTGAGGGCGAAGCAGTAAACCCCTGGCGTCTCGTGGTGAAGGGGTCACGATTGATGAGCCAATCAGATGTAAAATGCGAGGAAAACCGCACTTGTCAAAGAATGAAGGCCTTTTATGCATACCAAAGACACCCGCCGTGTGTAGCTCGAGCCACGATGCAAAGTAGTGCATCGGGAAGACCACGTGCAGTACCCCGGGCTCGTTGGCATCCGCTGCTCGGCTGAGGCCATGATATAGGTGCGCCAGACCCGCAATCCCCACGGCCACCTTTACCCCAATGACCATGCGGTGGGCTGGATAAAAGACAGAGGGCCGCATGCGATGAGAATGCATTGGGATCGCGAACCAACTCAGCCATAGCCCGAGAAATCCTAAGAAAAAGGCCTCCTCATCCATCCCAGGGACTGCAATTTCCGCGAAAGATTTGGTAGGGAAGTCTGGGAGGAAGAAAGCCTTTTGGTCTATCTCCTTCGTCAGCAGGTTAGCCAAACCTAGACCAAAAGGATCATCCAGAATAGCAGATTTGACGGCTCCTGGCGAAATGACGCTAGGATGGAGGAAGCGAGCAATGAAGTACTCAAAATTAACTCCTCGGCTCCCGTGTTCGATGAAAAGGGACTCGTAGATGTTCAACACCTTGATCAGGCTCGGGAATTGGTGTTGAACGGCATTTTCCGATGTAATCCCCCTTACCATCGGCTTAGCACCAAAGACGTACTCATCTGTCGGGAGCAGCTCTTCATAGTGTTCCCCCATGACTGGTAGGCCGGATACCTCCGCGAATTCCTCCAAAGAAATGGACACTTCCCGATCCATGGCAAGGAAAGTGTGGGTGGGAATATTCCATTGCTCCAAGAAAGCCTTGAACCACCAAGTGAGGAGCGTAGGATATTGGAAAAGAGAGACGTAGACCGCGGTGTACAGTCCTAGTCTTATCAACTGCGACTTCCTCGTCGACAGGATGTACCGGGCCCACGGCAGATAGCCAATTGGGTGGCGGGGAATCAAACCAAGGTTATATGATTGCCCCCAGGGTCGTGCTTCTCCCTAACAGATACGGCGTCCTAGGATATCCAAAACCAAAGGACGCTGAACCGGGACCGCATCCATAGCGGGATGAAGAAAGCTGTTCGCGGTCCAGTCTATCATCTCCACGGCATACTGCACTGGAGGTGGGTTAGCGTAGTGAATCGCCGTGATAGGTTCTGACGGCACCGCGCAAGTGAAGCTGCGTCGACCCATAATAATCTGGTTATACCAAGACCCCCAAAGGTGGAGTTTCTTGTACTCAGGGTCGTACTCTCTAATCATGGTTAGGGCTTTACGGTCCAAGGGCGCCTCGGGAAATCCCTCCTCCGAGCGGACGAACGGGAATGAAGTGTCTTCAGACATGATCGCTGCAAAAGAACAATGTAGCCGTTAGTGTCGTAATCCCAACGTTTGGCATTAAAAAAAAAAAAGAAAATGCATTAATTAAATAAAAAATCAAAATTAATTAATTACACCGCACCACAGTGCAGTGAGTAGGAGACCAAAGAGGGACCCACAAAATCTAAATGACAATACGTCAATTAATAAGACAAACTCATCATTGGATGAGATTGTCAGTTGGCCCCCGGGGAGACATTCCCATTTCGAAAAGGGGGAAGAATCCCTAGAGACAAGGAGAAAATCTCCTCTTTCAGAGCAAAGCTCTGTCACAGAATGACACTTGTCAAATTCTGGTCTCAAAAGAATAAAATTCTATAAAGAGAACTTAGCTCTGTAATTTCCCATCAAAGAGAAAATTTTTGAAAAGAAATTTAAAATTAAAATTTCTGGAATCCCGAAAAATCCATGAAAAACTTATAAAATTTTTTCTTTATTTTTCAGATCTAAAAGATCTACATTTGATTCAAGAGCAAAGCTCTGTTCAGGGGTTAGAACCCATGAACGAGATCTCTGTAGATCTATGGATTTGTGAGAGCAAAGCTCTGCTGATGAAACCCCAAAGGGAATTTCTTTAGATCAAAAGATCTATGAGAGCAAAGCTCTGTTGGTTAAAATTGATTTAAAATTAATTATTACCTAAAGTTTTCTAAACTTTGGGAAATGAGAGCAAAGCTCTAGAGTTCTGAAAGCAAGAGCAAAGCTCTGAAATTCTTAAGCAAGAGCAGAGCTCTGAAAATCTAAATCTAGAAAATGGTGGAGAGTTTTCTAAGGGCCAGAGGCCCTATTTATAAGGCGCTTGCGCCTCTTGAGCTCACCCCCTTGATCTAACGGTCAGGGGGGTTGCCACCGCTGCACTCACGTATGCGCCACGTGAGCGCAACGGTGGGGGGGCATTTGTTTCGCCCAATCAGAGCAAAGCTCTGTTCAATTTCAAAATTCAAAATTTTGAAGCAACGCTTCAAGTCTTGGGCGCAACACGCCACGCGTCAGGCGCTAATACGTCAGCGCAACGCCCAAGAAGGCGCGCCCAATCAGAGTAGAGCTCTATTTGTTTGAAGCAACGCTTCAGTTGCGCTGCGCTCTGCGCTGCGCGACACGTGTCAGCGCAGATGCGCTAGCGCAGTTGCGCTGCGCTGTGCGCTGCGCGACACGTGTCACGCGCTGGGGCATCTGCGCCAAACTAAATTAAGATTTTAAGAAATCTTTTCTGTTCTTGTTAAAACAAGAAGATTTTCTTCTGCAAAGCAGAAGCCCTTGGATTAAAGATCCAACGGTGGGGAAAATTCCCCAGATCACTCAGAGAATGATCTCTTTAACAAATTTAACTAATTTGTGAGCACTATAAAAAGGAGCCTAAGCCTCAATTCAAAGGCATGAACATTTTTCTTGAAAACTCAAGAACTTTAAACAGAGAGAATTCTGAGAAGATTTCAAAAAAAAAGAAGGTAAAGAACCTTCATGAATTAGAAGAAATTCCTTCTAATAGATCATTGATCTAAAAAGAAGATCAATGATCTCTACATAATAAACAGTGCTTTGCACTTCTTGTGAACCTCCGGTTCTTTAAAAACAATAAAAATAATAAAAAAAAATAATAATAGTGCTTTGCACTTTTATGAACCTCTGGTTCTTCAAACAAAGAAAAAACTTTTTTTTCTTTGATCTAATTTAGATCAAGAAATTAAACTGTGCTTTGCACTTCCCTTCTTGAATCTAAAAAAAAATTTCTTCGTGCTTTGCACTTCCAAACTGCGCCGTTGCGCTCTTAAGAGAGCGCCACGTGTCGGCTATAGAACCAATTGCGCTAAGCGCCCTTAAGATAGAGCTTTGCTCTTTGGAATTGGCGCAACCCGCTGAGAGCGCGCCACGTGTCGCCAGCGCAACAGCGCAGCGCACTGCGCTAGTGCGCTTGCGCTCGCCAGAGCATGACACGTGTCTTCACCACAAGCGCTTGCGCTCAGTAACAGACGCAAAGCGGCTGACAAATGCAAGGCATTTCACTTCCTGAAGGGCCAGGCCCAATTAAAAGGCTTAACAGGCCTAACAAATAAAATGCTGTGCATTGTTTGAAAGGGCAGTGCCCAACTGAAAGGTCCAATGGACCAAAACAAATGATCTGCATCATAATAAAAAGGGCAGAGCCCAGTCAAAATAGGCATAAATGACCTGAAGTAATGCAATGCATTATTTATGTGGGGGCAAAGCCCTAGCACAGGTCTAATAGACCAAAAATAAATAAGGGTATTGAACATTTTCAACTGGACTTAGCCCAATTTTGGCCGTAAGTCCTTAAATTAAATCGGTTGAGCAAAGATTGCTCTCTTAAATCAAGCTATATCCGGTTCGAGGGTACATCTCCGAACTCCTTTGACACCTATCGTTGTAATTCCTCAACGACGTCAAAGAGGTGACGGGTCCCAACGACCACACATCGATATGGACTGCGGGGTCCTTAAACTCGTGGACCGAGACGTCCCTAAACTAATATTGGACCGAAACGTCCCTAAACTAATATCGGACCGAAACGTCCTTAAACTAATATCGGACCGAAACGTCCCTAAACTAACATCGGACCGAAACGTCCCTAAACTGGAACAATAGAGCCTCCAAACACTCTTTTGCCGGATCTAAACGGTCCCGTTTAAGTTGATCTTAGCCCCGAACACGGCTAACGTATCCTTAAACATTCAAATGGATTATAAAACTCCCAATCAACTCTGGGTTGATGGACCGAGACGTCCCTAAACTAATATTGGACCGAAACGTCCCTAAACTAATATCGGACCGAAACGTCCCTAAACTAATATCGGACCGCAACGTCCCTAAACTAACATCGGACCGAAACGTCCCTAAACTAATATCGGACCACTACGTCCCTAAACTGGAACAATAGAGCCTCCAAACGCTCTTTTGCCGGATCTAAACGGTCCCGTTTAAGTTGATCTTAGCCCCGAACACGGCTAACGTATCCTTAAACATTCAAATGGATTATAAAACTCCCAATCAACTCTGGATTGAGGGTACATCTCCGAGCTCCTCTGATACATGTCGTTGTAATCCTTCAACGACGTCAGAGAGGTGACGAGTCCCGATGGCCATACATTAAATTAACCACTACGTTAAGTTGATCTTAGTCTAAAACAGGACTAACGTATCCTTAACGAACGTTTAAGTTGATCTTAGCCGCAACGCGACTAATGCATCCTTAAACTGAAAACGCCAAACCCAAATTTAAGTAAATACGGATTTGGACTAATCCACGTCCTACGGGCGACGACATTACTCAGTCTCCGTACACAATCCACGGGCAACCACAAACAAAACAAACACACACGACACGAAGTGAAATTCTGGAGAAGGAGAAAGTTGTTACCGCGATGCGGTAGCGTAATTAACTGCAGGGGCTTGCGCCTGCAGGGAAGAGCGTCCCCACAATAAAAAACCCCTCACTCTGAGGGGGAATCTGATGAAGTCTGCTATATCGGCCGCATCCGTCTAAACCTCCGATACACGGTGCCATAAATCAACTTGGTATCTTCGGAGAGATAAACGGATAAAACCAAATAGCATCTGCCCCGAACATCAGGCACGGACGTCCTAACGTCCAGGCCGCCGTTCGGAGGGGAACAGCAGGGTTACTTGCCGCTCTTATAGGGGTCTATGGGATGTGGGTTTGGCTATTCTTCACGACCGTAGAATCCGTGTTTTACATTACTGGCTAAATTTGAAACACGGACATCCTAGTATATCCAATATTTCATATGTTTATCTTCTGCTGCTGTGTTCTGTGATATTGATCATATAACTGCATGAGACGAATGTAATATTATATATAAGATATATATTAAACGTTGCTTATGTTTTGCACCTGCGCTAGTCCAGCCACCGCTTTGCCGGTAGTTAAGTAACCTAACGGTGCATGACGGAGCCCCGTGGCGAATGCGGATGGCATAAGCGTACGTTCTATTTTCGTTTCATTTCTTCTGTGATGTTTAGGGAAACATTAATTGATGAGACTTCATTAATAAGATTAATGAAAGAAAAGAAACCTAAAAATGTTGTAGAATCAAATTTTCAAAAAGGGTAGCTCTAGTTTTTGCTTTGCATAGTGGTATTCCTTGTAGAATATCCAGTACCTTATTCGATAAGGAAAGAGCCGAGATCCCTTCACCGGGAGTGACCTCTTTAGCAAAACTAGCAAATGCTACAAATCACTCGGTTTAGTTTTTGATTGCTTTTATAGTTCTTGCTTTGCATAGCGGTATTCCTTGTAGAATATCCAGCACCTTATTCGATAAGGAAAGAGCCGAGATCCCTTCACCAGGAGTGACCTCTTTAGCGAAACTAGAAAAGCCTCAAAAACACTCCTTTTCAAAATCACTAGTTTCTACAACGATATCAAGTTCATTACGCTCATGGTTTTTCTGTAAAACCTGCGTAGCCCTCCGTCATTTCAGATAGGTACTATTTAGTATTCGTGCTACGTTTGTTGGCTTTCGTCAAGGCGTAGTGTGCGGTAGCTAATTAGTGCTTATCTGCTAAAGCATGAGATGCGATAGGATTAGGGTAGTCGTGTGACTTTGTTGGCTTTCGTCAAGGGTCGTACGGGTGGGTTTAATTCAATCAAGAAATGTACGGGTTGAGCTAGATGTCAAGACCCGAAATTGGCACGTGACGGCCCTAATACTACGCAACGTCTACAGGCGTAACGCAGTAAAAGAAAGCCAAAACCCAGAAATCTAAACCATTAAAAGACAAGAAAAAGATAAGAAACATTTTTAAAAGTATTTGAAATCACAACCCAAATTCTTTAAAAGTCCAACTTTCTTTCTTTAAAATTTTGGCAGCACCTCCTTTGTACAAACTGGCCCCAAAATGGGTACAACATAAATAAAATAAAGCATCCCCAAAAGGGAGCAAATACACGCCCAAAGACGTAAAAAAACCACCACAACAAGTATACGACGCCGTAGCGAAGAAATAAAAGACGATAGAAAGGAAACTGTATAAAAGACAACAAGTCACAAATAATACACAATATCGTCCTCACCAAGTCTCTAAGTCAACAAGAAAATATAGTAGATGGAGAGTACAAGGATATAACGAATATACAATACAACAATATGGATAACCACAAAACCCACCTAAGCAAAACTGCACACTATGAGCTGAAGCGGTATCCGCAGCAAAAGGTGATCAGATAGATGAATAGCCAGCCTCGACTACTCTTGGGAACACCATGCAAAACAACTGTGGCACAACGGGGGTGAGTTGCCAACTCGTGAATAGTAAATAAAATATGCAGGTAATCGCAAGTATGCACGTACAACGCGAATCTAACATGTGCAACTAATAGTAATAAGAGATCATATGAATGCAATAATCATGAAAGGTACACTAACAGGTATAACTAATACATAAAGCAATAATAATGTGACAATGTATATATGCAACAGTCATGAAAGGTACTCAAGCAGGTACAAATAACACATGAAACAATGCATATAAAATGAAGTATGTAAATGCAACAATCATGAAAGGTACACTAACAGGTACAACTAATACATGAAGCAATGAATAAACAATAACTGTGAAGTATGGAATGAAATATGTCATTTCCACGGAATCCTGACATCATGGGAGGACCAAAATCTATCAAGACAATCCAAATTACAAATCCTCAAATCAGCCCCTAAATTGGCTCTCATATCATGTAAGTCTGATATATCCTGAATGTACAAAATCAGCAATCTCATATATGTCCTGTATCCAATCTCAAATAAATCTCCTATATCCCAAATCCAATATCAAGTGAATCTCAATATAACCTAAATATAATTGCATGAATAAATATGATGATGTATATAAAATACTATATCGAGCATATAGGCCCCGAGCATATAGGCCCCACACATCGACCATATAGGCCCCTCACATCGAGCATATAGGCCCCGAGCACATAGGCCCCGAGCATCGACCATATAGGCCCCGAGCACATAGTCCCCGAGCATCGACCATATAGGCCCACTCATATAATGAATAAGTATATTTGCATATATCCTCATGATGATATATGATGTAGGTGTGTGTGTGTGTGTGTATATATATATATATATCAGCGTCCCATACCACTGATATATACATATACGATGGGTATACATATATATATCAGCGTCCCATGTCACTGATATGTATACGCAGGAGTAAAACAATCCAGAAAACATCATATGAAAACCATATCTCAAAGCCAAATCCATGAATATAATATATGCACATGAAATAGTAATACGAGTATATAAGGAAAAATCGCTATTTAACTGCAACAATTTATAAAATAAAACATGCGGTTCCTAAATTCTCCGAATCTATATAACATCAAGTAAAGGTAAACATGCAGCTATGTCATTATGTGTGTATGCACCTATCGCTAATAGTACAATACCCTATCGGTATACAGGTAACTAGCATGTAAGCATGTCAAGGCATATGTGTAATCATGTAGGTATACAGGTATGCTATATGTTTTATGCGTAAACTATATATATGAAATAGAAAATGCGACAATATTAATATCTTTAGCCCAGACGCATAACGCCATGCGGGCGATTCCCCTGTAGATGTTAAATCTACTCACCGAGGTCTCGTGCTAAGTGTAGCCGACTACTTGCTTCCCCTTCCTTGCGGTGTCCGACGTACCCGCCTGCGAAGCTAGAATTTACACAAAGAATACACATAAGCTAAAATCCTGCAAAAACGTGATATCAAAACGAAACGAGAAACTCGCGTCGGGAACTAAACGCATGAATCCGATACGCTAAAACGTGTGAATACGCGTCTGAAACTACTGTAAGTCCACGTTACCCGTCCCCGGTTCTTTGGGGTTGCGGAAATGATGAAAAACGATTTTTCTTTTAGGGTAACATGGACTCAAAATACGGATCTTTGCTAAACAACTATCTAACAACCTAACTAGGAGTTTTACCTACTCGGTTAGGGGGTTATACCTTAGCTTGAACTTCTTCTCTTCGACTCCGTGTGGTGGTCGGATGGTTCTCTCCTCATCGTCTCCTTGTGCCGAAGATGGATCCACCTGAAAGCTTCTACCTTTGGCTTCAACCTCAAACTAGAGGAAACTAGAACACTTGGCTTGCTATACTTTGTGTACTAGGATGAGTAGAGAAGTGTTTTGGGTTTTATCTCCATGGTTCTTGCTTCTCAACACATGAGACAATAGAACCATGAACTAGAGAGAGAGCAAGAGGAAGAAGGAGAGCTTGAGCATGAGAGAGAAAGGAAAATGAAAGAATGAGCAAGACTTTTTTCAACCTCTCTCTCATAATCCAAAATCATCATAACACATAATAATAATTGAGTATTATGTGATGGTTGTTATCATATCAAATGGCTATATCATTTCATGCATTAAATGCAATGTGTGAACGAATAAGCAAGCCAAGGTCAATGCCATGAAATGATAGCCATTGTCATGATGGTGGTCAACAAGTCCAACCTAGTCAACCGGTCAACCCAACCATGTCACAATAATACTTAATTAATATTATTGTTAATCATATTTTTTATTCTCATTAGGGTTTAGCAAAAGTCAACAGTCAACAACCCTAATGAGAATCCTCTGCCTCTGTCTCTGTCAACTATGCATACACACCCGCATCCGCGTTCCGGGGAACACGAATACAACCGAGTTAAAACCAATCCCAAAACGTATACTAGGATCTGGCTTAAACCAAAGCCCGCTAGTAATAACTATCCGGACACCAAACGCGCACAAGTGCACGGATGTGACCGAACCCTGTCGCAAAACCATGCGACCTCTACTCTTTTGCCTAAAGGCGAATAGCTCTCTGTGTGGGACTCTAAAGACTCGACACTACGCTGGCAGTGGGTTTAACCACAGACAGCAAGCGGCACTAGCTGTGCGTAACGGCCCCCAGGTAGATGCCGATAAGAAGACTGACGAGGTGAAACCCATCTGAACTCCTACTGAGCCTGAATGTGACAATTTCCGTACAGTCCGGTCTGTTCGTCTGAGAATATCGCATGGCGGGCCTAGGGGGCGGTAAACGTCAGTCCCCTAATAGCGGTACAAGTCATGTCGGAGTGTAGCCCAGAACACCCTGAGATAACACTGGAAGCCTACCAGTATATCTCGCTTGCCCTGGCCAGGGACTTTGTGTAATGGCTCTCCTAGAAACAGCGCGATATCAACCCCCAATACCGGAAGAGACGAATCCTGTCTAACCGTCACTGCCTCCAAGTGCTTCGGGAGTGCACCTAACTACTACCTGTTTGCACGACTCCTTTGAGCCGTGGTAGGGTAGTAATCAAAGTACAGTGAGAACACACTCGAGGCGAAGTGACAGTGTCAAGTCAGCGGACTAAGCTGTACTCATGTCACCTGGGAACTGATAACTGACGATAGGTATAGTACCAACCATCAGTTCCCGACGAGTCCTGTCCAGTGTACTCGTAACCTAACGAGCACCCGCATACTATCTCAAGTACGATGTACTGACGGCTGTGGGACAGACCGTCTCCCAGGCTGGGATGAGAAGCGCATACACTAGTCTACTCCGGAGTATCGATGCCCTGTCTCGATAATCCTACGACTAGGGACCTGCATAAGGATGTGCTTGTGGATTACCCAGCCCCCACGAGTGTGACTGCCATCACAACGCTGGTAATCAAGCAAAGATCCTAAGGGCTCCACTAATGTGTATAGGTGATATACTAAAAGAAACACATGTACACATTAAAGTAGAAACAAACCAAGTAGCATACTACCATTTTGAGCAAGATTGTCTATACAACTGTGAATATCCCAAGCTTCCATTAAGTAATATACAAACTAGTATGATACAGTAATGGCCTCTAGGGCATATACACTAACAATCTCCCACTTGCACTAAGGCCATGTACTGGCGTATCAGAGACCTATCATCTCGATCAGCCGCTCGAACTGAGTCTGGGGTAAGGCCTTCGTGAGTGGATCAACAGTGTTATCTTCCGTAGCAACTCTCCGAACCTCGATCTCCTGGCGACCCACGATCTCCCTGATCAGGTGATACCGCCTTAAGATGTGTCTGGATCTCTGATGGGACCTGGGTTCCTTCGCTAAAGCTATAGCCCCGTTGTTGTCGCAATACAAAGGTATTGGATCAACAATGGATGGAACCACCTGAAGTTCTGTCAAGAACTTCCTTATGTAGGGTTCCTAGGCACCCCAAGGAGGTCTCACAAGGCATCGAACATGCCAATTTAAAATTTTACGGTGCCTACAAACCCTAAACTACGGATCGTCGGCTAGATGTCTAGGCGATAAACTAACTAGTTAACACTTAACTAAAAGTTTAACGGAAATACAACCTTTGTAGATCTGGTGCTCCACCTCCATAGCTCCGCAACGAAGTCCTCTCCGCTGTCCAAGTCAAATCCGGGCTCTAGGATCGGCTTCGTCGGAGAATGGGCAAGCTAGGTCGTCGATGTCCATGCCGAAGATGATCTACGTCGAGGCATCGCTAAATCAAGCTCCGACTTCACCAAGTCAAGAAACTTGTGAAGTAAACACACTCTACTACTTGGCAAGAGGTAGAGGATGAAGAAATAGGAAGTGGGTAGACTTTAGAATTGGATTTCTCACTCAAATCATCAATCCACCATTGATGACCTCAAGCTTCTTCACTTGAAGCAAGGAAGAAGAAGAAAAGATATCATTAGATTATAGAAAAAAAGAAAAGAAAATGAATTCTTATCATAATTTTAACTAGAGTTAAGTGTAGAGAATGAATCATGGTTAGTGGGAATGGTTAGGGTTAAGGATGAGATAAGAATGGTTGACTTGATCAAAGATTCATGAAGCTTCAACTAAACTCCAAAATAAGCCACCATTCTTTTCTCCTCTTTTCCAAAATGAATAAACAAATAAATAAATGAATAAATAAAGGAAATGAAACCCTAACCATTCTTTTAACCATGGTTTAATTCTTTGCACTTAACCAAGTAATCATGTATCATCAAACATGATACAATCAAATGCACAAAATCATATCGCATATGTGATGCGCACACCCGAGTGAGAAAATCCAATTAAAGTGAACCAATACTAGTTAATGCAAAGTAATATATCAAATATATAATTATACATTAAATCATTAAATCAACACTTGATTCAATGATCCGGTCATGTCGCACACAACCGACTAGTATACAATGTATCGGCTTATCGAATCAACGCTTGAATCGATAACTAGGTTATATCGCATACAACCATTCGATACATTCATCGCGAGAATGGAATACGGTATCACATACACGCATTATTCTCGGTCCCGCACATATCTCATATGCGCTCCTATTTCGTTTCGCTTGAGCCAGGAAACCTCTGTGTAGGACTCTAAAGACTCGTCAATACGCCGGCAGCAGGTGATGATCATATCAAACACCCACAAGCCGCAAGCGGTCTGCTAAACGTAACGGCCACCCGGGTATTGAGCGATCTGAAGATCGACGAGCAAGCCCGCTCACACTCCAGTGAATCCGACCAGTAACACTACCGTACAGTCCGGTCTGATCGTCTGATATGTCGCATATCTCGCCTAGGGGTGGTAAACGTCAGACCCCAATAGCTCGATAAGTCGTGTCGATATGAGGTCTATAACTGTTCGAGAAATTACTGGTAACACTTACCAGTAAATCTCAGCAACCCTGGCCAGGGATTTCCTGTTATAGCCAATCGAACACAGCGCAACATCAACCCCCATATACCGGGAGAGACGAATCCCCTCCTATCGCTCATTGCCTCCATGTGACTCGGGACTGTACCCAAAAACCACCGTTTTGCACGCCCTCTTGGATGTGGTAAGATGGAAATCAAAGCACAGTGGGAACCACACGAGACTCTATGACGATCTCGGGTCAACAGACTACTCTGTACCAGTGTCACCAGAGAACTGTCATCTGACGTGAGGTATAATACCATCTGGGAGTTCTCGGCGAGTCCGTCCAGTGTACCCAGTCTCTACTGAGCACCCGTATATCATCTCTGATGTCAAACACCAATGGATATGGGATCATCCATCGCCCATCTGTATGGGTCGAGAAGGTATACGCTAGTCTACTCTGGTATATCGATGCCCCGTCTCGATACACCCACGACTAGGGACTTTGAAGGATGTACTTATGGACTACCATGTCCCCACTAGTATGATCCGCATCATAGTCCAGGTAGTCAAGTACACATCCTAAGGGCTTTACCAACATGTAACAGAGAGACAAACAGTATACATGTTAAGGTAAAGTTCAACCAGATAGCATACTATCATGTCGAGCAAGAAAGTCCTCCCTATATATGTCCCAGCATCCACTACAATATACATCCTATGTACAGTAATGGCCTCTAGGGCATACATATAACTAACAATCTCCCACTTGCACTAGGGCCATCTGTAGCAGTGGTTGCAGTATCTCATACTTAACCATCCCATAAAAGTCTCTCTCTGGGAACAGGCCTTTGTGAGTGGATCCGCTGTGTTGTCCTCTGAGTCTACTCTCCTAACCTCGATCACCCTGGAGATCAACTATCTCCATGATCAGGTGATACTGCCATAGATTATGTCTGGATCACTGATGGGACCGGCGTTCCTTGGCATAAGCCACAACTCCATTGTCACACAATGACAGGAACTAAGTTCATCTCATGAACCAATATACACCCAAACAGCCTCTTTGGTAGCATCTTAAGTAGCGATGTATCGAGCCTTTATCGTCTAGTATGTCACGGTATCTAGCTTGGAACCTTTCCAACATACCGTCCCTTTACTGAGGGTAAAGACAATGCCTGCGACTGACACTCAGTCGTCTTTATCACCCTGGAACACTTCCAGTGATTCTCGTCAGGATCGATTGACACCATCTCACTACATCTAGTGAGTATCCTAACATCCATTTAGATCTATCTCATAAATCCAAAAATCAGGATTTAGTAGGTATCACTTTAATCCTATATGGAGAATCATTGTGATAAGCGGAGATTGACCGAGCGTAGCATAGGAAACTCCTTTCATATCAAGAGTATGTAATCCACGTACTCTACGAGGATCGTCACCATATTCCCTACTACCCTTTTGTTTATACAAGGTTCATCTACCATTTTGATGATGTCAAACTCTTTGACTACTTCATCAAAACAGACGTTCCAACTCCGCGATGCCTGCTTTATCCTATAAAGCATCTTGTGCACGTTTCCGCTGCTCCCACTGTCTACGAAGCCCTCTGGCTGTGTACTTATAGACGCTCTCTTCTAAAACATCATTTAGAAAAGCAGTCAAGACACCCAACCACCAGAGATCGTAGTCATGGTATGCAGCCGTGGTAAGTAGGATCTGGATGGACTTAAGCATAGCCATTTGAAAAGGTTTCATCATTATCCACGCCTGGTCAATGAAGAAAGCTTTAACAAGTCTAGCTTTGAAAGTCTCAACTCTTCCATATACACCAAGTAATCTTCTCAAGATATACTTGCTCCTGATGGGGATTTAACCCTTCAGATATAGCAACCAAAGTCCATACTTTGTTGGTGTATAAGGATTCCATCTCAGATCACTAAACATCCAGCCATTCTTACAGAGTCTCACTCCTGATGGCCAACTCGAAGCTAGTTGGGTCATCATCTCATGATGCAATCCTCGCTCCCACTGTCATAGAGAAACCGAAGTATCTCTCAGGTGGGTGAGGAACCCTACTAGATCGGCGGAGAGGCTGAGGTTCGTTGGAATCTACTGAATTCTTTGGCTCTATCAAATCATCTGCTGCAGTTTGTATAGCTGGAACATTTCCAGTTCTACATAACAGACCTTGCCTCGAGCTTGTCCGGATTTTGCTTTTAGACATAGGCTGGACAACCCCAAATCTCAACTAGCTTAAGATATGGGCTCTTCCCTTTCCATATCACATATGAAATGGTAGGCAACTGATTTGATTGGAACCCTGTTCAATAGGTATGCAGCTTCTCAAGCGCATAACTCCCAAAAGGAAATAGGTAACTCAGTAGTACTCATCATAGAGCACACCTTATCACATAGGGTGTTATTGCTCCGCCCCGATATACCATCGTGCTATGGTGTATACGGAGGAGTAATGCCGAGAGAGAATCTCATTCTCCTTTAGAAAAGTCCAAGAATTTCGTGCTCAAGTATTCTCCTCCTTGATCACATCAAAGGACATAATACTTATACCCGTATTCTGGTTCTCTACTTCTAACTTATATTCTGTGAATATCTCAAAAGGTTCGGACTTGTGTTTCAACAGGAACATAGGTCTGAATCTCGAAAGATTATCAGAGAATGTAATGAAGTAAAAAGAACCAGTCCTGACATGTGTAGACAGGGGACCTACATACATCAACATGTATCATCCCAAGAGTTCACTAACTCTTTCTCTGTTTCCAGCAAACGGAGCTATGGTCATCATTATCTTTGTGACATGACTGGCGAGTTTCACAAGATGTAAATTCAAACTGATTTAAATATGCATCTATATGTAACTCTAGCTAGTCGGGTCACATTGATCTGACCTAGTCTACAATACCTCAAGAAGGAATCGTTCAGTTGTGAACTCTTCCTCTTGTGTGTGATCCGTATACTAAGAACTGTAGTTTGATTTAGAACATCAATGCTTTTAGATAACGTGCCTAAACCGATCAACTTTTGATATAGGAAATGTTCAAAACATTATCCAACAATACAAAATTTTATCATTTCTTTACTTCTAAAGAGACTGATATGATTTTGTATATCAGGTTCGGTATCTAATAGCATTTGTTCAGAATCAATGTATTGGTAATACAGGGTGACAGTGACCAACAGACTTGGCTGCAACACTTGCCCCGTTTTCTGCCTCATGAAACTTATCACCCGTTCTCAGTTCTCTACCTTTCTGTAGCCCTATGTAACTGATTACATATCTGGGACCCTGATCTGGTATCACATACCCAGGACGTAATGGATACTGAGAAACAGTTCTGTATAATGAACACACCCGAAGATGATGCATCAGCATGCACTCTCTTCGTTTGGGCGGCACGGGAATTCTGGTAATCCCCTATTTCCTGCTCTGTCTTATAACAATTATAAGTTGGAGCGGGACTAACGTTCCCCAGCTCAGTATAACAAGCGGGTTCGGTCAATATTCCGTATTATTATCTTGATTAAGGCGTGATATGGTCGCTACCTGGAGAGAGAGAGAAGAAAACACTCAGCGTGCGCTCTGTCAAGAATAGATTGGTTATTATTTTATCTAATCAGGATGGCTCCCACTGCTTTTTATCAAATCTTCCTTCAAACCCTAAAAGGAAAGACTAGCCGGGATTAATTACACACTACAAGTTCGCCAATCTTTCAGCCAGGCCAGTGTCGGTACTTTGAGGGAGGTCCCCCGTGCTTTCGCACGAACCTAATTAATGTAAACCTCGTTTTCCCAGAGGCGTAACCTCGTTAATACCTTTCTAGACACCTACTTGATCGGCTAATTGTAATGTATAAAACTCTCCCAGGAGTAACACTTACTCGCAGCGGGTATCGGGATCCAACTATCTCATAGAAGGTATGCAATCTCATTGCAAATTTCAACACTTGAAATTCCCGATAATATTTTGCCCCTAGCTCGCTATGACCTTGACGGAGGCCAAACAACCCATAGTCCGCTAGTCAAGTTCAACCCGTCATTTCCTGATTGAATTAAACCCACCCGCACGACCCTTGACGGAGGCCAAACAACGCCGTACGAATACCCTAATCCAATCGCATCATATGCTAGCAGATAAGCACTAGTTAGCTACCGTACACTACGCCTTGACGGAGGTCAAACAACCGCAGCACGAATACTAACTAGTACGTATCTGAAATGACGGAGGGCTACGACAGGTTTTTCTGAAAACCTATTGCGTAATGAACTTGATATCGTTGTAGAATCGAATGATTTTAAAATGGAGTGCTTTTGAGGCTTTTCTAGTTTTGCTAAAGGAGTCACTCCCGGTGAAGGGATCGTCGGTCCTTTCCTCGTCGAATGAGGTGCGGGATATATCGTATATATCACTGTGCAAAGCAAAACACTTAAAAGTAATCAAAAGACAAACCGAGTGTGTAGCATCTGCCAGTTATTGCTAAAGGAGTCACTCCCGGTGAAGGGATCTCGGTCCTTTCCTCATCGAATAAGGTGCAGGATATATCACATATACCGCTATGCAAAGCAAAAACTGTAGCTACCTGTTTTATTTTGAAATTCGATTCTACAACATCTTAGGTTTCTTTTATTTCATTAATCACATTAATGAAGTCCCATCATTTAATGTACCTAAACATCACAGATAAATACGACGTACACTTATGCCATCCGCATTCGCCTCGATGTCCCCTCGTGCACCGTTAGGTTAGGTAACTAACGGCAGAGCAGGGCAGGGCTAGCGCGGGTGTAAAACATAAGTAACGTCTATATAATATATCATATATACTGTATCTATCAAAGAACATCACATGATCACATCACAGATATCGCAGCAGAAGAAACATATGAAATATTGGATATACTAGGACGTCCGTGTTTTCAATACGAGCCAGTATAAAACACGGATTCCACGGTCGTGATGAATAGCCAAACCCACACCCCTAGACCCCTACGAGAGCGGCAAGCAACCCTACCAATTCTGGAGTTAGAAGACCCGGACCCGACTCCTCGAGTTGGTCTCCCACTGGACTCCAGAACCCGGTTACTTGTGCCCTCCTCCTTGGGTCTATCCTAGTGCGGAAAAGTAAATAATATACAAAGGGTGACAACTTCCGCAACCTGGAAGTGCCCCAATAAAAGAATATTACATACAAGTTTTTACATGAATGAAAATGAAAAACACTCATCTCACATAAAAACCCCCGGCTATTCAATCACGACGATCCAATATAACATATCCAGCAACACATAACATCACATGTCATCAACGTAAGTAAATATGCGCATCCCAATTGTCGTTGACATATAGCAACGAAACCGGCGATATCACATATTACACTTACGGTCACAGAAAAGAAAGTGTAAAACTACAACAGTTGGAATCCGCAACCACCTCAGACATCGCATGCCTGATCAAATGAATTCCTTAGACATCGCATGCCTAACAATTATAAACCCCGCATTTTAGTCTCAAAATCGAAAACGCTTTTCAATATAAAGTCGGGCAATTCAACAAGATTCCCGACACCCTGATCGAATGCTCGTCGCAAACTTCAGTAGACGGCTGCACCCCCGATACCGTCGACGAAGTGCACCAAGGCGGAACACCGCTACCGCGAGCACCCGGACGGATGCTTTCGGCGACGGGGTTCTCCTACAGTCACTTGGTCGGGGCTATGGAGTGTGGCTGTCTATTAAGTTTACCCGGCGAGTATCCGCGTACGCTACGTGATTGCGACAGACTTTTGATCACATCAAAATTCCGTGGCAACCGATCAAGTGAGACTAAACTGCTATGTTTATAACATTCATTCAGTTATCTCATAACTCCTTGTGAATTCCAATTATTGTATCCCATTCCAGATAAATAGAAAATGCTAAACTTTTCGATCGAACATTCTAACACCCAAGTTTTCTCGATACAGATCAACTCATGAAACTAGTCTAACAACATTCAGTTCGTACCTCAGTACCAACGGTCCAGCCGTAGAAGGGTCAAGCCAACGCCTCACATGTGGCACGCCGTACTGCCCCAAACCCGAAGGTTCAAAGGGCAGTTCAAGACGGTCACATAATCGAGTTAAGGTTTGTGTCTTCTAGAGGGACCATCGCGTTACTTGCACTACTTAGAACGTCGTTAAACTACGGAAAAATCCAACACTTGGAAATTTCCCGACAGGGGAAAAATTGGGTATTTATATCCGGTCGAACTTTTTAACATATCCTAAAATTTATCCGGAAAGCCACACAGACAAAATTTGATACCCCGATCGAAATACCGAATCCTCAAAACAACTGCAGAAAAATCAACTCTTGAAAAAATATCAAAAATACCCAGGAAAACCAGCACAGCACAATATGAATTACTGTAGAAATTTGGAAGCCAAAAACGACAAATTGGCCGCGCTTCCGCCGCACGAGCCATGCTCGTGCCGCGGAAGAGCGGCGTACTGTTGGAATTAGGCAACCGAATTTTACAGTTTCTCTTATAATTGCCTGCTGATTTTTCTGAATATTTTTAATGTTGAAAAATCCCAGATTTTAAAAATTGGACAGAGAGCATGTTTGTTTTGGACTTTCGGGTTCGATCGGACTTCAATTTCCGTCTGGACTTCGCCTAAGGCTCTAGCTAGGCTCTGATACCACTGTAGGGTTCCTAGGCACCCCAAGGAGGTCTCACAAGGCATCGAACATGCCAATTTAAAATTTTACGGTGCCTACAAACCCTAAACTACGGATCGTCGGCTAGATGTCTAGGCGATAAACTAACTAGTTAACACTTAACTAAAAGTTTAACGGAAATACAACCTTTGTAGATCCGGTGCTCCACCTCCATAGCTCCGCAACGAAGTCCTCTCCGCTGTCCAAGTCAAATCCGGGTTCTAGGATCGGCTTCGTCGGAGAATGGGCAAGCTAGGTCGTCGATGTCCATGCCGAAGATGATCTACGTCGAGGCATCGCTAAATCAAGCTCCGACTTCACCAAGTCAAGAAACTTGTGAAGTAAACACACTCTACTACTTGGCAAGAGGTAGAGGATGAAGAAATAGGAAGTGGGTAGACTTTAGAATTGGATTTCTCACTCAAATCATCAATCCACCATTGATGACCTCAAGCTTCTTCACTTGAAGCAAGGAAGAAGAAGAAGAAAAGATATCATTAGATTATAGAAAAAAAGAAAAGAAAATGAATTCTTATCATAATTTTAACTAGAGTTAAGTGTAGAGAATGAATCATGGTTAGTGGGAATGGTTAGGGTTAAGGATGAGATAAGAATGGTTGACTTGATCAAAGATTCATGAAGCTTCAACTAAACTCCAAAATAAGCCACCATTCTTTTCTCCTCTTTTCCAAAATGAATAAACAAATAAATAAATGAATAAATAAAGGAAATGAAACCCTAACCATTCTTTTAACCATGGTTTAATTCTTTGCACTTAACCAAGTAATCATGTATCATCAAACATGATACAATCAAATGCACAAAATCATATCGCATATGTGATGCGCACACCCGAGTGAGAAAATCCAATTAAAGTGAACCAATACTAGTTAATGCAAAGTAATATATCAAATATATAATTATACATTAAATCATTAAATCAACACTTGATTCAATGATCCGGTCATGTCGCACACAACCGACTAGTATACAATGTATCGGCTTATCGAATCAACGCTTGAATCGATAACTAGGTTATATCGCATACAACCATTCGATACATTCATCGCGAGAATGGAATACGGTATCACATACACGCATTATTCTCGGTCCCGCACATATCTCATATGCGCTCCTATGTCGTTTCGCTTGAGCCAGGAAACCTCTGTGTAGGACTCTAAAGACTCGTCAATACGCCGGCAGCAGGTGATGATCATATCAAACACCCACAAGCCGCAAGCGGTCTGCTAAACGTAACGGCCACCCGGGTATTGAGCGATCTGAAGATCGACGAGCAAGCCCGCTCACACTCCAGTGAATCCGACCAGTAACACTACCGTACAGTCCGGTCTGATCGTCTGATATGTCGCATATCTCGCCTAGGGGTGGTAAACGTCAGACCCCAATAGCTCGATAAGTCGTGTCGATATGAGGTCTATAACTGTTCGAGAAACTACTGGTAACACTTACCAGTAAATCTCAGCAACCCTGGCCAGGGATTTCCTGTTATAGCCAATCGAACACAGCGCAACATCAACCCCCATATACCGGGAGAGACGAATCCCCTCCTATCGCTCATTGCCTCCATGTGACTCGGGACTGTACCCAAAAACCACCGTTTTGCATGCCCTCTTGGATGTGGTAAGATGGAAATCAAAGCACAGTGGGAACCACACGAGACTCTATGACGATCTCGGGTCAACAGACTGCTCTGTACCAGTGTCACCAGAGAACTGCCATCTGACGTAAGGTATAATACCATCTGGGAGTTCTCGGCGAGTCCGTCCAGTATACCCAGTCTCTACTGAGCACCCGTATATCATCTCTGATGTCAAACACCAATGGATATGGGATCATCCATCGCCCATCTGTATGGGTCGAGAAGGTATACGCTAGTCTACTCTGGTATATCGATGCCCCGTCTCGATACACCCACGACTAGGGACTTTGAAGGATGTACTTATGGACTACCATGTCCCCACTAGTATGATCCGCATCATAGTCCAGGTAGTCAAGTACACATCCTAAGGGCTTTACCAACATGTAACAGAGAGACAAACAGTATACACGTTAAGGTAAAGTTCAACCAGATAGCATACTATCATGTCGAGCAAGAAAGTCCTCCCTATATATGTCCCAGCATCCACTACAATATACATCCTATGTACAGTAATGGCCTCTAGGGCATACATATAACTAACACCTTATCCAGACGGCTTCTTTTGCGGCATCTGCAGCAGCGATATATTCCGCTTCCATCGTCGAGTCAGCAACGGTTTCCTGTTTGGAACTCTTCCAACACACCGCCCCTCCATTGAGGGTAAAGACATAACCCGACATGGACTTGGAATCATCCTTGTCACTCTGGAATTTGGAGTCAGCAAAGGCCTCGATCTGGAGGTCTTTTCCGCCATACACCAAGAACATCTCCTTAGTTCTTCTCAGGTACTTGAGAATGTTCTTCACCGCTATCCAGTGCTTCTCCCCAGGGTTAGACTGATACCGGCTTACCACACTCAGTGCATAAGCTACATCTGGTCTGGTACACAACATCACATACATTATAGAGCCTACCGCAGAAGCGTAGGGTATAATAGACATGCGATCCCTTTCCAAATCAGTCTTGGGAGATATCTCTTTGGAGAGGGTGATCCCGTGACAAGCCGGTAGATTACCGCGCTTGGAATCTTCCATATTGAATCTTCTCAGTATAGTGTCGATGTACCTGGACTGTGAAAGTCCTAATATCCTCTTGGTTCTGTCACGACAGATCCGGATCCCCAGAATGTAAGAGGCATCACCCAGGTCTTTCATGGAGAACCTGTGTGATAAGAACCCTTTGACAGATTGTAGCAAGGAATGTCATTTCCTATTAAGAGAATGTCATCCACGTATAAAACGAGGAATACGACAGTTCTTGCTACAAATCTACTATAGATGCATGGTTCATCTGGATTTTTGATAAAGCCAAATTCTTTGACCGTCTCATCAAAACAGATGTTCCAACTCCGCGATGCCTGCTTTAGTCCATAGATGGACTTAAGCAACTTGCACACCTTTCCGCTACTCCCACTCTGAATGAAACCCTCTGGCTGGTCCATATAGACACACTCCTCTAAATTTCCATTTAGAAAAGCGGTCTTTACGTCCATCTGCCAAATCTCATAATCGTGGAAGGCAGCAATGGCAAGAAGGATCCGAATGGATTTCAGCATAGCCACTGGAGAAAAGGTTTCGTCATAGTCCAAACCAGGTCTTTGACGAAAACCCTTTGCAATAAGTCTAGCCTTATAGGTCTCAACCTGTCCATCTACACCAATCTTCCTTTTGAAGATCCACTTGCATCCTACGGGTTTTACCCCATCTGGAGCAACGTCCAACGTCCATACTTTGTTGGTGTACATGGACTCCATTTCGGTCCGCATTGCATCCAGCTATTTTACCGAGTCAATGCTCTGAATGGCCTGCTGGAAGCTAGTCGGCTCATCACTATCAATGATGCAATCCTCTCTATCCCCGTCTATGAGAAAACCGTAGTATCTCTCGGGCGGATGAGACTGCCTACTACTCCTGCGGAGCGGCGCAGGAATGTCCTGATCTTTCGAACCCTCTGGTTCTACTAAGCTTTCAGTAATAGCTCGTGGTTCTGGAATTTCTTCCAGTTCTATTGCGCTCCCACTTATCTGATTTTCCATAAACTCAGTTTCCAAGAAGTGGGCATGACGAGAAACAAAAAGCTTTTGTTCCTCTTTGCAATAGAAGAAATATCTCTTGGAGTTCTTTGGATATCCCACAAACTTGCACTGTACTGAGCGTGCCTCGAGTTTGTCCGCATGCTGCTTTTTAACAAAAGCTGGACATCCCGATGTCTTAATGTGCTTAAGATAGGGTTTCTTCCCACACCACATCTGATATGGTGTGGTAGGCACAGTCTTAGTTGGAACTCGGTTCAAAAGGTATGCAGCTGATTTAGTGCATATCCCCAGAATGATCGCGGTAACTCAGCGTTAATCATCATGGAACGTACCATATCCAATAGGGTCCGGTTCCGTCTCTCCGATACACCGTTATGTTGCGGAGTGTATGGAGGAGTAAGCTGAGAGAGAATTCCATTCTCTTTTAGGTAATCCAGGAACTCGGCACTCAAGTATTCACCACCTTGATCAGATCTCAGTGTCTTGATACTTTTGCCGGTTTGTTTTCTACTTCATTCTTATATTCCTGGAATTTTCCAACGGCTTCGGATTTATGTTTCATTAAGAAGACATATCCGTACCTTGAAAAGTCATCCGTAAAAGTAATGAAGTAAGAATAACCACTTCGCGCATGTGTAGACATTGGACCGCACACGTCGCTGTGTACGAGTCCCAAGAGCTCGCTCGCTCTTACTCTGTGTCCAGTGAACGGAGTCTTTGTCATCATTCCTTTGAGACAGGATTGACAAGTTGCATATGATTAATATTCGAACGGATCCAAATATCCTTCTATATGTAACTTCGTCAACCTTCTTTCATTGATGTGACCCAGTCTACAATGCCATAAGAAAGCCTGATTTATTTCCGGAGACTTTCTTTTGTGTGTATTCTGGACATTGAAAATCTGTGGTTGGTTTAATACGTATATACCATTGCTTAATGTACCTGACCCAATCAAAACTTGATTAAGGTGAATGTTTACAACATTACTTACAAATGCAAATTCATAACCTTCTTTAGATAATAAAGATACAGATATGATATTACAGGTTGCATTGGGTACAAAATAACAATCACGCAAAACCAAAACATGTCCATCCGACATTCCCAGGTGATAGTCCCCCACGGACTCAGCATCCATGCCAGCTCCGTTTGCAACTCTGAGGGTCATATCACCTGCCTTCAAAACCCTACGCCTTCTTAGTGCCTGTAAAGAATTACAGATATGAGATCCTGATCTGGTATCCAATACCCAGGATGTAGAGTTTATTGATAGACAGTTTTCAATAACATACACACCTGAAGCTGAAGCCGCAACTTGCTTCAGATCCTGGTTTCTGGCCTTCCAAGCCCTGCAATCCTTTTTCCAGTGTCCACTCTTGTGACAGTAAAAGCATTCTTCCTTTCCCACAAGCTTTCCCGCTACCTTTGTTGCCTTTGTCTTTCCCTTCGTATCCACCTTACTAACACCGCCCCTTGGTTTGGCGGGGGCTTTCTTCTTCTTTCCCTTGGCTTTCGCCTTGGACCTAGAAGAGGAAGATCCTCCTACAAACCAAGTGGATGTTTCCCTACCTTTCTGTAGGGTGCCCTCTGCACTCCTCAGCATGTTGAGGAGTTCTGAAAGTTCAACTTCTTTTTCTTGCAAGTTGAAGTTCAGGATAAACTGGGCGTAAGTGGAAGAAAGGGACTGGAGAATCAAGTCCGTGTAGAGCTCGTTCTCTAACGTGGTCCCAAGGTCCGCGAGCTCCTCAATGAAGCCAATCATCTTAAGCATAGTCACATAATTCGCGAATTATTCGCCGAATTCGCGAATAATTCGCGAATTTTTGATCAAACGAATTATTCGCCGAATTATTCGCCATTACCGAACTGGCCGAATAATTCACGAATTATTCGCGAATAATTCGCGAATTATTCCCGAATTATGTGAAAAAACAGCGAATAATTCAAAAAACTTCAAATAATTCACAAAATCAAAACCTAGCGTCTCATATATTAATTTATTGCTCGAAATCCTTCCCGAACATTTCCCGAACACTTACCGAATCTTTCCCGAATACCTGCCGATTTTTTCCGAATAGTTCTCCGAATCCGAATTTTCGACCTCGCCGAATTATTCCCGAACGGCGAATTTGTGACTATGATCTTAAGCACGTGTTCCGCTACCGATGATCCGATGGCCAATCTTGCCGAAAACAGCTTTTTCGACACTTCGTATCTGGCGATACGAGATTGCTCTCCATACAGTTCTTTTGTATAGAGAAATATGGATTCAAGGTCCATATTCTCGTGCCTCCTCTGATGTTCATTGTCCATAGAGGCAAGCACGAGGCACTTGGCCTTCGCGCAGTCGATTTTCCAGGTTTTATGGATTTCCTTATCTGCGACGCTGGTTTTGGGACCTGGGACAGGGGGAGCTTTGGTGGTAAGGAGATACCTCAACTTGTCATAAGTGATTGCCATTTTGACATTCCTGAGCCAATCTTTGTAGTTTGGCCATGTCAGTATGTTTTTATCTAGTAGTAACTTAAGTCCAGTCATGATGTTTGGTCGCTGCAATTAGGAGAGAGAGAAGAAACACTTTAGCATGATGCTCTTGCAAGTTTAGAGTGGTTTTTAATTTGTCTAAACAGGATGGCTCCCACTTTCTCTCGAATCCCTCCTCAAACCAAAAAGGAAGAATTAGTCGGGATCAATCTCACCGTACAATACTTGCTTAACCGTTCAGCCAGGCCAGTGTTGGTACTTCGAGGGAGGTTTTCCAACGCTTTCGTGAAGTTCCTTAATTAAATAACCTCTTTTCCCTGGGCGCGTAGCCCCGCTAACACCTTTCTAGACACCTACTTGGTTTATAGCATTGATCGTTAAGTGAGAAATTTCCCAAGGAGTAGCATATACTCACAGTAGGATCGGGATCCAAATATCATCGCCTGAAAAAACTGAAGGAATCCAACCAGAATCATCACACTCCAAATGGTATGCAGCGCTAGCAAGTTTCTGGTTCTTTAGAAACTCCCGATGTGGATTTTTGCCCCATGCTCCTATGACCTTGACTTTGGCCAACAAATCATAAGTCACATGTCAAGTTCTACCCGTCATTCTCCAGGTTAATTTGAACCCACCCGTACCTACCCTTGACTTTGGCCAACAAGACAGTACGACTGTCCCAAACCAACGCATCTATCTATGCTGCACATGAATACCTAATAGCTACCAATCACTATGCCTTGACTTTGGCCAACAAACATAGCTTGAATACTATTGACTATCCATGTGAAACGACGGAGGGCTACGAATGGTTTTGGCAAAACGTGAACGTAGTGAACTTGATATAATCGATGGAACGAGATAGCTTTTAAAAGGAGTGGCTTAAGCTCCGCGTTTAAAAGTTGGTTTTTGAAAAGAAACCGAGTGGTTTTTGAAATTGTTCCAACGACTTTACTTTGGTTTATTTTCTTGCATTAATTTTTAATGCGTCCCATCATTTAATCCTACCATTGCAGAAAACAACGAAAATATGACGTACGCTTATGCCATCCGCATTCGCCACGGGGCCCCGTCATTACCCGTTAGGTTACTTAACTAACGACAGAGCGGGGGCTGGACTAGCGCGGATGCAAAACATAAGCAACGCCTAAATAGACATCATACATAGATATTTACATTCGTCACATGCAATGATAGCCATTCCAGATCACAGATGAACACATTGGATATACTAGGAATCCGCATTCCGTACGAGCCTGTAACGAAAAGCGGATTACACGGTCGCGATGAATAGCCAATACCCCACCCTAGACCCCTACGGGTGCGGCAAACTATCCGCCAAGTACCCGAAGCGAAGCAACCTCCCTCAACTCCGTGAGTAGGCCACTCGGCACTTCGAGATACCCGGTAGTTTGTGCACCCCACCTTGGGTCTATCCTAGGAGCAAAAACAGTAAAAGAAATTATACAATGACGGCTACAACCTCATCCCGGTTGTGCGGCCAAATAAATAATATTACATCAATTACAAATTTACATGAATTGAAAGATAAAGAAAACTCTCATCTCACAACCTCCGGCTATTCATCCGTGACAATCCAATGAATTCATATACACATACCATCAACATTACAGATCACAGATATGTATAACCCCCACTAATCGACGTATAGCGATTAGCAGACGTTCAATACATATATCACATCACAGATATAAACCCGTTAGCTTAAGTCTTTAGAAGTTCGATCAAAATACGGATTTTTAAACCCCAAAAACAAATTTTGCTTTCTGGAAAATCTGGGCAGAAAAATCATATTGTAAAAATCCCAAAACAACCCCAGAAACACACTGCAGGAAAATTGTGCCACGGCCGAGTCAACTCGGTCGCGGATCCGCGGCGGGAGCATGCTCCTGCCCCGTTTCCGCAGCGCTTTGACCGAGTCGGTGGACCAGTTTTCTTGTGTGGGTTTTAAAAAGCCTGAGACGATTTTTAGTGTAAGATTAATTAATTTTTGAACAGAAAACAGAATCGGCAGAAACTTGATATTTCGGGCGTGTTTCGTGACTTTTTCTCCGATCGAACTTCTAATTACTTTGCTAACATGTTAGATAGTGTTTAACTAGGCTCTGATACTACTGTAAGTCCACGTTACCCGTCCCCGGTTCTTTGGGGTTGCGGAAATGATGAAAAACGATTTTTCTTTTGGGGTAACATGGACTCAAAAAACGGATCTTTGCTAAACAACTATCTAACAACCAAAATAGGAATTTTACCTACTCGGTTAGGGGGTTATACCTTAACTTGAACTCCTTCTCTTCGACTCCTTGTGGTGATCGGATGGTTCTCTCCTCGTCGTCTCCTTGTGCTGAAGATGGATCTACCTGAAAGCTTCTACCTTTGGTTTCAACCTCAAACTAGAGGAAACTAGAACACTTGGCTTGCTAGACTTTGTGTACTAGGATGAGTAGAGAAGTGTTTTGGGGTTTATCTCCATGGTTCTTGCTTCTCAACACATGAGACAATAGAACCATGAACTAGAGAGAGAGCAAGAGGACGAGGGAGAGCTTGAGCATGAGAGAGAAAGGAAAATGAAAGAATGAGCAAGACTTTTATCAACCTCTCTCTCATAATCCAAAATCATCATAACACATAATAATAATTGAGTATTATGTGATGGTTGTTATCATATCAAATAGCTATATCATTTCATGCATTAAATGCAATGTGTGAACAAATAAGCAAGCCAAGGTCAATGCCATGAAATGATAGCCATTGTCATGATGGTGGTCAACAAGTCCAACCTAGTCAACCGGTCAACCCAACCATGTCACAATAATACTTAATTAATATTATTGTTAATCATATTTCTTATTCTCATTAGAGTTTAGCAAAAGTCAACAGTCAACAACCCTAATGAGAATCCTCTGCCTCTGTCTCTGTCAACTGTGCATACACACCCGCATCCGCGTTCCGAGGAACACGAATACAACCGAGATAAAACCAATCCCAAAACATATACTAGGATCTGGCTTAAACCAAAGCCCGCTAGTAATAACTATCCGGACACCAAACGTGCACAAGTGCACGGATGTGACCGAACCCTGTCGCAAAACCATGCGACCTCTACTCTTTTGCCTAAAGGCGAATAGCTCTCTGTATGGGACTCTAAAGACTCGACACTACGCTTGCAGTGGGTTTAACCACAGACAGCAAGCGGCACTAGATGTGCGTAACGGCCCCCAGGTAGATGCCGATAAGAAGACTGACGAGGTGAAACCCATCTGAACTCTTACTGAGCCTGAATGTGACAATCTCCGTACAGTCCGGTCTGTTCGTCTGAGAATATCGCATGGTGGGCCTAGGGGGCGGTAAACGTCAGTCCCCTAATAGCGGTACAAGTCATGTCGGAGTGTAGCCCAGAACACCCTGAGATAACACTGGAAGTCTACCAGTATATCTCGCTTGCCCTGGCCAGGGACTTTGTGTAATGGCTCTCCTAGACACAGCGCGATATCAACCCCCAATACCGGGAGAGACGAATCCTGTCTAACTGTCACTGCCTCCAAGTGCTTCGGGACTGCACCCAACTACTACCTGTTTGCACGACTCCTTTGAGCCGTGGTAGGGTAGTAATCAAAGTACAGCGGGAACACACTCGAGGCGAAGTGACAGTGTCAAGTCAGCGGACTAAGCTGTACTCATGTCACCTGGGAACTGATAACTGACGATAGGTATAGTACCAACCATCAGTTCCCAACGAGTCCTGTCCAGTGTACTCGTAACCTAACGAGCACCCGCATACTATCTCAAGTACGACGTACTGACGGCTGTGAGACAGACCGTCTCCCAGGCTGGGATGAGAAGCGTATACGCTAGTCTACTCCGGAGTATCGATGCCCTGTCTCGATAATCCTACGACTAGGGACCTGCATAAGGATGTGCTTATGGATTACCCAGCCCCCACGAGTGTGACTGCCATCACAACGCTGGTAATCCAGCAAAGATCCTAAGGGCTCCACTAATGTGTATAGGTGATATACTAAAAGAAACACATGTACACATTAAAGTAGAAACAAACCAAGTAGCATATTACCATTTTGAGCAAGATTGTCTATACAACTGTGAATATCCCAAGCTTCCATTAAGTAATATACAAACTAGTATGATATAGTAATGGCCTCTAGGGCATATACACTAACAACTACCCCGACACGCGGTGACACGCAGCAAACACTAAACCCACACACATAACACACGTGTCGCGCAAGCTTAAAAGTATAGGAAATACGGTATTTTGCTCCAGATTTTGATACAGATAGAATTTGAAAAAGTTGCATACACCAAAGACCTTAAATATGAAGCAGACTCCCACAGCCCAAACCCCGACACCCACACTCCCCATCTGGCCGCAATTTGCGGCCAGAACCCTTTAATTTGCGGCCTGGATTGGGAATGGTGGTCTCATGCTTCAAAAATTGTACCCTTACAACAATGAAAATAATAGCAAAAGGTAGTAAATACTTGCTTACTCGTGCCGGGTAAGGAGTGACTTGTCTACGAAAACCGGCGTGTGTGTGGTCTAACTCTAGTATACATGCTCCAGTAAATGCAACTTTTGCCTGAAGCAACCGGGTTGAAAGCAGATCACTAAACTAGCACACAACCTAACTAAAACGCTAATTAAGCACTAATTTAATACCATATGGTGTTTTAGTGTAAACTGAAACAATTACTAGGATTAAACGACACAAACAACACTTTGTTAAGCTAATCAAGCCATAAAAACCCTAACTTAACCTAATCTTCACTTAAACCACCTAATTAGCACTAAAACTCACTAAAACACTACTTTAAGCTAATAGAGCTACAAGTTTAGCAAGAAAGTGAACAAGGTGAGCTTAATACCTCAAGTTGGTCTTAGGGGGGGTCTAAACTTGCTGGTCTTGCCTTCAAGAGTTCAGAATTTGCTTAAGAACCAACAAAAGAGGTGTTTGCAAGAGGTTTAGTGAAGAAAGTTTGGATTTTTGATATGGGGATGAGCTTGAGTGAATGAAGAAAGAGAAGAAGAAGAAGAAGAGGAAGAGAGGGGAGAGTTTCTGCTGCTGGAGCTGCTGGTGTAGGGAAATGAGAGTATGAGAGAGAGAAAACCCAAGGTCAAAGTGTCCCATGCCTCATTTATTACCCCATGCTTCCTTGTTCCCATTTCTATTCTTATTATCTTTATGATTGTTTTGTTTTGAATTAAAAAGGAAATAAAACAATGAGGGAAATTAGAAAAAAAAAGATAGACATGAAACATTAAATCTAGGTGGAAAAAGTGTGTTGTTCATGCTAACAAAAATTTTGCTTAAAACATAATAGTTTAGGAATTTGATTAATGTGTGAACAATGAATTAAATGATAATTAATAAAATATAAATATATACTTATTTACATATTTTCACAATTAAATTAGATTTATTCCGGTTTATGTGGAAAATAACTATTAACGAAGTTTTATGAAAAACACGCATTATCGCTAACTAACAAGAAATTAACCTAAACGAATTTCAAAGTGTTACAATTTCCCCCCTTAAAGAAATTCGGTCCCCGAATTTAAAAAAATTTTTCTAGCTACGCGTACCTTCAAAGAGATGAGTGCAAAACTCATAATTCTCGCTCGCAGCCTCCTAAGTGATCACCTCACTATACGGCTACGCCCAAGAAAACCCTCACAGATGGTAAGGCCCTCGACCGAAGTTTCTCCACCTGCCGAGCCATTAACACAATTGGCTGCTGATGAATGAAAGATCGCGTCCAAACTGTTAGTTATATGTATGCCCTAGAGGCCATTACTGTACATTTGATGTATATTGTAGTGGATGCTGGGACATATATAGGTAGGACTTTCTTGCTCGACATGATAGTACGCTATCTGGTTGCTCTTTATCTTAACATGTATACTCTCTGTCTCTCTGATTACATGTTGATGAAGCCCTTAGGATGTGTGCTCGACTTCCAGGACTATGATGTAGATCATACTAGTGGGGCTGGATAGTCCATGAGTACATCCTTCAATGTTCCTGGTCGTGGGAATATCGAGACGGGGCATCGATATTCCAGAGTAGACTAGCGTATATCTTCTCGATCCATGTGATGGGCGATGGATGATCCCATATCCATTGGTGTTTGACATCAGAGATGGTATGCGGGTGCTCAGTGGAGACTGGGTACACTGAACGAACTCGCCGAGAACTCCCAGATGGTATTATACCTCACGTCAGATGGCAGTTCTCTGGTGACACTGGTACAGCTTAGTCTGTTGACCCGAGATCGTCATAGAGTCTTGTGTGTCTCCCACTGTGCTTTGATTTCCACCCTACCACGGCTCTACTGAGTCGTGCAAACAGGTGGTTTTTGGGTACAGTCCCGATTCACATGGAGGCAATGAGCGATAGGAGGGGATTCGTCTCTTCCGGTATTGGGGGTTGATGTTGCGCTATGCTCGACTGGCCATAACAGGAAATCCCTGGCCAGGGTTGCAGTGATATACTGGTAAGAGTTATCAGTAGTTTCACGAATGTTATGGACCCCACGTCGGCATGACTTATCGAGCTATTGGGGTCTGACGTTTACCACCCCTAGGCGAGATATGCGACATATCAGACGAACAGACCGGACTGTACGGTAAGTGTTACTGGTTGGATTCACAGGAGTGTGAGCGGGCTTGCTTATTGATCTTCTGATCGCTCAATATCCGGGTGGCCGTTACGTTTAGCAGACCGCTTGCGGCTTGTGGGTGCTTGATATGATCATCATCTGCTGCCGGCGTATTGACGAGTCTTTAGAGTCCTACACAGAGGTTTCCTGGCTCAAGCGAAACGAAATAGGAGCGCATATGAGATATGTGCGGGACCGAGAATAATGCGTGTATGTGATACCGTATTCTATTCTCGCGATGAATGTATCGATTGGTTGTATGCGATATAACCTAGTTATCGAATCAAGGATCGATTCGATAAGCCGATACATTGGATATTAGTCGGTTATATGCGATATGACCGGATCGTTAAATCAAGTATTGATTTAATGATTTAATGCATAATTATATATTTGATATAATAATTTGCATTAACTAGTATTTGTTCACTTTAAATGGATTTTCTCACTTGAAGTACACAAGTTGTATATGTGATATACTTTTGTGCACTTGTTTGTATCATGTTTGATGATACATGCTAACTTGAGTTTGTGTGTATGATTAAACCATGGTTATATGAATGGTTAGGGTTTTGTTTACTTATCTATTCATTTATTTATTTATTCATTTTTGCATAATAAGTTATGGTGGCTTTCTTTGTTTGCTTGTTGAAGCTTCATGAAGCTTTGAACAAGTCCACCATTTTTGTCTCTTGCTTAACCCTAACCATTCAACCTAACCATAGTTTATTCTCTACACCTAACCATGGTTGCTATATAATAAGTATTCATTTTATTTTCTATTTTTGATTTAGACTTATCATATTCTTTCTTCTTCTTCTTCTTCATCAACAAGAAGAAAAACTTGCCTCCATCAATGGAAACTTGAGAAAAAGAGTGAGAAATCCAATTCTAAAGTGAACCCACTTCCTATTTCTTCATCCTCTACTACTTTCCAAGTAGTATAGGGTGTTTTATTCACAAGTTTCATGACTTGGTGAAGTTGGAGTTTGATCTTGAGTTGCCTCGACGTAGATCATCTTCGGCATCGAAGTCGACGACCTAGCCCGATCAATTCTTCGATGAAACCACCGCGAGAGTCCGAGATCCGATGGGTACATCGGAGGGACTTCATCACGGAGCTATGGAGGTGGAGGACCGGATCTACAAAGGTTGTAGCCCCTTCCCTTTTAGTTAAAGTCGTTAACTTGCATTGCATCGTCTATACATCTAGTTAACGATCCGTATTAGGGTTTGTAGGCACATGGAAAATTTTGAATTAGCCATGTTTGATCACTTGTAAGACCTCATTAGTGTGCCTAGGAACCCTACAGTGGTATCAGAGCCTAGCTAGAGCCTTAGGCGATGCGTAGACGGAGTTAGAAGCCCGATCGACCCGAAACCCTAATTCAAAACAGCTCTCTGTACATTTTTTAAAAACTGGTTTTTATCCAGATTAAAAATTCTTAAAAAATTCAGCAGGAAGATATAAGAATTATGGTGCAAAACGAGCCCCTGAATCATCTAAACCGCCGCGGAACAGCGGCAGAAGCATGGCTTCTGCGGCGGTTCCGCGGCCGTATGGTCACATTGCATAATAATTTTTGCACAGTAATTCCTATATTTTGGTTTTGGATTTTCTGGGATTTTTTAATATTTATTCAAGAGTTGAATATTCTGGGTTGTATTGGGAGTTCGTAGATTCGATCGGATTATCAAATTTTGTCTATGTGTTTTCCGGATATTTTAGAACATGTTAAAAAGTTCGACCGGATATAAATACCCACTTTTCCCCTGCCGGGAAATTTCCAATTGTTGGATTTTTCCGTAGTTTAACGACGTTCTAAGTAGTGCAAGTAACGCGATGGTCCCTCTAGAAGACAACAAACCTTAACTCGATTATGTGACCGTCTTGAACTGCCCTTTGAACCTTCGGGTTTGGGGCAGTACGGCGTGCCACATGTGAGGCGTTGGCTTGACCCTTCTACGGCTGGACCGTTGGTACTGAGGCATGAAGTGAATGTTTTAAAACTTATTTCATGTGTTGAGCTGTTTCGGGAAAACTTGGGTGTTCGATTGTTCGATCGGAAAGTTTAACATTTTCTATCTTATCCGGAATGTGATACAATAATTGGAATCCACAAGTAGTTATGAGATAACTGATTTGAATGTTATAAACATAGCACTTTAGTCTCACTTGATCGGTTGCCATGGAATTTTGATGTGATCAAAAGTCCGTCGCAATCACGTAGTGTACGCGGATACTCGCCGGGTAAACTTAATAGACAGCTTCACTCCATAGCCTCGACCAAGTGACTGTAGGAGAACCCCGTCGCCGAAAGCATCCGTTTGGGTGCTCGCGGCAGCGGTGTTCCGCCTTGGTGCACTTCGTCGACGGTATCAGGGGTGCGGCCGCCTACTAAAGTTTGCGACGAGCATTCGATCATAATGTCGGGAATCCTGTTGAATTGCCCGACTTGATATTGAAAAGAGTTTTCGATAATGAGACTAAAATGCGGGGGTTTATAATTGTTAGGCATGTGATGTCTAAGGAATTCATTGGTCTAGGCATGCGATGTCTAAAGAGGTTGCGGATTCCAACTGTTGTAGTTTTACACTTTCTTTTCTGTGACCGTAAGTGTAATATGTGATATCGCCGTTTTCGTTGCTATATGTCAACGACAATTGGGATACGCATGTTTACTTACGTTGATGACATGTGATGTTTTGTGTTGCTGGATATGTTATATTGGATCGTCGTGTTTGAATAGCCGGGTTTTTTTTATGTGAGATGAGTGTTTTTCATTTTCATTCATGTAAAAACTTGTATGTAATATTCTTTTATTGGGGCACTTCCAGGTTGCGGATGATGTCACCTTTTGTATATTATTTACTTTTCCGCACTAGGATAGACCCAAGGAGGAGGGCATAAGTAACCGGGTTCTAGGGTCCAGTGGGAGACCAACTCGAGGAGTCGAGTCCGGGTCTCCTAACCCTAGAATTGGTAGGGTTGCTTGCCGCTCTCGTAGGGGTCTAGGGGTGTGGGATTGGCTATTCATCACGACCGTAGAATCCGTGTTTTATACTGGCTCGTTTTGAAAACACGGACGTCCTAGTATATCCAATATTTCATATGATATTTTCTGCTGCGTTATCTGTGATATGATCATGTGATTTGTTCAGATAGATATGGTATATAGTATATATGATATATTATATAGACGTTGCTTATGTTTTACACCCGCGCTAGCCCTGCCTCGCTCTGGCGTTAGTTACCTAACCTAACGGTGCAGACGGGACATCGAGGCGAATTCGGATGGCATAAGCGTACGTTATATTTATCTGTGATGTTTAGGTGGACTTTAACGATGGGATATTCATTAATGAGATTAATGAAAGAAAATAAACCTAATTGATGTTGTGGAATCGAATTTCAAAATAAAAACAGGTAGCTACAGTTCTTGCTTTGCATCGCGGTGTTCCTTGTAGAACATCCTGCACCTTATTCGATGAGGAAAGGACCGAGATCCCTTCACCGGGAGTGACTCCTTTAGCGATAACTGGCAGATGCTACAACCCTCGGTTTGTCATTTGATTGCTTCTATAGTTTCTGCTTTGCACAGTGATATATATGATATATCCCGTACCTCATTCGACGAGGAAAGGGCCAACGATCCCTTCACCGGGAGTGACCTCTTTAGCAAAACTAGAAAAGCCTAAAAAACATTCCATTTAAAAAAAACCATTTGATTTCGCAACGAGATCAAGTTCAAAGCGTTAAAGGTTTTCATAAAAACCATTCGCAACCCTCCGTCATTTTACGAAGTAGAGTACTTAGTATTCGTGCTGTGTTTGTTGATCTTAGTTAAGGCACAGTGTACGGTAGCTAAGTGATGTCTTCCTACACCGCATATGATGCGATTAGTTAGGACAGTCGCGTGACTTTGTTGACCTTAGTTAAGGGTCATGTGGGTAGGTCTAATTAATCACGAAATGGCGGGTAGAACTTGACTAGTACTTATGATTTGTTGACCATAGTTAAGGTCATAAGTGCTAGGGGTAAAAATCTTTATCGGGAGTTTCAAGTGTTGAAATTTGCAATGAGATTGCATACCTTCTATGTGATAGTTGGATCCCGATACCCACTGCGAGTAATTGTTACTCCTGGGAGAGTTTTGCACTTTACAATTAGCCGATCAAGTAGGTGTCTAGAAAGGTGTCAACGGGGTTACGCCTCTGGGAAAACGAGATTTACTGTAATTAGGTCCGTGCGAAAGCACGGGGAACCTCCCTCAAAGTACCGACACTGGCCTTGCTAAAAGATTGGCAAACTTGTATAGTGTAATTAATCCCGGCTAGTCTTTCCTTTTAGGGTTTGAAGGAAGATTTGATAAAAACAGTGGGAGCCATCCTGATTAGATAAAATATATAACCAATCTAATCTTGCAAGAGCGCACGCTGAGTGTTTTCTTCTCTCTCTCTCCAGGTAGCGACCATATCACGCCTTAATCAAGATAATAATACGGATTATTGACCGAACCCACTTGTTATACTGAGCTGGGGAACGTTGGTCCCGCTCCAACTTATAATTGTTATAAGGCAGAGCAGGAAATAGGGGAATACCAGAATTCCTATGCCGCCCAAACGAAGAAAGTGCATGTGATGCATCTCCTTCGGGTGTGTTCATTACAAAGAACCGTTTCTCAGTATCCTCTGCATCCTGGGTATTTGATACCGGATCAGGATCCCAGATATGTAATCTGTTACATAGGGCTACAAAAAGGTAGAAAAACTGAGAACGGGTGATAAGTTTCATGAGACAGAAAACGGGGCAAGTGTTGCAGCCAAGTCTGTTGGTCACTGTCACCCTGTATTACCAGTACATTGATTCTGAACAGATGCTATTAGATACCGAACCTAATATACAAAATCATATCAGTTTCTTTATTAGTAAAGAAAGATATAATTTTGTATTGTTGGATATTGTTTTGAACATTTCCTATTTCAAAAGTTGATCAGTTCAGGCACGTTATCTAAAAGCATTGACGTTCTAAATCAAGCTACAGTTCCTCGTATACAGAACACACACAAGAGGAAGAGTTCAGAAATGAACGAATCATTCTTGAGGCATTGTAGACTAGGTCATATCAGTGCGACCCGACTGGCTGAAGTTACATTTTAGATGCATATTTAAATCAGTTTGAATTTACATCTTATGAAACTTTCCAGTCATGTCACAGAGATAAGATGACCAAAGCTCTGTTTATTGGAAACAGAGAAAGAGTTAGTGAACTCTTGGGACTGATACATGATGATGTATGTAAGGTCTCCTATCTACATATGCCAGGACCGGTTCTTTATACTTCATTACGTTCTCTGATAATCTCTCAAGATTCAGACATATGTTCCTGTTGAAACACAAGTCCGAACCTTTTGAGATATTCACAGAGTATAAGTTAGAAGTAGAGAACCAAAATACGGGTATAAGTATTATGTCCTATGATAAGATCAGGGAGGAGAATACTTGTGCATGGAATTCTTGGACTATTCTAAAAGAAAATGAGATTCTCTCTCAGTATTACTCCTCTGAATACACCACAGCACAACGGTGTATCAGGGCAGAGCAATCGCACCGTATTAGATATGGTGTACTCTATGATGAGTACTACTGAGTTACCTATTTCCTTTTGGGGTTGTGCACTTGAGAAGCTGCATACCTATTGAATTAAGTTCGAATCAAATCAGTGCCTACCACTCCATATAAGATATGGTATGGGAAGAGCCTATCTCTTAAGTAAGTTAAGATTTGGGATTGTCTGGCCTATGTCAAAAGCAAAATCCGGACAAGATCGAGGCAAGGTCAGTTCTGTAGAATTGGAAAGGTTCCAGCTATACAAAACTGCAGCTGATTTGACAGGACCAAAGGATTCAATAGTTCCCGACGAACCTCAGCCTCTCCGCCGATCTGGTAGGGTTCCTCATCCACTTAAGAGATACTTCGGTTTCTCGATGACAGTGGGAGCAAGGAATGCATCATGAGATGATGACCCAACTAGTTTCGAGCAGGCCATCGAGAGTAGGGACTCTATAAGAATGACTGGATGCTTAGCGATCAGAGATGGAATCCATGTACACCAACAAAGTATGGACTTTGGCTGCTATATCTGAAGGGTTAAATCCCCATCAGGAGCAAGTATATCTTGAGAAGATTACTTGGTGTAGATGGAAAAGTTGAGACTTTCAAAGCTAGACTTGTTAAAGGTTTTAGTCATCAACCAGGCATGGATAATGATGAAACCTTTTCCAGGGACTATGCTTAAGTCCATCCAGATTCTACTTGCCATTGCTACATACCATGACTACGATATCTGGTGGTAGGGTGCCATGACTACTTTTCTAAATAATGATTTAGAAGGGAACGTCTATAAGAACACAGCCAGAGGGCTTCGTAAACAGTGGGAGCAGCGGAAACATGTGCAAGTTGCTTTACATAATAAAGCAGGCATCGCGGAGTTGGAACGTCTGTTTTTGATGTGGTAGTCAAAGAGTTTGACTTCATCAAAATGGTAGATGAACCTTGTATGTACAAAAAGGTAGTAGAGAGTAAGGTGGTCATCCTCGTATTGTACGTGGACAACATACTCTTGATAGGAAAGGGGTTTCCTATACTACACTCGGTCAATCTCAGCATATCACAAGGATTCTCCAATAGGATCAAAGTGATACCTCCTAAATCCTGAGTTTTCATCTATGAGATAGATGTAATTGGATGCTAGGATTATCACTAGATGTAGTGAGATGGTATCAATCGATCCTGGGGAGAATCACTGGAAGTGTTCCAGGGTGATAAGGACGACTGAATGTCAGTCACAGGCATTTTCTTCACCCTCAGTGGAGGGACGGTATGTTGGAAGAGTTCCAAGCTAGATACCGTGGCAAACTAGACCATAAAGGCTGGTAACATCGCTATTAAAGATACTACCAAAGAGGCAGTTTGGGTGTATATTGGTTCATGAAATGAACTAGGTTCCTACCATTGTATGACAATGGAAGTGTGGCTTCGGCCCAGGAACCCTGGTCCCATCAGTGACCTAGACATATTCTGAGGAAGCATCACCTGATCATGGAGATAGTTGATCTCCAGGGTGATCGAGGTTAGGAGAGTAGACTCAGAGGACAACACGGCGGATCCACTCACGAAGGCTTTTTCCCAGAGAGAGACTTTTAGGGGATGGTTGAGTATTAGATACTACAACTACTGCTACAGATGGCCCTAGTGCAAGTGGGAGATTGTTAGTTATATGTATGCCCTAGAGGCCATTACTGTACATTGGATGTATATTGTAGTGGATGTTGGGACATATATAGGTAGGACTTTCTTGCTCGACATGATGGTACGCTATCTGGTTGCTCTTTATCTTAACATGTATACTCTCTGTCTCTCTGATTACATGTTGATGAAGCCCTTAGGACGTGTGCTCGACTTCCAGGACTATGATGTAGATCATACTAGTGGGGCCTGGATAGTCCATGAGTACATCCTTCAATATTCCTAGTCGTGGGAATATCGAGACGGGGCATCGATATTCCAGAGTAGACTAGCGTATATCTTCTCGACCCATGTGATGGGTGATGGATGATCCCATATCCATTGGTGTTTGACATCAGAGATGGTATGCGGGTGCTCAGTGGAGACTGGGTACACTGAACGGACTCGCCGAGAACTCCCAGATGGTATTATACCTCACGTCAGATGGCAGTTCTCTGGTGACACTGGTACAGCTTAGTCTGTTGACCCGAGATCGTCATAGAGTCTTGTGTGTCTCCCACTGTGCTTTGATTTCCACCCTACCACGGCTCTACTGAGTCATGCAAACAGGTGGTTTTTGGGTACAGTCCCGATTCACATGGAGGCAATGAGCGATGGGAGGGGATTCGTCTCTCCCGGTATTGGGGGTTGATGTTGCGCTATGCTCGACTGGCCATTACAGGAAATCCCTGGCCAGGGTTGCAGTTATATACTGGTAAGAGTTATCAGTAGTTTCACGAATGTTATGGACCTCACGTCGGCATGACTTATCGAGCTATTGGGGTCTGACGTTTACTACCCCTAAGCGAGATATGCGACATATCAGACGAACAGACCGGACTGTACGGTAAGTGTTACTGGTTGGATTCACAGGAGTGTGAGCGGGCTTGCTCGTCGATCTTTTGATCGCTCAATACCCGGGTGGCCGTTACATTTAGCAGACCGCTTGCGGCTTGTGGGTGCTTGATATGATCATCATCTGTTGCCGGCGTATTGACGAGTCTTTAGAGTCCTACACAGAGGTTTCCTGGCTCAAGCGAAACGAAATAGGAGCGCATATGAGATATGTGCGGGACCGAGAATAATGCGTGTATGTGATACCGTATTCTATTCTCGCGATGAATGTATCGATTGGTTGTATGCGATATAACCTAGTTATCGAATCAAGGATTGATTCGATAAGCCGATACATTGGATATTAGTCGGTTATATGCGATATGACCGGATCGTTAAATCAAGTATTGATTTAATAATTTAATGCATAATTATATATTTGATATAATAATTTGCATTAACTAGTATTTGTTCACTTTAAATGGATTTTCTCACTTGAAGTACACAACTTGTATATGTGATATACTTTTGTGCACTTGTTTGTATCATGTTTGATGATACATGCTAACTTGAGTTTGTGTGTATGATTAAACCATGATTATATGAATGGTTAGGGTTTTGTTTACTTATCTATTCATTTATTTATTTATTCATTTTTGCATAATAAGTTATGGTGGCTTTCTTTGTTTGCTTGTTGAAGCTTCATGAAGCTTTGAACAAGTCCACCATTTTTGTCTCTTGCTTAACCCTAACCATTCAACCTAACCATAGTTTATTCTCTACACCTAACCATGGTTGCTATATGATATGTATTCATTTTATTTTCTATTTTTGATTTAGACTTATCATATTCTTTCTTCTTCTTCTTCTTCATCAACAAGAAGAAAAACTTGCCTCCATCAATGGCAACTTGAGAAAAAAAGTGAGAAATCCAATTCTAAAGTGAACCCACTTCCTATTTCTTCATCCTCTACTACTTGCCAAGTAGTATAGGGTGTTTTCTTCACAAGTTTCATGACTTGGTGAAGTTGGAGTTTGATCTTGAGTTGCCTCGACGTAGATCATCTTCGGCATCGAAGTCGACGACCTAGCCCGATCAATTCTTCGATAAAACCACCGCGAGAGTCCGAGATCCGATGGGTACAGCGGAGGGACTTCATCACGGAGCTATAGAGGTGGAGGACCGGATCTACAAAGGTTGTAGCCCCTTCCCTTTTAGTTAAAGTCGTTAACTTGCATTGCATCGTCTATACATCTAGTTAACGATCCGTAATAGGGTTTGTAGGCACATGGAAAATTTTGAATGAGCCATGTTTGATCACTTGTGAGACCTCATTAGTGTGCCTAGGAACCCTACACAAACTAAATGGTCTGATGCTGAATCATGTGAGAAAGGTCATGAAGGTAATTGCAAAGTATCGACACAAGGAATACGGGGTGAATACTCAATAATCTGGGCGGAAGTGCCAAATTAAAGACAACGGAACTAACTCGCTCTAAGGATCTCAAAAGGACCTACAATTCTGGAATAAGCTTCTCAAAACTCAATACGTTATTTATCGGAAAATCCGTAGGAATACATGATCTCCCACTGCGAACTCAAGTCTGCGACCACCACGGTCGGCATAAGACTTCTGTCTGCACTGGCCGTTCTCATCCTGACCTGAACCAACTGGATCATCTCCGAAGTCTCTAGACTAGCCGGGGTCCCAAAAATCCTACTTACGCAGAGTCAGAAGGATAGACTGGTGATCGACACGACCTAACAACTAAACCTAAAGGTTGCCAATTGGAGTGCCTCCTGATAACTTCTATCGAAGGAGAACCCTAACAATGGCAAGTGACGATCCCAACTGCCGACAACAATTAGTACGCACGCACAAGCACATCTTCCAGAGTCTGTATTGTTAGTGTATATGCCCTAGGGGCCATTATTGTATTAGACTAGATTGTATATTACTTAATGGAAGCTTAGGATATTCACAGTTATATATACAGTCTTGCTAAAAATGGTAGTATGCTACTTGGTTTGTATCTACTTGAATATGTGTATATGTCTCTTGTAACGTATCACTTATACATATTAGTAGAGCCCATAGGATCTTTGTTTGATTACCAGCTTCGTGATGGCTATCACACTAGTGGAGGCTGGGTAGTCTGTAAGCAACATCCTATACAGGTCCCTGGTCGATGGATTATCGAGATAGGGCATCGATATTCCGGAGTAGACTAAGTGTATACGCTTCTCATCCCAGTTGGGGAAATGGTCTATCCCACAGCCATCAGTACGCCGTACTAGAGATAGTATACAGGTGCTCGTTAGGTTACGGGTACACCGGACAGGACTCACCGAGGAACTGATTGGTTGGTATTATACCCATCGTCAGTTGTCAGTTCCCAGGTGACATGAGTACAGCATAGTCCGCAGACTTGACACTGCTGCTTCGCCTCGAGTGTGTCCCACTGTTCTTAGATTGCTACCCTACCACGGCTCAAAGGAGTCGTGCAAACAGGTAGCAGTTGGGTGCAGTCCCGAGCACTTGGAGGCAGTGGCGGTTAGATAGGATTCGTCTCTCCCGGTATTGGGAGATGATATCGCGATGTGTCAGAGAGCCATTACACAAAGTCCCTGGCCAGGGCAAACGAGATATACTGGTAGGTTCCAGTAGCTTCTCAGGGTGTAATGGGCTTCGCTCCAACACGACTTATACAGCTATTAGGGGACTGACGCTTGCCGCCCCCTAGGCTTGATATGCGATAGTCTTAGACGAACAGACCGGACTGTACGAAGATTGTCACATCAGGCTCAGTGGGAGTTCGGATGATTTTCCTCATCGGCCTTCTTATCGACATCTACCTGGGGACCGTTACGTACAGCTAGTGCCGCTTGCGGTCTGTGGTTAAACCCACTGCCAGCGTAGTAGTCGAGTCTCTAGAGTCCCACACAGAGAGTTTCCTACTCCAGGAGAAACGATATAGAGGTCGTATGGTTTTACGACAAAGGGTTCGGACGCATATGTGTGTTTACACACTTACGTCGTTTGGACAGTTTTTACCAGTCGGCTTTGGTTTAAGCCAGTTACTGGTATCCGGTTATTGGATTTATACAGTCTAAAGTTTTTCCGTATTTTTACGGATCGGAGGGGCGTTCTCGTAATTACGCGAGAAGCTTCTAGAAGATGGTGACTAAGGAGGTTTAGGTGGCATATACATTGAATGAGATTAGTGAGTCATGAGAGTGATTCATCATGGTCATTAATGCATCATAAATGCTTAATGACTCATGACAATGAATCACCATTAGATATTTGTGAAGCATGCTTATTCATCATGTATTATTCTTTTCTTCATAAAAGAGAATGCTTCATATTTATTATGATACTCAATAATCTCATCTCATTATTATCCTCACATTCTCTCTCCTCAAGCTCTCCCTCTTCAAACCCTAATCCTCACCCCTCATGTGTTGAGATCAAGGATTAGTTAGACTAAACAATCCATAACCATCACTCTATCTCAATCTATCTTCTTTGATTAGCAATCCAAGAAGGTTAGTTGCCTCAAGTTTAGAGGCTAAGCTTGGAGTTTTGCTCTCGGGTGGATCGTCTACTACAAAGAGAAGGCCGAGGAGGACAAGGAGATCGTAAAGACGAAGGAGTTGGTTCATTAGGTATAATCCCTAAACACAGTAGTTTAGAAACACTTTGTGTTTGGTTATTTATAGTTTAGCTTCGATTCAAGCGGTTAGTCGATGTTCGTTCACTAAACAAGTTCGTTTTTGAAAATTCTGCCTCCCCACAAGTATTGGGGTGTAGTACATCGACTTACAGTGGTATCAGAGCCTCGCTAAACAATAAATAACTTAATTGCAAATTTGTACGAATTTCGAACGGAAAAAACGAAACCGGAAAACCCCGAACTGTCAAGTTTCTGTCGAAATTTAAATGAAGTCTAAAAATTTTTCAGGGTTGTTCAGAAAGCTTGAAAAGCATCCAGGAGAACACCGAAGAAAATTGGGCCCATGACTCGGCTAAAGAGCCGCGGAAGCGCGGCGGATCCCACACGATCCGCCGCGGTTCCGCCGCCGAGTTGCCGAGTCATGAACCCAAATTTCTTGTGTGGGTCCCCTGTGATATTTGGTATTTTCTGGTATTTTTTAATTTTGCTCAGGTTTCAGTTTTACAGAGAAGTAATGGAGCAATGTTAAATGCGTTTAATCGATCGAAATTGTACAGTATTTGCATATTGGATTATATCTGTGATTGTATAATGTGTTCGTAAACCTCCCCTAACTGCTAGTATGTCGGTTGGCAGGGGGTTGCACATTTCTGTAATGGTTTTATCTGTTTGTGCATATGAACTGTATTGGACTGTTGTGGTGTATAGCCGGGGTTATGCAATGGGTTATTATTTAATTCATTTGTTGTAAATGTAATTTGTTGTAATATTATTTTTTGCGGGGCACATCCAGGTTGCGGTTGTAGCCACCGTTGTATTATTTCATTTTACTGTTTATGCTCCTAGGACTGACCCAAGGTGGGGTACACAAACTGCCGGGCGGGTAGTTTGCCGTACCCGTAGGGGTCGAGGGTGGGGTAATGGCTATTCATCACAACTGTGTTATCCGTCTTTTCTTGCAGGCTCAAAAGAAATACGGATTGCTTGCATATCCAATAAAGTTTATCTGTGATCTGGAATGCTTATTATTGCATCTGACGAATGTACAATATCTATATATAAATAGCTATTAGACGTCACTTATGTTTTACACCCGCGCTAGCCCAGCCCCCGCTCTGTCGTTAGTTAAGTAACCTAACGGGTGATGACGGGACCCCGTGGCGAATGCGGATGGCATAAGATGACGTTGTATTTTCGTTGTTTTCTGCAATGATAGGTTAATGATGGGACGCATTATTATGCAAAGAAAATAAACCAAAGTTGAATCGTTGGAACAAATTTAAAAGAAACCGATCGGTTATTTTAAAAGATCAGAATTTTTAATTGCGGAGCTTTAACCACTCCTTTTAAAAAGTATCAGGTTCCTTCGATTATATCAAGTTCACTACGTTCACGGTTTTGCCAAAACCATTCGTAACCCTCCGTCATTTCATATAGATAGTCAATAGTATTCAAGCTGTGTTTGTTGACTAAAGTCAAGGCACAATGTTTGGTAGCTGTTGGATATTTATATGTAGCATAGATAGATGCGTTGGTTTGGGACAGTCGTATTACCTTGTTGACTAAAGTCAAGGGTATGTACGGGTGGGTTCAAATTAACCTGGACAATGACGGGTAGAACTTGACATGTGACTTATGATTTGTTGACTAAAGTCAAGGTCATAAGTGCATGGGGCAAAAATCCACATCGGGAATTTCTAAAGAAACTGAAATTTGCAGAGAGAGCATACCATTTTGGAGTTTGATGAATGTTGGTAGGATTCCTTCAACATTATCATACGATGATATTTTAGATCCCGATCCTAATGTGAGTACATGCTACTTATCAGGAGATTCGTCACTTAACGATCAATGCTATAAACCAAGTAGGTGCCAAGAAAGGTGTCAGCGGGGTTACGCCCCCAGAGAAAAGAGGTTATTTAATTAAGGAACTTCGCGAAAGCGTTGGAAAACCTCCCTCGAAGTATCGACACTAGCCTGGCTGAACGGTTAAGCAAGTATTGTACGGTGAGAATTTTCCTGGCTAATTCTTCTTTTATGGTTTGAGGAAGGATTCGAGAAACAGTGGGAGCCATCCTGTTTAGATAAACTTAAAACCAATCTAAACTTGCAACAGCATCATGCTAAAATGTTTTCTTCTCTCTCTCTTAATTGCAGCGACCTTGTGACCACACATAGGCTACATCTAGATAAATAATTTGACTGAATCTGACTTATATGACTTGCAAAAATCTGTCCAGATGTCCATTGCCTATGACAAGCTGGACCACCCTATTGAGGGACATTCCTATTGCTATGGGATTGAACATTGGCAGAATGATTGCAGGGCTTTAGAAGCCAGTAACCAGAATGAGAAGCATGTTGTGGCTTCAGCCTCAAGTGTGTTTGTTATTGAGAACTGTATGTCAGTTAACCCTACTTCCTGGGTATTGGATACCGGGTCAGGAACTCACATCTGTAATTCATTACAGACTCTGAGAAACCGTAGGGTTATCGGGATAGGTGATATGACTCTCACGGTTGCTAACGGAATGAGCATGAACGCTGAATCCGTAGGGGAATATCATCTTGGACTGACAACTGGGCAGATATTGATTCTGCATAACTGTTTTTATGTACCAGGTACGAGTTATAATATCATATCTGTACCCTTACTTTCTAAGGAAGGATATGATTTTGCTTTTACAAGAGATGTGGTTCACATCCACCAAAATCAAGATTTGATTGGGTCAGGTACATTAGAAAACGGAATATACGTATTAAATCAAGCTCAGGTTTTCAGTGCCCAGAACACACTTAAAAGAAAGTCTCCGGAAACAAATCAGGCTTTCTTATGGCATTGTAGACTAGGTCACATCAATGAGAGAAGGTTGACTAAGTTACATAGAGAAGGATATTTGAATCCATTCGAATATCAATCTTATGCTACTTGTGAATCTTGTCTCATAGGAAAGATGACAAAGACTCCGTTTACTGGACACGGAGTAAGAGCAGGCAAGCTCTTGGGACTCGTACACAGTGACGTGTGCGGTCCAATGTCTACACATGCGTGAGGTGGTTATTCCTATTTCATTACTTTTACGGATGATTTCTCTAGGTATGGATATATCTTCTTAATGAAGCATAAATCCGAGGCCTTTGAGAAATTCCAAGAATACAAGAATGAAGTAGAAAAACAAACCGGCAAAAGTATCAAGACACTGAGATCTGATCGAGGTGGTGAATACTTAAGTGCCGAGTTCCTAGGTTACTTAAAAGAGAATGGAATTCTCTCTCAGCTTACTCCTCCATACACACCACAACATAACGGTGTATCAGAGAGACGGAACCGAACCCTATTGGATATGGTACGTTCCATGATGAGTAACGCTGAGATGCCACGATCATTCTGGGGATATGCACTAGAATCAGCTGCATATCTTTTAAACCGAGTTCCAACCAAGACTGTGCCTACCACACCATATCAGATGTGGAGTGGGAAGAAACCCTGTCTTAAGTATCTTAAGACATGGGGATGTCCAGCTTTTGTAAAGAAGCAGCATGCGGACAAGCTCGAGGCACGCTCAGTACAGTGTAAGTTTGTGGGATATCCAAAGAACTCCATGGGATATTGTTTCTATTACGCAGATGAACAAAAGGTCTTTGTTTCTCAACATGCCCGCTTCTTAGAAACTGAGTTTTTAGAAAATCAGAAGAGTGGGAGCGCAATAGAACTGGAAGAAATTCCAGAACCACAAGCTATTACTGAAACCTTGGTAGAACGAGAAGGTTCAGGAGAACAGGACATCCCGACGCCACTCCGCAGGAGTAGTAGGTCGTCTCATCCGCCTGAGAGATACTACGGTTTTCTCATAGATGGGGATAGAGAGGATTGTGTCATTGATGAAGATGATCCTACTAGCTTCCAGCAAGCCATTCAGAGCAGCGACTCAGTAAAATGGCTGGATGCAATGCGGACCGAAATGGAGTCCATGTACACCAACAAAGTATGGACTTTGGACATTACTCCAGATGGGGTAAAACCCATAGGATGCAAATGGATCTTCAAAAAGAAGATTGGTGTAGATAGACAGGTTGAAACCTATAAGGCTAGACTTGTTGCAAAGGGTTTCCGTCAAAGACCTGGTTTGGACTACGACGAAACCTTTTCTCCAGTGGCTATGCTTAAATCTATTCGGGTCCTTCTTGCTATTGCTGCCTTCCACGATTATGAAATCTGGCAGATGGACGTAAAGACGGCCTTTCTAAATGGTAATTTGGAAGAAAGCGTCTATATGGATCAGCCAGAAGGATTCATTTAGAGTGGGAGCAGCGGTAAAGTATGCAAGCTGCTTAAGTCCATTTATGGACTACAGCAGGCATCGCGGAGTTGGAACATCTGTTTTGATGATGCTGTCAAAGAATTTGACTTTATCAAAAATCCAGATGAACCATGCATATACAGTAAGATTGTAGGGAGAGCTGTAGTATTCCTCGTCTTGTACGTGGACGACATTCTCCTAATAGGAAATGATATTCCTATGTTACAGTCAGTCAAAAGATTCTTGTCACATAAATTCTCCATGAAAGACTTGGGTGATGCCACCTACATTCTGGGGATCCGGATCTATCGTGATAGATCAAAGAGGATATTGGGACTTTCACAGTCCAGGTACATAGACACCATAGTGAAGAGATTCAGTATGGAAGATTCTAAGCGCGGTAACCTACCGGCTTGTCATGGAATCACCCTCTCCAAAGAGATGTCTCCCAAGACTGATTTGGAAAGGGATCGCATGTCGATTATACCCTACGCTTCTGCGGTTGGCTCTATAATGTATGCGATGTTATGTACCAGACCAGATGTAGCATACGCATTGAGCGTTGTAAGCCGGTATCAGGCAAACCCAGGGGAGAAGCACTGGATAGCAGTAAAGAACATTCTCAAGTACCTGAGGAGGACTAAGGAGATGTTCTTGGTGTATGGCGGAAAAGACCTTCAGATGGAGCCTTTACCGCCTCCGGCTTCCAGAGTGACAAAGATGACTCCAAGTCCATGTCGGGTTATGTCTTTACCCTCAATGGAGGGGCGGTCTGTTGGAAGAGTTCCAAACAGGAGACCGTTGCTGACTCAACGATGGAAGCAGAGTACATAGCTGCTTGCGATGCCGCAAAAGAAACAGTCTGGATGAAGAAGTTCCTCACAGAACTTCAGGTGGTTCCTACCAGTGTTGATCCAATACCTCTGTATTGTGACAACAACGGCGCTATAGCTTTAGCGAAGGAACCCAGGTCCCATCAGAAGTCCAGACACATCTTAAGGCGGTATCACCTGATCAGGGAGATCATAGATCGCCGGGAGATCGAGGTGAAGAGAGTAAAGACGGAGGATAACATTGCTGATCCATTCACAAAGGCCATTCCTCAGACGCAGTTCGAGAGGCTATTCGAGATGATTGGTCTACGATATGCCAGCTCATGGCCCTAGTGCAAGTGGGAGATTATTAATGTATATGCCCTAGGGGCCATTATTGTATCATACTAGATTGTATATTACTTAATGGAAGCTTGGGATATTCACAGTTATATATACAGTCTTGCTAAAAATGGTAGTATGCTACTTGGTTTGTATCTACTTTAATATGTGTATATGTCTCTTGTAACGTATCACTTATACATATTAGTACAGCCCATAGGATCTTTGCTTGATTACCAGCGTCGTGATGGCTATCACACTAGTGGGGGCTGGGTAGTCTGTAAGCAACATCCTATACAGGTCCCTGGTCGATGGATTATCGAGATAGGGCATCGATATTCCGGAGTAGACTAAGTGTATACGCTTCTCATCCCAGTTGGGGAAATGGTCTGTCCCACAGCCATCAGTACGCCGTACTAGAGATAGTATACAGGTGCTCGTTAGGTTACGGGTACACCGGACAGGACTCGCCGAGGAACTGATTGGTTGGTATTATACCCATCGTCAGTTGTCAGTTCCCAGGTGACATGAGTACAGCATAGTCCGCAGACTTGACACTGCTGCTTCGCCTCGAGTGTGTCCCACTGTTCTTAGATTGCTACCCTACCACGGCTCAAAGGAGTCGTGCAAACAGGTAGCAGTTGGGTGCAGTCCCGAGCACTTGGAGGCAGTGGCGGTTAGATAGGATTCGTCTCTCCCGGTATTGGGAGATGATATCGCGATGTGTCAGAGAGCCATTACACAAAGTCCCTGGCCAGGGCAAACGAGATATACTGGTAGGTTCCAGTAGCTTCTCAGGGTGTAATGGGCTTCGCTCCAACACGACTTATACAGCTATTAGGGGACTGACGCTTGCCGCCCCCTAGGCTTGATATGCGATAGTCTTAGACGAACAGACCGGACTGTACGAAGATTGTCACATCAGGCTCAGTGGGAGTTCGGATGATTTTCCTCATCGGCCTTCTTATCGACATCTACCTGGGGACCGTTACGTACAGCTAGTGCCGCTTGCGGTCTGTGGTTAAACCCACTGCCAGCGTAGTAGTCGAGTCTCTAGAGTCCCACACAGAGAGTTTCCTACTCCAGGAGAAACGATATAGAGGTCGTATGGTTTTACGACAAAGGGTTCGGACGCATATGTGTGTTTACACACTTACGTCGTTTGGACAGTTTTTACCAGTCGGCTTTGGTTTAAGCCAGTTACTGGTATCCGGTTATTGGATTTATACAGTCTAAAGTTTTTCCGTATTTTTACGGATCGGAGGGGCGTTCTCGTAATTACGCGAGAAGCTTCTAGAAGATGGTGACTAAGGAGGTTTAGGTGGCATATACATTGAATGAGATTAGTGAGTCATGAGAGTGATTCATCATGGTCATTAATGCATCATAAATGCTTAATGACTCATGACAATGAATCACCATTAGATATTTGTGAAGCATGCTTATTCATCATGTATTATTCTTTTCTTCATAAAAGAGAATGCTTCATATTTATTATGATACTCAATAATCTCATCTCATTATTATCCTCACATTCTCTCTCCTCAAGCTCTCCCTCTTCAAACCCTAATCCTCACCCCTCATGTGTTGAGATCAAGGATTAGTTAGACTAAACAATCCATAACCATCACTCTATCTCAATCTATCTTCTTTGATTAGCAATCCAAGAAGGTTAGTTGCCTCAAGTTTAGAGGCTAAGCTTGGAGTTTTGCTCTCGGGTGGATCGTCTACTACAAAGAGAAGGCCGAGGAGGACAAGGAGATCGTAAAGACGAAGGAGTTGGTTCATTAGGTATAATCCCTAAACACAGTAGTTTAGAAACACTTTGTGTTTGGTTATTTATAGTTTAGCTTCGATTCAAGCGGTTAGTCGATGTTCGTTCACTAAACAAGTTCGTTTTTGAAAATTCTGCCTCCCCACAAGTATTGGGGTGTAGTACATCGACTTACAGTGGTATCAGAGCCTCGCTAAACAATAAATAACTTAATTGCAAATTTGTACGAATTTCGAACGGAAAAAACGAAACCGGAAAACCCCGAACTGTCAAGTTTCTGTCGAAATTTAAATGAAGTCTAAAAATTTTTCAGGGTTGTTCAGAAAGCTTGAAAAGCATCCAGGAGAACACCGAAGAAAATTGGGCCCATGACTCGGCTAAAGAGCCGCGGAAGCGCGGCGGATCCCACACGATCCGCCGCGGTTCCGCCGCCGAGTTGCCGAGTCATGAACCCAAATTTCTTGTGTGGGTCCCCTGTGATATTTGGTATTTTCTGGTATTTTTTAATTTTGCTCAGGTTTCAGTTTTACAGAGAAGTAATGGAGCAATGTTAAATGCGTTTAATCGATCGAAATTGTACAGTATTTGCATATTGGATTATATCTGTGATTGTATAATGTGTTCGTAAACCTCCCCTAACTGCTAGTATGTCGGTTGGCAGGGGGTTGCACATTTCTGTAATGGTTTTATCTGTTTGTGCATATGAACTGTATTGGACTGTTGTGGTGTATAGCCGGGGTTATGCAATGGGTTATTATTTAATTCATTTGTTGTAAATGTAATTTGTTGTAATATTATTTTTTGCGGGGCACATCCAGGTTGCGGTTGTAGCCACCGTTGTATTATTTCATTTTACTGTTTATGCTCCTAGGACTGACCCAAGGTGGGGTACACAAACTGCCGGGCGGGTAGTTTGCCGTACCCGTAGGGGTCGAGGGTGGGGTAATGGCTATTCATCACAACTGTGTTATCCGTCTTTTCTTGCAGGCTCAAAAGAAATACGGATTGCTTGCATATCCAATAAAGTTTATCTGTGATCTGGAATGCTTATTATTGCATCTGACGAATGTACAATATCTATATATAAATAGCTATTAGACGTCACTTATGTTTTACACCCGCGCTAGCCCAGCCCCCGCTCTGTCGTTAGTTAAGTAACCTAACGGGTGATGACGGGACCCCGTGGCGAATGCGGATGGCATAAGATGACGTTGTATTTTCGTTGTTTTCTGCAATGATAGGTTAATGATGGGACGCATTATTATGCAAAGAAAATAAACCAAAGTTGAATCGTTGGAACAAATTTAAAAGAAACCGATCGGTTATTTTAAAAGATCAGAATTTTTAATTGCGGAGCTTTAACCACTCCTTTTAAAAAGTATCAGGTTCCTTCGATTATATCAAGTTCACTACGTTCACGGTTTTGCCAAAACCATTCGTAACCCTCCGTCATTTCATATAGATAGTCAATAGTATTCAAGCTGTGTTTGTTGACTAAAGTCAAGGCACAATGTTTGGTAGCTGTTGGATATTTATATGTAGCATAGATAGATGCGTTGGTTTGGGACAGTCGTATTACCTTGTTGACTAAAGTCAAGGGTATGTACGGGTGGGTTCAAATTAACCTGGACAATGACGGGTAGAACTTGACATGTGACTTATGATTTGTTGACTAAAGTCAAGGTCATAAGTGCATGGGGCAAAAATCCACATCGGGAATTTCTAAAGAAACTGAAATTTGCAGAGAGAGCATACCATTTTGGAGTTTGATGAATGTTGGTAGGATTCCTTCAACATTATCATACGATGATATTTTAGATCCCGATCCTAATGTGAGTACATGCTACTTATCAGGAGATTCGTCACTTAACGATCAATGCTATAAACCAAGTAGGTGCCAAGAAAGGTGTCAGCGGGGTTACGCCCCCAGAGAAAAGAGGTTATTTAATTAAGGAACTTCGCGAAAGCGTTGGAAAACCTCCCTCGAAGTATCGACACTAGCCTGGCTGAACGGTTAAGCAAGTATTGTACGGTGAGAATTTTCCTGGCTAATTCTTCTTTTATGGTTTGAGGAAGGATTCGAGAAACAGTGGGAGCCATCCTGTTTAGATAAACTTAAAACCAATCTAAACTTGCAACAGCATCATGCTAAAATGTTTTCTTCTCTCTCTCTTAATTGCAGCGACCTTGTGACCACACATAGGCTACATCTAGATAAATAATTTGACTGAATCTGACTTATATGACTTGCAAAAATCTGTCCAGATGTCCATTGCCTATGACAAGCTGGACCACCCTATTGAGGGACATTCCTATTGCTATGGGATTGAACATTGGCAGAATGATTGCAGGGCTTTAGAAGCCAGTAACCAGAATGAGAAGCATGTTGTGGCTTCAGCCTCAAGTGTGTTTGTTATTGAGAACTGTATGTCAGTTAACCCTACTTCCTGGGTATTGGATACCGGGTCAGGAACTCACATCTGTAATTCATTACAGACTCTGAGAAACCGTAGGGTTATCGGGATAGGTGATATGACTCTCACGGTTGCTAACGGAATGAGCATGAACGCTGAATCCGTAGGGGAATATCATCTTGGACTGACAACTGGGCAGATATTGATTCTGCATAACTGTTTTTATGTACCAGGTACGAGTTATAATATCATATCTGTACCCTTACTTTCTAAGGAAGGATATGATTTTGCTTTTACAAGAGATGTGGTTCACATCCACCAAAATCAAGATTTGATTGGGTCAGGTACATTAGAAAACGGAATATACGTATTAAATCAAGCTCAGGTTTTCAGTGCCCAGAACACACTTAAAAGAAAGTCTCCGGAAACAAATCAGGCTTTCTTATGGCATTGTAGACTAGGTCACATCAATGAGAGAAGGTTGACTAAGTTACATAGAGAAGGATATTTGAATCCATTCGAATATCAATCTTATGCTACTTGTGAATCTTGTCTCATAGGAAAGATGACAAAGACTCCGTTTACTGGACACGGAGTAAGAGCAGGCAAGCTCTTGGGACTCGTACACAGTGACGTGTGCGGTCCAATGTCTACACATGCGTGAGGTGGTTATTCCTATTTCATTACTTTTACGGATGATTTCTCTAGGTATGGATATATCTTCTTAATGAAGCATAAATCCGAGGCCTTTGAGAAATTCCAAGAATACAAGAATGAAGTAGAAAAACAAACCGGCAAAAGTATCAAGACACTGAGATCTGATCGAGGTGGTGAATACTTAAGTGCCGAGTTCCTAGGTTACTTAAAAGAGAATGGAATTCTCTCTCAGCTTACTCCTCCATACACACCACAACATAACGGTGTATCAGAGAGACGGAACCGAACCCTATTGGATATGGTACGTTCCATGATGAGTAACGCTGAGATGCCACGATCATTCTGGGGATATGCACTAGAATCAGCTGCATATCTTTTAAACCGAGTTCCAACCAAGACTGTGCCTACCACACCATATCAGATGTGGAGTGGGAAGAAACCCTGTCTTAAGTATCTTAAGACATGGGGATGTCCAGCTTTTGTAAAGAAGCAGCATGCGGACAAGCTCGAGGCACGCTCAGTACAGTGTAAGTTTGTGGGATATCCAAAGAACTCCATGGGATATTGTTTCTATTACGCAGATGAACAAAAGGTCTTTGTTTCTCAACATGCCCGCTTCTTAGAAACTGAGTTTTTAGAAAATCAGAAGAGTGGGAGCGCAATAGAACTGGAAGAAATTCCAGAACCACAAGCTATTACTGAAACCTTGGTAGAACGAGAAGGTTCAGGAGAACAGGACATCCCGACGCCACTCCGCAGGAGTAGTAGGTCGTCTCATCCGCCTGAGAGATACTACGGTTTTCTCATAGATGGGGATAGAGAGGATTGTGTCATTGATGAAGATGATCCTACTAGCTTCCAGCAAGCCATTCAGAGCAGCGACTCAGTAAAATGGCTGGATGCAATGCGGACCGAAATGGAGTCCATGTACACCAACAAAGTATGGACTTTGGACATTACTCCAGATGGGGTAAAACCCATAGGATGCAAATGGATCTTCAAAAAGAAGATTGGTGTAGATAGACAGGTTGAAACCTATAAGGCTAGACTTGTTGCAAAGGGTTTCCGTCAAAGACCTGGTTTGGACTACGACGAAACCTTTTCTCCAGTGGCTATGCTTAAATCTATTCGGGTCCTTCTTGCTATTGCTGCCTTCCACGATTATGAAATCTGGCAGATGGACGTAAAGACGGCCTTTCTAAATGGTAATTTGGAAGAAAGCGTCTATATGGATCAGCCAGAAGGATTCATTTAGAGTGGGAGCAGCGGTAAAGTATGCAAGCTGCTTAAGTCCATTTATGGACTACAGCAGGCATCGCGGAGTTGGAACATCTGTTTTGATGATGCTGTCAAAGAATTTGACTTTATCAAAAATCCAGATGAACCATGCATATACAGTAAGATTGTAGGGAGAGCTGTAGTATTCCTCGTCTTGTACGTGGACGACATTCTCCTAATAGGAAATGATATTCCTATGTTACAGTCAGTCAAAAGATTCTTGTCACATAAATTCTCCATGAAAGACTTGGGTGATGCCACCTACATTCCGGGGATCCGGATCTATCGTGATAGATCAAAGAGGATATTGGGACTTTCACAGTCCAGGTACATAGACACCATAGTGAAGAGATTCAGTATGGAAGATTCTAAGCGCGGTAACCTACCGGCTTGTCATGGAATCACCCTCTCCAAAGAGATGTCTTCCAAGACTGATTTGGAAAGGGATCGCATGTCGATTATACCCTACGCTTCTGCGGTTGGCTCTATAATGTATGCGATGTTATGTACCAGACCAGATGTAGCATACGCATTGAGCGTTGTAAGCCGGTATCAGGCAAACCCAGGGGAGAAGCACTGGATAGCAGTAAAGAACATTCTCAAGTACCTGAGGAGGACTAAGGAGATGTTCTTGGTGTATGGCGGAAAAGACCTTCAGATGGAGCCTTTACCGCCTCCGGCTTCCAGAGTGACAAAGATGACTCCAAGTCCATGTCGGGTTATGTCTTTACCCTCAATGGAGGGGCGGTCTGTTGGAAGAGTTCCAAACAGGAGACCGTTGCTGACTCAACGATGGAAGCAGAGTACATAGCTGCTTGCGATGCCGCAAAAGAAGCAGTCTGGATGAAGAAGTTCCTCACAGAACTTCAGGTGGTTCCTACCAGTGTTGATCCAATACCTCTGTATTGTGACAACAACGGCGCTATAGCTTTAGCGAAGGAACCCAGGTCCCATCAGAAGTCCAGACACATCTTAAGGCGGTATCACCTGATCAGGGAGATCATAGATCGCCGGGAGATCGAGGTGAAGAGAGTAAAGACGGAGGATAACATTGCTGATCCATTCACAAAGGCCATTCCTCAGACGCAGTTCGAGAGGCTATTCGAGATGATTGGTCTACGATATGCCAGCTCATGGCCCTAGTGCAAGTGGGAGATTATTAATGTATATGCCCTAGGGGCCATTATTGTATCATACTAGATTGTATATTACTTAATGGAAGCTTGGGATATTCACAGTTATATATACAGTCTTGCTAAAAATGGTAGTATGCTACTTGGTTTGTATCTACTTTAATATGTGTATATGTCTCTTGTAACGTATCACTTATACATATTAGTACAGCCCATAGGATCTTTGCTTGATTACCAGCGTCGTGATGGCTATCACACTAGTGGGGGCTGGGTAGTCTGTAAGCAACATCCTATACAGGTCCCTGGTCGATGGATTATCGAGATAGGGCATCGATATTCCGGAGTAGACTAAGTGTATACGCTTCTCATCCCAGTTGGGGAAATGGTCTGTCCCACAGCCATCAGTACGCCGTACTAGAGATAGTATACAGGTGCTCGTTAGGTTACGGGTACACCGGACAGGACTCGCCGAGGAACTGATTGGTTGGTATTATACCCATCGTCAGTTGTCAGTTCCCAGGTGACATGAGTACAGCATAGTCCGCAGACTTGACACTGCTGCTTCGCCTCGAGTGTGTCCCACTGTTCTTAGATTGCTACCCTACCACGGCTCAAAGGAGTCGTGCAAACAGGTAGCAGTTGGGTGCAGTCCCGAGCACTTGGAGGCAGTGGCGGTTAGATAGGATTCGTCTCTCCCGGTATTGGGAGATGATATCGCGATGTGTCAGAGAGCCATTACACAAAGTCCCTGGCCAGGGCAAACGAGATATACTGGTAGGTTCCAGTAGCTTCTCAGGGTGTAATGGGCTTCGCTCCAACACGACTTATACAGCTATTAGGGGACTGACGCTTGCCGCCCCCTAGGCTTGATATGCGATAGTCTTAGACGAACAGACCGGACTGTATGAAGATTGTCACATCAGGCTCAGTGGGAGTTCGGATGATTTTCCTCATCGGCCTTCTTATCGACATCTACCTGGGGACCGTTACGTACAGCTAGTGCCGCTTGCGGTCTGTGGTTAAACCCACTGCCAGCGTAGTAGTCGAGTCTCTAGAGTCCCACACAGAGAGTTTCCTACTCCAGGCGAAACGATATAGAGGTCGTATGGTTTTACGACAAAGGGTTCGGACGCATATGTGTGTTTACACACTTACGTCGTTTGGAAAGTTTTTACCAGTCGGCTTTGGTTTAAGCCAGTTACTGGTATCCGGTTATTGGATTTATACAGTCTAAAGTTTTTCCGTATTTTTACGGATCGGAGGGGCGTTCTCGTAATTACGCGAGAAGCTTCTAGAAGATGGTGACTAAGGAGGTTTAGGTGGCATATACATTGAATGAGATTAGTGAGTCATGAGAGTGATTCATCATGGTCATTAATGCATCATAAATGCTTAATGACTCATTACAATGAATCACCATTAGATATTTGTGAAGCATGCTTATTCATCATGTATTATTCTTTTCTTCATAAAAGAGAATGCTTCATATTTATTATGATACTCAATAATCTCATCTCATTATTATCCTCACATTCTCTCTCCTCAAGCTCTCCCTCTTCAAACCCTAATCCTCACCCCTCATGTGTTGAGATCAAGGATTAGTTAGACTAAACAATCCATAACCATCACTCTATCTCAATCTATCTTCTTTGATTAGCAATCCAAGAAGGTTAGTTGCCTCAAGTTTAGAGGCTAAGCTTGGAGTTTTGCTCTCGGGTGGATCGTCTACTACAAAGAGAAGGCCGAGGAGGACAAGGAGATCGTAAAGACGAAGGAGTTGGTTCATTAGGTATAATCCCTAAACACAGTAGTTTAGAAACACTTTGTGTTTGGTTATTTATAGTTTAGCTTCGATTCAAGCGGTTAGTCGATGTTCGTTCACTAAACAAGTTCGTTTTTTGAAAATTCTGCCTCCCCACAAGTATTGGGGTGTAGTACATCGACTTACATGTATAGCCCGCTCTCACAACCTCATCCCGTGGATGGAAAAGCGGAGCTAAAGCTCAACCAGTACCTAAGGCTTCCTGAAGCTCCTGCCCAAGACGGCAAGCGAAAAGGGTGCCTCAATTGGATACAACGTGTGAAGGAACTCTGTGCAACGGACAAACTTAACAAGGACAACTGAGCAAATCGAGTATAACCGGACAACAAACACCAAATGGAGTCACACCCTGTCTAGTCCTGGGTAGACACCATAACAAAAATCATGGAGGTCTGCTCCCATTCACACTCCGGAACGGTTAAAGGTTACAATTCTCCAGCCGGTCTCAGATGCTCAACCTTAGCTCACAATAAGACAGACACCTAGAAACGAAATCCGAAACTTCACTCTTCATCCCTACCCACCCGTAACTATCTCACAAGTCACGTCAAATATTGGTGGAGCTTGAATGAACACAGAAAGCTGACTGATGTGCCTGCTCTAGGATTTCGCGTCTCTGCCCAATAGTATCAGGTACACAAACGCGTCCCTAAACTTAGCACACCCTTGTCACAAATCAAGGACTCCGAATCTTTACCCAGCCGAGTATGCTCCAGAATTTCTGACAGCCGAGCATCGGCGGGTAGTGCCTCGTGAAAGCGATTAAGGAAAAGTGGTCGGGCGCAGACATGAGCAAGCTGTCCCCTCAGTAGAGGCGAACTTAAGCTGTACTCAATGATCGCACAAGGACTGTAAATCTACAGAAGACTGTCTCAACAATCAAAACCCGCTGCAGGAAGATGTACATTAAGCTCTGGTGGTCCGTGAAAATCTGACATGACTCTCCGAACGAGTAGTGTTTCCAAATCTCCAACGCAAGACCACCGCGGCCATCTCCAGATCATGAGTGGGATATCCTGCTAGTACTTCCTCCAAATGTAAGGAAGCAAAAGCGATAACTCAATAATGCCACATCAACGCAAAGTTGAGCCCCACTCGCAAAACATCACAGTTAAACAACAAGATCGCCCGAACCAGAAAGCAAAGAAAGAACTGATGCAGTTGTTAACCGGGTCTTCAACTGCCGAAAACTCTACATGCATGCCTCAGTCTAAAGAAAAAGGAAACTCCCTTCCGGTCAGTTCAGTCAACGGTGCAGCACTACACTAGCAATCCTGCACGAAACGGCGGTAAAATCTGCTAAGCCCAAAAATCTGCGGACCTCCATCCCATACACAAGTCTGGCCCAAAGCTGTACGGCATCGATCTTCCTCGGAACCATACGAAAACCGTCTCCCGTAACTACAAGACCTAGGAGTCAATACAATCAAGCCTGAAGGAACACTCCGAGAATCTAGCAAACCGCTGGGGCTCTCTCAATGTCTGCAAAACAAATCCTCAAGTGCTACTCCTGTCCCTCACGACACATTGAATAGACCAGAATGTCATCAATAACACAGCAATAACTGGTCGAGGAACGGCCTGAAGAAATCTGGTTCATCATATCTACGAATGCTGCTAGGGTATTGGTGAGTCCAATGACACTACCCAAAACACACAATGCCCGTAGCACGCACAAGGCAGTCTTCGGAATGTCATCACTCCGAACCCGCAACAATGATGACTTGATCCCAAACAAACTTAGAAAATGTCTCACACTCTGGAGCCGATCGAAGAAATCGTCACTGTGAGGTAAATGATACCTATCCTCACCGTAAGCTGGTTCAATTGACGATCAATCAATACACAACCTCAAACAGCCATCTCTCTCCTTGACGAACAGAAATAGGAGCTCCCCAACAAACAACTCTGCAGCTGATTCTTAAGCTCCCTAAGCTTCGCCGGCTCATCTGGAACAACGTCGGAAAACTCTCGCACGAAGGAACCCGGTCCAACAAACCCACTGTGGCTCCGGTATCACGAATGAACGCCAAGAATCCTCGACATCCTTTCCTCAAAAGCCGACTAACGAAAAAGGCTGAATTCAAGCTGTGAGAGGTGGCACCACTTTCCTCTTGCACAACAAGAACTGACTTACCGGGAAAAACAAACCTGACTGTTTTCTCGCGGTAGTCCACAGATGCCTAGCACGTAGCTAACCAGTCCATGCCCAGGAGAACGTCAAATCCAACTTCTCTAGAAGGATCAAAACGACGGACGAATCTCTATCTCCTATCCGATTGGCACACGACTGAAATACGTGTCGCACAACAAAAGAATCGCTGACAGAAATTAACACAACAAACGGCTAATCTACCTAACACGACTCTCGTCCCAACCACGGCACAAAGTGTGTAAATCAAACAAGTACATCGACAGAACATACGAATTAAGAATACCTGAAAACATTGTAATAGACGCCCGCACGTCCCGATGAGTGGAAGCAAACCCTCGTGTCTGCCCCCTACCCATAACTGGCTGAACTCCTCCTCTGCCAACCTGTCCCCTCTGAGCGAACCCTCCGCGTCCATGACCTCTCTGAATACGACCTTGACGCAGTGTTAGGGAACAACTCCTGATGTGGTGATGAAGGTCCCCGCACCGATAGCATCCCCTCCATGGCTGCCGACCCTCATGGAAATACGAGCTAAAAGGCTGACCTCGTCCTAAGCCTCTGCTACTCCTGCGACAGTCACGATATCTGTCACGACGGCTAAACCTCTGTCTCGGGGCTGACACACCTGCACGAGTCCTCCTCTGCTCCGGAACTCCCAAAGTCTCTGGAGGGCGTGCCTCGTTAACTGGGGCTGCATCCACAGGTGCTATGTATGTGACGGAATGCTCCATGCTGATCGCAAGGAACAACTGGGTAGCAGGGGTGACAACCTCTTGTCGCTGCGCTCGAACGGCCTCAACCAATGAACTCATTGTCTGGCGCATGTCCCGTATCTCTGCCACAAGCCTAGCGATACTATCCGTCGAAGGCGGATCCATCTACTCCTGTGCAACAAGCGTGCCATCCCGGTCAGTCCTCGTCATACCCGAGTCAATCCTGACCCCGGCCCTCGCTGCATCTCTCTGAGTCCCCATAGTCATCGGTGGCAAGGCTATAAATGGAAATAAGATTCGATAAGAGCACGGAAATCGAATCACAAAGATATGAATCATCAAGGAAGGAATTTCAAGCAATTTTGTACTTAGGTCACTTTAGGCGGAGTACCGCATCGTGAGTATGCCGCGGACATACACACAGTACGTTACTCTGCTTTAAGCTACCTACTCCATCATACCAAGGTCATCCTACACTCCGAAAGGTAAATCCTAGCGCTCTGATATCAACTTTGTCACGACCCGAAATTGGCACGTGACGGCCTTAATACTACGCAACGTCTACAGGCGTAACGCAGTAAAAGAAAGCCAAAACCCAGAAATCTAAACCATTAAAAGACAAGAAAAAGATAAGAAACATTTTTAAAAGTCTTTGAAATCACAACCCAAATTCTTTAAAAGTCCAACTTTCTTTCTTTAAAATTTTGGCAGCACCTCCTTTGTAAAAACTAGCCCCAAAATGGGTACAACATAAATAAAATAAAGCATCCCCAAACGGGAGCAAATACACGCCCAAAGGCGGAAAACAACCACCATAACAAATATACGACACCGTAGCGAAGAAATAAAAGACGATAGAAAGGAAACTGTATAAAAGACAACAAGTCACAAATAATACACAATATTGTCCTCACCAAGTCTCTAAGTCAACAAGAAAATATAGTAGATGGAGAGTAAAAGGATACAACGAATATACAATACAACAATACGGATAACCACAAAACCCACCTAAGCAAAACTGCACACTATGAGCTGAAGCGGTATCCGCAGCAAAAGGTGATCAGATAGATGAATAGCCAGCCTCGACTACTCTTGGGAACACCATGCAAAACAACTGTGGCACAACGGGGGTGAGTTGCCAACTCGTGAATAGTAAATAAAATATGCAGGTAATCGCAAGTATGCACGTACAACGCGAATCTAACATGTGCAACTAATAGTAATAAGAGATCATATGAATGCAATAATCATGAAAGGTACACTAACAGGTATAACTAATACATGAAGCAATAATAATGTGACAATGTATATATGCAACAGTCATGAAAGGTACTCAAGCAGGTACAAATAACACATGAAACAATGCATATAAAATGAAGTATGTAAATGCAACAATCATGAAAGGTACACTAACAGGTACAACTAATATATGAAGCAATGCATAAACAATAACTGTGAAGTATGGAATGAAATATGTCATTTCCACGGAATCCTGACATCATGGGAGGACCAAAATCTATCAAGACAATCCAAATTACAAATCCTCAAATCAGCCCCTAAATTGGCTCTCATATCATGTAAGTCTGATATATCCTGAATGTACAAAATCAGCAATCTCATATATGTCCTGTATCCAATCTCAAATAAATCTCCTATATCCCAAATCCAATATCAAGTGAATCTCAATATAACCTAAATATAATTGCATGAATAAATATGATGATGTATATAAAATACTATATCGAGCATATAGGCCCCGAGCACATAGGCCCCACACATCGACCATATAGGCCCCTCACATTGAGCATATAGGCCTCGAGCACATAGGCCCCTCTCATCGACCATATAGGCCCCTCACATCGAGCACATAGGCCCCGAGCACATAGGCCCCTCTCATCGATCATATAGGCCCCTCACATCGAGCACATAGGCCCCGAGCACATAGGCCCCTCTCATCGACCATATGGGCCCACTCATATAATGAATAAGTATATTTGCATATATCCTCATGATGATATATGATGTAGGTGTATATATATATATCAGCGTCCCATACCACTGATATATATATATACGATGGGTATACATATATATATCAGCGTCCCATACCACTGATATGTATACGCAGGAGTAAAACAATCCAGAAAACATCATATGAAAACCATATTTCAAAGCCAAATCCATGAATATAATATATGCACATGAAACAGTAATACGAGCATATGAGGAAAAATCGCTATTTAACTGCAACAATTTATAAAATAAAACATGCTGTTCCTAAATTCTCCGAATCTATATAACATCAAATAAAGGTAAACATGCAGCTATGTCATTATGTGTTAATAGTACAATACCCTATCGGTATACAGGTAACTAGCATGTAAGCATGTCAAGGCATATGTGTAAGCATGTAGGTATACAGGTATGCTATATGTCATATGCGTAAACTATATATATGAAATAGAAAATGCGACAATATTAATATCTCTAGCCCAGACGCATAACGCCATGCGGGCGATTCCCCTGTAGATATTAAATATACTCACCGAGGTCTCGTGCTAAGTGTAGCCGACTACTTGCTTCCCCTTCCTTGCGGTGTCCGACGTACCTGATTCGTATGTCAAAAACTATTTCTATAACCGCAATCAAGAACGGCGTCGCATGAAGCTAGCCGGTGAGTACGGGTCGGTCCACCGGGATGTTGTTGTAAGTCGATGTTCAACACCCCAATACATATGGGGAGGCGGAAATATGAATAACAATTAAGTTCTATGATCAAACATCGATTAACCGTACGAATCGTTTGCTATACAAGTTTTAAACGAAAGCTTTAGAGTTTTAATCTACTATGCGAAGGAATTATACCAAACGGTTCTAGTCCTTCGTCTTGATGTTGTCTACGGCCTCTTTGGATCTCCACGTCCTCTTCGGCTTTCTCCCGTGATAGATGATCCACCCGAGAACCCTAATCCAAGCTATAACCTCTAAACTTGAGGTTACTTAGTTTCTCTAGTTGCTAAATAGAGTTGCTAAGATGATGTAGAGATAGGTTATGGAGTAATTAGTCTTTCCTAATCCTTGTTCTCAACTCATGAGGGGTAGGATTAGGCTTTGGTGAAGGAGAGAGAACTTGAAGAGAGAGAGTGAGAAGATGATAATGAATTATTATATGAATAAATGTTTCTCACTTGATATATATGAAACATAATGAAATATAAGAAAAATGAATAATAAGTGAATATTCATCATGTTTCATTAATGCAAGTGAGTATTTCATTACATGAGTCATTAAGCATTTAATAATGCATTAATGATGTGATGAATCATTCACAATGAGTCACTTATTCATTAAATGAAAATGCCACCTCTCTCTTTATGTCACATCCTTCTAGAAGCTTCTTGGAAAATTATGAGAACGCCCCTCTCATCCGTGAAAACACGGAAAAACTTTAGACTGTACAAATCCAATAACCTGATACTAGAATCTGGCTTAAACGAAAGCCGGCTAGTAAAAACTGTTCGAATGTCGTACGTGCGATCAAACACGTATGCGTCCGAACCTTCGTCGTAAAACCATACGACCTCTATATCTTTTCGCCTGGGTTTGGGAAATCTCTGTGTGGGACTCTAAAGACTCGACTTCTACGCTGGCAGTGGGTTAAACCACAGACCGCAAGCGGCACTAGCTGTACGTAACGGTCCCCAGGTAGTTGTCGATAAGAAAGCTGATGAGGTAACCCATCTGAAATCCTACTGAGCCTGTCTGTGACAATATCCGCGCAGTCCGGTCTGTTCGTCTGAGAGTATCGCATGTATGGTCTAGGGAGGTGGTGGACGTCAGACCCCTAATAACCGTACAAGTCGTGTCGGTATGGCTCTATCACCATCCGAGAATCTACTGATCAATCCTATCAGTAATTCTCAATCAGCCCTGGCCAGGGACTTATGTTAATGACCAACCGATCACCGTGCGATATCAACTCCCTATACCGGGAGAGACGAATCCCTAACAATCACTCACTGCCTCCACGTGGCTCGGGACTGTGTCCAACTGAAACCTGTTTGCACGACTCCTTTGAGCCGTGGTAGGGTAACAATCAAAGCACAGTGGGAACTCACACGAGACAAATGATGACCTTAAGTCAACGGACTATCTGCACACATGTCACCTGAGAACTGCTATCTGACGTTAGGTATAATACCATCCAGTCAGTTCTCGGTGAGTCCTGTCCGGTGTACTCACACCCAGTGAGCATCTGTATACAATCTTAGGTGAACACCACCAATGGTTGCGGGACCAATCCATTGCCCCTCGTCAGGGTCTAGATATGTATACACTAGTCTACTCCGGAGTATCGATGCCCAATCTCGATACTCCTGCGACCAGGGACATCTAAGGGTGTGCCTATTGACTATCCAGCTCCTACTAGTATAACTGCCATCACAACGCCGGTAGTCAGACAAACACCCTATGGGCTTTATCAACATATATATATAAATACCAAGTAAAATATATCATACGTTAAGACAAAGTCAAACCAAATAGCGTACTATCATATCAAGCAAGACTGTCATGTACATACATATCCCAAGCATCCTATACAATGTAGGCCTCTAGGGCATATATATCCAACAATCTCCCACTTGCACTAAGGCCTATAATTGGCGCAATGAGTACCCACTGTCTCTACCAGATCCAGTTGCTTGCGTACCGCATGCCCAACATCTCAAAAAGCCTCTCGAACTGTACTTGAGGAATGGCCTTGGTGAATGGATCTGCCGTGTTGTCTTTTGTATCTACTCTCCGTATCTCGATCTCCCGACGATCCACGATCTCCCTGATCAGGTGAAACCGCCTTAAGATATGCCTGGATTTCTGATGGGACCTTGGTTCCTTCGCTAAAGCTACAGCGCCATTGTTATCGCAATACAATGGTATTGGATTGGCAATGGACGGAACTACCTGAAGTTCAGAAATGAACTTCCTTATCCAGACAGCCTCTTTTGCGGCTTCACTAGCAGCTATATACTCAGCCTCCATAGTTGAGTCTGCGACGGTATCTTGTTTGGAACTCTTCCAACTTACCGCCCCTCCATTGAGGGTAAACACAAAACCCGAAATAGATTTAGAATCATCCTTGTCACTTTGGAAGCCGGAGTCGGTAAAAGCCTCTACCTGGAGGTCCTTATTGCCGTAAATCAAGAACATCTCCTTAGTCCTTCTCAGATACTTGAGAATGTTCTTCACCGCTATCCAATGTTTCTCACCTGGGTCCGATTGATACCTGCTTACCACACTAAGTGCGTAAGCTACATCTGGTCTGGTACATAACATCGCATACATTATTGATCCTACCGCCGAAGCGTAGGGTATAGTGCCCATGCGAGTCCTCTCTTCATCAGTCTTTGGAGACATCTCTTTGGAGAGGGTGATTCCGTGACAAGCGGGCATATTGCCGCGCTTGGAATCTTCCATACTAAATCTCTTTAGTATAGTGTCTATATACCTGGACTGTGAAAGTCCCAATATCCTATTAGATCTATCTCGATAGATCTTAATGCCCAGAATGTATGATGCATCTCCCAAGTCTTTCATAGAGAATTTCTGTGACAAGAAGAGCTTCACTGATTGTAGTATAGGGATATCATTCCCTATCAGCAGTATGTCGTCGACGTATAAAACGAGGAAGACTACTGCTCCTTCTACAATCTTCCTATAAACACATGGTTCATCTATATTTTTGATAAAGTCAAATTCCTTGACTGTTTCATCAAAACAGATGTTCCAACTCCGCGATGCTTGCTTTAACCCATAAATGGATTTAAGCAATTTGCACACTCTTCCGCTGCTCCCACTGTCTATGAAACCTTCTGGTTGATCCATGTAAACACTCTCTTCTAGATGTCCATTTAGAAAAGCTGTTTTTACATCCATTTGCCAGATTTCATAGTCATGGAAGGCAGCAATGGCAAGCATGATCCGAATGGATTTAATCATAGCTACTGGCGAAAAAGTTTCATCGTAGTCCAATCCTGGTCTTTGACGAAAACCTTTTGCTACTAGTCTAGCTTTGTACGTTTCCACTTGTCCAAATGTACCAATCTTCTTTTTGAAGATCCATTTGCACCCAACTGGTTTTACCCCAGGAGGAGCAATTTCTAAAGTCCATACTTTATTGGTATACATGGATTCCATTTCGGATCTCATGGCATCCAGCCACTTTACTGAGTCGCTACTTGTGATAGCCTGCTGAAAACTAGTAGGCTCATCATCATCGATGATGCAATCCTCTCGATCCCCATCAAGAAGGAAACCATAGTATCTTTCAGGAGGATGAGAAAGCCTACTAGATCTGCGGAGTGGCGTTGGTTCGTCATGTTCTATTGAAATCTGAGATTCTTCTAAGTCCTCGGTTGCAGTTTGAGGTTCTGGAATTTCTTCCAGTTCTACCGCGCTCCCACTAATTTCTTTTGCAAGAAATTCGCTTTCTAAGAAGACAATGTGACGAGCGACAAACACCTTTTGTTCTTCAGTGTGGTAGACCATGTACCCCCTTGAATGCTTGGGGTATCCTACAAACTTGCACAAAACCGATCGTGCCTCGAGCTTGTCCGGATTATGCTTTTTGACATATACCGGACACCCCCATATCTTGATATACTTGAGATATGGTCTCTTCCCACACCATATTTCATATGGAGTGGTAGGTACAGACTTAGTTGGAACTCTATTTAATAGATATGCGGCTGATTCTAGAGCAAATCCCCAGAAGGAAAGTGGCAACTCAGCACTACTCATCATTGATCGCACCATATCTAATAGCGTGCGATTCCTTCTTTCTGATACACCATTATGCTGAGGTGTATAAGGAGGAGTAAGCTGAGAGAGTATTCCATTTGCTTTCAAGTATTCAAGGAAACTGGTACTTAAGTATTCTCCACCTCGATCAGATCGAAGTGTCTTGATGCTTTTACCAGTTTGTTTCTCTACTTCATTTTTATACTCCTTAAACTTCTCAAAAGCCTCGGATTTATGCTTTATTAAGAACACATGTCCATACCTAGAGAAGTCATCAGTAAAAGTGATGAAGTAGGAGTGACCACTTCGTGCATGTATAGACATCGGACCACATACATCACTGTGTACTAGTCCCAAGAGTTCGGTGGCTCTTTCTCCGTGTCCGGTGAACGGAGATTTGGTCATTTTTCCTTTGATACATGATTGACAAGTTGCATATGATGAATATTCAAACGAATCTAGATATCCATCTTTATGTAACTTAGTCAACCTTGTTTCATTTATATGACCAAGTCTACAATGCCATAGGAAGGCTTGATTCGAATCTGGAGCCTTTCTTTTACGCGTGTTTTGAATATTGAAAATTTGTGGTTGATTAAGTATGTATATTCCGTTTTCCAGTGTGCCAAACCCAATCAGTTCTTGATTTAGGAGAATGTTCATGACATTTCTTTCAAGCACAAAATTATATCCTTTATTAGACAATAAAGATACTGATATAATATTACACAACATACTGGGAATACAAAAACAGTTATACAATACCAAAATGTTTCCACTATTCAACCCTAGGTGATATTCCCCTATTGCAACTGCATCTACATGCATTCCATTGCCCATCCGGAGAGTCATATCACCTGCCCCCAGTACTCTACTATTTCTCAGATCCTACAAAGAATTACAGATGTGAGAACCAGAACCGGTATCAAGTACCCATGAAGTAGAGTTTACTGAAAGACAATTTTCGATTACGAACACACCTGAAGTTGAAGCAACTGCTTGCTTCATGTCCTTGGCTTTGAAGGCCTGACAATCCTTCTTCCAGTGCCCCTGCTTGTGACAATAGAAACACTCGTTCTTTTCTGCCTTCACCCTTCCTGCCTTGTTCGTTCCCTGCACCTTCTTGACCCCACCCTTCGGTTTGGTGGCTTTCATTTTCTTCTTCCCTTTAGCTTTCGCTTTAGTTCTGGAAGAAGATGATTGGCCAACATACAGAACGGGGGTCTTCTCCTTTTTCAAGGAGGTCTCTGCTACCCTCAACATATTGAGGAGCTTTGGAAGATCTGCTTCCATTTCGTGCATGTTGAAGTTCAGCACGAACTGAGAGAAGGTGTGGGGAAGGGACTGCAAAATCAAGTCGATATACAAATCGTTTTCTAGCACGCATCCCAGATTTGCGAGTTCCTCAATGAGGATGATCATTTTGAGGACGTGCTCTCCAACAGGCGATCCTGGAGCTAACCTCATCTGGAAGAGTTTCCTTGAAGTTTCGTACCTTGTGATACGGGAGTGTTCACCATACAATTCCTTGCAATGGAGGAATATGGATGCAATATCCATACTCTCGTGCTGTTTCTGGAGTTCATTATTCATGGACGCCAGCACGATACACTTAGCTCGCTCACAATCTAGATCCCAGGTTTTACGAACTTCCTTGTCCGCAACTGAGGAATCTGGTCCTGGGATAAGGGGAGGAACAGCGGTGGTAACATATGCAACTTTGTCATAAGTCAGCGCAATATTGACGTTTCTTAGCCAGTCTTTATAGTTCTGCCCGGTTAGTATATACTTTTCGAGTAATAGTTTTAGTCCAGTCATGGTAGCTGCCAGAGAGAGAGAAAAGAAAACACTCAGCATATGCTCTTGCAAGTTTAGATTGGTTTATTAATTTATCTAAACAGGATGGCTCCCACTGTTTCCTCAAATCCTTCTTCAAAACCTAAAAGAAGAACTAGTCAGGATTTAATCACACGTCACAATACTTGCTTAACCTTTCAGCCAGGCTGGTGTTGGTACTTCGAGGGAGGTTTTCCAACGCTTTCGCGAAGTTCCTTAATTAAAGAACCTCTTTTCCCTGGAGGCGTAGCCCCTCTAACACCTTTCTAGGCACCTACTTGGTTTATAGCATTGATTGTTAAGTGAGAGAAATTCCCGAGAGTAATCCTACTCATCAGTGGGATCGGGATCCAACTATCATTGCATGATGCCCTAGATGGAGCCACTCTAGTCACCACACTCCAGAAGGTAAGCTAACTCTGCAAGTTTCCTTTATGTTTGAAACTCCCGATGTGATTTTTACCCCAAGCTCTTATAGACCTTGACGTAGGCCAACAAGTCATAAGACGCAAGTCAAGTTCTACCCGTCGTTGTCCTGATTAATTTAAATACATCGTACAAGCCCTTGACGTAGGCCAACAAGGTGTACGTCTGTATTAAACTAATGCATCTATCTATGCAACAAATAGGCACACACACTGCTACCATACACTATGCCTTGACGTAGGCCAACAAGCATAGCATGAATACGATGTGCTGTCTATCTGAAACGACGGAGGTTTACGGCTGGTTTTTGGCAAAAAACCGTTAACGTAATGAACTTGATTTAATCGAAGGAACTAAGATAGCTTTTATTAAAAGGAGTGGTTTAAGCTCCGCATTTAAAATTTGCTTTTTCAAGAAAACCGAGTGGTTTTTAGAAATTGTTCCAACGATTCAGTTTAGGTTTTATTTTCTTTGCATTAATGATAATGCGTCCCATCTTTAACCTATCATTACAGAAAACAACGAAAATATGACGTCCTCTTATGCCATCCGCATTCGCCACGGGGTCCCGTCATCACCCGTTAGGTTACTTAACTAACGACAGAGCGGAGGCTGGGCTAGCGCGGGTGTAAAACATAAGCGACGTCTAAATAGCTATCATATATATAGATATTTTACATTCGTCTGACGCAATGATATACATTCCAGAACACAGATAAACAATATTGGATTTGCAAGCAATCTGTATTTCTTTTGAGCCTGCAAGAAAAGAAAGATTACACAGTTGTGATGAATAGCCATTACCCCACCCTCGACCCCTACGGGTGCGGCAAACTACCCGCCCGGCAGTTTGTGCACCCCACCTTGGGTCTGTCCTAGGAGCAAAAACAGTAAAAAGAAATAATACAACGGTGGCTACAACCGCAACCTGGATGTGCCCCGCAAAATAATATTACAACTTGTTACAATTACATCAAATGAATTAAAACAATAACCCATCACAAAACCCCGGCTAATCACCACAACAGTCCAATACAGTTTATATGCACAAACAGATAAAACCATTACAGAAATGTGCAACCCCCTGCCAACAGACATACTAGCAGTTAGGGGAGGTTTACGAACACATTATACAATCACAGATATAATCCAATATGCAAATACTGTACAATTTCGATCGATTAAACACCTTAAATATTGCTCCAAAATCTGCTCTGTAAAACTGAAACCTGAGCAATAATTAATTATTCCAGAAAATCCCAAATTGAACAGAGAACCCACCAAAGAAAACTGGGATCATGACTCGGCAACTCGGCCGCGCAAGCGCGGCGGATCGTGGGATCCGCCGCGGAAGCGCGGTCGATTGGCCGAGTCATGGCCCCAAATTTCTTGGGTGTTCTTCTGGTGTCATAACTAGCTTTCTGAACATGCCTGAAAATTTTTTGGACTTCATTTAAATTTCGACAGAAACTTGTTATTTTTAGGGTTTTCCGGCTTCGTTTTTCCGTTCGAAATTCGTACAAATTTGCGATTAAGTTAAAACTTGTTTAGCTAGGCTCTGATACCACTGTAAGTCGATGTTCAACACCCCAATACATATGGGGAGGCGGAAATATGAATAACAATTAAGTTCTATGATCAAACATCGATTAACCGTACGAATCGTTTGCTATACAAGTTTTAAACGAAAGCTTTAGAGTTTTAATCTACTATGCGAAGGAATTATACCAAACGGTTCTAGTCCTTCGTCTTGATGTTGTCTACGGCCTCTTTAGATCTCCACGTCCTCTTCGGCTTTCTCCCGTGATAGATGATCCACCCGAGAACCCTAATCCAAGCTATAACCTCTAAACTTGAGGTTACTTAGTTTCTCTAGTTGCTAAATAGAGTTGCTAAGATGATGTAGAGATAGGTTATGGAGTAATTAGTCTTTCCTAATCCTTGTTCTCAACTCATGAGGGGTAGGATTAGGCTTTGGTGAAGGAGAGAGAACTTGAAGAGAGAGAGTGAGAAGATGATAATGAATTATTATATGAATAAATGTTTCTCACTTGATATATATGAAACATAATGAAATATAAGAAAAATGAATAATAAGTGAATATTCATCATGTTTCATTAATGCAAGTGAGTGATTCATTACATGAGTCATTAAGCATTTAATAATGCATTAATGATGTGATGAATCATTCACAATGAGTCACTTATTCATTAAATGAAAATGCCACCTCTCTCTTTATGTCACATCCTTCTAGAAGCTTCTCGGAAAATTACGAGAACGCCCCTCTCATCCGTGAAAACACAGAAAAACTTTAGACTGTACAAATCCAATAACCTGATACTAGAATCTGGCTTAAACCAAAGCCGGCTAGTAAAAACTGTTCGAATGTCGTACGTGCGATCAAACACGTATGCGTCCGAACCTTCGTCGTAAAACCATACGACCTCTATATCTTTTCGCCTGGGTTTGGGAAATCTCTGTGTGGGACTCTAAAGACTCGACTACTACGCTGGCAGTGGGTTAAACCACAGACCGCAAGCGGCACTAGCTGTACGTAACGGTCCCCAGGTAGTTGTCGATAAGAAAGCTGATGAGGTAACCCATCTGAAATCCTACTGAGCCTGTCTGTGACAATATCCGCGCAGTCCGGTCTGTTCGTCTGAGAGTATCGCATGTATGGTCTAGGGAGGTGGTGGACGTCAGACCCCTAATAACCGTACAAGTCGTGTCGGTATGGCTCTATCACCATCCGAGAATCTACTGATCAATCCTATCAGTAATTCTCAATCAGCCCTGGCCAGGGACTTATGGTAATGACCAACCGATCACCGTGCGATATCAACTCCCTATACCGGGAGAGACGAATCCCTAACAGTCACTCACTGCCTCCACGTGGCTCGGGACTGTGCCCAACTGAAACCTGTTTGCACGACTCCTTTGAGCCGTGGTAGGGTAACAATCAAAGCACAGTGGGAACTCACACGAGACAAATGATGACCTTAAGTCAACGGACTATCTGCACACATGTCACCTGAGAACTGCTATCTGACGTTAGGTATAATACCATCCAGTCAGTTCTCGGCGAGTCCTGTCCGGTGTACTCACACCCAGTGAGCATCTGTATACAATCTTAGGTGAACACCACCAATGGTTGCGGGACCAATCCATTGCCCCTCGTCATGGTCTAGATATGTATACACTAGTCTACTCCGGAGTATCGATGCCCAATCTCGATACTCCTGCGACCAGGGACATCTAAGGGTGTGCCTATTGACTATCCAGCTCCCACTAGTATGACTGCCATCACAACGCCGGTAGTCAGACAAACACCCTATGGGCTTTATCAACATATATATATAAATACCAAGTAAAATATATCATACGTTAAGACAAAGTCAAACCAAATAGCGTACTATCATATCAAGCAAGACTGTCATGTACATACATATCCCAAGCATCCTATACAATGTAGGCCTCTAGGGCATATATATCCAACAGTTGTGAATCTCCGATTCGCGCTAACGAGTTAATTCTGAAGGGTGTTCGGATTTCTTATTAAATCTAAAATCTAAATTATTCTAGAAACTAAATTAATCTAGATCTATTCTTGCTAGGGTTAGGTTTAGGGTTGGTTTGGAAATGCAAGTAAATCTCAACGCTTTCATACCTGAATGAAGATCTATGAGGAGTTATGGTAATTATCAATAAAGGAGATTAGATCCATTCGGGAAGGTGTTCCTTCCTCTAGGTTCTTGTCCTTCCTTTAGAGATCCTTACCCTAACCTCCATGGAAAACGCGCGCAACCGGGCCTTTACACTACTGTGTTATCGTTACCTCGAGGGGTAGGATGCCGTAGGGCGCGGTGTGTGCGTGTATGCATGGAGTCCTATTGTAAATATTTGATGGGTAAGAAAGGGATGAGAGATCTCATCTCTCAGAATCCTTCCCCAAAGCTAACTCTAAACAAGTTCCTAGGGCATGAAATTAAATCTACCTAGGGTAAAGAATTGAAATCTAAACTAGAGCAGGAATTAAATCTACTTACAGATGCATTTCTCCAATCATCAATGCAGGGTTGCCAGATCTGAATTTCTGAATTGAAGAGAGGCACCGATGCTCTCCATAAAGAGATCTGAATTTTATTTCATTAAAAGGAGGCATAAGGTTTACAATGATTTAGAGTTCTATTTATAGGAAATAGAAACCCTAGATTACATTTTGATCCGCATGTCTACAATTACAAAAATAGCCCTAGAAAATCTTTTCAGCACAGAACCCAAATTACTGTAAAATTTTTACGCAGCACGGGCACTAGACGGCCGCGGAACCGCGGCAATGGCAGGCTTGGGCTGCGGTTCCGCGGCCCATTGGTGAGATCACCTCATGAATTTTCCTGGGCTGCTTCAAGGTTCTTTAGGCTTCTGGTTCTTGGGTTTATTTTATTAATTGGGCTTCTCCATTGGTTCCAGATCTTCAGTGAACATTTTGCAATGGATATTTTAACCGTTTGCCTTATTATTTTGGACCTTGCCTTGCCTTGTTGATTGTGAAATGTTCTTTGATGTAGGCTTGATCAAGAGTCCTCTGTTTGTTAGTCAAAAGTCCATATTTTCATTGTCTTTACATCGTTTTCAATGTTTCCTGTCCAAGAACCTGCAACCTGTAACATGTAGCAGACATGCGTCAAAAGTACCTGTTTATTTATAAAAAGAATAAGTATGGGGAATATAATAATGCAATTTTATGGTATGAACAAATACCCCCAAACTTATCTTTTGCTCGTCCTCGAGCAAACTTATTTTTATTCACTAAAATCCTAACCTAACCGCACTTTCGCAGGGAGACGCGATTGCACTGAGCTCGTGCAACAAGCCGTTAAACCTCTAGGTGTCCCTAGTAGGAGGAGTGTTGTCTCCTGAGGGTTTTCAGCGGATACTACCCACAAAATCCTATCAATTCGGCCCATTAATTTTAATTCTCCAATTAGGTCTTCTAACAAGGAATTCTATTATCGTCGACTAGCAAATTATCCACCCACATTCTTCACACTTCCTCATTATTTAACTTAAGATCATATATGTTCTATAAACTTACCTTGATTTCGGCATCTCTTAAGTTTTCCTTCTAGGGTTCCATCTCCACTTAGGAATTTCTATCAACTTTACTAAAGATACAAGTTCTATCATTCATTCCTTTCTCTCATCTAAACTCTAATCACATATCCCCACGTGTGTGTAAATATCACCCCTGCACTTGGAAATTCAAATCAAGCAATCGTACTCTCGTCCATTGTCCAAAGCACTTATTAATTAGTGAATTTTTAAATGAAATTTGCTTACACATCCTTCATGCGACCGTTAATACTTCTTGAGGTACCAACAACTGATTACAAGATGCGTTAGCACTTTAAAGCGTACTTCCTAGTTTTGCAACACCCAAGGCTTTAGCAGTGACTCCCAAACCAGTTGGTCTAAGGCACTAGGTGATGAAGCACACTCGCTAAATATTTTTCTATTCTTTACAGCCTTAAGTAATCACAAAAACCAGTGTCCATTTTTTTTCTTTATTCACTTTTTTTTCTTTTATTTTCTTCGTACTAAGGACTTTAGACAAGAGCATTTCAAGGTCTCTTCTACTATTCCAAGTTTCAAGGTGCGTGATTGTGCAAATTGTAGGGTATACGTTTTCAGAATGTAGACTTAAGCTAGGAACTATTTTTCAAAGTTATACTCTAATAAAAGCTTCAACACTTTTCCTTCGTTTCGACTTAGCCCAAAAAGTGAACCCAAAATTTGCCTATTTCTAAATAAACTACAAAGGCATATACTTTCTACCGTTAAACTTTAAGGAAGGTTATTTTTAGGGTTTTTAATTTACTAAGTCTAAGATCTAGTTGTTCCTAACCAGTTAACCTATTTGTAAAACTCAAGTCAATTAGACCAAAATTGAATACAATAATTTTTATAATTTTTGAATTTTTTTAATTTTTATGGTTTTTCAAATAAGTATGCAAATGCAAAAATATGTACAAATGAATGCGAAGGAAGAAGACTTACCGAGCATACCCCCAAACTTGAACTTGACAGTGTCCTCACTGTCATACTAAACCAAGAGGGTCAAAGTGTCGGCAATCCCCTGTTTATTTATTTATAATTTTTTTTTATATTTTTAATGTTTTGAATTTTTTTTAATTTTTTTATAGAAAAAGAAAACAAAAATATATATACATATATACAACAAGGCTCCCCCCAAACTTAAGCTTGGCCTTACACAAGCCAAAGGTTAGCACCAACCATTCAAAAATCTTATCCTGGTAATGGTATAGTTGGTGCCAGAATGGGATGGAAAGAAAAAAGATGAGAAGCACACGAGACCAAATGAGAAGAAGGGTGGTAGAATAGGGTCTCGGTGTGGGAGAAGAATGGCGGAAAGAAGAAATAAGGGTCGCACGATCTTGAGGGTGTAAATCGAGTGAATAAATTAGCGCAATATGTGATGACCGAAGTGTGAAAACTGATTGTGCTAATCTATCAACTTGTCGTGCAATGGGGTCAAATCCCTCAAGATTCGCAAGAAAACATGGGTACCCCAAACTTAGTATTGGAGATAAAAGCGTAACGGTCTTTTGTACGGTCGGAACAATGGGAAAGACGAAAGGAAGTGAATTAGGGATAGTCTCATTCTCACCGTAGTAAACTGTCTCGAACTTGAAAGATTCCATTAATGGTTCGAAACTACTGTAATCAACCGAGTCTGATGGTTCAACTAACTCATCTGAAAATGTAAAGAACTCAAACTCGGGCGGTGAGTCATCAACATCGTCCGAAAAAGTGAAACACTCGTAAGTGTTATCATCTGTGAGAACAGTATCGGATTCAAAGGAAAAATTTTCAAGCTCACAGTCTTCAAGCGTGGTTGTGGTCGGAACGATGGAAAGGAGGGATGGTGATATAACAGTCAAAGGTTCAGGAGGATGAATTGGAAAATCAGACACATTAAACAAAAATGATTCAACCTCAATATTATCCTCAAGACTCTCCTCAATACTATCCTCAATATTTAACTCATCCATGCCATTATCATCAAAATCTAGACGCATATGAGATTCGGGAGAAACATTTAATAACTCAGGATGATGATTTGAACATAAAATTTCAATTAAATCGACAGGTTCATCATCCGAAATATTCCCGGCGTCTATATCCTCAATCAAGTGAAAATCAATTTTCTTAGACACCTCATCAAAAGCATGGATATCTATCAATTTAGGTTCTAGATGGGAGGTGTAAAGATCGAAAGGATTAGGTGTGGTTTCACTCGAAAGGGGTTCTTCACAATTTGGCAAATCAAGCACTACAAAATCACACAACTCATTTTTATCCTTAACTGATGAATCATTTGGGACAATCGATGGAAAACCGGAGTTGTGGGCTTCAATTGGGTATGGGTAGGTTTGATTTTGAAATCCTCTCTCATTCTCACTCTGTCCAACCGCCTCCTTATATATTGAAAATTTTTGAGCTAGCGGGAAACTAGCTACCGCTTCAGTAGGTTGCATAAGGGCGGCCACGGACGCTTCCACATTCCTAGTCATTTTATTTGTTGCAGCAATATAAGCTTCCAACGACTCTTCCAAACTAGACTTAGGTGGTGAGGGGGTTTCGGTAAAAGATTCGAAATTGGTTGGATATGTGAAACTCCCTAATGACTGTGTAGAAACGGTATCTAGTGAAGGTGGAAAGGTCGGGTAGGACTGGTAGAAAGTGGGTAGTTAGGCAGGGGTAGGGTCAACATGTGGATAACAAGGTGAATAATCGTGTGGATCCCTAGAACTAGATGAGTGGAGAGGGATGAAAGATCGGCTGCGAGATTGAGCAATATGCTCAGCAATGGACATCGGCCTAGGAGTGACAGAAGGAATTGAAGAAGTGGTATCAACATATGTAGGTGGTAAAGGTTGACTTGGTTGACACAAATTGGGTTGAAAAGTCAAACTGTTTCTCCTAGACGCCTCTATTTGATCTTTCAAAGATTTTTTAGGCAAGGAATGATCGTCTTTAAATTGACCGAACAAATTGACGTATGACGCAAAATTAGGTTCGGGATACCAAAGTTCGGCTAATGATTTATTATGTGGGGTACCCATGTTGTAAGAAGAAAGGTGACAATAAGGAGGGTTGGGTGGTGGTGCAGGGATTTATTTGTGGCAAAAAAAAAATTTGCAAGTTTTTAAAAAAATTTTCCTTTTTCTTTTTCTCTTTATTTAGAAATTGTTGCAAAAAGATTTTGATAAAAGATATGCAACAGAAATATATTACTTGCATTCAGTATTTATTTTAAGCGGGGCCCAAAAAATCCTGCACAAGATCGTTATTTGGAAGGGAATATATTTTTAAAGTGCACAAAATCCTGCAGGCATTTTTTAGAAAATATATTTCAAAAATTACAAAGGAGAGCGACAGAAAAATTACAGTGCAAATTTCGTGCAGAGAGGACTCCAGAAGGGCGCGTTTCCGCGGTCAAAGAGGGCCTATCACGGCGGTTCCGTGGTGAAGAAGCGGGCTCGGGTCCCCAGAATTTTTTCCGTGCGACAACTCGACAAGACGGCCGCGTTTCAGCGGCCTAAGGTGGGTTTTGGCCGCGGAAACGCGGCATGATGATGGATTTGGTTCTCCAGAAAAATTTCACTGTTCTGTTATTTAAAATCGCTTCTGTTCCGATATTTTATTTCCTGTTTTGCTTTCTGGAAATTTCCAGATCCGAATTTGTATATCTTGCAAAATTCAAACGACAAAGTATCCCTTCCAAAAATAACAGATTATATATATTTTTATATTTTTGTGATTTTTCAGATTTTTTAGATTTTTTTATTTTATGATTAACCCGAAATTGCAAAAAGGAAAGTTCTACGCCATCCCCGGCAATGGCGCCTTTTGATTCGTATGTCAAAAACTATTTCTATAACCGCAATCAAGAACGGCGTCGCATGAACCAGGGATGTTGTGAATCTCCGATTCACGCTAACGAGTTAATTCCGAAGGGTGTTCGGATTTCTTATTAAATCTAAAATCTAAATTATTCTAGAAACTAAATTAATCTAGATCTATTCTTGCTAGGGTTAGGTTTAGGGTTGGTTTGGAAATGCAAGTAAATCTCAACGCTTTCATACCCGAATGAAGATCTATGAGGAGTTATGGTAATTATCAATAAAGGGGATTAGATCCATTCGGGAAGGTGTTCCTTCCTCTAGGTTCTTGTCCTTCCTTTAGAGATCCTTACCCTAACCTCCATGGAAAACGCGCGCAACCGGGCCTTTACACTACGGTGTCATCGTTACCTCGAGGGGTAGGATGCCGTAGGGCGCGGTGTGTGCGTGTATGCATGGAATCCTATTGTAAATATTTGATGGGTAAGAAAGGGATGAGAGATCTCATCTCTCAAAATCTTTCCCCAAAGCTAACTCTAAACAAGTTTCTAGGGCATGAAATTAAATCTACCTAGGGCAAAGAATTGAAATCTAAACTAGAGCAGGAATTAAATCTACTTACAGATGCATTTCTCCAATCATTAATGCAGGGTTGTCAGATCTGAATTTCTGAATTGAAGAGAGGCACCGATGCTCTCCATAAAGAGATCTGAATTTTATTTCATTAAAAGGAGGCATAAGGTTTACAATGATTTAGAGTTCTATTTATAGGAAATAGAAACCCTAGGTTACATTTTGATCCGCATGTCTACAATTACAAAAATAGCCCTAGAAAATCTTTTCAGCACAGAACCCAAATTACTGTAAAATTTTTACGCAGCACGGGCACTAGACGGCCGCGGAACCGCGGCAATGGCAGGCTTGGGCCGCGGTTCCGCGGCCTATTGGTGAGATCACCTCATGAATTTTCCTGGGCTGCTTCAAGGTTCTTTGGGCTTCTGGTTCTTGGGTTTATTTTATTAATTGGGCTTCTCCATTGGTTCCAGATCTTCAGTGAACATTTTGCAATGGATCTTTTAACCGTTTGCCTTATTATTTTGGACCTTGCCTTGCCTTGTTGATTGTGAACTGTTCTTTGATGTAGGCTTGATCAAGAGTCCTCCGTTTGTTGGTCAAAAGTCCATATTTTCATTGTCTTTACATCGTTTTCACTGTTTCCAATCCAAGAACCTGCAACCTGTAACATGTAGCAGACATGCGTCAAAAGTACCTGTTTATTTATAAAAAGAATAAGAATGGGGAATATAATAATGCAATATTATGGTGTGAACAGTACCCGCCTGCGAAGCTAGAATTTACACAAAGAATACACATAAGCTAAAATCCTGCAAAAACGCGATATCAAAACCAAACGAGAAACTCGCGTCGCGAACTAAACGCGTGAATCCGATACGCTAAAATGTGTGAATACGCGTCTGAAACTACCCCGACACGCAGTGACACGCAGCAAACACTAAACCCACACACATAACACACGTGTCGCGCAAGCTTAAAAGTATAGGAAATACGGTATTTTGCTCCAGATTTTGATACAGATAGAATTTGAAAAAGTTGCATACACCAAAGACCTTAAATATGAAGCAGACTCCCACAGCCCAAACCCCGACACCCACACTCACCATCTGGCCGCAATTTGCGGCCAGAACCCTTTAATTTGCAGCCTGGATTGGGAATGGTGGTCTCGTGCTTCGTGTGTGTGGTCTAACTCTTGTATACATGCTCCAGTAAATGCAACTTTTGCCTGAAGCAACCGGGTTGAAAGCAGATCCCTAAACTAGCACACAACCTAACTAAAACACTAATTAAGCACTGATTTAATACAATATGGTGTTTTAGTGTAAATTGAAACAATTACTAGGATTAAACGACACAAACAACACTTTGTTAAGCTAATCAAGCCATAAAACCCCTAACTTAACCTAATCTTCACTTAAACCACCTAATTAGCACTAAAACTCACTAAAACACTACTTTAAGCTAATAGAGCTACAAGTTTAGCAAGAAAGTGAACAAGGTGAGCTTAATACCTCAAGTTGGTCTTAGGGGGGTCTAAACTTGCTGGCCTTGCCTCCAAGAGTTCAGAATTTGCTTAATAACCAACAAAAGAGGTGTTTGCAAGAGGTTTAGTGAAGAAAGTTTGGATTTTTGATATGGGGATGAGCTTGAGTGAATGAAGAAAGAGAAGAAGAAGAAGAAGAGGAAGAGAGGGGAGAGTTTCTGCTGCTGGAGCTGCTGGTGTAGGGAAATGAGAGTGAGAGAAAGAGAAAACCCAAGGCCAAAGTGTCCCATGCCTCATTTATTGCCCCATGCATCCTTGTTCCCATTTCTATTCTTATTATCTTTATGATTGTTTTGTTTTGAATTAAAAAGGAAATAAAACAATGAGGGAAATTAGAAAAAAAAGATAGACATGAAACATTAAATCTAGGTGGAAAAAGTGTGTTGTTCATGCTAACAAAATTTTTGCTTAAAACATAATAGTTTAGGAATTTGATTAATGTGTGAACAATGAATTAAATGATAATTAATAAAACATAAATATATACTTATTTTACATATTTCATAATTAAATTAGATTTATTCCGGTTTATGTGGAAAATAACTATTAACGAAGTTTTATGAAAAACACGCATTATCGCTAACTAACACGAAATTAACCTAAACGAATTTCAAAGTGTTACACTTGAATAGCGTCCTTCGGTTTGTTGGCTTTCGTCAAGGTCATAGGATGTTGGGGGTAAAAGTATTATCGGGATTTTCAAGTGTTGAAATTTGCAATGAGATTGCATACCTTCTATGAGATAGTTAGATCCCGATACCCACTGCGAGTAAGAGTTATTCCTGAGAGAATTTTACACATAACAATTAGCCAATCAAGTAGGTGTCTAGAAAGGTGTTAACGGGGTTACGCCCCTGGGAAACCGAGGTTTACTCTAATTAGGTCCGTGCGAAAGCACGGGGAACCTCCCTTAAAGTACCAACACTGGCCTGGCTGAACGATTGGCGAACTTGTAAGGTGTAATTAATCCCGGCTAATCTTACGTTTTACGGTTTGAAGGAAGATTTGATAAAAACAGTGAGAGACGTCCTGATTAGATAAGATAATAACCAACCTAATCTTGCAAAGAGCGCACGATAACGCGTTTCCTTCTATCTTTCTCCAGGCAGCAACCAATGTCACGCCTTAATCAAGATAATAATATGGATGTATTGACCGAACCCACTTGTTATACTGAGCAGAGGAACGTTGGTCCCGCTCCAACTTATAAGTGTTATAAGTCCGAGCAGAGGATAGGAACATATCCGGATTCCCACGCCACCCAAACAAAGAATAAGCATATTGATGCATCTTCTTCGGGTGTGTTAGTTACAGAGAACTGCTTCTCAGTACACTCTATGTCCTGGGTATTAGATACCGGATCGGGATCCCATATATGCAATATGTTGCATGGGCTAAGGAAAGGCAGAGAACTAGGAAAAGGTGATCATTCCCTAAAAGTAGGGAATGGTGCAAATGTTGCAGCCAAAGCATTTGGTGAATATCATCTTGTATTACCAACAGGGAATACATTGATCCTGAACGACTGTTACTACGTACTCTCTATGATATGCAATTTAATATCAATATCTTTATTAGATAAAGAAGGATATAACTTTGTAGTAGAGAATAATGTTATGAACATTTACCTAAATCAAGTGTTGATTGGGTTTGGTGTGTTATGTAACGGATTGTACGTTCTAAATTAAAACACAGTTCTTAACGTACAAAACACACACAAGAGGAAGAGTTCAGAAATGAACGAATCCTTCATGTTGTTGGAGATAGTGCCCTCAGAGTCAATTATTGGATCACAGGCACGTGATTGCAATGATTGAGGGAGGACCTATACCGGTAGGACAGTCTTACTCAAGATGATAGTATGTTATCTGGTTTATCTTTATCATCGTGTACTGCTTTAGGTGACATTACTGATCACTATTGCGCGTTGATAGAGCCCCTAGAATTCTTGCTTGACTGCCAGCAGTATGAGGGCGATCATATACGTGGGAGCTGGGGTCTATAAGCAAATCCTTAAAAGGTCCCTAGTCGTGGGAGTTTCGAGACAGGGCATCGATACTCCAGAGTAGACTAGTGTATATAGTCGAGACCCCGACGAGGGGCGGTGGCCGGTCTCACAAGCCACTGGTGTCAGTTGGTTCACCTAAGTTGTATACAGGTGCTCATTGGGTTATGAGTACGCCGGACAGGACTCGCCGGGAACATGCTAGTTGGTCTTATACCTGATGTCAGATAGCAGTTCCTTGGTGACATGTGTACAGGTTAGTTCATCGACCTGTGATCGTCATTTGTCTCGTGTGAGTTCCCACTGTGCTTTGATTACTACCCTACCACGGCTCAAAGGAGTCGTGCAAACAGGTTTTAGTTGGGTACAGTCCCGAGCCACATGGAGCAGTGAGCGGATCGGCAGGGGTTCGTCTCTCCGGGTATTGGGGGTGAGGTCGCGCTGTGTCTAGGAGAACCATTACACGAAGTCCTTGGCCAAGGCAGGAGATTTACTGGTAGGTATTCCAGTAGTATCTCAGGGTGTTCTGGGCTACACTCCGACACGACTTGTACCGCTTTTGGGGGTCTGACTTTTACCAACCCCTTAGGCCTGCCATGCGATGCTCATAGACGAACGGACCGGACTGTACGGATATTGTCACTGACAGGCTCAGTAGGGTGTCAGGACGAGTTCGCTCATCGACGTCCCTTTTGGTCAATACCTGGTAGCCCGTTACGTATGGCTAATACCTCTGATGTGCTAGTGGTTAAATCCACAACCAAAGTATTGACGAGTCTTTAGAGTCCCCCACAGATCAGTTTCTCAAGTTTCGGACGAAACGCTGTAGAGGCCGTATGGAGATATGGCGGGGTTCGATCAGATACGTGCGGTATTGCACGGATCATGATCGGACGGATAATACTAGCGGGCTTTGGTTTAAGCCGGATCCTAGTATCGTACAGTGTAGATTTTGTCTCTTTGCATTTGTATTCGGTCTCAATACAAATGCGGGTATGTATATACAGTCGCGGGGTTTTCCTGTAATTTATTACGGGATCAGTTTTCTGAAGTTGCCAGTTTACATTCCGTTCCGGCCAGTTTTCCTTTGTTCCTTCGCGGCCGGATTTTTCTGTTGGAGGGGCTAATTTGCAAGTTTTCAAATTAGCTAAGTGGAGGGGTTTATTTGCATATGAGTGATTATGATGGGTAAAGCATCTTTGCTTTTTCATTCATGATGGTTTTCATTTATGAGATAAGATTAGATTAGAAGTGATGTGATATTATAACCTCTTTATCATCACTTGGCTTATGGTCACCTTGAGCTATCCCTACACTCACCTCCCTTTGTAGTTTTTCCCCTCCTCATATTTCATTTGGCCGGCCACTATGAGAGGAGAGGAGAGATGAGGTTTCATTTTGTGATGAGGGAAAATCATTCATCTCATTTTGCTTGCTTGCAAAATTCCTAACACCTCTCCAAAGTTCATTTTTCCTCCACATTATCATGGCAACTTCAACCCCATTGAGACAATGGATTCTACACTTCATCTACAGCATCCTTGGGCACGTCGACTCGCCAACTTCGTGCCCGAGTTGCCTCGGTCCAGAGGTGGGAGCCCGTAAAAGAACCCGGCGATGTGGTGCCCGTTCCGACGAGGAAATGAAGACCGGAGATTCCGCGAGGAGATCGGAGTGGAGGCCGAAGACCGAAGGACACGGATCGCTCGGTATAGCTCTCTACTCTTTTTATAGTTTGCTAGAGTTAGGTTAATGGTCCCATCCGGGTTTAAAGTGCGCGGTGGTGCCGGTTTCTAGTTTTTAGAAAAGTTTCGTTTCCACATTCCGGCGTCGGATCGACGGCCGGGGCGCCGCCGTGCACTTACATTGGTATCAGAACCACGCCATTAACCTAGTCTAGCTTGCTCTAACGTGTTTACAAGTTCGATCGATCGGATTTTCCAAAAACCGCGTTTTTCATGCACAGTTTCTGTCGAAATTTTTTAGTTGTCAAAAAAATATTTGGTACATTTCAGAAATATGTGCAGGGTTTTTTGTGAACACTGTAGAAAAATGGTCATGTGATGCCACTATATCGCCGCGGAACCGCGGCTTAACCCCCTTTTGGCCGCGGTTCCGCCGCGGAACAGTGTCATCAATGCACCAGATTTCTGCAGTGGTTCTCTGACTTAAAAATGGGGTTTCTGGAATATTCTTTTTGGGCCCAGATTTTCTTTGAGTGCTATAGTAGTGCTTGGGGCCCACTTCGGTAAATTTGATCGATCGAAAATTTTAAACATATTAGTTCACAGTATTTACATTATATCTGCGACCGTGAATGTCATTTGATCGGTAAATCCTGTCTAACTGCTATAGCCCTTTTAGACGGATTTTCGAACGTGACATTCACGTTGATGTTCTGTGTTGTGCTGTGATGTTGCGGATCAGTCGTGGTGGATAGCTTGGATGCAATGTTAGTATAGTTTCGTTTTATATGTACATTTGATATTGCGGGGCGAGCGTCCGACATGTGGACTGCCGTTACTGCATGTTTGTATATTATTCTTTTGGGGCACGACCGGGCTGAGGTCGATGTACCCGTTGTATGTATATTTTACTTTCTGTACTAGGATTACCCCGCGGAGGGGTGCACAGATAGCCGGGTTCTAGAGGGCAACGAGCCCGCATCTCATGGCGTTGAGACGGAGGGGGCTTTACTCTAGAATTGGCGGGCTATTCGCCGTACTCGTATGGGGTACAGGTTGACCCAGGAGGGGTGCCCAAGTTACCGGATTCCGTGAAGTGCTGGGTGGTCCATTCACATTGTTGAAGGGGGCTGCCTCGCTTCAGGTTTTGGCGGGTAACTTGCCACGCCCGTAGGGGTCTAGGGTTTCATTGCACAGGCTATCCACACGACCAGGGGAACGTCGGGTTTCAGTAGCGGCTCTATGAAACCCGGGGATCCCAGATATCTGTATTGTTCTGTGATGCTTATTACATTTCTGTGATGTTGCATTTTATCACGTCTTGAGCGAATATTATATATTGATATATATACTAGTAGATGTTGTATATGTTTTGCATCCGCGCTAGTCCAGTCCCCGCTCTGTCGTTAGTTAAGTAACATAACGGGTGATGACGGGACCCAGTGGCGAATGCGGATGGCATATACGTACATCATTATTTTCGTTCTTTGTGGTGTGATCAATTGATGGGACTGCATTGATTCGGATCAATGCAAGCTAAACAAACCTATTCTGATATTGTTGGAACAACTTTTCAAAAATCTGTTATTGCAAGGACGTTCACTTTTGTTTTGCACAGTGGTATTCGGTTATGAATATTCAGCACCTCAGTCGATGAGGCAAAGGCCGAGATCCCTTCACCGGGAGTGACCTCTTGGACAGAAGTTTGCGTCAGGGAAATAACTTCACTATAGCCGATTACTTTTGCTTTGCATCGTGTTATTCAGTTGGAATATCCTGCACCTCATTCTACGGGGAAAGAGCCGAGATCCCTTCACTGGGAGTGACCTCTTTAGCAAAGGTTTTCGTCACTATATTTTTAAAAAAAAGCTATCCGGTTCCTTCAACGATATCAAGTTCATTGCGTTAAAGGTTTTCGCCAGAAACCATTCATAGCCCTCCGTCATTTCATATGGATAGTCAATAGTATTCAAGCTGTGTTTGTTGGCCAAAGTCAAGGCACAGTGTTTGGTAGTTATTGGGTATTCATATGCAGCATAGATAGATGCGTTGGTTTGAGACAGTCGTATTGCCTTGTTGGCCAAAGTCAAGGGTAGGTACAGGTGGGTTCAAATTAACCTGGAGAATGATGGGTAGAACTTGACATGTGACTTATGATTTGTTGGCCAAAGTCAAGGTCATAAGAGCATGGGGTAAAAATCACATCGGGAGTTTCTAAAGAAACTGAAACTTGCCAGATATGCGCATACCTTCTGGAGTGTGATAACGTGAGTGGATTCCGTCACGTTATCATGCGATGATAGTTGGATCCCGATTCTCACTGATGAGTTGGTTTACTCCTTGGGTGATCCCGACTAATTCTTCTTTCAGGTTTGGAGAAGAATTTGACGTTACAGTGGGAGGTTTCCTGATTAGATAAAGTGACAACCATTCTGTTCTAGGTTAGAGTGCACGCTGAGTGTTTCTTTTCTCTCTCTCTTTGGCAGCGACCATGGCCCGACCCTTGACTATGACTTAGTGACCAAAATTAACCGAACCTTCTTAAACACTGGCTTTTAGATTGTCAGAGTTGCATACCTCATTGCCACTCCTACTTTTACCCTTTTCTCCAGGACACCCCGTATTACTACGAACGTCCACTTCCATTGGACAAAACCATCATATGGTTATATACGAACTCGAAGGAATTTATTCGAGGATGGTTTCTGGTTCTGGAGAAAACGAATAGGACTATTCAGTTGTCTTTTCCTTTTACCTTCTCTCAGGATGCGAGTGCTCCTTGGATTAAGGGATAGTACACCCGTTACGCCTATTGGATAGTCTTCTTCCAAACCTTAGGCTGGTGCCGAAAGGTAGGAAATGAAGAAAGCCGATTAGCCTAAGTGTGGTGTACAGAAGGTATTAAGTTAAGACAAATAAAGGGATTAGAAGGAGGGCAAAGTAAATTGCGACTGCTATTCACGACCAAACCAAGTATTTCATTGCCAATCCCATTTCACCTTTGTATTTCTCCAGAACACTCCGTATCACTATGAAGATCCACAGTTATTTGGATACTCCATCGTATGGTTATATACGAACTCGAAAGGAATTTGTTCCAGTTCGGGGATGGATTCTGGTTCAGGAGAAATAGGAATAAGGTTTATTCGGTTGTCTTTTATCTTCACTTTCTCTCGCATTGTGAGTGCTCCTAGGATTAGGATAGTACACCCATTATGCTGATTGGATAGTCTTCTTCCAAACCATAGGCTGGTGCAGAACGGTAGGGAAGGAAGAAAACCATTTGGCCTAAAGGGTGTACAGAAGGTAATGACTAAAGACATATAAAGGGATTTGGAAAGATGGCAAAGAAATATACGGTTACAGTTGTGAATCTGGATGATAGAAGAGGCATTACTAGGAATACCCAGGTACCCCATCGAAACATTTCAATGTTTCAGTTTTACTGTGTACTGTTAAAAGAAAACTGATTTCCCAATTAGCCCTTGCTCCAGGGTATGTATTTACCAGGTATGATTCTCACATCTGTATGGTTTTACAGATGATGAGTGGGAGTAACTTATTGGGAATTAGGTGATCATCCTCATTATATCGGAATTCGTTGTAATTGGTGATATTTGAGGAAATCGCCTGGGCTGTTTGCCGGATGGCAAATGTTTGGTTTTGAATATCCGTTGTTATGCACCAATTTCAAATTGATATATCTGTACGTCTATTTTCATAGAGTGAGATATAACTTTTTGAAATTATGTCTATGACATTTACTTATATCAGTGGATGGTTAGGTAAGGAGCATTAAACAACGATGTAATTCTTCATAACCATAGTACAGTTTTCAACCTACGACGCACAGGGTTTGAGTTATTAGACTCAGAGGACTTATACAGAGGATTGTATATTGTCCAGTATCCATTAGGACAGAGGGGTTGGTCCTCGTACTATATTCTGTTTACTTATGACATCTCTAGTTCTTAGACAAGTGTTTCGTAGAAACACAAGGTCCAAGTTTTGAGAAGTTATAGGTATAAGAGTAAAGTAGAGAACCAGGTATTGCAAGTATCGGGATTCTTCAAAGTGATCGAAGATGTAGATACTTGTGTATGGTATTCAGTTGATAGTAATGATTAAGAGAACTTGCTTCTCTTTCAGGTTACTCATAATTAGAAGTACTCCTAAGTTGAGTAATGCTGATCGGCCTTTTTCCATTTAGTTGACATGCACCGGAGATAGTTGCATGATTTGAATCTGGTTCAATTAAATCAGTGCCTCTGTTTCTGTATTGGATATAGAACAGTTCATATCTTAACGATGTTAAGGTACGGGGAGTTGTCCAGCTTATGCTTAAAACCAGACTCTGGATGACTCAAGGCACGTTTCTGTAGTGGCTGTTTGTGTAGGGTTCCTAGGCACACACTAGAGGTCTCACAAGGCATCAACCATGCCAAATTCAAAAATTTCCGGTGCTGAGAAACCCTAATACGGATCGTTGACTAGAGTTTAGGCAATAACTACAACTAGTAAACTGCTTTACTAATAAGTGAACGGAAATACAACCTTTGTAGATCCGGTTCTCCACCTCCATTGCTCCGTGATGAAGTCCCTCCGCTGTACCCATCGGATCCCGGACTCTCGCGGTGGTTTCATCGAAGAAATGATCGGGCTAGGTCGTCGACTTCGATGCCGAAAATGATCTACGTCGAGGCAACACAAGATCAAGCTCCCACTTCACCAAGTCGTGAAACTTGTGAAGAAAACACCCTATACTACATGGAAAGTGGTAGAGGATGAAGAAATAGGAAGTGGGTTCACTTTAGAATTGGATTTCTCACTATTTTTCTCAAGATGCCATTAATGGTAGCAAGCTTTCTTCTTTGTTCAAGAAGAAGAAGAAGAAGAAAAGAATATGATAAGAATAAAAAGATTAAGTTAAAAAGAAAAACCCTTCATTCTTATCATATTGCAACCTTAGTTAAGTGTAGAGAATGAACTAAGGTTAGTTGAATGGTTAGGTTTAGGAGATGAAGACAAAATGGTCATTTTTAGTCAAAGATGCATGAAGCATCAAGAAAGTTCTAAAAGCAACCATTTTGTTTTCCTTTTCTTTTAATCAAAAAGGAATAGATAAATAAAAGAAATGAAACCCTAACCATTCACTAAACATAGTGTATAGCATACACACACCCAAGGCTGCATGTATCATCAAACATGATACAAACAAGTGTACAAAAATATATCACATATACAATGTGCACTTCAAGTGAGAAAATCCATTTAATGTGAACCAATACTAGTTAATGCTAAGTAATATATTAAATATATAATTATACATTAAATCATTAAATCAACACTTGATTTAATGATCCGGTCATATCGCATATAATCGACTAGTATCAAGTGTATCAATGTATCGAATCAACACTTGATTCGGTAACTCGGCTATATCACATATAACCTGCCGATGATACAAATCGCGAGAATAGAATACGGTATCACATACACGCATTATTCTCGGTCCCGCACATATCTCATATGCGCTCCTATTTCGTTTCGCTTGAGCCAGGAAACCTCTGTGTAGGACTCTAAAGACTCGTCAATACGCCGGCAGCAGGTGATGATCATATCAAATACCTACAAGCCGCAAGCGGCCTGCTAAACGTAACGGCCACCCGAGTATTGAGCTATCAGAAGATCGACAAGCAAGCCCGCTCACACTCCTGTGAATCCAACCAGTAACACTTATCGTACAGTCCGGTCTGTTCGTCTGATATGTCGCTTATCTCGCCTAGGGGTGGTAAACGTCAGACCCCAATAGCTCGATAAGTCGTGTCGATATGAGGTCTATAACAGTTCGAGAAACTACTGTAACACTTACCAGTAAATCTCAGCAACCCTGGCCAAAGATTTCCGGTTATAGCCAATCGAACACAGCGCAACATCAACTCCCTATACCGGAAGAGATGAATCCCCTCCTATCGCTCATTGCCTCCATGTGATTCGAGACTGTACCCAAAAGCTACCGTTTTGCACGCCCTCTCGGACGTGGTAAGGTGGAAATCAAAGCACAGTGGGAATCACACAAGACTCTATGACGATCTCGGGTCAACAGACTATTCTGTACCAGTGTCACTATAGAACTGCCATCTGACGTAAGGTACAATACCATCTGGGAGTTCTCGGCGAGTCCGTCCAGTGTACCCAGTCTCCACTGAGCACCCGTATATCATCTCTGATGTCAAACACCAATGGATATGGGATCATCCATCGCCCATCTGTATGGGTCGAGAAGATATACGCTAGTCTACTCTGGTATATCGATGCCCCGTCTCGATACACCCACGACTAGGGACCTTGAAGGATGTACTTATGGACTACTATGTCCCCACTAGTATGATCCGCATCATAGTCCAGGTAGTCAAGTACACACCCTAAGGGCTTTACCAACATGTAACAGAGAGACAATCAGTATACACGTTAAGGTAAAGAGTAACCAGATAGCATACTATCATGTCGAGCAAGAAAGTCCTCCCTATATATGTCCCAGCATCCACTACAATATACATCCTATGTATAGCAATAGCCTCTAGGGCATACATATAACTAACAATCTCCCACTTGCACTAGGGCCATCTGATAGCAGTGGTTGTAGTATCTCATACTCAACCATCCCATAAAAGCCTCTCTCTGGGAAAAGGCCTTTGTGAGTGGATCCGCCGTGTTGTCCTCTGAGTCTACTCTCCTAATCTCGATCTCCTTGGAGATCAACCATCTCCATGATCAGGTGATGCTGCCTCAGAATATGTCTGGATCACTGATGGGACGGACGTTCCTTGGCATAAGCCACAACTCCATTGTCACACAATGGGAGGAACTAAGTTCATCTCATGAACAAATATACATCCACACTGCTTCTTTGGTAGCATCTTAAGTAGCGATGTATCCAACCTTTATCGTCTAGTATGCCACGGTATCTAGCTTGGAACTCTTCCAACATACCGTCCCTTAACTAAGGGTAAAGACAATACCTGTGACTGACATTCAGTCGTCCTTATCACCCTGGAACACTTCCAGTGATTCTCCCCAGGATCGATTGATACCATCTCACTACAACTAGTGCGTATCTTAACATCCAATTAGATCTATCTCATAGATCAAAAACCCAGGATTTAGGAGGTATCACTTTGATCCTATATGGAGAATCCTTGTGATAAGCGGAGATTGACTGAGCGTAGCATAGGAAACTCTTTCCCTATCAAGAGTATGTCATCCATGTACTCTACGAGGATCACCACCATACTCCCTACTACCTTTTTGTTTATACAAGGTTCATCTACCATTTTGATGATGCCAAACTCTTTGACTAATCCATCAAAACAGATGTTCCGACTCCGCGATGCCTGCTTTATCACATAAAATATCTTGCACACGTTTCCGCTGCTCCCACTGTCTACGAGGCCCTCTGGCTGTGTACTTTTAGACGCACTCTTCTAAAACATTATTTAGAAAAGCAGTCATGGCACCCAACTGCCAGATATCGTAGTCATAGTATGTAGCCGTGGCAAGTAGGATCAGGATGGACTTAAGCATAGCTACTGGAAAAAGGTATCATCATTATCCACGCCTGGTCAATGACGAAAACCTTTAACAAGTCTAGCTTTGAAAGTCTCAACTTTTCCATCTACACCAAGTAATCTTCTCAAGATATACTTGCTCCTGATGGGAATTTAACCCTTCAGATATAGCAACTAAAGTCCATACTTTGTTGATGTATAAGGATTCCATCTCAGATCGCTAAGCATCCAGCCATTCTTACAGAGTCCCACTCCTGATGGCCTGCTCGAAACTAGTTGGGTCATCATCTCATGATGCAATCCTCGCTCCCACTGTCATAGAGAAATCGAAGTATCTCTCAGGCGGGTGAGGAACCTTACTAGATCGGCGGAGAGGCTAAGGTTCGTTGGTAACTATTGAATCCTTTGGTTCTTTCAAATCATCAGCTGCAGTTTGTATAGCTGGAACATTTCCAGTTCTACAAAACAGACCTTGCCTCGAGCTTGTCCGGATTTTGCTTTTAGACATAGGCCGGACAACCCCAAATCTTAACTAACTTAAGATATTGTAACGTTTTGAAAATCGTTTTGGTGCAATTTCGGAAAATCGGTAAAATGAGGGGGTTTTTCTGTAAAAAGTCAAAATACAAATATCTTTACTTTAAAAATTAAATATAAATATTCTACCTATGTAATTGCTAGTATTTGATGTTTATTGAGCCACTGGTGAGATTTCAAAATTTCTGGAAAAAAAAAGTTTCCGAAATTAATTATTTTAATATTGTTTTAAGCCGTCACTAATACATTTAATTAGGGAAAATTACAAACCGGAATGAGTTGAAACAAATTTTTTGCATCATAATACATTAAACAAAATTTTATCATATAGTTTTTGAATTGAAATGGGGTTGTTAACCGGTGTTAGAAAATATCGAAGAAAAATGCTTTTTTCGGTGAAATGAGTGCAAATGGAGTGCGGTACAACTTTTATCTTTTTCTCAAACAAAACTCACACTCTCTTTTTAATTCTTCACACATTTGGCCGGCCTTGGCAGCCCCCCCTCTCTCTTGATGCTTCAAGTGGCTTCTAGATATTTGGTTTTATGGAAAAATAAAAAGAAAATGAATTAAACTTGAAAAGACATAAAGCAAGAAATTATGAGTGAACTTTCCACATACCTCCATACCCTCACTCCCTCACTTTTCCCCTCTCATTTTCCGGCCGAAACCAGGTCTCCCCAATTCTACGCAATTTCCACTTCAATTTTCTTCAAAAACCCTCCAAAATCCATCAAAAATCAACATATTTTAGCACAAATTTATCACTAAACCCTATCCAATTTCCTTTGCTCCTATTTAGCTTGGATTTTGAAGGCAAGAGATCCATCTTGGAGGTTATGAATCAAGGATGATCTCAAATTTTTATGGTATAAATTCTAAACCCATGTTAATTTGTGTTAATTATTGCAACCCGATCAATTAAAATGCTTAATTATGGTTTTGATTCAAGTTTTGAATTTCTAGAAAATGGTTATTAAATTATTATTAGGGTTTTGGTTCTTAGGTTGTGATCTAAAAATTGTAGATTAGCATATTAGAAAATGTTAAACTTAGTCTAGTAGTAAATTTGCTAGTTATTGCATTTAATTGTTTAATTAGGTTGTTTTTGTAAACTAGATTTATGAAAAATATATTTATTAGTGAGATAAAATTTCAATTAATGTTTATAATACTAGAGTGTGGTTTTAAAGAGAATTTTAAATTGTTGGTGGAATGAAAAACTCAATTTAGTTACTAGTTTTATTGATAATGGATAAATTATGATAAAAATTGTATTTTTGCTAACTAGTTTTTGGAAATTCTTAAATAAATGAGAGTAAAAATTTAAGTTATAGTTTCATTATATTATTATCATCATGAATTGTAGTTTAGTAAGTTAATCCATGTAAAATCATGTGTAGTGGTGGAATTGTGGTTTTTTTTGCTTGTAAGATGTATAAAATTGATAGAATTGCAAACTAGGAATCTATTTTTTTATACAAATGAGTGAGAAAAATATGGTAATGGTTTCTATAATCTATTTAGGTTATTTAATGAGTTTTATGACCATTAGTTTCATTTAAACGCCTAGTTTTGAAGTAAAACGGTAAATTGGCATTTTCGGGTTTTTCGAAAACGGACTGTTTGATCGGTTTTAGGGTTTCGATGGATTTAATCATGTTTTATAATATAAGTAATGAGTTTTAAAACTATGAGTTATTTCTTGATGTTTATCTCGATTCATCGGAGTTTGTACGCCGATATCGAGCCATATTTGGTTCTTTTGCGTGAACGGGACATAGGTTTTAACCTATGCTTGTTCCTTGCGTCGTTTTGAGTTTTGTATGTGATTCAGTTTACGATACTATATATATGTTTGCGTATAGGTACCCCTCATGTAGACTGCGGTCGATGAAGAAGATGATGGCGACACCGTCTTCGGCAGACAAGGACCAGGTGAGTAGATGTATATCTATGGGGGAAAGTCGGGTGAATGGCGTTTAGTACCCCCGCATGTAGAATAGGAACGGTACTTATTGACATTAGGAAGCCAGATGTGACCCTAGATTCCTAATAAGTAGGACCCTAGTAATGACCCTAGGCTGGACTAGACTGATTTAGGAAGACCATGCCAGAGGATGAATACCTTGGAAGAGATTCGTAGGTTTCAGGTAGATACACACACACGCACACTGAAACTCGACGTGGTGTATACGTGTATGTGTATATATATATATAGGACTAGGTGTAGGTATATATATATATATATATATATATATATATATATATATATATACACAACACGTATATGGGATATAATGATGTGATATGATACAAGGGAATGAAACAGTATAGCTGGGCTTGATGCCGTGATTCTTGACTATACGGTCGTATTATGATGTTAGCGGATCATTACAAAAATGATATAATGAATAGGTATATATAGATAATAAAGGGTGGTGATGATATAGAGGTACATGGGACTCTAAAATAGCACCCGAACCGTAACATGTGATTGATATTCTGATATGTTATATGTGTGACTTGATTACAACATCATAAAGATGTAACTTGATTGCGATATCATAAAGGTGTAATTTGATTTCGATATCTTATAGGCGATTTAATCACGACTTGACATATGTGACTTGATCAAGATATGATATATATGGCAATGATATATGATTGATGTATGCGATTACAGTATAGCACCTTGATCATGACATGTGTTGATGATGATATTATACGAATAATGAGACACCTAGGAGATACTTGACCCGTACCCCGATATTGGGATACCGTACGATGGATGTTACCGTACGAGGCATAGATATGATGATTGATCCGCACTCTTGTTTCGAGGAAACCGTACTACGTACGTGACGCTATTGAGGCTGGATCGCCGACTATTAGAGATATAGACTCAGACTTTAGGTGTACCCTTATTTCTTATCGACTAGTTCTTCGGTTTAGTTCTTTAGGAGGTTAGATGGACACTAGTTAGGCTCGAGACATATAGTTGTAGTTGTATTTGTATATCAAATGAGTTGTTACTGCACATCTGTCTTTACATTCATACTGTAATCATAATGTTGCATGTTCTTACAAATGTTTCTTTAATCAGAATCAAACTCTGCCTGTTAGGACACTAGCACCATTACCGATGATGCACATATTCCACGCACACTTATTTGCCGACTCACACACATCATCATCGGTAATTGCTATGTCACGTACACTTTAGATCATATTATCTTTTATTGATAGAATCAGCAAACAGCTAAATCGGTATAATATTGTGATTATACTCTGGTGTTAGTATAGACATGGCATTGATTAATTAGACATTTCATGCATTCATATTTCCATATTATCATGCAGTATTATGGGCATATGCCGACACTTATCATATACTTACTCATGTTTTGGGATTCTGGTTTTCTATGAGATTTCTGGATTTTGGGGAAAACCGCAAGAATATATAAAACTTCTCTCTCTCTTCCTCTCTTTTTAAAACATAAGGTGTGGTTTTCTCGTGATGTATGTGTCGTCCACTATGAGATTTCATGTTTTCTGTTGGATTTCGAGACCCGATTCGAGGAGTGGATGAACCGTCTTGGGTACATGGTGGGCCCGGTATGGTACCCCGGGGCAAGAAGATCGAGTTGTAGACGATGAGCCTGGCAGGGGAAGGACTACCTACCGGTGATGTCTGGCGCGGCGGATATCCGGAGGATACTGACCGTTGTCGTGAGATTTGATGATATGGGCCGATCCGGACTGATGGAGCCCGAGATATTGAGACTATGAGACATTGAGATTACGAGGTATTGAGATTTGAGATTTACGTGTTTTGTGTCGATGCTTGACACGGATTTCCATGGATTTCATCGTTGATGTTTCAGATTTCTATACACTCTTTACCATGATAAAAGCTAAAGATCTTCTTTATACAGATACATCTAGATTTCAGGATTGATTGTTTTATAGTCATATTGCATGCATATTCATTCACATGACATATTATTACTCGAGGTATTGACATGAGCATGGAGTATCTGCATTTACACGTAGCTTATTATCCTGTCTTACTTGATGACTAGTAGTAGATTAGTATATTATTATGACCTAGGATAGCGTCGTGCATTCGATTTCTTTTCGTAGATGTCTTCTACTCACGAGTTGGCAACTCACCCCCGTTGTGCCAAATTTTATTACAGGTTGATGTACAGGGTTCCTTGGCAGATTACTGGCACATGATTTCTTTCCGGGTGATTTGCACGGTAGGTTGGTTCATCTGTATCTAGACCGCCGTTGTATTTTTATTATTTCATTTGGATCTAGAAAGTTCCATCAACCAAACTTGTATTATTTGATAGATTACTCGACCATTTATTTATTTCGACCATAGAGTCACGTGTATTATTCTGATTTGGTGGATTTTTTTTCTTTTGAGTTTTAAGCCTCGCCCTTTGGCGTTGTATATTATTGTGCTTGTTGTGGTTGTTTCCGCCTGTTGGCGTTGAGCTAGCTCCCGTTTGGGGATGCTTTTTATTGTTTATGTATATTGTACTTGTTGTACCCGTTTGGGGCCGGTTTTTACGGAGGAGACTCTGCCGAAATTTTTGGGAAAATTTGCTGATACTTTTAAACTTGTTTTTCTTCCTGTTTTCTTTTACTTCTTCTTCTTTTATATGGTTTAGATTTCTGGGCTTCGGCTTACTTAGGTTATGTTGTGCCTCTAGACGTTTCGTAATCTAAGTGCCGGTCACGTTCCGTACATTCGGGTCGTGACAGATATGGGCTCTTCCCTTTCCATATCACATATGAAGTGGTAGGCAACTGATTTGATTGGAACCCTATTCAATAGGTATGCAACTTCATAAGTGCATAACTCCCAAAAAGGAAATAGAAAACTCAGTAGTACTCATCATAGAGCACACCATATCATATAGGGTGCTATTGCTCCGCCCCGATATACCATCGTGCTATGGTGTATACGGAGGAGTAATGCTGAGAGAGAATCTCATTCTCCTTTAGAATAGTTCAGGAATTCTATGCACAAGTATTCTCCTCCTTGATCTCATCAAAGGACATAATACTGATACCCTTATTGGTTCTCTACTTCTAACTTATATTCTGTGAATATCTCAAAAGGTTCTGACTTGTGTTTCAACAGGAACATATGTCTGAATCTTGAGAGATCATCAGAGAACGTAATGAAGTATAAAGAACCAGTCCTGGCATGTGTAGACAGGGGACCTTACATACATCATCATGTATCAGTCTCAAGAGTTCACTAACTCTTTCTCTGTTTCCAGTAAACAGAGCTATGGTCATCTTATCTCTGTGACATGACTGGCAAGTTTCACAAGATGTAAATTCAAACAGATTTAAATATGCATCTATGTGCAACTTAGCTAGTTGGGTCGCATTGATATAACATAGTCTACAATACCTCAAGAAGGATCCGTTCATTTATGAACTCTTCCTCTTGTGTGTGTTCCGTATACTAAGAACTGTAGTTTGATTTAGAACATCAATGCTTTTAGATAACGTGCCTGAATCGATCAACTTTTGATATAGGAAATGTTCAAAACATTATCCAACAATACAAAATTTTATCATTTCTTTAATAATAAAGAGACTGATATGATTTTGTATATCAGGTTCGGTATCTAATAACATTCGTTCAGAATCAATGTATTTGGAATACAGGGTGACAGTGACCAACAGACTTGGCTGCAACACTTGCCCCGTTTTCTGTCTCACGAAATTTATCACCCGTTCTCAGTTCTCTACCTATCTGTAGCCTTATGTAACAGATTACATATCTGGGATCCTGATCCGGTATCAAATACCCAGGACGTAGAGGATACAGAGAAACAGTTCTTTGTAATGAACATACCCGAAGATGATGCATCAGCATGCACTTTCTTCGTTTGGGCGGCACGGGAAATCTGGTATTCTCCTATTTCCTGCTCAGTCTTATAACAATTATAAGTTGGAGCGGGACCAACGTTCCCCAGCTCAGTATAACAAGCGGGTTCGGTCAATATTCCGTATTATTATCTTGATTAAGGCGTGACATGGTCGCTACCAGGAGAGAGAGAGAAGAAAACACTCAGCGTGCGCTCTTGCAAGAATAGATTCGTTATTATTTTATCTAATCAGGATGGCTCCCACTGTTTTTTTATCAAATCTTCCTTCAAACCCTAAAAGGAAAGACTAGCCGGGATTAATTATACACTATAAGTTCGCCAATCTTTCAGCCAGGTCAGTGTCGGTACTTTGAGGGAGGTCCCCCGTGCTTTCGCACGAACCTAATTAATGTAAACCTCGTTTTCCCAGAGGCGTAACCCCGTTGACACCTACTTGATCAGCTAATTGTAATATGTAAAACTCTCCCAGGAGTAACTCTAACTCGCAGCGGGTATCGGGATCCAACTATCTCATAGAAGGTATGCAATCTCATTGCAAATTTCAACACTTGAAATTCCCGATAATATTTTGCCCCTAACCTCCTATGACCTTGACAAAGGCCAACAAACCATATGATGCTAGTCAAGTTCAACCCGTCATTTCCTGATTGAATTAAACCCACCCGCACGACCCTTGACAAAGGCCAACAAGGTCGCACGACTATCCTAACCCAATCTGCATCATATGCATAAGCAGATAAGCACCAGTCAGCTACCGCACACTACGCCTTGACAAAGGCCAACTAACGCAGCACGAATACTAACTACTACTTATCTGAAATGACGGAGGGCTACGACAGGTTTTTCTGAAAACCTATTGCGTAATGAACTTGATATCGTTGTAGGATTGAATGATTTTAAAATGGAGTGTTTTTGAGGCTTTTCTAGTTTTGCTAAAGGGGTCACTCCCGGTGAAGGGATCGTCGGCCCTTTCCTCGTCGAATGAGGTGCGGGATATATCATATATATCACTGTGCAAAGCAGAAACTATAGAAGCTATCAAAAGACAAACCGAGTCTGTAGCATCTGCCAGTTATTGCTAAAGGAGTCACTCCCGGTGAAGGGATCTCGGTCCTTTCCTTATCGAATAAGGTGCAGGATGTTCTACAAGGAACACCGCGATGCAAAGCAAGAACCGTAGCTACCTGTTTTATTTTTGAAATTCGATTCTACAACATCTTTAGGTTTCTTTTATTTCATTAATCTCATTAATGAAGTCCCATCATTTAAGTACCTAAACATCACAGATAAATATGACGTACACTTATGCCATCCGCATTCGCCTCGATGTCCCCTCGTGCTTCGTTAGGTTAGGTAACTAACGGCAGAGCGGGGCAGGGCTAGCGCGGGTGTAAAACATAAGTAACGTCTATATAATATATCATATATACTATCTACAGTATTTATCACAGAACATATCACATGATCACATCACAGATATCACAGTAGAAGAATCATATGAAATATTGGATATACTAGGACGTCCGTGTTTTCAATACGAGTCAGTATAAAACACGGATTCCACGGTCGTGATGAATAGCCAAACCCACACCCCTAGACCCCTACGAGAGTGGCAAGCAACCCTACCAATTCTGGAGTTAGGAGACCCGGACTCGACTCCTCGAGTTGGTCTCCCACTGGACTCCAGAACCCGGTTACTTGTGCTCTCCTCCTTGGGTCTATCCTAGTGCGGAAAAGTAAATAATATACAAATGGTGACATCTTCCGCAACCTGGAAGTGCCCTAATAAAAGAATATTACATACAAGTTTTTACATGAATGAAAAAGAAAAACACTCATCTCACATAAAACCCCCCGGCTATTCAAACACGACGATCTAATACAACATATCCAGCAACACATAACATCACATGTCATCAACGTAAGTAAACATGCGTATCCCAATTGTCGTTGACATATAGCAACGAAACCGGCGATATCACATATTACACTTATGGTCATAGAAAAGAAAGTGTAAAACTACAACAGTTGGAATCCGCAATCTCTTTAGACATCGCATGCCTAATCAAATGAAATACTTAGACATCGCATGCCTAACAATTATAAACCCCGCATTTTAGTCTCATTATCGAAAACTCTTTTCAATATCAAGTCGGGCAATTCAATAAGATTCCCGACATCCTGATCGAATGCTCGTCGCAAACTTTAGTAGACGGCCGCACCCCCGATACCGTCGACGAAGTGCACCAAGACGGAACACCGCTACCGCGAGCACCCGAACGGATGCTTTCGGCGACGGGGTTCTCCTACAGTCACTTGGTCGGAGCTAATGGGTGTAGCTGTCTATTAAGTTTATTCGGCGAGTATCCGCGTACGCTACGTGATTGCGACGGACTTTTGATCACATCAAAATTCCGTGGCAACCGATCAAGTGAGACTAAACTGCTATGTTTATAACATTCATATTAGTTATCTCATAACTACTTGTGAATTCTAATTATTGTATCACATTCCGGATAAGATAGAAAATGTTAAACTTTCCGATCGAACAATCGAACACCCAAGTTTTCCCGAAATAGCTCAACACATGAAATAAGTTCAAAGACATTCACTTCATGCCTCAGTAGCAACGGTCCAGCCGTAGAAGGGTCAAGCCAACGCCTCACATGTGGCACGCCGTACTGTCCCAAACCCGAAGGTTCAAAGGGCAGTTCAAGACGGTCACATAATCGAGTTAAGGTTTGTTGTCTTCTAGAGGGACCATCGCATTACTTGCACTACTTAGAACGTCATTAAACTACGGAAAAATCCAACACATGGAAATTTCCCGACGGGGGAAAAATTGGGTATTTATATCCGGTGGAACTTTTTAACATATTCTAAAATTACCCGGAAAAGCACATAGACAAAGCTTGAAATTTCCGACCGAATCATCGAAGCTCCAAAACACCCCAGAAAACTCAACTCTTGAGTGCAAATTAAAAATTTCCAGAAAACTCAGCACCTGAATAGACAAATTACTGTGCAAAAATGGAAGTCTAATCTCATCATTTGGCCGTGGAACCGCCGCATAAGCCAAGCTTCTGCCGCGGTTCCGCCGCTCTTTAGCCGTATCTCTTGGTAATTTTTGCACCGTAATTCTTAGAATTTCCTGCTGAATTTTTTAAGAATTTTTAATCTGGAAAAAACCCAATTTTGTAAAAATGTACAGAGAGGGGTAATTTTTAGGGTTTCGGGGTTCGATCGGAATTCTAACATCGTCTACACTTCGCCTAAGGCTCTAGCTAGGCTCTGATACCACTGTAGGGTTCCTAGGCACACACTAGAGGTCTCACAAGGCATCAACCATGCCAAATTCAAGAATTTCCGGTGCCGAGAAACCCTAATACGGATCGTTGACTAGAGTTTAGGCGATAACTACAACTAGTAAACTGCTTTACTAATAAGTGAACGGAAATACAACCTTTGTAGATCTGGTTCTCCACCTCCATTGCTCCGTGATGAAGTCCCTCCGCTGTACCCATCGGATTCCGGACTCTCGCGGTGGTTTAATCGAAGAAATGATCGGGCTAGGTCGTCGACTTCGATGCCGAAGATGATCTACGTCAAGGCAACACAAGATCAAGCTCCCACTTCACCAAGTCATGAAACTTGTGAAGAAAACACCCTATACTACATGGCAAGTGGTAGAGGATGAAGAAATAGGAAGTGGGTTCACTTTAGAATTGGATTTCTCACTATTTTTCTCAAGATGCCATTAATGGTAGCAAGCTTTCTTCTTTGTTCAAGAAGAAGAAGAAGAAGAAAAGAATATGATAAGAATAAAAAGATTAAGTTAAAAAGAAAAACCCTTCATTCTTATCATATTGCAACCTTAGTTAAGTGTAGAGAATGAACTAAGGTTAGTTGAATGGTTAGGTTTAGGAGATGAAGACAAAATGGTCATTTTTAGTCAAAGATGCATGAAGCATCAAGAAAGTTCTAAAAGCAACCATTTTGTTTTCCTTTTCTTTTAATCAAAAAAGAATAGATAAATAAAAGAAATGAAACCCTAACCATTCACTAAACATAGTGTATAGCATACACACACCCAAGGTTGCATGTATCATCAAACATGATACAAACAAGTGTACAAAAATATATCACATATACAATGTGCACTTCAAGTGAGAAAATCCATTTAATGTGAACCAATACTAGTTAATGCTAAGTAATATATCAAATATATAATTATACATTAAATCATTAAATCAACACTTGATTTAATGATCCGGTCATATCGCATATAACCGACTAGTATCAAGTGTATCAATGTATCGAATCAACACTTGATTCGGTAACTCGGCTATATCACATATAACCTGCCGATGATACAAATCGCGAGAATAGAATATGGTATCACATACACGCATTATTCTCGGTCCTGCACATATCTCATATGCGCTCCTATTTCGTTTCGCTTGAGCCAGGAAACCTCTGTGTAGGACTCTAAAGACTCGTCAATACACCGGCAGCAGGTGATGATCATATCAAACACCCACAAGCCACAAGCGGTCTGCCAAACGTAACGGCCACCCGGGTATTGAGCGATCAGAAGATCGACGAGCAAGCCCTCTCACACTCCTGTGAATCCAACCAGTAACACTTACCGTACAGTCCGGTCTGTTCGTCTGATATGTCGCATATCTCGCCTAGGGGTGGTAAACGTCAGACCCCAATAGCTCGATAAGTCATGTCGATATGAGGTCTATAACAGTTCGAGAAACTACTGGTAACACTTACCAGTAAATCTCAGCAACCCTGGCCAGGGATTTCCGGTTATAGCCAATCGAACACAGCGCAATATCAACTCCCTATACCGGGAGAGACGAATCCCCTCCTATCGCTCATTGCCTCCATGTGATTCGGGACTGTACCCAAAAGCCACCGTTTTGCACGCCCTCTTGGACGTGGTAAGGTGGAAATCAAAGCATAGTGGGAATCACACAAGACTCTATGACGATCTCGGGTCAACAGACTACTCTGTACCAGTGTCACCATAGAACTGCCATCTGACGTAAGGTACAATACCATCTGGGAGTTCTCGGCGAGTCCGTCCAGTGTACCCAGTCTCCACTGAGCACCCGTATATCATCTCTGATGTCAAACACTAATGGATATGGGATCATCCATCGCTCATCTGTATGGGTCGAGAAGGTATACGCTAGTCTACTCTGGTATATCGATGCCCTGTCTCGATACACCCACGACTAGGGACCTTGAAGGATGTACTTATGGACTACCATGTCCCCACTAGTATGATCCGCATCATAGTCCAGGTAGTCAAGTACACATCTTAAGGGCTTTACCAACATGTAACAGAGAGCCAATCAGTATACACGTTAAGGTAAAGAGTAACCAGATAGCATACTATCATGTCGAGCAAGAAAGTCCTCCCTATATATGTCCCAGCATCCACTACAATATACATCCTATGTATAGCAATGGCCTCTAGGGCATACATATAACTAACAGTTTGTGGGTTGACCCAGGTTATGACGAGGGTTGACTTTCTACCATATGGAAGATCAATAGTGATATTGTTTTTGACTCGCCACAGTTTTAATAAAAATGGATTTTTTCAGAAAACAGTAGTGGGAGTATGGTAGAACTGGAAGTGATTCCAGAACCGCAAACGATTACTGAAAATTTGATAGGAACCTAAAGATTCAATCTGTATTGACATTCCATTGGCCACTCCGCAGATATGGTGGGTAACCTCAGGCAATCGAGAGGTACTTCGGTATGCTCAAAGACGGTGACAGGGAGTTTCTTGTTTACCCAGACTTGCCATTGCTGTTGTTCCAGGCTATGAGACCCGGCAGGAGGATGAGTATAGCGTCGTTCTGAACTGGCTTTAGAAATGTACGTGTATATGACTCTACCAGAGGGTTGTCGTAGTCAGTGGGAGCAGCGGAAGCATAGTGGACAAGTGGCTTATGTCCATTCATAAGACTTAAGCAAATATAGTGGAGATAGATCATCTATTTCTGATGTGACAGTCATAGGTTTGACTTCATCAGAATAAGGGGTGGATCAGTTAAGAAGGTAGTAGAGTGTGATGTCCTGGAATTTGGATGACATACACAGAGTAGGAAGTGATATTCCTATACTACGATCGGTTAAACTTTGGTTGTCACATAGTGGTTTCTCCATAAAGGGACTTGGATATTATATCAGACATTCTGGTTACTAGATCTATACTTTTAGATCTAGATTTGGGTAGTTTCCCAATCTGGGTACTTAGACAGCATTCTATGAGTATTTAGAATGGACGACTCCTGGCACGGTAGTGTACCTGCAGGTAATGGAGTCACCCTCTCTAAAGGTGTCTTATAGACTAAAGGGGAGAGGGATATGCATGATTGGCAGATCACTTGCTTAGGCAATTGAGTCAATCATGATATGTCAAGTACCACACCAGATGTTGTTTTTGTAGTAGATGCAATAAGTTGGTATTAATCCAATCCTGGAAAAACATTCGGAAGCAGTTTTAGAACATAAGTGGATGTTCTAGGGATATGATAATGACAGCCTCATTCGGGAGACAGTTATCATTCCGGGCTTCCAAGGTGACCTGGATGACAGAGTGACTGTCAGAGTTGTAGTTTTCCCTCTGACGAGGGGCAGTATTTTGGACAGGTGATCCAAGCGGATACCGAGGGAGGTGTGGAACAGGGATACTGATTAAGTTCATTTGACGATACAGTCTAAGAAGTTTGGATTTGGAGTTCATTTATGAAATAGGTCCCATCAAACATCCAGACACATTCTAAGACAGGTATTGCTCATTTCGGGAGATGGCTTTCTCCGCGAACTTGAGATATAGAGAGACATAGAAAGAAACATCAGAGCGGATCCACTCACTGAGGCTATTCCTCGAACGCAATAGTTTCGCAAACGATCTTTGTGAAATTGACTAGTAGAGGAGTTGGGTGTTCGGTATCACACGGGATATGAGTATGCGACATCACAATAATTAGCCTTGAGTGCAAGTGGGAGATTGTTGGAGATAGTGCCCTCAGAGTTAATTATTGGATCACATGCACATGATTGCAATGATTGAGGGAAGACCTATACCGGTAGGACAGTCTTACTCAAGAAGATAGTATGCTATCCGGTTTATCTTTACCATCGTGTACTGCTTTAGGTGACATTACTGATCACTATTGCGCGTTGATAGAGCCCCTAGGATTCTTGCTTGACTGCCAGCAGTATGAGGGTGATCATATACGTGGGAGCTGGGGTCTATAAGCAAATCCTTAAAAGGTCCCTAGTCGTGGGAGTTTCGAGACAGGGCATCGATACTCCAGAGTAGACTAGTGTATATAGTCGAGACCCCGACGAGGGGCGGTGGCCGGTCTCACAAGCCACTGGTGTCAGTTGGTTCACCTAAGATGTGTAGGGTTCCTAGGCACACTATAGAGGTCTCACAAGGCATCAACCATGCCAATTTTAAATTTTATGGGTGCCGAGAAACCCTAATACGGATCGTTAACTAGAAGTTTAGGCGAAATACGAATCTAGTTAACAACTTAACTAAAGATAAGAAGCTACAACCTTTGTAGATCCGGATATCCACTTCCTTGGCTCCACGTAGGCGTCCTCTCGCTGTCCATCTCGAATCCCGGACTCAATCGTCGGCTTGATCGGAGAAATGGGCGGACTAGGTCGTCGGCTTCGTGCAGAAGATGATCTACGTCGAGGCATCACAAGTTCAAGCCGACTTCACAAATTTATGAAACTTGTGAAGAAAACACCCAAAACAACTTGGCAAGAGGTAGAGGGTGAAGAAATAGGAGGTGGGTTCACTTTAGAATTGGATTTCTCACTTTAGAACTCAAGTTGCCATTGATGGCATCAAGTTTTCATTCTTGAAGATGAAGAAGAAGATGAAGCTAGAATTATGATAAGTGTTAAGTAAAAATGAATAATAAATGAATACTTATCATAAACTAACTCGGGTAGAGTGTAGAGAATAGACCATGGTTACTTAGATGGGTTAGGGTTAAGCATGAAGACAAGAATGGTTAAGAAGTCAAAGCTTCATGAAGCTTCAACTAGAAACAAACATAGCCACCATTCTTATCTAAACCTTTTCCAAATAAATAAATAAAAAGGCAAAACCCTAATCATCTCTTAACCATGGTTTAATTCTTCACACTTAACCAAATGAGCAAGTATCATCAAACATGATACAAAGATGTGCACAAAAGTATATCACATATACAACATGTACATCAAGTGAGAAAATCCATTTAAAGTGAACCAATACCAGTTAATGCAACGTAATATATCAAATATATAATTATACATTAAATCATTAAATCAACACTTGATTTAACGATCCGGTCATGTCGCACATAACCGACTAGTATACAATGTATCGATTTATCGAATCAATGATTCGATAACTAGGTTATATCGAATATAACCAATCGATATATTCATCGCGAGAATGGAATACGGTATCACATACACGCATTATTCTCTGTCCTGCACATATCTCATATGCGCTCCTATTTCGTTTCGCTTGAGCCAGGAAACCTCTGTGTAGGACTCTAAAGACTCGTCAATACGCCGGTAGCAGATGATGATCATATCAAGCACCCACAAGCCGCAAGCGGTCTGCTAAACGTAACGGCCATCCGGGTATTGAGCTATCAGAAGATCGACGAGCTAGCCCGCTCACACTCCTGTGAATCCAACCAGTAACACTTACCGTACAGTCCGGTCTGTTCGTCTGATATGTCGCATATCAAATCTAGGGGTGGTAAACGTCAGACCCCAATAACCGATAAGTCGTGCCGATGTGAGGCTCATAACGGGTCGAGAAACTACTGGTAACACTTACCAGCAAATCTCTGATCAGCCCTGGCCAGGGACTTCCCTGTTACGGCCAATCGAGCACTGCGCAACATCAACCCCAATACCGGGAGAGACGAAACCCCTCCTATCGCTCATTGCCTCCATGTGACTCGGGACTGTACCCAAAGACCACCGTTTTGCACGCCCTCATGGATGTGGTAAGGTGGAGATCAAAGCACAGTGGGAATCACACAAGACTCTATGACGATCTCGGGTCTACAAACTAACCTGTACAAGTGTCACCTGAGAACTGCCATCTGACGTGAGGTATAATACCATCTGGAAGTTCTCGGCGAGTCCGTCCAGTGTACCCCGTCTCCACTGAGCATCCGTATACCATCTCTGATGTCAAACACCAATGGATATGGGATCATCCATCGCCCATCTCATGGGTCGAGAAGCGTATACGCTAGTCTACACTGGTATATCGATGCCCCGTCTCGATACACCCACGACTAGGGACCTTGAAGGATGTACTTATGGACTACCATGTCCCCACTAGTATGATCTGCATCATAGTCCAGGTAGTCAAGTACACATCCTAAGGGCTTTACCAACATGTAACTATAAGACAGTTTAAAGAGACAAGTGTACATGTTAAGTTAAAGAGCAACCAGATAGCATACTATCATATCGAGCAAGAAAGTCATCTCTATATATGTCCAAGCATCCAATATAATATACATCATCTGTACAATACTGGCTCTAGGGCATACATACAACTAACAAGATGTATACAGGTGCTCATTAGGTTATGAGTACACCGGACAGGAATCGCCGGGAACATGCTAGTTGGTCTTATACCTGATGTCAGATAGCAGTTCTCTAGTGACATGTGTACAGGTTAGTTCATCGACCTGTAATCGTCATTTGTCTCGTGTGAGTTCCCACTGTGCTTTGATTACTACCCTACCACGGCTCAAAGGAGTCGTGCAAACAGGTTTTAGTTGGGTACAGTCCCGAGCTACATGGAGGCAGTGAGCGGATCGGTAGGGGTTCGTCTCTCCGGGTATTGGGGGTGAGGTCGCGCTGTGTCTAGGAGAGCCATTACACGAAGTCCTTGGCCAAGGCAGGAGATTTACTGGTAGGTATTCTAGTTGTATCTCAGGGTGTTCTGGGCTACACTCCGACACGACTTGTACCGCTTTTGAGGGTCTGACTTTTACCAACCCCCTAGGCCCGCCATGCGAGGCTCATAGACGAACGGACCGGACTGTACGGATATTGTCACTGACAGGCTCAGTAGGGTGTCAGGACGAGTTCGCTCATTGACCTCCCTTTTGGTCAATACTTGGTAGCCCGTTACGTATGGCTAATACCTCTGACGTGCTAGTGGTTAAATCCACAACCAAAGTATTGACGAGTCTTTAGAGTCCCCCACAGACCAGTTTCTCAAGTTTCGGGCGAAACGCTATAGAGGCCGTATGGAGATATGGCAGGGTTCGATCAGATACGTGCGGTATTGCACGGATCATGATCGGACGGATAATACTAGCGGGTTTTGGTTTAAGCCGGATCCTAGTATTGTACAGTGTAGATTTTGTCTCTTTGCATTTGTATTCGGTCGCAATACAAATGCGGGTATGTATATACAGTCGCGGGGTTTTCCTGTAATTTATTACGGGATCAGTTTTCTGATGTTGCCAGTTTGCATTCCGTTCCGGCCAGTTTTCCTTTGTTCCTTCGCGGCCGGATTTTTCTGTTGGAGGGGCTAATTTGCAAGTTTGAAAATTAGCTAAGTGGAGGGGTTTATTTGCATATGAGGGATTATGATGGGTAAAACATCTTTGCTTTTTCATTCATGATGGTTTTCATTTATGAGATAAGATTAGATTAGAAGTGATGTGACATTATAACCTCTTTATCATCACTTAGCTTATGGTCACCTTGAGCTATCCTTACACTCACCTCCCTTTGTAGTTTTTCCCCTCCTCATATTTCATTTGGCCGGCCACTATGAGAGGAGAGGAGAGATAAGGTTTCATTTTGTGATGAGGGAAAATCATTCATCTCATTTTGCTTGCTTGCAAAATTCCTAACACCTCTCCAAAGTTCATTTTTCCTCCACATTATCATGGCAACTTCAACCCCATTGAGACAATGGATTCTACACTTCATCTATAGCATCCTTGGGCACGTCGACTCGCCAACTTCGTGCCCGAGTTGCCTCGGTCCAGAGGTGGGAGCCCGTAAAAGAACCCGGCGATGTGGTGCCCGTTCCGACGAGGAAATGAAGACCGGTGATTCCGTGAGGAGATCGGAGTGGAGGCTGAAGACCGAAGGACACGGATCGCTCGGTATAGCTCTCTACTCTTTTTCTAATTTGCTAGAGTTAGGTTAATGGCCCGACCCGGGTTTAAAGTGCGCGGTGGTGCCGGTTTCTAGTTTTTAGAAAAGTTTCGTTTCCGCATTCCGGCGTCGGATCGACGGCCGGGGCGCCGCCGTGCACTTACACTTGTGGCATTGTAGACTAGGTCATATCAATGTAACACGACTAGCTAAGTTGCATAAAGATGGATATTTGAATCCGTTCAAGTTTTCATCTTATGACACTTGCCAGTCGCGTCTCAAAGGCAAAATGACCAAAACTCCGTTTAGTGGACACGGAGAAAGAGTTGCGGAACTCTTGGGACTGATACATAGCGATGTATGTGGTCCCATGTCTACACATGCCAGGAATGGTTCCTCGTACTTCATTACATTCACTGATGATCTCTCAAGATACGGACATGTGTTCCTGTTGAAACACAAATCTGAAGCTTTTAAGAAATTCAAGAAATATAAATCCGAAGTCGAGAACCAAACGGGTAGAAGAATTAAAATCCTTCGATCAGATCGGGGAGGAGAATACTTGAGCACAGAATTCCTTGAATATCTAAAAGATAATGGAATTCTCTCTCAGCTTACTCCTCCATATACACCACAGCACAACGGTGTATCGGAGCGGAGGAATCGCACCCTATTGGATATGGTGCGCTCTATGATGAGCACCGCTGAGTTACCTGTTTCCTTTTAGGGGTATGCGCTTGAGACAGCCATACATCTATTGAATACGGTTCCTACCAAATCAGTGCCTACCACTCCATATAAGATATTGAAGGGGAAGAGACTACATCTTAACGATGTGAAGATATGGGGTTGTCCGGCCTATGCCAAAAGGCACAATCCGGACAAGCTCGAGGCAAGGTCTGTTCTATTCAAGTTTGTAGGATATCCTAAAAATTCACAAGGGTATATCTTCTACCACACCGAAGAACAAAATGTGTTTGTTTCTCGGCATGCCACCTTTTTAGAAAAGGAATTTCTAGCGAAAGAAATTAGTGGCAAGGAGGTAGAACTGGAAGAAGTTCCAGCTGCACAAACTGCAATAGAAGATTTGGTGGAGCCAGAGGATTCAGTAGTTCCTGACGAACCCCAGCCTCTCCGCCGTTCTAGTAGGGTTCCTCATCCACCTGAGAGATACTACGATTTTCTCGTTGATGGTGGGAGCGAGGATTACATCACGGAAGATGATGACCCAACTAGCTTCGAGCGGGCCATCACGAGTGGGGACTCTATGAAATGGCTGGATGCGATGAGATCTGAGATGGAATCCATGTACACCAACAAAGTATGGACTTTGGAAGTTGCTCCTGAAGGAGTAAAACCCATTAGGAGCAAATGGATCTTTAGAAGAAACTTGGTGTAGATGGAAAAGTTGAGACTTTCAAAGCTAGACTTGTTGCAAAAGGTTTTCGTCAATGACCAGGTGTGGATTATGATGAAACCTTTTCTCCAGTAGCTATGCTTAAGTCCATCCGGATCCTTTTTGCCATCGCTGCATATCATGACTACGAAATCTGGCAAATGGATGTTAAGACCGCTTTTCTAAATAGTGATTTAGAAGAGAGCGTATACATGACTCAGCCGGAGGGCTTCGTAGAAAGTGGGAGCAGTGGAAAGGTGTGCAAGCTGCTTAAATCCATCTACGGGTTAAAGTAGGCATCGCGGAGTTGAAACATCTGTTTTGATGAGGTAGTCAAGGAGTTTGACTTCATCAAAAATATAGATGAACCTTGTATATACAAGAAGGTTGCAGAGAGTAAGGTCGTCTTCCTCGTTTTGTACGTGGATGACATAATCTTAATAGGAAATGATGTTCCTATGCTGCACTCGGTCAAGCTCTTCTTATCACATAGATTCTTAATGAAAGATCTAGGTGATGCCTCCTACATCTTAGGGATTAAGATCTATAGAGATAGATCTAAACGGATACTGGGATTGTCCCAATCCAGGTACATAGACACCGTACTAAAGAGGTTTAGTATGGAAGAGTCCAAGCGTGGGAATGTACCCACGATCTCTGGACTCACTCTCTCCAAAGAGATGTCTCCCAAGACTGATTTGGAGAGAACTCGCATGCAAGAGATACCCTATGCTTTGGCGGTAGGCTCTATCATGTATGCAATGTTATGTACCAGACCCGATGTAGCATACTCACTAAGTGTAGTGAGTAGGTATCAAGCAGATCCAGGAGAGAATCACTGGACAGCTGTAAAGAACATTCTCAAGTACTTGAGAAGGACTAAGGAGATGTTCTTGGTGTACGGTAACGGTGAACTCCAAGTGGAGTCCTTTACCGACTCGAGCTTCCAAAGTGATAAGGACGACAGTAAGTCGGTCTCGGGTTTTGTCTTTACCCTTAACGGAGGGGCGGTGTGTTGGAAGAGTTCCAAGCAAGACACCGTTGCAGACTCGACGATGGAAGCTGAATACATCGCTGCCAACGATGCTGCCAAAGAAGCTGTCTGGATGAAGAAGTTTATTGCTGAGCTTGGTGTAGTTCCATCCATTGAGCATCCAATACCTGTATATTGTGATAAAATGGAGCGGTGGCTTTAGCCAAGGAACCCCGGTCTCATCAAAGATCCAGACATATTTTGAGGCGGTATCACCTGATCCGGGAGATAGTAGATCGCCGAGAGATCAAGGTCAGGAGAGTTGACACGAAGGACAACGTAGCGGATCCACTCACGAAGGCCCTCCCTCAGACGCAATTTGAGAGACTTTTTGGGATGTTGGGTATGAGATACTACAACACATGGCCTTAGTGCAAGTGGGAGATTGTTAGTTATGTGTATGCCCTAGAGGCCATTATTGTACATATGATGTATATTATAGTGGATACTTAGATATTAATATACAGAGAAGACTTTCTTGCTCGACATGATAGTATGCTATCTGGTTACCTTTATCTCATGTATTGATAAAGCCCTTAGGATATGTACTTGACTACCAGGAATATGATGCAGATCATACTAGTGGGGCCAGGGTAGTTCACAAGTACATCATTCAATTGTTCCTAGTCGAGGGAATATCGAGACAGGGCATCGATATTCCAGAGTAGACTAGCGTATACGCCTCTTGACCCATGTGATGGGCGATGGATGATCCCACATCCGTTGGTGTTTGACATCAGAGATGGTATACGGGTGCTCAGTGGAGACTGGGTACACTGAACTGGACTCACCGAAGACTCTTATGTGGTAGTATACCTATCGTCAGATAGCAGTTCTCTGGTGACACTGGTACAGGTTAGTCTGTAGACCCGAGATCGTCATAGAGTCTTATCCGACTCCCACTGTTCTTTGATTTCCTCCCTACCACGCTTAAGAGGAGTCGTGCAAACGGGTGGATTTTGGGTATAGTCCCGAGTCGTATGGAGGCAGTAAGCAATAGGAGGGGTTTCGTCTCTCCCGGTATTGGGGGTTGATGTTGCGCTGTACTCGATTGGCAATAACTGGAAGTCCCTGGCCAGGGCTGATATGCAGATCTACTGATAAGTGTTATCAGTAGTTTCTCGACCTGTTATGAGCCTCACATCGACATGACTTATCATGTTACTGGGGTTTGACGATTTCCACCCGTAGACATGATATGCGACATATCAGACGAAGAGACCGGACTGTACGGTAGTGTTACTGATAGGCTTCATGGAGACCGTGGACAGGCTTGCTTGTTTACCTTCATATCGCTCAATACCCGGGTAGCCGTTACGTCCAACTAGTACCGCTGACGGCTTGTAGGTGACTGATATGATCATCACCTACTGCCGGAGTATTGACGAGTCTTTAGAATCCCACACAGAAGTTCCCTGGTTCAAGCGAAACGAAGTAGGTCACATATGTGATATGTGTGCGGGCCTCATTAAATACGAGTATGTGATACCGTATTATAATCTGGCTGTTATCTGTTATGGGTGCGGTTATATGTGATATAACTAGATTGTCGAATCAAGTGTTTATTCGATAATATGATATACAGATAAATGATATTAGACGGTTGTATATGATATAACCGGATTATTAGATCAAATGTTGATTTAATAATATGATATAAATTATATGTGATATAATTACATATTAACTAATATCATTAGCTCACTAATTAATCTTCATTAAATATATATATATATATATATATATATATATATATATATATATATATATATATATATATATGTATTAAAATGAAGTATGGCATTTTCTTTTCTATTTTGTGAAAATAGAAATGAGGTGTAAAATGAAGCATGGTTGCAAGCATGGGTTAAATACTTGTTTATTCATTTTTGACTCACTATTCAAGCATGGTTGCAATTTAATATTGCATAATTCCATACTTGAATGAGTGAGGGGTCAAGGATTATGGTTGATTCTTGTTCATTCCAAAAGACTTAGCCTTTTTTTTGCTCATGCTTGCTCTTGCTTCTTCTTCCTCCTCTTGCTTTTTCTCAAGCTTCAACCCTCACATGAGATGTGAATCATGAAGCTTGAGCACAAATTAGTGAGCTCTTAATATCCCCTACTTCATCATCTCACATCTTTCTAGCAAATTAGTGTGATGTGTTTCATGCACTAAAGGGTTTAGTGTAGTGGTAGCTTAAACTAGTAGGAGCTTCGAGGTGGATCATCATTGGCGCGAAGGCAACGAAGGGAGCTTGATCAAAGTCTCAAGAGAAACCTTGTGGAGTCGCGGGACCACTACACGGAGCATATTGAAGAGAAGGACTCGGTTCTACCAAGGTATAAACATCTTTCCTTCTCTCTAGTTGACATATCATCTAAAGAAAATCCTAATAATCTAGTTAAAGATCTTGTTTGTCTAGCTTAGCACCAAGAAAAATTTGAATTTGGCATAGTAGGTGCTTCTACAACCTCATCATGGTGCTAAGGTAGTACTTCACGGGCCGCAGACCTCTGGCGTCTAATGGGGTACGGCCAATGCGCGTGCGATAGGTGGGGTGATCTTGGCCGTCGAATGCACTGAGCCGTTTCGGCGGGAGATGATTGTCGCCGCAGGATGTGTACTGTAACATTTCGAAAATTTAGATAATAAATTAATTTAATTAATTAAATAATAAAATGATAATTTAAAAAGTTATTGAAACAAATTAGGATATTTCATAAGTGGTATATGAAACAAATTAAATTGAAAGTTAGTTCGTAATTTTAATGAATCACAAGGGTTTTAGTGGAAAAGATTAACTTCATGTGTAATATGATATAGTATGGGGGGTTATGTGAAAATGTTAGTTTCATTATGCAAATTAGAATTTGTTAAGGGTTGTTATGCAAAAAGGGGTAGGAATTGGTTTAGGTTAAGTTAAACCCTTGGTATATCATACCACCATGAGACACCTCCTTCTTGCACAATTCCACCTCATGCACACACCTCACCCTTGCATGGAGCAATCACCTCCCTTTTGGTGACACCTCCTCCTAAACACCCTTACTCATTTACATTATATGGTTCAGTTTATATATGTTGTGAATTAAGAAATCAACTGAAATAGAAAAGAAAAGAAAAACATTAGAACACAAAAAGAAAAAGAAAGAAAAGAGAAGTGAAGAGAAGAGCTAAAGTTCTAGGGATTTTCCTCACCTCAAGTTAGGGACTAGGAGCTTGTGCATCTTGGAGGAACATCTTCCAGCAAATATTCAGTAGGTATAATTCTTAACCCAGTAGATTTTAGTTCTGTAATGGTAAAATTTTAGAATTTCGAATATCGGTAATATCGTATTTTAGGCAAAACTTAGCTCTATGAAAATCTGCTATAATTAGATGATAACTAAATTGATCAAACAATATCTTAATCTTATAGACTAGACTTAGAATCAACCATAGGAATACGGACCAGGAGGCTCGGATTTTTGCCGGTGAGCCAAAGGGAAATTCCGGCGTCACCGGATTTTTGGTTGAGTTGGATAGTGTGGTTTTTATGGTAGCTCTGTGTTTGTGTGATAGGAGTTTTGGTATTGTTTAATTAAGTTAATTTAACAGTAAATGAAATCTGGGAACTAATATCTGAAAAAGGATCAAACTTCTAAAATATGACACGGTAGATTCATAACGCGTTTCTGTTTTCTGTTAAAAACAGTGATTGGTTAAAATCTAATTAAAATAAGTGTTAGATAGTTTGTAATAGTCATACGTAGTATAGTTAGTACGTACAACTTGTATTTTATGTTTTCGCCGTATCGGAAAGTAGCCGTTTCTTATACAAGTTAAATTCAATGTTAGATTTGAGTACGGGAACCTCGGAGGCCGCAAGGAAAGGAAAAGGATTGGCGATTTCTTAGTAGATTACGACGTATTCCGGTGAGTAGACTAAATATCTATAGGGGGATCTTGTAAAGATGGCTTGATACGCCTGTGATTAAGTTTAAATAAAAATAGGCTTTTGTATGTTAAATTAATCATATGCATTCATATAGATATATATACATCGCCATGTTAAATTGTAGAACACTGCACCGTTATCGACGAGTTATGCCGCACATGCACATATCTACATGTTACACTACACCTCGTTGATATTAACATGTCACTTTCACACTTAGTAATTATCCTGCTAAAACTGATTCCTATCATACCTTAAACATCAATACTATTAGTACTTTGCATAAATGACATCTTGTTTCATATTCAAGTGTTAGAAGTTGATATAAGTGGCATTTGCATTTTTGAGGATTTGTGGTTTTAAGTTTTCATATACTATTGCGTAAAATCAGTGATTCTTCATATTGATGTGAGATTTCCACCTCGAGATATTGTTTTTATGATTTGATTTTATTCCGGACCGAGTGGGGGAGCTATACGGTCGTGGATTTTCACGTTATCTTGACTGAGTGGGGGAGCTATACAGTTGGATACATGGTGGACCCGGTTGAGACCGAGGGGCAGGAAAGCCGCATTTGAGGCGGGGAGCCTAGCGAGGATACTCGATACCGGAGATAGTTGTGAAACGCGGTGGACATCTGGATGATACCGACATGTGTTATTGATTTCAGAATCATTCGAGGAACGATGCCTGAGGGAAACGGAAGATTTGTGTTGATGTTGGACACGAAAAGATGAGCTTTATTTGGAAATAGTTGATGAGATTTCAGTTTTTGATTTATATATTTAAGGGTATAAACTCATGCTTCCACATGTTATTATGCATCATACTCATCTTTATTGCTTTTAGTTATAGTATGTTATATTTACATTATCAGCCGTTATATGTTAGTTTTATTCACTGAATTGGAAACTCACCCCCGTTGTGCCACAATTCCTTGCAGGATTAAAGTGGACGGTTAGCAGCAGTGCAAATCCACATATTAGTTTTTATCGCATCTTTTGCTAGGTGGGTTACCTATGTAGTAACCTCCTCTTTTGGTATTGTATATTGTGTTAGTGTATATGCCCTAGAGGCTATTACTGTATCATACTAGCTTGTATATTACTTGATGGAAGCTTGGGATATTCACAGTTGTATATACAATCTTGCTCGAAATGGTAGTATGCTACTTGGTTTGTCTCTGCTTTAATCTGTGCATGTGTTTCTTTTAGCATATCGCTGATATACATATTAGTAGAGCCCTTAGGATCTTTGCTTGATTACCAGCGTTGTGATGGCGCTCACACTCGTGGGAGCTGGGTGATCTATAAGCACATCCTTATACAGGTCCCTAGTCGTTGGACTATCGAGACAGGGCATCGATACTCCGGAGTAGACTAGCGTATGCGCTTCTCATCCCAGTGTGGGAGACGGTCTGTCCCACAGCCGTCAGTACGTCATACTTGAGATAGTATGCGGGTGCTCGTTAGGTTACGAGTACACTGGACAGGACTCGTCGGGAACTATTGGTTGGTATTATACCTATCGTCAGTTATCAGTTCCCAGGTGACATGAGTACAGCTTAGTCCGCTGACTTGACACTGTCACTTCGCCTCGAGTGTGTTCCCACTGCACTTTGATTACTACCCTACCACGGCTCAAAGGAGTCGTGCAAACAGGTAGTTTTTGGGTGCAGTCCCGAAGCACTTGGAGGCAGTGACGGTTAGACAGGATTCGTCTCTCCCGGTATTTGGGGGTTGACATCGCGCTGTGTCCAGGAGAGCCATTACACGAGTAGTCCTTGGCCAGGGCAAGCGAGATATACTGGTAGGTTTCCAGTATTATCTCAGGGTGTTCTGGGCTACACTCCGACATGACTTGTACCGCTATTAGGGGACTGATGTTCACCGCCCCCCTAGGCCCGCCATGCGATGTATCAGACGAACAGACCGGACTGTACGGAGACTGTCACATACAGGCTCAGTAGGAGTTCAGATGGGGTTACCTCGTCAGTCTTCTTATCGACATCTATCTGGGGACCGTTACGTACAGCTAGTGCCGTTTGCGGTCTGTGGTTAAACCACTGCCAGCGTAGTATCGAGTCTTTAGAGTCCCACACAGAGAGCTATTCGCCTTTAGGCAAAATGAGTAGATGTCGCATAGTTTTGCGACAGGGTTCGTTCACATCCGTGCACTTGTGCACATTCGCTGTCCGGACAGCTTATACTAGCGGGCTTTGGTTTAAGCCGGATCCTAGTATATCATTTGGGATTGGTTTTATCTCTTTGTATTCGTGTTCCTCGGATCACGAATACGGGTGCGTATGCACAGTTGCTTGAGACAGAGGGAGAGGACTTTGATTAGGGTTAATGACTATTGTCATTTTATTAACCCTAATGCTTATGTGTGTATTATGGTTAATTGATATTAGTTTAAATAATTGTGCATGGTTATGGTTGTTGACCATTTGACCTCCATGACTTGTTGACCTAGGTTGACACTTTGACCATCATCATTTCATTTGGAAGATGCTCTTTGATCCTTGCAAATTGCATTAAAAATGAAATGATAATGGTCATGTCTTGATTAACCATGACAATTATCTAGCTAATTATCTAATTACAATAATTCACACATATATGTGAGAATGCTTCATATTTTCTCTCATTCTATTTTTTCCTTTCTCTCTCTTGTTCTTCCTCTCCCTCAAGCTCTCCCCTCTCATGTGTTGAGAAACACTTGAGCTTGAGAAAAACCTCTTCTTGATAATCTCTACTCTCATCTAGGGTTCAAGGATTAGCACTTCTTGCACCCTAGTTACTTCTAGCTTGGAGTTGAAGCCAAAGGTTGAGGCTTTCGGGTGGATCTTTCTCCGATGTGAGAAGACGACAAAGGTGACCTCTTTCCACTGCTCCAAGGAGCAAGGAGAGAAGGACATAAAGCCCTAGGTATAACCCTTCCAACACTTAGCTAGTTTCTAGTTAGTTTTAGCTTGTTTTTGTTTAGCAAAGATCCTTCTTTGTCTAGTCCATGTTGCCTAAGTTGATAAAAATTTGATTTTTATTCCGTTTTCAGCCTCCCCGCAAGTACCGGGGTGGGCAACGTGGACTTACAGTGGTATCAGAGACTAACTAAACATAAAGTAGCTAGGTAGTAAAGTGCATGAAAGCTCGATCGGAAAAAAAATCGAAAAACCGAGTTTTCAAAACCCTAAGTTTCTGTTAAAATTTTTTCTGTTCAAAACAAAATAAATCATACTCCAAAAATCATCTCAGGGTTTTGTGAAGAAAGCCACCAAAAACGATCCAGAGATTCGACCAAAGAGCCGCGGTTCCACGGCAACAGCAAGCTATTGCCGCGCAACCGCGGCCGTCTTGGCTCGGCTCTGGGTCGATTTTGGTGCAGTGTCTTTCAGGCATGGTTTTGAGATTTTTAAGATGGTTTATGTGCCCAGATTTTCCAGAATAGAAATTTGTTTTTGGGGGCCTATAAATCCGTATTTTTATCGAACTTCACTACACTTTGACTATAAGGGTTATATCTGTGATGTTAATATGTATTGAACGTCGGCTAATCGCTATATGTCGATTAGTCGGGGTTATACATATCTGTGATCTGTGTTTGATGATGGTATGTGTATATGAATGTGTTGGATTGTCGCGGGTGAATAGCCGGGGTGGATGTGAGATGAGTGTTTCTTTTTCTTTCATTCATTGTAATATGTAAATTGATGTAATATTATTTGTATGGCCACACAACCGGGTCGGGGTTGTAGCCGTCATTGTATAATTCTTTTTACTGTTTTTGCTCCTAGGATAGACCCATGGAGGGGGTGCACAAACTACCGGATATCTCGAAGTGCCGAGTGGCCTACTCACGGTGGTGAGGGAGGTTGCTTCGCTTCGGGTACTTGGCGGGTAGTTTGCCGCACCCGTAGGGGTCTTGGGTGGGGTATTGGCTATTCACCGCGACCGTGTAATCCGCTTTTTATTGCAGGCTCGAACGGATTGCGGATTCCTAGTATATCCAATGTATTCATCTGTGATCTGTAATGTCTATCATTGCTATATATTTATATATGATAACTATTTAGGCGTTGCTTATGTTTTACAGCCGCGCTAGCTCAGCCCCCGCTCTGTCGTTAGTTAAGTAACCTAACGGGTGATGACGGGGCCCCGTGGCGAATGCGAATGGCATAAGCGTACGTCATATTTTGGTTGTTTTCTGCAATGGTAGGATTAAATGATGGGACACATTAAAAGAACTAATGCAAGAAAATAAACCAAGTAAAAGTCGATTGGAACACTTTGAAAACCACTCGGTTCTTTTCAAAACTAAACTTTTAAACGCGGAGCTTGAACCACTCCTTTTAAAAGCTATCTCGTTCCATCGATTATATCAAGTTCACTATGTTCACGGTTTCGCCAAAACCATTCGTAGCCCTCCGTCATTCCACATGAATGGTCAAAAGTATTCAAGCTATGCATTTTGGCCAAAGTCAAGGCATAGTGATTGGTAGCTATTGGGTATTCATGTGCAGCATAGATAGATGCGTTGGTTTGGGACAGTCGTACTGCCATTTTGGCCAAAGTCAAGGGTAGGTACGGGTGGGTCCAAATTAACCAGGAGAATGACGGGTAGAACTTGACATGTGACTTATGATATTTTGGCCAAAGTCAAGGTCATAAGAGCATGGGGCAAAAATCCACATCGGGAGTTTCATAAGTACTGAAACTTGCTAGCGTTGCATACCATTTGGAGTGTGATAATTCTGGTAGGATTCCTTCGGTTTTATCACGCGATGATATTTGGATCCCGATCCTACTGTGAGTATATGCTACTCCTCGGGAAAACTCTCACTTAACGATCAATGCTATAAACTTAGTAAGTGTCTAGAAAGGTGTTAGCGGGGCTACGCCCACAGGGAAAAGAGGTTACTTAATTAAGGAACTTCGCGAAAGCGTTGGAAAACCTCCCTCAAAGTACCGACACTGGCCTGGCTGAACGGTTAAGCAAGTATTGTACGGTGAGATTGATCCTGACTAATCTTTTCTTTACGGTTTGAGAAGGGATTCGAGAGACAGTGGGAGCCGTCCAGTTTAGACAAACTAAAAACCACTCTAAACTTGCAAGAGCATCATGCTAAAGTGTTTCTTTTCTCTCTCCTAATTGCAGCGACCATTCAACATGACAGGACTTAAGTTATTACTAGATAAAAACATATTGACAGGGCCAAACTACAAAGATTAGCTCAGGAATGTCAAGATGGCAATCACTTACGACAAGTTGGGGTATGTCCTTACCACCAAAGCTCCCCCTGTCCCAGGTCCCAAAACCAGTGTCGTAGATAGGGAAATCTACAAGACCTGGGAAATAGATTGCGCGAAGGCCAGATGCCTCGTACTAGCCTCGATGGACAACGAACATCAGAGGAGGCACGAGAATATGGACCTAGAGTCCATATTTCTTCATACAAAAGAACTGTATGGAGAGCAGTCTCGTATCGCAAGATACGAAGTGTCGAAGAAGTTGTTTTCGGCAAGGTTGGCCGTCGGATCATCGGTAGCGGAACACGTGCTTAAGATGATTGGCTACATAGAGGAGCTCGCGGACCTTGGGACCACGTTGGAGAATGAACTCTATACTGATTTGATTCTCCAGTCCCTTCCTTCTACTTACGCCCAGTTTATTCTTAACTTCAACATGCAAGGAAAGGAGGTTAAACTTTCCGAACTTCTGAACATGTTGAGGAGTGCTGAGGGCACCCTACAGAAGGGTAGGGAAACATCCACTTTGTTTGTAGGAGGATCTTCCTCTTCTAGGTCCAGGGCGAAAGCCAAGGGCAAGAAGAAGAAAGCCCCCGCCAAACCAAGAGGCGGTGTCAATAAAGTGGATACGAAGGGAAAAGGAAAAGCAACAAAGGTAGCGGGAAAGCTGGTGGGGAAGGAAGAATGCTTCTATTGTCATAAAAGTGGTCACTGGAAACAGGATTGCAAGGCTTGGAAGGCCAGAACACAGGATTTGAAGCGAGTTGCGGCTTCAGCTTCAGGTGTGTATGTTATTGAAAACTGTCTATCAATAAACTCTACATCTTGGGTATTGGATACCGGATCAGGATCTCATATCTGTAATTCTTTGCAGGCGTTGAGAAAGCGTAGAGTTTTGAAGGCAGGTGACATGACCCTCAGAGTTGCAAACGGTGCAAGCATGGATGCTGAGGCCGTAGGGGACTATCACCTGGGATTGTCAGATGGACACTTTTTGGTTTTGCGTAGTTGTTATTATGTACCAAATGCAACCTGTAATATCATTTCTGTATCTTTATTATCTAAAGAAGGTTATGAATTTGCATTTGTAAGTAATGTAGTGAACATTCACCTTAATCAAGTTTTGATTGGGTCAGGTACATTGAACAACGGTATATACGTGTTAAACCAACCACAGATTTTCAATGTCCAGAATACACACAAAAGAAAGTCTCCAGAAATCAATAAAACTTTCTTATGGCATTGTAGACTAGGTCACATCAATGAGAGAAGGTTGACTAAGTTACATACAGAAGGATATTTGGATCCGTTCGAATATCAATCGTATGCAACTTGTCAATCCTGTCTCAAGGGAAAGATGACAAAGACTCCGTTCACTGGACACGGAGTAAGAGCGAGCGAGCTCTTGGGACTTGTACACAGCAACGTGTGCGGTCCAATGTCTACACATGCACGAAGCGGTTATTCTTACTTCATTACTTTTACGGATGACTTTTCAAGGTACGGTTATGTCTTCTTAATGAAACATAAATCCGAGGCTTTTGAAAAATTCCAGGAATATAAGAATGAAGTAGAAAAACAAACAGGCAAAAGTATCAAGGCACTGAGATCTGATCGAGGTGGTGAATACTTGAGTGCCGAGTTCCTGGGTTACTTAAAAGAGAATGGAATTCTTTCTCAGCTTACTCCTCCATACACTCCGCAACATAACGGTGTATCGGAGAGACGGAACCGAACCCTATTGGATATGGTACGGTCCATGATGAGTAACGCTGAGTTACCGCAATCGTTCTGGGGATATGCGCTAGAATCAGCTGCATACCTTTTGAACCGAGTTCCAACTAAGACTGTGCCTACTACACCATATCAGATGTGGTGTGGGAAGAGACCCTATCTTAATCACATTAAGACATGGGGATGTCCAGCTTTTGTAAAAAAGCAGCATGCGGACAAGCTCGAGGCACGCTCAGTACAGTGCAAGTTTGTGGGATATCCAAAGAACTCCAAGGGATATTTCTTCTATTGCGAAGAGGAACAAAAGGTGTTTGTTTCTCGCCATGCCCACTTTCTAGAACACCAGTTCATAGAAAAAGAATTAAGTGGGAGCGCAATAGAACTGGAAGAAATTCCAGAACCACGAGCTATTACTGAAAGCTTAGTAGAACCAGAGGGTTCGAAAGATCAGGACATTCCCACGCCACTCCGCAGGAGTAGTAGGCAGTCTCATCCGCCCGAGAGATACTATGGTTTTCTCATTGACGGGGATAGAGAGGATTGCATCATAGATTGTGATGAGCCTACTAGCTTCCAGCAAGCCATTCAGAGCGTCGACTCGGTAAAATGGCTGGATGCAATGCGGACCAAAATGGAGTCCATGTACACCAACAAAGTATGGACGTTGGACATTGCTCCAGATGGGGTAAAACCCGTAGGATGCAAGTGGATCTTCAAAAGGAATATTGGTGTAGATGGACAGGTTGAGACCTATAAAGCTAGACTGGTAGCAAAGGGTTTTCGTCAGCGACCTGGTTTGGACTATGACGAAACCTTTTCTCCAGTAGCTATGCTGAAATCCATTCGGATCCTTCTTGCCATTGCTGTCTTCCACGATTATGAGATTTGGCAGATGGACGTAAAGACAGCTTTTCTAAATGGACATTTAGAGGAGTGTGTCTATATGGAACAGCCAGAGGGTTTCATTCAGAGTGGGAGCAGCGGAAAGGTGTGCAAGTTGCTTAAGTCCATTTATGGACTAAAGCAGGCATCGCGGAGTTGGAACATCTGTTTTGATGAGACGGTCAAGGAATTTGGCTTTATCAAAAATCCAGATGAACCATGCATCTATTGTAGATTTGTAGCGAGAACTGTAGTATTCCTCGTTTTAGACGTGGATGACATTCTCTTAATAGGAAATGACATTCCTATGCTACAATCTGTCAAGGGGTTCTTGTCACACAGGTTCTCCATGAAAGACCTGGGTGATGCCTCATACATTCTGGGTATCCGGATCTACCGTGACAGATCTAAGAGGATATTAGGGCTTTCACAGTCCAGGTACATCGACACCATACTGAAGAGATTCAGTATGGAAGATTCCAAGCGCGGTAATCTACCGGCTTGTTATGAGATCACCCTCTCCAAAGAGATGTCTCCCAAGACTGATTTGGAGAGGGATCGCATGTCTATCATACCCTACGCTTCTGCGGTAGGCTCTATAATGTACGCGATGTTGTGTACCAGACCGGATGTGGCTTATGCACTGAGTGTGGTAAGCAGGTATCAGTCAAACCCTAAGGAGAAACATTGGATAGCAGTAAAGAACATTCTCAAGTACCTGAGAAGGACTAAGGAGATGTTCTTGGTGTATGGCGGAAAAGACCTCCAGATTGAGGACTTTGCTGACTCCAGCTTCCAGAGTGACAAGGATGATTCCAAGTCCATGTCGGGTTTTGTCTTTACCCTCAATGGAGGGGCGGTGTGTTGGAAGAGCTCCAAACAGGAAACCGTTGCTGACTCGACTATGGAAGCGGAATACATCGCTGCATCTGATGCCGCAAAAGAAGCTGTCTGGATGAGGAAGTTCTTGAGAGAACTTCAGGTGGTTCCGTCCATTGTTGACCCAATACCTCTGTATTGCGACAACAACGGGGCTATAGCTTTAGCGAAGGAACCCAGATCCCATCAGAAATCCTGACACATCTTGAGGCGGTATCACCTGATCAGGGAGATCGTGGATCGCCAGGAGATCGAGGTTCGGAGGGTTGCTTCAGAAGATAACACAGCAGATCCATTCACCAAGGCCTTGCCCCAGACTCAGTTCAAGCGGCTGATCGAGATGATAGGTCTTCGATACGCCAGTACATGGCCTTAGTGCAAGTGGGAGATTGTTAGTGTATATGCCCTAGAGGCCATTACTGCATCATACTAGCTTGTATATTACTTGATGGAAGCTTGGGATATTCACAGTTGTATATACAATCTTGCTCGAAATGGTAGTATGATACTTGGTTTGTCTCTGCTTTAATATGTGCATGTGTTTCTTTTAGCATATCGCTGATATACATATAAGTAGCTCCCTTAGGATCTTTGCTTGATTACCAGCGTTGTGATGGCGCTCACACTCGTGGGAGCTGGGTGATCTATAAGCACATCCTTATATAGGTCCCTAGTCGTTGGACTATCGAGACAGGGCATCGATACTCTGGAGTAGACTAGCGTATGCGCTTCTCATCCCAGTGTGGGAGACGGTCTGTCCCACAGCCGTCAGTACGTCGTACTTGAGATAGTATGCGGGTGCTCGTTAGGTTACGAGTACACTGGACAGGACTCGTCGGGAACTGTTGGTTGGTATTATACCTATCGTCAGTTATTAGTTCCCAGGTGACATGAGTACAGCTTAGTCCGCTGACTTGATACTGTCATTTCGCCTCGAGTGTGTTCCCACTGCACTTTGATTACTACCCTACCACGGCTCAAAGGAGTCGTGCAAACAGGTAGTTTTTGGGTGCAGTCCGAAGCACTTGGAGGCAGTGACGGTTAGACAGGATTCGTCTCTCCCGGTATTGGGGGTTGACATCGCGCTGTGTCCAGGAGAGCCATTACACGAGTAGTCCCTGGCCAGGGCAAGCGAGATATACTGGTAGGTTTCCAGTGTTATCTCAGGGTGTTCTGGGCTACACTCCGACACGACTTGTACCGCTATTAGGGGACTGACGTTCACCGCCCCCTAGGCCTGCCATGCGATGTATCAGACGAACAGACCGGACTGTACGGAGACTGTCATATACAGGCTCAGTAGGAGTTCAGATGGGGTTACCTCGTCAGTCTTCTTATCGACATCTACCTGGGGACCGTTACGTACAGCTAGTGCCGTTTGCGGTCTGTGGTTAAACCACTGCCAGCGTAGTGTCGAGTCTTTAGAGTCCCACACAGAGAGCTATTCGCCTTTAGGCAAAATGAGTAGAGGTCGCATAGTTTTGCGACAGGGTTCGTTCACATCCGTGCACTTGTGCACATTCGCTGTCCGGACAGCTTATACTAGCGGGCTTTGGTTTAAGCCGGATCCTAGTATATCATTTGGGATTGGTTTTATCTCTTTGTATTCGTGTTCCTCGGATCACGAATACGGGTGCGTATGCACAGTTGCTTGAGACAGAGGGAGAGGACTTTGATTAGGGTTAATGACTATTGTCATTTTATTAACCCTAATGCTTATGTGTGTATTATGGCTAATTGATATTAGTTTAAATAATTGTGCATGGTTATGGTTGTTGACCATTTGACCTCCTTGACTTGTTGACCTAGGTTGACACTTTGACCATCATCATTTCATTTGGAAGATGCTCTTTGATCCTTGCAAATTGCATTAAAAATGAAATGATAATGGTCATGTCTTGATTAACCATGACAATTATCTAGCTAATTATCTAATTACAATAATTCACACATATATGTGAGAATGCTTCATATTTTCTCTCATTCTATTTTTTCCTTTCTCTCTCTTGTTCTTCCTCTCCCTCAAGCTCTCCCCTCTCATGTGTTGAAAAACACTTGAGCTTGAGAAAAACCTCTTCTTGATAATCTCTACTCTCATCTAGGGTTCAAGGATTAGCACTTCTTGCACCCTAGTTACTTCTAGCTTGGAGTTGAAGCCAAAGGTTGAGGCTTTCGGGTGGATCTTTCTTCGACGTGAGAAGACGACAAAGGTGACCTCTTTCCACTAATCCAAGGAGCAAGGAGAGAAGGACATAAAGCCCTAGGTATAACCCTTCCAACACTTAGCTAGTTTCTAGTTAGCTTTAGCTTGTTTTTGTTTAGCAAAGATCCTTCTTTGTCTAGTCCATGTTGCCTAAGTTGATAAAAATTTGATTTTTATTCCGTTTTCTGCCTCCCCGCAAGTACCGGGGTGGGCAACATGGACTTACATATTGAATCTAGAATATCTCCATCAGACCCTGTATTATGACTTAGAACGAGATGTGATTGTATGTATATTATCTTGACAGATGAGATCGTTTAGTTATATCAAATGATAGTTCATTTACTTATGTCTGAGATTCTTATTGATGTCGTATATAATTGTATAATGATTTCCGCTGTTGACATTGTTGATCCCAACCAGGGATACAATCAAAGTACACACTTTATAAACTGTTTTTTTTATAGAGTGTTACTGTTAAATACTTTAAACTGTGATGCTTACTTAAAATTAAATTTTTCTAAAATTCCGCGAAAAGGGTTTTGATCTTGGTGTTTGGCTTACTCGGGTTATGTAGATATCTTTAGATATTATACAATCTAAGTGCCGGTCACATCCAAACTTTGGGTCATGACATGTACGACGGCAGCTATAAATAGAGGTGGGGTCCCCATCAAGGCCCATACCTCTACAAATTTTCCTCGTCCTGAGTCTAGTTAGCTCGACACTCTCCTTTTTAGGTCGGATCTGTGCGTTTCCCTTCCGAGGACCCATCCTCTTAATCAGGTTAGATATCTTCTTCTGAAGAGTTTGTAAAAATAGACCGGGTATAGTCTAGGGAGCCCCCTGTAGATTCTTCTTCTTCTTCCTCTGCTTCTTCTGCTTCTTCTTCCACTGAGTCGGAGTCTTCCCGGAAAGTTAGGGTCAGATCTTCTTCTCGGGGTCGTGAGATGGGGGCGATCACCAGAGAGGATGTCGCGGATACACCTGGCGTGTCATCCACGGTGAGGTACGAGGATGAGCTTGCCACCATTCGGACTCGTTTCCATATCCCTCCCGGCTATACTCTATGTTTGGCCGAGGAATGAGAGAGGGCAGATCAGGTACGAGGTAAAGAGATTACCTTGTACCTGGAAGCCTTTTGGGCCGGAATGCGCCTGCCTTTCTCTCCCGAGATTGTTAGAGCGCTAAATTACTTTAGGCTAGCCCCGAGCCAGCTAGTGCCGAACTCCTGCAGGATTCTCCTTGGGTTCTTGGTCCGTTTGAAGTTGCAGATGATCCCTTTCAGTCTGTCCACCCTTGCCTCCTCTCTCATTTACAGAGGTCACCCCGACACTCACGCGGGCGACCCGAGGTGGGTTTACATCTTCTTTAGGAAACAACGGGGGAGTGCAGCCGGGTCGGGAGTCGTCGTCTTGCCTTCTTCCATCCACGATTGGAAGAAGAAGTTTTTCTTTGTTGGGCCGCCAGAGGGTGAGGACTGGCCCGTGCCTACCTAGTGGTCAAGGTATAGGTGCTGGCGGGGAAGTCAGTCCAATGATCCCGACGCGGTGAAAGTGGCGGAGTGGGAGCCCATTCCCCGGGCCGACGTGCTACTTTCTGAGCGGGCCCTTAGTTGGGACGGGCTCAGCCCCGCCCAGTTCGTCGGTAAGTTAGGAGCTTGCAGGCGATCTGTTAGACTTGTGTTTATTTTCATTTCTACTTGTGTTGTTGACTCCATTGTATCTTGTCTTGTGCAGAACCCATGGACTTGAGCTAACTTCGAGCGGCCATGCCCAAGCCGAAGAAGGGATCGAAGGATGGAGGCGCCAGCTCTTCTCGTCTGACGTTGGTCCCGGCTCGCCCGGCAGCCGTCCCACCCCAGTGTTCGAGTGCGGGCCGTGCCCCGGAACCCAGCCAGGCGCCGAGCCAAAAGCGGGTTCGGGAGCAAGAAGCCAAGGCTTCGGAGATGGAGACCGGCTCCCCGGCGTCGTCTCTCAAGCGGTTCCCCCGGACAGTTCCGCGGACCCCGGCCTCCCCGATCTTGGTGGATGAGGGGAACCTCCGCTTTGAGGTGCCTTCGGGGCTCTCCGTTGCTGACAGCTTGCTGGCGGACATGGAGAGGTCGGCCGAAGGCAGGGTTCCTCGGGGGACCCTAAGGGTGTAGATGGCGGCGATCGCCTAAGAGGCCGTGCAGATTAGTGCTCGCATCTTACTTGATCTAACTCTCCGCGTCTTACCATTCGTGAGATTTGGTGCCTCCCTTTTTTTTCTGACCCCCTCTAATTTCATCAGGTCCTCCAGCATGTCGCCCTCGTTGTCCAGATGGAAGATGAGGAAATTGCCCCGGGATGCGAGCCGCGGGCGAGCTCTCCTTGCTGGAGGAAAGCTTAAAGTTGGAGCTGGAGGCGGCGATGGCGAGGATCGCCGTCCTGGAGGGCGAGGCGGCGGCCGGGAAGCAGGAGGTTGCCAGGTACCGCGAGGCTACCCGGGCCGCCGAGGCCAAGGTTCAGGACTCCAAGGTGCTCATCGGCACCCTGAAGAAGTCGGCGAGCACCCTCCGTAAGGAGCTGGAGGCGGCGGTAGAGGGGATGAAACAAGCTGATCTCATAGCAGCGAAGGCGGTGGAGAACTACAAGAAGTCGGAATATTTTTACACCGATCTAGCCGCGGCCACTACCCTCATCTGGCACGAGGCCCTCGACGCCGTCAAGGCTCGGATGCCGGAGTTCGCTGACGCAGAACTCCGAGCTGAATATCCTCGCGGGGATGACGAGCAGGGGGATGATCAGTCGAAAATAATGTATTTTTAACACGTCAATTTCCCTATCTTTTGCATTCATCTAGAGGTGTTCGGTTTGCATATTACACATATTAGCAAAACATCCCTAAAATACCAGATTACATGTGTTATACTCTAAAACCGGCATTTTTAGAGAAATTGACTGTTTATCATGGCATCACATCATTCTTGTGTAGCGCAACACTTGTTTCGAAGTCTGTGCAGGAAATTACAGAAACCGAGCCAAAATTGTGAAAATAATGCTGATAAAATACGCCAACTCAAAAGCTAGAGATCTGGCAGTGATCAAGGACTAATTACAAGATTCAGCACATCAGAGAATATTCCTGAAGTCAAAAGGAAGTAGCACTAGAAAGATGAGAGCCTAAACTCCTCACGTGACCGCGGATCCGCGGCCAAAGGAGGCACGTGCCGTGGATCCACGGCCATAATATGATGACGTCAGCAAATCTTGGCTCCAATATTCTTCTCTCTGTGCCTACATCTCAGAAAACTATAGCAATTTCTACAGAACTCCAGAAGCTTCTTCCAGATCAGCAAGGATCATTAAGCAAGCTAATCATGATTAAGCTCCAAGCTTCCAAAGCAAGCCAACTAACAACCTAGTTCTAGAAGCATCCCTCCAACTACCTAGTTCTAGAAGCCTCTCCCTATAACAAACTTTTGGAGGGAAATTCAAATTTTTGAATCCTAGATCTAGGGTTGTGAAGCCTATAAAAGGGAGCCTACATCTAGGGTAAATAGTTAATCTCTAATCTTCATCTCCCCCAAATTCAATAAAAGTTGAATGACACAACTTGTAAACCCTAACCCTAATTCCAATCCAAGATCAAGAATTCCGAGTTCAATCAAACCAAGAAGCCTAGATCCTTTTGGAGCGAAGCCGATCTTCATCCGAGCAAGTGGTCTAAGCCGATCAGCGACTCAAGGAGCCGAGCGACGCCAAATTCAACGATCAAAGTTCCTTCCTCTTGTAGTTCTTGAGAGTTGTAACTAATTGTTGATATAATAAAGGTGACAATTCTTTTATCTTGCTTATCCTTTGAATTCAAGCATTATGATTCAATCTAGATTCTTGAATGTTTGCTTTGTGATAATGTTTGAGTAAAACTCCGCTCGTAAAGGAGTCGAGACGATCGATAGAATGATGATGATTTAGATCCTTTTACAATTCTTAAATCCTATAACGTTTGTAAATTCTTGTAAATCGAATGATCGATGACCTAGTTTCGAGACGATGCTTTCTTGATTGTGTTCGCTCGAAACTAGAGATCAACGATCGATCATTTGATTTACTTGAAGCTAGAGTGTGAATGGGATTCATCGAAAGCACAAAGGATAAGATGAGGAAACCCTAGCTTCTTTGCAAGATCCTTAACCTCGATAAATCATCATCGATCTAGTATCAATTCGTTAATGGATAAGAATATGTAATCATTAGATCTCATCACATCTATAGATCTGATCTACTCCGACGAGCCACACTTCGAATCTTGATTGTTGGTTTGGAAATCATCACATCTCAATTCTTGATTTTATTGTTTTCTTGATTTAGACCTAGATTTTCTAATTCTTGAAATTCAATTTTACAAATCATGAATTGTTTGTTTTTTTTTCTTTAAAGTTTCAACTCATCTAAATCGAAACACGAACGATTACACTTTCCCTATGGACGATCCGCACTTACTAACGCGCTACATTCGACACCGTTATTGATTGCGGTCAAAATAATTTTTGGTTGTGATTTCTTTACAATTTTCATATTACACAATCCGAAATCGTATCAATCAGGGGACGACCCCGGGGGCGAGGTCGGGGAAGAGACTCTCGGCGAGGGCGACGCCGAGGCTCCTGTGATGGGCGCTGATCCTCCAGACGCAGCCCGAGCTGTGGTAGATATTGAGCTTCTCGTGGTTCTGCCTGGCCCTGAGGCTTGAAGCCCCTCATCTTCCTGTTTCTTTTCTTTTGTTGGATTAGGAATTTTGTAGGCCTCCGGGCATTTTTTAAGGATGGGGAGCCCACAATACCCTTGTAAAGACTTTTGGCTTTGTGAATAAAAACTTTTTGCAGTAGTATTTTGCGCGCGTATTTTCCTTTGTCGGTAAACATTTATATTTGCACAGTTCAGCCTTCACGGCGGGTCGGTTCTTCGTCTGGCGATCGCATATCGAGTTGAATTCGACTATTTGTCAAGTATGCAAAGACCGGTGAAGGGTCGGTATCTCCATAGCCCCGAAGTCGAGGTTGGGATCGCTTAGACGTGGATGGCCTCATGGCTAGGGCTTGGACTATGGCGTTGGCAGTCAGTAACACCAGCTACGGATGGCCGAGCATGGTAGATGCTCGGTTGCCTCTAGGCGAGGGCTTAGGTATCTGGCTTCGTGGGGGTAGTGAACGACGTCCATCATAACCGAGCATGGTAGCTGCTCGGTTACCTCTTGGTGAGGGCTTCGATCCTTAGCGCTGGAAGGGTAGTAAGAGGTGACTAAGGATGGACCGAGCAGTGAAGCTGCTCAGTGGCCTCTTGGCGAGGGCTTTGATCCCTGGTGTTGTGGGGTAGGAAATTACCAGCCAGGGATAACCGAGCAAGGGCGGGCCCGGTTGCCTCTTGGCAAGGGCTTTTGATCCCGGCGTCGCGGGGTAGGGAACTACCAGCCAGGGATAGTCGAGCAGGGTAGCCGCTCGGCTGCCTCTTGGTGAGGGCTTCGATCCCTGGCGTCGTGGGGTAGGGAGCTACCAGCCAGGGATAACCGAGCAAAGGCGGGCCCGGTTGCCTTTTGATGAGGGCTTTTTGATCCTTAGCGCGGGAGGGCCTGTAAGAGGCCTACTAAGGATGGGCCGAGAAGGGTTACTGTCCGGTGCCTCTTGGCGAGAGCTCTGATCCTTAAGGACGGGCCGAGCAGGGTTACTGCCCGGTGCCTCTTGGCAGGGCTTTGATCCCTGGCGTTTTGGGGTAGAGAGCTACCACCCGGGATAACCGAGCAATGGCGGGCCCGGTTGCCTCTTGTGAGGGCTTTTGATCCTTAGCGCGGGAGGGGTTGTAAGAGGCCTACTAAGGATGGGCCGAATAGGGTTACTGCCCGGTGCCTCTTGGCGAGGGCTTTGATCCTTAAGGACGGGCCGAGCAGGGTTACTGCCCGGTGCCTTTTTGTGAGGGCTTTTGATCCCTGACGTCGTGGGGTAGGGAAATACCAGTCAGGGATAGCCGAGCAGGGTGGCCGCTCGGCTGCCTCTTGATGAGGGCTTCGATCCCTGGCGTTGTGGGGTAGAGAGCTACCCACCGGGGATAGCCAAGCATGGTAGCCGCTCGGCTGCCTCTTGATGAGGGCTTCGATCTTTAGCGTGGGAAGGGCCGTAAGAGGCCTGCTAAGGACGGTCCGAGCAGTGAAGCTGCTCGGTTGCCTCTTGGCGAGGGCTTTGATCCCTGGCGCTGTGTGGCAGTGAACTACCAGCTAGGGATAGCCGAGCAGGGTAGCCACTCGGCTCCCTCTTGGTGAGGGCTTCGATTCTTGGCGTTGTGTGGCAGTGAAATACTAGCCGGGGATAGCCGAGCAGGGTAGCCGCTCAGCTGCCTCTTGATGAGGGCTTCGATCCCTGGCGTTGCGGGTATGGAGTTACCAGCCAGGGATGACCGAGCAGGGTAGCCGCTCGGTCACCTTTTGATGAGGGATTTGATCCCTGGCGTTGCGGGTAAGGAGTTACCAGCCAGGGATGACCGAGCAGGGCAGTTGCTCGGCCACCTCCTCATGAGGGCTTGGATCCCTGGCGTTGAGGGTAAGGAGTTACCAGCCAGGGATGACCGAGCAGGGTAGCCGCTCGGTCGCCTCTTGATGAGGGCTTTGATCCCTGGCATTGCAGGTAATGAGTTACCAGCCAGGGATGACCGATCAGGGTAGCCGCTCGGCCGCCTCTTGATGAGGGCTTTGGTCCCTGGCATTGCGGGTAATGAGTTACCAGCCAGGGATGACCGAGCAGGGTAACCGCTCGGTCATGTCTTGATGAGGGCTTTGATCCCTGGCGTTGCGGGTAAGGGGTTACCAGGCAGAGATGACCGAGCAGGGTAGCCGCTCGGTCGCCTCTTGATGAGGGCTTTGATCCCTGGCGTTGCCGGTAATGAGTTACCAGCCAGGGATGACCGAGCAGGGTAGCTGCTCGGTCGTTTATTGATGAGGGCTTTGATCCCTGGCTTTGCGGGTAAGGGGTTACCAGCCAGGGATGACCGAGAAGGGTAACCGCTCGGTCGTATCTTGATGAGGGCTTTGATCCCTGGCGTTGCGGGTAAGGGGTTACCAGCCAGGGATGACCGAGCAGGGTAGCCGCTCGGTTGCCTCTTGATGAGGGCTTCGATCCCTGGCGTTGGGGGTAAGGAGTTACCAGCCAGGGATGACCGAGCAGGGTAGCCGCTCGGTCGCCTCTTGATGAAGGCTTTGATCCCTGGCGTTGCGGGTAATGAGTTACTAGCCAGGGATGACCGAGCAGGGTAGCCGCTCGGTCGCCTCCCCATGAGGCTCTGTCTGACCTTCCCGGTGTAAGTATGGGGAATAGGGACAGTCACGGGCAACACGTGTATCGAACGCGTGTGGGAGGTGAAGCACCAGAGCCACGTCGTTTCGCTTTTCGCCAAGAAAGGCTCGAGGTTTGCCGCGTGGCGGCATAGTTGTGGGTGAAACGGGCGACTGTTGGATTCCCGAGGGCGCAGCAGGCTATAAAGCGGAGGGAGCGTTGATCACTCCTTTCTTCACACCCAAAACATAAGAATGGAGGACTTCCCTTTCACGATCCCCGACATCGTAAATTTCGAGGATGTGTACCTCTATGACCAATACTGCACCAAAGACATGGTGCAGCTAGTGATTGGCCGCATTGAGGATCATTTCGGCCGACTGCTTCCCCAGCGCTCTCCCCTGCTCCAGATATTGATGTACTCCATCTGGAGGGCGTCGCCGGGGCTCTACAACCCCTTGTCCGAACAGCCGAGGGACGAGACGGTTGGTAAGCTAAGGTCTTTGCGGCACTTCGGCCTGATCTCCGCGGGTCGGCTGGATCGCTCGGTGGTGCTCATCCTTGAGTGCTATCAATTGAGGCACCACGCCGACATTCGTGGGCGGCATCAGAGGCAAAGGGTTGAAGCGGCGAGGGTTCGGTTGGTGGAAATATGCTCGGAATACCACGAGCAGTGTTTCCTGCACCCCTTTCCCCCGCTACTGTAATTTTTATTTTTCGGTGTACGGCTGAGGAGCGTATAATACCCTTTGAATAAACAAACTCTTCTTTTTGCAACGTTTTATTGATCTCTCCTTATTATATAAACAGATAGATCATGAGAAAGTTTACATTGCCTTAGTAAAAGAAGTACAAGCTAGTAGATGTTCTTTTCATTGGCTCGATTTGAGTTCCTTAGATGTTTGTTGGCCTCCGCATACGGCATGGGGTACTGAGCCTCATAGGTATCCGACGTACCCTCTGCCGACATGACCATGATCTGGCCGATTGTTAATTCGTCGGGATGGGGACGTTGCTCCTGCTCGCGGTCAGCTTTCTGCTTGTCCCGCAAGTACGCTGCAAGGTGTCCCGAACGGATGAGCTTCTCGATGTAGTCTCGGAGCTGCTTACAGCTCTCCGTGGAGTGGCCCAGCGATCTGTGAAAACCGCAGTAGGGGCCCCGAGTACATTTTGCCGCCATATGCGAGATCGGGGGGAGCTCGAAGAACCTTTCGCCTTTGGCCTCCTCAAGCAGTACCGTCTGGAAGACGTTGAGAAGGGTGTACTCTTGAAACCTCGGAGAGTAGGGCTTTGGCCGCTCAAGTCTCTTTCTCTCTTCTCTCGCCCTTTCCTTCTCGTCAGTTTGCTCTGCCCCGGGGAGATTTGCGTTCACCTCGGACTTGAACTGGATTTCGCGCTCGGTCCAGGCCTTTACCTCGGCATGGTCTTAGGTTGCGCTAATGCAAAGGAGCCTAACCACTCCTTGTGCCTAAGACCATACCTCAGGGCTGTGATGACTGTCTCGTCCCGATATTCGGGGACCTCGAGAAGGGCATTGTAGAAGCGGGCGATGTACGCTTTGAACGTTTCTTTGTCCCCGCTCTTAATCGTGAAGAGATGGTAGACGATGTTTCCCCTAATCAGAGAGCAAAGCTCTTTTTGAAATTTCAAAATTTGAAATTTAAAATGAATCAACGCCTCATAAGAGCGTTGGCACTAAATACGCCAGCGCTAAGAGTCAAAGACTCTGATGCAGCGCTCACGTGCAAAGCACGAGAGCGCTAGCGCTAAGAGTCAAAGACTCTGATGCAGCGCTCACGTGCAAAGCACGAGAGCGCTTGCGCTAAATGCGCCAGCGCTAAGAGTCAAAGTCTCTGATGCAGCGCTCATGTGGAAAGCACGAGAGCGCTAGCGCTAAGTGCACCAGCACCAAGAGTCAAAGACTCTAATGCAGCGCTCACGTGCAAAACACGAGAGCGCCAGCGCCAAGTGCGCCAGCGCCAAGAGTCAAAGACTCTGATGCAGCGCTCACATGCAAAGCACAAGTGTGTCAGTGCCAAGTGTGCCAGCGCCAAGAGTCAAAGACTCTGATGCAGCGCTCATGTGCAAAGCACAAGAGCGCCAGCGCTGGAACTAAATGTTCCCCACCCTTGGATCAAAGATCCAACAAAAATGATTAAAATCATCAAATTACCAGAAAGAAAGTTCTGTTGAGGAAATATTCCTCAAATCTTTCCAAATAGGAAAGATTGTGCTCTGTAAATCAGAGCACCATTGGATCAACGATCCAGTGGTGATTAAAAATCACCAAGATACAGAATAAGTTCTGTATGGGAAAATATTTTCCCAATCTTGTTAAAAACAAGAAGATTGCCTTCTATAAAACAGAAGCCCTTGAATCAAAGAGCCAACGATGGGAAACATCCCCAAATCAATCAGAGAAAAGATTTCCTTAACTGATTCAACAAATCAGCCTCCACTATATAAAGGACCCAAGACTTCAAGTCTTGTACGGAGGAACCCCCCCATAAACTTCAAATTCTCAGAAAAGAAAAAGAGAAGAGCAAGCTCTGCAAAGAAGAATTTCTTCAAGGTAAATAAAACAGAGAGATCAAAGCATCTCATAAAAAAAGAAGAACTTAGTTCTTTTTCTAGATCATAGATCTACAAAGACAGAAGTCTTTCATAAGAGTAGAAGAGATTGGAGCATCTCATCATAAAAAAGGGGGGAGGGAGAAAAACTTAGTTCTCTTTAGATCACAGATCTATAAGACAAAGACAAAGTCTTTCACAAAAATAGAAGAGATCATAGCATCTCCTATTAAAATAAGAACTTAGTTCATGGATCCATGAGACAAAGTCTCTTAATTCTCCGAGCATAGAATTGATCAAGAGCGCTCTGCACTCATTGGCTGGCGCTCAGTGCTAAGCACGCACACGTGCTCCTCACGTGTGCGCTATTTCATAAGAAGCGCTTCAACATTCCAAGTCTGGCGCTCAGCGCCAAGCGTACCACATGCTCCTCACGTGTGCGCCATCTCATAAGAAGCGCCTTAGCGCTCCAAGTTTGGCGCTTAGCGCCAAGCGCACCACGTGCTCCTCACGTGTGCACCATCTCATAAGAAGCGCCTTAGCGCTCCAAGTCTGGCACTCAGCGCCAAACGCGCCACTTGCTCCTCATGCGTGCGCCAATTTCATAAGAAGCGCCTTAGCGTTCCAGGTCTGGCGCTCAGCGCCAAGCGCACCACGTGCTCCTCACGTGTGCGCTATTTCAAAAGAAGCGCTTCAGCGCTCCAAATTTGGCGCTCAGCGCCAAGCGCACCACGTGCTCCTCACGTGTGCGCTGAGGAAACACAAGTGTTCTTTAAATAAAGCCCAGCACCATAATAAAGAGTGTCCAACACTCAATAAAAAGACAAAAGGGGTGTCAGAACCCACAATTAATGCTCTGCATTATTGAACAAAAAGGGCCTGAGCCCAAACAAATGTTAATATTTTGTTCAAAAATGAATGGACTGTTAGTGACATGTATGCCCTAGAGGCCATTACTGTACATGCGATGCATATTGTAGTGGATGCTTGGACATATATATGGAGGACTTTCTTGCTCGACATGATAGTATGCTATCTGGTTGCTCTTTATCTTAACATGTACTCTGATATTCTCTATGTTACATGTTGATAAAGCCTTTAGGATGAGTACTTGACTACTAGGACTATGATGCAGATCATACTACTGGGGACAGTGTAGTCGCTAAGTACATCCTTCAAATATTCCTAGTCGCAGGTGTTTCGAGACAGGGCATCGATATACCAGAGTAGACTAGCGTATGCTTCTTGACCCATGTAGATGGGCGATGGATGATCCCATATCCATTGATGTTTGACATCAGAGATAGTATACGGGTGCTTAGTGGAGGCTGGGTACACTGGACGGACTAGCCGAGAACTCCCAGATGGTATTATACCTCACGTCAGATGGCAGTTCTCTGGTGACACTGGTACAGGTTAGTCTGTAGACCCGAGATCGTCATAGAGTCTTGTGTGATTCCCACTGTGCTTTGATTTCCATCATACCACGTCTAAGAGGGCGTGCAAAATGGTGGCTTTTGGATACAATCCCGAATCACATGGAGGCAATGAGCGATGGGAGGGGTTTCGTCTCTTCCGGTATAGGGAGTTGATGTTGCGCCGTGTTTGATTGGTTATAACTGGAAATCCCTGGCCAGGGTTGCTGAGATTTACTGGTAAGTGTTATTAGTAGTTTCTCGAACTGTTATGGACCTCATATCGACATGACTTATCGGTTACTGGGGTCTGACGTTTACCACCCCTAGACTGGATATGCGACATATCAGACGAAGAGACCGGACTGTACGAGAGTGTTACCGATTGGATTCGCAGGAGAATGTATAGGCTTGGTTGTTGATCTTCTGATTGCTCAATACATGGGTGGCTGTTACGTTTAGCTGACCGCTTGCAGTTTGTGGGTGTTTTGATATGATCATCACCTACTGCCGGCGTATTGAAGATTCTTTAGAGTCCTACACAGAGGTTTCCTGGCTCAGGCAAAACGGAGTAGGAGCACATATGTGATATGTGCGGGACCGAGAATAATACGTGTATGCTATACCGTATTAGATTCTCACGATATGTGATATCGGCCGGGTATATGTGATATAGCCGGGTCATCGGATCAAGTATGATTCAATGAACTGATACAGATTATATTAGTCCGTTATTTGTGAAATAGTCGGATTATCAGATCAAGTGTTGATTTGATAATTTAATGTATAATTATATATTTGATATATTACATTACATTAACTAATATAAGCTCACTTAAAGATTCTTTTTTCACATGGATAATACATTGATATATATGCGATATATGTTAATTGTATTATTTTCTTTTGTTACAAAATATATTGTATATGTGATATATAATATTGTAACAAGTTAGGGTTACAATTGCAACTTGCTTTGTGGAGTTTAAACAAGTTAGGGTTTGGATTTGGGTTAGCTTTTGCATGAAGCTTCATGAAGCTTTCTTTTGTCTTTAGCTTAGATATTTTGTGTTGATATTTATTAACCCAACCCAAACCTTAGCCTCTAGTTTATTCTCTACAAAGGTTAACTTTATCATTCTTTAACCCATGGTTGCAATTCTAACCTCACACAATAATTCATTATTCATCACAAAATAAATTCTTCTTCTTCTTCCTCTTGAAAAAAAAAGCTTTCTAGTTTTTTGTGATGTGATGAAATAAAGTGAGAAATTGAAAACAAAAGAGAGCAAAATATCTACTTCATCATCCTCTTCTATTCTAGCCGCTTAGATTAAGGTGTTTGCTTTGCTAATACTTGATTAGTGAAGCAAGAGATTGGGTTTGAGATTCTTCAAGGTAGATCATCTTAGTAGTTGAAGATTGGAAGCAAGCTTGCATCTTTCTCTTCATGGAGCCTCTCTAGAATCCGGGTACTTGATGATCGTAGCGAAGGGACCTCAACACGGAGCTTATGAAGCTAAGGAACGGACTACAAAAGTTGTAATCCCGAACTCTTAGAAGTAAAGTTGTTTACTTGTTATGTTTACCCTAATTCTCTAGTTAAGATCTTGGTTAGGGTTACATAGCACCCCAAATTTTTATAAAATGGCATGTGTGATGCCTTGCTAAACATTGTTGTCATGCTATATAACCCTACAGTGGTATCAGAGCTAAGCTAGAGCATTAGGCTTTGTCTAGACGAAGTTTAAAGTCCGATCGAACTCCGAAACCCCGAAAAATCCCACTTTCTGGAATTTTTTTCAAAAGTTGAAAATTTTCATATTAAAAATACTCAGAAAATCATGCAGGGAATTCTAAGGATTACTGTGAAGTACGAAACTATAACTCGCTCAAGTGACTGCGGAACCGCGACCAAACCATGCGTTTGGCGGCGGTTCCGCGGCCAACTTTAGGAGTTAGGGGCTAATACTTCAGGGCTTTATTCTTGGGTACTTTTTCATGCTTTTGGGAATTTTTAATTCTACTCAAGTGTTGAGCTTTCTGGGAAATATTGGGAACTCGTTGATTCGATCGGAAAGTTTAACTTCGTTTAAGTTTTTCCGGGTAATTTAGAACGTGTTAAAATGTTCGAACGGACATCAATAACTCACTTTTTCCCCTGTCGGAAAACTTTCAAGTGTTGGATTTTTCCTGAGTTTAAAACTTTCAGAAAATCATGCAAGCGAATTTGTGGACCCTCTAGAAGAACGTAACCTTAACTCGATTATGTGACCGTCAAAACCGCCACTGAACTATATGGTTTGTGGTAGTTTAGCGTTGCCACATGTGAGGCGTTGGTTTGACCCTTCTACGGCTGGTTCATAGCGGCTGTGATATGTTCTGGGACTTTTTGAACTCCGCTCAAGTGTTGAGCTATTTGGGAAATCCTGGGTATTTGTTTATTCGATCAGAAAGTTTAACATTGTCTATTTATCTGGAATGTGATACAATATATGGAATTCATATAGTTAGGCATGAAATGCGAAGTATGTGATATTTCGGATTTAAGATGTCTAAAATGATTGTGGATTCCAAATGTTGTAGTTTTTCACTTTCTTTTCTGCGACCGTAAGTGTAATATGTGGTGTATCATCGGTTTCGGTGCTATATGTCAACGAAAACTGGGATACGCATATTTACTTACGTTGATGATATGTGATGTTATGTGTTGCTGTGATATGTTATATTGGATCGTCGTGTTTTGAATAGCCGGGGTTTTATGTGAGATGGTTTTTTTTCATTTTCATTCATGTAAAATTCAATTGTATATAATATTCTTTTATTGGGGCACTTCCGGGTTGAGGATGATGTCACCATTGTATAATATTTACTTTTCCGCATTAGGATAGACCCAAGACGGGGATCTCAAGTAACCGGGTTCTAGGGTCTAGTGGGAGACCATCTCGAGGAGTCGAGACCGGGTCTCCTAACTCTAGAATTGATAGGGTTGCTTACCGCTCTCATAGGGGTCTAGGGATATGGGTTTGGCTATTCATCGCGACCGTGGAATCCGTGTTTTATACCGGCTTAACTTAAAACACGGAATTCCTAGAATATCCAACATTTCATATGTGTTTCTTCTGCTGCAATGTTCTATGATGAGATCATATTACTACCTGAGATGAATGTTTATATTATATATATGAGATATATGTTATATTGCTGATTTCGTTTCAAATGTGATGCTTGTGAATCATAATAAAATAGGACTTCATTAATGAGATTAATGAAATAAAAGAAACCTAAAGATGTTGTAGAAACTTGTTTAAAAACTGGTAGCTCTAGTTCTTGCTTTGCATAGCGGTATTCCTTGTAGAATATCCATCACCTTATTGGATAAGGAAAGAGCCGAGATCCCTTCACCGGGAGTGACCTCTTTAGTGAAAACTAGCAGATGCTACAAACACAGTTTGTTTTTTGATTGCTTTTATAGTTTTTGCTTTGCATAGTGGTATTTATGAAATATCCTGCACCTTATTCGATAAGGAAAGGCCGACGATCCCTTCACCGTGAGTGATCTCTTTAGCAAAACTAGAAAATCCTAAAAAAACATTCCATTTAAAATCACTCGATTCTACGACGATATCAAGTTCATTACGCAAAGGGTTTTCTGAAAAACCTGTCGTGGCCCTCCGTCATTTCAGATAAGCACTTCATAGTATTCGTGCTGCGTTTGTTTACCTTATCAAGGCGTAGTGTGCGGTAGCTATTTATGCTTATCTGCAAAAGCATATAATGTGATTGAGTTAGGGTAGTCGTGCGACTTTGTTGACCTTAGCCAAGGGTCGTGCGGGTGGGTTTAATTCAATCAGGAAATGACGGGTTGAACTTGGCTAGCACTTATGATTTGTTGACCTTAGCCAAGGTCATAAGTTGCTAGGGGCAAAATATTATTGGGAATTTCAAGTGTTGAAATTTGCAATGAGATTGCATACCTTCTATGAGATAGTTGGATCTCGATACCCATTGCGAGTAAGAGTTACTCCTGGGAGAGTTTTACACATTACAATTAGCCGATCAAGTAGGTGTCTAGAAAGGTGTCAACAGGGTTACGCCCCTGGGAAAACGAGGTTTATTTTAATTAGGTCCGTGCGAAAGCACAGGGAACCTCCCTCAAACTACCGGCACTGGCCTGGCTGAAAGATTGGCGAACTTGTAGCGTGTAATTAATCCCGGCTAGTTTTTCCTTTTAGGGTTTGAAGAAAGATTTGACTAAAACAGTAGGAGCCATCCTGATTAGATATATTAATAACCAAATCTAATCTTGCAAAAGCGCACGCAGAGTGTTTTCTTCTCTCTCTCTCCTGGTTGCGACTATGTCACGCCTTAATCAAGATAAAAAATACAGATGTATTGACCGAACCCGCTTGTTATACTGTGTTAGGGGACGTTGGTCCCGCTCCTACTTATAATTGTTATAAGACCGAGCAGGAAATAGGGGATTACCAGGATTCCCGTGCCGCCCAAACGAAGAAAGTGCATGCTGATGCATTTTCTTCGGGTATGTTCATTACCGAGAACTGTTTTTCAGTATCCTTTACGTCCTGGGTCTGAGATAGTGGATCAGGATCCCGCAAATGGAATCTGTTACATGGGCTACAGATAGGTAGAGAACTAAGAAAGGGTGATATGTTTTAAAAGTTAAAAATGGTGCAAGTGTTGCAGCCAAGTCTGTTGGCAGTTATCACCCTGTATTAACAAATACATTGATTCTGAACGAATGCCGAACCTGATATACAACATCATATCAGTATCTTTATTTAATAAAGAAGGATATAATTTTGTATTGTTGGATAATGTTTTGAACATTTCCTATATCAAGAGTTGATCAGTTCAGGCATGTTATCTAAAAACATAGACGTTCTAAATCAAACCACAGTTCTTAATGTACAGAACACACACAAGAAGAAGAGTTCAGAAATGAAGGAATCCTTCTCGGGGTTTTGTAGACTAGGTCATATCAATGTGACCCGATTAGCTAAGTTACATTTAGATGCATATTTAAATTAGTTTGAATTTACATCTTGTGAAACTTGCCAGTCATGTCACAAAGATAAGATGACCATAGCTCTGTTTATTGGAAACAGAGAAAGAGTTAATGAACTCTTGGGATTGATACATAATAATGTATGAGGTCCCTTGTCTACACATGCCAGGACTGGTTCTTTGTACTTCAGAAGTAGAGAACCAAAACGGGTATAAGTATTATGTCCTTTGATATGATCAGGGAGGAGAATACTTGAGCACGGAAATCCTGGACTATTCTAAAGGAGAATGAGATTCTTTCTCAGCATTACTCCTCCGAATACACCACAATACGTTGATATATCGGGGCGGAGCAATTGCATCCTATGTGATATGGTGTGCTCTATGATGAGTATTACTGAGTTGCCTATTTCCTTTTGGGAGTTATGCACTTGTGAAGCTGCATACCTATTGAATAGGGTTCAAATCAAATCTAGTGCCTACCACTTCATATATGATATGGTATGGGAAGAGCCCATATCATAATGATGTTAAGATTTGGGGTTGTCCGGCCTATGTCAAAAGCAAAATCCGGACAAACTCGAGGCAAGGTCAGTTCTGTGGAAGTTTGTTGGATATCCCAAGCATTCGCAAGGGAATATCTTCTACCAAACCGAGGAACAAAATGTGTTTTGTTTCTCAGCATGCCACCTTTTGGAATGGGAATTTCTTGTGAAGAAATTAATGGTCATGAGGTAGAACTGGAAAAGGTTCCAGCTATACAAACTGCAGCTGATGATTTGGTAAACCCGAAGGGTTCAATAGTTTCTAACGAATCTCAGCCTCTCCGCCGATCTAGTAGGGTTCCTCATCCACCTGAGAGATACTTCGGTTTCTCTAAGACAGTGGGAGCAAGGATTGCATCATGAGATGATGACCCAACTTGTTTCGAGCAGGCCATCAAGAGTGTGGACTCTGTAAGAATGGTTGGATGCTTAGCGATCTGAGATGGAATCCATATACACCAACAAAGTATGGACTTTGGTTGCTTTATCTGAAGGGATAAATCCCCATCAGAAGCAAGTATATCTTGAGAAGATTACTTGGTGTACATGGAAAAGTTAAGACTTTCAAAGCTATGCTTAAGTCCATCCTGATCCTACTTGCCATTGCTACATACCATAACTACGATATCTGGCGGTTGGGTGTCATGACTGCTTTTCTAAATAGTGATTTAGAAGAGAGCATCTATAAGTACACAGCCAGAGGGCTTCGTAGACAGTGGGAGCAGCGGAAACGTGTGCAAGTTGCTTTATGGGATAAAGCAGGCATCGCGGAGATGGAACGTCTGTTTTGATGTAGTAGTCAATGATTTTGACTTCATCAAAATGGTAGATGAACCTTATATATACAAAAAGGTAGTAGAGAGTATGGTGGTGATCCTCGTATTGTACGTGGATGACATACTCTTGATAGGAAAGGAGTTTCCTATGCTACATTCGGTCAATCTCCTCTTATCACAAGGATTCTCTATATAGGATCAAGGTGATACCTCGTAAATCCTGGTTTTGGATCTATGAGATAGATCTAATTGGATGTTAGGGTTCTCACTATATGTAGTGAGATGGTATCAATCGATCCTAGGGAGAATCACTGGAAAGCTTCCAAGGTGGTAAGGTAGACTGAATGTCAGTCACAGGCATTGTCTTTACCCTCAGTATAGGGATGGTATGTTGGAAGAGTTCCATGCTAGATACCATGACATACTAGATGATAAAGGCAGGATAAATCAATACCAAGGATGCTACCAAAGAAATAGTCTGGATGTACACTAGTTCATGAGATGAACTTCGTTCCTACCATTGTGTGACAATGGAGTTTTGGCTTTTGCCAAGGAAACCCCGTCCCATCTGTGATCCAGACATATTCTAAGGCAGTATCACCTGATCATGGAGATGGTTGATCTCCAGGGAGATCGAGATTAGGAGAGTAGACACAGAGGACAACAGCGCGGATCCACTCACAAAGGCCTATTTCCCAGTAAAGACTATTATGGGATGTTTGAGTATGAGATACTTCAACCACAGCTGATTGTTGGGTATGAGAGACTACAACAGATGGCCCTAGTGCAAGTGGGAGATTGCTAGTGATATGTATGCCCTAGAGGCCATTACTGTACATGCGATGTATATTGTAGTGGATGCTTGGACATATATATGGAGGACTTTCTTGCTCGACATGATAGTATGCTATCTGGTTGCTCTTTATCTTAGCATGTACTCTGATAGTCTCTATGTTACATGTTGATAAAGCCCTTAGGATGAGTACTTGACTACCGGGACTATGATGCAGATCATACTAGTGGGGACAGTGTAGTCGCTAAGTACATCCTTCAAATGTTCCTAGTCGCAGGTGTTTCGAGACAGGGCATCGATATACCAGAGTAGACTAGCGTATGCTTCTTGACCCATGTAGATGGGCGATAGATGATCCCATATCCATTGATGTTTGACATCAGATATAGTATACGGGTGCTCAGTGGAGACTGGGTACAATGGACGGACTCGCCGAGAACTCCCAGATGGTATTATACATCACGTCAGATGGCAGTTCTCTAGTGACACTGGTACAGGTTAGTCTGTAGACCCGAGATTGTCATAGAGTCTTGTGTGATTCCTACTGTGCTTTGATTTCCATCATACCACGTCCAAGAGGGCATGCAAAACGGTGGCTTTTGGGTACAGTCCCGAATCACATGGAGGCAATGAGCGATAGGAGGGGTTTCGTCTCTCCCGGTATAGGGAGTTAATGTTGCGCTATATTCGATTGGCTATAACTGGAAATCCCTGGCCAGGGTTGCTGAGATTTACTGGTAAGTGCTATTAGTAGTTTCTCAAATTGTTATGGACCTCATATCGACACGACTTATCGGTTACGGGGGTCTGACGTTTACCACCTCTAGACTGGATATGCGACATATCAGACGAAGAGACCGGACTGTACGAGAGTGTTACTGATTGGATTCGCAGAAGAATGTACAGGCTTGCTTGTTGATCTTCTGATTACTCAATACATGGGTGGCTGTCACGTTTAGCTGACCACTTGCAGCTTGTGGGTGTTTTGATATGATCATCACTTACTGCCGGCGTATTGACGATTCTTTAGATTTCTACACAGAGGTTTCCTGGCTCAGGCAAAACGGAGTAGGAGCACATATGTGATATGTGCGGGACTGATAATAATGCGTGTATGCGATACCATATTAGATTCTTGCGATATGTGATATCGGCCGAGTATATGTGATATAGCCGGGTCATCGGATCAAGTGTTGATTCAATGAACTGATACAGATTATATTAGTCGGTTATTTGTGAAATAGCCGGATTATCAGATCAAGTGTTGATTTGATAATTTAATGTATAATTATATATTTGATATATTACATTACATTAACTAATATAAGCTCACTTAAAGATTCTTTTTCTCACATGGATAATACATTGATATATATGCGATATATGTTAGTTGTATTATTTTCTTTTGTTACAAAATATATTGTATATGTAATATATAATATTGTAACAAGTTAGGGTTACAATTGCAACATGATTTGTGGAGTTTAAACAAGTTAGGGTTTGGATTTGGGTTAGCTTTTTCATGAAGCTTCATGAAGCTTTCTTTTGTCTTTAGCTTAGATATTTTGTGTTGATATTTATTAACCCAACCCTGTAAGTCTACGCTAGCGCCCCGGCCGTCTACAGACGCCAAATTCGGAACAAAAAACTTTTAACTGGCGCTATCGTATACTTTAACCCGGATCTGCCATTATTGCTAAACTAACAAACTGTAAAGAGTGTAGAAAGGTTATACCGAACGATCCGAGTCCTTCGTTCTTTAACCATCATCCCACGCTCCGTTGCGGCTGATCCGATCTCGTCGATCTCCGATATCCTCGTCGAGGTGACACCACATCACCGATTCTTTAAACGGGCTCCCGCCTCTGACTCGAGGCAACTCGATCGTCAAGTTTGCTAAAAGAGACGACCAAGAATTGATGTAGAGAATGAGTAGATGACTTTGTCTCGTTCCGCCTAAAACTGTGGACGGACGGTTAATGAAGTTGCCGAAGGAATCGGGTGATGGAATGAAATGGACTGTGAAATTCCATACACCGATAAAACCTATCATAATCTTTTCTCTCTAAAATGAAACATCAAGTGAAGTGAGGAGGAGAGAGAGGGCCGGCCACTTTATATGATGGAGGGAGGTGACCGTAGGAGCAAGTGGTGACCTTAAGCAAAAAGCTTCTCACTAAATATCCTAAGGAAGACAAGAAGCAAAGCATAAAGATCTTAAGCAAAACAAGAATGTAATGAAATCAAAGCATGAGTCACTTAGCCTTGTCACAAATTCTAGAACCTTCTAGAACCTTCTAGAAGCACGACTCACTCTCATCCAAGAAAAGATAAATCCGTCTTTAACCGAATGTTAAAAGACGGCTGATAGAAAACTGGAAACTGGCAACTTCCAAAAGTGATCCTGAAACGACTTTCAGGATAACCCCGTAACTGTATAAATATACCCGCATTTGTATTACGACCGAATACAAATGCAACTGAGACAAAGATATTATACCTACTCAATATAATACTCGGATCCGGCTTAAACCAAAGCCGACCAGTATCATCTGTCCGAAAATCGATACGTGCGTAAACGTACGTGTATTTTCCGAACCCTGCCATAAAACCATACGGCCTCTACAACGTTTCGCCCGAAACTTGGGAAACTGTCTGTGGGGGACTCTAATGACTCTTTAGTACCCTGGCAGTGGGTTTAACCAAAAACCGTCAGCAGCACTAGCTATGCGTGACGGTTGCCCACGGACTGATCTCAAGGGAGACTAATGAGCGCACTCAAGGGTGGCCGATGAGCTAACACATCCAGAAACCCTACTGAGCCTAACAGTGACAATGTATATACAGTCCGGTCCGTTCGTCAATGAGTATCGCATATCCGCCTAGGGGGCTAGTAACGTCAGACCCCAAGAAGCAGTATAAGTCGTGTCGGAGTGTAGCCCAATAACACCCTGAGATACTACTGGAGTACCTACCAGTAAATCTCCTGCCACGGCCGTGGGCTATGTGTAATGGCTCTCCTAGACACAGCACGATCTCGCCCCCAATACCGGGAGAGACGAATCCCCTGCCGATCCGCTCACGTGCCTCCATATGGCTCGGGACTGTACCCAAAAGCTACCTGTTTGCACGACTCCTTTGAGCCGTGGTAGGGTAGAAATCAAAGCACAGTGGGAACTCACACGAGACAAATGACGACCTCAGGTCGATGAACTAACCTGTACACATGTCACCTGGGAACTGCTACCTGACGATAGGTATAGTACTAACTAGCAGATTCCCGGCGAGTCCTGTCCGGTGTACTCATAATCCAATGAGCACCTGTATACATCTTAGGTGATCCAACTGACACCAGTGGCTTGTGAGACCGGCCATCGCCCCTCGTCGGGGTCTCGACTGTATACACTAGTCTACTCCGGAGTATCGATGCCCTGTCTCGAAACTCCCACGACTAGGGACCACAATTAAGGATATGCATATAAACTACCCAACTCTCACGTATATGATCGCCATCATACAGTTGGTAGTAAAGCCAGATCCTAAGGGCTCTATCAAAGTGTAACATGCAATCAGTCACCTGAACATGTACACGACTGATAAAGGCAAACCAGATAGTATACTATCGTCTCGAGTAAGACTGTCCTACCGGGATAGGTCCTCCGCAATCATTGCAATCACGTACCTGTGATCCAATAATTGACTATGAGGGCACTATCTCCAACAATCTCCCACTTGCACTCAAGGCTAATTATTGCGATGTCGACTACTCACAGCCCGTGTGAAACCGAACATCCAACTCCTCTACTAATCAGTTTCACAAAGCCCGTTTGTAAAACTATTGTGTTCGAGAAATAGCCTCAGTGAGTGGATCCGCCTAGAAGTATCTTTCTTTATCTCTCTTAATCTCAAGTTCGCGGAGAAAGCCATCTCCCGAATTGAGTAGTACCTGTCTTAGAATATGTCTGGATATCTGATGGGACCTTAGTTCATAAATGAACTCCATATCCAAACTTCTTAGACTGTATGGATCACTGAACCTAATCAGTATCCGGCACCATGCCACCCACAGTATCCTCTGGAACCACCTGTCCATAATACTGTCCCTCGTCAGAGGGAAAACTAAAACTCTGACAATCACTCTGTCATCCATGTCACCTTTGAAGCCTGGAATGATAACCGTCTCCCGAAAGAGGCTGCCGTTATCAAATCCGTAGAACATGTACTAATGTTCTAAAACTGCTTCCTTATGTTTCTCCAGGATTGGATTAATACAAACTTATTGCATCTAGTGCAAAAACAACATTTGGTGCGGTACTTGACATCTCATGATTGACTCAATTGCCTAAGCAAGTGATCTGCCAATCATGCACATCCCTCTCCCCTTTAGTCTATACGACACCTTTAGAGAGGGTGACTCCATCACCTGCAGGTACATTACCATGCTAGGAGTCATTTATTCTAAAAACCATTAGAATATCTGTCAAAGTACCCACATTGGGAAACTACCCAAATCCAGATCTAAAACCATAGATCCAGAAACCAGAATATCAAATATTATATCCATATCCTGTCTGGAGAAACAACTGTGTGACAATCAGAGTACAACTGATCGTAGTATAGGAATTTTACTTCCTACTCTGTGTATGTCATCCAAATACCATGACATCACACCCTACTACCTTCTTAACAGATCCATCCCCTATTCTGATGAAGTCAAACCTATGACTTTCACATCAAAATTAGATGATCTATTTCCGCTATAACTACTCTAGTCTATAAATAGACATAAGCTACTTGCCCACTATACTTCCGCTGCTCCCACTGACTACGACAACCCTCTGGCAGAATAATATACACGTACACTTCTAAAGCTAGTTTAGAACGACGCTATACTTATCCTCCTGCCTGGTCTCATAGTCTGGAACAACAGTAGTGTCAAGTCTGGGTAGATAAGAACCTCCCTGTCACCGTCCTTGAGGCTACCGAAGTACCTCTCGGGTGTCTGAGGTTACCCACCAAATCTGCGGAGTGGCTATTTGGAATGTCAAACCTGATTGAATATATAGGTCCTATTAAATTTTCCGTAATCGTTCGCGGTTCTGGAATCACTTCCAGTTCTACCATACTCCCACTACTGTTTTCTGAAAAAGATCCATTTTACTAAAACTGTGGCGAGTCAAGAACAATATCACTATTGATCTTCCAAATGGTAGAATATCAACCCTCTTCATAGCCAGGGTCAACCCACAAACAGCCATTACAGAAACGTGCCCTGAGTTATCCAGAGTCTGGTTTTAAGCATAAGCTGGACAACTCCCCATACCTTAATTTCTTTTTAAGGTACGATCCATTCTATATCCAATACAGAAACTTTGGCACTTATTTAATTGGAACCATATTCAAATCATGCAGCTGTCTCCAGTGCATATCAACTTAATGGAAAGAGGCTAATCAGCATTACTCAACTTAGGAATCCATCCAATTATGAGTAATCTGAAAGAGAAACACGTTTCTCTAAACATCACTATCATCTGAATACCAATCACAAGAATCTACATCTTCGATCTCTTTGAAGAATCCCGATACTTGTGATACCTGGTTCTCTACTTTATTCTTATACCCACAACTTCTCAAAACTTAGACCTTGTATTTCTACGAAACACTTGTCTAAAAACTAGAGAAGTTATAAGTAAACAGAATATAGTACGAGGACCTACCCCTTTGTCCTGATGGACACTGGATAACATACAATACTCTGTATAAGTCCGCTGAGTTAAACAACTCATAACCTGTGCGTCGTAGGTTGAAAACTGTACCCTGGCGATTTCCTCAAATATCACCAATTACAACGAATTCCGATATAACGAGGATGATCACCTATTTCCCAATATCTTACTCCCACTCATCATCTGTAAAACCATACAGATATGAGAATGAAACCTGGTAAATACATACCCTTGGAGTAAGTGTCTAATCGGGAAAACAGTTTTCCTTAACAATGCACTGAAACATGAAAATGTTTCGTAGGGGTATCCTGGTATTCATAGCAATGCCTCTTCCATAATCCAATTCATGACTTCAACCGTATATTTTATTGCCATCTCTCCAAATCCCTTTATTTGTCTTTAGTCGTTACCTTCTGTACACCATTGTTAGGCTAAATGGTTTTCTTCCTTCCCTACCGTTCGGCACCAGCCTATGGTTTGGAAGAAGACTATCCAGTAAGCATAATATGTGTACTCTCCTAAACCAAGGAGTACTCGTATCTTGAGAGAAGGTGATGATAAAAGACAACTGAATAATACCTTATTCTTTTAAAGGTGAAATAGGAGTGGCGATGAAGTACGCGGTTTGGTCGTGAATGATATCAGTCGCAATTTACTTTGCCCTCTTTCTAATCCCTTTATTTTGTCTTTACATATTACCTTCTGCACACCCTACTTAGGCTAATTGGTTTTCTTCATTCCCTACCTTTCGGCACCTGCCTATGGTTTGGAATAAGACTATCCAATATGCGTAATAGGTGTACTCTCCTAAACCAAGGAGCTCTCGCAACCTGAGAGAAGGTGATAATAAAAGACAACTGAATAAACCAATTCTATTTCTCCTGAACCTGGATCCATCCTCGAAGAAGTCCCTTCGAGTTCGTATATAACCATACGATGGATCTATCCAATGGAAGTGGATATCCGTAGTAATACGGGTGTTCTGAGAAATTCAAAGGGTAAAAGAAGGAGTGGCAATGACTTATGCAACATAGACAATCCAAAAGCCAGTATTTTAAAAAGGTTCGGTCAACCAGGTCACTGAGTCATAGTCTAGGGTCGGTCAAAGGTCGCTGCCAAAGAGAGAGAGAGAAAAGAAACACTCTGCGTGCATTCTAACCTAGATCAGAATGGTCATAACTTTATCTAATCCGGAAACCTCCCACTGTCCTGTCAAATTCTCCTCCAAACCTAAAGAAGAATCAATCGGGATGACCCGAAGAGTAAACCAACTCATCAGTGGGAATCGGGATCCAACTCTCATCGCATGATAACGTGATGGAATGCATCCGCGTTACTCATACTCTAGAAGGTATGCGCACACTTGGCAAGTTTCAGTTTCTTTAGAAACTCCCGATATGATTTTTGCCCCATGCTCTTATGATCGTGACTAAGGGCCAGCCCACCATAAGTCACATGTCAAGTTCTTCCCATCATTATCTTGTTAATTTGAACCCACCCGTACTCGCCCTTGACTAAGGGCCAACAAGGCTGTACGACTGTCCCAAACCAACGCATCTATCTATGCAACATGCGAATACCCCAGCAGCTACCAAACACTATGTCCTGGCTAAGGGCCAGACCAACATAGCTTGAATACTACTGACCATCCATATGAAATGACGGAGGGCTACGACTGGTTTTTGGCGAAAAACCTTTAGCGTAGTGAACTTGATATCGCTGAAGGAACCTGATAGCTTTTTAAAATATAGTGGCGAAAACCTTTGCTAAAGAGGTCACTCCCGGTGAAGGGATCTCGGCTCTTTCCTCGTGGAATGAGGTGCAGGATATTCCACTGAATACCGCTATGCAAAGCAACATGTAATCGGCTATAGTGAAGTTATTACCCTGACGCAAACTTCTGCCCAAGGGGTCAGTCCCGGTGAAGGGATATCGGCCCTTGCCCCGTCGAATGAGGTGCAGGATATTCCACTGAATACCGCTATGCAAAGCAAAAGGAAACGTCTTTGCAATAACACCTTTTAAAATTGTTCCAACAACTAAAACAGGTTTGTTAAACTTTGCATTGATCAGAATCAACGCAGTCCCATCAATCAATCACACCAGAAAAGAACGAAAATAAAATGTACGTATATGCCATCCGCATTCGTCACTGGGTCCCGTCATCACCCGTTAGGTTACTTAACTAACGACAGAGCGGGGACTGGACTAGCGCGGGTGTAAAACATATACAACATCTAATAGTATATAAACCAATATACATAATCTCTCCAGGCGTGATAATATGCAATATTACAGAAAAGTAATAAGCATCACAGAACAATACAGATATCTGGGATCCCCGGGTTTCACAGAGCCGCTGCTGAAACCCGACGTTCCCCTGTCATGTGGATAGCCTGTGCAATGAAACCTAGACCCCTACGGGTGCGGCAAGTTACCCGCCAAAACCTGTAGCGAGGCAGTCCCCACAGCATAGTGAATGGAATACCCGGCACTTCACGGAATCCGGTAAATTGAGCACCCCTCCTTGGGTCAACCTATACCCCCTACGAGTGCGGCGAATAGTCTGCCAATTTTAGAGTGGGGCCCCTCTGCCTCCCAAAGCCATGAGATGCGGACCCGTTGCCCTCCAGAACCCGGCTATCCGTGCACTCCGTCGCAGGGTAAAACCTAGTACAGTAATGAAAAATAGTACAATAGGTACATCGACCGCAACCTGGTCGTGCCCCAAAAGAATATTATACAACAGGCAGTGACGGCTGTCCACAAGTTGGACGCTCGCCCCGCAATATCAAATGTACAAATAAACACAAACTGTACTACCATTGCACACTGCTATCCACCACGACAAATCCGCAACAATACAGCACAACACAGAACATCAACGCGAATGTCATGTTCGCAAACCCGTCTAAAAGAACTATAGCAATCAAACGCGGTTTACCGATCAAATGACATTTCCGGTCGGAGATATAATGTAAGCACTGTAAACTAACGTGTTTAAATTTCGATCGACCAAATATCAAAAAGTGGGCCCCACTGCTTACTGGTGAACAGTAACAAAAACCTGGGCCAAAACGATATTTACCAAAAACCCCAAAATTCAACAGAGAACACACAGAAAAAATTTGGTGCAGTGATCCTCTAGAACGGCCGCGGATGGGCGGCCAAACCATGGGTTTGGCCGCTAATCCGCGGCGATATGGTGAGATCAATTGCTCAAATTTTGTCCGTACCCTTAAAAAACCCTGCACGGATTTTTAAGACATGCAGAATTAATTTTTGAAGCCATTTAAAAACAACAGAAACTGTCAAGTTGTAATTTTGTGATTTTTGATTTCCGGTCGGATCGATATTTTAAACGCGTTAGCACAAGTTAGTATAGCAAAATGGTTAGGCTCTGATACCACTGTAAGTCTACGCTAGCGCCCCGGCCGTCTACAGACGCCAAATGCGGAACAAAAAACTTTTAACTGGCGCTATCGTATACTTTAACCCGGATCTGCCATTATTGCTAAACTAACAAACTGTAAAGAGTGTAGAAAGGTTATACCGAACGATCCGAGTCCTTCGTTCTTTAACCATCATCCCACGCTCCGTTGCGGCTGCTCCGATCTCGTCGATCTCCGATATCCTCGTCGAGGTGACACCACATCACCGATTCTTTAAACGGGCTCCCGCCTCTGACTCGAGGCAACTCGATCGTCAAGTTTGCTAAAAGAGACGACCAAGAATTGATGTAGAGAATGAGTAGATGACTTTGTCTCGTTCTGTCCAAAACTGTGGACGGACGGTTAATGAAGTTGCCGAAGGAATCGGGTGATGGAATGAAATGGACTGTGAAATTCCATACACCGATAAAACCTATCATAATCTTTTCTCTCTAAAATGAAACATCAAGTGAAGTGAGGAGGAGAGAGAGGGCCGGCCACTTTATATGATGGAGGGAGGTGACCGTAGGAGCAAGTGGTGACCTTAAGCAAAAAGCTTCTCACTAAATATCCTAAGGAAGACAAGAAGCAAAGCATAAAGATCTTAAGCAAAACAAGAATGTAATGAAATCAAAGCATGAGTCACTTAGCCTTGTCACAAATTCTAGAACCTTCTAGAACCTTCTAGAAGCACGACTCACTCTCATCCAAGAAAAGATAAATCCGTCTTTAACCGAATGTTAAAAGACGGCTGATAGAAAACTGGAAACTGGCAACTTCCAAAAGTGATCCTGAAACGACTTTCAGGATAACCCCGTAACTGTATAAATATACCCGCATTTGTATTACGACCGAATACAAATGCAACTGAGACAAAGATATTATACCTACTCAATATAATACTCGGATCCGGCTTAAACCAAAGCCGACCAGTATCATCTGTCCGAAAATCGATACGTGCGTAAACGCACGTGCATTTTCCGAACCCTGCCATAAAACCACACGGCCTCTACAACGTTTCGCCCGAAACTTGGGAAACTGTCTGTGGGGGACTCTAATGACTCTTCAGTACCCTGGCAGTGGGTTTAACCACAAACCGTCAGCAGCACTAGCTATGCGTGACGGTTGCCCACGGACTGATCTCAAGGGAGACTGATGAGCGCACTCAAGGGTGGCCGATGAGCTAACACATCCAGAAACCCTACTGAGCCTAACAGTGACAATGTATATACAGTCCGGTCCGTTCGTCAATGAGTATCGCATATCCGCCTAGGGGGCTAGTAACGTCAGACCCCCAGAAGCAGTATAAGTCGTGTCGGAGTGTAGCCCAATAACACCCTGAGATACGACTGGAGTACCTACCAGTAAATCTCCTGCCACGGCCGTGGGCTATGTGTAATGGCTCTCCTAGACACAGCACGATCTCGCCCCCAATACCGGAAGAGACGAATCCCCTGCCGATCCGCTCACGTGCCTACATATGGCTCGGGACTGTACCCAAAAGCTACCTGTTTGCACGACTCCTTTGAGCCGTGGTAGGGTAGAAATCAAAGCACAGTGGGAACTCACACGAGACAAATGACGACCTCAGGTCGATGAACTAACCTGTACACATGTCACCTGGGAACTGCTACCTGACGATAGGTATAGTACTAACTAGCAGATTCCCGGCGAGTCCTGTCCGGTGTACTCATAACCCAATGAGCACCTGTATACATCTTAGGTGATCCAACTGACACCAGTGGCTTGTGAGACCGGCCACCGCCCCTCGTCGGGGTCTCGACTGTATACACTAGTCTACTCCGGAGTATCGATGCCCTGTCTCGAAACTCCCACGACTAGGGACCACAATTAAGGATATGCATATAAACTACCCAACTCTCACGTATATGATCGCCATCATACAGTTGGTAGTAAAGCCAGATCCTAAGGGCTCTATCAAAGTGTAACATGCAATCAGTCACCTGAACATGTACACGACTGATAAAGGCAAACCAGATAGTATACTATCATCTCGAGTAAGACTGTCCTACCGGGATAGGTCCTCCGCAATCATTGCAATCACGTACCTGTGATCCAATAATTGACTATGAGGGCACTATCTCCAACAAACCCAAACCTTAGTCTCTAGTTTATTCTCTACAAGGGTTAACTTTATCATTCTTTAACCCATGGTTGCAATTCTAACCTCACACAATAGTTCATTATTCATCACAAAAGAAATTCTTCTTCTTCTTCCTCTTGAAAAAAAGCTTTCTAGCTTTTTGTGATGTGATGAAATAAAGTGAGAAATTGAAAACAAAAGAGAGCAAAATTCCTACTTCATCATCCTCATCTATTCTAGCCACTTAGATTAAGGTGTTTGCTTTACTAATACTTGATTAGTGAAGCAAGAGCTTGGGTTTGAGATTCTTCAAGGTAGATCAGCTTAGTAGTTGAAGATTGGAAGCAAGCTTGCATCTTTCTCTTCATGGAGCCTCTCTAGAGTCCGGGTACTTGATGATCGCAGCGAAGGGACCTCAACACGGAGCTTATGAAGCGAAGGAACGGACTACAAAGGTTGTAATCCCGAACTCTTAGAAGTAAAGCTGTTTACTTGTTATGTTTACCCTAATTCTCTAGTTAAGATCTTGGTTGGGGTTACATAGCACCCCAAATTTTTATAAATTGGCATGTGTGATGCCTTGCTAAACATTGTTGTTGTGCTATATAACCCTACATGGACTGAGTCCAAAAAGTGTTCAAACACTTTAACTGAATGGGCTGAGCCCAAGTAGGCCATAAATCCCCCAATTCAGATTAATTGAACCCATGTGCTCCCAATTTTTTTTAACTGGTCTTAGTCCCAAACCTGACTATAAATCTCCCAACCAACCTTGGTTCAAGAGTACAACTCTTCATTCCTCTGATATGTGTCGTTGTAATTCTTCAACGTCTTCATAGAGGTGACGGGTCCCGACAACCAGACACTCCACGGACTATGATGTCTTTAAACTTATGGACCGCAACGTTCCTAAACTAAACTCTATGGACTATGAGGTTCTTAAACTCATGGACTATGATGTCCTTATAATTAATAGACTATGATGTCTTTAAACTAGACTATGATGTCTTTAAACTGGACTATGATGTTCTTAAACTTTATAGACTATGATGTCTTTAAACTAGACTATGATGTCTTTAAACACAGACTATGATGTCTGTAAACTCCAAGGACTATGATGTCCTTATACTTATGAACTGCAATGTCCCTAAACTAAAACGATAGAGCCCAAATGCCCTGTCATCGGATCTAAATGATTCCGAACCCCCGTTGAGTAGATCTTAGTCTAAAATTAGACTAACATATCCTTAACAAAAGTTTAAGTTGATCTCAATCTCAATGAGATTAATGATCCATAAACCCAACCCAAATCCAAATCTAAGAAAATACGGATTTGGACTAATTCACGCCCTATGGGGGACAACATAAATTAGTCTCCGTATACGATCCACGGGCAACCGAAAATAAAACGAACACACACGACACAAAGTGACCATCTGGAGAAGGAGAAAGTGGTTACCGCTATGCAGTAGCGTAATTAACCGCAGGGGCTTGCGCCTGTAGGGAAGAGCGTCCCCACAATCAAAACCCCCTCGTAAACGAGAGGGAATCTGACGAAATCTGCCACAACGGCCGCATCCGTCAAAACCTCTGATATACGATGCCATAAATCAACTTGGCATCTTCGGAGAGGTGGAAAGATAAAACCAAATAGCATCTGCCCCCAAAATTTAGGCCGGACGTCCCAACGTCCCGGTCGCGTCTTTCGGCGGAGAACAGATTCTGGCACACCCGGTGGGACCTTTTCCTCTTTCCACTCTACACTTCATGTGTCGTGTTCGCGAACGAATCGCGGTTTAATGTGGTTGCCCCTAGATTCGAGGTACTAAGATTTGGTGGCTTGCTCCCGTGCAGAGAAATTGACCTCCAACTGCACCAGCTGCAACAATAACTCCCACTCCGTCCTTGCCGGAGGAGTGACCTATGGGTCCCAAGCAACCTCAATCTTTGCTATGCCAGTGGAGCAGGTGACACAAGCCACCACTGGGTTGTTCTTTGGGACCATTCTCCTGCCAATGAGCTTCAACGCTCCAATGCCAACGCAGGAGGCTCCAAAGAAGTCGGTCTTTGATCAGCTCACCACTACCGCGGCCCCTCTCAACGGGTCGTCCAATTTCAGCGTCTCGGTCTTTAACGGACTAGGCCAAAGCTCAAATGGGCCCATGAAGAAGCTTGCAATACCCGAAGGGGTTATCCCAAAGTGGATAGCCATTCCGGCTCAAGTAAAGGAAGTCGTCAAAGCGACTTCTCCTGCTAAAAGACCAGTCTTTGCAAGACTGACCATTCCGACTCCCTCTTCGGGCAAATTCACCAAGGCTGCTTTCCCTGCTCAAAAGTCAGTCTTCGATAGGTTGGACGTTTCTCCTCAGCGGACGTCAGTCTTCGGTAGGCTGGCACCGGCAGCAACCCTTCACCAGAACAGGGGGCATGAGCTGCCCCGACAACAGAGATGATCCTATCTACAAGACGCGCTCGACGTCGCCACTGGCACCGAATGAGGAAAGCTGGGGGAAGTTCCCCTTCTGGACTGACTCCATCAGCTCCAATGGTGGAAATTGATGTTGCTGTTCCAATTGGGAACAGCTTTGAACCACTTAGGAAGGTGCGCAAAAACTCTCCAACTGCTGTGTTAAAAAGGTCTCCTCCACCTGCTGAAAATGTTACAAAAGCGGAGCCAGAATAGGCCCCTTAGCGGCTGCCCTCCATAATCCATAGGGTCTGGCAAAGGGTCCAAGACTCTGTGATTAACCAAGACTACTCCCGCCGACCGAAGAAAATGAAGGTTCGGCAAGAGAAGGATCATCCCGTCGTACCACAGAAGGTATCGTCTGCATGGGTGCCTACTGCAACGACCCCCTTAACTTCGACCACCCATAAAAAGAGAAGGCCGGAAAAAATCCCCGTGTCTACGACAAAGCTCAAAGGCACTGAATCCAAACACCCCAAGTCTGGGGGTATGGTGGTGCACACCATCTACATGGCTTCCGGGAAGGAGGATAGCCGTATCTCTATGGGTCATCGACCACTCACCCGATCTGTGACAAAAGCCCAGGAGCAATAGCAAAAGCTCCAGGAAATGCTAACGAAGATGGCCGTGCTCACTGGGCCGAAAGAAAGCCCGGAGACGTCGTCAGATCAGTGCCAAGAACAGGAAACTAATGCCGAATTCCTCCGAAGAATGCTCGAGAGGAAAGACAAAGAGGCCGCGGAACAAGCGGCCAATATAAAACAAATGGCGCTATTGTTCCAAGATATGGTGGGCATGATGATCCAACCAGACCACCCAGCCGAATATCCTCCAGTAATAATTGAAGACGATAGAGGGGAGACATCAAACCCTCTTCCGGCCTCTTCAACAACCAGGGAAGAGACCATCTCCAAAGCCGCCCTTGACGACTATATAGCTCAATAGATATGAGCTCATCAGGTGAGCGAAGCAGCCGACCAAATCGTCAAGACTGGATGACCTTATCCGGGTTGGTACGATCAAATAAAGTACCTGCTAGGATATACGATCCCTAAATTGTTGGGGATAGTGCTCTCATAGTCTATTATTGGATCGCAGGTACGTGATTGCAATGATTGCAGAGGACCTATACCGGTAGGACAGTCTTACTCGAGATGATAGTATGCTATCTGGTTTGCCTTTATCAGTCGTGTACATGTTCAGGTGACTGATTACATGTTACACTTTTATAGAGCCCTTAGGATCTTGCTTTACTGCCAACAGTATGATGGCAATCATATACGTGAGAGTTGGGTGGTTTATATGCATATCCTTAATTGTGGTCCCTAGTCGTGGGAGTTTCGAGACAGGGCATCGATACTCCGGAGTAGACTAGTGTATACAGTCGAGACCCCGACGAGGGGCGGTGGTCGGTCTCACAAGCCACTGGTGTCAGTTGGATCACCGAAGATGTATACAGGTGCTCATTGGGTTATGAGTACACCGGACAGGACTCGCCGGGAACCTGCTAGTTGGTATTATACATATCGTCAGATAGCAGTTCCCTGGTGACATGTGTACAGGTTTGTTCATCGACCTGAGGTCGTCATTTGTCTCGTGTGAGTTCCCACTGTGCTTTGATTTCTACCCTACCACGGCTCAAAGGAATCGTGCAAACAGGTAGTTTTTGGGTACAGTCCCGAGCCACATGGAGGCACGTGAGCGGATCGGCAGGGGATTCGTCTCTCCCGGTATTGGGGGCGAGATCGTGCTGTGTCTAGGAGAGCCATTACACATAGCCCACGGCCGTGGCTGGAGATTTACTGGTAGGTACTCCAGTAGTATCTCAGGGTGTTATTAGGCTATACTCCGACACGACTTATACTGCTATTGGGGGTCTGACGTTACTAGCCCCCTAGGCAGATATGCGATACTCATAGACGAACGGACCGGACTGTATATACATTGTCACTGTTAGGCTCAGTAGGGTTTCCGGATGAGTTCGCTCATCGGCCTCCCTTGAGGTCAGTCCATGGAAGCCGTTACGCATTGCTAGTGCCGCTGACGGTTTGTGGTTAAACCCACTGCCAGGGTACTGACGAGTCATTAGAGTCCCCCACAGACAGTTTCCCAAGTTCGGGCGAAACGTTGTAGAGGCCGTATGGTTTTATGGCAGGGTTCGAAAAATGCACGTGCGTTTACGCACGTGTCGGTTTTCGGACAGATGATACTGGTCGGCTTTGGTTTAAGCCAGATCCGAGTATTGTATTGAGTAGATATAATATCTTTGTCTCAGTTGCATTTGTATTCGGTCGTAATACAAATGCGGGTATATTTATACAGTTACGGGGTTATCCTGAAAGTCGTTTTAGGATCACTTTTGGAAGTTGCCATTTTCCAGTTTTTTATCTGCCGTCTTTTAACATTCGGTTAAAGACGGATTTATCTTTTCTTGAGATGAGGTGAGTCATGCTTCTAGAAGGTTCTAGAGAGGGTGACTTGGCTTGGTGAGTCATTAGTGCATTAATGGTGCCATTAATGCTTGATGACTAAGGTTGTTTAGATTCATTGTTGTAGGGTTCCTAGGTACCCTAATGAGGTCTCACAAGGCATCGAACATGCCATTTTCGTGAATTCTAGGTGCCGAGAGACCCGACTACGGATCGTTGGCTAGATTTCTAGGCGAAAAACAATCTAGTTAACAACTTAACTAATGGGATATCGGAAATACAACCTTTGTAGATCCGGTGCTCCACCTCCATAGCTCCGCAACGAAGTCATCTCCGCTGTCCAAAAGGAATCCGGGCTCTAGAGTCGGCTTTGTCGGAGAAAAAGCGAGCTAGGTCATCGATGTCCATGCCGAAGATGATCTACGTCGAGGCATCGCTAAATCAAGCTCTCACTTCACCAAGTCATGAAACTTGTGAAGCAAACACACTCTACTACTTGGCAAGAGGTAGAGGATGAAGAAATAGGAAGTGGGTAGACTTTAGTTTTGGATTTCTCACTCTTTTCCAACAATCACCATTGATGGAGCTTGGTTTTCTTCAAAGAAGAATGAAGAAGAAGAAGAGAAAGAAGAAGATTAGTATTATGATAAGAATAAAAGAATAAATAAAAATCCATTCTTATCATAATTCTCACCATGGTTAGGTGTAGAGAATTAACTTGAGTTAATTGAATTGGTTAGGGTTAAGCATGAGACAAAATGGTGACTAAGTCAAAAGTTCATGAAGCTTCATGAAAGAAAACAAAAGAAGCCACCATTCTATTTTATGCAATTTATTTTCCAAAAATAAAAACAAATGAATAAATGAATAATCAAATAAAAACCCTAACAATTTCTTTAACCAAGGTTTAATTCTTTACACAAACCCTAATTTGCATGTATCATCAAATATGATACAAACAAGTGCACAAAATCATATCGCATATGCAATGCGCACAACCGAGCGAGAAAATCCATTTAAAGTGAACCGATACTAGTTAATGCAAAGTAATATATCAAATATATAATTATGCATTAAATCATTAAATCAACGCTTGATTCAATGATCCGGTCATGTCGCACATAACCGACTGGTATCAATAGTAACAACTTATCGAATCAACACTTGATCCGATAACCCGGCTATATCGCATATAACCGATCAATGTCACATCGCGAGAATCGAATACAGTATCACATACTCGTATTATTCTCGGTCCCGCACATATCTCATATGCGCTCCTATTTCGTTTCGCTTGAGCCAGGAAACCTCTGTGTAGGACTCTAAAGACTCGTCAATACGCCGGCAGCAGATGATGATCATATCAAACACCCACAAGCCGCAAGCGGTCTGCTAAACGTAACGGCCACCCGGGTACTGAGCGATCTGAAGATCGACGAGCAAGCCCGCTCACATTCCAGTGAATCCGACCAGTAACACTACCGTACAGTCCGGTCTGATCGTCTGATATGTCGCATATCCCGCCTAGGGGTGGTAAACGTCAGACCCCAATAGCTCGATAAGTCGTGTCGATATGAGGTCTATAACAATTCGAGAAACTACTGGTAACACTTACCAGTAAATCTCAGCAACCCTGGCCAGGGATTTCCTGTTATAGCCAATCGAACACAGCGCAACATCAACCCCCTATACCGGGAGAGACGAATCCCCTCCTATCGCTCATTGCCTCCATGTGACTCGGGACTGTACCCAAAAACCACCATTTTGCACGCCCTCTTGGACGTGGTAAGATGGAAATCAAAGCACAGTGGGAACCACAGAAGACACTATGACGATCTCGGGTCAACAGACTACTCTGTACCAGTATCACCAGAGAACTGCCATCTGACGTGAGGTATAATACCATCTGGGAGTTCTCGGCGAGTCCGTCCAGTGTACCCAGTCTCTACTGAGCACCCGTATATCATCTCTGATGTCAAACACCGATGGATATAGGATCATCCATCGCCTATCTGTATGGGTCGAGAAGGTACACGCTAGTCTACTCTGGTATATCGATGCCCCGTCTCGATACACCCACGACTAGGGACTGCGAAGGATGTACTTATAGACTACCATGTCCCCACTAGTATGATCCGCATCATAGTCCAGGTAGTCAAGTACAGATCCTAAGGGCTTTACCAACATGTAACAGAGAGACAATCAGCATACACGTTAAGGTAAAGTTCAACCAGATAGCATACTATCATGTCGAGCAAGAAAGTCCTCCCTATATATGTCCCAGCATCCACTACAATATACATCCTATGTATAGTAATGGCCTCTAGGGCATACATATAACTAATAATCTCCCACTTGCACTAGGGCCATCTGATAGCAGTGGTTGTAGTATCTCACACTCAACCATCCCATAAAAGTGTCTCTCTCTGGGATCAGGCCTTTGTGAGTGGATCCGCTGTGTTGTCCTCTGAGTCTACTCTCTAAACCTCGATCTCCCTGGAGATCAACCATCTCCATGATCAGGTGATACTGCCTTAGAATATTTCTGGATCACTGATGGAACGGGCGTTCCTTAGCATAAGCCACAACTCCATTGTCTCACAATGGTAGGAACCTAGTTCATCTCATGAACCAATATACACCCAAACAGCCTCTTTGGTAGCATCTTTAGTAGCGATGTATCCTGCCTTTATCGTCTAGTATGCCACGGTATCTTGCTTGGAACTCTTCCAACATACCGTCCCTTTACTGAGGGAAAAGACAATGCCTGTGACTGACATTCAGTCGTCTTTATCACACTGGAACATTTCCAGTGATTCTCCCCAGGATCGGTTGATACCATCTCACTACAGCTAGTGAGTATCCTAATATCCAATTAGATCTATCTCATAGATCCAAAATTCAGGATTTAGTAGGTATCACTTTGATCCTATATGGAGAATCTTTGTGATAAGCGGAGATTGATCGAGCGTAGCATAAGAAACTCCTTTCTTATCAAGAGTATGTCATCCACGTACTCTACGAGGATCACCACCATACTCCCTACTACCTTTTTGTTTATACAAGGTTCATCTACCATTTTGATGATGTCAAACTCTTTGACTAATTCATCAAAACAGATGTTCCAACTCCGCGATGCCTGCTTTATCCTATAAAGCATCTTGCACACGTTTCCGCTGCTCCCACTGTCTACGAAGCCCTCTGGCTGTGTACTTATAGACGCTCTCTTCTAAATCATCATTTAGAAAAGCAGTCAAGACACCCAACTACCAGGTATCGTAGTCATGGTATGTAGCCGTGGTAAGTAGGATCTGGATGGACTTAAGCATAGCTCCTTAGAAAAGGTTTCATCATTATCCACGCCTGGTTGATGACGAAAACCTTTAACAAGTCTAGCTTTGAAAGTCTTAACCTTTCCATGTACACCAAGTAATCTTCTCAAGATATACCTGCTCCTGATGGGGATTTAACCCTTCAGATATAGCAGCTAAAGTCCATACTTTGTTGGTGTATAAGGATTCCATCTCAGATCACTAAGCATCCAGCCATTCTTACAGAGTCTTACTCTTGATGGCCAGCTCGAAACTAGTTGGGTCATCATCTCATGATGTAATCCTCGCTCCCACTGTCATAGAGAAACCGAAGTATCTCTCAGGTGGGTGAGGAACTCTACTAGATCGGCGGAGAGGCTGAGGTTCGTCGGTAACTATTGAATCCTTTGGTTTTATCAAATCTTCTGCTGTAATTTGTATAGCTGGAACCATTCCAGTTCTACATAACAGTATTTGCCTCGAGCTTGTCCGGATTTTGCTTTTAGACATAGGCCGGACAACCCCAAATCTTAACTAACTTAAGATATGGGCTCTTCCCTTTCCATATCACATATGAAGTGGTAGGGATTGATTTGATTCGAACCCTATTCAATAGGTATGCAGCTTCTCAAGTGCATAACTCCCAAAAAGGAAAAAGGTAAATCAGTAGTACTCATCATAGAGCACACCTTATCATATAGGGTGTGATTGCTCCGCCCTGATATACCATCGTGCTATGGTGTATACAGAGGAGTAATGCTGAGAGAGAATCTCATTCTCCTTTAGAATAGTCCAGGAATTCCGTGCTCAAGTATTCTCCTCCTTGATCACATCAAAGGACATAATACTTATACCCGTATTTTGGTTTTCTACTTCTAACTTATATTCTGTGAATATCTCAAAAGGTTCGGACTTGTGTTTCAACAGGAACATAGGTCTGAAACTCGAAAGATCATCAGAGAATGTAATGAAGTATAAAGAATCAGTCCTGGCATTTGTAGACTGGGGACCTACATACATCAACATGTATCATCCCAAGAGTTCACTAACTCTTTCTCTGTTTCCAATAAACAGAGCTAGTGTCATTATATCTTTGTGACATGACTGGCAAGTTTCACAAGATGTAGATTCAAACTGATTTAAATATGCATCTACATGTAACTTCAGCTAGTCGGGTCACATTGATCTGACCTGGTCTACAATACCTTAAGAAGGATCCGTTCATTTCTGAACTCTTCCTCTTATGTGTGTTCCATATACTAAGAACTGTAGTTTGATTTAGAACATCAACGCTTTTAGATAACGTGCCTGAACCGATCAACTTTTGATATAGGAAATGTTCAAAACATTATCCAACAATACAAAATTATATCGTTTCTTTACTAATAAAGAGACAGATATAATTTTGTATATCAGGTTCGGTATCTAATAACATTCGTTCAGAATCAATGTATTGGTAAATACAGGGTGACAGTGACCGACAGACTTGGTTACAACACTTGCCCCATTTTCTGCCTCATGAAACTTATCACCCGTTCTCAGTTCTCTACCTCTCTGAAGCCCTATGTAACAGATTACATATCTGGGATCCTGATCTGGTATCACATACTCAGGACGTAAAGGATACTGAGAAACAGTTCTGTATAATGAACACACCCGAAGATGATGCATCAACATGCACTCTCTTCGTTTGGGCGGCACGGGAATTCTGGTAATCCCCTATTTCCTGCTCTGTCTTATAACAATTATAAGTTGGAGCGGGACCAACGTTCCCCAGCTCAGTATAACAAGCGGGTTCGGTCAATAATCCGTATTATTATCTTGATTAAGGCGTGATATGGTCGCTACCTGGAGAGAGAGAGAAGAAAACACTCAGCGTGCGCTCTTGCAAGAATAGATTGGTTATTATTTTATCTAATCAGGATGGCTCCCACTGCTTTTTATCAAATCTTCCTTCAAACCCTAAAAGGAAAGACTAGCCGGGATTAATTACACACTACAAGTTCGCCAATCTTTCAGCCAGGCCAGTGTCGGTACTTTGAGGGAGGTCCCCCGTGCTTTCGCACGAACCTAATTAATGTAAACCTCGTTTTCCCAGAGGCGTAACCTCGTTAACACCTTTCTAGACACCTACTTGATCGGCTAATTGTAATGTATAAAACTCTCCCAGGAGTAACTCTTACTCGCAGCGGGTATCGGGATCCAACTATCTCATAGGAGGTATGCAATCTCATTGCAAATTTCAACACTTGAAATTCCCGATAATATTTTGCCCCTAACCTCCTATGACCTTGACAAAGGCCAACAAACCATAGGATGCTAGTCAAGTTCAACCCGTCATTTCCTGATTGAATTAAACCCACCCGCACGGCCCTTGACAAAGGCCAACAAGGTCGCACGACTACCCTAACTCAATCTGCATCATATGCATAAGCAGATAAGCACCAGTTAGCTACCGCACACTGCGCCTTGACAAAGGCCAACAAACGCAGCACGAATACTAACTACTACTTTTCTGAAATGACGGAGGGCTACGACAGGTTTTTTATGAAAACCTATTGCGTAATGAACTTGATATCGTTGTAGGATCGAATGAATTTTGAAATGGAGTGTTTTTTAGGCTTTTCTAGTTTTGCTAAAGGAGTCACTCCCGGTGAAGGGATCGTCGGTCCTTTCCTCGTCGAATGAGGTGCGGGATATATCATATATATCACTGTGCAAAGCAAAAACCCTTAAAAGCAATCAAAAGACAAACCGAGTGTGTAGCATCTGCCAGTTATTGCTAAAGGAGTCACTCCCGGTGAAGGGATCTCGGTCCTTTCCTCATCGAATAAGGTGCAGGATATATCACATATACCGCTGTGCAAAGCAAGAACTGTAGCTACCTGTTTTCTTTTGAAATTCGATTCTACAACATCTTAGGTTTCTTTTATTTCATTAATCACATTAATGAAGTCCCATCATTTAAGTACCTAAACATCACATATAAATACGACGTACACTTATGCCATCCGCATTTGCCTCGATGTCCCCTCGTGCACCGTTAGGTTAGGTAACTAACGGCAGAGCGGGGCAGGGCTAGCACGGGTGTAAAACATAAGTAATGTCTATATAATATATCATATATACTATATACTGTATCTATCACAGAACATCACATGATCACATCACAGATATCGCAGCAGAAGAATCATATGAAATATTGGATATACTAGGACGTCCGTGTTTTCAATACGAGCCAGTATAAAACACGGATTCCACGGTCGTGATGAATAGCCAAACCCACACCCCAAGACCCCTACGAGAGCGGCAAGCAACCCTACCAATTCTAGAGTTAGGAGACCCGGACTCGACTCCTCGAGTTGGTCTCCCACTGGACTCCAGAACCCGGTTACTTGTGCCCTCCTCCTTGGGTCTATCCTAGTGCAGAAAAGTAAATAATATACAACGGGTGACAACTTCCGCAACCTGGAAGCGCCCCAATAAAAGAATATTACATACAAGATTTTACATGAATGAAAATGAAAAACACTCATCTCACATAAAAACCCCCGGCTATTCAAACACGACGATCCAATATAACATATCCAGCAACACATAACATCACATGTCATCAACGTAAGTAAATATGCGCATCCCAATTGTCGTTGACATATAGCAACGAAACCGGCGATATCATATATTACACTTACGGTCACAGAAAAGAAAGTGTAAAACTACAACAGTTGGAATCCGCAACCACTTCAGACATCGCATGCCTGACCAAATGAATTTCTTAGACATCGCATGCCTAACAATTATAAACCCCGCATTTTAGTCTCAAAATCGAAAACTCTTTTCAATATCAAGTCGGGCAATTCAACAAGATTCCCGACATTTTTGATCGAATGCTCGTCGCAAACTTTAGTAGGCGGCCGCACCCCCGATACCGTCGACGAAGTGCACCAAGGCGGAACACCGCTACCGGGAGCACCCAAACGGATGCTTTCGGCGACGGGGTTCTCCTCCAGTCACTTGGTCGAGGCTATGGAGTGAAGCTGTCTATTAAGTTTACCCGGCGAGTATCCGCGTACGCTACGTGATTGCGACGGACTTTTGATCACATCAAAATTCCGTGGCAACCGATCAAGTGAGACTAAAGTGCTACGTTTATAACATTCATTCAGTTATCTCATAACTTATTGTGAATTCCAATTATTGTATCCCATTCCAGATAAACAGAAAATGTTAAACTTTTCGATCGAACAATCGAACACCCAAGTTTTTCCGATACAGATCAACACATGAAACAAGTCTAACAACATTCAGTTCGTGCCTCAGTACCAACGGTCCAGCCGTAGAAGGGTCAAGCCAACGCCTCACATGTGGTACGCCGTACTGCCCCAAACCCGAAGGTTCAAAGGGCAGTTCAAGACGGTCACATAATCGAGTTAAGGTTTGTTGTCTTCTAGAGGGTCTATCGCGTTACTTGCACTACTTAGAACGTCGTTAAACTTCGGAAAAATCCAACACTTGGAAATTTCCCGACAGGGGAAAAATTGGGTATTTGTATCAGGTCGAACTTTTTAACATATTCTAAAATTTATCCGGAAAGCCAAAAAGACAAAATTTGATACTCCGATCGAAACACCGAATCCCCAAGACAACTGCAAAAAATTCAACTCTTGAATAAAATTTTAAAAATACCCAGAGAACTCAGCACAGAAAACTAATAATTACTGTGCAAATTTTGGTCAACGTTGCAACAGTGTTGCCGCGGAACCGCCGCGCCACGTGGGTTACGGCCGCGGTTCCGCGGCTTCTGTTAGTGTATATGCCCTAGAGGCCATTACTGTATCATACTAGTTTGTATATTACTTAATGGAAGCTTGGGATATTCACCTTGTATAAACAATCTTGCTCAATATAGTAGTATGCTACTTGGTTTGTTTCTACTTCAATGTGTACATGTGTTTATTTTGCGTATCACCTATACGCATTAGTGGAGCCCTTAGGATCTTTGCTTGATTACCAGCGTTGTGATGGCAGTCACACTAGTGGGGGCTGGGTAATCTATAAGCACATCCTTATACAGGTCCCTAGTCGCAGGACTATCGAGACAGGGCATCGATACTCCGGAGTAGACCAGCGTATGCGCTTCTCATCCCAGTGTGGGAGATGGTCTGTCCCACAGCCATCAGTACGTCGTACTGGAGATAGTATACGGGTGCTCGTTAGGTTACGAGTACACTGGACAGGACTCGTCGGGAACTGAAAGGTTGGTATTATACCTATCGTCAGTTATCAGTTCCCAGGTGACATGAGTACAGCTTAGTCCGCTGACTTGATACTGGCACTTCGCCTCAAGTGTGTTCCCACTGCACTTTGATCACTACCCTACCACGGCTCAAAGGAGTCGTGCAAACAGGTAGTGGTTGGGTACAGTCCCGAAGCACTTGGAGGCAGTGACGGTTAGACAGGATTCGTCTCTCCCGGTATTGGGGGTTGACATCGCGCTGTGTCTAGGAGAGCCATTACACGAGTAGTCCCTGGCCAGGGCAAGCGAGATATACTGGTAGGTTTCCAGTGTTATCTCAGGGTGTTTTGGGCTTCACTCCGACACGACTTGTACCGCTATTGGGGGACTGACGTTTTACCACCCCCTAGGCCCGACATGCGATGTATCAGACGAACAGACCGGACTGTACGGAGAATGTCACATTCAGACTCAGTAGGAGTTCAGATGGGGTTCACCTCGTCAGCCTTCTTGTCGGCATCTACCTGGGGACCGTTACGCACAGCTAGTGCCGCTTGCGGTCTGTGGTTAAACCCACTGCCAGCGTAGTGTCGAGTCTTTAGAGTCCCACACAGAGGGTATTCGCCTCTGGGCAAAACAGAGTAGAGGTCGCATGGTTTTGCGACAGGGTTCGTTCTCATCCGCGCACTTGTGCACGTTTGGAGTCCGGACGGATTATACTAGCAGGCTCTGGTTTGAGCCAGATACTGGTATATGTTTTGGGGTTGCTTTTATATCTCGGTATTCTTGTTCCTCGGAACAAGAATGCAGGTGTGTATGCACAGTTGCTTGAGGCGGAGGATGAGTTTTTTCATTAGGGTTTCGGAACGGGTGCGTATGCACAGTTGACAGTTATCTTTTTCCAAACCCTAATGGATTTATGGATTATCTATTTATAATAGTAATTAAATGAGAATTTTGTTATGGTTGATTTTGTTGACTTGTTGACCATGGTTGACTTGTTGACCATGGTTGAATGTTGACCACCACCATGCTTTGAAAGATACTCCTTGATTCATGCTTACACTTCATTTAATGAAGTATGATAGTGGTCATTCCAAATTACCATCAACTATTCTCATTTTCAATTATTATTATTTAGATAATTCTTTTCTTTTGGCATTATGGTTGCAAGAAAGAAAAAAGATAGCTCATTATCTCATTTAGCTTCTCTCTCCTCACTTCATCTTCTTCTTCCTCTAGCAAAAGAGAACCCTTCTCATGTGTTGAGAATCCTTCTCTTTAAAAAGAAAAGCAACCCCTAGTCACTCTCTACTCATTCTAGGTTCAAGGTTTAGCAAGCCGGAAACCCTAGTTCACTCAAAGATCGAGGAAGAGCCCAAAGGTCGAACCTTCGAGGTGGATCCATCTTCGACGGAAGAAGGCGATGAAAAGAGAACCATCAACCTCTACAAGATTTCAAGAAGAAGGAGTTCAAGTTTAGGTATAACCTTCATCCGAGTAGCTAACTCCCTTTAGCGTATTTGCTAGTTTAGTTTAGACACGATCCCGACCTTGTTTAGTCCATGTTGCCTCTTGCGATAAAAATTTGTTTTTTATACCGTTTCCGCCTCCCCGTAAGCACCGGGGGTCGCAATATGGACTTACAGCTTCATGATGGAATTACGACCAAAATTTTTCACCGTAATTCTTAGAAAACCCTGCTTATTTTTCTGCATATTTTTAATTTGGAAAAATCCACGATTTTAAAATCTGGACAGAGAGCATTTTTGTGATCGGGTTTCGGGTTCGTTCGGGTTTCAAATTCCGTCTAGACTTCGCCTAAGGCTCTAGCTAGGCTCTGATACCACTGTAGGGTTCCTAGGCACCCTAATGAGGTCTCACAAGGCATCGAACATGCCATTTTCGTGAATTCTAGGTGCCGAGAGACCCGACTACGGATCGTTGGCTAGATTTCTAGGCGAAAAACAATCTAGTTAACAACTTAACTAATGGGATATCGGAAATACAACCTTTGTAGATCCGGTGCTCCACCTCCATAGCTCCGCAACGAAGTCGTCTCCGCTGTCCAAAAGGAATCCGGGCTCTAGAGTCGGCTTCGTCAGAGAAAAAGCGAGCTAGGTCGTCGATGTCCATGCCGAAGATGATCTACGTCGAGGCATCGCTAAATCAAGCTCTCACTTCACCAAGTCATGAAACTTGTGAAGCAAACACACTCTACTACTTGGCAAGAGGTAGAGGATGAAGAAATAGGAAGTGGGTAGACTTTAGTTTTGGATTTCTCACTCTTTTCCAAAAATAAAAACAAATGAATAAATGAATAATCAAATAAAAACCCTAACCATTTCTTTAACCAAGGTTTAATTCTTTACACAAACCCTAATTTGCATGTATCATCAAATATGATACAAACAAGTGCACAAAATCATATCGCATATGCAATGCGCACAACCGAGCGAGAAAATCCATTTAAAGTGAACCGATACTAGTTAATGCAAAGTAATATATCAAATATATAATTATGCATTAAATCATTAAATCAACGCAAGATTCAATGATCCGGTCATGTCGCACATAACCGACTGGTATCAATAGTAACAACTTATCGAATCAACACTTGATCCGATAACCCGGCTATATCGCATATAACCGATCAATGTCACATCGCGAGAATCGAATACAGTATCACATACTCGTATTATTCTCGGTCCCGCACATATCTCATATGCGCTCCTATTTCGTTTCGCTTGAGCCAGGAAACCTCTGTGTAGGACTCTAAAGACTCGTCAATACGCCGGCAGCAGATGATGATCATATCAAAACCCACAAGCCGCAAGCGGTCTGCTAAACGTAACGGCCACCCGGGTACTGAGCGATCTGAAAATCGACGAGCAAGCCCGCTCACATTCCAGTGAATCCGACCAGTAACACTACCGTACAGTCCGGTCTGATCGTCTGATATGTCGCATATCCCGCCTAGGGGTGGTAAACGTCAGACCCCAATAGCTCGATAAGTCGTGTCGATATGAGGTCTATAACAATTCGAGAAACTACTGGTAACACTTACCAGTAAATCTCAGCAACCCTGGCCAGGGATTTCCTGTTATAGCCAATCGAACACAGCGCAACATCAACCCCCTATACCGGGAGAGACGAATCCCCTCCTATCGCTCATTGCCTCCATGTGACTCGGGACTGTACCCAAAAACCACCGTTTTGCACGCCCTCTTGGACGTGGTAAGATGGAAATCAAAGCACAGTGGGAACCATACAAGACTCTATGACGATCTCGGGTCAACAGACTACTCTGTACCAGTGTCACCAGAGAACTGCCATCTGACGTATGGTATAATACCATCTGGGAGTTCTCGGCGAGTCCGTCCAGTGTACCCAGTCTCTACTGAGCACCCGTATATCATCTCTGATGTCAAACACCGATGGATATGGGATCATCCATCGCCCATCTGTATGGGTCGAGAAGGTACACGCTAGTCTACTCTGGTATATCGATGCCCCGTCTCGATACACCCACGACTAGGGACTGTGAAGGATGTACTTATAGACTACCATGTCCCCACTAGTATGATCCGCATCATAGTCCAGGTAGTCAAGTACAGATCCTAAGGGCTTTACCAACATGTAACAGAGAGACAATCAGCATACACGTTAAGGTAAAGTTCAACCAGATAGCATACTATCATGTCGAGCAAGAAAGTCCTCCCTATATATGTCCCAGCATCCACTACAATATACATCCTATGTATAGTAATGGCCTCTAGGGCATACATATAACTAACAATTGTTTCTTAGTGAGTCATGCTTTTCATTTATGATAAAAGATAAGCTTTATGTTTATGGTCACCCCCTTGATTGCTCCTACCATCACCTCCCTCTTTGCATAAAAGTGGCCGGCCATTCTTTGAGTGAGAGAGAGAGATTAATTTTCATTCTTGAGAGAAAAGACTATGGTTTTGGGTGCATGGAAATTTCATAGCCTCTTTCATTCCATCTCCCGATAAAAATGGCAACTTCATTAACCGATCGTCCACGGTTTTGGACGAAGTGAGACAAAGTATTCTACTCGTATTCTACATCATTCTTGGTCGTCTCTTTTGGCAAACTTGACGACCGAGTTGCCTCGAGTCAGAGGCGGGAGCCCGTTTAAAGAATCAGTGACGTGGTGCCACCTGGACGAGTAGATCGGAGATCGAAGTGATCAGAGCAGCCGCAACGGAGCGTGGGATGATGGTTAAAGAACGAAGGACACGGATCGTTCGGTATAACCTTTCTACACTCTTTACAGTTTGTTAGTTTAGCAATAATGGCAGATCCGGGTTAAAGTATACGATAGCGCCAGTTAAAAAGTTTTTGTTCCGTATTTGGCGTCTGTAGACGGCCGGGGCGCTACCGTAGACTTACAGTGGTATCAGAGCCTCACCATTTTGCTTTACTAACTTGTGCTAACACGTTTAAAATATCGATCGAACCGGAAATCAAAAACCGCATTTTTCCAATTTCACAGTTTCTGTCGATTTTAAATGATGTCCTAAAAATATTCCACATATCACAGAAAGTTGTGCAGGGTTTCAGAAGTACACCGACCAAATTTGAGCACGTGATCCCACCAAACCGCCGCAGAGTCGCGGCCAAACCCATGGTTTGGCCGCGCATCCGCGGCCATTCTATGGGATCAGTGCACCAAATTTGGTTTGTGTCTTCTCTGTTGGAATTTGGGGTTTTTGGTATATATCTTTTGGGCCCAGATTTTGTTACTGTTCACCAGTTGCTCGTGGGGCCCACTTTGTGATATTTAGTCGATCGAAATTTAAACATGTTAGTTTATAGTGCTTACATTATATCTCCGACCGGGAATGTCATTTGATCGGTAAACCGCGTCTGATTGCTATAGTTCTTTTAGACGGGTTTGCGAACGTGACATTCGCGTTGATGTTCTGTGTTGTGCTGTGATGTTGCGGATTTGTCGTGGTGGATAGCAGTGTGCAATGGTAGTGCAGTTTGAGTTTATTTGTACATTTGATATTGCGGGGCGAGCGTCCAACATGTGGACTGCCGTCACTGCCTGTTGTATAATATTCTTTTGGGGCATGACCAGGTTGCGGTCGATGTACCTGTTGTACTATTTTTCATTACTGTACTAGGTTTTACCCCACGACGGAGTGCACGGATAGCCGGGTTCTGGAGGGCAACGGGTCCGCATCTCATGGCTTTGAGAGGCAGAGGGGTCTCACTCTAGAATTGGCAGACTATTCGCCGCACTCGTAGGGGGTACAGGTTGACCCAAGGAGGGGTGCTCAAGCTACCGGATTCCGTGAAGTGCAGGGTGGTCCATTCACTTTGCTGTAGGGGGCTACCTCGCTTCAGGTTTTGGCGGGTAACTTGCTGTACCCGTAGGGGTCTAGGTTTCATTGCACAGGCTATCCACACGATAGGGGAACGTCGGGTTTCAGCAGCGGCTCTGTGAAACCCGGGGATCCCAGATTATCTGTATTGTTCTGTGATGCTTATTACTTTTCTGTAATGTTGCATATTATCACGCCTGGAGCGATTATTGTATATTGGTTTATATACTATTAGATGTTGTATATGTTTTACACCCGCGCTAGTCCAGTCCCCGCTCTGTCGTTAGTTAAGTAATCTAACGGGTAATGACGGGACCCAGTGACAAATGCAGATGGCATATACATACATTTTATTTTCGTTCTTTTCTGGTGTGATTGAATGATGGGACTGCGTTGATTCTGATCAATGCAAAGTAAAGCAAACCTATTTACAGTTGTTGGAACAAATTTAAAATGTGTTATTGCAAAGACGTTTCCTTTTGTTTTGCATAGCGGTATTCAGTGGAATATCCTGCACCTCATTCGACGGGGCAAGGGCCGATATCCCTTCACCGGGACTGACCCCTTGGGCAGAAGTTTGCGTCAGGGTAATAACTTCACTATAGTCGATTACAAGTTGCTTTGCATAGCGGTATTCAGTGGAATATCCTGCACCTTATTCCACGAGGAAAGAGCCGAGATCCCTTCACCGGGAATGACCTCTTTAGCAAAAGGTTTTCGCCACTATATTTTAAAAAGCTATCAGGTTCCTTCAGCGATATCAAGTTCACTACGTTAAAGGTTTTTCGCCAAAAACCAGCCGTAGCCCTCCGTCACTTCTTTTGGGTATTCAGTAGTATTCAAGCTATGCATTTTAGCCAAAGTTAAGGGATAGTGTTTGGTAGCTGCTGGGTATTCATTTGTTGCATAGATAGATGAGTTAGTTTGGGACAGTCGTTCTGCCGATTGGCCAAAGTCAGGGGCATGTGCGGGTGGGTTCAAATTGACAAGATAGTGACGGGTAGAACTTGGCATGTGACTTATGACATTTTGACCAAAGCCAAGGTTATAAGAGCATGGGGCAAAAATCTTATCGGGAGTTTCTAAAGAAACTGAAACTTGCCAAGTATGCGCATACCTTCTGGAGTATGAGTAACGTGGGTGCATTCCATCACTTTATCATGCGATGAGAGTTGGATCCCGATTCCCACTGATGAGTTGGTTTACTCTTCGGGTGATCCCGATTGATTCTTCTTTCAGGTTTGGAGGAGAATTTGACAGGACAGTGGGAGGTTTCCGGATTAGATAAAGTGATAACCATTCTGATCTAGGTTAGAGTGCACGCAGAGTGTTTCTTTTCTCTCTCTCTTTGGCAGCGAACTTTGACCGACCCTAGACTATGACTCAGTGACCAGGTTGATCGAACCTTCTTAAAACACTGGCTTTTGGATTGTCTGAGTTGCATAAGTCATTGCCACTCATTCTTTTACCTTTTGAATTTCTCAGAACACCCCGTATTACTACGGACATCCACTTCCATTGGATAGATCCATCGTATGGTTATATACGAATTCGAAGGGACTTCTTCGAGGATGGATCAAGGTTCAGGAGAAATAGAATTGGTTTATTCAGTTGTCTTTTATTATCACCTTCTCTCAGGTTGCGAGGGCTCCTTGGTTTAGGAGAGTACACCTATTATGCTTATTGGATAGTCTTATTCCAAACCATAGGCAGGTGCCGAAAGGTAGGGAATGAAGAAAACCAATTAGCCTAAGTAGGGTGTGCAGAAGGTAATATGTAAAGACAAAATAAAGGGATTAGAAAGAGGGCAAAGTAAATTGCAACTGATATCATTCACGACCAAACCGCGTACTTCATCGCCACTCCCATTTCACCTTTAAAAGAATAAGGTATTATTCAATTGTCTTTTATCATCACCTTCTCTCAAGATGCGAGTACTCCTTGGTTTAGGAGGGTACACCTATTATGCTTACTGGATAGTCTTCTTCCAAACCATAGGCTGGTGCCGAACGGTAGGGAAGGAAGAAAACCATTTAGCCTAACAATGGTATACAGAAGGTAACGACTAAAAACAAATAAGGGATTTGGAGAGATGGCAATAAAATATACGGTTGAAGTCATGAATTGGATTATGGAAGAGGCATTACTATGAATACCAGGATACCCCTACGAAACATTTTCATGTTTCAGTGCATTGTTAAAAGAAAACTGTTTTCCCGATTAGATACTTACTCCAAGGGTATGTATTTACCAGGTTTCATTCTCATATCTGTATGGTTTTACAGATGATGAGTGGGAGTACGTTATTGGGAATCAGGTGATCATCCTCATTATATCGGAATTCGTTGTAATTGGTGATATTTGAGGAAATCGCCAGGGTACAGTTTTCAACCTACGACGCACAGGTTTTGAGTTGCTCAACTCAGCGGACTTATACAGAGTATTGTATGTTGTCCAAGTGTCCATCAGGACAAAGGGGTAGGTCCTCGTACTATGTTCTGTTTACTTATAACTTCTCTAGTATTTAGACAAGTGTTTCGTAGAAATACAAGATTTAAGTTTTGAGAAGTTGTGGGTATAAGAATAAAGTAGAGAACCAGGTATCACAAGTATCGGGATTCTTCAAAGAGATCGAAGATGTAGATTCTTGTGATTGGTATTCAGATAATAGTAATGGTTTTGAGAAACTTGTTTCTCTTTCAGGTTACTCATAATTGGATGGATTCCTAAGTTGAGTAATACTGATTAGCCTCTTTTCATTAAGATGATATGCACTGGAGACAGCTGCATGATTGAATATGTTCCAATTAAATTAGTGCCAAAGTTTCTATATTGGATATAGAATGGTTCATATCTTAACGATGTTAAGGTACGGGGAGTTGTCCAGCTTATGCTTAAAACCAGACACTGGATAACTCAGGGCACGTTTCTGTAATGGCTGTTTGTGGGTTGACCCTGGCTATGACAAGGGTTGATTTTCTATCATTTGGAAGATCAATAGTGATATTGTTCTTGACTCGCTACAGTTTTAGTAAAAATGGACGTTTTCAGAAAACAGTAGTGGGAGTATGGTAGAACTGGAAGTGATTCCAGAATCGCAAACGATTACGGAAAATTTAATAGGACCTATATATTCAATCAGGTTTGACATTCCATTAGCCACTCCGCAGATACGGTGGGTAACCTCAGACACCCGAGAGGTACTTCGGTAGCCTCAAGGACGGTGACAGGGAGGTTCTTATCTACCCAGATTTGACACTACCGTTGTTCCAGGCTATGAGACCCGGTAGGAGGGTTGTTGTGGTCAGTGGGAGTAGCGGAAGCATAGTGGACAAGTAGCTTATGTCTATTTATAGACTAGAGCAGTTATAGCAGAGATAGATCATCTAATTTGATGTGACAGTCATGGGTTTGACTTCATCAGAATAGGGGATGAATCTGTTAAGAAGGTAGTAGGGTGTGATGTCATGGTATCTGGATGACATACACAGAGTAGGAAGTAAAATTCCTATACTACGATCGGTTGTACTGTGGTCGTCACACAGTTGTTTCTCCAGACAGATATGGATATAATATTTGACATTCTAGTTTCTAGATCTATGTTTTTAGATCTGGATTTGGGTAGTTTCCCAATGTGGGTACCTTGACAGTATTCTAATGGTTTTTAGAATAAATGACTCCTGGCATGGTGGTGTACCTGCAGGTAATGGAGTCACCCTCTCTAAAGGTGTCTTATAGACTAAAGAGGAGAGGGATGTGCATGATTGGCAGATCACTTGCTTAGGCAATTGAGTCAATCATGAAATGTCAAGTACCACACCAAATGTTGTTTTTGCACTAGATGCAATAAGTTTGTATTAATCCAATCCTGGAGAAACATAAGGAAGCAGTTTTAGAACATAAGTACATGTTCTACGGATTTGATGACGGCAGCCTCTTTCGGGAGACGGTTATCATTCCAGGCTTCAAAGGTGACATGGTTGACAGAGAGATTGTCAGAGTTATAGTTTTCCCTCTGATGAGGAACATTATTGTGGACAGGTGGTCCAAGAGGATACTGTGGGAGGCATGGTGCCGGATACTGATTAGGTTCAGTGATCGATACAGTCTAAGAAGTTTGGATTTGGAGTTCATTTATGAATTAGGTCCCATCAGATATCCAGACATATTCTAAGACAGGTATTACTCAATTCGGGAGATGGCTTTCTCCGCGAACTTGAGATTAAGAGAGACATAGAAAGAAACATCCTGGCGGATCCACTCACTGAGGCTATTTCTCGAACACAATAGTTTTACAAACGGGCTTTGTGAAACTGATTAGTAGAGGAGTTGGATGTTCGGTTTCACACGGGCTGTGAGTAGTCGACATCGCAATAATTAGCCTTGAGTGCAAGTGGGAGATTGTTGGGGATAGTGCTCTCATAGTCTATTATTGGATCGCAGGTACGTGATTGCAATGATTGCAGAGGACCTATACCGGTAGGACAGTCTTACTCGAGATGATAGTATGCTATCTGGTTTGCCTTTATCAGTCGTGTACATGTTCAGGTGACTGATTACATGTTACACTTTGATAGAGCCCTTAGGATCTTGCTTTACTGCCAACAGTTTGATGGCGATCATATACGTGAGAGTTGGGTGGTTTATATGCATATCCTTAATTGTGGTCCCTAGTCGTGGGAGTTTCGAGACAGGGCATCGATACTCCGGAGTAGACTAGTGTATACAGTCGAGACCCCGACGAGGGGTGGTGGCCGGTCTCACAAGCCACTGGTGTCAGTTGGATCACCTAAGATGTATACAGGTGCTCATTGGGTTATGAGTACACCGGACAGGACTCGTCGGGAACCTGCTAGTTGGTATTATACATATCGTCAGATATCAGTTCCCTGGTGACATGTGTACAGGTTAGTTCATCGACCTGAGGTCGTCATTTGTCTCGTGTGAGTTCCCACTGTGCTTTGATTTCTACCCTACCACGGCTCAAAGGAGTCGTGCAAATATGTAGTTTTTGGGTACAGTCCCGAGCCACATGGAGACACGTGAGCGGATCGGCAGGGGATTCGTCTCTCCCGGTATTGGGGGCGAGATCGTGCTGTGTCTAGGAGAGCCATTACACATAGCCCACGGCCGTGGCAGGAGATTTACTGGTAGGTACTCCAGTAGTATCTCAGGGTGTTATTAGGCTACACTCCGACACGACTTATACTGCTATTGGGGGTCTGACGTTACTAGCCCCCTAGGCAGATATGCGTTACTCATAGACGAACGGACCGGACTGTATATACATTGTCACTGTTAGGCTCAGTAGGGTTTCCGGATGAGTTCGCTCATCGGCCTCCCTTGAGGTCAGTCCATGGCAGCCGTTACGCATAGCTAGTGCCGCTGACGGTTTGTGGTTAAACCCACTGCCAGGGTACTGACGAGTCATTAGAGTCCCCCACAGACAGTTTCCCAAGTTCGGGCTAAACGTTGTAGAGGCCGTATGGTTTTATGGCAGGGTTCGAAAAATGCACGTGCGTTTACGCACGTGTCGGTTTTCGGACAGATGATACTGGTCGGCTTTGGTTTAAGCCGGATCTAAGTATTGTATTGAGTAGATATAATATCTTTGTCTCTGTTGCATTTGTATTCGGTCGTAATACAAATGCGGGTATATTTATACAGTTACGGGGTTATTCTGAAAGTCGTTTCAGGATCACTTTTGGAAGTTGCCAGTTTCCAGTTTTCTATCTGCCGTCTTTTAACATTCGGTTAAAGACGGATTTATCTTTTCTTGAGATGATGTGAGTCATGCTTCTAGAAGGTTCTAGAGAGGGTGACTTGGCTTGGTGAGTCATTAGTGCATTAATGGTGCTATTAATGCTTGATGACTAAGGTTGTTTAGATTCATTGTTTCTTAGTGAGTCATGCTTTTCATTTATGATAAAAGATAAGCTTTATGTTTATGGTCACCCCCTTGATTGCTCCTACCATCACCTCCCTCTTTGCATAAAAGTGGCCGGCCATTCTTTGAGTGAGAGAGAGAGATTAATTTTCATTCTTGAGAGAAAAGACTATGGTTTTGGGTGCATGGAAATTTCATAGCCTCTTTCATTCCATCTCCCGATAAAAATGGCAACTTCATTAACCGATCGTCCACGGTTTTGGACGAAGTGAGACAAAGTATTCTACTCATATTCTACATCATTCTTGGTCGTCTCTTTTGGCAAACTTGACAACCGAGTTGCCTCGAGTCAGAGGCGGGAGCCCGTTTAAAGAATCAGTGACGTGGTGCCACCTGGACAAGTAGATCGGAGATCGAAGAGATCGGAGCAGCCGCAACGGAGCGTGGGATGATGGTTAAAGAACGAAGGACTCGGATCGTTCGGTATAACCTTTCTACACTCTTTACAGTTTGTTAGTTTAGCAATAATGGCAGATCCGGGTTAAAGTATACGATAGCGCCAGTTAAAAAGTTTTTGTTCCGCATTTGGCGTCTGTAGACTGCCGGGGCGCTACCGTAGACTTACATAAATTCCATGTGTATAAGGGGACGGGTAATCCACACCAGCACATTGCTCAATTTAGGGCTCTGTGCGGTAATACAGGGTGTGATGACAAACTGCTGCTTCGCCAGTTTGTTGGTAGCTTATCGAAGATAGCATTTGAATGGTACTCTGAACTCCCGAACGACCCCATTAAGACATTTGCAGAAATGGAGCTACTGTTTACACAGCGGTTCGCATGCGCCAGCGAACGCACCCCGATCACGGCATTGATCAACGCCAGAGTGAAGCTGGGAGAGACATGGGTGCAGTATGCAATCCGATGGCAGAACCTATGGTTGAGATGCGAACAACGCATAGAAGAAGCTCCTGTCGTAGTCATGTTCATGTGGACCCTCGACCCTCAGTCGACTATCTCCCAATTCATGATGTTCTTCAAGCCGACCACCCTCCAGGCCTTGATTGACAAGCTGGCCCAAATGGACCAGATGAGCTATAGGCCTTTCCCTTCAAAAGCGGATTTTCGAAATGAAAAAGGTAAAGGGAAAGCGACCTTTGTCGCCAACACTCAACAGCAGCCGAGTGAGCCGAAACCAGCTGCTCGCCAAGGCAATAAACGGCGATCCCTCAATGAGAAGTTAAGACGTCCTTACTCATTTTCTCAGGATAAAACAAGCAGACTGTTCGAACTGGCAGTGCGCAATGGGCTCATCATTCTGCCGGATCCAAGACATCCGTCGCAACCTGGTGACCTTAACCATCATAACTATTGTCCCTACCACAGAGTAATGGGTCACCCACTCGAAGATTGCTACGTCTTCAAAAACTGGGTTGAAGACCAATACCAGCAAGGCAAATTCGCGTTGTCTGAAAACTGGAAGGTGAACCTGCCACAACCACATGCTCCGAAAAAGATGGACATGCCGGGTCATCGTGCTCATTCATAGAGGAAGCTCCATACGAAGTTGTTCTTTCGGCAAAAACTAAAAGAATGCTGAAAGATCTTTAAACATGTCTGGCGATCATGTGGAAAAGCCCGCTGGAGCCGGAGATCATCGAGGGGATGCTGAAACCCCGCCCAATATTGAGAGTTAGTAGCGATGGGCAAAACACCTAGGCCCAGCCGTCAAAGTCTTTGAAGAAAAAGAAGAAGATCAAAAAGCCCGCGCAGTCTAATGACAAGCGCACGGATCTGCAAAAGCATATTGACGCGGTGGAGGAATACAACCAGAAGGCGCAAACCTCAGTCACACTTCGAGAATTTCTCAATCACATCCTTGAATGTGAAGATAACGAAAATGATGAGGGAGACGACTCGTCAGAGGAACCCGAAGATTATGTGGCAAGTTGCCACATGATCTCTCATTCGTTGCTAAATAACAAAGAAGCTCACTCGGCGTTAGAAGATAACATGGAGGAGCTGGAGGCAGGAGCAGTGCCAAAATCCTTGGATTATGTGACAAGGGGAAACTTACTTGTTCATAGAGTATCCGGCGAAACTTCGCCTCAAAGCTAATATGGACCGAAACGTCCCTACACTAATAGTGGACTAAAACGTCCCTAAATTAATACCAGACTGAGATGTCTTAAAACTAACAAAGGACTGAAATGTCCTAAAACTAACTACTGACCGAAACATCTTTAAACTACTATAAACCCGCAGCATCCTTGGGCTGATGCGGAAAAAAAAACGGTACGTCCATAAGCAAAATAGGCACGGATGAAAACCCGAAAGGGCTCCATGAGTAAAAACAGCAGGACTACCGGAGAGTTTGTGAAAACCCAAAAGGGCGCAGACTCGTAAAAAAAAGGGTACGTCCACAAGCAAAATGGGCACGGATGAAAACCCGAAAGGGCTCCATGAGTAAAAACAGCAGGGCTACCGTCGAGTTTGTGAAAAACCCGAAAGGGCGCAATCTCGTTAAAAGACACTTGCCAGGTCCTATCGACCTTGTAAGGAGAAAACTACCTGCGTGAGATCCTTACGACTCATAAAAGAGCAGCACACTTAGGGATCCCCACGATTCCTAAGGAGAAATTACACTTACGAGATCCTCACGACTTGTAAGGAGAACCCTCTTATGAGACCCTCATGGCTCATAAGATTCAAAAGCCTTAAACTACAGGGATCTGAACCTGTTCTTAAGCCATTACCTTTCCCAGATTGCCCTACAAGCGGTTTAATACCGACCCTTGTATACAATCCACGGGCACAAATAATCATTTCCTTGCCGAGTCTCACCAACAACGAGGAATTCCCTCATTTGATGAACAAACACTTGTAGGTCCTCTCGATTTACAAGGAGAAAACACTCTTGAAAGATCCTTATGACTTATAAGAGAACATACACTTAGAAATACTCATGATTCCTAAGGAGAAAAGACACCTACGAGATCCTCACGACTCGTAGGGAGAAACACCTTTATGAGACCCTTATTGCTCATGAAGTCAAAAGCTTTAGTCGACAGGATCTTAACCCTATTTGCTAAGCCACCTTTGTTCGAACCGACAAAGGCAGATGATGATTCGCTCCTGGCAATATCCCAGTTGTAGCAATGCTGATGCCTAAATCGATATCAAATTCCAAGTCCTTTCATAGCAAATGATGATTCACTCCTGACAACATTCCAGTCACAGCGATACTGATGCAAGATTGGTATCAGACCATGAGTTCCATACTTAAAAAAATGCATATGAAATAGCCGAAATGTTTGGGGAACTCGCAATAAAAAACAGCGAGTTAAGAACAGCCGAAATGATTGGGCGCCACGAAAAATAGCCGAAATGATCGGGCAATCGCAACTTTCGCGATACAAAAAGCTGAAATGATAGAGCATCGCGGAAAGAAATAAAAAAAATGAAATGAAACTTTTTGCCCTGCAGGTGAGGTTACATTGACCCCTGTATACAATCCAAGGGCACAAACAGAAAGGGAACCATATCATCCCACCAGGCTTCGTCAAAGGGAAGCCAGATTTCGACAGCTACATCTACAGCCTGAAGATCAGCAACAACGTTCTTCCTCCCTCCAATAGGATACAGGCGCTGTTAGTTATATGTATGCCCTAGAGGCCATTACTGTACATGAGATGTATATTGTACTGGATGCTGGGATATATATAAGGAGGACTTTCTTGCTCGACATGATAGTACGCTATCTGGTTGCTCTTTATCTTAACATGTACACTTATTGTCTCTCTATTACATGTTTAAAAGCCCTTAAGATGTGTACTCGACTTCCAGGACTATGATGTAGATCATACTAGTGGGGCCTTGGTAGTCCATGAGTACATCCTTCAATGTTCCTAGTCATGGGAATATCGAGACGGGGTATCGATATTCCAGAGTAGACTAGCGTATATCTTCTCGACCCATGAGATGGGCGATGGATGATCCCATATCCATTGGTGTTTGACATCATAGATGGTATACGGGTGCTCAGTGGATACTGGGTACACTGAACGGACTCGCTGAGAACTCCCAGATGGTATTATACCTCATGTCAGATGGCAGTTCTCTGGTGACACTGGTATAGCTTAGTCTGTCGACCCGAGATCGTCATAGAGTCTTGTGTGTCTTCCACTGTGCTTTGATTTCCACCCTACCATGGCTCTACTGAGTCGTGCAAACAGGTGGTTTTTGGGTACAGTCCCGATTCACATGGAGGGAATGAGCGATAGGAGGGGATTCGTCTCTCCCAGTATTGGGGGTTGATGTTGCACTATGCTCGACTAGCCATAACTGGAAATCCCTGGCCAGGGTTGCTGTGATTTACTGGTAAGTGTAATCAGTAGTTTCACGAACGTTATGGACCATACATCGGCATGACTTATCAAGCTACTGGGGTCTGACGTTTACCACCCCTAGGCGAGATATGCGATATATCAGACGAACTGACCGGACTGTGCGGTAAGTGTTACTGATTGGATTCGCAGGAGTGTGAGCAGGCTTGCTCGTTAATCTTCTGATCGCTCAATACCCGGGTGGCCGTTATGTTTAGCAGACCGCTTGCGGCTTGTGGGTGACTGATATGATCACCACCTACTGCCGGCGTATTGACGAGTGTTTAGAGTCCTACACAGAGGTTTCCTGGCTCAAGCGAAACGAAATAGGAGCGCATATGAGATATGTGCGGGACCGAGAATAATACAAGTATGTGATACTACATTCTATTCTTGCGATTTGTATCATCGGTCGGTTATATGCGATATAGCCGGGTTACCGAATCAAGTGTAGATTCGATCTATTGATACACTGGATATTAGTCGGTTATATGCGATATGACCAGATCATTAAATCAAGTGTTAATTTAATGATTTAATGTATAATTATATATTTGATATATTACTTTCCATTAACTAGTATTGGTTCACTTAAGATAACATTTTCTCACTTGATGTGCATAATGTATATATGATATATAATTGTGTGCATGTTTGTATCATGCTTGATGATACATGCAAATATAGGTGTGTGTGTGTGACATACACCATGTTTATTTATAATTGTGAGGGTTTTATTTATTTTAAGTATTTCAAAATGGTGGCTTTATTTGTCATGGCTTGAAGCTTCATGAAGCTTCAAGCATCTTTGACAAAGTCCACACACTTTGTTTTACTTAAGATATTTTTTAAACCTAACCATTATATTAAATCATGGTTATGTCTCTACAAGAGTTAGTGGATTAAACTAACCCACCCATGGTTGCATTATGATAATCCTCACTTATTATTCTTTTCTCATTATTCTTTCTTCTTTTTTCTTCTTCTTCTTCATCAAGAAGAAAAGCTTGCTAGAATTTTTCAAGTGAAGAAATAAAGTGAGAAATCAAAATCTAAAGTGAACCCATTTTCTATTTCATCATCCTCTACTACTTGCCATTTAGTTTAGGGTATTCTCTTCACAAAGTTCTTGACCTAGTGAAGATGGAGTTTGAGTTTGAGTCTCCTCGACGTAGATCATCTTCGGCCTCGAAGTCAACGAGCTAGCCCGTTCTTTTCTCCGAGGAAACCATCACTAGAGTCCGGGATCTCGATGATCGCAGTGAAGGGACGTCAACACGGAGCTTTAGAAGTGAAGGACCGGATCTATAAAGGTTGTATTTTCATTCACTTCTATTTGTAATGGTAGATTACTATTTTGTTACCCTAGTTTTCTAGTTCAATTCATGTTGGGATTCCTTAGCACCTAGCCTAGGGTTTGCAAGCATCACACATGCCACAACAAGAATTTTAGGGTGTGCTAAGCAATGAGCAAAATGAGGGGGAAGGGAGCCAAAGGGGTCGGCGACACCGGAATTCTTGTCTCTGTCGTCGGCCAGGAACCGGTCACCCCCTCTCGTGTTGCACCAGTGTTCTTATATCATCATAAATGTCACTCTGCAGTTGCTTGTTTAGTCCAAATTTTCATGTGATGATAATTGTGTTATGGACTCTTTGCGGAGTATTTCGTATTCATATTTTTAGCATTGTATTGGTAACCTAGACCATGTTTAACACTTCGAACGAAATTCAAACTTCACTCCATGACTCTCTCTGAAATTTCCAAGTGTTGGAATTTTTCCCAAGTTAATTATATTCAATGTTCGTGCAAGTAACTCTATAGACCCTCTAGAAGAACATAAACCTTAACTCGAATCTGTGCCCTCGGAACCGCGGTTTGAAGCTTAGGGTTTGCCGTGGTTCCGCGGTGTCATAGGTGAGGCGTTGGTTTGACCCTTCTATGGCTGGATCGTAGGTACTGTGGCACGTTTTGGGTACTTTAACTTCGCTCAAGTGTTGAGCTCATTGGGAGTTGTGGGGATTTGTTGATTCGCTCGAAACGTTTAAACATAGTCTAGTATATTGTGATACAATACTTGGAATCAACAACATTTGAATTTTATAAGTCTAGCAATTTAGTCTAATTTGATCGGTTGCCACGGGATTTTGATGCGATCAAAAGACCGTCGCAATTACTTTGTGTATTCGGATACTCGCCGGGTAACATTACTAGATAGCCACGCCCCATATCTCCGACCAAGTGACTATAGGAGAACTCCGTAGCCAAAAAGCATCCGCCCGGGTGCTTGCGGCCGCGGTGTTCCGCCTAAGTGCACTTCGTCGTCGGTATCGGGGGTGCGGCCGTCTACTAAAGTTTTCGACGAGCATTCGATCGGAATATCGGGAATCTTGTTGAATTGCCCGACTGATTATTGGAAAGTGTTTTCAATATCGAGACTAAACTGCGGGGTTTATAATTGTTAGGCATGCGATATCTAAGGAATTCATATTGTTAGGCATGAAATCCGCAATATGAGATATTACGGGTTTATGATGTCTAAGGCCGTTGCGGATTCCAACTGTTGTAGTTTTTCACTTTCTTTTCTGCGACCGTAAGTGTATTATGTGGGGATAAGTGTAATATGTGGGGTATCACCGGCTTCGTTGCTATACGTCAACGACAATTGGGATACGCATATTTACTTACGTTGATGACATGAGATGTTATGTGTTGCTGGATATATTATATTGGATCGTCGTGTTTGAATAGCCGGGTTTTTTTTTATGTGAGATGAGTGTTTTTCATTTTCATTCATGTAAAAACTTGTATGTAATATTCTTTTATTGGGGCACTTCCGGGTTGAGGAAGATGTCACCGTTGATGTATATTATTTACTTTTCCATATTAGGATGACCCAGGAAGGGAGCACAAGTAACCGGGTTCTAGGGTCCAGTGGGAGACCATCTCGAGGAGTCGAGTCCGGGTCTCCTAACTCTAGAATTGGTAGGGTTGCTTGCCGCTGTCGTAGGGGTCTAGGGATGTGGGTTTAGCTATTCATCACGACCGTGGAATCCGTGTTTTATATAGGCTCAAAATAAAACACGGATATCATAGTATATCCAATATTTCATATGTTGTTTTCTGCTGCGTTATCTGTGATGTGATCATGTGATATGTTCAGATAGATACTGTATATAGTATATATGATATATTATATAGACATTGCTTATGTTTTACACCCGTGCTAGCCCTGCCCCGCTATGCCGTTAGTTACCTAACCTAACGGTGTATGACGGGACATCGAGGCGAATGCGGATGGCATAAGCGTACGTTGTATTTATCTGTGATGTTTAGGAAATTTAAATGATGGGACATTCATTAATGAGATTAATGAAAGAAAATAAACCTAAAAGATGTTGTGAAATCGAATTTCAAAAATTAGGTAGCTCTAGTTGTTGCTTTGCATAGCGGTATTCCTTGTAGAATATCCAGCACCTCATTTGATGAGGAAAGAGCCGAGATCCCTTTACCGAGAGTGACCACTTTAGCAATAATAAGCAGATGCTACAACCTTTGGTTTGTCTTTTGACTGCTTTTTCTAGTTCTTGCTTTGCATAGTGGTATTGTGAATATCCTGCACCTCATTCGACGAGGAAAGAGCCGAGATCGCTTCACCGGGAGTGACCTCTTTAGCGAAACTGGCATAAGCCTAAAAAACACTCCATTTTAAACCATTTGATTCTGCAACGAGATCAAGTTCAAAGCGTTAAAGGTTTTCTTAAAAACTATCCGCAGCCCTCCGTCATTTTAGGAAGTAGAGTACTTAGTATTCGTGCTACATTTGTCGACCATAACCGAGGAGTAGTGTACGGTAGCTAAGTGATGTCTTCCTACACAGCATATGATGCGATTAGTTAGGACAGTCATGTGACTTTGTTGACCTTAGCCAAGGGTCATGTGGGTGGGTCTAATTAATCACGAAATGATGGGTAGAACTTGACTAGTGCTTATAATTTGTTGACCATAGCCAAGGTCATAGGTGCTAGGAGTAAAAACCATTATCGGGAGTTTCAAGTGTTGAAATCTGCAATGAGATTGCATACTTTTTGTGAGATAGTTGGATCCTGATACCCACTGCGAGTAATTGTTACTCCTGGGAGAGTTTTGCACTTTACAATTAGCCGATCATGTAGGTGTCTAGAAAGGTGTCAATGGGGTTACGCCCCTGGGAAAACGAGGTTTATTTTAATTAGGTCCGTGCGAAAGCACGGGGAACCTCTCTCAAAGTACCGGCACTGGCCTGGCTAAAAGATTGGCGAACTTGTTGAGTGTAATTAATCCCGGCTAGTCTTTCCTTTTAGGGTTTGAAGGAAGATTTGATAAAAACAGTGGGAGCCATCCTGATTAGAGAAATTATATAACCAATCTGATCATGCAAGAGTGCACGCAGAGTGTTTTTTTCTCTCTCTCTCCAGGTAGCGACCATGTCACGCCTTAATCAAGATAATAATATGGATGTATTGACCGAACTCGCTTGTTATACTGAGCTGGGGAACGTTGGTCCCGCTCCAACTTATAATTGTTATAAGACTGAGCAGGAAATTGGGGATTACCAGGATTCCCGTGCCGCCCAAACGAAGAAAGTGCATGATGATGCATCTTCTTCGGGTGTTTTCATTACAAAGAACTGTTTCTCAGTATTCTCTACGTTCTGGGTATATAATACCGGATCAGGATCCCAGATATGTAATTTGTTACATGGGCTACAGAAAGGTAGAGAACTGAGAACGGGTGATAAGTTTCAAGAGTTGAAAATGGTGCAATTGTTGCAGCTAAGGTGTTGGTAGTTATCACCCTGTATTACCAAATACATTGATTCTGAAAGAATGTTATTAGATACCGAACCTGATATACAACGTCATATCAGTCTCTTTATTTATTAAAGAAGGATATAATTTTGTATTGTTGGATAATGTTTTGAACATTTCCTATATCAAGAGTTGATCGGTTCAGGCACGTTATCTAAAAGCATATACATTCTAAATCAAACCACAGTTCCTAACGTACAGAACACACACAAGAGGAAGAGTTCAGAAATGAACGTATCCTTCTTGAGGCATTGTAGACTAGGTCATATCAATGCGACCCAACTAGCTAAGTTACATTTAGATGTATATTTAAATCAGTTTGAATTTACATCTTGTGAAACTTTCCAGTCATGTCACGAAGATAAGATGAACATAGCTCCGTTTATTGGAAACAGAGAAAGAGTTAGTGAACTCTTGGGACTGATACATAGTGATGTATGAAGGTCCCCAGTCTACATATGCCAGGACTGGTTCTTTGTACTTCCTTACATTCACTGATGATCTCTCAAGATTCGGACACATGTTCCTGTTGAAACACATGTCTGAAGCTTTTGAGAAATTCAAAGAATATAAGTCAGAAGTAGAGAACCAAAACGGGTATAAGTATTATGTCCTATGATGAGATCAGGAGAATACTTGTGCATGGAATTCTTGGACTATTCTAAAGGAGAATGAGATTCTCTCTCAGCATTACTCCTATGAATACACCACAGCACAACGGTGTATCGGGGCGGAGCAATCCCACCCTATGAGATATGGTGCGCTCTATGATGAGTGTTACTGAGTTGCATGTTTCCTTTGGGGGGTTATGCACTTGAGAAGCTGCATACCTGTTGAATTGGGTTCAAATCAAATCAGTGCCTACCACTCCATATGAGATATGGTATGTGAAGAGCCCATGTCTTAAGCAAGTTATGATTTGGGGTTGTCCGGACTATGTCCAAAAGCAAAATCCGGACACGCTCGAGGCAAAGTCAGTTCTGTAGAACTGGAAGGAGTTCCAGCTATACAAACTACAGCTGATGATTTGGTAGAACCGTAGGATTCAATAGTCCCCGACGAACCTCAGCCTCTCCGCCGATCTAGCAGGGTTCCTCATCCGCCTGAGAGATACTTCGGTTTCTCGATGACAGTAGGAGCGAAGATTGCATCATGAGATGATGACCCAACTAATCTCGAGCAGGCCATCAAGAGTGGGGACTCTGTAAGAATGGCTTGATGCTAAGCGATCTGAGATGGAATATATATACACTAACAAAGTATAGACTTTGGTTGCTATATCTGAAGGGTTAAATCCCCATCAGGAGGAAGTATATCTTGAGAAGATTACTTGGTGTAGATGGAAAAGTTGAGACTTTCAAAGCTAGACTTGTTAAAGGTTCTCGTCATTGACCAGGCATGGATAATGATGAAACCTTTTCCAGTGGCTGTGCTTAAGTCCATCCGGATCCTACTTGCCATTTCTACATACCATGACTACGACATCTGGTGGTTGGGTGTCATGACTACTTTTCTAAATATTGATTTAGAAGAGAATGTCTATAAGAACACAGACAGAGGGCTTCGTAAACAGTGGGAGCAGCGGAAACGTGTGCAAGTTGCTTTAAAGGATAAAGCAGGCATCGCGGAGTAGGAACATCTGTTTTGATGTGGTAGTCAAAAAGTTTGACTTCATCAAAATGGTAGATGAACCTTGTATATACAAAAAGGTAGTAGAGAGTATGGTGGTATTCCTCGTACTGTACATGGATGACATACTCTTGATAGGAAAAGAGTTTCCTATGCTACGCACGGTCAATCTCCTCTTATCACAAGGATTCTCCATAAAGGATCAAGGTGATACCTCCTAAATCCTGGATTTTTGGATCCATGAGATAGATCTAAATGGATGTTAGGATTCTCACTAGGTGTAGTGAGATGGTATCAATCCATCCTGGGGGAGAATCACTGTATAGCTTCCAGAGTGGTAAGGATGACTGAATGTTAGTCACAGGCATTGTCTTTACCCTCAGTGGAGGGACGGTATGTTGGAAGAGTTCCAAGCTAGATATCGTGGCAAACTAGACGATAAAGGCTGGTGACATCGCTATCAAAGATACTACCTAAGAGGCAGTTTCGGTGTATATTAGTTCATGAGATGAACTAGGTTCCTACCATTGTGTGACAATGGAGGTGTGGCTTTGGCCCAGGAACCCCGGTCCCATCAGTGACCCAGAACTATTCCAAGGCAGTATCACCTGATCATGGAGATAGTTGATCTCCAGGGAGATCGAGGTTAGGAGACTAGACTCAGAGGACAACACGGCAGATCCACTCACAAAGGCCTTTTCCCAGAGAGAGACTTTTAGGGATGGTTGAGTATGAGATACTGTAACCACTGCTACAGATGGCCCTAGTGCAAGTGGGAGATTGTTAGTTATATGTATGCCCTAGAGGCCATTACTATACATAAGATGTATATTGTAGTGGATGCTGGGACACATATAGGGAGGACTTTCTTGCTCGACATGATAGTACACTATCTGGTTGCTCTTTATCTTAACATGTACACTTATTGTCTCTCTATTACATGTTGATAAAGCCCTTAGGATGTGTACTCGACTTCCAGGACTATGATGTAGATCATACTAGTGGGGCCTGGGTAGTCTATGAGTACATCCTTCAATGTTCCTAGTCGTGGGATTATCGAGACGGGGTATCGATATTCCAGAGTAGACTAGCGTATGTCTTCTCGACCCATGAGATGGGCGATGGATGATCCCATATCCATTGGTGTTTGACATCAGAGATGGTATACGGGTGCTCAGTGGAGACTGGGTACACTGAACGGACTCGCCGAGAACTCCCAGATAGTATAATACCTCACGTCAGATGGCAGTTCTCTGGTGACACTGGTACAGCTTAGTCTGTCGACCCGAGATCGTCATAGAGTCTTATGTGTCTCCCACTGTGCTTTGATATCCACCCTACCATGGCTTTACTGAGTCGTGCAAACAGGTGGTTTTTGGGTACAATCCCGATTCACATGGAGGCAATGAGCGATAGGAGAGGATTCGTCTCTCCCGGAATTGGGGGTTGATGTTGCGCTATGCTCGACTGGCCATAACCGGAAATCCCTGGCCATGGTTGCTGTGATTTACTGGTAAGTGTTATCAGTAGTTTCACGAACGTTATGGACCATACATCGGCATGACTTATCAAGCTACTGGGGTCTGACGTTTACCACCCCTAGGCGAGATATGCGACATATCAGACAAACAGACCGGACTGTGCAGTAAGTGTTACTGATTGGATTCGCAGGAGTGTGAGCAGGCTTGCTCGTTGATCTTCTGATCGCTCAATACCCGAGTGGCCGTTACGTTTAGCAGACCGCTTGCGGCTTATGGGTGACTGATATGATCACCACCTACTGCCGGCGTATTGACGAGTCTTTAGAGTCCTACACAGAGGTTTTCTTGCCAAGCGAAACGAAATAGGAGCGCATATAAGATATGAGCGGGACCGAGAATAATACAAGTATGTGATACTGCATTCTATTCTCGCGATTTGTATCATCGGTCGGTTATATGCGGTATAGCCGGGTTACCGAATCAAGTGTTGATTCGATATATTGATACACTGGATATTAGTCGGTTATATGCGATATGACCGGATCATTAAATCGAGTGTTGATTTAATGATTTAATGATTTAATGTATAATTATATATTTGATATATTGCTTTACATTAACTAGTATTGGTTCACTTAAGATAACAATTTCTCACTTGATGTGCATAATGTATATATGATATATAATTGTGTGCATGTTTGTATCATGCTTGATGATACATGCAAACATGGGTGGGTGGGTGACATACACCATGTTTATTTATAATTGTGAGGGTTTTATTTATTTTAAGTATTTCAGAATGGTGGCTTTATTTGTCATGGCTTGAAGCTTCATGAAGCTTCAAGCATCTTTGACAAAGTCCACACACTTTGTTTTACTTAAGATATTTTTAAAACCTAACCATTATATTAAACCATGGTTATGTCTCTACAAGAGTTAGTGGATTAAACTAACTCATCCATGGTTGCATTATGATAATCCTCACTTATTATTCTTTTCTCATTATTCATTATTCTTTCTTCTTCTTCTTCTTCATCAAGAAGAAAAGCTTGCTAGAATTTTTCAAGTGAAGAAATAAAGTGAGAAATCAAAATCTAAAGTGAACTCATTTCCTATTTCATCATCATCTACTACTTGCCATTTAGTTTAGGGTGTTCTCTTCACAAAGTTCTTGACCTAGTGAAGATAGAGCTTGAGTTTGAGTCTCCTCGACGTAGATCATCTTCGGCCTCGAAGTCAACGATCTAGCCCGTTCTTTTCTCCGAGGAAACCATCACTAGAGTCCAGGATCTCGATGATCGCAGCGAAGGGACGTCAACACGGAGCTTTAGAAGTGAAGAACCGGATCTACAAAGGTTGTATTTTCATTCACTTCTATTTGTAATGGTTGATTTCTATTTTGTTACCCTAGTTTTCTAGTTCGATTCGTAGTTAGATTGCTTAGCACACCCTAAAATTCTTGTTGTGGCATGTGTGATGCTTGCAAACCCTAGGCTAGGTGCTAAGGAATCCCAACAGGCGTGACATCGAAAAATGGTGCCACGGCAAAGTCCCCTAGTTCCAAACCTCGACGGTTCATAGACAACCTAGAGACAACGTCGACATTCGTCGCAATATTGCAGACACAATATCAACAAACGAAGCAAAGGAAGATCCCTAGCTTCAGGGTCTCGACGTCAACATCGACAATCTAGAGATCAACACCGGCGTTTCTCCGTACTCCAATCGAATGCAGACGCAACGTCAACAAAGCGGAGCCATGGCAAAGTCCCCTAGTTCCAAATCTCAACGGTTCACAGACAACGTAGAGACTACCTCGGAACCATGGCAGAGTCCCTAGTTCCAAGGCTCGACTGCTACATCTACGGCCTAGAGATCAGCAACAACGTTCTTCCTCCCTCCAGTAGGATACAGGCGCCACATCAAAAAATGGAGCCATGGAAAAGTACCCTAGTTCTAAACCTCGACGGTTCATAGACAACATAGAGACAACCTCGACATTCGACGCAATATTGCAGACACAATGTCAACGAACGAAGCCAAGGAAGATACCTCACTTCAGGGTCTTGACGGCAACTCAAATGAGACCTGAAAAGATTATCGGAGATCATCCCACACCAGCACGGAGTGGTCATGACTCATGGGGCTCCCAAACTGAGCCTAACCTCAAGTAAAAAGCGATATGGAATATCCCTAATGCTTTCTCTTTCGACGGTAATATTACCTGGAAGATTACTTGAAGACGTCTTCTCCAGCCCCCGAAGGGATCAGACACACGACAGTCGTGGGGCTACCCGAACAACAAGATTGCACATCGGGGAATATATCGGCCAACGCGATGGTGCGACGGGTAAAAAACCATAGTACCACAGACCCTAAGGACTTCTATTAGCAGGAGTTAACTGAGACGTTAGGAAACCCTTGCGAGAACTTCCCGATTCGTCTCGACTCGTGAGGAAATTAGTGTCTTTGCGAGAACTTCTCGATTCGTCTCGAATCGTAGGGAAAAGCCTTAGGCAATGGGGATAAGTACCTATTTCCTAAGCACTGGGGCCCTGCAAGTCGATCCATGATGGACTCTTGCATACTATTCACGGGCCACACTCTCCAAAGTCGAATCTCGAGAAGGAGGGAAACAACCACTTACGAGTCCTCTCGACTTGTAAGCGGGAAAAATTCTCTCGTGAGATCCTTACGACTCTCAAGTGAAAACGCACTTAGGAATCCTCACGACTCATAAGAAGAAAATACGCTTACAGGATCCCCACGACTCGTAGGGCGAAAGGTCTTTAAGAGACCCTCACGGCTCATAAAGTTGAAAAGTCTTAGGTGGCAGATCCTAACCCTGTCTCCTAAGCCATCATTGCCCTGTAGGTGAGATCACATGGACCCCTGTATACAATCCATAGGCACAAATGAAAAGGGAACCATATCATCCCACCAAGCTTCGGCAAAGAGAAGCCTGATCTCAATGGCTACATCTACAGCCTAGAAATCAACAACGATGTTTCTTCTCACTTCAACCAGATGCAGACGTGACGTCAACAACCGACCTCAGAGTCGCAACGAAGCGGAGCCATGGAAAAGTCCCTAGTTCTAAATCTCGATGGCCACATCTACAGCCTAGAGACCAACAACGTTGTGCCTCCTCATTCCAGCAGGACACAGATACGACACCACCAATCGGAGCCATGACAAAGTCCCCAGTTCCAAGACTCTACGGTTCACAGACAACCTAGAGTCATCCCAGAACCCCGTCACAGAAATACGTCATCCAATGGCCCCGTCTCGGAAGTATGTCAACCCTGACACCACAGAAAGTGGAGTACGTCGATCCCGACACCGTAGAAAATGGAGAATGTCAACCCCTGACCTCCTTGTCTTCAAGCAACGCTTCGACACGGATACATGTCAACCCCTGACCTCCCTGTCGTCAAGCAACGCTTCAACACGGATACATGTCAACCCCTGACCTCCCTATCGTCAAGCAACGCTTCGACACGGATACATGTCAACCCCTGACCTCCCTATCGTCAAGCAACGCTTCGACACGGATACATGTCAACCCCTGACCTCCCTATCGTCAAGCAACGCTTCGACACGGATACATGTCAACTCCTGACCTCCTTGTCGTAAAGAAACGCTTCGATACGGATACATGTCAACTCCTGACCTCCTTGTCGTCAAGCAACGCTTCGACTAGGATACATGTCAACTCCTGACCTCCTTGTCGTCAAGAAACTCTTCGACACGGATACATGTCAACTCCTGACCTCCTTGTCGTAAAGCAACGCTTCGACTCAGATACATGTCAACCCATGACCTCCCTGTCGTAAAGCAACGCTTCGATACGGATACATGTCAACTCCTGATCTCCTTGTCGTCAAACAATGCTTCGACACGGATACATGTTAACTCCTGACCTCCTTTTCGTCAAGCAACGCTTCGACTCGGATACATGTCAACCCCTAACCTCCGTATCGTCAAGCAACGCTTCGACACGGATACATGTCAACCCCTGACCTCCCTGTCGTCAAGCAACACTTGGACACAGATACATGTCAACCCCTAACCTTCCTGTCGTCAAGCAATGCTTTGACACGGATACATATCAACCCCTGACCTCCCTGTCGTCAAGCAACGCTTCGACATGGATACAGGTCAACCCCTGACCTCCCTGTCGTCAAGCAACGCTTTGACTCGGATACATGTCAACTCCTGACCTCCCTGTCGTCAAGCAACGCTTCGACACGGATACATGTCAACCCATGACCTCCTTGTCGTTAAGCAATGCTTCGACACAGATACATGTCAACTCCTGACCTCCTTGTCGTAAAGCAACGCTTCGACACAGATACATGTCAACCCCTGATCTACCTATCGTAAAGCAATGCTTCAACTCGGAAACCAGTTAACTCATCAACCACTTACGAGTCCTCTCGACTCGTAAGGGAGAAAATTCTCTTGCGAGATCCTTACGACTCTCAAGAGAAAGTACACTTAGGAATCCTCACGATTCCTAAGGAGAAAATACACCTACGGGATCCTCTCGACTCGTAGGGAGAAAAGTCTTTATGAGACCTTCACGGCTCATAAAGTTGAAAAGTCTTAGGCAGCAGACCTGAACCTGTTTCCTAACCCATCGCTACCCAACAAAGAGTCCAAGACGAACTGTTACTTATTATTTACAAGCCACATTACATGCCGTCGAAATCGAGGTGCTGCTCAAGAGTACGTAAACTGCTTTGCGCCAAGTCAAAACAAAAAGGCATAACCCAAGGAAGTCAATCATATATTATGCAAGGCAATAAGGAGAACATTTGATTTACATCCAATTGAGCGTCTGAAGCGTACCTACTCATGTATGTGCGAAAAGGGTAAAATAAACACATGGAAAGGAAAAATTCGTTATTCATACCCCAGAAAGTTCTTACATTGATGAAAACAATAAACAAAAGCATCATTAAAATGTTTACAATGGCAAAACATTGAATCCGGGACACGGATTAAGAAATTCAAAAGTAAGTCCGTCTAAAGTGTTTCTGGCCTTTCTGACCATTCTTGTGTGCATCCTCTCATGATCACAAGCGTCAGGATCTTCGCTGATATCTTCCACCCTCTGATAAGCAGCGATTATTGTCGTGTGTTGAAAAGTTTGATGCAAGATATCAATGAGATTATCTCGCCGCTTCTTCGAGATCAAACCCATTAGATATACTGAGTGCACCTTGTCTTCAGTATCATCCAGTGCCTTAAGCGGCATGGCTTCGTAAAATCTAGGAAGTGCGTTCCAAATCGCTCTCACGACGAGCTTTAAAAGAGCGGAGCGACGAGGAAGTAGTCGACCGTTGTATTCATTAAAGTGACTCATAATCTCAGCACACTGAGCATTTGTGAACTCTTGGTTTTGACAACGGCCTAGTGCGCAATGTCTCCATAAGAAATAATTTCGTCAAGATCATACAGATGAGCGGCCATAGTATCTGAAATGAAAATCAGTGAGAGTTTAGTGGACAGACTGATCAAGAAAATGCTTATTGAAACAAACATGGGAATTTAAACAACTCTTGATGCCCTCGTAGGGAAAACAAGTTCTGATTAAGACACCTAACGAATTCACAAATTCAAGTTTGTGTAAATAAAAAAGGAAATCTTAAAAAGATTCTCCTGTAATGAGAGGCTCATTCGGCCAAGGAGTTAAACTCCCTCGGGCGCAGCACTCTGTAATTATGAGGGGAATAAAGAATTCCCCAAAAGATCTAAAGAGCCATGCTTTGAGAAATCCTAAAGAAAAGAGCCCCATTTAATAAGAGGCCCCTCGGGCCAAGGAGTAAAACTCCCTCGAGAGCAGCACTCTGCGACAGAAATCAAGTCTGTCATTATGAGGGGAATAAAAATTCCCCAAGAATCCTAAAGAGCCATGCTCTGCGAAGAAGATGGAACAATCCATCAAAAATCCTAAAAGCAAAGCTTTTTACAGAAGTTAAAAACTTCAGGATCTTTAAAGGTCTGTAAAGCGAACTCTAAGAGTTCTTCGTTAATAGGTTAAAAGAACCCTAAAAAAGATTTCTTTTTCTTATCCATGATCTAGAAAGAGCAAAGCTCTGGTTTTTAATTAACGGGTTGAGAAATCCTAAAAATATTTAAGATCTGTGATTTAAGTAGAGCAAAACTCAGTTAATGGGTTCAAATCTTACCAAAAAATTTGACAGAGTCTTAACACTAAAAAAAAGAGTTTTCTAAGGCAGAGAGCTTGGCTGTGAAAGAGAATTAAATTCTCAAGAATAAGAAAACAAGAAGATGAACAAGTAGTCATCTCAAGGGCCAAAGGCCCTATTTATAGGCGCTAGAAGTCGGTTCAACTTCCAAGTTGATCCAATGGTAGAGATGCTGCCACCGCTGCACTCACGTGTGAGCCATGTGAGCGCAACGGTGGGGGGGGGGCATTTGTTTCCCCCAATCAGAGAGCAAAGCTCTATTTGAAATTTCAAAATTTGAAATTTAAAATGAGGCAGCGCCTCATAAGAGCGCTCACGCTAAATGCGCCAGTGCTAAGAGTCAAAGACTCTGATGCAGCGCTCATATGCAAAGCACGAGAGCGCTAGCGCTAAGTGCACCAGCACCAAGAGTCAAAGACTCTAATGCAGCGCTCACGTGCAAAGCACGAGAGCGCTAGCGCCAAGTGCGCCAGCGCCAAGAGTCAAAGACTCCGATGCAGCGCTCACGTGCAAAGCTTGAGAGCGCCAGCGCTAAGTGCGCCAGCGCCAAGAGTCAAAGACTCCGAAGCAGCGCTTACGTGCAAAGCACGAGAGCGCTAGCGCTGGAACTAAATATTCCCCACCCTTGGATCAAAGATCCAACAAAAATGATTAAAAATCTTCAAATTACCAGAAAGAAAGTTCTGTTGAGGAAATACTCCTCAAATCTTTCCAAACAGGAAAGATTGTGCTCTGTAAATCAGAGCACCGTTGGATCAAAAATCCAGTGGTGATTAAAAATCACCAAGATACAGAATAAGTTCTGTATGGGAAAATATTTTCCCCATCTTGTTAAAAACAAGAAGATTGCCTTCTGTAAAACAGAAGCCCTTGGATTAAAGAGCAACGATGGGAAACATCCCCAAATCAATCAGAGGAAAGATTTCCTTAACTGATTCAACAAATTAGCCTCCACTATATAAAGGACCCAAGACTTCAAGTCTTGTACGGAGGAACCCCCCCATAAACTTCAAATTCTCAGAAAAGAAAAAGAGAAGAGCAAGCTCTGAAAAGAAGAATTTCTTCAAGATAAATAAAACAGAGAGATCAAAGCATCTCATCAAAAAAGAAGAACTTAGTTCTTTTTCTAGATCATAGATCTACAAAGACAGAAGTCTTACATAAGAGTAGAAGTGATTGGAGCATCTCATCATAAAAAAGGGGGAGGGAGAAGAACTTAGTTCTCTTTAAATCACAGATCTATAAAACAAAGACAAAGTCTTTCACAAAAACAGAAGAGATCATAGCATCTTCTATTAAAATAAGAACTTTGTTCTTGGATCCATGAGACAAAGTTTCTTAATTCTCCGAGCACAGAATTGATCAAGAGCGCTCTGCACTCATTGGGTGGCGCTCAGCGCCAAGCGTGCCACGTGCTCCTCATGTGTGTGCTATTTCATAAGAAGCGCTTCAACGCTCCAAGTCTGGCGCTCAGCGCCAAGCGCACTACGTGCTCCTCACGTGTGCGCCATCTCATAAGAAGCGCCTTAGCGCTCCAAGTCTGGCGCTCAGCACCAAGCGCACCACGTGCTCTTCACATGTGCGCCATCTCATAAGAAGCACCTTAGCGCTCCAAGACTGGCGCTCAGCGCCAAGCGCGCTACGTGCTCCTCACGCATGCGCCAATTTTATAAGAAGCGCCTTAGCGCTCCAGGTCTGGCGCTCAGCGCCAAGCGCACCACGTGCTCCTCACGTGTGCTCTATTTCAAAAGAAGTGCTTCAGCGTTCCAAGTCTGGCGCTCAGTGCCAAGCGCGCCATGTGCTCCTCACGTATGCGCTGAGAGAACACAAAATGTTATTAAAATAAAGCCCAGCGCCATAATAAAGAGTGTCCAACACTCAATAAAAAGACAAAAAAAGAAGGGGTGTCAGAACTCACAATTAAGTTGATATTAATCTCAATGAGATTAATGATCCTTAAACCCAACCCAAACCTAAATCTAAGAAAATACGGATTTGGACTAATCCACGCCATACGGGAGGCAACATAAATTAGTCTCCGTATACGATCCATGGGCAACCGAAAATAAAACGAACACACACGACACGAAGTGACTATCTGGAGAAGGAAAAAGTGGTTACCGCTATGCGGTAGAGTAATTAACTGCAGGGGCTTACACCTGCAGGGAAGAGCGTCCCCACAATCAAAAACCCCTCGTAAACGAGAGGGAATCTGACGAAGTCTGCTACAACGACCGCATTCGTCTGAACCTCCGATATACGGTGCCATAAATCAACTTGGCATCTTCGGAGAGGTGGACAGATAAAACCAAATAGCATCTGCCCCAAAATTCAGGCTGGACATCCCAACGTCCCGGTCGCGTCTTTCGGCGGAGAACAGACGGTCCATTTCTGCCATCTATTCCCAACAAAATGGCCGAGGAATTGGATGGCCAGCTCGTCGAAGGTTGAGATCAAGTATGACGCGAGTCCTCAGAACTAGTCTCGTCCAGAGCGGATGAGAGTGGCCGGGAAAGCTCGGCATTGGGCGGCGTCAGAGTTGTCTTGGAAGCTCATCCCGGCCGTGAACGCGTCCATTTGGTCCTTCGGGTCTGACTTCCCGTCGAAGGGCGAGACCTTAGGGGGCTTGTTCTGGGAGGAGACATGGACGATGATGTCACGACCCAAAAGAGCACGTGACTGGCCCTTGAACCATATGAAGTCGATATGACTCCATCTGATCCAAGTAAGCCAAAAGCCCAGAAATCTAAAACCATATTAAGGGTAAATAAAGAAAACTGGTTTAAAGAAGTGAAGGAAAACATGTTTGAAGTCAAGGTTTTTAAATAACTAAGCCGAATATGCATTTTTAAAATGTAAAGTCTTTTCTAAAAATTTCGGCAGAGTTTCTTTTGTAAATACTGGCCCCGAACGGAGTACAACAAGAACAATATATATATGCAATGATAAAAGGCATCCCCAAGCGGGAGCTAGCTCTTCGTCAATCGACGGTCACAACCACACAAGTAATATAATATACAACGTCGAATGGCGAGGGTCAAAACCAAAAGAAACTCAATAAGCATGAAAACCGCAATACTACTAAACGCGACTCTAAGGTCGAATAATACATCACTAGTGTCTAAGTCTGAAACAATATACAAGTTTTTGGTTGATGGAAATTCTAGATACAATGAATAATACAAGTACAATGGTGGTTCTTGATGCAAAAGAATCTACCTACCAAATGCAATTCACCCGCAAGGAAGCAGTGTGCCAGAAATGCCGCAATGGAACCTGTACGGCAAAACCTGCAAGAACTGCGGCACAACGGGGGTGAGTTGCCAACTCGTGAATAGAAATATCTACAAGCAGAAATCGAATGCAAGACATAATCCAAGGTTAAAACGACCAGTATAATATAAACCACAAGAGTACGTCTGGAGCATGATAAGGTGACAATGTAACATCTAAACATGTATGTAGTGCCAAGTACTCAGGTAATAACATGTCATCAGTATAAGGTATGTCTGCATGAAGTAAATATGATGAAGTATCAAAAGGATATCAATACACATATATTAGCGTCCCATTCCACTAATATTGGTGTAAGGATATATATAACAGAGCCCTCATAACCTGTTATATATACAAATGAAGTATGATCAATGTAAATCCAATCTGTATGTGATCAAGTCTGTATGAACGTGGACCCCGTCCACCCGTCACCCAATGACAATAAACGTGGAACCCGTCCACCCGTCACCCAGTGACAATAAACGTGGAACCCGTCCACCCGTCACCCAATGACAATAACATCATGTATGCAAATATGAGGATATAATAATAGCCATGGAAATCATCATGAAACCTGTACCTAGTATCGGCACGTAAATCCTCATCCATATGGGGCTCCGTCTGCGGTATCGGCCCTCGGCCCCCGGCAGTACGGGTCAGCCTATGTCCATCTCTCAACTCCGGTCGGTATCCTCCAGATATCCGCCGAGCTCAAATACAATCACCGGTAGGTAGTAGTCCCTCTGTCAGGCTTACCGTCTACTACACAGCGAAACCGTTCTCGCCCCGGGGTACCATACCGGGTCCACCATGTACCCGCAATCGGCCTCATCCGCCTCCTCGAATCGGGTTTCACATGTCGCTCTCAGCACCGAGAAAACACATGGTGGACGCACTGAAATATCATATCAAGGGTAACCGGGTTTTTAACACAATTATATATTCTATTTTGAAATACCCACGGTTCCCAAATCCAGAAATATCATGGAAACAACATATCTCAATGCGTATAATCAAAACATAATGTATGCGACATGTAAAGAAAGGTAAGCATATCAGAAGTCATGCAACATGGAATAGTAATGTGCACATTGTAGGGTTCCTAGGCATACACTAGAGGTCTCATAAGGCATCAACCATGCCAATTTCAAATTTTAACGGTGCCGAGAAACCCTAATACGGATCGTTGGCTAGATGTTTAGGCGAAAAACAAACTAGTTAACACTTAACTACAAGAATACGGAAATACAACCTTTGTAGATCCGGTCCTCTACCTCCACGGCTCCGTGATGAAGTCCTCTCCGCTGTCCAAATCAAAATCCGGGCTCTAGCGTCGGCTTCATCGGAGAAAGAGCGGGCTAGGTCATCGACGACGTGCCGAAGATGATCTACGTCGAGGCATCGCTAGATCAAGCTCCAACTTCACCAAGTCAAGAAAACTTGTGAAGGAAACACACTCTACTACTTGGCAAGAGGTAGAGGATGAAGAAATAGGAAGTGGGTAGACTTTAGAATTGGATCTCTTACTCATTTTCATCAATCACCATTGATGAAGAAAGGTTTTCTTCAAGAAGAAGAAGAAGAGGAAGATGATAATTCTTATGATAAGTTAATTAAAAATCAATAGAAAATCAAAACTTATCATAATGTAAACCATGGTCAAGTGTAGAGATTAAACCAAGGTTAGTTGGAATGGTTAGGGTTAAGCATGAGACAAAAATGGTCACTTAGGTCAAAGCTTCATGAAGCTTCAACTAGAATACAAAACAAGCCACCATTTTCTTTTCATGCCTTCCTTTTTCCAAAAAGAATAAATAGATAAATAAATGAATAAATAATCATAACCCTAACCATTCATATAACCATGGTTCAATCTTCACACAAACACAAGTGAACATGCATCATCAAACATGATACAATCAAGTGCACAAAACTATATCGAATATACAATGTGCACATTCGAGTGAGAAAATCCATTTAAAGTGAACCAATATTAGTTAATGCAAAGTAATATATCAAATATATAATTATACATTAAATCATTAAATCAACACTTAATTTAACGATCCGGTCATATCGCATATAACCGACTAATATCCAATGTATCGATTTATCGAATCAATCCTTGATTCGATAACTAGGTTATATCGCATACAACCAATCAATACATTCATCGCGAGAATAGAATACGGTATCACATACACGCATTATTCTCGGTCCCGCACATATCTCATATGCGCTCCTATTTCGTTTCGCTTGAGCCAGGAAACCTCTGTGTAGGACTCTAAAGACTCGTCAATACGCCGGCAGCAGGTGATGATCATATCAAACACCCACAAGCCGCAAGCGGTCTGCCAAACGTAACGGCCACCCGGGTATTGAGCGATCTGAAGATCGACGAGCAAGCCCGCTCACACTCTAGTGAATCCAACCAGTAACACTACCGTACAGTCCGGTCTGATCGTCTGATATGTCGCATATCTCGCCTAGGGGTGGTAAACGTCAGACCCCAATAGCTCGATAAGTCGTGTCAATATGAGGTCTATAACAGTTCGAGAAACTACTGGTAACACTTACCAGTAAATATCAGCAACCCTGGCCAGGGATTTCCGGTTATAGCCAATCGAACACAGTGCAACATCAGCCCCCTATACCGGGAGAGACGAATCCCCTCCTATCGCTCATTGCCTCCATGTGACTCGGGACTGTACCCAAAAACCACCGTTTTGCACGCCCTCTTGGACGTGGTAAGATGGAAATCAAAGCACAGTGGGAACCACACAAGGCTCTATGACGATCTCGGGTCAACAGACTACTCTGTACCAGTGTCACCAGAGAACTGCCATCTGACGTATGGTATAATACCATCTGGGAGTTCTCGGCGAGTCCGTCTAGTGTACCCAGTCTCTACTGAGCACCCGTATATCATCTCTGATGTCAAACACCGATGGATATGGGATCATCCATCGCCCATCTGTATGGGTCGAGAAGGTACACGCTAGTCTACTCTGGTATATCGATGCCCCGTCTTGATACACCCACGACTAGGGACTTTGAAGGATGTACTTATGGACTACCATGTCGCCACTAGTATGATCTGCATCATATTCCAGGTAGTCAAGTACACATCCTAAGGGCTTTACCAACATGTAACAGAGAGACAATTAGTATACACGTTAAGGTAAAGTTCAACCAGATAGCATACTATCATGTCGAGCAAGAAAGTCCTCCTTATATATGTCCCAGCATCCACTATAATATACATCCTATGTATAGTAATGGCCTCTAGGGCATACATATAACTAACAATCTCCCACTTGCACTAGGACCATCTGTAGCAGTGGTTGTAGTATCTCATACTCAACCATCCCATAAAAATCTCTCTCTGGGAATAGGCCTTTGTGAGTGGATCCGCTGTGTTTGTCCTCTGAGTCTACTCTCCTAACCTCGATCACCCTGGAGATCAACCATCTCCATGATCAGGTGATGCTGCCTTAGAATATGTCTGGATCACTGATGGGACCGACGTTCCTTGGCATAAGCCACAACTCCATTGTCTCACAATGGTTGGAACGTAGTTCATCTCATGAACCAATATACACCCAAACATCCTCCTTGGTAGCATCTTGAGTAGCGATGTATCCTGACTTTATCGCCTAGTATGCCACGGTATTTAGCTTGGAACTCTTCCAACATACCGTCCCTCGATTGAGGGTAAAGACAATGCCTGTGACTGACATTCAGTCGTCTTTATCACCCTGGAACCATTCCAGTGATTCTTCCCCAGAATCGTTTGATATCATCTCACTACAACTAGTGAGAATCCTAACATCCAATTAAATCTATCTCCTAGATCCAAAACTTAGGATTTAGGAGGTATCATTTTGATCCTACACGGAGAATCTTTGTGATAATCGGAGATTGATCGAGCGTAGCATAGGAAACTACTTCCCTATCAAGAGTATGTCATCCACGTACTCTACGAGGATCACCACCATACTCCCTACTACCTTTTTGTATATACAAGGTTCATCTACCATTTTGATGATGTCAAACTCTTTGACTACTTCATCAAAACAGATGTTCCAACTCCGCGATGCCTGCTTTAATCCTATAAAGCATCTTGCACACGTTTCCGCTGCTCCCACTGTCTACGAAGCCCTCTGGCTGTGTACTTATAGACGCACTCTTCTAAAACATCATTTAGAAAAGCAGTCATGACACCCAACCGCCAGATATCGTAGTCATGGTATGTAGCCATGGCAAGTAGTATCTGGATGGACTTAAGCATAGGTACTGGAAAAGGTTTCATCATTATCCACGCCTGGTCAATGATGCAAACTTTTAACAAGTCTAGCTTTGAAAGTCTCAACTTTTCCATCTACACCAAGTAATCTTCTCAAGATATACTTGCTCCTGATGGGGATTTAACCCTTCAGATATAGCAACTAAAGTCCATACTTTGTTGGTGTATAAGGATTCCATCTCAGATCGTTAAACATCCAGCCATTCTTACAGAGTCTCACTCCTGATGGCCAGCTCGAAACTAGTTGGGTCATCATCTCATGATGCAATCCTCGCTCCCACTGTCATAGAGAAACCGAAGTTTCTCTCAGGTGGGTGAGGAACTCTACTAGATCGGCGGAGAGGCTGAGGTTCGTTAGTTACTATTGAATCCTTTGGTTTTACCAAATCATCTACTGTAGTTTGTATAGCTGGAACCTTTCCAGTCGTACATAACAGACCTTGTCTCGAGCCTGTCCGGATTTTGCCTTTAGACATAGGCCAGACAACCCCAAATCTTAACCAACTTAAGATATGGGCTCTTCCCTTTCCATATCACATATGAAGCGGTAGGCAACTGATTTGATTGGAACCCTATTCAATAGGTATGCAGCTTCTCAAGTGCATAACTCCCAAAAGGAAATAGGTCACTCAGTAATACTCATCATAGAGCATACCGTATCATATAGGGTGTGATTGCTCCGCCCTGATATACCATCGTGCTATGGTGTATACGGAGGAGTAATGCTGAGAGAGAATCTCATTCTCCTTTAGAATAGTCCAGGAATTCCATGTTCAAGTATTCTCCTCCTTGATCACATCAAAGGACATAATACTTATACCCGTATTTTGGTTCTCTACTTCTTACTTATATTCTGTGAATATCTCAAAAGGTTCGGACTTGTGTTTCAACAGGAACATAGGTCTGAAACTCGAAAGATCATCAGAGAACGTAATGAAGTATAAAGAACCAGTCCTGGCATGTGTAGACAGGGGACCTACATACATCAACATGTATCATCCCAAGAGTTCACTAACTCTTTCTCTGTTTCCAGTAAACGGAGCTATGGTCATCTTATCTCTGTGACATGACTGGCAAGTTTCACAAGATGTAAATTCAAACTGATTTAAATATGCATCTAAAATGTAACTTCAGCCAGTCGGGTCGCATTGATATGACCTAGTCTAGAATGCCTCAAGAAGGATTTGTTCATTTCTGAACTCTTCCTCTTGTGTGTGTTTCGTATACTAAAGAACTGTAGTTTGATTTAGAACATCAATGCTTTTAGATAACGTGCCTGAACCGATCAACTTTTGATATAGGAAATGTTCAAAACATTATCCAACAATACAAAATTATATCCTTTCTTTATTAATAAAGAGACTGATATGATTTTGTATATCAGGTTCGGTATTTAATAACATTCGTTCAGAATCAATGTATTTGTAATACAGGGTGACAGTGACCAACAGACTTGGCTGCAACACTTGCCCCGTTTTCTGTCTCATGAAACTTATCACCCGTTCTCAGTTCTCTACCTATCTGTAGCCCTATGTAACAGATTACATATCTGGGATCCTGATCTGGTATCACATACCCAGGACGTAGAGGATACAGAGAAACAGTTCTTTGTAATGAACACACCCGAAGGAGATGCATCATATGCACTTTCTTCGTTTGGGCGGCATAGGAATTCTGGTATTCCCCTATTTCCTGCTCTGTCTTATAACTATTATAAGTTGGAGCGGGACCAACGTTTCCCAGCTCAGTATAACAAGCGGGTTCGGTCAAATATCCGTATTATTATCTTGATTAAGGCGTGATATGGTCGCCACCTGGAGAGAGAGAGAAGAAAACACTCAGCGTATGCTCTTGCAAGAATAGATTGGTTTTTATTTTATCTAATCAGGATGGCTCCCACTGCTTTTTATCAAATCTTCCTTCAAACCTTAAAAGGAAAAACTAGCCGGGATTAATTACACACTACAAGTTCGCCAATCTTTCAGCCAGGCCAGTGTCGGTACTTTGAGGGAGGTCCCCCGTGCTTTCGCACGAACCTAATTAATGTAAACCTCGTTTTCCCAGAGGCGTAACCTCATTAACACCTTTCTAGACACCTACTTGATCGGCTAATTGTAATGTGTAAAATTCTCCCAGAAGTAACTCTTACTCGCAGTGGGTATCGGGATCCAACTATCTCATAGAAGGTATGCAATCTCATTGCAAATTTCAACTCTTGAAATTCCCGATAATATTTTGCCCCTAGCAGCTATATGACCTTAACATAGTCAACAAATCATAAGTGCTAGTCAAGTTCAACCCGTCATTTCCCGATTGAATTAAACCCACCCGCACGACCCTTAACATAGTCAACAAAGTCGCACGACTACCCTAATCCAATCGCATCATATGCTTATGCAGATAAGCACTAATTAGCTACCGCACACTACGCCTTAACATAGTCAAAAAACGTAGCACGAATACTAACTAGTACTTATCTGAAATGACGGAGGGCTACGACAGGTTTTTCTGAAAACCTATTGCGTACTGAACTTGATATCGTTGTAGAATCAAATGATTTTGAAAATGGAATTCTTTTGAGGCTTTTCTAGTTTTGCTAAAGGAGTCACTCCCGGTGAAGGGATCGTCGGTCCTTTCCTCGTCGAATGAGGTGCGGGATATATCATATATATCACTGTGCAAAGCAAAAACTCTTAAAAGCAATCAAAAGACAAACCGAGTGTGTAGCATCTGCCAGTTATTGCTAAAGGAGTCACTCCCGGTGAAGGGATCTCGGTCCTTTCCTCATTGAATAAGGTGCAGGGTATATCATATATACCGCTATGCAAAGCAAGAACTGTAGCTACCTGTTTTATTTAAAATTTGATTCTGCAACATCTTAGGTTTCTTTTCATTCATTAATCACATTAATGAAGTCCCATCATTTAAATACCTAAACATCACAGATAAATACGATGTACACTTATGCCATCCGCATTCGCCTCGATGTCCCCTCGTGCACCGTTAGGTTAGGTAACTAACGGCAGAGCGGGGCAGGGCTAGCGCGGGTGTAAAACATAAGTGACGCCTATATAATATATCATATATACTATATACTGTATCCATCACAGAACATCACATGATCACATCACAGAAATCGCAGCAGAAGAATCATATGAAATATTGGATATACTAGGACGTCCGTGTTTTTAATACGAGCCAGTATAAAACACGGATTCCATGGTCGCGATGAATAGCCAAACCCACACCCCTAGACCCCTACGAGAGCGGCAAGCAACCCTACCAATTCTAGAGTTAGGAGACCCGGACTCGACTCCTCGAGTTGGTCTCCTACTGGACCCCAGAACCCGGTTACTTGTGCCCTCCTCCTTGGGTCTATCCTAGTGCGGAAAAGTAAATAATAAACAAAGGGTGACATCTTCCGCAACCTGGAAGTGCCCCAATAAAAGAATATTACATACAAGTTTTTACATGAATGAAAAGGAAAAACACTCATCTCACATAAAAAACCCCCGGCTATTCAAACACGACGATCCAATATAACATATCCAGCAACACATAACATCACATGTCATCAACGTAAGTAAATATGTCCATCCCAATTGTCGTTGACATATAGCAACGAAACCGGCGATATCACATATTACACTTACGGTCACAGAAAAGAAAGTGTAAAACTACAACAGTTGGAATCCGCAACCTACATAGACATCTCATGCCTAATCAAATGAATTCCTTAGACATTGCATGCCTAACAATTATAAACACTGCATTTTAGTCTCAAAATCGAAAACACTTTTCAATACCAAGTCGGGCAATTCAACAAGATTCCCGACATCCTGATCGAATGCTCGTCGCAAACTTCAGTAGACGGCCGCACCCCCGATACCGTCGACGAAGTGCACCAAGGCGGAACACCGCTACCGCGAGCACCCGAACGGATGCTTTCGGCGACGGGGTTCTCCTACAGTCACTTGGTCGGGGCTATGGAGTGAGGCTGTTTATTAAGTTTATCCGGCGAGTATCCGCGTACGCTACGTGATTGCGACGGACTTTTGATCACATCAAAATTCCGTGGCAACCGATCAAGTGAGACTAAACTGCTGTGTTTATAACATTCATTCAGTTATCTCATAACTACTTGTGAATTCCAATTATTGTATCACATTCCAGATAAATAGAAAATGTTAAACTTTCCAATCGAACATTCGAACACCCAAGTTTTCCCGATACAGATCAACACATGAAACAAGTCTAACAAAATTCAGTTCGTGCCTCAGTACCAACGGTCCAGCCGTATAAGGGTCAAGCCAACGCCTCACATGTGGCACGCCGTACTGCCCCAAACCCGAAGGTTCAAAGGGCAGTTCAAGACGGTCACATAATTGAGTTAAGGTTTGTTGTCTTCTAGAGGGACCATCGCGTTACTTGCACTACTTAGAACGTCGTTAAACTACGGAAAAATCCAACGCTTGGAAATTTCCCGACAGGGGAAAAATTGGGTATTTATATCCGGTCGAACTTTTTAACATATTCTAAAATACCCGGAAAGCCACACAGATAAAATTTGACAATCCGATCGAATATACGAATCCCCAAAACAGCCCCAGAAAATTCAACTCTTGAATAAAATATAAAAATTTCCAGAAAATCCAGAACTGAAAACTAAGAATTAAGGTGCAAAATTCGATGCACAAAAAGACAAAGTGGCCGCGGAACCGCCGCATGAGCATACTCATGCCGCGGATCCGCGGCGATAGTAAGGAATTAGGCTCTCGAATTTTGCAGCAACCCTTAAATCTTCCTGCTGATTTTTCTGAATATTTTTATTTTCGAAAAACTCCAGATTTTAGAAAAAGTCCAGAGAGCATGGAAATTTTGGGGTTTCGGTTCGTTCGGACTTCAAACTCCGTCTAGACTTCGCCTAAGGCTCTAGCTAGGTTCTGATACCACTGTAGGGTTCCTAGGCACACACTAGAGGTCTCACAAGGTATCAACCATGCCAATTTCAAATTTTAACGGTGCCGAGAAACCCTAATACGGATCGTTGGCTAGATGTTTAGGCGAAAAACAAACTAGTTAACACTTAACTACAAGAATACGGAAATACAACCTTTGTAGATCCGGTCCTCCACCTCCACGGCTCCGTGATGAAGTCCTCTCCGCTGTCCAAATCAAAATCCGGGCTCTAGCGTCGGCTTCATCGGAGAAAGAGCGGGCTAGGTCATCGACGACGTGCCGAAGATGATCTACGTCGAGGCATCGCTAGATCAAGCTCCAACTTCACCAAGTCAAGAAAACTTGTGAAGGAAACACACTCTACTACTTGGCAAGAGGTAGAGGATGAAGAAATAGGAAGTGGGTAGACTTTAGAATTGGATTTCTCACTCATTTTCATCAATCACCATTGATGAAGAAAGGTTTTCTTCAAGAAGAAGAAGAAGAGGAAGATGATAATTCTTATGATAAGTTAATTAAAAATCAATAGAAAATCAAAAATTATCATAATGTAAACCATGGTCAAGTGTAGAGATTAAACCAAAGTTAGTTGGAATGGTTAGGGTTAAGCATGAGACAAAAATGGTCACTTAGGTCAAAGCTTCATGAAGCTTCAACTAGAATACAAAACAAGCCACCATTTTCTTTTCATGCCTTCCTTTTTCCAAAAAGAATAAATAGATAAATAAATGAATAAATAATCATAACCCTAACCATTCATATAACCATGGTTCAATCTTCACACAAACACAAGTGAACTTGCATCATCAAACATGATACAATCAAGTGCACAAAACTATATTGAATATACAATGTGCACATTCGAGTGAGAAAATCCATTTAAAGTGAACCAATATTAGTTAATGCAAAGTAATATATCAAATATATAATTATACATTAAATTATTAAATCAACACTTGATTTAACGATCCGGTCATATCGCATATAACCGACTAATATCCAATGTATCGATTTATCGAATCAATCCTTGATTCGATAACTAGGTTATATCGCATACAACTAATCAATACATTCATCGCGAGAATAGAATACGGTATCACATACACGCATTATTCTCGGTCCCGCACATATCTCATATGCGCTCCTATTTCGTTTCGCTTGAGCCAGGAAACCTCTGTGTAGGACTCTAAAGACTCGTCAATACGCCGGCAGCAGGTGATGATCATATCAAACACCCACAAGCCGCAAGCGGTCTGCCAAACGTAACGGCCACCCGGGTATTGAGCGATCTGAAGATCGACGAGCAAGCCTGCTCACACTCCAGTGAATCCAACCAGTAACACTACCGTACAGTCCGGTCTGATCGTCTGATATGTCGCATATCTCGCCTAGGGGTGGTAAACATCAGACCCCAATAGCTCGATAAGTCGTGTCGATATGAGGTCTATAACAGTTCGAGAAACTACTGGTAACACTTACCAGTAAATCTCAGCAACCCTGGCCAGGGATTTCCGGTTATAGCCAATCGAACACAGCGCAACATCAACCCCCTATACCGGGAGAGACGAATCCCCTCCTATCGCTCATTGCCTCCATGTGACTCGGGACTGTACCCAAAAACCACCATTTTGCACGCCCTCTTGGACGTGGTAAGATGGAAATCAAAGCACAGTGGGAACCACAAAAGGCTCTATGACGATCTCGGGTCAACAGACTACTCTGTACCAGTGTCACCAGAGAACTGCCATCTGACGTATGGTATAATACCATCTGGGAGTTCTCGGCAGGTCCGTCTAGTGTACCCAGTCTCTACTGAGCACCCGTATATCATCTCTGATGTCAAACACCGATGGATATGGGATCATCCATCGCCCATCTGTATGGGTCGAGAAGGTACACGCTAGTCTACTCTGGTATATCGATGCCCCGTCTCGATACACCCACGACTAGGGACTTTGAAGGATGTACTTATGGACTACCATGTCCCCACTAGTATGATCCGCATCATAGTCCAGGTAGTCAAGCACACATCCTAAGGGCTTTACCAACATGTAACAGAGAGACAATTAGTATACACGTTAAGGTAAAGTTCAACCAGATAGCATACTATCATGTCGAGCAAGAAAGTCCTCCCTATATATGTCCCAGCATCCACTACAATATACATCCTATGTATAGTAATGGCCTCTAGGGCATACATATAACTAACACACATGTCGAGGGAAACCACTATTTTAGAACGAATCAGTTTTGAAGAATATCATGCGGTTCCCAAATCTCTAATCAAGTCAGAATCATCTATGTTTGTGTACAGGTATAAGTGTACAATATGCCATGTAAGAATCATATCATGAATGCAACAGTACTACAGTGTAGTGGCATGGTAATTATCGATGATGAAGTGTGTGAGCCGGCAAATAGTGTACGTGAAACATACGCATCATCGATAATGGTGCTGGTGTCCTAACAGCATGATAATAATATAGCAATAAACATATGCAAGCAATGCGAATAGCATGAACATGCGGAAATCAAATAATCAACACCACAGTGAAGAATCTACTATGCAAACTACAGATCTAAGTATCAAGTCAATCGGGAGAGGTATGGAAACCACCAAAATCTGAGTCGATACATATATAGATATAATAGTCGGTGATCCCGCCTCAATAATATTGTGAACGATACAATATATCGTAAGACATCCCCGAGTCATGAGTACGGATCTATCATCAATACAGGCTCGTATGGTAAATCGGCGTACGGCATCCCAATAGCTGGGTACGGTCAATATCACACTATCTCATCGCATCTCAGGTATCACTATCATCATATCACATAATCTGGGGTACTGATCTAAGTCTAGTACAACTGATACCATCAATATACTGCGTATGCAAGCACACGTCCCAAGGCCCGCTAGAGATCACGTATCGTATCCCAAATACGAATCATATCAAATCACCGATCTCGCAGCACAACGCCCAACATCATCGACTCATCTCCAATGTCATCCAATATCATCAACACAGTGCAAGTATAATGAATATGTAAGGGTGTGCGTGTAGGTGTAAATCTATTCTAGGGTTCGCGACTATGAACTACACTAGTCACTTCTAACCCTACACTATCCGTAGTACACCTAACTATCATATAATATATCAACTACGGACTGCGGGGGTGCTATACGCCATCCACCCGACTTCCCCCTGTAGATATAATCTACCCACCTTGCGTCTTCATTGTCGACGTCACCACGCAATTGCTTGTCGTCCCGAAGTCTTCATGGGTACCTACATATCAAAGTATCGTATATGCGCATTAAAACCAAATCAAAGCTAAAACGGCACACGAAACCCAAAACGATACGATAAGGGGCCTATTGGTTAGAACCTATGGCACGCCTTCAAAACCATCAATAAATCCTCTATATCGTCGTATAAACGCCAAATAGTCGAGGTAAATCACAAGACACAAATTCAGAATTAAGAATACGGAATACGGAAACACGAATCCAAAACAGCAACTTAGGAAATATGTTCCAGATTTCACCCTAGGTCAAATTAGACAAATCTATATATACCAGGGGTCAAATCTACAGATAAGGGAACACCAAAACCAAAACGAGGCAAATCCACCATGGTCTGGCCGCAAATTGCGGCAAGAATGGATAAATCTACGGCCGAGTGTAGGAGGTAGGGGCTAGGGTTCTGGTGGTAGCTTCCTGGGTGCCTGCACATGTCACTGTCCAATCAATTTTAATTTAGGATGTCTCAGGTGATAACAGATTCAATATACCCTTCACAGATTCCACAATTTCTCCGATATTGGTTTCTAAAATCCGTATTCTGGGTTTAAGCTTCAGGTTTGGGTCTCAATTCATACACTAGGGTGTTGGTGTAGCCTCTACTGAGCTCAATTTCCCATCACAACTCATAATTTCCTCAACCCTAACTAGGTTTTCCCTCAAGTCACCAAAATCACACAATATCGGTTCAATCATAACATGGGGGTAAAAGAAATGCTAAAACTAAGTTAATGATCCAGAAAATACCTCATTTGGCAACTCAAGAATTTTCTTGAGTTGTCCCTAGTGGCCAAAATCCTTGCTTCTTTAGTCCAATGTGTAGATCTTGAGCTTGTGCACACTTTTAATGAAATGAGAGTGGGGTTTTGGAGTTGTTTTAGAGGTGTTTAGAGGGCTTGAAGAGGGGAGGGAGATGAGGAGCAGGAGTAGCAGCAGCAACAAGAGGGAGAGGGAGAAAAATGAGTGAAGGCTGAAGGGAAAATGGCTAAGTCTTTAGTCAAAGAAGCCCATACCTCTCTCTCTCACCAACTACCAATTTCTTTATTCTTTTCCCATTTTCTTTTCCTTTTCTTTTTTTCTTATTCTCTCAAAATCCTTCTCCCAAGAATAGTAAACCCAAAGTGAACCATGGCAAGAAAATGCACAAGTGTGAAAAAGTGATATGTGCATGTTTTGCACAAAAAAAGCTAAAAATCGATTAGCGATTTTTAATCGCGATTAGCACTAATTTAGCATATAAGTAATCAATTAAACTTAGAAACGGCATAATTCTCTAATTTAACCTATTTTAGAATTTTCCAAAATTTTTCCCATTTATTTGTATTTAATAATACCAAAATATTAAAATATTCAATAAAATAATATTAAATTATAAAAATTCCCAAAAATAATATTTTTATTATTTCGAAATGTTACAATCTACCCCCCTTAAATAAATTCGGTCCCCGAATTTAAATTTAAACCCTCAAATACAAAAACATTTCGGTAAAATCCAATTTGTCGGGGTTCCGAAAGCATCAATACGTAGCGAATATCATAAAAATGTACTGCTCTATAAGAAATCAATCCCCAAAAATGTATATAAGAACATCCGGTGCGTCTGGTGCGCACGGAATCAAAATCCATATATGTGTCATACAGGCGTACAAAACAACATCTAGGTGCAACTGGTGTGCACGAAACATCTGTCATAGGCAACGTGTGTGCCTGACTGCAAAATCAGGTGCATGTGACATGCACGAAGAATCCCGATTTAGTGCATCTGGCGTGCACCAAAATCATATATCAAAACACTAAAGGTGCATGAAAACTATGCTGGAAGTGTAAATCAAATCACTGCATAAGATAGGCGTGAAATCGCAATCAATAGCTCAAATGTAATAACTTATGCGCAAAATATAAATATCCAGTGGGTGTATGAAACAATATCATGAAACTCAGTCATCAAAACTAAATCATGCAATAGAATGCCCAAAATACCAAAATCCAAGATGACGGATACGTGATAATCGAATCATAAAATCACAAATCATAAATACTCTCGTCGGTAGTTCCTCCTTCAAGGTCGAGAAGGAGTCGGTCCACCCAATGCTAGCAGCGCAAGATATCTACTTGCCTCTTGCTCACGGTCTGGCGTCCTCTGACTCTGGGTCCTTATCTTCTCTGCGGATTACCTATCTCGCAGTCAATCGGCTCATCGGCCCTGTCAGGTGTGCTAACGGGGATGATTCCGTTCTGGCACTTCTCTGGTCATCTCTCGATCAATCCTCATGACCACTCGTAAAGCAGCATGTCACTGGCGTCGGCCTCTGGCTCTCTGAATGCACATCACACATCTGATCCTGGGTGCAAACATCATTGCAGCAATGTCCTGGAAGGGATCCTGCTCAAGGTCTCTTCCAATCATGCCTATGCAATCTGTACGGAGGCTGGCCCTCTTGCATAATCGCTTCTCACTCGATGGACATCTGTGTCCTCAGGACAACATTTTCTCGGAAATTGGTCGCATCCCAACGCCTCTGTAAGCATATTAGGTCTCTAGTCTCGACGGAAAGTAATGACAGCTCGTCAGCGTCTCGCACGAACCTCTTGTCCTCTTGTCTGTATCGTCGTCCACTATAACGTCACGCCATGCTATCTACGCACTGCACTGTTCTTGGCCACGGTCAATCCAAAATCTCTCGCACGGACTCGAAATCGCGTACTCTGTAGCTTCATCACTCTGTAGAAGATGTCTGGCCGAACAGGTCCTCGGGAACACGTCCCAACCATCGGAGGAATACTCAATACTCGTCTGCCCTTGATCAATTCGCAACGCATCTGGGTAAAGTCCTTTATCCGAACCCGGTCAACTACCTTATCGACGATGCCGAACTCTGGCCTACTGGGTGTGCGCAATATGACCACCCCTGGGTCTAGGTCTTCTCGTATCGTATTCCAGAAAGGTCCTGTCGAGGTTTCTCTCTCAAATCTCATTCCTGCCGGATTGCCCGGAAGTCATCATCCATTGCTGAAGCAAATTCTTATTCCGGAACGGCTGCATACTTATCGCGCTTCTTTCTGGAAGATATATCCATAAACAACGCCTCTGGGTGCGTATTACATCTCTGATGTCAGCGGAGTGGGACGTCATCTCGTCGAAATCTCTTGCGAACTCTTTTCTTCACTCTGCCTCAATGTCGACTGATTCGGACTCGTCTCAACGTGGCTGCATGAACTGTGCTCCAACGGCTATACTCGTATCTGGAGTCTCCCAAGCAAAGCATCCCATCACATGATATCCGAATGATGTCGAAACATTCGATCGACTCGTCAGAACCTTATAATCCCCCAAGAGATCAACATCTTGAATACAATTTAATAGTATCGAGTACATGCCACAGCGTCGGTGGTCCAGCCGTAGAAGGGCAAACCCAAGCCTCACTAATGGCGCCGGGGAACTTCCGCAAACCCTAAGGTTCAAAGGCTTTCACACGGTCATTAAGTCGAGTTAGGGTTTCATTCTTCTAGAGGGTCCATAGAATCACCTGCATGTCTTTCCGTATACTTTAAACTTGGAAAATGGGCTTCTGACATTCGATCGTCTCTATCGACTCTCAACGAACCTACGTGAAGTCGTCTCTAGCTGGAAACAATCTATCTGATAACCTCGCATCGGTAAACGAACGAACCACATGTCCTAGTCATTTATCCTCAGGTGACTAGCGACCTTCCATCATATCTCTAAGTATATACTCATGCTGCAGTAGCTCCAATCATCTGGGCGATATCTCGTCGTTTGCAGCAACAACTGGCTCATTCGTCTGTATGCTGAACAGCGCCTCAATCCTCCAGGAAAGGCGATACATTGGCGGTCATCTCTGAATCAGTCTGCTCTAGATCTGAGTAAGACTCTCCACACTGGAAATCTTCAACTCAACTGGGTCCGCTCCGGCGCATAAATCGGACGAATCACCTTCGTCTCTCAATCGGGTAGACTAGCTATCATCTGTCTCATATCTGCCTGAAAGCTCCAGCAATCTCAGCTCGTAAGCTCCGGAAGCGACATCCTGTCAATCTCAGCAACAGCTGGTCCATCTGTCTGCACGGTAGGCGACATCATAATTTCTGAGGTATGCCGTACATCAACAGTCCTCTCTCAACTGGCAGCTCTAACAATGGCCCGATCATCCGGTGCAAAACATAGCACTTGCCTTCACTAGAGGTCACAATCATCGATACTAACTCGAGGCGTTCCCATGTCACCAGAAAACACAATGGTCGGCCCTCGTACCAGACGAGCTCGCCCTGACCGTAACCCTAGCAGCAGCCCAAACTGCGCTTAACATGCCGACAGGAACCTCAATCGAGTATCGAAGAGAGCAGATCAATGGCAAGAAAAAGAACAACAGATCCAGAGTGGATACATGATCATAAGAAGGAACAGTATCAATGAAGGTATGATCATGAAACTAATTGTATCGAGGATCTCAAATGGATGTATAATCATGGATATGAAGAGAATCACTGATCTCGAAAATATGTACATCCTAAGGTTTCTTAAGCGGAGTGGCGTGTCGTAAGTATGCCGCGGAACATACCCACGGTACGTCACTCTACTTTAGTCACCTATTCCATCAACCAAGGGTCATCCTATACGACGAAAGTTCGGGTCTAATACCCCCTCGACTAAGTATAAGTTCCGTAAGGTCAAGCCTAAGTTCTGTATATATATAGACGCCCTAGGCTCCACATGGTCAAACTTAGACTCGAACCAAGGTCAACCTAGCGCTCTGATACCAACTTTGTCACGACCCAAAAGAGCACGTGACTGGCCCTTGAACCATATGAAGTCTATAGGACTCCATCTGATCCAAGTAAGCCAAAAGCCCAGAAATCTAAAACCATATTAAGGGTAAATAAAGAAAACTGGTTTAAAGAAGTGAAGGAAAACATGTTTGAAGTCAAGATTTTTAAATAACTAAGCCGAATATGCATTTTTAAAATGTAAAGTCTTTTCTAAAAATTTCGGCAGAGTTTCTTTTGTAAATACTGGCCCCGAACGGGGTACAACAAGAACAATATATATATGCAATGATAAAAGGCATCCCCAAGCGGGAGCTAGCACTTCGTCAATCGACGGTCACAACCACACAAGTAATATAATATACAACGCCGAATAGCGAGGGTCAAAACCAAAAGAAACTTAATAAGCATGAAAACCGCAATACTACGAAACGCGACTCTAAGGTCGAATAATACATCACTAGTGTCTAAGTCTGAAACAATATACAAGTTTTTGGTTGATGGAAATTCTAGATACAATGAATAATACAAGTACAATGGTGGTTCTTGATGCAAAAGAATCCACATACCAAATGCAATTCACCCGCAAGGAAGCAGTGTGCCAGAAATGCCGCAATGGAACCTGTACGGCAAAACCTGCAAGAACTGTGGCACAACGGGGGTGAGTTGCCAACTCGTGAATAGAAATATCTACAAGCAGAAACCGAATGCAAGACATAATCCTAGGTCAAAACGACCAGTATAATATAAACCACAAGAGTACGTCTGGAGCATGATAAGGTGGCAATGTAACATCTAAACATGTATGTAGTGCCAAGTACTCAGGTAATAACATGTCATCAGTATAAGGTATGTCTGCATGAAGTAAATATGATGAAGTATCAAAAGGATATCAATACACATATATTAGCGTCCCATTCCACTAATATTGGTGTAAGGGTATATATAACAGCGCCCTCATACCCTGTTATATATACAAATGAAGTATGATCAATGTAAATCCAATCTGTATGTGATCAAGTCTGTATGAACGTGGACCCCGTCCACCCGTCACCCAATGACAATAAACGTGGAACCTGTCCACCCGTCACCCAATGACAATAAACGTGGAACCCGTCCACCCGTCACCCAATGACAATAACATCATGTATGCAAATATGAGGATATAATAAAAGCCATGGAAATCATCATGAAACCTGTGCCTAGCATCGGCACGTAAATCCTCATCCATATGGGGCTCCGTCTGCGGTATCGGCCCTCGGCCCCCGGCAGTACGGGTCAGCCCATGTCCATCTCTCAACTCCGGTCGGTATCTTCCAGATATCCGCCGAGCTCAAATACAATCACCGGTAGGTAGTAGTCCCTCTGCCAGGCTCACCGTCTACTACACAGCGAAACTGTTCTCGCCTCGGGGTACCATACCGGGTCCACCATGTACCCGCAATCGGCCTCATCCGCCTCCTCGAATCGGCTTTCACATGTCGCTCTCAACACCGAGAAAACACATGGTGGACGCACTGAAATATCATATCAAGGGTAACCGAGTTTTTAACACAATTATATATTCTCTTTTGAAATACCCACGGTTCCCAAATCCAGAAATATCATGGAAACAACATATCTCAATGCGTATAATCAAAACATAATGTATGCGACATGTAAACAAATTTAAGCATATCAGAAGTCATGCAACATGGAATAGTAATGTGCACATGTCGAGGGAAACCGCTATTTTAAAATGAATCAGTTTTGAAGAACATCATGCGGTTCCCAAATCTCTAATCAAGTCAGAATCATCTATGTTTGTATACAGGTATAAGTGTACAATATGCCATGTAAGAATCATATCATGAATGCAACAGTACAACAGTGTAGTGGCATGGCAATTATCGATGATGAAGTGTGTGAGCCGGCAAATAGTGTACGTGGAACATACGCATCATCGATAATGGTGCTGGTGTCCTAACAGCATGATAATAATATAGTAATAAACATATGCAAGCAATGCGAATAGCATGAACATGCGGAAATCAAATAATCAACACCACAGTGAAGAATCTACTATGCAAACTACAGATCTAAGTATCAAGTCAATCGGGAGAGGTATGGAAACCACCTAAATCTGAGTCGATACATATATAGATATAATAGTCGGTGATCCCACCTCAATAATATTGTGAACGATACAGTATATCGTAAGACATCCTCGAGTCATGAGTGCGGATCTATCATCAATACAGGTTCGTACAGTAAATCGGCGTACGGCATCTCAATAGCTGGGTACGGTCAATATCACACTATCTCATCGCATCTCAGGTATCACTATCATCATATCACATAATCTGGGGTACTGATCTAAGTCTAGTACAACTGATACCATCAATATACTGCATGTGCAAGCACATGTCCCAAGGCCCGCTAGAGATCACGTATCGTATCCCAAATACGAATCACATCAAATCACCGATCTCGCGGCACAATGCCCAACATCATCGACTCATCTCCAATGTCATCCAATATCATCAACACAGTGCAAGTATAATGAATATGCAAGGGTGTGCGTGTAGGTGTAAATCTATTCTAGGGTTCGCGACTATGAACTACACTAGTCACTTCTAACCCTACACTATCCATAGTTCACCTAACTATCATATAATATATCAACTACGGACTGCGGGGGTGCTATACGCCATCCACCCGACTTCCCCCTGTAGATATAATCTACCCACCTTGCGTCTTCATTGTCGACGTCACCACGCATTTGCTTGTCGTCCCGAAGTCTTCATGGGTACCTACATATCAAAGTATCGTATATGCGCATTAAAACCAAATCAAAGCTAAAACGGCACACAAAACCCAAAACGATACGATAAGGGGCCTATAGGTTAGAACCTATGGCACGCCTACAAAACCATCAATAAATCCTCTATATCGTCGTATAAACGCCAAATAGTCGAGGTAAATCACAAGACACAAATTCAGAATTAAGAATACGGAATACGGAAACAGGAATCCAAAACAGCAACTTAGGAAATATGTTCCAGATTTCACCCTAGGTCAAATTAGACAAATCTATATATACCAGGGGTCAAATCTACAGATAAGGGAACACCAAAACCAAAACGAGGCAAATCCACCATGGTCTGGCCGCAAATTGCGGCCAGAATGGATAAATCTACGGCCGGGTGTAGGAGGTAGGGGCTAGGGTTCTGGTGGTAGCTTCCTGGGTGCCTGCACATGTCACTGTCCAATCAATTTTAATTTAGGATGTCTCGGGTGATAGCAGATTCAATATACCCTTCACAGATTCCACAATTTCTCCGATATCGGTTTCTAAAATCCGTATTCTGGGTTTAAGCTTCAGGTTTGGGTCTCAATTCATACACTAGGGTGTTGGTGTAGCCTCTACTGAGCTCAATTTCCCATCACAACTCATAATTTCCTCAACCCTAACTAGGTTTTCCCTCAAGTCACCAAAATCACACAATATCGGTTCAATCATAACATGGGGGTAAGGGAAATGCTAAAACTAAGTTAATGATCCAGAAAATACCTCATTTGGCAACTCAAGAATTTTCTTGAGTTGCCCCTAGTGGCCAAAATCCTTGCTTCTTTAGTCCAATGTGTAGATCTTGAGCTTGTGCACACTTTTAATGAAATGAGAGTGGGGTTTTGGAGTTGTTTTAGAGGTGTTTAGAGGGCTTGAAGAGGGGAGGGAGATGAGGAGCAGGAGTAGCAGCAGCAACAAGAGGGAGAGGGAGAAAAATGAGTGAAGGTTGAAGGGAAAATGGCTAAGTCTTTAGTCAAAGAAGCCCATACCTCTCTCTCTCACCAACTACCAATTTCTTTATTCTTTTCCCATTTTCTTTTCCTTTTCTTTTTTTCTTATTCTTTCAAAATCCTTCTCCCAAGAATAGTAAACCCAAAGTGAACCATGGCAAGAAAATGCACAAGTGTGAAAAAGTGATATGTGCATGTTTTGCACAAAAAAAGCTAAAAACCGATTAGCGATTTTTAATCGCGATTAGCACTAATTTAGCATATAAGTAATCAATTAAACTTAGAAACGGCATAATTCTCTAATTTACCCTATTTTAGAATTTTCCATAATTTTTCCAAAATTTTTCCCATTTATTTGTATTTAATAATACCAAAATATTAAAATATTCAATAAAATAATATTAAATTATAAAAATTCCCAAAAATAATATTTTTATTATTTCGATGAGGTTCCTCAGGTCCCCTGGAGAGGTAGTCTTCGAGCTACTATGACGAGTCCCGTCCGTGCGACCCTGTCGAGGGAGGGGGTGTCGGTCATGCTTGGGAGTAGGCGAACTGACCGACATCTCCTCGGGAGGGACAGGAGCGCGCAGGGGTGTTCACACTATAATATTGCATTATTATATTCCCCATTCTTATTCGTTTTATAAATAAACAGGTATTTTTTTCGCATGTCTGCTACATATTACAGGTTACAGGTTCTTTGATCTAAAACAGTGAAAAAGATATAAAGACGATGCAAAAGTGGGACTTTGACCAACAAACAGAAGGACCTTGATCAAGCCTACACAAAAGATCAGTTTACAAAGTACAAAGGCAGCATAAGGTCCAATATTTCAAAGCAAACGGTTAAAACTCCACTACAAATATTCACTGGAAGATGTGGAGAAGACCAGAAGTAAAATGGAGAAAAGAGCTAAATAATCAGAAAGCCCAAAAAGCCAGGAGCCCACACCAGAAAACACATGAGCCAATCCTCTTGTTTGGCCGCGGAACCGTGGCCAAACCATGCCTCGGGCCGCGGTTCGGCGGCGGTGTTGATGAATTATGGGCAGAAAATTTTACCAATTCTTGTGGAGGCTTTGACTGGTCAAGCTGGGGGTATTTTGGTAATAGCAGACATGCGAATCAATTGTAACCTAGGGTTTCCTATCCTCTATAAATAGGAACTCTAAATCATTGTAAAGGCCATGCCTCCTTTTAATAATAAAATTCAGAATTCTTTATGGAGAGCATCGGTGCCTCTTTTCATTTCATGAATTCAGATCTGACAACCCTGCGTTGATATTTGGAGAGAGCCATCTGTAAGTAGTTTTATTTAATTGCTCTAGTTAGATTTTAATTCCTTGCTCTAGATGTTAGCTTTGGGGAAAGCTTTTGAGAGATGAGATCTCTCATCCCTTTCTTGCCCATCATACTTTTTTATAGGACTCCATGCATACACGCACACACCGCGCCCTACGGCACCCTATTCCTTGAGGTAGCGGTGATACCATAGTGTAAAGGCCTGGTTGCGCGCGTTTTCCATGGAGGTTAGGGTAAGGATCTCTAAAGGAAGGACAAGAACCTATAGGAAGGAACACCTTCCCGAATGGATTTAATCCCCTTTATTGATAATTACCATAACTCCTCATAGATCTTTATTTGGGTATAGAAAGCGTTGAGATTTATTTACATTTCCAAACCATTCCTAAACCTAACCCTAGCAAGATTTAGATCTAGATAATTTTAGTATAGATAGATTTAGTTTTTAGATTTAATAAATCAATCCGAACACCCTTCGGAATTAACTCGTTAGGGCGATTAAGAAATTCACAACATCCCTGTGGACCGACCCGTACTCACCGGCTAGCTACATGCGATGTCGTTCTTGATTGCGGTTATAGATAGTTTTTGAGATCAATCAAATGGCGCCATTGCCGGGGATGGCGTGTTATTTCTTTTTTGCAATTTCGGGTTAATCAAAATTTAAAAAAAATCATAAAAATCTGAACGATCAAAAAAAAAATAATATAAAAATATATCATCTGTTATTTTTAGAAAGGGTATTTTTGTGAGAATTTTGCAGGTCTACGCACAATTTCGGATCTGGAAATCTACAGAAAGCAAAACAGAAAACAAACGATCCTAACAACAGAAGATCGCAACAACAGAGGAGTGGAATTTTTCTTGGAGTCTGAACAGTACACACAACCGCGGATCCGCCGTGAAAAGAGCTTTAGACCGCGGAATCGCGGCGTTTTTGACGAGTCAGCACTTAAGAAAAAATCTCGGGATCCGAGCCGACTTCCCCACCGCGGAACCGCGGAGGGAAGTTCCCTTTGGCCGCGGAAGGGCGGCAATCTCGTGGCATCATCTGGCGAAAATTTTTCTGTAAGATCCGCTCTTTCTCCTCTGTAAATTTTGATATATCTTCTGTAAATTTGCCTGCAGGAATTCTTTGCGCTAAAAAATCTTTTCCCTTCCAAATAACAATTCTTATGCAGGATTCTTTGTGATATGCTTAACATAATAATTGATTGCAAGTAATATTTCATGTTTGCATATCTTTTATCAAAAATCTTTTTGCAACAATTTCCAAATAAAGAAAAAGGAATTTTTTTTTAACAACTTGCAAATTTTTGTCACTAAGAAATTCTTGCACCACCTACATTCTTTCTTTTCCCCTTTCTTCTAACATGGGTACCCCAAATCATAAATCACTTGCTGAACTTTGGTATCTCGAACCTAACTTTGCTTCATACGTCAATTGTTTCGGTCGATTTAAATACGATCCTTCCATGCCTAAAATATCTTTGAAAGATCAAATAGAAGCGTCTAGGAGAAACAGTTCGACTTTGTAACCCACTTTGTGTCAACCAAGTAAACCTTTACCACCTTCATATGTTGATACCACTTTTTCAAGTCCTGCTGTAACTGCTAAACCGATGTCCATTGCTGAGCATATTGCTCAATCTCGTAGCCGATCTTTCACCCCTCTCCACTCATCTAGTTCTAGGGATCCACAAGACTATTCAATTTTTTATCCACATGTTGACCCTACCCCTGTCCAACCACCCACTTCCTACCAGTCCTACCCGACTTTCCCACCGTCACTAGACACTGTTTCTACACAGCCTTTTGGGAGTTTCACATATCTAAACAATTTCAAATCTACCGAAACCCCCTTACCACCCAAGTTTAGTTTGGAAGAGTCGTTGGAGGCTTATATCTTAGCAACAAACAAAATGACTAGGAATGTGGAAGCGTACATGGCCGCCCTTATGCAACCTGCTGAACCGGTAGCTAGTTTCCAACTAGCTTCAAATTTTTCAATGTATGAGGAGGCGGTTGGACAGAGGGAGAATTTGAGAGGAGAGAGTGAGTTCTACACATTCCCAAATCATACTTACCCTTACCCAATTGAAGACCACAACTCCGATTTTCTATCGATTGTCCCAAATGATTCACAAGTTGAAAATAGAACAAATAAAAACGAGTTATGTGACTTTGTAGTTCTTGATTTGCCAGATTGTGAAGAACCCCTTTCGAGTGAAACCACACTTAATCCTTTTGAACTTTGCACCTCCACTCTAGAACCGAAAATGATAAATATCCATGCTTTTGATGAGGTGTCAGAAAATATTGATTTTCACTTGATTGAGGATATAGACGCCGGGAATATTTCGGATGATGAACCTGTCGATTTGATTGAAATTTTATGTTCAACTCATCATCCCGAGTCATTAGATGTTTCTCCTGAACCTCATATGCGTCTTGATTTTGATGATAATGGTATGGATGAGTTAAATATTGAGGAGAATTATGAGGATAGTATTGAGGAGCATATTGAGGTTGAACCATTTTTGTTTGATGTGTCTGATTTTCCAATCCATCCTCTTGAACCTTTAACTAAATCACCCTCCCTCCTTTCCATCGTTCCAACCACGCAAAAGATCACGCTAGAAGACTGTGAGCTTGAAAATTTTTCCTTTGAATCTGACACAGTTCTCCCAGCCGATAACACTTACGAGTGTTTCATTTTTTCGGACGATGTTGATGACTCACCGCCGGAGTTTGAGTCCTTTACATTTTCAGATGAGTTAGTTGAACCATCAGACTCGGTTGCTTACAGTCGTTTCGAACCATTGATGGAATTTTTCAAGTTCGAGACAGTTTACTACGGTGAGAATGAGACTATCCCTAATTCACTCCCTTTCGTCCTTTCTATCCTTCCAACCGTACAAGAGACCGTTACGCTTTCATCTCCAATACCAAGTTCGGCGTACCCATGCTTTCTTGCGAATCTTGAGGGATTTGATCCTATTTCTCGACGGGTTGATAGGTTAGCACAATCGCTTTTAACACATCGGTCATCACATATTGTGCTAATTTATTCACTCAATTTACACCCTCAAGATCATACTCCACTCCTTTCTCCTTTCCGCCATTCTTCTCCTCCACCGAGACCATATTCTACCCTTCTTCCCATTCGGTCTCGTGTGCTTCTCATTTCTTTCCTCTACACCCCATTATTTCACCAACTCAGCCATTACCACGATAAGATTTTTGAATGGTTGGTGCTAACCTTTGGCTTGTGTAAGGCCAAGCTTAAGTTTGGGGGGAACCTTGCTGTATATATGTATATATAATTTTTGTTTTCTTTTTCTATAAAAAATTTTTTAAAAAAATTAAAAAAAATTAAAAAATTATAAATAAATATACAGGAGAGTGCCGACATTTCAACCCTCTTGGTGTGGCATGACAGTGAGGACACTGTCAAGTTTAAATTTGGTGGTATGCTCGGTAAGTCTTCTTTCTTCGCATTCATTTGTACATATTTTTTGCATTTGCATACTTATTTTAAAACCCATAAAAAATTGAAATTTTTTAAAAATTATAAAAATTAATGTATTCAATTTTGGCTATATTTGACTTAAGTTTGACAGATAGGTTAACTAGATAGGAACAACTAGATCTTAGACTTTGTAAATTAAAAACCCTAAAAATAACCTTTCTTAAAGTTTAACGGTAGAAAGTATATGTCTTTGTAGTTTATTTAGAAATAGGCAAATTTTGGGTTCACTTCTTGGGCTAAGTCGAAACAAAGGAAAAGTATTGATATTTTTATTAGAGTATAAGTTTGAAAAAATAACTCCTAACTTAAGTCTAGATTCTGAAAATATATACCCTACAATTTGCATAATCACGCACCTTGAAACTTGGAATAGTAGAAGAGACCTTGAAATACTCTTGTCTAAAGTCCTTAGTACAATGAAAAAAAAGAAAAAAAAAGTGTGAATAAAGAATAAAAAAATGAACACTGGTTTTTGTGATTACTTAAGGCTAAAAAAATAGAAACATATTTAGCGAGGGTGCTTCATCACCTAGTGCCTTAGACCAACTGGTTTGGGAGTCACTGCTAAAGCCTTTGGTGTTACAAGACTAGGAAGTACGCTTTAAAGTGCAAACACATTTTGTAATCAGTCGTTGGTACCTCAAGAAGTATTAACGGTCGCATGAAGGATGTGTAAGCAAAATTCATTTAAAAATTCACCAATTAATAAGTGCTTTGGACAACGGACAAGAGTACGATTGCTTGACTTGAATTTCCAAGTGTAAGGGTGATTTATACACACACGTAGGGGTATGTGATTGGGATTTAGATGAAAGAAAGGAGTGAAGAATAGAACTTGCATCTTTAGTAAAATTGATAAAAATTCCTAAGTGGAGATGGAACCCTAGAAGGAAAATTTAAGAAATGCCGAAAGCTAAGTAGGTCTGCAGAACATATATAATTTTAAGTTAAATGATGAGGAAGTGTGAAGAATATGGGTGGATAATTTATTAGTCGACGATAATAGAATTCCTTGTTTGAAAACCTAGTTGTAGAACAAAAGTCGAAAAAGCCAAATTGATAGGATTTTGTGGGTAGTATCCGCTGAAAATCCTCAGGAGACAACACTCCTCCTACTAGGGACACCTAGAGGTTTAACGGCTTGTTGCACGAGCTCAGTGCAATCGCGTTTCCCTGCTAAAGTGCGGTTAGGTTTTTGTAGAGAATAAAAATAAGTTTGCTCGAGGACGAGCAAAAGATAAGTTTGGGGGTATTTGTTCACACCATAATATTGCATTATTATATTCTCCATTCTTATTCGTTTTATAAATAAACAGGTACTTTTGACGCATGTCTGCTACATATTACAGGTTACAGGTTCTTGGATCTAAAACAGTGAAAAAGATATAAAGGCGATGCAAAAGTGGGACTTTGACCAACAAACAGAAGGACCTTGATCAAGCCTACACAAAAGATCAGTTTACAAAGTACAAAGGCAGCATAAGGTCCAATATTTCAAAGCAAACGGCTAAAACTCCACTACAAATATTCACTGGAAGATGTGGAGAAGACCAGAAGTAAAATGGAGAAAAGAGCTAAATAATCAGAAAGCCCAAAAAGCCAGGAGCCCACACCAGAAAACACATGAGCCAATCCTCTTGTTTGGCCGCGGAACCGTGGCCAAACCATGCCTCGGGCCGCGGTTCCATGGCGGTGTTGATGAATTATGGGCAGAAAATTTTACCAATTCTTGTGAAGGCTTTGACTGGTCAAACTAGGAGTATTTTGGTAATAGCAGACATGCGAATCAATTGTAACCTAGGGTTTCCTATCCTCTATAAATAGGAACTCTAAATCATTGTAAAGGCCATGCCTCCTTTTAATAATAAAATTCAAAATTCTTTATGGAGAGCATCGGTGCCTCTTTTCATTTCATGAATTCAGATCTGACAACCCTGCGTTGATGTTTGGAGAGAGCCATCTGTAAATAGTTTTATTTAATTGCTCTAGTTAGATTTTAATTCCTTGCTCTAGATGTTAGCTTTGGGGAAGGCTTTTGAGAGATGAGATCTCTCATCCCTTTCTTTCCCATCATACTTTTTTATAGGACTCTATGTATACAGGCACACACCACGTCCTACGGCACCCTATCCCTTGAGGTAGCGGTGATACCATAGTGTAAAGGCCCAGTTGCGCGCGTTTTTCATGGAGGTTAGGGTAAGGATCTCTGAAGGAAGGACAAGAACCTAGAGGAAGGAACACCTTCCCGAATGGATCTAATCTCCTTTATTGATAATTACCATAATTCCTCATAGATCTTCATTTGGGTATAGAAAGCGTTGAGATTTATTTACATTTCCAAACCATTCCTAAACCTAACCCTAGCAAGATTTAGATCTAGATAATTTTAGTATAGATAGATTTAGTTTTTAGATTTAATAAATCAATCCGAACACCCTTCGGAATTAACTCGTTAGCGCGATTAGGAAATTCACAACATCCCTGTGGACCGACCCGAACTCACCGGCTAGCTATATGCGACGCCGTTCTTGATTGCGGTTATAGATAGTTTTTGAGATCAATCATGGGGCTTGGGGCGAGGCACTTGGGCGACAGACCTCGGTGTTGAGCTGCCGGGTGCCCATCGGGTCATAGAATATGTTGGCCCGGGAGATCGGCGTCCGCGGGAGGTAGCGAGGCGGTGGTCGGCAGTGCCGACACGGGCAGAGTCTTCTCTCCCTCTGTAGGGGTCCCGTTCCCGAGGTGGGGGAGCGGCGACCTGGGGAGCTTGCCCCGCCGTTTGGACACGGACGAGCGCGTCCACGACAGATGCGAGTCGATCTATCCGGGCGGCTAGGGCGTTGATGGCGTTCGGGGGAGGAGATTCGTCCGCGCTTCCGTTGTGGGGGAGGCGACTGCTAGTGTTTGGATCGTCGTGGTGACCGCTCGCTATTGGGTTAAGATCGGAAGATGAACTTTGTTAAGCGGAATCAAGAGTTTCCCACAGATGGCGCTAGCTGACACGGGGTGGATCGCGTCAAGATGTTCCCTTCCGTTGATCTGCTGTTGGCGATGATGGACGGCCGAGATTTGAGTTGGAGGATGGCTGTTGCAGTGTGTGGATCTCAATGGGTTTGAGGTTGTTGGGGCTGAGCTACCTGCAAGGAAGTCCCGGGGTGGTTGTACCACCGAGGACCCTCCGACGATCAAGTTAGACAGGAAATCCGAGCAGAGTAACGACCTAGTGAGTGGAAAATGACTTATTTGAACCGTTTGAAGGAGGGGTTTAAATAGTGGTGGCAGTAGGCAGGTAGGCGCGAGAATTACGCAGGCCGTTACACTCCCGACATCACGCCCGCGTGATGGGCGGGATCTCCCATTAATGGCGAGACATGCTCGTTAATGGGGAATTGTGATGGTGTGGAACGCAGGATGTGGCCGGCGGATATCTCGCGCATGGCAAGATTCGGGGGATGACGGTTGTGCCTGCGAGTGGTGCCATTGGTCAGTCGATGAGATCGAGAATGATGAGCTCGGCGGTTGAGCTCGGGAACGAGCGGGATGTCGAGCTATCTTGGTTCTGCTAGAGCTCGGAGGCGAGCTGAGAGGGCCTCGGAGACGAGTTGTGCACGGGGCTCGGAGACGAACCAAAGGTTGTCTGTAGGACGGGCATAGGAGCGGCCTGGTCGGCCACTGTGGGTCCTTTCTTGTATGCTCTGGGACACGTCATCTGCCACGTATCATGATCCGGAAGATCACCGATATCGAGCATCATCAACATGAATATTGAAAAATGAAATAGCTTTTGGAATAAGGGGAATTTTATCAAATTTTTTGTGGACAGGTAGGTAGTTTTGCTTATTGCCTTTTGATCTTTGAGCGCTATATCTATTTTTCATGAAAAAAAGAAAGAGAAATTGACTACGATATTAAATATGAGAAACACTGTCATGATTTCAACTTAGTCGGCGGCTCTTACTTCGTTTTTTCCGCTGATATCAATCATTACATTTAAAAAGCAGGTTTAATTCAGGGACAATAGAGCTAGGAATCCGAATGCATTTCCAAACTCCTATATTGTTAGAGCACATGTATATACTAATAATATTATCATATCTATCATTGCTAAACACATGCTTCTTTATGTTTTATTTGTAATCTTCCAAGTCACCAATCTACCTCATCACATTGAGTATCGCCATTAAGCAAAATGGAAAAAATATTGCGAGATGAATGATGCAAATGACAATGCAGTGACAATTAGGTAAAAATTTAAAGAAATATCAATAATAGGGTATTGTAAGAAACAATTTTACATATTACAATGAGGAACATATAAATATAAGAGAACACAGAAAAGCATATGCAAGCACAAAAAAATAAGGATTGTTGACGCCAAAATCTCTTTTAATACAACAGCCTCGGTTTAAAATTCTCAAAGCCATCCCTTGGCCTTACTTTGCGAAGCACAACGTAAATCCACCAAAAAAAACACTAGTTTATTATGACACCATGAAGCAGATCCAAACCCTCAAAACAAACACCCTCTGGAAACACGAAACATCCAAGAGAAACAGCATATTAAACGTGAACAGTGCTCAAAAAACACAACATTTTGATTTCCATCATTTTCAGGAACACGATCACTAGAAATTTATTTAACCACATTTGGCATAATGTTAAAAAAGATAATCCCCAGCCACATTGTCATAACCCAAAAACAATTTTACAAAAGAGCAATGTTTGCGAAATAGATCACAGGTTCTCTGATAAATTACAATCCACAGCCGTAAAGAGTGAAGAATGTGTAATCGAAATGATTTACTGTTAACCTACATTGTTACATCAAATACAGATTAACTTGAATTTAAACTTTCGGTACACCATACTAATTTTCTCGAAATCAATTTGTAACCAAAACCCATGTCTGGATAAAGAATAATTAATTTTATTTATAATCTGCTCATAGAATTTCCAGCATGGATCTGAGCATGTTATAGCAGCGTGCCCGAATGGGTGTGCATGAATGTAGCACTGTACATCGTCAGCAAAAGCTAATCCTTCCCAATAACCTCGAAGATCTCCTCCTGGACTTGTTTGTGATCCGTAAATTTGAATTTTAGATGCAAACTATTTAGTTTTTCTTCAAGAGAATCTGTTAATTTTGTAGTTCGGTTAAGACAGAATTAAAAGCTTTCAGGCGTGTATGATACTTTTTCCGAAAGATGATATTGCCCCCGCTATGAGAGTACAGCAGAAGGCAATCACCCCCAATATACAACAAAGCCCTTGAAACTCTCTTAGAAAATAATGAGAAGAAGATGCAAAATCCGTGAAGAAAAAGACTTAATTTATAGAGTTGAACAGACACAGCTGTTTGGACGGTTGTGATTGTTCAGACAACAAAACCGCAGTAGACAGTTTCAACAACCTTTGAATTCGAAATTCAAAAAATGCAAACTCTGTTATCAAATCAAACCCAAGATGCCCCAAGTGCCCAAGAGAAGACAATAATAAATAAATATTATAAGCCCACTAGTAATTAGTCCCACTTGGCTCATAACTCACTTTGTTCAAGATATTACTTAAATATTAGGAATTATTATAAAGGCTTGGACATTCGTCTCTCCATCCAATGTGGGACAATTTCCCACATAAAAATACTACCAATAGATTCAAACTATCAACATGACCCACTTAAGGAAGTGTCATCTTTATTGGTGTAGCTGTAGGGGTGAGGGAAGATACTGGTGTAAGGCTAAACAACAAATAATATCGCAAACAGGTCAGTTGGTGATGGAGGTCAGAATCTCCCTCAGATGTTGTCTTCCATCGATCATGCTGCCAGCGGTGCTGAACTGTTGTGGTTTGGTATGAGGGTTGAGTGTGTGGATCTCAATAGGTTGTTGATTGTGGTTGACGTCGAGCTACCTGCAAGGGTAATCCCGAGGTGGGAAACCACCGTGAGACCCTCTGACGATCAAGCAAGTACTGAGAAATAATGGCAGGGTAGCGGCGTATTGGAATGAGTTCCCGTTACTTCAGTTGTCTGGAAGAGAGGGTTATATAGCGGTTGCTTGGAGCGAACCGGCACGAGATTCTTGCCGTCTGTTACGCCCATGCGTCACGTTTGCATTGATGACGGGGTACGTCCATTAATAGCGGGATACGCTCATTAATGGAGAGACACGCCAGCGTGGGACGCGGGACGTGGAGCGGCGGAGATCTCGTTTTGGCGAGATACACGGAGCCATTACGGGGGCGCTTGGGCTTCGTGCTCTCGTTTGAATAGGGTAGCCGATGAAGCTCAGCTCGGTGGATAGCTTGGAGGCGATCGAGGAGGCCGAGGAAGCTCAGCTCTGTAACAACTCGGAGATGAGCAAGGAGGCTGTGAAAGCTCGGTTGTTGGATTGTTCAGGGGCGGGCTGTTGGCTGGTCGCTATGCGCATAGGGAAGGTATTCCAGGGAGGTCTCCAAAAGGTCGGATGCAGCCTCGGAGACGAGGTGCCGAGAAAAGTCTCCAATGTATCGTACTTATTCCAGCTCCGTAGCCCTCCAGGAATCTAGTAGGTCTACGTGGATGACACGTCATATGCTACGTGTCGTGATCTAGAGAATTCCCACTTATGAGCCTCATCACTAGCCCTCCACTCTCGCTCTGACCTATTTATGGGCCAGGTCGAGAGCGGCCTGCCCTGTTTTTAATGATTCAGCCGAGGATTCTCCGTAATGGGTTGTTCGAGAAATATGCGACGTTTGGCTTCTATACCTCTTGGATTCTTGGATCCATGTGGCGACTCATGAAGCGCCTCCATTCCCGCGCGTATCTTTGGTGATGCCAGCGGATTAGTGAAATAATTGCGCTTTAAAGGGGGCACCGCTTCGCTCGCTCAGTCTGTTAACCTTCGTTCTACGTGTCCGCCGCAGGGTGGCGGGACGTGAGGAGTTGTCAATCGAATCTGAGTAAGGGGGAGGTATCCAATGGCCGGTCGCCATATGGAGTCCTTGTGGTCATGGATGTGACGCTTCATTTCGGCGAGAACGAATTTGGGCCATTGGATGTTTTCTTGCCGAGTGTATAAATAGGGAAGGCCATCCCTTCGCAGATACTTTGCCCTAGTCGTATCTTGTCGTCTGAAGATTGCCCGGCGTATCTTTGATTAGGTTGAAACTTCAGCTAAAAATCCTTCTTCGGCCAAACCTTCCTTGAATCAGGTTAGATGTCTTCTTCCGAAGTATCTATTGATGTAGTTAGGGTCGAGTCGAGCAATAAGGCTTTAGCCTTTGAAGCCGAGTCCAGTGGGTTTTCTTCCTCTTCGGCTTCCGATAACCGAGAGAGTTCTTCTTCCTTTTCATCTTCGTCTTCTGTGTCGGGCTCACCCTTAGGGGGGACGATACCTTTGTCCTTCATCGTCAGGGGGCGAAGAGGGCCCCCAAGGTGCGCATCGAAATACCCGCGACACGCCCTCAATTTTAAACCACTTGGATGAGCTTTCCGATATCTGGGCTCGTTTCCACATTCCCCCTGGCTATTCACTTCATCTGGCCAGGGAGGGCGAGCGGGCAAACCAGGTGCAGGACAATGAGATTGCTTTGTACTTGGAAGCGTTCCGGGCAGGGATGCGTCTGCCCTTCTCGTCTGAAGTTTGCATTGTACTCTATTGTTTCTGTCTCGCTCCGGGCCAGCTAATGCCGAATTCGTGGAGGATCCTCCTCGGGTTCCTGGTCCGGTTGAAGATTGATCGGATCCTTTTTGACTTGAGCCTTCTCCTCTCCTTTCTTTATTATAAAAAGCATTCCGGTACCAGCAAGGACGGACTGAGCTGGGTGTACCTTTCTTTCAAAAAACATAAGGGTAGGACGGCCGGGTTTGGGGTAGTGGTCGTCCCTTTTTCTATCCACGAATTGAAAGAGAAGTTTGTATTCATCAGGCCTTCAGAGGGTGAGGATTGGCCTGTTCCCATCAAGTGGCATATGGCCGATTGCCCTAAAGTCAGACAGTCGAATGCCCCAGAGGCGAGAGTGGTGTCGCAGTGGGAACCAATCCAGCGAGCCAATGTCCTGCTTTCCGAGCAGGCTTTGAGTTGGGCGGGACTCCGTTCCCCTCGCTTTGGGGGTAAGTTAGGGCTTCGCCGATCTATTTAGACTTAGCATGATTTATCATAGTTTTGCTATTTTTGGTCGCTGACCCCTCCTTTCTTTTTCTTATGTGTATCTCCCAGAGCCGATGGATCGCTCAAAGATCATGGCAGCCATGGCCACCGAGGCACAGAGGAGGAAGGGCGGTGGCGCGAGCTCGTCCCGATCAGCACCTAGCACGACTCCTCGGCAAGCCTCTTCTGCCATGGTTTCCGCAGCCCTTCTCGTTCCGGAAGAACGCCGCGGGGGAGGGCAAAAGCATGCGGGGGATTCGGCGCCCGGGCTAGGACAGAGGTGCCGCCCTCTGCTGAATCTCCGCTCAAGAGGCAGAAGAGGGTGGTTTCCTGGCCACCCCCAGCCGGGATACAGGTGTAGGACGGCGAATTCTGCATCGAGGTGCCTTCGGGGCTCTCTGTGGCCGACAGTTTACTGGCGGACATGGAGAAGGCGGCGAGGGCCAAGATTCCCTGAGGCACCATGAAGGCCCAAGTGGCGAGGATAGCTCAGGAGTCCGTTTAGGTCGGTAACTTTCCCAAAATTTCTCCAAGTGTTTTTCCTCTGTTTTAGATCCTAACACGGTTCTTGTTTTCTGCAGGTCCTGTAGCATTGCTCCCTTCTCGCCGCCATGGAGACCGAAGAGGTGGCCCCGATGATGAAGAAGGCCGGTGAATCTTCCTCACGAGAGGAAGAGCTCCTCGCCCAACTGCAACAGGTGGAGGAAAAGACAACCCTTCTCGACTCGAGGCTGGTCGCGGAGGGCCTGACGGTCGCTAAACTGAAGGAATCCTATCGACTCCTGACCGACTCTAATTAGGCTATTCAGGCCCAGATGGAGGATGTCAACGGGCTCTTCGACACTATGAAAAGGCAGAGGGACTCGTTCAAAAAGGATGCCCGGGCATCCTACGAGGCGGCGAAACTTGCCGAGGGCAGAGCGGAAAAGGCCATGGAGGAGTACAAGGCTTCCGATCAATTCAACATCGACCTTGCTGACTCCGCGGCCGTCGAGTGGCACAACGCCTTTGACGCTATCAAGGAAGCTATGCCTGGGTTTGATGACCAGGAGCTTCATGCAAGGTATCCCCTTGCCGAGGAAGTGCCCTAGGGAGGCAGCGTCGAGCCAGCAGGGGGAGGCGAGGTGGTGGGCGGAAGCGCCGAGCCGGAGGTGCCATCGTAGCTCGTGACGGAAGCGCTGGGCAGGGAGAAGTGGTGGCCGAGAAGGCAGCTTGAGCTACCCCGCTTTTGTTGTTAAATTTTTGTAATCCCCCGGGCATTTTGTAATGCTGGGGAGCCCATAATACCTTTTACATAGTGTTGAATATAAATAAAGTATTTTTAGCCCGCCTATGCAATGTTTTTATTTTTGCAAGTGTAGATAGGCTGGTGTCTCGTGGATGCCACATATATATAGAATTGGGTGTCGAGTGTCGAGCGAGCGCGACTTTCGAAAGAGCAAACACCAAGTATAAGTAGATCGGCGTCCTTCCTTATCCCGGAGTCGAGGTGGCGAGCGAACGCCAAGTATAGGTAGATCGGCATCCCTCCTCACCCTGGAGTCGAGGTGACGACCGAGCGCGACATACAAATGAGTGAACGCCAAGTATAGGCGGATCGGTGTCCCTGGACTCAGCCTCGGATGAGGAGGAAACTACTCGGATGCCTTGTGACGAGGGCTTTGGATCCGCGGATTAGCCGGGCAAGAAGCTGCCCTTAGCAGATTAGCCGGGCAAGAATCTGCCCTTAGCGGATTAGCCGAGCAAGAAGCTGCCCTTAGCGCGAAACTGCTCGTCCGCCTTATGACGAGGGCTTTGGATCCGCAGAGTAGCCGGGCAGGAAGTTGCCCTCAGCGGATTAACCGAGCAGGAAACTACTCGGCCGCCTTGTGACGAGGGCTTTAGATCCGTAGAGTAGCCGGGCAGGAAGCTGCCCTCAGCGGATGATCCGAGTAGGAAACTACTCGGCTGCCTTATGATGAGGGCTTTGGATCCGCAGAGTAGCCGGGCAGGAAGCTGCCCTCAGCGGATGAGCCGAGCAGGAAACTACTCGGTCGCTTCACGACAAAGGCTTTCGTATCTTGTCCTCCTTGATTCTTGGGATTTCTTGGGGATGTCGGTCAACCTTCCTTGACCTGGATAGGGGGAGCGGGCTAGTAATAGGACGCCACATGGCCGCGCCTTATCGGGAAGATGCGATATTCCGTGATTCGCGTTGTAGCATGAGAAGATCTCTGTCGTTGGAAGACTTTTGAGACTATAAATATTGAAGATATGGCCTCCCCTTCAGACACCCACGTTGATTTCCTTCTAGCCGTTTCGTTTCATCCTGATGACAGGCTACGCATACACTATCAGGGTGATCATATCTCAGGACGACGTATATTTCTATGGTCTCGATCGTTCCGAGGCGACGCATGAGGCTGTGATAGGTCGTCTGGAGGCCCACTGTAGGCGTCTACTTTCCCGTCGATCTCCTCTCCTGTAGGTGACAATTTACGCGATATGGAGGTTTTCCCCGGGTCCTTATAATGATCTGTCCCCACAGGCAATGGATGAGGCATTTCATAAGATGCATACGACCTACAAGCTGGGTCTGATCTTGAAGAGCAGGCGGGATCGCTCGACAGATATTCTTCTTGAATGTTTCTAGCAGAGGTTGGTAGTGATGTCGTGTTCGGTGGTGGGTGCCCCTAGTGAATCCATAGCTTATAGGGTCCATGGATACCGACAGAGGGAGCAGGTGGAGGTTTCCTGGGCTCGGCTGAAGGAACTCTCTTTCGAGTATCATCGTCAATGTTTTCTTAACCCACTTCTCCCTTTGTTGTAATAGTTTAGGGATTATGAGATTTTGCTTTATAAGGCTGAGGAGCCAAGAATACTTCCGAATAAATTCTCAATAAATTTTCTTTGGCTAAAAGACCTCACTTTGCTCGTGATTATGGAACATCGATTTTCATCTTTTTCTTAGCGCGTAGGCAGACCTGTGCTTTTTCTACCGGAGAACCCATGCATTCAATTAGAAAAGACCTTTACCCCTTACCTTGAAGTCTAGGTAAGGAAAGAAGAGTTAGACTTGGGTTGGCCATTCTTTGAGTGCGCCTGGGTGCTTTCCTGGGGAAAGCCCGTGTCCTGATGCTACAAAGTCCTTGCTTTGTCGGCTGTAGAGTGCTTGTTTTGAGTGAGTGCGACGGGTAGGGACTACCCGCCGGCCCTAAGGCGGAGCAGGAGTCTACTCGCGTCAGTGTTCGGCTTAGAAATTTTAGTCGACACAAAAGGGAATTTTATTTTTCGAAAAGGGGTATAAGTTCATCTGTACAATTTAAGCTTTTCGGTGTTATATGGCTGAGGAAAATCACGCCTTCCGGAGTCTTGGAGACGGTAGGCTCCACCGGGTAATGTCTTCGTCATGAGGAATGGCCCATCCCACTTCAGGAAGAACTTATGTAGCTTCCCTTGGTCCATGAATTCGTTTCGCCGTAAGACCAAGTCTCCTATCTTGAAGGCTCGATATTTAACTCGGGCGTTATAGTAGCGGACGGTCTGCTACTGATAGGCGGCTATCCTGATTTGTGCCCAATCTCTTTTTTCCAATAAGATGTCCAGGTCGCTTCGTAGTGCCAAGGTGTTAGCCTCGTCGTTGAAGTGCTTGACTTGATAACTGGGCAATCCAATTTCTGCGGGACCATTGCCTCGATACCGTAGCTGTCACGACCCGAAAGTACGGAACGTGACCGACACTTAAATTACGAAACGTCTAGAGACATAAAGTAATCTAAGCAAGCCGAAGCCCAGAAATCTAAACCATTAAAAGAAGTAGTAAAGAAAAACATGTTTTAAAAGCAACATCAAATTTTCTCAAAAATTTCGGCAGAGTCTCCTTTGTAAAAACTGGCCCCAAACGGGTACAAATAAGAATATATACATAAGCAATAATAAAAAGACATCCCCAAGCGGGAGCTAGCTCTACGCCAAATGGAGGAAACAATCACACAATGCACTATAATATACAACGCCGGAGGGCGAGGCTCAAAACTCAAAAGAAAACCAAATTCACCAGAAACTATAATAATACAAGCGCGACTCTAAGGTCGAAATAAAACAACTGGTCTTCTAAATCTATCAGTAATACAAGTCTGGTTGATGGAGCTTACTAGATACAATTGAAATAATAAAAGTACAACGGCGGTCCTGATACAAGTGAACCAACCTACCAAGCAAATCACCCTGAATGAAATGTTGTGCTAGCAAGCCGCCAAGGAAACCTGTACATCAATACCTGTAAGAAAATTTGGCACAACGGGGGTGAGTTGCCAACTCGTGAGTAGAAAACATCTGCGAGTAGAAATCGCATGCACGACGATCTCTTAGGTCATAATAATACACTTAATATAACACTAGTCATCTAGTGGTGGCAGGGTAATAATCTATGCGTAAGTGTAATGCTTAGTGCTCGTGTCAGTGCCTCAAGTAGTAACATGTCATGTGTATGAGTATGCATGCACCATGAATGTAAAACAATCATCATGAAATCTGGATATATCTGTATAAGAAATCTTTAATTTTTATCATAGTAAAATTTGTATGGTAATCCGAAACATCATTAATAAAATCCATGGAAATCTGTGTCAAGCATCGACACAAAACATGTAAATCTCTAAGTCTCAATAGCTCATAGTCTCAATATCTCATAGTTTCAATATTTCGGGCTCCGTCAGTCCGGATCGGCCCATATCATCAAATCACACGACAACGGTCGGTATCCTCCTGATATCCGCCGCGCCAGACATCACCGGTAGGTAGTCTTCCCCAGTCAGGCTCATCGTCATCCCCACAAAAACACTCTTGCCCCGGGGTACCGTACCGGGCCCACCATGTACCCGAGACGGTTCCTCCACTCCTCGAATCGGGTCTCCAAATCCAACAGAAAACAAGAAAACTCATGGTGGACGACCCATACATCACGAGAAAACCGCAACTTGTATTTTAAAATGAGAGGGGGGGAGAGAGAGAGAGAGAGAGAGAAGTTTTTATATATATTCTTGCGGTTTTCCCCAAAATCCAGAAATCTCATAGAAATCCAAAATCCCAAAGTCATGAATAAGTAAATAATGAGTGTCGGCATAAGCCCCACAATACTGCATGATAATATGAATATGTAAATGCACGAAGTGTCTAAATAATAAATGCAATGTCTAAACTAGCACATGAGAGTAATCACACAATATTATATTAGACTAGCTTTTAGCTGATTATATCAATAAAAGATAATATGTTCTAAAGTGTACGTGACATGGCAATTACCGATGATGATGTGTGTGAGCCGGCAAATAAGTGTACGTGGAACATGCGCATCATCGGTAATGGTGCTTGTGTCCTAACATGCAGAGTTTCCTATTAGCTAAAGAAACATATGTGTGAACATGCAATGTGATGAATACAACATGAATATAACAGTGAATGTGTAGTAAACGCATAACTAGAGAATACATACTAATTACGAGTCATACAGTTTGTTGTTTGAAAAAGCACGAATCATGGTTTTTAGAAAATTAGGGGCTACGGGGTTTTTATGAAAAGATATGTCCTTTGAAAAATCCGCAGTATCCCTCAGGCTGTCTTTAAAAATGCGCACGATTCGTTAGTTTTGAAAATAAGTATGACTCGAGCCTAAACTAAGATCTACCCAACCAACTAAGGAACTAACTAAAGACACTAGTCGAAAGGTAAGAAGAATCCTCCTAAAGTCTGAGTCGATATCTCTAGTAGTCGGCGATCCAGTCTCAATAGCGTCACGTACGTAGTACGGCTTTCTCGATTCAAGAATGCGGATCAATCATCACATCTATGCCTCGTACGGTTAAATCCATCATACGGCATCCTAAAATCGGGGTACGGATCAACTATCACATATATACATCATCGTTCGTATAGTATCATCATCAAACAATATCATGATCAAGGGTACTGTACTATAATCGCATACATCCCAATATTATTATCGTCTGTGTAAATATCCATCGTCAAATAATCCACTAAAACATCATGTCATATATCATATCGTGATTAAGTCACATATTACAATCCGGGTTCTATTTTAGAGTTTCGTACAGTTCAATATCATCATCACCTATTATCGTTTATGTATAAATATACATTTTTCCATTTTCCAACGATCCGCTAATATCATAATACATCTCATATCATACTCGATCGTAAATCTATATCTCACGGTATCATGCCCAGTCATATCGACTCATCCCCAGGTATCACAGAACATCCTCATATCACGTGTATATGCTATATATATATACATATACATACATACATACATACATATATATACCTACACACATTCTTGTACACACACACACCCACCCACCCCCAAGTCAGGTTTATGTGTGTGCGTGTGTGTGTGTGTCTATATGAAACCTACGAATTCCCTCCAAGGCAATCATCCTCTGGTTAAGTCTTCTTAAATCAGTATAATCCAACCTAAAGTCTTCAATGGTACCCTACTCACCAAGAATCTAAGGACACGTCCGACTTCCTAATAAGATATGTAATATCCTTATTCTACGTTTGCGGGGGTGCTATACGCCATCCACCCGACTTCCTTTGTAGATATACATTTACTCACCTGGTACTTGTTTGCCGAAGTCGATGCCGTCATCCTCTTCTTCATCGTCCGAAGTCCATGTGAAGGGTACCTATACGCAAACATAAATAATATCGTAAACCGAAATCGCGGACAGAAACAAAACAGCGCACGAAACGCGCATAGGTTTAAACCTATGACCCGCTCATGCAAAATAACCAAATAACCCTCGACATCGGTGTACAAACGCCGATTGATCGAGAAAAACCCAAACACACCAATCATGGTTTCAAAAATCACTAATTATAATACAAAATAGATTGCAACTCATCAAAACCTCAAAATAAATCAAATCGATTTATTTCCGAAAACCTAGAAAGCACTTAATTTTCGTTTTAATTAGAAACTTGATGTTTTAACAAAACTAATGGCCATAATATTCACTAAATATCATAAGTAGATCATAAAAACCATTACTTAAATTTAATCTCTTCAATTTCCATTAAACCCAAAATTCTAGTTTGCAAAAATATCAAATTTTAACACTTTTTAAAGCAAAATTCACAATTCCACAACTAAACTTGGTTTTGCATGAACTAAATTATTAAACTACAATTTATAATGTTAATAATGTCATGAAGCCCCAATTAGATTTTAATCTCAATTATTTAAGTAATTTCTAAAAACCTAGTTAGCAAAAATAGTATATTTATCACAATTTTTAAACTAACATTTAGCAACTAGTAACCAATTTAGGTTTTGCATTCAATTAACATGTTAATCTCCTCATTAAAACCATGAATAATTGATAAAAATTCTCACTAGAATTTTATCTCACCTATAAACATATTCTACAAAACCCTAGTTTGCATAATTTTTCCTAATTTTCACAATTTTAAAGTAACACCTAACAAATTAACAATTAGATTAAGTTTTCCATGTCTCAACATGTTAAACTACACCTTGTAAACATAATTGAGTGATAAAACCCTAACCTAATTTAAAACCCCTTCTCTTGAAAATTTAGATCTTGAAATTAAAACCATAATTAAACACCTAATTAGCTTAAATTAAAGTAATTATCCAACAATTAAGCTATAGGTTAAGATTTATACCTCACAACATGATGTCTAGCATGCTCACATAGCCTCCCAAATGACTCTCTTGCCTCAAGAATCCAAGCTAGAATGAGCAAAGAATAATGGGTAGGAATTGGATTTGGAATTTGAGGTTTTATTTTGGATTTTTGTTGAATTTTTTGAAGAATTTTTGACGAGAAAAGAGCTTGGGAAAAATTGGGGCTGCCATGGGGGAATTTCGGTCACTTTTAGAGGAGAGGGAGAGAGAGTGAGGTTATGTAGAAAGTTCCTAAATTATGACACCAATTAAGTCTTTTCAATAATTTATTTAATTTTATTTATTTTCTTTTCTAAACCAATCCTAGAAACCTCTAGAATTTTGAAGAAATTTCAAGAAGAGAAGAGCATGCAACAAACTTAATTCTAATATGTCATGGCTCTCACTTTGTAAAATTAACCCATTTTTAATTTGTAATTTGCACTAAGTTAATGTATAATTAAAAGCTTATTTAAATATTTGAATTTAATTAATTACGGAAAATATTTTAGTAAACTAATAATTTATAAGTCACTAAATAAACACCATTTACTAGTAATTATATAGTTAAAATAGGCGTATTTAAATATATATTGAAAAATAATTATAGTTAGGTTTTACGGAAAATACGGTTTATTTTACCGATTATCAGAAAATTCATCTGAAGGATTTTATTTATCTATTTATCTATTTATTTATTTTTAAAACGTTACAATCTTCCCCCTTAAAGAAATTCGATTCCCGAATTTAAATTAAAACTCCCCCCAAATACTAAAACATTTAGCAAAACACTCAAATCGTCGGGGCTCCGAAATCATCAATACATAACTAAATATCAACTCCATCAAGCATAACGCAATCATCGGAGTTATGGTGAAAATACCATGTCAAAGTCCAATACGAAAACCAACATGAAATACTTCAAAACTTTAAGTTTTATATAGTGTGCATCATAGTAAAATTGTCCAAACATCTGAATAGAGAAGCATGCAAAAACACATAGGTACTGATCTCAGGACAGTCCTGCTCGATTATCAAACCAAATAGTAAATATCATAAAAACTTGCTACTCAAAATAAAATCAATCTTAAATACAGTATACAAATACCTCGTGCGTCCGGTGCACACGAAAATCGAAACCAGATACAGAAGCCACGAATATGCACAGAAACAAAACTGAGTGCAACGGGTGTGCACCAAAAACATCTATCAAGTGCAACGGGCGTGCACGAAAACAATATCAGGTGCATCTAATCTGCACAAATCCCGATTTAGTGCATCTGGTGTGCACAAAATCGCATCAAGTGCGCCAAGTGTGCGCAAGAATCTCAATCAAGTACATATGGTGCACGAAAACATATACAGAGTATCAAAATCGAAATCACATTACGAAAAGTGCATGAAAACTATGCCGAAGCATGCGTCAAAATCATGTGCAACCCATATGCACGAAATCGAATCAATATCTCAAAATGTATAAAACCAAATCGAGTGCACTGGGTATGCACAAAACAACATCAATACATCTGATACATGGAACACGAATCGAGTGAAACGAATGAGTACATAGGAAAACCAATCATAAAATGAAATCCTCAAAATACCAAAACCCAACAACGGAGATGTGATACTCGAATCACCAGCTTGCAAATCGTAACACCGACGTCAATGGGCTCCTCTTTTCTCTGGTGTCGACTGATTCGAACTCGTCTCTTCGTAGCTGTATGAACGGCGCTACAAATGGCTATACTCATATCTAGATTATCCCAAGTAATGTATCTCATCACATGATATCCGGACTACGTTAAACTTTTCGATCGATTTATCAAAGTCCCAAAAATTCCCGAGAGCTCAACACTCAAGTACAGTTTAAAATATCCAGTACATGCCACAGCACCTGCGGACCAGCCATAGAAGGGCAAACCCAAGCCTCACTAATGGCACCGCGGAACTGCCGTAAACCCTAAGCTTCAAAGACGTTCTCATGGTCATTATGTTGAGTTAGGGTTTCATTCTTCTAGAGGGTCCATAGAAATACCTGCATGTTCTTCCGAATACCTTAAACTTGGAAAAATGGGTTTCTGACATTCGTTCGAACCTTTTAACTTTGTCTGGACGACATGTGAATACCCTTCGTCCGCACGCTAAACATTGCTTCAATCCTCAAGAATAAACGATACCCTACCGGTCATCGCATTCGAGCCGCACTCTCTCTGCCCGTGCGACCGTGGTAACAGAAACCACCATCCGACATTGACGAAGATAGATCATAGGAACGAATAGAATACGATGCAAAGAAATGTACATCCTAAGGCTTCTTAAGAAAAGTAGCGTATCGTAAGTATGCCGCGGATCATACCCACGGTACGTCACTCTACCTAAGTCACCTTCTCCATCAACCAAGGTCAACCTAGACTTAGACAAAGGTTAAACCTAGGACTTTGATACCAACTTTGTCATGACCTGAAGGTACGGAACGTGACCGACACTTAAATTACGAAACGTCTAGAGGCGTAACGTAATTTAAGCAAGCCGAAGCCCAGAAATCTAAACCATTAAAAGAAGTAGTAAAGAAAAACATGTTTTAAAAGCAACATCAAATTTTCTCAAAAATTTCGGCAGAGTCTCCTTTGTAAAAACTGGCCCCAAACGGGTACAAATAAGAATATATACATAAGCAATAATAAAAAGGCATCCCCAAGCGGAAGGTAGCTCTATGCCAAATGGCGGAAACAACCACACAATGCACTATAATATACAATGCCGATGGGCGAGGCTCAAAACTCAAAAGAAAACCAAATCCACCAGAAACCATAATAATACAAGCGCGACTCTAAGGTCGAAATAAAACAACTGGTATTCTAAATCTATCAGTAATACAAGTCTGGTTGATAGAGCTTACCAAATACAATTGAAATAATAAAAGTACAACGGCGGTCCTGATACAAGTGAACCAACCTACCAAGCAAATCACCCTGAATGAAATGTTGTGCCAGCAAGCCGCCAAGGAAACCTGTACATCGAAACCTGTAAGAAAATTTGGCACAATGGGGGTAAGTTGCCAACTCGTGAGTAGAAGACATCTGCGAGTAGAAATCGCATGCACGACGATCTCCTAGGTCATAATAATATATTTAATATAACACTAGTCATCTAGTAGTGGCAGGGTAATAATCTATACGTAAGTGCAATTGTCACGACCCGAAATATTAGCTCGTGACCAGCACTTAAATCACGTAACGTCTAAAGGCGTAACGTAATTCAAGTAAGCTGAAACCCAGAAATCTAAACTTTTTTAAGAAAATAAAAGAGGTGAAGTTTTGAAATAATGGTATAATGAGATCAAGTTTTCTTAAAATGCATAGAAAAGGGACATAAAAATGCAAGTGGAATTTACTAGTTTGAAAACATGTTTCGTCTTTTAAAAATTTGGGCAGCACCTCCTTTATATATTTTGATCCAAAACCACATATACAAGATAATAATAAAGGCATCCCCAAACGGGAGCTAGCTCTTCGCCAAACGGCGGATCATAACTACGCAAGACAATATAAATAAGTAAATGACGCCCAACGGCGAAGATCAACACAAAAGATAAAGAAAAGTAAGACATAAAAACGACAAGTAGCGGAAAATCCCTCGTCCTAAGTCTCGCAACCACAATCCCACTAAGTCTCATTACTTATACAATTTACTAATTTTGATTGATGGAGTTGACTAGATACTATATGAAATAGAAAATACAAGAGTGGGTACGATACAAATATCCCACCTACCAATGCAAAACACCCGAATGCAACTGTGTGCCAGCGAAGCCGCTACTGATCCATGCGGTCTACCTGCAAGAACTGTGGCACAACGGGGATGAGTTGCCAACTCGTGAATAGAAATATATGAACAAGTAGAAATCGAATAAACAACGACTCCTAGGTCAACTATATCATGAAGGTAATACTATGATATCTAGGGTGACCGGGTCGTATATGTGCCAACAATAACTCAAGTCTATAAGTATGCTAATATCATCCAATTAGATAATCAATGTCTGTATGTATGTGGATCTAGTCCAACCATATGATCAATATATGTATGCATGTGGATCTCGTCTACGTGTCAACCAATGACTCAACAATATCATGCATGTAAATATCATAAAAACATATGCAAGAAAATATGAGGATATAAATCAACTTATGTCCCTTACGACACATCAAAATCATGGAACTGGAGTGTCCAACCTCGACACTCGAAAACATCATGAAACCCGTGTCCAGTATCGACACATAAATCCTCATATGTCTCAGGCGCCGCACACCTTGGTCGGCCCTCATATCCATCTCTCTATTTCGGTCGGTATCTTCCGGATAACCGCCGAGTCCAAATACAATCACCGGTAGGTAGTGCTCCCCTGCCAGGCTCATCTTCTACACCTCGAGCTTCTTAGCCTGGGGTACCTTACCGGGTCCACCATGTACCCGCAATCGGCCTCATCCGCCTCCTCGAATCGGGTTTCACATGTTGCTCTCAGAACCGAGAAAACACATGGTGGACGCACTGAAATATCATATCATGAGAAACCGGGTTTTTAAAACAGTACATGCTTTCTTTTGAAATCGCCATGGTTCTCAAATCCAGAAATCTCATGAAAACAACATATCTCAATGCGTAAAATCATAAAGCATGATGTATGCGACATATGATAGAAATGTAAGCATCTCCGTATATCATGCAACATGGGACAGTAATATGACATATTAAGGGAAAACCGCTCTTTTAAAATGATTCCAGTTTTAAATATATCCCGCGGTTCCCAATTTCCCCAAAGTCAAATGCAACATCGTCTATATATGTGCAATAAGTATGTATGTAGGCATGAATGCACAAAGATATATATACACAAGTATGTTATGCGAAGAGTCATATCATGATGCAGCAATCCTACTGTATAGTGACATGGCAATTATCGATGATGAAGTGTGTGGGCCGGCAAATCTGTGTAAGTGTAACATACGCATCATTGATAATGGTGCAGGTGTACTAGCACAAGTATAAGTAATTTGATGCGAATAACATGAATGCAGCATAAGGTAAATCATATGCAAATGCTGACGGGTATACGTATCTAACATGACCAAGTCGGTGAATCTATCAATCGGCATCTAGCCTCACAACATCACGTACGGTATAATCCATCGTACGGCATCCTCTAGTCAAGAGTATGGATCAAACCTCAAGTCAAACTCATCACGTACGGAAAATCATCGTACGGCGGCATTAAGCTAATAGGGATCCTATCAACCTATAAGACATTGAGGGTGCGGCCTAATATCACGTACGGCCTATCATCCATGATTCACAACATTATATATATATATATATATATATATATACTTATGTCCCAGGTCACATCCATAACGATCTCATATCAGGGGACCGACAACGTATCCATCATCTCAATCGACTCGCATCCGTATACCAACATATCATCAGATCATCATATTCGTCTTATATTCTTGTCATCGCATTTATATCTCACATCAAGTCGAGTTTACATAAATATTCTATCTCTACTATAAGTATAAGTATCTAATCTAACATACACACCCGAACCATACAATCAGATTTTTAAAGAAGCGAATCGTAGTTTTGAAAATAGGGGTTACGGTGTTTTTAAGGAAAAGATATCATTTGAAATTCCGTAACGTCCCTCAAGGTATCTGTTTAAAAGATGCATACAATTCTTCAGTTTAGAAATATGTTTGGTTCGGATGATACATCTACGTCGACTATCTAGTCCTATAGTATCCTAAACGGCAATATCGTCAAACATCATCCTCAAATACCGTCATCACACATTAGCCGTATTATATCACTTCTAACTATCCTTAGTTTTTAATATGGTTTCACTAACTATCATTTAACTCTAACCCTAGATTCCAAATCTAGGTTTCCTTAACCATATTCTATAAATCAGTTTCCATCAAAACTTTGCGGGGGTGCTATACGCCATCCACCCGACTTTCCCGGTAGATATAGATCTACTCACCTTGGTCTTCGCTTCCCGAAGTCAATGACGCCATGATCCGTCGCCTCAGAATCCACGCGAGGGTACCTAAAATAACAACATATATCGCAACGCTATTAAAATCAAGTTCTGAAATCTAAAACGGTACGTGCATTGCTCATAGTTCAGAACCTATGGCCTACGCGTACAAATCAACAAAACACCCATTGTTGTTGATGTACGAACACCCAACAACCAATGTCAAATTCAAATATCAAAACTTAGCATTACAAAATACGGAAACCATAGCCAAAATCACACTAAAATGCTCCCAGATTTTGACTCAGGCCAAAAGTAGTTGCACAAACAAGTCTAGGGTGCTGTATATGATGTATATGACCTACTAGATCAACCCCGGCATCAATTTCTACCAAGTGGCCGGCCACATCACTAGAAAAACCGGCCTCCTCTGCCCCTAGGCTCCAATGGGGTTCATCTCGTCATGGTAGTCTCCTAATACCCTAATTTGGTCCCTGGAGTTATTTGCTAAGCTCAGAAATTCCCCTGGTTGCTCCAGATTTCCCTGCACACCTTATATCCTCACAAAACCGACATGGATCAATTCTTAAGTTTGTATTTTGGTTACTACACTCAATTCCAGCTCTTGAATTCAATCCCTAAGGTTTGTAACATCCACTACACACCTCAAATCTACACAAACACCCAAACCCTTCACTAGAATTTTCCAACATCACAATTCCACGCTAAAACGACTTCTAAACTAAACTAGAATAGAAAGAAGCATAAAACTAACAAAATGGAAGAAACTATACCTCATTTAGGCCCCTCTAGACAACCCTAGCTTCCCAAAGTTGTCAAAATCCCATTTTGCTTGGTCCAATGTGTAGAGGGTGAAGAGGAGATCAACTTTTGTGAAAGGGGTTTAGGGTTTTGGCAAGGTTTTTGGGGTGGGTCAAGAGGGTAGAAGATGGATGGAGATGAGGAAGAAGAAGAAGAAGGAAATGGTGGAGGAACAATGAGGCAGCACTCTCTCCCTCTCTCTCACTTTCTCACGCTCATTCTCTCTCCTAGCATGCTTATTCTCATCATTATGTCCCCTCTCTCTCCAAGTCATCATTACACCTTTTTCCATTCTTTTCTCACCAATAACACATACACCCTAATAAAAACAACACAAATGAAATAACATGTAACATGTCATGGTGCACTAACCATGAAAACTGTAGAAATACGGATTTGGCTTAATCGCGATTAGCAGTGCACTAATCGGGTTTTTATCGAAACTGCATATAATAAATTTTAAAAATGCCAAATCCTTTAGTTATATTATTAATTAAATAAATCATTTTAATTTTCAATTATTTCACAATTATCGATATATATTTATACCCTTTTTCGAAAACTACAATTTCGCAAATCGGGCAGTTTTCGGGAAATATATTATTTTAATATTAAATTCCAAAAATAATATTTTATATTTTCTGAAATGTTACAATCTTCCCCCCTTAAAGAAATTCGGTCCCCGAATTTAAATTTAAACCCCAAAATCGAAAACATTTCAATAATCAGCTCAAATCAGCGGGGCTCCGAAATCACGGAAGATGCAGAAACACACAGCGCGTCAAGTGCGCATGAAAACGAGTACAAAACTCAAAATTGAACTCCGTCAAGCGTCATGCAAATCATCGGATTCGCACGCATATCCTCGGAGTTACAGTAGAGATATAGATCTCAAAATCCACTACTGAAATCCAATACACACTAGTCAAATACTATAATACGTGTATAGTATGCATCTTTGGAAAGCTTTCAAGAACTAAATAAAACTCATGCAAAAATCTTTTCTAAATCATCGCGTGAATGCGTAACTAATGGCATAAGTGATGGACGCTCATTTTAAAATAATAATATATGTCCATATATGTTTTCCTAAATACACGTCTCGCCGTTTTCAAAATATCCCAAAAGGTTTTCCTTTATAAACGTTCGTGTCGCTCACGGACACGTAGGAAATAGAGAGACTATAGCTCCTTTTGAAAACCCTCTCGGTAATCTTTTAATGCATGCAAAGTACTCAGGTACTGTCCTCAGATCAGTCATGTTTGGCTACTACACACTATAGTGCCCAACATGAAAACAAGGTGCTCAAAAGAAAAATCAGCCTCAAAAGGCGTATCCAACAATCACGTGCGTCTGGTGCGCACGGAAATCAAATCCAAATACAAATGCCACAATATGCACAAAAGAAAAATTCAGTGCAACGGGTGTGCACGAATACATCTGTCTAGTGCAACGGGTGTGCACGACAACGATATCAAGTGCATCTAGAGTGCATCCGGTGCAACTAACTTGCACGAATGAAAATCCCAATTTAGTGCATCCGGTGTGCACAAAACCACATATCATATCATGCGCCTAATATGTGCAAAAATCAACCAAAGCGCGTCGGTCCGTAAAAGCATATAGCGCAGTAGCATGCACGAAAACGAACGGCCAGTGCCAATGCGCACGAAAACAAAAACCTGGCAACACAAATGCTCAAAAACATAAATTGGGTGCAACCAAGGCACGAAAATCACATGAATAACTCAAATGCGTATAAGAACGACACCGAGTGTACCAAGGCGTATAAATAAAAAACGTGTGCAACTATGAGCACAAATCCGTATCAATGCACTACAAGCACATGTGAGCTATACCGAGTGCAAAAATCACATCATCCATATGAAATCCATGAAATCATAAATACATGCTACGAAGGCACAAAATCGACATTAAATGCAATAGGTATGCACAAATCGCAATTCGACACAACGGTGTCTACAATATATATCCAGTGCAATAACTATGCCCAAAAATATAAATACCCAGCAGGTGCAGCCATGGTGCACGAAAACAACATCATGAAACTCAATCATCAAAACTCAAACCCAAGCGATATAAACATGATACTCGGATCACAAACGCAAATCGCAACAAATGACTTCGAGGTACACCTCCTACAATGTCGAAGAATAAATCGGTGCGCCTAAAACTGACAGAACAAGAATATCCGCTTGCCTCCTGCTCACGGTCTGGCGTCTTCTGTCTTTGGGTCTTCATTCCTCTGTGGATTTACCAATCTCGCAATTCATCGGCTCATCGGCTCAGTAAGGTGTGCTAACGGGGACGATTCTGTTCTGGCACTTCTCTGGTCATCTCTCGGTCAATCATCACGACCACTCGTATGGCAGCACGTCACTGGTGTCGGCCTCTGGACCTCTGAATACTCGCGACACAACTGATCCTGGGTGCAAATCTTATTGCAGCAGTGTCCTGGAAGGAATCCTGCTCAAGGTCTCTTCCGATCAAGCCTATGCCGAACTGTACGGAGGCTGGTACCCTTACATAATCCTTCCTCATTCTCTATACATCTGTGTCCTCACTACAACATTTCCTCGGGAATTGGCCGCATCCCAATGCCTCTGTATGTATATCAGATCCTCCGGCATCAACGGGGAGTAACAAAAGCTCGCCAGCATCTCGTACGAAACTCTGGTTCTGCTCGCCTTTATCATCGTCTATCTTGACGTCACGTTATGCTATTTGCGCGCTGCAACTGTTCTCGGCCACGGTCAATCCGGAGTCTCTCACACAGACTCGAAGTCACGAACTCGGTATCTTCATCACTCTGTAGAAGATATCTGGCCGAACACGTCCTCGGGAACTCGTCCCAACCATCGGAGGAATACTCTATACTCGTCCGTCCTTGATCAAATCACAACGCATCTGGGTGAGGTCTTCTATCTGAAGCTGGTCAGCTTACTGGTCTTTTATCACATGATATCCGGACGACGTCAAACTTTTCGATCGAGTCATCAAGGTCCCAAAATTTCCCGAAAGCTCAACACTTGAGCACAGTCTAAAATATCTGGTACATACCACAATACCTCTGGACCAGTCGTAGAAGGGCAAACCCAAGCCTTACTGATGGCACTGCTAAACTGCCGCAAATCCTAAGGTTCAAAAGCGGTTCCATGGTCATCATGTCGAGTTAGGGTTTCATTCTTCTAGAGGGTCCACAGAATTACCTGCATGTTCCTCCGAACACTTTAAACTTGGGAAAAAATGGGTTTCTGACACTTGTTCAAACTTTTTAACTTCGTCTAGGCAACATGCGAATACCCTTCGTCCGCATGCTAAACAATGCCTCAATCCTCCAGGAAAGACGATACATCAACGGTCATCTCTAGATTGGCTCTAGATCTGAGTAAGACATTCTACACTGAAAATCTTCAACTCAACTGGGCCTGCGTCGGCTCATCAATCTGATGTATCACCTTCGTCTCTCAATTCGGGATAGACTAGCTATCATCTGTCGCATCTCTGCCTGGAAGCTCTGGCGATCTCAGCTCGTAAGCTCTGGAAGCGACATCCTATCAATCTCAGCAACAGCTGGGTCATCTGTCTGTACGGTAGGCGACATCACAATATCTGAGGTACGCTGTACATCAACAGTCCTCTAGCAACTGACAGCTCTATCAATAGCCGATTATCCGGTGCAACGCCAAACACTCGCCTCATCCGAGAGGTCACAACATAAAAACTAACTCGAGACATTCCGGTGTCACCAGAAAACATGATGGTCAGTCCTCGTACCAGACAAGCTCGCCCTGACCGCATCACTAGCAGCAGCTCAATCTGCGCTCAAACCATGGTGACAGGAACCTCAATCGAGTATCGAAGAAGCAGATCAACGGCATGAAAGGAAACGACAGATCCAGAATGGATACATGATCATAAGAAGGAATAGCATCAATGAGAGTATGATCATGGAAACGAATAGAATCAAGGATCTCAAATGGATGTATAATCATGGGTATGAAGAGAATCATAGATCTCAAAAATATGTACATCCTAAGGTTTCTTAAGTCGAGTATCGTATCGTAAATATGCCGCGGAATATACGTATGGTACGTCACTCTACTCAAGCTACCTACTCCATCAATCAGGGTCAACCTATGAAACGAAAATTTGGGTCTAATAATCCCCCGTTCAAGTCTAAGTTCCGTAAGGTCAAGCCTAGGTTCTGAAATACATACCCGCCCTAGACTCCGCATAGTCAAACATAGACTCAAACCAAGGTTAAACCTAGCGCTTTGATACTAATTTTGTCACGACCCGAAATATTAGCTCATGACTAACACTTAAATCACGCAACGTCTAAAGGCGTAATGTAATTCAAGTAAGCTGAAACCCAGAAATCTAAACCTTTTTAAGAAAATAAAGGAGGTGAAGTTTTGAAATAAAGGTATAATGAGATCAAGTTTTCTTAAAATGCATAGAAAAGGGACATGAAAATGCAAGTGGAATTTACTAGTTTGAAAACATGTTTCGTCTTTTAAAAATTTGGGCAGCACCTCCGTTGTATATTTTGATCCAAAACTACATATACAAGATAATGATAAAGGTATCCCCAAGCGGGAGCTAGCACTTCGCCAAACGGCGGATCACAACCACGTAAGACAATATAAATAAGTATACGACACCCAACGGCGAATATCAACACAAAAGATAAAGAAAAGCAAGACATAAAAACCACAAGTAGCGGAAAACCCCTTGCCCGAAGTCTCGCAACCACAATCCTACTAAGTCTCATTACTTATACAATTTACTAATTTTGATTGATGGAGTTGACTAGATACAATATGAAATAGAAAATACAAGAGTGGGTACGATACAAATTGTAGGGTTCCTAGGCTGTAACACCTTAGGATATGTTTAGTGAATAATTATATTTAAATAGTGGTTTTTAACAAAAGTTTACCAAAGTGTGTTTTAAATATTTTTCCTAATTTAATAAATATTTTTCCAAAATTTTCCTAGGTTTGCACACACATGTGCATGTAAACTAGGGTTTTTAATTAAGATATTACCATGATTAGTAGCCATGGTGGATTAATCTTGAGGATTAAGTCTTATGGGCTTTTAAGTGGGTTTAATTGGTTAATTAAAAGTTACTTTAATTTGAATTTGTAGTGGGTGTTGACTTGTGAGAGAGAGAGAGGGGGCATCATGGCTCAAGCCATGCTTGCCATTAATGAAGAGAGAGAGAGAGAGGAGGGTTGACAATTGAGTGATAATTGTTTCCTCTCATTTCCTTGTGTTTTTCTCTCAACTCTCACATACACACACACACTTACCTCTCAACCCCCAGCTCCAGAACCAAGCACAGCAGCAGCAACAGCAAGAAGCAGTAGCAGCAGCAGCAGAGATCAGCAGCAGCAGCTACAGTGAGCAACAGCAACAATTGCAGCTTCTCCCCTTCACCTCTTCATCTTCCTTTAGCTCCCTAGGGTTAAGTATGAGGTATACTTCCTAAACTTATTCCCTAGTTTGCTTGATTAGTGTAGTTTTGCATCGGTTAGTGGTTTTTAGTGTGATTTAGTGCGATATGGGGTGTTTAGTGGGAACCTTGTGCTATTGTGGTGTGATTTAGTTTCAGTAGGTTGTTGGTGGGTTATGGAGACCATATTAACCTAGTTTAACCCCGATTGCACTAAAATACCGCCAGTTTTCCAAATTGATGCAATTTATCGTATTTGTGCAAAATTGAGGTTTTCTGGAACTGCTTTTGACCCGATGAGTTCTGAATGAAATTGAGGATACTGCAGTGTAGTGGAGATGTGCTGATACCATAGATTTAACCCGACCCCCTAATTCACCCCTTTGGCCACCAATTTCTTCATTCTGGCCGCCAATTGCGGCCAGATGTGTAGGGTTTGGGTTAGGGTTTGGTCCTGTAGGTGTCTGCTTGTGTGTAGAGTGTTGTTATATATATATTTTTGTAAGTTTAGTTCTGTAGTAAAATCTGGGACCAAATACCTGTTTTGCCGTTTTTCTAAACCTTCGCGATACGCGTGATACGTGAGTAGGTTTGGGGTTTCTGCGTATCGCGACGCGTCGGGGTAGTTTCAGGCGCGTGATCACACGTTTTAGCGTATCGCGCACACGCGCGATTGGTTTGCGACACGGGTTTCTAGTTGGACTGTAATGTCACGTTTCTGTGAAATTGAGCTTATGTGTGATATATGTTATGTGATTCTATGTTCGCAGGCCAGTGAGACGGACGCTGCGAAGAAGGGCAAGCAAGTCGTCGGCTACACTTAGCGCGAGACTCGGTGAGTAGATTTCACATCTACGGGGATATCGCCCGCATGGCGTTATGCGTCAGGGCTGATAGAACTTTATTATTATATGTTGCATGTACCCCATAGACTGTCATCGCATATTGCATTCCCTGCCACATATATATATATGCTTAGAACTGATAGAACACCGCACTATTACTAACGGTCTATGTTGCACGGGCATTATTTGCATGCTACACACACACCGTTAGTAATTGCCATGCCACACTCACTGTAGAACTGCCATGATTATATTGTTGTAGTTATCTTACATATGATTGGTGGTGATTTCCTGGAAATTGGGAGCCGCATGAAATCTTTAAAAACGGAAACTATTTTTAAAAGCGGTTTTCCCCTTATGCTCATACCATGGATTGATTTACATTGTACCTCGCATTGGATTTACTTATTGGTGTTGGATTTCATGCGATTTCTGGTTTTGAGGACCGTGGAAGTATTTAAGAAAAGATGCACTATTTTGAAAAACCCGGTACCTCGTGATATGATATTTTGGTGTCTCCACCACGCGTTTTCTCGGTGCTGAGACGTGTGCTTGAAACCCGATTCGAGGAGTGGATGTTCCGTTTGCGGGTTCGTGGTGGGCCCGGTATGGTTCCCCTCGGCGAGATGATCGATGGGTTTGCCGATTGAGCCTGGAGGCGGGCGAGTACCTACCGGTGATTGGTTGGACCTGGCAGTTGTCCGGAGGATACTGACCAGAGTCGAGAGATGGATGCGGGATGATCCGTACTGCCGGGGCCGAGGGCCGATACCGCAGACGGACCCCGTGGGCCGATCCGGACTGACGGAGCCCGATATACGAGGATTTGCGTGTCGATGCTGGACACGAGTATTTTATGATATTTTGGGTGCCGATGTTGGGCACTCGTGATTTCTCAGAGATGTACAGGATTTGAGGGCCGATGGGTATGCCGGCGCCTGAGTGTACTTAGGATTTGGGTGCAGTCTGAGGCACTGACTATTGCTTTCCATGTGACATATCCATGTAGATGTTATTTATCCCATGCTCAGTATTGATTTCTATATACCTTATCCTGTAGCATTTACCTGGTAGAGCACTTGCATTACTATTGCATCCACTGTTGGCATGCATTGACATCATCTGCTGGCATTAGTAGAGCCGCGCTATATGTGCATGCTCGCGATCACCTTTATATGTTATCTCTATTCACGAGTTGGCAACTCACCTTCGTTGTGCCACAGTATTTGCAGGTTGCCCTTGGGAGTAGTCACGGCTGGCTATTTACCGCATCTTTTGGCACAGATACCCTTTCTGAGGCGAGTTAGCCTTTTTCTGATAGGTGGGTTTTTGTACGGTATCTGTTATCCTTCAGTTGTATATTGATGTATCTAGTATTCTCCATCTACCTTTCTGTATTGACTTAGAGATAGTTGTGAGGACGATGTGTATGATTTTATACCCTGGTGTCGAGCTCGCATGTGAGCCGACTTTATTATATGCAGTTTTTACCTTTTGTGATATTTGTCCTTACTTTACTGTGTATTCTTTGCTACGGCGTCGTATATCATATTGTGATGCTTTATTCATTTCACTTGTTATTTCTGCGACACCTTACTTTTACCCGACTTGCGGGACAAATGTTAAAAAAAAAAAAGGGAAATGTTGCCAAAATTATAAAAAAAATTATAACTCTTGAACTAAAAATGATTTCTACTAAATAAATGGAAGTTTCTCAGATATGTATGACTGTTTTTACAAAAATGTTATAATCACTCTTTATTTATTGGTTTTGATTTCTGGGTTCGGCTTACTTAGCCGCGTTACGCCTATAAACGTTGCGTGGTTAAGTGCCGGTCACGAGTCGAAATTCCCGGGTCGTGACAAAGTTGGTATCAGAGTGTAGGTTTTACCTTCGGAGTGTAGGATGACCCTGGTATGATGGAGTAGGTAGCTGCAGCAGGGTAGCGTAGCGTGTGTATGTTCCGCGGCATACTCACGACACGGTACTCCGCCTACGCGACCTTAGGACTTGTTGATTTAAATTCCTTCGTGAATACATGCATTCTTGCGATTCGATTTCCGTGTTCTTATCGAATCTAAATTTTCTTTCAGCCATTATGCCGCCTAAGACTACGAGGGCACAGAGAGCGGCCGCGAGGGCCGAGATTCGTGTTGACTCGTCCGAGACGAGGACTGATCCGGGCAGTGCACCCGTTGTACCCGAGCAGACTGTTCCTCCTATGACAGATCAGATCGCCACGCTAGGGGCTGGTATGCAGGAGATGCGCCAGACGGTGGGATCTAGCATGCAGGAGCTGCGCCAGATGATAGGATCGCTAGTTGAGACGCTTCGAGCGCAGCGACCAGAGGTAGCTCCACCTGTCCCAGCGACCGTGATGGTACCTGCCGCACAGCCAGTTGCCCCTGCAGCCACGGAGGTGATCAAAGTATCGCTATCAGAGTTTATGAGGCTGAAGCCTCCGGTCTTCACAGGCACCGATACAGCCGAGGACCCACAGTCTTTCATCGACAGGGTGGCTCGGATATGCCGTTCCCTCAGATGCGCAGATGCGAGATGGGTTGAGTTCGTGAGTTTTCTCCTGGAGGGTCTTGCGCAGAAGTGGTGTGATTCAGTTGAGAAGGGCAGAGCAGCAGGTCTTCCTCCTATGACCTGGACGGAGTTCGTGACCATATTTCTAGCCCGTTTCCTTCCCCAGAGTGTTAGGGATGCCCGAGCACGCAGATTTGAGTCCTTGCGCCAGACGCCAGGGATGACAGTGGCAGAGTATGACGTGCTGTTTACAGAGCTAGCAGTCTACGCCCCATATTTAGTGGCTACCGAGGAGTTGCGAGTCAGGAGATTTGTTCGAGGCTTGCTTACACCACTGTTCCTCGCGATCAGCGCGCAGCACTACGAGACCTATGCAGCAGCTGTAGACGCAGCCCTAGTAGTGGAGGAGCACCTTGCTGAGACTTCGGTAGTTCCAGAGCCGAAGAGAGTTCGTACCAGTATTTCCGTACGGAGGCAGTCATTCAGACGCCGCGATAGGTATCGTTCTGGTACGAGGAGTAGCAGAGATTCGGGACGAGGCCGGATGTTTAGTTCGTATCCCCAGGAAAGTCAGCAGTCGCCGCGGGGTTGCTTCAGATGTGGCAGCCTACTTCACCTTGTTCGAGATTGTCCAGAGACACACCGGAGGGAGGCGGCAGAACCGTATGTTACTTTACCACCTTCACCACCCCAGAGGGCGTTGCCCGTTGTACCTACCGTTGCTCCGCGCCAGACTCATGCACAGAGAGGTCGTGGGCGTGGAGGAGTTTCTCAGAGAGGGCGAGATGACCGAGGCAGAGGGCGGTCAGTCGCAGGTGGTGGACAGGCGCGGGTTTTTGCTTTGACACATCAGGACGCGCAGGCGTCCAATGCAGTGGTTTCAGGTATCCTTCCTGTATGTTTAGTTGATGCACACGTGCTGTTCGATCCTGGATCCACGCACTCGTACGTATCCACACACTTTGTGCCGAGTTTGGGTAGAGAGTCCGGTTTGCTTGATCAGCCGCTTGTGGTGACCACTCCTGTGGGAGAGTCGTTTGTTGCTAGACACGTGTTCCGATCCTGTACCGTCTGTATTGGCGAGAGAGAGTTGCCTGTCGACTTGATCCTTCTGGAGATGTTGGACTTCGACGTTCTCTTAGGTATGGATTGGTTAGCCACGTGCTATGCTTCTGTGGACTGCCGTGAGAAGGCAGTTAGATTCTGCTTTCCCGGCGAGTCGGTTTTTGTTGTGTTGGGGGACCGTGGTGCCACCCCTCACAGTGTGATTTCTTCTTTTCACGCTGGACAGCTTTTGAGGAAGGGATGCCAGGGATTTCTCGCCTATGTTTGCGATGCTCGCGCTACAGAGGTTCCATTGGATCAGGTTTCGGTCGTTAGCGAGTTTCTTGATGTGTTCCCTGCCGAGCTTCTAGGGTTACCGCCCGAGCGCGACATTTCTTTCTGTATTGATTTGGTTCCTGGCTCGGGTCCTATTTCCATACCGCCTTATCGGATGGCCCCGGCGGAACTTAGAGAATTGAAGGGTCAGTTGCAAGATTTGCTGGACAAGGGACTTATTCGACCCAGTGTTTTTCCTTGGGGTGCTCCAGTCCTGTTCGTTAAGAAGAAAGATGGCAGTTTGCGTCTGTGTATTGACTACCGCCAGCTGAACAGGGTGACAGTGCGGAACAGGTATCCTTTGCCGCGCATCAACGATTTGTTCGACCAGCTTCAGGGGGCAGGGTACTTTTCGAGGATCGATTTACGATCAGGCTATCATCAGCTGCGGGTTCGACAGGAGGACATTCCCAGGACAGCTTTCCGTACGCGCTACGGCCATTACGAGTTTTTGGTGATGTCGTTCGGACTCACCAATGCGCCAGAAGCCTTCATGGACTTGATGAACCGTATTTTCCGGCCATATTTGGATCTGTTCATCATAGTCTTCATTGACGATATCTTGGTGTATTCCCGGAGTAGTGAGGAGCACGAGCAGCACCTGCGGATTACCTTGCAGACCTTGAGGGAGCACCAGCTTTATGCGAAATTCTCCAAGTGTGCTTTTTGGCTGGACAGCGTGGACTTCTTGGGACATGTGATTTCACGAGACGGTATATGTGTAGATCCGAGGAAGATCGAGGCCGTCCAGCGTTGGCCCAGACCCACATCGGTGACGGAGATTCGCAGCTTTTTGGGGTTGTCCGGTTACTACAGACGTTTTGTGCAGGACTTCTCCCGTATTGCTACACCATTGACCGGGTTGACCAGGAAGGGAGTTCCTTTCGATTGGACGGAGGAGTGCGAGCACAGTTTCTAACAGTTACGGACTCGGCTGACGACGACACCGGTGTTATCTTTACCTTCCGGATCAGGCGGGTTTGTGGTCTTTTGTGATGCCTCTCGAGTGGGGCTAGGGTGCGTTCTGATGCAGCATGACAGGGTGATCGCGTATGCCTCGCGATACTTGAAAAAACATGAGCAGAACTACCCCACTCATGATTTGGAGATGGCTGCAGTGGTCTTCGCACTTAAGATCTGGCGACATTACCTATACGGCGAGTCGTGCCAGATATTCACGGACCACAAAAGTCTGAAATACATATTCCAGCTGTTAGTTATATGTATGCCCTAGAGGCCATTACTGTACGTTGGATGTATATTGTAGTGGATGCTGGGACATATATAGGAAGGACTTTCTTGCTCGACATGATAGTATGCTATCTGGTTACTCTTTACCTTAACGTGTACACTGATTGTCTCCCTGTTACATGTTGGTAAAGCCCTTAGGATGTGTACTTGACTACCTGGACTATGATGAGGATCATACTAGTGGGGACATGGTAGTCCATAAGTACATCCTTGAAAGTCCCTAGTCGTGGGTGTATCGAGATGGGGCATCGATATACCAGAGTAGACTAGCGTGTACCTTCTCGACCCATACAGATGGGCGATGGATGATCCCATATCCATTGGTGTTTGACATCAGAGATGATATACGGGTGCTCAGTAGAGACTGGGTACACTGGACGGACTCGCCGAGAACTCCTAGATGGTATTATACCTTACGTCAGATGGCAGTTCTCTGGTGACACCGGTACAGAGTAGTCTGTTGACCCGAGATCGTCATAGAGTCTTGTGTGGTTCCCACTGTGCTTTGATTTCCATCTTACCATGTCCAAGAGGGCGTGCAAAACGGTGGTTTTTGGGTACAGTCCCGAGTCACATGGAGGCAATGAGCGATAGGAGGGGATTCGTCTCTCCGGTATAGGGAGTTGATGTTGCGCTGTGTTCGATTGGCTATAACCGGAAATCCCTGGCCAGGGTTGCTGAGATTTACTGGTAAGTGTTACCAGTAGTTTCTCGAATTATTATAGACCTCATATCGACACGACTTATCGAGCTATTGGGGTCTGACGTTTACCACCCCTAGGCAAGATATGCGACATATCAGATGATCAGACCGGACTGTATGGTAGGGTTACTGGTTGGATTCACTGGAGTGTGAGCGGGCTTGCTCGTCGATCTTCAGATCGCTCAATACCCGGATGGCCGTTACGTTTAGCAGACCGCTTGCGGCTTGTGGGTGTTTGATATGATCATCATCTGCTACCGGCGTATTGACGAGTCTTTAGAGTCCTACACAGAGGTTTCCTGGCTCAAGCGAAACGAAATAGGAGCGCATATGAGATATGTGCGGGACCGAGAATAATACGTGTATGTGATACCGCATTCCATTGTCGCGATGAATGTATCGGAAGGTTGTATGCGATATAACCTAGTTATCGAATCATGGATTGATTCGATAAGCCGATACATTGGATATTAGTCGGTTATATGTGATATGACCGGATCGTTAAATCAAGTGTTGATTTAATGATTTAATGCATAATTATGTATTTGATATATTACATTGCATTAACTAGTATTGGTTCACTTTAAATGGATTTTCTCGCTCGGATGTGCACATTGTATATGTGATATACTTTTTGTGCACTTGATTGTATCATGTTTGATGATACATGCTCACTAGGGTTTGTGTGAAGATTAAACCATGGTTGTATATTGGTTAGGGTTATGGTTTTCTTATTTATTTATTTATTTATTCTTATTGGAAAATATTATGCATAAAGAGAAAATGGTGGCTTTCTTTGTTTGTACATTGAAGCTTCATGAAGCTTTGACCTTGTGACCATTTTGTCTTGATGCTTAACCCTAACCCTTCATTCTAACCATGGTTTATTCTCTACACCAAACTATGGTTGCTAAATGATAAGTATTCATTTATTTTCCTTTTTGGATAATACTTATGATATTCTATCATCTTCTTCCTCTTCTTCTTCTTCATGAAGAAACCTTGCTACATCAATGGCAACTTGAGCAAATGAGTGAGAAATCCAATTCTAAAATGAACCCATCTCCTATTTCTTCATCCTCTACCTCTTGCCAAGTAGTAGAGTGTGTTTCCTTCACAAGTTTCATGACTTGGTGAAGTGGGATCTTGATCTTGCGATGCCTCGACGTAGATCATCTTCGGCATGGACATCGACGACCTAGCTCGCCTATTCTCCGATGAAGCCGACGCTAGAGCCCGGGATTTGTTTTGGACAGCGAGAGGACTTCATTGCGGAGCGATGGAGGTGGAGCACCGGATCTACAAAGGTTGTATTTCCATATTCTTGTAGTTAAGTGTTAACTAGTTTGTTTTTCGCCTAAACATCTAGCCAACGATCCGTATTAGGGTTTCTCGGCATCGTTAAATTTCGAAATTGGCATGGTTGATGCCTTGTGAGACCTCTAGTGTGTGCCTAGGAACCCTACACCAGCAGCGGGATCTGAACCTTCAACAGCGCCGATGGATGGAGTTAGTGAAGGATTACGACTGCGAGATCTTATATCACCCGGGCAAGGCGAATGCGGTGGCAGATGCTTTGAGCAGGAGGCCCGGGAGTAGTCTATCTTGTTTGAGCGCAGTGCAGGGGCAGTCGTCAGCGGATTGGCAGATATTATGCGACAGCCGGATACAGTTCGAGTTCATGCCGATTGGAGGACAGATAGCGCATGTCCGTGCACGCCCACAATTGATCGATCGTATACATGAGGCACAGCTCAGTGATGACCGATGTTCAGAGATCATGGCACAGATTGGACAGGGCAGATTTTCCGAGTTCGTGATCGATGATCAGGGGATACTATGATTTGGGACTAGACTGTGCGTACCTGATGCTGAGGGACTGAGGCGCGAGATTCTTGAGGAGGCACATCGATCGGTGTACAGCGTCCATCCCGGTTCCACCAAGATGTATCATGATATGAGAGATGTTTATTAGTGGGACGGAATGAAGAGGGACATTGCAGATTTTGCGTCGAGATGCCTGACTTGTCAGCAAGTCAAGGCTGAACACCAGAGGCCCGCGGGAGAGCTACAGCCGTTACCCATTCCGGAGTGGAAATGGGAACAGATTTCGATGGACTTCATTGTGGGACTACCCAGGACTGGTCGGGGGTATGACTCCATCTGGGTGATCGTGGATCGTTTGACGAAAGCGGCTCACTTCCTACCAGTGAAGACGACTTTCGGATTTACTCAGTATGCCCAGGTCTACATTGACGAGATAGTGCGACTACACGGAGTCCCGACATGTATTGTGTCCGACAGAGGCACCCAGTTTACCAGTAGACTGTGGCAGAGGCTTCAGGAGGCTTTGGGCACTCGCTTGAGTTTCAGCACAGCTTTTCATCCGCAGACCGACGGACAGTCAGAGCGGACCATTCAGACTCTCGAGGACATGCTCAGAGCTTGTGTATTAGATTTCGGAGGTAGCTGGGATCACCATTTGCCCTTAGTAGAGTTCTCCTACAATAACAGCTACCAGGAGACCATTCAGATGGCACCATTTGAGGCTCTTTATGGGAGAAGATGCAGGTCGCCCACTTGTTGGACAGAGCTCGGTGAGAGCAGTATCTTAGGGCCACAGATCGTTGAGGAGACGACAGCGAAGATCCAGTTGATTCGCGATAGGATGAGAGCAGCCCAGAGTAGGCAGAGATCTTATGCGGACCGTCGGCGACGCAGACTTGAGTTTTCTGTTGGTGATCATGTTTTCTTGAGGGTCTCCCCAATGAAAGGTGTGATGAGATTTGGAAAGAAGGGGAAGCTCAGTCCCAGGTATGTGGGCCCCTTCGAGATCCTCGAGCGTGTTGGTAAAGTAGCGTACCGTTTAGCCCTTCCGCCCAGCTTTCCAGATGTGCATCCCGTATTTCATGTCTCGATGCTCCGTAGATATCGTCATGATCCTTCGCATGCGATTCAGCACCCGACGATCCAGCTTGAGCGCGACCTTTCCTATGCCGAACAGCCAGTGATGATCTTGGATCGACAAGTGAAGAAATTGAGATCAAAGGACATTCCATCAGTTAAGGTACTTTGGCGTGGCCAGAACCGTGAGGAGGTCACTTGGGAGACCGAAAGCGAGATGATGAAGACGTATCCCCATCTTTTTGAAGGTACGTGTAGTTAGATTTTTGAAATTCGGGGACGAATTTCTTTAAGGGGGAGAGATTGTAACACCTTAGGATATGTTTAGTGAATAATTATATTTAAATAGTGGTTTTTAACAAAAGTTTACCAAAGTGTGTTTTAAATATTTTTCCTAATTTAATAAATATTTTTCCAAAATTTTCCTAGGCTTGCACACACATGTGCATGTAAACTAGGGTTTTTAATTAAGATATTACATAATTAGTAGCCATGGTGGATTAATCTTGAGGATTAAGTCTTATGGGTTTTTAAGTGGGTTTAATTGGTTAATTAAAAGTTACTTTAATTTGAATTTGTAGTGGGTGTTGACTTGTGAGAGAGAGAGATGGGGCATCATGGCTCAAGCTATGCTTGCCATTAATGAAGAGAGAGAGAGGAGGGTTGACAATTGAGTGATAATTGTATCCTCTCATTTTCTTGTGTTTTTCTCTCAACTCTCTCACACACACACACACACTTACCTCTCAACCCCCAGCTCCAGAACCAAGCACAGCAGCAGCAACAGCAAGAAGCAGTAGCAGCAGAGATCAGCAGCAGCAGCTACAGTGAGCAACAGCAGCAACTGTAGCTTCTCCCCTTCACCTCTTCATCTTCCTTTAGCTCCCTAGGGTTAAGTATGAGGTATACTTCCTAAACTTATTCCCTAGTTTGCTTGATTAGTGTAGTTTTGCATCGGTTAGTGGTTTTTAGTGTGATTTAGTGCGATATGAGGTGTTTAGTGGGAACCTTGTGCTATTGTGGTGTGATTTAGTTTCAGTAGGTTGTTGGTGGGTTATGGAGACCATATTAACCTAGTTTAACCCCGATTGCACTAAAATACCGCCAGTTTTCCAAATTGATGCAATTTATCGTATTTGTGCAAAATTGAGGTTTTCTGGAACTGCTTTTGACCCGATGAGTTCTGAATGAAATTGAGGATACTGCAGTGTAGTGGAGATGTGCTGATACCATAGATTTAACCCGACCCCCTAATTCACCCCTTTGGCCGCCAATTTCTTCATTCTGGCCGCCAATTGCGGCCAGATGTGTAGGGTTTGGGTTAGGGTTTGGTCCTGTAGGTGTCTGCTGGTGTGTAGAGTGTTGTTATATATATATTTTTGTAAGTTTAGTTCTGTAGTAAAATCTGGGACTAAATACCTGTTTTGCCGTTTTTCTAAACCTTCGCGACACGCGTGATACGTGAGTAGGTTTGGGGTTTCTGCGTATCGCGACGCGTCGGGGTAGTTTCAGGCGCGTGATCACACGTTTTAGCGTATCGCGCACACGCGCGATTAGTTTGCGACACGGGTTTCTAGTTGGACTGTAATGTCGCGTTTCTGTGAAATTGAGCTTATGTGTGATATATGTTATGTGATTCTAGGTTCGCAGGCCAGTGAGACGGACGCTGCGAAGAAGGGCAAGCAAGTCATCGGCTACACTTAGCGCGAGACTCGGTGAGTAGATTTCACATCTATGGGGATATCGCCCGCATGGCGTTATGCGTCAGGGCTGATAGGACTTTATTATTATATGTTGCATGTACCCCATAGACTGTCATCGCATATTGCATTCCCTGCCACATATATATATATATATATATATATATATATATGCTTAGAACTGATAGAACACCGCACTATTACTAACGGTCTATGTTGCACGGGCACTATTTGCATGCTACACACACACCGTTAGTAATTGCAATGCCACACTCACTGTAGAACTGCCATGATTATATTGTTGTAGTTATCTTACATATGATTGGTGGTGATTTCCTGGAAATTGGGAGCCGCATGAAATCTTTAAAAACGGAAACTATTTTTAAAAGCGGTTTTCCCCTTATGCTCATACCATGGATTGATTTACATTGTACCTCGCATTGGATTTACTTATTGGTGTTGGATTTCATGCGATTTCTGGTTTTGAGGACCGTGGAAGTATTTAAGAAAAGATGCACTATTTTGAAAAACCCAGTATCTCGTGATATGATATTTTGGTGTGTCCACCACGCGTTTTCTCGATGCTGAGACGTGTGCTTGAAACCCGATTCGAGGAGTGGATGTTCCGTTTGCGGGTTCGTGGTGGGCCCGGTATGGTTCCCCTCGGCGAGATGATCGATGGGTTTGCCGATTGAGCCTGGAGGCGGGCGAGTACCTACCGGTGATTGGTTGGACCTGGCAGTTGTCTGGAGGATACTGACCAGAGTCGAGAGATGGATGCGGGATGATCCGTACTGCCGGGGCCGAGGGCCGATACCGCAGACGGACCCCGTGGGCCGATCCGGACTGACGGAGCCCGATATACGAGGATTTGCGTGTCGATGCTGGACACGAGTATTTTATGATATTTTAGGTGCCGATGTTGGGCACTCGTGATTTCTCAGAGATGTACAGGATTTGAGGGCCGATGGGTGTGCCGGCGCCTGAGTGTACTTGGGATTTGGGTGCAGTCTGAGGCACCGACTATTGCTTTCCATGTGACATATCCATGTAGATGTTATTTATCCCATGCTCAGTATTGATTTTTATATACCTCATCCTGTAGCATTTACCTGGTAGAGCACTTGCATTACTATTGCATCCACTGTTGGCATGCATTGACATCATCTGCTGGCATTAGTAGAGCCGCGCTATATGTGCATGCTCGCGATCACCTTTATATGTTATCTCTATTCACGAGTTGGCAACTCACCTTCGTTGTGCCACAGTATTTGCAGGTTGCCCTTGGGAGTAGTCACGGCTGGCTATTTACCGCATCTTTTGGCACAGATACCCTTTCTGAGGCGAGTTAGCCTTTTTCTGATAGGTGGGTTTTTGTACGGTATCTGTTATCCTTCAGTTGTATATTGATGTATCTAGTATTCTCCATCTACCTTTCTGTATTGACTTAGAGACAGTTGTGAGGACGATGTGTATGATTTTATACCCTGGTGTCGAGCTCGCATGTGAGCCGACTTTATTATATGCAGTTTTTACCTTTTGTGATATTTGTCCTTGCTTTACTGTGTATTCTTCGCTACTGCGTCGTATACCATATTGTGATGCTTTATTCATTTCACTTGTTATTTCTGCGACACCTTGCTTTTACCCGACTTGCGGGACAAATGTTAAAAATAAAAAGGGAAATGTTGCCAAAATTATAAAAAAAATTATAACTCTTGAACTAAAAAGGATTTCTACTAAATAAATGGAAGTTTCTCAGATATGTATGACTGTTTTTACAAAAATGTTATAATCACTCTTTATTTATTGGTTTTGATTTCTGGGTTCGGCTTACTTAGCCACGTTACGCCTGTAGACGTTGCGTGGTTAAGTGCCGGTCACGAGTCGAAATTCCCGGGTCGTGACATAGGCACATTCAAGAGTTTCCACAAGGCATCAACCATGCCAAATTCAAAAATTATATGCCGAGAAACCCTAATATAGATCGTTAACTAGAAATTAGGCAAAACTACAAGCTACTAAACTGCTTTAGTGCTAAGTGAAAGGGGATACAACCTTTGTAGATCCGGTCCTCCACTTCTCTAGCTCCGTGTTGACGTCCCTCCGCTGCGATCATCGGAATCCCGGACTCTAGCGTCGGTTTCATCGGAGAAATAGGCGGGCTAGGTCGTTGACTTCGATGCTGAAGATGATCTACGTCGAGGCGACTCAAACTCAAGCTCCATCTTCACTTGGTCATGAAACTTGTGAAGAAAACACCCTATACAACATGGTAAGTGGTAGAGGATGAAGAAATAGGAAGTGGGTTCATTTTGGATTTTGATTTCTCACTTGGATTCATCACTTGGAATTTTCTAGCTAGGGTTTTCTTTCTTCATGAAGAAGAAGAAGAAGAAGAATAGAAAAGAATGAATTTATCTAATTAGAAAATTCAAGTGATACTTATCATTTTGCAACCATGGGTGAGGCTAACTCATGTAGAGAATAAACTAGGGTTTAGGCAAATGGTTAGGTTAAGGAAAAAACAAAATGGTTTGAACTTTTCAAAGCTTCATGAAGCTTCAAATAAAAACAAAGAATGCCACCATTTTATTTTTGCCAAAATGAATAAATAAATAAATAAATAAAAACCCTAACCATTTACCTAAACATGGTTTAAATCAAACATACACCCAAGTTTGCATGTATCATCAAACATGTTACAATCTTGTACACAAAAATATATCACATATACAATGTGCACAATCAAGTGAGAAAAAAATCTTAAGTGAACCAATATTAGTTAATGTAAAGTAATATATCAAATATATAATTATACATTAAATCATTAAATCAACACTTGACTTAATGATCCGGTCATATTGCATATAACCGACTAATAGCAATAGTAACAACTTATCGAATCAACACTTGATCCGATAACCCGGCTATATCGCATATAACCGATCAATGTCACATATCGCGAGAATAGAATACAGTATCACATACTGGTATTATTCTCGGTCCCGCACATATCTCATTTGCGCTCCTATTTCGTTTCGCTTGAGCCAGGAAACCTCTGTGTAGGACTCTAAAGACTCGTCAATACGTGATGATCATATCAAACACCCACAAGCCGCAAGCGGTCTTCTAAACGTAACGGCCACCCGGGTATTGAGCGATCAGAAGATCAACGAGCAAGCCCGCTCACACTCCTGTGAATCCAACCAGCAACACTTACCGTACAGTCCGGTCTCGTCGTCTGATATGTCGCATATCTTGCCTAGGGGTGGTAAACGTCAGACCCCAGTAGCTCGATAAGTCGTGTCGATATGAGGTCTATAACAGTTCGAGAAACTACTGGTAACACTTACCAGTAAATCTCAGCAACCCTGGCCAGGGATTTCCGGTTATAGCCAATCGAACACAGCGCAACATCAACTCCCTATACCGGGAGAGACGAATCCCCTCCTATCGCTCATTGCCTCCATGTGATTCGGGACTGTACCCAAAAACCACCGTTTTGCACGCCCTCTTGGGCGTGGTAAGGTGGAAATCAAAGCACAGTGGGAATCACACAAGACTCTATGACGATCTCGGGTCAACAGACTACTCTGTACCAATGTCACCAGAGAACTGCCATCTGACGTAAGGTATAATACCATCTGGGAGTTCTCGGCGAGTCCGTCCAGTGTACCCAGTCTCCACTGAGCACCCGTATATCATCTCTGATATCAAACACCAATGGATATGGGATCATCCATCGCCCATCTGATGGGGATTTAACCCTTCAGATATAGCAGCCAAAGTCCATACTTTGCTGGTATACATGGATTCCATCTCAGATCGGTAAGCATCCAGCCATTCTTACAGAGTCCCTCTCCTGATGGCCAGCTCGAAACTAGTTGGGTCATCATCTCATGATGTAATCCTTGCTCCCACTGTCATAGAGAAACAAAAGTATCTCTCAGGTGGATGAGGAACCCTACTAGATCGGCGGAGAGGCTAAGGTTCGTTGGAATCTACTGAATCCTTTGGTTTTATCAAATCATCAGCTGCAGTTTGTATAGCTGGAACATTTCCAGTTCTACATAACAGACCTTGCCTCGAGCTTGTCCGGATTTTGCTTTTAGACATAGGCCGGTCAACCCCAAATCTTAACTAGCTTAAGACATGGGCTCTTCCCATACCATATCTCATATGGAGTGGTAGGCTATGATCTGATTCGAACCTAATTCAATAGGTATGCAGCTTCTCAAGTGCATAACCCCCAAAAGGAAATTGGAAACTCGGTAGTACTCATCATAGAGCACACCATATCACATAGGGTGTTATTGCTCCGCCCCGATATACCATCGTGCTATGGTGTATACGGAGGAGTAATGCTGAAAGAGAATCTCATTCTCCTTTAGAATAGTTCAGGAATTCTATGCACAAGTATTCTCCTCTTTGATCTCATCAAAGGACATAATACTTATACCCGTATTGGTTTTCTACTTCTAACTTATATTCTGTGAATATCTCAAAAGGTTCGGACTTGTGTTTCAACAAGAACATATGTCTGAATCTAAAGAGATCGTCAGAGAATATAATGAAGTACAAAGAACCGGTCTTGGCATGTGTAGACAGGGGACCTTTATACATCAACATGTATCATCCCAAGAGTTCACTAACTCTTTCTCTGTTTCCATTAAACAGAGCTATGGTCATCTTATCTCTGTGACATGACCAACAAGTTTCACAAGATGTAAATTCAAACCGATTTAAATATGCATCTAAAATGTAACTTAAGCTAGTTGGGTCGCATTGATATGACCTAGTCTACAATACCTCAAGAAAGATCCGTTCATTTCTGAACTCTTCCTCTTGTGTGTGTTCTGTATACTAAGAACTGTAGTCTGATTTAGAACATCAATGCTTTTAGGTAACGTGCCTGAACCGATCAACTTTTGATATAGGTAATGTTCAAAACATTATCCAACAATACAAAATTTTATCATTTCTTTACTAATAAAGAGACTGATATGATTTTGTATATCAGGTTCGGTATCTAATAACATTCGTTTAGAATCAATGTATTTGGGATACAGGGTGACAGTGACCAACAAACTTGGCTGCAACACTTGCACCGTTTTCTGTCTCATGAAACTTATCACCCGTTCTCAGTTCTCTACCTTTCTGTAGCCCTATGTATCAGATTACATATCTGGGATCCTGATCCGGTATCTAATACCCAGGACGTAGAGGATACAAAGAAACAGTTCTTTGTAATGAACACACCCGAAGATGATGCATCAGCATGCACTTTCTTCGTTTAGGCGGCATAGGAATTCTGGTATTCCCCTATTTCCTGCTCTTCTTATAACAATTATAAGTTGTAGCGGGACCAACGTTCCCCAGCTCAGTATTATAAGCGGGTTCGGTCAATAATCCGTATTATTATCTTGATTAAGGCGTGATATGGTCGCTACCTGGAGAGAGAGAGAAGAAAACACTCTGCGTGCGCTCTTGCAAGAATAGATTGGTTATTATTTGATCTAATCAGGATGACTCCCACTGTTTTTATCAAATCTTCCTTCAAACCCTAAAAGGAAAGACTAGCCGGGATTAATTACACGCTAAAAGTTCGCCAATCTTTCAGCCAGGCTAGTGTCGGTATTTTGAGGGAGGTCCCCCGTGCTTTCGCACGAACCTAATTAATGTAAACCTCGTTTTCCCAGAGGCGTAACCTCGTTAACACCTTTCTAGATACCTACTTGATCGGCTAATTGTAATGTGTAAAACTCTCCCTGGAGTAACTCTTACTCGCAGTGGGTATCGGGATCCAACTATCTCATAGAAGGTATGCAATCTCATTGCAAATTTCAACACTTGAAATTCCCGATAATTTTTCCCCTAGCCTCCTATGACCTTGACAAAGGCCAACAAACCATAGGATGCTAGTCAAGTTCAACCCGTTATTTCCTGATTGAATTAAACCCACCCGCACGACCCTTGACAAAGGCCAACAAGGTCGCACGACTATCCTAACCCAATCTGCATCATATGCATAAGCAGATAAGCACTAGTCAACTACCGCACACTACGCCTTGACAAAGGCCAACAAACGCAGCACGAATACTAACTACTACTTATCTAAAATGACGGAAGGCTACGACAAGTTTTTCTGAAAACCTATTGCGTAATGAACTTGATATCGTTGTAGAATCAAATGATTTTAAAATGGAGTGTTTTTGAGGCTTTTCTAGTTTTGCTAAAGGGGTCACTTCCGGTGAAGGGATCGTTGGCCCTTTTCTCGTCGACTGAGGTGCGGGATATATAATATATATCACTGTGCAAAGCAAGAACTATTGAAGCAATCAAAAGACAAACCGAGGGGTGTAGCATCAGCCAGTTATTGCTAAAGGGGTCACTCCCGGTGAAGGGATCGTCGGCCCTTTCCTCATCGAATAAGGTGCAGGATATATCATATATACCGCTGTGCAAAGCAAGAACTGTAGCTACCTGTTTTATTTTTGAAATTCGATTCTACAACATCTTTTAGGTTTCTTTTTATTTTCATTAATCATATTAATGAAGTCCCGTCATTTAAGTTACCTAAACATTACAGATAAATACGACGTACACTTATGCCATCCGCATTCGTCTCGATGTCCCCTCGTGCACCGTTAGGTCAGGTAACTAACGGCAGAGCGGGGCAGGGCTAGCGCGGGTGTAAAACATAAGTAACGCCTATATAATATATCATATATACTATATACAGTATTTATCACAGAACATCAAATGATCACATCACAGATATCGCAGCAGAAGAATCATATGAAACGTTGGATATACTAGGACGTCCGTGTTTTGAATACGAGCAAGTATAAAACACGGAGTCCACGGTCGCGATGAATAGCCAAAACCCACACCCCTAGACCCCTACGAGAGTGGCAAGAAACCCTACCAATTCTAGAGTTAGGAGACCCGGACTCGACTCCTCGAGTTGGTCTCCCATTGGACTCCAGAACCCGGTTACTTGTGCCCTCCTCCTTGGGTCTATCCTAGTGCGGAAAAGTAAATAATATACAAAAGGTGACATCTTCCGCAACCTGGAAGTGCCCCAATAAAAGAATATTACATACAAGTTTTTACATGAATGAAAATGAAAAACACTCATCTCATATAAAAACCCCCGGCTATTCAAACACGACGATCCAATATAACATATCCAGCAACACATAACATCACATGTCATCAACGTAAGTAAATATGCCCATCCCAATTGTCGTTGACATATAGCAACGAAACCGGCGATATCACATATTACACTTACGGTCACAGAAAAGAAAGTGTAAAACTACAACAGTTGGAATCCGCAACCTCCTTAGACATCGCATGCCTAATCAAATGAATTTCTTAGACATCGCATGCATAACAATTATAAACCCCGCATTTTAGTCTCATTATCAAAAACTCTTTTCAATATCAAGTCGGGCAATTCAACAAGATTCCCGACATTTTGATCGAATGCTCGTCGCAAACTTTATTAGGCGTCCGCACCCCCGATGCCGTCGACGAAGTGTACTAAGGCGGAACACCGCTGCCGCGAGCACCCGAACGGATGCTTTCGGCGACGGGGTTCTCCTACAGTCACTTGGTCGGGGCTATGGGGCGTGGCTATCTATTAAGTTTACCGGAGAGTATCCACGTACGCTACGTGATTGCGACGGACTTTTGATCGCATCAAAATTCCGTGGCAACCGATCAAGTGAGACTAAACTGTTAGATTTATAACATTCATTCAGTTATCTCATAACTACTTGTGGATTCCAAATATTGTATCACATTCCGGATAAATAGAAAATGTTAAACTTTCCGATCGAACAATCAAACACCCAAGTTTTCCCGGAACAGCTCAACACATGAAATAAGTTTAAAAACATTCACTTCATGCCTCAGTACCAATGGTCCAGCCGTAGAAAGGTCAAGCCAACGCCTCACATGTGGCACGCCGTACTGCCCCAAACCCTAAGGTTCAAAGGGCAGTTCAAGATGGTCACATAATCGAGTTAAGGTTTGTTGTCTTCTAGTGGGTCCATCGCGTTACTTGCACTACTTAGAACGTTCTTAAACCACGGAAAAATCCAACAATTGGAAATTTCCCGGCAGGGGAAAAAGTGGGTATTTATATCCGGTCGAACTTTTTAACATACTCTAAATTATCCAGAAAAAACACATAGACGAAATTAGACTTCCCGATCGAAACACCGAGTCCCCAATACAACCCAGAAAACTCAACTCTTGAGTAAATATTAAAAATTCCCAGAAAATATAGCACTTTCAGATAGACATTACTGTGCAAAAATCAATAAATGATGTGACTGTATGGTCGCGGAACCGCCGCATGAGCCATGCTCTTGCCGCGGTTCCGCGGCACTTTAGTGGACTCAGGCGCTCGTTTTGCACAGTAACCCTTATAAAACCCTGCTGATTTTTCTGCATATTTTTAATTTGGAAAAAACACAGTTTTGAAAAAATGTACAGAGAAGGGTTTTAAACTAGGGTTTCGGGTTCGATCGGACTTCTGATATCGTCTACACTTTGCCTAAGGCTCTAGCCAGGCTCTGATACCACTGTAGGGTTCCTTGGCACACTCAAGAGGTTCCACAAGGCATCAACCATGCCAAATTCAAAAATTATATGCCGAGAAACCCTAATATAGATCGTTAACTAGAAATTAGGCGAAACTACAAGCTACTAAACTGCTTTAGTGCTAAGTGAAAGGGGCTACAACCTTTGTAGATCCGGTCCTCCACTTCTCTAGCTCCGTGTTGACGTCCCTCCACTGCGATCATCGGAATCCCGGATTCTAGCGTCATTTTCATCGGAGAAATGGGCGGGCTAGGTCGTTGACTTCGATACCGAAGATGATCTACGTCGAGATGACTCAAACTCAAGCTCCATCTTCACTTGGTCATGAAACTTGTGAAGAAAACACCCTATACAACATGGCAAGTGGTAGAGGATGAAGAAATAGGAAGTGGGTTCACTTTGGATTTTGATTTCTCACTTGGATTCATCACTTGGAATTTTCTAGCTAGGGTTTTCTTTCTTCATGAAGAAGAAGAAGAAGAATAGAAAAGAATGAATTTATCTAATTAGAAAATTCAAGTGATACTTATCATTTTGCAACCATGGATGGGGCTAACTCATGTAGAGAATAAACTAGGGTTTAGGCAAACGGTTAGGTTAAGGAAAAAACAAAATGGTTTGAACTTTTCAAAGCTTCATGAAGCTTCAAATAAAAACAAAGAATGCCACCATTTTATTTTTGCCAAAATGAATAAATAAATAAATAAATAAAAACCCTAACCATTTACCTAAACATGGTTTAAATCAAACATACACCCAAGTTTGCATGTATCATCAAACATGATACAATCTTGTACACAAAAATATATCACATATACAATGTGCACAATCAAGTGAGAAAAACATCTTAAGTGAACCAATATTAGTTAATGTAAAGTAATATATCAAATATATAATTATACATTAAATAATTAAATCAACACTTGACTTAATGATCCGGTCATATTGCATATAACCGACTAATATCAATAGTAACAACTTATCGAATCAACACTTGATCCGATAACCCGGCTATATCGCATATAACCGATCAATGTCACATATCGCGAGAATAGAATACAGTATTACATACTGGTATTATTCTGGGTCCCGCACATACCTCATATGCGCTCCTATTTCGTTTCGCTTGAGCCAGGAAACCTCTGTGTAGGACTCTAAAGACTCGTCAATACGCCGGCAGCAGGTGATGATCATATCAAACACCCACAAGCCGCAAGCGGTCTACTAAACGTAACGGCCACCCGGGTATTGAGTGATCAGAAGATCAACGAGCAAGCCCGCTCACACTCCTGTGAATCCAACCAGCAACACTTACCGTACAGTCCGGTCTCGTCGTCTGATATGTCGCATATCTTGCCTAGGGATGGTAAACGTCAGACCCCAGCAGCTCGATAAGTCGTGTCGATATGAGGTCTATAACAGTTTGAGAAACTACTGGTAACACTTACCAGTAAATCTCAGCAACCCTGGCCAGGGATTTCCGGTTATAGCCAATCGAACACAGCGCAACATCAACTCCCTATACCGGGAGAGACGAATCCCTTCCCATCGCTCATTGCTTCCATTCGATTTGGGACTGTACCCAAAAACCACCGTTTTCCACGCCCTCTTAGACATGGTAAGGTGGAAATGAAAGCACAGTGGGAATCATACAAGACTCTATGACGATCTCGGGTCAACAGACTACTCTGTACCAGTGTCACTAGAGAACTGCCATCTGACGTAAGGTATAATACCAACTGGGAGTTCTCGGCGAGTCCGTCCAGTGTACCCAGTCTCCACTGAGCACCCGTATATCATCTCTGATGTCAAACACCAATGGATATGGGATCATCCATCGCCCATCTGTATGGGTCGAGAAGGTATACGCTAGTCTACTCTGGTATATCGATGCCCCGTTTCGATACACCCACGACTAGGGACCTTGAAGGATGTACTTATGGACTACCATGTCCCCACTAGTATGATCCGCATCATAGTCCAGGTAGTCATGTACACATCCTAAGGGCTTTACCAACATGTAACAGAGAGACAATCAGTGTACACGTTAAGGTAAAGAGCAACCAGATAACATACTATCATGTCGAGGAAGAAAGTCCTCCCTATATATGTCCAAGCATCCACTACAATATACATCCTATGTATAGTAATGGCCTCTACGGCATACATATAACTAACACAAATGTCCCACCTACCAATGCAAAACACCCGAATGAAACTGTGTGCCAGCGAAGCTGCTACTGATCCATACGGTCTACCTGCAAGAATTGTGGCACAACGGGGGTGAGTTTCCAACTCGTGAATAGAAATATATGAACAAGTAGATATCGAATAAACAACGATTCCTAGGTCAACTATATCATGAAGGTAATACTATGATATCTAGGGTGACCGGATCGTATATATGCCAACAATAACTCAAGTCTATAAGTATGCTAATATCATCCAATCAGATAATCAATGTCTGTATGTATGTGGATCTCGTCGAACCATATGATCAATGTATGTATGCATGTAGATCTCGTCCACGTGTCAACCAATGACACAACAATATCATGCATGTAAATATCATAAAAACATATGCATGAAAATATGAATATATAAATCAGTGTGTGTCCCTCGCAACACATCAAAATCATGGAACTGGAGTGTCCAACCTCGACACTCGAAAACATCATGAAACCCATGTCCAGCATCGACACGTAAATCCTCATATATCTCAGGCGCCGCACACCCTGGTCGGCCCTCATATCCATCTCTCTATTCCAGTCGGTATCCTCCGGATAACTGCCAAGTCCAAATACAATCACCGGTAGGTAGTGCTCCCCTGCCAGGCTCATCGTCTACACCTCGAGCTTCTTGCCCCGGGGTACCTTACCGGGTCCACCATGTACCCGCAATCGGCCTCATCCGCCTCCTCGAATCGGGTTTCACATATCACTCTCAGAACCGAGAAAACACATGGTGGACGCACTAAAATATCATATCAAGAGAAACCGGGTTTTTAAAACAGTACATGCTTTCTTTTGAAATCGCCACGGTTCTCAAATCCAGAAATCTCATGAAAACAGTATATCTCAATGCGTAAAATCATAAAGCATGATGTATGGGACATATGATAGAAATGTAAGTATCTCCGTATATCATGCAACATGGGACTATAATATGACATATTAAGGAAAAACCGCTCTTTTAAAATGATTCCAGCTTTTAAATATATCCCGCGGTTCCCAATTTCTCCAAAGTCAAATGTAACATCGTTTATGTATGTGCAATAAGTATGTATGTAGGCATGAATGCACAAAGATATATATACATAAGTATGTTACGCGAAGAGCCATATCATGATGCAGCAATCCTACTGTGTAGTGACATGGCAATTATCGATGATGAAGTGTATGGGCTGGCAAATCTGTGTAAGTGTAACATACGCATCATCGATAATGGTGCAGGTATACTAGCACAAGTATAAGTAATGCGATGCGAATAACATGAATGCAGCATAAGGTAAATCATATGCAAATGCTGACGGGTATACGTATCTAACATGACCGAGTCGGTGAATCTATCAATCGGCATCTAGCCTCACAACATCGCGTACGGTATAATCCATCGTACGGCATCCTCTAGTCAAGGGTATGGATCAAACCTCAAGTCAAACTCATCAGGTACGGAAAATCATCATACGGCGACATTAAGCTAATAGGGATCCTATCAACCTATAAGACAATGAGGGTTGACAATGAGGGTACGATCTAATATCACGTACGGCCTATCATCCATGATCCACAACATTCTATATATATATATATATATATATCTATATACTTATGTCCCAGGTCAAATCCATAACGATCTCATATTAGGGGACCGACAAGGTATCCACCATCTCAATCGACTCGTATCCGTATACCAACATATCATCAGATCATCATATTCGTCTTATATTCTTGTCATCGTATTTATATCTCACATCAAGTCGAGTTTACATAAACATTCTATCTCTACTATAAGTATAAGTATCTAGTCTAACATACACACCCGAACCATACAATCAGATTTTTAAAGAAGCGAATCGTAGTTTTGAAAATAGTGGTTATGGTGTTTTTAAGGAAAAGATATCATTTGAAATTCCGTATCGTCCCTCACGGTATCTGTTTAAAAGATGCATACGATTCTTCAGTTTAGAAATATGTATGGTTCGGATGACACATCTACGTCGACTATCTAGTCCTATAGTATCCTAAACGGCAATATCGTCAAACATCATCCTCAAATACCGTCATCACATATTAGCCGTATTATATCACTTCTAACTATCATTAGTTTCTAATATGGTTTCACTAGCTATCATTTAACTCTAACCCTAAATTCCAAATCTAGGTTTCCTTAACCATATTCTATAAATCGGTTTCCATCAAAACTTTGCGGGGGTGCTATACGCCATCCACCCGACTTCTCCGGTAGATATAGATCTACTCACTTTTGTCTTCGATTGCCGAAGTCGATGACGCCATGATCCGTCGCCTCGAAATCCACGCATGGGTACCTACAATAACAACACATATCGCAACGCTATTAAAATCAAGTTCTGAAATCCAAAACGGTACGCGCATTGCTCATAGGTCAGAACCTATGGCCTACGCGTACAAAATCAACCAAACACCCCTTATTGTTGATGTACGAACACCCAACAACCAATGTCAAATTCAAATATCAAAACTTAACATTACAAAATACGGAAAACCATAGCCAAAATCACACTAAAATGCTCCCAGATTTTGACTCAGGCCAAAAGTAATTGCACAAACAAGTCTAGGGTGCTGTATATGATGTATATGACCTACGTGATCAACCCCGACATCAATTTCCACCAAGTGGCTGGCTATATCACTAGAAAAACCGGCCTCCTCTGCCCCCTAGGCTCCAATGGGGTTCATCTCATCATGGTAGTCTCCTAGTACCCTAATTTGGTCCGTGGAGTTGTTTTCTAAGCTAAGAAATTCCTCGGGTTGCTCCAGATTTCCCTGCACACCTTATATCCTCACAAAACCGACATGGATCAATTCTAAAGTTTGTATTTTGGTTACTACATTCAATTCTGTTAGTTATGTATATGCCCTAGAGGCCATTGTTGTACATATGATGTATATTATAATAGATGCTTGGATATATATAGAGAGGACTTTCTTGCTCGTCATGATAGTATGCTATTTGGTTTCACTTTATCTTAACATGTTGACTTGTATTGGTTTACTGTCTTATTCTCACATGTTGATAAAGCCCTTAGGATCAGTACTCGACTACTGGGACTATGATGAGATCATACTAGTGGGGCCACGGTAGTCGATGAGTACATCCTATAATTGTTCCTAGTCGAGGGTATATCGAAACAGGGCATCGATACACCAGAGTAGACTAGCGTATACGCATCTTGACCCATATGATGGGCGATGGATGATCCCATATCCATCGGTGTTTTGACATCAAGGATGGTGTACGGGTGCTTAGTGGAGACTGGGTACACTGGACGGACTCGCCGAGAACTCCCACATGGTGATATACAACACGTCAGATGGCAGTTCTCCAGTGACACTGGTACAGGGTACTCTGTAGACCTGAGATCGTCATAGAGTCTTGTGTGATTCCTACTGTGTTTTGATTCCCACCTTACCACGTCCAAGAGGGCGTGCAAAACGGTGGCTTTTGGGTGCAGTCCCGAATCACATGGAGGCAATGAGCGATATGAGGGGATTCGTCTCTCCCGGTATAGGGAGTTGATGTTGTGCTGTGTTTGATTGGCTATAACTGGAAGTCCCTAGCCATGGCGGATATAGAGATTTACTGGTAAGTGTTACCAGTAGCTTCTCGACCTGTTATGAGCCTCACATCGACACGACTTATCGGTTACTGGGGTCTGACGTATACCACCCCTAGACTAGATATGCAACATATAAGACGAAGAGTTGGACTGTACGGGAGTGTTACTGATTGGATTCACAGGAGAACGGACAGACTAGCTTGTTGATCTTCTGATCGCTCAATACCTGGGTGGCTGTTACGTTTAGCTGACCGCTTGCAGCTTATGGGTGTTTGATATGATCATCACCTGCTACCGGCGAATTGACGATTCTTTAGAGTCCTACACAGAGGTTTCTTGACTCAGGCAAAACGGAGTAGGGGCACATATGTGATATGTGCAGGACCAAGGATAATGCGATATGAGATACCGTATTGTATTCTCGCGATATTTAGATATGAGCCGGGTCATCAGATCAAGTGTTGATTCGATGAATCGGTACATGATATATTAGTCGGTTATATTCGATATAGCCGGATTGTCGGATCAAATGTTGATTCGATGATTTAATGTATAATAATATATATGATATATTGTATTACATTATCTAATATTGGCTCGCTTTATTATTTCATTTTCTCACCAGGTAATTCATTAATATATATGCGATATATGTTAATTGTATTATTTTCTTTTGTTACAAATATATAATATATATGTGATATATATTATTGTAACATGATATGATTAATGATGAAACATGTTTAGTGCAGATTAAACAAGGTTAGGGTTTGATTTGGGTTAGTTTCTTCTTGCACCTTCTAGAAGGAATTTCTTTTGTCATGGTTAAGATATTATTGTTGGTATTTTCTCATGACTCATTCTTTAACCTAACTAAACCCTAGCCCTAATTAATTCTCTACAAAGGTTATCCTTGTCATCCTTGACAATGGTTCTATGATTAATCATATATTCATTTCATTATTCATCACAAAAGGATAATGTATTATTTCTTCTTGATCTTCAACCTTGAGCTTTGAGAAAGCTTACTAGGTTTTCCTTTTGTGATGTTTTCATGTGAGAATTTGATGTAAAAAGAAAGCATAAATACTACTCCATCATCCTCATCTAATCTAGCCGATTAGATTGGGTGTTCATCTCATTAGAGTGAGAGAGCTTGAGTTATAGCAACTTCGACGTAGATCATCGGAGAAAAGGAACACTACAAGCTATCATAGATCGTTCGAGTCGTGGAGCCTCTCTTGAGTCCGGGAGATCGTGGATCGCGGTGAAGGGACTTCTACTCGGAGCTTATGAAGCAAAGGAGCGGACTACAAAGGTTGTAATCCCTCACACTTAGTTGTAAAGATATTTACTTGCATGTTAAACCCTAATAATCTAGCAAAGATCCCGGCTTTGGGTTGTTCGGCACGTCTAAAATTTTATTCGGGTATGGTTGATGCCTTATGAACCCTCACAAGAGTGCCTAGGAACCCTACAGTGGTATCAAAGCCTAGCTAGAGCATTAGGCGACGTGTATACGAAGTTAAAACTCCGAACGAACCCCGAAATGTCAAATTGAACCCCTCTCTGGACAGTTTTTAAAACCATGATTTTTTCTGAATTAAAAATACCTAAAAATATCAGCAGGTAATTTTAAGCATAACTGTGAAAAACGATGACGTAAGCCATACGGACCGCCGCGGAACCGCGGCCATACCTTGCTTGGGCCGCGGATCTGCGGCCGTACAGTGGAGTTTGGCGTTTTGTTTTGCACAGTTATGACCGTATCTGTTAGTTCTAAATTTCTGGGTATTTTTAAATTGACTCAAGTGTTGAGTGTTCTGGGGTTTATTTTGTAATCGTTGATTCGATCGGAAAATTTAATTTCGTTATGTTTTTCCGGATATTTAGAAACTGTTAAAATGTTCGAACGGATATCATTAACTCATTTTTTCCCGGCACGAAAAACTTTCAAGTGTTGAATTTTTCTTGGGTTTAAATCTTTCGGAAAAACGTGCAAGTAACGTGATGGACCCTTTAGAAGAACACAAACCTTAACTCGATTATGTGACCGTCTGAACTGCCTCTAAACCTTAGGGTTTGGAGCAGTACGGCGTGCCATATGTGAGGCGTTGGCTTGACCCTTCTACGGCTGGACCATTGGTACTGTGATAGATTCTTGGATTGTTTGAACTCCGCTCAAGTGTTGAGCTATTTAGGAAATCTTGGGTATTTGATTATTCGATCGGAAACTTTAATACTGTCTATTTATCTGGAATGTGATACAATATGTGGAATTCATATAGTTAGGCATGAAATGCGAAATATGTGATATTTCGGATTTACGATGTCTAAAGTGATTATGGATTCCGAATGTTGTAGTTTTACAATTTCTTTTCTGTGACCGTAAGTGTAGTATGTAGTTGTATTGCCGGTCTTCGTTGCTATACATCAACGACGATCGATGTATGCATACTTACTTACGTTGATGATATGTGATATTATGTGTTGCTGTGATATGTTATATTGGATCGTCGTGTTCTGAATAGCTGGGGGTTTTATGTGAGATGAGGGTTTTTATTTTCATTCATGTAAAATTTATTTGTATGTAATATTCTTTTATTGGGGCACTTTCGGGATGAGGTTGATGTCACCAGTGTATATTATTTACTTTTCCGCATTAGGTAGACCCAAGGAGGGGAGCACAAGTAACCGGGTTCTAGGGTCCAGTGAGAGGCCATCTCGAGGAGTCGAGACCGGGTCTCCTAACCCTAGAATTGGCAGTGTTACTTGCCGCTCTCGTAGGGGTCTAGGGATGTGGGTTTGGTTATTCATCGCGACCGTGGAATCCGTGTTTTATACCGGCTCGTATTAAAAACACGGACATCCTAGTATATCCAATATTTCATATATGTTTTTCTGCTGCAATGTTCTGTGATGAGATCATATTACTGCCTGAGACAAATGCTTATACTATATATATATATATATATATATATATATATATATATATGCTGATATATAAATATTACTGCTTTCGTTTCTTCTGTGATGCTTAGGAAGTATAAGCTGATGGGATTTTATTAATGAGATTAATAAAAAGAAAAGAAACCTAAAAGATGTTGTAGAATCAAAACATTATAAAAAGGGTAGCTACAGTTTTGCTTTGCATAGCGGTATATATGATATACCCTGCACCTTATTCGATGAGGAAAGAGCCGAGATCCCTTCACCGGGAGTGACCTCTTTAGCGAAACTGGCAGATGCTACAAGCTAGCGGTTTAGTTTTTGACAGCTTATATAGTTCTTGCTTTGCACAGTGGTATATATGATATATCCTGCACCTTATTCGATGGGAAAAGAGCCGAGATCCCTTCACCGGGAGTGACCTCTTTAGCAAAACTAGAAGCCTTAAAAACACTCCTTTTTCAAAATCACTTGTTTCTACAACGATATCAAGTTCATTACGCTCATGGTTTTCTGAAAAACCTGCATAGCCCTCCGTCATTTTAGGAAAATAGAGTACTTAGTATTCGTGCTGCGTTTGTTGACCATACTTAAGGCGCAGTGTACGGTAGCTGAGTGATATTTTCCTATATAACATATGATGTGATTAATTAGAACAATAATATGACTTTGTTGACCATAGTTAAGGGTCATGTGGGTGGGTCTAAATTAATCAAGAAATGACGGGTAGAACTTAACTAGTGCTTATGATTTATTGACCATAGTTAAGGTCATAAGTCGCTAGGGGCAAAAGCATTATCGGGAATTTCAAGTGTTAAAATTTGCAATGAGATTGCATACCTTCTATGAGATAGATGGATCCTGATACCCACTACGAGTAAGAGTTACTCCTGGGAGAGTTTTACACAGGACAATTAGTCGATCAAGTAGGTGTCTAGAAAGGTGTTAACGGGGTTATGCCTCTGGGAAGACGAGATTTATTTTAATTAGGTCCGTGCGAAAGCATGGGGAACCTCCCTCAAGTACCGACACTGATCTGGCTGAAAGATTGATGAAATTGTAGGGTGTAATTAATCCCGGCTAATCTTACCTTTTAGGGTTTGAAGGAAGATTTGATAAAAATAGTGGGAGACATCCTAATTAGATAAGATAATAACCAATCTAATCTTGCGAGAGCATAGGCTAAAGTGTTTCCTTCTCTCTCTCTCCAGGTAGCGACCATGTCAGGACTTAATCAAGATAATAAAATGGATGTATTGACTGAACCTAGTTATTATACTGAGCAGGGGATCGTTGGACCCGTTCTTTCTTATAAGAGTTATAAGACTGAACAAGAAACAGGAGAATATCTGGATTCTCATGCCGCCCAAACGGAGAACATGTATGTTGATGCACCTTCTTCGGGTGTGTTAGTTATTGAGAACTGTTTCTCAGTTCACCCTACGTCCTGGGTATTAGATACCGGATCGACATCCCATATATGTAAAATGTTACATGGGCTACGTAAAGGTAGAGAACTGGGAAAAGGTGATCATTCCGTTCAAGTAGGGAATGGTGCAAGTATTGCAGCCAAAGCAGTTGGCGAATATCACCTATTATTACCAAGTAGTAATACACTGATTTTGAATGAGTGCTATTATATACCGAACATGATGTGCAACATTATATCAGTTTCTTTATTAAGTAAAGAAAGATATAATTTTGTAATAAAGGATAATGTTATGAACATATTCCTAGATCAAAAGTTGATTGCATCAGGCTCGTTACATAATGGCATATTCATTCTCAATCTAAATACAGTCCTCAATATACAAAACACACACAAGAGGAAGAGTTCAGAAATGAATGAATCCTTCTTGTGGCATTGTAGACTTGGTCATATCAATGCGACACGACTAGCTAAGTTACATATGGATGGATATTTGAATCCGTTCAAATTATCATCTTATGATACTTGCCATTCATGTCTCAAAGGCAAAATGACCAAAGCTCCATTTAGTGGACACAGAGAAAGAGTTACGGAACACTTAGGACTGGTACATAGTGATGTATGCGGTCCTATGTCTACGCTTGTTAGGAACGGTTCTTCCTACTTCATTACATTTACTGACGATCTCTCTAGATTCGGACATGTGTTCTTGATGAAACACAAGTCTGAAGCTTTTGAGAAATTCAGAGAATATAAGCACGAAGTAGAGAATCAAACGGGCAAAAGTATTAAAATCCTTCGATCTGATCGAGGAGGAGAATACTTGAGTAATGAGTTCCGGGATTATCTAAAAGAGAATGGGATTCTCTCTTAGCTTACTCCTCCTTATACACCACAGCACAACGGTGTATCAGAGCGGAAGAATCACACCCTATTAGATATGGTGCGCTCTATGATGAGCACTGCTGAGTTACCTATCTCCTTTTGGGGTTATGCACTGGAGACAGCCGCATACCAATTGAATAGAGTTCCAACTAAATCAGTGCCTACCACTCCATATGAGATTTGGAATGGGAAGAGACCATCTCTTAAAAGGGTTAAGATATGGGGTTGTCCGGCCTATGTTAAAAAACAAAATCCGGACAAGCTCGAGGCAAGATCAGGTCTATGTAAGTTTGTAGGATATCCAAAAGATTCCTATGGATATATCTTCTACCACGGTGAGGAACAAAAGGTATTTGTTTCTCAATATGCCACCTTTTTAGAAAAAGGAATTACTTGCAAAAGAAATTAGTGGCGAAGAGGTAGAGCTGGAAGAGGTTCCAGCACCACAAACTACAACTGATGATTTATTGGAGCCAGAGGATTCAATAGTACCCGACGATCCCCAGCCTCTCCGCCGATCTAGCAGGGTTTCTCATCCACCTGAGAGATACTACGGTTTTCTCATTTATGGTGGAAGCGAGGATTGCATCATGGAAGATGATGACCCGACTAGTTTCGAGCAGGCCATCACGAGTGGTGACTCTGTGAAATGGCTGGATGCAATGCGATCTGAGATGGAATCCATGTACACCAACAAAGTATGGACTTTGGAAAATGCTCCTGAAGGGGTAAAACCCATTGGGAGCAAGTGGATCTTTAAAAAGAAAATTGGTGTAGATGGAAAACTTGAGACTTTCAAAGCTAGACTTGTTGCAAACGGTTTTCGCCAACGACCAGGTGTAGATTATGACGAAACCTTTTCTCCAGTGGCTATGCTTAAGTCCATCCGGATCTTAGTTGCCATTGCTGCATACCATGACTACGAAATCTGGCAAATGGATGTTAAGACCGCCTTTCTAAACGGTGATTTAGAAGAGTGCGTGTACATGACTTAGCCAGAGAGCTTCGTAGATAGTGGGAGCAGCGGAAAGGTGTGCAAGTTGCTTAAATCCATTTATGGGTTAAAGCAAGTATCGCGGAGTTGGAACATCTATTTTGATGTTGTAGTCAAAGAGTTTGACTTCATCAAAAATATAGATGAACCTTGTATTTATAAGAAGGTTGCAGAGAGTAAGGTTGTATTCCTCGTATTGTACGTAGATGACATACTCTTGATAGGAAATGATGTTCCTATGCTGCAATAAGTCAAGCTCTTCTTATCACAAAGATTCTCAATGAAAGATCTAGGTGATGCCTCCTGCATACTGGGAATAATGATCAATAGAGATAGATCTAAACGGATATTGGGATTGTCCCAATCCAGGTACATTGACACCATACTAAAGAGGTTTAGTATGGAAGAATCCAAGCGTGGGAACCAACCCACGATCTCTGGACTCACTCTCTCTGAAGAGATGTCTCCCAAGACTGATTTGGAGAGAGCTCGCATGCAAGGGATACTCTATGCTTCGGCAGTAAGCTCTATCATGTATGCGATGCTATGTACCAGACCCGATGTAGCATACTCACTAAGTGTAGTGAGTCGGTATCAAGCAGATCCTGGAGAGAGTCACTGGACAGCTGTGAGGAACATTCTCAAGTACTTGCGAAGGACTAAGGAGATGTTCTTGGTGTATGGTAACGGAGAACTCCAGGTGGAGTCCTTTACCGATTCCAGCTTCTAAAGTGATAAGGACGACTCTAAGTCGCACTCGGGATTTGTCTTTACCCTCAATAGAGGGGCGGTGTGTTGGAAAAGCTCCAAACAGGATACCGTTGCAGACTCGACGATGGAGGCTGAATACATCGCTGCCAACGATGCTGCCAAAGAGGCTGTCTGGATAAAGAAGTTCATTAGTGAACTTGGTGTGGTTCCATCCATTGAGCATCCAATACCTCTGTATTGCGATAACAATGGAGCTGTGGCTTTGGCCAAGGATCCCAGGTCCCATCAAAAGTCTAGACATATTCTGAGGCGGTATCACCTCATCAGGGAGATAGTTGATCACCGGGAGATCGAGGTCAGGAGAGTAGATACGAAGGACAACACTGCGGATCCATTCATGAAGGCCATTCCCCAGACACAGTTTGAGAGATTATTCGGGATGCTAGGTATGAGATACTACAGCAGCTGGCCTTAGTGCAAGTGGGAGATTGTTAGTTATGTATATGCCCTAGAGGCCATTGTTGTACATATGATGTATATTATAATGGATGCTTGGATATATATAGAGAGGACTTTCTTGCTCGTCATGATAGTATGCTATTTGGTTTCACTTTATCTTAACATGTTGACTTGTATTGGTTTACTGTCTTACTCTCACATGTTGATAAAGCCCTTAGGATCTGTACTCGACTACTGAGACTATGATGAGATCATACTAGTGGGGCCACGGTAGTCGATGAGTACATCCTATAACTGTTCCTAGTCGAGGGTATATCGAGACAGGGCATCGATACACCAGAGTAGACTAGTGTATACGCATCTTGACCCATATGATGGGCGATGGATGATCCCATATCCATCGGTGTTTTGACATCAAGGATGGTGTACGGGTGCTCAGTGGAGACTGGGTACACTGGACGGACTCGTCGAGAACTCCCAGATGGTGATATACCACACGTCAGATGGCAGTTCTCCGGTGACACTGGTACAGGGTAGTCTGTAGACCTGAGATCGTCATAGCGTCTTGTGTGATTCCCACTGTGTTTTGATTCCCACCTTACCACGTCCAAGAGGGCATGCAAAACGGTGGTTTTTGGGTGCAGTCCTGAATCACATGGAGGCAATGAGCGATAGGAGGGGATTCGTCTCTCCCGGTATAGGGAGTTGATGTTGTGCTGTGTTCGATTGGCTATAACTGGAAGTCCCTGGCTAGGGCGGATATAGAGATTTACTGGTAAGTGTTACCAGTAGTTTCTCGACCTGTTATGAGCCTCACATCGACACGACTTATCGGTTACTGGGGTCTGACGTATACCACCCCTAGACTAGATATGCAACATATCAGATGAAGAGACCGGACTGTACGGGAGTGTTACTGATTGGATTCACAGGAGAACGGACAGGCTAGCTTGTTGATCTTCTGATCGCTTAATACCTGGGTGGCTGTTACGTTTAGCTGACCGCTTGCAGCTTGTCGGTGTTTGATATGATCATCACGTGCTACTGGCGTATTGACGATTCTTTAGAGTCCTACACAGAAGTTTCTTGACTCAGGTAAAATGGAGTAGGGGCACATATGTGCTATGTGCAGGACCGAGGATAATGCGATATGAGATATCGTATTATATTCTCGCGATATTTAGATATGAGCCGGGTCATCGGATCAAGTGTTGATTCGATGAATCGGTACATGATATATTAGTCGGTTATATTCGATATAGCCGGATTGTCGGATCAAGTGTTGATTCGATGATTTAATGTATAATAATTTATATGATATATTGTATAACATTATCTAATATTGGCTCGCTTTATTATTTCATTTTCTCACCGGGTAATACATTAATATATGTGCGATATATGTTAATTGTATTATTTTCTTTTGTTATAAATATATAATATATATGTGTTATATATTATTGTAACATGATATGATTAATGATGAAACATGTTTAGTCGAGATTAAACAAGGTTAGGGTTTGATTTGGGTTAGTTTCTTCTTGCACCTTCTAGAAGGAATTTCTTTTGTCATGGTTAAGATATTGTTGTTGATATTTTCTCATGACTCATTATTTAATCTAACCAAACCCTAGCCCTAGTTAATTCTCTATAAAGGTTATCCTTGTCATCCTTGACCATGGTTCCATGATTAATTATATATTCATTTCATTATTCATCACAAAAGGATAATGCATTATTTCTTCTTGATCTTCAACCTTGAGCTTTGAGAAACCTTACTAGGTTTTCCTTTTGTGATGTTTTCATGTGAGAATTTGATATAAAAAGAAAGCATAAATACTACTCCATCATCCTCATCTAATCTAGCCGTTTAGATTAGGGTGTTCACCTCATTAGAGTGAGAGAGCTTGAGTTATAGCAACTTCGACGTAGATCATCGGAGAAAAGGAACACTACAAGCTAGCATGGATCGTTCGAGTCGTGGAGCCTCTTTTGAGTCCGGGAGATCATGAATCGCGATGAAGGGACTTCTACTCGGAGCTTATGAAGCAAAGGAGCGGACTACAAAGGTTGTAATCCCTCACACTTAGTTGTAAAGATGTTTACTTGCATGTTAAACCCTAATAATCTAGCAAAGATCCCGGCTTTGGGTTGTTCGGCACGTCTAAAATTTTATTCGGGCATGGTTGATGCCTTATGAACCCTCACAAGAGTGCCTAGGAACCCTATAAATTCCAGCTCTTGAATTCAATCCCTAAGGTTTGTAACAGCCACTACACACCTCAAATCTACACAAACACCCAAACCCTTCACTAGAATTTTCCAACATCACAATTCCACGCTAAAACGACTTCTAAAATAAACTAGAATAGAAAGAAGCTTAAAACTAACCAAATGGAAGAAGCTATACCTCATTTAGGCCACTTTAGATAGCCCTAGCTTCCCCAAGTTGTCAAAATCCTATTTTGCTTGGTCCAATGTGTAGAGGGTGAAGAGGAGATCAATTTTTGTGAAAGGGGTTTAGGGTTTTGGCAAGGTTTTTGGGGTAGGTCAAGAGGGTAGAAGATGGAGGGAGATGAGGAAGAAGAAGAAGGAATTGGTGGAGGAACAATGAGGCAGCACTCTCTCCCTCTCTCTCACTTTCTCACTCTCATTCTCTCTCCTAGCATGCTTATTCTCATCATTGTGTCCCCCCTCTCTCGCCAAGTCATCATTACACCCTTTTCCATTCTTTTCTCACCAATAACACATACACCCTAATAAAAATAACACAAATGAAATAACATGTAACATGTCATGGTGCACTAACCATGAAAACTATAGAAACACGGATTTGGCTTAATCGCGATTAGCAGTGCACTAATCGGGTTTTTATCGAAACTGCATATAATAAATTTTAAAAATGCCAAATCCTTTAGTTATATTATTAATTAAATAAATCATTTTAATTTCCAATTATTTCACAATTATCGGTATATTGTTATACCCTTTTTCGAAAACCACAATTTCGCAAATCGGGCAGTTTTCGGGAAATATATTATTTTAATATTAAATTCCAAATATAATATTTTATATTTTCTGAAATGTTACAGCAATGCTTAGTACTCGTGTCAGTGCCTCAAGTAGTAACATGTCATGTGTATGATTATCCATGCACCATGAATGTAAAACAATCATCCACGAAATCTGGAAATATCTGTATAAGAAATCTTTAATTTTTACCATAGTAAAATTTGTATGGTAATCTGAAACATCATCAATGAAATCCATGGAAATCTGTGTCAAGTATCGACATAAAACATGTAAATCTCTAAGTCTCAATACCTCATAGTCTCAATAGCTCATAGCCTCAATATCTCGGACTCCGTCAGTCCGGATCGGCCCATATTATCAAATCACACGACAACGGTCGGTATCCTCCGGATATCCGCCGCCCCAGACATCACCGGTCGGTAGTCTTCCCCGGCCAGGCTCATCGTCATCCCTACAAAAACACTCTCGTCCCGGGGTACCGTACCGGGCCTACCTTGTACCCGAGACGGTTTTTCCACTCCTCGAATCGGGTCTCGAAATCCAACAGAAAACATGAAAACTCATGGTGGACGACCCATAAATCATGAGAAAACCGCAACTTGTATTTTAAAATGAGTGGGGGGAGAGAGAGAGAGAGAGAGAGAGAAGTTTTTATATATATTCTTGCGGTTTTCCCCAAAATCCAGAAATCTCATAGAAATCCAAAATCCCAAAGTCATGAGTAAGTAACTAATGAGTGTCGGTATAAACCCCACAATACTGCATGATAATATGAATATGTGAATGCACGAAGTGTCTAAGTAATAAATGCAATGTCTAAACTAGCACATGAGAGTAATCACACAATATTATATTAGACTAGCTTTTAACTGATTATATCAATAAAAGTTAATATGTTTTAAAGTGTACGTGACATGGCAATTACCGATGATGATGTGTGTGAGCCGGCAAATAAGTGTACATGGAACATGCGCTTCATCGGTAATGGTGCTGGTGTCCTAACAGGCAGAGTTTCATATTAGCTAAAGAAACATATGTGTGAACATGCAAAACGATGAATATAACATGAATATAACAGTGAATGTGTAGTAAACGCACAACTAGAGAATACATACTAATTACGAGTCATACAGTTTGTTGTTTGAAAAAGCATGAATCGTGGTTTTTTGAAAATTAGGGGCTACGGGGTTTTTATGAAAAGATATGTCCTTTGAAAAATCCGCAGTATCCCTCAGGCTGTCTTTAAAAATGCGCACGATTCGTTAGTTTTGAAAATAAGTATGACTCGAGCCTAAACTAAGATCTACCTAAACAACTAAGGAACTAACTAAAGACACTAGTCGAAAGGTAAGAAGTATCCTCCTAAAATCTGAGTCGATATTTCTAGTAGTCGGCGATACAGCCTCAATAGCGTCACGTACGTAGTACGACTTCCTCGAGTCAAGAGTGCGGATCAATCATCACATCTATGTCTCGTACGGTAAAATCCATCATACAACATCCCAAAATCCGGGTACGGGTCAACTATCACATATATACATCATCGTTCGTATAGTATCATCATCAAACAATATCATGATCAAGGGTACTGTACTATAATTGCATACATCCCAATATCATCAAACATATATTATCGTCTGTGTAAATATCCATCGTCAAATGATCCACTAAAATATCATGCCATATATCATATCGTGATTAAGTCACATATTACAATCCGGGTTCTATTCTAGAGTCTCGTACAGTTCAATGTCATCATCACCTATTATCGTTTATGTATAAATATACATTTTCCCATTTCCCAACGATCCGCTAATATCATAATACATCTCATATCATACTCGATCGTATATCTATATCTCACGGCATCATGCTCAGTCATATCGACTCATCCCCAGGTATCACATAATATCCTCATATCATGTGTATATGCTATACATACACACACACACACACACACACACACACACACACACACACACACATATATATACATACATACACCTACACACATTCCTGTATACACACACACACACACACACACATACACACATATATATACCAAGTCAGGTTTATGTGTGTGCGTGTGTGTCTCTACATGAAACCTACGAATTCCCTCCAAGGCAATCATCCTCTGGTTAAGTCTTCCTAAATCAGTCTAATCCAACCTAAAGTCTTCAATGGTACCCTACTCTCCAAGAATCTAAGGTCATGTTCGACTTCCTAATAAGAATATGTAATATCCTTATTCTACGTTTGCGGGGGTGCTATACGCCATCCACCCGACTTCCCCCGTAGATATACATCTACTCACCTGGTCCTTGTCTGCCGAAGTCGATGCCGCCATCCTCTTCTTCATCGTCCGAAGTCCACGTGAGGGGTACCTATACGCAAACATATATAATATCGTAAACCGAAATCGCGGACATAACCAAAACAGCACACGAAACGCGCAAAGGTTAAAACCTATGACCCGCTCATGCAAAATAACCAAATAACTCTCGACATTGGCGTACAAATGCCGATTGATCGAGAAAAACCCAAACACACCAATCATGGTTTCAAAAATCACTAATTATAATACAAAATAGATTGCAACTCATCAAAATCTCAAAATAAATCAAATCGATTTATTTCCGAAAACCTAGAAAGCACTTAATTTTCGTTTTAATTTGAAACTTGATGTTTTAAGAAAACTAATGGCCATAATATTCACTAAATATCATAAGTAGATTATAAAAACCATTACTTAAATTTAATCTCGTCAATTTCCATTAAACCCAAAATTCTAGTTTGCAAAAATATCAAATTTTAACACTTTTTAAAGCAAAATTCACAATTCCACAACTAAACTTGGTTTTGCATGAACTAAATTATTAAACCACAATTTATAATGTTAATAATGTCATAAAACCCTAATTAGATTTTAATCTCAACTATTTAAGCAATTTCTAAAAACCTAGTTAGCAAAAATAGCATATTTATCACAATTTTTAAACTAACAATTAGCAACTAGTAACCAATTTTGGTTTTGCATTCAATTAACATGTTAATCTTCTCATTAAAACCATGAATAATTGATAAAAATTCTCACTAGAATTTTATCTCACCTATAAATATATTCTACAAAAACCTAGTTTGCACAATTTTTCCTAATTTTAACAATTTTAAAGTAACACCTAACAAATTAACAATTAGATTAAGTTTTCCATGTCTCAACATGTTAAACTACACCTTGTAAACATAATTGAGTGATAAAACCCTAACCTAATTTAAAACCCCTTCTCTTGAAAATTTAGATCTTGAAATTAAAACCATAATTAAACACCTAATTAGCTTAAATTAAAGTAATTATCCAACAATTAAGCTATAGGTTAAGATTTATACCTCACAACATGATGTCTAGCATGCTCACACAGCCTCCCAAATGGCTCTCTTGCCTCAAGAATCCAAGCTAGAATGAGCAAAGAATAATGGGTAGGAATTGGATTTGGAATTCAAGATTTTATTTTGGATTTTTGTTGAATTTTTTGAAGAATTTTTGATGAGAAAAGTGCTTGGGAAAAATTGGGGCTACCATCGGGGAATTTCGGCTACTTTTAGAGGAGAGGGAGAGAGAGTGAGGTTATGTAGAAAGCTCCCAAATTATGACACCAATTAAGACTTTTCAATAATTAATTTAATTTAATTTATTTTCTTTTCTAAACCAATCCTAGAAACCTCTAGAATTTTGAAGAAATTTCAAGAAGAGAAGAGCATGCAACAAACTTAATTCTAATATGTCATGGCTCACTTTGTCAAATTAACCCATTTTTAATTTATAATTTGCAATAATTTAATTTATAATTTAAAGCTTATGTAAATATTTGAATTTAATTAATTACGGAAAATATTTTAGTAAACTAATAATTTATAAGTCACTAAATAAACACCATTTACTAGTAATTACATAGTTAAAATAGGCGTATTTAAATCTATATTGAAAAATAATTATAGTTAAGTTTTACGGAAAATATGGTTTATTTTACCGATTATCAGAAAATTCACCTAAAGGATTTTATTTATCTAATTATTTATTTATTTATTTTTAGAACGTTACAGTAGCAGAGGCTAAACGGGGTTTCTCCTGTGGGTATTTTTCTTGACGTCCACGACGTCCACAACGCCCACAGTACCTGAGGCAGTACCTCGACCCAGCTGCCTTGTCTTCCCTCCAAGCGGGCTCTAAGCCCACGGATAACGCCTCGGTTCACTATTTCGGCTTGCCCGTTACATTGGGGATGTGCGACCGCAGAGAACTTCCGAGTGGGACAGTCGACAGAGTCACTTGCGGAGAAGTACATGCAAGAGGTAGTGCGACTTCACGGAGTTCCGGTCAGCATAGTATCAGATCGAGACACCAGGTTCGTTTCGCACTTTTGGAAGAGTTTATAGGAGAGTCATGGTACACATCTTAAGTTCAGCACGGCTTACCATCCACAGACGGAAGGGCAGTCCGAGCATACTATTCAGACGCTCGAGGACATTTTGAGGGCATACATGCTAGACTTTCAGGGTTCTTGGGAGGATCACCTCCATCTAGTAGAGTTTTCTTATAACAACAGTTTCTAAGCTAGCATCTAGATGGCTCCGTTCGAAGCGCTTTACGGATGGAAATGTCTATCCCCTATTTGTTGGGATAACATTGGTGAGTGTAGATTACTGGGCCCTGAGGTTATAGTTCAGATGATAGACAAGGTCCAGATGATCAGACATCGCATTAAGACGGCTCAGGACCGACAGAAGAGTTGGGTAGATGCCAACAAGAGATCATTAGAATTCGAAGTCGGTGATCATGTATTCCAGAAGATTTCACCTACCCGCGGTGTTATCAGGTTTGGGAGTCGTGGGAAACTCAGTCCCCGATTCATCGGACCATTCGAGGTATTGGAGCGAGTAGGGAGGTGGCTTACCGACTTGCTTTACCCCATCGTTAGCTGGCGTAGACAACACATTTCATGTGTCACAGTTGCGGCGCTACGTTCGAGACGACAGTCACGTTCTCGATTGTTCCCTCATAAAAAAAGAGAGAGGGGAGAATATTCCCCATAACTCAAGCCTCACGTGTTAAACACGTGAGCCCTATATGCAAAGCATATTGGCGCTGCAATCAAACAATTGATTGGCTAAATAAGGCTCACGTGTTAAACACGTGAGCGCCTATATGCAAAGCATATAGGTGCTGCGGTCAAACAACTATAGGCCAAATTGGCTTCACGTGTTAAACACGTGAGCGCCCCATATGCAAGGCATATGGGCGCCAAATTAGAGGAGCTAAATAAGCCCCATATGTTAAACACGTGAGGGCACCTCTTTACGTAGAATTAAATTCTATTCAATAAACCGTTGGATTAATGATCCAATGGTGGTTAAGTATAGAATTAAATTCCATTGAGAAGAATATTTTCTGTTAAACAGAAAGTTAGTGGATCAAAGATCTAATGAGATGGAAAATATTTCTCATATCTTCCTAAACAAAGAAAGATTGTACTCTATTAAACTGGGCACCCTTGGATTAAAAATCCAATGGTGATGAAAATATCACCATTCAATAGAATTTTAGTTTATATGTGAGAGAATATTCCCTCAATCTTGTTAAAACAAGAACAACATATTCTGTAAAAACAGAGACACTTGGATCAAAGATCCAACGGTTGGTAAAATTACCCAAATCAATTTTGAGATCAATTAAATCAATTGGAATCTCTCAATGAGAGATTTTCTTAAAACCAATTAACAATCTGCCTCCACTATACAAAGGACCCGAGACTTCAACTCTTAGATAGAAAAAAACCCTATAAGCTCTTGTCAAAATACAGTGAGCTCTTGAGAGAACAGAGAATTTAATTCTCAAAGAAAGAATGCCTTCCTCCTTTAAAATACTCTAGGTAAATAAAAAAGGAGAGATTAAAAATATCCTTCTTGCCTAGTATAACGGATATAAGAGTTTAACTTTTCATACAAGAACTTAGTTCTTCCTCTGGTTTGAGATTTGCAAAAGCAAATCTCCCCACAAGTTGAGAATTTAATTCTCATTGGGGAGATTCTGTTCTTCAGACTCAAAACTTAGGGAAAAGAATGAGGTTAAAAAGAAAAAGAAAGAAAAAGAAAAAGAACATATGTTTTGGAAATTTAATTCCTCCGAAATTAGGGTTTAACCCTATATAATGAACTTAGTTCTTATAAAAATAAAAGAGAACTTAGTTCTCCAATAACAATAATGATGATGATTCAAGATCTTCAAAACAGAAATCTTGATGATCATCAATGACTAAAATGTCATTAACAGAGATTAATATCTCTGAAAACAAGAAGAACTTGGCGTCCCACATGAAACACACGTGAGTAAAATTAGTGCTTAGCACTATTATATTGCCTCATGTGTTTCCTACGTAAGTGCTTAAAACAAACAAAAGAAAAACTAAAACTCCTCATGTGCTTTCCACGTGAGCGTCCAAAGAGCAAAGAAAATCTTCTTTGTGTTGATTAGGCAGTCACCAAATAAGGCTGCCCAACACCCCAAAATAAAGCAATCACGTGAAATACACGTGAAACACTCTTGGAAACACAAAACCTGACGCCTTACGTGCTTCACATGTGAGCTCCAGCCAAGTGCTTAGCACTTATGTCAAAAAAGGGAGGGTGAGCAAACAAAACCTGAAATCAATACTCAGCACTCACGTGCTTCCCATGTGAGTGCCATGCAAAGTGCTTAGCACTCTATGTACAGTCAAAATGACTATGCACTTAGCACTGATTAGGCATCGCCCATATCTGAGCGCCTCACGTGAGTGCCAGAGAAAATTAGTGCTTAGCACTATAGTAGCGCTTCACGTGAAAAACACGTGAGCACCAGTGCTCAGCACTATTCCAGTGCCCCACGTGAAACACACGTAAGCACTATATATATCAGTGCTTAACACTGATGGGTAGTATAGAGACCCAATCTCAACCCAAATTGGCTAAGTGTCCTAAGATAAAACATCTTTGATTTTAAATCAACCGAGCCCATATTGCTCATGATTTCCAAACTGATCTTAGTCTCAAACATAACTAATGATCTCCCATTGATGATATCCAAAATGATATTCATCATATATCTCCTAAGATAATCTTAGTCTCAAATACGACTAACGATTCTTAGGTCCACCGCAACCCATTTTCCCCTCAAATACGGGATTTGGTTCAAGGGTATATCTTTCCACACCTCTGATATATGTCATTGTAATTCCTCAATGTCTTCAGAGAGGTGGCGGATCCCAACAACCAACAACTCCTTTCATCACACATTGATGCACCTCCAAATTAACGTGCATATCACAAATCGGACCGCGTCCCAAATTGGGCACATTTCATGTCACCATTGTTCACTCCGCCACGTAACAAACACGTGCGCGCAAGATGAATAATGGACCGAAATGTCCTTAAACTAATATTCGTCCCCAAAACGGGAATGTTGGACCGAAATGTCCTTAAACTAATATTCGTCCCCAAAACAGGAATGCAAGACCGAAATGTCCTTAAACTAATATTCGTCCCCAAAACGGGAATGTTGGACCGAAATTTCCCTAAACTAATATTCGCCTCAAACATGGCGTTAATAGACCTTGATGTTCTTAAACTACAATAATTGGGCCCAAATACTCATATGTTTAAATCGATCTTAATCTCAAATCAGATTAACGGTCTTTAAAAAAACCAAATGCAAATATAAAAATATACGGATTTGGACTAATCCGCGCCGTACGGGCGATGTTCAGTCGAAAATATTGCACTTTTGATATAACATTTTTCTTACTTTCCTTAAATATTTAAAGGTGTTTATTATAAATAGAGAACATATTTGGGTTTATCTGCAAAATACTCTTTACCATATGTTTGTATATTATAATTAACATTATGAAGGAAAATATATGCATATAATATTTATATAACATTTTGGTAATTAAAATATGTATATCATATCAAATATTCTAATTAAGATTCTTAAAAGATATAATATCATACAAATGGTTAGAATAATATTTCAAAATATGTGCATAATATTTTGGTAATTAAAAGATGTATAGCATATCAAATATTCTTAATTAAATTTCTTAAAGATTTATTACCATATAAAGTGATTAAGATACCCTCTCTAATTTAATAAATAGTACTAACATTATTTATAGAGATATTGTGCAAGATTTAGCTCAGGTCAAGAGATCAAGATATTCAAGATGTCAGGATCAAAAATCTGCCAAAATCATAAAATCAATACTGGCATAGACTCAGAATCCAGGCATGGAAAATCACCATATTAGGCAATCACCATATTAGGTAATCACCATATTAGGTAACTTGGTTTTCTGATTTGAGGGCTATATAAAGGACCGAGGGCTAAATTTAGAGGGCATCACCTTTACACTAAGCAAATCACCGTTAAAGAATAAGAGATTCACGACAGGTCCACGATTCAACGTGATAGGGCGACGTGAAAATCGACGGAGCATCTACTTCCTACGAGGCAGAGATCGAGAGCGACTTCTTCCTATTGTAATCTAAATTCGTAGGATTTGTACTTGTGAAGTTGATTAATAAAGGTAGAACATTTTGTTTAATTATTTATTTTCTGTATTTTTACTTTCTGCATTTTAATTATGATCTCATTCTCTATCCTTTCTTCTTCTTCTCACAACATGCGTGAGTAATTCCTAGCTTGCTAGGGTTCGTAGGATTAGGGTAGAACAATGGATGAGAAAATATTTTAATTTCTTTTATGTCTTATGAAGTTTATAAACTTTAGCAAAAGAATCGTTAACATCCTAATTGGGCGCGCTACCAATTTATTGCTAGTCTCGACCGCGATTTGAGATCAGATTAACAATTGTTTTGTTAAGTGCTAGACATGAATAGAGATCAATGAAAGGACAAGGGTCAATAGTGTGGAAACCCTAGTTTCTTCCTAGAACCCTAATTCTCGTTCATCACTATCAATCTAGTTTTAAATCTATCAATAGATAAAAGGAGTAATCTTTATTAGTCATCCATGACTACTAAATTCTAATGAACCCTATAAGCCTTCTTCTTATATATTCTATATCCTTATTTAAACTAGATCTGAAAAATATATATTCTACATCTATATTTACCAAAAATCTAGAATCTATTCTTCACTATTCTCTATTCTCCTTCCTCTTTTCTAATCAACAAGTCTAAAGCAAGATTAAAAGTTCCACGAATCCCTGAGGACGACCCGTACTCATCTCGGCTAGCTACACGCGACATCGTTATTGATTGTGGTTATTCTACAAACACTTTTTCATACCAATCAAATGACGCCGTTGCCGGAGATACGTGCGTAATTTTTTTCTTGCTATTCGGGTTGAATTCTTATTCGATCCATATCATAATAAAACAAAACTGCATCTTGCATATTTAACAATTAGTGTGCGATTTTTGCGAGGATATATGGAGTCACTGTAACGAGGAGATAAAAATTCAGAGACTTTCTGAGAGGACCAGAGGAGCAAGGGAGGGCACCGTAGCAAAAAATTTCAAAAGATCTCTCAACTCCGCGGCGGAACCGCGGCTACAAGTCTATATTGGCGGCGGAACCGCGGCATAGTTGAGGACTTAATGCTCCAAACTTCTGTGGTAACTTTTCTCTCTCTTTCTCTTTTCTCTGAAAAATCCAATAATATATTTTTCTGCAGGATTCTTTGCAAAATATCACCGCCAAAAATCTTTTTACGTGTTTTGAAATTGGGTTGTTTGTGCATATTTTAATACGAACTTTAAGAGGCAAAGACCAAAATTCAGATTAGGTAGGGATTTCATCACCCTTCCTAGGCCTCACAAATCACAAAACAAGCATCCGCATTACCCTACATTAATTAAAAAATATCTAGACCAAGACCTAAGGACCGTCGCGCTCAATTAGAACAGAGGAAGGTCGTGGGTAATCTATCGCTTATCCGCATTATTTTCGTGGTGTCTAAGACAAGTGTGTCTAAAACAAGTGGTTACTTAATTAGGCCCGCTATTTTTGGTGATTCGTATAGCGGATACCTCCCAATTACCTGGCTACAAGAGTAATAAAGAGGTGGTAGAGGATTGATCCCGGGGCTTGTCCTTTGGAAGTCTAGGAGCGGTCTAGTGACTTAACCTAGGTGACCTTAGTTCTAGGGTTGATTGTGCATTTTTGTGTGATTTTTCTCACCTTTATCTTTTTCAAAACAAACCATATTTTTTTATCGTTCACACGCTGCCACTTGCACTAAACCCGCTGAGTGCATACTCGGCTGGACACGGGATTCTAGTACATTTCTTGTCCGCGTTCCTGCTATCGACTCCGAAGTCGGTACTTTTTCATCTTCTTTTTCCCCTCCACTCACCACATCGACCGAGATGGATGGTTCTCTATCAGATTATAACACCTCACTGCTACCACCCGTCGGTGCGCAGAATCCACCGCGCATCTCACTCCAAGAAAGATGCTATCCTATACGTTGTCCCCTTCCTACCTGTCTATCTATTCCATCAGCCAATGGGATAATTTTGAAATTAAACCCCACTTCATCAACCTGTTGCCCAAATTTGATGGGCTTGAGTCTGAAGATGCATACGCTTTTATCACCAAATTCAAAAATGTATGCGCAATGATGGGCACTTCACAACTTTCAGTGGATGCTATGAGATTGCGTCTTCTCCCTTTTACTTTGTGCTATTTAGCAGAAAAATGGCTTTATAACACTGCTGCACACTCTATTTCTAATTGGGATGAATTCGTTATAGCATTCCTTATGAAATTTTATCACAATCATAAGACCGCCCGTGTTCGGAGCGAGATCAACCAGTTTACCCAGCTTCCCAACGAACCATTTTGGAAATGTTTTGTACGGTTTAAAAATCTGCTTGTACAATGTCCTCATCATGGAATAAATAGATGGGATCTATGCCGAATTATATATGAGGGTGTTAATCCAGTGACAAAGCAGATGCTTGAAACCATTTGTCAATGCCATTTCATGTCCAAAGACGATGGTGAAGTTTGGCAATTTCTGGAAGATCTCGTTGAACAAACTTTGCAGTGAGAAAATGTTAGATCATCATCGTCTAGGGGAGGTATCAATCAGCTCGATGTTTACATCACAGTAAAAGCCGAAATGGCCGCTATACAAAGAAAACTCGATGCTATAAAAAACAAAGTCTCTTCACCCTCCCTAAACCAAATTACGCTTTCCAAAACCGTGTGTGGTTGCTGTTATGACCCATCACATTTGACGGAAGAATGTCCTTTGAATCCTCCATTTTAAGGTCAAGAACACACTAATGCTGTTTTTCAGCAACGACCTAGAAACGATCCTTATTCTTCAACATACAATCAGGGATGGAGGAATCATCCCAATTTTGCTTGGAACCAAAACCAAACCCAAAATCAAAACCAGTTCCCAAGAATTTATCAAAGACCTCCTCCACAGCAACAACAACCACCACCATAGAGTCAGCACCCCTTTCAATTGCAATCTTTTCAAAATCCGGCCAATAATTCTACACATCATAATAATTCTTTCCAAACAGCCGGTACCGAAAACTCGTCTGCACTCGAACGAAGCGTGGATATGTTTATTAAACATTCCATACAAACGACGGATGAATTAAAGTCTTCTATCCAAATGTTAACGCAGACCACCACCTCCCACGGTGAAAGTATAAAGTCGATAGAAGCACAACTTGAGTAGTTAAATGCTGTGATGAGTGCGAGAGAGAAAGGGAAACTCCCATCTCAACCCCTACCGAATCCTGGCCACTCACAAAGTCATAATGTGAGTACCGTAACCACGTTGAAATCGCGAAGAGTGCTGAACAACCAAGTGGGTGAACAGATTGATGATGAGAAATCAATCGAAACCCCGACTTCCACTTCTTGCCCTAATTCGTCTAGTCTCCCACCTTCTTCTGAGCCTATTCTCCGTTTCCTACTAGGTTCGAACCCTCCGCCTGCTTCCTCGAGTCTACCTAAAACGATCCCCACTCCAATTCTGGGATCGATTCCATCCCCACAAACTCCTCCAATGTTGGACCAAACCCTTATTGATAAAGCACCTTATCCAAACAGGTTAAGGGGTAACAGACCAAGTCCACAAATGGAGAAGATTGTGGAAGTTTTTAAGTAAGTTAATATAAACATTCCTCTCCTAGATGATATCCAACAAGTTCCGTCCTACGCGAAAATTCTAAAAGACTTGTGCACTAGGAAAAGGAAAATTCAAGTACCTAAAAAAGTTTTTCTAGCAAGTAATGTGAGCATTGCTTTTACCCAATAATTACCCATGAAATGAAAGGACCCCGGGAGTCCTACAATATTTATTTCTATTGGAGGTAAAAATATTAATCGTACTCTACTCGATTTAGGTGCTAGTGTTAACTTGCTTCCATATTCTGTGTATGGACAATTAGGGATCGGAGAGTTAAAACTGGCGAACTGCACTCTCCAGATGGAAGATCGATCTATCACCCAACGTAGGGGTGAGCTAGAGGACGTGTTAATCAAAGTCGGGGAATTTATATTCCCTGTGGACTTTATCGTTATAGATACGCAACCTGTAGCGAACCTACGAAACCAAATTCCGGTGATTTTAGGTCGATCTTTTCTCGCGACTTCCAACGCAATAATCAATTGTCGAAACGGCTCTATGACCCTATCCTTCGAAGATGTCAATTGTGTTAGTTATATGTATGCCCTAGAGGCCATTACTGTATATGCGTTGTATATTGTAGTGGATGCTGGGACATATATAGGGAGGACTTTTTTGCTCGACATGATAGTATGCTATCTGGTTGCTCTTTATCTTAACATGTACTCTGATCGTCTCTATGTTACATGTTGATAAAGCCCTTAGGATGAGTACTTGACTACCAGAACTATGATGCAGATCATACTAGTGGGGACAGTGTAGTCTCCAAGTACATCCTTCAAATGTTCCTAGTCGTGGGAGTACCGAGACAGGGCATCGATACTCCAGAGTAGACTAGCGTATGTGCTTCTTGACCCATATGATGGGCGATGGATGATCCCATATCCATTGGTGTTTGACATCAGAGAAGGTATACGGGTGCTCAGTAGAGACTGGGTACACTGGACGGACTCGCCGAGAACTCCCAGATGGTATTATACCTCACGTCAGATTGCAGTTCTCTGGTGACACTGGTACAGGTTAGTCTGTAGACCCGAGATCGTCATAGAGTCTTGTGTGATTCCCACTGTGCTTTGATTTCCATCATACCACGTCCAAGAAGGCGTGCAAAAAGGTGGCTTTTGGGTGCAGTCCCGAATCACATGGAGACAATGAGCGATAGGAAGGGATTCGTCTCTCCCGGTATAGGGAGTTGATGTTGTGCTATGTTCGATTGGCTATAACTGGAAATCTCTGGCCAGGGTTGCTGAGATTTACTGGTAAGTGTTATTAGTAGTTTCTCGAACTGTTATAGACCTCATATCGAAACGACTTATCAAGCTACTGGGGTCTGACGTTTACCACCCCTAGGCGAGATATGCGACATATCAGACGAAGAGACCGGACTGTACGGGAGTGTTACTGATTGGATTCGCAGGAGAATGTACAGGCTTGCTTGTTGATCTTCTGATCGCTCAATACCTGGGTGGCTGTTACGTTTAGCTGACCGCTTGCAGCTTGTGGGTGTTTGATATGATCATCACCTAATGCCGGCGTATTGACGATTCTTTAGAGTCCTACACAGAGGTTTCCTGGCTCAGGCAAAACGGAGTAGGAGCACATATATGATATGTGCGAGACCGAGAACAATACGTGTATGTGATATCGTATTAGATTCTCACGATATAAGATATCGGCCGGGTATATGTGATATAGCCGGGTCATCGGATCAAGTGTTGATTCGATGAACTGATATAGATTATATTAGTCGGTTATTTGTGAAATAGCCGGATTATCGGGTCAAGTGTTGATTTGATAATTTAATGTATAATTATATATTTGATATATTAAATTACATTAATTGATATAAGTTCACTAAAAGATTCTTTTTCTCACTCGGGTAATACATTGATATATATGCGATATATGTTAATTGTATTATTTTATTTTGTTACAATAAATATTGTATATGTAATATATAATCTTGTAACAAGTTATGATTACTAATGCAACATGGTTAGTAGAGATTAAACACGGTTAGGGTTTGATTTGGGTTAATCTTTTATAGAAGCTTCCAGAAGCTTTTATTTTGTTTCTTGCAAAGATATTTTGTTTAGATATTTTGCAAGATATTTCCTAACCCAACCCACACCCTTTAACCCTAGTTATATCTCTACAATGGTTAAGTCTTTCTTGACTTAACCATGGTTGAATTTGTAATTATAACACACTTTTTCATTATTCATCACAAAAGGATTAAGCATCTTCTTTCTTCTTCTTCCTTGGATAAAAAGCTTTCTAGCTTTTTATGAAGTGTTGATAATGAGTGAGATTAAGAAAATAAATGAGAGCTAAAATCCTACTTCATCATCCTCATCTAATCCAGCCAATTAGATTAGGGTGTTCACTTCATTAGATAGTGAGAGCTTGTGTTAAAGAAACTTCAAGGTAGATCATCTTTGTTATCGAAGATCGGAAGCAAGCTTGCATCTTTCTCTTCGTGGAGCCTCTCTAGAGTTCGGGTACGCGATGATCGCAGCGAAGGGACCTCAACACGGAGCTTTAGAAGTGAAGGACCGGACTACAAAGGTTGTAATCCCAAACTCTTAGATGTTAAAGTGTTTAACATGCTTTGTTTCGCCTAATTTCTAGTCTAAGATCTTGGTTAGGATTGTTCGGCACGTCAAAAATTTAAATCGGGTATGGTTGATGCCTTGTAGAAACTTGTGAGAGTGCCTAGTAACCCTATAGTGGTATCAGAGCCAAGGTAGAGTTTTAGGCGAAGTCTAGACGAAGTTTACAGTCCGATCGAACCCCGAAATCCCATATTTTACCCTTCTCTAGAAATTTTATAAAAATGTTGATTTTTCATATTAAAAATACTCAGAAAAATAAGCAGGAAATTATAAGGACAACTGTGAAAAACGACCCACTAATTCCATTAATGCGCCGCGGAACCGCGGCAAAGACATGCCTTGAGCGGCGGTTCCGCGGCTGAACAGTAGAACTAGGGTTTCATTTTTCTACAGTTACGTCCGTATGTGTTTCCTGAAGCTTATGGGAATTTTTAATTCTTACTCAAGTGTTGAGTTTTCTGGAGATGTTTTGTATTTGTTGATTCGACCGGAAAGTTTAACTTCGTTTAAGTTTTTCGGGGTAATTTTAGAACGTGTTAAAAAGTTCAACCAGATATCAATAACTCACTTTTTCCGCTGCCGGAAAATTTCCAAGTGTTGGATTTTTCCGTAGTTTAAGAACGTTCTAAGTCATGCAAGTAACGTGATGGACCCTCTAGAAGACAACAAACCTTAACTCGATTATGTGACCGTCTGAACCGCCTCTAAACCTTAGGGTTTGTGGCAGTACGGTGTTTCCACATGTGAGGCGTTGGCTTAACCCTTCTACGGCTGGACCATTGGTACTGTGGCATGTGATGGATGTTTTAAAACTAATTTCAAGTGTTGAGAACTATTAGGGAAATCTTGGGTGTTTGTTTATTCAATCGGAAAGTTTAACATTGTCTATTTATCTGGAATGTGATACAATATTTGGAATCCACAATTAGTTATGAGATAACTAATTTGAATGTTATAAATCTAGCAGTTCAGTCTCAGATGATCGGTTGCCACGGAATTTTGATGGGATCAAAAGTCCGTCGCAATCACGTAGCGTACGCGGATACTCGCCGGGTAAACTTAATAGACAGCCATGCCCCATAGCCCCGACCAAGTGACTGTAGGAGAACCCCGTCGCCAACAGCATCCGTTCGGGTGCTCACGGCAGCGGTGTTCCGCCTTTGTGCACTTCGTCGACAGCATCCGGGGGTGCAGCCGTCTACTAAAGTTTGCGATGAGCATTCGATCAGGATGTCGGGAATCTTGTTGAATTGCCCGACTTGATATTGAAAAGTGTTTTCGATAATGAGACTAAAATATGGGGTTTATAATTGTTAGGCATGCGATGTCTAAGGAATTCAGTTGGTTAGGCATGCGATGTCTAAGAAGGTTGCGGATTCCAACTGTTGTAGTTTTACACTTTCTTTTCTGTGACCCTAAGCGTAGTATGTGGTGTATCGCCGGTTTCGTTGCTATACATCAACGACAATCGGGATACGCATACTTGCTTACGTTGATGATATGAGATATTATGTGTTGCTGTGATATGTTGTATTGGACCGTCGCATTTGAATAGCCGGGGGTTTTATGTGAGATGAGAGTTTTTCTTTTTCATTCATGTAAAATTCATTTGTATGTAATATTCTTTTATTGGGGCACTTCCGGGCTGAGTATGATGTCACCATTGTATATTATTTACTTTTCCGCATTAGGTAGACCCAAGGCGGGGAGCACAAGTAACCGGGTTCTAGGGTCCAGTGTGAGACCATCTCGAGGAGTCGAGACCGGGTCTCCTAACCCTAGAATTGGCAGTGTTGCTTGCCGCTCTCGTAGGGGTCTAGGGATGTGGGTTTGGCTATTCATCGCGACCGTGGAATCCGTGATTTATACAGGCTCGTATTAAAACACGGACGTCCTAGTATATCCAATATTTCATATGTGTTCTTCTGCTGCAATGTTCTGTGATGAGATCATATTACTGTCTAAGACGAATGTTTATATTATATATATGAGATATATATTATATATTGTTGATTTCGTTTCATATCTGATGCTTGTGAAGCAAAATTAAAATGGGACTTCATTAATGAGATTAATGAAATAAAAGAAACCTAAAGATATTGTAGAAACTTGTTTAAAAACTGGTAGCTCTAGTTCTTACTTTGTATAGCGGTGTTCTTTATAAAACATCCAGCAACTTATTCGATAAGGAAAGAGCCGAGATCCCTTCACCGGGAGTGACCTCTTTAGCGAAACTAGCAGATGCTACAAACTCGGCTTGTCTTTTGATTGTTTCTATAGTTTTTGTTTTGCATAGTGATATTTGTGAAATATCCTGCACCTTATTCGATGAGGAAAGCGCCGACGATCCCTTCACCGGGAGTGGCCTCTTTAGCAAAACTAGAAAAGGCCTCAAAAACATTCCATAAAAATCGCTCGATTCTACAACGATATAAAGTTCATTACACAAGGGGTTTTCTTAAAAACCTGTCATAGCCCTCCGTCATTTCAGATAAGTAGTCTTTAGTATTCGTGCTGCGTTTGTTGACTTAGTCAAGGCGTAGTGTGCGGTAGCTGATTAGTGCTTATCTGCAAAGCATATGATGCGATTGGATTAGGGTAGTCGTGCGGCCTTGTTGACTTAGTCAAGGGTCGTGCGGGTGGGTTTAATTCAATCGGGAAATGACGGGTTGAACTTTACTTGCGGTCTATGGTTTGTTGACTTAGTCAAGGTCATAGATCACTTGGGGTAAAATATAATTGGGAATTTCAAGTGTTGAAATTTGCAATGAGATTGCATACCTTCTATGAGATAGTTGGATCCAGATACCCGCTGCGAGTAAGAGTTACTCCTGGGAGAGTTTTACACATTACAATTAGCCGATCAAGTAGGTGTCTAGAAAGGTGTTAACGGGGTTACGCCCCTGGGAAACCAAGGTTTACTTTAATTAGGTCCGTGCGAAAGCGCGGGGAACCTCCCTCAAAGTACCGGCATTGGCCTGGCTGAAAGATTGGTGAACTTGTAGAGTGTAATTAATCCCGGCTAGTCTTTCCTTTTAGGGTTTAAAGGAAGATTTGACTAAAACAGTGGGAGACGTCCTGATTAGATATATTGATAACCAATCTAATCTTGTAAGAGCATACGCTGAGTGTTTTCTTCTCTCTCTCTCCTGGTTACGACTATGTCACACCTTAATCAAGATAATAATACGGATGTATTGACCGAACCCGCTTGTTATACTGCGCTAAGCAACGTTGGTCCCACTCCAACTTATAATTGTTATAAGACAGAGCAGGAAATAGGGGATTACCAGAATTCCCGTGCTACCCAAACGAAGAAAGTGCATGTTGATGCATTTTCTTTGGGTGTGTTCATTACACAGAACTGTTTCTCAATATCCTTTACGTCCTGGGTATTTGATACCAGATCAGGATCCCACATATGTAATTTGTTACATGGGCTACAGATAGGTAGAGAACTGAGAACGGGTGATAAGTTTCATGAGATAGAAACGGTGCAAGTGTTGCAGCCAAGTCTGTTGGTAGTTATCACCCTGTATTACCAGAATACATTGATTCTGAACGAATGTTATTAGATACCGAACCTGATATACAACATTATATCAGTCTCTTTATTTGTAAAGAAGGATATAATTTTGTATTGTTGGATAATGTTTTGAACATTTCCTATATCAAGAGTTGATCGGTTCAGGCACGTTATCTAAAAGCATAGATATTCTAAATCAAACCACAGTTCTTAACATACAGAATACACACAAGAGGAAGAGTTCAGAAATGAATGAATCCTTCTTGAGGTATTGTAGACTAGGTCATATCAATGCGACCCGACTAGCTGAAGTTACATAAACATGCATATTTAAATTAGTTTGGATTTACATCTTGTAAAACTTTCCAGTCATGTTACAAAGATAAGATGACCACAGCTCTGTTTATTAGAAACAGAGAAAGAGTTAGTGAACTCTTGGGATTGATACATGTTGATGTATGAAGGTCCCCTATCTACACAATGCCAAGACCGGTTCTTTGTACTTCATTACATTCACTGATTATCTCTCAAGATCTGGACATATGTTCCTGTTGAAACACAAGTCTGGAACTTTTGAGAAATTCAATGAATATAAGTTAGAAGTAGAGAACCAAAAATGGGTAAAAGTATTATTTCCTTTGATGAGATCAAGGAGGAGAATACTTAAGAACGGAATTCCTGGACTATTGTAAAGGAGAATGAGATTCTCTCTCAGCATTACTCCTCCGAATACACCACATCACCTCGGTGTATCGGGGCGGAGCAATCACACCCTATGTGATATGGTGTGCTCTATGATGAGTACTACTGAGTTTCCTATTTCTTTTTGGGAGTTATGCACTTGAGAAGCTGCATACCTATTGAATAGGGTTCCAAATCAAATCTGTTGCTTACCACTTCATATGTGATATGGAATGGGAAGAGCCCAAATCTTAAGTATGTTAAGATTTGGGTCTGTCCAGCCTATGTCTAAAAGCAAAATCCGGACAAGCTCGAGGCAAAGTCAGTTCTGTGGAAGTTTGTTGGATATCCCAAACATTCGCAAGGGAATATCTTCTACGAAACCGAGGAACAAAAGATGTTTTGTTTCTCAGCATGCCACCTTTGTGAAAGAGAATTTCTTGTGAAGAAATTAGTGGTCATGAGGTAGAACTGGAAAGAGTTCCAGCTATACAAACTGCAGCTGATGATTTGGTAGAACCAAAGGATTCAATTGTAACCAACGAACCTCAGCCTCTCCGTCGATCTAGTAGGGTTCTTCACCCACCTGAGAGATACTTCGGTTTCTCTATGACAGTGGGAGCGAGAATTGCATCATGAGATGATGACCCAACTAGTTTCGAGCAGGCCATCAGGAGTGGGCTTCTGTAAGAATGGCTGGATGCTTAGTGATCTAAGATGGAATCTTTATACACCAACATAGTATGGACTTTGGTTGCTTTATCTGAAGGGTTAAATCCCCATCAGGAGCAAGTATATCTTGAGAAGATTACTTGGTGTACATGGAAAAGTTGAGGCTTTCAAAGCTATGCTTAAGTCCATCCAGATCCTACTTGCCACGACTACATACCATGACTACGATATATGGCGGTTGGGTGTCATGACTGCTTTTCTAAATGATGATTTGGAAGAGAGCGTCTATAAGTACACAGCCAGAGGGCTTCGTAGATAGTGGGAGCAGCGGAAACGTGAGCAAGATGTTTTATGTGATAAATCAGGCATCATGAAGTTGGAACGTCTGTTTTGATGTGGTAGTCAAAGAGTTTGACTTCATCAAAATGGTAGATGAACCTTGTATATACAAAAAGGTAGTAGAGAGTATGGTAGTGATCCTCGTAGAGTACGTGGATGACATACTCTTGATAGGGAAGGAGTTTCCTATGCTACGCTCGGTCAATCTCCTCTTATCACAAAGATTCTCCATAAGGATCAAAGTGATACCTCTTAAATCCTGGGTTTTGATCTATGAGATATATGTAAATGGATGTTAGGATTCTCACTAGTTGTAGTGAGATGGTATCAATCGATCCTGGGGAGAATCACTGGAAAGGTTCCAGGGTGATAAGAACGACTGAATGTCATTCGCAGGCATTGTCTTTACCCTCAGTGGAGGGACGGTATGTTGGAAGAGTTCCAAGCTAGATACCGTGACTTACTAGACGATTAAAGGCAAGATACATCGTTACCAAGGATGCTACCAAAGAGGCAGTCTGGATATATTTAAGTTCATGAGATGAACTTCGTTCCTACCATTATGTGACAATGGAGTTCTGGCTTTTGCCAAGGAATCCTGTCCCATCAGAGATCCAGACATATTCTTAGGCAGTATCGCCTGATCATGGAGATGGTTGATCTCCAGGGAGATCGAGGTTAGGAGAGTAGACACAGAGGATAACAGCGCGGATCCACTCACAAAGGCCTATTTCCCAATAGAGACTTTTATGGGATGGTTGAGTATGAGATACTTCAATCACAGCTAATTGTTGGGTATGAGATACTACAACAGATGGCCCTAGTGCAAGTGGGAGATTGTTAGTTATATGTATGCCCTAGAGGCCATTACTGTACATGCGTTGTATATTGTAGTGGATACTGGGACATATATAGGGAGGACTTTTTTGCTCGACATGATAGTATGCTATCTGGTTGCTTTTTATCTTAACATGTACTCTGATCGTCTCTATGTTACATTTTGATAAAGCCCTTAGGATGAGTACTTGACTACCAGGACTATGATGCAGATCATACTAGTGGGGACAGTGTAGTCTCCAAGTACATCCTTCAAATCTTCCTAGTCGTGGGAGTACCGAGACAGGGCATCGATACTCCAGAGTAGACTAGCGTATGCGCTTCTTGACCCATATGATAGGCGATGGATGATCACATATCCATTGGTGTTTGACATCAGAGAAGGTATATGGGTGCTCAGTAGAGACTGGGTACACTGGACGGACTTGCCGAGAACTCCCAGATGGTATTATACCTCACGTCAGATGGCAGTTCTCTGGTGACACTGGTACAGGTTAGTCTGTAGACCCGAGATCGTCATAGAGCCTTATGTGATTCCCACTGTGCTTTGATTTCCATCATACCACGTCCAAGAGGGCGTGCAAAAAGGTGGCTTTTGGGTACAGTCCCGAATCACATGGAGGCAATGAGCGATAGGAGGGGATTCGTCTCTCCCGGTATAGGGAGTTGATGTTGCGCTGCGTTCGATTGGTTATAACTGGAAATCCCTGGCCAGGGTTGCTGAGATTTACTGGTAAGTGTTATCAGTAGTTTCTCGAACTGTTATAGACCTCATATCGACACGACTTATCAAACTACTGGGGTCTGACGTTTACCACCCCTAGGCGAGATATGCGACATATCAGACGAAGAGACCGGATTGTACGGGAGTGTTACTGATTGGATTCGCAAGATAATGTACAGGCTTACTTGTTGATCTTCTGATCGCTCAATACCTGGGTGGCTGTTACGTTTAGCTGACCGCTTGCAGCTTGTGGGTGTTTGATATGATCATCACCTACTGCCGGCGTATTGATGATTCTTTAGAGTCCTACACAGAGGTTTCCTGGCTCAGGAAAAACGGAGTAGGAGCATATATATGATATGTGCGAGACCGAGAACAATTCGTGTATGTGATATCGTATTAGATTCCCACGATATAAGATATCGGCCGGGTATATGTGATATAGCCGGGTCATCGGATCAAGTGTTGATTCGATGAACTGATATAGATTATATTAGTCGGTTATTTGTGAAATAGCCGGATTATCGGGTCAAGTGTTGATTTGATAATTTAATGTATAATTATATATTTGATATATTAAATTACATTAACCGATAGAAGTTCACTAAAAGATTCTTTTTCTCACCCGGGTAATACATTGATATATATGCGATATATGTTAATTGTATTATTTTATTTTGTTACAATAAATATTGTATATGTGATATATAATATTGTAACAAGTTATGATTACTAATGCAGCATGATTAGTAGAGATTAAACATGGTTAGGGTTTGATTTGGGTTAATCTTTTATAGAAGCTTCTAGAAGCTTTTATTTTGTTTCTTGCAAAGATATTTTGTTTATATATTTTGCAAGATATTTTCTAACCCAACCCACACCCTTTAACCCTAGTTATATCTCTACAATGGTTAAGTCTTTCTTGACTTAACCATGGTTGTATTTGTAATTATAACACACTTTTTCATTATTCATCACAAAAGGATTAAGCATCTTCTTTGTTCTTCTTCCTTGGATAAAAAGCTTTCTAGCTTTTTATGAAGTGTTGATAATGAGTGAGATTAAGAAAATAAATGAGAGCTAAAATCCTACTTCATCATCCTCATCTAATCTAGCCAATTAGATTAGGGTGTTCACTTCATTAGATAGTGAGAGCTTATGTTAAAGAAACTTCAAGGTAGATCATATTTGTTATCGAAGATCGGAAGCGAGCTTGCATCTTTCTCTTCGTGGAGCCTCTCTAGAGTCCGGGTACTCGATGATCGCAGCGAAGGGACCTCAAAACGGAGCTTTAGAAGTGAAGGACCGGACTACAAAGGTTGTAATCCCAAACTCTTAGATGTTAAAGTGTTTAACATGCTTTGTTTCGCCTAATCTCTAGTCTAAGATCATGGTTAGGGTTGTTTGGCACGTCTAAAATTTAAATCGGGCATGGTTGATACCTTGTAGAACCTTGTGAGAGTGCCTAGTAACCCTACAAATTAAGCTTAACATTTACAAGTTGGGAAGTGAACCCTCCGAACCCTATACTCAAGAACGTTCTGTCGAAGCGATAAATTCCGACAGCAGCGAACTTGAAAAGCTTCACGATACTGATCTCGACTCCGCTATTACGTTGTTGTTTGACCCTGCTTTTTATTATACACATACGGACCCTTCTATCGAGCTGTGCGGGTCAACATCTAACGTTAAATATGAACCGTTTATGGAGTCCGAGTATCATCCCGTTCTTTCCGATGAAATTATTATTCGGGATATCGATGAAAGTTTTGAAGAAATCTTCGCCGAAGAACTCGCATTCTTAGAAAACATGGGCGTTGTGATGAATCAACCCTAACACAAAGAAGTTGAACCGCCACCTCTTCTTCTTATCAAGAACGAGAATGTGAGTAATCCACCATCACTGTTTCGTCTCTATACACCAAGACGTAAACCCGTTCTATTCCACCTCTTATCCCCTCCCCACTTCTTCACGTCAATAGGTGATATGATCTTCTACCAACCTTGGTGCTACATTAATAAAATTTTTGAATGGTTGGTATTAACTTTTGGTCTTTATAAGGCTTTACTTTGATCGATAACTTTAACCCTTCTCATAATTTTAAATGCTTAATACAATTTTACTCAAGTTTCGGGGGGATATTGTTCAGTTGATAAAACTGCACTTTTAATATGACATTTTTCCTATTATTTCTATATAATAAAAGATGTTTATTATAAATATGACACATATAAGGGTTTCTCCGTAAAAATACTATTTTCATGTGTTTATATATTATAATTAACATTATGAAGGAAAATGTAAGCATATAATATTCATATAATATTTGGTCTATTTAAATATGCTTACATTATTAAATATCTTTGACCAAATCTCTTAAAACTAAAATATCATGACAAATGGTTAAGATAGTATCTCAATAAAAACAAATTCTACTAAAATCATTAATTGAGATAATTGTGCAGGAATTATATCATGACTAAAATCAAGAAAATCCGAGTTGGCGAGATCAAATCTGCCGAAGATATTCAAGTAAATTGAAGAAACCAATTTTGGCAGAAACGTAGAAAAGATTTTCAAAGTCTAGATATTCAAAAGATCACCAAGTGCTACAGAGATGAAGCCTTAGAAATTTGAGCCTAAGATTCCACCAAAGAGCGGCGGATCTGCGGCCAAAACCCACTATTGGCGGCGGATCCGCGGCCTGTTAGGGGAGTTGGGATATTGGATTTTCTACGCAGGATTTTATCAACAAACCCTAACTAACATGATCTAGGATTTTCAACTTCTGTGGCTATAAATAGAACCGAGTGCCTCTTGGAAAAATTATCAAACCAACACGATCACGAAGTCCAAGACGGTTTGGCCTCTTGATGATCACGCATCCAGGCTGATCATCAACAGTTCATCTACCTCTTTAGAAGAGATCGAGAAGCAAACGAGGGTTTTGTACTCATTTTCTAAGGAAACAAAGTGTACTTGATCTTATTGATTAATAAAGCTAGTTTTTTTTCTTATATCATTTTATTTTTCTGCATTTTACATTATGTCTTCCCTCTCTATCTTTTCTTTTCCTAACATGCGTGAGTAATTCTCCGCTTGTTAGGGTTCGTAGGATTATGGTAGATTAATAGATGATGAATATCCTTAAACTCTTTTTAAATCCTATAAAGTTTATAAACTTTATCAAAAGAATAGTTAACATCATAATCGGGCGCGCTATCAATTCATTGATAGTCGCGACCACGATTAGAGATTAGATTAACAATTGCTTTGGTAAAGGCTAGACATGAACGGAGATCAATGTCAAGATAGGGGTTAAGAGTGGGAACCCTATTCCCTCCAGAAACCCTAATCTACATGCATCACTGTCGATCCAGTTTTAAATCTATTAAAGGATAAAAAGAGTAATCTTTATGTAATCATCCATGACTACTAAATCTTAAAGAACCCTACAAGCCCCCTTCTACTATAAAACTTACATCCGTAGTTAATCTAGATCTATATTCTGCATCTATATTTGACGTAGATCTAGAACCTACAATCATTCTTCACCATTCTTTATTCTTCCTCCTTTCTTTTTCAACGCGCCTAAACTAAGATTAAAAGATTCAACGTTTCCCAGAGGACGACCCGTACCCATCTCGGTCTAGCTATATGCGACACCGTTATTGATTGCGGTTAACTACTATACATAAATAAAACAATTAAATGGCGCCGTTGCCGGGGATACGTGCGTAATTTATTTTTCTTACTATTCGTGTTGAATTCTTATTTGATCCATATCATAAACAAAACAAAACTGCAAATTGTATATTTAACGATTATTGTGTGAATTTTGCAAGGGGATTTGGAGTCACAGAATTGAGGAAATAGAGAGCCAGAGACATTCATCAAGATCCAGAGGAGCACAGGAGGCTACGTTGCAAAAATCATCACGAGATCCCTCCACTTCGTGGCGGAACCACGGCAAATAAGCAAAAGTGCGGCGGAAGCGTGTCGGATTTGAGGGATTTAGGGTTTCCAAATTCTCTAGTATCTTTTCTATATCTTTCTCTCTCCTCTGAAATCCAATAAAATATCTTTTCTGCAGGATTCTTTGCAAAATATCGCTGCGCAAAAATCTTTTTGCAAAGTTTTTTAATTGGTTTGTTTATTCATATTTTAATACGGACTTTAAGGGGCAAGACCAAAATTCAGATTAGGTGGGGATTTTATCACCCTTCCTAGGCCTCACAAATCACAAAACGAGCATCAGCATCAACCCTACATTAATTAAAAAGTATCTAGACAAGACTCTAAGGACTATCGCGCTCAATAAGGACAGAGAACGGTCGTGGGTAATCTATCACTTATACGCATTACTTTTGTGGTGTCTAGGCAAGTGTGTCTAAGGCAAGTGGTTACTTAATTAGGCCCGCTATTTTCGGTGATTCGTATAGCGGATACCTCCCACTTACCTGGCACTTACCTGACCACAAAAGTGATGAAAAGGTGGTAGAGGATTGATCCTGCGGATTGTCCTTTGGAAATCTAGGAGCGGTCTAGATACTTGACCTAGGTAACCTTAGTTCTAGGGTTGTTTGTGCATTTTTTGTGTGATTTCTCTTGAGTCCCACTTTTTCAAAAACAAACCAATTTTAAATCACATACACGCTGCCACTTGCACTAAACCCTCTTAGTGCATGCTCGGCTGGATACGGGATTCTAGTGCTCGTCTTGTCCGCGTTCCTGCTATCGACTCCGAAATCGGTACTTCTTCATTTTCTTTTTCCTCACCACCCACCACATTGACCGAGATTGACGGTACTCCATCAAATTATAATACCGTCCTACCACCTCCCATAGGTGAGCAGAATCCACCACGCATCTCTCTCCAAGAAAGATGCTATCCTATACGCGGTCCCCTTCTTACCTGTTTATCTATTCCACCAGCCAACGGGGATAATTTTGAAATTAAACCCCACTACATTAACCTGTTGCCCAAATTTCACGGGCTTGAGTCTGAAGACGCGTACGTTTTCATCACTAAATTCGAAAACGTATGTGCAATGATGGGTACTTCACAATTGTCTGTGGATGCTATGCGCTTGCGTCTTCTCCCATTCACTTTGTACGACTTGGCAGAAAAATGGCTTTATAATACTTCCGCACACTCTATTACCAATTGGGATGAATTCGTGATAGCATTCCTTAAGAAATTTTACCCAAATCATAAGACCGCCCGTGTTAGGAGCGAAATCAACGAGTTCATCCAGGTTCCCAATGAACCATTTTGGAAGTGCTTTGAACGTTTCAAGGATCTGCTTGTCTAATATCCTCATCATAGAATACATAGATGGGATATGTGCCAAATTATATATGAGGGCATTAATCCAGCGACAAAGCAGATGCTTGAAACAATGTGTCAATGCAATTTCATGTCCAAAGATGTTGGTGAAGCCTGGAAATATCTGGAAGATCTCGCTAACACTTTGCAGTGGGAAAGCGTTAGACCACCTTCATCTTGGGGAGGTATTCACCAGATCGATATTTCCATCGCAGTAAAAGCCGAAATGGCAGCGATGCAAAAGAAACTCGACGCTATTGAAAAAAAATTATCATCAGTCTCTCTAAACCTGGTAACACTTCCCAAAACCGTGTGTGGTTGCTGTTCCGATCCATCACACTTGACGGAAGAATGTCCTATGAATGCATCGTTTCAAAGCCACGAGCAAACTAATGCTACTTTTCAGCAGTGACCTAGAAACGATTCTTATTCTTCCACATACAATCAGGGATGGAGGAATCATCCTAATTTTGCTTGGAACCAAAACCAACCCCAAAATCAAAACCAGTTCCAAAGCAATTACCAAAGACCTCCTCCACAGCAACAGCAACCACCACCACAGAGTTAGCACTCCTTTCAATCGCAACCTGTTCAGAACCCGACCAATAATTCTTTCCAAACGACCGATACTGATAACTCCTCTTCACTCGCACAAACTTTGGATTTGTTTATGAAACATTCCATCCAAATGTCGGCTGATATGAGGTCTTCTATTGATTCCATAAAGAAAGACTCCGCTTCCCACGGTGAGAGTATTAAATCAATAGAAGCCCAAATTGCACAGTTGAATGCCGCGATGAGTGCGAGAGAAAAAGGGAAACTCCCATCTCAACCCCTACTGAATCCTGACCACTCACAACATCATAATGTGAGTGTCGTTACTATGTTGAGACCGGGAAGAGTGCTGGATAACCGTGTGGATGAACAAGTTGATAACGTTAATGATACCAATGATACCCCGGCTTCTACTTCTTCCCTAATTTGTCTAATTTCCCACCTACATCCGAGCCTATTCTACGCTTCCCACTGTAAGTCTACGGTAGCGCCCCGGCCGACTTACAGACGCCAACTGCGGAACAAAAACTTTTAACTCGCGCTATCGTATTCTATAACCCGGATATGCCATTATTGCTAAACTAACAAACTGCAAAGAGGGTAGAAAGGTTATACCGAACGATCCGAGTCCTTCGTTTTTTAACCATCATCCCACGCTTTGTTGCGGCTGCTCCGATCTTGTCGATCTCCGATCTCCTTGTCCAGGTGGCACCACGTCAATAGATCTTTAAATGGGCTCCCGCCTCTGACTCGAGGCAACTCGGTCATCAAGTTTGCTAAAGAGATGACCAAGATTGATGTAGAGAATGAGTAGAACAGTTTGTCTCGCTTCGTCCAAAGCCATGGACGAACGGTTAATGAAGTTGCCATTTGAATTAGGTGATGGAATAAAAGGATCAATGAAATTTCCATACACCAAAAACTGTAAGTCCGTGTTGCCCACCCCGGTGCTTACGGGGAGGCGGAAAACATAATAAAAATTTGATTTTTATCAACTATAGGCAACATGGACTATGCTTTAAGGATCTTTGCTAAACATAAACTTGCTAACCCTAACTACAAAGTAGCTAAGTGATGGAAAGTTTATACCTTGAGCTCAAAGTCCTTCTCTCCTTGCTCCTTGGAATGGTTGAAAGAGTTCACCTTGCTTGTCTTCTCTCGTCAAAGAAGGATCCACTTGAAAGCCACCACCTTTAGCTTCAACTCCAAGCTAGGAGTAACTAGAGTGCAAGAAATGCTAAGACTTGAACCCTAGAAGAGAGTAGAGAGGATCAAGTGAAGGTTTTTCTCAAGCTTTTTGTTTCTCAACACATGAGAGGGAGAGAGCTTGAGGGAGAGGATGAGCAAGAGAGAGAAATAATATGAGAGAATGAATTATTAGTGAGCCATTCTCACTAATATGTGTGGATAATTTTAATTGGATAATTAGCTTGAAAATTGTCATGATAAATCATGACATGACCATTATCATTTCAATTTTGCAAAGATCAAAGAGCATCTTCCAAAATAAATGATGATGGTCAAAGTGTCAACCTTGGTCAACAAGTCAATGAAGTCAAATTGTCAACAACAACCATGCACAATTATTAAGCTAATTATCAATTAACTATAATCCACACAAAATCAATAGGGTTAATAAAATGACAAAAGCCATTAACCCTAAACAAGGTCCTCTCCCCAATCTCAAGCAACTGTGCATACGCACCCGCATTCGTGATCCGAGGAACACGAATACCCTGAGAAAAACCAATCTCAAATCATATACTAGGATCCGGCTTAAACCAAAGCCCGCTAGTATAAACTGTCCGGACAGCAAACGTGCACAAGTGCGCGGATGCGAACGAACCCTGTCGCAAAACCATGCGACCTCTACTCATTTTGCCTAAAGGCGAATAGCTCTCTGTGTGGGACTCTAAAGACTCAACACTACGCTGGCAGTGGGTTTAACCACAGACCGCAAGCGGCACTAGCTGTACGTAACGGTCCCCAGGTAGATGTCGATAAGAAGACTGACGAGATGAACCCCATCTGCACTCCTACTGAGCCTGTATGTGACAGTCTCCGTACAGTCCGGTCTGTTCGTCTGATACATCGCATGGCGGGCCTAGGGGGGCGGTGAACGTCAGTCCCCTAATAGCGGTACAAGTTGTGTCGGAGTGTAGCCCAGAACACCCTGAGATAACACTGGAAACCTACCAGTATATCTCGCTTGCCCTGGCCAAGGACTACTCGTGTAAAGGATCTCCTGGACACAGCGCGATGTCAACCCCCAATACCGGGAGAGACGAATCCTGTCTAACCGTCACTGCCTCCAAGTGCTTCGGGACTGCACCCAAAAACTACCTGTTTGCACGACTCCTTCAAGCCGTGGTAGGGTAGTAATCAAAGTGCAGTGGGAACACACTCGAGGCGAAGTGACAGTGTCAAGTCAGCGGACTAAGCTGTACTCATGTCACCTGGGAACTGATAACTGACGATAGGTATATTACCAACCAACAGTTCCCGACGAGTCCTGTCCAGTGTACTCGTAACCTAACGAGCACCCGCATACTATCCCAAGTACGACGTACTAACGGCTGTGGGACAGACCGTCTCCCACACTGGGATGAGAAGCGCATACGCTAGTCTACTCCGGAGTATCGATGCCCTATCTCGATAGTCCAACGACCAGGGACCTGTATAAGGATGTGCTTATAGATTACCCAGCTCCCACGAGTGCGAGCGCCATCACAACGCTGGTAATCAAGCAAAGATCCTAAGGGCTCTACTAATATGTATACCCGCAATATGCTAAAAGAAACACATGCACATATTAAAGCAGAGACAAACCAAGTAGCATACTACCATTTCGAGCAAGATTGTATATACAACTGTGAATATCCCAAGCTTCCATTAAGTAATATACAAACTAGTATGATACAGTAATGGCCTCTAGGGCATATACACTAACAATCTCCCACTTGCACTAAGGCCATGTACTGGCGTATCGAAGACCTATCATCTCGATCAGCCGCTCGAACTGAGTCTGGGGTAGGGCCTTCGTGAGTGGATCTGCAGTGTTATCCTCTGATGCAACTCTCCGGACCTCGATCTCCTGGCGATCCACGATCTCCCTGATCAGGTGATACCGCCTTAAGATGTGTCTGGATTTCTGATGGGACCTGGGTTCCTTCGCTAAAGCTATAGCCCCGTTGTTGTCGCAATACAGAGGTATTGGGTCAACAATGGACGGAACCACCTGAAGTTCTTTCAAGAACTTCCTCATCCAGACAGCTTCTTTTGCGGCATCAGATGCAGCGATGTATTCCGCTTCCATAGTCGAGTCAGCAACGGTTTCCTGTTTGGAGCTCTTCCAACACACCGCCCCTCCATTGAGGGTAAAGACAAAACCCGACATGGACTTGGAATCATCCTTGTCACTCTGGAAGCTGGAGTCAGCAAAGGCCTCAATCTGCAGGTCTTTTCCTCCATACACCAAGAACATCTCCTTAGTCCTTCTCAGGTACTTGAGAATGTTCTTTACTGCTATCCAATGTTTCTCCCCAGGGTTTGACTGATACCTGCTTACCACACTCAGTGCATAAGCCACATCCGGTCTGGTACACAACATCGCATACATTATAGAGCCTACCGCAGAAGCGTAGGGTATAATAGACATGCGATCCCTCTCCAAATCAGTCTTGGGAGACATCTCTTTGGAGAGGGTGATCCCGTGACAAGCCGGTAGATTACCGCGCTTGGAATCTTCCATACTGAATCTCTTCAGTATGGTGTCGATGTACCTGGACTGCGAGAGTCCTAATATCCTCTTGGATCTGTCACGGTAGATCCGGATACCCAGAATGTATGAGGCATCACCCAGGTCATTCATGGAGAACCTGTGTGACAAGAACCCCTTGACAGATTGTAGCATAGGAATGTCATTTCCTATTAAGAGAATGTCATCCACGTACAAAACGAGGAATACCACAGTTCTCGCTACAAATCTACAATAGATGCATGGTTCATCTGGATTTTTGATAAAGCCAAATTCTTTGACCGTCTCATCAAAACAGATGTTCCAACTCCGCGATGCCTGCTTGAGTCCATAAATGGACTTGAGCAACTTGCACACCTTTCCGCTGCTCCCACCCTGAATGAAACCCTCTGGCTGGTCCATATAGACACACTCCTCTAAATGACCATTTAGAAAAGCTGTCTTTACGTCCATCTGCCAAATCTCATAATCGTGGAAAGCAGCGATGGCAAGAAGGATCCGAATGGATTTCAGCATGGCTACTGGAGAAAAGGTTTCGTCATAGTCCAAACCAGGTCGCTGACGAAAACCCTTTGCTACCAGTCTAGCTTTATAGGTCTCAACCTGTCCATCTACACCAATCTTCCTTTTGAAGATCCACTTGCATCCTACGGGTTTTACCCCGTCTGGAGCAATGTCCAACGTCCATACTTTGTTGGTGTACATGGACTCCATCTCGGTCTGCATTGCATCCAGCCATTTTACCGAGTCGACGCTCTGAATGGCTTGCTGGAAGCTAGTAGGCTCATCACAATCTATGATGCAGTCTTCTCTATCCCCGTCAATGAGAAAACCGTAGTACCTCTCGGGCGGATGAGACTGCCTACTACTCCTGCGGAGCGGCGTAGGAATGTCCTGTTCTTTTGAACCTTCTGGTTCCACTAAACTTTCAGTAATAGTTTGTGGTTCTGGAATTTCTTCCAGTTCTATTGCGCTCCCACTTATTTCTTTTTCTAAAAACTGATGTTCCAGAAAATGGGCATTGCGAGAAACAAGGACTTTTTGTTCCTCTGCGTAATAGAAAAGATACCCCCTGGAGTTCTTTGGGTATCCCACAAACTTGCACAGTACTGAGCGTGCCTCGAGCTTGTCCGTATGCTTCTTTTTGACATAAGCTGGACATCCCCAAATCTTCAAGTATTGAAGATAGGGTTTCTTCCCACTCCATAACTCATATGGTGTGGTAGGCACAGTCTTAGTGGGAACACGGTTCAAAAGATATGCAGCTGTTTCTAGTGCATATCCCCAGAATGATCGCGGTAACTCAGCGTTACTCATCATGGACCGTACCATATCCAATAGGGTTCGGTTCCGTCTCTCCGATACACCGTTATGTTGCGGAGTGTATGGAGGAGTAAGCTGAGAGAGAATTCCATTCTCTTTTAAGTAATTCAGGAATTCGGCACTTAAGTATTCTCCTCCTCGATCCGATCTTAGGATCTTGATACTTTTGCCTGTTTGTTTTTCTACTTCATTCTTATATTCCTGGAACTTATCAAAAGCTTCGGATTTATGCTTCATTAAGAAGACATGTCCGAATCTTGAGAAATCATCCGTAAAAGTTATGAAGTAAGAAAAACCGCTTCGCGCATGTGTAGACATTGGACCGCACACGTCGCTGTGTACGAGTCCCAAGAGCTCGCTCGCTCTTTCTCCGTGTCCAGAAAACGGAGCCTTTGTCATCTTTCCTTTGAGACAGGATTGACAAGTTGCATACGATTGATATTCGAACGGATCTAAATATCCTTCAGTATGTAACTTAGTCAATCTTCTCTCATTGATGTGACCCAGTCTACAATGCCATAAGAAAGTTTTATTAATTTCTGGAGACTTTCTTTTGTGTGTATTCTGGATATTGAAAACCTGTGGTTGGTTTAAAACGTATATACCGTTGTTCAATGTACCTGACCCAATCAACACTTGATTAAGGTGAATGTTCACTACATTACTTACAAATGCAAATTCATAACCTTCTTTAGATAATAAAGATACAGAAATGATATTACAGGTTGCATTTGGTACATAATAACAACTACGCAAAACCAAAAAGTGTCCATCTGATAATCCCAGGTGATAGTCCCCCACGGCCTCAGCATCCATGCTAGCACCGTTCGCAACTCTGAGGGTCATGTCACCTGCCTTCAAAACTCTACGCTTTCTCAACGCCTGCAAAGAATTACAGATATGAGATCCTGATCCGGTATCCAATACCCAGGATGTAGAGTTTATTGATAGACAGTTTTCAATAACATACACACCTGAAGCTGAAGCTGCAACTCGCTTCAAATCCTGTGTTCTGGCTTTCCAAGCCTTGCAATCTTGTTTCCAGTGGCCACTTTTGTGACAATAGAAGCATTCTTCCTTCCCCACCAGCTTCCCCGCTACCTTTGTTGCTTTACCCTTTCCCTTCGTATCCACTTTACCGACACCGCCTCTTGGTTTGGCGGGGGCTTTCTTCTTCTTGCCCTTGGCTTTCGCCCTGGACCTAGAAGAGGAAGATCCTCCTACAAACAAAGTGGATGTCTCCCTACCCTTCTGTAGGGTGCCCTCAGCAGTCCTCAACATGTTCAGAAGTTCGGCAAGTTCAACCTGCTTTCCTTGCATGTTGAAGTTAAGAATGAACTGGGCGTAAGTGGAAGGAAGGGACTGGAGAATCAAATCGGTATAGAGTTCATTCTCCAACGTGGTCCCAAGGTCCGCGAGCTCCTCTATGTAGCCGATCATCTTAAGCACGTGGTCCGCTACCGATGATCCGACGGCCAACCTTGCCGAAAAGAGCTTCTTCGACACTTCGTATCTTGCGATACGAGACTGCTCTCCATACAGTTCTTTTGTATGGAGAAATATGGACTCTAGATCCATATTCTCGTGCCTCCTCTGATGTTCGTTGTCCATCGAGGCTAGTACGAGGCATCTGGCCCTCGCGCAATCTATCTCCCATGTCTTACGGATTTCTACATCCGCGACGCTGGAGGTGGGACCTGGGACAGGGGGAGCTTTGGTGGTAAGTATATACCCCAGCTTGTCATAAGTGATAGCCATCTTGACATTCCTGAGCCAATCTTTGTAGTTTGGCCTTGTCAATATGTTTTTATCTAATAGTAACTTAAGTCCGGTCATCTTGAATGGTCGCTGCAATTAGGAGAGAGAAAAGAAACACTTTAGCATGATGCTCTTGCAAGTTTAGAGTGGTTTTTAGTTTGTCTAAACTGGATGGCTCCCACTGTCTCTCGAATCCCTTCTCAAACCGTAAAGAAAGGATTAGCCGGGATCATTCTCACCGTACAATACTTGCTTAACCGTTCAGCCAGGCCAGTGTCGGTACTTCAAGGGAGGTTTTCCAACGCTTTCGCGAAGTTCCTTAATTAAGTAACCTCTTTTCCCTGTGGGCGTAGCCCCGCTAACACCTTTCTAGGCACCTACTAGGTTTATAGCATTGATCGTTAAGTGAGAGTTTTCCCGAGGAGTAGCATATACTCACAGTAGGATCGGGATCCAAATATCATCGCGTGATGAAACCGAAGGAATCCTACCAGAATCATCACACTCCAAATGGTATGCAACGCTAGCAAGTTTCAGTACTTATGAAACTCCCGATGTAGATTTTTGCCCTATGCTCTTATGACCTTGGCGTGAGGTCAAAATGTCATAAGTCACATGTCAAGTTCTTCCCATCATTATCCTGGTTAATTTGAACCCACCCGTACCTACCCTTGACGTAGGCCAAAACGGCAGTACGACTGTCTCAAATCAACGCATTCTATCTATGCAACGGATAAATATCCGGTAGCTACCAATCACTATGCCTTGGCGTGAGGTCAAAATACATAGCTTGAATACTACCGAATATTTAACCGAAATGATGGAGGGCTACGGATGGTTTTGGCGAAACCGTGAACGTAGTGAACTTGATATAATCGATGGAATGAGATAGCTTTTAAAAGGAGTGGTTCAAGCTCCGCGTTTAAAAGTTTTAGTTTTGAAAAGAACCGAGTGGTTTTCAAAGTGTTCCAATCGACTTTTACTTGGTTTATTTCTTGCATTAGTTCTTTTAATGCGTCCCATCATTTAATCCTACCATTGCAGAAAACAACCAAAATATGACGTACGCTTATGCCATTCGCATTCGCCACGAGGCCCCGTCATCACCCGTTAGGTTACTTAACTAACGACAGAGCGGGGGCTGGGCTAGCACGGCTGTAAAACATAAGCAACGCCTAAATAGTTATTATAAATAAATATATAGCAATGATAGACATTACAGATCACAGATGAATACATTGGATATACTAGGAATCCGCAATGCGTTCGAGCCTGCAACGCAAAGCGGATTCCACGGTCGCGGTGAATAGCCAAAAACCCCACCCAAGACCCCTACGGGTGCGGCAAACTACCCGCCAAGCACCCGAAGCGAAGCAACCTCCCTCACCACCGTGAGTAGGCCACTCGGCACTTCGAGATACCCGGTAGTTTGTGCACCCCCTCCATGGGTCTATCCTAGGAGCAAAAACAGTAAAAAGAATTATACAATGACGGCTACAACCCCGACCCGGTTGTGCGGCCATACAAATAATATTATTACATCAATTTACATGTTACAAATGAATGAAAGAAAAATAACGCTCATCTCACATCCAACCCGGCTATTCACCCGCGACGATCCAATCCATTCATATCCACAAACCAACAATCACAGATCACAGAGATGTATAACCCCGACTAATCGACTTATAGCGATTAGCCGACGTTCAATACATACAAGCATCACAGATATAACCGATATAGTTAAAGTGTAGTGAAGTTCCGAAAAAAAAATACGGAATTATAGGACCCCAAAAGGAAATTTCTTTTCTGGAAAAACTGGGTACATATAATATATTTCAAAAATCCCAAAACCAACACAGACAAACACTGCACGAAAAACGATGCACAGAAGACGACAAACCGCGGCGCTTCCGCGGCATATGCCTACCTCGTGCGGCGGAAGCGCGGCGGTTTGAACGAATCACTGCATCGTTTTTCTTGGGTGTTCATACAAAACCCTGAGACGAATTTACAAGTATAAAGTTTTTCATTTTGACCAGGAAAAATTTTAACAGAAACTTGGATTTTGAAAAAGTTTGGTTTTTGGGTTTTTCGGTTTCGAAACTTCGTTACACTTAACTACTTAGCTAGTTTAGGTTTAGTTAGTCTCTGATACCACTGTAAGTCCGTGTTGCCCACCCCGGTGCTTACGGGGAGGCGGAAAACATAATAAAAATTTGATTTTTATCAACTATAGGCAACATGGACTATGCTTTAAGGATCTTTGCTAAACATAAACTTGCTAACCCTAACTACAAAGTAGCTAAGTGATGGAAAGGTTATACCTTGAGCTCAAAGTCCTTCTCTCCTTGCTCCTTGGAATGGTTGAAAGAGTTCACCTTGCTTGTCTTCTCTCGTCAAAGAAGGATCCACTTGAAAGCCACCACCTTTAGCTTCAACTCCAAGCTAGGAGTAACTAGAGTGCAAGAAATGCTAAGACTTGAACCCTAGAAGAGAGTAGAGAGGATCAAGTGAAGGTTTTTCTCAAGCTTTTTGTTTCTCAACACATGAGAGGGAGAGAGCTTGAGGGAGAGGATGAGCAAGAGAGAGAAATAATATGAGAGAATGAATTATTAGTGAGCCATTCTCACTAATATGTGTGGATAATTTTAATTGGATAATTAGCTTGAAAATTGTCATGATAAATCATGACATGACCATTATCATTTCAATTTTGCAAAGATCAAAGAGCATCTTCCAAAACAAATGATGATGGTCAAAGTGTCAACCTTGGTCAACAAGTCAATGAAGTCAAATTGTCAACAACAACCATGCACAATTATTAAGCTAATTATCAATTAACTATAATCCACACAAAATCAATAGGGTTAATAAAATGACAAAAGCCATTAACCCTAAACAAGGTCCTCTCCCCAATCTCAAGCAACTGTGCATACGCACCCGCATTCGTGATCCGAGGAACACGAATACCTTGAGAAAAACCAATCTCAAATCATATACTAGGATCCGGCTTAAACCAAAGCCCGCTAGTATAAACTGTCCGGACAGCAAACGTGCACAAGTGCGCGGATGCGAACGAACCCTGTCGCAAAACCATGCGACCTCTACTCATTTTGCCTAAAGGCGAATAGCTCTCTGTGTGGGACTCTAAAGACTCGACACTACGCTGGCAGTGGGTTTAACCACAGACCGCAAGCGGCACTAGCTGTACGTAACGGTCCCCAGGTAGATGTCGATAAGAAGACTGACGAGGTGAACCCCATCTGCACTCCTACTGAGCCTGTATGTGACAGTCTCCGTACAGTCCGGTCTGTTCGTCCGATACATCGCATGGCAGGCCTAGGGGGGCGGTGAACGTCAGTCCCCTAATAGCGGTACAACTCGTGTCGGAGTGTATGTAACACCCGGTCCCTTTTATACCGAAGTCCGTATTTTATTACTTCAGAATTCCATTTATTCCATTTAAAATTTTATGTGCTTTATTTGGAAATTATTTAATTATTAAAACCCTTCTCTTTAAACCCACATCCTATTTCTAACCTATTTTTTCCCCTCAGCCACTACCCATTTTCTTGCCTAGAGTTATAAAGAACTAAGCCCGAGCCCACAAAATATATTTAAACCATTTTTCTTTACCAGCCCATTCCTAAGCCCACTGGAAAGCCATTAAAAGAATTTAGTAAATTAAATTTCAGCCCAAGCCAATTTTTCCTTAACAAACTTCTATTAACCTCAGCCCACACAGGTTTAATATAACACTTTAAATAATTTTATCGGCCCATTCATTTAAACCATATTCCCTGTTAAAATGTTTTCCCGCGGCCCACTCAATTGCCTAGCCCACATCTCTTTTTATTCCTCAATTATTTTTCTGTCGGCCCTATCCTTTATTTCTTGAATTTTTCCATTTAACCCTGCAGCCCATCTCAGCCCAGCCCCTCACTTTATTTATTTCATTTTCTTTTCAATCCTTTCTTATTTAAAACCTTCAGCCCGGCCCACTCTCATATTATTATTTTGGTTATTTTTCCTATTAAACAGCTCGGCCCGGCCCGTTTCCCTCTTAAAATTCTTTTAATTTTATTCGTCGGCCCAGCCCACGCTTTTCCTCAGCAGCCCGCCACTGTGCTTCTTCCAACGGTAACTTCACTGCGCGCGCACGATCCACGTCTCTCGCCGCCCCCTCCGCCCTCGCCTACGCGCTGCCGTTCTCCCCACGTCGTGCGCCGTTACTCCCGAAATCCCCGCGTCTTCCCTCTCTCACTTCCCCTCACGTTCCCTCTCTCTGGCTTTTCTCCCCTTCTTTCCACGACTGCACAACCCACGCTCCCGAGCACCCCCTGTGTGAACCCATCGACAGAACTCCATCGCCTCCTTCCCCGACTTCACGCCGTCAATCTTGAACGCCCCCGTCGCTACCTCCTTCTTCCTCACCTCCTCCATCTCTACAATCCATCTTCCCCGCAACCAACCCAAGAAAACACATCACCATCGCCTTCCCCGAGCTCCTGCTCCATTGCCGGCCATCACCACTGCCACCCATAGCCGAGAGTTATCACCTTCGCCTGCTCCGGCCAACCCACTCACCGCCGGCCTTCAACACTACAACCACCAGCATCTTGAGCGCCTCACCCCTGCCTCTCTCTCTCTCCCTCATTTACCATCTCTCTCTCGTTTTTCTCTCTCTCTCTGTTCCCCTCCTTCACTCTCTATCTTTCTGCCTTTAACTCACTCTGCTCTCTGCCCTCTCTCCCTCTCATTCAGCATCCTCTCTCTCCCTGTCTTCTCTCTCACTCTCTCTCTCTCTCTCTCTACTACTGTATCTCTCTTCCTTCCTCTTAAATCGATCAAGCAATCACCTCACCCCAACTGCAGCCGTCGGCTATCGCCTGAGCACCGCTGAAACCATCAAAGGGAGACACAACATCGCATGAACACACAGCAAACCCCATACCTGAGCACGAGCACGAGCCGAGGCCGCGAACCGTGCACGCGCCATTCATCGCGCGTTCGTGCCGTTATCATTGCCGAGCATCACCAAGACGTCTCCAGGCAAGTTCTTACTTGCTTTCATGCTATTCCGTATATTATACAAATTAGAATCGTAGATATAATCCATGTTTGCTTGATGTTATATATTGTCACAAAACTGTTCGATGCTTGTTCCCATAGAAAATCATTATCGTATTTGACGGAACTGGACATATTATATTGGCTCTTGTAGAGATGATTAACGTGTGCAAATTTCATTAGAAAATACGACTGTTAACAGTTAAAATGACTACCCCCAAGTTTGATCGTAAAACTGAAATTCTGTTGCACCTGAAAATAGTTAAATTCATCATAAATCATATACATATTAGATTGGTGCGTTCGAGGGCTCAAATTGAAGCGAACTCGACGAACTTTAACCCTGTGCTAGTTTCCAGACATTTCTGTACTTAAATTAGGATGATAATTGTATCGGAGTGCGACTCTGGACTGCAGTCCAGAGCGACTCCAGTCATTGCTTGCTGTTCCGTATTGGACACCATAGGTTTTCCTTAACTCGTAGGTTGCGGAACTCCGCTGCTTATTGTAGGTAACTCTGTTAGCTAAACAACACAATTAATTTCATCCTGATTCGTTATCATTTACTATTTAATCTGTGATTTAGAACATCGGGACGCATAACAGTCCCGACAGAATCAGAACTGGCATATTAGGGTTAAACAGATTATAACTCCTAACGTATAGACGCGATGGAAGATCCGTTTGTTGCGTTGAAAACTTTACTGAAAACCCTAGAATTCTTTCAACTGTAGCGTCGCTAAATTATGATCCCAACTGGGGTTAAAATGCGTTGCGAAATAGATTCCTGATTCTGAAATTGGATTTCCAGCCGCGTGCGCTTAAAATGAAACAGTTATAACTAATGATCCTGAAACCCGATTGGCTCGAAACCAAATTAGATGGATAGATAACTGAACATATTAATTACTACCTGTTGGTCATTTCGCCAAATTATATACATATGTTTCAAGATAAATCGTGCAAGTGAAAGAATGCGGTTTCATAACATCCTCATCATGTTTATATACTTGTTCACGCATCATATCATACCCATATCATTGTATTGATAACCTAGTGACATCATGCATTTACCCAGTGTTAGATTTTAGTGTTGATTGTGGCAAGTACGTCAGTGTTCGTGTATTCGTGATTAAGTAAAATTGATACGTACTTGTGCACAATCAGTGTCCCTTTTATCCTATTGCATTGTCGACGTCTGTGGGATGCGTGTACGTGTGACTATAAGTGGTATGGGACACTTATGGAAGCGCTTGCACGGATGTCACAGATAAGGCATCCGACACTGCCATTTATCTTAGGTATTAGTCGGGACGTGCTTGATGGAGGTCCTGCCTCCAGTTCTCGCGCAGACTTGTCACGGATCGATTAGTATTTAGGGTTATGGTTAGCGTTTGATGTAGACCACGGGGTGTGGGGTAGTTCAAGTGTGAATTCAACAGAATCTCGGGAGTCCCATGCCGGCTTATATATTTAGGGAGTTATATGGAGATTTACAGGGTATGTGATATACACACCGTGATACATTCGTTACATGTTGGGCCCGTGGTCCCTTGCCCTTGGGTTCTACCCTTGGGTGGAGGACACTCGCGAGTGGTTGACTCTCACACTTGGACTGACGATAGGCTTATTGACCTGTGCAGTGAGACTTAGAGACTGATAGGGTTACTGTCGTTTACATTCCTTATATACTGTGTTGACATACATGACATATCGTTATACTGCTTTACTGCTCCGCTGCATTTATCTCTGCTCATTTATATTCATGCTGTTATTGATTTACTGTTGTTCATATCCTTCACCACTGTTAGAACTGTTACTTGATTATTTATATTATATTGCTATTGTGTCGCTCTGACGACCTGAGTATGCATGCTCAGTGTGAGGAGAAGATTTAGCCTGGATCAGAACTAGACGTGCATCACAGATTTCTTGACTTACTACTCCGAGTTACTTTCGTTTGTTCCACTTCAGGTCAGTTTTTATTATTGAATCTTTCAGTTACTGCATTTCTCATTACCTGCGCATCGTTTACTGTTTACCATGATAAACTAGAAGCCGAAGTGTGACTACGGCAGGACATTTCCTTGACCGTAGGAGCATGGCTGGCCTTGTCTACCCCTCGTATTCCGTATTTTGGGAAGCGGGGCGTGACATGGTTTAGTTGGTATCAGAGCCAGGTTTTGCATAGATTGAGATTGCAGTTTTCCGTGTAGAGTTTGGCAAGCTAAGACACCACTCAGTCTAGATTGTAAACTTGTCATTCTTGATCCATATTCACATCGTGTGTTCAGCTATCCATTCACTATGGTTTCGGGTGACTTGACGAGGATACGTGGTTGCAATTGCACTACCGTATTCTGTTTAGGTGACTTAAAGTCATACCGTTGATTCTCCACTTATAATAAATTCAGCATCTCTGATATTTTGAATCTTTGTCCTATCCATTTTGATTCGTAATCTTGTGACTCATATCATCCTCAAAATTGTTATTTCAGGATCATGTCTTCCAACGACTCTTCGTCTTTATCCGCTCCCCAGAATCAGACCGTTGAAATCCTGAGTGTACTGCAAGATTTGAAGGAAGCCCAAGAGCGAACAAACGACTTATTAGCTGAAGGATTGAGAAGACAGGTGAGTCAGACCCCAGCGGGAGCATCCTATCATAAAGGGATCCCTATTAGACGAGGAAAAGAGAAGAAGATGAAACGTCAACAGAAGCATCAGAAGAACCCTTGCTGCGGATATTGTAAGAGGCCAGGACATCTTCAGAAGGATTGTCGCCGTGCCCAAGGGAAATGTCTGATATGCGGTTCCGACAAACATCTCATCAACGGCTGCCCAGAAAGGAAAGAACTACAAGGAGGAAACTCGTCCACACTCCCCACTTCTGCCAAGTGAAGATTGCCGCGTAGTCAGACTTCGACGATAAGGCGGATCAGACGCAGGATTCAACTCACGCGACGAGAGTGCAATGTTATAGTAGTCGAAGAATGATTTTTCCATGTTATCTACTTTCAATAATAATATTGTCGTTTTTATGAATGCTTCCTTCCGTTTAAAATCTTGTATCCGTTGAACTTTTAGTTGAATGCAATAAAATTTGAATCATATCATTCTCATGCTTTCTCTATGTCAGATTCTATTCATTATCACAGTATTTTCATTCTGATCTTTCAGTTCCTGCAACCGCACATTTTTTTCCTATATTTTGTATCCTGAGTTTTCCTTGATGTATTCTACTGTCTAATCATGACTTCTCTTTCCAGGCCATGGCCCACCCTGGAGCAGCGCCGCATCTAGACGAGGATGCACAGTCATGCGTTTCCTTAGATCACACACTGACGAGTTCCGATGACGAGTTCTATGGTCCCCAAGTCAACTTCGAAAACAATGATTCAGGGGACGAAGGAGCAGCCGTCCCAGTGATTCGACATGATAGCTGATTCTGATGAAGAGGGAGAAGATCCCGAAGAGAACCCTGTAGAGGAAGACCAGATAGAAGAAGATCCCGATGAGGACCCGGTAGAAGAAAATCTCGTTGAAGAAGATCACGTGGAAGAAAATCCAGAAGAAGAGAATCAGATGGAGTCGGACCTCGATGAAGAAGCCCCATCCGAGGAAGAAGGACCAGAAGATCAGGACCCTCCTGTGGAAGAACTCCCAATGGCGGCCCCCGCAAGGCGCTATGGAAATGGACGTCGCTACCTGAGCGCACGAGCCTACCGCAACCTGCTGAATCTCCACAACCGCGACTGACGGAATTTCTCTTGATGTTGTCTTTCTGGCCAAATAAAATATGTATAGTTTAGGGCCACTTATCACCCTTGGGAATGTATTGTTTCAAAATTTTTCTTGAATAAAGTGAATCTGCTGGATTCGTAAACCTCTTGATTATTGTTTATTGTCCTATCCATTTATCTTTCTGCTGAGATCTCTGACTGTTCATCCCTACTTGTTGTAAAGTTTTCATCCTCGTTTCAATTGGATAGTACCACACTCTAATCCTTGGAATGAGCCACCATCACCTCTCCTCCCTACCTTGAGACACCCTCCATCCCTCGTCTGTGCCCCGTTTGAGATCCTTCTGGGAGGAGAACAGTTCTTATGAAACTTCCAAGTTCGCTAACCCTTCATATCTTGATTCATATGTTGTACCGACCACTATCCTACCCATACTTCTTCCCCTGTAGTCATTTGTTGTTCGCCCCTACATCCTGTGCTGACTCGATACCGATCTCCTTGATCTTCAGCCTAAAGCCGCCATACTCCGACCATTAAATGATCTACATTTTCTCGTAATCATTACCCTAGCTAGCCCTATATCCCTTTGTGTTCTCCTTATTACCCTAAGTATATATAGGGACTTTTATTCGAAAATTTAGTTTTCAGTATTTTGTGATTGTCAAAGAGTACGTGATATTGATTACTCCATTTTTGGTTTGAAGTACATTATTGTTATTTTCATTTCAGTAGCACAATCTTGCACCGCACATATTTTATTCCATGCTCTTTATTTTCACTATATGAGTTTCTACGCTATTTGATCGATTCTTCGTCCTAAAAGTATTTTAACCTACCGAATAAGCTTTCGCTACCTCAGTATGGTTACTCTATCTTCGAGTGTTGTGTTGTTATACTTTATACTTATTACGTCTGCTATGCTACCTTATTATGTTTATACATGCACATAGTTAAATTTCGATTTTATCGAGTACGCCTCGAATAATATTGTTCGTTATTGTTGTTAGTTATATTTCCGTATATGAAGTATCCCTTATAGTTATACCTGCATTATAGCTTTTTAGTCCTACATTTTCCGTACGTTGTTCTTACTTATACTTATTTTAAAATTTCTTCGTCCTCGTACTGCTAATAAAATCTTTTATGTTAGTGTGCAGTATGATAGCTTTCGCTTATATTTCTATAACTTATTTTCTTAAATTTCGAGGACGAAATTTTTATAAGGGTGGTATGATGTAACACCCGGTCCCTTTTATACCGAAGTCCGTATTTTATTACTTCAGAATTCCATTTATTCCATTTAAAATTTTATGTGCTTTATTTGGAAATTATTTAATTATTAAAACCCTTCTCTTTAAACCCACATCCTATTTCTAACCTATTTTTTCCCCTCAGCCACTACCCATTTTCTTGCCTAGAGTTATAAAGAACTAAGCCCGAGCCCACAAAATATATTTAAACCATTTTTCTTTACCAGCCCATTCCTAAGCCCACTGGAAAGCCATTAAAAGAATTTAGTAAATTAAATTTCAGCCCAAGCCAATTTTTCCTTAACAAACTTCTATTAACCTCAGCCCACACAGGTTTAATATAACACTTTAAATAATTTTATCGGCCCATTCATTTAAACCATATTCCCTGTTAAAATGTTTTCCCGCGGCCCACTCAATTGCCTAGCCCACATCTCTTTTTATTCCTCAATTATTTTTCTGTCGGCCCTATCCTTTATTTCTTGAATTTTTCCATTTAACCCTGCAGCCCATCTCAGCCCAGCCCCTCACTTTATTTATTTCATTTTCTTTTCAATCCTTTCTTATTTAAAACCTTCAGCCCGGCCCACTCTCATATTATTATTTTGGTTATTTTTCCTATTAAACAGCTCGGCCCGGCCCGTTTCCCTCTTAAAATTCTTTTAATTTTATTCGTCGGCCCAGCCCACGCTTTTCCTCAGCAGCCCGCCACTGTGCTTCTTCCAACGGTAACTTCACTGCGCGCGCACGATCCACGTCTCTCGCCGCCCCCTCCGCCCTCGCCTACGCGCTGCCGTTCTCCCCACGTCGTGCGCCGTTACTCCCGAAATCCCCGCGTCTTCCCTCTCTCACTTCCCCTCACGTTCCCTCTCTCTGGCTTTTCTCCCCTTCTTTCCACGACTGCACAACCCACGCTCCCGAGCACCCCCTGTGTGAACCCATCGACAGAACTCCATCGCCTCCTTCCCCGACTTCACGCCGTCAATCTTGAACGCCCCCGTCGCTACCTCCTTCTTCCTCACCTCCTCCATCTCTACAATCCATCTTCCCCGCAACCAACCCAAGAAAACACATCACCATCGCCTTCCCCGAGCTCCTGCTCCATTGCCGGCCATCACCACTGCCACCCATAGCCGAGAGTTATCACCTTCGCCTGCTCCGGCCAACCCACTCACCGCCGGCCTTCAACACTACAACCACCAGCATCTTGAGCGCCTCACCCCTGCCTCTCTCTCTCTCCCTCATTCACCATCTCTCTCTCGTTTTTCTCTCTCTCTCTGTTCCCCTCCTTCACTCTCTATCTTTCTGCCTTTAACTCACTCTGCTCTCTGCCCTCTCTCCCTCTCATTCAGCATCCTCTCTCTCCCTGTCTTCTCTCTCACTCTCTCTCTCTCTCTCTACTACTGTATCTCTCTTCCTTCCTCTTAAATCGATCAAGCAATCACCTCACCCCAACTGCAGCCGTCGGCTATCGCCTGAGCACCGCTGAAACCATCAAAGGGAGACACAACATCGCATGAACACACAGCAAACCCCATACCTGAGCACGAGCACGAGCCGAGGCCGCGAACCGTGCACGCGCCATTCATCGCGCGTTCGTGCCGTTATCATTGCCGAGCATCACCAAGACGTCTCCAGGCAAGTTCTTACTTGCTTTCATGCTATTCCGTATATTATACAAATTAGAATCGTAGATATAATCCATGTTTGCTTGATGTTATATATTGTCACAAAACTGTTCGATGCTTGTTCCCATAGAAAATCATTATCGTATTTGACGGAACTGGACATATTATATTGGCTCTTGTAGAGATGATTAACGTGTGCAAATTTCATTAGAAAATACGACTGTTAACAGTTAAAATGACTACCCCCAAGTTTGATCGTAAAACTGAAATTCTGTTGCACCTGAAAATAGTTAAATTCATCATAAATCATATACATATTAGATTGGTGCGTTCGAGGGCTCAAATTGAAGCGAACTCGACGAACTTTAACCCTGTGCTAGTTTCCAGACATTTCTGTACTTAAATTAGGATGATAATTGTATCGGAGTGCGACTCTGGACTGCAGTCCAGAGCGACTCCAGTCATTGCTTGCTGTTCCGTATTGGACACCATAGGTTTTCCTTAACTCGTAGGTTGCGGAACTCCGCTGCTTATTGTAGGTAACTCTGTTAGCTAAACAACACAATTAATTTCATCCTGATTCGTTATCATTTACTATTTAATCTGTGATTTAGAAGATCGGGACGCATAACAGTCCCGACAGAATCAGAACTGGCATATTAGGGTTAAACAGATTATAACTCCTAACGTATAGACGCGATGGAAGATCCGTTTGTTGCGTTGAAAACTTTACTGAAAACCCTAGAATTCTTTCAACTGTAGCATCGCTAAATTATGATCCCAACTGGGGTTAAAATGCGTTCCGAAATAGATTCCTGATTCTGAAATTGGATTTCCAGCCGCGTGCGCTTAAAATGAAACAGTTATAACTAATGATCCTGAAACCCGATTGGCTCGAAACCAAATTAGATGGATAGATAACTGAACATATTAATTACTACCTGTTGGTCATTTCGCCAAATTATATACATATGTTTCAAGATAAATCGTGCAAGTGAAAGAATGCGGTTTCATAACATCCTCATCATGTTTATATACTTGTTCACGCATCATATCATACCCATATCATTGTATTGATAACCTAGTGACATCATGCATTTACCCAGTGTTAGATTTTAGTGTTGATTGTGGCAAGTACGTCAGTGTTCGTGTATTCGTGATTAAGTGAAAGTGATACGTACTTGTGCACAATCAGTGTCCCTTTTATCCTATTGCATTGTCGACGTCTGTGGGATGCGTGTACGTGTGACTATAAGTGGTATGGGACACTTATGGAAGCGCTTGCACGGATGTCACAGATAAGGCATCCGACACTGCCATTTATCTTAGGTATTAGTCGGGACGTGCTTGATGGAGGTCCTGCCTCCAGTTCTCGCGCAGACTTGTCACGGATCGATTAGTATTTAGGGTTATGGTTAGCGTTTGATGTAGACCACGGGGTGTGGGGTAGTTCAAGTGTGAATTCAACAGAATCTCGGGAGTCCCATGCCGGCTTATATATTTAGGGAGTTATATGGAGATTTACAGGGTATGTGATATACACACCGTGATACATTCGTTACATGTTGGGCCCGTGGTCCCTTGCCCTTGGGTTCTACCCTTGGGTGGAGGACACTCGCGAGTGGTTGACTCTCACACTTGGACTGACGATAGGCTTATTGACCTGTGCAGTGAGACTTAGAGACTGATAGGGTTACTGTCGTTTACATTCCTTATATACTGTGTTGACATACATGACATATCGTTATACTGCTTTACTGCTCCGCTGCATTTATCTCTGCTCATTTATATTCATGCTGTTATTGATTTACTGTTGTTCATATCCTTCACCACTGTTAGAACTGTTACTTGATTATTTATATTATATTGCTATTGTGTCGCTCTGACGACCTGAGTATGCATGCTCAGTGTGAGGAGAAGATTTAGCCTGGATCAGAACTAGACGTGCATCACAGATTTCTTGACTTACTACTCCGAGTTACTTTCGTTTGTTCCACTTCAGGTCAGTTTTTATTATTGAATCTTTCAGTTACTGCATTTCTCATTACCTGCGCATCGTTTACTGTTTACCATGATAAACTAGAAGCCGAAGTGTGACTACGGCAGGACATTTCCTTGACCGTAGGAGCATGGCTGGCCTTGTCTACCCCTCGTATTCCGTATTTTGGGAAGCGGGGCATGACAGTGTAGCCCAGAACACCCTGAGATAACACTGGAAATCTACCAGTATATCTCGCTTGCCCTGGCCAGGGACTACTCGTGTAAAGGCTCTCCTGGACACAGCGCGATGTCAACCCCCAATACCGGGAGAGACGAATCCTGTCTAACCGTCACTGCCTCCAAGTGCTTCGGGACTGCACCCAAAAACTACCTGTTTGCACGACTCCTTCAAGCCGTGGTAGGGTAGTAATCAAAGTGCAGTGGGAACACACTCGAGGCGAAGTGACAGTGTCAAGTCAGCGGACTAAGCTGTACTCATGTCACCTGGGAACTGATAACTGACGATAGGTATATTACCAACCAACAGTTCCCGACGAGTCCTGTCCAGTGTACTCGTAACCTAACGAGCACCCGCATACTATCCCAAGTACGACGTACTAACGGCTGTGGGACAGACCGTCTCCCACACTGGGATGAGAAGCGCATACGCTAGTCTACTCCGGAGTATCGATGCCCTGTCTCGATAGTCCAACGACCAGGGACCTGTATAAGGATGTGCTTATAGATTACCCAGCTCCCACGAGTGCGAGCGCCATCACAACGCTGGTAATCAAGCAAAGATCCTAAGGGCTCTACTAATATGTATACCCGCAATATGCTAAAAGAAACACATGCACATATTAAAGCAGAGACAAACCAAGTAGCATACTACCATTTCGAGCAAGATTGTATATACAACTGTGAATATCCCAAGCTTCCATTAAGTAATATACAAACTAGTATGATACAGTAATGGCCTCTAGGGCATATACACTAACAAAAACTATCATCTTTTTCCAAACAACAACCATGATCTCATAAGAGGGGAGGGGCCGGCCACTTATACAAGAGGGGGAGGTGAGTGTAGGAGAGGGGAAGGTGACCACAAGATTAAAGAAAGAATGAGTCATAATTACACCTTGTATGAACAGATTTAATGCAAACCAATGATAATAAACCTAGTCATCACAACATTAAATGAACACTTAATGTATCAATGACTCACAAGCTTAGTCATCATCCTAGTCACCTTCTAGAAGCTTCCACACTCATCTCAAGAAAAAATAAATCCGTCTTTAACCGAATGTTAAAGACGGGTGATAGAAAACTGGAAACCGGCAACTTCCAAAAGCGATCCCGAAACGAATTTCAGGATAACCCCGTAACAGTATAAACATACCCGCATTTGTATTACGACCGAATATAAATGCAACTGAGACAAAGATATTATATCTACACAGTATAATACTCGGATCCGGCTTAAACCAAAGCCCACCAGTATTATCTGCCCGAAATATGACACGTGCGTAAACGCACGTGCATTCTCCGAACCTTACCATAAAACCATACGGCCTCTACAACGTTTCGCCCAAACTTGGGAAACTGTCTGTGGGGGACTCTAATGACTCGTCAGTACCCTGGCAGTGGGTTTAACCACAAGCCGTCAGTGGCACTAGCTGTGCGTAACGGCTGCCCATGTACTGACCTCAAGGGAAGCCGATGAGCGAACTCATCCGGAAACCCTACTGAGCCTAACAGTGACAATGTATATACAGTCCGGTCCGTTCGTCTATGAGTATCGTATATCTGCCTAGGGGGCTGGTAACGTCAGACCCCCAATAGCAGTATAAGTCGTGTCGGAGTGTAGCCTAAAAACACCCTGAGATACTACTGGAGTACCTACCAGTAAATCTCCTACCACGGCCGTGGGCTTTGTTTAATGGCTCTCCTAGAGACAGCGTGATCTCACCCCCAATACCGGGAGAGACGAATCCCCTGCCGATCCGCTCACATGCTTCCATGTGGCTCGGGACTGTACCCAAAAAATACCTGTTTGCACGACTCGTTTGAGCCGTGGTAGGGTAGAAATCAAAACACAGTGGGAACTCACACGAGACAAATGACGACCTCAGGTTGATGAACTAACCTATACACATGTCACCAGGGAACTGCTATCTGACGATATGTATGATACCAACTAGCAGATTTCCGGCGAGTCCTGTCCGGTTTACTCATAACCCAATGAGCACCTGTATAAATCTTAGGTGATCCAACTGACACCAATGGCTTGTGAGACCGGCCACCGCCCCTCTTCGGGGTCTCGACTGTATACAATAATCTACTCCGGAGTATCGATGCCCTGTCTCGAAACTCCCACGACTAGGGACCACTATTAAGGATATGCTTATAAACCACCCAACTCTCACGTATATGATCTCCATCATACAGTTGGTAGTAAAGCAAGATCCTAAGGGCTCTATCAAAGTGTAATAGAGATCAGTCACCTGAACTTGTACACGACTGATAAAGGAAAACCAGATAGCATACTATCATCTCGAGTAAGACTGTCCTGCCGGTATAGGTCCTCCGCAATCATTGCAATCACATGCCTGCGATCCAATAATTGACTCTGAGGGCACTATATCCAACAATCTCCCACTTGCACTTAAGGATAATTATTGCGATGTCGACTACTCACAGCCCGTGTGAAACCGAACATCCAACTCCTCTACTAATCAGTTTCACAAAGCCCGTTTGTAAAACTATTGTGTTCGAGAAATAGCCTCAGTGAGTGGATCCGCCTTGATGTTTCTTTTTATGTCTCTCTTAATCTCAAGTTCGCGGAGAAAGCCATCTCCCGAATTGAGTAATACCTGTTAGTTATGTATATGCCCTAGTGGCCATTGTTGTACATATGATGTATATTATGATGGATGCTTGGATATATACAGAGAGGACTTTCTTGCTCGTCATGATAGTATGCTATTTGGTTTCACTTTATCTTAACATGTTGACTTGTACTGGTTTACTGTCTTTCTCTCACATGTTGATAAAGCCCTTAGGATCTATACTCGACTACTGGGACTATGATGAGATCATACTAGTGGGGCCACAGTAGTCGATGAGTACATCCTATAACTGTTCCTAGTCGAGGGTATATCGAGACAGGGCATCGATACACCAGTGTAGACTAGCGTATACGCATCTTGACCCATATGATAGGCGATGGATGATCCCATATCCATCGGTGTTTGACATCAGAGATGGTGTACGGGTGCTCAGTGGAGACTGGATACACTGGACGGACTCGCCGAGAACTCCCAGATGGTGATATACCACACGTCAGATGGCAGTTCTCCGGTGACACTGGTACAGGGTAGTCTGTAGACCAGAGATCGTCATAGAGTCTTGTGTGATTCCCACTGTGTTTTGATTTCCACCTTACCATGTCCAAGAGGGCGTGCAAAACGGTGGCTTTTGGGTGCAGTCCCGAATCACATGGAGGCAATGAGCGATAGGAGGGGATTCGTCTCTCCCGGTATTGGGAGTTGATGTTGTGCTGTGTTCGATTGGCTATAACTGGAAGTTCCTGGCCAGGGATGATATAGAGATTTACTGGTAAGTGTTACCAGTAGTTTCTCGACCTGTTATGAGCCTCACATCGGCACGACTTATCAGTTACTGGGGTCTAACGTATACCACCCCTAGACTTGATATGCGACATATCAGACGAACAGACCGGACTGTACGGGAGTGTTACTGATTGGATTCACAGGAGAACGTACAGGCTAGCTTGTTGATCTTCTGATCCCTCAATACCTGGGTGGCTGTTATGTTTAGCTGACCGCTTGCAGCTTGTGGGTGTTTGATATGATCATCACCTGCTACCGGCGTATTGACGATTCTTTAGAGTCCTACACAGAGGTTTCTTGGCTCTGGCAAAACGGAGTATATGCACATATGTGATATGCGCAGGACCGAGGATAATGCGATATGAGATACCGTATTATATTCTCACGATATTTAGATATGAGCCGGGACATCGGATTAAGTGTTGATTCGATGAATCGGTATATGATATATTAGTCGGTTATATTCGATATAGCCGGATTGTCGGATCAAGTGTTGATTCGATGATTTAATGTATAATAATATATATGATATATTGTATTACATTATCTAATATTGGCTCGCTTTATTATTTCATTTTCTCTCCGGATAATACATTGATATATATGCGATATATATTAATTGTATTATTTTCTTTTGTTATAAATATAATATATATGTGATATATATTATAGTAACATGATATGATTAATAATGAAACATGTTTAATGATGATAAAAAGAGATTAGGGTTTGATTAGGGTTAGCTTCTTCTTGCACCATCTAGAAGCATTCCTTTTGTCTTGGTTAAGATATTATGGTTGATATTTATCCATGACTCATTTTTTAACCTAACCAAACCCTAGCTCTAGTTTATTCTCTACAAAGGTTATCCTTATCATCCTTGACCATGGTTCCATGATCAATCATATATTCACTTCTACTATTCATCACAAAAGGATTATATTATTATTCTTCATCTTCTTCTCTCATGAGCTTTGAGAAAGCTCACTAGTTTTTCCTTTGGTGATGATTTCTTGTGAGAAATTGATATAAAAAGATAGTATAAATACTACTCCATCATCCTCATCTAATCTAGCCCATTAGATTAGGGTGTTCACCTCTTTAGAGTGAGAGAGCTTGAGTTATAACAATTTCGACGTAGATCATCGGAGAAACGGAACACTACAAGCTAGCATGGATCGTTCGAGTCGTGGAGCCTCTCTTGAGTCCGGGAGATCGTGGATCGTGGAGAAGGGACTTCTACTCGGAGCTTATGAAGGAAGGAGCGGACTACAAAGGTTGTAATCCCTCACACTTAGTAGTAAAGATGTTTACTTGCATGTTAAACCCTAATAATCTAGCAAAGATCCCGGCTTTGGGTTGTTCGGCACGTCTAAATTTTTATTCGGGCATGTTTGATGCCTTATGAACCTTCACAAGAGTGCCTAGGAACCCTACAGTGGTATCAGAGCCTAGCTACGTGTATACGAAGTTAAAACTCCGAACAAACTCCGATATGACGATTTGAACCCCTCTCTGGACTTTTTCTAAAATCTGTGATTTTTCAGAATTAAAAATACTTAAAAAATTCAGCAGAGAATTCTAAGAATTACCATGAAAAACGAGCCCCTAATTCTTTAATATGGCCGCGGAACCGCGGCCATAAGCTACTTTTAGCGGCGGTTCCGCGGCATTAATAGTGTATTGGGGACTGTTCTTTATGCAGTAATATCCTATTTTATTCCTGCTTAATTCTGGGTATTTTTTAGTCTGCCTTTACTGTTCAGACTCTGGGGTTTATTTTGTAATTATAGATTCGATCGGAATATTTAATTTCGTTTTGTGTTCCGGATCTTTAGAAACTGTTAAAATGTTCGAACGGATATCATTAAACTCATTTTTTTGGGCACGTAAAACTTTCAAGTGTTGAATTTTTATCGGGTTTAAATCTTTCAGAAAAACGTGCAAGTAACGCGATGGACCCTCTAGAAGACAACAAATCTTAACTCGATTATGTGACCGTCTTGAACTGCCTTTTGAACCTTAGGGTTTGGGGCAGTACGGCGTGTCACTTGTGAGGCATTGGCTTGACCCTTCTACGGCTGAATCATCGGTACTGTGATAGTTTCTGGGATTATTTGAACTCCGCTCAAGTGTTGAGCTATTTAGGAAATTTTAGGTATTTGATTATCTGTTCGGAAAGTTTAATACTATCTATTTATCTGGAATGTGATACAATATGTGGAATTCATATAGTTAGGCATGAAATGCGAAGTATGTGATATTTCAGATTTACGATGTCTAAAGTGATTGTGGATTCCAAATATTGTAGTTTTACAATTTCTTTTCTGTGACCGTAAGTGTAGTATGTAGTTGTATTGCCGGTATTCATTGCTATACTTACTTACGTTGATGATATGTGATATTATGTGTTGCTGTGATATGTTATTTTGGATCGTCATGTTCTGAATAGCCGGGGGTTTTATGTGAGATGAGGGTTTTTATTTTCATTCATGTAAAATTCATTTGTATGTAATATTCTTTTATTGGGGCACTTCCGGGATGAGATTGATGTCACCAGTGTATATTATTTACTTTTCCGCATTAGGTAGAGCCAAGGAGGGGAGCACAAGTAACCGGGTTCTAGGGTCCAGTGGGAGGCTATCTCGAGGAGTCGAGACCGGGTCTCCTAATCCTAGAACTGGCAGTGTTACTTGCCGCTCTCGTAGGGGTCTAGGGATGTGGGTTTGGCTATTCATCGCGACCGTGGAATCCGTGTTTTATACAGGCTCGTATTGAAAACACGGACGTCCTAATATATCCAATATTTCATATATGTTATTCTGCTGCAATGTTCTGTGATGAGATCATATTACTGCCTGAGACGAATGCTTATACTATATATATATATATATGCTGATATATAAATATTACTGTTTTCGTTTCTTCTATAATGCTTAGGAAGCATAAGCTGATGGGATTTTATTAATGAGATTAATAAAAGGAAAAGAAACCTAAAAGATGTTGTAGAATCAAAACATTATAAAAAGGGTAGCTACAGTCTTGCTTTGCATAGCGGTATATATGATATACCCTGCGCCTTATTCGATGAGGAAAGCGCCGAGATCACTTCACCGGGAGTGACCTCTTTAGCGAAACTGGCAGATGCTACAAACTCGCGGTTTAGTTTTTGACATCTTGTATAGTTCTTGCTTTGCATTGCGGTATATATGATATACCCTGCACCTTATTCGATGAGGAAAGAGCCGAGATCCCTTCACCGGGAGTGACCTCTTTAGTAAAACTAGAAAAGCCTTAAAAACACTCCTTTTCAAAAACACTCGATTCTACGACGATATCCAGTTCATTATGCTCAGGGTTTTCTGAAAAACCTGCGTAGCCCTCCGTCATTTCAGATAAAGACTAGTTAGTATTCGTGCTACGTTTGTTGACTATGTAAAGGCGTAGTGTGCGGTAGCTAATGTAAGTTGATGTGCAACACCCCACGAGTTGCGGGGAGGCGGAAATTTGAAAAACAATCATGTTTATAAAGCGAACATCAACTAACCGAAGATCGTTTCTAAACAATACTTAACAATAAGCATAGAGTTCTAAACTACTATGTAAAGAGATTATACCAAGCGATTTTAGTCCTTCGTCTTTACGATATCTACGGCCTCTTTGGATCTCCACGTCCTCCTTGGCTTCCTTCCGTGATAGACGATCCATCCGAGAACCCTAATCCAAGCTATAACCTCTAAACTTGAGGTTACTTAGTTTCTCTAGTTGCTAATAAAGGAACTAAGATGATGTAGAGATAGGTTATCGAGTGTTTAGTCTTTCCTAATCCTTGTTCTCAACTCATGAGTAGTAGGATTAGGGTTTGGAGAAGGAGAGAGAGCTTGAGGAGAGAGAAGGTGGAGATGATAATGAGAAGAGAAAAGCTTCTCACTTGAATATATAAAACATAATGAATTATCAAATAATATTAATTAAATGATTATTCACCATGCTTCATTTATTCAAGAAGAGTGATTCATCATGTGAGTCATTAGATCATTAATGATGCATTAATGATGCATTTAATGATATGATGAATCATATGAATGAGTCACTAAAGCAATTAATGAAAATGCCACCTTAACCCCTCATGTCACATCCTTCTAGAAGCTTCTCGGAAATTACGAGAACGCCCCTCGCATCCGTGAAAACACGGAAAAACTTTAGACTGTATAAATCCAATAACCTGATACTAGAATCTGGCTTAAACCAAAGCCGGCTAGTAAATACTGTCCGAATGTCGTACGTGCGTTTAAACACGTATGCGTCCGAACCTTTGTCGTAAAACCATACGACCTCTATATCTTTTCGCCTGGGTTTGGGAAATCTCTGTGTGGGACTCTAAAGACTCGACTACTATGCTGGCAGTGGGTTTAACCACAGAACGCAAGCGGCACTAGCTGTACGTAACAGTCCCCAGGTAGTTGTCGATAAGAAAGCCGATGAGGTAACCCATCCGAAATCCTACTGAGCTTGTCCGTGACAATATCCGTGTAGTCCGGTCTGTTCGTCTAAGAGTATCGCATGTATGGTCTAGGAAGGTAGTGGACGTCAGACCCCTAATAACCGTACAAGTCGTGTCGGCATGGCTCAAGACCATCCGAGAATCTACTGATCAGTCCATCAGTAATTCTCAATCAGCCCTGGCCAGGGACTTATGGTAATGACCAACCGATCACCGTGCGATATCAACTCCCTATACCGGGAGAGACGAATCCCTAACAGTCGCTCACTGCCTCCATGTGGCTCGGGACTGTGCCCAACTAAAACCTGTTTGCACGACTCCTTTGAATCATGTTAGGGTAGTAATCAAAGCACAGTGGGAACTCACACGAGACAAATGACGACCTTAAGTCAACGGACTATCTGCACACATGTCACCTGAGAACTGCTATCTGACATTAGGTATAATACCATCCAGTCAGTTCTCGGCGAGTCCTGTCCGGTGTACTCACATCTAGTGAGCATCTGTATACAATCTTAGGTGCACTCCACCAATGGCTGCGGGACCAGTCCATCGCCCCTCGTCAGGGTCTAGATATGAATACACTAGTCTACTCCGGAGTATCGATGCCCAGTCTCGATACTCCTGTGACCAGGGACATCTAAGGATGTGCCTATTGACTATCAAGCTCCCACAAGTATGACTGCCATCACAACACCGGTAGTCAGGCAAACACCCTATGGGCTTTATCAACATACATATATAAATACCAAGTAAAATATATCATACGTTAAGACAAAGACAAACCAAATAGCGTACTATCATATCAAGCAAGACCGTCATGTACATACATATCCCTAGCATCCTATACAATGAAGGCCTCTAGGGCATATATATCCAACAATCTCCCACTTGCACTAAGGCCTATAATTGGCGCAATGAGTACCCACTGTCTCTACCAGATCCAGTTGCTGGCGTACCGCATGCCCAACATCTCAAACAGCCTCTCGAACTGCACTTGAGGGATGGCCTTGGTGAATGGATCCGCCGTGTTGTCTTTTGTGTCCACTCTCCGTATCTCGATCTCCCGACGATCCACGATCTCCCTGATCAGGTGAAACCGCCTTAAGATATGCCTGGATTTCTGATGGGACCTTGGTTCCTTCGCTAAAGCTACAGCGCCATTGTTATCACAATACAAAGGTATTGGATTGGCAATGGACGGAACCACCTGAAGTTCAGAAATGAACTTCCTCATCCAGACAGCCTCTTTTGCGGCTTCACTAGCAGCTATATACTCAGCCTCCATAGTTGAGTCTGCAACGGTATCCTGTTTGGAACTCCAACATACCGCCCCTCCATTGAGGGTAAACACAAAACCCGAAATGGATTTAGAATCATTCTTGTCACTTTGGAAGCCGGAGTCGGTAAAAGCCTCTACCTGGAGGTCCTTGTTACCGTAAACTAAGAACATCTCCTTAGTCTTTCTCAGGTACTTGAGAATGTTCTTCACCGCTATCTAATGTTTCTCACCTGGGTCAGACTGATACTTTCTTACCACACTAAGTGCGTAAGCTACATCCGGTCTGGTACATAACATCGCATACATTATTGTCACACCCCGCTTCCCAGTATACGGCGAAGTGGACGCGACGAGGTCCGCTACGTATGTACTCAGAAGTACATATGCTAAGCGTAGCTAAGCAATATAAAAGTATATCACAAGAGACAGGAAATAAAAAGAACAGCAACTTTTATTTATTAAGATTCTTTGTACAATACACGAAAGGAAATACAACTGAAATAAAAAGATGCATAAACAGTTGCATAACAGGAAAAGGAAAGTACTGAAAAGAAAAGTGTACAATGAAATTATACTGCTGGGTCTTCGGCAAATTGCTCCAAGTCTTCTTCTGTTGGCTCTACTTCTGCCGGGTCCAAGTCACCTGACGACATTCAAAGAAGAGAGAGAACAGAATGTCGTCAGCGAACAGATCGCTCGGTAAGTCTCAAAGGTAAGAGGGAAGTAGAGAAGACATTATAAGAAGATACATTGTTAAAGTGTAAACTATTGTTGTAATGTTATGTTAACGCTGTTATTTGTACCTTGGTACAGAAGAATGCCAGTGTATACGAGGGGAGTCTCACTTGCCAGAGACTAGGGCACGTGTAGTACAAGGAACCGTTATGCCACGGTACAACAGCAATAGGATTCAGGTTAGGTGTATTAATCTGACCACCTCGTGCCACCTTTAACACCTTCCGTACCAATCTACCCCTTAAACCCCGCGATGTCTTGTTTGTATTGTTCTCTTGTAAAATTGTATTGATTGTAAGATTGATTAACCGACTGTCCGAAACCATGATATCAGGAAACGGTTATAACCATAGAGTCATGTAAATGGAATACTGGGAAACATGTAAAAGGAATATCCATAGTTCGTTTCAGTCAAGTTATATAGATTGTTAACTGGATTCAGGGATTCATATATTCATATTGAGTTGGAATATAAAAGAATAAGATTGACTTGAATCATATTCAAGTCAGAAATAGTCAGACTCTAACCCGGGTCAGACTAAAGAAGGTAAGTTGAAGTTCAATATTTGTTAGGGGCCTTATTGTAATTTATAAAACTTGAGGGGGTTTATTGTAAAACGTAATATTGTATAGTTTTCAAAATACACCTCAAGTATTTAATTATCGTCTTTATGTACATACAACAATTTAATGATCAAGATAAATATGTATACATGTTCGAATAATATGAAATGAGTCAAGTATATTATTCGAGTAACTAATATAAATAATGCTGTAAAGAAATATTATGTACGACTAATTAATCAAGTTGAACGAATGCGGAATATAAACAGAGATATGGCTCTAAATGTTTTGCATGCGTGAGTTCCAGTTTTACCTAAATACGACTACCGGTTTGAGAGATATATATGTTTTCATATCGTCGCGCAAAACAGATCAGAATCTATTCGGCACCGTCACATATTTTTAAAACGCAGTTTGAGTTAATTTCTATCGGGTTTCAGATTACAAATATTATAAGAAAATTGTAGGTATTTCGATGAACTTATCGAAAACACCAAGATTCACATGATTTGGATTTCCGAAGCTCTAGTTATGATCATTTTAATATCAGCATTTAAAATAGAAATTCAGATTTCTGGACAGCAACTATATATTCTATTGCAAAGCTTATATCAGATTGTTTCATGAATTCCTAAGTAATATAATATACATAAAATTATAGTTCTATCAATGGTGCATCTACACATCTAAATTTTGTCACAAACGGACATCGGGTGTTCGAGTTATGTCCAATTTAAAAACAGTGTGCGAATCGGAACAGATTCTGTCCAGATCCGTCACTTAATATTGTAGTGCAGTTTTCTTTATCTTAGATGGGTTTTCAGTAAAACTATAAAACTAAGAAAATCTAGATCATTCAATTTAGATATGAAAAACATCTGAGTTTGCTCAATTAGGATACCGGTATACAAAGTTATATGTCCTAGAAGTTGACCGATAACTGCAGTTTTCTGTTTTACGATCAGTGAATAAATACTATGTAATTCCTAAACCGTTATGCGGATCGATCTAAAATTTTTACAGCATGTAAAAAATAATATATTCTATCATATGTAAATTTCCAGAAATTTTCAGAGTTAAAAATTAATTTATAAAAATTATTTTAAAACTAAAGGTATTGATATGTCATATGTGAGAAATGAGAAAACCATGGTATTTATTCGTAACTTCATTTTTTTTTAATACAAATTTTAAATAAAGTGATTTAAAATAAAACAACAAACAAGCAAATCCTAATTGGTCACTATGAAATCTTAACATGTGAATTGAGAGTAATGAAAAAGACTTTACAAACTATATATGTGTGTATATTTGTGTGTTCATTATTTATATATGTATTCATTTAATTAATTATTTAGGAACTATGATATGTTAATGGAAGTTTTTCATGGCAATATAAAACAAGAGAAATATAAAGAGAAAAAAGAAAGAGATGGAGGGAAGGAAAGAGAGAAGAGACTTACATGCACAAGCCGGTATTGTCACCGGGCTTGTCTATCCGCCGATAGCCTCGCGTTAGTCAAGAGACCTTCTTGAAGACTTCTTCATGTTCTTCTTCTTGGACTCTAGGTGAAAAGGAAGAAGTGAGAGATAGAAAAATATGAGGAAGGAAAAGATAGAGGAGGACAATAAAGATGGTGTAATGGTGAATTATGTATAATAATATATGCATTCAACATGAGAATTAAAGAAGAAATGAAAGGTCACCATTCATTTTGGAAATGAAAGATCTCATTTGTAGGTTATGAGAAGAATAAAAAAAATGATAAAAAAATAATTGCAAGAATGGGGATTTGAACATGTAACTTATGGAATAACAATGCAAGGACTTAACCAATGAGCTATAAGATTGTTCATGCACATATTTAATTAGAATTAAATATATGATGTTGCTTAAAAAGAAAATGGGCTTTTTAGATGGGCTGTAGAGAATAAGAATAATGGATTTGGGTTAAATATTTATGAAAGGAAAAATAAGAATGAGAAGTTAAAAACTTAAATATAAGAAAAAGAAATTGTACCTAGAAAAAAATACATAATAGATTGAGGAATAAAATAATAATAAATTTAATAGAAAAAGGAAAATACCAAGTACAAATAAATACGGTATATTATTGAAGAGGGATAATACAAATGTATAAAGAATTTGGGGTCATTACAATTATAGATCCTACCGCCGAAGCATAGGGTATAATGCCCATGCGAGCCCTCTCTTCATCAGTCTTTGAAGATATCTCTTTGGAGAGGGTGATTCCGTGACAAGCGGGTATATTACCACGCTTGGAATCTTCCATACTAAATCTCTTTAGTATAGTGTCATATACCTGGACTGTGAAAGTCCCAACATTCTATTAGATCTATCACGATGGATCTTAATGCCCAGAATGTATGATGCATCTCCCAAGTCTTTCATAGAGAATTTCTGTGACAAGAAGAGCTTTACTGATTGTAGCATAGGGATATCATTCCCTATCAGTAGTATGTCGTCGACGTACAAAACGAGGAAGACTACTGCTCTTTCTACAATCTTTCTATAAATACATGGTTCATCTACATTTTTGATAAAGTCAAATTCTTTGACTGTCTCATCAAAGCAGATGTTCCAACTCCGCGATGCTTGCTTTAATCCATAAATGGATTTAAGCAACTTGCAGACTCTTCCGCTGCTCCTACTGTCTAAGAAACCTTCTGGTTGATCCATGTAAACACTCTCTTCTAAATGTCCATTTAGAAAAGCTGTTTTTACGTCCATCTGCCAGATTTCATAGTCATGGAAGGCAGCAATCGCAAGCAGGATCCGAATGGATTTAAGCATAGCTACAGGTGAAAATGTTTCATCATAGTCCAATCCTGGTCTTTGACGAAAACCTTTTGCTACGAGTCTAGCTTTGTAGGTTTCCACTTGTCCAAATGCACCAATCTTCTTTTTGAAGATCCATTTGCATCCAACTGGTTTTACTTCAGGAGGAGCAACTTCTAAAGTCCATACTTTATTGGTGTACATGGATTCCATTTCGGATCTCATAGCATCCAGCCATTTCATCGAGTCACTACTCGTAATAGCCTGCTGAAAACTAGTAGGCTCATCATCATCTATGATGCAATCCTCTCGATCTCCATCTAGAAGAAAACCATAGTATCTTTCAGGAGGATGAGAAAGCCTACTAGATCTGCGGAGTGGCGTTGGTTCGTCATGTTCTATTGAAATCTGAGGTTCTACTAAGTCCTCGGTAGCAGTTTGAGGTTCTGGAATTTCTTCCAGCTCTACCGCGCTCCCACTAATTTCTTTTGCAAGAAATTCGTTTTCTAAGAAGACAATGTGGCGAGCGACAAACACCTTTTGTTCTTCAGTGTGGTAGACCATATACCCTCTTGAATGCTTGGGGTATCCTATAAACTTGCATAAAACCGATCGTGCCTCGAGCTTGTCCGGATTATGCTTTTTAACATATGCCGGACACCCCCATATCTTGATATACTTGAGATATGGTCTCTTCCCACTCCACATTTCATATGGAGTGGTAGGTACTGACTTAGTTGGAACTCTATTCAATAGGTATGCGGCTGATTCTAGAGTAAATCCCCAGAAGGAAAGTGGCAACTCAGCACTACTCATCATTGAATGCACCATATCTAATAGCGTGCGATTCCTCCTTTCTGATACACCATTATGCTGAGGTGTATAAGGCGGAGTAAGCTGAGAGAGAATTCCATTCTCTTTTAAGCATTCAAGGAAACTGGTACTTAAGTATTCTCCACCTCGATCAGATCGAAGTGCCTTGAAGCTTTTACCAGTTTGTTTCTCTACTTCATTTTTATACTCCTTAAACTTCTCAAAATCCTCGGATTTATACTTCATTAAGAATACATGTCCATACCTAGAGAAGTCATCAATAAAAGTGATGAAGTAGGAGTGACCACTTCATGCATGCGTAGACATCGGACCACATACATCACTGTGTACAAGTCCCAAGAGTTCAGTAGCTCTTTCTCTGTGTCCGGTGAACGGAGATTTGGTCATTTTTCCTTTGATACATGATTGACGAGTTGCGTATGATGAATATTCAAACGGATTTAAATATCCATCTTTATATAACTTAGTCAACCTTGTTTCATTTATATGACCAAGTCTACAATGCCATAGAAAGGCTTGATTCGAATCTGGAGCCTTTCTTTTACGCGTGTTTTGAATATTGAAAATTTGAGGTTGATTAAGTATGTATATGCCGTTTTCCAGTGTGCCATACCCAATCAGTTCTTGATTTAGGTGAATGTTCATAACATTTCTTTCAAGCGCAAAACTATATCCTTCATTCGATAATAAAGATACTGATATAATATTACACAACATACTGGGAATACAAAAACAGCTGTACAACACCAAAATGTGTCCATTAGTCAACCCTAGGTGATATTCCCCTATTGCAATTGCATCTACATGCATTCCATTGCCCATCCGGAGAGTCATATCACCTGTCCCCAGCACTCTACTATTTCTCAGATCCTGCAATGAATTACAGATATGAGAACCAGAACCGGTATCAAGTACCCATGATGTAGAGTTAACTGAAAAACAATTTTCGATTACAAACACACCTGAAGTAGAAGCAACTGCTTGCTTCATGTCCTTGGCTTTGAAGGCCTGACAATCCTTCTTCCAGTGCCCTTGCTTGTGACAATAGAAGCACTCGTTCTTTTCTGTCTTCACCCTTCCTGCCTTGTTCGTTCCCTGTACCTTCTTGACCCCACCTTTCGGTTTGGTGGCTTTCATCTTCTTCTTCCCTTTAGCTTTCACTTTAGATTTAGAAGAAGATGATTGGCTAACATACAGAACGGGGGTCTTCTCCTTTTTCAAGGAGGTCTCTACTACCCTCAACATATTGAGGAGCTTTGGAAGATCCACTTCCATTTCGTACATGTTGAAGTTCAGCACGAACTGAGAGAAGGTGTGGGGAAGGGACTGCAAAATCAAGTCGATATACAAATCGTTCTCTAGCACGCATCCAAGGTTTGCGAGTTCCTCAATGAGGATGATCATTTTGAGGACGTACTCTCCTACAGGCGATCCTGGAGCTAACCTCATCTGGAAGAGTTTCTTTGAGGTTTCGTACCTCGCGATACGGGAGTGCTCCCCATACAATTCTTTGACATGGAGAAAGATGGATACAATATCCATACTCTCGTACTGTTTCTGGAGTTTATTGTTCATGGACGCCAGCACGATACACTTAGCTCGCTCACAATCTAGATCCCAGGTTTTGCGGACTTCCCTGTCCACAACTGAGGAATCTGGTCCTGGGATAAGGGGAGGAACAGCGGTGGTAACATATGCTACTTTGTCATAAGTCAGTGCAATATTGACGTTCCTTAGCCAATCTTTATAGTTCTGTCTGGTCAGTATATTTTTTTCAAGCAATAGTTTTAGTCCAGTCATGGTAGCTGCCAGAGAGAGAGAAAAGAAAACAGTCAGCATATGCTCTTGCAAGTTTAGATTGGTTTATTAATTTATCTAAACAGGATGGCTCCCACTGTTTCCTCAAATCCTTCTTCAAAACCTAAAAAAAGAACTAGTCAGGATTTAATCACACGTCACAATACTTGCTTAACCTTTCAGCCAGGCTAGTGTTGGTACTTCGAGGGAGGTTTTCCAACGCTTTCGCGAAGTTCCTTAATTAAATAACCTCTTTTCCCTGGAGGCATAGTCCCTTTAACACCTTTCTAGTCACCTACTTGGTTTATAGCATTGATTGTTAAGTGAGAAAAATTCCCGAGAGTATTCCTACTCATCAGTGGGATCGGGATCCAACTATCATTGCATGATGCCCTAGATAGAAGCCACTCTAGTCACCACACTCCAGAAGGTATGCTAAATCTGCAAGTTTCCTTTATGTTTGAAACCCCCAATGTGATTTTTACCCCAAGCTCTTATGACCTTGACGTTGGCCAACAAATCATAAGACGCAAGTCAAGTTCTACCCGTCGTTGTCCTGATCAACTTAAGTACATGTACAAGCCCTTGACGTAGGCCAACAAGGTGTACGTCTGTCTTAAACTAATGCATCTATCTATGCAACAAACAGGCACACACATTGCTACCATACACTATGCCTTGACGTAGGCCAACAAGCATAGCATGAATACGATGTGTTGTCTATCTGAAACGACGGAGGGTTACGGCTGGTTTTTGGCAAAAAAACCGTTAACGTAATGAACTTGATATGATAGAAGGAACAAAGATAGCTTTTATTTAAAAGGAGTGGTTTAAGCTCCGCATTTAAAATTTGCTTTTTCAAGAAAACCGAGTGGTTTTAGAAATTGTTCCAACGATTCAGTTTAGATTTTATTTTCTTTGCATTAATAATAATGCGTCCCATCAATTAACCTATCATTACAGATAACAACGAAAATACAACGTCCTCTTATGCCATCCGCATTCGCCACTGGGTCCCGTCATCACCCGTTAGGTTACTTAACTAACGACAGAGCGGGGGCTGGGCTAGCGCGGGTGTAAAACATAAGTGACGTCTAAATAGCTATCATATATTTTGTACATTCGTCAGACGCAATAATAGGCATTCCAGATCACAGATAAACAATATTGGATTTGCAAGCAATCCGCGTTTCAATTGAGCCTGCAATGAAAGACGGATTACACAGTTGTGATGAATAGCGATTACCCCACCCCAGACCCCTACGGGTACGGCAAACTACCCGCCAAGTACCAGAAGTGAAGCGGTCTACCTCAACACTTCAAAATACCCGGTAGTTTGTGCACCCCATCTTGGGTGTATCATAGGAGAAAAAACAGTAAAAAGAAATAATACAACGGTGGCTACAACCGCAACCTGGATGTGCCCCGCAAAAAAAAATTACAACTTATTACAATTACATCGAATGAATTAATACAATAACCCATCACAAAACCCGGCTAATCATCACAACAGTCCAATACAGTTCATATCCACAAACAGTTAAAAACTACATCACAGATATGTACAACCCCCTGCCAATCGACATACTAGCAGTTAGGGGAGGTTTACGAACACATAATACAGTTCACATATATAATCAAACAAGCAAATATCGTATAATTTTGATCGATTAAACACTTTAAATTCTACTCCAAATTTTCTCTGTAAACTTGAAACCTGAGCAGAAAATAAAAATACTAGAAAATACAAAATATCACAAAAGATACATAGAAGAAAACTGGGCTGAATCGGCCCCAACTCGGCCGCGGATCCGCGGCGGATCGGTGGGATCGGCCGCGGTTCCGTGGCTCTTTGGCTGATTCAGGAGCCCATTTTTCTTGTGTGTTCTTATATTTTCATGCTGGTCATTCTGGAGGTCCCTGAAAAATTTTTGGACCTCATTTTTAATTCGACAGAAACTATGCAATATCGGTGTATTTTCCGGTTTGTTTCGCGTTCGAAATTCATACGACTTTGCAAGTGAGTTAATTATTGTTTAGTGAGGCTCTGATACCACTGTAAGTTGATGTGCAACACCCCACGAGTTGCGGGGAGGCGGAAATTTGAAAAACAATCATGTTTATAAAGCGAACATCAACTAACCGAAGATCGTTTCTAAACAATACTTAACAATAAGCATAGAGTTCTAAACTACTATTGAAAGAGATTATACCAAATGATTCTAGTCCTTCGTCTTTACGATATCTACGGCATCCTTGGATCTCCACGTCCTCCTTGGCTTCCTTCCGTGATAGACGATCCACCCGAGAACCCTAATCCAAGCTATAACCTCTAAACTTGAGGTTACTTAGTTTCTCTAGTTGCTAATAAAGGAACTAAGATGATGTAAAGATAGGTTATGGAGTGTTTAGTCTTTCCTAATCCTTGTTCTCAACTCATGAGTGGTAGGATTAGGGTTTGGAGAAGGAGAGAGAGCTTGAGGAGAGAGAAGGTGGAGATGATAATGAGAAGAGAAAAGCTTCTCACTTGAATATATAAAACATAATGAATTATCAAATAATACCAATTAAATGATTATTCACCATGCTTCATTTATTCAAGAAGAGTGATTCATCATGTGAGTCATTAGATCATTAATGATGCATTAATGATGCATTTAATGATATGATGAATCATATGAATGAGTCACTAAAGCAATTAATGAAAATGCCACCTTAACCCCTCATGTCACATCCTTCTAGAAGTTTCTCGGAAATTACGAGAACGCCCCTTGCATCCGTGAAAACACGGAAAAACTTTAGACTGTATAAATCCAATAACCTGATACTAGAATCTGGCTTAAACCAAAGCCGGCTAGTAAATACTGTCCGAATGTCGTACGTGCGTTTAAACACGTATGTGTCCGAACCTTTGTCGTAAAACCATACGACCTCTATATCTTTTCGCCTGGGTTTGGGAAATCTCTGTGTGGGACTCTAAAGACTCGACTACTACGCTGGCAGTGGGTTTAACCACAGACCGCAAGCGGCACTAGCTGTACGTAACGGTCCCCAGGTAGTTGCCGATAAGAAAGCCGATGAGGTAACCCATCCGAAATCCTACTGAGCCTGTCCGTGACAATATCCATGCAGTCCGGTCTGTTCATCTAAGAGTATCGCATGAATGGTCTAGGGAGGTGGTGGACGTCAGACCCCTAATAACCGTACAAGTCATGTTGGCATGGCTCAAGACCATCCGAGAATCTACTGATCAGTCCATCAGTAATTCTCAATCAGCCCTGGCCAGGGACTTATGATAATGACCAACCGATCACCGTGCGATATCAACTCCCTATACCGGGAGAGACGAATCCCTAACAGTCGCTTACTGCCTCCATGTGGCTCGGGACTGTGCCCAACTAAAACCTGTTTGCACGACTCCTTTGAATCGTGGTAGGGTAGTAATCAAAGCACAGTGGGAACTCACACAAGACAAATGACGACCTTAAGTCAACGGACTATCTGCACACATGTCACCTGAGAACTGCTATGTGACGTTAGGTATAATACCATCCAGTCAGTTCTCGGCGAGTCCTGTCCGGTGTACTCACATCCAGTGAGCATCTGTATACAATCTTAGGTGCACTCCACCAATGGCTGTGGGACCAGTCCATCGCCCCTCCTCAAGGTCTAGATATGTATACACTAGTCTACTCCGGAGTATCGATGCCCAGTCTCGATACTCCTGCGACCAGGGACATCTAAGGATGTGCCTATTGACTATCAAGCTCCCACAAGTATGACTGCCATCACAACGCCGGTAGTCAGGCAGACACCCTATGGGCTTTATCAACATACATATATAAATACCAAGTAAAATATATCATACGTTAAGATAAAGACAAACCAAATAGCGTACTATCATATCAAGCAAGACTGTCATGTACATACATATCCCTAGCATCCTATACAATGAAGGCCTCTAGGGCATATATATCCAACAGCTAATTAGTACTTATCTGCTAAAACATAAGATGTGATTGGATTAGGATAGTTGTACGACTTTGTTGACTATGTTAAGGGTCGTGCAGGTGGGTTTAATTCAATCAGGAAATGACGGGTTGAACTTGGCTAGCAATTATGATTTGTTGACTATGTTAAGGTCATAAGTTGCTAGGGGCAAAAGAATTATCGGGAATTTCAAGTGTTGAAATTTGCAATGAGATTGCATACCTCCTATGAGATAGTTGGATCCCGTTACCCACTGCAAGTAAGTGTTACTCCTGGGAGAGTTTTACACAGGACAATTAGCCGATCAAGTAGGTATCTAGAAAAGTGTTATCGGGGTTACGTCTTAGGTCCGTGCGAAAGTACGGGGAACCTCCCTCAAGTACCGACACTGATCTGGCTGAAAGATTGACGAAATTGTAGGGTGTAATTAATCCCTGCTAATCTTACCTTTTAGGGTTTGAAGGAAGATTTGATATAAACAGTGGGAGACATCCTGATTAGATAAGATAATAACCAATCTAATCTTGCAAGAGCATACGCTAAAGTGTTTTCTTTTCTCTCTCTCCAGGTAGCGACCATGTCAGGCCATAATCAAGATATAATATGGATGTATTGACTGAACCCGCTTATTATACTGAGTAGGGGAACGTTGGACCCGTTCTTTCTTATAAGAGTTATAAGACTGAATAAAGAATAGGAGAATATCTGGATTCTTAAGCCACCCAAAAGAACATGCATGTTGATGCACCTTCTTCGGGTGTGTTAGTTATTGAGAACTGTTTCTCAGTTCTCCCTACGTCCTGGGTATTAGATACCGGATCAGGATCCCACATATGTAAATTGTTATATGGGCTACTTAAAGGTAGAGAACTGGGAAAAGGTGATCATTCCGTTCAAGTAGGGAACGGTGCAAGTATTGTAGCCAAAGCAGTTGGCGAATATCACCTAGTATTACCAAGCCGTAATACACTGATTCTGAATGAGTGCTATTATATACCGAACATGATGTGCAACATTATATCAGTTTCTTTATTAAGTAAAGAAGGATATAATTTTGTAGTACAGGATAATGTTATGAACATATTCCTAGATCAAAAGTTGATTGCATCAGGCTCGTTACATAATGGCATATCATTCTAAATCAAAATACAGTCCTCAATATACAAAACACACACAAGAGGAAGAGTTCAGAAATGAACGAATCCTACTTGTGGCATTGTAGACTTGGTCATATCAATGCAACACGACTGGCTAAGTTACATAAGGATGGATATTTGAATCCGTTCGAATTATCATCTTATGATACTTGCCATTCATGTCTCAAAGGAAAAATGACCAAAGCTCCGTTTAGTGGACACGGAGAAAGAGTTACGGAACTCTTAGGACTGGTACATAGTGATGTATGCGGTCCCATGTCTACGCATGCCAGGAACGGTTCTTCCTACTTCATTACATTCACTGACGATCTCTCTAGATTCGGTCATGTGTTCTTAATGAAACACAAGTCTGAAGCTTTTGAGAAATTCAGAGAATACAAGCATGAAGTAGAGAATCAAACGGGCAAATGTATTAAGATTCTTCGATCTGATCGAGGAGGTGAATACTTAAGCAATGAGTTCCTAGATTATCTAAAAGAGAATGGGATTCTCTCTCAGCTTACTCCTCCTTATACACCACAGCACAATGGTGTATCGGAACGGAGGAATCGCAGCCTATTAGATATGGTGCGCTCGATGATGAGTACAGCTGAGTTACCTATTTCCTTCTGGGGTTAAGCGCTTGAGACAGCAACATACCTATTGAATCAAGTTCCGTCTAAATCTATACCTACCACACCATATGAGATATGGAGTGGGAAGAGACCATATTTTAAACGAGTTAAGATATGGGGTTGTCCGGCCTATGTCAAAAGGCAAAATCCGGACAAACTCGAGGCACGATCAGTTCTTTGCAAGTTTGTGGGATATCCTAAGAATTCCCAAGGATATTTTTTCTACCACGCTGAAGAACAAAAAGTGTTTGTTTCTCAATATGCCACCTTTTTGGAAAAGGAATTTCTTGCAAAAGAAATTAGTGGCAAAGAGGTAGAGCTGGAAGAGGTTCCAGCAACACAAACTGCAACTGAAGATTTAGTAAAACCAGAGGATTCAATAGTACCCGACGAACCTCAGCCTCTCCGCCGATCTAGCAGGGTTTCTCATCCACCTGAGAGATACTACGGTTTTCTCATTGATGGTGGGAGCGAGGATTGCATCATGGAAGATGATGACCCGACTAGTTTCGAGCAGGCCATCACGAGTGGTGACTCTGTGAAATGGCTGGATGCAATGCGATCTGAGATGGAATCCATGTACACCAACAAAGTATGGACTTTGGAAAATGCTCCTGAAGGGGTAAAACCCATTGGGAGCAAGTGGATCTTTAAAAAGAAATTTGGTGTAGATGGAAAAGTTGAGACTTTCAAAGCTAGACTTGTAGCAAAGGGTTTTCGTCAACGACCAGCTGTGGATTATGACGAAACCTTTTCTCCAGTGGCTATGCTTAAGTCCATCTGGATCTTACTTGCTATTGCTTCATACCATGACTACAAAATCTGGCAAATGGATGTTAAGACCGCCTTTCTAAACGGAGATTTGGAAGAGTGCGTGTACATGACTCAGCCAGAGGGCTTCGTAGATAGTGGGAGCAGCGGAAATGTATGCAAGCTGCTTAAATCCATTTATGGGTTAAAGCAAGCATCGCGGAGTTGGAACATCTATTTTGATGTTGTAGTCAAAAAGTTTGACTTCATCAAAAATATAGATGAACCTTGTATCTATAAAAAGGTAGCAGAGAGTAAGGTTGTCTTCCTCGTATTGTACGTGGATGACATACTCTTGATAGGAAATGATATTCCTATGCTGCAATCAGTCAAGCTCTTCTTATCACAAAGATTCTCAATGAAAGATCTAGGTGATGCCTCCTGCATAATGGGAATCATGATCTATAGAGATAGATCTAAACGGATACTGGGATTGTCCCAATCCAGGTACATTGACACCATACTAAAGAGGTTTAGTATGGAAGAATCCAAGCGTGGGACCAACCCACGATCTCTGGACTCACTCTCTCCAAAGAGATGTTTCCCAAGACTGATTTAGAGAGAGCTCGCATGCTAGGGATACCCTATGCTTCGGCAGCAGGCTCTATCATGTATGCGATGCTATGTACCAGACCTGATGTAGCATACTCACTAAGTGTAGTGAGTCGGTATCAAGCAGATCCTGGAGAGAGTCACTGGACAGCTGTGAAGAACATTCTCAAGTACTTGCGAAGGACTAGAGACATGTTCTTGGTGTATGGTAATGGAGAACTCCGGGTGGAGTCCTTTACCGATTCCAGCTTCCAAAGTGATAAGGAATACTCTAAGTCGCACTCGGGATTTGTCTTTACCCTCAATAGAGGGGCGGTATGTTGGAAGAGTTCCAAACAGGATACCGTTGCAGACTCGACGATGGAGGCTGAATACATCCCTATCAACGATGCTGCCAAAGAAGTTGTCTGGATGAAGAAGTTCATCACTGAACTTGGTGTGGTTCCATCCATTGAGCATCCAATACCTCTGTATTGCGATAACAATGGAGCTGTGGCTTTGGCCAAGGAACCCAGATCCCATCAGAAGTCCAGACATATTCTGAGGCGGTATCACCTGATCAGGGAGATAGTTGATCGCCGGGAGATCGAGATCAGGAGAGTAGATACGAAGGACAACACTGCGGATCTACTCACGAAGGCCATTCCCCAGATACAGTTTGAGAGATTATTCAAGATGCTAGGTATGAGATACTACAGCAGCTGGCCTTAGTGCAAGTGGGAGATTGTTAGTTATGTATATGCCCTAGAGGCCATTGTTGTACATATGATGTATATTATGATGGATGCTTGGATATATACAGAGAGGACTTTCTTGCTCGTCATGATAGTATGCTATTTGGTTTCACTTTATCTTAACATGTTGACTTGTATTGGTTTACTGTCTTTCTCTCACATGTTGATAAAGCCCTTAGGATCTGTACTCGACTACTGGGACTATGATGAGATCATACTAGTGGGGCCACGGTAGTCGATGAGTACATCCTATAACTGTTCCTAGTCAAGGCTATATCGAGACAGGGCATTGATACACCAGTGTAGACTAGCGTATACGCATCTTGACCCATATGATGGGCGATGGATGATCCCATATCCATCGGTGTTTGACATCAGAGATGGTGTACGGGTGCTCAGTGGAGACTGGGTACACTGGACGGACTCACCGAGAACTCCCAGATGGTGATATACCACACGTCAGATGGCAGTTCTCCGGTGACACTAGTATAGGGTAGTCTGTAGACCCGAGATCGTCATAGAGTCGTGTGTGATTCCCACTGTGCTTTGATTTCCACCTTACCACGTCCAAGAGGCATGCAAAACGGCGGCTTTTGGGTGCAGTCCCGAATCACATGGAGGCAATGAGCGATAGGAGGGGATTCGTCTCTCCCGGTATAGGGAGTTGATGTTGTGCTGTGTTCGATTGGCTATAACTGGAAGTCCCTGGCCAGGGCTGATATAGAGATTTACTGGTAAGTGTTACCAGTAGTTTCTCGACCTGTTATGAGCCTCACATCGACACGACTTATCAGTTACTGGGGTCTGACGTATACCACCCCTAGACTTGATATGCGACATATCAGACGAACAGACCGGACTGTACGGAAGTGTTACTGATTGGATTCACAGGAGAACGTACAGGCTAGCTTGTTGATCTTCTGATCGCTCAATACCTGGGTGGCTATTATGTTTAGCTGACCGCTTGCAGCTTGTGGGTGTTTGATATGATCATCACCTGCTACCGGCGTATTGACGATTCTTTAGAGTCCTACACAGAGATTTCTTGGCTCAGGCAAAACGGAGTAGAGGCACATATGTGATATGCGCAGGACCGAGGATAATGCGATATGAGATACCGTATTATATTCTCGCGATATTTAGATATGAACTGGGACATCGGATCAAGTGTTGATTCGATGAATCGGTATATGATATATTAGTCGGTTATATTCGATATAGCCGGATTGTCGGATCAAGTGTTGATTCGATGATTTATTGTATAATAATATATATGATATATTGTATTACATTATCTAATATTGGCTTGCTTTATTATTTCATTTTCTCACCGGATAATACATTGATATATATGCGATATATATTAATTGTATTATTTTCTTTTGTTACAAATATAATATATATGTGATATATATTATAGTAACATGATATGATTAATAATGAAACATGTTTAATGATGATAAAAAGAGATTAGAGTTTGATTAGGATTAGCTTCTTCTTGCACCATCTAGAAGCATTCCTTTTGTCTTGGTTAAGATATTATGGTTGATATTTATCCATGACTCATTTTTTAACCTAACCAAACCCTAGCTCTAGTTTATTCTCTACAAAGGTTATCCTTATCATCCTTGACCATGGTTCCATGATCAATCATATATTCACTTCTACTATTCATCACAAAAGGATTATATTATTATTCTTCATCTTCTTCTCTCATGAGCTTTGAGAAAGCTCACTAGTTATTCCTTTGGTGATGATTTCTTGTGAGAAATTGATATAAAAAGATAGCATAAATACTACTCCATCATCCTCATCTAATCTAGCCCATTAGATTAGGGTGTTCACCTCTTTAGAGTGAGAGAGCTTGAGTTATAGCAACTTCGACGTAGATCATCGGAGAAACGGAACACTACAAGCTAGCATGGATCGTTCGAGTCGTGGAGCCTCTCTTGAGTCCGGAAGATCGTGGATCGTGGCGAAGGGACTTCTACTCGGAGCTTATGAAGTGAAGGAGCGGACTACAAAGGTTGTAATCCCTCACACTTAGTAGAAAAGATGTTTACTTGCATGTTAAACCCTAATAATCTAGCAAAGATCCCGGCTTTGGGTTGTTCGGCACGTCTAAATTTTTATTCGGGCATGTTTGATGCCTTATGAACCTTCATAAGAGTGCCTAGGAACCCTACAATACCTGTCTTTAGAATATGTTTGGATATCTGATGGGACCTAGTTCATAAATGAACTCCAAATCCAAACTTCTTAAACTGTATCGATCACTGAACCTAATCAGTATCCAGCACCATGCCTCCCACAGTATTCTCTTGGACCACCTGTCCATAATACTATCCCTCGTCAGAGGGAAAACTATAACTCTGACAATCACTCTGTCATCCATGTCACCTTTGAACCAGGAATGATAACCATCTCCCAAGGAGGCTGCCGTCATCAAATCCGTAGAACATGCACTTATGTTCTAAAACTGCTTCCTTATGTTTCTCCAGGATTGGATTAATACAAACTTATCGCATCTAGTGCAAAAACAACATCTGGTGTGGTACTTGACATCTCACGATTGACTCAATTGCCTAAGCAAGTGATCTGCCAATCATGCACATCCCTCTCCCCTTAAGTCTGTAAGACACCTTTAGAGAGGGTGACTCCATCACCTGTAGGTACACCACCATGCCAGGAGTCAACTATTCTAAAAACTATCAGAATACTGTCAAAGTACCCACATTGGGAAATTACCCAAATCTAGATCTAAAACCATAGATCTAGAAACCAGAATGTCTGATATTATATCCAAATCCTGTCTGGAGAAACAACTGTGTGACGACCACAGTACAACCGATCATAGTATAGGAATTTTACTTCCTACTCTGTGTATGTCATCCAAATACCAGGACATCACACCCTACTACCTTCTTAACAGATCCATCCTCTATTCTGATGAAGTCAAACCCATGACTTTCACATCAAAATTAGATGATCTTTCTCCGCTATAACTGCTCTAGTCTATAAATAGACATAAGCTACTTGCCTACTATGCTTCCGCTGCTCCCACTGACTACGACAACCCTCTGGCAGAATAATATATACGTGCACTTCTAAAGCTAGTTTAGAACGACGCTATACTTAACCTCCTGCCGGGTCTCATAGCCTGGAACAACAGTAGTGTCAAGTCTGGGTAAACAAGAATCTTCATGTCACCGTCCTTGAGGCTACTAGAGTACCTCTCGGGTGTCTGAGGTTACCCACCATATCTGCGGAGTGGCTAATGCAATGTCAAACCTGATTGAATCTGTAGGTCCTATTAAATTTTCCGTAATCGTTTGCGGTTCTGGAATCACTTCCAGTTCTACCATACTCCCACTACTGTTTTCTGAAAAAATCCATTTTACTAAAACTGTGGCGAGTCAAGAACAATATCACTATTGATCTTCCAGATGGTAGAAAGTCAATCCTCATCATAGCCTGGGCCAACCCACAAACAGCCATTACAGAAACGTGCCCTGAGTTATCCAGAGTCTAGTTTTAAGTATAAGCCGGACAACTCCCCGTACCATAACATCGTTAAGATATGAACCATTCTATATCCAATATAGAAACTTTGGCACTTATTTAATTGGAAGCAGATTCAAATCATGCAACTGTCTCCAGTGCATATCAACTTAATGGAAAAAGGCTAATCAGTATTACTCAACTTAGGAATCCATCCAATTATGAGCAACCTGAAAGAGAAACTAGTTTCTCGAAACCATTACTTAAATACTAATCACAAGAATCTACATCTTCCATCTCTTTGAAGAATCCTGATACTTGCGATATGTGGTTCTCTACTTTATTCTTATACCCACAACTTCTCAAAACATAGACATTGTATTTCTACGAAACACTTGTCTAAAAACTAGAGAAGTCACAAGTAAGCAGAACATAGTACGAGGACCTACCCCTTTGTCCTGATGGACACTTGGACAATATACAATACTCTGTATAAGTCCGCTGAGTTGAATAACTCAAAACCTGTGCATCATAGGTTGAAAACTGTACCCAGGCGATTTCCTCAAATATCACCAATTTCAACGAATTCCGATATAATGAGGATGATCACCTAATTCGCAATAACTTACTCCCACTCATCATCTGTAAAACCATACAGATATGAGAATGAAACCTGGTAAATACATACCCTGGAGTAAGTATCTAATCAGGAAAACAATTTTCCTTTAACAATGTACTGAAACATGAAAATGTTTCGTAGGGGTATCCTGGTATTCCTAGTAATGCCTCTTCCATAATCCAATTCATGACTTTAACCGTATATTTCTTTGCCTTCTCTCCAAATCCCTTTATTTGTTTTTAGTCGTTACCTTCTGTACACCATCGTTAGGCTAAATGGTTTTCTTCCTTCCCTACCGTTCGGCACCAGCCTATGGTTTGGAAGAAGACTATCCAGTAAGCATAATAGGTGTACCCTCCTAAACCAAAGAGTACTCGCAACTTGAGAGAAGGTGATGATAAAAGACAACTGAATAATACCTTATTCTATTTCTCCCGAACTGGGGAAAAAAGCAAAGGTGAAATAGGAGTGGCGATGAAGTACGCGGTCTGGTCGTGAATGATAGCAGTCGCAATTTACTTTGCCCTCTTTCTAATCCCTTTATTTTGTCTTTACATATTACCTTCTGCACACCCTACTTAGGCTAATTGGTTTTCTTCATTCCCTGCCTTTTGGCACCTGGCTATGGTTTGGAAGAAGACTATCCAGTAAGCATAATAGGTGTACCCTCCTAAACCAAAGAGTACTCGCAACTTGAGAGAAGGTGATGATAAAAGACAACTAAATAAACCAATTCTATTTCTCCTGATCCTGGATCCATCCTCGAAGAAGTGCCTTCGAGTTCATATATAACCATACGATGGATCTATCCAATGGAAGTGGATGTCTGTAGTAATACGGGGTGTTCTGAGAAATACAAAGGGTAGAAGAAGGAGCGACAATGACTTATGCAACTTAGACAATCCAAAAGCCAGTATTTTAAGAAGGTTTGGTCAACTTGGTCACTGAGTCAAAGTTTAGGGTCGATCAATGGTCGCTGCCAGAGAGAGAGAAAAAAGAAACACTCTGCGTGCACTCTAACCTAGATCAGAATGGTTATCACTTTATCTAATCAGGAAACCTCCCACTGTACTGTCAAATTCTCCTCCAAACCTAAAAGAAGAATCAATCGGGATCACCCGAAGAGTAAACCAATTCATCAGTGGGAATTGGGATCCAACTCTCATCGCATGATAACGTGACGGAATCCACTCACGTTACTCACACTCCAGAAGGTATGCGCATACTTGGTAAGTTTCAGTTTCTTTAGAAACTCCCGATATGATTTTTGCCCCATGCTCTTATGACCTTGGCGTTAGGTCAAAATGTCATAAGTCACATGCCAAGTTCTACCCGTCACTATCTTGTCAATTTGAACCCACCTGCATATGCCCTTGGCGTTAGGTCTAAATGGCAGAACGACTGTCCCAAACCAACTCATCTATCTATGCAACAAATGAATACCCAGCAGCTACCAAACACTATGCCTTGGCGTTGGTCAAAATACATAGCTTGAATACTACTGAATACCCAAAAGAAATGACGGAGGGCTACGGCTGGTTTTTGGCAAAAAACCTTTAACGTAACGAACTTGATATCGCTGAAGGAACCTGATAGCTTTTTATAAAAAATAAAGTGCCGAAAACCTTTGCTAAAGAGGTCACTCCCGGTGAAGGGATCTCGGCTCTTTCCTCGTGGAATGAGGTGCAGTATATTCCAACTGAATACCGCGATGCAAAGCAACATGTAATCGACTATAGTGAAGTTATTACCCTGACGCAAACTTCTGCCCAAGGGGTCATTCCCGGTTAAGGGATCTCGGCCCTTACCTCGTCGAATGAGGTGCAGGATATTCCAACCGAATACCTCTATGCAAAACAAAAGGAAACGTCTTTGTAATAACACTTTTTAAAATTGTTCCAACAACAGCCAAATAGGTTTGTTTTTCTTTGCATTGATCAAAATCAATGCAGTCCCATCAATTAATCACATCAGAAAAGAACGAAAATAAAATGTACGTATATGCCATTCGCATTCGTCACTGGGTCCCGTCATCACCCGTTAGGTTACTTAACTTACGACAGAGCGGGGCTGGACTAGCGCGGGTGCAAAACATATACAACATCTACTAGTATATATACCAATATACAATAATCGCTCAAGGCGTGATAATATGCGACATTACAGAAAAGTAATAAGCATTACAGAAAAGTAATAAGCATCACAGAACAATACAGATAATCTGGGATCCCCGGGTTTCACAGAGCCGCTGCTGAAACCCGACGTTCCCCTGGTCGTGTGGATAGCCTGTGCAATGAAACCTAGACCCCTATGGGTGCGGCAAGTTACCCGCTAAAAGCTGAAGCGAGGTAGCCTCCTACAGCAAAATCAATGGATCACCCTGTACTTCACGGAATCCGGTAACTTGAGCACCCCTCCTTGGGTCAACCTGTACCCCCTACGAGTGCGGCGAATAGTGTGCGAATTCTAGAGTGAAGCCCCTCTGCCTCTCAAAGCCATGAGATGCGGACCCGTTGCCCTCCAGAACCCGGCTATCCGTGCACTCCGTCGCGGGGTAAAACCTAGTACAAAAATGAAAAATATGTACAACGGGTATATCGACCTCAGCCCGGTCGTGCCCCAAAAGAATATTATACAAAAAAGCAGAGACGGCAGTCCACATGTTGGACGCTCGCCCCACAATATCAAATGTACAAATAAATTGAAACTACACTACCATTGCACACTGCCATCCACCACGACAAATCCGCAACATCACAGCACAACACAGAACATCAACGCGAATGTCACGTTCGCAAATCCGTCTAAAAGGACTATAGCAATTAGACGCAATTTACCACTCAAATGACATTCCCGGTCGGAGATATAATGTAAGTACTGTAAACTAACACGTTTAAATTTCGATCGACTAAATTTCCTGAAGTGGGCCCCACGTACATCTGCTGTACAGTAACAAAATCTGGGCCCAAAAAAACAGTACCAGAAACCACAATTTCCAACAAAGAAACTCCAGAAGAAAAATGGCCAAGTGAGTCACCAAGACTGCCGCGGTTCCGCGGTCAAAGCCAGGCTTTGACCTCGTTTCCGCGGCGGTATGGTCGAATCACTTGATCGTTTTTCTTCTGTATTCTTATAAGAGCCTGCTTGATTTTTTGGTATGGTCAAAATGATTTTTAGACCCCTTTTAAAATCGACAGAAACTTTAACACAGAAAATTATGATTTTCGAAATTCGGTCCGATCATTGTTTTAAACGCGTTAGCACAAATTAGTAAAGCATAATGGTGAGGCTCTGATACCTCTGTAAGTCTACGGTAGTGCCCCAGCCGTCTTACAGACGCCAAATGCGGAACAAAAACTTTTAACTGGCGCTATCGTATACTATAACCCGGATCTGCCATTATTGCTAAACTAACAAACTGCAAAGAGGGTAGAAAGGTTATACCGAACGATCCGAGTCGTTCGTTCTTTAACCATCATCCCACGCTTTGTTGCGGCTGCTCCGATCTCGTCGATCTCCGATCTCCTCGTCCAGGTGGCACCACGTCAACGGATCTTTAAACGGGCTCCCGCCTCTGACTCGAGGCAACTCGGTCATCAAGTTTGCTAAAAAAGATGACCAAGATTGATGTAGAGAATGAGTAGAACACTTTGTCTCGCTTCGTCCAAAGCCATGGACGAACGGTTAATGAAGTTGCCATTTGAATTGGGTGATGGAATAAAAGGATCAATGAAATTTCCATACACCAAAAACTATCATCTTTTTCCAAACAACAACCATGATCTCACAAGAGGGGAGGGGCCGGCCACTTATACAAGAGGGGGAGGTGAGTGTAGGAGAGGGGAAGGTGACCACAAGATTAAAGAAAGAATGAGTCACAATTACTGTCACGCCCCGCTTCCCAAAATACGGAATACAAGGGGTAGACAAGGCCAGCCATGCTCCTACGGTCAAGGAAATGTCCTGCCGTAGTCACACTTCGGCTTCTAGTTTTTCATGGTAAACAGTAAATGATGCGCAGGTAATGAGAAATGCAGTAACTGAAAGAAACAATAATATAAACTGACCTGAAGTGGAACAAACGAATGTAACTCGGAATGGCAAGTCAAGAAGTCTGTGATGCACGACTAGTTCGGGTCCAGGCTAAATCTTCTCCTCACACTGAGCATGCATACTCAGGTCGTCAGAGCGACACAATAATAATATAATATGTATAAAATCAAGTGACAGTTCTAACAGTGATAATAGATATGTGAAGCAGTAAATCAATGACATCATGAATATGAATGTGCAGTAATCAAAACAGCGGAACAGTAAAGCAGTAGAACGATATGTCAACACAGTATATAAGAAATATAAATGCCATTATCCCTATCAGTCTCTAAGTCTCACTGCATGGGTCACTAAGCCTATCGTCAGTCCAAGTGTGAGAGTCAACCACTCGCGAGTGTCCTCCACCCAAGGGTAGAACCCAAGGGCAAGGGACCACGGGCCCAACATGTATCATGTATATCACGGTGTATATCACATACCCTGTAAATCTCCATATATCTCCCTAAATATATAAGCCGGCATGGGACTCCCGAGATTCTGTTGAATTCACACTTAAACTACCCCACACCCCGTGGTCTACATCAAACGCTAACCATAACCCTAAATACTAATCGATCCGTGACAAGTCTGCGCGAGAACTGGAGGCAGGACCTCCATCAAGCACGTCCCGACTAATATCTAAGATAAATGGTAGTGTCGGATGCCTTATCTGTGACACCCGTGCAAGCGCTTCCATAAGTGTCCCATACCACTTATAGTCACACATACACGCATCCCACAGACGTCGACAATGCAATAGAATAATAGGGTCACTGATTGTGTACAAGTACGTATCACTTTCACTTAATCACGGATACACGAACACTGACGTACTTGCCACAATCATCGCTAGAATCTAACACTGGGTAAATGCACGATATCACTAAGTTATCACTACAATGATATGGGTATGATATGATGCGTGAACAGTATACAAGCACGATTAGGGTGTCACGAAACAGTATTCTATCACTTGCACGATTTATCATGAAACGTACATATATAATTTAGTGAAACGATAAACAGGTGATAATTAGTATGTTCAGTTATCTATCCGTCTAATTTAGTTTCAAGCCAATCGGGTTCCAGGATAACTAGTTATAACCATTTCATTCTAAGCGCTCGCGGCTGGAAATCCGGTTTCAGAATCAGAAATCCATTTCGCAATGCATTTTAATCCCAATTGGGATCAGATTTTAGCGACTCTACAGTTGGATGAATTCTAGAGTTTTCAGTAAGGTTTTCAACGCAGTAGACGGATCTTCAATCGCATCTGTACGTCAGGAGATATACAATGTTTAACCCTAACATGTCAATTCTGATTCTGTTGGGACTGTTATGCGTCCCGATCTTTTAAATTACAGAATAAATATCAAATGGTAACGAAACAGAATAAAATTGATTGTGTTGTCTAGCTAACAGGTTTTCCTACAATGAACAGTGGAGTTCCGCAACCTACGAGTTAAGTAAACTGTGTGGTATCCAAAACGGAACAGCAAGCAACGACTGAAGTCGCTCTGGACTGCAGTCCAGAGTCGCACTTCGATACGAATATCATCATGGTTTAAATACATAAATGTCTGGAAACTGGTATAGGGTTAAATTTCATCTAGTCATCTTCGATTTGAGCCCTCGAACGCACCATTCTAATGTGTATAAAATTTATGGTGAATTTAGCGATTTTCAGGTACAATAAAGTTTCAGTTTTACGATTAAACTTGGGGGTAGTCGTTTTAATCTTTAACAGTCGTATTTTCTAATGAAATTTGCACACATTAACCACCTCTACAAGGGCCAATGTAATTTATTCAGTTCCGTCAAATTTGATAAAGATTTCCTAAGAGAACAAGTATCGAACAGTTGTATCGAATAATTCAACGGAAAGGTAAAGCATAATTTATATACGATGTTAATTTGTAACATAGATAAATTAGCATGTAAGCAAGTAAAGAACTTGCCTGGAGGCGTCTTGGCGATGCTCGGCAGTGATAACGGCACGATCGCGACACACGCGCGGCTCGGCACCTGACTTGGCTCGAACACGAGTCTCGGCAACGACGGCTCGCAGTTTGGTGGTCGGGGCTCGGCTGTGAATCTTGGCTTTTGTGCGTCAAGGGGTTCGACGATGGGTGATGATGACGATGGTGAGTGTGTTAGAGAGAGAGAGAAAAGTGAGAGGGAGAGAGAGAGAGAGAGATACAGTGAGTGAAAAGAGTTAGAGTTAGAGAGATATGAGTGAGGGTAGCAGAGAGGGAGTGAGAGAGAGTAGCAGAGAGGGGAGAGAGTGAGAGAGAGAGTAAACAGAGAGAGAGAGAGAAACGAGATCTGTTAGAGGGAGGGGAGACAGAGAAACTGAGGAGAGAGAGAGAGAGAAACCGAGGAAGTGGGAGAGTGCAGGGGAAGGGAGTGAGACAGAGAACAGAGAATGAAAGTGTATGCAGAGTGAGAGGCAGAGAGAGCAGGGAGCAGTGTGAGAAAAGAGACAGTAGGCAGTAGGAAGAGAGAGAGCTGAGAGTTAGGGAGAGAGAGATGTGAGCGAGAGAGATCTGAGATGAGGAGATCAAGAGAGAGGGAAAGAGATGGTGAGGAGAATGACGACGACGACGATGTTGATGATGAGACGAGGGGTTCGCCGGTCGTCGGCACAGGGGTGGCCGAGTTGGTGTGCAGGGCGCTCGACAGGGGGTGCTCGGGTGTGGGTGCGAGGGTGGTCGGTTGCTGGTGAGCGAGGGAGGAGAATGGAGGTGAGATGAGGGAGGGAGCGGGTGAGGCGGTGGTGGTGATCGGGAATGATCGACGATCGTCGAAGGTTGCAGGTGGGTGCAGAGCGAGAGAGGAGGTGGTCGGTGATGGGTGCGTGGGTCGAGAGTGTAGCGAGGAGAGGGGGAAAATGAGAACGAGGGAGAGAGAAAGAAAACGTGGAGGCGAGAGAAGAGAGAGAGACGCGCGTAGTGGGAGTAATGGCCGCGAGCGTCAGCGGAGGGGAGGCGAGAAACGCGGGCGTTAGCGGAGGAGGAGGGAAAGAGAGCCGTTGGGAAGATGAACTGTAGGTTCGGGTCGGGTCGAAGTGGGCACGGGTAGGGGATGAAGCGGGCGCGGGCCAACATGAGCTGGGCCGGAGAGTGGGCTGGGATATTAAGGATATTAATAAGAAATTGAAGAGAAAGGAAAGATGGGCTGATGGGCTGGCGAAAATAATTAAGGGATTATTTAAAATGAAATGTGGGCTGGTGAGATTGGAATGGGAAGGGCCAGTGGGGAAAAAATTTGGAAGGGAAATGAGTTTAAAAGAGAAAAATGAATTTAAATAAAGGAATGGGAATTGGGGTTCCGTTAAAAGAAAATGGTGTTGGCTAAGGGAATTTGTTGGAAAAAATATAATAGGGTTTGGGTTTAAATATAAGTTTGAGCTGAATGTTTAAAAATTTGTTTAAGGTTTAAGTATTTTACTCATTTTGTTTAAATTCGGTTTTGGTTTTAAATCTTGGTTTTGGCTTTTGGGGTTTAGGAGAAATAGAATTTAAATAAATCAAATAAAATTCAAAATAACAACTATACAGATATTGGTATAAAAAGGGGCTGGGTGTTACATCATACCACCCTTACAAAATTTCGTCCTCGAAATTTAAAAGAAACAACTAGCTATAAATAATAAACGAAGGATTATCATATCGAAAACTAATATGTGTTGATTTATTTAAAACGGGTAGATAAAGTTTTGAAGGTACATATATATATATATATATACAAGAACCACATACAAAAGTTAGGACTAAAAGCACAATACAGGAACACTATAAGGGCAACTACAAATGTACAAGAATATAGGTAACAATTAACGAATAATGTTAATCAAAGTATGCTCGGTAAACGTCGAAACCAAATGTGTGCACATCTAAGTATATCAAAGTAGCAAACAGAAACAATAAGTATAAGGCTCAACCACTTATAATAGTAAGCATAGACACAGTTCTTGAAAATAGAGTAACGACAATAAAGTAGTGAAAATTAGTCGGTAGATTAAAACATTTTAGGACGACATATCGATCAGATAGTTTTAAAATAACTTAGAAAACTCGTATCGTGAAAATAAGGAACATGGAACAAAATATGCGCGGTGTAAGGTTACGCTACTAAAAAGGAGAATACTAATAGTGTACTTAAAATACGTAAAACAGAGTAATCAATAACACACACTCTTTAATAAATTTAAAATAATGAAAACTAAATCTTGAATGATAATGTCTCTAAATATATATGGGGTAATAGAGAAATCATCAATATGAATAGGGCTAGCTAGGGTATGTGATTACAAGAAGGTGTGGCTCAATCAGAAGGTTCAGAAGGTCGGAGTGTGGCGGTTTTAGGCTGATTGTTAAGAAGATTGGGATAGGGTCAGCACAGGAAGTAAGGATGAGCAACAAAGGAATACCAAAGGAAAGGTGTGGGGGAAACAACAGTCGGTACAACACACGAATCAGAATTTGAAGAGTTAGTGAACTCGGAAGTTTCACAGGAATTGTTCTCCTCCCAGAAGGATCTCAAACGGGGCACAGACGAGGGATGAAGGGTGGCTCATCCCAAGGATCAGGGTGCGGTATTTTCTAATCAAAAAGAGTGTGAAAGCTATACCATGAGTAGGGGTGGACAGTCAGGGAACTCAGCAGAAGAACAAATAGATATGGGCAATAATCAAGTATCAAGCGAACCAATAATCAAAAGGTTTACGAATTCAGAAGATTTATTTCATTCAAGAAAATTTGAAACAAGGCATTCTCAAAGACGGAAAGTAGCCCTAAACTATACACATTTTATTTGGCCAGAAAGACAACATCAAAAGAAATTCCATCAGTCGCGGTTGTGGAGATTCAGTAGGTTGCGGTAGGCTCGCGCACTCAGGTAGGGGCGTCCATTTCGATATCGTCTTGCAGGCGTTGCCACTGGAAGTTCTTCCACAGCAAGGTCTTGATTTTCTGGTTCTTCTTCCTCGGATGGAGCTTCTTCAACGAGGTCCGATTCCATGTGATTCTCTTCTTCTGGATTTCCTTCCACGGGATTTTTCTCAACTGGATTTTCTTCTATCGGGTCTTCATCGGGATCTTCCTCTATCGGGTCTTCCTCTATAGGGTTCTCTTCAGGATCTCCTTCTTCTTCGTCGGAATTAGCTATCACGTTAAACTCTGGGGAGGCTGCTTCTTCGTCCTCTGAATCGTTGTTTCCGAAGTCGACCTGGGGACCATTGACCTTATCATCAGAACTTGTCAGTGTGTGATCTAAGGAAACGCATGACTGTGTATCCTCATCTAGATGCGGCGCTGCTCCAGGGTGGGCCATGGCCTGAAAAGAAAAGTCATGATTAGACAGTGGAATACATCAAGGAAAAAGCTCGGGGTACGAAGTATAGGAAAATATGCGGTTGCAGGAACTGAAAGATCAAAATGGAAACACTGTGATAATGAATAGGATTTGACATAGAGAGAGCATGAGAATGATACATATATTATGATTTAAATTTTATTGCATTCAACCAAAAGTTCAAAGGATACAAGATTTCAAACGGAAGGAAATATTCATAAAAGATGACAACATTATTACTGAAAGTCGATAACATGAAAAATCCTTCTTCGACTGCTAGAACGTTGCATTCTCGTCGCGTGAGTTGAGTCCTGCGTTAGGTCCGCCTCATCGTCGAAGTTCAAACTACGCGATGATCTTCACTTGGTAGAAGTGGGGAGTGTGGACGAGTTTCCTCCTTGTAGTTCTTTCCTTTCGAGGCAGCCGTTGATGAGGTGTTTGTTGGAACTGCATATCAGACATTTCCCTTGGGCGCGGCGACAATCCCTCTGAAGATGTCCTGGCCTCTTACAATATCTACAGCAAGTGTTCTTCTGATGCTTCTGTTGACGCTTCATCTTCTTCTCCTTTCCTCGTCCAATAGGGATCCCTTTATGATAGGAGACTCCCGCTGGGGTCTGACTCACCTGTCTTCTCAGCCCTTCAGCTAATAAGTCGTTTGTTCGCTCCTGGGCTTCCTTTAAACCTTGCAGTACACTAAGGATCTCAACAGTCTGATTCTGAGGAGGGGTGATAGAGGAAGAGTCGTTGGAAGACATGATCCTGAAACAACAATTTTTTTTTTTTTGAGGATGATATAAGTCACAAGCTAAACGAATCAAAATGTAATATGGATAGGACAAAGATTCAAAAGTATCAGAGGTGCTGAATTTATTATGAGTGGGGAATCAACTGTATGACTTTAAGTCACTTGAATAGAGTACGGTAGTGCAATTGCAACCACGTAATCTTGTCAAGTCACCCGAAACCATAGCGAATGGATAGCTGAACACACGATGTAAATATGGATCAAGAATGACAAGTTTACAACCTAGACCGAGGGATGTCTTAGATTGCCAAACCATACACGGAAAACTGCAATCCCAATTGATGCAAAACCTGGCTCTGATACCAACTAAACCATGTCACGCCCCGCTTTCTAAAATACGGAATACAAGGGGTAGACAAGGCCAGCCATGCTCCTACGGTCAAGGAAATGTCCTGCCGTAGTCACACTTCGGCTTCTAGTTTTTCATGGTAAACAGTAAATGATGCGCAGGTAATGAGAAATGCAGTAACTGAAAGAAACAATAATATAAACTGACCTGAAGTGGAACAAACGAATGTAACTCGGAATGGCAAGTCAAGAAGTCTGTGATGCACGACTAGTTCGGGTCCAGGCTAAATCTTCTCCTCACACTGAGCATGCATACTCAGGTCGTCAGAGCGACACAATAACAATATAATATGTATAAAATCAAGTGACAGTTCTAACAGTGATAATAGATATGTGAAGCAGTAAATCAATGACATCATGAATATGAATGTGCAGTAATCAAAACAGCGGAACAGTAAAGCAGTAGAACGATATGTCAACACAGTATATAAGGAATATAAATGCCAGTATCCCTATCAGTCTCTAAGTCTCACTGCACGGGTCACTAAGCCTATCGTCAGTCCAAGTGTGAGAGTCAACCACTCGCGAGTGTCCTCCACCCAAGGGTAGAACCCAAGGGCAAGGGACCACGGCCCAACATGTATCATGTATATCACGGTGTATATCACATACCCTGTAAATCTCCATATATCTCCCAAAATATATAAGCCGGCATGGGACTCCCGAGATTCTGTTGAATTCACACTTAAACTACCCCACACCCCGTGGTCTACATCAAACGCTAACCATAACCCTAAATACTAATCGATCCGTGACAAGTCTGCGCGAGAACTGGAGGCAGGACCTCCATCAAGCACGTCCCGACTAATATCTAAGATAAATGGTAGTGTCGGATGCCTTATCTGTGACACCCGTGCAAGCGCTTCCATAAGTGTCCCATACCACTTATAGTCACACGTACACGCATCCCACAGACGTCGACAATGCAATAGAATAATAGGGTCACTGATTGTGTACAAGTACGTATCACTTTCACTTAATCACGGATACACGAACACTGACGTACTTGCCACAATCATCGCTAGAATCTAACACTGGATAATGCACGATATCACTAAGTTATCACTATAATGATATGGGTATGATATGATGCGTGAACAGTATACAAGCACGATTAGGGTGTCACGAAACAGTATTCTATCACTTGCACGATTTATCATGAAACGTACATATATAATTTAGTGAAACGATAAACAGGTGATAATTAGTATGTTCAGTTATCTATCCTTCTAATTTAGTTTCAAGCCAATCGGGTTCTAGGATAACTAGTTATAACCATTTCATTCTAAGCGCTCGCGGCTGGAAATCCGGTTTCAGAATCAGAAATCCATTTCGCAACGCATTTTAATCCCAATTGGGATCAGATTTTAGCGACTCTACAGTTGTATGAATTCTAGGGTTTTCAGTAAGGTTTTCAACGCAATAGACAGATCTTCAATCGCATCTGCACGTCAGGAGATATACAATGTTTAACCCTAACATGTCAATTCTGATTCTGTTGGGACTGTTATGCGTCCCGATCTTTTAAATTACAGAATAAATATCAAATGGTAACGAAACAGAATAAAATCGATTGTGTTGTCTAGCTAACAGATTTTCCTACAATGAACAGCGGAGTTCCACAACCTACGAGTTAAGTAAACAGTGTGGTATCCAAAACGGAACAGTAAGCAACGACTGAAGTCGCTCTGGACTGCAGTCCAGAGTCGCACTCCGATACGAATATCATCATGGTTTAAATACATAAATGTCTGGAAACTGGTATAGGGTTAAATTTCATCGAGTCATCTTCGATTTGAGCCCTCGAACGCACTATTCTAATGTGTATAAAATTTATGGTGAATTTAACGATTTTCAGGTACAATAAAGTTTCAGTTTTACGATTAAACTTGGGGGTAGTCGTTTTAATCTTTAACAGTCGTATTTTCTAATGAAATTTGCACACATTAACCACCTATACAAGGGCCAATGTAATTTATTCAGTTCCATCAAATTTGATAAAGATTTCCTAAGAGAACAAGTATCGAACAATTCAACGGAAAGGTAAAGCATAATTTATATACGATGTTAATTTGTAACATAGATAAATTAGCATGTAAGCAAGTAAAGAACTTGCCTGGAGGTGTCTTGGCGATGCTCGGCAGTGATAACGGCACGATCGCGACACACGCGCGGCTCTGCACCTGACTTGGCTCGAACACGAGTCTCGGCAACGACGGCTCGCAGTTTGGTGGTCGGGGCTCGGCTGTGAAGCTTGGCTCTTGTGCGTCAAAGGGTTCGACGATGGGTGATGATGACGATGGTGAGTGTGTTAGAGAGAGAGAGAAAAGTGAGAGGGAGAGAGAGAGAGAGATACAGTGAGTGAAAAGAGTTAGAGTTAGAGAGATATGAGTGAGGGTAGCAGAGAGGGAGTGAGAGAGAGTAGCAGAGAGGGGAGAGAGTGAGAGAGAGTAAACAGAGAGAGAGAGAGAGAGAAACGAGATCTGTTAGAGGGAGGGGAGACAGAGAAACTGAGGAGAGAGAGAGAGAAACCGAGGAAGGGGGAGAGTGCAGAGGAAGGGAGTGAGACAAAGAACAGAGAATGAAAGTGTATGCAGAGTGAGAGGCAGAGAGAGCAGGGAGCAGTGTGAGAAAAGAGAGAGTAGGCAGAAGGAAGAGAGAGAGCTGAGAGTTAGGGAGAGAGAGATGTGAGCGAGAGAGATCTGAGATGAGGAGATCAAGAGAGAGGGAAAGAGATGGTGAGGAGAATGACGACGACGACGATGTTGATGATGAGACGAGGGGTTCGTCGGTCGTCGGCACAGGGGTGGCCGAGTTGGTGTGCAGGGCGCTCGACAGGGGGTGCTCGGGTGTGGGTGCGAGGGTGGTCGGTTGCTGGTGAGCGAGGGAGGAGAATGGAGGTGAGATGAGGGAGGGAGCGGGTGAGGCGGTGGTGGTGATCGGGAATGATCGACGATCGTCGAAGGTTGCAGGTAGGTGCAGAGCGAGAGAGGAGGTGGTCGGTGATGGGTGCGTGGGTCGGGAGTGTAGCGAGGAGAGGGGGAAATTGAGAACGAGGGAGAGAGAAAGAAAACGTGGAGGCGAGAGAAGAGAGAGAGACGCGCGTAGTGGGAGTAATGCGCACGAGCGTCGGCGGAGGGGAGGCGAGAAACGCGGGCGTTAGCGGAGGAGGCGGGAAAGAGAGCCGTTGGGAAGATGAACTGTAGGTGCGGGTCGGGTCGAAGTGGGCGCGGGTAGGGGATGAAGTGGGCGCGGGCCAACACGAGCTGGGCGGGAGAGTGGGCTGGGATATTAAGGATATTAATAAGAAATTGAAGAGAAAGGAAAGATGGGCTGATGGGCCGGCGAAAATAATTAAGGGATTATTTAAAATGAAATGTGGGCTGGTGAGAATGGAATGGGAAGGGCCAGTGGGGAAAAAATTTGGAAGGGAAATGAGTTTAAAAGAGAAAAATGAATTTAAATAAAGGAATAGGAATTGGGGTTCCGTTAAAAGAAAATGGTGTTGGCTAAGGGAATTTGTTGGAAAAAATATAATAGGGTTTGGGTTTAAATATAGGTTTGAGTTGAATGTTTAAAAATATGTTTAAGGTTTAAGTATTTTACTCATTTTGTTTAAATTCGGTTTTGGTTTTAAATCTTGGTTTTGGCTTTTGGGGTTTAGGAGAAATAGAATTTAAATAAATCAAATAAAATTCAAAATAACAACTATACAGATATTGGTATAAAAAGGGGCTGGGTGTTACAATTACACCTTGTATGAACACATTTAATGCAAACCAATGATAATAAACCTACTCATCACAACATTAAATGAACACTTAATGCATCAATGACTCACAAGCTTAGTCATCATCCTAGTCACCTTCTAGAAGCTTCCACACTCATCTCAAGAAAAGATAAATCCGTCTTTAACCGAATATTAAAGACGGGTGATAGAAAACTGGAAACTGGCAACTTCCAAAAGCGATCCCGAAACGAAATTCAGGATAACCCCGTAACAGTATAAACATACCCGCATTTGTATTACGACCGAATACAAATGCAACTGAGACAAAGATATTATATCTACACAGTATAATACTCGGATCTGGCTTAAACCAAAGCCCACCAGTATTATCTTCCCGAAATATGACACGTGCGTAAACGCACGTGCATTTTCCGAACCTTACCATAAAAGCATACGGCCTCTACAACGTTTCGCCCGAACTTAGGTAACTGTCTGTGGGGGACTCTAATGACTCATCAGTACCCTGGCAGTGGGTTTAACCACAAGCCGTCAGTGACACTAGTTGTGCGTAACGGCGGCCCATTTACTGACCTCAAGGGAAGCCGATGAGCGAACTCATCCGGAAACCCTACTGAGCCTAACAGTGACAATGTATATACAGTCCGGTCCGTTTGTCTATGAGTATCGCATATCTGCCTAGGGGGCTGGTAACGTCAGACCCCCAATAGCAGTATAAGTCGTGTCGGAGTGTAGCCTAAAAACACCCTGAGATACTACTGGAGTACCTACCAGTAAATCTCCTGCCACGGCCGTAGGCTTTGTGTAATGGCTCTCCTAGAGACAGCGTGATCTCACCCCCAATACCGGGAGAGACGAATCCCCTGCCGATCCGCTCACATGCTTCCATGTGGCTCGGGACTGTACCCAAAAAATACCTGTTTGCACGACTCGTTTGAGCCGTGGTAGGGTAGAAATCAAAACACAGTGGGAACTCACACGAGACAAATGACGACCTCAGGTTGATAAACTAACCTGTACACATGTCACCAGGGAACTGCTATCTGACGATATGTATGATACCAACTAGCAGATTCCCGACAAGTCCTGTCCGGTATACTCATAACCCAATAAGCACCTGTATACATCTTAGGTGATCCAACTGACACCAGTGGCTTGTGAGATCGGCTACCGCCCCTCGTCGGGGTCTCGACTGTATACACTAGTCTACTCCGGAGTATCGATGCCCTGTCTCGAAACTCCAACGACTAGGGGCCACTATTAAGGATATGCTTATAAACCACCCAACTCTAACATATATGATCGCCATCATACAGTTGGTAGTAAAGCAAGATCCTAAGGGCTCTATCAAAGTGTTACAGTGATCAGTCACCTGAACCTGTACACGACTGATAAAGGCAAACCAGATAGCATACTATCATCTCGAGTAAGACTGTCCTACCAGTATAGGTCCTCCGCAATCATTGCAATCACATGCCTGCGATCCAATAATTGACTCTGAGGGCACTATATCCAACACCTACAAGGCTCGAACCCTCAGCCCACTTCCTCGAATCTATCTAAAGCGATCCCCACTCCAATTTTGGGATCCATTCCATCCCCACAATCTACTTCAATATTGGACCTAACCCTTATTGATAAAGCTCCGTTTCCAAACAGATTAAGGGCCAACAAACCTAACTCACAAATGGAGAAGATTGTGGAAATGTTTAAGCAAGTTAACGTCAATATTCCTCTCCTAGATGCTATTCAACAAGCCCTATCTTATGCAAGAATTCTTAAAGACTTGTGCACTAGGAAGAGAAAAACTCAAGTGCGGAAAAAAGTTTTCATGACGAGTAATGTTAGCACAGCTTTTACCCAGCAAATACCAAAGAAACGTAAGGACCCTTGCTGTCCTACCATCTTTATTTCTATTGGGGGTAAAAATATTAATCGTGCTTTACTCGACCTTGGCGCTAGCGTTAACTTGCTTCCATATTCCGTATATGAGCAGTTAGGGATTGGAGAGTTGAAACCCGCCCATTGTACTCTCCAGATGGCAGACCGATCAATCACCAAACCTAGGGGTGAACTAGATGATGTGTTAATTAAAGTCGGGGAATTCATATTCTCTGTGGACTTTATTGTTTTGGATACACAACCTGTGGCTAACCCACGCAACCAAATCCCAGTGATACTCGGTCGACCTTTCCTAGAAACTTCCAACGCTGTAATTAATTGTTATAACGGTTCTATGAACTTATCCTTCGGGAAGATGACAATTGAGCTTAATATTTACAAGCTAGGAAGTCAACCATCTGAACCTTCTTCTCATTTTCTTGATGTCAGTTCCATCAACGAGATAGCTTCCGACAGCTGCGAAGCGGAAGCACTTTGCTATGATGATCTCGACAACACTAGTGCGACATTGTTTGATTTGGAAAATTCTTATAGTGAGGATATCTTTTATGAGTCCATCTCCAAGTTTGAATCCGTTGATTCATCGCAAAAGTCAGTAGCACTTTCCGAGTCAATATCCTATGCATGTTATGAACCTCTTAGGGAGTCCGAGCACCATTCCCTTACCCCACCTTCTATTGTCTCTCCGCCAATACTAGATCTCAAACCGCTACCTTCTCATCTTCAATATGCATATTTAGATGAGAATGAGTCTTTACCCATGATCATATCCGCTTCTCTAGTTTTAGAGCAAGAGAACGCACTTTTGGCAGTGTTGAGATCAAATCGGCAGGCATTTGGTTGGACAATGGCTGACATCAAAGGGATTAGTCCCTTAATTTTTGAACATTATATACATCTGATAGATGAAGACAAGCCAACCCGAGACCCACAAATACGGTTAAATCCCGTTATGAAAGAGGCGGTAAAGAAAGAAATCGTCAAGTGCCTTGATAGTGGTATAATTTACCCTATATCTGATAGCCAATGGGTAAGTCCTATTCACGTAGTCCCTAAAAAGTCTGGCATCACGGTCATAACAAATGAGGCTAATGAGTTAATCCAAACACGCACCCAAACTGGGTGACGCGTATGTATTGATTACAGAAAACTCAATGCCGCCACGAGGAAAGATCACTTCCCTCTACCTTTTATTGACCAGATGTTAGAACGATTAGCTGGACATGAATACTATTGTTTTTTGGACGGATACTCTGGCTATAACCAGGTCCCCATCGCTGAAAAGGATCAAGATAAAACCACATTTACTTATCCTTTCGGTACGTTTTCTTATAGACGCATGCCATTTGGGTTATGCAACGCTCCCGCTACATTTCAGCGGTGTATGATGGAGATATTCTCAGACATGGTTGCGAATTTTCTGGAAATATTTATGGACGATTTCTCTATATTAGGGGACTCCTTTGAGGACTGCCTTCGTCATCTTGATGCGGTTCTTACCCGCTGTAAGAATAAGAACTTAATTTTGAATTGGGAAAAATGCCATTTTATGGTCCAAGAAGGTATTGTCCTTGGACTTATAATTTCACGAAAAGGCATTGAGGTTGACAGAGCTAAAATAGATGTCATCCATAACCTCCCTCGTCCCAAATGCGTCAAAGATATACGATCCTTCTTTGGCCATGCAGGATTTTATAGGAGATTCATTAAGGACTTTAGCAAAATTGCTAAACCCTTAACTCTTCTCTTGGCCAAGGATACAACATTTCACTTCGATTCAGATTGTGAGGCTGCTTTTGAGTCGCTTAAAAGAACTCTCATGACAACCCCCGTTCTATCATCTCCGGATTGGAACCACCCGTTCGAGCTTATGTGTGATGCATCAGATTTTGCTATTGGTGCAGTCTTAGGACAACACATTGATAAGATGCCACATGTAATTTACTATGCAAGTAGGACCTTGAACAATACACAAATTAATTACACAACTACCGAAAAAGAACTCTTGGCAGTTGTATTTGTATTAAAAAAATTCAGGCCGTACTTGATTGGCTCGCCAATTGTGGTTTACACTGATCACTCCACCCTACGACACCTTTTATCGAACAAGGATGCTAAGGCCAGGCTAATACGTTGGATCCTGTTGTTACAAGAATTTGACCTTGTCATCCGAGACAAGAGTGGATGTGAAAATATTGTAGCCATCCATCTTTCACGCATCTCTTCTTCACCTACGTTGACCGTGCCGATAAATGACTCATTTCCTGACGAACAGTTCTTGACCGTATCCTATGAACCTTGGTTCGTGGATATTGTGAATTATCTAGGGACGGGACTTATTCCTAGCAATTGGTCGAAACAAGACAAATTTTGATTTCTATCCTAAGTAAAATACTTTTACTGGGATGAACCCTATTTGTTTAAGTATTGTTCCGATCAAATCATTCGCAGGTGTGTCCCTAATGATGAATTCAAGAGTGTGTTATCATTTTGTCATGATCAGACATGCGGCGGTCACTTTGGACCTCAAAAAACGGCGGAGAAAGTTTTGCAATGTGGCTTTTATTGGCCAACACTATTTAAAGATGCTTATGATCATTGCAAAACTTGCCCGCAGTGTCAGCACTTGGGTCGGATTTCATGAAGAAATGAGATGCCGCTCCAACCTATATTGGTTGTGGAAATATTCGATATTTGGGGTATTGATTTTATGGGCCCTTTTCCCAACTCTTTTGGGAATTTATATATCTTGTTAGCAGTTGATTGCGTCTCGAAATGGGTGGAAGCAATACCATGTCGCACTAATGACATTAAGTTCCTTAAAGAAAATATCTTTTTGCGATTCGGACACCCTCACGCCATAATTAGCGACAACGGGACGCATTTCTGTAATTGGTCTTTTGAGGCTTTAATACGGAAATATGCTATCAACAACAAACTTTCTATGCCCTATCATCCCCAAACAAGTGGGCAAGATGAGATCTCGAATAGGCAAATCAAACAAATTTTGGAGAAGACGGTTTCTAAAAACCGTAAAGATTGGTCAACCAAATTGACGGATGCTCTTTGGGCATTTCGCACCGCTTATAAGACCGATCTTGGTATGTTTCTATACCGCCTTGTGTTTGGGAAGGCATGCCACCTTCCTGTCGAGATCGAGCATAAGGCAATGTGGGCTATTAAAGAGCTAAACTTCAAGTTTGATCAAGCTAGCAGTTACCGGAAGCTGTAATTGAATGAGCTAAGCGAACTCCGTGATGAATCTTACGATAATGCGGTGATAGTAAAGAACCGGACTAAAGTGTTCCACGATAAAAACCATCTTAGAAAAACTTTCACACCGGGACAACAAGTCCTTCTTTATGATTTACGACTCCATCTTCATACGGGTAAGCTTAAATCTCGTTGGAAAGGACCTTTTGTGGTGCAGTATGTACACTCGCACGGGGCAGTAGAAGTTGAAAATATAAAAAACGGTTCAATTTTTAAGGTAAATGGGCATAGATTAAAACCGTATTTCTCTGCTGACCCAGCGGAGGGGCTCCTGTTTTTACAGGAGCCGCTTTATCATAACTAAATTCCTCTGTCTTACCTCCATATTTCGGTAACATTGTATCATCTTAAAGAATGGAGGTGAGTGAAAAACAGGACTTAACTGAATATCTGTGCATGCCGAAGAACAAGTTTGGGGGCAGTCTTCATTTATCTATTATTTTACCCCTATTATTGTCTCTCCCCAAGTCTACAGGTCTATGCTCTCAAAGGACAATATCAGTGAGGACACCGCTGAAAACAGGTTTGGTGGGGGAGGGGTTGTATTCACTGAATTATCTTGGCACTGGGCATTAAAGAAAAAAAATATTTTTATAATAAAAGAGTAGAAAGTGAATAATTATATATGAAAGATATGAATAGTTTGAGAAAAAACAAGAAAGTTAGAGATTTTCTTAAACAAAACTAGTAATAAGTAGTTATGAGCTGTTCTCCCAAGGGTTAGTAAGATGAAGGAAATCTGAGGATAAAAATAAGTCTGAAAAATAGTCCCTATTCTTGAGGCCAAACATTTGAATGTTGATACCCTACTATACGCACTTACACACATCTTGAAACTTGGGATAATAGAGGATACCTTGAAATGCTCTTGTCTAAAAACCTTAGTATGAAGGAAAATAAAATAAAATATAAGCGATGAATAAAAAAATGAACACTGGTTTTGTAATTACCAAGGCAGCATAAAAGAAATATAGCGAGGGTGCTTTATCACCTAGTGCCTTAGACCAACTGGTTTGGGAGCCACTGCTAAGCCTTAGGAGTTGCAAGACGAGGAATTACACCTTAACACGCAAGCACATTTTGTAATCGGTCGGTTAGTACCTCAAGAAGTATTAACGGTCGCATGAATGATGTGTGAGCAATTTCATAAAAGAATTCACCAACTAAAAAGTACTTTGGAAGATGGACAAGAGTATGATAGCTTGAATTGAATTCTCTAAATGTAGGGATGTCTTTTACACACACGTAGGGGTATATGATAAATGTTTGGAAGAAAGATAGGAAGGAAGACTAAAGGCTATGTTTTATTGAGGGATAATATGATTTCTAAAATTTTTTCATGATCATTAAGATAGGGCTCATAGCAACTTAAAAACTAGTGTAGTTGAAAACTCTTATTTTCAAGTTCTTTCTTTCATAATTCTTATCTTTGAATGTAACTTTCACCATCTTTCTTTTATTATAGGATTTTGTGGGTATAATCCGCTGAAAACCCTCAGGAGACAATACTCCTCCTATTAGGGACACTTAGAAGTTTAACGGCTTGTTGCACGTGCTCAGTGCAATCGTGTTGCCTACGAAAGTGTGCTACTTAGGTTTTTCTTTTTCTCTTTCTCTTGAAAAACTAGTTTGCTCGGGACGATCAAAATTAAGTTTGGGGGTATTTGTTCAGTTGATAAAACTGCACTTTTAATATGATATTTTTCCTACTAGTTCTATATAATAAAAGATGTTTATTATAAATATAACACATATAAGGGTTTATCTGTAAAAATACTATTTTCATGTGTTTATATATTATAATTAAAATTATGAAGGAAAATGTAAGCATATAATATTCATATAATATTTGGTCTATTTAAATATGCTTACCTTATTAAATATCTTTGACCAAATCTCTTAAAACTAAAATATCATGACAAATGGTTAAGATAATATCTCAATAAAAACAAATTCTACTAACATTATTTATTAAGATAATTGTGCAGGAATTATATCATGACTGAAATCAAGGAAATCCGAGTTGGCGAGATCAAATCTGCCGAAGATATTCAAGTAAATTGAAGAAACCAATTCTGGCAGAAACGTAGAAAAGATTTTCAAAGTCTAGATATTCAAAAGATCACAAAGTGCTACAGAGTTGAAGCCCCAGAAATTGGAGCCCAAGATCCCACCAGAGAGCGGCAGATCCGCAGCCAAAACCCACTATTGGCGGCGGATCCGCGGCCTGTTAGGGGAGTTGGGATATTGGATTTTCTACACAGGATTTTATTAACAAACCCTAACTACCACGATCTAGGGTTTTCAACTTCTGTGACTATAAATAGAACCGAGAGCCTCTTGGAAAAATTATCAAATCGACGCGATCACGAAGTCTAAGACGGCTCACGCATACAGGCTGATCATCAACAGTTCATCTACCTCCTTAGAAGAGATCGAGAAGCAAACGAGGGTTTTGTAACCATTTTCTAAGGAAACAAAGTGTACTTGATCTTGTTGATTAATAAAGCTAGTTGTTTTCTTCTATCATTTTATTTTTCTTTATTTTACATCATGTTTTACCTCTCTATCTTTTCTTTTCCCAACATGCGCGAGTAATTTTCTGCGTATTAGGGTTCGTAGGATTATGATAGATTAATGGATGATGAAGATTCTTAAACTCTTTTTAAATCCTATAAAGTTTATAAACTTTATCAAAAGAATAGTTAACATCATAATTGGGCGCGCTATCAATTCATTGATAGTCATGACCATGATTAGAGATTAGATTAACAATTGCCTTGGTAAAGGCTAGACATGAACGGAGATCCATGTCAAGATAGGGGTTAAGAGTGGGAACCCTATTCCCTTCAGAAACCCTAATCTACATGCATCACTGTCGATCTAGTTTTAAATCTATTAAAAGATAAAAAGAGTAATGTTTATGTAATCATCCATGACTACTAAATCTTAAAGAACCCTACAAGACCCCTTCTACTATAAAACCTACATCTGTAGTTAATCTAGATCTATATTCTGCATCCGAGTTTGACGTAGATCTAGAACCTACAACCATTCTTCACCATTCTTTATTCTTCCTTCTTTCTTTCTCAACACGCCTAAAGTAAGATTAAAAGATTTAACGTTTCCCAGAGGACAACCCGTACTCATCTCGGTCTAGCTATATGCGACACCGTTATTGATTGCGGTTAACTACTACACATAAATAAGATCATTCAGATATATTTTGGCTCTTGAACGAAAAGATTTTTTTGACATAATTATGAGCAAAAAAATAAGTTTGGGGGAGAATTTCACTTTCATTAATTATTGTCCCCATTACTAACTTTTCTTCCCAAGTCTACAGTTTTTTAAGCTTAACTGATGACATCAGTGAGGACACTGCTACAAATAGGTTTGGGGGAGGTTTGTGCTTATTCACACATTATTTTGCATTATCATAAATATAAGCATAAAAATTTTTTGATAATGAAAGTTTAAGAAAAGCAAGAAAGTTAGATCCTTTCTTAAATAAAACTAGTAATAAGTAGTTATGAGCTGTTGTCCCTGAGGGTTAGTAGGATGAAGGAAATTACTAATCTGAGGATAAAAATAAGTCTGGAAAATAGTCCCTATTCTTGAGTCCAAACATTTGAACGTTGATATCTTACTATATGCACTGTCCCACATCTTGAAACTTGGGATAGTAGAGGATACCTTGAAATGCACTTGTCTAAAAGCCTTGGTATGAAAAATAAAAATATAAAGAAAAAAATGGTGAAGAAAAATGAACACTGGTTTTGTAATTGCTTAAGGCAGCATAAAAAAAATATAACGAGGGTGCTTTATCACCTAGTGTTTTAGACCAACTGGTTTGGGAGCCACTGCTAAGCCTTAGATGTTGCAAGACGAGGATAATAATGCCTAAATAAGCAAGCATATTTAGTAATCGATCGGTTAGTACCTCAAGAAGTATTAACGGTCGCATGAAGAATGTGTGAGCAATTCCATCGAAAATATTCACCGACTAAAAAAGTATTAAGGAAGATGGACAAGAGTATGATAGCTTGAATTGAATTCTCTAAGTGTAGAGATGTCTTTTATATACACGTAGGGGTATATGATCGATGTTTGGAAGAAAGGTAGGGAGGACGACTAAAGGCGATGTTTTATTGAGGGATGATGTGATTTCTGACATCTTTTCATGACTATTAAGATATGGCTCATGGCAACTGAAAAGCTGGTGTAGTTGGAAACTCTTATTTTCAAGTGCTTTTTTTATAGTTCTTATCTTTGTACACAACTTTTATTTTCTTTCTTTTATTATGGGATTTTGTGGGTATAATTCACTGAAAACCCTCAGGAGACAACACTCCTCCTACTAGGGACACCTAGAGGTTTAACGGCTTGTTGCGCATGCTCAGTGCAATCATGTTGCCTACGAAAGTGTGCTACCTAGGTTTTTCCTTTTCTTTTTTTTCTCCCTCTCTTGAATAAATAGTTTGCTCGGGACGATCAAAGTTAAGTTTGGGGGTATTTGTTCAGTCGAAAATATTGCACTTTTGATATAACATTTTCCTTACTTTCCTTAAATATTTAAAGGTGTTTATTATAAATAGAGAACATATTTTGGTTTATTTGCAAAATACTCTTTACCATATGTTTATATATTATAATTAATATTATGAAGGAAAATATATGCATATAATATTTATATAACATTTTGGTAATTAAAATATGCATATCATATCAAATATTCTAATCAAGATTCTTAAAAGATATAATATCATACAAATGGTTAGAATAATATTTCAAAATATGTGCACAATATTTTAGTAATTAAAAGATGCACAGCATATCAAGTATTCTTAAACAAGTTTCTTAAAGATTTATTACCATATAAAGTGATTAAGATGCTCTATCTAATTTAATAAATAGTACTAACATTATTCATGGAGATATTGTGCAAGATTTAGCTCAGGTCAAGAGATCAAGATATTCAAGATGTCATGATAAAAAATCTGCGAAAATCATAAAATCAATACGGGTAGAAACTCAAAATCCAGGCATGGAAAATCACCATATTAGGCTATCACCATATTAGGTAATCACCATATTAGGTAACTTGGTTTTCTGATTTGAGGGCTATATAAAGGACCGATGGCTAAATTTAGAGGGCATCACCTTTACACCAAGCAAATCACCGTCAAAGAACAAGAGATCCACGATAGGTCCATGATTCAACATGATAGGGCGACGTGAAAATCGACGAAGCATTTACTTCCTACGAGACAGAGATCGAGAGCAACTTCTTCCTCTTGTAATCTAAATTCGTAAGATTTGTACTTGTGAAGTTGATTAATAAAGGTAGATTATTTTATTTAATTATTTATTTTCTGTATTTTTACTTTCTGCATTTTAATTATGATCCCATTCTCTATCCTTTCTTCTTCTTCTCACAACATGCGTGAGTAATTCCTAGCTTGTTAGGGTTCGTAGGATTAGGGTAGAACAATGGATGAGAAAATATTTTAACTTCTTTTAAGTCTTATGAAGTTTATAAACTTTAACAAAAGAATCGTTAATATCCTAATCGGGCGCGCTACCAATTTATTGCTAGTCTCGACCGTGATTTGAGATCATATTAACAATTGTTTTGTTAAGGGCTAGACATGAATAGAGATCAATGAAAAGACAAGGGTCAATAGTGTGGAAACCCTAGTTTTTTCTAAGAACCCTAATCCTCATTCATCACTATTAATCTAATTTTAAATCTATCAATAGATAAAAATGAGTAATCTTTATTAGTCATCCATGACTACTAAATCCTAACGAACCCTACAAGCCTTCTTCTTATATATTCTATATCTTTATTTAAACTAGATCTGAAAAATATATATTCTACATCCGCATTTACCATAGATCTTGAATCTATTCTTCACTATTCTCTATTCTCCTTCTTCTTTTCTAATCAACACGTCTAAAACAAGATTAAAAGTTCCATGAATCCCTGAGGACGACCTGTACGCATCTCGGCTAGCTACACGCGACACCGTTATTGATTGCGGTTATTCTACAAACACTTTTTCATACCAATCAGGCGACGACATAAATTAGTCTCCGTATAAAATCCATAAGCATCCAAAACAAACAAAAACACACACGACACGAAGTGAACTTCCGGAGAAGGAGAAAGTGGTTATCGTAATACGGTAACATGGGCTTGCGCCTGCAGGGAAAAGCGTCCCCACAATCAAAAACCCCTCATAAAATGAGGGGGAATCTGATAAAGTCTGCTACAACGGTCGCGTCTGTCCAAACCTCCGATATATGGTGCCATAAATCAACTTGGTATTTTTGGAGAGGTGAACGGATAAATCCAAATAGCATCTTCCCCCAAATTCAGGTAAAATGATCTATCCTAGTTCGTCTCTGTTTTCGGCGGTGAATAGATTCTGGCACGCTTGGTGGAGCTTTTTCCTCTTTCCATTCGACACTTCGTGTGTTGTGTTTTCGCAAACGAAATCGTGGTTCGCTATAGTTGCCCTTGGATCCGAGGCACTAAAACTTGGTGTTTTGCTTTTGTGCAGAAGAAGAGAAATCGAAGGCTTCCCAATACACTTCTTGCAACAGCAATACTCGCTCCACCCCAGCTGGAGGAGTAACCTACGGGCCCAACGCGGCCTCTATCTTTTCAATGCCGGTGGGGCAAGTTATGCAAGCCATTATTGGGTTGTTCTTTAGGACCATACTCCTACCGATGAGTTTCGGTGCCTCAGCGCCGCAAGAGGAAGCTCCCAAAAGGTCGGTCTTCGATCGACTAGCGACCACAACGGCCCCTCTCAACAGGTCGTCCAAATCTGGTGCCTCAGTCTTCAACATGCTGAGCAAAAGCTCGAACGGGCCCACAAAGATGCTCGTAATACCTGAAGGGGCTCCCCCAAAACGGATAGCCCTCCCAACTCCTGCTACAGGCAAAGCCGTCAAAAGCGCTTCCTCCATCAGAAGACCGGTCTTTGAAATATTGTCCGTTTCTCCTCAAACTCTGCCAAGGACGCCAGCCTTCAACAGGTTGACGCCAACAACAGCCCCTCAGCTAAGCTAGGGGCACAAAGAAGCCGCTTCCAAATCTGAGGCGGTCCCGTTTGTAAGACACGCTCAACGTCGCCACTAGCGCCGAGTGAGAAAAGCTGGGGGCAACTCCCCTCTGGACTTACTCCGCCAGCTCCAATGGTGGAAGTTGATACTGCTGTTCCAACCGGTAACAGTTTTGAGCTGCTCAGGAGGGTATGCAAGAACCCTCCAATGGCGGTGTTAAAGAAATCTCCCTCGCCTGCAGAAACCACAATCCAGGCAAAGCCGGAGCGCCCCCATCAACGGCTCTCCTCGCAAATTTACAGGGTCTGGTGAAAAGTCCAGGACTCCGTGATTGATCAAAACTACTCTCGTCGACCAAAGAAATCAAAGGCTCAGCAAGAGGAAGACCGCTCCTCCGTCATTCAGCGAGGGGCTTCTTCTACACAGGTGCCTGTTACAACGACTCCTTCAACTTCGACCTCCCACAAAAGTATGAGGCCAGAGAAAATCCCACCGCCGGCGGCAAATCCTAGAGGCGATGGACCCAAATGCCCTAAGTCTGGGGGCATGATCATGCATACGGTCTACATGGCTTCCGGGAAAGAAGAAATCTATGCTTCCGTAAGACATCGACCACAAACTCTTTCACTGACAAAAACTCAGGAGTAACAACAAAAGCTCCAAGAGATGCTAACCAAAATGGCAGCACTTACCGGGCAGAAAGAAAGCCCGGACACAACAGCCAAACAGCGCCAGGAGCAGGAGACCGATACAGAGTTCCTGCGAAGGGTGCTTGAAAGAAAGGACAAGGAAGCTGCTGAGCAGGCTGCTAATATAAAGCAGATGGCTCTCTTGTTCCAGGATATGGTTGGAATGATGATCCAGCCAGAACCCCCAGCCGAGGATCCGCCGATAATCATCGAGGATGACAGAGGGGAAACATCAAACCCTCTTCCAGCCTTATCGGCAGCTAAGGAGGAAACGATCTCCAAGGCTTCTCTTGATGATTATATAGCTCAACAAATAAGAGCTCATCAAGCAAATGAAACGGCTGGCCAAATCGTCAGAACTGGGCGACCGTATCCAGGATGGTATGACCAAATTAAATACCCGCCGGAATATACGATCCCCAAATTCAATGTGTACAAGGGGACAAGAAACCCACACCAGCACATCGCGTAGTTCAGAGCTCTGTGCGGCAACACTGGAGGCGACGACAAACTGTTGCTTTGCCAGTTCGTTGGCAGCCTGTCAGAGACGGCCTTTGAACGGTATTCGGAGCTCCCAAATGACTCCATGAGAACATTCAAAGAGATGGAACTGCTATTCACACAGCGGTTCGCCAGCGCACCCCGATCACGGCATTAATCAATGCAAGGATAAAGCTAGGAGAAACCTGGGTCCAATATGCGATCCGGTGGCGGAACCTTTGGTCAAAGTGCGAACAGCGCATCAAAGAATCCCCTGCCGTGGGCATGTTCATCGGGACCCTAGATCCTCAAACAACTGTGTCCCAGCTCATGACATTCTTCAAACCGACCACCTTCCAGGCTTTGATAGATAAACTGGCCCAAATGGACCAGATGGGTCATGGGCCTTTCTCCTCAAATAAGGACCCTCGAAATGTCAAGGGTAAATGGAAAGCGACCTTCGTTGCCAACACTCAACAACAACCGAGTGAACCAAAACCGGCTGCTCGCCAAAACAACGCACGTCCATGCCTATCCTTAAAAGAAAGGCTAGGACGCGCTTACTCGTTTCCCCGTGATAAGACGAGGAGACTATTTAAGTTGGAAATGCATAACAAACTCATCACATTGCCAGACCCACGGTGTCCACCGTAACCCGGCGACGTCAACAACCCAAACTACTGCTCCTATCATAGAATGGTGAGCCACCAAATTGAGGATTGCTACATCTTCAAGAACTGGGTTGAGGACCGGTATCAACAGGGGAAGTTCGCACTATCTGAGAACTGGAGGGTGAACCCACCACAGAAGCATACTCCCAAAAAAGTGGATGCGCCATGGGCATCATGCTTGCTCGTGGAAGAAATTCCATGGGAAGTCGTTCTTTCAGCAAAAATCAAAAGAATGCTGAAGGATCTATAGGCACGTTCGGCAGTCAGGTGGAAAAGCCCACTTGAACCTGAAATCATCGAACGGATGCTGAAACCGCGTCCTGTACCGAAAATTGTTGACAAAGGGAAAAATCCCTAAGTCAAGCTTTCAAAGTCCTCGAAGAAAAAGAAGAAGACCAAGAAGCCTATGCAGCCTGCCGAGTATGACAACAAGCGCACAGACCTACAAAAATACATTGATACGCTAGAGGAGTACAACCAGAAGGTACGGAAACCGGTCATGCTCGAAGAGTTCCTCGAGCATATTCTTGAGAACAAAGATAGTGACAACGATGAGGAAAATGACTTATCAGAAGAAACCGAAGACTATGCAACAAGTTTCCACATGGTCTCCCATGCGTTGTTAAATGACGAAGAAACTCCCTCAGCGTCAGAAAACAACGCAGAGAAATTGGGGGCAGAATCGGCGCTAAAATCCCCAGAACTGCTAGAAGACCCGATCGATAGGCTGTTAAACGAAGCCTTTCAAAAAAGCAAAACTGACCAAGAACTCGAAACAACCATATACGAAAAGGCTAAGCGTCAGCGTCAGGATGAAAAAGCTGCGGCAAGGTGGAGTCGTAAAGTACTCCAACCAAACCAAAGCATACCTGTGACAAATAAGAGCAGGATCAAGACAAAGAAGCGGTTCGCCAAAGCCCTGTCAATGGGAATGAAGCTGCCACCTCTCATAAGAAATACTCTCGGGGTCATATGCCTTGATGGAGCGGATTCACATCCAAACTACTATCTATATCATCGGAGGGTTACCCACCCCACCGAAGAGTGCAGTACCTTCAAGAAGTGGTGGCAAAGATACGTTGCCCATAAAAAACACTTTAAGAGGATGAAGCGCAAAGCTCGTCGACAGCAAAAGAGTGCGACAGCTACGCATAAAAAAATGACTAGCAACTGTCATATGGTTGGTACCGGTTCAGAAGGGGAAAACCCCAAGTTCTTACTTTTGGAAGCGATTCTGAGGACGAAATACCCCTCAGCCCTGTCTTCAAAGACTCCACCTCCGAAAAAGAAGAGGAGGAAAAGAACTGTGGGAATATTCAGCTGCGTAACTGCACGCTGCCTGAAAAGAACCTCGGACCTACAAGCAAAGGTTCGAGCAAAAACGACAAAGGGAAAGAGAAAATCTCTAAGGAAATCGCCCTCGACGATGGACTTGTCAAAGAGCTCGCAGCAAGGGACCCGCTTAGGAAAAATAAGGTGGATTACAATGTCCTAGCACATCTGAGAAAAATACTCTCACAGTTGAGTATATTGGATGCTCTACTCTTGTCCAAAGAGGCGCGAGATTCTCTGATCAAGGCATTACAAGAGCCAGATCAGTTCCAAACTTTCCTCGCGGAAGAGAAGATGAAGGATGAACTGGCAGATGTCCACACGGCTGACATTACATTCAGCGATAAAGATCTCCTCCTCGGTAGGTGCGAACATAACCGCCCGTTATACGTCACCGGGTACTGCCATGACATCAAGATAGGGAAAATCCTTGTCGACAACGGATCCTCCGTCAACCTTCTCAACATGAGGGTACTGAAGGAAATTTGCATGAACGTTCAACACTTGGCCTGAGACAAAATTACCATCTCCGGTTTCAACTCACAGTCGTCACGGACACTTGGGTCCGTAATACTGACGTTACGCTTCGGGTTGCTCATCACTGACATCAAATTTCACGTCATTGACACCAAGACTTGCTATAACGCTTTGCTCGGCATGCCCTGGTTTCATGAGTACAATATCATCCTTTCTACACAACATCAGTATATGAAGTATTTCAAGGATGGTTTGGAATGCACCGTCATAGAGGAGCTAAATCTATTCTCCGTAAACGAGGTCCGGAAATATGAAGACGCAAAGTACTTCTTACTAGACTTCGAATATACAAAAATGTGTCATAAGCCGGAGGATAAACAGAAGTCCATCGCCACTATCCCGATCTTTGGGAGCGATTCCGAGGAAGATGAAGAAATAGTCTACTAGGGGCAACCCCAGAAAGAAAACAACAGGCCCAAACTATCTACCCCTATTTTGGTCTTTGGTAGCGACTCTGAGGATGAGGCCAACACAGTGTTCTCCATCCGCCCGTCAGTGCAAACCCTTGATGAAGTAGATTAGAGTCTACAAATCACAATGGCCCCGCCTCGGCATTACAAGGAACTTGATGCACTCCATACATATAGCGTACAAGAACTACATACTTTCTACGTCTCTCCCAGGCGAAGAGGTGAAAAAGCGATACTCTTCTACCAATCTACAGAGACCAAAGTAGAAAAAGAAGTCTGGCATTGTGCTGATTTTGCACTTGACGGGCTTCAATCAATCCATCTTCCAAGATACTGCGCGGAGGGATTGAAAAGGTTGTTAAGATGCCAAGGTATACCCCTCGAACAAACTGTTCGACAAGCTCGTTCCTACAGAAAGATTTGGGATATTTCCGGGACTCAGTGAAAGATGCCCAATGGGAAGATACAGACAACGGGCTCGAATACGTTCGGTCTAAGAAACGGGAGCAGTTCCATAGCTGCCGCGTCATAAACAACTTCAGCGAAGGGGAAAACGCTCTTCTGAATGGCCGTGGCGTTGGAACAGAGCGAAATTTCGCTCTAAAAAATTTAAGTCCGTCACTCGAAGAACAAATAGACAAGATAATAAAAGAAGCTTGTCGAAAGAGCCGAGACGATAACAGCCGTGAAATGGCCATTTATGAAAAGGTCAGGACGCAGCGCCTCAATCAGCAATCCGCGGAGAAGGAAGACTATAATGTTCTTCATCCCTGGCCCGCTGTATATCCTTGCGACGGGGGAAAATCCCAAAATAAAGGCAAAAACAGGGTAAACAACGCAAACAAAATTCGAAAACAACGAAGCGGATCCAAGAAGCCGTGCAATCGAGAAAAGGTCGATTGGAATCCGTCCTTTATAAAGAAGATGGGTTGGGAATACTCTTTTTCCCAAGACAAGACAAGGAAAATATTCAACCTTGTTATGAAGCACCAAATGATGACACTTCTGGAGTATCGGCACCCCGAACAAATAAACGAGGTCCATCATCCGGATTATTGCTCCTACCACCGAGCAATAGGTCATCCCCTCGAAAACTGCTTCACCTTTAAAGACTGGGTAGAAGACCAGTATTAGCAAGGCATGTTCGTTTTGTCCGACAGCTGGAGGGTAAACCCGCCGCAAAAGCAAGAGCCAAAGATGACCTATACCATGAGGATAGGACCAGCTCAACCACAAAAAGAGAAGCGGACTCGTACCTGCTATATGGTAACACTCTCAAAAGAGAGAGGGCACGAGATTATGGATGACCTCCACATGTGCTTCGCAAGTGAAGACGAGAATAGGCTGCTCTCAGAGTTTCCACCATCCCCAAAGGAACTAGAAGATGGGATACAAACTACGGCGGATAACCTAAGAAAAATTGACTTAGGGTCGGAAAAAGATCCGAGGCCAACGTTCGTCAGTGAGCTACTATCTGAAAAACAGGTAGCCACGTTGAAGGATGCGCTCATGCAATATAAATACTGCTTCACATTGAACTATTCTGAGATGCCGGGTCTAGATCCAAAGGTGGCAGTATATAAATTGGTCATATCGCCGAACATAAATGTCACGACCCGAAATGGCACGCGACTGGCACTTGAATCATATGAAGTCTATAGGACCCCATCTAATTCAAGTAAGACAAGAAATCCCAGAAATCTAAACCATTTTAAATAATAAATGAAGGAAAACTAGTTTTAAAGAAGCGGTTTTAATAGCATAAGCCAAATATGCATTTTAAAATCTCAAGTCCTTTCAGAAAATTTCGGCAGAGTTTCCTTTGTAAATACTGTCCCCAAACGGGGTACATCATGAAATATATGCCCAGCATCGGCACGTAAATCCTCATATATATAGAGCTCCGTCGGTATGGATCGGCCCACAGGCTCCGTCAGTCCGGATCGGCCCGAATCATCTCTCAACTCCGGTCGGTATCCTCCGGATATCCGCCGAGCCTAAATACAATCACCGGTAGGTAGTAATCCCTCTGCCAGGCTCACCGTCTGTATACACAGCATCCCTTTCTTATCCCGGGGTACCATACCGGGCCCCACCATGTACCCGCACACGGCCCACGACTCCTCCTCGCATGGGGTATATATATATATATATATATATATATATATATATATATTAGAACCGATAAAACTCATGGTGGCTGCTGAAATATCATATCAAGAGAAACCGGGTTTTTTTTAAAACAGTACATACTTTCTTTTGAAATACCTACGGTTCTCAAATCCAGAAATATCATAGAAACAACTGTAGGGTTCCTAGGCACACTAATAAGGTCTCACAAGGCATCAACCATGCCAATTTCAAAAAATTTCCGGTGCCTACAAACCCTAATACAGATCGTTAACTAGAGATTAGGCGAAAACTAGAACTAGTAAACTGCTTTACTAATAAGTGAACGGAAATACAACCTTTGTAGATCCGGTCCTCCACCTCCATAGCTCCGTGATGAAGTCCCTCCGCTGTACCCATCGGATCCCGGATTCTCACGGTGGTTTCATCGAAGAAATGATCGGGTTAGGTCGTCGACTTCGATGCCGAAGATGATCTACGTCGAGGCAACACAAGATCAAGCTCCAACTTCACCAAGCCATGAAACTTGTGAATAAAACACCCTATACTACTTGGCAAGTGGTAGAGGATGAAGAAATAGGAAGTGGGTTCACTTTAGAATTAGATTTCTCACTCTTTTTCTCAAGTTGCCATTAATGGTAGCAAGCTTTCTTCTTTGTTCAAGAAGAAGAAGAAGAAGAAAAAGAAGATGATAAGAATAAAAGGATTAAGTTAAAAAGAAAAACCCCTTCATTCTTATCATATTGCAACCATAGTTAGGTGTAGAGAATAAACTAAGGTTAGGTTTAATGGTTAGGTTAAGGCTAAGAGACAAAATGGTCAAAGCTTCAAAGCTTCATGAAGTTTCATGAAAGAAACAAAAACTAGCCACCATTTTATTCTTGCCTTAAAATGAATTAATAAAAATAAATAGATAAGTAAATCAAAACCCTAACCATTAAGATAACCATGGTTTAATCATACACACCCAAGTTAGCATGTAACATCAAACATGATACAAACTAGTGCACAAAACTATATCTATATACAATGTGCACATCAAGTGAGAAAATCCATTTAAAGTGAACAAATATTAGTTAATGCAAAGTAATATATCAAATATATAATTATACATTAAATCATTAAATCAACACTTGATTTAACGATCCGGTCATATCGCATATGACCGACTAATATCCAATGTATCGGCTTATCGAATCAATCCTTGATTCGATAACTAGGTTATATCGCATACAACCAATCGATACATTCATCGCGAGAATACAATATGGTATCACATACACGCATTATTCTCGGTCCCGCACATATCTCACATGCGCTCCTATTTCGTTTCGCTTGAGCCAGGAAACCTCTGTGTAGGACTCTAAAGACTCGTCAATACGCCGGCAGCAGGTGATGATCATATCAAACACCCACAAGCCGCAAGCGGTCTGCTAAACGTAACGGCCACCCGGGTATTGAGCGATCAGAAGATCGACGAGCAAGCCCGCTCATACTCCTGTGAATCCAACCAGTAACACTTACCGTACAGTCCGGTCTGTTCGTCTGATATGTCGCATATCTCGCCTAAGGGTGGTAAACGTCAGACCCTAATAGCTCGATAAGTCGTGTCGATATGAGGTCTATAACAGTTCAAGAAACTACAGGTAACACTTACCAGTAAATCTCAGTAACCCTGGCCAGGGATTTCCGGTTATAGCCAATCGAACACAGCGCAACATCAACTCCCTATACAGGGAGAGACGAATCCCCTCCTATCGCTCATTGCCTCCATGTGATTCGGGACTGTACCCAAAAACCACCGTTTTGCACGCCCTCTTGGACGTGGTAAGGTGGAAATCAAAGCACAGTGGGAATCACACAAGACTCTATGACGATCTCGGGTCAACAGACTACTCTGTACCAGTGTCACCAGAGAACTGCCATCTGACGTAAGGTATAATACCATCTGGGAGTTCTCGGCGAGTCCGTCCAGTGTACCTAGTCTCTACTGAGCACCCGTATATCATCTCTGATGTCAAACACCAATGGATATGGGATCATCCATCGCCCATCTGTATGGGTCGAGAAGGTATACGCTAGTCTACTCCAGTATATCGATGCCCCGTCTCAATACACCCATGACTAGGGACTTTGAAGGATGTACTTATGGACTACCATGTCCCCACTAGTATGATCCGCATCATAGTCCAGGTAGTCAAGTACACATCCTAAGGGCTTTACCAACATGTAACAGAGAAACAATCAGTGTACACGTTAAGGTAAAGAGCAACCAGATAGCATACTATCATGCCGAGCAAGAAAGTCCTCCCTATATATGTCCAAGCATCCACTACAATATACATCCTATGTATAGTAATGGCCTCTAGGGCATACATATAACTAACAATCTCCCACTTGCACTAGGGCCATCTGATAGCAGTGGTTGTAGTATCTCATACTCAACCATCCCATAAAAGTCTCTATCTGGGTAAAGGCCTTTGTGAGTGGATCCGCCGTGTTGTCCTCTGAGTCTTCTCTCCTGACCTCGATCACCCTGGAGATCAACTATCTCCATGATCAGGTGACACTGGCTCAGAATATGTCTGGATCACTGATGGGACGGGCGTTCCTAGGCCTAAGCCACAACTCCATTGTCACACAATGGGAGGAACTATGTTCATCTCATGAACAAATATACATCCAGACTGCCTCTTTGGTAGCATCTTAAGTAGCGATGTATCTTGCCTTTAATCGTCTAGTTTGCCACGGTATCTAGCTTGGAACTCTTCTAACATACCGCCCCTTTACTGAGGGTAAAGACAATGCCTGTGACTGACATTCAGTCGTCCTTATCACTCTGGAACCTTTCCAGTGATTCTCCCCAGGATCATTTGATACCATCTCACTACATCTAGTGAGTATCCTAACATCCAATTAGATCTATCTCATAGATCAAAACCCAGGATTTAGGAGGTATCACTCTGATCCTATATGGAGAATCATTGTGATAAGCGGAGATTGATCGAGCGTAGCATAGGAAACTCCTTCCCTATCAAGAGTATGTCATCCACGTACTCTACGAGGATCACCACCATACTCTCTACTACCTTTTTGTATATACAAGGTTCATCTACCATTTTGATGATGTCAAACTCTTTGACTAACTCTTCAAAACAGATATTCCAACTCTGCGATGCCCGTTTTATCACATAAAACTTCTTGCACACGTTTCCGCTGCTCCCACTGTCTACGAGGCCCTCTGGCTGTGTACTTATAGACGCTCTCTTCCAAAACATTATTTAGAAAAGCAGTCATGACACCCAACCACCAGATATCGTAGTCATGGTATGTAGCCGTGACAAGTAGGATCTGGATGGACTTAGGCATAGCTCCTTAGAAAAGGTTTCAATATAATCCATGCCTGGTCAATGATGCAAACCTTTAACAAGTCTAGCTTTGAAAGTCTTAACTTTTCCAAGTACACTAAGTAATCTTCTTAAGATATACTTGCTCCTGATGGGGATTTAACCCTTCAGATATAGCAACCAAAGTCCATACTTTGTTGGTGTATAAGGATTCCATCTCAGATCACTAAGCATCCAGCCATTCTTATAGAGTCTTACTCCTGATGGCCAGCTCGAAACTAGTTGGGTCATCATCTCATGATGCAATCCTCGCTCCCCCTTTCATAGAGAAACCGAAGTATCTCTCAGGTGGGTGAGGAGCCCTACTAGATCGGCGGAGAGGCTGAGGTTCGTTGGTAACTATTGAATCCTTTGGTTTTATCAAATCATCTGCTGTAGTTTGTATAGATGGAACCTTTCCAGTTCTACATTACAGACCTTGCCTTGAGTTTGTCCGGATTTTGCTTTTAGACATCGGCCGGTCAACCCCAAATCTTAACTAGCTTAAGACATGGGCTCTTCCCATACCATATCTCATATGGAGTGGTAGACTGTGATCTGATTCGAACCTAATTCAATAGGTATGCAGCTTCTCAAGTGCATAACCCCCAAAAGGAAACAGGTAACTCAGTAGTACTCATCATGGAGCGCACCATATCGAATAGGGTGCAATTTGCTCCGCCCCGATATACCATCGTGCTATGGTGTATTCGGAGGAGTAATGCCGAGAGAGAATCTCATTCTCCTTTAGAATAGTTCAGGATTTCCGTGCTTAAGTATTCTCCTCCCTGATCACATCAAAGGACATAATACTTATACCTGTATTTTGGTTCTCTACTTCTAACTTATATTCCGTGAATATCTCAAAAGGTTCGGACTTGTGTTTCAACAGGAACATATGTCTGAATCTTGAGAGATCATCAGAGAATGTAATGAAGTACAAAGAACCGGTCTTGGCATGTGTAGACAGGGGACCTTTATATATCAACATGTATCATCCCAAGAGTTCACTGACTCTTTCTCTGTTTCCATTAAACAGAGCTGTAGTCATCTTATCTTTGTGACATGACTGGCAAGTTTCACAAGATGTAAATTCAAACTGATTTAAATATGCATCTACATGTAACTTCAGCTAGTCGGGTCGTATTGATATGACCTAGTCTATAATGCCTCAAGAAGGATTCGTTCATTTCTGAACTCTTCCTCTTGTGTGTGTTCTGTATACTAAAAACTGTAGTTTGATTTAGAACGTCAATGCTTTTAGATAATGTGCCTGAACCGATCAACTTTTGATATAGGAAATGATCAAAACATTATCCAACAATACAAAATTTTATCATTTCTTTACTAGTAAAGAGACTGATATAATTTTGTATATCAGGTTCGGTATCTAATAACATTTGTTCAGAATCAATGTATTTGGAATACAGGGTGACAGTGACCAACAGACTTGGCTGCAACACTTGCCCCGTTTTCTGTCTCATGAAACTTATCACCCGATCTCAGTTCTCTAGCTTTCTGTAGCCCTATGTAACAGATTACATATCTGGGATCCTGATCCGGTATCAAATACCCAGGACGTAGAGGATACAGAGAAACAGTTCTTTGTAATGAACGCATCCGAAGGAGATGCATCATATGCACTTTCTTCGTTTGGGCGGTATGGGAATCCTGGTATTCCCCTTATTTCCTGCTCTGTCTTATAACAATTATAAGTTGGAGCGGGACCAACGTTCCCCAGCACAGTATAACAAGCGGGTTCGGTCATTACATCCGTATTATTATCTTGATTAAGGCGTGACATAGTCGCTACCAGGAGAGAGAGAGAAGAAAACACTCTGCGTGCACTTTTGCAAGATCAGATTGGTTATTATTTTATCTAATCAGGATGGCTCCCACCGTTTTTTATCAAATCTTCCTTCAAACCCTAAAAGGAAAGACTAGCCGGGATTAATTACACACTACAAGTTCGCCAATCTTTCAGCCAGGCCAGTGTCGATACTTTGAGGGAGGTCCCCCGTGCTTTCGCACGAACTTAATTAATGTAAACCTCGTTTTCCCAGAGGCGTAACCTCGTTAACACCTTTCTAGACACCTACTTGATCGGCTAATTGTAATGTGTAAAACTCTTCCAGGAGTAACTCTTACTCGCAGCGGGTATCGGGATCCAACTATCTCATAGAAGGTATGCAATCTCATTGCAAATTTCAACACTTGAAATTCCCGATAATATTTTACCCCAAACGATCTATGACCTTGACAAGGTCAACAAACCATAGACCGTAAGTCAAGTTCAACCCGTCATTTCTTGATTGAATCAAACCCACCCGCACGACCCTTGACAAGGTCAACAAGGCCGTATGACTACCCTAACCCAATCTGCATCATATGCATAAGCAGATTAATACTGGTTAGCTACCGCACACTGTGCCTTGACAAGGTCAACAAACGCAGCACGAATACTAAACAGGACTTATCTGAAATGACGGAGGGCTACGACAGGTTTTTCTGAAAACCTATTGCGTAATGAACTTGATATCGTTGTAGAATCAAATGATTTTAAAATGGAGTGTTTTTGAGGCTTTTCTAGTTTTGCTAAAGGGGTCACTCCCGGTGAAGGGATCGTCGGCCCTTTTCTCATCGAATGAGGTGCGGGATATATCATATATATCGCTGTGCAAAGCAGAAACTATAGAAGCTATCAAAATACAAACTGAGTGTGTAGCATCTGCCAGTTATTGCTAAAGGGGTCACTCCCGATGAAGGGATCGTCGGCCCTTTCCTCATCGAATAAGGTACAGGATATATCATATATACCGCTATGCAAAGCAAGAACTGTAGCTACCTGATTTTATTTTTGAAATTTGATTCCACAACATCTTAGGTTTATTTTTCTTTCATTAATCATATTAATGAAGTCCCATCATTTAAGTTACCTAAACATCACAGATAAATACGGCGTACACTTATGCCATCCGCATTCGCCTCGATGTCCCCTCGTGCACCGTTTGGTTAGGTAACTAATGGCAGAGCGGGGCAGGGCTAGCGCGGGTGTAAAGCATAAGTAACTTCTATATAATATATCATATATACTATAAACTATATCCATCACAGAACATATCACATGATCACATCACAGATATCGTAGCAGAAGAATTATATGAAACATTGGATATACTAGGACGTCCGTGTTTTCAATACGAGCCAGTATAAAACACGGATTCCACGGTCGCAATGAAAAGCCAAACCCACACCCCTAGACCCCTACGAGAGCGGCAAGCAATCCTACCAATTCTAGGGTTAGGAGACCCGGACTCGACTCCTCGAGTTGGTCTCCCACTGGACCCCAGAACCCGATTACTTGTGCCCTCCTCCTTGGGTCTATCCTAGTGCGGAAAAGTAAATAATATACAAAAGGTGACATCTTCCGCAACCTGGAAGTGCCCCAATAAAAGAATATTACATACAAGTTTTTACATGAATGAAAATGAAAAACACCCATCTCACATAAAACCCCCGGCTATTCAAACACGACGATCTAATATAACATATCCAGCAACACATAACATCACATGTCATCAACGTAAGTAAATATGCGCATCCCAATTGTCGTTGACATATAGCAACGAAACCGGCGATATCATATATTACACTTACGGTCACAGAAAAGAAAGTGTAAAACTACAACAGTTGGAATCCGCAACCTGCATAGACATCGCATGCCTAATCAAATGAATTCCTTAGACATCGCATGCCTAGCAATTATAAACCGCGCATTTTAGTCTCATTATCGAAAACACTTTTCAATATTAAAGTCGGGCAATTCAACAAGATTCCCGATATCCTGATCGAATGCTCGTCGCAAACTTTAGTAGGCGGCCGCGCCCCCGACGCCGTCGATGAACTGCACCAAGGCGGAACACCGCTGCCGCGAGCACCCGAACGGATGCTTTCGGCGACAGGGTTCTCCTACAGTCACTTGGTCGGGGCTATAGGGCGTGGCTGTCTATTAAGTTTACCCGGCGAGTATCCGCGTACGCTACGTGATTACGATGGACTTTTGATCACATCAAAATTCCGTGGCAACCGATCAAGTGAGACTAAACTGCTATGTTTATAACATTCATTCAGTTATCTCATAACTGCTTGTGGATTCCAAATATTGTATCACATTCCGGATAAATAGAAAATGTTAAACTTTCCGATCGAATAATCAAACACCCAAGTTTTCCCGAAATAGCTCAACACATGAAACAAGTTTAAAAACATTCACTTCATGCCTCAGTACCAACGGTCCAGCCGTAGAAGGGTCAAGCCAACGCCTCACATGTGGCACGCCGTACTGCCCCAAACCCTAAGGTTCAAAGGGCAGTTCAAGACGGTCACATAATCGAGTTAAGGTTTGTTGTCTTCTAGAGGGACCATCGCATTACTTGCACTACTTAGAACTTCATTAAACTACGGAAAGATCCAACACTTGGAAATTTCCCGACAGGGGAAAAAATGGATATTTATATCCGGTCGAACTTTTTAACATATTCTAAAATTACCCGGAAAAACACATAGACAAAGTTTGACAATCCGATCAAATCTACGAACACCCAATACAACCCAGAAAACTCAACTCTTGAGTGATATTTAAAAATTCCCAGAAAATACAGCACCTAAATATAAGAATTACGGTGCAAAAATTAATGGAGGATACAACCATACGGCCGCGGAACCGCCGCCGGAGCCAGGCTCTTGCCGCGGTTCCGCGGCGGTTTAGATGATTCAGGAGGTCGTTTTTCACTGTTTCTTAGAACTTCCTGCTGAATTTTTTAAGAATTTTTAATCTGGAAAAAACCCAGTTTTGAAAAAATGTCCAGAGAGGGTTGAAATTTAGGGTTTCGGGGTTCGATCGGGTTTCTAATATCGTCTACGCATTGCCTAAGCCTCTAGCTAGGCTCTGATACCACTGTAGGGTTCCTAGGCACACTAATGAGGTCTCACAAGGCATCAACCATGCCAATTTCAAAAATTTCCGGTGCCTACAAACCCTAATACGGATCGTTAACTAGAGATTAGGCGAAAACTAGAACTAGTAAACTGCTTTACTAATAAGTGAACGGAAATACAACCTTTGTAGATCCTGTCCTCCACCTCCATAGCTCCGTGATGAAGTCCCTCCACTGTACCCATCGGATCCCGGACTCTCGCGGTGGTTTCATCAAAGAAATGATCGGGTTAGGTCGTCGACTTCGATGCCGAAGATGATCTACGTCGAGGCAACACAAGATCGAGCTCCAACTTCACCAAGCCATGAAACTTGTGAAGAAAACACCCTATACTACTTGGCAAGTGGTAGAGGATGAAGAAATAGGAAGTGGGTTCACTTTAGAATTGGATTTCTCACTCTTTTTCTCAAGTTGCCATTAATGGTAGCAAGCTTTCTTCTTTGTTCAAGAAGAAGAAGAAGAAGAAAAAGAAGATGATAAGAATAAAAGGATTAAGTTAAAGAAAAACCCCTTCATTCTTATCATATTGCAACCATAGTTAGGTGTAGAGAATAAACTAAGGTTAGGTTTAATGGTTAGGTTAAGGCTAAGAGACAAAATGGTCAAAGCTTCAAAGCTTCATGAAGTTTCATGAAAGAAACAAAAACTAGCCACCATTTTATTCTTGCCTTAAAATGAATTAATAAAAATAAATAGATAAGTAAATCAAAACCCTAACCATTAAGATAACCATGGTTTAATCATACACACCCAAGTTAGCATGTATCATCAAACATGATACAAACTAGTGCACAAAACTATATCATATATACAATGTGCACATCAAGTGAGAAAATCCATTTAAAGTGAAAAAATATTAGTTAATGCAAAGTAATATATCAAATATATAATTATACATTAAATCATTAAATCAACACTTGATTTAACGATCCGGTCATATCGCATATGACCGACTAATATCCAATGTATCAGCTTATCGAATCAATCCTTGATTCGATAACTAGGTTATATCGCATACAACCAATCGATACATTCATCGCGAGAATAGAATACGGTATCACATACACGCATTATTCTCGGTCCCGCACATATCTCATATGCGCTCCTATTTCGTTTCGCTTGAGCCAGGAAACCTCTGTGTAGGACTCTAAAGACTCGTCAATACGCCGGCAGCAGGTGATGATCATATCAAACACCCACAAGCCGCAAGCGGTCTGCTAAACGTAACGGCCACCCGGGTATTGAGCAATCAGAAGATCGACGAGCAAGCCCGCTCACACTCCTGTGAATCCAACCAGTAACACTTACCGTACAGTCCGGTCTCGTCGTTTGATATGTCGCATATCTCGCCTAGGGGTGGTAAACGTCAGACCCCAATAGCTCGATAAGTCGTGTCGATATGAGGTCTATAACAGTTCGAGAAACTACTGGTAACACTTACCAGTAAATCTCAGCAACCCTGGCCAGGGATTTCCGGTTATAGCCAATCGAACACAGCGCAACATCAACTCCCTATACCGGGAGAGACGAATCCCCTCCTATCGCTCATTGCCTCCATGTGATTCGGGAATGTACCCAAAAACCACCGTTTTGCACGCCCTCTTGGACGTGGTAAGGTGGAAATCAAAGCACAGTGGGAACCACACAAGACTCTATGACGATCTCGGGTCAACAGACTACTCTGTACCAGTGTTACCAGAGAACTGCCATCTGACGTAAGGTATAATACCATCTGGGAGTTCTCGGCGAGTCCGTCCAGTGTACCTAGTCTTTACTGAGCACCCGTATATCATCTCTGATGTCAAACACCAATGGATATGGGATCATCCATCGCCCATCTGTATGGGTCGAGAAGGTATACGCTAGTCTACTCTGGTATATCGATGCCCCGTCTCGATACACCCACGATAAGGGACTTTGAAGGATGTACTTATAGACTACCATGTCCCCACTAGTATGATCCGCATCATAGTCCAGGTAGTCAAGTACACATCCTAAGGGCTTTACCAACATGTAACAGAGAGACAATCAGTGTACACGTTAAGGTAAAGAGCAACCAGATAGCATACTATTATGCCGAGCAAGAAAGTCCTCCCTATATATGTCCAAGCATCCACTACAATATACATCCTATGTATAGTAATGGCCTCTACGGCATACATATAACTAACAACAACATATCTTAATGCGGATAATCATAAAGCATGATGTATGCGACATGTAATTGAAATGTAAGCATATAAGTATATCATGCAACATAAAATAGTAATATGCACATATCGAGAGAAAACCGCTCCTTTAAAATGAATCCAGTTTTAAGTTATATCTTGCGGTTCCAAATCTCCAAAATCAATCCATAATCATCTATGTATGTGCAAGTACGTATATACGCAAGTATAGGTGTACAATATGTATGTACGCAAGTATGGGTGTACAATATGTATGTACGCAAGTATGTCATGCAAGGAGTCATATCCTGATGCAAGAGTCCTACTGTGTAGTGACATGGCAATTATCGATGATGAAGTGTGTGAGCCGGCAAGCAGGTGTACATGGAACATACGCATCATCGATAATGGTGCTGGTGTCCTGACAGCATGGGTTTAATATAACAATAAACACATTTAAACATGCAATGCGATGCGAATAGCAAGAATATGCGGAAAATGAATAATAAACACAACAGTGAAGAATATACATCAATATATATATGTCATACAGTTTTTCCATTTGAAATAACACGAATCGTGGTGTTTAGAAAAATAAGGACTACGGTGTTTTTAGGAAAAGATGCCTTTTGGAAATATCCGTAGAATCCCTTGAGCTGTCTTTAAAATACTCATGATTCGTTAGTTTTGAAATAGGTATGACTCGGGGCTAGTCTAACATCCACTAAGTAAACTACAGATCTAACTAACAAGCTAATTGAAGGGGTACGGAAACCACCTAAATCTGTGTTGATACACACACACACACACATATATATTAGTCGGTGATCTCACCTCAATAATATCAAATACGATACAATAAATAACATGACATTCTCGAGTCAAGTGTGCGGATCAATCATCAATATATAGCTCGTACGTAAATCCGTCGTACGGCATCCCAATCTGGGTACGGGTCAAATATCACATTCATCTCATCATTTATCTGGTATCCTTATCATCATATCTCATGAACTGGGGTACTGATCTAAATCTAGTAAGACGGATACCATCTGCATATATATGCGTGTATGAAAACACACGCCAAAAGTCCCGCTAAAATCTCATGTCGTATCTCCTAATACGAACCACATCATATCACTGATCTCGTGGCACCATGCCCAATCTCATCGACTTATCCCCAAATACCATGTACAATCCTCATCATCCATGTGTAGGTACACACACACACACACACACAGTCCCATACATATGTGTATGTGTGTGTATGTATATATATATATTTATATATATATATATCCCCATATACGCACAAGTATAACAAGTAAGCATGTGTGTGCGTGTGGATGTAAACCTTATTCTAGGGCTCGCGACTAAACTAACTAGCGACACCATCATCCAATTACATTAAAGTTATCCATGACTCCCAAAGTCTATTTAGATAATCATAACCTCACAATACCATAAAAATATATCCATATAATATATATACCATACACTATGCTACGAACTGCGGGGGTGCTATATGCCGTCCACCCGACTTCCCCCGTAGATATAATCTACTCACCTTGCTCTACGCTTGCCGTTACCGACATTGCCACGCGCTTTCTTGTCGTCTCGAAATACTCGTAGGGTACCTACACATCATAACGTATCGTGTCGCGTTAAAATCCAAATCAAAACCAAAACGACACTCTAAAAGCCTATAGGTTAGAACCTATGGACTACGCCTTTCAAAACCACCAAATAACACTCGATTTCGACGTACAAATGTCAAGTGATCGAATACAACACAAATTACAATAATCCAGAATTCACAATACGTAAAACGAAACCCCGAATCAAAATAGCAACTCTTGAAAATAGCCCCAGATTCTACCCTAGGTGAAATTAATCAATTTTGCATATATGGAGGGTCTAATTTACTGGAGATAAAGCCACAGAACAAATACGAACACCAATGGTCCCACCCTGGCCGCAATTTGCGGCCAGATTGATTAAAATTGCGGCCAGAACATGGAGGCGGTGGCTCAGGTTTTAGTGTTAGCATCTAGGTTTCCTGCATGCATCACTGTCTTCGCTAAATATTTTTCAGGTCACCCGGGTGTTAGCAGATTTCATTATACTCTCACAGAATCCACAATTTTTCCGATATCGGGTTTCTAAGTTCGTAATCCGGGGTTTAAGTCTCGGGTTCAGTCCACTAAATCATCACAACAGGGGTTGTAGTCCCTAATTACACCTCAATTTCACCTTTGGAATCAATTCAACCCTAATCCCTAACTTGAAATTTTCAAAGTTCGCATAAACACACTGAATCGGTTCTAAACATTCAAGGATACAAAAGTGAATGAAATTCTATACTAATGGTAAAGTGATTACCTCAATTGGCAACTCAAGAAAATTCTTGATTTGCCCCAAGTGTCTAAAATCTGATTTTTCATGGTCCAAAGTGAAGCTTGTGAGCTTGTGCATGCTTTTTGTGAAATAGGGATGAACTTTTGATGAATTTTTCATAGAGTTGTGAGGGTTTTGAGATGGGGGAGGAAGAGAGCGGCCAACTTCTGAAATGAGAAGGAAAATGGTGAAGAAAATGAAGGATGAAGCCAAGTCAAAGAAGACCCCTCACTCTCTCTCATGCCCATACCCATTTGTTTACTATTTTCCCCTTTTCTTTTGTTTCTCTTTTCTTTTCTTCTCATTCTAAAACCCAAACAAAGCATGAAGAGAAAAGGAAAAGCCATGGTAGAAATTGTAACAAGTGTTAAAAATGACATGTGCATGTCATGTGCACAAAACACGCTTAAAGCACGATTAGCGATATTTAATCGCGACTAGCATTAAAATGGAATATAATTAGTTATAAAAATTCACAATTTACCTAAATCACATAAACCACCTTCTTTTTAGTAATTTCTATAATTTTCCAAATTTTTTCCCAATTTATCGGTATTTAATTATACCGCCTTATTAAAATATTCAATATAATATTATTTAATTATAAAAATTCCCAAAATAATATTTTATTTTTCTGAAATGTTACAATCTTCCCCCCTTAAAGAAATTCGGTCCCCGAATTTAAATCTAAATCCCTCAAATACTAAAACATTTCTGTAAAAAGTTCAAGTCGCCGGGGCTTCGAAATCATCAATACATAAAACGCATCATAGCGTAATGCATGTGCATGAAAAAATGAGCAGATAACTCCAAATCCAAACTCCGTCAAGCATCCCGCAATCATCGGAGTCATAGTGAAGACACAAATGTCCAATCCAATACGAAAACCAATATGATATACATCAAAACTATACATGTAAACATCTGAAGGAAATGCATGCCAAACTTTTCATGTTGTTGTGCGATGTGTTAGTTATATGTATGCCCTAGAGGCCATTACTTTACATTGGATGTATATTGTAGTGGATGCTGGGACATATATAGGGAGGACTTTCTTGCTCGACATGATAGTATGCTATCTGGTTACTTTTTACCTTAACGTGTACATTGATTGTCTCTCTGTTACATGTTGGTAAAGCCCTTAGGATGTGTACTTGACTACCTAGACTATGATGCAGATCATACTAGTGGGGACATGGTAGTCCATAAGTACATCCTTCAAGGTCCCTAGTCGTGGGTGTATCGAGACGGGGCATCGATATACCAGAGTAGACTAGCGTATACCTTCTCGACCCATACAGATGGGCGATGGATGATCCCATATCCATTGGTGTTTGACATCAGAGATGATATACGGGTACTCAGTGGAGACTGGGTACACTGGACGGACTCGCCGAGAACTCCCAGATGGTATTATACCTTACGTCAGATGGCAGTTCTCTGGTGACACTGGTACAGAGTAGTCTGTTGACCCGAGATCGTCATAGAGTCTTGTGTGATTCCCACTGTGCTTTGATTTCCACCTTACCACGTCCAAGAGGGCGTGCAAAACGGTGGTTTTTGGGTACAGTCCCGAATCACATGGAGGCAATGAGCGATAGGAGGGGATTCGTCTCTCCCGGTATAGGGAGTTGATGTTGCGCTGTGTTCGATTGGTTATAACCGGAAATCCCTGGCCAGGGTTGCTGAGATTTACTGGTAAGTGTTACCAGTAGTTTCTCGAACTGTTATAGACCTCATATCGACACGACTTATCGAGCTGTTGGGGTCTGACGTTTACCACCCCTAGGCGAGATATGCGACATATCAGACGAACAGACCGGACTGTGCGGTAAGTGTTGCCGGTTGGATTCACAGGAGTGTGAGCGGGCTTGCTCGTCGATCTTTTGATCGCTCAATACCCGGGTGGCCGTTACGTTTAGTAGACCGCTTGCGGCTTGTGGGTGTTTGATATGATCATCACCTGCTGCCGGCGTATTGACGAGTCTTTAGAGTCCTACACAGAGGTTTCCTGGCTCAAGCGAAACGAAATAGGAGCGCATATGAGATATGTGCGGGACCGAGAATAATGCGTGTATGTGATACTGTATTCTATTCTCGCGATTTGTATCATCGGCAGGTTATATGTGATATGGCCGAGTTACCGAATCAAGTGTTGATTCGATACATTGATACTCTTGATACTAGTCGGTTATATGCGATATGACCGGATCATTAAATCAAGTGTTGATTTAATGATTTAATGTTTAATTATATATATTTGATATATTACTTAGCATTAACTAGTATTGGTTCACATTAAATGGATTTTCTTACTCGAATGTGCACATTGTGTATATGATATAGTTTTGCGCACTTGATTGTATCATCTTTGATGATACATGCTAACTTAGGTTTGTGTAAAGGATTAAACCATGGTTATGTAATGGTTAGGGTTTTCATTTTCTTATCTATTTATTTATTTATTTATTTTGGCATAAGATAAAGAGAAAATGGTGGCTTTCTTTGTTTGTTATTGAAGCTTCATGAAGCTTTGACTAAGTGACCATTTTTGTCTTCATGCTTAACCCTAACCATTCAAATTAACCATAGTCTATTCTCTACACCTAACCATGGTTAATATATGATAAGTATTCATATTATTTTCCTTTTTGAAAATAACTCATGATATATTATCACCTTCTTCTTCTTCATCTTCTTTAAGAAGAAAGCTTGCCACCATTAATGGCATCTTGAGAAAAAGAGTGAGAAATCCAATTCTAAAGTAAACCCACTTCCTATTTCTTCATCCTCTACCTCTTGCCAAGTAGTATAGGGTGTTTTCTTCACAAGTTTCATGACTTGGTGAAGTGGGAGCTTGATCTTGTGTTGCCTCGACGTAGATCATCTTCGGCATCGAAGTCGACGACCTAGCCCGCCCTTTTCTCCGATGAAGCCGACGCTAGAGCCCGGGATCCGATGATCGCAGCGAGGGGATTTCATCATGGAGCTATGGAGGTGGAGGACCGGATCTACAAAGGTTGTATTTCCGTTCACTTCTTAGTAAAGTTGTTTACTAGTTTTCGTTTTCGCCTAAGATCTAGTTAACGATCCGTATTAGGGTTTCTCGGCACTTGTAAAATTTGAAATTGGCATGGTTGATGCCATGTGAGACCTCATTTGTGTGCCTAGGAACCCTACATGATGCGCCCAAAATACCGAAATCAAGTATGGCGGAATAGTCCCGCTCAAGCACATCCTCTATGAGTCTCTGACCAACTGTCATGGTCACTCATAACATGTCTCGTCGACGATGCCGAATTTCGGCCTGCTGGTTGTGTACAAAATGACCTATCCTGGGTCCATGTTTTCTCGTATAGTATTCTAGAAAGGTCTTGTCGAGGTCTCTCTCAAATCTTGTTTCTGCCGAACTGCCCGGAGGTTATCATCCTTTTCTATATCTGTTTCTAGTTCCAGAACGGCTGCATACTCATTTCGACCACTTCTGGAAGATATATCCATATACAACGCCTCTGCATGCGTATCACATCTCTGATGTCGGCGGAGTGGAACGTCATCTCATCAAGATCTCGTACGAGCCTCTTACTCCACTTTTCTCTAATGTCGACTGCTTCAGATTCGTCTCTTCATGGCTGCATAGACTGCGCTCCAACGGCTATACTCGTATCTGGAGTCTCCCAAGCAATGTATCCCATCACATGATATCCGAATGATGTCGAACCTTTCGATCGATTCGTCAAGGTTTCATAATCCCCAAAGAGCTCAACATCTTGGGTACAGTTTAATAGTATTCCAGTACATGCCACAGCACCTGTTGACCAATCATAGAAGGGCAAACCAAAGCCTCACAAATGGCACCGCTAAACTGCCGCAAACCCTAAGGTTCAAAGGCGTTCCATGGTCATTACGTCGAGTATGGGTTTCATTCTTCTATAGGGTCCATAGCATTACTTGCATTTGTCTCTGAATACTTTAAACTTGGAAAATAGGCTCCTGACATTCGATCGTCTCTATCGACTCCAAACGTATCTGTGCGAAGTCGTCTCTAGCTGGAATCAATCAATCTGATGACCTCGCATCGGGGTAAGCGAACGAACCACATGTCCTAGTCGTTCATCCTCGGGTGACTAGCGATCTTCTATCATATATCTATATATAAAATCGTGCTGCAATAGCTCTAAACATTTGGACGATATCTCGTCATTCGCAGCAGCAACTGGCTCATTCATCTGCATGCTAAACAGTGCTTCGATAATCAAGAATAGTCGATACATTAACGGTCATCACATTCTGGCTGGCCTCTATCAGTGGCCCAAACCTCTGGTGCTGATCTGCATGTCCGAGTAATCTCGTAAAAGCGACCCATCAAATGCTCATAGCGCGAAAACACAATAAAACGACACCTCCCTATGCAATCGTATGTCCCTGGAATCACGCCTTGGCCAGTCCTCGTCCGTGACGAGCTCGTGCTGACGCAACTCTAGCCGTAGCTCTCTCTGCCCGTGTAATCGTGGCAGCAAAATCATAACCAACATCGATGAGGATAGATCATAGGAATGAATATAATACTGTGCAAGGAAATGTACATCTTAAGGCTCCTTAAGCGGAGTAGCGTATCGTAAGTATGCCGCGGAACATACACACGGTACGTCACTCTCCTAAAGTCACCTACTCCATCAACCAAGGTCAACTTACACGACGCAAGTTCGGGTATAATACCCCCTCGACTAAGTCTAAGTTCCGTAAGGTCAAGCCTAAGTTCCGAATATATACAAACGCTCTAAGCTTCGCATAGTCAAACATAGACTCGAACCAAGGTTAACCTAGCGCTTTGATTCCAAGTTTGTCACGACCCGAAATGGCACGTGACTGGCACTTGAATCATATGAAGTCTATAGGACCCCATCTAATTCAACTAAGCCAAGAAATGCCAGAAATCTAAACCATTTTAAATAATAAATGAAGGAAAACTGGTTTTAAAGAAGCTGTTTTAATATCATAAGTCGAATATGCATTTTAAAATCTCAAGTTCATTCAGAAAATTTCGGCAGAGTTTTCTTTGTAAATACTGTCCCCAAACGGGGTACAACATGAATAATATATGTACAATGAAAAAAGGCATCCCTAAACAGGAGCTAGCTTTTCGTCAATCAACGGTCACAACCACGCAAGCAATATAATATACAACGCCGAAGGGCGAGGATCAAAACTCAAAAGGAAACTCAAAATCATCAAGAAAACCATAATACTACAACGCGCGACTCTAAGGTCGAAGAAATACACAACTGGTTTTCTAAGTCTGAAATAAATATACAAGTCTGGCTGATGGAATTTTACTAGATACAACTGAAAATAAATAAGTACAATGGTGGTCATGATGAGAATGAACCCACCTACCAAAGCAATCACCTAGAAAGGAAGCAGTGTGCCAGAAAGCCGCAATGAAACCTGTATGGCAAAAACCTGCAAGAACTGTAGCACAACGGGGGTGAGTTGCCAACTCGTGGGTAGAAAATATCACAGAGCAGAAATCGTATGTATGACTCAATCCTAGGTCAAACGATCAGTAGTATATATCCTCAATATGATAAAGTCTGAAGCATGATAAGGTGGCAAGGGTAAACATCTATACATCAGTGTAATACCAAGTGCTCGTGTCAGTGCCTCAGGTAGCAACATATCATAAATATGAGGTATGATGAATGTAATCAACATGAAATTAGTGTCTACTATATCATGAAGTCTAAGTATGTGGATATCATCCAACTATATAATAAATGTCTGTATGCATGTGGATCCCGTCCACGTGTCAACCAATGACACAAAACATCATGCATGTAAAGATCATGTAAGTCCATGCTACCTCTCCCGGTACTTTCGGGCATGCGGAATTTGGTGAAAAACAATTTTCTAGATGCGGTAACATGGACTCAAAACCGGATCTTTGTTAAACATCTAACTAACAACCTAACTAGGAGTTGTTAACTACTCGGTTAGGGGGTTATACCTTTCTTTCTTGAACTCCTTCGTCTTCGACTCCTTCTGGTGTACGGATCGGCCTCACCTCGTCGTCTCCTTGTGCCGAAGATGGATCCACCCGAAAGCTTCTACCTTTGGCTTCTTCTTCGAACTTTGAAGAAACTAGATCACTTGGCTTGCTAGGCCTTGTGAACTAGAATGAGTATAGGAATGTTTTGGTGTCTTTTTATCTCTAGGGCAATGAGTCTCAACACATGAGAATGGTTTGCCTTGAGGTAGAGAGAGCAAGAGGAAGAGGGAGAGCTTGAGAATGAGAGAGCTCAAGAGAGAGAAATCAAATGATAGAATGAGCCATACTCTTCTCATTCTTACCTCTCATAATCCAAAAGCCATTATAACAAAAATAGTAATCAAGTATTGTGTAAATGGTTTAAGTCAAAATGGCTATATCATTTCATGCACTCATTTTGCATAAATAAACAAGCAAGCAAAAGTCTTTGCCATGGAATGATAGCCATTGTCATGATGATGGTCAACTAGTCCAACCTAGTCAACAGGTCAACAAAGTCAATAAGTCAACAAAGTCAACCCCTCAACAACCATGTCACTATAATACTTAATTAATATTAATGTTAATCATATATCATACTCTCATTAGGGTTGAGCAAAAAGTCAATAGTCAACAATCAACGGTCAACAACCCCAATGAGAATCCTCTGCCTCTGTCTCTCCGTCAACTGTGCATACACACCCGCATCCGCGTTCCGAGGAACACGAATACAAACGAGATAAAACCAATCCCAAAACGTACACTAGGATCTGGCTTAAACCAAAGCCCGCTAGTGTTAACTGTCCGGACACTGTACGTGCACAAGTGCACGGATGTGACCGAACCCTGTAGTAAAACCATGCGACCTGTCGCAAAACCATGCGACCTCTACTCTTTTGCTTAAAGGCGAATAGCTTTCTGTGTAGGACTCTAAAGACTCGACACTACGCTGGCAGTAGGTTTAACCACAGACCACAAGTGGCACTAGCTGTGCGTAACGGTCCCCAGGTAGATGCCGACAAGAAGACTGACGAGGTGAAACCCATCTGAACTCCTACCGAGCCTGAATGTGACAGTCTCCGTACAGTCCGGTCTGTTCGTCTGATACATCGCATGGCGGGCCTAGGGGGGCGGTAAACGTCAGTCCCCTAATAGCGGTACAAGTCGTGTCGGAGTGAAGCCCAAAACACCCTGAGATAACACTGGAAGCCTACCAGTATATCTCGCTTGCCCTGGCCAGGGACTACTCATGTAATGGCTCTCCTAGACACAGCGCGATGTCAACCCCTAATACCGAGAGAGACGAATCCTGTCTAACCGTCACTGCCTCCAAGTGCTTCGGGATTGCACCCAACTACTACCTGTTTGCACGACTCCTTTGAGCCGTGGTAGGGTAGTAATCTAAGTACAGTGGGAACACACTCGAGGCGAAGTGACAGTGTCAAGTCAGCGGACTAAGCTGTACTCATGTCACCTGGGAACTGATAACTGACGATAGGTATAATACCAACCGGTCAGTTCCCGACGAGTCCTGTCCATTGTACTCGTAACCTAACGAGCACCCGCATACTATCTCCAGTACGACGTACTGATGGCTGTGGGACAGACCATCTCCCACTCTGGGATGAGAAGTGCATGCGCTAGTCTACTCCGGAGTATCGATGCCCTGTCTCGATAGTCCTGCGACTAGGGACCTGCATAAGGATGTGCTTATAGATTACCCAGCCCCCTCTAGTGTGACTGCCATCACAACGCTGGTAATCAAGCAAAGATCTTAAGGGCTCCACTAATGCGTATAGGTGATATAATAAAATAAACACATGTACACATTGAAGTAGAAACAAACCAAGTAGCATACGACTATTTTGAGCAAGATTGTATATACAAGGTGAATATCCCAAGCTTCCATTAAGTAATATACAAACTAGTATGATACAGTAATGGCCTCTAGGGCATATACACTAACAATCTCCCACTTGCACTAAGGCCATGTACTGGCGTATCAAAGACCTATCATCTCGATCAGCCGCTCGAACTGAGTCTGGGGCAAGGCCTTGGTGAATGGATCTGCAGTGTTATCTTCTGAAGCAACCCTCCGAACCTCGATCTCCTGGCGATCCACGATCTCCCTGATCAGGTGATACCGCCTCAAGATGTGTCTGGATCTCTGATGGGACCTGGGTTCCTTCGCTAAAGCTATAGCCCCGTTGTTGTCGCAATACAGAGGTATTGGATCAACAATGGACGGAACCACCTGAAGTTCTTTCAAGAACTTCCTCATCCAGACAGCTTCTTTTGCGGCATCAGATGCAGCGATGTATTCCGCTTCCATCGTCGAGTCTGCAACGGTTTCCTGTTTGGAACACTTCCAACACACCGCCCCTCCATTGAGGGTAAAGACAAAACCCGACATGAACTTGGAATCATCCTTGTCACTCTGGAAGCTGGAGTCAGCAAAGGCCTCGATCTGGAGGTCTTTTCCGCCATACACCAAGAACATCTCCTTAGTCCTTCTCAGGTACTTGAGAATGTTCTTTACCGCTATCCAGTGTTTCTCCCCAGGGTTTGACTGATACAGGCTTACTACACTCAGTGCATAAGCTATATCCGGTCTGGTACACAACATCGCATACATTATAGAGCCTACCGCAGAAGTGTAGGGTATAATAGACATGCGATCCCTCTCCAAATCAGTCTTGGGAGACATCTCTTTAGAGAGGGTGATCCCGTGACAAGCCGGTAGATTACCGCGCTTGGAATCTTCCATACTGAATCTTTTCAGTATGGTGTCGATGTACCTGAACTGTGAAAGTCCTAATATCCTCTTGGATCTGTCACGATGGATCCGGATCCCCAGGATGTATGAGGCATCACCCAGGTCTTTCATGGAGAACCTGTGTGACAAGAACCCCTTGACAGATTGTAGCATAGGAATGTCATTTCCTATTAAGAGAATGTCATCCACGTATAAAACGAGGAATACTACAGTTCTCGCTACAAATCTACTATAGATGCATGGTTCATCTGGATTTTTGATAAAGCCAAATTCCTTGACCGTCTCATCAAAACAGATGTTCCAACTCCGCGATGCCTACTTTAGTCCATAGATGAACTTAAGCGACTTGCACACCTTTCCGCTGCTCCCACTCTGATTGAAACCCTCTGGCTGGTCCATATAGACACACTCCTCTAAATTTCCATTTAGAAAAGCGGTCTTTACGTCCATCTGCCAAATCTCATAATCGTGGAAGGCAGCAATGGCAAGAAGGATCCGAATGGATTTCAGCATAGCTACTGGAGAAAAGGTCTCGTCATAGTCCAAACCAGGTCTTTGACGAAAACCCTTTGCAACCAGTCTATCTTTATAGGTCTCAACCTGTCCATCTACACCAATCTTCCTTTTGAAGATCCACTTGCATCCTACAGGTTTTACCCCGTCTGGAGCAATGTCCAACGTCCATACTTTGTTGGTGTACATGAACTCCATTTCGGTCCGCATTGCATCCAGGCATTTTACCGAGTCAACGCTCTGAACGGCCTGCTGGAAGCTAGTAGGCTCATCATAATCTATGATGCAATCCTCTCTATCCCCGTCTATGAGAAAACCGTAGTATCTCTCAGGCGGATGAGACTGCCTACTACTCCTGCGGAGCGGCGTAGGAATGTCCTGTTCTTTTGAACCCTCTGGTTCCACTAAGCTTTCAGTAATAGCTCGTGGTTCTAGAATTTCTTCCAGTTCTACTGTGCTCCCACTTATCTGGCTTTCCAAAAACTCAGTTTCCAAGAAGTAGGCATGACGAGAAACAAAAACCTTTTGTTCCTCATCGCAGTAGAAGAAATATCCCTTGGAGTTCTTTGGATATCCCACGAACTTGCACTGTACTGAGCGTGCCTCGAGCTTGTCCGCATGCTGCTTTTTAACAAAAGCTGGACATCCTCATGTCTTAATGTGCTTAAGATAGGGTTTCTTCCCACACCACATCTCATATGGTGTGGTAGGCACATTCTTAGTGGGAACTCGGTTCAAAAGGTATGCAGCTGATTCTAGCGCATACCCCCAGAATGATCGCAGTAACTCAGCGTTACTCATCATGGACCGTACCATATCCAATAGGGTTCGGTTCCGTCTCTCCGATACACCGTTATGTTGCGGAGTGTATGGAGTAGTAAGCTGAGAGAGAATTCCGTTCTCTTTTAAATAGTCCAGGAACTCGGCACTCAAGTATTCACCACCTCGATCCGATCTTAGAATCTTAATACTTTTGCCGGTTTGTTTTTCTACTTCATTCTTATATTCCTGGAACTTTCCAAAGGCTTCGGACTTATGTTTCATTAAGAAGACATAACCGTATCTTGAAAAGTCATCCGTAAAAGTAATGAAGTATGAAAAACCGCTTCGCGCATGTGTAGACATTGGACCGCACACGTCGCTGTGTACGAGTCCCAAGAGCTCACTCGCTCTTACTCTGTGTCCAGTGAACGGAGTCTTTGTCATCTTTCCTTTGAGACAGGATTGACAAGTGGCATACGATTGATATTCGAACGGATTCAAATATCCTTCTGTATGTAACTTAGTCAATCTTCTCTCATTGATGTGACCCAGTCTACAATTCCATAAGAAAGTCTGATTGATTTCTGGAGACTTTCTTTTGTGTGTATTCTGGACATTGAAAATCTGTGGTTGGTTTAATACGTATATACCATTGCTCAATGTACCTGACCCAATCAGAACTTGATTAAGGTGAATGTTTACAACATTGCTTACAAACGCAAATTCATAACCTTCTTTAGAAACCAAAGATACAGAAATGATATTACAAGTTGCGTTGGGTACAAAATAGCAATTACGCAAAACCAAAACATGTCCATCTGACATTCCCAGGTGATAGTCCCCCACGGCCTTAGCATCTATGCTAGCTCCGTTTGCAACTTTGAGGGTCATGTCACCTGCCTTCAAAACTCTACGGTTTCTCAACGCCTGCAAAGAATTTCAGATATGAGATCCTGATCCGGTATCCAATACCCAGGAAGTAGAGTTTATTGAAAGACAGTTTTCAATAACATACACACCTGAAGCTGAAGCCGCAACCTGCTTCAGATCCTGTGTTCTGGCCTTCCAAGCCCTGCAATCATTCTTCCAGTGTCCCTTCTTATGACAATAGAAGTATTCTTCCTTATCCACAAGCTTCCCCACTTTCTTAGTTTCTTTTGCCTTTCCTTTCGTATCCACTTTACTAACACCGCCCCTTGGTTTGGCGGGGGCTTTCTTCTTCTTTCCCTTGGCTTTCGCCTTGGACCTAGAAGAAGAAGATCCTCCTACAAACAAAGTGGATGTTTCCCTACCTTTCTGTAGGGTGCCCTCTGCGCTCCTCAGCATGTTGAGGAGTTCTGAAAGTTCAACTTCCTTTTCTTGTAACTTGAAGTTCAGTATAAACTGGGCGTAAGTGGAAGGAAGGGACTGGAGAATCAAGTCCGTATAGAGCTCATTCTCCAACGTGGTCCCAAGGTCCGCGAGCTCTTCTATGTAGCCAATCATCTTAAGCACGTGTTCCGCTACCGATGATCCGACAGCCAACCTTGCCGAAAATAACTTCTTCGACACTTCGTATCTTGTGATACGAGATTGCTCTCTATACAGTTCTTTTGTATGGAGAAATATGGACTCGAGGTCCATATTCTCGTACCTCCTCTGATATTCATTGTCCATAGAGGCAAGCACGAGGCACTTGGCCTTCGCGCAGTCTAGTTCCCAGGTCTTACGGATTTCCTTATCCGCGACGCTGGTTTTGGGACCTGGGACAAGGGGAGCTTTGGTGGTAAGAAGATACCCCAGCTTGTCGTAAGTGATTGCCATCTTGACATTCCTGAGCCAATCTTTGTAGTTTGGCCCTGTCAGTATGTTTTTATCTAGAAGTAACTTAAGTCCAGTCATGTCGATTGGTCGCTGCAATTAGGAGAGAGAGAAGAAACACTCAGCATGATACTCTTGCAAGTTTAGAGTGGTTTTTAATTTATCTAAACAGGATGGCTCCCACTGTCTCTCGAATCCCTCCTCAAACCAAAAAGGAAGAACTAGTCGGGATCAATCTCACCGCACAATACTTGCTTAACCGTTCAGCCAGGCCAGTGTCGGTACTTCGAGGGAGGTTTTCCAACGCTTTCGCGAAGTTCTTTAATTAAATAACCTCTTTTCCCTGGAAGCGTAGCCCCGCTAACACCTTTCTAGACACCTACTAGGTTTATAGCATTGATCGTTAAGTGAGAAATTTCCCGAGGAGTAGCATATACTCACAGTAGGATCGGGATCCAAATATCATCGCGCGACGAAACTGAAGGAATCCTACCAGAATCATCACACTCCAAATGGTATGCAACACTAGCAAGTTTCAGTTCTTTTGAAACTCCCGATGTGGATTTTTGCCTCATGCTCTTATGACCTTGACTTTGGCCAACAAATCATAAGTCACATGTCAAGTTCTACCCGTCGTTCTCCAGGTTAATTTGAATCCACCCGCACCTACCCTTGACTTTGGCCAACGAGGCAGTACGACTATTCCAAACCAACGCATCTATCTATGCTGCACATGAATACCCAATAGCTACCAATCACTATGCCTTGACTTTGGCCAACAAACATAGCTTGAATACCATTGACTATTCATGTGAAACGATGGAGGGCTACGAATGGTTTTGGCGAAACCGTGAACGTAGTGAACTTGATATAATCGATGGAACGAGATAGCTTTTAAAAGGAGTGGCTCAAGCTCCGCATTTAAAAGTTTGGTTTTGAAAAGAACCGAGTGGTTTTTCAAAGTGTTCCAACGACTTTTACTTGGTTTATTTTCTTGCATTAGTTCTTTTAATGCGTAATATTCTTGCATTAGTTCTTTTAATGCGTCCCATCATTTAATCCTACCATTGCAGAAAACAACCAAAATATGACGTACGCTTATGCCATTCGCATTCGCCACGGGGCCCCGTCATTACCCGTTAGGTTACTTAACCAACGACAGAGCGGGGGCTGGGCTAGCGCGGCTGTAAAACATAAGCAACGCCTAAATAATATCATATATAGATATATTGCAATGATAGCCATTTCAGATCACAGATGAACACATTGGATATACTAGGAACCCGCAATTCGTACGAGCCCGTAACGAAAAGCAGATTACACGGTCGCGGTGAATAGCCAATACCCCACCCAAGACCCCTACGGGTGCGGCAAACTACCCGCCAAGTACCCGAAGCGAAGCAACCTCCTTCAACTCCGTGAGTAGGCCACTCGGCACTTCGGCATAGCCGGTAGTTTGTGCACCCCCTCCATGGGTCTATCCTAGGAGCAAAAACAGTAAAAAGAAATTATACAATGACGGCTACAACCCCGACCCGGTTGTGCGGCCATACAAATAATTATTACATCAATTTACAAATTTACATGAATTGAAAGAAAAGAAAACTCTTGTCTCACAACCCCCGGCTATTCACCCGTGACAATCCATTGAATTCATATACACATTCCAAAGACATTACAGATCACAGATTTGTATAACCCCCACTAATCGGCATATAGCGATTAGCAGACATTCAATACAAATATCACATCACAGATAAAAACCCGTCAGCTTAAGTCTTTAGAAACTCGATCGAAATACGGTTTTTAAAGCCCCAAAAACAAAATTTTCTTTTTGGAAAATCTGGGCTGAAAACACATATACCAAAAATCCCAAAATAACCCACTGAGTATACTGTAGCAAAGAAGATCCAGAGAAGAGCCAACAAGGCCGCGGAACCGCGGCAATAGCAAGCTATTGCCGCGTTTCCGCGGTGGTTTGATGGAATCTCTGCAGCGTTTTTCTACAGTATCTTTAAAAAACCCTGAGTCGATTTTTAAAGCATGATTTATTATTTTTACAGACTTAAAAAATCGACAGCAAGCATGAATTCCGGGTTCATTTCGGGACTTTTTCTCCGATCGAATTTCTAGCTACTATGCTAACATGTTAGATAGAGTTTAACTAGGATCTGATACCACTGTAAGTCCATGCTACCTCTCCCGGTACTTTCGGGCATGCGGAATTTGGTGAAAAACAATTTTCTAGAGGCGGTAACATGGACTCAAAACCGGATATTTGTTAAACATCTAAGTAACAGCCTAACTAGGAGTTGTTAACTACTCGGTTAGGGGGTTATACCTTTCTTTCTTGAACTCCTTCGTCTTCGACTCCTTCCGGTGTACGGATCGGCCTCACCTCGTCGTCTCCATGCGCCGAAGATGGATCCACCCGAAAGCTTCTACCTTTGGCTTCTTCTTCGAACTTTGAAGAAACTAGATCACTTGGCTTGCTAGGCCTTGTGAACTAGAATGAGTAGAGGAATGTTTTGGTGTCTTTTTATCTCTAAGGCAATGAATCTCAACACATGAGAATGGTTTGCCTTGAGGTAGAGAGAGCAAGAGGAAGAGGGAGAGCTTGAGAATGAAAGAGCTCAAGAGAGAGAAAGCAAATGATAGAATGAGCCATACTCTTCTCATTCTCACCTCTCATAATCCAAAAGCCATCATAACAAAAATAGTAATCAAGTATTGTGTAAATGGGTTAAGTCAAAATGGCTATATCATTTCATGCACTTATTTTGCATAAATAAACAAGCAAGCAAAAGTCTTTGCCATGGAATGATAGCCATTGTCATGATGATGGTCAACTAGTCCAACCTAGTCAACAGGTCAACAAAGTCAACAAGTCAACAAAGTCAACCCCTCAACAACCATGTCACTATAATACTTAATTAATATTAATGTTAATCATATATCATATTCTCATTAGGGTTGAGCAAAAAGTCAATAGTCAACAGTCAACGGTCAACAACCCTAATGAGAATCCTCTGCCTCTGTCTCTCCGTCAACTGTGCATACACACCCGCATCTGCGTTCCGAGGAACACGAATACAAACGAGATAAAACCAATCCCAAAACGTACACTAGGATCTGGCTTAAACCAAAGCCCGCTAGAGTTAATTGTCCGGACACTGTACGTGCACAAGTGCACGGATGTGACCGAACCCTGTCGCAAAACCATGCGACCTGTCACAAAACCATGCGACCTCTACTTTTTTGCCTAAAGGCGAATAGCTTTCTGTGTGGGACTCTAAAGACACGACACTACGCTGCCAGTGGGTTTAACCATAGACCGCAAGCGGCACTAGCTGTGCGTAACGGTCCCCAGGTAGATGCCGACAAGAAGACTGACGAGGTGAAACCCATCTGAACTCCTACAGAGCCTGAATGTGACAGTCTCCGTACAGTCCGGTCTGTTCGTCTGATACATCGCATGGCGGGCCTAGGGGGCGGTAAACGTCAGTCCCCTAATAGCGGTACAAGTCGTGTCGGAGTGAAGCCCAAAACACCCTGAGATAACACTGGAAGCCTACCAGTATATCTCGCTTGCCCGGGCCAGGGACTACTCGTGTAATGGCTCTTCTAGACACAACGCGATGTCAACCCCCAATACCGGGAGAGACGAATCCTGTCTAACCGTCACTGCCTCCAAGTGCTTCGGCACTGCACCCAACTACTACCTGTTTGCACGACTCCTTTGAGCCGTGGTAGGGTAGTAATCTAAGTACAGTGGGAACACACTCGAGGTGAAGTGACAGTGTCAAGTCAGCGGACTAAGCTGTACTCATGTCACCTGGGAACTGATAACTGACGATAGGTATAATACCAACCGGTCAGTTCCCGACGAGTTCTGTCCAGTGTACTCGTAACCTAACGAGCACCCGCATACTATCTCCAGTACGACGTACTGATGGCTGTGGGACAGACCATCTCCCACTCTGGGATGAGAAGCGCATGCGCTAGTCTACTCCGGAGTATCGATGCCCTGTCTCGATAGTCCTGCGACTAGGGACCTGCATAAAGATGTGCTTATAGATTACCCATCCCCCACTAGTGTGACTGCCATCACAACGCTGGTAATCAAGCAAAGATCCTAAGGGCTCCACTAATGCGTATAGGTGATATGATAAAATAAACACATGTACACATTGAAGTAGAAACAAACCAAGTAGCATACTACTATTTTGATCAAGATTGTATATACAAGGTGAATATCCCAAGCTTCCATTAAGTAATATACAAACTAGTATGATACAGTAATGGCCTCTAGGGCATATACACTAACAGATCATAAAGCATATGCATGAAATTATGAGGATATAAATCAACGTGTGTCCCTCGCGACACCTCAAAATCATGGAACCTGAGTGTCTAGCATCGACACTCGAAAACATCATGAAACATGTTCCCAGCATCGGCACATAAATCCTCATATATATAGGGCTCCAACAGTCCGGATCGGCCCACGAGCTCCGTCAGTCCGGATCAGCCTGAATCATCTCTCAACTCCGGTCGGTATCCTCCAGATATCTGCCGAGCCCAAATACAATCACCGGTAGGTAGTAGTCCCTCTGCCAGGCTCACCGTCTGTATACACAGCATCCCTTTCTTGCCAAGGATACCATACCGGGCCCCACCATGTACCCGCACACGGCCCACGACTCCTCCTCGCATGGGGTATATATATATCAGAACCAACAAAACTCATGGTGGCTGCTGAAATATCATATCAAGAGAAACTGGTTTTTTTAAAACAATACATACTTTCTTTTGAAATACCCATGGTTCTCAAATCCAGAAATATCATAGAAACAACATATCTTAATGCGGACAATCATAAAGCATGATGTATGCGATATATAATAGAAATGTAAGCATATCAGTATATCATGCAACATAAAACAGTAATATGCACATATCGAGGGAAAACCGCTCCTTTAAAATGAATCCAGTTTTAAGTTATATCTTGCAGTTCCCAAATCTCCAAAATCAAGCCATAATCATCTATGTATGTGCAAGTACGTATGTATGCAAGTACGGGTGTACAATATGTATGTACGCAAGTATGGGTGTACAATATGTATGTACGTAAGTATGAGTGTACAATATGTATGTATGCAAGTATGTCATGCAAGGAGTCATATTCTGATGCAACAGTCCTACTATGTAGTGACATGGCAATTATCGATGATGAAGTGTGTGAGCCGGAAAGCAGGTGTACGTTGAACATACGCATCATCGATAATGGTGCTGGTGTCCTGACAGCATGAGTTTAATATAACAATAAACACATTTAAACATGCAGTGCGATGCGAATAGCAAGAATATGCGGAAAATGAATAATAAACACAACAGTGAAGAATATACATCAATATATATATATATATATGTCATACAGTTTTGCCATTTGAAATAACACGAATCGTGGTGTTTAGAAAAATAAGGGCTACTGTATTTTTAGGAAAAGATGCGTCTTTTGGAAATATCCGTAGAATCCCTTGACCTGTCTTTAAAATACTCACGATTCGTTAGTTTTGAAATAGGTATGACTCGGGTCTAATCTAACATCTACTAAGTAAACTACAGATCTAACTAACAAGCTAATCGAAAGGGTATGGAAACCACCTAAATCTGAGTCGATATATATATACATATATAATAGTCGGTGATCTCGCCTCAATAGTATCACATACGATACAATAAATAACATGACATCCTCGAGTCAAGAGTGCGGATCAATCATCAATATATAGCTCGTACGTAAATCCGTCGTACGACATCCCAATCTGGGTACGGGTTAAATATCACATTCATCTCATCATTTATCTGGTATCCTTATCATCATATCTCATGAACTGGGGTACTGATCTAAGTCTAGTACAGACTGATACCATCTGCATATATATGCGTGTATGAAAACACACGCCTAAAGGCCCGCTAAAATCTCATGTCATATCTCCTAATACGAACCACATCATATCACCGATCTCATGGCACCATGCCCAATCTCATCGACTTATCCCCAAATACCATGTACAATCCTCATCATCTATGTATAAGTATACACACACACACACACACACACACAGTCCCATACCTATGTGTGTGTATATATACATATCCCCATATACGTACAAGTATAACAAGTAAGCATGTGTGTGTGGGGGGGTGTAATTCTTATTCTAGGGCTCGCGACTAAACTAACTAGCGACACCATCATCCAATTACACTAAAATTATCCATGACTCCCAAAGTCTATCTAGATAATCATAATCTCACAATACTATAAAAATATATCCATATAATATATATATATACCATACACTATGCTACGAACTGCGGGGGTGTTATACGCCATCTACCCGACTTCTCCCGTAGATAGAATCTACTCACCTTGCTCTACGCTTGCCATTGCCGACGTTGCCACGCTCTTACTTGTCGTCACGAAGTCCTCATGGGGTACCTACACATCATAACATATCGTGCCGCGTTAAAATCCAAATCAAAACCAAAATGATACGCTAAAAGACTATAGGTTAGAACCTATGGACTACGCCTTTCAAAACCACCAAATAACACTCGATTTCGACGTACAAATGTCAAGTGATCGAATACAACACAAATTACAATAATCCAGAATTCACAATACGTAAAACGAAACCCCGAATCAAAATAGCAACTCTTGAAAATAGCCCCAGATTCTACCCTAGGTGAAATTAGCCAATTTTGCATATATGGAGGGTCTAATTACTGGAGATAAAGCCACAGAACAAATACGAACACTAATGGTCCCACCCTGGCCGCAATTTGCGGCCAGATTGATTAAAATTGCGGCCAGAACATGGAGGGGGTGGCTCAGGTTTTGGGGTTAGCATCTAGGTTGCCTGCATGCATCACTGTCTTCGCTAAATATTTTTCAGGTCACCTGGGTGTTAGCAGATTTCATTATACTCTCACAGAATCCACAATTTTTCCGATATCGGGTTTCTAAGTTCGTAATCCAGGGTTTAAGTCTCGGGTTCAGTCCACTAAATCATCACAACAGGGGTTGTAGTCTCTAATTACACCTCAATTTCACCTTTGGAATCAATTCAACCCTAATCCTTAACGTGAAATTTTCAAAGTTCACATAAACACACTAAATCGGTTCTAAACATTCAAGGATACAAAAGTGAATGAAATTCTATACTAATGGTAAAGTGATTACCTCAATTGGCAACTCAAGAAAATTCTTGAGTTGCCCCAAGTGTCCAAAATCCGATTTTTCTTGGTCCAAAGTGAAGCTTGTAAGCTTATGCATGCTTTTTGTGAAATGGGGATGAACTTTTGATGAATTTTTCATGGGGTTGTGAGGGTTTTGAGATGGGGGAGGAAGAGGGCAGCCAACTTCTGAAATGAGAAGGAAAATGGTGAAGAAAATGTAGGAGGAAGCCAAGTCAAAGAAGACCCCTCACTCTCTCTCATGCCCATACCCATTTGTTTACTATTTTCCCCTTTTCTTTTGTTTTTATTTTCTTTTCTTCTCATTCTAAAACCCAAACAAAGCATGAAGAGAAAAAGAAAAGCCATGGTAGAAATTATAACAAGTGTTAAAAATGACATGTGCATGTCATGTGCACAAAACACGCTTAAAGCACGATTAGCGATATTTAATCGCGATTAGCATTAAAATTGAATATAATTAGTTATAAAAATTCAAATTTACCTAAATCACATAAACCACCTTCTTTTTAGTAATTTCTATAATTTTCCAAATTTTTTCCCAATTTATCGGTATTTAATTATACCGCCTTATTAAAATATTCAATATAATATTATTTTATTATAAAAATTCCAAAAAATAATATTTTATTTTTCTGAAATTTTACAATAAAGCCCGTCAAACAGGCGCCAAGAAGAATGCGGCTCGAACTTGAGATGAGTATCAACACTGAAGTTAAAAAAACTAATTGACTCCGGCTTCATTCAAGAAATTCAATACCCCGACTGGATCGCTAATATCGTTCCAGTAATGAAGAAGAATGAGACGGTGCGCATCTGCGTGGACTTTCGGGACCTCAACAAAGCTTGCCCGAAGAATGACTTCCAGTACCCGTTATCGAGCTGATGATCGATAACACATCTACCTATGAGGTCCTCTCCTTCATGTATGGATCTTCACGATACAATCAAATAAAAATGCATCCTGAAGATCAAAAGCATACCGCCTTCCGGACCCCGCTTGGCATATTTTGCTATAAGGTGATGCCCTTCGGTTTGAAAAACGCTGGCGCTACCTACCAAAGGGCCATGACAAAGATCTTCGATGACCTCATACACGAGATCGTCGAATGCTACATTGACGACCTAGTGGTAAAGAGCAAATCATATGAGGAGCATTAGGAACACCTTAAAATAGTATTCCGACGTCTTTAGAAGTATAATCTGAAGATGAATCCTCTAAAATGCGCGTTTGGAGTCTCCTCGGGCAAATTCCTCGGATTCATCATACGGCACCGGGGTATCGAAATTGATCTTTCGAAGATCAAGACGATTATGGAAATGCCCACGCCGAGAACCCTCAAACAACTGCGGTCTCTTCAAGGAAAGCTCGCTTATATCTGGCAGTTCATAGCCAAGCTCTCCGGAAAATGTCATCCCTACAGTCATCTGATGAAGAAGAGGACCCCGTTCATCTGGGATCGAAAGTGCCAAAATGCACTAGACGAAATCAAGCAATACCTGCAAAATCCGCCGGTATTGGCCGCTCTGGTTAAGGGAAAACCCTTTATCCTATATACAACGACCCTTGAGGGTTCTCTAGGCGCGCTATGTGCACAAGAGAACGATCAATAAAAGGAGAGAGCTCTATACTATTTGAGTCGAGTTCTCCTGGGGGCAGAAAATAACTACTCCCCATTGAAAAGCATTGCCTGGCACTGATATTCGCAATAACGAAGCTCAGACATTATGCCTTGGCACATGAGGTCCATCTCATATCAAAGGCGGATCCTTTCAAATATCTGATGTCAAGGGCCGTATTAATAGGAAGGCTTGCCAAATGGGCTCTCCTCCTGATGGAATTCTCGATAACGTATCGACCCCTCAAAGCAATGAAAGGCCAGACCATTGCTGACTTTCTCGCGGAGCATCCGATACCAGCCGACTCCCCTTTAAATTATGAGTTTCCGGATGAACATGCGTTCAACACAATCGAAGGAGAGAAAGAAGAAAATGATTCCTAATGGGAACTCTACTTCGATGGAGCGTCTTCCATGAAGAGGCGAAAGAAAAACGCCCCCATAATCAAAGCCGGGATGGGCCTTATCTTCGTGACTCCGTAAGGAGGGATATTGCGTTACGCCTTCTCCTTAACAGAGCCAATGACTAATAACGAAGCTAAATATAAAGTTTTGATAGCAGGTCTCAAGATCGCTGTCAACAAGGGAATCAATGACCTCCTCATATATGGAGACTCTCAACTGATCGTTAGCCAAGTAAATGGCGACTATCAGATGTGCAAGCCAGAGCTGATAAAATATGGCGAAAGAGTGCAGCAACTGCAGACACAGATCCCCTTCTACATCCTGGAGAGTATACCGCATGCAGAAAACAGCAAGGTGGATGCATTAGCCAAATTGGATAAGGAACTGGCTGATTACGACCTCGATGACGTAAAGATCATTGTGCAAAGCCGCAGGGTTCTCACGCCAACGGATATATCTTCGGAAGATCTGATAGAGTCATCCAAAAGAAAAGAAATGACCGAACAAGTAGCCCTTCAAATAGAGGATGAAGAAAAGGTCAAGGATTGGAGGGAAGTCTTCATAGACTACTTCAAATCCCAACGAAAGCCCAAAAATGCGTCGTCTCGACATCAGCTCATGAAATGAGCTCTGTCCTCCGCCTTCATCAATGATACTCTATATAAGAGATCTTTCGACTGTCTGTGGCTAAGATGCCTGGGACCAGAAGAAGCGAAGAGAGTCAATCAAGAAATTCACGACGGACTCTGCGGTTCTCACCAAGCTGGCCCAAAGATGAAACTGAAGATCAAAAGAATGTGTTACTATTGTCCCACAATGATTCAGGACTGTTGGGTTATGGCAGCGCCCCGGCCATCAAACCGTGACCAAACGCGGAATAAAATTTTTCTAAACTGGCGCTTCCATGACCCGATGCCTGGATCTACCCTAAACCCTATACTAGCAAGCAATATAAAGAAAGTAGAATGGTTATACCGAGTTAATCCATGTCCTTCGGTCTTCAACCATCTTCCCAAGCTCCTAGAATCTCCTTGATCAAGCTTGGTCGCCGGTCTCCCTCCATCGAAGATGATCCACCCGAGGAATGTAGCTTCACATAATGGATGCAAGTGAAGCAACTAAGGTTTCTAGGATGCTAATATAGAAAGCCTAGGATGTAGTGTGTGAACTAAGTATAGGTCTATCTCATCTCACCTCCTCTCATGTTTCTCAACTCATGAGAGGGTTGAGAGGAGGTGGATAATGAAGGTGGAGGCAACCATGGAAAATCAAGAGAGGAGTGGAGCACAAAATGGTGAAGAGAACAAAGCATGCTCAAGAGAAGACCAACCATAAAAAATAATGAAGCTCTCATGAGAGAGAAAATCAAGCATGCTAGGTTTTGTAAAACAATATCTTTTATTTTAAAAAACGACCCATACTTGAATAGTATGAACAAATGAATTAATAATTCATTTGTGCACACTATGCAAGCATGGTCATCACCATACTCCCCATTTTCCAATTTCCACCTCATTTACCATTTTCTAAAAAATGGTCAAATCCAAAAATGAGGTGGCCACCTTCTAGAATGTTTTCCGGATAAAATACTAATTACATTCTACTGTATATATATACCTGCATTCGTACTGAAATACGAATACCCTAAGAGATAGAATAACACAAAGAACATAATACTAGAATATACATATCGAAATACATATACGTAGATTATTAAATCAATACCTGATTTAATAATCCGGCTCAAACCCAAGCAGGCTAGTATTATCAACTGTCCGATCGAAAGTCCGTGTACAAAGTACATCAATCGATCGGAACCCTGCATGTATACAATACGGCTACTACATCATTTCGCTAGAACCAGGGAAACCCTCTGTGTGGGACTCTAAAGACTCATCAATACACTGGCAATGGGTTCAACCACAAGCACGTCAGCGGCACTAGCTGTACGTAATGGCTACCTAGGTATTGAACGAAAAGGAGGTCGACGAGTAAACTCATCCTGAATCCCTACTGAGCCTGACAGTGACAATAACCATACAGTCTGGTCCGTTCGTCTAAGAGTATCGCATATCGAGTCTAGAGGGGTGGATAAAGTTAGACCCCTAATAACACGACATTTAGTGTCGGTATGAAACCCATCACCACCTGAGAAACTATCGATCCTGGATCGGTAATTCTCGTCTACCCCGGCCGAGGATTTCTAGTGATGGCTGTAAGTGCACGGTGGCGCCCCGGCCGTCATTCCGAGGCCAAAATGCGGAAACGAGACTTTTCTTTAAACTTTAAAACCGGTGCTACCGCGGACTATAAACCCGAATCGGGCCATTAACCTAATGCTAGCGAACTAGAGAAAGAGTAGAATGCTATACCGAGTGATCCGTGTCCTTCGGTCTTCGGCCTCCATCCCGATTTCCTCGCGGAATCTCCGGTCTTCATCTCCTCGTCGGAAAGGGCACCACATCGCCGAGTCTTTTTACGGGCTCCCACCTCTGGACCGAGGCAACTCGGACATGAAGTTGGCAAGCCGACGTGTCCAAGATTGCTGTAGGCTATACGTAGATCACCATGTCTCTAAAGGGTTATGAAGTTGCCATGTTTTGAGTGGAGAAGGAAATCAACATTGGAGATGAGCTAAGGGGTTTTTAGTGCAAGCAAAAGAGATCAAAAACCCCACACAAAAATTGGACATCCCCTTTCCTCAAGTTGTGGCCGGCCATGCATCATGGAAAGGAGGTGGGAGTGTGACAATAATACAAGAGAGAGAAAAGGTGATGGTGATGAAATAATCATCACAACCATGTCAAAACCTAATCCCATCATATCAAGTAAGCAATGATGAACAAAAGGAAGTCAATGGAAGCTAGAATCATGATGAACCAACCATGTGCCACAAAAAGTCTTCTCCACAATAAATTGCACAATTGCAAATAACCCCCTCCACAACAATTTTCAGCCAAAGAAAGATAGAAAGGAAAATGGCCGAAACGAAATACAAACTGACAACTTCAAAAAGTGATCCGGTAATAAATTACAGGAAAACCCCGCTACTGTATATACATACCCGCATTTGTATTCCGACCGAATACAAATGCAATGAGATAAAATCTACACTGTACAATACTAGGATCCGGCTTAAACCAAAGCCCGCTAGTATTATCCGTCCGATCATAATCTGTGCAATACCGCACGTATATGATCGAACCCTGCTATATATCCATACGGCCTCTACAGCGTTTCACCCGAAACTTGAGAAACTGTCTGTGGGGGACTCTAAAGACTCGTCAATACTTTGGCTGTAGATTTAACCACTAGCACGTCAGAGATATTAGCCATACGTAACGGGCTACCAGCTATTGACCAAAAGGGACGTCGATGAGCGAACTCATCCTGACACCCTACTGAGCCTGTCTTTGACAATATCCGTACAGTCCGGTCCGTTTGTCTATGAGCATCGCATGGCGGGCCTAGGGGGTTGGTAAAAGTCAGAGCCCCAAAAGCGGTACAAGTCATGTCGGAGTGTAGCCCAGAACACCCTGAGATACTACAGGAATACCTACCAGTAAATCTCCTGCCTTGGCCAAGGACTTTGTGTAATGGCTCTCCTAGACACAGCGCGACCTCACCCCCAATACCGGGAGAGACGAACCCCTGTAGATCCGCTCACTGCCTCCATGTGGCTCGGGACTGTACCCAACTAAAACCTGTTTGCATGACTTCTTTGAGCCGTGGTAGGGTAGTAATCAAAGTACAGTGGGAACTCACACGAGACAAATGACGATCTCAGGTCGATGAACTAACCTGTATACATGTCACCAGGGAAATGCTATCTGACGTCAGGTATAAGACCAACTAGCATGTTCCCGGCGAGTCCTGTCCGGTGCACTCATAACCCAATGAGCACCTGTATACATCTTAGGTGAACCAACTGACACCAGTGGCTTGTGAGACCGGCCACCGCCCCTCGTCGGGGTCTCAACTGTATACACTAGTCTACTCTGGAGTGTCGATGCCCTGTCTCGAAAACTCCCATGACTAGGGACCTTTTAAGGATATGCTTATAGACCCCAGCTCCCACGTATATGATCGCCATCATACTGCTGGCCGTCAAGCAAGAATCCTAAGGGCTCTATCAACGTGCAATAGTGACCTGTAAGGTCACCTGAAGCAGTACACGATGATAAAGATAAACCAGATAGCATACTATCATCTTGAGTAAAACTGTCCTACCGGCATAGGTCCTCCCTCAATCATTGCAATCACGTGCCTGTGATTCAATAATTGACTCTGAGGGCACTATATCCAACAATCTCCCACTTGCACTCAAGGCTAATTATTGCGATATCGCATATTCACCGCCCTTGTGATACCGAACACCCAACTCCTCTACTAATCAGTCTCACAAAACTCGTTTGCGAAACTATTGTGTTCGAGAAATAGCCTCAGCTAGTGGATCCGCCCTAATGTTTCTTTCTATGTCTCTCTTAATCTCAAGTTCGCGGAGAAACACATCTCCCGAAATGAGCAATACCTGTCTTAGAATATGTCTGGATATCTGATGGGACCTAGTTCATAAATGAACTCCAAATCCAAACTTCTTAGACTGTTTCGTCAACTGAACTTAATCAGTATCCTGCGCCATGCCTCCCTCAGTATCTGCTTAGATCACCTGTCCAAAATACTGCCCCTTGTCAGAGGGAAAACTATAACTCTGACAGTCACTCTGTCATCCATGTCACCTTGGAAGCCTGGAATGATAACTGTCTCCTGAATGAGGCTGTCGTTATCATATCCCTAGAACATCCTCTTATGTTCTAAAACTGCTTCCGAATGTTTCTCCAGGATTGGATCAATATTAACTTACTGCATTTTGTGCAAAAACAACATCTTGTATGGTACTTGACATCTCATGATTGTCTCAATTGCCTAAGAAAGTGATCTGCCAATCATGCATATCCCTCTCCCCTTTAGTCTGTAAGACACCTTTAGAGAGGGTGACTCCATCACCTGCAGGTACACTACCGTGCCAGGAGTCGTCCATTCAAAATACCTTTAGAATGCTGTCTAAGTACCCAGATTAGGAAACTACCCAAATCTAGATCTAAGACCATAGATCTAGTAACCAGAATGTCTGATATAATATCCACATCCTATGTGGATAAACCACTGTGTGACAACCAAAGTATAACCGACCGTAGTATAGGAATTTCACTTCCTACTTTGTGTATGTCATCCAAATACCAGGACATCACACCCTACTACCTTCTTAACAGATCCATCACCTATTCTGATGAATTCAAACCCATGACTGTCATATCAGAAATAGATGATCTATCTCCGCTATTTCTGCATTAGTCTATAAATAGACATAAGCTACTTGTCCACTATGCTTCCGCTGCTCCCACTGACTACGACAACCTTCTTGCAGAATAATATACACGTGCACTTCTAAAGTTAGTTTAGAACGACGCTATACTCACCCTCCTGCCGGGTCTCACAGTATGGAACAACAGCTATGGCAAGTCTGGGTAAACAAGAACCTCCCTGTCACCGTCCTTGAGGCTACCGGAGTACCTCTCGGGTGCCTGAGGTTACCCACCAAATCTACGGAGTGGCCAATGGAATGTCAAATCAGATTGAATCATAAGGTTCTTATCAAATTTTCAGTAATCGTTTGCGGTTCTGGAATCACTTCCAGTTCTACCATACTCCCACTACTGTTTTCTGAAAAATCCATTTCACTTAAAACTGTGGCGAGTCTAGAACAATATCACTATTGATCTTCCAGATGGTAGAAAGTCAACCCTCGTCATAGCCCGGGTCAACCCACAAATAGCCATTACAGAAACATGCCTTGAGTTATCCAGAGTCTGGTTATAAGCATAAGTCGGACAACTCCCCGTACCTTAACATTGTTAAGATATGAACCGTTCTATATCCAATATAGAAACATAGGCATTGATTTAATTGGAACCAGATTCAAATCATGCAACTGTCTCCAGTGCATGTCAACTAAATGGAGAGAGGCCAATCAGCATTACTCAACTTAGGAATGCTTCCAATTATGAGTGACCTGAAAGAGAAGCAAATTCTCTTAATCATTACTATCATCTGAATATCATACACAAGTATCTACATCTTCGATCACCTTGAAGAATCCCGATACTTGCAACACCTGGTTCTCTATTCTTATACCTATAACTTCTCAAAAATTGGACCTTTTATTTCTACGAAACACATGTCTAAGAACTAGAGAAGTCACAAGTAAACAGAATATAGTACGAGTACCAACCCCTGTGTCCTCATGGACACTGGACAACATACAATACTCTGTATAAGTCCCCTTGAGTCTAATAACTCATTCCCTGTGTGTCGTAGTTTGAAAACTGTACTATGGTTATGAAGAATTACACCGCTGTTTAATGCTCCTCACCTAACCATCAACTGATATAGGTAAATGTCATCGACATAATTTCAAAAAGTTATATCTCACTCTATAAAAATATACGTACAGATATATCAATTTGAAATTGGTGCATAACAATGGATATTCAAAACCAAATATTTGCCGTCCGGCAAACAACCCAGGTGATTTTCTCAAATATCACCAATTACAATGAATTCCGATTTAATGAGGAAAATCACCTAATTCCCAATAACTTACTCCCACTCATCATCTGTAAAACCATACAGATGTGAGAATCATACCTGGTAAATACATACCCTGGAGTAAGTGTCTAATTAGGAAATCAGTTTTCTTTTAACAGTACACAGTGAAACTGAAACATTGAAATGTTTCGATGGGGTATCCGGGTATTCCTAGTAATGCCTCTTCCATTATCAGATTCACAACTGTAACCGTATATTTCTTTGCCGTCTCTCCAAATCCCTTTATATGTCTTTAGTCGTTACCTTCTGCACACCCCTTTAAGCCAAATGGTTTTCTTCCTTCCCTACCGTTCGGCACCAGCCTATGGGTTGGAAGAAGACTATCCAATAGGCATAATGGGTATACTGTCCTAATCCTAGGAGCACTCGCAACCCGAGAGAAGGTAAAGATAAAAGACACCTGAATAAACCTTATTCCTATTTCTCCTGAACCAGAATCCATCCCCGAACTGGAACAAGTTCCTTTCGAGTTCGTATATAACCATACGATGGAATATCCAATAAACTGTGGATCTTCATAGTGATACGGAGTGTCCTGGAGAAATACAAAGGTGAAGTGGGAGTGGTAATGAAATACTTGGTTTGGTCGTGAATAGCAGTCACAATTTACTTTGCCCTCCTTCTAATCCTTTTATTTGTCTTAACTTAATACCTTCTGTACACCACACTTAGGCTAATCTGTTTTCTTCATTCCCTACCGTTCGGTACCAGCCTAAGGTTTGGAAGAAGACTATCCAATAGGCGTAACGGGTGTACTATCCCCTAATCCAAGGAGCACTCGCAACCTGAGAGAAGGTAAAAGGAAAAGACAACTGAATAGTCCTATTCGTTTTCTCCAGAACCGGAAACCATCCTCGAATAAATTCCTTCGAGTTCGTATATAACCATACGATGGTTTTATCCAATGGAAGTGGACGTTCGTAGTAATACGGGGTGTTCTGGAGAAAAGGGTAAAAGTAGGAGTGGCACTGAGGTATGCAACTCTGACAATCCAAAAGCCAGTGTTTAAGAAGGTTCGATCAATTTTGGTCACTGAGTCATAGTCAAGGGTCGGGTCATGGTCGCTGCCAAAGAGAGAGAGAAAAGAAACACTCAGCGTGCACTCTAACCTAGATCAGAATGGTTATCAATTTATCTAATCAGGAAACCTCCCACTGTAACGTCAAATTCTCCTCCAAACCTGAAAGAAGAATTAGTCGGGATCACCCGAGGAGTAAACCAACTCATCAGTGGGAATCGGGATCCAACTATCATCGCATGATAACGTGATGGAATCCACTCACGTTATCACACTCCAGATGGTATGCGCATATCTGGCAAGTTTCAGTTTCTTTAGAAACTCCCGATGTGATTTTTACCCCATGCTCTTATGACCTTGACTAAGGCCAACAAATCATAAGTCACATGTCAAGTTCTACCCGTCATTGTCCAGGTTAATTTGAACCTACCCGTACATACCCTTGACGTAGGCCAAAATAGTAGTACGACTGTCCTAAACTAACGCATCTATCTATGTAACAGAAAAGTAACAAATAGCTACCATACACTATGCCTTGACGTAGGCCAACATACATAGCATGAATACTAAGTGCTACCTTTCTGAAATGACGGAGGGCTACGAATGGTTTTTGGCGAAAAACCTTTAACGTAATGAACTTGATATCGTTGAAGGAACCGGATAGCTTTTATAAAAATATAGTGACGAAAACCTTTGCTAAAGAGGTCACTCCCGGTGAAGGGATCTCGGCTCTTTCCCCGTAGAATGAGGTGCAGGATATTCCAACTGAATACCACGATGCAAAGCAAAAGTAATCGACTATAGTGAAGTTATTGCCCTGACACAAACTTCTGTCCAAGGGGTCACTCCCGGTGAAGGGATCTCGGCCCTTGCCTCGTCGACTAAGGTGCTGGATATTCATAACCGAATACCACTGTGCAAAACAAAAGAAAACGTCCTTACAATAACAGCTTTTTGAAAAATGTTCCAACAACATCAGAATAGGTTTTTTTAGCTTGCACTGATCAGAATCAACGCAGTCCCATCAATTGATCACACCAATAAAGAACGAAAATAATGATGTACGTATATGCCATCCGCATGCGCCACTGGGTCCCGTCATCACCCGTTAGGTTACTTAACTAACGACAGAGCGGGGACTGGAGTAGCATGGATTCAAAACATATACAATATCTACTAGTATATATATCAATATATAATATTCACTTAAGGCATGATAAAATACAACATCACAGAAATGTAATAAGCATCACAGAACAATACAGATATCTAGGATCCCCGGGTTTCATAGAGCCGCTACTGAAACCCGACGTTCTCCTGGTCGTGTGGATAGCCTGTGCAATGTAAATCCTAGACTCCTACGGGCGCGGCAAGTTACCCGCCAAAATCTGAAGCGAGGCAGCCCCCTTCAGCATCGTGAATGGACCACCCAGCACTTCACGGAATCCGGTAACTCGGGCACCCCTCCTTGGGTCAACCTATACCCCCTACGAGTGCGGCGAATAGCCCGCCAATTCTAGAGTGAAGCCCCCTCCGTCTCAACGCCATGAGATGCGGGCCCGTTTCCCTCTAGAACCCGGCTACCCATGCACCCTTCCGCGGGGTAATCCTAGTACAGAAAGTAAAATATACATACAATGGGTACATCGACCTCAGCCCGGTCGTGCCCCAAAAGAATAATATACAAACAGACAGTGACGGCAGTCCACATGTCGGACGCTCGCCCCGCAATATCAAATGTACATAATAAACCAAACTATACTAACATTGCAACCAGGCTATCCACCACGACAAATCCGCAATATCACAGCACAACACAGAACATCAACGTGAATGTCACGTTCGCAAATTCGTCTAAAAGGGCTATAGTAGTTAGACAGGATTTACCGATCAAGTGACATTCACGGTCGCAGATATAATGTAAATACTGTGAACTAACATGTTTAAAATTTTCGATCGACTAAATTTCCCGAAGTGGGCCCCAAGCACTACTGTAGCACTCAAAATAAATCTGGGCCCAAAAAGAATATACCAGAAACCCTATTTCCATGTCAAAAACCCACTGTAGAAATTTGGTGCAGTTTGGCCACAGTACGGCGGCGGATCCACGGCCAAAACGTGGTTTTGGCCGCTGATCCGCCGCGCTACAGTAATTTCAGCCGACCAAATTTTCACAGAATTCTCATAAAACCCTGCACGTATTTTTGCAATATACCAAATAATTTTTTGAGCACAGCAAAAATTCGACAGAAACCTGGACTTGAAAATGGGGTTTTTGGAAAATCCGTTCGATCGAACTTGTAAACACGTTAGAACAAACTAGACTAGGTTAATGGCGTGGCTCGGATACCAGTGTAAGTGCACGGCGGCGCCCCGGCCGTCATTCCGAGGCCAAAATGCGGAAACGAGACTTTTCTTTAAACTTTAAAACCGGCGCTACCGCGGACTATAAACCCGGATCGGGCCATTAACCTAATGCTAGCGAACTAGAGAAAGGGTAGAATGCTATACCGAGCGATCCGTGTCTTTCGGTCTTCGGCCTCCATCCCGATCTCCTCGCGGAATCTCCGGTCTTCATCTCCTCGTCGGAAAGGGCACCACATCGCCGAGTCTTTTTACGGGCTCCCACCTCTGGACCGAGGCAACTCGGACACGAAGTTGGCAAGCCGACGTGTCCAAGATTGCTGTAGGCTATACGTAGATCACCATGTCTCTAAAGGGTTATGAAGTTGCCATGTTTTGAGTGGAGAAGGAAATCAACATTGGAGATGAGCTAAGGGGTTTTTAGTGCAAGCAAAAGAGATCAAAAAACCCACACAAAAATTGGACAGCCCCTTTCCTCAAGTTGTGGCCGGCCATGCATCATGGAAAGGAGGTGGGAGTGTGACAATAATACAAGAGAGAGAAAAGGTGATGATGATAAAATAATCATCACAACCATGTCAAAACCTAATCCCATCATATCAAGTAAGAAATGAAGAACAAAAGGAAGTCAATGGAAGCTAGAATCATGATGAACCAACCATGTGCCACAAAATGTCTTCTCCACAATAAATTGCACAATTACAAATAACCCCCTCCACACCAATTTTCAGCCAAAGAAAGATAGAAAGGAAAATGGCCGAAACGAAATACAAACTGGCAACTTCAAAAAGTGATCCGGTAATAAATTACAGGAAAATCCCGCGACTATATATACATACCCGTATTTGTATTCCGACCGAATACAAATGCAATGAGACAAAATCTACACTGTACAATACTAGGATTCGGCTTAAACCAAAGCCCGCTAGTATTATCCGTCCGATCATGATCCGTGCAATACCGCACATATATGATCGAACCCTGCCATATATCCATACGGCCTCTACAGCGTTTCGCCCGAAACTTGAGAAACTGTCTGTGGGGGACTCTAAAGACTCGTCAATAGTTTGGCTGTGGATTTAACCACTAGCACGTCAGAGGTATTAGCCATACGTAACGGGCTACCAGCTATTGACCAAAAGGGACGTCGATGAGCGAACTCATCCTGACACCCTACTGAGCCTGTCAGTGACAATATCCGTACAGTCCGGTCCGTTCGTCTATGAGCATCGCATGGCGGGCCTAAGGGGTTGGTAAAAGTCAGACCCCCAAAAGCGGTACAAGTCGTGTCGGAGTGTAGCCCAGAACACCCTGAGATACTACTGGAATACCTACCAGTAAATCTCCTGCCTTGGCCATGGACTTCGTGTAATGGCTCTCCTAGACACAGTGCGACCTCACCCCCAATACCGGGAGAGACGAACCCCTGCAGATCCGCTCACTACCTCCATGTGGCTCGGGACTGTACCCAACTAAAACCTGTTTGCATGACTCCTTTGAGCCGTGGTAGGGTAGTAATCAAAGTACAATGGGAACTCACACGAGACAAATGACGATCTCGGGTCGATGAACTAACCTGTACACATGTCACCAGGGAACTGCTATCTGACGTCAGGTATAAGACCAACTAGCATGTTCCCGGCGAGTCCTGTCCGGTGTACTCATAACCCAATGAGCACCTGTATACATCTTAGGTGAACCAGATGACACCAGTGGCTTGTGAGACCGGCCACCGCCCTTCATCGGGGTCTTGACTGAATACACTAGTCTACTCTGGAGTGTCGATGCCCTGTCTCGAAAACTCCCACGACTAGGGACCTTTTAAGGATGTGCTTATAGACCCCAGCTCCCACGTATATGATCGCCATCATACTGCTGGCCGTCAAGCAAGAATCCTAAGGGCTCTATCAACGTGCAATAGTGACCTGTAAGGTCACTTGAAGCAGTACACGATGATAAAGATAAACCAGATAGCATACTATCATCTTGAGTAAGACTGTCCTACCGGCATAGTTCCTCCCTCAATCATTGCAATCACGTGACTGTGATCCAATAATTGACTCTAAGGGCACTATATCCAACAATGGCCACCCGTGCACAACGCGACATCAACCCCCAATACCGGGGGAGACGAATCCCTGACGATCCGCTCACTGCCTCCATGTGGCTCAGGACTGTTCCCAACTAAAACCTATTTGCACGACTTCTTTGAGCCATGGTAGGGTAGTAATCAAAGCACAGTGGGAACTCACACGAGACAAGTGACGATCTCAGGTCGATAGACTAACCTGTACTCATGTCACCTGGGAGCTACAATCTGACAATAGGTATAATACCAACTAGCAGGTTCCCTGCGAGTCCGTCCAGTGTACTCATAACCCAATGAGCACCTGTATACTATCTTAGGTGAACCAACTAACACCAATGGCTTGTGAGACCTGGCCACCGCCCTTCGTCGGGGTCTCGATCAGTATACACTATTCAACACTGGAGTATCGATGCCCAGTCTCGAAACTCCAACGACTAGGGACATTTAAGGATTTGCTTATAGACCCCAGCTCCAATATATATGATCGCCATCATAATACTGGTAGTCAAGCAAGAATCGTATGGGCTCTATCAACATGTAATAATGATGATAAAGACAAACCAGATAGCATACTATCATCTCGAGTAAGACTGTTCTACCGGTATAGGTCCTCCCTCAATCATCATAATCACCTACCCGCGACTACGATAATTACTTTAAGGGCATTATAGCCAACAAGGACTGCCTCGAATATGTGAAGCAGTGTCACTCATGCCAAATCCACGGAGACTTCATCCACCAACATCCAAATCCGCTACACCCAACAGTAGCTAGCTGGCCGTTCGAAATGTGAGGAACCGATATAATTGGCCCCATTGAACCGGCGCCGTCCAAAGGACATCGGTTTATATTGGGAACGACCGACTACTTCTATAAATGGGCAGAAGCAGTACCACTAAGGGAGATAAAGATGGAGAATATCCTCCATTTCTTCAGGACACGTGTCATCTATCGGTTTGGCAGTCCGCGACGAATTATTTCGGATAATAGGCCAGCTTATAGAAGCCATAAAATCAGCCACTTCGCATAACAAAATAAAATAGATTGGATATACTCTTGAGTCTATAATTCTCGGGCCAGTGGTCTAACTGAAGCTTTTAACAAGACCTTGAAGAAGATTATAAAGAAAACGGTGTCCAGAAACAAAAAAGAATGGCATGAAAGGCTGCATGAAGCTCTCTGGGCATACCGAACAATGTTCAAAATGGCTACGAATACAACACCGTACATGTCGGTATTCGGCACGGAAGTAGTGCTTCCCCTTGAAATAGAACTCCCCTCTCTATGCGTAGCGGTTCAATATGACAGATGAAGAAAATGCTCATCTTCAGCTTGAGGAGCTCGATACCCTCGACGAAACTCGCCTTATAGCACAGCAAAATCTGGAGGCTTATAAGGCAAGGATGACATGGTCATACGAAAGACTGACCTGGCCGAGAACATTCCGCCAAAGCGAATTCGTGCTAGTCGTAAAAGGACCAATGATCCCCAATCGTGCAAAACAGGGGAAATTCGACCCGAACTATGAAGGCCTGTACATCATAGACAAAGTCTACCAAGGTGGATCCTACCTGCTCATGGATATGCATGGCGAAAGACCCTTCCGGCCAATAAACGGCCGATTCCTCAAAACATACTATGCTTGACGAGTCACGACTTAGGTCTATGATTGATGACGATGGCTCGTGTCCGCTCGCTATCTTCCTGAGTCAGAACTCTGAGAGTAGTATGCCAAGAAGCTCCGTCGCCTCAAACATGGCGATGAAGGACCGAGATGTCCTTAAACTAGAAATTCGTCTCAAACATGGCGATAACAGACCAAGATGTCCCTAAACTAGAACCTCGCCTCAAACATGGCGATAACAGACCGAGAAGCCCTTAACCTAATTATCCGCCTCAAATATAGAGATAAAGGAACGAGAAGTCCTTAAACTAATTATCCGCCTCAAATATGGCAACAAACAATGGACCGAGAAGTCCCTAAATTAACAACGGACCGAGATGTCCCTAAACTAGAACCTCGTCTCAAATATGGTGACATTGGACCGAAAAGTCCCTAAACTAAAATTTTGCCTCAAATATGGCGATAATGGACCAGAACGTCCATAAACTAGTGCATCGCCCCAAATACAGCGATATATTCCCTTAGGATCTATATTGCAATCGAAGTCTTAGCAGGAAAGATTGCAACTCGAGTTCCACTGGCTACATAGCTAACCAAGCGATGAATCCATCCTCAAAACCCACCGGCAAACAGGTGGGTCAACTGTGACGAAGCTACTTTCGAGAGTTTCGCCATTAAAAAAAAGATATGTCCACAAGCGAAATGGGCACGGATGAAAACCCGAAAGGACGCTGTGAGTAAAAACAGCAGGATTGCCGGCGAGTTTGTGAAAACTCGAATGGGCGCAATCTCGTTTTAAAAAAATAAATAAATAAAAATAAAAAAAGGAAGAAAAAAACGGTATGTCCACAAGAAAAATAGGCACGGATGAAAACCCGAAAGGGCACCGTGAGTAAATACAGGAGGACTGCCGGCGAGTTTGTGAAAATCCGAAAAGGGCGCAAACTCGTAAAATAAAAAATTCATGTGCACTTGCAAAGTCCTCTTGACCTTGTGAGGAGAAAATACCTGCGTGAGATCCTTACGACTCACAAAGGAGCAACACACTTAGGAATTCCCATGATTCCTATGAAGAAATTACACTTGCGAGATCCTCACGACACGTAAGAAGAATTTCCCCTTATGAGACTATCACGGCTCATAAGATTCAAAAGCCTTAAGCTATAGGGATCTGAACCTGTTCTTAAGCCGCCACATCCCCCAAGTTGCCCTACAAGCGGTCCATATTGACCCTTGTATACAATCCACGGGCACGAATAAATATACCCTTACCAAGTTCTACCAATGGTGAGAAATGTCCCTATATGGTGAACGACTTACAAGGAGAAAACACTCTTGTAAGATCCTTATGACTTACAAGAGAAATCACACTTAGGAATCCTCATGACTTATAAGGAGAAATTATACCTTCAGGATCCTCTCGACTCGTAGGGAGAAATATCTTTATAAGACCCTTACGGCTCATAAAGTCAAATATCCTTAGTCGACAGGATCCTAACCCTGTTTATTAAGCCATCCTTTTTCAAATCAGCAAAGGCAAATGATGAGTCACTCATGGAAATATTCCAGTCGTAGCAATGCTGATGCCTAAAAAGGTATCAAACTTCAAGTCTTCTCAAGGCAAATGATGATTCACTCCTGGCAATATCCCAGTTGCAGTGACGTTGATGCCAAAACAGGCGTTAAACTCCAAGTCATTTCATGGCAAATGATGATTCGCTCCTGGCAATATTCCAGTCGTAGCGATGCTGATGCCAAGGTTGGTATCAGATTCCAAACTCGCAATAAAAAATAGCGAGTAAAAACATAAAAAAAAATTACCGAAATTGTTGGGCACCACGAAAAATAACCGAAATGATTGGGCAATCGCGACTTTCACGATATGAAAATCTGAAAAGGTAGAGCATCACGGCAATAAAAGAAAAGAAAATAAAATAAAATTTCTTCTGCCCTGCAAGTATGTCCATATTGACTCTTGTATACAATCCATGGGCACAAATGAAAGAAAGGGAACCATACTTTCCCACCAGGCTCCGTTAAAGGGAGAGCCAGATCTTGACGGTAAAATCTACGGCCAAGAGATCAACTCGACGTTCTTCTTATTCGAACTGGGTACAGATGTGACGTCAACAAAGCTCCAAAGAGCCAAATCAAAATGGAGTAATAGCAAAATCCTAGCTCCAACTCGGCGTTCCTTCTCATTCCAGCAGGATGCAGACGCAACGTCAACAAAAGACCCAAGGGTCGAAACAAAAATGGAGCCATGGAAAAATCCTAGCTCTAAGTCTTGACGGTTCATATACAACCCAGAGATTATCTCGACGTTCTTTCTTATTCCAGCAGGATACAGACGTAACGTCAACAAAAGACCCAAGGGTCAAAACCAAAAATGGACTAACGGAAAAATCCTAACTCTAAGTCTCGACAGCACATATACAACCTAGAGACCATCCCGACATTCTTCCTCATTCCAGCAAGATGCGAATGCGGCTATCAAATGAAAATGGAGCAATGGCATATTCCTAGTTTCGGACTTCAACTGCGATACATACAGCATAGAGGTCCTACCAGATGTCTGCCCTACTTCAGCTAAGAATCGGCACGACATCGTCAAAACAAAAAAAATGAAAAAATGAAGTGATGACATATTCTCAGTTTCGGGTCTCGACGGCAACTCATATAAAGCCTAAAAAACTATCGGAGATCATCCCACACCAGAGCGGAGTGGATATGACTTATCGGGACTCCAAATTGAGCCTAACCTTAAGTAAGAAGCGTCATAGAAAATTCCTAACGCTTGACCTTCTGACGGTAATATGACCTAAGGAGATTACTTGAAGACCTCTTGTCCAGCCCCCGAAAGGATCAGACACGACAGTCGCGGGGCTACTCGAACAACAGCTTGAAGACTGCATATCGAGGAATACATCAGCCAACGCGACGGTACCACGGACTAAAACCCTAGTACCACAAACCTAACGGACCTCTGTCGTAAAGAACGGGGGTTATCTGCATATAACGTTAGGACAAGTTTTCCTGTAAACCTATGGGAGGCAAACCACATAAACTCCGAAATGAGTACATAAACTAAAGATTCCGAGATGAGTGAATAAACTACAAATTCCGAAATGAGTACATAAACTAGAAACTCCGAGATGAGTGAATAAACTACAAACTCTGAAATGAGTACATAAACTGCAAACTCCAAAATGACTATATAAACTACTTTACACCAAATCAAGACATCAAAGGATAGAGAGGCGTAAGCATGAAATAAAATATGTCTTTTATTCATAAATCCAAATGAATACAAGATATAAAAAAAGGAGGAGAAGAAAAGAAGAAACAAAGATATACATCGACAAAGTATTTAAGACGGCGGGCGGTTCAATAAGCCAACTAGATCGTCATTTTTCTGCCGAATTTCCGCCTCAAGCTCTAGCAACGCTGCAAGCTAAGTCCCTGCTTGTGCCTATTGTTTTTGGTATGATCAAAATCGATTCTCAAGTTCTTTCTCGGCAGTCTTTGTTGGATATAGTGCCCTCAGAGTCAATTATTAGATCGCAGGAACGTGATTGCAATGATTGAGGGAGAACCTATGCCGGTAGGACAATCTTACTCAGGATGATTGTATACTATCTGGTTCGTCTATATCATCGTGTACATACTTTAGGTGACATTGTGGTTCACTATTACACGTTGATGGAGAATAGTATGGTACCATAGTTTGTCTTTATCATCGTGTACTGCTTTAGGTGACCTTACAGGTCGCTATTACACGTTGATAGAGCCCTTAGGATTTTTGCTTGACTACCAGCAGTATGATGGCGATCATATACGTGGGAGCTGGGGTCTATAAGCACATCCTTAAAAGGTCCCTAGTCGTGGGAGTTTCGAGACTGGGCATCGATACTCCATTAGTAGACTGGTGTATACAGTCGAGACCCCGACGAGGGGCGGTGGCCGGTCTCATAAGCCATTGGTGTCAGTTGGATCACCTAAGATGTATACAGGTGCTCATTGGGTTATGAGTACACCGGACATGACTCGCCGGGAACATGCTAGTTGGTATTATACCTAACGTCAGATAGTAGTTCCCTGGTAACATGTGTACAGGTTAATTCATCGACCTGAGATCGTCATTTGTCTCGTGTGAGTTCCCACTGTACTTTGATTACTACCCTACCACGGCTCAAAGGAGTCGTGCAAACAGGTTTTAGTTGGGTACAGTACCGAGCCACATGGAGGCAGTGAGCGGATCGGCAGGGGTTTGTCTCTCCCGGTATTGGGAGTGAGGTCGCGCTGTATCTAGGAGAGCCATTACACGAAGTCCTTGGCCAAGGCAAGAGATTTACTGGTAGGTATTCCAGTAGTATCTCAGGATGTTCTGGGCTACACTCCGACACGACTTGTACCGCTTTTGGGGGTCTGACTTTTACCAACCCCCTAGGCTCGACATGCGATGCTCATAGGCGAACGGACCGGACTGTACGAATATTGTCACTGACAGGCTCAGTAGGGTGTCAGGATGAGTTCGTTCATCGACCTCCCTTTTGGTCAATACCTGGTAGCCCGTTACGTAAGGCTAATACCTCTGACGTGCTAGTAGTTAAATCCACAGCCAATTTATTGACGAGTCTTTAGAGTCCCCCACAGACAGTTTCTCAAGTTTCGGGCGAAACGTTGTAGAGGCCGTATGATATATGGCAGGGTCCGATCATATACGTGCGGTATTGCACGAATCATACCAGTGGGCTTTGGTTTAAGCCGAATCCTAGTATTAGATTTATTGGATTACTTTAGTCTCATAGCATTCGCATTCAGTCGGAATGCGGATGCAGGTATGTATATACAGGTGAGGGGTATCCTTGTGATCCGTCACGAGTTTACTTTAGATGTTGCCATATCTTTTTATTGTTGCAAACATTTGGGTTAATGTTTGATAATGGAAATTGTGAGCTAGATTTCATCATGACATGCATTAAATGTGACATGGATACATTAGTGACTCGTGGTCTCTTTTTATGTGTTAATGTCATATTATATGATGTTTTTGGGTTGAAATGATGAGAGAGGAGAGAGAGGGGTAGCCAAGGTCATGGGTGAGCTCTCATATGATTCTAGACTCTCTCTCACTCATATTATTCCATCACAAAAGAAAAGAAGAGAAACCCTTCTCTTCTTCTTCTTCTTCCTCTAGCTTACATTCTCCATTAATGGCAACACCTCTAACCTCCATCCAAATCCATGGATGTAAGAGACAAAGTGATCACAAACATTCTCTACAACACCTTGGACACGTCGGCTAGTACACTTCGTGCCTGAGTTGCTTCGGATGAAGCAGGAGCCCGTAAAAAGACTCATAGATGTCGTGCCCCTTTCCGACGAGGAGATCGAGACCGGAGATGCCGCGAGGAGCATGGGATGGTGGCCAAAGACCGAAGGACACGGATCGATCGGTATAGCTTTCTATCCCTTCTCTAGATAGCTAGTTATAGGTTAATGGTTCGATCCGGGTTTATAGTCCGCGGTAGCGCCGGTTTCTTGTTTAGAAAAAGTTTTTGTTTCCGTATTTTGGCCTCGGACTGACGGCCAGGGCACTACCGTAGACTTACATGGTATCAGAGCCACGCCATTAACCTTTACTAGCTTGCTCTAACGTGTTTAGAACTTTGATCGAACAAAATTACAAAAACCACAATTTCAAAAATGCAGTTTCTGTCGATTTTCATTTGTGCTCGAAAAATTATTTTGAGTGTTGCAGAATTACGTGCAGGCTTTTATAAGAGTTCTGTGAAAATTTGATATGGTGATACTGCAGTAAGGCCACGGAACCGCGGCCATACCTATGTTCTGGCCGCTGTTCCGCCGCAGTAAAGAGTCATCTCCGTACCATTTTTCTACAGTGCTCTTAAAACTTGGAATTGGGGTTTATGGTATATTCTGTTTGGGCCCAGATTTATTTTGTGTACTGGGTATTGTACTTGGGGCCCACTTCGGGAAATTTTGTCGATCGAAAATTTTTAAACATATTAATTCACAGTATTTACATTATATCTGCGACCGTGAATGTCATTTGATCGGTAAATCCTGTTTAATTGCTATAGTTCTTTTAGATGGATTTGCGAACGTGACATTCACGTTGATGTTCTGTGTTGTGCTCTGATGTTGCGGATTTGTCGTGGTGGATAGTCTGGTTGCAATGGTAGTACAGTTTGGTTTTATATGTACATTTGATATTGCGGGACGAGCGTCCGACATGTGGACTTCCGTCACTGCCTATTTGTATATTATTCTTTTGGGGCACGACCGGGCTGAGGTCGATGTACCCGTTGTATATTTTACTTTCTGTACTGGGATTACCCTGCGGAGGGGTGCACGGGTAGCCGGGTTCTAGAGGGAAACGAGCCCGCATCTCATGGCTTTGAGACGGAGGGGGCTTTACTTTAGAATTGGCGGGCTATTCGCCGCACTCGTAGGGGGTATAGGTTGACCCAAGGAGGGGTGCCTAAGTTACCGGATTCCGTGAAGTGCTGGGTGGTCCATGCACGTTGTTGAAAGGGGCTGCCTCGCTTCATGTTTTGGCGGGTAACTTGCCGCGCCCGTAGGGGTCTAGGATTTCATTGCACAGGCTATCCACACGACCAGGGGAACGTCGGGTTTCAGTAGCGGCTCTATGAAACCCGGGATCCCAGATTATCTGTATTGTTCTGTGATGCTTATTACATTTCTGTGATGTTGCATTTTATCACGCATTGAGCGAATATTATATATTAATATATATACTAGTAGATGATGTATATGTTTTACACCCGCGCTAGTCCAGTCCCCGCTCTGTCGTTAGTTAAGTAACCTAACGGGTGATGACGGGACCCAGTGGCGAATACGGATGGCATATACGTACATCATATTTTCGTTCTTTTGTGGTGTGATCAATTGATGGGGCTGCATTGATTCGGATCAATGCAAGCTAAACAAACCTATTCTGATGTTGTTGGAACATTTTTCAAAAAAAAAGCTGTTATTATAAGGACGTTCTCTTTTGTTTTGCACAGTGGTATTCGGTTATGAATATCCAGCACCTCAGTCGACGAGGCAAGGGCCGAGATCCCTTCACCGGGAGAGACCCCTTGGACAGAAGTTTGCGTCAGGGTAATAACTTCACTATAGCCGATTGCCTTTTGCTTTGCATCGTGGTATTCAGTTGGAATATCCTGCACCTCATTCTACGGGGAAAGAGCCGAGATCCCTTCACCGGGAGTGACCTCTTTAGCAAAGGTTTTCGCAACTATATTTTTATAAAAAGCTATCCGGTTCCTTCAACGATATCAAGTTCATTACGTTAAAGGTTTTTCGCCAAAAACCATTCGTAGCCCTCCGTCATTTCAGACGGGTAGCACTTAGTATTCATGCTATGTTTGTTGGCCTTCGTCAAGGCATAGTGTATGGTTGCTATTTGTTACTTTTCTGCTGTATAGATAGATGTGTTGGTTTGGGACATTCGTATAGCCTTGTTGTCCTTCGTCAAGGCCTTGTACGGGTGGGTTCAAATTAATCTGGACAATGACGGGTAGAACTTGACATGTGACTTATGATTTGTTGGCCTTCGTCAAGGTCATAAGAGTATGGGGTAAAAATCACATTGGGAGTTTCTAAAGAAACTTAAACTTGCCAGATATGCGCATACCTTCTGGAGTGTGATAATGTGAGTGGATTCCATCATGTTATCATGCGATGATAGTTGGATCCCGATTCCCACTGATGAATTGGTTTACTCCTCGGGTGATCCCGACTAATTCTTGTTTCAGGTTTGGAGGAGAATTTGAGGTTACAGTGGGAGGTTTCCTAATTAGATAAAGTGATAAACATTCTGATCTAGGTTAGAGTGCACGCTGAGTGTTTATTTTCTCTCTCTCTCTTTGGAAGCGACCATGACCCGACCCTTGACTATGACTCAGTGACCAAGTTAACCGAACCTTCTTAAAACACTGGCTTTTGGATTGTCTGAGTTGCATACCTCATTGCCACTCCTACTTTTACCCTTTTCTCCAGGACACCCCGTATTACTACGAACATCCACTTCCATTGGATAAAACCATCGTATGGTTATATACGAACTCGAAGGAACTTGTTCCAGATTCGAGGATGGTTCCGGTTCTGGAGAAAATGAATAGGACTATTCAGTTGTCTTTTCCTTTTACCTTCTTTCAGGTTGCGAGTGCTCCTTGGATTAGGACAGTACACCTATTATGCTGATTGGATAGTCTTCTTCCAAACCATAGGCAGGTGACGAACGGTAGGGAATGAAGAAAACCAATTAGCCTAACGATGGTGTACAGAAGGTAATAAGTTAAGACAAATAAAGGGATTAGTAAGAGGGCAAAGTAAACTGCGACTGCTATTCACGACCAAACCAAGTATTTCATCGCTACTCCTATTTCACCTTTGTATTTCTCCAGGACACTCCGTATCACTACGAAGATCCACAGTTATTTGGATACTCCATCGTATGGTTATATACGAACTCGAAGGAACTTGTTCCAGTTCGGGGATGGATTCTGGTTCAGGAGAAATAGGAATAAGGTTTATTCAGTTGCCTTTTATCTTCACCTTCTCTCAGGTTACGATTACTCCTAGGATTAGGAGAGTACACCCATTATGCTTATTGAATAGTCTTCTTCTAAACCATAGGCTGGTGTCGAACGGTAGGGAAGAAAGAAAACCATTTGGCCTAAAGGGGTGTACAGAAGGTAATGACTAAAGACATATAAAGGGATTTGGAGAGATGGAAAAGAAATATACGGTTATAGTTGTGAATCTGATAATGGAAGAGGCATTACTAAGAATACCCGGATACCCCTTCGAAACATTTATATGTTTCAGTTTCACTGTGTACTGTTAAAAGAAAACTGATTTGCCAATTAGACACTTGCTCCAGGGTATGTATTTACCAGGTTTGATTCTCACATCTGTATGGTTGTACAAATGATGAGTGGGAGTAAATTATTGGGAATTGGGTGATCATCCTCATTATATCGGGATTCGTTGAAATTGGTGATATTTGAGGAAATCGCCTGGGTTGTTTGCCGGACGACAAATATTTGGTTTTGAATATCCGTTGTTATGTACCAATTTCAAATTGATATATCTGTACGTTTATTTTTATAAAGTGAGATATAACTTTTTGAAATTATGTCTATGACATTTACCTATATCAGTGGATGGTTAGGTAAGGAGCATTAAACAACGGTGTAATTCTTCTTAACCATAAGTACAGTTTTCAACCTACGACACACAGGGAATGAGTTATTAGACTCAAGGGACTTATACAGAGTATTGTATGTTGTCCAGTGTCCATGATGACAGAGGGGTTGGTACTCGTACTATATTCTGTTTACTTGTGACTTCTCTAGTTCTTAGACATGTGTTTCGTAGAAATGCAAGGTCTGAGTTTTGAGAAGTTATAGGTATAAGAATAAAGTAGAGAACTAAGTGTTGCAAGTATCAGGATTCTTCAAGGTGGTCGAAGATGTAGATACTTGTGTATGGTATTCAGTTGATAGTAATGATTATGAGAACTTGCTTCTCTTTCAGGTTACTCATAATTGGATGCACTCCTAAGTTGAGTAATGCTGATCGGCCTCGCTCCATTTAGTTGACATGCACTGGAGACAGCTGCATGATTTGAATCTGGTTCCAATTAAATCAGTGCCTCTGTTTCTATATTGGATATAGAATAGTTCATATCTTAACAATGTTAAGGTACGGGGAGTTGTCCGGCTTATGCTTAAAACCAGACTCTGGATAACTCAAGGCAGGTTTCTGTAATGGCTGTTTGTGGGTTGACCCGGGCTATGACGAGGGTTGACTTTCTACCATCTGGAAGATCAATAGTGATATTGTTCTTGACTCGCCACAGTTTTGATAAAAATGATTTTTTTCAGAAAACAGTAGTGGGAGTATGGTAGAACTGGAAGTGATTCCAGAACCGCAAACGATTACTGAAAGTTTGATAAGAACCAAAAGATTCAATCTGGTTTGACATTCCATTGGCCTCTCCGCAGATATGGTGGGTAACTTCAGGCACCCGAGAGGTACTCTGGTAGCCTCAAGGACGGTGACAGGGAGGTTCTTATTTACCCAGACTTGCCATTGCTGTTGTTCCAGACTGTGAAACCCGGAAGGAGAATGAGTATAGCGTCGTTCTAAACTAGCTTTAGAAGTGCACGTGTATATGATTCTGCCAGAGAGTTGTCGTCGTCAGTGGGAGCAGCGGAAGCATTGGTGGACAAGTGGCTTATGTCTATTTATAGGCAAAAGCAGAAATAGCGGAGATAGATCATCTATTTCTGATGTGACAGTCATAGGTTTGACTTCATCGGAATAGGGGATGGATCTGTTAAGAAGGTAGTAGGGTGTGCTGTCCTGGTATTTGGATGACATACACGGAGTAGGAAGTGAAATTCCTATACTACGATCGGTTGTACTTTGGTTGTCACACGGTGGTTCCTCTACATAGGATATAGATATAATATCAGACATTCTGGTTACTAGATCTATGGTTTTAGATCTAGATTTGGGTAGTTTCCTAATCTGGGTACTTAGACAGCATTCTAAAGGTGTTTTAGAATGGACGACTCCTGACACGGTAGTGTACCTGCAGGTGATGGAGTCACCCTCTCTAAAGGTGTCTTACAGACTAAAGGGGAGAGGGATGTGCATGATTGGCAGATCACTTGCTTAGGCAATTGAGTCAATCATGAGATGTCAAGTACCACACCAGACATTGTTTTTTGCACTAGATGCAATAAGTTGATATTAATCCTATCCTGGAGAAACGTTCGGAAGCAGTTTTAGAATATAAGTGGATGTTCTAGGAAAATGATAACGGCAGCCTCCTTCGGGAGACGGTTATCATTCCAGGCTTCCAAGGTGACATGGATGACAGAGTGACTGTCAGAGTTATAGTTTTCCCTCTGACGATGGGCAGTGTTTCGGACAGGTGGTCCAAGCGGATACTGAGGGAGGTGTGGCGCAGGATACTGATTAAGTTCAGTTGACGATACAATCTACGAAGTTTGGATTTGGAGTTCATTTATGAACTAGGTCCCATCAGATATCCAGACATATTCTAAGACAGGTATTGCTCATTTCGGGAGATGGCTTTCTCCGTGAACTTGAGATAAAGAGAGACATAGAAAGAAACATCAGGGCGGATCCACTAGCTGAGGCTATTTCTCGAACGCAATAGTTTCGCAAATGAGCTTTGTGAGACTAATTAGTAGAGGAGTTGGGTGTTCGGTATCACACGAGCTGTGAGTATGCGACAGTGCAATAATTAGCCTTGAGTGCAAGTGGGAGATTGTTGGATATAGTGCCCTCAGAGTCAATTATCGGATCGCAGGCACGTGATTGTAATGATTGAGGGAGGATCTATGCCGGTAGGACAATCTTACTCAGGATGATTGTATACTATCTGGTTCGTCTCTATCATCGTGTACATATTTTAGGTGACATTGTGGTTCACTATTACACGTTGATGGAGAATAGTATGCTACCATGGTTTGTCTTTATCATCGTGTACTGTTTTAGGTGACCTTACAGGTCGCTATTACACGTTGATAGAGCCCTTAGGATTTTTGCTTGACTACCAGCAGTATGATGGCGATCATATACGTGGGAGCTGGGGTCTATAAGCACATCCTTAAAAGGTCCCTAATCGTGGGAGTTTCGAGACTGGGCATCGATACTCCATTAGTAGACTAGTGTATACAGTCGAGACCCCGACGAGGGGTGGTGGCCGGTCTCACAAGCCATTGGTGTCAGTTGGATCACCTAAGATGTATACAGGTGCTCATTGGGTTATGAGTACACCGGACAGGACTCGCCGGGAACATGCTAGTTGGTATTATACCTAGCGTCAGATAGCAGTTCCCTGGTGACACGTGTACAGGTTAGTTCATCGACCTGAGATCGTCATTTGTCTCGTGTGAGTTCCCACTGTACTTTGATTACTACCCTACCACGGCTCAAAGGAGTCGTGCAAACAGGTTTTAGTTAGGTACAGTCCCGAGCCACATGGAGGCAGTGAGCGGATCGGCAGGGGTTCGTCTCTCCCGGTATTGGGAGTGAGGTCGCACTGTGTCTAGGAGAGCCATTATACGAAGTCCTTGGACAAGACAGGAGATTTATTGGTAGGTATTCAGTAGTATCTCAGGGTGTTCTGGGCTACACTCCGACACGACTTGTACCGCTTTTGGGGGTCTGACTTTTACTAACCCCCTAGGCCCGACATGCGATGCTCATAGACGAACGGACCGGACTGTACGGATATTGTCACTGACAGGCTCAGTAGGGTGTCAGGATGAGTTCGCTCATCAACCGCCCTTTTGGTCAATACCTGGTAGCCCGTTACGTACGGCTAATACATCTGACGTACTAGTGGTTAAATCAACAGCCAAAGTATTGACGAGTCTTTAGAGTCCCCCACAGACAGTTTCTCAAGTTTCGGGCGAAACGTTGTAGAGGCCGTATGATATATGGCAGGGTCCGATCATATACGTGCGGTATTGCACGGATCATGATCGGACGGATCATACTGGTAGGCTTTGGTTTAAGCCGGATCCTAGTATTAAATTTGTTGGATTACTTTAGTCTCATCGCATTCGCATTCAGTCGGAATGCGGATGCAGGTATGTATATACAGGTGAGGGGTATCCTTATGATCCATCACGAGTTTACTTTAGATGTTGCCATATCTTTTTATTGTTGCAAACATTTGGATTAATGTTTGTTAATGGAAATTGTGAGCTAAATTTCATCATGACATACATTAAATGTGACATGGACACATTAGTGAATTATGGTCTCTTTTTATGTGTTAATGTCACATTATATGATGTTTTTGGGTTGAAATGATGAGAGAGGAGAGAGAGGGGCAGCCAAGGTCATGGGTGAGCTCTCATATGATTCTAGACTCTTTCTCACTCTTATTATTCCATCACAAAAGAAAAGAAGAGAAAGCCTTCTCTTCTTCTTCTTCTTCTTCCTCTAGCTTACATTCTCCATTAATGGCAACACCTCTAACCTCCATCCAAATCCATGGATGCAAGAGACAAAGTGATCACAAACATTCTCTACAACACCTTGGACACGTCGGTTAGCACACTTCGTGCCCGAGTTGTTTCGGATGAAGCGGGAGCCTGGAAAAAGACTCGTAGATGTGGTGCCCCTTTCCGACGAGGAGATCGAGACCGGATATGCCGCGAGGAGCTTGGGATGGTAGCCAAAGACCGAAGGACACGGATCGATCGGTATAGCTTTCTATCCCTTCTCTAGATAGCTAGTTATATATAGGTTAATGGTTCGATCCGGGTTTATAGTCTGCGGTAGTGCCGATTTCTAGTTTAGAAAAAGTTTTTGTTTCCTCATTTTGGCCTCGGACAGACGGCCGGTGCGCTACCGTAGACTTACGGTCTTGTGGGTCTCAACCATCCCGCATGTAAAAATGACGGCTTCATCAAGAGCCACCACCTCCGTAATGGCCTCCTAAAGGACCCGCCAAATTTCATAGGCCCGAGTAGTCTTGATGGTGAGCTCGGATTGAAGTTCCCCCAAAGCCTTTGAAGCCAACTCCCTTGCTGAAAACTTCCGGTTGAGCCTTTTTCTCGCAAGACTGGAGATTGGCCGCACACCGATCGATCCATCCACACAAGCTGGCCTTTACGGATAGGATATCAGAAGGAAGGTGTAGGCATTCGACTCCATATAGGGAAGCCTCCACTTGACGGCAATATTCGACCCAAGTACGCACCAGCGCCTCGTCATGGTAGGTGGCAAGAATGGACAAGGAAGCGTTGGCTTCAACAGCAAATTCTTCAGCCATGAAAAAAGTGCCAGCGCGAAGATCTTCAATAAGAGTTGCCAGTGAGTGAATGCTCTGTTTGCCATCCTCTCAGACACGCGTCTGGCGTAAAGGCTTGTTGGCATGCAAATCCGGGACTTTAATGGAGTCAGGGTTGGCAAAACTGTGAAAATACGTGTATGGTTTTTCGCCTTTCCGAACAGGGAACAAGTAAAAGAATTCCAGTGCTAAAGCGTCACTTACCTACGGCCACAGAAGGCGGATCTGAGAGATCCCCAGGCCCATCAAGAACTTCAACTTCATCATCAGCCTCTAAGACTGTGGTTTAAAATAAAGGGGCACATCAACATCATCATGAAAATATAAAATGGAAAGGCAAAGGAATACCAACCTTGGTCAGAGGAAAGGAGGATACTCTGGGGGGTATTGCGTGAGGGGCCACCATATTAAGTAAACGTTGGAAGGTTTCTTCCAGAGAAAGATCTATAATAAAAGACACCAGCTCCCGCAATTCTGAGAAAAAGAAAGGGTATGTGGAAAGGTCGTTAAAAACAAAAAGTATATATATAGATTACCTCCGATACTTCGTTCATTCTGGACCGGAGGGATAGCGGTTTCAGTAATCTCATCTACACCCTCTGGTGCGTGTAAGTCCATGTCACGCACCCCATGAACTTGCTGGGGGGCGGAATATATGAAAAAAGATTATCAAAGCTTCGTAACACGGACTTGAGCGCATGAATCGTTATCTAAACCATTGCTAACAAAATACTAGAGGTTTAACTACTCGGATTCGAAGTTATACCTCACGTTACATGTCCTTCGGGTCTTCATCGCTGTCCTCCACTCCTCGTAGGCTCCTTGGAACATCGGCACCTCAACGGCTTCCTCGAATCAAAGACGATCCACCCGAAAGCTCCTACGCCAAGCTTAATCTCCAACTTGAGATAACTAGGTTGGTTAAAGTGCTAATCTAAGCTACCTAGGGGATATAGAGTGAGGTTATGGATGTATTAGTCTAGCTAACCCTTGCATGAGAGGCTAGGGTTAGGGTTTGAAGAGAGAGTGAGCTTGAGGAGAGAGAAGGTGAAGATGAGAATGAAAAATGAGATAATGATGTATCATACTATATATGAAGCATTATTATTTATCCAAAAATCAAATAATAGAATTAACAACCATGCTTCATAAATATCTATGAGTGATTCATCACCATGAGTCATTAAGCATTTATGATGCATTAATGACTTGGATGAATCACACAAATGAGTCACTAATCTTATTTAATGCAATGCCACCTTAACCCCTTAGTCACCACTCTTCTAGAAGCTTCCCGAAAAATTACGAGAACGCCCCTCCAATCCGTGAAAACACGGAAAAACTTTAGGCTGTATAAATCCAGTAACCCGATACTAGAATCTGGCTTAAACCAAAGCCGACTAGTAAAAACTGTCCGAAAAAGTCGTACGTGCGTAAACACACGTATGCGTCCGAACCCTTGTCATAAAACCATATGACCTCTATATCGTTTCGCCTAGAGCAGGGAAACTCTCTGTGTGGGACTCTAAAGACTCGACACTACGCTGGCAGTGGGTTTAACCACAGACCGCAAGCGGCACTAGCTGTACGTAACGGTCCCCAGGTAGATGTCGATAAGAAGGCCGATGAGGAAAATCATCCGAACTCCCACTGAGCCTGATGTGACAATCTCCATACAGTCCGGTCTGTTCTTCTAAGACTATCGCATATCAAGCCTAGGGGGCGGCAAGCGTCAGTCCCCTAATAGCTGTATAAGTCGTGTCGGAGTGAAGCCCATTACACCCTGAGAAGCTACTGGAACCTACCAGTATATCTCGCTTGCCCTGGCCAGGGACTTTGCTTAATGGCTCTCTGAGACAGTGCGATATCATCTCCCAATACCAGGAGAGACGAGTCCTATCTAACCACTACTGCCTCCAAGTGCTCGGGACTGCACCTAACTGCTACCTGTTTGCACGACTCCTTTCAGCCGTGGTAGAGTAGCAATCTAAGAACAGTGGGACACACTCGAGGCGAAGTAGCAGTATCAAGTCTGCGGAATATGCTGTACTCATGTCACCTGGGAACTGTTAACTGACGACGGGTATAATACCAACCAATCTGTTCCCCTACGAGTCCTGTCTGGTGTACCCGCAACCTAACGAGCACCTGTATACTATCTCCAGTATGATGTACTGATGGCTGTGGGACAGACCATCTCCCCAACTGGGATGAGAAGCGTACACACTTAGTCTACTTCCGAAAATCGATGCCCTATCTCGATAATCCAACGACCAGGGACCTGTATAGGATGTTGCTTACAGACTACCCAACCCCCACTTGTGTGACTGCCATCACAACGCTGGTAATCAAGCAAAGATCCTATGGGCTCTACTAATATGTATAAGTGATACGTTGCAAGAAACATATGCACATATTAAAGTAGACACAAACCAAGTAGCATACTACCATTTTTAGCAAGACTGTATATACAACTGTGAATATCCCAAGCTTCCATTAAGTAATATACAATCTAGTATGATACAATAATGGCCCCTAGGGCATATACACTAACAATCTCCCACTTGCACTAGGGCCATGAGCTGGCATATCGTAGACCTATTATCTCGAATAGCCTCTCGAACTGCATCTGAGGAAGGGTCTTTGTGAATGGATCAGCAATGTTATTCTCTTCTCTACTCTTTTCACCTCGATCTCCCGACGATTTACGATCTCCCTGATCAGGTGATACCGCCTTAAGATGTGTCTGGATTTCTGATAGGACATGGGTTCCTTCGCTAAAGCTATAGCGCCGTTGTTGTCACAATACAGAGGTATTGGACCAACACTGGAAGGAACCACCTGAAGTTCTGTGAGGAACTTCTTCATCCAGACAGCTTCTTTTGCGGCATCACAAGCAGCTATGTACTCCGCTTCCATTGTTGAGTCAGCAACGGTCTCCTGCTTGGAACTCTTCCAACAGACCGCCCCTCCATTGAGGGTAAAGACATAACCCGACATGGACTTGGAGTCATCTTTGTCACTCTGGAAGCCGGAGTCGGCAAAGGCCTCCATCTGGAGGTCTTTTCCGCCATACACTAAGAACATCTCCTTAGTCCTTCTTAGGTACTTGAGAATGTTCTTTACTGCTATCCAGTGCTTCTCCCCTGGGTTTGCCTGATACCGGCTTACTACGCTCAATGCGTATGCTACATCTGGTCTGGTACATAACATCGCATATATTATAGAGCCTACCGCAGAAGCGTAGGGTATAATCGACATGCGATCCCTTTCCAAATCAGTCTTGGGAGACATCTCTTTGGAGAGGGTGATTCCGTGACAAGCCGGTAGGTTACCGCGCCTAGAATCATCCATACTGAATCTCTTCACTATGGTGTCTATGTACCTGGACTGCGAAAGTCCCAATATCCTTTTTGATCTATCATGATAGATCCGGATCCCCAGAATGTAGGTGGCATCACTCAGGTCTTTCATGGATAATTTATGTGACAAGAATCTTTTGACTGACTGTAACATAGGAATATCATTTCCTATTAGGAGAATGTCATCCACGTACAAGACGAGGAATACTACAGCTCTCCCTATAATCTTACTGTATATGCATGGTTCATCTGAATTTTTGATAAAGTCAAATTCTTTGACAATATCATCAAAACAGATGTTCCAACTCCGCGATGCCTGCTTTAGTCTATAAATGGACTTAAGCAGCTTGCATACTTTACCGCTGCTCTCACTCTGAATGAATCCTTCCGGCTGATCCATATAGACGCTCTCTTCTAATTTTCCATTTAGAAAAGCCGTCTTTACGTCCATCTGCCAGATCTCATAATCGTGGAAGGCAGCAATAGCAAGAAGGACCCTAATGGATTTTAGCATAGCTACTGGAGAAAAGGTTTCGTCATAGTCCAAACCAGGTCTTTGACGGAAACCCTTTGCAACAAGTCTAGCTTTATAGGTTTCAACCTGTCTATCTACACCAATCTTCTTTTTGAAGATCCATTTGCATCCTACGGGTTTTACCCCATCTGGAGCAATATCAAAAGTCCATACTTTGTTAGTGTACATAGACTCCATTTTTTCCGCATTGCATCCAGCCATTTTACTGAGTCACCGCTCTGAATGGCTTGCTGGAAGCTAGTAGGCTCATTATAGTCTATAGTGCAATCCTCTCTATCCCCGTCTATGAGAAAACCGTAGTATCTCTCGGGCGGATGAGACTGCCTATTACTTCTGCGGAGTGGTGTGGGAATGTCCAGTTCTTCTTGAACTTCTGGTTCTACCATACTTTCAGTAGTAGTTTGTGGTTCTGGAATTTCTTCCAGTTCTATTGTGCTCCCACTCTTCTGATTTTCAAAAAATTCAGTTTCCAAGAAGCAGGCATGACGAGAAACAAAAACCTTTTGTTCCTCTGCGTAATAGAAATAATATCCCTTGGAGTTCTTTGGTTATCCTACAAACTTACACTTTACTGAGCGTGCCTCGAGCTTGTCCGCATGATGCTTTTTTACAAAAGCTGGACATCCCAATGTCTTAAAATATTTTAGACAGGGTTTCTTCCCACTCCACATCTGATATGGTGTGGTAGGCACAGTTTTGGTAGGAACCTGGTTCAAAAGATATGCAGCTGATTCTAGTGCATATCCCCAGAATGATCGTGGTAACCCAGCGTTACTCATCATGGAACGAACCATATCCAATAGGGTTCGATTCCTCCTTTCCGATACACCGTTATGTTGTGGCGTGTATGGAGGAGTAAGCTGAAAGAGAATTCCATTCTTTTTTAAGTAACTCAGGAACTCGGCACTTGAGTATTCACCACCTCGATCAGATCTCAGTTTCTTTATACTCTTGTCTGTTTGTTTTTCCACTTCATTCTTGTATTCTTGGAATTTCTCAAAAGCCTCGGATTTATGCTTCATTAAGAAGACATATCCATACCTAGAGAAATCATCTGTAAAAGTAATGAAGTAGGAATAACCACCTCGCGCATGTGTAGACATTGGACCGCACACGTCACTGTGTACGAGTCCCAAGAGCTCGGTTGCTCTTACTCCGTGTCCAGTGAACGGAGTCTTTGTCATCTTTCCCATGAGACAAGATTCACAAGTAGCATAAGATTGATATTCGAACGGATTTAAATTCCTTCTCTATGTAACTTAGTCAACCTTCTCTCATTGATGTGACCTAGTCTACAGTGCCTTAAGAAAGCCTGATTTATATCTGGAGACTTTCTTTTAAGTGTGTTCTGGACACAGAAAATCTGAGCTTGATTTAATACGTATATTCTGTTTTGTAATGTACCTGACCCAATCAAAACTTGATTTAGGTGGATGTGAACCACATCGCTTACAAAAGTAAAATCATATCCTTCCTTAGAAAGTAAGGATACAGATATGATATTACAAGTTGTTCCTGGTACATAAAAACAGTTACGCAGAATCAATATCTGCCCAGTTGTCAGTCCAAGATGATATTCCCCTACAGATTCAGTGTCCATGCTCATTCCGTTAGCAACCGTGAGGGTCATATCATCTATCCCGATAACCGTACGGTTTCTCAGAGCCTGTAATGAATTACAGATGTGAGATCCTGACTCGGTATCCAATACCCAGGAAGTAGGGTTAACTGACATATAGTTCTCTATTACAAACACACTTGAGGTTGAAGCCACAACATGTTTCGTATCCTGGCTACTGGCTTCTAAAGCCATGCAATCATTCTGCCAATGTTCATTCCTGTAACAATAGGAACGTCCCTGTTTTACTATATCTAGTCCTGAAACTTTTGCCTTTCTCTTTCCTTCTCCTTCCCTGGTTTCCTTCAGGGTAGGAGGCAGAGACTGTAGAATCAAGTCAGTATTTGACTCGTTTCCCAACGCGGTCTCCAGGTCCTGGAGCTCATCAATATAGCTAGTCATTGTAAGGACGTTGTCCCCTACAGATGACCCGTCAGCCATCCTCGCTTGAATTAATTCGTTCGAGGTTTCATATCTAGTGATATGAGATTGCTCTCCATATAAATCTTTATTATGGAGAAAGATGGAAACTAAGTCCATCTTCTCGTGCTGCTTCTGGTATACACCATCAACTGAAGCTAACACGAGGCACTTGGCTTTTGCTCTATCTTTTCCCTTGTCTGACGGATATCCATATCCGCGACAGTGGAAACTGGACCTGGGACGGCGGGATCTTGAGTAGTAATAGGGTGGTCCAGCTTGTTATAGCCAATGGACATCTGGACAGACCTTTGCCAGTCAAATAAGTCAGATTCAGTCAATTTGTTATCTAGATGTAACCTAGGTGTGGTTACAAGGTCGCTGCAATTAAGAGAGAGAGAAGAAAATATTTTAGCATGATGCTGTTGCAAGTTTAGATAGGTTTTAAGTTTATCTAAACAGGATGGCTCCCATTGTTTCTCGAATCCTTCCTCAAACCATAAAAGAAGAATTAGTCAGGACATCTCACCGTCCAATACTTGCTTGACCGTTCAGCCAGGCTAGTGTCGATACTTCGAGGGAGGTTTTCCAACGCTTTCGCGAAGTTCCTTAATTAAATAACCTCTTTTCTCTGGGGGCGTAGCCCCGCTGACACCTTTCTAGGCACTTACTTGGTTTATAGCATTGATCGTTAAGTGACGAATCTCCTGATAAGTAGCTTGTACTCACAGTAGGATCGGGATCCAAAATATCATCGTATGATAATGTTGAAGGAATCCTACCAACATTCATCAAACTCCAAAATGGTATGCATCTCTCTGCAAATTTCAGTTTCTTTAGAAATTCCCGATGTGGATTTTTGCCCCATGCTCTTATGACCTTGACTAAGGGCCAACAAATCATAAGTCACATGTCAAGTTCTACCCATCATTGTCTAGGTTAATTTGAACCCACCCGTACATACTCTTGACTAAGGGCCAACAAAGTAATACGACTGTCCCAAACCAACGCATCTATCTATGCAACAAATGAATACCCCAGCAGCTACCAAACACTATGCCTTGACTAAGGGCCAACAAACATAGCTTGAATACTACTGACCAACCATAAGAAATGACGGAGGGCTATGAATGGTTTTGGCAAAACCGTGAACATAGTGAACTTGATATAATCGAAGGAACCTGATACTTTTTAAAAGGAGTGGTTAAAGCTCCGTAATTAAAAATTCTGCTCTTTTAAAATAACCGAGTGGTTTCTTTTAAATTTGTTCCAACGATTCAACTTTGGTTTATTTTCTTTGCAATATAATAATGCGTCCCATCATTTATCCTATCATTGCAGAAAACAACGCAAATACCACGTCCTCTTATGCCATCCGCATTCGCCACTGGGTCCCGTCATCACCCGTTAGATTACTTAACTAACGACAGAGTGGGGGCTGGGCTAGCGCGGGTGTAAAACATAAGTGACGTCTAATAGCTATATATATATATATTGTACATTCGTCAGACGCAATAATAAGCATTCCAGATCACAGATAAACTTTATTGGATATGCAAGCAATCCGCGTTTCTTTTGAGCCTGCAAGGAAAGACGGATTACACATGTCACGACCCGAAAGTACGGAACATGACCGGCACTTAAACTACGAACGTCTCGAGGCGTACGTAATCTAAGTAAACCGAAAACCCAGAAATCCAAACCAAGAAAAATAGTAGAGTGCAGGAAAAACCAACTTAAAGTAAGTAGTTTCAAAAGCATAAGCCGAATTATGCGGGTTTTTTTTAAAAACATCAAAAATTTACTGAAAATTTCGGCAGAGTCTCCTTTGTAAATACTGGCCCCCAAACGAGATACAACATGAATAGTATACGAAATCAAGAAAAAGGCATCCCCAAGCGGGAGCTAGCTCTTCGTCAATCGACGGTCACAACCACACAAGCAATATAATATACAACGCCAACGGCGAGGATCAAAACTCAAAAAGGAACTCAAAACCACCAGAAATCCACAGAAATATAACGCGCGACTCTAAGGTCGAAAGAATAACATCACTGGTCTCTATCTCAAAAATAAATACATGTTTGGTTGATGGAACTTCTAGATACAACTGAATAATAATATACAAGATATAAGGATGGGTAAGATACAAATAACCCACCTACTAGCAAGCCACCCGGAATGGAAATAGTGCCAGCAAAGCCGTAATGAAACCTGTACAGCAAACCTGCAAGAAACTGGGGCACAACATGGGTGAGTTGCCAACTCGTGAATAGAAAAACATCTACGCACAGAAATCGCATAAATAACGCAACCTAGGTCAATGATCATAATATATCCTCAAATATATGTATAACAGGCAGCCTATAACAATGGCTAGGGTAATATCTAACCCGAGTGTAATCTCATGTGCCCGTGTCAGTGCCTCAGGTAGCAATATATCATATGAATGAGGTATGAATGCATGAAGACAGAATACATGCAAATGAAGAAACTGTTTTCATAAATTAGTGAGATTTCCTTTGTATATTTTCAAAATGAGGTATCATAATGAAATCAGCATAAAACAGTGCCTAGCATCGGCACAAAACGTAATCCCAATATCTCGATATCTCTGTATCACAGTCTCTGTACCTCAATCACAATATCTAGGGCGCCGTCAGTCCAGACCGGCCCCTACCATCCATCTCAAGACCACGACGGTATCCTCCGGATATCCGACGCGTCGGGTAAAATCACCGGTAAGTAGTGCTCCCCTACCAGGCTCACATCGTCATCATCACGCGCTTCTTGCCCCGGGGTACATTACCGGGTCCACCATGTACCCGAAACGGTTCATCCGCCTCCTCGAATCGGGTCTCGAAATCCATCAGCAAACTCATGGTGGACGACTCATACATCATGGGAAAAACCGCACTTTTTATTTTAAAAGAGAGCAAAGGTTTATTTATGTTTTTGCGGTTTTCCTCCAAATCCAGAGAATCTCATGGAAATCCGAATCCAAAATCTCAATAACACGTAAAATAGTGAATATATGCATGAGAATCCATGAATGCGGTATAACAATGAATAACAGTATGCATGAAGTAGAAGGTAATAACTACAATGTCTAAACTAACATATAAGGCAAGTACACTAATATCATGTCTAACTATTAGCTAACAGGCTATGTCAAGCAATAATACTTTCTAAGGTGTACGTGACATGGCAATTACCGATGAAGATGTGTGTGAGCCGGCAATTAAGTGTACGTGGTACATACGCATCATCGGTAATAGTGCTGGTGTCCTAACAGCATGATATCAATAATGGAGTATGAAACATAAAATAAGCATGCGATGCGAAGCGGACCACAAAAAAATGAGCGGGAGCTGAAAACTAGACGCAACTATAACTAATATGCATTAATCTAATATAAGTCCTACAAATGGTGCCTTTTGAAATAACACGAATCATGGGGGTTTTAAAATAGGGGCTACGGTGTTTTTATGAAAAGATACGTCTTTTGAAATATCCGTAGGATCCCTTGGGCTGTCTTAAAAAAATGCCCACGATTCGTTGGTTTTTGAAATAGGTAAGAAGTCTAATCTAATCTAACAACTACACTAAACTATATGGCTGAACTAACAAGCTGAACTACAGGTATGGAAACCGCCTATCATCTGAGTCGATACATATACATACCTGTATATGTATAGTTGGTGATCCCGCCTCAATAATATCATATCCGATACCATATCTACAATCAGGCATCCCAAGTCAAGAGTGCGGATCAATCATCAATATAGCTCGTACGTAAATCCGTCGTACGGCATCCCAATCTGGGTACGGGTCAATATCACATTCATCATACTATTCACCTGGTATCCTCTTTATCAAATATTATGATCGGGGTACTGATCTACGTCTAGTACCATACTGATACCGCCTACGTATGCATGGACGTGTGTGAAACACTACGTCAAGGACCCGCTACAACGTCATGTCGTATCTAAGATACGAACCCTGCTATATCACCGATCTCACGGCCTCAAATCGAATCTCATCGACTCAGCTCAATCCTAAGTATCATCCTCAATCCGTATGTGAACACATAGTCCCATACCCATGTGAACACATAACTAAAAAGAATCCCATGAGCACATATCAATAGGAATGTATGCAAGTATGTATGTGTGTATGTGTAGTGCAACACTACCCTAGAGTTCGCAACGCTAAAATAATCCAACACACCAATATCCATCCTAAGCATCGTTATTAATCCCAAATAACATATACTAATTGTTGGTGTGTATACGCATCCGTATACACCACCACGGACTGCGGGGGTGCTATACGCCATCCACCCGACTTCTTCCCGTAGATATAAATCTACTCACCTGGTCCTCGCTAGCCGGTGCCGACGTCGCCACGCGCTTGCTTGTCGTCTCGAAGTCCACATGAGGTACCTACATATCATAACGCACCGTAACGCATTAAAACTAAATTCGAAATCGAAACGGCATATGAAAATCAAATCGGCACGCGTATCACGCATAGGTCCAAACCTATCACCTACGCATGCAAGAATAGTCAAACCAACCCTCGATGTCGATGTACAAACGTCAAACCATCGAGAAAAGCCCAATCACACTCATTTGCACATTCACGAACACTAATTTTAATATAAACTAGGTTAAAACTCACAAAAACCCCAATTTCACTTAAAAAGTCATTTTTCCGAAAATCTAGCAAGCACAATTCGCCGTTTTTGTACAAAACATGATATTTAAATGAATGTAGCGGCCAATATACTTATTAAATATCTTAAATAAGTCATAGAAACAATTTCCGGAATTTAATCTCATTAAATTCCAAAAACCCTAATATTCTAGTTTACAAAATACCTAAAATTTAACAATTTTCATAGCACAAAATGCGCAAACTACAATTTAGGTTGGATTTCCATGAACTAAAGTGTTAAACTACACTTAATAAAGTTAATAATATGATAAAAACCCTAACCATATTTTTAATCTCACATATAAATGCATTTCATAAAACCCTAGTTTGCACAAAAAAGCTTAATTTGGACATTTTTCAAGTAACAACTTGTAATATGCAACTAGATAAATTTTAACAAGTTTTCAAGATGTTAGCTCACATCACAAACCATGCACAAGTGATCACAACCCAATTTCAAAACAAAACCCTAACTAGAATTCCTTAATCATACAATTGAACCCACATAAAACCAAATTAACACTTAATTAAGCTAACTACAAGCAATTAACAACAATTTAAGCAAAAGGGTTAGAATTTACCCAAACAAATTGAAGATCCCACAAGCACACATAGCCCTCCAAAATGCTCCCTTGTCACCAAAATCCATGCTACAAGGGCTAAGCAAAAATGGGTAGGAGTTGGATTTGGGTTTTGGGATTTTTTTTGATGGATTTGAGGCAATTTTTGATGAAGTTTGAAGAGAAAAGAGAAGGGAAAATGGGGGGGCTGCTGCTGTAGGAAGGTCGGCTGGAATGGAGGGGAGAGGTGAGAGAGTGAGGTGGAGAAAATAACAAGTAAGGAAGTCCAAGTCAACACAAAGTCAAAAGTCTAACTCATTTATCCATTTTCTTTTCTTTTCTTTCATTTCTTTTCTTTGAAATCCAAGTGGGGACAAAAGAGGGGGCTGCTGAATTCTTCAAGAGGATAAGTGAATGGGGGTGTGTGGATGTGGGTACGGGTGTGGGGTGATTAAAAATGATAAATACAATACCCCAAACATCCATTTACGCTAATAAAAAGCCTTTTATTCTTCAATAATTTCTAAACCATTTTGGCAAATGATTTCGTTCCAAAAACCACATGATAAAATTTTATTTAATGTTTTATGATGCACAAAATTTGGTTCAACTCATTCCAATTTGTAATTTTCCCTAATTAAATGTATTAGTGACGGCTTAAAATAATAATAAAATAATATTTTTTTCAGAAAATTTGAAATTTCACCAGCGGCTCAATAAACACCAAATAATAGCAATTACATAGCTAGAATATGTATATTTAATTTTTATAATAAGATATTTGTATTTTGACTTTTTACAGAAAACCCCCTTATTTTACCGATTTTTCGAAATTTCACCGAAACGATTTTCAAAACGTTACAATCTTCCCCCTTAAAGAAATTCGGTCCCTGAATTTAAATTCAACTCCCCCAAATGCTAAAACATCTAAGAAAAACCATCAAGTCGTCGGGGCTTCGAAATTGTAAATACATAAAACAAATCGTAGCGCAGCGCATGCGCTTGAAAAATGAGTATATAACTCAAATCAAAACTCCGTCAAGCATCCCGCAATCATCGGAGTCATGGAGAAGACATCGATGCCAAATCCAAATCAAAACCAATATGATATAACTCGAAATCATACATGTAAATATCGAACCTATATCTGTAAGTATCTGAAGGAAATGCATGCCAAATCTCTTTAAGTCGCTGTGCAACGCGTATAACACTGCACAGTGGCGGACGTCTATCATAAGAAAATAACTATATACATATATACCTTTGTTTGAAATGTACGTTCCGCCGTTTTGGAAACAATTTAGAAGGGTCTCCTTGTTTTAAACATTTCGTGTCATATCAGACACGTAGGTAAATACTGAGGCTATAGCTCACTTTTTGGAAATCCCTTCAATAACTATCAATGCATGCAAAATATATTCAGGTACTGTCCTCCGACTAGTCCTGCTCAGTACGAAAATACATAGCAATATCATAAAAACATACAGCTCTATACGAAATCAATCCCCAAAATATGCACATGAATGCTACGTGCATCTGGTGTGCACGGAAATTAAAATCCATGAATGTGCCATACATGCACACAGAAACAACATCTAAGTGCATCGGGTGTGCACGAAACATCTGTCGTAGGCAACATGTGTGCCTGACAGCAAAATCAGGTGCATCTGACATGCACGAAAATCACCCTGGTGTGCCTCTGGTGTGCACCAAAATCACCCTTCAAAACATGCGCCCAACATGCGCGAAAATCCAAATCAGGTGCATCCATCATGCACGAAATCATGAAATCCAATATCAAGCGCCGAACGTGTGCAAAATCAATCAGGTGCACAAGGTGCACAAAACAAATATCGAGTATCACCATCGAAATCGAAGTCCAGTGCATCTAAGTGCACAAAAGGCGTACCACTGCACTGCAAGCATATATAAACTATACAGAGTGCAGGAACTAAATCGTGTGCGTGCATATGCACAAAATCAACTCAAATGTCTAAAACCGTAAAATCACAAATATGTGAAACTAAAGCACGAAAACGATATCAAGTGCAACACTGTGCAAAGATCGTAAATCCTCAATCATCAAAATTAAATCATACGAATAAATCACCCAAAACATCGGAATCAATAATGGCGGAATAGTACTGCTCAAGCGCATCCTCTAAGAATCTCGGCCAACTGTCGCGGTCACTAGTGGGATGTCTCGTCGATGATCATGAACTCTGTCCTACTGGTGTGCGTAACCATGACCACTCCTGGGTCAAGGTCTTCACTGTGAATTACCAATCTTTCGGTCCATCGGCTCATCGGCCCCGTCGGGTGTGCTAACGGGGATGATCCAGTTCTGGCACGTCTCTTGTCATCTCCTGGTCAATCATCACGACCATTCGTAAGACAGCATATCACTGGCGTCGGCCTCTGGCTCTTTGAATGTACATGACACATCTGATCCTGGGTGCAAGTATCATTGCAGCAGTGTCCTGGAAGGAATCCTGCTCACGGTCTATTCCATGCCTCGTCTCTGCCAGCTGTCCGAAAGTCGTTGTCCTTTCCTATATCTGTATCTTGCTCTGGAACGACTGCATACTCATCGCGACTCCTTCTAGAAGGTAAGTCCAAGTACCATGCCTCGGCATGCGCATCGCATCTCTGATGTCGGCGGAGTGGAACGTCATCTCATCTAGATCTGGTACGAACCTCTTACTCCACTTTTCTTTAATGTTGTCTGCTTTGGACTCGTCTCGTCGCGGCTGCATGGACTGAGCTCCAACGATTATCCTCGTCTCTGGAGTCTCCCAAGAATGCATCTCACCACCAAGCATCCGAGTTAAGTCGAGCCATCCGATCGAGTCGTCAAAACCTCATAATCCCCCAAGAGCTCAACCTCTTGGGCACAGTTTAATAGTATCGAGTACATACCACAGCATCGGTGGTCCAGCCGTAGAAGGGCAAACCCAAGCCTCACTAATGGCGCCGTAGAACTGCCGCAAACCCGAAGGTTCAAAGGCTTTCACACGGTCATTAAGTCGAGTTAGGGTTTCATTCTTCTAGAGGGACTATAGAATTGCCTGCATGTCTTTCCGACTACTTTAAACTTGGAATAATAGGTTTCCGACATTCGATCGTCTCTGTCGACCCTCATGTCTCTGCGTGAAGTCGTCTCTCGCTGGAAGCAATTTATCTGATGACCTCGCATCGGGGTAGGCGAACGAACCACCTGTCCTAGTCATTCATCATCGGGTGACTAGCGACCTTCTATCATTTATTCATACAACTCGCCCCGCAATAGCTCCAACATATGGGGCGATATCTCGTCGCTCGCAGCAACAACTGGCTCGCTCGTCTGCACGCTGAACAGTGCCTCAATCATCAGGAGTAAGCAACACACCAACGGTCATCAAAATCTGGCTGGCCTCCGTCATTGTCTCAATTCTCTAGTGTCGATCAGCACCTCCGAGTAACCTCATAAAGGCGATCCGCCAAACGCTCGTGGCGCGGAAACACAGTAAAAAGACACATCTCTGCAATCGTGTGTCGCCGGAATTTCGCCCTGGTCAGTTCTCGTTCGTGACGAGCTTGTGCTGACCGCAACTCTAGCCGTAGCTCTCCCTGCCCGTAACCGTAGCAGCAAAACCAAACTGGTACCGATGAGGCTAGATCAGGAAAGAATATAATACTGAACAAGGAAATGTACATCCTAAGGCTTCATAAGTGGAGTGGCGTGTCGTAAATATGCCGCGGAACATACCAACGGTACGTCACTCTACTTTAGTCACCTATTCCATCAACCAAGGGTCATCCTACGCTCCGAAGGTTAAAACCTAACGCTCTGATACCAACTTTGTCACGACCCGAAAGTACGGAACATGACCGGCACTTAAACTACGAACGTCTCGAGGCGTACGTAATCTAAGTAAACCGAAAACCCAGAAATCCAAACCAAGAAAAGTAGTAGAGTGCAGGAAAAACTAACTTAAAGTAAGTAGTTTCAAAAGTATAAGCCGAATTATGCGGTTTTTTTTTAAAAACATCAAAAATTTACTGAAAATTTCGGCAGAGTCTCCTTTGTAAATACTGGCCCCCAAACGGGATACAACATGAATAGTATACGAAATCAAGAAAAAGGCATCCCCAAGCGGGAGCTAGCTCTTCGTCAATCGACGGTCACAACCACACAAGCAATATAATATACAACGCCAACGGCGAGGATCAAAACTCAAAAAGGAACTCAAAACCACCAGAAATCCACAGAAATATAACGCGCGACTCTAAGGTCGAAAGAATAACATCACTGGTCTCTATCTCAAAAATAAATACATGTTTGGTTGATGGAACTTCTAGATACAACTGAATAATAATATACAAGATATAAGGATGGGTAAGATACAAATAACCCACCTACTAGCAAGCCACCCGGAATGGAAATAGTGCCAGCAAAGCCGTAATGAAACCTGTACGGCAAACCTGCAAGAAACTGGGGCACAACGGGGGTGAGTTGCCAACTCGTGAATAGAAAATCATCTACGCACAGAAATCGCATAAATAACGCAACCTAGGTCAATGATCATAATATATCCTCAAATATATGTATAACAGGCAGCCTATAACAATGGCTAGGGTAATATCTAACCCGAGTGTAATCTCATGTGCCCGTGTCAGTGCCTCAGGTAGCAATATATCATATGAATGAGGTATGAATGCATGAAGACAGAATACATGCAAATGAAGAAACTGTTTTCATAAATTAGTGAGATTCCTTTGTATATTTTCAAAATGAGGTATCATAATGAAATCAGCATAAAACAGTGCCTAGCATCGGCACAAAACGTAATCCCAATATCTCGATATCTCTGTATCACAGTCTCTGTACCTCAATCACAATATCTAGGGCACCGTCAGTCCAGACCGGCCCCTACCATCCATCTCAAGACCACGACGACATCCTCCGGATATCCGACGTGTCGGGCAAAATCACCGGTAAGTAGTGCTCCCCTGCCAGGCTCACATCGTCATCATCACGCGCTTCTTGCCCCGGGGTACATTACCGGGTCTACCATGTACCCGAAACGGTTCATCCGCCTCCTTGAATCGGGTCTCGAAATCCATCAGCAAACTCATGGTGGACGACTCATACATCATGGGAAAAACGGCACTTTTTATTTTAAAAGAGAGCAAAGGTTTATTTATGTTTTTGCGGTTTTCCTCCAAATCCAGAGAATCTCATGGAAATCCGAATCCAAAATCTCAATAACACGTAAAATAGTGAATATATGCATGAGAATCCATGAATGCGGTATAACAATGAATAACAGTATGCATGAAGTAGCAGGTAATAACTACAATGTCTAAACTAACATATAAGGCAAGTACACTAATATCATGTCTAACTATTAGCTAACAGGCTATGTCAAGCAATAATATTTTCTAAGGTGTACGTGACATGGCAATTACCGATGAAGATGTGTGTGAGCCGGCAATTAAGTGTACGTGGTACATACGCATCATCGGTAATAGTGCTGGTGTCCTAACAGCATGATATCAATAATAGAGTATGAAACATAAAATAAGCATGCGATGCGAAGGGAACCACAAAAGAATGAGCGGGAGCTGAAAACTAGACGCAACTATAACTAATCTGCATTAATCTAATATAAGTCCTACAAATGGTGCCATTTGAAATAACACGAATCATAGGGTTTTGAAAATTGAGGCTATGGTGTTTTTATGAAAAGATATGTCTTTTGAAATATCCGTAGGATCCCTTGGGCTGTCTTAAAAAAATGCTCACGATTCGTTAGTTTTTGAAATAGGTAAGAAGTCTAATCTAATCTAACAACTACACTAAACTATATGGCTGAACTAACAAGCTGAACTACAGGTAAGGAAACCGCCTATCATCTGAGTCGATACATATACATACCTGTATATGTATAGTCGGTGATCCCGCCTCAATAATATCATATCCGATACCATATCTATAATCAGGCATCCCAAGTCAAGAGTGCGTATCAATCATCAATATAGCTCGTACGTAAATCCGTCGTACGGCATCCCAATCTGGGTACGGGTCAATATCACATTCATCATACTATTCACCTGGTATCCTCTTTATCAAATATTATGATCGGGGTACTGATCTACGTCTAGTACCATACTGATACCGCCTACGTATGCATGGACGTGTGTGAAACACTACGTCAAGGACCCGCTACAACGTCATGTCGTATCTAAGATACGAACCCTGCTATATCACCGATCTCACGGCCTCAAATCGAATCTCATCGACTCAGCTCAATCCCAAGTATCATCCTCAATCCGTATGTGAACACATAGTCCCATACCCATGTGAACACATAACTAAAAAGAATCCCATGAGCATATATCAATAGGAATGTATGCAAGTATGTATGTGTGTATGTGTAGTGCAACGCTACCCTAGAGTTCGCAACACTAAAATAATCCAACACACCAATATCCATCCTAAGCATCGTTATTAATCCCAAATAACATATACTAATTGGTATACGCATCCGTATACACCACCACGGACTGCGGGGGTGCTATACGCCATCCACCCGACTTCTCCCCGTAGATATAAATCTACTCACCTGGTCCTCGCTAGCCGGTGCCGACGTCGCCACGCGCTTGCTTGTCGTCTCGAAGTCCACAAGAGGTACCTACATATCATAACGCACCGTATCGCATTAAAACTAAATTCGAAATCGAAACGGCATACGAAAATCAAATCGGCACGCGTATCACGCATAGGTCCAAACCTATCGCCTACGCATGCAAGAATAGTCAAACCAACCCTCGATGTCGATGTACAAACGTCAAACCATCGAGAAAAACCCTATCACACTCATTTTCACATTCACGAACACTAATTTTAATATAAACTAGGTTAAAACTCACAAAAACCCCAATTTCACTTAAAAAGTCATTTTTCCGAAAATCTAACAAGCACAATTCGCCGTTTTTGTACAAAACATGATATTTAAATGAATGTAGCGGCCAATATACTTATTAAATATCTTAAATAAGTCATAGAAACAATTTCCGGAATTTAATCTCATTAAATTCCAAAAACCCTAATATTCTAGTTTACAAAATACCTAAAATTTAACAATTTTCATAGCAAAAAATGCGCAAACTACAATTTAGGTTGGATTTCCATGAACTAAAGTGTTAAACTACACTTAATAATGATAAAAACCCTAACCATATTTTTAATCTCACATATAAATGCATTTCATAAAACCCTAGTTTGCACAAAAAAGCTTAATTTGGACATTTTTCAAGTAACAACTTGTAATATGCAACTAGATAAATTTTAACAAGTTTTCAAGATGTTAGCTCACATCACAAACCATGCACAAGTGATCACAACCCAATTTCAAAACAAAACCCTAACTAGAATTCCTTAATCATAAAATTGAACCCACATAAAACCAAATTAACACTTAATTAAGCTAACTACAAGCAATTAACAACAATTTAAGCAAAAGGGTTAGAATTTACCCAAACAAATTGAAGATCCCACAAGCACACATAGCCCTCCAAAATGCTCTCTTGTCACCAAAATCCATGCTACAAGGGCTAAGCAAAAATGGGTAGGAGTTGGATTTGGGTTTTGGGATTTTTTTTGATGGATTTGAGGCAATTTTTGATGAAGTTTGAAGAGAAAAGAGAAGGGAAAATGGGGGGGGCTGCTGCTGTAGGAAGGTTGGCTGGAATGGAGGGGAGAGGAGAGAGAGTGAGGTGGAGAAAATAACAAGTAAGGAAGTCCAAGTCAACACAAAGTCAAAAGTCCAACTCATTTATCCATTTTCTTTTCTTTTCTTTCATTTCTTTTCTTTGAAATCCAAGTGGGGACAAAAGAGGGGGCTGCTGAATTCTTCAAGGGGATAAGTGAATGGGGGTGTGTGGGTGTGGGTACGGGTGTGGGGTGATGAAAAATGATAAATACAATACCCCAAACATCCATTTACGCTAAAAAAAAGCCTTTTTTTCTTCAATAATTTCTAAACCGTTTTGGCAAATAATTTCGTTCCAAAACCACATGATAAAATTTTATTTAATGTTTTATGCTGCACAAAATTTGTTTCAACTCATTCCAATTTGTAATTTTCCCTAATTAAATGTATTAGTGATGGCTTAAAATAATAATAAAATAATATTTTTTTCAGAAAATTTGAAATTTCACCAGCGGCTTAATAAACACCAAATAATAGCAATTACAGAGCTAGAATATGTATATTTAATTTTTATAATAAGATATTTGTATTTTGACTTTTTACAGAAAACCCCCTTATTTTACCGATTTTTCGAAATTTCACCGAAACGATTTTCAAAACGTTACAACACAGTTGTGATGAATAGCCATTACCCCACCCTAGACCCCTACGGGTACGGAAAACTACCCGCCAAGTACCAGAAGTGAAGCGGTCTGCCTCAACGTTTCAAAATACCTGGTAGTTTGTGCACCCCACCTTGGGTCTATCCTAGGAGCAAAAACAGTAAAAAGAAATAATACAACGGTGGCTACAACCGCAACCTGGATGTGCCCCGCAAAATAATATTACAACTAATTATAATTACATCGAAAGAATTAATACAATAACCCATCACAAAACCCGGCTAATCATCACAACAATCCAATACAGTTTATATACACAAACAGTTAAAAAATAACATCACAGATATGTGCAACCCCCTGCCAACCGACATACTAGCAGTTAGGGGAGGTTTACGAACACATAAAACATTACAGATAATAACCCGATTAGCAATTAATTTAGAACATCGATCGATTATCTTTATCCGTGTCTACCCTAAAATCAAATCAGCACAGAGGCAACCTGAGCAGAAACAGAACATACAAGAAAACAGAAAACCAAAAATTATGAATTACAGAGGAAATCCGAGTCAACTCGGAGTTGACTCGGCGGCGAATCCGCGGCCAAAAGCACCTTTATGCCGCGGTTCCGCGGCCGAGTTGCCGAGTTAGGGGCTCGTATTTTCTCAGTTTCCATTAAATTCCCTGCTGTGAATTTTATGGTATGTCAAATATTTTTTCAGACAGTTTTAAAATTAACAGAAACTTAGGGTTTTGGTTTTTCGTTTTTCGTATTTTCCGTCGATCGAACTTCTAATCAGTTGCTAACAAGCTAGTAATGGTTTAGTTGGCTCTGATATCACTGTAAGTCCGTGTCACGCACCCTACAAACTTGCGGGGAGGCGGAATATATGAAAAACGATTATCAAACCTTCGTAACACGGACTTGAGCGCATGAATCATTATCTAAACCATTGCTAACAAAATACTAGAGGTTTAACTACTCGGATTCGAAGTTATACCACACGTTACATGTCCTTCGGGTCTTCATCGCTGTCCTCCACTCCTCGTAGGCTCCTTGGAACATCAGCACTTCAACGGCTTCCTCGAATCAAAGACGATCCACCCGAAAGCTCCTATGCCAAGCTTAATCTCAAACTTGAGATAACTAGGTTGCTTAAAGTGCTAATCTAAGCTACCTAGGAGATATAGAGTGAGGTTATGGATGTATTAGTCTAGCTAACCCTTGATCTCAACACATGAGAGGCTAGGGTTAGGGTTTGAAGAGAGAGTGAGCTTGAGGAGAGAGAAGGTGAAGATGAGAATGAAAAATGAGATAATGATGTATCATAATATATATGAAGCATTATTATTTATCCAAAAATCAAATAATAGAATTAACAACCATACTTCATAAATATCTATGAGTGATTCATCACCATGAGTCATTAAGCATTTATGATGCATTAATGACTTGGATGAATCATACAAATGAGTCACTAATCTCATTTAATGCAATGCCACCTTAACCCCTTAGTCACCACTCTTCTAGAAGCTTCTCGACAAATTACAAGAACTCCCCTCCAATCCGTGAAAACACGGAAAAACTTTAGACTGTATAAATCCAGTAACCCGATACTAGAATCTGGCTTAAACCAAATCCGACTAGTAAAAACTGTCCGAAAATGTCGTACGTGCGTAAACACACGTATGCGTCCGAACCCTTGTCGTAAAACCATACGACCTCTATATCGTTTCGCCTAGAGCAGGGAAACTCTCTGTGTGGGACTCTAAAGACTCGACACTGCGCTGGCAGTGGGTTTAACCACAGACCGCAAGCGGCACTAGCTGTACGTAACGATCCCCAGGTAGATGTCGATAAGAAGGCCGATGAGGAAAATCATCCGAACTCCCACTGATCCTGATGTGAAAATCTCCGTACAGTCCGGTCTGTTCGTCTAAGACTATTGCATTTCAAGCCTAGGGGGCGGCAAGCGTCAGTCCCCTAATAGCTGTATAAGTCGTGTCGGAGCGAAGCCCATTACACCCTGAGAAACTACTGGAACCTACCAGTATATCTCGCTTGCCCTGGCCAGGGATTTTGCGTAATGGCTCTCTGACACAGTGCGATATCATCTCCCAATACCGGGAGAGACGAATCCTATCTAACCACTACTGCCTCCAAGTGCTCGGTACTGCACCCAACTGCTACCTGTTTGCACGACTCTTTTGAGCCATGGTAGGGTAGTAATCTAAGAATAGTGGGACACACTCGAGGCGAAGTAGCAGTGTCAAGTCTGCGGACTATGCTGTACTCATGTCACCTGGGAACTGTTAACTGATGACGGGTATAATACCAACCAATCAGTTCCCCTGCGAGTCCTGTCCGGTGTACCCGCAACCTAACGAGCACCTGTATACTATCTCCAGTACGACGTAATGATGGCTGTGGGACAGACCATCTCCCCAACTGGGATGAGAAGCGTACACACTTAGTCTACTCCGGAATATCGATGCCCTATCTCGATAATCCAACGACCAGGGACCTGTATAGGATGTTGCTTACAGACTACCTAGCCACCACTGGTGTGACTGCCATCACAACGCTGGTAATCAAGAAAAGATCCTATGGGCTCTACTAATATGTATAAGTGATACGTTGCAAGAAACATATGCACATATTAAAGTAGACACAAACCAAGTAGCATACTACCATTTTTAGCAAGACTGTATATACAACTGTGAATATCCCAAGCTTCCATTAAATAATATACAATCTAGTATGATACAATAATGGCCCCTAGGGCATATACACTAACAGTGCGTCACTAGAAATATCTACATAATCCATGGCCGGTCTGGCGACCTTCGCTGGAGGAATAAAGGCCATCACCGGAGGCTCTGAGGCGCGATCTGGGCTCGAAACTGTGCCCACTGCAGAAGGCCCTACGGAAAAAAATGTGTAAAGACAATACGATACGAAAGTAATATAAATTATCTGTAGAGAAGGACATAAGAGATACATAATGATACGCCAGGAAGCCTGAAGTATGGCATTTTCGAGCCGCTGCTCTTTCCTGTTTAGCCGCGCTCGTTGGGCTTCGATTGAATATAAATCCTTGCCCGCCTTCAGAGCAGCCTCGCCTTCAGAAGCAGCCGAGATTGGCTGTTTGAGATCCCGTTCTTCTTCCAGCGTCAGAGGAACCACCGGTAACATAGTCGAGGCCAGATCAACATCACGGAATTCAACAGGGGGAAAACATCCCTTCTTGGGGCGCATGTTTTCGGCTTCATCCCGTGAACGCTTCAAAGCCTCAGCCAACCGAGCGGCTTCCTCGACGGATCTACCAGGAAAGAGGAGACCATCGTCTGGTTCATGCGCAGATATAGGCTCATCGTGAAGAGGCTCGAACTCGAGCAAGGCATCGAGTAAACCGGCGGCCAATTTCTTCCTCCTTTTAGGGCCCGAGCTAGCACTAGTAGAAGGGCGCTTCCTCCCTTTCGGCTCTTTTACACGGCGCTGCCCAACCTCGCCTTCGGTATCCTCCTTTGGTGACGCCGCTTCTGGTACTTTATCAGGAATCTCTGCCCCAACTCTAGTGCGAACCGGCATACCAGTAGTGCGAAGGACTGATTCCGCCCGAGCGGCTTTAGGAATAAGCACTGAATCACTGTCCTTCAGAGGAGGGCGAACAACTGACCGTGGCCGCAATGGAGTGCTGATGGCTTGAGCTGGAGCATAGGATTTACACTCGAAGAGCACCCACCTCTCTTCTGCGATGATGGGACTAACCAGGTGGGGATACCAGCCCTTGAAGCGTCCTATGGACTTTGGAAGATAGTCGGGCTCCGGGGTCATGAAGAGGGAACCCATATTTAACTGCATGAAATGATGGATAACATCACGAACGACCTCCAGTGAGAGAATAGGCTCAACTAAAATGTCTTCGAGGGGGACTCCCTGGTTGTAACTTAACTGCTGGGCGAAGCAATGCAGATTATACCGCATGAAGAGAGCAGTGTCATTTAGGCGGAACACTAAGTACCCCGGCCTGATTGAAAATAAATGCATGATTTCTTAATGTTTTAATGCCGGAGCCCCATTCTTCGACAAATCGGATAACTGTTGAACGGGCCCCGCTGGCGCAGAGAGGACTCGATCACTGAAAATCATTCCTCCTTCGTTTGAATACGGATTAAGCAATACGCGCACAGCCCCTAACTGAGTCGGATCAAGAGCGGAAGCATCGACTGTTGGAGATAGTGCCCTCAGAGTCAATTATTGGATCGCAAGTACGTGATTGCAATGATTGCGGAGGACCTATACCGGTAGGACAGTCTTACTCGAGATGATAGTATGCTATCTGGTTTGCCTTTATCAGTCGTGTACATGTTCAGGTGACTGATTACATGTTACACTTTGATAGAGCCCTTAGGATCTTGCTTTACTACCAACTGTATGATGGCGATCATATACGTGAGAGTTGGGTAGTTTATACGCATATCCTTAATTGTGGTCCCTAATCGTGGGAGTTTCGAGACAGGGCATCGATACTCCGGAGTAGACTAGTGTATACAGTCGAGACCCCGACGAGGGGCGGTGGCCGGTCTCACAAGCCACTGGTGTCAGTTGGATCACCTAAGATGTATACAGGTGCTCATTAGGTTATGAGTACACCGGACAGGACTCGCCGGGAACCTGCTAGTTGGTATTATACATATCGTCAGATAGCAGTTCCCTGGTGACATGTGTACAGGTTAGTTCATCGACCTGAGGTCGTCATTTGTCTCGTGTGAGTTCCCACTGTGCTTTGATTTCTACCCAACCACGGCTCAAAGGAGGCGTGCAAACAGGTAGTTTTTGGGTACAGTCCCGAGCCACATGGAGGCACGTGAGCGGATCGGCAGGGGATTCGTCTCTCGCGGTATTGGGGGCGAGATCGTGCTGTGTCTAGGAGAGCCATTACACAAAACCCACGGCCGTGGCAGGAGATTTACTGGTAGGTACTCCAGTAGTATCTCAGGGTGTTATTGGGCTACACTCCGACACGACTTATACTGCTATTGGCGGTCTGACGTTACTAGCCCCTAGGCAGATATGCGATACTCATAGACGAACGGACCGGACTGTATATACATTGTTACTGTTAGGCTCAGTAGGGTTTCCGGATGAGTTCGCTCATCGACCTCCCTTGAGGTCAGTCCATGGGCAGCCGTTACGCATAGTTAGTGCCGCTGACGGTTTGTGGTTAAACCCACTGCCAGGGTACTGACGAGTCATTAGAGTCCCCCACAGACAGTTTCCCAAGTTCGGGCGAAACGTTGTAGAGGCCGTATGGTTTTATGGCAAGGTTCGGAAAATGCACGTGCGTTTACGCACGTGTCAGATTTCGGGCAGATGATACTGGTCGGCTTTGGTTTAAGCCGGATCCGAGTATTATATTGAGTAGATATAATATCTTTGTCTCAGTTGCATTTGTATTCGGTCGTAATACAAATGCGGTTATATTTATACAGTTACGGGGTTGTCCTGAAATTCGTTTCAGGATCACTTTTGGAAGTTGCCAGTTTCCAGTTTTCTATCAGCCGTCTTTTAACATTCGGTTAAAGACGGATTTATCTTTTCTTGGATGAGGGTGAGTCATGCTTCTAGAAGGTTCTAGAAGAGGTGACTAGGTTTGAATGGTGTTGGTGTTTCATTGGTTGCTTTTGGTGTGTTCACACTTTGTGTTCACACTAGAGATATTTTTTTGTGTTCACACTTGATATTTTTTTCTTGTGGTCACCCTCTTCTCTCCTACACTCACCCTCCCCATTCCTATATATGGCCGGCCCCTTCCCCCCCCCTCTCTCTCACTTGATGTTTCATTTGGTAAAAAGATTATGATAGATTTTGGGGTGTATGGAATTTCACAGCTCATTTCATTCCATCACCCGATTCCCATGGCAACTTCATTAACCGATCGTCCACGGCTTTGGACGAAGTGAGACAAGTCTTCTACTCATTCTCTACATCATTCTTGGTCGTCTCTTTTAGCAAACTTGACGACCGAGTTGTCTCGAGTCAAAGGCGGGAGCCCGTTTAAAGAATCGTTGACGTGGTGCCACCTGGACAAGGAGATCGGAGATCGACGAGATCGGAGCAGCCGCAACGGAGCGTGGGATGATGGTTAAAGAACGAAGGACTCGGATCGTTCGGTATAACCTTTCTACACTCTTTACAGTTTATTAGTTTAGCAATAATGGCAGATCCGGGTTATAGTATACGATAGCGCCAGTTAAAAAGTTTTTGTTCCGCATTTGGCGTCTGTAGACGGCCGGGGCGCTACCGTAGACTTACAATGGTATCAAAGCCTCACCATTATGCTATACTAACTTGTGATAACGCGTTTAAAATATCGATCGAACCGGAAATCAAAAACCGCAAAATTCATTTTCACAGTTTCTGTTGATAAAGAGTTCCAAAAATTATTCTACATATCACAGAAAGTTGTGCAGGGTTTTAGAAGCACACCGACCAAATTTGAGCACGTGATTCCACCAAACTGCCGCGGAATCGCGGCCAAACCCATGGTTTGGCCGCGCATCCGCGGCCATTCTGTTGAATCATTGATCTAAATTTGCACAGTGTCTTCTCTGTTGGAATTTGGGGTTTTTGGTATATATCTTTTAGGCCCAGATTTTGTTACTGTTCAACAGATGTTCGTGGGGCCCACTTCGTGATATTTAGTCGATCGAAATTTAAACATGTTAGTTTACAGTGCTTACATTATATCTCCGACCGGGAATGTCATTTGATCGGTAAACCGCGTCTGATTGCTATAGTTCTTTTAGACGGGTTTGCGAACGTGACATTCGCGTTGATGTTCTGTGTTGTGCTGTGATGTTGCGGATTTGTCGTGGTGGATAACAGTGTGCAACGATAGTGCAGTTTGGATTTATTTATACATTTGATATTGCGGGGCGAGCGTCCAACATGTGGACTGCCGTCACTTCCTGTTGTATAATATTCTTTTGGGGCACGATCAGGTTGCGGTCGATGTACCTGTTGTACTATTTTTCCATTTCTGTACTAGGTTTTACCCCGCGACGGAGTGCACGGATAGCCGGGTTCTGGAGGGCAACGGGTCCGCATCTCATGGCTTCAAGAGGCAGAGGGACCTCACTCTAGAATTGGCAGACTATTCGCCGCACTCGTAGGGGTTCAGGTTGACCCAAGGAGGGGTGCTCAATTTACCGGATTCCGTGAAGTGCCGGGTGTTCCATTCACTATGCTGTAGGGGACTACCTCACTTCAGGTTTTGGCAGGTAACCTGCCGCACCCGTAGGGGTATAGGTTTCATTGCACAAGTTATCCACACGACCAGGGGAACGTCGGGTTTCAGCAGCGGCTCTGTGAAACCCGGGGATCCCAGTTTATCTGTATTGTTCTGTGATGCTTATTACTTTTCTGTAATGTTGCATATTATCACGCCTGGAGCGATTATTGTATATTGGTTTATATACTATTAGATGTTGTATATGTTTTACACCCGCGCTAGTCCAGTCCCCGCTCTGTCGTTAGTTAAGTAACCTAACGGGCGATGACGGGACCCAGTGACGAATGCGGATGGAATATACGTACATTTTATTTTCGTTCTTTTCTGGTGTGATTGATTGATGGGACTGCGTTGATTCCGATCAATGCAAAGGAAAGCAAACCTATTTGGCAGTTGTTGGAACAAATTTAAAAAGTGTTATTGTAAAGACGTTTCCTTTTGTTATGCATAGCGGTATTCGGTGGAATATCCTGCACCTCATTCGACGGGGCAAGGGCCGATATCCCTTCACCGGGACTGACCCCTTGGACAGAAGTTTACGTCAGGGTAATAACTTCACTATAGTTGATTACAAGTTGCTTTGCATCGCGGTATTCAGTGGAATATCCTGCACCTCATTCCATGAGGAAAGAGCCGAGATCCCTTCACTGGGAGTGACCTCTTTAGCCAAAGGTTTTCGCCACTATATTTTTATAAAAAGCTATCAGGTTCCTTCAGCGATATCAAGTTCACTACGTTAAAAGTTTTTCGCTAAAAACCAGCCGTAGCCCTCCGTCACTTCTTTTGGGTATTCAGTAATATTCAAGCTATGCATTTTAGCCAAAGTTAAGGCATAGTGTTTGGTAGCTGCTGGGTATTCATTTGTTGCATAGATAGATGAGTTGGTTTGGGACAGTCGTTCTGCCATTTGGCCAAAGCCAGGGGCATGTGCGGGTGGGTTCAAATTGACAAGATAGTGACGGGTAGAACTTGGCATGTGACTTATAACATTTTGACCAAAGCCAAGGTAATAAGAGCATGGGGCAAAAATCATATCGGGAGTTTCTAAAGAAACTGAAACTTGCTAAGTATGCGCATACCTTCTGGAGTATGAGTAACGTGGATGCATTCCATCACGTTATCATGCGATGAGAGTTGGATCCCGATTCCTACTGATGAGTTGGTTTACTCTTCGGGTGATCCCGATTTATTCTTCTTTCAGGTTTGGAGGAGAATTTGACAGGACAGTGGGAGGTTTCCGGATTAGATAAAGTGATAACCATTCTAATCTAGGTTAGAGTGCACGCAGAGTGTTTCTTTTCTCTCTCTCTTTGGCAGCGACCTTTGACCGACCCTAGACTATGACTCAGTGACCAAGTTGACCGAACCTTCTTAAAATACTGGCTTTTGGATTGTCTGAGTTGCATAAGTCATTGCCACTCCTTCTTTTACCCTTTGCTTTTCTCAGAACACCCCGTATTACTACGGACATCCACTTCCATTGGATAGATCCATCGTATGGTTATATACGAACTCAAAGGGACTTCTTCGAGGATGGATCCAGGTTCAGGAGAAATAGAATTGGTTTATTCAGTTGTCTTTTATTATCACCTTCTCTCAGGTTGCGAGGGTTCCTTGGTTTAGGAGAGTACACCTATTACGCTTATTGGGTAGTCTTATTCCAAACCATAGGCAGGTGCCGAAAGGTAGGGAATGAAGAAAACCAATTAGCCTAAGTAGGGTGTGCAGAAGGTAATATGTAAAGACAAAATAAAGGGATTAGAAAGTGGGCAAAGTAAATTGCGACTGTTATCATTCACGACCAAACCGCGTACTTCATCGCCACTCCTATTTCACCTTTAAAAGAATAAGGTATTATTCGGTTGTCTTTTATCATCACCTTCTCTCAAGTTGTGAGTACTCCTTGGTTTAGGAGGGTACACCTATTATGCTTACCGGATAGTCTTCTTCCAAACCATAGGCTGGTGCCGAACGGTAGGGAAAGAAGAAAACCATTTAGCCTAATGATGGTGTACAGAAGGTAATGACTAAAGACAAATAAAGGGATTTGGAGAGATGGCAAAGAGATATACGGTTGAAGTCATGAATTGGATTATGGAAGAGGCATTACTAGGAATACCAAGATACCCCTACGAAACATTTTCATGTTTCACTACATTGTTAAAGGAAAACTGTTTTCCCAATTAGATACTTACTCCAAGGGTATGTATTTACCAGGTTTCATTCTCATATCTGTATGGTTTTACAGATGATGAGTGGAAGTTATTGGGAATTAGGTGATTATCCTCATTATATCGGAATTCGTTGTAATTGGTGATATTTGAGGAAATCACCAAGGTACAGTTTTCAACCTACGAAGCACAGGTTTTGAGTTATTCAACTTAGCGGACTTATACAGAGTATTGTATGTTGTCCAGTGTCCATCATGACAAAGGGGTAGGTCCTCATACTTTGTTCTGTTTACTTATGACTTCTCTAGTTTTTAGACAAGTGTTTCGTAGAAATACAAGGTCTAAGTTTTGAGAAGTTGTGGGTATAAGAATAAAGTAGAGAACCAGGTGTCACAAGTATCGGGATTCTTCAAAGAGATCGAAGATTTAGATTCTTGTGATTGGTATTCAGATGATAGTAATGGTTTTGAGAAACTTGTTTCTCTTTCAGGTTACTAATAATTGGATGGATTCCTAAGTTGAGTAATGCTGATTAGCCTCTCTCCATTAAGTTGATATGCACTGGAGACAGCTGCATGATTGAATATGGTTCCAATTAAATAAGTGCCAAAGTTTCTATATTGGATATAGAATAGTTCGTACCTTAAAAGATGTTAAGGTACGGGGAGTTGTCCAGCTTATGCTTAAAACCAGACACTGGATAACTCAGGGCACGTTTCTGTAATGGCTGTTTGTGGGTTGACCCTGGCTATGACGAGGGTTGATATTCTACCATTTGGAAGATCAATAGTGATATTGTTCTTGACTCGCCACAGTTTTAGTAAAATGGATTTTTTCAGAAAATAGTAGTGGGAGTATGGTAGAACTGGAAGTGATTCCAGAACCGCGAACGATTACGGAAAATTTAATAGGACCTATATATTCAATCAGGTTTGATATTCCATTAGCCACTCCGCAGATATGGTGGGTAACCTCAGACACCCGAGAGGTACTTCGGTAGCCTCAAGGACGGTGACAGGGAGGTTCTTGTTTACCTAGACTTGACACTACTGTTGTTCCAGACTATGAGACCAGGCAGGAGGATAAGTATAGCGTCGTTCTAAACTAGCTTTAGAAGTGCACGTGTATATTATTCTGCCAGAGGGTTGTCGTAGTCAGTGGGAGCAGCGGAAGTATAGTGGGCAAGTAGCTTATGTCTATTTATAGACTAGAGCAGTTATAGCGGAGATAGATCATCTAATTTTGATGTGACAGTTATGGGTTTGACTTCATCAGAATAGGGGATGGATCTGTTAAGAAGGTAGTAGGGTGTGATGTCATGGTATCTGGATGACATACACAGAGTAGGAAGTAAAATTCCTATACTACGATCGGTTGTACTGTGGTCATCACACAGTTGTTTCTCCAGACAGGATATGGATATAATATTAGACATTCTGGTTTCTAGATCTATGGTTTTAGATCTGGATTTGGGTAGTTTCCCAATGTGGGTACTTTGACAGTATTCTAATGGTTTTTAGAATAGATGACTCCTGGCATGGTGGTGTACCTGCAGGTGATGGAGTCACCCTCTCTAAAGGTGTCGTATAGACTAAAGGGGAGAGGGCTGTGCATGATTGGCAGATCACTTGCATAGGCAATTGAGTCAATCGTGAGGTGTCAAGTACCACACCAGATGTTGTTTTTGCACTAGATGCGATAAGTTTGTATTAATCCAATCCTGGAGAGACATAAGGAAGCAGTTTTAGAACATAAGTGGATGTTCTACGGATTTGATGACGGCAGCCTCCTTCGGGAGACGGTTATCATTCCAGGTTTCAAAGGTGACATGGTTGACAGAGTGATTGTCAGAGTTTTAATTTTCCCTCTGATAAGGGACAGTATTATGGACAGGTGGTCCAAGAGAATACTGTGGGTGGCATGGTGCCGGATACTGATTAGGTTCAGTGATCGATACAGTCTAAGAAGTTTGGATTTGGAGTTCATTTATGAACTAGGTCCCATCAAATATCCAGACATATTCTAAGACAGGTATTACTCGATTCGGGAGATGGCTTTCTCCGCGAACTTGAGATTAAGAGAGATATAGAAAGAAACTTCTAGGCGGTTCCACTCACTGAGGCTATTTCTCGAACACAATAGTTTTATAAACGGGCTTTGTGAAACTGATTAGTAGAGGAGTTGGATGTTCGGTTTCACACGGGCTGTGAGTAGTCGACATCGCAATAATTAGCCTTAAGTGAATGGGAGATTGTTGGAGATAGTGCCCTCAGAGTCAATTATTGGATCGCAGGTACGTGATTGCAATGATTGCGGAGGACCTATACCGGTAGGACAGTCTTACTCGAGATGATAGTATGCTATCTGGTTTGCCTTTATCAGTCATGTACATGTTCAGGTGACTGATTACATGTTACACTTTGATAGAGCCCTTAGGATCTTGCTTTACTACCAACTGTATGATGGCGATCATATACGTGAGAGTTGGGTAGTTTATACGCATATCCTTAATTATGGTCCCTAGTCGTGGGAGTTTCGAGACAGGGCATCGATACTCCGGAGTAGACTAGTGTATACAGTCGAGACCCCGACGAGGGGCGGTGGCCGGTCTCACAAGCCACTGGTGTCAGTTGGATCACCTAAGATGTATACAGGTACTCATTAGGTTATGAGTACACTGGACAGGACTCGCCGGGAACCTGCTAGTTGGTATTATACATACCGTCAGATAGCAGTTCCCTGGTGACATGTGTACAGGTTAGTTCATCGACCTGAGGTCGTCATTTGTCTCGTGTGAGTTCCCACTGTGCTTTGATTTCTACCCTACCACGGCTCAAAGGAGTCGTACAAACAGGTAGTTTTTGGGTACAGTCCCGAGCCACATGGAGGCACGTGAGCGGATCGGTAGGGGAATCGTCTCTCCCGGTATTGGGGGCGAGATCGTGCTGTGTCTAGGAGAGCCATTACACAAAGCCTACGGCCGTGGCAGGAGATTTACTGGTAGGTACTCCAGTAGTATCTCAGGGTGTTATTGGGCTACACTCCGACACGACTTATACTTCTATTGGGGGTCTGACGTTACTAGCCCCCTAGGCAGATATGCGATACTCATAGATGAACGGACCGGACTGTATATACATTGTTACTGTTAGGCTCAGTAGGGTTTCCGGAAGAGTTCGCTCATCGGCCTCCCTTGAGGTCAGTCCATGGGCAGCCGTTACGCATAGCTAGTGCCGCTGACGGTTTGTGGTTAAACCCACTGCCAGGGTACTGACGAGTCATTAGAGTCCCCCACAGACAGTTTCCCAAGTTCAGGAGAAACGTTGTAGAGGCCGTATGGTTTTATGGCAAGGTTCGGAAAATGCACGTGCGTTTACGCACGTGTCAGATTTCGGGCAGATGATACTGGTCGGCTTTGGTTTAAGCCGGATCCGAGTATTATATTGAGTAGATATAATATCTTTGTCTCAGTTGCATTTGTATTCGGTCGTAATACAAATGCGGGTATATTTATACAGTTACGGGGTTGTCCTGAAATTCGTTTCAGGATCACTTTTGGAAGTTGCCAGTTTCCAGTTTTCTATCAGCCGTCTTTTAACATTCGGTTAAAGACGGATTTATCTTTTCTTGGATGAGGGTGAGTCATGCTTCTTGAAGATTCTAGAAGAGGTGACTAGGTTTGAATGGTGTTGGTGTTTCATTGGTTGCTTTTGGTGTGTTCACACTTTGTGTTCACACTAGAGATATTTTTTTGTGTTCACACTTGATATTTTTTTCTTGTGGTCACCCTCTTCTCTCTTACACTCACCCTCCCCATTCCTATATATGGCCGGCCCCTTCCTCCCCCCCCCCTCTCTCTCACTTGATGTTTCATTTGGTAAAAGGATTATGATAGATTTTGGGGTGTATGGAATTTCACAGCTCATTTCATTCCATCACCCGATTCCCATGGCAACTTCATTAACCGATCGTCCACGGCTTTGGACGAAATGAGACAAAGTCTTCTACTCATTCTTGGTCGTCTCTTTTAGCAAACTTGACGACCGAGTTGCCTCGAGTCACAGGCGGGAGCCCGTTTAAAGAATCGTTGACGTGGTGCCACCTGGACGAGGAGATCGGAGATCGACGAGATCGGAGCAGCCGCAACGGAGCGTGGGATGATGGTTAAAGAACGAAGGACTCGGATCGTTCGGTATAACCTTTCTACACTCTTTACAGTTTGTTAGTTTAGCAATAATGGTAGATCCGGGTTATAGTATACGATAGCGCCAGTTAAAAAGTTTTTGTTCCGCATTTGGCGTCTGTAGATGGCCGGGGCGCTACCGTAGACTTACATCGACGAGCTTCATGACCCGCGGGAAGGTGTATGACTTATAGAAATCAAGACGCCAGTGTGCAACAAATGCGCCTAACACATGCATCTCGATCCACGACGTGAAGTAGCGGAGAGAGAAATTCATGGTGTCTGCACCTGGGTTTGAAGTGTTGGCGGCAGTACTTAGACCATGGTATAGGTGTGATAACCCTGCAATGCCAACGGCCAATCGTGCTCCTTCGGCTATGTGATGGGCAAGATAGAAGACAGAGGCTCTCATAAAACGGCGATGCATCGGTATGGCGAACCAGCTAAGCCAGAGACTAATGAAGCCGACAAACAGCTAAGCCAGAGACTAATGAAGCTGACAAAGAATGTTTCTTCGTCTATTCCAAGGGCAGCGATTGCGTCAAATGTCACGGATGACGAATTAAGAATGTAAAACCGCGGCAAGTCTTATTCGGAAATTTCTTCAAGCCGAATCCGAAGGGATCCTCGACCTTCGCGAATTTCGGAGCTTTTTTGGATAGGGCGTCTTTACGGAGAAAGCAAGCAACAAAAGCGTCAAAAGTGACACCTTGTCCTTCCGATGCCACGAATAGTCTTTCAAAAATGCCCACGACCTTAATTAGACTTGGGTGCTTATGCCGAACTGCTGGGTTCCCTAGGTCGCCGCTGGGTTCCTGGAGGCATCGACCATGCCATTTTATAAAAATTGGCGCGCTAAATAACCCTAACCATAGAATCTAAACAAGAGAATTAGACAAGAGATCATGCAAATATCTTTACATCTAAGTGAACAAGGAATACAACCTTTGTAGACCGGTCCTTCACTTCAATAGCTCCGTGTAGTAGCCCCTTCGCTCCAAGTAGTGAACTCCCGGACTCTAGAAAGGCTCCACAAGATGAACGGAACAAGCTTGCTTGAAGTCTTCGAGGCCGAAGATGATCTACGTCGAGGAGACACCAACTCAAGCTACATCTTCACTAATATGGAATTAGTGAAGCAAACAACCTAAACTAAATAGGTAATCTAGTAGAGGATGATGAAGTAGGAATTTTGCTCACTTTAGAAATATTTTTCTCACTCATTTTCTTCACCTCCCAAAAAGCTAGTGAGCTTGAAGAAGGAGATGAAGAAGAAGCAATCATGGAAAAAGATCAAGTGTTGAAAGGGAACCGTGGGTGAGTTAATATCATATACTAACCCTTGTAGAGACTAAACCATGGCTAATTATAATGGTTGGGTTAATAAATATCTAAAGTAAAACAAAATTGGTGGACTTAGTCAATGATTCTACAACCTTCCATTAAGCTTCAACCATGACTAAATTCCACTCAATTTTGAATTACTTTAAATAATAAAAACCCTAGATTATGTTAAGCATGGTGTGAGTCTCATACTCCCATGTATCATGTATCATCTAGCATGACACACAAAAATGTACATTAATATATATCACATATATACTATATGCACACAAGTGAGAAAAAGAAATCTTACGTGGACTAATATTAGTTAATGTAAATTAATATATCAAATATATAATTATACATTAAATTATTAAATCAACACTTGATTTAATAATCCGGCTATATCATATACAACCGACTAATATCAATTGTGTCAACTTATCGAATCAATACTTGATCCGATAACACGGCTATATCACATATAACCGACCGATATCATATATCGCGAGAATAGAATACAGTATTACATACTCGTATTAATCTCGGTACCGCACATATCACATATGTACTCTGTTCATCACAGAAAACTGCATTTTAATACCGCTCATTCGTATCTATTTTGTTATATATCGGTACTATTAACCGATGTCTGCTCAGTAATACAGATTACAGGTGACTGCGACAAAATACTGGAAATACATTCAAAATCACGGATATATTATTTGTGAGCCGACACTGCAACCAGAACGGCAAACCGACCAATTTCCCAAGAGTTTCTTTGTGCAACATGCTTGTGTACACATTTTTCTATCTAAATGGAGCAACACAATACAAGTTGTACACAAGTGTGCACTAAGACCTAGAGGGCTGCCATGGCACACACTCATGATGGCTAGAGCAAGTGGGCATGGTGTGACATGCATTAAATGCTACAAGATGTGTTGATGTGATTCAAAGATTCAAATTTCCCTCCAAGCACTGGGTGCAGACCAAGTCAAATTTGAGAAAACCAGCAGCATCAAAGTCATATTGGGGACAACACAAGACCACACACCAAGAACGAACCCCAGAGCTCAGATTTAGGCCGAGCTCAATACCCTTGTGGCCGGCCAAACTGCCTCTTGTAGGCCCCAGTCTCTCACAGTACCTCCCCTGCTGCCACGTGGTCTTGATTTTATTGTTTGTTTATTTTTCTTTCCTGCCTATAAAAGCAGACCAGTGGGTAAGTGAGAAGGGGTCCAATTTTGCCATACATTGTATCATTCTTTTCATTTTGTTTTCTCTTTCTCTTGTACATAGCTTTCCCTTGAGCTCTTTTTCTTAACTTGATCTTGCAACCTCTTCATTGAGCTTGCAAGTTTAAGCTTTGGTTATCGATCTCAAGGGCTGTATCATTCTTCAAGTTTAATAAAGCTCTCTTCTTTTTGTGCCTTCATTCACCATGAGTTCTTTGCCTCTTCTTGATCTTGCAACCTCTTAATTGAGCTTGCAAGTTTAAGATTAGGTTATTGAACCCATGTCTTGTATTTTGTTCTATGGTTCTTAATGTTACTTTCTTGCTCTTTTCTTTTTTGCTCTTTTATTACTCACTTTACATTCTTGCAATTTACATTCCATGCTTTACTTTCATGCAACTTTTATTCCATGCCCTTTACTTACTCTCATGTATTGTTTTTCTTTTCTTTTCTCTTTTCTTTTGCTCTTTTGGTTTGTTGTTGTGAATGGTTTGTGAATATGTGTTATTAGGAAACGAATACGATATTGTAAGTTAAGCTTTCCGTTTCCCATTTCCTTTACGCGTTATTTTCCATTGAACTCCGCCCAAACCTTACGCAAGCGCTCCGTTAGGCACCCTACCCTACCAAGGTATCGGTGTTTCCTAACCGCTACCGGTTATGTTCGGTTTCGCCGGAGGCGAAAGCGAGAAACAAGAACGGAAGGACAAGGGTCAATAAGCCGGATTTCTTAAATACCGTGCTTAAATACCCTAATCCACGTTGTTGCCGATTTCTCTAGCTTCAATTGGTCAAGACTCGGCTCAAAAAACTTGAATACGGATTTCCTTAACCTACACTATCCTATCTAATCCAAACAAACGGTTACTTGGCATATAACACATAGGTTAGATACGAACATTCCGCCTCACGCATTAACTCGTCAAAACAAGAACTTAAAATGCTCTGTCTCTCTGCGGACGACCCGTGCTCATCGCGGCTAGCTGTAAAGCGACACCGTCCTGATCGCGGTTAAACATTAGAACTCTTAAAACTGACATGCCAAAAGCGTGCGATCATACTCCTACTTCGTTTCGCTTGAGCCAGGAAACCTTTGTGTAGGACTCTAAAGACTCGTCAATACGCCGGCAGTAGGTGGTGATCATATCAGTCACCCACAAGCCGCAAGAGGTCTGCTAAACGTAACAGCCACCCGGGTATTGATCGATCAGAAGATCAACAAGCTGTAAGTCGATGTACTACACCCCAATACTTGTGGGGAGGCGGAATTTTCAAAAACGGACTTGTTTAGTGAACGAACATCGACTAACCGCTTGAATCGAAGCTAAACGATAACTAACCAAACATATAGTTGTTCTAAACTACTATGCTTAGGGATTATACCTATCGAAACTAGTCCTTCGTCTTTACGATCTCCTTGTTCTCCTCGGCCTTCTCTAGGTAGTAGACGATCCACCCGAGAGCAAAACTCCAAGCTAAACCTCTAAACTTGAGGCAACTAACCTTCTTGGATTGCTAATCATAGAAGCTAGGATGAAATAGAGTGATGGTTATGGATTGATTAGTCTTACTAATCCTAGATCTCAACACATGAGGGTGAGGATTAGTCTTTTGAAGAGAGAGAGCTTGAGGAGAGAGAATGTGAATAATATTATGTGAATAAGTTATGAGTATCATAACATATATGAAGCATTTTCTAATAAGAAGAAAAGAATAAAGAGTGATGAATAATCATGCTTCATAAAATATCTAGTGGTGATTCATTAGCATGAGTCATTAAGCAATAAATGTGCATTAATGAAATGAATGAATCACCACCATGACTCATAAAACTCATTCAATGAATATGACACATAACCCTCCTTAGTCACCATCTTCTAGAAGCTTCTCGTACAATTACGAGAACGCCCCTCCGATCCGCAAAAATACGGAAAAACTTTAGACTGTAAAAATCCAATAACCGGATACCAGTAACTGGCTTAAACCAAAGCCGACTGGTAAAAACTGTCCGAAAGTCGTACGCGCGTAAACGCACGTATGCGTCCGAACCCTTTGTCGCAAAACCATGCAACCTCTATATCGTTTCGCCTGGTGTAGGAAACTCTCTGTGTAGGACTCTAGAGACTCGACTACTACGCTGGCAGTGGGTTTAACCACAGACCGCAAGCGGCACTAGCTGTACGTAACGGTCCCCAGGTAGTTGTCGATAAGAAGGCCGATGAGGAAACCCATCCGAACTCCTGCTGAGTCTGATGTGACAATCTCCATACAGTCCGGTCCGTTCGTCCAAGACTATCGCATATCGGGCCTAGGGGGGCGGCAAGCGTCAGTCCCCTAATAGCGGTATAAGTCATGTCGGAGGGAAGCCCATTACACCCTGAGAGACTACTGGAACCTACCAGCAAATCTCGCTTGCCCTGGCCAGGGACTTTGCGTAATGGCTCTCTGACACAGCACGATATCTACTCCCAATACCGGGAGGGACGAATCCTGTCTAACCGCTACTGCCTCCAAGTGCTCGGGACTGCACCCAACTGCTACCTGTTTGCACGACTCCTTTGAGCCGTGGTAGGGTAGCAATCTAAGAACAGTGGGACACACTCGAGGCGAAGTAGCAGTATCAAGTCTGCGGACTATGCTGTACTCATGTCACCTGGGAACTGCTCACTGACGACTGGTTTCAAACCAACCAACAGTTCCCTGTGAGTCCTGTCCGGTGTACCCGTAACCTAACGAGCACCTGCATACTATCTCCAATACGACGTACTAACGGCTGTGGGACAGACCATCTCCCCAACTGGGATGAGAAGCGTACACACTAGTCTACTCCGGAGTATCGATGCTCTGTCTCGATAATCCAACGACCAGGGACCTGAATAAGGATGTTCTTGTAGACTACCCAGCCCCTACTAGTGTGACTGCCATCACAACGCTGGTAGACAAGCAAGATCCTAAGAGCTCTATCAATACGTACACTCACATATTAAGATAGAAAAACCAAGTAGCATACTACCATGTTTAGCAAGACTGTTATACACATGTGAATATCCCAAGCTTCCATTAAGTAATATACAAACTAGTATGATACAGTAATGGCCTTCTAGGGCATAAACACTAACAATCTCCCACTTGCACTAGGGCCATGTACTGGCATATCGTAGACCGATGATCTTGAGTAGCCTCTCGAACTGAATCTGAGGTAGGGCCTTCGTGAATGGATCAGCAATGTTCTCTTCAGTAGCAACTCTCCGAACCTCGATCTCCTGACGATCAATGATCTCCCTGATCAGGTGATACCGCCTTAAGATGTGTCTGGACTTCTGATGGGACCTTGGTTCCTTCGCTAAAGCTATAGCTCCGTTGTTGTCGCAATACAGAGGTATTGGATCAACTATGGTAGGAACCACCTGAAGTTCTGTTAGGAACTTCTTCATCCAGACTGCTTCTTTTGCGGTATCGCAAGCAGCTATATACTCCGCTTCCATCGTCGAGTCAGCAACGGTGTCCTGCTTGGAGCTCTTCCAGCACACCGCCCCTCCATTGAGGGTAAAGACATAACCCGACATGGACTTGGAATCGTCCTTATCACTCTGGAAGCCGGAATCAGCAAAGGCCTCCAACCTGAGGTCTTTTCCGCCGTAAACCAAGATCATCTCCTTAGTCCCCCTCAGGTACTTGAGAATGTTCTTTACTGCTATCCAGTGTTTCTCCCCTGGGTCTGACTGATACCGGCTTACCACGCTTAGTGCGTAAGCTACATCTGGTCTGGTACACAACATCGCATACATTATAGAGCCTACCGCAGAAGCGTAGGGTATAATAGACATGTGTTCCCTTTCCAAATCAGTCTTGGGAGACATCTCTTTGGAGAGGGTGATTCCGTGACAAGCCGGTAGGTTACCGCGCTTAGAATCTTCCATACTGAATCTTTTCAGTACAGTGTCGATATACCTGGACTGCGAAAGTCCCAACATCCTCTTGGATCTATCATTATAGATCCGGATCCCTAGAATGTACGAGGCATCACCCAGGTCTTTCATGGAGAACCTGTGTGACAAGAATCTTTTGACAGATTGTAGCATAGGAATGTCATTTCCTATCAATAGAATGTCATCCACGTACAAGACGAGGAATACGACACTTCTGGCCACAACTTTACTATATATGCACGGTTCATCTGGATTTTTGATAAAGTCATATTCTTTGACTGTTTCATCAAAACAGATGTTCCAACTCCGCGATGCCTGCTTTAGTCCATAAATGGACTTAAGCAGCTTGCATACTTTCCCGCTGCTCCCACTCTGATTGAAACCCTCTGGCTGATCCATATAGACGCTCTCTTCTAAATTTCCATTCAGAAAAGCCGTCTTTACGTCCATCTGCCAGATTTCATAATCATGGAAGGCAGCAATAGCAAGAAGGACCCGAATGGATTTGAGCATAGCCACTGGAGAAAAAGTTTCGTCATAGTCCAAACCAGGTCTTTGACGAAAACCCTTTGCAACAAGTCTAGCCTTATAGGTTTCCACCTGTCCATCTACACCAATCTTTTTCTTGAAGATCCATTTGCATCCTATGGGTTTTACCCCATCTGGAGCAAAGTCCAAAGTCCATAATTTGTTGGTGTACATGGACTCCATTTCGGTCCGCATTGCATCTAGCCATCGTACCGAGTCGCCGCTCTGGATGGCCTGCTGGAAGTCAGTAGGTTCATCATCATCTATGATGCAATCCTCTCTATCCCCATCTATGAGAAAACCGTAGTATCTCTCAGGCGGATGAGACGGCCTACTACTCCTGCGGAGGGGTGCGGGAATGTTCTGTTCTTCTTGAACCTCTGGTTCTACCAAACTTTCAGTGGCAGTTTGTGGTTCTGGAATTTCTTCTAGTTCTATTTCGCTCCCACTTATTTCCTTTTCTAAAAACTGATATTCTAGAAAATGGGCATTACGAGAAACAAACACCTTTTGTTCCTCTGCGTAATAGAATAGATACCCCTTGGAGTTCTTTGGATATCCCATAAACTGACATTTTACTGATCGTGCCTCGAGCTTGTCCACATGCTGCTTCTTAACAAAAGCTGGACATCCCCAAATCTTTAGATACTGAAGATACGGTTTCTTCCCACTCTACATCTGATATGGTGTGGTAGGCACAGTCTTGGTAGGAACCATGTTCAAAAGATATGCCGCTGATTCTAGCGCATAACCCCAGAAAGATCGCGGTAACTCAGCATTACTCATCATGGATCGTACCATATCCAATAGGGTTCGATTCCGTCTCTCCGATACACCGTTATGCTGTGGAGTGTATGGAGGAGTAAGCTGAGAGAGAATTCCTTTCTCTTTTAGGTAACCAAGGAACTCGGCACTTAAGTATTCACCACCTCGATCAGATCTTAGTGTCTTAATACTTTTGCCGGTTTGGTTTTCTACTTCATTCTTATACTCTTGGAATTTCTCAAAAGCCTCGGATTTATGTTTCATCAGATAAATGAATCCGTATCTTGAGTAATCATCCGTGAAAGTAATGAAGTAGGAAAAACCACCTCTCGCATGTGTAGACATTGGACCACATACATCGCTGTGTATGAGTCCTAAGAGCTCGCTCGCTCTTACTCCTTGTCCAGTAAATGGAGTCTTTGTCATCTTTCCCTTGAGACAGGATTGACAAGTGTCATAAGTTTGATATTCGAACGTGTCCAAATATCCTTCTCTATGCAACTTAGTCAACCTTCTCTCATTGATGTGACCCAGTCTACAATGCCATAAGAAAGCTTTATTTAAATCTGGAGACTTTCTTTTTAGTGTGTTCTGGACATTGAAAATTTGGAGTTGGTTTAACACATATATGCCGTTATTTAGAGTACCGGACCCAATCAAACCATGATTAAGGTGGATGTTAACAACATCTCTTACAAACGTGAAATCATAACCTTTATTTGATAACAAGGAAACTGATATGATATTACACGTTAAGCTTGGTACAAAATAACAGTTATGTAAAACCAAAATATGTCCACTCGTCAATCCTAGGTGATAATCCCCGACGGACGCAGCTCCCACGCTAGCTCCGTTAGCAACCCTGAGGATCATATCACCTTCCTTCAGCACTCTACGGTTTCTCAGTGCCTGCAATGAATTGCAAATATGAGATCCTGATCCGGTATCCAATACCCAGGAAGTAGAGTTGATCGACAGACAATTCTCAATTACAAACACACCTGAAGTCGAAGCCACAGCTTGCTTCGGTTCCTGGTTCTTGGCGATCCACGCCTTGCAATCCTTCTTCCAGTGCCCTTTCCTGTGACAATGGAAGCACTCATCCGGGCCAACTATCGGTACTGCTATCTTTTTCTTTCCCTTCTTTCCCACCTTACTAACACCTCCTCTAGGTTTGGGTGCGGCCTTCTTCTTCCTTCCTTTGGCCCTAGCCTTGGACCCGGAAGAAGATGAACCGCCAACAAACATAGCGGGTGTTTCCCTTGCTTTCTTCAAGGTGCCCTCTGCACTCCTTAACATGTTCAGGAGTTCCGCAAGTTCAACTTCTTTTCCTTAAATGTTGAAGTTGAGGATAAACTGGGCGTAGGTGGGAGGAAGGGACTGGAGAATAAGGTCTGTATAGAGCTCATTATCCAAAGTCGTCCCAAGGTCTGCGAGCTCTTCAATATAGCCGATCATCTGTAGGACATGTTCACCTACCGATGACCCGACAGCCAACCTCGCTCGAAACAAGTTCTTAGAGGTCTCGTATCTTGCTATACGAGATTGCTCTCCATAAAGTTCCTTTGTATGGAGAAATATGCCATCTAGGGACATATCCTCGTGCCTCCTCTGATGTTCATTGTTCATAGAGGCAAGCACGATGCACTTGGCTCTCGCGCAATCTAAATCCCAGGTTTTGCGGATTTCCTTATCCGCATTGCTGGATTTGGGACCAGGGACAGCAGGTGCCGTAGCGGTGAGGACGTACCCCAGTTTGTCATAGGTCAAAGCCATTTTGACATTCCGCAGCCAATCTTTATAGTTTGGCCCCGTCAGTATATTTTTTTCTAAAAGTAACTTAAGTCCAGTCATTTTCAGGGTCGCTGCAATTAGGAGAGAGAGAAGAAAACTCTTTAGCATGATGCTCTTGCAAGTTTAGAGTGGTTTTTAGTTTATCTAAACTGGATGGCTCCCACTGTTTCTCGAATCCTTCCTCAAACCATAAAAGAAGAATTAGCCAGGACTATTCTCACCGTACAATACTTGCTTAACCGTTCAGCCAGGCCAGTGTCGATACTTCGAGGGAGGTTTTCCAACGCTTTCGCGAAGTTCCTTAATTAAATAACCTCTTTTCTCTGGGGGCGTAACCCCGCTGACACCTTTCTGGACACCTACTAGGTTTATAGCATTGATCGTTAAGTGACGAATATCCTGATAAGTAGCATATACTCACAGTAGGATCGGGATCCAAATATCATCGTATGATAATGTTGAAGGAATCCTACCAACATTCATCAAACTCCAAATGGTATGCATCTCTTTGCAAATTTCAGTTTCTTTAGAAATTCCCGATATAAGTTTTTGCCCCATGCTCTTATGACCTTGACGAAAGCCAACAAATCATAAGTCACATGTCAAGTTCTGCCCATCATTATCTTGTTAATTTGAACCCACCCGTATATACCCTTGACGAAAGCCAACAAGGTAATGCGACTGTCCCAAACCAACACATCTATCTATGTAACAAATGAATACCCCAGCAGCTACCAAACACTATATCTTGACGAAAGCCAACAAACACAGCTTGAATACTACTGACTATCCATAAGAAATGACGGAGGGCTACGACTGGTTTTGGCGAAACCGTGAACGTAGTGAACTTGATATAACCGAAGGAACCTGATAGCTTTTAAAAGGAGTGGTTAAATCTCCGTATTTAAAAATATCTGTTTTAAAAATAACCGAGTGGTTTCTTTTAAACTGTTCCAACGATTTAAACTTTGGTTTGTTTTTCTTTGCATTATAGATAATGCGTCCCATCATTAACCTATCATTGCAGAAAACAACGAAAATACAACGTCCTCTTATGCCATCCGCATTCGCCACGGGGTCCCGTCATCACCCGTTAGGTTACTTAACTAACGACAGAGCGGGGGCTGGGCTAGCGCGGGTGTAAAACATAAGTGACGTCTAAATAGCTATCATATATATAGATATTTTACATTCGTCTGACGCAATGATATACATTCCAGAACACAGATAAACAATATTGGATTTGCAAGCAATCTGTATTTCTTTTAAGCCTGCAAGAAAAGACAGATTACACAGTTGTGATGAATAGCCGTTACCCCACCCTCGACCCCTACGGGTACGGCAAACTACCCACCCGGCAGTTTGTGTACCCCACCTTGGGTCAGTCCTAGGAGCAAAAACAGTAAAATGAAATAATACAACGGTGGCTACAACCACAACCTGGATGTGCCCCGCAAAAATAATATTACAACAATTTACATTTACAACAAATGAATTAAACAATAACCAATTGCATAACCCCGGCTATACACCACAACAGTCCAATACAGTTTATATGCACAAACAGATATAACCATTACAGAAATGTGCAACCCCCTGCCAACCGACATACTAGCAGTTAGGGGAGGTTTACGAACACATTTATCAATCACAGATATAATCCAACATGCAAATACTGTACAATTTCGATCGATTAAACATCTTTAATATTGCTCCAAAAACTGCTCTGTAAACTGGAAACCTGAGCAAAATTAAAATATTCCAGAAAACCCCAAATACCACAGAGAACCACCACAACAAAAATGGATCCCTGAATCGTCAAAACGGCGGCGGATCCGCGGCGGCAACAGTGCTATGAGCCGCGGATCCGCGGCTCCGTAGACGATTCATGGCCCCAAATTTTTTGTGTGTTCTTCTACTATCATTTTAAGCTTTCTGAACATCCCTGAAAAATTTTTGGACTTCATTTTAAACTCGACAGAAACATTACAGTTTTAGGGTTTTCCGGCTTCGTTTTTCCGTTCGAAATTCGTACAAATTTGCAATAAAGTTATTTATTGTTTAGCGAGGCTCTGATACCACTGTAAGTCGATGTACTACACCCCAATACTTGTGGGGAGGCGGAATTTTCAAAAACGAACTTGTTTAGTGAACGAACATCGACTAACCGCTTGAATCGAAGCTAAACGATAACTAACCAAACATATAGTTGTTCTAAACTACTATGCTTAGGGATTATACCTATCGAAACTAGTCCTTCGTCTTTACGATCTCCTTGTTCTCCTCGGCCTTCTCTAGGTAGTAGACGATCCACCCGAGAGCAAAACTCCAAGCTAAACCTCTAAACTTGAGGCAACTAACCTTCTTGGATTGCTAATCAAAGAAGCTAGGATGAAATAGAGTGATGGTTATGGATTGATTAGTCTTACTAATCCTAGATCTCAACACATGAGGGTGAGGATTAGTCTTTTGAAGAGAGAGAGCTTGAGGAGAGAGAATGTGAATAATATTATGTGAATAAGTTATGAGTATCATAACATATATGAAGCATTTTCTAATAAGAAGAAAAGAATAAAGAGTGATGAATAATCATGCTTCATAAAATATCTAGTGGTGATTCATTAGCATGAGTCATTAAGCAATAAATGTGCATTAATGAAATGAATGAATCACCACCATGACTCATAAAACTCATTCAATGAATATGACACATAACCCTCCTTAGTCACCATCTTCTAGAAGCTTCTCGTACAATTACGAGAACGCCCCTCCGATCCGTAAAAATACGGAAAAACTTTAGACTGTAAAAATCCAATAACCGGATACCGGTAACTGGCTTAAACCAAAGCCGACTGGTAAAAACTGTCCGAAAGTCGTACGCGCGTAAACGCACGTATGCGTCCGAACCCTTTGTCGCAAAACCATGCAACCTCTATATCGTTTCGCCTGGAGTAGGAAACTCTCTGTGTGGGACTCTAGAGACTCGACTACTACGCTGGCAGTGGGTTTAACCACAGACCGCAAGCGGCACTAGCTGTACGTAACGGTCCCCAGGTAGTTGTCGATAAGAAGGCCGATGAGGAAACCCATCCGAACTCCTACTGAGTCTGATGTGACAATCTCCATACAGTCCGGTCCGTTCGTCCAAGACTATCGCATATAGGGCCTAGGGGGGCGGCAAGCGTCAGTCCCCTAATAGCGGTATAAGTCGTGTCGGAGGGAAGTCCATTACACCCTGAGAAACTACTGGAACCTACCAGCAAATCTCGCTTGCCCTGGCCAGGGACTTTGCGTAATGGCTCTCTGACACAGCACGATATCTACTCCTAATACCGGGAGGGACGAATCCTGTCTAACCGCTACTGCCTCCAAGTGCTCGGGACTGCACCCAACTGCTACCTGTTTGCACGACTCCGTTGAGCCGTGGTAGGGTAGCAATCTAAGAACAGTGGGACACACTCGAGGCGAAGTAGCAGTATCAAGTCTGCGGACTATGCTGTACTCATGTCATCTGGGAACTGCTCACTGACGACTGGTATCAAACCAACCAACAGTTCCCTGTGAGTCCTGTCCGGTGTACCCGTAACCTAACGAGCACCTGCATACTATCTCCAGTACGACGTACTGACGGCTGTGGGACAGACCATCTCCCCAACTGGGATGAGAAGCGTACACACTAGTCTACTCCGGAGTATCGATGCTCTGTCTCGATAATCCAACGACCAGGGACCTGAATAAGGATGTGCTTGTAGACTACCCAGCCCCCACTGGTGTGACTGCCATCACAACGCTGGTAGACAAGCAAGATCCTAAGAGCTCTATCAATACGTACACTCACATATTAAGATAGAAAAACCAAGTAGCATACTACCATGTTTAGCAAGACTGTTATACACATGTGAATATCCCAAGCTTCCATTAAGTAATATACAAACTAGTATGATACAGTAATGGCCTTCTAGGGCATAAACACTAACACAAGAAAGCCTGCTCATACTCCTGCGAATCTAATCAGTAACACTACCGTACAGTCCGGTCTCTTCGTCTGATATGTCGCATATCAGAGCCGGGGGGGTAAACGTCAGACCCCAATAGCCCTGATAAGTCATGCCGATATGCTGCTCATAACGGTTCGAGATCTACTGATAACACTTACCAGTAGATCTCAGCAACCCTGACTAGGGATTTCCTGTTATGGCCAATCAAGTATAGCGCAACATCAACCCCCAATACCGGGAGAGACGAAATCCCCTCCTATCGCTCATTGCCTCCATGTGACTCGGGACTGTACCCAAAAACCACCGTTTTGCACGATCTCTTGAACGTGGCAAGGTGAAAATCAAAGCACAGTGGGAATCACACAAGACTCTGTCACGACCCGCAGAGTACGGAACGTGACTGGCACTTAAGTTTACGAAACGTCTAAAGGCGTCCGTAAAATAAGTAAGCCAAAGCCCAGAAAAAAAAACCAATGAAGCAAAAGAGTGAAGAAAACCCAAATATTTGAAAGCAAGTTTATCAAATAAGTCATGTAAAACCCTTTTTAAAAACAATACTAATTTTTCCGAAAATTTCGGCAGAGTCTCCTTTGTAAATACTGGCCCCCAAAAATGGGTACAACAAGAATATATGTAAAACCAACAAATAAGGCATCCCCAAGCGGGAGCTAGCTCTTCGCCATAAGGCGGTCACAAATCCCACGCAATGTAAATGACAACAAGCATAATAATCATAAGGAAGCATGAAAAAAAGTAGCATGTCGGCTCAAGTGAGCTCGACCCCAAAATACAGCATAAAATCCACAAACCTCACAGTCTCGTCTCTAGGTCAATATACAATAATCTGGTAGAAACAGTAGATGGAGTACACTAGATACAAAGAATATACAAGGTGGTACAAAATAATAACATAACCCACCTATGAGCAAATCTCGAGCTCAGGCAAAAGAGGCAAAAGGACAAGTGCGCCCGCCGCTACTGAACTGACGGAGCGGACCTGCAAAAGACTATGGCACAACGGGGGTGAGTTGCCAACTCGTGAGTAATAAATAACATCTACAAAGGCTATCGTATGCATGCACACAAGCATCCTAGCATCTAAAATACAGGTATGACGGGATGCACTAGCAGGTGTGCATACAACATCAGTGTACTAATATGTATGCAACATGAAAATCTGAGGTCTCAATAGATATATATAAGAAACATTTTATCTCTTTTTGTTTTTGAAACTCTTTTAGAATGCCAGCATAATACTCAAAGAATCGACGAGAACCGGTGTCCAGCAACGACACCCAAAAGCTGTCTCAAATCTCATAAATGTATCTCTGGCCTCAGCCGTCCGGCTGACCCATCTCAAATATCAATATCTCATCATCTAGCGGCCACGGTCGGTATCCTCTGGATATCCGCCGTCCCAAACAGTCACCGGTAGGTAATCCGTCCCCTGCCAGGCTCAACGTCATCACCACATTCCTCTTGCCCCGGGGTACCTTACCGGGCCCACCATGTACCCGTGCCGGTTCCTCCACTCCTCGACACGGATTTCCAAATCCACAGCAAACTCATGGTGGACGACACTTACATCACTAGAAAACCGCAATTTACATATTTTAAAAATATAATAAGTTTAGAAATTTTGCGGCTTTCCCCCTGAAATCCAGCAATATCATAAAATCTCAAGAAATCCTCATAAGTGCATATATCAATGATAATGAATGCATATGGTATCAATAATCAAGTTGCGATGTGTGATTAATGTATTAAGCATGAACAATTAATATGATGAAGTACATGCACATGAATAGCAATACTACGGTTTCATTTTTAAGGAATTAAAGGCAATAGCACAAGTTTAAGTATCAATTAGTAACAGGTTTAAATTTAAAGGTTATCTAGTGTGGTGGCATGGCAATTACCAGGGTGTGTGTGTAAGCATGAATAGTGCTCGTGCTGCATATAAAAACCCCGGCAATGGTGCAGGTGTCCTATAAAATGGTTTCGTATAGGTATGTCAATATAATGCATGGATGCAGCAAATAGTCAAATAAGTATTTCACCCCTAATTACTAACATCACTAAGGGTCTTGTAAGTTACTAAAACTATCGGGCGGCTTGCGCCATCCAACGATAGTCCCTCCGTAGATGTTACATCTACTCACCGGGATCCCTGGCTAGCTGTATCCAATCACCGCCTTTCCCTTTCGCGCCGCGTCTGACGTTTCCGCGACCGAACCTGGAATTTACATCAATACCAAAAATAAGGTTACATATCAAGAACGACGCAAAACCCCAACGAAACTACTAAGGTTCGCTAGCTAGGTACAACGTGCACAAAGTGCGCGGAACACACGCGAAAATCGCAAAAACTGCCAAAAAAAACGCCGATTTGGTCGCCCGGCAAAACTAAAACCCGACTACCCAAAAATCCGCACTCACGCATCCTAAAAGTCGTAGGACAAGCCACTACAATCATCAAGATATCAAAAATAATTCATCACATAATTTTATAACAAAACTAGTAAGCATTTGCATTCCAAAATCGGTGCAAAAATCGCCGATTTGCGACAAAACGACTACAATCTAGCATAATCACCCAAGTCACACCATTAGATAACCACTACAAAAAATTTCAACACATTAACCATGTTCCAAAACCTAAATTCCACAACCAACCCTTTCTTGATTTTTCTCAAAAGCAATTGCAAATCAAAATCCATACTAGAAAAACTTAACTAACACTAATTTCAAGCCCAATTAGCAAGTTCACCTCTTAGATTTAGGTTAGCAAAATACTAGTTAACAAATTTAGGTTCAATCAACTAAATAATGTTTTCTAAACCTTAATCAACTCACTAATCAAGCTTCACAACTCAATTCCATACACTAACCCTCTCTTGAAATTCCTAAAACGACAATTACAACAAAAATCGAACTTTTAAAGTTAACTAAATTAACACAATTAGAAGACTACATAACAAGGTAACCATATAGATTAGTTCATTAACAATTGGATTAACTATAAAACAACTTAATTAACCATCATGGTTCAAAACCCTAGTTTATTACAACTATTCTTTTATAACTAGATTAGGAATTAGCTAAGCTTTTTAACACTAAACCATACAATTAAAGGAATTTAGCAAAAGAAAGTAATTTGATGAGAATTATACCTCTTGATCTATGGATCAAGCAAGAAAATTTTGCTCCAATTGATGGCCTCAAGCACCAAGATCCAAGCAAGAATGGCTAAGGAAAGGATAGCATAAGGATTATGTTTGGATTTTTGAATTAAAGTGTGGATTTTGATATGTTTTCTTGAAGAAATTGAAGGAAAATGAAAAGAAAAGAGAGGAAGAAGAGGGTGTGCAGGTTTTCGGCCAGAGGAGGAATGGGGGAGGGTGTGGGCAAGTGGGAAAAGTCATGGTCAAGTCCACAAAAGTCAATGTATCATACTTTATCCATTATATTTAAATTAATTCCATAAACTATCAAATTCAACTCAAGAAGGCAACTCAAGAAATGAGGCCAGAAATTTCTGGTCTCACACAAGGTGGGGCTGTCCTAGGGCTGAGGAAAAAGAGAGAGGGGTTTTACAAAAGAAATTTTATGCAAAAAGGCCCCCTACAACTCAAAAATTGCAAGTTTTAGCTCAAAATTCAATAAATTCGTTTCATAACATAAAAATTTGTTAAAAATCAAAATAAATTACTAAAAATTTATGTTATCACTATATTATAATTATCATAATTTTAGAGATTAAAATTAGCCCGGAAAAATTTGTATTTATCGCTAATTTAATGTATTTTCTTACCGGCTTAAAATAATATTAAAAAATTGAAAAATAGGGAAAAAATTTTAAACGACCAGAATTTCATAATTAACTCATTAGCTACTAAAAACAAGCAATTACCTATCCATTTTAGGTATAATTAGCCCTAAACTGCAAAATAACAAGAAAGACGGTTTTCGGAAAAATACCGAATTTTCACCGAATTTCAGGAAAACACCAAAACGACTTTTCAAGACGCTACAATCTTCCCCCCTTAAAGAAATTCGGTCCCCGAATTTAAAAATATAGCTACGCGTACCTTCGAAGAGATGGGGATATTTCTTCCTCATCTCGCCCTCGGTCTCCCAGGTAACCTCCTCGCTGCTCGGGCTACGCCAAAGGACCTTGACGGTTGGTATAATCTTCGACCTCAACTTCTTCACCTGACGATCCAGGATGGCCACCGGCTGCTCTGCAAAAGAAAGGTCGCGCTCTAGCTGGACTGTCGGGTGTTGAATCACATGCGAAGGGTCGTGAAGGTACTTGCGGAGCATCGAAACATGGAAGACGGGGTGAACATCGGGAAAGCTGGGTGGAAGAGCCAAATGATATGCAACAGCGCCGACACGCTCGAGGATCTCGAAGGGACCTACGAATCTAGGGCTAAGCTTTCCCTTTCGCCCAAAACGCATCACGCCCTTCATCGGAGAGACTTTCAGAAAAACATGGTCGCCAACTGCGAACTCTAATCTGCGACGGCGCCTGTCTGCATAGGATTTCTGCCTGCTCTGAGCCGCTCTTATCCGGTCTCGGATCAACTGGATCTTCGATGCCGTCTCCTCAACAAGCTGCGGCCCCAAAATGCTGCTCTCGCTGAGCTCTGTCCAACAAACGGGCGATCTGCATCTCCTCCCATACAATGCCTCGAAAGGTGCCATCTGAATCGTATCCTGGAAGCTGTTGTTGTAGGAGAACTCCACTAGAGGTAAATGACGATCCCAGCTACCACCAAAGTCTAAAACGCACGCTCTGAGCATGTCCTCGAGAGTCTGAATGGTCCGCTCTGACTGTCCGTCTGTCTGCGGATGAAACGCTGTGCTGAAGCTCAAACGAGTGCCCAAAGCCTCCTGAAGTCTCTGCCAAAGTCGGCTGGTGAACTGAGTGCCTCGATCTGACACGATACAAGTCGGTACGCCATGTAGTCGCACGATCTCGTCAATATAGAGCTGAGCATACTGAGCGAAGCTGAAAGTCGTCTTCACTGGCAGGAAGTGAGCCGCTTTCGTCAATCTATCCATGATCACCCAGATGGAGTCGTACCCTCGACTGGTCCTGGGTAGACCCACAACGAAGTCCATCGAAATCTGTTCCCATTTCCACTCCGGAATGGGTAACGGCTGTAGCTCTCCTGCGGGCCTCTGGTGCTCGGCCTTGACTTGCTGACAAGTCAGGCATCTCGAAACGAACTCCGCAATGTCCCTCTTCATCCCGTCCCACCAGTAGGTCTCTCTCATATCATGGTACATCTTGGTGGAACCGGGGTGGACACTATACACTGATCGGTGTGCCTCCTCAAGAAAGTCGCGCCGCAATCCATCAGCATCTGGTACGCACAGTCTAGATCCATATCGTAAAATCCCCTGATCATCAACCACGAACTCGGAAAATCTGCCCTGTCCCATCTGTGCCATGATCTCTGAGCAACGGTCGTCACTGTGCTGTGCCTCATATATACGGTCAAGCAACTGTGGGCGTGCACGAACATGCGCGAGCTGTCCCCCTGTCTGAGTGAACTCGAACTCAACTCGGCTGTCGCATAACATCTGCCAATCTGCTGACGACTGCCTCTGAACTGCGCGCAAAAAGGATAGACTACCCCCGGGCCTCCTACTCAACGCATCTGCCACCACATTCGCCTTGCCGGGGTGATATAAGATCTCGCAGTCGTAGTCTTTCACCAACTCCATCCAACGACGCTGTCTGAGGTTCAGGTCTCGCTGCTGAAATATGTACTTTAAGCTCTTGTGATCGGTGAATATCTGACACGACTCGCCGTACAGGTAATGTCGCCAAATCTTCAGTGAAAAGACCACTGCAGCCATCTCCAAATCATGAGTGGGGTAGTTCTGTTCATGCTTCTTCAACTGCCGAGAAGCATAAGCGATCACCCGGCCATGCTGCATCAAAACGCATCCTAATCCCACTCGCGAAGCATCACAGTAGACAACAAATCCGCCTGATCCCGAAGGTAAAGATAATACCGGCGCCGTAGTCAAACATGTCCGCAGCTGCTGAAAACTGCGCTCGCACTCCTCCGTCCAGACGAAAGGGACTCCCTTCCGGGTCAAACCGGTCAACGGTGCAGCTATACGGGAAAAGTCCTGAACAAAACGCCTGTAGTAGCCCGCCAAGCCTAGAAAACTACGGATCTCAGTAACCGATGTAGGTCGGGGCCACTGCTGAACAGCCTCAATTTTCTTCGGGTCCACACAAATGCCGTCTCTCGTAACCACGTGACCCAAGAATCCGACGCTGTCCAGCCAGAACGCACACTTGGAGAACTTCGCGAACAGCTGATGCTCCCTCAGAGTCTGTAACGTAATCCGCAAGTGCTGCTCGTGCTCCTCTCTGCTCCGGGAGTACACCAAGATGTCGTCGATAAACACGATGATGAACAAGTCAAGATACGGCCTGAATGTACGGTTCATCAAATCCATGAATGCTGCTGGGGCGTTGGTGAGTCCGAACGACATCACCAAAAACTCGTAGTGGCCGTAGCGCGTGCGGAAAGCTGTCCTCGGTATATCCTCCTATCGAACTCGCAGCTGATGGTATCCTGATCGCAAGTCGATCCTCGAAAAATACCCCGCACCCTGAAGCTGGTCGAACAAATCATCAATGCGCGGCAACGGATATCTGTTCCGAACGGTAACTTTGTTCAGCTGGCGGTAGTCGATACATAAGCGCAAACTTCCATCCTTCTTCTTGACAAACAGGACCGAAGCACCCCACGGAGAAACACTAGGTCGAATAAGCCCCTTATCTAACAAATCCTGCAACTGATCCTTCAGCTCTCGAAGCTCTGCCGGGGCCATCCGATAAGGCGGTATAGAAATAGGCCCCGAACCGGGAATCAAATCAATGCAGAACTCAACATCGTGCTCAGGCGGTAGCCCAGGTAGCTCATCAGGGAAAACATCAGGGAACTCACAAACTACCGGGACCCGGTCTAACGGAACCTCTGCAGCTCGAGTATCACAAATAGACGCTAAGAATCCCTGACATCCCTTCCGCAAGAGCTGACCAGCGCGAAGAGACGAAATTAAGCTGGGAAGGGTGACACTGCGGTCTCCCTGAACAACAAGGACTGGCTCTCCCGGAAAGCTAAATCTGACTGCCTTCTCACGGCAGTCCACCGAAGCATAACAAGTGGCTAGCCAATCCATGCCCAGAAGCACATCAAAGTCCAACATATCGAGGAGTATCAAATCAACTGATGAATCCCTCTCCCCGATACGAACGGAACACAAACGAAAAACAAAACGAGCGACAAACGACTCGCCTACCGGAGTACTAACAACAAGCGGCTGATCTAACGACGACGACTCACGGCCCAACATCGGTGCAAAGTGTGTAGAGACGTACGAATGTGTGGAACCTGGGTCGAATAATACCCGTGCGTCGAAAGAACAAACTGGCAAGGTACCTGTCACAACGGCATTGGATGCCTGCGCATCCTGCGCTGTCAAAGCAAACACTCGGGCCTGTCCTCCACCGATAGCGGGCTGACCTCGACCTCGGCCTCTGCCTCCTCGTCCTCTCTGAACAGGACCGCCGCGTCCACGGCCTCTCGGTGCACCTAACTGGCGTGGAGCATCGCCTGGGGTAGGAAGTAGGGCTCTCTGAGGAGGGGGTGGTGATGGTGGTAGGGTCACATGCGGAGCTGTCGCTGCTCCCTGTCGTCTCACTGGACAGTCTCTGACAAGATGGTGCAGACTCCCGCACCCAAAACATCCTGGCGACGGCTGCTGCCCCTGGGGATAAGAACCATATAACTGCCCCCGCCCAAATCCTCTGCCAGGCCTATCTCTCGGAAAGAATCTGGCGCGCTGCCTCTGAGACGGTACCTCGGTGCGAATCCTCTTCGGCCCAGAAACGGCCGAAGTCTGTGATATGCTTGCCTCCATCCGCAATGCCGTATCCCTAGCAGCTGAATAAGTGTCGTAGTGCTGGGCGCCAATGGCAAGATATAGCTGGGCATCAAGTCCCTGTACGAACCTCTTCACCATCTTCTCCTCGGTATCCACCAAATACTGAGCATATCGGGATAACTGTGTAAACTGGATGTCATACTCAGACACCGTCATCCCAGGTGTCTTGACTAAGGCCTCGAAGCTGCGAGCTCTGGCATCACGAACGCTCTCTGGAAGGAAACGGGCTAGAAAGACCGCTGTAAACTCGTCCCAAGTCATAGGCGGCAGACCTGCAGCTCGACCTCTCAAAACTGACTCCCACCATGTCTGCGCGATTCCCTCTAGTCGGAAACTCGCAAGCTCTACCCATCGATCGTCCGAACATCTCAGCGAACGGCAGATCCTGGCTAAACTGTCAAGGAACGTCTGTGGGTCCTCCGCTGCCTCGGTGCCGGTGAATACTGGAGGTCTCAGCCTCATGAAATCCTGTAGTGAAACCGGAATGGCCACGGTGGTAGTAGTAGGAGCAGGTATCATGGTCGTCTGTGATTTAGTAGGTACGTCATCCGGCCTCGGTGTACGACTGGCTGCAACTAGGGATCCTACCATCTGACGTAGCTCCTGCATGCCTCCCATCATCTGTCGTAACTCCTCCATACCGGTCTCGAGCCTATCCATACGGCCTGGGGAAGGTGGATCGGTCTGTCCCTGCGGCGTAGGCATACCACCCTGCTCAGTCCTAGTCTCGGACGAGCCAGCTCGAATCTCGTCTCTGGCGGCAGCCCTCTGTGCCCTTGTAGCCTTCGGCGGCATAGTGGCTGTTACAGGAAAACGGATAGTAAGGACAGTGCAATAGGATCATAGGATACACGGAATTGAAGAAGGAATTTCAAGCAAGTATCCTAAAGTCACTTAGGCGGAGTACCGTATCGTAAGTATGCCGCGGACATACGCACGCTACGTTACCCTGCTTAAGTCACTTACTCCATCTACCAAGGGTCATCCTACACTCACAAAGGTAAAACCTATCGCTCTGATACCAACTTTGTCACGACCCGCAGGGTACGGAACGTGACTGGCACTTAAGTTTACGAAACGTCTAAAGGCGTCCGTAAAATAAGTAAGCCAAAGCCCAGAAAACAAAACCAATGAAGCAAAAGAGTGAAGAAAACCCAAACATTTGAAAGCAAGTTTATCAAATAAGTCATGTAAAACCCTTTTTAAAAACAATACTAATTTTTCCGAAAATTTCGGCAGAGTCTCCTTTGTAAATACTGGCCCCCAAAAATGGGTACAACAAGAATATATGTAAAACCAACAAATAAGGCATCCCCAAGTGGGAGCTAGCTCTTCGCCATAAGGCGGTCACAAATCCCACGCAATATAAATGACAACAAGCATAATAATCATAAGGAAGCATGAAAAAAAGTAGCATGTCGGCTCAAGTGAGCTCGACCCCAAAATACAGCATAAAATCCACAAACCTCACAGTCTCGTCTCTAGGTCAATATACAATAATCTGGTAGAAACAGTAGATGGAGTACACTAGATACAAAGAATATACAAGGTGGTACAAAATAATAACATAACCCACCTATGAGCAAATCTCGAGCTCAGGCAAAAGAGGCAAAAGGACAAGTGCGCCCGCCGCTACTGAACTGACGGAGCGGACCTGCAAAAGACTGTGGCACAACGGGGGTGAGTTGCCAACTCGTGAGTAATAAATAATATCTACAAAGGCTATCGTATGCATGCACACAAGCATCCTAGCATCTAAAATACAGGTATGACGGGATGCACTAGCAGGTGTGTATACAACATCAGTGTACTAATATGTATGCAACATGAAAATCTGAGGTCTCAATAGGTATATATAAGAAACATTTTATCTCTTTTTGTTTTTGAAACTCTTTTAGAATGCCAGCATAATACTCAAAGAATCGACGAGAACCGGTGTCCAGCAACGACACCCAAAAGCTGTCTCAAATCTCATAAATGTATCTCTGGCCTCAGCCGTCCGGCTGATCCATCTCAAATATCAATATCTCATCATCTAGCGGCCACGGTCGGTATCCTCTGGATATCCGCCGTCCCAAACAGTCACCGGTAGGTAATCCGTCCCCTGCCAGGCTCAACGTCATCACCACATTCCTCTTGCCCCGGGGTACCTTACCGGGCCCACCATGTACCCGTGCCGGTTCCTCCACTCCTCGACACGGATTTCCAAATCCACAGCAAACTCATGGTGGACGACACTTACATCACTAGAAAACCGCAATTTACATATTTTAAAAATATAATAAGTTTAGAAATTTTGCGGCTTTCCCCCTGAAATCCAGCAATATCATAAAATCTCAAGAAATCCTCATAAGTGCATATATCAATGATAATGAATGCATATGGTATCAATAATCAAGTTGCGATGTGTGATTAATGTATTAAGCATGAACAATTAATATGATGAAGTACATGCACATGAATAGCAATACTACGATTTCATTTTTAAGGAATTAAAGGCAATAGCACAAGTTTAAGTATCAATTAGTAACAGGTTTAAATTTAAAGGTTATCTAGTGTGGTGGCATGGCAATTACCAGGGTGTGTGTGTAAGCATGAATAGTGCTCGTGCTGCATATAAAAACCCTGGCAATGGTGCAGGTGTCTTATAAAATGGTTTCGTATAGGTATGTCAATATAATGCATGGATGCAGCAAATAGTCAAATAAGTATTTCACCCCTAATTACTAACATCACTAAGGGTCTTGTAAGTTACTAAAACTATCGGGCGGCTTGCGCCATCCAACGATAGTCCCCCCGTAGATGTTATATCTACTCACCGGGATCCCTGGCTAGCTGTGTCCAATCACCGCCTTTTCCTTTCGCGCCGCGTCTGACGTTTCCGCGACCGAACCTGGAATTTACATCAATACCAAAAATAAGGTTACATATCAAGAACGACGCAAAACCCCAACGAAACTACTAAGGTTCGCTAGCTAGGTACAACGTGCACAAAGTGCGCGGAACACACGCGAAAATCGCAAAAACTGCCAAAAAAACGCCGATTTGGTCGCCCGGCAAAACTAAAACCCGACTACCCAAAAATCCGCACTCACGCATCCTAAAAGTCGTAGGACAAGCCACTACAATCATCAAGATATCAAAAATAATTCATCACATAATTTTATAACAAAACTAGTAAGCATTTGCATTCCAAAATCGGTGCAAAAATCGCCGATTTGCGACAAAACGACTACAATCTAGCATAATCACCCAAGTCACACCATTAGATAACCACTACACAAAATTTCAACACATTAACCATGTTCCAAAACCTAAATTCCACAACCAACCCTTTCTTGATTTTTCTCAAAAGCAATTGCAAATCAAAATCCATACTAGAAAAACTTAACTAACACTAATTTCAAGCCCAATTAGCAAGTTCACCTCTTAGATTTAGGTTAGCAAAATACTAGTTAACAAATTTAGGTTCAATCAACTAAATAATGTTTTCTAAACCTTAATCAACTCACTAATCAAGCTTCACAACTCAATTCCATACACTAACCCTCTCTTGAAATTCCTAAAACGACAATTACAACAAAAATCGAACTTTTAAAGTTAACTAAATTAACACAATTAGAAGACTACATAACAAGGTAACCATATAGATTAGTTCATTAACAATTGGATTAACTATAAAACAACTTAATTAACCATCATGGTTCAAAACCCTAGTTTATTACAACTATTCTTTTATAACTAGATTAGGAATTAGCTAAGCTTTTTAACACTAAACCATACAATTAAAGGAATTTAGCAAAAGAAAGTAATTTGATGAGAATTATACCTCTTGATCTATGGATCAAGCAAGAAAATTTTGCTCCAATTGATGGCCCCAAGCACCAAGATCCAAGCAAGAATGGCTAAGGAAAGGATAGCATAAGGATTATGTTTGGATTTTTGAATTAAAGTGTGGATTTTGATATGTTTTCTTGAAGAAATTGAAGGAAAATGAAAAGAAAAGAGAGGAAGAAGAGGGTGTGCAGGTTTTCAGCCAGAGGAGGAATGGGGGAGGGTGTGGGCAAGTGGGGAAAGTCATGGTCAAGTCCACAAAAGTCAATGTATCATACTTTATCCATTATATTTAAATTAATTCCATAAACTATCAAATTCAACTCAAGAAGGCAACTCAAGAAATGAGGCCAGAAATTTCTGGTCTCACACAAGGTGGGGCTGTCCTAGGGCTGAGGAAAAAGAGAGAGGGGTTTTACAAAAGAAATTTTATGCAAAAAGGCCCCCTACAACTCAAAAATTGCAAGTTTTAGCTCAAAATTCAATAAATTCGTTTCATAACATAAAAATTTGTTAAAAATCAAAATAAATTACTAAAAATTTATGTTATCACTAGAATATAATTATCATAATTTTAGAGATTAAAATTAGCCCGGAAAAATTTGTATTTATCGCTAATTTAATGTATTTTCTTACCGGCTTAAAATAATATTAAAAAATTGAAAAATAGGGAAAAATTTTTAAACGACCAGAATTTCATAATTAACTCATTAGCTACTAAAAACAAGCAATTACCTATCCATTTTAGGTATAATTAGCCCTAAACTGCAAAATAACAAGAAAGACGGTTTTCGGAAAAATACCGAATTTTCACCGAATTTCAGGAAAACACCAAAACGACTTTTCAAGACGCTACAGACTCTATGACAATCTCGAGTCAACAGACTAACCTGTACCAATGTCACCAGAGAACTGCTATCTGATGATAGGTATAACACCATCTAGGAGTTCTCGGCGAGTCCGTCCAGTATACCCAGTCTCCACTGAGCACCTGTATACCATCTCTGATGTCAAACACCAATGGATATGGGATCATCCATCGCCCATCACATGGGTCGAGAAGCGTATACGCTAGTCTACTATGGAATATCAATGCCCCGTCGCGATACTCCCACGACTAGGAACATTTAAAGGATGTACTTACCGACTACCTCTGCCCCACTAGTATGATCTGCATCATAATCCTGGTAGTCAAGTACTCATCCTAAGGGGTTTATCAACATGTAATAGAGAGACAATAAGTGTACATGTTAAAATAAAGAGCAACCAGATAGCATACTATCATGTCGAGCAAGAAAGTCCTCCCTATATATGTCCAAGCATCCACTATAATATACATCACATGTATAGGGCATACATATAACTAACAATCTCCCACTTGCACTAAGGCTAATTGTTGTAGTATCTCATACTCAACACCCCATAAAAGTCTCTTTAGGGAAAGGCCTCTGTGAGTGGATCTGCCGTGTTATCCTACGTGTCAACTCTCCTTAGCTCGATCCCCTGGAGATCAACCATCTCCCTGATCAGGTGATACTGTCCTCAGAATATGTCAGGATTGTTGATGGGACGGGTGATCCGATGCTAAAGCCACAACTCCATTGTTGTCACAATAACAGTTATTGGACTCTCAAATGGTAGGAACCATGTTCATCTCATGAACAAGAATTAACAAGACATCCACTTTGGTAGCATCATTGATAGTGATGTATTCATCCTTTATCGTCTAGTTTGCCACGGTATCTAGCTTGGAACTCTTCCAACACACCGTCCCTCCACTGAGGGTAAAGACAAAGCCAAAGACTGACTTTCAGTCATCCTTATCACTCTAAGGGCTGGAATTGGTAAAGGACTCCCACTGGAGTTTACTGTTACCAAACCCCAAGAACATTTCTTTAGTGCTTCTCAAGTACTTAAGAATGTCCTATACAGCTGTCCAGTGATTCTCCCAAGATCCGATTGATTTCTGATCACTACACCTAGTGAGTTAGCTACATCTGGTCTAGTACATAACATCGCATACATGATAGAGACTACTGCCGAAGCATAGGGTATCCCTTACACGCGATCTCTCTCCAAATCAGTCTTAGAAGACATCTTTTTGGAGAGAGTGATTCCTGAGTAAGTGGGCGAACCACCACGCTTAGAATCCTCCATACTAAACCCCTTTAGTACGGTGTTAATGTACCTGGATTTAGGACACTCCCAACATCCACTCAGATCTATCACCATAGATCATAATCCACAAGATGTGGTAGTTATCATCCAGATCTTCCATGGAGAATCCCCGTGATAAGAGGAGCTTGACCGAATGTAGCATATGAAACCATTTCCTATCAAGAGTATGTCATCTACGTACAATACGTAGAAGACAACCTTACTCTCTACCATCTTCTTGTATATACAAGGTTCATCTACCTTTTCGATGAAGTAACTCTTTGACTACCACATCAAAACAGATGTTCCAACTCCGCGATGCGTGCTCCAATCCTGACGGACTTAAGCATAGCCACTGGAGAAAAGATTTCATCATAAACCATACATGGTTGTTGACGATAGCCTTTTACTACAAGTCTAACTTTGAAAATCTCAACTTTTCCATTTACACCAAGAATCTTCTCAAGATCCATTTGCTCTCAATGGGTTTTACCCTTTCAGGTGCAACATTCAAATTCATACTTTGTTGGTGTACATGGATTCCATCTCTGATTGCATAGCATCCAGCCATTTCACCGAGTCCCCACTCGTGATGGCCTGCCTGAACCTAGTTGGGTCATCATCTACCATGATACAATCCCCGCTCCCACCGTCACCGAGGAAACCGTAGTATCTCTCAGGTGGATGAGGAACCCTACCAGATTCGCGGAGAGGCTGAGGTTCGTTGGAGACTATTGAATCCTTTGGTTTTACTAAATCATCAGCTGTTAGTTTGTCCAGCTGGAACTCCTTCCAGTTCTACCTCATGACCACTAATTTCTTCATAAGAAATTCCTTTTTTTTAAAAGGTGGCATGCTGAGAAACAAAACACCTTTTGCTCCTCAGTGTGGTAGAAGATATACCCTCGCAAATTTTTGGGATATCCTAACAAACTTATACAGAACTGACCTTGCCTCGAGCTTCTCCGGATTTTGCTTTTCAATGTAGGTCGGACAACCCCATATCTTAACTCGTTTAAGATATGGTCTCTTCCCATTCTATATCTCATATGGAGTGGTAGGCACTGATTTGGATGGAATCCTATTCAATAGGTATGCGGCTTCTCAAGTGCATAACTCCAAAAGGAAACAGGAAACTCAGCAGTACTCATCATAGAGCATACCATATCGAATAGGGTGCGATACCTCCGCCCCGATACACCGTTGTGCTGTGGTGTATTCGAAGGAGTAAGCTGAGAGAGAATCTCATTCTCCTTTTAGAAACTCCAGGAACTCTATGCCTAAGTATTCGCCTCCTCGATCTCATCGAAGGACTTAATACTTTTACCTGTCTAGTTCTCAACTTCAAGCTTATATTCCTTGAATTTCTCAAAAGTTTCAGATTCGTGTTTCAATAGGAACACATGTCCGAATCTTGAGAGATCGTCGATGAATATAATGAAGTACAAAGAACCAACCCTGGGTTTTGTAGACATAGGACCGAATACATCATCATGTATCTGTCCCAAGAGTTTAGTAACTCTTTCTCTGTTTCCAGTAAAAAGAGTATTTGTCATTTTACTTTTGAGAGAAGACTGGCAAGTATCATAAGATAAAAATTTGAACAGATTCTCATATTCATCCTTATGTAACTTAGTTGGTCGTGTCACATTGATATGACCAAGTCTACAATGCCACAAGAAGGATTCGTTCATTTCTGAACTATTTCTCTTGTGTGTGTTCTACCTACCTTGAACTGTGATTTGATTTAGAACGTATATGCCATTTCATATCGTGCCTGATCCAATCAACTCTTGATTCAGGAAAATGTTCACAACATTATCCTCCAATACAGAATTATATCCTTCTTTAACTTAATAAAGAATATGATGTAATGTTGTATAACAGGTTCGGTATGTAATAACATTTGTTCAGAATCAATGTATTTACCATTTGGTAATACAAGATGATATTTGCCAACTGACTTGGCTGCAACAATTGCACCATTCTCTATACATAGAGACATATCACACATTCCCAGTTCTCTACCTTTCTGTAGCCCATATAATAAATTACATATGTGGGATCCTTATCCGGTACCTCATACCTAGGACGTAGAGGATACTGAGAAACAGTTCTTGGTAACGAACACAACCGAAGAATACGCATCAATATGCTTTTTCTTTGATTGGGTGGCATGGAAATCCGGATATTTCCCTATTTCCTGCTCGGACTTATAACAATTATAAGATAGAGCGGAACCAACATTCCCCAGCTTCGCATAATAAGCAGGTTCGGTCAATACATCCATATTATTATCTTGATTAAGGCGTGACATGGTCGCTACCAGGAGAGAGAGAAAAGAAAACACTCTGCGTGCGCTCTTGCAAGATTAGATTGGTTATTATTTTATCTAATCAGGATGGCTCCCACTATTGTTATCAAATCTTCCTTCAAACCCTAAAAGATAAGACTAGCCGGGATTAATTACACCCTACAAGTTCGCCAATCTTTCGGCCAGGCCAGTGTCGGTACTTTAAGGGAGGTTCCTTGTGCTTTCGCACGGACTTAATTAAAATAAATCTCATTTTCCTAGGGGAGTAACCCCGTTAACACTTTTCTAGACACCTACTTTGATCGGCTAATTGTAATGTGCAAATCTCTCCCAGGAGTAACTCTTACTCGTAGTGGGTATCGGGATCCAACTATCTCATAGAAGGTATGCAATATCATTGCAAACTTCCAACACTTGAAATTCCCGATAATACTTTTTACCCCTAGCGTCCTATGACCTTGACGGAGGCCAAACTACCCATAGGGCACTAGTCAAGTTCAACCCGTTCATTTCTTGATTGAATTAGATCCACCCGCATGACCCTTGACGGAGGCCAAACAACGCCGTACAAATACCCTAATCCTATCACATCTCATGCTGTAGATAAGTACTAATCAGCTACCGTACACTACGTCTTGACGGAGGCTAAACTACCGTAGCACGAATACTAAAATAACACTTATCTGAAATGACGGAAGGCTACGCAGGTTTTTAAGAAAACCTTTTGCGTAACGAACTTGATATCATTGTAGAATCGAGTGAATTTTAAAAGGAGTGTTTTTTAGGCTTTCGCTAGTTTTGCTTAAGAGATCATTCCCGGTGAAGGGATCTCGGCTCTTTCATTATCGAATAAGGTGCTGGATTTCTATAAGGAATACCACTATGCAAAGAATGAACTAAAAAAACAATCAAAAGACAAACCGAGCGGGGTTGTAGCATCTGCCAGTTTTGCTAAAGAGGTCACTACCGGTGAAGGGATCTCGGCTCTTTCCTTATCGAATAACGTGTTGGATATTCTACAAGGAATACCGCTATGTAATGTAAGAACTAGAGCTACCAGTTTTTAAAACAAGATTCTGCAACATCTTTTAGGTTTCTTTTAATTCATTAATCTCATTAATGAAGTTCCATCAATTATGCTTCCTAAGCATCACAAAAGAAACGAAATCAGCAATATTTATTTTATATCATATATATAATATAAGCATTCGTCTCAACATATCAAGTGATCACATCACAGAATATCAGCAACAGAAGAACACATATGAAATATTGGATATACTAGGAATTCCGTGTTTTAATTAAGCCAGTAAAAACGCGGATTCCACGGTCACGATGAATAACCAAACCCACATCCCTAGACCCCTACGAGAGCGGCAAGCAACCCTACCAATTCTAGAGTTAGGAGACCCGGTCTCGACTCCTCGAGATGGTCTCCCACTGGACCCTAGAACCCGGTTACTTGTGCTCTCCACCTTGGGTCTATCCTAATGCGGAAAAGTAAATAATATATATCAAATGGTGACATCATCCTCAACCCGGAAGTGCCCCAATAAAAGAATATTACATACAATTTTTTACATGAATAAAAAAGAAAAACTCTTATCTCATATTAAAAAAACCCGGCTATTCAAAACACGACGATCCAATAAAACATATCACAGCAACACATAACATCATATGTCATCAACGTAAGTAAATATGCGTATCCCAATTGTCATTGACATATAGCAACTAAACCGGCGATACACCACATATTACACTTACGGTCGTATAAAAAAAGTGAAAAACTACAACAATTGGAATCCGCAACCACCTTAAACATAATAAACCTAATGTATCCCATACTTTGGATTTCATGCCTAACCAAATGAATTCCTTAGACATCACATGCCTAACAATTATAAACCCCGCATTTTCGTCTCGATATTGACAACACTTTTCAATAACTAGTCGGGTAATACAACAAGATTCCCGATAACTTGATCGAATGCTCGTCGGAAACTTTAGTAGACGGCCGCACCCCGATGCCGTCGACGAAGTGCACTTAGGCGGAACACTACGGCCGCGAGCACCCGAACGGATGGTTTTGGCGATGGGGTTCTCCTACAGTCACTTGGTCGGGGCTATGGGGTGTGGCTATCTAGTAAGGTTACCCGGCGAGTATCCGCATACGCTACGTGATTGCGATGGACTTTTGATCCACATCAAAATTCTGTGGCAACCGATCAAATGATAGTAAATTGCTAGATTTGTAAAATTCAAACTAGTTATCACATAACTAATTATTGTGGATTCCAAATATTGTATCACAATCACAGATAGCTAGACGATGTTAAACTTTTCGATCGAATAAAAAAACACCCAAAGTTTCCCAAAGAGCTCAACACTTGAGCGGAGTTTAAAAAATACCCAGAACATGCCACATCACCTATGGACCAACCGTAGAAGGGTCAACCCTTGCCTCACCTATGGCGCCGCGGAACTACCGTAAACCCTAGGGCTTGGTGGCGGTTCCGACGGTCACAGAATCGAGTTAGGGTTTCATTCTTCTAGAGGGTCCATAGAAAACACCTGCATGATCTTCTGAAGATTTTAAACACGGAAAAATCCAACTCTTGGAAAATTTCCAGCGAGGGAAAAAATGGGTTATTGATATCCGTTCGAACTTTTTAACGTCGTCAAAATAACCCAAAATGATGTTAGAATTACGAATACGAAACACTCTGAATTGCCTTTATAGAAATATAACATCACGTGCAATATCAGTAAAAACAAGCAACACGTGAAACACCAAAACCCAGAGACTGGAACACCATAAAAATTTGAAGCCAAGATTCCACCAAAAATCCGGCGAGCTCAGAATTTTAACAAATGTCGTCGTCCAAAATCCAGCAAGGAGGGTTCAAATTTCTACTGTGTTCATGTTACATCTCATTTAACATTCTGCAATTGCTTAAAAAAATTTTAGACACTCTGAAAATTTCGACAAAAACTAGGTTATTGTTTCGGGTGTTTCGGAGTTATTTCGGTTTCGTAATCCTACAAATATCGTCTAATTCTCTAGCATGGCTCTGATACTACTGCAGGGTTTCCTAGGTTGCCGCTGGGTTCCTGGAGGCGTCGACCATGCCATTTTATAAAAATTGGCGCGCTAAAGAACCCTAACCATAGAATCTAAACTAGAGAATTAGACAATAGATCATGTAAACATCTTTACATCTAAATGAATAAGGAATACAACCTTTGTAGACCGGTCCTTCACTTCAATAGCTCCGTGTACTGGTCCCTTCGCTCCAAGTAGTGAACTTCCGGACTCTAGAATGGCTCCACAAGATGAACGGAACAAGCTTGCTTGAAGTCTTCGAGACCGAAGATGATCTACGTCGAGGAGACACCAACTCAAGCTAGCTCTTCACTAATATGGAATTAGTGAAGCAAACACCCTAAACTAAATGGCTAATCTAGTAGAGGATGATGAAGTAGGAATTTTGCTCACTTTAGAAATATTTTTCTCACTCATTTTTTCACCTCCCAAAAAGCTAGTGAGCTTGAAGAAGGAGATGAAGAAGAAGCAACCATGGAAAAAGATCAAGTGTTGAAAGGGAACCGTGGGTGAGTTAATATCATATACTAATCCTTGTAGAGACTAAACCATGGATAATCATAATGGTTGGGTTAATAAATATCTTAAGTAAAACAAAATTAGTGGACTTAATCAATGATTCTACAACCATCTATTAAGCTTCAACCATGACTAAATTCCACTCAATTTTGAATTACTTTAAATAATAAAAACACAAGATTATGTTAAGCATGGTGTGAGTCTCATACTCCTATGTATCATGTATCATCTAGCATGACACACAAAAATGTACATTAATATATATCACATATATACTATATGCACACAAATGAGAAAAAGAAATCTTAAGTGAGCTAATATTAGTTAATGTAAATAAATATATCAAGTATATAATTATACATTAAATTATTAAATCAACACTTGATTTAATAATCCAGCTATATCACATACAACCGACTAATATTAATCGTATCAACTTATCGAATCAACACTTGATCCGATAAACCGGCTATATCACATATAACCGACCGATATCACATATCGCGAGAATAGAATACGGTATTACATACTCGTATTAATCTCGGTACCGCACATATCACGTATGTGCTCTTACTTCGTTTCGCTTGAGCCAGGAAACCCCTGTGTAGGACTCTAAAGACTCGTCAATACGCCGGCATTAGGTGGTGATCATATCAGTCACCCACAAGCCGCAAGCGGACTGCTAAACGTAATGGCCACCCGGGTATTGAGCGATCAGAAGATCAACAAGCAAGCCTGCTCATACTCCTGCGAATCCAATCAATAACGCTACCGTACAGTTCGGTCTCTTCGTCTGATATGTCGCATATCAGAGCCTGGTGGTGGTAAACGTCAGACCCCAATAGCCCTGATAATTCATGACGATATGAGGCTCATAACGGTTCGAGATCTGCTGATAACACTTACCAGTAAATCTCAGCAGCCCTGGCCAGGGATTTCCTGTTATGGCCAATCAAGCATAGCGCAACATCAACCCCCAATACCGGGAGAGACGAAATCCCCTCATATCGCTCATTGTCTCCATATGACTCGGGATTGTACCCAAAAACCACCGTATTGCACGATCTCTTGAACGTGTTATGGTGGAAATCAAAACACAGTGGGAATCACACAATACTCTATAACGATCTCGGGTCGACAGACTAACCTGTACCAGTGTCACCAGAGAACTGCTATCTGACGATAGGTATAATACCATCTAGGAGTTCTCGGCGAGTCCGTCTAGTGTACCCGGTCTCCACTGAGCATCCGTATACTATCTCTGATGTCAAACACCAATGGATATGGGATCATCCATCGCCCATCACATGGGTCGAGAAGCGTACACGCTAGTCTACTATGGAATATCGATGCCCTGTCTCGATACTCCCACGACTAGGAACATTTGAAGGATGTACTTACCGACTACCTCTGCCCCACTAGTATGATCTGCATCATAATTCTGGTAGTCAAGTACTCATCCTAAGGGCTTTATCAATATGTAATAGAGAGACAATAAGTGTACATGTTAAGATAAAGAGCAACCAGATAGCATACTATCATGTCGAGCAAGAAACTCATCTCTATATATGTCCAAGCATCCACTATAATATACATCACATGTATAATAATGGTCTCTAGGGCATACATATAACTAACACGAACAGTGTTCTCGGTTGTTAAGCCTTCAAGTACAGCTGACACTGTGGCAAATACATACTCGTCAGGGGCAATAATTCTTCGTAGTGCTCTCCCTTAATCGACAGCCCTGAAATTTCCCGGAACTCCTCCAGCGAAATAGAAATTTTGCGGTCACCTAGTAGAAACGTATTCGTTGGAAGGTTCCACTGGTTCAAAAATGCCTTGACCCACCAGACGTAGGGAGCATGGTAGTAGAACAGTGACGCGTACACCGCTTGATACACCCAAAATTTCTGCAACCGTGATCGTTGGGAGGAGAGAATGTTGTTAGGGTCAAAAATTACACTCCGGTTGACCAAGTCAAAATCAAAGTCAACCCCAAGCTAATTGGGCCCAAGCCCAGGCCAAGTAGGCCCATGCCCAAGTCAAGCCCAAACATGAAGCGGCCGGCCTCCCCCATGCCAAGAAGAAAATTATGTAATAAATAAGTTTAATGTAATTTTCATGCATGAATGTAAAATAAATGGGCATAAAGTCAAATTTTCGTAAACCCCATGGCTCATGTGAAAAAAAAATGTGCACATGAGGCATGGGATGGGCAAAAATGCCATTTTGTAAAGCCCAAGAGGCTATATGTAAATTTGTAAGCCTATATAAGGAAACATGATGAAGAAATGAAGCACAATAATTCATTCCCCCTCAAAAATTAGGGTTTCTGTGCCTCCTTCTCCTTCCTCAAGGTTCTAAACCTTCTTATCTTTTTTTTGAATTAAATCAAGAGTTTAACTCGTTCTTTTCCAAAAATAAATAGTTTTTCACCATAAAAACCTTGAAGGGGAGCTCGGATCTGCCATCAAGTCCCTAAAAGGAGAGATTTTTAAGTCTCACCCCTTTTCCACCCAAGATCCAGCCAACAGAGAGGAAGAAGAAAAGACCTATCTCCAAAAATCCCATTCCGGGAGGATCCGAGGCTCAAAAGAAGATCCAAGGCTAAAGGGGAGAAGAAGGGGGTCCCCTTCGATCATCTCCAAAGATTTCTAGGAGTTTAACTTTATTCAAGATCTGTTGGAGTTTAACTCTATAAATCAAACCCTTTTTTTAGGAGTTTAACTCCATTCAACATCTTTTGGAGTTTAACTTCATAAATAAAAAATTCTCTTTCGGAGTTTAACTCGTAATTCTGGGGCTAAAAGCCCCTTCTTTCCGCGGGTGCCCACGTGCCGGGCGCGTGAGGCGTCCAGCGCCCAGCACCAGTATCTAGCACCCAGCGCCCACGTGCCGGGCACGTGAGGCGCTAGCACCTAGCGCTAGCATTCAGTGCCCAGTGCCTACATGCCAAGCACGTGAGGCACTGGCGCCCACGCGTCCTTTTGGATGCTATTCACCCCTCTTTTCCCATGCACTCCACACTAAAAATACCTCCCCCTTTAGAAAAAAATTTCAAGGATGCGTAAACTCTGCGAGGCCCCTGATATACCTAAGACCCCTCAAAACACAACACACGCACACTGCACATTGAGTTCGCATGACCAGTTTGACCCGTCAATCGGAGGTTCCTTCGCTCTAAAGACGGGGGGTAATTAATGGCAGCTTAGGCTGTGGCTGTCGGAGATTCGGATCCCCACAATCAATAAACCCCAGCCTATCCTAGGCAGAAGGAATCTGTAATGCGCCTGACAAACAACACATATTCCCATCTCAATGGGGTGAAGAAAACACCCTACAGATTCTAGCACACCCGGTGGGACTAATCTCTCCTCTTATATTTCGAGTTAAACGCTCATGCCAACTCAATCAATATACATATCGATTGCCTGTACTGAAATCATGTTTCTATTTGTAGGTTAACAATTTCCAATTGCAATCTTCGGACCCAGCAAAAATGTCTCCAAGGACAAGCTTAGCTCTCAACACGACACAATGAAGATGGATGCCAGAACGGTCCTCCCGGCCAGTCCCGGGCGACAGTGGGAGGAGCCGCTGCTACCATTTAACTCTATTCTGTTTGTGCCAGCTAGCGCCATCCTAGCTTCTTAAGCTCCAGTAACAGACAGACCGGTCTCGAAAGGCAGGAGGCCAAATGTGGTGATCTCGAGGGCACCATTACAAAAATGCAAGTCGGTGTTTGAACGACTTTCCTTGGCCCCAGCTGGGGGCAAGGTCATCAACACCAACAAAGTAATAAGGCATCTCGGGTATGCTCCAACGACGCCCCCGACGACTGCTCAATCGGGTAACTTCTCTAAGCTCCCCGTCAATCGACTCATGATGGCTTCCTAGATGACAGTTACCCGTCAAGCCCTTAAAATCGAGAAGCTTAGATAGAAAAGGCTCAGGTACAGAGCCAACAAAAGGGCTGGGGCTCATGCTAGACTGAACTTCATGAGGTTCCAAGAATAAGGTTACCCCGCCAAAGACAAAGAGATGGCTGAATATGTTGTCCACACTATCTACATGGTGGGTACGCGCAGCAAGAGCAAGGACGGGGCCACTACATCTCAAATCCAATCTGGTATGAATGTGGCCGCTACTTCCCAAGACCAGCATCCTCTGGAAGGTAATGAGAACCTTCCAGTGAGGCTGATAAGCAGAGAGATCCCTCGGTTCATGAGGAGTCGGGCTCAAAAAGCGAAGAGGAGCCAATTTTTCGTCCCAAGACCGCAGAGTAGCAACTTCTCCAAGAGCTCCAGAAGCAGCTCAGAAACAAAGACAAAATGATGGCCAAGCTCTACTAAAAAATTGATGACTTGACGAACGTCGTCTTACAACTCATGGCTCGACTTGCCTCTCAGCAGCCCAATCAAGCGCAGGGCTTTGCTCATGAACCGGGAAATGGTGTCCCGAGCCAGCCGACGCCTATTCCCTCAAATCCAAAGGTGGGCGAACCGCATGAGAGTCGGTCGCATCCGATCTCAGGAAATATCTTGGCTACCGATGACAGCAACCCGCTAACGCAAGATCAAATCATGGATTTGGTCGCCAATAAAGTCAAAACATTGGTAGCCAAAGACGGAGAGCAAAAAGATGTCAGCAGTAGCCGGAGACCATATCCTGCTCGGTACGATCTTGTGGAGTTTCCTACTGGCTATGTCGTCCCCAAATTTAAAAGGTTCGATGGGACGGGAAATGCGTATTGCCCAATTTAAAGCATCATGCGTGAATACTAGGGGCAATGATGCGCTCCTTCTCCGTCGGTTTGTCAATAGCTTGATTGATGTTGCTTTCGATTGGTATGCAAGCATACCGAATGACTTGATCACAACGTTCGCTCAAATAGAATCCATGTTCAAGCAAAGGTTTATGAGCGTCAGCGATAAAATCACCGTTGCCGACCTCGTAAGGACCGAGCCAAAGAACAACAAAAGCAACATGGATTTTATAGTCTGATAATGCAATCTCTCTGTCAAATGTGAACCATCGTTGGAGCAAGACCAATCCGTCAGTCTTCTTATAGAAAATCTGAACAACTGGATGAAACCTTTCCTGTGCACCACAAGCCTCAAAACATTCCAAGAGCTGACCAAGAAGGTTTAAATGTTGGAACGCTCAAAGCCTGAGTCCACTTAAGGTCTCCAATTCACAAACATACCGAAACATCGGAGGGACGACGACCGGAAAAGAGAAAGTTCTAATAGCACCGATTCTCTAAATAAGCAGAGAGCGGGCGGACCAAAGATTAACAAATCTCGAGAGCCAACTTTAGAGGAAAGGAGAAATAAGATCAACTCTTTCAGAAGAGACAAGGTTCCTAAAATATTCAAAGATGCTCTGAAGAATGGCCTGCGGCTACCAGAACCAAAAAGGCTAAGTGAAGCGAACAGAATCATCCCAACTTTTGCCCATACCACTGAGTGCTGGGACACACTATTGAAGACTGTTGCTTCTTCAAAGATTGGGTTGAAAAGCAATACAAGGCATGAGAGATAGAACTGTCTAAAGGCGTGTTAACAAACAGTCAAGCTGCGATCGCCAATTTCATACAAACGGAGACCGAAGTCCTTCGGGAACCTGATTCTCTCAGACATCTGTCTTTCTCTGGAAAGAGCGGACCAAGGCAACAAGCTAAGAGCAAGACTGGAAACATTGCCAATGAAGAAGCAATAGATAGGTACACAACCCATACGGTCTACATGATAGACCTCAGAGGAACAGGTCCTCCTACGCCCTGTATCCATGACAATGATGTAGCTGTTGCTACCCAACATCGGCTCGGTCTAAATGTTGAAGAGCTCTCTTAGGCCATTAAGCCAAAGGAACCCGTGGCTCATGCTGAATCAAACTCAGGCGGTAAGGATGACCCCGTTGTCATACCCGGAACTATAGAACAAGCATTATTCCAATGGTTTCAAAAGCAGCTTTAGGAAAGAGACAAAGAGATGGCCAAGGTCCATAGTGATGTATGCGGTCCCATGTCTACACAAGCCAGGAACGGTTCTTCCTACTTCATTACATTCACTGACGATCTCTCTAGATTCGGACATGTGTTCCTGATGAAATACAAGTCTGAAGCTTTTGAGAAATTCAGAGAATATAAGCATGAAGTAGAGAATCAAACGGGCAAAAGTATTAAGATTCTTCGATTTGATCGAGGAGGAGAATACTTAAGCAATGAGTTCCTAGATTATCTAAAAGAGAATGGGATTCTCTCTCAGCTTACTCCTCCTTATACACCACAGCACAACGGTGTATCGGAACGGAGGAATCGCACCCTATTAGATATGGTGCGCTCTATGATGAGCGAGGCTGAGTTGCCTATTTCCTTCTAGGGTTATGCGCTTGAAACATCAGCATACCTATTGAATCAAGTTCCGTCTAAATCTGTACCTACCACACCATATGAGATATGGAGTGGGAAGAGACCATATTTTAAACGAGTTAAGATATGGGGTTGTCCGGCCTATGTCAAAAGACAAAATCCAGACAAACTCGAGGCACGGTATGTTCTTTGCAAGTTTGTGGGATATCCTAAGAATTCCCAAGGATATTTTTTCTACCACGCTGAAGAACAAAAAGTGTTTGTTTCTCAATATGCCACCTTTTTGGAAAAGGAATTTCTTGCAAAAGAAATTAGTGGTAAAGAGGTGGAGCTGGAAGAGGTTTCAGAAACACAAACTGCAACTGAAGATTTAATAGAACCAGAGGATTCAGTAGCACCCGACGAACCCCAGCCTCTCCGCCAATCTGGTAGGGTTTCTCGTCCACCTGAGAGATACTACGGTTTTCTCATTGATGGTGGAAGCGAGGATTGCATCATGGAAGATGATGACCCGACTAGTTTCGAGCAGGCCATCACGAGTGGTGACTCTGTGAAATGGCTGGATGCAATGCGATCTAAGATGGAATCCATGTACACCAATAAAGTATGGACTTTGGAAAATGCTCCTGAAGGGGTAAAACCCATTGGGAGCAAGTGGATTTTTAAAAAGAAATTTGGTGTAGATGGAAAAGTTGAGACTTTCAAAGCTAGACTTGTAGCAAAGGGTTTTTGTCAACGACCAGGTGTGGATTATGACGAAACCTTTTCTCCAGTGGCTATGCTTAAGTCCATGCGGATCTTACTTGCCATTGCTGCATACCATGACTACGAAATCTGGCAAATGGATGTTAAGACCGCCTTTCTAAACGGTGATTTAGAAGAGTGCGTGTACATGACTCAGCCAGAGGGCTTCGTAGATAGTGGGAGCAGCGGAAAGGTGTGCAAGCTGCTTAAATCCATTTATGGGTTGAAGCAAGCATCGCGGAGTTGGAACATCTGTTTTGATGTTGTAGTCAAAGAGTTTGACTTCATCAAAAATATAGATGAACCTTGTATTTATAAAAAGGTAGCAGAGAGTAAGGTCGTCTTCCTCGTATTGTACGTGGATGACATACTCTTGATAGGAAATGATATTCCTATGCTGCAATCAGTCAAGCTCTTCTTATCATAAAGATTCTCAATGAAAGATCTAGGTGATGCCTCCTGCATATTGGGAATTAGGATCTATAGAGATAGATCCAAAAGGATACTGGGATTGTCCCAATCCAGGTACATTGACACCATACTAAAAAGGTTTAGTATGGAAGAATCCAAGCATAGGAACCAACCCATGATCTCTGGACTCATTCTCTCCAAAGAGATGTCTCCCAAGACTGATTTGGAGAGAGCTCGCATGCAAGGGATACCCTATGCTTCGGCAGTAGGCTCTATCATGTATGCGATGCTATGTACCAGACCCGATGTAGCATACTCACTAAGTGTAGTGAGTCGGTATCAAGCAGATCCTGGAGAGAGTCACTGGACAGCTGTGAAGAACATTCTCAAGTACTTGCGAAGGACTAGAGATATGTTCTTGGTGTATGGTGACAGAGAACTCCGGGTGGAGTCCTTTACCGATTCCAGCTTCCAAAGTGATAAGGACGACTGTTCGCACTCGGGATTTGTCTTTACCCTCAATGGAGGGGCGGTATGTTGGAAGAGTTCCAAACAGGATACCGTTGCAGACTCGACGATGGAGGCTGAATACATCGCTGCCAACGATGCTGCCAAAGAGGCTGTCTGGATGAAGAAGTTCATTAGTGAACTTGGTGTGGTTCCATCCATTGAGCATCCAATACCTCTGTATTGCGATAACAATGGAGCTGTGGCTTTGGCCAAGGAACCTAAATCCCATCAGAAGTCCAGACATATTCTGAGGCGGTATCACCTGATCAGGGAGATAGTTGATCGCCAGGAGATCGAGGTCAGGAGAGTAGATACGAAGGACAACACTGCGGATCCACTCACGAAGGCCATTCCCCAGATACAGTTTGAGAGATTATTCGGGATGCTAGGTATGAGATACTACAACAGCTGGCCATAGTGCAAGTGGGAGATTGTTATGTAAGTGCACGGCGGCGCCCCGGCAGTCAATCCGACGCCCAAACGCGGAAACGGTGCTAAACTTAAATTTTTGCGGACTTGGCAAAACGGCACCACCGCGCACTAAACCCCGGATCGTTACCATTAACTAGTCTAAGCTACTTAACAAGATGGGTTAGAGATATACCGACGATCCAAGTCCTCCGGTCTTCTCGTCATGGTCCCGATCTCCTGCGGAAAAGTCCCGTCTCCTCCTCGTCGCCGGAAGTGCACCACATCGCCAACTATGTTTACGGGCTCCCACCTCAATGCCGAGGCAACTCGGGCACGAAGCCGGCTACTCGACGTGCCCAAGGTTCGCTGTAGAATATGTAGTCCTCAAGTCTCACTTTGGGGTTCATGGAGATGCCATTTTAGGTGGAGGGATGATACAAGAACAATGTGGAGGATCTTGGGGATTTTTCTAACATCAAGAGAGCAAAAATCCCCACTACAAAAATGGGCAACCCCTCCTCCAAGCTTGGCCGGCCATAACTAGAGGGGGAGGAGAGAATGAGAGTGAGAGAGTCAAGTGTGTGTAACAAAAGAGGGAGCCATTCTCATCTAATACCAAAGAGAGAGAGAGAGGAAAGCTATCATACAAAAGAAATGATAGCAAGGTAAACTCAACACTCAACACCACCATCATCACCTCACAAAGTCCAACCATCATGAACCATGATGACTCAAAAAGTCATGCCATCATGAAGAAATCAAGTCAAAGGATGGTGCACATCATGAAAGCCATCATGATGCAACAAGATGCAAAGAACCCCTCCACAAATACTTATTTGCAACAATGCAAATAAGCCCTCCTCCACCAATCTTCGGCCAATGAACGGAACAATGGAAATTGGCCGAAACGGAAAGCAAACTGGCAACTCCAGAAAACTGATCCCGTAATAAATTACAGAAAAACCCCGATACTGTGCATACACACCCACATTTGTATTCCGACCGAAATACAAATGCAATGAGACAAAGTCTACACTGTACTATACTAGGATCCGGCTTAAACCAAAGCCGGCTAGTAATATCCGTTCGATCCTGATCCGTGCAATACCGCACGTATCTGATCGAACCCTGCCATATAACCATACGGCCTATAGTACAAACTGTCCGATCCTGATCCGTGCAATACCGCACGTATCTGATCGGACCTTGCCATATCTCTATACGGCCTCTACAACCTTTCGCCCGAAAGCTGAGTAACTGAAATGTGGGGGACTCTAAAGACTCGTCAACATCTTGGTTGTGGATTTAACCACTAGCACGTTAGAGGTATAAGCCAATACATAACGGGCTACCAGGTATTGACCAAAAGGGATGTCTGTGAGTGAACTCAGCCTGACAACCCTACTGAGCCTGTCAGTGACAATATCCGTGCAGTCCGGTCCGTTCGTCTATGAGTATCGCATGGCGGGCCTAGGGGGTTGGTAAAAGTCAGACCCCCAAAAGCGGTACAAGTCGTGTCGGAGTGTAGCCCAGAACACCCTGAGATACTACTGGAATACCTACCAGTAAATCTCCTTGCCTTGGCCAAGGACTTTGTGTAATGGCTCTCCTAGACACAGCACGACCTCACCCCCAATACCGGGAGAGACGAACCCCTGAAGATACGCTCACTGCCTCCATGTGGCTCGGGACTGTACCCAACTAAAACCTGTTTGCACGACTCCTTTGAGCCGTGGTAGGGTAGTAATCAAAGTACAGTGGGAACTCACACGAGACAAATGACGATCCCCAGGTCGATGAACTAACCTGCACACATGTCACCAGGGAACTGCCATCTGACGTCTGGTATATGACCAACTAGCATGTTCCCGGCGAGTCCTGTCCGGTGTACTCATAACCCAATGAGCACCTGTATACATCTTAGGTGATCCAACTGACACCAGTGGCTTGTGAGACCGGCCACCGCCCCTCGTCGGGGTCTCGACTGTATACACTAGTCTACTAATGGAGTATCGATGCCCAGTCTCGAAACTCCCACGACTAGGGACCTTTTAAGGATAAGCTTATAGACCCCCAGCTCCCACTTATATGATCGCCCTCATACTGCTGGTGGTCAAGCAAGAATCCTAGGGGCTCTATCAACGTGTAATAGCGACGTGTCAGGTCACCTAAAGCAGTACACGATGATAAAGGTAAACCAGATAGCATACTATCATCTCGAGTAAGACTGTCCTACCGGGATAGGTCCTCCCTCAATCATTACAATCACGTACCTGTGACCTAATAATTGACTCTGAGGGCACTATCTCCAACAATCTCCCACTTGCACTCAAGGCTAATTATTGCGATGTCGCATACTCACAGCTCGTGTGATACCGAACATCCAACTCCTCTACTAGTCAGTCTCACAAAGCTCGTTTGCGGAACTATTGCGTTCGAGGAATAGCCTCAGTGAGTGGATCCGCTTTGTTGTTTCTTTCTATGTCTCTCTATATCTCAAGTTCGTGGAGAAAGCCATCTCCCGAAAAGAGCAATACCTGTCTCAGAATATGTCTGGATGTCTGATGGGACCTAGCTCATAAATGAACTCCAAATCCAAACTTCATAGACTGTATCGTCAACTGAACTTAATCAGTATCCTGCGCGCCATGCCTCCCTCAGTATTGCCTTGGACCACCTGTCCAAAATACTGCCCCTCATCAGAAGGAAAACTATAACTCTGACAACCTCCTTGTCGTCCATGTCACCTTGGAAGCCTGGAATGATAACTGTCTCCTGAATGAGGCTGTCGTTATCATCTCCCTAGAACATCCACTTATGTTCTAAAACTGCTTCCGACTGTTTCTCCAGGATTGGATTAATGTCAACTTATTGCATCTAGTGCAAGAACAACATCTGGTGTGGTACTTGACATCTCACGATTGACTCAATTGCCTGAGCAAGTGATCTGCCAATCATGCCCATCCCTCTCCCCTTTAGTCTGTAAGACACCTTTGGAGAGGGTGACTCCATTACCTGCAGGTACACTACCGTACCAGGAGTCGTCCATCCTAAATACTCTTAGAATGCTGTCAAGTACCCTGATTGGGAAACCACCCAAATCTAGATCTAATACCATAGATCTAGTAACCAGTATGTCTGATATAAAATCCATTTCCTTTGTAGAGAAACAACTGTGTGACGACCAAAGTATAACCGATCGTAGTGTAGGAGTTTCCTTTCCTACTCTGTGTATATCATCCAAATACCAGGATATCACACCCTACTACCTTCTCAACAGATCCATCCCCTATTCTGATGAAGTCAAACCCATGACTGTCACATCAGAAATAGATGATCTATCTCCGCTACATCTGCTCTAGTCTATAAATAGACATAAGCAACCTGTCCACCAATGCTTCCGCTGCTCCCACTGACTACGACAACCCTCTGGCAGAGTCATATAGACGTACACTTCTAAAACTGGTTTAGAACGACGCTATACTCATCCTCCCGCCGGGTCTCGTAACCTGGAACAACAGCAATGGCAATTGTGGGTAAACAAGAACTTCCCTGTCACCGTCCTTGAAGCTACCGTAGTACCTCTCGGGTGCCTGAAGTTACCCACCTTATCTGCGGAGTGGCCAATGGAATGTCAATCCAGATTGAATCTTTAGGTTCCTTATCAAATCTTCAGTAATCGTTTGTGGTTCTGGAATCACTTCCAGTTCTACCATACTCCCACTACTGTTTTCTGAAAAAGTCCATTTTTAATAAAACTGTGGCGAGTCTAGAACAATATTGCTATCGTTCATCCAGATGGTAGAAAATCAACCCTCGTCATAGCCTGGGTCAACCCACAAACAGCCATTACAGAAACGTGCCTTGAGTTGTCCAGTGTCTGGTTTTAATCATAAACCGGACAACTCCCCGTACCTTAACATTGTTAAGATACGAACTGTTCTATATCCCATATAGGACCAGAGGCACTGATTTAATTGAACCAGATTCAAATCATGCAGCTGTCCCCAGCGCATGTCAACTAAATGGAAGGAGGCTGATCAGCGTTACTCAACTTAGGAATGCTTCCAATTATGAGTAACCTGAAAGAGAAGCAATTTCTCTTAATCACTACTATCAACTGAATACCACATACAAGTATCTACATCTTCGATCACTTTGAAGAATCCCGATACTTGCTACACCTGGTTCTCTACTGTATTCAAATACCTATAACTTCTCCAAATTCGGACCCTGTGTTTCCACGAAACACTTGTCTAAAAACTAGAGGAGTCATAAGTAAACCGAATATAGTACGAGGACCAACCCCTCTGTCCTTATGGACCCTGGACAACATACAATACTCTGTATAAGTCCCTTTGAGTCTAATAACTCATTCACTGTGTGTCGTAGGTTGAAAACTGTACTTATGGTTAAGAAGAATTACACCGCTGTTTAATGCTCCTTACCTAACCATCCACTGATATAGGTAAATGTCATCGACATAATATCAAAAGGTATATCTCACTCTATGAAAATAGACGTACAGATATATCAATTTGAAATTGGTGCACAACAGCGGATATTCAAAACCAAATATTTGCCGACCGGCAAATAGCCCAGGTGATCTCCTCAAATATCACCGATTACAACGAATCCCGATATAATGAGGATGATCACCCAATTCCCAATAACTTACTCCCACTCATCATCTGTAAAACCATACAGATGTGAGAATCGTACCTGGTAAATACATACCCTGGAGTAAGTATCTAATCGGGAAATCAGTTTTCCTTTAACATTACACAGTGAAACTGAAACATTGAAATGTTCCGATGGGGTATTCTGGTATTCCTAGTAATGCCTCTTCCAGATTCACGACTGTAACCGTATAGTTCTTTGCCACCTCTCCAAATCCCTTCATATGTCTTTAGTCTTTACCTTCTGTACACCCCTTTAGGCCAAATGGTTTTCTTCCTTCCCCACCGTTCGGCACCAGCCTATGGTTTGGAAGAAGACTATCCAATAAGCATAATGGGTGTACTGTCCTAATCCTAGGAACACTCGCAATGCGAGAGAAGGTGAGGATAAAAGACAACCGAATGAACTTAATTCTTATTTCTCCTGAACCAGAATCCATCCCCGAACTGGAACAAGTTCCTTTCGAGTTCGTATATAACCATACGATGGAGTATCCAATAAACTGTGGATCTTCGTAGTGATACGGAGTGTCCTGGAGAAATACAAAGGTGATGTGGGAGTGGTAACGAAATATTTGGTTTGGTCGTGAATATCTGTTGCAATTTACTTTTGCCCTCTTACTAATCCCTCGCTTTGTCTGAACTTAATACCTTCTGCACACCATCGTTATGCTAATTGGTTTTCTTCATTCCCTACCGGTCGGCACCAGCCTAAGGTTTGGAAGAAGACAATCCAATTTGCGTAATAGGTGTACTACCCCTAAACCAAGGAGTACTCATAACCTGAGAGAGGGTAAAAGGAAAAGACAACTGAATAATCCTATCCGTTTTCTCCAGAACCGGAAACCATCCTCGAATAAATTCTTTCGAGTTCGTATCTAACCATACGATGGTTTTGTCCAATGGAAGTGGACGTTCGTAGTAAAACGGGGTGTCCTGGAGAAAAGGGTAAAAGTAGGAGTGGCAATGAGGTTTGCAATTCTGACAATCCAAAAGTCAGTGTTTAAGAAGGTTCGGTCAACTTGGTCACTGAGTCATAGTCTTAGGGTCGGGTCAATGGTCGCTGCCAAAGAGAGAGAGAGAAAAGAAACACTCAGCGTGCACTCTAACCTAGATCAGAATGGTTACCAATTTATCTAATCTGGAAACCTCCCACTGTACCTCAAATTCTCCTCTAAACCTGAAAGAAGAATCAGTCGGGGTCACCCGAGGAGTAAACTAACTCATCAGTGGGAATCGGGATCCAACTATCATTGCATGATAACGTGACGGAATCCGCTCACGCTATCACACTCCAGAAGGTATGCGCATATCTGGCAAGTTTCAGTTCTTTTGAAACTCCCGATGTGATTTCTGCCCCATGCTCTTATGACCTTGGCGTGAGGTCAAAATATCATAAGTCACATGTCAAGTTCTGCCCATCATTATCCAGGTTAATTTGAATCCACCCGTACATACCCTTGACGTAGGCCAAAATAGTAGTACGACTGTCCCAAACCAACGCATCTATCTATGCAACAGATAAATACCCGGCAGCTACCAAACACTATGCCTTGGCGTGAGGTCAAAATACATAGCTTGAATACTACCGAATATTTAACTGAAATGATGGAGGGCTACGAATGGTTTCTGGCGAAAACCTTTAACGTAATGAACTTGATATCGTTGAAGGAACGGATAGCTTTTTGAAAATATAGTGACGAAAACCATTGCTAAAGAGGTCACTCCCGGTGAAGGGATCTCGGCTCTTTCCCCGTAGAATGGGGTGCAGGATATTCCAAATGAATACCGCGATGCAAAGCAAAAGTAATCGGCTATAGTGAAGTTAATGCCCTGACGCAAACTTCTGTCCAAGGGGTCACTCCCGGTGAAGGGATCTCGGCCCTTGCCTCGTCGACTGAGGAGCAGGATATTCCAATGAATACCTCGATGCAAAACAAAAGTGAACGTCCTTGCAATAACAGCTTTTTGAAAAGTGTTCCAACAACATCAGATTAGGTTTGTTTTTAAACTTGCATTGATCCGAATCAATGCAGTCCCATCAATTGATCACACCACAAAGAACGAAAATATACTGATGTACGTATATGCCATCCGCATTCGCCACTGGGTCCCGTCATTACCCGTTAGGTTAGCTTACTAACGACAGAGCGGGGACTGGACTAGCGCGGATGCAAAACATATACAACATCTACTAATATATATACCAATATATTATATTCGCTCAAGGCGTGAATAAAATGCAACATCACAGAAAATGAACAGCATCACAGAAACAATACAGATATCTGGGAACCCCGGGTTTCACAGAGCCGCTGAAACCCGACGTTCCCCTGGTCGTGTGGATAGCCTGTGCAATGAAATCCTAGACCCCTACGGGCGTGGCAAGTCACCCGCCAAAACCTGAAGCGAGGCAGCCCCCTTCAGCGCCGTGAATGGACCACCCAGCACTTCACGGAATCCGGCAACTTGGGCACCCCTCCTGGGTCAACCTGTACCCCCTACGAGTGCGGCGAATAGCCCGCCAATCCTAGAGTGAAGCCCCCTCCGTCTCAATGCCATGAGATGCGGGCTTGTTGCCCTCCAGAACCCGGCTATCCGTGCACCCCTCCGCGGGGCAATCCTAGTACAGAAAATAAAATATACATACACCGGGTACATCGACCGCAACCAGGTCGTGCCCCAAAAGAATAATACAAACAGGCAGTGACGGCAGTCCACATGTCGGACGCTCGCCCCGCAATATCAAATGTACATAATACAACAGAACTGTACTAGCATTGCATCCAGGCTATCCCCCACGACCGATCCGCAACATCACAGTAAAAACAAAAACATCAACGTGAAAGTCACGTTCGCAAATCCGTCTAACCGGGCTATAGCAGTTAGACCGGATTTACCGATCGAGTGACATTCACGGTCGCAGATATAATGTAAATACTGTGAAAAATGTGTTTAAAATTTTCCGATTGACCAAAAATTAACAAGTGGGCCCCCAAGCAATACTGTAGCACTCACAGAAATAATTGGCCCAATTTTAATATTCCAAAACCCCTAATTACTACCCTGAAGCCCACTGGAAAAAGATGGCCCACTGACCTCTCTAAGTTGCGGCGGATCCGCGGCCCAATAGAAGGGTGAGGCCGCGGTTCCGCGCTCTGGAAGAGGGATCAGTGCGTCGAATTTTCCCAGAGTGCTTAGAATTTCCTGCACATCATTCTGAGACCACCTGAAAAATTTTTGGACACCAAAAAAACTTAACAGAAAACTGATGTGCACAAAAACATAGATTTTGGAATTTTGGTCGATCGGAAAAGCAAAACACATCAAACGAAAGCTAGACGAAGTTAATGGCGAGGCTCTGATACCACTGTAAGTGCACGGCGGCGCCCCGGCAGTCAATCCGACGCCCAAACGCGGAAACGGTGCTAAACTTAAATTTTTGCGGACTTGGCAAAACGGCACCACCGCGCACTAAACCCCGGATCGTTACCATTAACTAGTCTAAGCTACTTAACAAGATGGGTTAGAGATATACCGACGATCCAAGTCCTCCGGTCTTCTCGTCATGGTCCCGATCTCCTGCGGAAAAGTCACGTCTCCTCCTCGTCGCCGGAAGTGCACCACATCGCCAACTATGTTTACGGGCTCCCACCTCAATGCCGAGGCAACTCGGGCACGAAGCCGGCTACTCGACGTGCCCAAGGTTCGCTGTAGAATATGTAGTCCTCAAGTCTCACTTTGGGGTTCATGGAGATGCCATTTTAGGTGGAGGGATGATACAAGAACAATGTGGAGGATCTTGGGGATTTTTCTAACATCAAGAGAGCAAAAATCCCCACTACAAAAATGGGCAACCCCTCCTCCAAGCTTGGCCGGCCATAACTAGAGGGGGAGGAGAGAATGAGAGTGAGAGAGTCAAGTGTGTGTAACAAAAGAGGGAGCCATTCTCATCTAATACCAAAGAGAGAGAGAGAGGAAAGCTATCATACAAAAGAAATGATAGCAAGGTAAACTCAACACTCAACACCACCATCATCACCTCACAAAGTCCAACCATCATGAACCATGATGACTCAAAAAGTCATGCCATCATGAAGAAATCAAGTCAAAGGATGGTGCACATCATGAAAGCCATCATGATGCAACAAGATGCAAAGAACCCCTCCACAAATACTTATTTGCAACAATGCAAATAAGCCCTCCTCCACCAATCTTCGGCCAATGAACGGAACAATGGAAATTGGCCGAAACGGAAAGCAAACTGGCAACTCCAGAAAACTGATCCCGTAATAAATTACAGAAAAACCCCGATACTGTGCATACACACCCACATTTGTATTCCGACCGAAATACAAATGCAATGAGACAAAGTCTACACTGTACTATACTAGGATCCGGCTTAAACCAAAGCCGGCTAGTAATATCCGTTCGATCCTGATCCGTGCAATACCGCACGTATCTGATCGAACCCTGCCATATAACCATACGGCCTATAGTACAAACTGTCCGATCCTGATCCGTGCAATACCGCACGTATCTGATCGGACCTTGCCATATCTCCATACGGCCTCTACAACCTTTCGCCCGAAAGCTGAGTAACTGAAATGTGGGGGACTCTAAAGACTCGTCAACATCTTGGTTGTGGATTTAACCACTAGCACGTTAGAGGTATAAGCCAATACATAACGGGCTACCAGGTATTGACCAAAAGGGATGTCTGTGAGTGAACTCAGCCTGACAACCCTACTGAGCCTGTCAGTGACAATATCCGTGCAGTCCGGTCCGTTCGTCTATGAGTATCGCATGGCGGGCCTAGGGGGTTGGTAAAAGTCAGACCCCCAAAAGCGGTACAAGTCGTGTCGGAGTGTAGCCCAGAACACCCTGAGATACTACTGGAATACCTACCAGTAAATCTCCTTGCCTTGGCCAAGGACTTTGTGTAATGGCTCTCCTAGACACAGCACGACCTCACCCCCAATACCGGGAGAGACGAACCCCTGAAGATACGCTCACTGCCTCCATGTGGCTCGGGACTGTACCCAACTAAAACCTGTTTGCACGACTCCTTTGAGCCGTGGTAGGGTAGTAATCAAAGTACAGTGGGAACTCACACGAGACAAATGACGATCCCCAGGTCGATGAACTAACCTGCACACATGTCACCAGGGAACTGCCATCTGACGTCTGGTATATGACCAACTAGCATGTTCCCGGCGAGTCCTGTCCGGTGTACTCATAACCCAATGAGCACCTGTATACATCTTAGGTGATCCAACTGACACCAGTGGCTTGTGAGACCGGCCACCGCCCCTCGTCGGGGTCTCGACTGTATACACTAGTCTACTAATGGAGTATCGATGCCCAGTCTCGAAACTCCCACGACTAGGGACCTTTTAAGGATAAGCTTATAGACCCCCAGCTCCCACTTATATGATCGCCCTCATACTGCTGGTGGTCAAGCAAGAATCCTAGGGGCTCTATCAACGTGTAATAGCGACGTGTCAGGTCACCTAAAGCAGTACACGATGATAAAGGTAAACCAGATAGCATACTATCATCTCGAGTAAGACTGTCCTACCGGGATAGGTCCTCCCTCAATCATTACAATCACGTACCTGTGACCTAATAATTGACTCTGAGGGCACTATCTCCAACATGTTAATTATGTATATGCCCTAGAGGCCATTGTTGTACATATGATGGATGCTTGGATGTATACAGAGAGGATTTTCTTGCTCGTCATGATAGTATGCTATTTGGTTTCATTTTATCTTAACATGTTGACCTGTATTCGTTTATTGTTTTTCTCTCACATGTTGATAAAGCCCTTAGGATCTGTACTCGACTACTGGGATTATGATGAGATCATACTAGTGGGGCCACGGTAGTCGATGAGTACATCCTATAACTGTTCTTAGTCGAGGGTATATCGAGACAGGGCATCGATACACCAGAGTAGACTAGCGTATACGCATCTTGACCCATATGATGGGAGATGGATGAACCCATATCCATCGGTGTTTGACATCAAGGATGGTGTACGGGTGCTCAGTGGAGACTGGGTACACTGGACGGACTCGCCGAGAACTCCCAGATGGTGATATACCACACGTCAGATGGCAGTTCTCCGGTGACACTGGTATAGGGTAGTCTGTAGACCCGAGATCATCATAGAGTCTTGCGTGATTCCCACTGTGCTTTGATTTCCACCTTACCACGTCCAAGAGGGCGTGCAAAATGGTGGCTTTTGGATACAGTCCCGAATCACATGGAGGCAATGAGCGATAGGAGGGGATTCATCTCTCCTGGTATAGGGAGTTGATGTTGTGCTGTGTTCGATTAGCTATAACTGGAAGTCCCTGTCCAGGGCTGATATAGAGATATACTGGTAAGTGTTACCAGTAGTTTCTCGACCTGTTATGAGCCTCACATCAACACGACTTATCGGTTACTGGGGTCTGACGTATACCACCCCTAGACTTGATATGCGACATATCAGACGAACAGACCGGACTGTACGGGAGTGTTACTGATTGGATTCACAGGAGAACGGACAGTCTAGCTTGTTGATCTTCTGATCGCTCAATACCTGGGTGGCTGTTACGTTTAGCTGACCGCTTGCAGCTTGTGAGTGTTTGATATGATCATCACCTGCTACCGGCGTATTGAAGATTCTTTAGAGTCCTACACAGAGGTTTCTTAGCTCAGGCAAAACGGAGTAGAGGCACATATGTGATATGTGCAGGACTGAGGATAATACGATATGAGATACCGTATTATATTCTCGCGATATTTAGATATGAACCGGGACATCGGATCAAGTGTTGATTCGATGAATCGGTACATGATATATTAGTCGGTTATATTCGATATAGCCGGATCGTCGGATCAAGTGTTGATTCGATGATTTAATGTATAATGATATATATGATATATTGTATTACATTATCTAATATTGGCTCGCTTTATTATTTCATTTTCTCACCGGATTAATACATTGATATATATGCGATATATGTTAATTGTATTATTTTCTTTTGTTGCAAATATATAATATATATGTGATATATATTATTGTGACATGATATGATTTATTATGAAACATGTTTAGGGATGATAAAAAGAGATTAGGGTTTGATTAGGGTTAGCTCCTTCTTGTTCATTCTAGAAGGATTTCCTTTTGTCTTGGTTAAGATATTATGGTTGATACTTATCCATGACTCATTCTTAACCTAACCAAACCCTAACTCTAGTTTATTCTCTACAAAGGTTTAGCCTCTCATCCTTGACCATGGTTTCATAATCAATCATATATTCTTTACTACTATTCATCACAAAAGGATAATCTTTTTCATTCTTCATCTTCTTCTCTCTTGAGTTTTGGAAAGAGCTCACTAGTTAATTATTTTGTGATGATTTCTTGTGAGAAAATGATATAAAAAGAAAGCATAAATACTACTCCATCATCCTCATCTAATCTAGCCCATTAGATTAGGGTGTTCACATCTTTAGAGTGAGAGAGCTTGAGTTATAGCAACTTCGACGTAGATCATCGGAGAAGCGGAACACTACAAGCTAGCATGGATCGTTCGAGTCGTGGAGCCTCTCTTGAGTCCGGGAGATCGTGGATCGCGGCGAAGGGACTTCTACTCAGAGCTTGTGAAGCGAAGGAGAGGACTACAAAGGTTGTAATCCCTCACACTTAGTAGTAAAGGTGTTTACTTGCATGTTTAATCCTAATAATCTAGCAAAGATCCCGGCTTTGGGTTGTTCGGCACGTCTAAAATTTTATTCGGGCATGTTTGATGCCTTATGAACCTTCACAAGAGTGCCTAGGAACCCTACAACTCCGTGCCGGGGACAAGTCGACCAGCGACAGTCCGTGCCAAGGACAAGTCGACCAGTGACACTCCGTACCGGGGATAAGTCAAACAGACACTCCGTGCCGGGGACAAGTCAACCAGCGACACTCCATGCTGGGGACAAGTCAACCAGCGACACTCCGTGCCGGGGAAACGTCGACAAACGACACTCCGTGCCGGGGACAAATCGACCAGCGACACTCCGTGCCGGGGACAAGTCGACCAGCGACACCCGTGCCAGGAAAACGTCAAACAGACACTCTACCTCGGGGATAAGTCGACCAGCGACACTTCGAGCCGGGGAAACGTCGACCAGCGACACTCCGTGCCGGGGAAACGGCAACCACAAACACTCTGTGTCGGGGGAACGTCGACCGGCGACACTCCATGCCGGCGGAATGTCGACCAGCGACACGCCACCTCGGAGACACGTCAAGTACCGACCGTCTAAGTCGCAAAAAAGGCAGCAATGACCTCCCCGTCGGAATTATACTCCGACTCGGAATCAAGTCAACCAATATCCTCCCCTTGGAATTATGACCCGACTAGAAATCAAGTCAACCAATATCCTCCCCTTAGAATCATGCTCCGATCCTCGGAATTATGCTCCGATCCCCGAAATTATGCTCCCGGAATGATGCTCCCCCGGAAGGATGTTCCATCTTGAAGTCCAACTCTAAGATCCATCAATTTCATGCACACAACTCATATACGCGATGTGCATTTATTGATGGGAGGCATTTTGTTGGGGTCAAAAATTACACCCCGGTTGACCAAGTCAAAATCAAAGTCAACCCCAAGCCAATTGGGCCTAAGCCTAGGCCAAGTGGGCCCATGCCCAAGTCAAGCTCGAACATGAAGCGGACGGCCTCCCCCATGCCAAGAAGAAAATTATTTAATAAATAAGTTTGATGTAATTTTCATGCATGAATGTAAAATAAATGGGCATAAAGCCAAATTTCTGTAAAGCCCATGGCTCATGTGCAAAAGAAATGAGCACATGAGGCATGGGATGGGCAAAAATGCCATTTTTTAAAGCCCAAGGGGCTATATGTAAATTTGTAAGCCTATATAAGGTTACATGACGATGAAATAAAGAACAATAATTCATTCCCCTTCAAAAATTAGGGTTTCTGTGTCTCCTTCTCCTTCCTCAAGTTTCTAAACTTTTTTTTATCTTTTTTTGAATTAAATCAAGAGTTTAACTCTTCCTTTTTTAAAAATAAATAGTTTTTCACCATAAAACCCTTAAAGGGGAGCTCGGATCTGCCATCAAATCCCTAAAAAGAGAGATTTTTAAGTTTCACCCTTTTTTCTGAAGATCCAGCCAACAGAGTGGAAGAAGAAGGAGACCCATCTCCAAAAATCCCATTCCGTGGGATAAAGGGGAGAAGAAGGGGGTCCCCTTCGATCATCTCCAATGATTTCTAGGAGTTTAACTCCATTTAAGATCTGTTGGAGTTTAACTCCATAAATCAAACCCCTTTTTTAGGAGTTTAACTCCATTCAACATCTTTCGAAGTTTAACTCCATAAATAAAAATACCGTTTTCGAAGTTTAACTCCTAATTCGGGGCTAAAATCCCTTTCTTTCCGCGGGCGCCAAGCGCCCAGCGCCCACGTACCGGGCATGTGAGGTGCAAGCGTCCAGCACCAGCATCAAGCGCCCAGCACCAGCATCAAGCGCCCAGCGCCCGCGTGTCACGCACGTGAGGCGCCGGCGCCCATGTGTCCTTTGGACGCTATTCACCTTTCTTTTCTCATGCACTCTATAATAAAAATACCTCCCCGTTAGAAAAAATTTTCTAATGGGGTGCTACCGTGCACCCCGCCCTCAGCCCTCTATCCAGGTAGCGGGACCCCCGTAAATTCTGCGAGGCCCCCGATATACCCAAGATCCCTCAAAACACAACACACACATACTGCACATTGAGTTCGCATGACCAGTTTGACCCGTCAATCGGAGGTTCCTTCGCTCCAAAGGCGAGGGGTAATTAACGGAATCTTAGTCCGCGTCTGTCGGAGATTCGGATCCTCACAATCAATAAACCCCGACCTACCCTAGGTAGGAGGAATCTGTAATGCACCTGACAAGCTACGCATATTCTTATCTCAATGGGGTGACGAAAACACCCTACAAATGTACCGGGCCCAACGAAGGTAGCCCACTGGATGACACGGGGTAACAAGTACCTTATAGATCTACCCCCATGATCGGGCTTCACCCTGACATATTCGGCGTCCCAAGATATCGATAGCCATCATGGGTTGATTGGGTATCCCTGTCATTGATAGCTCAAGTAGGCCCGCGGGGGTCCAATTAGCCGCTTCCACCGCATAAGCAATACGCGGACACTCCGTCAATGACATTGAGCGGATGGGCTCTGCTGGTATTTCGCATGTAAAACTACGGCGACCCATGATAATGTGACCGTACCAAACTCCCCATAGGAGAAGGCTCTTATTGTCCTTATCATGTTCCCGGATCATTACTATAACTTCCTCGTCTGATTGCGACTGTGGAAAAGCGACCTCCGAGTGTGTGTAAGGGAAGTAGGGATGTGAGGCTATTGTACCTAAAAAAAGAAGAAAAGAAAACCCATTAATAAAAAAATGTGAGTTTGTCTCATGAGATTACTAACTACAAAACCAGTGGGCCCCATAAAATCAAAATGGCGGCTCAACAATGATGAGGCAAGATATGTTAGTTATATGTATGCTCTAGAGGCCATTACTGTACATGTGATGTATATTGTAGTGGATGCCTAGACATGTATAGGGAGGACTTTCTTGCTCGACATGATAGTATGCTATCTGGTTGCACTTTATCTTAACATGTAAACAAATACTGTTTTGTGATCACATGTTGATAAAGCCCTTAGGATGATTACTTGACTACCAGGATTATGATGTAGATCATACTAGTGGGAACAGGGTAGTCGATAAGTACATCCTTCAAATGTTCCTGGTCATGGGAGTATCGAGACAGGGTATCGATACTCCAGTGTAGACTAGCGTATGCGCTTCTTGACCCATATGATGGACAATGGATGATCCCATATCCATTAGTGTTTGACATCAGAGAAGGTATACGGGTGCTCAATGGAGACTGGGTACACTGGATGGACTCGCCGAGAACTCCTAGATGGTATTATACCTATCGTCGGATAACAGTTCTCTGGTGACACTACTACATGTTAGTCTGTAGACCCGAGATCGTCATAGAGACTTGTGTGATTCTCACTGTGCTTTGATTTCCACCTTACCGCGGTCAAGAGATCATGCAAAACGGTGGCTTTTGGGTATAGTCCCGAGTCACATGGAGGCAATGAACGATAGGAAGGGTTTAATCTCTCCCGGTATTGGGAGTTGATGTTGCGCTATGCTCGATTAGCCATAACAAGAAATCCCTGGCCAGGGTTGCTGAGATTTACAGGTAAGTGTTATCAGTACTTTCTCGAACCGTTATGGACCTTGCATCAGCATGACTTATCAGGCCATTGGGGTCTGACGTTATACCACCCCCAAGCTGTGATATGCGACATATGAGACGAAGAGAATGGATTGTACGGTAGTGTTACTGATTGGATTCGCAGGAGTTATAGCAGGCTTGCTTATTGATCTTCTAATCGCTCAATACCCGGGTGGCCATTACGTTTAGAAGACCGCTTACGGCTTGTGGGTGTTTGATATGATCATCACTTACTGCTGGTATATTAACGAGTCTATAGAGTCCTACACAAAGGTTTCCTGGTTCATGCGAAACGGAGTAAGTGCACATATGTGATATGTGCGGGACCGAGATTAATACGAGTATGTGATACCGTATTCTATTCTCACGATATGTGATATCGGTCGGGTATATGAGATATAGCCGGGTTATCGGATCAAATGTTGATTCGATAAGATGATTCATTTGATATTAGTCGGTTATATGTAATATAGCCGGATTATTAAATCAAGGGTTGATTTAATAATTTAATGTATAATTATATATTTGATATATTAAATTACATTGACTAATATTAGCTCACTTAAGATTTCTTTTCTCACTTGATGATACATTGATATATATGTTATATATGTTAATTGTATTATTTTCTTTTTGTACACAAAATATATAAGTGATATATATTATTATATCATGCTAGGTTACACTTGCAACATGTATGTATGAGACTCACACCATACTAGGGTTAAGTTAGGGTTTATATTTATTTAAAGCAAATTCAAAATTGTGGAGATATTTGTCATGGATGAAGTTTGGAGAAGCTTGTAGTCTTCATTGACTTAGACCACTCCTTTGTCTTGCTTAAGATATTTCTTAACCCAACCTTTAACTCATAGCTATGGTTTATTCTCTACATGAGTTAGGCATGATACTAACTCACCCATGGTTGCAATTCTAACCTCACTCTCTCATTCATTTTTTTCATCACTTCTTCTTCTTCCTCAAGTGAAAAAGCTTGCTAGTTTTTTCTAAGTGATGATTTAAAGTGAGAAAAATAAAACTAAAGTGAGCTCACTTCCTACTTTATCATCCTCTACTACTTGCTATTTAGTTTATGGTGTTTGCTTCACTAATCTCACCATTAGTGAAGAGATAGCATGAGCTAGTGTCTCCTCGACATAGATCATCTTCGGCCTCGAAAACTTCGACACAAGCCTGTTCCGTACATCTTGTGGAGCCTCTCTAGAGTCCGGGAGTTCGATGATTGCAGTGAAGGGACTACTACATGGAGCTATTGAAGTGAAGGACCAGTCTAAAAAGGTTGTATTCCTTGTTCACTTTAGATGTAAAGTTGTTTACATATCTTGTTTAACCCTAAGTCTCTAGTTCGATTCTCGTTCGGGTTCTTTAGCTCTCTAGAAAATTTTGAAATGGCATGTTCGATGCCATAGTAAACACCATGAGGGTGCTAAGGAACCCATCAGTGGTATCAGAGCCTAGCTAGAGCATTAGGCGTTGCATAGGCGAAATTAAAAGTCCGATCGAACTCCAAAAACCCTAATTTTCTGTAACGTTTTAAAAATAATTAAATAAATAATTAAATAAATAAAATCGTTTAAGTGAATTTTATAATTTTTGGTAAAGTAAAACGTAGTTTTCATAAAACTAAACCGTAATTATTTTTCACTATAAATTTAAAAATACCTATTTTAATTATGTTATTACTAGTAAATGGTGTTTATTTAGCCACTTATAAATTTTTAGTTTAATTAAATATTTTTCTTAAATTAATTATTTTAAATATTAGCATAAGCTTTATTTTTACACTAAATTAGTGTAAGTTACAAATTTGAATGGGTTAAATTTGCAAAAATGAACCATTGCATCTTAGAATCAAGTGTGTTTCATGAAAAATTTATTTTCAAAATTTTACAATGGTTCCAGACCATTCTAGGTCAAATGGAGTGAAGAAAATAAAGAATTTTTAAATAAATTCATGAAAAGACTTAATTGTGTGATATTTTTGTGAAACCTTCTACACTTTTCTTCACATTTTCTCACTCTCCTCTCTTTTCCTCACCTCATGGCCGGCCTCACCTCCATGGGCAGCCCCAAAATTTTTCCCTCATCATTTTTGCATTAAAAATCATCAAAATTCATCAAAAATTCAATAAAAAATCCACAAAATCCTAATAAATTCCTACCCTCTACTCTTTGCTCATCACTACATGGATTTTGGAGATGGAAAGCATTCATTTTAGAGGCTTATTTTCAAGTTTGGATCTCATGTTGTGGAGGTATAAATCTTTTTCTTTTGATTTATTATTATTAGATGTTTCATTTAAGCATAATTAGATTTAATAAATAATTTCTATCTACAAGTTTTAAAATTCATGTTAGGGTTTATAAAATTAAGTTATGGTTTTTATTAATTAAGTAGGGTTATAATAACTAGTTTAACATTTTTAGAAGTGGAAAATCTTGTATGGATGATATATTGTAAATTGTTTATCCAAAATTGTTTAAATTAATCCATTTTGTAAACTAGATCTCTATATATTGTATATATTGGTGAGATAAAATTCCAATTAATATTTGTAACACTAGATTGTGGTTTTAATGAGGATATTAACTTGTTGGTGCAATGAAAAACCTAATTTGGTTACTAGTTTTTATTGATAATTGAGAAATTGTGAGAAAAATGATATTTTGCTAACTAGATTTTGGAAATTCTTAAATAAATGAAATTTAAAATATAATTTATGGTTTCATTATATCATTATCATCATGAATTGTAGTTGAATGCATTAATTCATGCAAAATCCAGTTTAGATGTGATATTGTGAAATTTTCCTTAAAAGTATCGAAATCGGACAAGTTTGCAAACTAAAATTTTCAAACTAATATAAATTATGGTGTTAAAAATATAGTGATAGTTTATATAGTCTAGTTATGCTAATTAATGAATATTATGACCATTAGTTTCTTTTAAACATCAAGTTTTGAAGTAAAACGGTAAATTGGTGTTTACAGGTTTTACGGAATCGGACGATTTGATCGATTTTTAGGGTTTCGATGAATTAAATCATGTTTTATATTATAAGTAATGAGTTTTTTTAAACTACAAGTTGTTTGCTGATGTTTATCTCGATCAATCGGCGTTTGTACGCCGACATCGAGCGATATTTGGTTCTTTTGCATGAGCGGGACATATGTTTTAACCTATGCGCGTTCCGTGCGTCGTTTTGACTTTTGTCCATGATTCAGTTTACGATACTATATATATGTCAGCGTATAGGTACCCCTCGTGTGGACTTTGGATGAGGAAGAAGAGGAAGACGACATCGTCTTCGGCAGACAAGAACCAGGTGAGTAGATGTATATCTACGGGGGAAAGTCGGGTGGATGGCGTTTAGCACCCCCGCAAACGTAGAATAGGGATAGTACTTATTGTCATTAGGAAGCCAGACGTGACCTTAGATTCCTGATGAGTAGAACCCTAGTAATGACCCTAGGTTGGACTAGACTGATTTTGAAAGACCATACCAGAGGATGAATACCTTGGAAGAGATTCGTAGGTTTTAGGTAGATACACACACACGCACACACTGAGACTCGACGTGGTGTATACGTGTATGTGTATACATATATAGGAATAAGTGTAGGTATATATATATATATATACAATACGTATATGTGATACAAGGATGTGATATGATACACGGGAATGAAACAATATAACTGGGCTTGATGCTGTGATTCTTAGCTATACAGTCGTGTTATGATGTTAGCGGATCATTAGAAAATAATATAATGGATTTGTATACATGAACAATAATAAAGGGTGGTGATTGTTAGTTATATGTATGCCCTAGAGGCCATTACTATACATAGGATGTATATTGTAGTGGATGCTTGGACATATATAGGGAGGACTTTCTTGCTCGACATGATAGTATGCTATCTGGTTGCTCTTTACCTTAACGTGTACACTGATTGTCTCTCTGTTACATGTTGGTAAAGCCCTTAGGATGTGTGCTTGACTACCTGGACTATGATGCGGATCATACTAGTGGGGACATGGTAGTCCATAAGTACATCCTTCAAAGTCCCTAGTCGTGGGTATATCGAGACGGGGCATCGATATACCAGAGTAGACTAGCGTGTACCTTCTCGACCCATACAGATGGGCGATGGATGATCCCATATCCATCGGTGTTTGACATCAGAGATGATATACGAGTGCTCAGTAGAGACTGGGTATACTGGACGGACTCGCCGAGAACTCCCAGATGGTATTATACCTCACGTCAGATGGCAGTTCTCTGGTGATACTGGTACAGAGTAGTCTGTTGACCCGAGATCGTCATAGAGTCTCGTGTGGTTCCCACTGTGCTTTGATTTCCATCTTACCACGTCCAAGAGGGCGTGCAAAACAGTGGTTTTTGGGTACAGTCCCGAGTCACATGGAGGCAATGAGCGATAGGAGGGGATTCGTCTCTCCCGGTATAGGGGGTTGATGTTGCGCTGGGTTCGATTGGCTATAACAGGAAATCCCTGGCCAGGGTTGCTGAGATTTACTGGTAAGTGTTACCAGTAGTTTCTCAAATTGTTATAGACCTCATATCGACACGACTTATCGAGCTATTGGGGTCTGACGTTTACCACCCCTAGGCAAGATATGCGACATATCAGACGAACAGACCGGACTGTACGGTAAGTGTTACTGGTTGGATTCACAGGAGTGTGAGCGGGCTTGCTCGTCGATCTTCTGATCGCTCAATACCCGGGTGGCCGTTACGTTTAGCAGACCGCTTGCGGCTTGTGGGTGCTTGATATGATCATCATCCGCTACCGGCGTATTGACGAGTCTTTAGAGTCCTACACAGAGGTTTCCTGGCTCAAGCGAAACGAAATAGGAGCGCATATGAGATATGTGCGGGACCGAGAATAATGCGTGTATGTGATACCGTATTTCATTCTCGCGATGAATGTGTCGAATGGTTGTATGCGATATAACCTAGTTATCGAATCAAGGATTGATTCGATAAGCCGATACATTGGATACTAGCCGGTTATATGCGACATGACCGGATCATTGAATCAAGTGTTGATTTAATGATTTAATGTATAATTATATATTTGATATATTACATTGCATTAACTAGTATTGGTTCACTTTAAATGGATTTACTCACTTGGTTTGTGCACATTGCATATGTGATATATTTTGTGCACATGATTGTATCATGTTTGATGATACATGCAAGCTAGGGTTAGTGTAAAGAATTAGACCATGGTTAAGATTATGATTAGGGTTTTCCTTTTTCTTATTTATTTATTTATTTATTTTGGAAAAAGATGAGAAAAGAATGGTTGCTAATTTTGTTTGCTAGTTGAAGATTCTTGAAGCTTTGAATTAGTCCACCATTCTTGTCTCATCCTTAACCCTAACCATTCAAGTTAACCATGGTCCATTCTCTACAACTAACCAAGGGTTAGTAAATGATAAGTATTGATTTATTTATCATTTACTTAATACTTATCATATTTTCTTCTTCTTCTTCATCTTCTTCAACATGAAGAAAGCTAGTGGCCATTAATGGCAACTAGTGAAATTGAGTGAGAAATCCAAATCTAAAGACTACCCACTTCCTATTTCTTCATCATCTACCTCTTGCCAAGTAGTAGAGTGTGTTTTCTTCACAAGTTTCTTGACTTGGTGAAGTTGGAGCTTGATCTAGCGATGCCTCGACGTAGATCATCTTCGGCATGGACATCGACAACCTAGCTCGCCTATTCTCCGACGAAGCCGACGCTAGAGCCCGGGAATTCTTTTGGACAGCGAGGGGAATTCGTTGCGGAGCTATGGAGGTGGAGCACCGGATCTACAAAGGTTGTATTTCCGTTAAACTTTTAGTTAAGTGTTAACTAGTTACTTTGTTCGCCTAGAATTCTAGCCGACGATCCGTGTTAGGGTTTCTCGGCACTCTAATTTTTGAAATTGGCATGGTTGATGCCTTGTGAGACCTCTTGGAAGTGCCTAGGAACCCTACAGTGGTATCAGAGCCTAGCTAGAGCCTTAGGCGAAGTCTAGACGCAATTTGAAGTCCAACGAACCCGAAACCCAACCCGGAAAATGCTCTCTGTACTTTTTCTAAAAACGTGGATTTTTCCAAATTAAAAATTGCTAAAAAATTCAGCAGGGAAATCTAAGAATTACGGTGCAAAAAGTTTCTAATGAACAGTAAAACATGCGGCGGTTCCGCGGCCATATGCTGACATCATCAATTACTGTTTGCACAGTAACTCCTATTTTATTATGCTGGATTTTATGGGATATTTTAATATTTATTATAGAGTTGAATTTTCTGGGATTGATTTGGGGATTCGGTGTTTCGATCGGGGTATCAAATTTTGTCTGTGTGGCTTTCCGGATATATTTTAGAATATGTTAAAAAGTTCGACCGGATATAAATACCCAATTTTTCCCCTGTCGGGAAATTTCCAAGTGTTGGATTTTTCCGTAGTTTAACGACGTTCTAAGTAGTGCAAGTAACGCGATGGACCCTCTAGAAGACAACAAACCTTAACTCGATTATGTGACCGTCTTGAACTGCCCTTTGAACCTTCGGGTTTGGGGCAGTACGGCGTGCCACATGTGAGGCGTTGGCTTGACCCTTCTACGGCTGGACCGTTGGTACTGAGGCACGAACTGAATGTTGTTAGACTTATTTCATGTGTTGAGCTGTATCGGGAAAACTTGGGTGTTCGATTGTTCGATCGAAAAGTTTAGCATTTTCTATTTATCCGAAATGTGATACAATACTTGGAATTCGCAAATAGTTATGAGATGACTGGATGAATGTTATAAACATAGCAGTTTAGTCTCACTTGATCGGTTGCCACGGAATTTTGATGTGATCAAAAGTCCGTCGCAATCACGTAGCGTACGCGGATACTCACCGGGTAAACTTAATAGAGAGCCTCACCCCATAGCCTCGACTAAGTGACTGTAGGAGAACCCCGTCGCCGAAAGCATCCGTTCCGGTGCTCGCGGTAGCGGTGTTCTGCCTTGGTGCACTTCGTCGACGGCATCGGGGGTGCGGCCGCCTACTAAAGTTTGCGACGAGCATTCGATCAGTTTTTCGGGAATCTTGTTGAATTGCCCGACTTGATATTGAAAAGTGTTTTCGATAATGAGACTAAAATGCGGGGTTTATAATTGTTAGGCATGCGATGTCTAAAGAATTCATTTGATCAGGCATGCGATGTCTGAGGTGGTTGTGGATTCCAACTGTTGTAGTTTTACACTTTCTTTTCTGTGACCGTAAGTGTAATATGTGATATCGCCGGTTTCGTTGCTATATGTCAACGACAATTGGGATGGGCATATTTACTTACGTTGATGACATGTGATGTTATGTGTTGCTGGATATGTTATATTGGATCGTCGTGTTTGAATAGCCGGGGGTTTTTATGTGAGATGAGTGTTTTTTTCATTTTCATTCATGTAAAAACTTGTATGTAATATTCTTTTATTAGGGCACTTCCAGGTTGCGGATGCTGTCACCATTTGTATCTTATTTACTTTTCTGCACTAGGATAGACCCAAGGAGGGGAGCACAAGTAACCGGGTTCTGGGGTCCAGTGGGAGACCAACTCGAGGAGTCGAGTCCGGGTCTCCTAACCCTAGAATTGGTAGGGTTGCTTGCCGCTCTCATAGGGGTCTAGGGGTGTGGGATAGGCTATTCATCACGACCGTGGAATCCGTGTTTTATACTGGCTCATATTGAAAACACGGACGTCCTAGTATATCCAATATTTCATATGTTTCTTCTGCTGTGTTTTATCTGTGATGAGATCATATGATGTTCTGTGACTGATATTATATATAGTATATATGATATATTATATAGACGTTGCTTATGTTTTACACCCGCGCTAGCCCTGCCCCGCTCTGCCGTTAGTTACCTAACCTAACGGTGCAGACAGGACATCGAGGCTAATGCGGATGGCATAAGCGTACGTTATATTTATCTGTGATGGTTAGGTGGACTTAAATGATGGGATATTCATTAATGAGATTAATGAAAGAAAATAAACCTAATTGATGTTGTGGAATCGAATTTCAAAATAAAAACAGGTAGCTACAGTTCTTGCTTTGCATCGCGGTGTTCATTATAGAACATCCTGCACCTTATTCGATGAGGAAAGGACCGAGATCCCTTCACCGGGAGTGACTCCTTTAGCAATAACTGGCAGATGCTACACACTCGGTTTGTCCTTTGATTGCTTCTATAGTTTCTGCTTTGCACAGTGATATATATGATATATCCCGCACCTCATTCGACGAGGAAAGGGCCGACGATCCCTTCACCGGGAGTGACCCCTTTAGCAAAACTAGAAAAGCCTCGAAAACATTCCATTTAAAAACCATTTGATTCCGCAACGAGATCAAGTTCAAAGCGTTAAAGGTTTTCACAAAAACCATTCGCAACCCTCCGTCATTTTAGGAAGTAGAGTACTTAGTATTCGTGCTGTGTTTGTTGACCATAGTCAAGGCACAGTGTACGGTAGCTAAGTGATGTCTTCCTACACCGCATATGATGCGATTAGTTAGGACAGTCATGTGGCTTTGTTGACCTTAGCCAAGGGTCATGTGGGTGGGTCTAATTAATCACGAAATGACGGGTAGAACTTGACTAGTACCTATGATTTGTTGACCTTAGCCAAGGTCATAGTGCTAGGGGTAAAAACCATTATCGGGAATTTCAAGTGTTGAATTTTGCAATGAGATTGCATACCTTCTATGAGATAGTTGGATCCCGATACCCGCTGCGAGTAATTGTTACTCCTGGGAGAGTTTTACACATTACAATTAGCCGATCAAGTAGGTGTCTAGAAAGGTGTTAACGAGGTTACGCCTCTGGGAAAACGAGGTTTACATTAATTAGGTTCGTGCGAAAGCACGGGGGATCTCCCTTAAAGTACCGACACTGGCCTGGCTGAAAGATTGGCGAACTTGTAGTGTGTAATTAATCCCGGCTAGTCTTTCCTTTTAGGGTTTGAAGAAAGATTTGATAAAAAGCAGTGGGAGCCATCCTGATTAGATAAAATAATAACCAATCTATTCTTGTAGAGTGCACGCTGAGTGTTTTCTTCTCTCTCTCTCCTGGTAGCGACCATATCACGCCTTAATCAAGATAATAATACGGAATATTTGACCGACCCCGCTTGTTATACTGAGCTGGGGAACGTTGGTCCCGCTCCAACTTATAATTGTTATAAGACAGAGCAAGAAATTGGGGATTACCAGAATTCCCATGCCGCCCAAACGAAGAGAGTGCATGTTGATGCATCATCTTCGGGTGTGTTCGTCATAGAGAACTGAGAACGGGTGATAAGTTTCATGAGGCAGAAAACGGGGCAAGAGTTGCAGCCAAGTCTGTCGGTCACTGTCACCCTGTATTACAATACATTGATTCTGAACGAATGTTATTAGATACCGAACCTGATATACAAAATCATATCAGTCTCTTTATTAGTAAAGAAATGATAAAATTTTGTATAGTTGGATAATGTTTTGAACATTTCCTATATCAAAGGTTGATCGGTTCAGGCACGTTATCTAAAAGCATTGATGTTCTAAATCAAACTACAGTTCTTAGTATGTGGAACACACACAAGAGGAAGAGTTCAGAAATGAACGAATCCTTCTTGAGGTATTGTAGACTAGGTCAGATCAATGTGACCCGACTAGCTGAAGTTACATTTAGATGTATATTTAAATTAGTTTGAATTTACATCTTGTGAAACTTGCCAGTCATGTCAAAGAGATAAGATGACCATAGCTCCGTTTACTGGAAACAGAGAAAGAGTTAGAGAACTCTTGGGATGATACATGTTGATGTATGTAGGTCCCCTGTCTACACATGCCAAGACCGGTTCTTTATACTTCATTATATTCTCTGATAATCTCTCAAGATTCAGACATATGTTCCTATTGAAACACAAGTCTGAACCTTTTAAGATATTCACAGAATATAAGTTAGAAGTAGAGAACCGATAAAGGTATAAGTATTATGTCCTTTGATGAGATCAAGGAGGAGAATACTTGAGCACGGAATTCCTGGACTATTCTAAAGGAGAATGAGATTCTCTCTCAGCATTACTCCTCCGTATACACCATAGCACGATGGTACATCGGGGCGGAGCAATCACACCCTATATGATATGGTGTGCTCTATGATGAGTATTACTGAGTTACCTATTTCCTTTTTGGGAGTTATGCACTTGAGAAGCTGCATACCTATTGAATAGGGTTCGAATCAAATCAGTTGCCTACCACTCCATATGAGATATGGAAAGGGAAGAGCCCATGTCTTAAGCTAGTTAAGATTTGGGGTTGTCCGGCCTATGTCTAAAAGAAAAATCCGGACAAGCTCGAGGCAAGGTCTGTTATGTAGAACTGGAAGTGTTCCAGCTATACAAACTACAGCAGATGATTTGGTACAACCAGAGGATTCAGTAGAAACCAACGAACCTCAGCCTCTCCGCCGATCTAGTAGGGTTCCTCACCCACCTGAGAGATACTTCGGTTTCTCTATGACAGTGGGAGCGAGGAATGCATCATGAGATGATGACCCAACTAGTTTCGAGCTGGCCATCAAGAGTGAGACTCTGTAAGAATGGCTGGATGTTTATCGATCTGAGATGGAATCCTTATACACCAACAAAGTATGGACTTTGGTTGCTATATCTGAAGGGTTAAATCCCCATCAGGAGCAGGTATATCTTGAGAAGATTACTTGGTGTACATGGAAAAGTTGAGACTTTCAAAGCTAGACTTGTTAAAAGTCTGCATCATTGACCAGGTGTGGATAATGATGAAACCTTTTCAAGTAGCTATGCTTAAGTCCATCCAGATCCTACTTGTCACGGCTACATACCATGACTGCGATATCTGGTGGTTGGGTGTCTTGACTGCTTTTCTAAATGATGATTTAGAAGAGAGCGTCTATAAGTACACAGCCAGAGGGCTTCGTAGACAGTGGGAGCAGCAGAAACGTATGCAAGATGCTTTATAGGATTAAAGCAGGCATCGCGGAGTTGGAACATCTGTTTTGATGGATTAGTCAAAGAGTTTGACATCATCAAAATGGTAGATGAACCTTGTATAAACAAAAAGGTAGTAGGTGTAAGTCCACGTTGCGACCCCCGGTTCTTACGGGGAGGCGGAAACGGTATAAAAATCAAATTTTAAGCGCATGGGGCAACATGGACTAACAAAGTCGGGATCTTTTCCTAAACTAAAACTAGCAAACAAGCTAAAGAGAGTTAGCTACTCGGAAAGATGGTTATACCTAAACTTGAACTCCTTCTTCTTCAAACTTTTGTAGAGGTTGATGGTGCTTTCCTCGTTGCCTTCTTCCGTCAAAGATGGATCCACCTGAGGGTTCAACTTTCGGGCTCTTTCTCGAACTTTGAGAGAACTATAATCTTCGGCTTGCTAAACCTTTGATCCTAGAGTGAGTAGAGAGTGTCTAAGGCGTGTTTCTATCTCAAGGAGAGGGATTCTCAACTCATGAGAAGGATTCTCCTTGAACTAGAGGAGGAAGAAGAACAAGTGAGGAGAGAGAATGGTTATGATAGAATGAGCTCTTTTTCTTCTTGCAACCATAACAAAAGAAAAAGAATTATCTAATTAATAATAATAATTCAAATGAAATAGTTGATGGTTGTATTTGGAATGACCATTATCATCACTTCATTAAATGAATGTAAGCTAGAATCAAGGAGTATCCTTGCAAAGCAATGATGATGGTCAAACATTCAACCATGGTCAACAAGTCAACCATGGTCAACAAGTCAACAAAATCAACCATGACACAATTTCATTTAATTACTATTATTAATTGATATTTCATAATTCCATTAGGGTTTGGAAAAAGACGACTGTCAACTGTGCATACGCACCCGTTCCGAAACCCTAATGAAAAACCTCTTCCTCCGCCTCAAACAACTGTGCATACACACCTGCATTCTCGTTCCGAGGAACAAGAATACTGAGAGATAAAAGCAACCCCAAAACATATACCAGTATCTGGCTCAAACCAGAGCCTGCTAGTATAATCCGTCCGGACTCCAAAAGTGCACAAGTGCACGGATGAGAACGAACCCTGCCGCAAAAACCATGCGACCTCTACTCTGTTTTGCCCAGAGGCGAATACCCTCTGTGTGGGACTCTAAAGACTCGACACTACGCTGGCAGTGGGTTTAACCACAGACCGCAAGCGGCACTAGCTGTGCGTAACGGTCCCCAGGTAGATGCCGACAAGAAGGCTGACGAGGTGAACCCCATCTGAACTCCTACTGAGTCTGAATGTGACATTCTCCATACAGTCCGGTCTGTTCGTCTGATACATCGCATGTCGGGCCTAGGGGGCGGTAAACGTCAGTCCCCCAATAGCGGTACAAGTCGTGTCGGAGTGAAGCCCAAAACACCCTGAGATAACACTGGAAGCCTACCAGTATATCTCGCTTGCCCTGGCCAGGGACTACTCGTGTAATGGCTCTCCTAGACACAGCGCGATGTCAACCCCTAATACCGGGAGAGACGAATCCTGTCTAACCGGCACTGCCTCCAAGTGCTTCGGGACTGCACCCAACTACCACCTGTTTGCACGACTCCTTTGAGCCGTGGTAGGGTAGTAGTCAAAATACAGTGGGAACACACTCGAGACGAAGTGCCAGTGTCAAGTCAGCGGACTAAGCTGTACTCATGTCACCTGGGAACTGATAACTGACGATAGGTATAATACCAACCTGTCAGTTCCCGACGAGTCCTGTCCAGTGTACTCGTAACCCAACGAGCACCCGTATACTATCTCCAGTACGACGTACTGATGGCTGTGGGACAGACCATCTCCCACACTGGGATGAGAAGCGCATACGCTAGTCTACTCCGGAGTATCGATGCCCTGTCTCGATAGTCCTGCGACTAGGGACCTGTATAAGGATGTGCTTATAGATTACCCAGCCCCCACTAGTGTGACTGCCATCACAACGCTGGTAATCAAGCAAAGATCCTAAGGGCTCCACTAATGTGTATAGGTGATATCGCAAAATAAACACATGTACACATTGAAGTAGAAACAAACCAAGTAGCATACTACTATATTGAGCAAGATTGTTTATACAAGGTGAATATCCCAAGCTTCCATTAAGTAATATACAAACTAGTATGATACAGTAATGGCCTCTAGGGCATATACACTAACAATCTCCCACTTGCACTAAGGCCATGTACTGGCGTATCGAAGACCTATCATCTCGATCAGCCGCTCGAACTGAGTCTGGGGTAGGGCCTTGGTGAATGGATCTGCAGTGTTTTCTTCTGAAGCAACCCTCCGAACCTCGATCTCCTTGCGATCCACGATCTCCCTGATCAGGTGATACCGCCTCAAGATGTGCCTGGATCTCTGATGGGACCTGGGTTCCTTCGCTAAAGCTATAGCCCCGTTGTTGTCGCAATACAGAGGTATTGGGTCAACAATGGACGGAACCACCTGAAGTTCTTTCAAGAACATCCTCATCCAGACAGCTTCTTTTGCGGCATCAGATGCAGCGATGTATTCCGCTTCCATCGTCGAGTCTGCAACGGTTTCCTGTTTGGAACTCTTCCAACACACCGCCCCTCCATTAAGGGTAAAGACAAAACCCGACATGGACTTGGAATCATCCTTGTCACTCTGGAAGCTGGAGTCAGCAAAGGCCTCGATCTGGAGGTCTTTTCCGCCATTCACCAAGAACATCTCCTTAGCCCTTCTCAGGTACTTGAGAATGTTCTTTACCGCTATCCAGTGTTTCTCCCCAGGGTTTGACTGATACCTGCTTACCACACTCAGTGCATAAGCTACATCCGGTCTGGTACACAACATCGCATACATTATAGAGCCTACCGCAGAAGCGTAGGGTATAATGGACATGCGATCCCTCTCCAAATCAGTCTTGGGAGACATCTCTTTAGAGAGGGTGATCCCGTGACAAGCCGGTAGGTTACCGCGCTTGGAATCTTCCATACTGAATCTCTTCAGTATAGTGTCGATGTACCTGGACTGTGAAAGTCCTAATATCCTCTTGGATCTATCACGATGGATCCGGATCCCCAGGATGTAAGAGGCATCACCCAGGTCTTTCATGGAGAACCTGTGTGACAAAAAACCCTTGACAGATTGTAACATAGGAATGTCATTTCCTATTAAGAGAATGTCATCCACGTATAAAACGAGGAATACTACAGTTCTCGCTACAAATCTACTATAGATGCATGGTTCATCTGGATTTTTGATAAAGCCAAATTCCTTGACCGTCTCATCAAAACAGATGTTCCAACTCCGCGATGCCTGCTTTAGTCCATAGATGGACTTAAGCAACTTGCACACCTTTCCGCTGCTCCCACTCTGAATGAAACCCTCTGGCTGATCCATATAGACACACTCCTCTAAATTTCCATTTAGAAAAGCGGTTTTTACGTCCATCTGCCAAATCTAATAATCGTGGAAGGCAGCAATGGCAAGAAGGATCCGAATGGATTTCAGCATAGCCACTGGAGAAAAGGTTTCGTCATAGTCCAAGCCAGGTCTTTGACGGAAACCCTTTGCTACAAGTCTAGCTTTATAGGTCTCAACCTGTCCATCTACACCAATCTTCCTTTTGAAGATCCACTTGCATCCTACGGGTTTTACCCCGTCTGGAGCAATGTCCAACGTCCATACTTTGTTGGTGTACATGGACTCCATTTCGGTCCGCATTGCATCCAGCCATTTTACCGAGTCAACGCTCTGAACGGCCTGTTGGAAGCTAGTAGGCTCATCATAATCTATGATGCAATCCTCTCTATCCCCGTCTATGAGAAAACCGTAGTATCTCTCGGGCGGATGAGACTGCCTACTACTCCTGCGGAGCGGCGTAGGAATGTCCTGTTCATATGAACCCTCTGGTTCCACCAAGCTTTCAGTAATAGCTTGTGGTTCTGGAATTTCTTCCAGTTCTATTGCGTTCCCACTTATCTGGGTTTCCAAAAACTCAGTTTCCAAGAAGCGGGCATGTTGAGAAACAAAAACCTTTTGTTCCTCAGCGGAATAGAACAGATACCCCCTGGAGTTCTTTGGGTATCCCACAAACTTACACTGTACTGAACGTGCCTCGAGCTTGTCCGCATGCTGCTTTTTTACAAAAGCTGGACATCCCCATATCTTAAGGTACTTAAGACAGGGTTTCTTCCCACTCCACATCTGATATGGAGTGGTAGGCACTGTCTTAGTGGGAGCCTTGTTCAAGAGATATGCAGCTGCTTCTAGTGCATAGCCCCAGAAAGATCGCGGTAACTCAGCCTTACTCATCATGGAACGAACCATATCCAATAGGGTTCGATTCCTCCTTTCCGATACACCGTTATGTTGCGGAGTGTATGGAGGAGTACGCTGAGAGAGAGAATTCCATTCTCTTTTAAATAGTCCAGGAACTCGGCACTCAAGTATTCACCACCTCGATCCGATCTTAGAATCTTAATACTTTTGCCTGTTTGTTTTTCAACTTCATTCTTGTAATCCCGAAATTTCTCAAAGGCCTCGGATTTGTGCTTCATTAAGAAGACATGTCCATACCTAGAGAAATCGTCTGTGAAAGTAATGAAGTATGAATAACCGCTTCGCGCATGTGTAGACATTGGACCACACACGTCACTGTGTATGAGTCCCAAGAGCGAGCTCGCTCTTTCTCCGTGTCCAGTGAACGGAGTCTTTGTCATCTTTCCCATGAGACAAGATTCACAAGTGGCATAAGACTGATACTCGAACGGATCTAAGTATCCTTCTTTATGTAACTTAGTCAACCGTGTCTCATTGATGTGACCCAGTCTACAATGCCATAAGAAAGCCTGATTGATATCTGGAGACTTTCTTTTATGTGTATTCTGGACATTGAAAATCTGTGGTTGGTTTAATACGTATATACCATTGCTCAGTGTACCTGACCCAATCAGAACTTGATTAAGGTGAATGTTTACAACATTACTTACAAACGCAAATTCATAACCTTCTTTAGAAACCAAAGATACAGAAATGATATTACAAGTTGCGTTGGGTACAAAAAAGCAATTACGCAAAACCAAAACATGTCCATCTGACATTCCCAGGTGATAGTCCCCCACGGCTTTAGCATCCATGCTAGTTCCGTTCGCAACTCTGAGGGTCATGTCACCTGCCTTCAAAACCCTACCGTTTCTCAACGCCTGCAAAGAATTACAGATATGAGATCCTGATCCGGTATCCAATACCCAGGAAGTAGAGTTTATCAAAAGACAGTTTTCAATAACATACACACCTGAAGCTGAAGCCGCAACCTGCTTCAGTTCCTGTGTCCTGGCCTTCCAAGCCCTGCAATCTTTCTTCCAGTGTCCACTCTTATGACAATAGAAGCATTCCTCTTTACCCACAAGCTTCCCAGCAATCTTTGTTGCCATTTCTTTTCCCTTCGTACCCACTTTACTAACACCGCCCCTTGGTTTGGCGGGGGCTTTCTTCCTCTTTCCCTTGGCTTTCGCCTTGGACCTAGAAGAAGAAGATTCTCCTACAAACAAAGCGAGTGTTTCCCTACCTTTCTGTAGGGTGCCCTCTGCGCTCCTCAGCATGTTGAGGAGTTCTGAAAGTTCAACTTCTTTTTCTTGTAAGTTGAAGTTCAGTATAAACTGGGCGTAAGTGGATGGAAGGGACTGGAGAATTAAATCCGTATAGAGTTCACTTTCCAACGTGGTCCCAAGTTCCGCGAGCTCCTCAATGTAGCCAATCATCTTAAGCACGTGGTCCGTTACCGATGATCCGACGGCCAACTTTGCCGAAAATAACTTCTTCGACACTTCGTATCTTGCGATACGAGACTGCTCTCCATACAGTTCTTTTGTATGAAGAAATATGGATTCTAAGTCCATATTCTCGTGCCTCCTCTGATGTTCGTTGTCCATAGAGGCAAGCACGAGGCACCTGGCCTTCGCGCAATCAATCTCCCAAGTCTTACGGATTTCCTTATCCGCGACGCTGGAGGTGGGACCTGGGACGGGGGGAGCTTTGGTGGTAAGAAGATACCCCAGCTTGTCGTAAGTGATTGCCATTTTGACATTCCTGAGCCAATCTTTGTAGTTTGGCCCTGTCAGTATGTTTTTATCTAGAAGTAACTTAAGTCCAGTCATTTCGATTTGGTCGCTGCAGGGGGGAGAGAAGAAACACTTTAGCACGATGCACTTGCAAGTTTAGAATGGTTTTTAATTTGTCTAAACAGGATGGCTCCCACTGTCTCTCGAATCCCTCCTCAAACCACAAAGGAAGAATTAGCCGAGATCAATCCCACCGCACAATACTTGCTTAACCGTTCAGCCAGGCCAGTGTCGGTACTTCGAGGGAGGTTTTCCAACGCTTTCGCGAAGTTTCTTAATTTAAGAACCTCTTTTCCCTGGGGGCGTAGCCCTGCTAACACCTTTCTAGGCACCTACTAGGTTTATAGCATTGATCGTTTAGTGAGAAATTTCCCGAGGAGTAGCATATACTCACAGTAGGATCGGGATCCAAATATCATCGCGTGACGAAACTGAAGGAATCCTACCAGAATCACCACACTCCAAATGGTATGAAAATCTAGCAAGTTTCAGTACTTATGAAACTCCCGATGTGGATTTTTGCCCCATGCTCTTATGACCTTGACGAAGGTCAACAAATCATAAGTCACATGTCAAGTTCTGCCCGTCATTTTCCAGGTTAATTTGAACCCATCCGTATATACCCTTGACGAAGGTCAACAAGGCAATACGACTGTCCCAAACCAACGCATCTATCTATGCTACATATGAACACCCAACAGCTACCAATCTCTATGCCTTGACGAAGGTCAACAAACATAGCTTGAATACTATTGAATATTCATACGAAACGACGGAGGGCTACGAATGGTTTTGGCGAAACCGTGAACGTAGTGAACTTGATATAATCGATGGAACGAGATAGCTTTTAGAAGGAGTGGCTCAAGCTCCGCATTTAAAAGTTAGTTTTGAAAAGAACCGAGTGGTTTTTCGAAAGTGTTCCAACGACTTTAACTTGGTTTATTATCTTGCATTAGTTCTTTTAATGCGTGATATTCTTGCATTAGTTCTTTTAATGCGTCCCATCATTTAATCCTACCATTGCAGAAAACAACCAAAATATGACGTACGCTTATGCCATTCGCATTCGCCACGGGGTCCCGTCATCACCCGTTAGGTTACTTAACTAACGACAGAGCGGGGGCTGGGCTAGCGCGGCTGTAAAACATAAGCAACGCCTAAATATAAAGCAATGATAGACATTACAGATCACAGATGAATACATTGGATATACTAGGAATCCGCAATCCGTTCGAGCCTGCAACGAAAAGCGGATTACACGGTCGCGGTGAATAGCCAAAACCCCACCCAAGACCCCTACGGATGCGGCAAACTACCCGCCAAGTACCCGGTAGTTTGTGCACCCCTCCATGGGTCTATCCTAGGAGCAAAAACAGTAAAAAGAATTATACAATGACGGCTACAACCCTGACCCGGTTGTGCGGCCATACAAATAATATTATTACATCAATTTACATTTACAAATGAATGAAAGAAAAACAAAAGCTCATCTCACATCCACCCCGGCTATTCACCCGCGACAGTCCAACACATTCATATACACATTCCAATATCAAACACAGATCACAGAGATGTATAACCCCGACTAATCGACTTATAGCGATTAACCGACGTTCAATACATACAAACATCACAGATATAACCAATATAGCCAAAGTGTAGCGAAGTTCGAAAAAAATACGGATTTATAGGACCCCAAGAGTAAATTTCTTTTCTGGAAAATCTGGGCACATATAATATATTTGAAAAATCCCAAAACGCTACCAGAAGAACACTGCACAAAACACGATCACATGAAGAGCCCAAACGGCGGCGGATCCGCGGCGACGAGAATATCTGAGGCCGCGGATCCGCAGCGGTTTGAAGGATTCATGGGATCGTTTTTCGTGGGTGTTCTCACAAAACCCTGAGCCGATTTTAGGAGTAAAAAGTTTTACTTTTAGAGCACAAAAAATTTCAACAGAAACTTAGGGTTTTAGAATTTCCGGTTTTGCGATTTTTTCGTTTCGAACTTCCATACACTTCGCTACCAAGCTAGTTTAAGTTTAGTTAGGCTCTGATACCACTGTAAGTCCACGTTGCGACCCCCGGTTCTTACGGGGAGGCGGAAACGGTATAAAAATCAAATTTTAAGCGCATGGGGCAACATGGACTAACAAAGTCGGGATCTTTTCCTAAACTAAAACTAGCAAACAAGCTAAAGAGAGTTAGCTACTCGGAAAGATGGTTATACCTAAACTTGAACTCCTTCTTCTTCAAACTTTTGTAGAGGTTGATGGTGCTTTCCTCGTTGCCTTCTTCCGTCAAAGATGGATCCACCTGAGGGTTCAACCTTCGGGCTCTTTCTCGAACTTTGAGAGAACTAGAATCTTCGGCTTGCTAAACCTTTGATCCTAGAGTGAGTAGAGAGTGTCTAAGGGGTGTTTCTATCTCAAGGAGAGGGATTCTCAACTCATGAGAAGGATTCTCCTTGAACTAGAGGAGGAAGAAGATCAAGTGAGGAGAGAGAATGGTTATGATAGAATGAGCTCTTTTTCTTCTTGCAACCATAACAAAAGAAAAAGAATTATCTAATTAATAATAATAATTCAAATGAAATAGTTGATGGTTGTATTTGGAATGACCATTATCATCACTTCATTAAATGAATGTAAGCTAGAATCAAGGAGTATCCTTGCAAAGCAATGATGATGGTCAAACATTCAACCATGGTCAACAAGTCAACCATGGTCAACAAGTCAACAAAATCAACCATGACACAATTTCATTTAATTACTATTATTAATTGATATTTCATAATTCCATTAGGGTTTGGAAAAAGACGACTGTCAACTGTGCATACGCACCCGTTCCGAAACCCTAATGAAAAACCTCTTCCTCCGCCTCAAACAACTGTGCATACACACCTGCATTCTCGTTCCGAGGAACAAGAATACTGAGAGATAAAAGCAACCCCAAAACATATACCAGTATCTGGCTCAAACCAGAGCCTGCTAGTATAATCCGTCCGGACTCCAAAAGTGCACAAGTGCACGGATGAGAACGAACCCTGCCGCAAAAACCATGCGACCTCTACTCTGTTTTGCCCAGAGGCGAATACCCTCTGTGTGGGACTCTAAAGACTCGACACTACGCTGGCAGTGGGTTTAACCACAGACCGCAAGCGGCACTAGCTGTGCGTAACGGTCCCCAGGTAGATGCCGACAAGAAGGCTGACGAGGTGAACCCCATCTGAACTCCTACTGAGTCTGAATGTGACATTCTCCATACAGTCCGGTCTGTTCGTCTGATACATCGCATGTCGGGCCTAGGGGGCGGTAAACGTCAGTCCCCCAATAGCGGTACAAGTCGTGTCGGAGTGAAGCCCAAAACACCCTGAGATAACACTGGAAGCCTACCAGTATATCTCGCTTGCCCTGGCCAGGGACTACTCGTGTAATGGCTCTCCTAGACACAGCGCGATGTCAACCCCTAATTCCGGGAGAGACGAATCCTGTCTAACCGGCACTGCCTCCAAGTGCTTCGGGACTGCATCCAACTACCACCTGTTTGCACGACTCCTTTGAGCCGTGGTAGGGTAGTAGTCAAAATACAGTGGGAACACACTCGAGACGAAGTGCCAGTGTCAAGTCAGCGGACTAAGCTGTACTCATGTCACCTGGGAACTGATAACTGACGATAGGTATAATACCAACCTGTCAGTTCCCGACGAGTCCTGTCCAGTGTACTCGTAACCCAACGAGCACCCGTATACTATCTCCAGTACGACGTACTGATGGCTGTGGGACAGACCATCTCCCACACTGGGATGAGAAGCGCATACGCTAGTCTACTCCGGAGTATCGATGCCCTGTCTCGATAGTCCTGCGACTAGGGACCTGTATAAGGATGTGCTTATAGATTACCCAGCCCCCACTAGTGTGACTGCCATCACAATGCTGGTAATCAAGCAAAGATCCTAAGGGCTCCACTAATGTGTATAGGTGATATCGCAAAATAAACACATGTACACATTAAAGTAGAAACAAACCAAGTAGCATACTACTATATTGAGCAAGATTGTTTATACAAGGTGAATATCCCAAGCTTCCATTAAGTAATATACAAACTAGTATGATACAGTAATGGCCTCTAAGGCATATACACTAACAGTAGGGAGTATGGTGGTGATCCTCGTAAAGTACGTGGATGACATACTCTTGATAGGGAAAGAGTTTCCTATGCTACGCTCGGTCAATCTCCGTTTATCACAAAGATTCTCCATATAGGATCAAAGTGATACCTACTAAATCCTGGATTTTGGATCTATGAGATAGATCTAAATGGATGTTAGGATTCTCACTAGTTGTAGTGAGATGGTATCAATCGATCCTGGGGAGAATCACTGGAAGGGTTCCAGGGTGATAAAGACGACTGAATGTCAGTCACAGGTATTGTCTTTACCCTCAGTAAAGGGACGGTATGTTGGAAGAGTTCCAAGCTAGATACCGTGACACACTAGACGATAAAGGCAGGATACATCGCTACTTAAGATGCTGTTAGTGTATATGCCCTAGAGGCCATTACTGTATCATACTAGTATGTATATTACTTAATGGAAGCTTGGGATATTCACCTTGTATTGACAATCTTGCTCAAAATAGTAGTATGCTACTTGGTTTGTTTCTACTTCAATGTGTACATGTGTTTATTTTTGTATATCGCCTATACACATTAGTAGAGCCCTTAGGATCTTTGCTTGATTACCAGCGATGTGATGGCCGTCACACTAGTGGGGCTGGGTAATCTATAAGCACATCCTTATGCAGGTCCCTGGTCGCAGGACTATCGAGACAGGGCATCGATACTCCGGAGTAGACCAGCGCATGCGCTTCTCATCCCAGTGTGGGAGACGGTCTGTCCCACAGCCGTCAGTACGTCGTACTTGAGATAGTATGCGGGTGCTCGTTAGGTTACGGGTACACTGGACAGGACTCGTCGGGAACTGACTAGTTGGTATTATACCTATCGTCAGTTATCAGTTCCCAGGTGACATGAGTACAGCTTAGTCCGCTGACTTGACACTGTCACTCCGCCTCGAGTGTGTTCCCACTGTACTTTGATCACTACCCTACCACGGCTCAAAGGAGTCGTGCAAACAGGTAGTGGTTGGGTGCAGTCCCGAAGCACTTGGAGGCAGTGACGGTTAGACAGGATTCGTCTCTCCCGGTATTGGGGGTTGACATCGCGCTGTGTCTAGGAGAGCCATTACACGAGTAGTCCCTGGCCAGGGCAAACGAGATATACTGGTAGGTTTCCAGTGTTATCTCAGGGTGTATTGGGCTTCACTCCGGCACGACTTGTACCGCTATTGGGGGACTGACGTTTACCGCCCCCTAGGCCCGCCATGCGATGTATCAGACGAACAGACCGGACTGTATGGAGAATGTCACACTCAGGCTCAGTAGGAGTTCAGATGGGTTTCGCCTCGTCGGTCTTCTTGTCGGCATTACCTGGGGACCGTTACGCACAGCTAGTGCCGCTTGCGGTCTGTGGTTAAACCCACTGCCAGCGTAGTGTCGAGTCTTTAGAGTCCCACACAGAAAGCTTTTCGCCTTTAGGCAAAAGAGTAGAGGTCGCATGGTATTGCGACAGGTCGCATGGTTTTGCGACAGGGTTCGGTCACATCCGTGCACTTGTGCACGTACAGTGTCCGGGCAGTTTACACTAGCGGGCTTTGGTTTAAGCCAGATCCTAGTGTACCTTATGGGATTGGATTTATCCAGTTTGCATTCGTGTTCCTCGGAACGCGGATGCGGGTGTGTATGCACAAATGACAGGGAGGCAGAGGCAGCGGATTCTCATTAGGGTTGTTGACAGTTGACCGTTGACTTTTTGACTTTATGCTCAACCCTAATGAGAATATGATATGTGATTAACTATTATATTAATTAAGTATTATGGTGATATGGTTGTTGACTTGTTGACTTTTGTTGACTTGTTGACTTTGGTGACTTGTTGACTTTTGTTGACTTGTTGACCGGTTGACTAGGCTTGACTAGTTGACCATCATGATAACCATGGTTATCATTTCATGCCAAAGACTTTTTCTTGCTTGTTCATTTGAGTAAAATGAGTGCATGACATGATAAGGTTATGGTTACTTCAACCATCACATAAGACTTTTGTTGATATGATGAGTTATCATTGCTTTGGATTATGAGAGGGTGAAAGACAAAAGAGTTGCTCATTCTTTCTTGCTCATTCTCTCTCTTGCTCTCACCCTCAACCTCTTGCTCTCACCCTCAACCTCTTGCTCCCTCTCTTGATCTATGGTTCTCTTGTCTCATGAGTTGAGAATCAAGAACCATAGATAAAATCCCATTCTAAATCATCTCTACTCATTCTAGTTCACTAGGTTTAGCAAACCAAGTGAACTAGTTTCTTCAAAGAACGAAGAAGGAGCTAAAGGTTGGAGCTTTCAAGTGGATCTATCTTCGGCGTACGGAGACAACGAGAAGGAGCCATCGAACCACCATCGGAGCTTGAAGAGAAGGAGTTCAAGTTTAGGTATAACCATCCTCATCCGAGTAGCTAAATATCTTTAGCTTAGTATGCTAGTTTTAGTTTAGGTAACGATCCCGACCATAGTTTAGTCCATGTTGCCTCTTGCGATAAAAATTCGTTTTTTATACCGTTTCCGCCTCCCCGTAAGAACCGGGGGTCGCAACGTGGACTTACAGTGGTATCAGAGCCTAACTAAACTTAAACTAGCTTGGTAGTGAAGTGTAACGAAGTTCGGAACCGGAAAAATCCAAAAACCAAACTTTACAAAAACCTGAGTTTCTGTTGAAATATTTTCTGGTCAAAATGAAAAAATTTATACTTGTAAATTCGGCTCAGGGTTTTGTGTGAACACCCAAGAAAAACGATACAGTGATTCGTCTAAACTGCCGCCCTTCCGCCGCGTGAGCCTTCTTAGCCGCCGCGGAACCGCCGCGAGTTGTTGTCTTCTCTGCATCGTTTTTCGTGCAGTGTGTGTCTGTGTTGGTTTTGGGATTTTTGAAATATATTATATGTGCCCAGATTTTCCAGAAAAGAAATTTCCTTTTGGGGTCCTATAATTCCGTATTTTTTCCGAACTTCACTGCACTTTGACTATGATGGTTATATCTGTAATGTTTGCATGTATTGAACGTCGGCTTATCGCTATAAGTCGATTGGTCGGGGTTATACATGATCTGTAATGTGCTGGAATGTGTATATAAATATGTTGGATTGTCGCGGGTGAATAGCCGGGGGTTGTGAGACGAGAGTTTTCTTTTCTTGCAATTCATGTAAATTTGTAAATTGATGTAATAATTATTTGTATGGCCGCACAACCGGGAAGGGGTTGTAGCCGTCATTGTATAATTTCTTTTTACTGTTTTTGCTCCTAGGATAGACCCATGGAGGGGTGCACAAACTACCGGGTATGCCGAAGTGTCGAGTGGCCTACTCATGGAGTTGAGGGAGGTTGCTACGCTTCGGGTACTTGGCGGGTAGTTTGCCGCACCCGTAGGGGTCTTGGGTGGGGTTTTGGCTATTCACCGCGACCGTGTTATCTGTTTTTGTTACAGGCTCGTACAAATTACAGATTGCTAGTATATCCAATGTATTTATCTGTGATCTGAAATGTTTATCATTGCAGTATATCTATATATGATATAATTTAGGCGTTGCTTATGTTTTACAGACGCGCTAGCCCAGCCCCCGCTCTGTCGTTAGTTAAGTAACCTAACGGGTAATGACGGGGCCCCGAGGCGAATGCGAATGGCATAAGCGTACGTCATATTTTGGTTGTTTTCTGCAATGGTAGGATTAAATGATGGGACGCATTAAAAGAACTAATGCAAGAATATCACGCATTAAAAGAACTAATGCAAGCAAAACATGCATTAAAAGAACTAATGCAAGAAAATAAACCAAGTATAAGTCGTTGGAACATTTTCGAAAAACCACTCGGTTCTTTTCAAAACAAACTTTTAAAATGCGGAGTTTGAGCCACTCCATTTAAAAGCTATCTCGTTCCATCGACTAAATCAAGTTCACTACGTTCACGGTTTCGCCAAAACCATTCGTAGCCCTCCGTCGTTTCATATGAATATTCAACAGTATTCAAGCTGTGTTTGTTGGCCTTAGTCAAGGCACAGTGTTTGGTAGCTGGTGGGTATTCATATGTTGCATAGATAGAATGCGTTGGTTTGGGACAGTCGTATTACCTTGTTGGCCTTAGTCAAGGGTATATACGGGTGGATTCAAATTAACCTGGACAACGACGGGTAGAACTTGACATGTGACTTATGATTTGTTGGCCTTAGTCAAGGTCATAAGAGCATGGGGCAAAAATATACATCGGGAGTTTCATAAGTACTGAAACTTGCTAGATTTGCATACCATTTGGAGTGTGATGATTCTGGTAGGATTCCTTCAGTTTCTTCACGCGATGATATTTGGATCCCGATCCTACTGTGAGTATATGCTACTCCTCGGAAAATTTCTCACTAAACGATCAATGCTATAAACCTAGTAGGTGCCTAGAAAGGTGTTAGCGGGGCTACGCCCCCAGGGAAAAGAGGTTCTTTAATTAAGGAACTTCGCGAAAGCGTTGGAAAACCTCCCTCGAAGTACCGACACCGGCCTGGCTGAACGGTTAAGCAAGTATTGTGCGGTGGGATTGATCCCGACTAATTCTTCCTTTATGGTTTGAGGAGGGATTCGAGAAACAGTGGGAGCCATCCTGTTTAGACAAACTAAAAACCACTCTAAACTTGCAAGAGCATCATGCTGAGTGTTTCTTCTTCTCTCTCTTAATTGCAGCGACCCTGTGACCGCACCTAGGTTACATCTAGATAAAAATATGACTGAACCTGACTGTTATGACTGGCAAAGGTCTGTCCAGATGTCCATTGCCCATGACAAGCTGGGACACCTCTTAACTAATCAAATCCCTGCTGTCTCAGGTCCAGTTTCCCCTGTCACGGATGTTCACATCCGCAGGACACCGGAAAAGGATTGTGCGAAAGCCAAGTGCCTCGTGTTAGCCTCAGTTAATGGTGCAAACCAGAGGCAGCACGAGAAGATGGACTCAGTTTCTATCTTCCTCCATAACAAAGTTTTATATGGAGAGCAATCTCGTATCGCAAGATATGAGACCTCGAACGAATTGCTTCAAGCGAGGTTGGCTGTCGGGTCATCTGTAGGGGGCAACGTCCTTACAGAGACCAGCTATTTTAAGCTCACGGACCTGGAGACCACGTTGGAGAATGGGTCAAGTACTGACCTAATTCTACAGTCCCTGCCCTCTGCTTATACCCTGAAAGAAACCAGGGAAGAAAAAGGAAAAACAAGGGCAAAAGTTTCGGGACTGGATATGATTAAAGAGGGACGTTCCTATTGTAACGGGAATGAACTATGGCAGAGAGATTGCAGGGCTTGTAAAGCCAGTAGCCAGAATTCGAAGCATGTTGTGGCTTCGGCTTCGAGTGTGTTTGTAATTGAGAACTGTTTGTCAGTTAACCCTACTTCCTGGGTATTGGATACCGGATCAGGATCTCACATCTGTAATTCGTTACAGGGTCTGAGAAACCGTAGGGTTATCAGGAAAGGTGATATGACTCTCAGGGTTGCTAACGGAATGAGCATGGATGCTGTATCCGTAGGGGAATATCACCTAGGACTGACAACTGGGCAGATATTGATTCTGCGTGACTGTTTGTATGTACCAGGTGCGACTTGCAATATCATATCTGTATCCTTACTTTCTAAGGAAGGATATGATTTTGCTTTTGTAAGCGATGTAGTAAACATCCACCTAAATCAAGCACTGATTGGGTCAGGTACATTAAATAACGGTATATACGTATTGAATCAAGCTCAGATATTCAGTGTCCAGAACACACTTAAAAGAAAGTCTCCAGAATTAAATCAGGCTTTCTTATAGCATTGTAGACTGGGTCACATCAATGAGACACGGTTGACTAAGTTACATAAAGAAGGATACTTGGATCCGTTCGAGTACCAGTCTTATGCCACTTGTGAATCTTGTCTCATGGGAAAGATGACAAAGACTCCGTTCACTGGACACGGAGTAAGAGCGAGCGAGCTCTTGGGACTTATACACAGTGACGTGTGTGGTCCAATGTCTACACATGCGCGAAGCGGTTATTCATACTTCATTACTTTCACAGATGATTTCTCTAGGTTTGGACATGTCTTCTTAATGAAGCACAAATCCGAGGCCTTTGAGAAATTTCGAGAATATAAGAATGAAGTAGAAAAACAAACAGGCAAAAGTATCAAGATCCTAAGATCGGATCGAGGTGGTGAATACTTGAGTGCCGAGTTTCTGGACTACTTAAAAGAGAATGGAATTCTCTCTCAGCGTACTCCTCCATACACACCACAACACAATGGTGTATCGGAAAGAAGGAATCGAACCCTACTAGATATGGTTCGTTCCATGATGAGTAAGGCTGAGTTACCGCGATCTTTCTGGGGTTATGCACTGGAAACAGCTGCACATCTCTTGAACCAAGTTCCTACTAAGACAGTGCCTACCACACCATACCAGATGTGGAGTGGGAAGAAACCCTGTCTTAAATCCTTTAAGACATGGGGATGTCCGGCTTTTGTAAAAAAGCAGCATGCGGACAAGCTCGAGGCACGCTCAGTACAGTGCAAGTTTGTGGGATACCCAAAGAACTCCAAGGGGTATTTTTTCTATTACGCAGAGGAGCAAAAAGTCCTTGTTTCTCGTCATGCCCGCTTCATGGAAACTGAGTTTTTAGAAAATCAGATAAGTGGGAGCGCAATAGAACTGGAAGAAATTCCAGAACCACAAGCTATTACTGAAACCTTAGTAGAACCAGAAGGTTCAGGGGAACCGGACATTCCTACGCCGCTCCGCAGGAGTAGTAGGCAGTCTCATCCGCCCGAGAGATACTACGGTTTTCTCATAGACGGGGATAGAGAGGATTGCATCATAAATTATGATGAGCCTACTAGCTTCCAGCAAGCCATTCAGAGCGGTGACTCGGTAAAATGGCTGGATGCAATGCGGACCGAGATGGAGTCCATGTACACCAACAAAGTTTGGACTTTGGACTTTGCTCCAGAAGGGGTAAAACCCGTAGGCTGCAAATGGATCTTCAGAAAGAAGATTGGTGTAGATGGGCAGGTTGAAACCTATAAGGCTAGGCTCGTTGCAAAGGGTTTCCGTCAAAGACCTGGTTTGGACTATGACGAGACTTTTTCTCCGGTAGCCATGCTTAAATCCATTCGGATCCTTCTTGCCATTGCTGCCTTCCACGATTATGAGATCTGGCAGATGGACGTTAAGACGGCTTTCCTAAATGGAAATTTAGAAGAGTGCGTCTATATGGATCAGCCAGAGGGATTCAATCAGAGTGGGAGCAGCGGTAAAGTGTGCAAGTTGCTCAAGTCCATCTATGGACTTAAGCAGGCATCGCGGAGTTGGAACATCTGCTTTGATGATACTGTCAAAGAATTCGACTTTGTCAAAAACCCAGATGAACCATGCATTTACAGTAAGATTGTAGGGAGAAATGTGGTATTCCTCGTCTTGTACGTCGATGACATTCTCCTAATAGGAAATGATATTCCTATGCTACAGTCAGTCAAAGGATTCTTGTCACAGAGGTTCTCCATGAAGGACCTGGGCGATGCCAACTACATTCTGGGGATCCAGATCTATCGTGATAGATCTAAAAGGATGTTGGGACTTTCACAGTCAAGGTACATCGACACCATACTGAAACGATTCAGTATGGAAGATTCCAAGCGCGGTAATCTACCGGCTTGTCACGGAATCACCCTCTCCAAAGAGATGTCTCCCAAGACTGATTTGGAAAGGGCTCGCATGTCATCAATACCCTACGCATCTGCGGTAGGCTCTATTATGTATGCGATGTTATGTACCAGACCAGATGTAGCATACGCATTGAGCGTTGTAAGCCGGTATCAGTCAGACCCAGGGGAGAAACACTGGATAGCAGTAAAGAACATTCTCAAGTACCTGAGAAGGACTAAGGAGATGTTCTTGGTGTATGGCGGAAAAGACCTCCAGATTGAGGCCTTTGCTGACTCCAGCTTCCAGAGTGACAAGGATGACTCCAAGTCCATGTCGGGTTATGTCTTTACCCTCAATGGAGGGGCGGTTTGCTGGAAGAGTTCCAAGCAGGAAACCGTTGCTGACTCAACCATGGAAGCGGAGTACATAGCTGCTTGCGATGCCGCAAAGGAAGCTGTCTGGATGAAGAAGTTCCTCACGGAACTTCAGGTGGTTCCTACCAGTGTTGATCCAATACCGCTGTATTGTGACAACAACGGCGCTATAGCTTTAGCGAAGGAACCAAGGTCCCATCAGAAGTCCAGGCACATTTTGAGGCGGTTCCACCTGATCAGGGAGATCATTGATCGCCAGGAGATCGAGGTAAAGAGAGTAAAATCAGAAGATAACACTGCAGATCCATTCACCAAGGCCTTGCCCCAGACTCAGTTCGAGCGGCTGATCGAGATGATAGGTCTTCGATACGCCAGTACATGGCCTTAGTGCAAGTGGGAGATTGTTAGTGTATATGCCCTAGAGGCCATTACTGTATCATACTAGTATGTATATTACTTAATGGAAGCTTGGGATATTCACCTTGTATTGACAATCTTGCTCAAAATAGTAGTATGCTACTTGGTTTGTTTCTACTTCAATGTGTACATGTGTTTATTTTTGTATATCGCCTATACACATTAGTAGAGCCCTTAGGATCTTTGCTTGATTACCAGCGATGTGATGGCCGTCACACTAGTGGGGCTGGGTAATCTATAAGCACATCCTTATGCAGGTCCCTGGTCGCAGGACTATCGAGACAGGGCATCGATACTCCGGAGTAGACCAGCGCATGCGCTTCTCATCCCAGTGTGGGAGACGGTCTGTCCCACAGCCGTCAGTACGTCGTACTTGAGATAGTATGCGGGTGCTCGTTAGGTTACGGGTACACTGGACAGGACTCGTCGGGAACTGACTAGTTGGTATTATACCTATCGTCAGTTATCAGTTCCCAGGTGACATGAGTACAGCTTAGTCCGCTGACTTGACACTGTCACTCCGCCTCGAGTGTGTTCCCACTGTACTTTGATCACTACCCTACCACGGCTCAAAGGAGTCGTGCAAACAGGTAGTGGTTGGGTGCAGTCCCGAAGCACTTGGAGGCAGTGACGGTTAGACAGGATTCGTCTCTCCCGGTATTGGGGGTTGACATCGCGCTGTGTCTAGGAGAGCCATTACACGAGTAGTCCCTGGCCAGGGCAAACGAGATATACTGGTAGGTTTCCAGTGTTATCTCAGGGTGTATTGGGCTTCACTCCGGCACGACTTGTACCGCTATTGGGGGACTGACGTTTACCGCCCCCTAGGCCCGCCATGCGATGTATCAGACGAACAGACCGGACTGTATGGAGAATGTCACACTCAGGCTCAGTAGGAGTTCAGATGGGTTTCGCCTCGTCGGTCTTCTTGTCGGCATTACCTGGGGACCGTTACGCACAGCTAGTGCCGCTTGCGGTCTGTGGTTAAACCCACTGCCAGCGTAGTGTCGAGTCTTTAGAGTCCCACACAGAAAGCTTTTCGCCTTTAGGCAAAAGAGTAGAGGTCGCATGGTATTGCGACAGGTCGCATGGTTTTGCGACAGGGTTCGGTCACATCCGTGCACTTGTGCACGTACAGTGTCCGGGCAGTTTACACTAGCGGGCTTTGGTTTAAGCCAGATCCTAGTGTACCTTATGGGATTGGATTTATCCAGTTTGCATTCGTGTTCCTCGGAACGCGGATGCGGGTGTGTATGCACAAATGACAGGGAGGCAGAGGCAGCGGATTCTCATTAGGGTTGTTGACAGTTGACCGTTGACTTTTTGACTTTATGCTCAACCCTAATGAGAATATGATATGTGATTAACTATTATATTAATTAAGTATTATGGTGATATGGTTGTTGACTTGTTGACTTTTGTTGACTTGTTGACTTTGGTGACTTGTTGACTTTTGTTGACTTGTTGACCGGTTGACTAGGCTTGACTAGTTGACCATCATGATAACCATGGTTATCATTTCATGCCAAAGACTTTTTCTTGCTTGTTCATTTGAGTAAAATGAGTGCATGACATGATAAGGTTATGGTTACTTCAACCATCACATAAGACTTTTGTTGATATGATGAGTTATCATTGCTTTGGATTATGAGAGGGTGAAAGACAAAAGAGTTGCTCATTCTTTCTTGCTCATTCTCTCTCTTGTTCTTGAGCTCTCCTCTTGCTCTCACCCTCAACCTCTTGCTCCCTCTCTTGATCTATGGTTCTCTTGTCTCATGAGTTGAGAATCAAGAACCATAGATAAAATCCCATTCTAAATCATCTCTACTCATTCTAGTTCACTAGGTTTAGCAAACCAAGTGAACTAGTTTCTTCAAAGAACGAAGAAGGAGCTAAAGGTTGGAGCTTTCAAGTGGATCTATCTTCGGCGTACGGAGACAACGAGAAGGAGCCATCGAACCACCATCGGAGCTTGAAGAGAAGGAGTTCAAGTTTAGGTATAACCATCCTCATCCGAGTAGCTAAATATCTTTAGCTTAGTATGCTAGTTTTAGTTTAGGTAACGATCCCGACCATAGTTTAGTCCATGTTGCCTCTTGCGATAAAAATTCGTTTTTTATACCGTTTCCGCCTCCCCGTAAGAACCGGGGGTCGCAACGTGGACTTACAGATGCTACCAAAGAGGCTGTTTGGGTGTATATCGGTTCATAAGATGAACTATGCTCCTCCCATTGTGTGACAATGGAATTGTGGCTTATGCCAAGGAACGCAGGTCCCATCAGTGATCCAGACATATTCTAAGGCAGTATCACCTGATCATGGAGATAGTTGATCTCCAGGGAGATCGAGGTTAGGAGAGTAGACTCAGAGGAAAACACAGCGGATCCACTCACAAAGGCCTGTTCCCAGAGAGAGACTTTTATGGGATGGTTGAGTATGAGATACTGCAACCACTGCTATCAGATGGCCCTAGTGCAAGTGGGAGATTGTTAGTTATATGTATGCCCAAGAGGCCATTACTATACATAGGATGTATATTGTAGTGGATGCTTGGACATATATAGGGAGGACTTTCTTGCTCGACATGATAGTATGCTATCTGGTTGCTCTTTACCTTAACGTGTACACTGATTGTCTCTCTGTTACATGTTGGTAAAGCCCTTAGGATGTGTGCTTGACTACCTGGACTATGATGCGGATCATACTAGTGGGGACATGGTAGTCCATAAGTACATCCTTCAAAGTCCCTAGTCGTGGGTGTATCGAGATGGGGCATCGATATACCAGAGTAGACTAGCGTGTACCTTCTCGACCCATACAGATGGGCGATGGATGATCCCATATCCATCGGTGTTTGACATCAGAGATGATATACGGGTGCTCAGTAGAGAATGGGTACACTGGACGGACTCGCCGAGAACTCCCAGATGGTATTAAACCTCACGTCAGATGGCAGTTCTCTGGTGACACTGGTACAGAGTAGTCTGTTGACCCGAGATCGTCATAGAGTCTCGTGTGGTTCCCACTGTGCTTTGATTTCCATCTTACCACGTCCAAGAGGGCGTGCAAAACGGTGGTTTTTGGGTACAGTCCCGAGTCACATGGAGGCAATGAGCGATAGGAGGGGATTCGTCTCTCCCGGTATAGGGGGTTGATGTTGCGCTGTGTTCGATTGGCTATAACAGGAAATCCCTGGCCAGGGTTGCTGAGATTTACTGGTAAGTGTTACCAGTAGTTTCTCGAATTGTTATAGACCTCATATCGACACGACTTATCGAGCTATTGGGGTCTGACGTTTACCACCCCTAGGCAAGATATGCGACATATCAGACGAACAGACCGGACTGTACGGTAAGTGTTACTGGTTGGATTCACAAGAGTGTGAGCGGGCTTGCTCGTCGATCTTCTGATCGCTCAATACCCGGGTGGCCGTTACGTTTAGCAGACCGCTTGCGGCTTGTCGGTGCTTGATATGATCATCATCCGCTACCGACGTATTGACGAGTCTTTAGAGTCCTACACAGAGGTTTCCTGGCTCAAGCGAAACGAAATAGGAGCGCATATGAGATATGTGCGGGACCGAGAATAATGCGTGTATGTGATACCGTATTTCATTCTCGCGATGAATGTGTCGAATGGTTGTATGCGATATAACCTAGTTATCGAATCAAGGATTGATTCGATAAGCCGATACATTGGATACTAGCCGGTTATATGCGACATGACCGGATCATTGAATCAAGTGTTGATTTAATGATTTAATGTATAATTATATATTTGATATATTACTTTGTATTAACTAGTATTGGTTCACTTTAAATGGATTTACTCACTTGGTTTGTGCACATTGCATATGTGATATATTTTGTGCACATGATTGTATCATGTTTGATGATACATGCAAGCTAGGGTTAGTGTAAAGAATTAAACCATGGTTAAGATTATGATTAGGGTTTTCCTTTTTCTTATTTATTTATTTATTTATTTTGGAAAAAGATGAGAAAAGAATGGTTGCTAATTTTGTTTGCTAGTTGAAGATTCTTGAAGCTTTGAATTAGTCCACCATTCTTGTCTCATCCTTAACCCTAACCATTCAAGTTAACCATGGTCCATTCTCTACAACTAACCAAGGGTTAGTAAATGATAAGTATTGATTTATTTATCATTTACTTAATACTTATCATATTTTCTTCTTCTTCTTCATCTTCTTCAACATGAAGAAAGCTAGTGGCCATTAATGGCAACTAGTGAAATTGAGTGAGAAATCCAAATCTAAAGTCTACCCACTTCCTATTTCTTCATCCTCTACCTCTTGCCAAGTAGTAGAGTGTGTTTTCTTCACAAGTTTCTTGACTTGGTGAAGTTGGAGCTTGATCTAGCGATGCCTCGACGTAGATCATCTTCGGCATGGACATCGACAACCTAGCTCGCCTATTCTCCGACGAAGCCGACGCTAGAGCCCTGGAATTCTTTTGGACAGCGAGGGGACTTCGTTGCGGAGCTATGGAGGTGGAGCACCGGATCTAAAAAGGTTGTATTTCCGTTAAACTTTTAGTTAAGTGTTAACTAGTTACTTTGTTCGCCTAGAATTCTAGCCGACGATCCGTGTTAGGGTTTCTCGGCACTCTAATTTTTGAAATTGGCATTGTTGATGCCTTGTGAGACCTCTTGGAAGTGCCTAGGAACCCTACAGTGATGATATTGAACTATATGGGACTCTAAAATAGAATCCGGACCGTAACCTGTGCCTGAAATTCTGATATGATATATGTGTGACTTGATTACGAAATCATATAGGTGTGACTTGATTTCGATATCATATATGTGTGACTTGATTACGATATCATATAGATGTGACTTGATAACGATATGATCTAAGGGTGACTTAATCACAATATGATACATATGACATGATATTTCTGAGGACAAACCAACTATGTATATTTATGCTGGCAAAGATATATGATTGATGTATGCGATTACAGTATAGCACCTTGATCTTGACATGTGTTGATGATGATATTATACGAATGATGAGACACGTAGGTGATACTTGACCCGTACCCCGATATTGGGATGCCGTACGATGGATTTTACCGTACGAGGCATAGATATGATGATTGATCCGCACTCTTGATTCGAGGAAGCCGTACTACGTACGTGACGCTATTGAGGCTGGATCGCCGACTATTAGAGATATGGATTCAGACCTTAGGTGGACTCTTATTTCTTATTGACTAGTTTCTTAGGTTTAGTTCCTTAGGAGGTTAGATGGACACTAGTTTAGGCTCGAGTCATATAGTTGTAGTTATACTTGTATATCACAGATGAGTGGTTATTACACATCTGTCTTTACATTCATACCATAATCATAATGGTTCATGTTCATTCATATGTTTCTATAATCAGAATAAAACTTTGCCTGTTAGGACACCAGCACCATTACCGATGATGTGCATATTCCACGCACACTTATTTGCCGGCTCACACACATCATCATCGGTAATTGCTATGTCACGTACACTTTAGATCATATTATCTTTTATTGATACAATCAGCTAACAGCTAGATCGATATAATATTGTGATTACTCTCTGGTGTTAGTATAGATATGGTATTTATTACTTAGACATTTCATGCATTCGCATTTTTATGTTATCATGCAGTATTATGGGGCATATGCCGACACTTATCATATACTTACTCATGATTTTGGGATTTTGGATTTCTATGAGATTTCTGGATTTTTGGGGAAAACCGCAAGAATATATAAAAACTTCTCTCTCTCTCCTCCTCTCTTTTTAAAACATAAGATGCGGTTTTTTTGTGATGTATGTGTCGTCCACCATGAGATTTCATGTTTTCTGTTGGATTTCGAGACCCGATTCGAGGAGTGGATGAACCGTCTTAAGTACATGGTGGGCCCGGTATGGTACCCCGGGGCAAGAAGATTGAGTTGTAGACGATGAGCCTGGCAGGGGAAGACTACCTACCGGTGATGTCTGGCGCGGCGGATATCCGGAGGATATCGACCGTTGTTGTGAGATTTGATGATATGGGCCGATCCGGACTGACGGAGCCCGAGATATTGAGACTATGAGACATTGAGATTATGAGGTATTGAGACTTGAGATTTACATATTTTGTGTCGATACTTGACACGGATTTCCATGGATTTCATCGTTGATATTTCAGATTTCAATACACATTTTAGTATGATAAAAGCTAAATATTTCTTATACAGATATATCTAGATTTCAGGATTGGTTATTTTACTTTCATGGTGCATGCATACTCATTCACATGGCTTAGTACTATATGAGGCACTGACACGAGCACGGAGCATTTGCACTTACACGTAACTTATTATCCTGCCTTTACTTGATGACTAGTAGTATATTATTATATTATTATGACCTAGGATAGCGTCGTGCATTTCGATTTCTTTTCGCAGATATCTTCTACTCAAGAGTTGGCAACTCACCCCCGTTGTGCCAAATTTTATTACAGGTTGATGTACAGGGTTCCTTGGCAGTTTGCCGGCATATCGTTTCATTCCGGGTGATTTGCACGGTAGGTTGGTTCATTTGTATCTGGACCGCCGTTGTATTTTTATTATTTCATTTGTATCTAGTAAGCTCCATCAACCAAACTTGTATTACTTGATAGTTTACTGGACCATTTATTTGTTTCGACCTTAGAGGCGCGCTTGTATTATTATGATATCTGGTGGTTTTGTTTTCTTTTGAGTTTTGAGCCTCGCCCTTTGGCGTTGTATACTATTGTGCATTGATGTGGTTGTTTCCGCCTTTTGGCATAGAGCTAGCTCCCGTTTGGGGATGCTTTTTATTGTTTGTATATATATTATTTTTGTTTGTACCCGTTTGGGGCCAGTTTTTACAAAGGAGACTCTGCCGAAATTTTTGAGAAAATTGGATGTTGCTTTTAAACTTGTTTTCTACATGTTTTCCTTTACTTCTTCTTCTTTTTATGGTTTAGATTTCTGGGCTTCGGCTTACTTAGGTTACGTTGCGCCTCTAGACGCTTCGTAATCTAAGTGCCGGTCACGTTCCGTACTTTCGGGTCGTGACAAAGTTGGTATCAGAGTGCTAGGTTTAACCTTTGTATATGTCTAGGGTGACCCTTGGTTGATGGAGTAGGCGACTTAGGTAGAGTGACGTACCGTGGGTATGATCCGCGGTATACTTACGATACGCTACTCTTAAGTAGCCTTAGGATGTACATTTGTTTGCACCGCATTTCATTCGTTCCTTTGATCTATTTTCGTCGATATCGGAGGGTAGTTTCTGTTACCACGGGCGCACGGGCAGAGGGAGCTGCGGCTCGAATGCGATAACCATTAGGGTATTGGTTATTCTTAAGGACTGAAGTATTGGTTAGCGTGCGGACGAAGGGTATTCACATAGTGTCCAGGCGAAGTTAAAGGGTTCGAACGATTATCAGAAAATCCATTTCCCAAGTTTAAGGTATTCGGAAGAACATGCAGGTATTTCGATGGACCCTCTAGAAGAATGAAACCCTAACTCGACATAATGACCACGAGAACGCCCTTGAACCTTAGAGTTTACGGCAGTTCCGCGGTGCCATTAGTGAGGCTTGGGTTTTTCCTTCTACGGCTGGACCATCGATGCTGGGGTATGTACTGGATATTTTTAAACTGTACTTGAGTGTTGAGCTCTCGGGGAATTATGGGATTTGGATGGATCGATCGAAAAGTTTAATGTAGTCCGGATATCAGGTGAAGGGATCGACTACGTGGGAGACTCTAGATATGAGTATTGCCGTTGGTAGTGCAGTCAGCACACCTATGAAGAGACGAGTTCGAAGCAGTCGACACCAGAGGAAAGGGAGAAAGAGGCGCACATTGACGATAGTGTTTACGATTGTGATTTGGTGATTTGAATTTCATATTTTCGTTGATCGGATTTTGGTATTTTGAGAACTTTGTTCTACGATTGGTATTTCTTATGTGTACCTTCATTACATTCTATTTATGTTTCATATATCAGCGGTATTGATGTTGTTTAGTACATACCCAGTGCACTTGATTTGGTTTTTATACATTTTGAGATTTTGATTTGATTTTGTGCATATGGTTACACATGATTTTGACATATGCTTCGACCTAGTTTTTATGCATTTTCGTACTGTAATTTCGATTTTGATATTCGGTGTATGTTTTCGTGCACCATGTGCACCTGATTGAGATTCTTGCGCACACTTTGCGTACTTGATGCGATTTTGTGCACACCAGATGCACTAAATCGGGGTTTTGTGCAGATTAGATGCACCTGATATTGAGTCGTGCACGCCCGTTTCACTTGACAGATGTTTTTGGTGCACACCTGTTGCACTTAGTTTTGTTTTGTGTGTATTCGTGGCATCTGTATTTGGTTTCAATTTCAGTGCGCACCGGACGCACATGATATTTTTATAATGTGATTGGGATTGATTTCAGTTTGTGCATTATGTTTTTATAATCATTACTATTTGATTCAGTAACCAGGCGGGACGTGCATGTTAAACAAAAGATATATATGTATAGTTATTTTTTTTAAAAATAAACATCCGCTACTTATACCGTGACACGTGCATTACACGGCGATTGTCAAAAAGGGGTTCTTGCATGCTTCTTTATCCAGATATTTGGACGGTTTTACTATAATGCGCACTATATATAAGTTATAAATTTGATGTATAATATGTTGGTTTTTCATATTGGGTTTGGATATTTTATTTTCACCATAACTCCGATGATTGTGTTATATTTGACGGAGTTTTGATTTTGAGTTATGTACTTGTTTTTCATGCGCTTGTATCTTGCTAAAAACGTGTTTTATGTATTGATGATTTTGGAGCCCCGACGATTTGAGTGTTTTGCTGAATGTTTTAGTAATTGGGAGGAGTTTTAATTTAAATTCGGGGACCGAATTTCTTAAAGGGGGGAAGATTGTAACGTTTTAAAAATAATTAAATAAATAAAATCGTTTAAATGAATTTTATAATTTTCGGTAAAATAAAACGTAGTTTTCATAAAACTAAACCGTAATTATTTTTTACTATAAATTTAAAAATACCTATTTGAATTATGTTATTACTAGTAAATGGTGTTTATTTAGCCATTTAGAAATTTTTAGTTTAATTAAATATTTTTCTTAAATTAATTATTTTAAATATTAACATAAGCTTTATTTTTACACTAAATTAGTGTAAGTTACAAATTTGAATGGGTTAAATTTGCAAAAATGAACCATTGCATCTTAGAATCAAGTGTGTTTCTGCAAAATTTATTTTCAAAATTTTACAATGGTTCTAGACCATTCTAGGTCAAATGGAGTGAAGAAAATAAAGAATTTTTAAATAAATTCATGAAAAGACTTAATTGTGTGATATTTTTGTGAAATCTTCTACACTTTTCTTCACCTTTTCTCACTCTCCTCTCTTTTCCTCACCTCATGGCCGGCCTCACCTCCATGGGCAGCCCCAAAATTTTTCCCCCATCATTTTTGCATTAAAAATCATCAAAATTCATCAAAAATTCAATAAAAAATCCACAAAATCCTAATAAATTCCTACCCTCTATTCTTTGCTCATCTTTACATGGATTTTGGAGATGGAAAGCATTCATTTTAGAGGCTTATTTTCATGTTTGGATCTGATGTTGTGGAGGTATAAATCTTTTTCTTTTGATTTATTGTTATTAGATGTTTCATTTAAGCATAATTAGATTTAATAAATAATTTCTATCTACAAGTTTTAAAATTCAAGTTAGGGTTTATAAAATTAAGTTATGGATTTTATTAATTAAGTAGGGTTATAATAACTAGTTTAACATTTTTAGAAGTGGAAAATCTTGTATGGATGATATATTGTAAATTGTTTATCCAAAATTGTTTAAATTAATCCATTTTGCAAACTAGATTTCTATATATTGTATATATTGGTGAGATAAAATTCCAATTAATATTTGTAATACTAGATTGTGGTTTCAATGAGGATATTAACTTGTTAGTGCAATGAAAAACCTAATTTGGTTACTAGTTTTTATTGATAATTGAGAAATTGTGAGAAAAATGATATTTTGCTAACTAGATTTTGGAAATTCTTAAATAAATGAAATTTAAAATATAATTTATGGTTTCATTATATCATTATCATCATGAATTGTAGTTTAATGCATTAATTCATGCAAAATCCAGTTTAGATGTGATATTGTGAAATTTTCCTTAAAAGTATCGAAATCGGGCAAGTTTGCAAACTAGAATTTTCAAACTAATATAAATTAGGGTGTTAAAAATATAGTGATGGTTTATATAGTCTAGTTATGCTAATTAATGAATATTATGACCATTAGTTTCTTTTAAATATCAAGTTTTGAAGTAAAACGGTAAATTGGTGTTTTCAGGTTTTACGGAATCGGACGATTTGATCGATTTTTAGGGTTTCGATGGATTAAATCATGTTTTATATTATAAGTAATGAGTTTTTTTAAACTACAAGTTGTTTGCTGATGTTTATCTCGATCAATCGGCGTTTGTACACCGACATCGAGCGATATTTGGTTCTTTTACATGAGCGGGGCATAGGTTTTAACCTATGCGGGTTCCATGCGTCGTTTTGACTTTTGTCCGTGATTCAGTTTACGATACTATATATATGTTTGCGTATAGGTACCCCTCGCGTGGACTTCAGACGAGGAAGAAGAGGAAGGTGACATCGTTTTCGGCAGACAAGGACCAGGTGAGTAGATGTATATCTACGGGAGGAAGTCGGGTGGATGGCGTTTAGCACCCCCGCAAACGTAGAATAGAGATGGTACTTATTGTCATTAGGAAGCCAGACGTGACCTTAGATTCTTGATGAGTAGGACCCTAGTAATGACCTTAGGTTGGACTAGACTGATTTAGAAAGACCATACCAGAGGATGAATACCTTGGATGAGATTCGTAGGTTTTAGGTAGATACACACACACGCACACACTGAGACTCGACGTGGTGTATACGTGTATGTGCATACATATATAGGACTAGGTGTAGGTATATATATATATACACAATACGTATATGTGATACAAGGATGTGATATGATACACGGGAACGAAACAATATAACTGGGCTTGATGCCGTGATTCTTGGCTATACATTCGTATTATGATATTAGCAGATCATTAGAAAATAAGATAATGGATTTGTATACATGAACAATAATAAAGGGTGGTGATGATATTGAACTACATGGGACTCTAAAATAGAATCCGGACCGTAACCTGTGCCTGAAATTCTGATATGATATATGTGTGACTTGATTACGAAATCATATAGGTGTGACTTGATTTCGATATCATATATGTGTGACTTGATTACGATATCATATAGATGCGACTTGATAACGATATGATCTAAGGGTGACTTAATCACAATATAATACATATGACATGATATTTCTGAGGACAAACTAACGATGTATATTTATGCTGGCAATGATATATGATTGATGTATGCGATTACAGTATAGCACCTTGATCTTGACATGTGTTGATGATGATATTATACGAATGATGAGACACGTAGGTGATACTTGACCCGTACCCCGATATTGGGATGTCGTACGATGGATTTTACCGTACGAGGCATAGATATGATGATTGATCCGCACTCTTGATTCGAGGAAGCCGTACTACGTACGTGACGCTATTGAGGCTGGATCGCCGACTATTAGAGGTATGGATTCAGACCTTAGATGGACTCTTATTTCTTATTGACTAGTTTTTTAGGTTTAGTTCCTTAGGAGGTTAGATGGACACTAGTTTAGGCTCGAGTCATATAGTTATAGTTATACTTGTATATCACAGATGAGTGGTTATTACACATCCGTCTTTACATTCATACCGTAATCATAATGGTGCATGTTCATTCATATGTTTCTATAATCAGAATAAAACTTTGCCTGTTAGGACACCAGCACCATTACCGATGATGTGCATATTCCACGCACACTTATTTGCCGGCTCACACACATCATCATCGGTAATTGCTATGTCACGTACCCTTTAGATCATATTATCTTTTATTGATACAATCAGCTAACAGCTAGATCGATATAATATTGTGATTACTCTCTGGTGGTAGTATAGATATGGTATTTATTACTTAGACATTTCATGCATTCGCATTTTCATGTTATCATGCAGTATTATGGGGCATATGCCGACACTTATCATATACTTACTCATGATTTTGGGATTTTGGATTTCTATGAGATTTCTGGATTTTTAGGGGAAACTGCAAGAATATATAAAAACTTCTCTCTCTCTCCTCCTCTCTTTTTAAAACATAAGATGCGGTTTTCTCGTGATGTATGTGTCGTCCACCATGAGATTTCATGTTTTCTGTTGGATTTCGAGACCCGATTCGAGGAGTGGATAAACCGTCTCGGGTACATGGTGGTCCCGGAATGGTACCCCGGGGCAAGAAGATCGAGTTGTAGACGATAAGCCTGGCATGGGAAGACTACCTACCGGTGATGTCTGGCACGGTGGATATCCGGAGGATACCGACCGTTGTCGTGAGATTTGATGATATGGGCCGATCCGGACTGACGGAGCCCAAGATATTGAGACTATGAGATATTGAGATTATGAGGTATTGAGACTTGAGATATACATGTTTTGTGTCGATACTTGACACGGATTTCCATAGATTTCATCGTTGATATTTCAGATTTCTATATACATTTTACTATGATAAAAGCTAAAGATTTCTTATACGGATATATCTAGATTTCATGATTGGTTATTTTACATTCATGGTGCATGCATACTCATTCACATGGCTTAGTACTATATGAGGCACTGACACGAGCACGGAGCATTTGCACTTACACGTAGCTTATTATCCTGCCTTTACTTGATGACTAGTAGTATATTATTATATTATTATGACCAAGAATAGCGTCATGCATTTCGATTTCTTTTCGCAGATATTTTCTACTCACGAGTTGGCAACTCATCCCCGTTGTGCCAAATTTTATTACAGGTTGATGTACAGGGTTCCTTGGCAGTTTGCCGGCACATCGTTTCATTCCGGGTGATTTGCACGGTAGGTTGGTTCATTTGTATCTGGACCGCCGTTGTATTTTTATTATTTCATTTGTATCTAGTAAGCTCCATCAACCAAACTTGTATTACTTGATAGTTTACTGGACCATTTATTTGTTTCGACCTTAGAGGCGCGCTTATATTATTATGATATCTGGTGGTTTTGTTTTCTTTTGAGTTTTGAGCCTCGCCCTTTAGCGTTGTATACTATTGTGCATTGATGTTGTTGTTTCCGCCTTTTGGCGTAGAGCTAGCTCCCGTTTGGGGATGCTTTTTATTGTTTGTATATATATTATTCTTGTTTGTACCCGTTTGGGGCCAGTTTTTACAAAGGAGACTCTGCCGAAATTTTTGAGAAAATTGGATGTTGCTTTTAAACTTGTTTTCTACATGTTTTTCTTTACTTCTTCTTCTTTTTATGGTTTAGATTTTTGGGCTTCGGCTTACTTAGGTTACGTTGCGCCTCTAGACGCTTCGTAATCTAAGTGCCGATCACGGTCCGTACTTTTGGATCGTGACATTTTCCCACTTTCTGGAAATTTTTCAAAAAGTTGAAATTTTTCATATTAAAAATATTCAGAAAATCATGCAGGTAATTTTATGGACACACCTGAAGAGCGAAACCCTAACTCGTCTATGTGACCGCGGATCCGCGGCTAAAACATGGTTTTGGCGGTGGATCCGCGGCGCCGCTTTAGAAGCTTGGGTCGGGCCCTTCAGCTGTTGGTCCGTAGGTACTGTGGCATGTCTCTGGTTAATTTTAACTATGCTCAAGTGTTGAGATCTCTGGGAATTCGTTGCATCGATCGAATTATCTAATTTCGCCTGGCTATCTGTGATTGTGATACAATATTTAGAATCCACATAATTGGTTATGTGATAACTAGTTTGAATTTTATAAATCTAGCAGTTTAGTCTCATTTGATCGGTTGCCACAGGATTTTGATGTTGATCAAAAGTCCGTCGCAATCACATAGTGTATGCGGATACTCGCCGCTTAACCTTACTAGATAGCCATGCCCCGTAACCCCGACCAAGTGACTGTAGGAGAACCCCATCGCCAAAAGCATCCGTTCGGGTGCTTGCGGCTGCGGTGTTCCACCTTGGTACACTTCGTCGACGGCATCGGGGGGTGCGGCCGTCTACTAAAGTTTCCGACGAGCATTCGATCAAGTTATCGGGAATCTTGTTGAATTACCCGACAAGTTATTGGAAAGTGTTTTCAATATCGAGACTAAAACGCGGGGTTTATAATTGTTAGGCATGCGATGTCTAAGAAATTTATTTGGTTAGGCATGAAATCCAATGTATGTGATATATTGGGTTTATGATGTCTAAGGTGGCTGCGGATTCCAACTGTTGTAGTTTTTCACTTTCTTTTCTGTGACCGTAAGTGTAATATGTAGTGTATCGCTCGTTTCGGTGCTATATGTAAACGACAATTGGGATACGCATATTTACTTACGTTGATGACATGTGATATTATATGTTGCTGTGATATGTTATATTGGATCGTCGTGTTTTGAATAGCCGGGGGTTTTATGTGAGATGAGAGTTTTTCATTTTCATTCATGTAAAATTCATTGTATGTAATATTCTTTTATTGGGGCACTTCCGGGTTGAGGATAATGTTACCATTGATGTATATTATTTACTTTTCCGCATTAGGATAGACCTAAGGCGGGGAGCACAAGTAACCGGGTTCTAGAGTACAGCGGGAGACCATCTCGAGGAGTCGAGACCGGGTCTCCTAACTCTAGAATTGGTAGGGCTGCTTGCCGCTCTCGTAGAGGGTCTAAGGATGTGGGTTTGGCTATTCATCACGACCGTGAAATCCGTGTTTTATACTGGCTTAACTTAAAACTCGGAATTCCTAGTATATCCAATTTTTCATATGTGATTCTTCTGCTGCTGATATTCTGTGGTGTGATCATTTGAACTCTTTTGAGATGAATGCCTATATTATATATATGAGATATAATTAATATTATTACTTTCGTTTCTTCTGTGATGCTTGGGAAGCATAAATAAATGGGACTTCATTAATGAGATTAATGAAATAAAAGAAAAAGAAACCTAAAGATATTGTAGAAACTTGTTTAAAAACTAGCAGCTCTAGTTTTTGCTTTGCATAGCGGTATTCCTTGTAGAATATCCAGCACCTTATTCGATAAGGAAAGAGCTGAGATTCCTTCACCGGGAGTGACCTCTTTAGCGAAACTAGCAAATGCTACAAACACGGCTTGTCTTTTGACTGCCTCTATAGTTTTTGCTTTGCATAGTCGTATTTGTGAAATATCCTGCACCTTATTCGATAAGGAAAGAGCCGAGATCCCTTCACCGGGAGTGACCTCTTTAGCAAAACTAGTAAAGGCCTCAAAAACACTCCTTTTCAAAATCACTCGATTCTACAACGAGATCAAGTTCATTACGCAAAGGTTTTCTTAAAAACCTGTCGTAGCCTTCCGTCATTTCAGATAAGTACTACTTAGTATTCGTGCTATATTTGTTGACTATATTAAGGCGTAGTGTGCGGTAGCTGACTTGTGCTTATCTGCATAAGCATATGATGCGATTGGATTAGGGTAGTCATGCGATTTTGATGACTATGTTAAGTGTCGTGCGGGTGGGTTTAATTCAATCAGGAAATGACGGGTAGAACTTGACTAGCTGTCACGACCCGAATGTACGGAACGTGACCGGCACTTAGATTACGAAGCGTCTAGAGGCGCCACGTAACCTAAGTAAGCCGAAGCCCAAAAATCTAAACCATAAAAGAAGAAGAAGAAAAAGAAAACAAGTCTAAAAGAAAAAAAAAACATCAGCAAATTTTACCAAAAATTTCGGCAGAGTCTCCTCAGTAAAAACCGGCCCCCAAACGGGTACAACAAGTATAATATACATAAACAATAAAAAGTATCCCCAAATGGGTGCTAGCTCAACGCCAACAGGCGGAAACAACCACAACAAGCACAAATAGTATACAACGCCAAAGGGCGAGGCTCAAACTAAAAAGAAAACAAAACCACCAGATCAGAATAATACATGCGCGACTCTAAGGTCGAAATAAAAGACAGGTCCAATAAACTTATCAAGTAATACAAGTATGGTTAATGGAGATTACTAGATACAACGAATGAATAAAATACAATGGTAGTTCAGATACAAGTGAACCAACCTACCGTGCAAATCACTCTGAAATTAAAGATGTGCCAGCAAGCTGCCCGGGAAACCTGTACATCGAACCTGTAATAAAATTTGGCACAACGGGGGTGAGTTGCCAACTCGTGAGTAGAAGACATCTACGAAAGAAATCGAATGCACGACGCTATCCTAGGTCATAATAATACACTACTAAGTCTCAAACCTCAAGTAATAGCAGGGTAATAATACGTGTAAGTGCAGATACTCCGTGCTCGTGTCAGTGCCTCATATAGTACTATGTCATATGAATGGATATGCATGCACCATGAATGTAAAATAAGCAATCCTGAAATCCAGGTATATCTGTATAAGAAATCTTTGGCTGTTATCATAGTAAAATGTGTATAAGAATCTGAACAACAATGAAATACATGGAAATCCGTGTCAAGCATCGACACAAACATGTAAATCTCAAGTCTCATAGTCTCAATACCTCAGGCTCCGTCAGTCCGGATCGGCCCATATCATCAAATCTCACGACAACGGTCGGTATCCTCCGGATATCCGCCGCGCCAGACATCACCGGTAGGTAGCCTTCCCCTGCCAGGCTCATCGTCTACAACTCGATCTTCTTGCCCCGGGGTACCATACCGGGCCCACCATGTACCCGAGACGGTTCATCCACTCCTCGAATCGGGTCTCGAAATCCAACAGAAAATATGAAATACTCATGGTGGACGACACATACATCACGAGAAAACCGCATCTTATTTTAAAAAGAGAAGAGGAGAGAGAGAGAAGTTTTTATATATTTTTGCGGTTTTCCCCAAAAATCCAGAAATCTCATAGAAATCCAAATCTCAAAATCATGAGTAAGTATATGATAAGTGTCGGCATATGCCCATACTACTGTGCGATAACATGAAAATATGAATGCATGGATGTCTAAGTAATAAATATCATGTCTTATACTAACATCAGAGAGTAATCACAATATTATATCGGTTTAGTTGTTAACTGATTCTATCAATAAAAGATAATATGATCTAAAGTGTACGTGACATAGCAATTACCGATGATGATGTGTGTGAGCTGGCAAATAAGTGTGCGTGGAATATGTGCATCATCGGTAATGGTGCTGGTGTCCTAACAGGTAAGGTTTATACTGATTATAGCAACATATGTAAGAACATGCACCATGATGATTACAGTATGAATGTAAATACAGGTGTGCATTATCCACTCCTCCGCGATATACGAGTACAACTACCACTATGTGAGTCGAACCTAAACTAGTGTCCATCTAATATCCTAAGGAACTAACCTAAGAAACTAGTCAATAAGAAACAAGCATCTACCTAAGGTCTGAACCAATATCTCTAATAGTCGGCGATCCCGCCTCAATAGCATCACGTACGTAGCACGGCTTCCTCGAATCAAGAGTGCGGATCAATCATTAAATCTAAGCATCGTACGGTAAAATCCATCGTACGGCATCCTAATATCGGGGTACGGTCAAGTATCTCCTAGATGTCTCCTCATTCGTATAATGTCATCATCAACACATCTCATGATCAAGGTGCTAAACTGTGATCGCATACATCAATCATATATCATTGTCATCATGATAAGCATCATTAGTTTATCCTCAGAAATATCATGTCATATGTATTATATTGTGATTAAGTCATACTGATATCTTATCGTCATCAAGTCACAAGCTACAGCCCAGATACTATTTTAGCGTCCCATGTACCTCAATGTCACCACCACCCTTCATAATTTATATATTCATGTTCATTATCTCTTTCTCTAATGATCCGCTAACACTTTAATACGACTGTATAGTCAAGAATCACGGCATCAAGCCCAGTTATACTGTTTCATCATACCTCAGATATCATATCACATCAACGAATCCCATATACGTGTTGTGTATATATATACACCTATACCTAGCTTTATATATATACATACATATACGTATACGCCATGTCAAGTTTTAGTGTGTGCGTGTGTGTTTCTATCAGAAACCTACGAACCTCTCCCAAAGTATTCATCCTCAGGTATGGTTTTCCTAAATCAGTCTAGCCCCGCCTAGGGTCATTACTAGGGTCCTGCTCAGTAAGAATCTAGGTTCACATCGGGTTTCCTAATGTCAATAAGTACTATTCCTATTCTACGTTGCGGGGGTGCTAAACGCCATCCACCCGACTTCCCCCCGTAGATATGCATCTACTCACCTGGTCCTTGTCTGCCGAAGACGGTGTCGCCATTCTCCTCTTCATCGCCCGCAGTCCACATGAGGGTACCTAAACGCAAGCATATAAATAGTATCGTAAACTGAATCACATACAAAAGTCAAAACGACGTAAGAAACCAGCATAGGTTAAAACCTATGTCCCGTCCACGCAAAAGAACCAAATATCGCTCGATATCGGCGTACAAACTCCGATGGATCGAGATAAACATCAACAGATAACTCGTAGTTTTAAAACACATTACTTATATTATAAAACATGATCAAATTCATCGAAACACTAAAATCGATCAAATCGTCCGTTTTCGAAAAACCCGAAAATGCCAATTTACCGTTTTTCATCAAAACTTGACATTTAAATGAAACCAAAGGTCATAAAACTCATTAAATAGCATAACTAGACTATACAAACTATTACTATATTTTTATTACACATATTTGTAGTAATTTGAAATTTCTAGTTTGCACCCTTTAACAATTTTCAACATTTTCCAAGCAAAATACCACAATTCCACCTCAAAACATGATTTTGCATAAATTAATGACTTAAACCACAATTTATGATGATAATGATATAATGAAACCATAATTATATTTTTAATCTCATTTATATAGGAATTTCTAAAATCTAGTTTACAAAATTAGCAATTTTTTTATCACAATTTATCAATTATCCATTGAAACTAGCAATCAAACTAAGTTTTTCTTTCCATTACCATGCTAACATTTCCACTAAAACTATAATCCAATGATAACAACCCAAATTAGAATTTTATATTAACCACAAACACATTTTGCAAAAACCTAGTTAACTAAATTCCTAATTTAAAACAATTTTAAATGAAAATTTTACAATTCAACAACCATGCAATATTTTCCAATTCTAAAAGTGTTAAACTAACTATTATAACCCTAAATAATTAACAAAAATCATAACTTGAATTTAAAAACCCTAACTTGAATTTTTAAAAAAAACATAGAATTAATTCATTAAATCTAATTAAGCTTAAATGATCATCTAATAACAATAAATCAAAAGAAAGAAAATTATACCTCCAAAAATGTGAAATCCAAACAAGAAATGAGCCTCCAAAATACATGCTTTCCCACTCCAAAATCCATATAAAAAAGGGTAGAGAATAAAGGGTATGAAGAGATTAGGATTTTGTGTATTTTTGTTGAATTTTTGATGTAATTTGATGGATTTTTGTGCAAAAATGAGGTGGGAAATGGGGGGGCAGCCATGGGGGGGTTGTAGCCGGCCTTGAGGGAGTGAGGGAGAGAAAGAAATGATTAAGGAAAAGTGTAGAAGTTTCAAGAGGAGAAATATCACTTAAAGGTCTTTTCAAGGTTTATTTAATTATTTATTTATTTGTTTACTATAGCAACTCAAGAAAGCTCTAGAAAATAGGAAAAAATTGCAAATAATTTTTGCATGATACATACTAAATTCTAACATGCCATGGGTCATTTTTACAAATTAAAACCATTTAAATTTGTAATTTACACTAATTTAGTGTAAAAATAAAGCTTATGTTAATATTTAAAATAATTAATTTAGGAAAATTTTTTAATTAAACTAAAAATTTATAAGTGGCTAAATAAACACTATTTACTAGTAATTAAATAATTAAATAGGTATTTTTGAATTTATAATGAAAAACAATTGCGGTTTGATTTTACGAAAAATACATTTTGCTTTACCGAAAATCATAAAATTCACTTAAACAATTTTATTCATTTAATTATTTTTAAAACGTTACACTAGCGCTTATGATTTGTTGACTATGTTAAGGTCATAAATTGCTAGGGGAAAAATATTATCGAGGATTTCAGGTGTTGAAATTTGCAATGAGATTGCATACCTTCTATGAGATAGTTGGATCCCGATACCCACTGCGAGTAAGAGTTACTCCTGGGAGAGTTTTACACATTACAATTAGCCGATCAAGTAGGTGTCTAGAAAGGTGTTAACGGGGTTACGCTCCTGGGAAAATGAGGTTTATTTTAATTAGGTCCGTGTGAAAACACGGGGAACCTCCCTCAAAGTACCGACACTGGCCTGGCCGAAAGATTGGTGAACTTGTAGGGTGTAATTAATCCCGGCTAGTCTTACCTTTTAGGGTTTGAAGGTAGATTTGACTAAAACAGTGGGAGCCATCCTGATTAGATAAAATAATAACCAATCTAATCCTGCAAGAGCGCATACAGAGTGTTTTCTTCTCTCTCTCTCCTGGTAGCGACTATGTCACGCCTTAATCAAGATAATAATATGGATGCATTGACCGAACCTCCTTATTATACTGTGCTAGGGAACGTCGATTCCGCTCAATCTTATAATTATTATAATTGCGAGCAGGAAATAGGGGAATATCTGTATTCCCATACCACTCCATTCGAAGAAAGTACATGTTGATGCATATTCTTCGGGTGTCCTTATTACTGAGAACTGATTTTTAGTATCCTCTACGTCCTGGGTATGTGATACCAGATCAGGATCCCGCATATGTAATATGTTACATGGGCTACAGAAAGGTAGAGAACTGAGAATGGGTGATATATCTCTAAGTGTTAAAGAATGGTGCAAGTGTTGCAGCCAAGTCTGTTGGCAGATATCACCTTGTATTACCAAATGGTAAATACATTGATTCTGAACAAATGTTATTACATACCGAACCTGATATACAAACATTACATCATGTTCTTTACTGAGTTAAAGAAGGATATAATTTTGTATTGGAGGATAATGTTGTGAACATTTTCCCGAATCAAGAGTTGATTCGATCAGGCACGTTATATAATAGCATATACGTTCTAAACCAAACCATAGTTCAAAGTATGTTACATGAGCAGTTTAGGAATGAACGAATCCTTCTTGAGGTATTGTAGACTAGGTCATATCAATGCGACACGACCAGCTATGTTACATAAGGATGAATATGAGAATCTGTTCGAATTTTCATCTTATGCTACTTGCTAGTCTTGTCTTAAAGATAAAATGACCAATACTCCGTTTACTAGAAATAGAGAAAGAGTCAGTGAACTCTTGAGACGGATACATAATGATGTATATGGTCACATGTCTACAAATGCCAAGGTTGGTTCTTTTGAGCACCAAACGGATAGAAGTATTAAAGTCCTACGATATGATCGAGGAGGCGAATACTTGGGTATGGTGTTCCTGGAGTTTCTAAAAGGAGAATGTGATTCTCTCTCAGCTTACTCCTTAGTATACACCACAGCACAACGGTGTATTGGGGCGGAGGTATCGCACCCTATGAGATATGGCGTGCTCCATGATGAGTACTACTGAGTTACCTGTTTCCTTTTGGGTGTTATGCACTTGAGAAGCTGCATACCTATTGAATAGGGTTCCGTCCAAATCATAGCCTACCACTCCATATGAGATATAGAATGGGAAGAGACCATGTCTTAAACGAGTTAAGATATGGGGTTGTCCGGCTATGTTGAAAAGAAAAATCCGGACAAGCTCGAGGCAAGGTCAGTTGTTGTGTAAGTTTGTCAGGATATCCCAAATATTTGTGAGGGAATATCTTCTACCTAACTGAGGAGCAAAAGGTGTTCTGTTTCTCAGCACGCCACTTTTTTTTAGAAAAGATATTTCTTGTGAAGAAATTTGTGGTCATGAGGTAGAACTGGAAGGAATTCCAGCTAGACAAACTAACAGCTGATGATTTGGTGAAACCAAAGGATTCAATAGTCTCCAACGAATCTCAGCCTCTCCGCCGATCTGGTAGGTTTCCTCATCCACCTGAGAGATACTTCGGTTTTCTCTATGACAGTGGGAGCAAGGATGGTATCATGAGATGATGACCCAACTAGTTTCGAGCAGGCATCAGGAGTGGGGACTCTGTAAGAATGGATGGATGCTAAGCGATCTGAGATGGAATCCATATACACCAAGAAAGTATGGATTTTGGTTGCTTTATCTGAAGGGTTAAGTCCCCATCGGGAGAAAGTATATCTTGAGAAGATTACTTGGTGTACATGGAAAAGTTGAGACTTTCAAAGCTAGACTTGTTGTAAAAGGTTCTCGTCATCGACCAGGTGTGGATAATGATGAAACCTTTTCTCCAGTGTCTATGCTTAAGTCCATCCGGATCCTACTTGCCATTGCTACATACCATAACTACGATATCTGACAGTTATGTAGATGAGACTTCTTTTCTAAATAGCGATTTAGAAGAGAATGTCTATAAGTACACAGCCAGAGGGCTTCGTAGACAGTGGGAGCAGCGGAAACGTGTGCAAGATGCTTTATGGGTTAAAGCAGGAATCGCGGAGTTGGAACATCTGTTTTGATGTGATAGTCAAAGAGTTTGACTTCATCAAAATGTGAGATGAACCTTGTATATACAAGAAGATTGTAGAGAGTATGGTTGTCTTCTACGTATTATATATAGATGACATACTCTTGATAGGAAATGGTTTCCTATGCTACACTCGGTCAAGCTCCTCTTATCATGATGATTCTCAATAAAAGATCTGGATGATACCTACTATATCTTGTGGATTTTGATCTATGATGATAGATCTAAATGGATGTTGGGAGTGTCCAAAATCCAGGTACATAAACACCATACTAAAGGGGTTTAGTATGGAAGATTCTAAGCGTGGTGGTTCGCCCACTTACTCATGGATCACTCTCTCCAAAAAGATGTCTCCCGAGACTGATTTGAAGAGAGCTCGCGTGTAAGGGATACCCTATGCTTCGGCAGTGGGCTCTATCAAAGTATGTGATATTATGTACCATACTAGATGTAGATGACTCACTAGTTGTAGTGATCAGGAATCAATCAGATCTTGGGAGAATCACAGGACAGCTGTGGAGAATATTCTTAAGTACTTGAGAAGTGTAAGTCGATGTGCAACACCCCTCGAATTGCGGGGAGGCGGAAATATGAAAAACGATCTTGTTTTGTATGTAAACATCGACTAACCGTAGACTTTTCTAAACGATAATTAACAACAAGCATAGAGTTCTAACCTACTATGTAAAGAGATTATACCAAATGATTCTAGTCCTTCGTCTTTATAATCTCTAAGTCCTCCTCGGCCTCCTATCCGTGATAGATGATCCACCCGAGAACCCTAATCCAAGTTATAACCTCTAAACTTGAGCTTACTTAGTTTCTCTAGTTGCTAATCAAAGTTACTAAGATGATATAGAGTTAGGTTATGGAGTGTTTAGTCTATACTAATCCTTGGTCTCAACTCATGAGTGGTAGGATTAGTGTTTGAAGAGAGAGTGAGCTTGAGGAGAGAGAAGGTGGAGATGATAATGAAAATAGAAAAGCTTCTCACTTGAATATATGAAACATAATGAATTATCAAATAAATGAATTTAAATGATTATTCACCATGCTTCATTAATTCAATATGAGTGATTCACTATATGAGTCATTAAGCAATAAATGATGCATTAATGACATAGTGAATCACACAAATGAGTCACAATTTGCATTTAATGAAAATGCCACCTTAACCTCCTTAGTCACCATCCTTCTAGAAGCTTCCCGGAAAATTACGAGAACGCACCTCGCATCCGTGAAAACACGGAAAAACATTAGACTGTATAAATCCAATAACCCGATACTAGAATCTGGCTTAAACCAAAGCCGGCTAGTAAAAACTATCCGAATGTCGTGCGTGCGTTTAAACACGTATGCGTCCGAACCCTTTGTCGTAAAACCGTACGACCTCTATATCTTTTTGCCTTGAGTTGGGAAAACTCTGTGTGGGACTCTAAAGACTCGACTACTACGCTGGCAGTGGGTTTAACCACAGACCGCAAGCGGCACTAGCTGTACATAACGGTCATTAGGTAGATGTCGATAAGAAGGCCGGTGAGGATACCCATCCGAACTCCTACTGAGCCTGTGCGTGACAATATCCGTGCAGTCCGGTCTGTTCGTCTAAGAGTATCGCATGTATGGTCTAGGGCGGTGGTGGACGTCAGACCCCTAATAACCGTACAAGTCGTGTCGGCATGGCTCAAGACCATCCGAGAATCTACTGATCAGTCCATCAGTAATTCTCAATCAGCCCTGGCCAGGGACTTATGGTAATGACCAACCGATCACCGTGCGATATCAACTCCCTATACCGGGAGAGACGAATCCCTAACAGTCGCTCACTGCCTCCACGTGGCTCGGGACTGTGCCCAACTAAAACCTGTTTGCACGACTCATTTGAATCGTGGTAGGGTAGTAATCAAAGCACAGTGGGAACTCACACGAGACAAATGACGACCTTAAGTCAACGGACTATCTGCACACATGTCACCTGAGAACTGCTATCTGACGTTAGGTATAGTACCATCCGGTCAGTTCTCGGTGAGTCCTGTCCGGTGTACTCACACCCAGTAAGCATCTGTATACAATCTTAGGTGCACTCCACTAATGGCTGCAGGACCAGTCCATCGCCCCTCCTCAGGGTCTAGATATGTATACACTAGTCTACTCCGGAGTATCGATGCTCAGTCTCGATACTCCTGCGACCAGGGACATCTAAGGATGTGCCTATTGACTATCCAGCTCCCACAAGTATGACTGCCATCACAATGCCGGTAGTCAGGAAAACACCCTATGGGCTTTATCACCATATATAAATATAAATACCAAGTAAAATATATCTTACGTTAAGATAAAGACAAACCAAATAGCATACTATCATATCAAGCAAGACTGTCATGTACATACATATCCCTAGCATCCTATACAATGAAGGCCTCTAGGGCATATATATCCAACAAGAAGCACTAAAAAAAGTTCTTGGTTCAAGCTTCCAGAGTGATAAGGTCGACTGAGAATCAGTCACAGGCATTGTCTTTACCATCAGTGCAGGGACGGTATGTTGGAAGGGTTCCAAGCTATATACCGAGGAATACTAGACGATAAAGGTTGAATACATTGCTACCAACGATACTACCAAAATGGCTGTCTGGACATTTCTTGTTCATAAGATGAACATGGTTCCTACCATTGAGCGTCCAATAAGTGTTATTGAGACAACAATGGAGTTGTGGCTTTGGCCTAGGAACACCCGTCCCATCAGCGTTCCGGACATATTCTGAGGCTAGTATCACCTGATCAGGGAGATGATTGATCTCCAAGGGATCGAGGTTTGGAGAGTAAACCAGAAGGTTGACACAGCGGATCCACTCACAAAGGCCTTACCCCTATAGAGACTTCTAAGGAATGGTTGAGTATGTGATACTACAACCACTGCTGTATTGTTGGGTATTGGATACTACAACAGATGGCCTTAGTGCAAGTGGGAGATTGTTAGTTATATGTATGCCCTAGATGTTAGTTATATGTATGTCCTAGAGGCCATTACTGTACATACGATATATATTGTAGTGGATGCTTGGACATATATAGAGAGGACTTTCTTGCTCGACATGATAGTACGCTATCTGGTTACTCTTTATCTTAACATGTACTCTGATTGTCTCTATGTTACATGTTGATAAAACCTTTAGGATGAGTACTTGACTACCAGGACTATGATGCGGATCATACTAGTGAGGACAGTGTAGTCGCTAAGTACATCCTTCAAATGTTCCTAGTCGTAGGAGTACCGAGACAGGGCATCGATACTCCAGAGTAGACTAGCGTATGCGCTTTTTGACTCATATGATGAGCGATGGATGATCTCATATCCATTGGTGTTTGATATCAGAGAAGGTATACGGGTGCTCAGTGGAGACTGGGTACACTGGACAGACTCGCCGAGAACTCCCAGATGGTATTATACCACACGTCAGATGACAGTTCTCCGGTGACACTGGTACAGGTTAATCTGTAGACCCGAGATCGTCATAGAGTCTTGTGTGATTCCCACTGTGCTTTGATTTCCATCATACCACGTCCAAGAGGGCATGCAAAAAGGTGGCTTTTGGGTACAGTCCCGAATCACATGGAGGCAATGAGCGATAGGAGGGGATTCGTCTCTCCCGGTATAGGGAGTTGATGTTGCGCCGTGTTCGATTGGCTATAACTGGAAATCCGTGGCCAGGGTTGCTGAGATTTACTGGTAAGTGTTATCAATAGTTTTTCGAACTGTTATAGACCTCATATCGACACGACTTATCAAGCTACTGGGGTCTGACGTTTACCACCCCTAGGCGAGATATACGAAATATCAGACGAAGAGACCGGACTGTACGGGAGTGTTACTGATTGGATTCGCAGGAGATTGTACAGGCTTGCTTGTTGATCTTCTAATCGCTCAATACCTGGGTGGCTGTTACGTTTAGCTGACCGCTTGCAGCTTGTGGGTATTTGATATGATCATCACCTACTGCCGGCGTATTGACGATTCTTTAGAGTCCTACACAGAGGTTTCTTCACTCAGGCAAAACGGAGTAGGAGCACATATATGATATGTGCGGGACCGAGAACAATACGTGTATGTGATACTGTATTAGATTCTCACGATATGAGATATCGGCCGGGTATATGAGATATAGCCGGGTCATCGGATCAAGTGTTGATTCGATGAACTGATACAGATAATATTAGTCGGTTATTTGTGAAATAGCCGGATTATCGGATCAAGAGTTGATTTGATAATTTAATGTATAATAATATATTTGATATATTAAATTACAATAACTAATATAAACTCACTAAAAGATTCTTTTTCTCACTCGGGTAATACATTGATATATATGCGATATATGTTAATTGTATTATTTTATTTTGTTACAATAAATATTGTATATGTGATATATAATATTGTAACAAGTTATGATTACTAATACAACATGATTAGTAGAGATTAAATATGGTTAGGGTTTGATTTGGGTTAATCTTTTCTAGAAGCTTCTAGAAGATTTCATTTTGTTTCTTGCAAAGATATTTCATTTAGATATTTTGCAAGATATTTCCAAACCCAACCCACACCCTTTAACCCTAGTTAAGTCTCTACAATGGTTAGCCTTTCATCTTTAACCATAGTTGCATTTGTAATTATAACAACAATTCATTATTCATCACAAAAAGAATTATGCATTCATCTTCTTCTTCTTCCTCCTTGCAAAGCTTTCTAGTTTTGGGTTTTGTGATGGATTAGTGTGAGATTATGACAACAAATGAGAGCTAAAATCCTACTTCATCATCCTAATCTATCCTAGCCATTTCGATTAGGGTGTTCACTTCATTAGTGAGTGAGAGCTTGTGTTTAAGAAACTTCAAGGTAGATCATCTTAGTTATCAAAGATTGGAAACAAGTTTGCATCATTCTCTTCTTGGAGCCTCTCTAGAGTTCGGGAACTTGATGATCGCAGCGAAGGGACCTCAACACGGAGCTTTAGAAGTGAAGGACCGGACTACAAAGGTTGTAATCCTAAACTCTTAGATGTTAAAGTGTTTAACATGCTTTTTTCGCCTAATCTCTAGTTTAAAGATCTTGGTTAGGGTTGTTCGGCACGGCTAAAATTTAAATCGGACATGGTTGATGCCTTGTAGAACCTTATTAGAGTGCCTAGTAACCCTACAGTGGTATCAGATCCAAGCTAGAGTTTTAGGCGAAGTCTAGGCGAAATTTAAAGTCCGATCGAACTCCGAATACCCAATAAAACCTAGTTTCTGGAATTTTTTTCAAAAGTTGACATTTTTCATATTAAAAATACTCAGAAAATAAAGCAGGTAAATCTGAGAATTACTGTGAAGTACGGACCACCAAATCGATCACGTGAGCGCGGAACCATGGCCAAACCAAGGGTTTGGCGGCGATTCCGCGGCCATAATTTGGAGTTGGTCCCTGATACTTCAGGTATTAATTCTTAGGTCCTTTTTCATAGTTCTGGGAATTTTTAATTCTACTCAAGTGTTGAGTTTTCTGCGATGTATTGGGAACTCGTTGATTCGATCGGAAAGTTTAACTTCGTTTAAGTTTTTTCCGGGTAATTTAGAACGTGTTAAAAAGTTCGAATGGATATCAATAACTCACTTTTTCCCCTGTCGGAAAATTTTCAAAAGTTGGATTTTTTCTCAAGTTTGAAACTTCCGGAAAATCGTGCAAGTAACGCGGTGAACCCTCTAGAAGAACACAAACCTTAACTCGATTATGTGACCGTCTGAACCGCCTCTAAACCTTAGGGTTTGGGGCAGTACTGCGTTGCCACATGTGAGGTGTTGGCTTGACCCTTCTACGGCTGGACCATTGGTACTGAGGCATGTGATGGATACTTTTTGAACTCCGCTTAAGTGTTGAGCTATTTGGGAAATCTAGGGTGTTTGTTTATTCGATCAGAAAGTTTAACATTGTCTGTTTATCTGGAATGTGATACAATATTTGGAATCCACATGTAGTTATAAGATAACTAATTTGAATGTTATAAATCTAGCAGTTCAGTCTCAGATGATCGGTTGCCACGGAATTTTGATGTGATCAAAAGTCCGATGCAATCACGTAGCATACGCGGATACTCGCCGGGTAAAATTAATAGACAGCCATTCCCCATAGCCCCAACCAAGTGACTGTAGGAGAACCCCGTCGCCAAAAGCATCCGTTCGGGTGCTCGCGGCAGTGGTGTTCCGTCTTAGTGCACTTCGTCAACGGCATCCGGGGGTGTGGCCGTCTACTAAAGTTTGCGACGAGCAATCGATCAGGATGTCGGGAATCTTGTTGAATTGCCCGACTTGATATTGAAAAGAGTTTTCGATAATGAGACTAAAATGCGGGGTTTATAATAGTTCGGCATGCGAGGTCTAAGGAATTCATTTAGTTAGGCATGCGATGTCTAAAAAGGTTGTGGATTCCAACTGTTGTAGTTTTACACTTTCTTTTCTGCGACCGTAAGCTTAGTATGTAGTGTATCGCCGGGTTCGTTGCTATACATCAACGACAATCGAAATACGCATACTTGCTTATGTTGATGATATGTGATATTATGTGTTGCTGTTGTTAGTTATATGTATGCCCTAGAGGCCATTGCTGTACATTGGATGTATATTGTAGTGGATGCTGGGACATATATAGGTAGGACTTTCTTGCTCGACATGATAGTACGCTATCTGGTTGCTCTTTGTCTTAACATGTATACTTTCTGTCTCTCTGATTACATGTTGATAAAGCCCTTAGGATGAGTACTCGACTTCCAGGACTATGATGCAGATCATACTAGTGGGGCCTGGGTAGTCAATGAGTACATCTTTCATTGTTCCTAGTCGTGGGAATATCGAGACGGGGCATCGATATTCCAGAGTAGACTAGCGTGTATCTTCTCGACCCATGTGATGGGCGATGGATGATCCCATATCCATTGGTGTTTGACATCAGAGATGGTATACGGGTGCTCAGTGGAGACTGGGTACACTGAACGGACTCGCCGAGAACTCCCAGATGGTATTATACCTCATGTCAGATGGCAGTTCTCTGGTGACACTGGTACAGCTTAGTCTGTTGACCCGAGATCGTCATAGAGTCTTGTGTGTCTCCCACTGTGCTTTGATTTCCACCCTACCACGGCTCTACTGAGTCGTGCAAACAGGTGGTTTTTGGGTACAGTCCCGATTCACATGGAGGCAATGAGCGATAGGAGGGGATTCGTCTCTCCCGGTATTGGGGGTTGATGTTGTGCTATGCTCGACTGGCCATAACAGGAAATCCCTGGCCAGGGTTGCAGTGATATACTGGTAAGAGTTATCAGTAGTTTCACGAATGTTATGGACCTCAAGTCGGCATGACTTATCGAGCTACTGGGGTCTGACGTTTACCACCCCTAGGCGAGATATGCGACATATCAGACGAACAGACCGGACTGTACGGTAAGTGTTACTGGTTGGATTCACAGGAGTGAGCGGGCTTGCTCGTCGATCTTCTCATCGCTCAATACCCGGGTGGCCGTTACGTTTAGCAGACCGCTTGCGGCTTGTGGGTGTTTGATATGATCATCACCTGCTGCCGGCGTATTGACGAGTCTTTAGAGTCCTACACAGAGGTTTCCTGGCTCAAGCGAAACGAAATAGGAGCGCATATGAGATATGTGCGGGACCGAGAATAATACGTGTATGTGATACCGTATTTCATTCTCGTGATGAATGTATCGATTGGTTGTACGCGATATAACCTAGTTATCGAATCAAGGATTGATTCGATAAGCCGATACGTTGGATACTAGCCGGTTATATGCGACATGACCGGATCATTGAATCAAGTGTTGATTTAATGATTTAATGTATAATTATATATTTGATATATTTCTTTGCATTAACTAGTATTGGTTCACTTTAAATGGATTTTCTTACTTGTATTGTGCAAGTTGTATATGTGATATACATTTGTGCACATGATTGTATCATGTTTGATGATACGTGCAAGCTTGGGTTTGTGTAAAGAATTGACCATGGTTATATGAATGGTTAGGGTTTCATTTTATTTACTTATTCTTTTATTTATTCTTTTTGTTTATTTTGGAAAAAGAAAAAGATAAAGAAAATGAAATGGTGGCTTATTTTGTTTGTAGTTGAAGTTTCTTGAAACTTTGACTAAGTGACCATTTTGTCTTCTTTCTTAACCCTAACCCTTCAAACTAACCTTAGTCAATTCTCTACACCTAACTAAGGTTAATGATATGATAAGTATTATATTTTCTTTTCTATTTTTATTTAACTTATCATATCTTCTTCTTCTTCTTCATCTTCTTCTTCCATGAAGAAAGCTTGCTACTCCAATGGCAAGTGATGAAAACTAGTGAGAAATCCAATTCTAAAGTGAACCCACATCCTATTTCTTCATCCTCTACCTCTTGCCAAGTAGTATAGGGTGTTTCCTTCACAAGTTTTCTTGACTTGGTGAAGTTGGAGCTTGATCTAGCGATGCCTCGACGTAGATCATCTTCGGCATCGTCGTCGATGACCTAGCCCGTTTTTCTCCGATGAAGCCGACGCTAGAGCCCAAGATATGATTTGGACAGCGAGGGGACTTCATCACGGAGTCTAGGAGGTGGTGGACCGGATCTACAAAGGTTGTAGCCCCTTTCTTTTAGCTATATTTCCGTTTACTTGCTTGCTTCGCCTATTTATCTAGTCAACGATCCGTATTAGGGTTTATAGGCACTTGTAAAATTTCAGTTGGCCATGTTTGATCACTTGTGAGACTTCATTAGAGTGTCTAGGAACCCTACAGTGGTATCAGAGCCTAGCTAGAGCCTTAGGCGAAGTCCCGACGGAATTAGAAGTCCGATCGACCCAAAACCCCAATATTTAACATGCTCTCTGGACATTTCTGTAAAATGTGGATTTTTGTGAATTAAAAATATTCAGAAAATTCAGCAGGGAATTTTAAGAAAAACTGTGCAGCACGTGCCCGTGATTCAACTAAAGTGCGGCGGAACCGCGGCATGAGCTTGCTCATGCGGCGGTTCCGCGGCCCGTTTGTCGTTTTGTGCATCCAATTTTGCACAGTAGTTCTTAGTTGTCTGTGCTGGTTTTCCTGGGGATTTTTAATATTTTTTCCAGAGTTTCATTTTCTGGGTTGTATTGGGGACTCAGTGTATCGATCGGATTGTCTAATTTTGTCAGTGTGTTCTTCCGAATAAATTTTAGAATATGTTAAAAAGTTCGACCGGATATAAATACCCAATTTTTCCCCTGCCGGGAAATTTCCAATTGTTGGATTTTTCCGTAGTTTAACGACGTTCTAAGTAGTGCAAGTAACGCGATGGACCCTCTAGAAGACAACAAACCTTAACTCGATTATGTGACCGTCTTGAACTGCCCTTTGAACCTTCGGGTTTGGGGCAGTATGGCGTGCCACATGTGAGGCGTTGGCTTGACCCTTCTACGGCTGGACCGTTGGTACTGAGGCACGAACTGAATGTTGTTAGACTTATTTCATGTGTTGAGCTGTATCGGGAAAACTTGGGTGTTCGATTGTTCGATCGGAAAGTTTAACATTTTCTATTTATCCGGAATGTGATACAATACTTGGAATTCGCAAATAGTTATGAGATAACTAAATGAATGTTATAAACATAGCACTTTAGTCTCAAATGATCGGTTGCCACGGAATTTTGATGTGATCAAAAGTCCGTCGCAATCACGTAGTGTACGCGGATACTCGCCGGGTAAACTTAATAGACAGCCTCACTCCATAGCCCCGACCAAGTGACTGTAGGAGAACCCCGTCGCCGAAAGCATCCGTTTGGGTGCTCGTGGTAGCGGTGTTCCGCCTTGGTGCACTTCGTCGACGGTTTCGGGGGTGCGGCCGTCTACTAAAGTTTGCGACGAGCATTCGATCAGAATGTCGGGAATCCTGTTGAATTGCCCGACTTGATATTGAAAAGAGTTTTCGATAATGAGACTAAAATGCGGGGTTTATAATTGTTAGGCATGCGATGTCTAAGTATTTCATTTGGTCAGGCATGCGATGTCTGAGGAGGTTGCGGATTCCAACTGTTGTAGTTTTACACTTTCTTTTCTGTGACCGTAAGTGTAATATGTGATATCGCCGGTTTCGTTGCTATATGTCAACGACAATTGGGATGCGCATATTTACTTACGTTGATGACATGAGATGTTATGTGTTGCTGGATATGTTATATTGGATCGTCGTGTTTGAATAGCCGGGGGGTTTTTATGTGAGATGAGTGTTTTTTCATTTTCATTCATGTAAAAACTTGTATGTAATATTCTTTTATTGGGGCACTTCCAGGTTGCGGATGTTGTCACCATTTGTATATTATTTACTTTTCTGCACTAGGATAGACCCAAGGAGGGGAGCACAAGTAACCGGGTTCTGGGGTCCAGTGGGAGACCAACTCGAGGAGTCGAGTCCGGGTCTCCTAACCCTAGAATTGGTAGGGTTACTTGCCGCTCTCGTAGGGGTCTAGGGGTGTGGGATTGGCTATTCATCACAACCGTGGAATCCGTGTTTTATACTGGCTCGTATTGAAAACACGGACGTCCTAGTATATCCAATATTTCATATGTATCTTCTGCTGTGATTTATCTGTGATCATGTGATGTTCTGTGACAGATATTATATATAGTATATATGATATATTATATAGACGTTGCTTATGTTTTACACCCGCGCTAGCCCTGCCCCGCTCTGCCGTTAGTTACCTAACCTAACGGTGCACGAGGGGACATCGAGGCGAATGCGGATGGCATAAGTGTACGTCATATTTATCTGTGATGTTTAGGTAATTTAAATGATGGGATATTCATTAATGAGATTAATGAAAGAAAATAAACCTAATAGATGTTGTGGAATCGAATTTCAAAATAAAAACAGGTAGCTACAGTTCTTGCTTTGCATCGCGGTGTTCATTATAGAACATCCTGCACCTTATTCGATGAGGAAAGGACCGAGATCCCTTCACCGGGAGTGACTCCTTTAGCAGTAACTGGCAGATGCTACACACTCGGTTTGTCTTTGATCGCTTCTATAGTTTTCGCTTTGCACAGTGATATATATGATATATCCCGCACCTCATTCGATGAGGAAAGGGTCGACGATCCCTTCACCGGGAGTGACCCCTTTAGCAAAACTAGAAAAGCCTCAAAAACATTCCATTTAAAACCATTTGATTCCGCAACGAGATCAAGTTCAAAGAGTTAAAGGTTTTCACAAAAACCATTCGCAACCCTCCGTCATTTTAGGAAGTAGAGTACTTAGTATTCGTGTTGTGTTTGTTGACCATAGTCAAGGCACAGTGTACGGTAGCTAAGTGATGTCTTCCTACACCGCATATGATGCGATTAGTTAGGACAGTCGCGTGACTTTGTTGACCTTAGTTAAGGGTCATGTGGGTGGGTCTAATTAATCACGAAATGACGGGTAGAACTTGACTAGTACTTATGATTTGTTGACTATAGTTAAGGTCATAGGTGCTAGGGGTAAAAACCTTTATCGGGAGTTTCAAGTGTTGAAACTTGCAATGAGATTGCATACCTTCTATATGATAGTTGGATCCCGATACCCACTGCGAGTAATTGTTACTCCTGGGAGAATTTTGCACTTTGCAATTAGCTGATCAAGTAGGTGTCTAGAAAGGTGTCAACGGGGTTACGCCTCTGGGAAAACGAGGTTTACTGTAATTAGGTCCGTGCGAAAGCACGGGAAACCTCCCTCAAAGTACCGACACTGGCCTGGCTGAAAGATTGGCGAACTTGTAGAGTGTAATTAATCCCGGCTAGTCTTTCCTTTTAGGGTTTGAAGGAAGATTTGATAAAAACAGTGGGAGCCATCCTGATTAGATAAAATACATAACCAATCTAATCTTGCAAGAGCGCACGCAGAGTGTTTTCTTCTCTCTCTCTCCTGGTAGCGACCATATCACGCCTTAATCAGGATAATAAAATGGATGTATTGACCGAACCCGCTTGTTATACTGAGCTGGGGAACGTTGGTCCCGCTCCAACTTATAATTGTTATAAGACAGAGCAGGAAATTGGGGAATACCAGAATTCCTATGCCGCCCAAACGAAGAAAGTGCATATGATGCATCTCCTTCGGGTGTGTTCATTATAAAGAACTGTTTCTCAGTATCCTCTGCATCCTGGGTATATGATACCGGATCAGGATCCCAGATATGTAATCTGTTACATAGGGCTACAAAAAGGTAGAAAAACTGAGAACGGGTGATAAGTTTCATGAGACAGAAACCGGGGCAAGTGTTGCAGCCAAGTCTGTTGGTCACTGTCACCCTGTATTACGAATACATTGATTCTGAACAAATGCTATTAGATACCGAACCTGATATACAAAATCATATCAGTCTCTTTATTAGTAAAGAAATGATATAATTTTGTATTTTGGATAATGTTTTGAACATTTCCTATATCAAAAGTTGATCGGTTCAGGCACGTTATCTAAAAGCATTGACGTTCTAAATCAAACTACAGTTCCTTGTATACAGAACACACACAAGAGGAAGAGTTCAGAAATGAACGATTCGTTCTTAAGGCATTGTAGACTAGGTCATATCAATGCGACCCGACTGGCTGAAGTTATATTTTAGATGCATATTTAAATCAGTTTGAATTTACATCTTGTGAAACTTGCCAGTCATGTCACAAAGATTAGATGACCATAGCTCTGTTTATTAGAAACAGAGAAAGAGTTAGTAAACTCTTGAGACTGATACATGATGATGTATGTAAAGTCTCCTGTCTACACATGCCAGGACTGGTTCTTTATACTTCATTATATTCTCTGATGATCTCTCAAGATTCAGTCATATATTCCTGTTGAAATATAAGTCCGAACCTTTTGAGGTATTCACAGAATATAAGTAGGAAGTAGAGAACCAATATACGGGTATAAGTATTATGTCCTATGATGAGATCAGGGAGGAGAATACTTGTGCATGGAATCCTTGGACTATTCTAAAGGAAAATGAGATTCTCTCTCAGTATTACTCCTCTGAATACACCACAGCACAACGGTGTATCGGGGCGGAGCAATCACACAATATTAGATATCGTGTGCTCTATGATGAGTATTACTGAGTTACCTGTTTCCTTTTGGGAGTTATGCGCTTGAGAAGCTGCATACCTATTGAATTAGGTTCGAATCAAATCAGTGCCTACCACTCCATATAAGATATGGTATGGGAAGATCCTATCTCTTAAGTAAGTTAAGATTTGGGATTGTCCGTCCTATGTCAAAAGCAAAATCCGGACAAGATCGAGGCAAGATCAGTTCTGTAGAACTGGAAAGGTTCCAGCTGTACAAAACTGCTAATGATTTGACAGAACCAAAGGATTCAATAGTTTCCGATGAACCTCAGCCTCTCCGCCGATCTAGTAGGGTTCCTCACCCACCTGAGAGATACCTCGGTTTCTCGATGACAGTGGGAGCGAGGATTGCATCATGAGATGATGACCCAACCAGTTTCGAGCAGGCCATCGAGAGTAGGGACTCTGTAAAAATGGCTGGATGCTTAGTGATCTGAGATGGAATCCTTATACACCAACAAAGTATGGACTTTGGTTGCTATAATTGAAGGGTTAAATTCCCATCAGGAGCAAGTATATCTTGAGAAGATTGCTTGGTGTACATGGAAAAGTTGAGACTTTCAAAGCTAAACTTGTTAAAGGTTTTCGTCATCAACCAGGCACGGATAATGATGAAACCTTTTCCAAGGACTATATTTAAATCCATCCAGATCCTACTTGCCACGGCTACATACCACGACTACGATATCTGGTGGTTGGGTGCCATGACTACTTTTCTAAATATTGATTTAGAAGAGAACGTCTATAAGAACATAGCCAGAGGGCCTCGTAGACAGTGGGAGCAGCGGAAACGTGTGCAAGATGCTTTATAGGATAAAGCAGGCATCGCGGAGTTGGAACATCTGTTTTGATGGATTAGTCAAAGAAGTTGACATCATCAAAATGGTAGATGAACCTTGTATAAACAAAAAGGTAGTAGGGAGTATGGTGACGATCCTCGTAGAGTACGTGGATGACATACTCTTGTTAGGGAAGGAGTTTCCTATGCTACGCTCGATCAATCTCCGCTTATCACAATGATTTTCCATATAGGATCAAAGTGATACCTACTAAATCCTAAGCTTTGGATCTATGAGATAGATCTAATTGGATGTTAGGATACTCACTAGTTGTAGTGAGATGGTATCAATCGATCCTGGGGAGAATCATTGGAAAGGTTCCAGAGTGATAAAGACGACTGAATGTCAGTCACAGACATTGTCTTTACCCTCAGTAAAAGGACGGTATGTTGTAAGAGTTCTAAGCTAGGTACCGTGACAAACTAGACGATAAAGGCTGGTAACATCGCTATTAAAGATACTGCCAAAGAGGCAGTTTGGGTGTATATTGGTTCATAGGATGAACTAGGTTCCTACCATTGTGTGACAATGGAACTGTGGCTTTGGCCCTGGAACCCTTGTCCCATCAGTGACCCAGACATATTCTGAGGCAGCATCACCTGATCATGGAGATAGTTGATCTCCAGGGTGATCAAGGTTAGGAGAGTAGACTCAGAGGACAACACGGCGGATCCACTCACGAAGGCCTTTTTCCCAAAGAGAGACTTTTAGGGGATGGTTGAGTATTAGATATTACAACCACTGCTATAGATGGCCCTAGTGCAAGTGGGAGATTGTTAGTTATATGTATGCCCTAGAGGCCATTGCTGTACATTGGATGTATATTGTAGTGGATGCTGGGACATATATAGGTAGGACTTTCTTGCTCGACATGATAGTACGCTATCTGGTTGCTCTTTGTCTTAACATGTATACTTTCTGTCTCTCTGATTACATGTTGATAAAGCCCTTAGGATGAGTACTCGACTTCCAGGACTATGATGCAGATCATACTAGTGGGGCCTGGGTAGTCAATAAGTACATCTTTCATTGTTCCTAGTCGTGGGAATATCGAGACGGGGCATCGATATTCCAGAGTAGACTAGCGTGTATCTTCTCGACCCATGTGATGGGCGATGGATGATCCCATATCCATTGGTGTTTGACATCAGAGATGGTATACGGGTGCTCAGTGGAGACTGGGTACACTGAACGGACTCGCCGAGAACTCCCAGATGGTATTATACCTCACGTCAGATGGCAGTTCTCTGGTGACACTGGTACAGCTTAGTCTGTTGACCCGAGATCGTCATAGAGTCTTGTGTGTCTCCCACTGTGCTTTGATTTCCACCCTACCACGGCTCTACTGAGTCGTGCAAACAGGTGGTTTTTGGGTACAGTCCCGATTCACATGGAGGCAATGAGCGATAGGAGGGGATTCGTCTCTCCCGGTATTGGGGGTTGATGTTGTGCTATGCTCGACTGGCCATAACAGGAAATCCCTGGCCAGGGTTGCAGTGATATACTGGTAAGAGTTATCAGTAGTTTCACGAATGTTATGGACCTCAAGTCGGCATGACTTATCGAGCTACTGGGGTCTGACGTTTACCACCCCTAGGCGAGATATGCGACATATCAGACGAACAGACCGGACTGTACGGTAAGTGTTACTGGTTGGATTCACAGGAGTGAGCGGGCTTGCTCGTCGATCTTCTGATCGCTCAATACCCAGGTGGCCGTTACATTTAGCAGACCGCTTGCGGCTTGTGGGTGTTTGATATGATCATCACCTGCTGCCGGCGTATTGACGAGTCTTTAGAGTCCTACACAGAGGTTTCCTGGCTCAAGCGAAACGAAATAGGAGCGCATATGAGATATGTGCGGGACCGAGAATAATGCGTGTATGTGATACCGTATTTCATTCTCGCGATGAATGTATCAATTGGTTGTATGCGATATAACCTAGTTATCGAATCAAGGATTGATTCGATAAGCCGATACGTTGGATACTAGCCGGTTATATGCGACATGACCGGATCATTGAATCAAGTGTTGATTTAATGATTTAATGTATAATTATATATTTGATATATTACTTTGCATTAACTAGTATTGGTTCACTTTAAATGGATTTTCTCACTTGTATTGTGCAAGTTGTATATGTGATATACATTTGTGCACATGATTGTATCATGTTTGATGATACGTGCAAGCTTGGGTTTGTGTAAAGAATTGACCATGGTTATATGAATGGTTAGGGTTTCATTTTATTTACTTATTCTTTTATTTATTCTTTTTGTTTATTTTGGAAAAAGAAAAAGATAAAGAAAATGAAATGGTGGCTTATTTTGTTTGTAGTTGAAGTTTCTTGAAACTTTGACTAAGTGACCATTTTGTCTTCTTTCTTAACCCTAACCCTTCAAACTAACCTTAGTCAATTCTCTACACCTAACTAAGGTTAATGATATGATAAGTATTATATTTTCTTTTCTATTTTTATTTAACTTATCATATCTTCTTCTTCTTCTTCATCTTCTTCTTCCATGAAGAAAGCTTGCTACTCCAATGGCAAGTGATAAAAACTAGTGAGAAATCCAATTCTAAAGTGAACCCACATCCTATTTCTTCATCCTCTACCTCTTGCCAAGTAGTATAGGGTGTTTCCTTCACAAGTTTTCTTGACTTGGTGAAGTTGGAGCTTGATCTAGCGATGCCTCGACGTAGATCATCTTCGGCATCGTCGTCGATGACCTAGCCCGTTTTTCTCCGATGAAGCCGACGCTAGAGCCCAAGATATGATTTGGACAGCGAGGGGACTTCATCACGGAGTCTAGGAGGCGGTGGAACGGATCTACAAAGGTTGTAGCCCCTTTCCTTTAGCTATATTTCCGTTTACTTGCTTGCTTCGCCTATTTATCTAGTCAACGATCCGTATTAGGGTTTATAGGCACTTGTAAAATTTCATTTGGCCATGTTTGATCACTTGTGAGACTTCATTAGAGTGCCTAGGAACCCTACAGCTGTGATATGTTATATTGGACTGTCGTGTTTTGAATAGCCGGGGGTTTTATGTGAGATGAGAGTTTTTCTTTTTTTCATTCATGTAAAATTCATTTGTATGTAATATTCTTTTATTGGGGCACTTCCAGGGTGAGGATGATGTCACCATTGTATATTATTTACTTTTCCGCATTAGGTAGACGCAAGACGGGAAGCACAAGTAACCGGGTTCTAGGGTCCAGTGGGAGACCATCTCGAGGAGTCGAGACCGGGTCTCCTAACCCTAGAATTGGCAGTGTTGCTTGCCGCTCTGGTAGAGGTCTAGGGATGTGGGTTTGGCTATTCATCGTGATCGTGGAATCCATGTTTTATACAGGCTCGTATTAAAAACACGGACCTCCTAGTATATCCAATATTTCATATATTATCTTCTGCTGCAATGTTCTGTGATGAGATCATATTACTGCCTGAGACGAATGTTTATATTATATATATGAGATATATGTTATATTGCAGATTTCGTTTCAAATGTGATGCTTGTGAAGCATAATTAAAATGGGACTTCATTAATGAGATTAATGAAATAAAAGAAACCTAAAGATGTTGTAGAAACTTGTTTAAAAACTGGTAGCTCTAGTTCTTGCTTTGCATAGCGGTGTTCCTTGTAGAACATCCAGCACCTTATTCGATAAGGAAGGAGCCGAGATCCCTTCACCGGGAGTGACCTCTTTAGCGAAACTAGCAGATGCTACAAACACGGTTTGTCTTTTGATTGTCTTTATAGTTTTTGCTTTGCATGGTGATATTTATGAAATATCCTGCACCTTATTCGATGAGAAAAGAGCCGACGATCTCTTCACCAGGAGTGACCTCTTTAGCAAAACTAGGAAAGGCCTCAAAAACATTCCATTTAAAATCACTCGATTCTACAACGATATAAAGTTCATTACACAAAGGGTTTTCTTAAAAACCTGTCGTAGCCCTCCGTCATTTCAGATAAGTAGTTTTTAGTATTCGTACTGCGTTTGTTGACTTAGTCAAGGCGTAGTGTGCGGTAGCTGATTAGTGCTTATCTGCAAAGCATATGATGCGATTGGATTAGGGTAGTCATGCGGCCTTGTTGACTTAGTCAAGGGTCGTGCGGGTGGGTTTAATTCAATCGGGAAATGACAGGTTGAACTTTACTTGCAGTCTATGGTTTGTTGACTTAGTCAAGGTCATAAATCGCTTGGGGTAAAAAATTATTGGGAATTTCAAGAGTTGAAATTTGCAATGAGATTGCATATCTTCTATGAGATAGTTGGATCCCAATACCCGCTGCGAGTAAGAGTTACTCCTGGGAGAGTTTTACACATTGCAATTAGCCGATCAAGTAGGTGACTAGAAAAGTGTTAACGGGGTTACGCCCCTGGGAAAACGAGGTTTATTTTAATTAGGTCCGTGTGAAAGAATAGGGAACCTCCCTCAAAGTACCGACACTGGCCTGGCTGAAAGATTGGCGAACTTGTAGAGTATAATTAATCCCGGCTAGTCTTTCCTTTTAGGGTTTGAAGGAAGATTTGATTAAAACAGTGGGAGACATCCTGATTAGATAAATTGATAACCAATCTAATCTTGTAAAAGCGCACGCTGAGTGTTTTCTTCTCTCTCTCTCCTGGTTGCGACTATGTCACTCCTTAATCAAGATAATAATACGGATGTATTGACCGAACCCGTTTGTTATACTGTGCTAGGGAACGTTGGTCCCGCTCCAACTTATAATTGTTATAAGACAGAGCAGAAAATAGGGGATTACCAGAATTCCCGTGCCGCCCAAACGAAGAAAGTGCATGTTGATGCATCTTCTTCGGGTGTGTTCATTACACAGAACTGTTTCACAATATCCTTTACATCCTGGGTATTTGATACCGGATCAGGATCCCACATATGTAATTTGTTACATGGGCTACCAATAGGTAGAGAACTGAGAACGGGTGATAAGTTTCATGAGATAGAAACGGTGCAAGTGTTGCAGCCAAGTCTGTTGGTAGTTATCACCCTGTATTACAAGAATACATTGATTCTAAACGAATGTTATTAGATACCGAACCTGATATACAACATCATATCAGTCTCTTTATTAGTAAAGAAAGGATATAATTTTGTATTGTTGGATAATGTTTTAAACATTTCCTATATCAAGTGTTGATCGGTTCAGACACGTTATCTAAAAGCATAGACGTTCTAAATCAAACCACAGTTCTTAACGTACAGAACACACGCAAGATGAAGAGTTCAGAAATGAACGAATCATTCTTGAGGTATTGTAGACTAGGTCATATCAATGCGACCCGACTAGCTGAAGTTACATAAAGATGCATATTTAAATTAGTTTGAATTTACATCTTATGAAACTTGTCGGTCATGTCACAGAGATAAGATGACCACAGCTCCGTTTATTGGAAACAGAGAAAGAGTTAGTGAACTCTTGGGATTGATACATGCTGATGTATGAAGGTCCCCTGTCTACATATGCCAGGACCGGTTCTTTGTACTTCACTACATTCACTGATGATCTCTCAAGATTCAGACATATGTTCCCGTTGAAACACAAGTCCGAAACTTTTGAGATAATCATAGAATATAAGATAGAAGTAAAGAACCAAAAACTGGGTATAAGTATTATGTCCTTTGATGAGATAAAGGAGGAGAATACTTGGGCACGGAATTCCTAGACTATTCTAAAAGAGAATGAGATTCTCTCTCAGCATTACTCCTCCGTATACACCACAGCACGTCGGTGTATCGGGGCAGAGCAATCAGACCCTATTAGATATGATGCGCTCTATAATGAGTACTACTGAGTTTACTATTTCCTTTTGGGAGTTATGCACTTGAGAAGCTGCATACCTATTGAATAGGGTTCCAATCAAATCAGTTGTCTACCACTTCATATGTGATATGGTATGGGAAGAGCCCATATCTTAAGTAAGTTAAGATTTGGGGTTGTCCGGCCTATGTTTAAAAGCAAAATCCGGACAAGCTCGAGGCAAGGTCAGTTCTGTGGAATTTTGTTGGATATCCCAAGCATTCACAAGGGAATATCTTCTACCAAACCGAGGAACAAAAGATGTTTTGTTTCTCAGCATGCCACCTTTGTGAAAGGGAATTTCTTGTGAAGAAATTATTGGTCATGAGGTAGAACTGGAAAGAGTTCCAGCTATACAAACTGCAGCTGATGATTTGGTAGAACCAAAGGATTCAATAGTTTCCAACGAAGCTCAGCCTCTCCGCCGATCTAGTAGGGTTCCTCACCCACCTGAGAGATACTTCGGTTTTCTCTATGACAGTGGGAGCGAGGATTGCATCATGAGATGATGACCCAACTAGTTTCGAGCTAGCCATCAGGAGTGGGACTCTGTAAGAATGGCTGGATGCTTAGCGATCTGAGATGGAATCCTTATACACCAACAAAGTAAGGACTTTGGTTGCTTTATCTGAAGGGTTAAATCCCCATCAGGAGCAAGTATATCTTGAGAAGATTACTTAGTGTACATGGAAAAGTTGAGACTTTCAAAGCTATGCTTAAGTCCATCCAGATCCTACTTGCCACGGCTACATACCATGACTACGATATCTGGCGGTTGGGTGTCATGACTGCTTTTCTAAATGATGATCAGGAAGAGAGCGTCTATAAGTACACAGCCAGAGGGCTTCGTAGATAGTGGGAGCAGCGGAAACGTGAGCAAGATGTTTTATGTGATAAATCAGGCATCGCGGAGTTGGAACGTCTGTTTTGATATGGAAGTCAAAGAGTTTGACTTCATCAAAATGGTAGATGAACCTTGTATATACAAAAAGGTAGTAGAGAGTATGGTGATGATCCTCGTAGAGTACGTGGATGACATACTCTTGATAGGGAAGGAGTTTCATATGCTACGCTCGGTCAATCTCCTCTTATCACAATGATTCTCCATATAGGATCAGAGTGATATCTCCTAAATCCTGGGTTATAGATCTATGGGATAGATCTAATTGGATGTTAGGAATCTCACTAGTTGTAGTGAGATGGTATCAATCGATCCTTGAGAGAATCACTGGAAAGGTTCCAGGGTGATAAGGACGACTGAATGTCAATCGCAGGCATTGTCTTTACCCTCAGTGGAGGGACGGTATGTTGGAAGAGTTCCAAGCTAGATACCGTGACTTACTAGACGATTAAAGGCAAGATACGTCATTACCAAGAATGCTACCAAAGAAGCAGTCTGGATATATAAGTTCATGAGATGAACTTCGTTCCTAACATTGTGTGACAATGGAGTTGTGGCTTATGCCAAGGAACCCCCGTCCCATCAGAAATCCAGAAATTATTCTTAGGCAGTATCACCTGATCATGGAGATAATTGATCTCCAGGAAGATCGAGGTTAGGAGAGTAGACACAGAGGAAAACAGCACGGATCCACTCACAAAGGCCTTTTTCCCAGTAGAGACTTTTATGGGATGGTTGAGTATGAGCTACTTCAACCACAGCTAATTGTTGGGTATGTGATACAACAACAGATGGCCCTAGTGCAAGTGGGAGATTGTTAGTTATATGTATGCCCTAGAGACCATTACTGTACATATGATGTATATTGTAGTGGATGCTTGGACATATAGGGAGGACTTTCTTGCTCGACATGATAGTACGCTATCTGGTTACTCTTTATCTTAACATGTACTCTGATTGTCTCTATGTTATATGTTGATAAAGCCCTTAGGATGAGTACTTGACTACCAGGAATATGATGCGGATCATACTAGTGAGGACAGTATAGTCGCCAAGTACATCCTTCAAATGTTCCTAGTCGTGGGAGTACCGAGACAGAGCATCGATACTCCAAAGTAGACTAGCGTATGCGCTTCTTGACCCATATGATGGGCGATGGATGATCTCATATCCATTGGTGTTTGACATCAGAGAAGGTATACGGGTGCTCAGTGGAGACTGGGTACATTGGACGGACTCGCCGAGAACTCCCAGATGGTATTATACCTCACGTCAGATGGAAGTTCTCCGGTGACACTGGTACAGGTTAGTCTGTAGACCCGAGATCGTCATAGAGTCTTGTGTGATTCCCACTGTGCTTTGATTTCCATCATACCACATCGAAGAGAGCGTGCAAAAGGTGGCTTTTGGGTACAGTCCCGAATCATATGGAGGCAATGAGCGATAGGAGGGGATTCGTCTCTCCCGGTATAGGGAGTTGATGTTGCGCTGTGTTCGATTGGTTATAACTGGAAATCCCTGGCCAAGATTGCTGAGATTTACTGGTAAGTGTTATCAGTAGTTTCTCGAACTGTTATATACCTCATATCGACATGACTTATCTAGCTACTGCGGTCTGACATTTACCACCCCTAGGCGAGATATGCAACATATCAGACGAAGAGACCGGACTGTACGGGAGTGTTACTGATTGGATTCGCAGGAGAATGTACAGGCTTGCTTGTTGATTTTCTGATCGCTCAATACCTGGGTGGCTGTTACGTTTAGCTGACCGCTTGCAGCTTGTGGGTGTTTGATATGATCATCACCTACTGCCGGTGTATTGACGATTCTTTAGAGTCCTACACAGAGCTTTCTTCACTCAGGAAAAACGGAGTAGGAGCACATATATGATATGTGCGGGACTGAGAACAATACATGTGTGTGATACCGTATTAGATTCTCACGATATGAGATATCGGCCGGGTATATGAGATATAGCCAGGTCATCGGATCAAGTGTTGATTCGATGAACTGATACAGATAATATTAGTCGGTTATTTGTGAAATAGCCGAATTATCGGGTCAAGAGTTGATTTGATAATTTAATGTATAATAATATATTTGATATATTAAATTATATTAACTAATATAAGCTCACTAAAAGATTCTTTTTCTCACTCGGGTAATACATTGATATATATGTGATATATGTTAATTGTATTATTTTATTTTTTTTACAATAAATATTATATATGTGATATATAATATTGTAACAAGTTATGATTACTAATGCAACATGATTAGTAGAGATTAAACATGGTTAGGGTTTGATTTGGGTTAATCTTTTCTAGAAACTTCTAGAAGATTTCATTTTGTTTCTTGCAAAGATATTTCATTTAGATATTTTGCAAGATATTTCCAAACCCAACCCACACCCTTTAACCCTAGTTAAGTCTCTACAATGGTTAGCCTTTCATCTTTAACCATGGTTGCATTTGTAATTATAACAACAATTCATTATTCATCACAAAAAGAATTATTCATTCATCTTCTTCTTCTTCCTCCTTGCAAAACTTTCTAGCTTTGGGTTTTGTGATGGATTAGTGTGAGATTATGAAAACAAATGAGAGCTAAAATCCTACTTCATCATCCTAATCTATCCTAACCATTTAGATTAGGGTGTTCACTTCATTAGTGAGTGAGAGCTTGTGTTTAAGAAACTTCAAGGTAGATCATCTTAGTTATCGAAGATCGGAAGTAAGTTTGCATCATTCTCTTCGTGGAGCCTCTCTAGAGTTCGGGAACTTGATGATCGCAGCAAAGGGACCTCAACACGGAGGTTTAGAAGTGAAGGACCGGACTACAAAGGTTGTAATCCCAAACTCTTAGATATTAAAGTGTTTAACATGCTTTGTTTCGCCTAATCTCTAGTTTAAAGATCTTGGTTAGGGTTGTTCGACACGGCTAAAATTTAAATCGGGCATGGTTGATGCTTTGTAGAACCTTATTAGAGTGCCTAGTAACCCTACACTAGAGGCCATTACTGTACATACGATGTATATTGTGGTGGTTGCTTGGACATATATAGGGAGGACTTTCTTGCTCAACATGATAGTATGCTATCTGGTTGCAATTTAACATAACACGTAAACAAAGACTGTTTTGTGATCACATGTTGATAAAGCCCTTTGGATGATTACTTGACTACCAGGATTATGATGTAGATCATACTAGTGGGAACATGGTAGTCGATAAGTACATCCTTCAAATGTTCCTAGTCGTAGGAGTATCGAGACAGGGCATCGATGCTCCAGTGTAGACTAGCGTATGCGCTTCTTGACCCATATGATGGGCGATAGATGATCCCATATCCATTGGTGTTTGACATCAAAGAAGGTATACAGGTGCTCAGTGGAGACTGGGTACATTGTACGGACTCGCCGAGAACTCCTAGATGGTATTATACCTATCGTCGGATAACAGTTCTCTGGTGACACTGGTACAGGTTAGTCTGTAGACCCGAGATCGTCATAGAGTCTTGTGTGATTCCCACTGTGCTTTGATTTCCACCTTACCGTGGTCAAGAGATCGTGCAAAACGGTGGCTTTTGGGTATAGTCCCGAGTCACATGGAGGCAATGAGCGATAGGAGGGGTTTAGTCTCTCCCGGTATTGGGAGTTGATGTTGCGCTATGCTCGATTGGCCATAACAGGAAATCCCTGGCCAGGGTTGCTGAGATTTACTGGTAAGTGTTATCAGTACTTTCTCGAACCGTTATGGACCTTGCATCGGCATGACTTATCAGGCTATTGGGGTCTGACATTATACCACCCCCAGGCTGTGATATGCAACATATCAGACGAAGAGAACGGACTGTACGGTAGTGTTACTGATTGGATTCGCAGGAGTTTTAGAAGGCTTGCTTGTTGATCTTCTGATCGCTCAATACTCGGGTGGCCTTACGTTTAGCAGACCGCTTGCGGCTTGTGGGTGTTTGATATGATCATCACCTACTGCTGGCGTATTGACGAGTCTTTAGAGTCCTACACAGAGGTTTCCTGGTTCATGCGAAACGGAGTATGAGCATATATGTGATATGTGCGGGACCGAGATTAATACGAGTATGTGATACCGTATTCTATTCTCACGATATGTCATATCGGTCAGGTATATGAGATATAGCTGGGTTATCGGATCAACTGTTGATTCGATAAGATGATTCATTTGATATTAGTCGGTTATATGTAATATAGCCGGATTATTAAATCAAGGGTTGATTTAATAATTTAATGTATAATTATATATTTGATATATTAAGTTACATTGACTAATATTAGCCCACTTAAGATTTCTTTTCTCACTTGATGATACATTGATATATGTGTGATATATGTTAATTGTATTATTTTCTTTTTGTACACAAAATATATAAGTGATATATATTGTTGTGTCATACTAGGTTACACTTGCAACATGTATGTATGAGACTCACACCATGCTAGGGTTAACTTAGGGTTTATATTTATTTAAAGAAAATTCAAAATTGTGGAGATATTTGTCATGGATGAAGTTTGGAGAAGCTTGTAGTCTTCATTGACTTAGTCCACTCCTTTGTCTTGCTTAAGATATTTCTTAACCCAACCTTTAACTCATAGCTATGGTTTATTCTCTACATGAGTTAGGCATGACACTAACTCACCCATGGTTGCAATTCTAACATCACTCTCTCATTCATTTTCTTCATCACTTTTTCTTCTTCCTCAAGTGAAAAAGCTTGCTAGTTTTTTCTAAGTGATGATTTAAAGTGAGAAAAATAAAACTAAAGTGAGCCCACTTCCTACTTCATCATCCTCTACTACTTGCCATTTAGTTTAGGGTGTTTGCTTCACTAATCTCCCCATTAGTGAAAACATAGCATGAGCTAGTGTCTCCTCGACGTAGATCATCTTTGGCCTCGAAGACTTCGATGCAAACTTGTTCCGTACATCTTATGGAGCCTCTCTAGAGTCCGGGAGTTCGATGATCGCAGCGAAGGGACTACTACACGGAGTTATTGAAGTGAAGGACCGGTCTACAAATGTTGTATTCCTTGTTCACTTTAGATGTAAAGTTGTTTACATATCTTGTTTAACCCTAAGTCTCTAGTTCGATCCTCGTTCGGGTTCTTTAGTTCTCTAAAAAATTTTGAAATGGCATGTTCGATGCCCTAGTAAACACCATGAGGGTGCTAAGGAACCCATCAAGATAATCATTGTGAGAATTCAAAAGGATTCTCATTAATAAACAGTGGAGTTTAAAAAAAAGCTCTTAACATTATCGAAAAGCGAGTTGTGTTAAAATGGGCAACATATTCAAATCTATGAAAAAGGTATTAAAACTCTAAAAAGGAAAATTCTCAAGAACAAAAGGGGAATAAAATTCCTAAAAGTCCCTAGATCTCTCATAGCTAAGCTCTGTAAGAAAATGGAATTAAAATCCTTCAATAATGGGATTAAATCCCAGAAACCCCCATGACGGGGAAACAAAGAAAATGGAATTAAATTCCAAGGATCCTCAAAGATCTGTGATAGGGTAAACCCTAAGAGGAGAACTGACAATCCTCATTGATTCAATACCCTAGAGTCTACTTAAAAAAAAGAGAGTTTTTTTAGATCTCCAAAAGATCAGAGCAAAGCTCTGTTGATGGATTTAAAATCCAAGGCAAGAACAAAAAGGGTTTCCTAAGAGATGAATGCCGTTCATAATCCTTACCCAAAAGGAGTTTTTGCAGAGTTTAACTCTGAAGTGCTAGGGGCAGAGAACTAAGCTCTGAAAGGAGAATTAAATTCTCAAGGAAAAAGTTAAGGAAGAAGATGAAGAAATAGTGGTCATCTCAAGGGCCAAAGGACCCATTTATAAGACGTGATAGAAGCGGTTCAGCTTCCCATTCCCCTAGGCAATCCAACGGTGATAATGACGGACAACGTTGCACTTACGTGCAAGCCATGTGAGAGCAACGCTGGGAGGCATTTATTCCCTCCGAAAAAATGAGAGAGAGGGGAGAAAATTCCCCAAAACTCAAGCCTCACGTGTTAAACACGTGAGCGCCTATATACAAAGTATATAGGCGCTGCAATCAAACAATTGATAGGCTAAATAAGCCTCACGTGTTAAACATGTGAGCGCCTATATGCAAAGCATATAGGCGCTGTAATCAAACAATTGGTAGGCTAAATAAGCCTCACGCGTTAAACACGTGAGCGCCTATATGCAAAGTATATAGGCGCTGCGGTCAAACAACTATAGGCCAAATTGGCCTCACGTGTTAAACACGTTGTTAGTGTATATGCCCTAGGGGCCATTATTGTATCATACTAGTTTGTATATTACTTAATGGAAGCTTGGGATATTCACATGTATATAACAGTCTTGCTAAACATGGTAGTATGCTACTTGGTTTTTCTATCTTAATATGTGAGTATACGTATTGATAGAGCTCTTAGGATCTTGCTTGACTACCAGCGTTGTGATGGCAGTCACACTAGTGGGGGCTGGGTAGTCTACAAGCACATCCTTATTCAGGTCCCTAGTCGTTGGATTATCGAGACAGGGCATCGATACTCCGGAGTAGACTAGTGTGTACGCTTCTCATCCCAGTTGGGGAGATGGTCTGTCCCACAGCCGTCAGTACGTCGTACTGCAGATAGTATGCAGGTGCTCGTTAGGTTACGGGTACACCGGACAGGACTCACAGGGAACTGTTGGTTGGTTTTATACCAGTCGTCAGTGAACAGTTCCCAGGTGACATGAGTACACCATAGTCCGCAGACTTGACACTGCTACTTCGCCTCTAGTGTGTCCCACTGTTCTTAGATTGCTACCCTACCACGGCTCAAAGGAGTCGTGCAAACAGGTAGCAGTTGGGTGCAGTCCCGAGCACTTGGAGGCGGTGGCGGTTAGACAGGATTCGTCTCTCCCGGTATTGGGAGTTGATATCGGGCTGTGTCAGAGAGCCATTACGCAAAGTCCCTGTTGGAGATAGTGCCCTCATAGTCAATTATTGGATCGCAGGTACGTGATTGCAATGATTGCGGAGGACCTATACCGGTAGGACAGTCTTACTCGAGATGATAGTATGCTATCTGGTTTGCCTTTATCAGTTGTGTGCATGTCCAGGTGACTGATTGCATGTTACACTTTGATAGAGCCCTTAGGTGTTGGATATATATGCCCTAGAGGCCTACATTGTATAGGATGCTTGGGATATGTATGTACATGACAGTCTTGCTTGATATGATAGTACGCTATTTGGTTTGACTTTGTCTTAACGTATGATATATTTTACTTGGTATTTATATATATATGTTGATAAAGCCCATAGGGTGTTTGTCTGACTACCGGCGTTGTGATGGCAGTCATACTAGTGGGAGCTGGATAGTCAATAGGCACACCCTTAGATGTCCCTGGTCGCAGGAGTATCGAGATTGGGCATCGATACTCCGGAGTAGACTAGTGTATACATATCTAGACCCTGACGAGGGGCAATGGATTGGTCCCGCAACCATTGGTGGTGTTCATCTAAGATTGTATACAGATGCTCACTGGTTGTGAGTACACCGGACAGGACTCGCCGAGAACTGACTGGATGGTATTATACCTAACGTCAGATAGCAGTTCTCAGGTGACATGTGTGCAGATAGTCCGTTGACTTAAGGTCATCATTTGTCTCGTGTGAGTTCCCACTGTGCTTTGATTGTTACCCTACCACGGCTCAAAGGAGTCGTGCAAACAGGTTTCAGTTGGGCACAGTCCCGAGCCACGTGGAGGCAGTGAGTGACTGTTAGGGATTCGTCTCTCCCGGTATAGGGAGTTGATATCGCACGGTGATCGGTTGGTCATTACCATAAGTCCCTGGCCAGGGCTGATTGAGAATTACTGATAGGATTGATCAGTAGATTCTCGGATGGTGATAGAGCCATACCGACACGACTTGTACGGTTATTAGGGGTCTGACGTCCACCACCTCCCTAGACCATACATGCGATACTCTCAGACGAACAGACCGGACTGCGCGGATATTGTCACAGACAGGCTCAGTAGGATTTCAGATGGGTTACCTCATCAGCTTTCTTATCGACAACTACCTGGGGACCGTTACGTACAGCTAGTGCCGCTTGCGGTCTGTGGTTTAACCCACTGCCAGCGTAGTAGTCGAGTCTTTAGAGTCCCACACAGAGATTTCCCAAACCCAGGCGAAAAGATATAGAGGTCGTATGGTTTTACGACGAAGGTTCGGACGCATACGTGTTTGATCGCACGTACGACATTCGAACAGTTTTTACTAGCCGGCTTTGGTTTAAGCCAGATTCTAGTATCAGGTTATTGGATTTGTACAGTCTAAAGTTTTTCCGTGTTTTCACGGATGAGAGGGGCGTTCTCGTAATTTTCCGAGAAGCTTCTAGAAGGATGTGACATAAAGAGAGAGGTGGCATTTTCATTTAATGAATAAGTGACTCATTGTGAATGATTCATCACATCATTAATGCATTATTAAATGCTTAATGACTCATGTAATGAATCACTCACTTGCATTAATGAAACATGATGAATATTCACTTATTATTCATTTTTCTTATATTTCATTATGTTTCATATATATCAAGTGAGAAACATTTATTCATATAATAATTCATTATCATCTTCTCACTCTCTCTCTTCAAGTTCTCTCTCCTTCACCAAAGCCTAATCCTACCCCTCATGAGTTGAGAACAAGGATTAGGAAAGACTAATTACTCCATAACCTATCTCTACATCATCTTAGCAACTCTATTTAGCAACTAGAGAAACTAAGTAACCTCAAGTTTAGAGGTTATAGCTTGGATTAGGGTTCTCGGGTGGATCATCTATCACGGGAGAAAGCCGAAGAGGACGTGGAGATCCAAAGAGGCCGTAGACAACATCAAGACGAAGGACTAGAACCGTTTGGTATAATTCCTTCGCATAGTAGATTAAAACTCTAAAGCTTTCGTTTAAAACTTGTATAGCAAACGATTCGTACGGTTAATCGATGTTTGATCATAGAACTTAATTGTTATTCATATTTCCGCCTCCCCATATGTATTGGGGTGTTGAACATCGACTTACAGTGGTATCAGAGCCTAGCTAAACAAGTTTTAACTTAATCGCAAATTTGTACGAATTTCGAACGGAAAAACGAAGCCGGAAAACCCTAAAAATAACAAGTTTCTGTCGAAATTTAAATGAAGTCCAAAAAATTTTCAGGCATGTTCAGAAAGCTAGTTATGACACCAGAAGAACACCCAAGAAATTTGGGGCCATGACTCGGCCAATCGACCGCGCTTCCGCGGCGGATCCCACAATCCGCCGCGTTTGCGCGGCCGAGTTGCCGAGTCATGATCCCAGTTTTCTTTGGTGGGTTCTCTGTTCAATTTGGGATTTTCTGGAATAATTAATTATTGCTCAGGTTTCAGTTTTACAGAGCAGATTTTGGAGCAATATTTAAGGTGTTTAATCGATCGAAATTGTACAGTATTTGCATATTGGATTATATCTGTGATTGTATAATGTGTTCGTAAACCTCCCCTAACTGCTAGTATGTCGGTTGGCAGGGGGTTGCACATTTCTGTAATGGTTTTATCTGTTTGTGCATATAAACTGTATTGGACTGTTGTGGTGATTAGCCGGGGTTTTGTGATGGGTTATTGTTTTAATTCATTTGATGTAATTGTAACAAGTTGTAATATTATTTTGCGGGGCACATCCAGGTTGCGGTTGTAGCCACCGTTGTATTATTTCTTTTTACTGTTTTTGCTCCTAGGACAGACCCAAGGTGGGGTGCACAAACTGCCGGGTGGGTAGTTTGCCGCACCCGTAGGGGTCGAGGGTGGGGTAATGGCTATTCATCACAACTGTGTAATCTGTCTTTTCTTGCAGGCTCAACAGAAATACAGATTGCTTGCAAATCCAATATTGTTTATCTGTGTTCTGGAATGTATATCATTGCGTCAGACGAATGTAAAATATCTATATATATGATAGCTATTTAGACGTCGCTTATGTTTTACACCCGCGCTAGCCCAGCCCCCGCTCTGTCGTTAGTTAAGTAACCTAACGGGTGATGACGGGACCCCGTGGCGAATGCGGATGGCATAAGAGGACGTCATATTTTCGTTGTTTTCTGTAATGATAGGTTAAAGATGGGACGCATTATCATTAATGCAAAGAAAATAAAACCTAAACTGAATCGTTGGAACAATTTCTAAAAACCACTCGGTTTTCTTGAAAAAGCAAATTTTAAATGCGGAGCTTAAACCACTCCTTTTAATAAAAGCTATCTTAGTTCCTTCGATTAAATCAAGTTCATTACGTTAACGGTTTTTTGCCAAAAACCAGCCGTAAACCTCCGTCGTTTCAGATAGACAGCACATCGTATTCATGCTATGCTTGTTGGCCTACGTCAAGGCATAGTGTATGGTAGCAGTGTGTGTGCCTATTTGTTGCATAGATAGATGCATTAGTTTAATACAGACGTATACCTTGTTGGCCTACGTCAAGGGCTTGTACGATGTATTTAAATTAATCAGGACAACGACGGGTAGAACTTGACTTGCGTCTTATGACTTGTTGGCCTACGTTAAGGTCTATAAGAGCTTGGGGTAAAAATCACATCGGGAGTTTCAAACATAAAGGAAACTTGCAGAGTTAGCTTACCTTCTGGAGTGTGGTGACTAGAGTGGCTTCCATCTAGGGCATCATGCAATGATAGTTGGATCCCGATCCCACTGATGAGTAGGATTACTCTCGGGAATTTCTCTCACTTAACAATCAATGCTATAAACCAAGTAGGTGCCTAGAAAGGTGTTAGAGGGGCTACGCCTCCAGGGAAAAGAGGTTCTTTAATTAAGGAACTTCGCGAAAGCGTTGGAAAACCTCCCTCGAAGTACCAACACCAGCCTGGCTGAAAGGTTAAGCAAGTATTGTGACGTGTGATTAAATCCTGACTAGTTCTTCTTTTAGGTTTTGAAGAAGGATTTGAGGAAACAGTGGGAGCCATCCTGTTTAGATAAATTAATAAACCAATCTAAACTTGCAAGAGCATATGCTGAGTGTTTTCTTTTCTCTCTCTCTGGCAGCTACCATGACTGGACTAAAACTATTACTCGAAAAGAATATACTAACCGGGCAGAACTATAAAGACTGGCTAAGAAACGTCAATATTGCGCTGACTTATGACAAAGTTGCATATGTTACCACCGCTGTTCCTCCCCTTATCCCAGGACCAGATTCCTCAGTTGCGGACAAGGAAGTTCGTAAAACCTGGGATCTAGATTGTGAGCGAGCTAAGTGTATCGTGCTGGCGTCCATGAATAATGAACTCCAGAAACAGCACGAGAGTATGGATATTGCATCCATATTCCTCCATTGCAAGGAATTGTATGGTGAACACTCCCGTATCGCAAGGTACGAAACTTCAAGGAAACTCTTCCAGATGAGGTTAGCTCCAGGATCGCCTGTTGGAGAGCACGTCCTCAAAATGATCATCCTCATTGAGGAACTCGCAAATCTGGGATGCGTGCTAGAAAACGATTTGTATATCGACTTGATTTTGCAGTCCCTTCCCCACACCTTCTCTCAGTTCGTGCTGAACTTCAACATGCACGAAATGGAAGCAGATCTTCCAAAGCTCCTCAATATGTTGAGGGTAGCAGAGACCTCCTTGAAAAAGGAGAAGACCCCCGTTCTGTATGTTGGCCAATCATCTTCTTCCAGAACTAAAGCGAAAGCTAAAGGGAAGAAGAAGATGAAAGCCACCAAACCGAAGGGTGGGGTCAAGAAGGTGCAGGGAACGAACAAGGCAGGAAGGGTGAAGGCAGAAAAGAACGAGTGTTTCTATTGTCACAAGCAGGGGCACTGGAAGAAGGATTGTCAGGCCTTCAAAGCCAAGGACATGAAGCAAGCAGTTGCTTCAACTTCAGGTGTGTTCGTAATCGAAAATTGTCTTTCAGTAAACTCTACTTCATGGGTACTTGATACCGGTTCTGGTTCTCACATCTGTAATTCTTTGCAGGATCTGAGAAATAGTAGAGTACTGGGGGCAGGTGATATGACTCTCCGGATGGGCAATGGAATGCATGTAGATGCAGTTGCAATAGGGGAATATCACCTAGGGTTGAATAGTGGAAACATTTTGGTATTGTATAACTGTTTTTGTATTCCCAGTATGTTGTGTAATATTATATCAGTATCTTTATTGTCTAATAAAGGATATAATTTTGTGCTTGAAAGAAATGTCATGAACATTCTCCTAAATCAAGAACTGATTGGGTTTGGCACACTGGAAAACGGAATATACATACTTAATCAACCACAAATTTTCAATATTCAAAACACGCGTAAAAGAAAGGCTCCAGATTCGAATCAAGCCTTCCTATGGCATTGTAGACTTGGTCATATAAATGAAACAAGGTTGACTAAGTTACATAAAGATGGATATCTAGATTCGTTTGAATATTCATCATATGCAACTTGTCAATCATGTATCAAAGGAAAAATGACCAAATCTCCGTTCACCGGACACGGAGAAAGAGCCACCGAACTCTTGGGACTAGTACACAGTGATGTATGTGGTCCGATGTCTATACATGCACGAAGTGGTCACTCCTACTTCATCACTTTTACTGATGACTTCTCTAGGTATGGACATGTGTTCTTAATAAAGCATAAATCCGAGGCTTTTGAGAAGTTTAAGGAGTATAAAAATGAAGTAGAGAAACAAACTGGTAAAAGCATCAAGACACTTCGATCTGATCGAGGTGGAGAATACTTAAGTACCAGTTTCCTTGAATACTTGAAAGCAAATGGAATACTCTCTCAGCTTACTCCTCCTTATACACCTCAGCATAATGGTGTATCAGAAAGAAGGAATCGCACGCTATTAGATATGGTGCGATCAATGATGAGTAGTGCTGAGTTGCCACTTTCCTTCTAGGGATTTGCTCTAGAATCAGCCGCATATCTATTAAATAGAGTTCCAACTAAGTCTGTACCTACCACACCATATGAAATATGGTGTGGGAAGAGACCATATCTCAAGTATATCAAGATATGGGGGTGTCCGGTATATGTCAAAAAGCATAATCCGGACAAGCTCGAGGCACGATCGGTTTTGTGCAAGTTTGTAGGATACCCCAAGCATTCAAGGGGGTACATGGTCTACCACACTGAAGAACAAAAGGTGTTTGTCGCTCGTCACATTGTCTTCTTAGAAAGCGAATTTCTTGCAAAAGAAATTAGTGGGAGCGCGGTAGAACTGGAAGAAATTCCAGAACCTCAAACTGCAACCGAGGACTTAGAAGAATCTCAGATTTCAATAGAACATGACGAACCAACGCCACTTCGCAGATCTAGTAGGCTTTCTCATCCTCCTGAAAGATACTATGGTTTCCTTCTTGATGGGGATCGAGAGGATTGCATCATCGATGATGATGAGCCTACTAGTTTTCAGCAGGCTATCACAAGTAGCGACTCAGTAAAGTGGCTGGATGCCATGAGATCCGAAATGGAATCCATGTATACCAATAAAGTATGGACTTTAGAAATTGCTCCTCCTGGGGTAAAACCAGTTGGGTGCAAATGGATCTTCAAAAAGAAGATTGGTACATTTGGACAAGTGGAAACGTACAAAGCTAGACTAGTAGCAAAAGGTTTTCGTCAAAGACCAGGATTGGACTACGATGAAACTTTTTCGCCAGTAGCTATGATTAAATCCATTCGGATCATGCTTGCCATTGCTGCCTTCCATGACTATGAAATCTGGCAAATGGATGTAAAAACAGCTTTTCTAAATGGACATCTAGAAGAGAGTGTTTACATGGATCAACCAGAAGGTTTCATAGACAGTGGGAGCAGCGGAAGAGTGTGCAAATTGCTTAAATCCATTTATGGGTTAAAGCAAGCATCACGGAGTTGGAACATCTGTTTTGATGAAACAGTCAAGGAATTTGACTTTATCAAAAATATAGATGAACCATGTGTTTATAGGAAGATTGTAGAAGGAGCAGTAGTCTTCCTCGTTTTATACGTCGACGACATACTGCTGATAGGGAATGATATCCCTATACTACAATCAGTGAAGCTCTTCTTGTCACAGAAATTCTCTATGAAAGACTTGGGAGATGCATCATACATTCTGGGCATTAAGATCTATCGAGATAGATCTAATAGGATATTGGGACTTTCACAGTCCAGATATATAGACACTATACTAAAGAGATTTAGTATGGAAGATTCCAAGCGCGGCAATATGCCCGCTTGTCACGGAATCACCCTCTCCAAAGAGATGTCTCCAAAGACTGATGAAGAGAGGGCTCGCATGGGCACTATACCCTACGCTTCGGCGGTAGGATCAATAATGTATGCGATGTTATGTACCAGACCAGATGTAGCTTACGCACTTAGTGTGGTAAGCAGGTATCAATCGGACCCAGGTGAGAAACATTGGATAGCGGTGAAGAACATTCTCAAGTATCTGAGAAGGACTAAGGAGATGTTCTTGATTTACGGCAATAAGGACCTCCAGGTAGAGGCTTTTACCGACTCCGGCTTCCAAAGTGACAAGGATGATTCTAAATCTATTTCGGGTTTTGTGTTTACCCTCAATGGAGGGGCGGTAAGTTGGAAGAGTTCCAAACAAGATACCGTCGCAGACTCAACTATGGAGGCTGAGTATATAGCTGTTAGTGAAGCCGCAAAAGAGGCTGTCTGGATAAGGAAGTTCATTTCTGAACTTCAGGTAGTTCCGTCCATTGCCAATCCAATACCATTGTATTGCGATAACAATGGCGCTGTAGCTTTAGCGAAGGAACCAAGGTCCCATCAGAAATCCAGGCATATCTTAAGGCGGTTTCACCTGATCAGGGAGATCGTGGATCGTCGGGAGATCGAGATACGGAGAGTAGATACAAAAGACAACACGGCAGATCCATTCACCAAGGCCATTCCTCAAGTACAGTTCGAGAGGCTTTTTGAGATGTTGGGCATGCGGTACGCAAGCAACTGGATCTGGTAGAGACAGTGGGTACTCATTGCGCCAATTATAGGCCTTAGTGCAAGTGGGAGATTGTTGGATATATATGCCCTAGAGGCCTACATTGTATAGGATGCTTGGGATATGTATGTACATGACAGTCTTGCTTGATATGATAGTACGCTATTTGGTTTGACTTTGTCTTAACGTATGATATATTTTACTTGGTATTTATATATATATGTTGATAAAGCCCATAGGGTGTTTGTCTGACTACCGGCGTTGTGATGGCAGTCATACTAGTGGGAGCTGGATAGTCAATAGGCACACCCTTAGATGTCTCTGGTCGCAGGAGTATCGAAATTGGGCATCGATACTCCGGAGTAGACTAGTGTATACATATCTAGACCCTGACGAGGGGCAATGGATTGGTCCCGCAACCATTGGTGGTGTTCACCTAAGATTGTATACAGATGCTCACTGGGTGTGAGTACACCGGACAGGACTCGCCGAGAACTGACTGGATGGTATTATACCTAACGTCAGATAGCAGTTCTCAGGTGACATGTGTGCAGATAGTCCGTTGACTTAAGGTCATCATTTGTCTAATGTGAGTTCCCACTGTGCTTTGATTGTTACCCTACCACGGCTCAAAGGAGTCGTGCAAACAGGTTTCAGTTGGGCACAGTCCCGAGCCACGTGGAGGCAGTGAGTGACTGTTAGGGATTCGTCTCTCCCGGTATAGGGAGTTGATATCGCACGGTGATCGGTTGGTCATTACCATAAGTCCCTGGCCAGGGCTGATTGAGAATTACTGATAGGATTGATCAGTAGATTCTCGGATGGTGATAGAGCCATACCGACACGACTTGTACGGTTATTAGGGGTCTGACGTCCACCACCTCCCTAGACCATACATGCGATACTCTCAGACGAACAGACCGGACTGCGCGGATATTGTCACAGACAGGCTCAGTAGGATTTCAGATGGGTTACCTCATCAGCTTTCTTATCGACAACTACCTGGGGACCGTTACGTACAGCTAGTGCCGCTTGCGGTCTGTGGTTTAACCCACTGCCAGCGTAGTAGTCGAGTCTTTAGAGTCCCATACAGAGATTTCCCAAACCCAGGCGAAAAGATATAGAGGTCGTATGGTTTTACGACGAAGGTTCGGACGCATACGTGTTTGATCGCACGTACGACATTCGAACAGTTTTTACTAGCCGGCTTTGGTTTAAGCCAGATTCTAGTATCAGGTTATTGGATTTGTACAGTCTAAAGTTTTTCCGTGTTTTCACGGATGAGAGGGACGTTCTCGTAATTTTCCGAGAAGCTTCTAGAAGGATGTGACATAAAGAGAGAGGTGGCATTTTCATTTAATGAATAAGTGACTCATTGTGAATGATTCATCACATCATTAATGCATTATTAAATGCTTAATGACTCATGTAATGAATCACTCACTTGCATTAATGAAACATGATGAATATTCACTTATTATTCATTTTTCTTATATTTCATTATGTTTCATATATATCAAGTGAGAAACATTTATTCATATAATAATTCATTATCATCTTCTCACTCTCTCTCTTCAAGTTCTCTCTCCTTCACCAAAGCCTAATCCTATCCCTCATGAGTTGAGAACAAGGATTAGGAAAGACTAATTACTCCATAACCTATCTCTACATCATCTTAGCAACTCTATTTAGCAACTAGAGAAACTAAGTAACCTCAAGTTTAGAGGTTATAGCTTGGATTAGGGTTCTCGGGTGGATCATCTATCACGGGAGAAAGCCGAAGAGGACGTGGAGATCCAAAGAGGCCATAGACAACATCAAGACGAAGGACTAGAACCGTTTGGTATAATTCCTTCGCATAGTAGATTAAAACTCTAAAGCTTTCGTTTAAAACTTGTATAGCAAACGATTCGTACGGTTAATCGATGTTTGATCATAGAACTTAATTGTTATTCATATTTCCGCCTCCCCATATGTATTGGGGTGTTGAACATCGACTTACATTAGGATCTTGCTTTACTACCAACAGTATGATGGCGATCATATACGTGAGAGTTGGGTAGTTTATATGCATATCCTTAATTTTGGTCCCTAGTCGTGGGAGTTTCGAGACAGGGCATCGATACTCCGGAGTAGACTAGTGTATACAGTCGAGACCCCGACGAGGGGCGGTGGCCGGTCTCACAGGCCACTGGTGTCAGTTGGATCACCTAAGATGTATACAGGTGCTCATTGGGTTATGAGTACACCGGACAGGACTCGCCGGGAATCTGCTAGTTAGTACTATACCTATCGTCAGATAGCAGTTCCCTGGTGACATGTGTACAGGTTAGTTCATCGACCTGAGGTCGTCATTTGTCTCGTGTGAGTTCCCACTGTGCTTTGATTTCTACCCTACCACGGCTCAAAGGAGTCGTGCAAACAGGTAACTTTTGGGTACAGTCCCGAGCCATATGGAGGCACGTGAGCGGATCGGCAGGGGATTCGTCTCTCCCGGTATTGGGGGCGAGGTCGTGCTGTGTCTAGGAGAGCCATTACACAAAGTCCATGGCCATGGCAGGAGATTTACTGGTAAGTACTCCAGTAGTATCTCAGGGTGTTATTGGGCTACACTCCGACACGACTTATACTGCTATTGGGGGTCTGGCGTTTCTAGCCCCCTAGGCGGATATGCGATACTCATTGACGAACGGACCGGACTGTATATACATTGTCACTGTTAGGCTCAGTAGGGTTTCTGGATGAGTTCGCTCATCGGCCTCCCTTGAGTTCGCTCATCAGCCTCCCTTGAGGTCAGTCCATGGGCAGCCGTTACGCATAGCTAGTGCCGCTGACGGTTTGTGGTTAAACCCACTGCCAGGGTACTGACGAGTCATTAGAGTCCCCCACAGACAGTTTCCCAAGTTCGGGCGAAACGTTGTAGAGGCCGTATGGTTTTATGGCAGGGTTCGGAAAATGCACGTGCGTTTACGCACGTGTTATTTTTCGGGCAGATGATACTGGTCGGCTTTGGTTTAAGCCGGATCCGAGTATTATATTGAGTAGGTATAATATCTTTGTCTCAGTTGCATTTGTATTCGGTCGTAATACAAATGCGGGTATATTTATACAGTTACGGGGTTATCCTGAAAGTCGTTTCAGGATCACTTTTGGAAGTTGCCAGTTTCCAGTTTTCTATCAGCCGTCTTTTAACATTCGGTTAAAGAAGGATTTATCTTTTCTTCAGTTGAGGTGAGTCAGTGTTCTAGAAGCATCTAGATGAGGTGACTAGGATTAATTGGTGTTGAGTTTTCATTGGATGCATTTAATGGTTCATTAATGCATGATGACTAGGTTTATGACTCATGATTTAACATTAAAGCATTTTGTTTTGGTTAAGATCTTTTGTTCATGATATTATTTCTAATGGTCACCTCCCTCCTCCTACCATCACCTCCCTCCTCTATATGAGTGGCCGGCCCTCTCTCTCCTCCACTATTCACTCATTTGAGAAATTATGGTTGCTAAAAAGAAAAGACTAAAGTTTTGGATGCATGGAAATTTCATAGTTCATTTCTTGTTCCATTTCATTTCCATCAGCAACTTCATTTACCGATCGTCCACGTGTAGGGTTCCTAGGCACCCTAGTGAGGTCTCACAAGTGATCAAACATGCAAATTTCTAAAAATTACGGTACCGAGAAAACCTAGAACGGATCGTTAACTAGATATTTAGGCGAAACGATGCAAATAAACAACTTTATCTAAAAGGAAAGGAGCTACAACCTTTGTAGATCCGGTCCACCACTTCGTATGCTCCGCGATGATCTCCCTCCGCTGTCCAAATCGAACTCACGACTCTAGCATTGGCATCATCGAAGAATGGGCGGACTTGATCGTCGGTTCGATGCCGAAGATGATCTACGTCGAGGCATCGCTAGAACAAGCTCAAACTTCACCAAGTCGGGAAAACTTGTGAAGGAAACACCCTATACTACTTGGCAAGAGGTAGAGGATGAAGAAATAGGAAGTGGGTAAACTTTAGATTTGGATTTCTCACTAGTTTTCATCACTTGCCATTGGAGTAGCAAGCTTTCTTTTTTGAAGAAGAAGATGAAGTAAGAAGAAGATGATATGATAAGTTATTTTTATTTGATAAATAAATCAATACTTATCATGACTTCAACCATGGTTTAGTGTAGAGATTTAACTAAGGCTAGATAAGTGGTTAGGGTTAGAGAAGAGACAAGAATGGTGGACTTAGTCAAGGTTTCAAGAAGTTTCAACTAAAAACAAAATAAGTCCACCATTTATCTTTCTCTTTATCTTTTCTAAATGAAATAAATAAAAAGATAAATGAATAATCAAATGAAAAGATACCCTAACCACTAACTAACCATGGTTCAATACTTTACACAAAACCAAGAAAGAATGTATCATCAAACATGATACAATGATGTGCACAAAAATATATCACATATACAATGTGCAATACAAGTGAGTAAATCCATTTAAAGTGAACCAATACTAGTTAATGCAAAGTAATATATCAAATATATAATTATACATTAAATCATTAAATCAACACTTGATTCAATGATCCGGTCATATCGCATATAACCGGCTAGTATCCAACGTATCGGCTTATCGAATCAATCCTTGATCCGATAACTAGGTTATATCGCATACAACCATTCGACACATACATCGCGAGAATGGAATACGGTATCACATACACGCATTATTCTCGGTCCCGCACATATCTCATATGCGCTCCTATTTCGTTTCGCTTGAGCCAGGAAACCTCTGTGTAGGACTCTAAAGACTCGTCAATACGCCGGCAGCGGATGATGATCATATCAAACACCCACTAGCCGCAAGCGGTCTGCTAAACGTAACGGCCACCCGGGTATTGAGCGATCAGAAGATCGACGAGCAAGCCCGCTCACACTCCTGTGAATCCAACCAGTAACACTTACCGTACAGTCCGGTCTGTTCGTCTGATATGTCGCATATCTCGCCTAGGGGTGGTAAACGTCAGACCCCAATAGCTCGATAAGTCATGCCGACTTGAGGTCCATAACATTCGTGAAACTACTGATAACATTTACCAGTATATCACTGCAACCCTGGCCAGGGATTTCCTGTTATGGCCAGTCGAGCATAGTACAACATCAACCCCCAATACCGGGAGAGACGAATCCCCTCCTATCGCTCATTGCCTCCATGTGAATCGGGACTGTACCCAAAAACCACCTGTTTGCACGACTCAGTAGAGCCGTGGTAGGGTGGAAATCAAAGCACAGTGGGAGACACACAAGACTCTATGACGATCTCGGGTCAACAGACTAAGCTGTACCAGTGTCACCAGAGAACTGCCATCTGACGTGAGGTATAATACCATCTGGGAGTTCTCGGCGAGTCCGTTCAGTGTACCCAGTCTCCACTGAGCACCCGCATACCATCTTCGATGTCAAACACCAATGGATATGGGATCATCCATCGCCCATCACATGGGTCTAGAAGATATACGCTAGTCTACTCTGGAATATCGATGCCCCGTCTCGATATTCCCACGACTAGGAACAATGAAGGATGTACTCATTGGCTACCCAGGCCCCACTAGTATGATCTACATCATAGTCCTGGAAGTCGAGTACACATCCTAAGGGCTTTATCAACATGTAATCAGAGAGACAGAAAGTATACATGTTAAGATAAAGTGCAACCAGATAGCGTACTATCATGTCGAGCAAGAAAGTCCTTCCTATATATGTCCCAGCATCCACTACAATATACATCCAATGTACAGTAATGGCCTCTAGGGCATACATATAACTAACAATCTCCCACTTGCACTAGGGCCATCTGTAGCAGTGGTTGCAGTATCACATACTCAACCATCCCCTAAAAGTCTCTCTTTGGGAAAAAGGCTTTCGTGAGTGGATCTGCCGTGTTGTCCTCTGAGTCTTCTCTCCTAACCTCGATCACCCTGGAGATCAACTATCTCCATGATCAGGTGATGCTGCCTCAGAATTTGTCTGGGTCACTGATGGGACCAGGGTTCCAGGGCCAAAGCCACACTTCCATTGTCATACAATGGCAGGAACCTAGTTCATCTTATGAACCAATATGCACCCAAACTTCCTCTTTGGAAGTATCTTCAATAGCGATGTTACCAGCCTTTATCGTCTAGTTTGCCACGGTATCTAGCTTGGAACTCTTCCAACATACCGTCCCTTTACTGAGGGTAAAGACAGTGCCTGTGACTGACATTCAGTCGTCTTTATCACCCTGGAACACTTCCAGTGATTCTCCCCAGGATCGATTGATACAATCTCACTATACCTAGTGAGAACCCTAATATCCCTTTAGATCTATCTCATAGGTCCAAATCTCAGGATTTAGGAGGTATCATCTTTATCCTATTTGGAGAATCCTTGTGATAATAGGAGATTGATCGATCGTAGTATAGGAAACTCTTTTCCTATCAAGAGTATGTTGTCTATGTACAATACGAAGATGACCACCTTACTCTCTACTACCCTTTTGTATATACAAGGTTCTTCTACCATTTTGATGAAGTCAAACACTTTGACTATCACATCAAAACAGACGTTCCAACTCCGCGATGCCTGCTTCATTATGTAAAGCAACTTGCACACGTTTCCGCTGCTCCCACTGTTTACGAAGACCTCTGGCTGTGTTCTTATAGACGTTCTCTTCTAAATCAGTGTTTAGAAAAGCAGTCATGGCACCCAACCGCCAGATATCGTAGTCATGGTATGTAGCCGTGGTAAGTAGGATCTGGACAGACTTAAGCATAGCTACTGGAAAAAGGTTTCATCATTATCCACGCCTGGTCGATGACGAAAACCTTTAACAAGTCTAGCTTTGAAAGTCTCAACTTTTCCATCTACACCAAGTAATCTTCTCAAGATATACTTGCTTCTGATGGGGATTTAACCCTTCAGATATAGCAGCTAAAGTCCATAATTTGCTGGTGTACATGGATTCCATCTCAGATCGCTAAGCATCCAGCCATTCTTACAGAGTCCCTACTCTCGATGGCCTACTCGAAACTAGTTGGGTCATCATCTCATGATGCAATCCTTGCTCCCACTTTCATCGAGAAACCGAGCTATCTCTCAGGCGGATGAGGAACCCTACTAGATCGGCGGAGAGGCTGAGGTTCGTCGGGAACTATAGAATCTTATGGTTCTGTCAAATCATCAACTGCAGTTTTGTATAGCTGGAACCTTTCCAGTTCTACAGAACTGATCCTGCCTCGATCTTGTCCGGATTTTGCTTTAAACATAGGCTGGACAACCCCAAATCTTAACTCGCTTAAGAGATGGGTTCTTCCCATACCATATCTTATATGGAGTGGTAGGCAGTGATTTGATTCAAACCTAATTCAATAGGTATGCAGCTTCTCAAGTTCATAACCCCAAAAGAAAATAGGTAACTCAGTAATACTCATCATAGAGCACACCATATCTAATATTGTGCAATTGCTCCGCCCTGATACACCGTTGTGCTGTGGTGTATTCAGAGGAGTAACACTGAGAGAAAATCTCATTCTCCTTTAGAATAGTCCAGAAATTCTATGCACAAGTATTCTCCTCCCTGATCTTATCATAGGACATAATACTTATACCCGTATTTTGGTTCTCTACTTCTAACTTATATTCGGTGAATATCTCAAAAGGTTCGGACTTATGTTTCAACAGGAATATATGACTGAATCTTGAGAGATTATCAGAGAATATAATGAAGTATAAAGAACCAGTCCTGGCATGTGTAGACAGGAGACCTTACATACATCATCATGTATCAGTCCCAAGAGTTTACCAACTCTTCCTCTGTTTCCAGTAAACAGAGCTGGTGTCATTATATCATTGTGACATGACTGGCAAGTTTCACAAGATGTAAATTCAAACTGATTTAAATATGCATCTAAAATGTAACTTCAGCTAGTCGGGTCGCATTGATATGACCTAGTCTACAATGCCTCAAGAACGAATCGTTCATGTCTGAACTCTTCCTCTTGTGTGTGTTCTGTATACAAGGAACTGTAGTTTGATTTAGAACGTCAATGCTTTTAGATAACGTGCCTGAACCGATCAACTTTTGATATAGGAAATGTTCAAAACATTATCCAACAATACAAAATTATATCCTTTCTTTACTAATAAAGAGACTGATATGATTTTGTATATCAGGTTCGGTATCTAATAGCATTTGTTCAGAATCAATGTATTCGTAATACAGGGTGACAGTGACCAACAGACTTGGCTGCAACACTTGCCCCGTTTTCTGCCTCATGAAACTTATCACTCGTTCTCAGTTTTTCTACCCTCTTGTAGCCCTATGTAACAGATTACATATCTGGGATCCTGATCCGGTATCAGATACCCAGGATGCAGAGAATACTGAGAAACAGTTCTTTATAATGAACACACCCGAAGAAGATGCATCATATGCATTTTCTTCGTTTGGGCGGCATAGGAATTCTGGTATTCCCCTTATTTCCTGCTCTGTCTTATAACAATTATAAGTTGGAGCGGGACCAACGTTCCCCAGCTCAGTATAACAAGCGGGTTTGGTCAATACATCCGTATTATTATCTTGATTAAGGCGTGATATGGTCGCTACCAGGAGAGAGAGAGAGAAGAAAACACTCTGCGTGCGCTCTTGCAAGATTAGATTGGTTATATATTTTATCTAATCAGGATGACTCCCACTGTTTTTATCAAATCTTCCTTCAAACCTTAAAAGGAATGACTAGCCGGGATTAATTACACTCTACAAGTTCGCCAATCTTTCAGCCAGGCCAGTGTCGGTACTTTGAGGGAGGTTCCCCGTGCTTTCGCACGGACCTAATTACTGTAAACCTCGTTTTCCCAGAGGCCTAACCCCGTTGACACCTTTCTAGACACCTACTTGATCGGCTAATTGCAAAGTGCAAAACTCTCCCAGGAGTAACAATTACTCGCAGTGGGTATCGGGATCCAACTATCATATAGAAGGTATGCAATCTCATTGCAAGTTTCAACACTTGAAACTCCCGACAATGGTTTTTACCCCTAGCACCTATGACCTTGGCTAAGGTCAACAAATCATAGGTACTAGTCAAGTTCTACCCATCATTTCGTGATTAATTAGACCCATCCACATGACCCTTGGCTAAGGTCAACAAAGCCACATGACTGTCCTAACTAATCGCATCATATGCTGTGTAGGAAGACATCACTTAGCTACCGTACACTGTGCCTTGACTATGGTCAACAAACACAGCACGAATACTAAGTACTCTACTTCCTAAAATGACGGAGGGTTGCGAATGGTTTTTGTGAAAACCTTTAACGCTTTGAACTTGATCTCGTTGCGGAATCAAATGGTTTTAAATGGAATGTTTTCGAGGCTTTTCTAGTTTTGCTAAAGGGGTCACTCCCGGTGAAGGGATCGTCGGCCCTTTCCTCGTCGAATGAGGTGCAGGATATATCATATATATCACTGTGCAAAGCGGAAACTATAGAAGCGATCAAAGACAAACCGAGGGTTGTAGCATCTGCCAGTTATTGCTAAAGGAGTCACTCCCGGTGAAGGGATCTCGGTCCTTTCCTCATCGAATAAGGTGCTGGATGTTCTATAATGAACACCGCGATGCAAAGCAAGAACTGTAGCTACCTGTTTTTATTTTGAAATTCGATTCCACAACATCAATTAGGTTTATTTTCTTTCATTAATCTCATTAATGAATATCCCATCAATTTAAGTCCACCTAACCATCACAGATAAATATAACGTACGCTTATGCCATCCGCATTCGCCTCGATGTCCCGTCTGCACCGTTAGGTTAGGTAACTAACGCCAGAGCGAGGCAGGGCTAGCGCGGGTGTAAAACATAAGCAACGTCTATATAAAATATCATATATACTATATATAATACCTATCACAAAACATCACATGATCACAGATAAATCAGAGAAGAAGAAACATATGAAATATTGGATATACTAGGACGTCCGTGTTTTCAATACGAGCCATTACAAAACACGGATTCCACGGTCGTGATGAATAGCCATGCCCACACCCCTATACCCCTACGAGAGCGGCAAGCAACCCTACCAATTCTAGGGTTAGGAGACCCGGACTCGACTCCTCGAGTTGGTCTCCCACTGGACCCCAGAACCCGGTTACTTGCGCTCCCCTCCTTGGGTCTATCCTAATGCGGAAAAGTAAATAATATACATCAACGGTGACAACTTCCGCAACCTGGAAGTGCCCCAATAAAAGAATATTACATACAAGTTTTTACATGAATGAAAATGAAAAACACTCATCTTACATAAAAACCCCCCAGCTATTCAAATACGACGATCCAATATAACATATCCAGCAACACATAACATCACAGGTCATCAACGTAAGTAAATATGCGCATCCCAATTGTCGTTGACATATAGCAACGAAACCGGCGATATCACATATTACACTTACGGTCACAGAAAAGAAAGTGTAAAACTACAACAGTTGGAATCCGCAACCTCCTCAGACATCGCATGCCTGACCAAATGAATTACTTAGACATCACATGCCTAACAATTATAAACTCCGTATTTCAGTCTCATTATCGAAAACTCTTTTCAATATCAAGTCGGGCAATTCAACAGGATCCCCGACATTCTGATCGAATGCTCGTCGCAAACTTCAGTAGACGGCCGCATCTCCGACGCCGTCGACAAAGTGCACCAAGGCGGAACACCGCTACCGCGAGCACCCGAACGGATGCTTTCGGCGACGGGGTTCTCCTACAGTCACTTGGTCGGGGCTATGGAGTGAGGCTGTCTATTAAGTTTACCCGGCGAGTATCCGCGTACGCTACGTGATTGCGACGGACTTTTGATCACATCAAAACTCCGTGGCAACCGATCAAGTGAGACTAAACTGCTACGTTTACAATATTCATTCCGTTATCTCATAACAATTTGTGAATTCCAATTATTGTATCACATTCCGGATAAATAGAAAATGTTAAACTTTCCGATCGAACAATCGAACACCTAAGTTTTCCTGAAACAGGTCAACACATGAAACAAGTTTAACAACATTCAGTTCGTGCCTCAGTACCAACAGTCCAGCCGTAGAAGGGTCAAGCCAACGCCTCACATGTGGCACGCCGTACTGCCCCAAACCCGAAGGTTCAAAGGGCAGTTCAAGACGGTCACATAATCGAGTTAAGGTTTGTTGTCTTCTAGAGGGTCCATCGAGTTACTTGCACTACTTAGAACGTCTTTAAACTACGGAAAAATCCAACACTTGGAAATTTCCCGACAGGGGAAAAATTGGGTATTTATATCCGGTCGAACTTTTTAACATATTCTAAAATTTATCCGGAAAGCCACACAGACAAAATTTGATACTCCGATCGAAACACCAAATCCCCAAAACAATCCCAGAAAATACAACTCTGGAATAAATATTAAAAACATCCAGAACACACAAGAAACACCAACAGAAACAACTGAAGAAAAAACACATCCTAATCATCACAGACGGCCGCGGAACCGCCGCAAAAGGGGGGTCAACGCCGCGGTTCCGCGGCCGTACTGTTGAATTAGGTTGTCGTTTTCTCCAGTTTTTCTTAGAATTTCCTGCACATTTCTCTGCATATTTTTAATTCCAAAAAATCCACATTTTACAGAAATGTCCAGAGAGCATGTTAAGGGTTTGGGTTTCGGGTCGATCGGACTTCAAATTCCGTCGGGACTTCGCCTAAGGCTCTAGCTAGGCTCTGATACCACTGTAGGGTTCCTAGGCACCCTAGTGAGGTCTCACAAGTGATCAAACATGCAAATTTCTAAAAATTACGGTACCGAGAAAACCTAGAACGGATCGTTAACTAGATATTTAGGCGAAACGATGCAAATAAACAACTTTATCTAAAAGGAAAGGAGCTACAACCTTTGTAGATCCGGTCCACCACTTCGTATGCTCCGCGATGATCTCCCTCCGCTGTCCAAATCGAACTCACGACTCTAGCATTGGCATCATCGAAGAATGGGCGGGCTTGATCGTCGGTTCGATGCCGAAGATGATCTACGTCGAGGCATCGCTAGAACAAGCTCAAACTTCACCAAGTCGGGAAAACTTGTGAAGGAAACACCCTATACTACTTGGCAAGAGGTAGAGGATGAAGAAATAGGAAGTGGGTAAACTTTAGATTTGGATTTCTCACTAGTTTTCATCACTTGCCATTGGAGTAGCAAGCTTTCTTTATTGAAGAAGAAGATGAAGTAAGAAGAAGATGATATGATAAGTTATTTTTATTTGATAAATAAATCAATACTTATCATGACTTCAACCATGGTTTAGTGTAGAGATTTAACTAAGGCTAGATAAGTGGTTAGGGTTAGAGAAGAGACAAGAATGGTGGACTTAGTCAAGGTTTCAAGAAGTTTCAACTAAAAACAAAATAAGTCCACCATTTATCTTTCTCTTTATCTTTTCTAAATGAAATAAATAAAAAGATAAATGAATAATCAAATGAAAAGATACCCTAACCACTAACTAACCATGGTTCAATACTTTACACAAAACCAAGAAAGAATGTATCATCAAACATGATACAATGATGTGCACAAAAATATATCACATATACAATGTGCAATACAAGTGAGTAAATCCATTTAAAGTGAACCAATACTAGTTAATGCAAAGTAATATATCAAATATATAATTATACATTAAATCATTAAATCAACACTTGATTCAATGATCCGGTCATATCGCATATAACCGGCTAGTATCCAACGTATCGGCTTATCGAATCAATCCTTGATCCGATAACTAGGTTATATCGCATACAACCATTCAACACATACATCGCGAGAATGGAATACGGTATCACATACACGCATTATTCTCGGTCCCGCACATATCTCATATGCGCTCCTATTTCGTTTCGCTTGAGCCAGGAAACCTCTGTGTAGGACTCTAAAGACTCGTCAATACGCCGGCAGCGGATGATGATCATATCAAACACCCACTAGCCGCAAGCGGTCTGCTAAACGTAACGGCCACCCGGGTTGAGCGATCAGAAGATCGACGAGCAAGCCCGCTCACACTCCTGTGAATCCAACCAGTAACACTTACCGTACATTCCGGTCTGTTCGTCTGATATGTCGCATATCTCGCCTAGGGGTGGTAAACGTCAGACCCCAATAGCTCGATAAGTCATGCCGACTTGAGGTCCATAACATTCGTGAAACTACTGATAACACTTACCAGTATATCACTGCAACCCTGGCCAGGAATTTCCTGTTATGGCCAGTCGAGCATAGTATAACATCAACCCCCAATACCGGGAGAGACGAATCCCCTCCTATCGCTCATTGCCTCCATGTGAATCGGGACTGTACCCAAAAACCACCTATTTGCACGACTCAGTAGAGCCGTGGTAGGGTGGAAATCAAAGCACAGTGGGAGACACACAAGACTCTATGACGATCTCGGGTCAACAGACTAAGCTGTACCAGTGTCACCAGAGAACTGCCATCTGACGTGAGGTATAATACCATCTGGGAGTTCTCGGCGAGTCCGTTCAGTATACCCAGTCTCCACTGAGCACCCGCATACCATCTTCGATGTCAAACACCAATGGATATGGGATCATCCATCGCCCATCACATGGATCGAGAAGATATACGCTAGTCTACTCTGGAATATCGATGCCCCGTCTCGATATTCCCACGACTAGGAACAATGAAGGATGTACTCATTGACTACCCAGGCCCCACTAGTATGATCTACATCATAGTCCTGGAAGTCGAGTACACATCCTAAGGGCTTTATCAACATGTAATCAGAGAGACAGAAAGTATACATGTTAAGATAAAGTGCAACCAGATAGCGTACTATCATGTCGAGCAAGAAAGTCCTCCCTATATATGTCCCAGCATCCACTACAATATACATCCAATGTACAGTAATGGCCTCTAGGGCATACATATAACTAACACCACGGACTTGGACGAAGTGAGACAAAGTCATCTACTCATTCTCTACATCAATCTTGGTCGTCTCTTTTGGCAAACTTGACGACCGAGTTGCCTCGAGTCAGAGGCGGGAGCCCGTTTAAAGAATCGTCGACGTGGTGCCACCTCGACGAGGATATCGGAGATCGAAGAGATCGGAGCAGCCGCAACGGAGCGTGGAATGATGGTTAAAGAACGAAGGACTCGGATCGTTCGGTATAACCTTTCTACACTCTTTACAGTTTGTTAGTTTAGCAATAATGGCAGATCCGGGTTAAAGTATACGATAGCGCCAGTTAAAAAGTTTTTGTTCCGCATTTGGCGTCTGTAGACGGCCGGGGCGCTAGTGCAGACTTACAGTGGTATCAGAGCCTCACCATTTTGCTATACTAACTTGTGCTAACGCGTTTAAAACATCGATCGAACCGGAAATCAAAAATCGCATTTTTCCAACTTGACAGTTTCTGTTGATTTTAAATGGCATCCTAAAAATATTTCATACATCTCAGAAAACTGTGCAGGGTTTCTTAAGAACGACGACAAAATTTGGGCACGTAATTCCACCAAACCGCCGCGGAAACGCGGCCAAACCCATGGTTTGGCCGCGGATCCGCGGCCACTTGGTGAGATCATGCTCCCAAATTTGGTCAGTGTGTTCCCCTCTGGAAATTGTGGTTTTTGGTATATATCTTTTGGGCCCAGGTTTTATTATTGTTCTCCAGATTTGCGTGGGGCCCACTTTGTGATATTTTGTCGATCGAAATTTAAACATGTTAGTTTACAGTGCTTACATTATATCTCCGACCGGGAATGTCATTTGATCGTTAAACCGCGTCCGATTGCTATAGTTCTTTTAGACGGGTTTGCGAACGTGACATTCGCGTTGATGTTCTGTGTTGTGCTGTGATGTTGCGGATTTGTCGTGGTGGATAGCAGTGTGCAATGGTAGTACAGTTTGAGTTTATTTGTACATTTGATATTGCGGGACGAACGTCCAACATGTGGACCGCCGTCACTGCCTGTTGTATAATATTCTTTTAGGGCACGACCAGGTTGCGGTCGATGTACCTGTTGTACTATTTTTCATTACTGTACTAGGTTTTGCCCCGCGACGGAGTGCACGGATAGCCGGGTTCTGGAGGGCAACGGGTCCGTATCTCATGGCTTTGAGAGGCAGAGGGGTCCTACTCTAGAATTGGCAGACTATTCGCCGCACTCGTAGGGGGTACAGGTTGACCCAAGGAGGGTGCTCAATTTACCGGATTCCGTGAAGTGCCGGGTGTTCCATTCACTATGCTGTGGGGACTACCTCGCTTCAGGTTTTGGCGGGTAACTTGCCGCACCCGTAGGGGTCTAGGTTTCATTGCACAGGCTATCCACACGACAGGGGAACGTCGGGTTTCAGCTGCGGCTCTGTGAAACTCGGGGATCCCAGATTATCTGTATTGTTCTGTGATGCTTATTACTTTTCTGTAATGTTGCATATTATCACGCCTGGAGCGATTATTGTATATTGGTTTATATACTATTATATGTTGTATATGTTTTACACCCGCGCTAGTCCAGTCCCCGCTCTGTCGTTAGTTAAGTAACCTAACGGGTGATGACGGGACCCAGTGACGAATGCGGATGGCATATACGTACATTTTATTTTCGTTCTTTTCTGGTGTGATTGATTGATGGGACTGCGTTGATTCTGATCAATGCAAAGTAAAACAAACCTGTTTCAGTTGTTGGAACAAATTTAAAAAGTGTTATTGCAAAGATGTTTCCTTTTGTTATGCATAGCAGTATTCAGTGGAATATCCTGCACCTCATTCGACAGGGCAAGGGCCGATATTCCTTCACCGGGACTGACCCCTTGGGCAGAAGTTTGCGTCAGGGTAATAACTTCACTATAGTCGATTACAAGTTGCTTTGCATAGCGGTATTCAGTGGAATATCCTGCACCTCATTCCACGAGGAAAGAGCCGAGATCCCTTCACCGGGAGTGACCTCTTTAGCAAAAGGTTTTCGCCACTATATTTTAAAAAGCTATCAGGTTCCTTCAGCGATATCAAGCTCACTACGTTAAAGGATTTTCGCCAAAAACCAGCCGTAGCCCTCCGTCACTTCTTTTGGGTATTCAGTAGTATTCAAGCTATGTATTTTGACCAACGCCAAGGCATAGTGTTTGGTAGCTGCTGGGTATTCAATTGTTGCATAGATAGATGAGTTGGTTTGGGACAGTCGTTCTGCCATTTTGGCCAACGTCAAGGGCATGAGCGGGTGGGTTCAAATTGACAAGATAGTGACGGGTAGAACTTGGCATGTGACTTATGACATTTTGACCAACGCCAAGGTTATAAGAGCATGGGGCAAAAATCATATCGGGAGTTTCTAAAGAAACTGAAACTTGCCAAGTATGCGCATACCTTCTGGAGTATGAGTAACGTGGATGCATTCCATCACGTTATCATGCGATGAGAGTTGGATCCCGATTCCCACTGATGAGTTGGTTTACTCTTCGGGTGATCCCGATTGATTCTTCTTTTAGGTTTGGAGGAGAATTTGATAGGACAGTGGGAGGTTTCCGGATTAGATAAAGTTATGACCATTCTGATCTAGGTTAGAGTGCACGCAGAGTGTTTCTTTTCTCTCTCTCTTTGGCAGCGACCTTTGACCGACCCTAGTCTATGACTCAGTGACCAAGTTGACCGAACCTTCTTAAAATACTGGCTTTTGGATTGTCTGTGTTGCATAAGTCATTGCCACTCCTTCTTCTACCCTTTGCATTTCTCAGAACACCCGTTTTACTACGGACATCCACTTCCATTGGATAGATCCATCGTATGGTTATATACGAACTCGAAAGGACTTCTTCGAGGATGGATCCAGGTTCAGGAGAAATAGAATTGGTTTATTCAGTTGTCTTTTATTATCACCTTCTCTCAGGTTGCGAGAGCTCCTTGGTTTAGGAGAGTACACCTATTACGCTTATTGGATAGTCTTATTTCAAACCATAGGCAGGTGCCGAAAGGTAGGGAATGAAGAAAACCAATTAGCCTAAGTAGGGTGTGCAGAAGGTAATATGTAAAGACAAAATAAAAGGATTAGAAAGAGGGCAAAGTAAATTGCGACTGATATCATTCACGACCAAAACCGCGTACTTCATCGCCACTCCTATTTCACCTTTAAAGGAATAAGGTATTATTCAGTTGTCTTTTATCATCACCTTCTCTCAAGATATGAGTACTCCTTGGTTTTGGAGGGTACACCTATTATGCTTACTGGATAGTCTTCTTCCAAACCATAGGCTGGTGCCGAACGGTAGGGAAGGAAGAAAACCATTTAGCCTAACGATGGTGTACAGAAGGTAACGACTAAAGACAAATAAAAGGATTTGGAGAGATGGCAATAAAATATACGGTTGAAGTCATGAATTGGATTATGGAAGAGGCATTGCTATGAATACCAGGATACCCCTACGAAGCATTTTCATGTTTCAGTGCATTGTTATAGAAAAACTGTTTTCCCGATTAGATACTTACTCCAAGGGTATGTATTTACCAGGTTTCATTCTCATATCTGTATGGTTTTACAGATGATGGGTGGGAGTAAGTTATTGGGAATTAGGTGATTATCCACATTATATCGGAATTCGTTGTAATTGGTGATATTTGAGGAAATCGCCAGGGTACAGTTTTCAACCTACGACGCACAGGTTTTGAGTTGTTTAACTCAGCGGACTTATACAGAGTATTGTATGTTGTCCAAGTGTCCATCAGGACAAAGGGGTAGGTCCTCGTACTATGTTCTGTTTACTTATAACTTCTCTAGTTTTTAGACAAGTGTTTCGTAGAAATACAAGGTCTAAGTTTTGAGAAGTTGTGGGTATAAGAATAAAGTAGAGAACCAGGTATCACAAGTATCGGGATTCTTCAAAGAGATCGAAGATGTAGATTCTTGTGATTGGTATTCAGATGATAGTAATGGTTTTGAGAAACGTGTTTCTCTTTCAGGTTACTCATAATTGGATGGATTCCTAAGTTGAGTAATGCTGATTAGCCTCTTTCCATTAAAGTGATATGCACTGGAGACAGCTGCATGATTTGAATATGGTTCCAATTAAATAAGTGCCAAAGTTTCTATATTGGATATAGAATAGTTCGTACCTTAAAAGATATAAAGGTACGGGGAGTTGTCCAGCTTATGCTCAAAACCAGACGCTGGATAACTCAGGGCACGTTTCTGTAATGGCTGTTTGTGGGTTGACCCTGGCTACGACGAGGGTTGATATTCTACCATTTGGAAGATCAATAGTGATATTGTTCTTGACTCGCCACAGTTTTAGTAAAATGGATTTTTTCAGAAAACAGTAGTGGGAGTATGGTAGAACTGGAAGTGATTCCAGAACCGCAAACGATTACGGAAAATTTAATAGGACCTATATATTCAATCAGGTTTGACATTCCAATAGCCACTCCGCAGATATGGTGGGTAACCTCAGACACCCGAGAGGTACTTCGGTAGCCTCAAGGACGGTGACAGGGAGGTTCTTATCTACCCAGACTTGACACTACTGTTGTTCCAGGATATGAGACCCGGTAGGAGGGTTGTCGTAGTCAGTGGGAGCAGCGGAAGTTTAGTGGGCAAGTAGCTTATGTCTATTTATAGACTTGAGCAGTTATAGCGGAGATAGATCATCTAATTTTGATGTGACAGTCATGGGTTTGACTTCAATCAGAATAGGGGATGGATCTGTTAAGAAGGTAGTAGGGTGTGATGTCATGGTATTTGGATGACATACACAGAGTAGGAAGTAAAATTCCTATACTACGATCGGTTGTACTTTGGTCGTCACACAGTTGTTTCTCCAGACAGGATATGGATATAATATTTGACATTCTGGTTTCTGGATCTATGGTTTTAGATCTAGATTTGGGTAGTTTCCCAATGTGGGTACTTTGACAGATATTCTAATGGTTTTTAGAATAGTTGACTCCTAGCATGGTGGTGTACCTGCAGGTGATGGAGTCACCCTCTCTAAAGGTGTCGTATAGACTAAAGGGGAGAGGGCTGTGCATGATTGGCAGATCACTTGCTTAGGCAATTGAGTCAATCGTGAGGTGTCAAGTACCACACCAGATGTTGTTTTTGCACTAGATGCAATGAGTTTGTATTAATCCAATCCTGCAGAAACATAAGGAAGCAGTTTTAGAACATAAGTGCATGTTCTACGGATTTGATGACGGCAGCCTCCTTCGGGAGACGATTATCATTCCAGGCTTCAAAGGTGACATGGTTGACAGAGTGATTGTCAGAGTTATAGTTTTTCCCTCTGACGAAGAGGGACAGTATTGTGGACAGGTGGTCCAAGAGGATACTGTGGGTGGCATGGTGCCGGATACTGATTAGGTTCAGTGATCGATACAGTCTAAGAAGTTTGGATTTGGAGTTCATTTATGAACTAGGTCCCATCAGATATCCAGACATATTCTAAGACAGGTATTACTCGATTCGGGAGATGGCTTTCTCCGCGAATTTGAAATTTAGAGAGATATAGAAAGAAACATCTAGGCGGATCCACTCACTGAGGCTATTTCGCGAACACAATAGTTTTACAAACGGGCTTTGTGAACTGATTAGTAGAGGAGTTGGATGTTCGGTTTCACAAGGGCTGTGAGTAGTCGACATCGCAATATTAGCCTTGAGTGCAAGTGGGAGATTGTTGGAGATAGTGCCCTCATAGTCAATTATTGGATCGCAGGTACGTGATTGCAATGATTGCGGAGGACCTATACCGGTAGGACAGTCTTACTCGAGATGATAGTATGCTATCTGGTTTGCCTTTATCAGTTGTGTGCATGTCCAGGTGACTGATTGCATGTTACACTTTGATAGAGCCCTTAGGATCTTGCTTTACTACAAACAGTATGATGGCGATCATATTCGTGAGAGTTGGGTAGTTTATATGCATATCCTTAATTGTGGTCCCTAGTCGTGGGAGTTTCGAGACAGGGCATCGATACTCCGGAGTAGACTAGTGTATACAGTCGAGACCCCGACGAGGGGCGGTGGCCGGTCTCACAAGCCACTGGTGTCAGTTGGATCACCTAAGATGTATACAGGTGCTCATTGGGTTATGAGTACACCGGACAGGACTCGCCGGGAATCTGCTAGTTAGTACTATACCTATCGTCAGATAGCAGTTCCATGGTGACATGTGTATAGGTTAGTTCATCGACCTGAGGTCGTCATTTGTCTCGTGTGAGTTCCCACTGTGCTTTGATTTCTACCCTACCACGGCTCAAAGGAGTCGTGCAAACAGGTAGCTTTTGGGTACAGTCCCGAGCCATATGGAGGCACGTGAGCGGATCGGCAGGGGATTCGTCTCTCCCGGTATTGGGGGCGAGGTCGTGCTGTGTCTAAGAGAGCCATTACACAAAGTCCATGGCCATGGCAGGAGATTTACTGGTAAGTACTCCAGTAGTATCTCAGGGTGTTATTGGGCTACACTCCGACACGACTTATACTGCTATTGGTGGTCTGGCGTTTCTAGCCCCCTAGGCGGATATGCGATACTCATTGACGAACGGACCGGACTGTATATACATTGTCACTGTTAGGCTCAGTAGGGTTTCTGGATGAGTTCGCTCATCGGCCTCCCTTGAGTTCACTCATCAGCCTCCCTTGAGGTCAGTCCATGGGCAGCCGTTACGCATAGCTAGTGCCGCTGACGGTTTGTGGTTAAACCCACTGCCAGGGTACTGACGAGTCATTAGAGTCCCCCACAGACAGTTTCCCAAGTTCGGGCGAAACGTAGTAGAGGCCGTATGGTTTTATGGCAGGGTTCGGAAAATGCACGTGCGTTTACGCACGTGTTATTTTTCGGGCAGATGATACTGGTCGGCTTTGGTTTAAGCCGGATCCGAGTATTATATTGAGTAGGTATAATATCTTTGTCTCAGTTGCATTTGTATTCGGTCGTAATACAAATGCGGGTATATTTATACAGTTACGGGGTTATCCTGAAAGTCGTTTCAGGATCACTTTTGGAAGTTGCCAGTTTCCAGTTTTCTATCAGCCGTCTTTTAACATTCGGTTAAAGACGGATTTATCTTTTCTTCAGTTGAGGTGATTCAGTGTTCTAGAAGCATCTAAATGAGGTGACTAGGATTAATTGGTGTTGAGTTTTCATTGGATGCATTTAATGGTTCATTAATGCATGATGACTAGGTTTATGACTCATGCTTTAACATTAAAGCATTTTTTTTTGGTTAAGATCTTTTGTTCATGATATTATTTCTAATGGTCACCTCCCTCCTCCTACCACCACCTCCCTCCTCTATATGAGTGGCCGGCCCTCTCTCTCCTCCACTATTCACTCATTTGAGAAATTATGGTTGCTAAAAAGAAAAGACTAAAGTTTTGGATGCATGGAAATTTCATAGTTCATTTCTTGTTCCATTTCATTTCCATCGGCAACTTCATTTACCGATCGTCCACGGACTTGGACGAAGTGAGACAAAGTCATCTACTCATTCTCTACATCAATCTTGGTCGTCTCTTTTGGCAAACTTGACGACCGAGTTGCCTCGAGTCAGAGGCGGGAGCCCGTTTAAAGAATCGTCGACGTGGTGCCACCTCGACGAGGATATCAGAGATCGAAGAGATCGGAGCAGCCGCAACGGAGCGTGGAATGATGGTTAAAGAACGAAGGACTCGGATCGTTCGGTATAACCTTTCTACACTCTTTACAGTTTGTTAGTTTAGCAATAATGGCAGATCCGGGTTAAAGTATACGATAGCGCCAGTTAAAAAGTTTTTGTTCCGCATTTGGCGTCAGTAGACGGCCGGGGCGCTAGCGCAGACTTACAGTCCCTGGCCAGGGCAAGCGAGATTTGCTGGTAGGTTCCAGTAGTTTCTCAGGGTGTAATGGGCTTCCCTCCGACACAACTTATACCGCTATTAGGGGACTGACGCTTGTCGCCCCCCTAGGCCCGATATGCGATAGTCTTAGACGAACGGACCGGACTGTACGGAGATTGTCACATCAGACTCAGTAGGAGTTCGGATGGGTTTCCTCATCGGCCTTCTTATCGACATCTACCTGGGGACCGTTACGTACAGCTAGTGCCGCTTGCGGTCTGTGGTTAAACCCACTGCCAGCGTAGTAGTCGAGTCTCTAGAGTCCCACACAGAGAGTTTTCCTACTCCAGGCGAAACGATATAGAGGCCGTATGGTTTTACGACAACGGTTCGGACGCATACGTGTGTTTACGCACGTACGACTTTCGGACAGTTTTTACCAGTCGGCTTTGGTTTAAGCCAGTTACTGGTATCCGGTTATTGGATTTATATAGTCTAAAGTTTTTCCGTATTTTTACGGAAAGGAGGGGCGTTCTCGTAATTGCGCGAGAAGTTTCTAGAAGATGGTGACTAAGGAGGTTTAGGTGGCATATGCATTGAATGAGATTAATGAGTCATATGGATGATTCATCCATGTCATTAATGCTTCATAATTGCTTAATGACTCATGGAGATGAATCACCACAAGATATTTATCAAGCATGGTTGTAAATCATTTTCTTTTCTTTTCTTGATAAAATAAAATGCTTGATATATATTATGATAACTCATTATTCTCACTTCATTATTATCTTCACCTTCTCTCTCCTCAAGCTCTCCCTCTTCAAACCCTAATCCTCCCCTCTCATGTGTTGAGTACAAGGATTAGTTAGACTTATTAAACAATAACCCTCACTCTATTTCACCTAGCTTCTTTGATTAGCACTTAAAGAAGTTTAGTTGCCTCAAGTTTAGAGGCTAAGCTTGGAGTAAAGCTCTCGGGTGGATCGTCTACTACTTGGAGAAGGCCGAGGAGGAGGTGGAGTTCGTAAAGACGAAGGACACGGTTCTTTAGGTATAATCCCTTTACATAGTAGTTGTTAACAACTATGTTTGATGTTAGTTATCGTTTAGCTTCGATTCATGCGGTTAGTCGATGTTTAGCATAAGAACAAGATCGTTTTTCATATTTCCGCCTCCCCGCAAGTCGTGGGGTGTTGTACATCGACTTACAGTGGTATCAGAGACTCGCTAAACAATAAATAACTTACTTGCAAATTTGTATGAATTTCGAACGGAAAAAACGAAACCGGAAAAGCCCGAAATCATGGTTTTCTGTCGAATTTTAAATGAAGTCCTAAAATTTTTCAGGGAGGTTCAGAAAGCTTAAAAAGACAGTATAAGAACACCCAAGAAATTTGGGCCCCTGAATCGCCTAAAGCGCCGCGGAACCGCGGCGGATAGCACCGATCCGCCGCGCTTCCGCCGCCAAGTTGGCGATTCAGGAACCCAATTTTCCTGTGTTGCTTCTTTGTGATATTTGGTATTTTCTGGAAGTTTTTATTTTTGCTCAGGTTTCAGATTTACAGAGAAGTATTGGAGCAAAATTAAAAGTGTTTAATCGATCGAAATCATACAGTATTTGCTTGTTGGATTATATCTGTGTTTGTATAATGTGTTCGTAAACCTCCCCTAACTGCTAGTATGTCGGTTGGCAGGGGATTGCACATTTCTGTAATGGTTTTTACTGTTTATGGATATGAACTGTGTTAGACTGTTGTGATGTATAGCCGGGGTTATGTGATGGGTTGTTATTTAATTCATTTGATGTAAATGTAATTTGTTGTAATATTATTTTGAGGGGCACATCCAGATTGCGGTTGTAGCCACCGTTGTATTATTTCATTTACTGTTTTTGCTCCTAGGACAGACCCAAGGTGGGGTGCACAAACTGCCGGGAGGGTAGTTTGCCGTACCCGTTGGGGTCTTGGGTGGGGTAATGGCTATTCATCACAACTGTGTAATCCGTCTTTTGTTGCAGGCTCAAAACAAACACGGATTGCTTGCAAATCCAATAAAGTTCATCTGTGATCTGGAATGCCTATTATTGCGTCTGACGAATGTACAATATCTATATATGATAGCTATTTAGACGTCACTTATGTTTTACACCTGCACTAGCCCAGCCCCGCTCTGTCGTTAGTTAAGTAACCTAACGGGTGATGACGGGACCCCGTGGCGAATACGGATGGCATAAGAGGACGTTGTATTTTCGTTGTTTTCTGCAATGATAGGTTAATGATGGGACGCATTATTTATAATGCAAAGTAAATAAACCAAAAAGTTTAATCGTTGGAACAATTTAAAAGAAACCACTCGGTTAATTTTTTTTAAAAAACAGATATTTTTAAATGCGGAGATTTAACCACTCCTTTTAAAAGCTATCAGGTTCCTTCGGTTATATCAAGTTCACTACGTTCACGGTTTCGCCAAAACCATTCGTAGCCCTCCGTCATTTCATCTGGGTATTCAGTAGTATTCAAGCTATGTATTTTGACCTAACGCCAAGGCATAGTGTTTGGTAGCTACTGGGTATTCATTTGTTGCATAGATAGATGAGTTGGTTTGGGACAGTCGTATTATCATTTTGGCCGAACGTCAAGGATATATACGGATGGGTTCAAATTGACAAGATAATGATGGGTAGAACTTGACATGTGACTTATGACATTTTGACCTAACGCCAAGGTCATAAGAGCATGGGGCAAAAATATATATCGGGAATTTCTAAAGAAACTGAAATTTGCAAAGAGTTGCATACCATTTAGAGTTTGATGAATGTTGGTAGGATTCCTTCAACATTATCATACAATGATATTTGGATCCCGATCCTACTGTGAGTATATGCTACTTATCAGGATATTCGTCACTTAACGATCAATGCTATAAACCAAGTAGGTGTCAAGAAAGGTGTCAGCGGGGTTACGCCCCCAGAGAAAAGAGGTTATTTAATTAAGGAACTTCACGAAAGCGTTGGAAAACCTCCCTCGAAGTATCGACACTAACCTGGCTGAACGGTTAAGCAAGTATTGTACGGTGAGAATAGTCCTGGCTAATTCTTCTTTTATGGTTTGAGGAAGGATTCGAGAAACAGTGGGAGCCATCTAGTTTAGATAAACTAAAAACCACTCTAAACTTGCAAGAGCATCATGCTAAAGAGTTTTCTTCTCTCTCTCCTAATTGCAGCGACCCTGAAAATGACTGGACTTAAGTTACTTTTAGAGAAAAATATACTGACAGAGCCAAACTATAAAGATTGGCTGCGGAATGTCAAAATGGCTTTGACCTATGACAAATTGGGATACGTCCTCACCGCTACGGCACCTGCTGTCCCTGGTCCCAAATCCAGCAATGCGGATAAGGAAATCCGCAAAACCTGGGATTTAGATTGCGCGAAAGCCAAGTGCATCGTGCTTGCCTCGATGAACAATGAACATCAGAGGAGGCACGAGGATATGGACCTAGATGGCATATTTCTCCATACAAAGGAACTTTATGGAGAGCAATCTCGTATAGCAAGATACGAGACCTCTAAGAACTTGTTTCGAGCGAGGTTGGCTGTCGGGTCATCGGTAGGAGAACATGTCCTAAAGATGATCGGATATATTGAAGAGCTCGCAGACCTTGGGACGACTTTGGATAATGAGCTCTATACAGACCTTATTCTCCAGTCCCTTCCTCACACCTACGCCCAGTTTATCCTGAACTTCAACATTCAAAGAAAAGAAGTTGAACTTCCGGAACTCCTGAACATGTTAAGGAGTGCAGAGGGCACCTTGCAGTAGACAAGGGAAACACCCGCTATGTTTGTTAGCGGTACATCTTCTTCCGGGTCCAAGGCTAGGGCCAAAGGAAGAAAGAAGAAGGCCGCCACCAAACCTAGAGGAGGTGTTAGTAAGGTGGGAGGGAAGGGAAAGAAAAAGTTTGCGGTACCGGTAGTTGGCCAGGATGAGTGCTTCCATTGTCACAGGAAAGGGCACTGGAAGAAGGATTGCAAGGCGTGGAACGCCAAGAACCAGGAACCGAAGCAAGCTGTGGCTTCGACTTCAGGTGTGTTTGTAATTGAGAATTGTCTGTCGATCAACTCTACTTCCTGGGTATTGGATTCCGGATCAGGATCTCATATTTGCAATTCATTGCAGGCACTGAGAAACCGTAGAGTGCTGAAGGAAGGTGATATGACCCTAAAGGTTGCTAACGGAGCTAGCGTGGGAGCTGCGTCCGTCGGGGATTATCACCTAGGATTGACGAGTGGACACATTTTGGTTTTACATAACTGTTTTTTTGTACCAAGCTTAACGTGTAATATCATATCAGTTTCCTTGTTATCAAATAAAGGTTATGATTTCACGTTTGTAAGAGATGTTGTTAACATCCACCTTAATCATGGTTTGATTGGGTCCGGTACACTAAATAACGGTATATATGTTTTAAACCAACTCCAAATTTTCAATGTCGAGAACACACTAAAAAGAAAGTCTCCAGATTTAAATAAAGCTTTCTTATGGCATTGTAGACTGGGTCACATCAATGAGAGAAGGTTGACTAAGTTGCATAGAGAAGGATATTTAGACTCGTTCGAATATCAAACTTATGACACTTGTCAATCTTGTCTCAAAGGAAAGATGACAAAGACTCCATTCACTGGACAAGGAGTAAGAGCGAGCGAGCTCTTAGGACTCATACACAGCGATGTATGCGGTCCAATGTCTACACATGCAAGAGGTGGTTTTTCCTATTTCATTACTTTCACGGATGATTACTCAAGATACGGATTCATTTATCTGATGAAACATAAATCCGAGGCTTTTGAGAAATTCCAAGAGTATAAGAATGAAGTAGAAAACCAAACCGGCAAAAGTATCAAGACACTTAGATCTGATCGAGGTGGTGAATACTTGAGTACCGAGTTCCTAGGTTACCTAAAAGAGAAAGGAATTCTCTCTCAGCTTACTCCTCCATACACTCCACAGCACAACGGTGTATCGGAGAGACGGAATCGAACCCTATTGGATATGGTGCGATCCATGATGAGTAATGCTGAGTTACCGCGATCTTTTTGGGGTTATGCGCTAGAATCAGCAGCATATCTTTTGAACATGGTTCCTACCAAGACTGTGCCTACCACTCCATATCAGATGTGGAGCGGGAAGAAACCCCATCTACAGTATATAAAGATTTGGGGATGTCCAGCTTTTGTTAAAAAGAAGCATGTGGACAAGCTCGAGGCACGATCAGTAAAGTGTAAGTTTGTGGGATATCCAAAGAACTTCAGGGGATATCTATTCTATTACACAGAGGAACAAAAGGTATTTGTTTCTCGTAATGCCCATTTTCTAGAACATCAGTTTTTAGAAAAGGAATCAAGTGGGAGCGAAATAGAACTGGAAGAAATTCCAGAACCACAAACTAATACTGAAAGTTTGGTAGAACCGGTAGTTCAAGAAGAACAGGACATTCCCGCACCCCTCCGCAGGAGTAGTAGGCCGTCTCATCCGCCTGAGAGATACTACGGTTTTCTCATAGATGGGGATAGAGAGGATTGCATCATAGATGATGATGAACCTACTGACTTCCAGCAGGCCATCCAGAGCGGCGACTCGGTACGATGGCTTGATGCAATGCGGACCGAAATGGAGTACATGTACACCAACAAAGTATGGACTTTGGACTTTGCTCCAGATAGGGTAAAACCCATAGGATGCAAATGGATCTTCAAGAAAAAGATTGGTGTAGATGGACAGGTGGAAACCTATAAGGCTAGACTTGTTGCAAAGGGTTTTCGTCAAAGACCTGGTTTGGACTATGACGAAACTTTTTCTCCAGTGGCTATGCTCAAATCCATTCGGGTCCTTCTTGCTATTGCTGCCTTCCATGATTATGAAATCTGGCAGATGGACGTAAAGACGGCTTTTCTGAATGGAAATTTAGAAGAGTGCGTCTATATGGATCAGCCAGAGGGTTTCAATCAGAGTGGGAGCAGCGGGAAAGTATGCAAGCTGCTTAAATCCATTTATGGACTAAAGCAGGCATCGCGGAGTTGGAACATCTGTTTTGATGAAACAGTCAAAGAATATGACTTTATCAAAAATCCAGATGAACCGTGCATATATAGTAAAGTTGTAGCAAGAAGTGTCGTATTCCTCGTCTTGTACGTGGATGACATTCTATTGATAGGAAATGACATTCCTATGCTACAATCTATCAAAGGATTCTTGTCACACAGGTTCTCCATGAAAGACCTGGGTGATGTCTCTTACATTCTGGGGATCCGGATCTATCGTGATAGATCCAAGAGGATGTTGGGACTTTCGCAGTCCAGGTATATCGACACTGTACTGAAAAGATTCAGTATGGAAGATTCTAAGCGCGGTAATCTACCGGCTTGTCACGGAATCACCCTCTCCAAAGAGATGTCTCCCAAGACTGATTTGGAAAGGGAACGCATGTCTATTATACCCTACGCTTCTGCGGTAGGCTCTATAATGTATGCGATGTTGTGCACCAGACCAGATGTAGCTTACGCACTGAGCGTGGTAAGCCGGTATCAGTCAGACTCAGGGGAGAAGCACTGGATAGCAGTAAAGAACATTCTCAAGTACCTGAGAAGGACTAAGGGGATGTTCTTGGTTTACGGCGGAAAAGACCTCAGGTTGGAGGCCTTTGTTGATTCCGGCTTCCAGAGTGATAAGGACGATTCCAAGTCCATGTCGGGTTATGTCTTTACCCTCAATGGAGGGGCGGTGTGCTGGAAGAGCTCCAAGCAGGACACCGTTGCTGACTCGACGATGGAAGCGGAGTATATAGCTGCTTGCAATGCCGCAAAAGAAGCAGTCTGGATGAAGAAGTTCCTAACAGAACTTCAGGTGGTTCCTACCATAGTTGATCCAATACCTCTGTATTGCGACAACAACGGAGCTATAGCTTTAGCAAAGGAACCAAGGTCCCATCAGAAGTCCAGACACATCTTAAGGCGGTATCACCTGATCAGGGAGATCATTGATCGTCAGGAGATCGAGGTTCGGAGAGTTGCTTCTGAAGAGAACATTGCTGATCCATTCACAAAGGCCCTACCTCTGATTCAGTTCGAGAGGCTACTCGAGATCATCGGTCTTCGATATGCCAGTACATGGCCCTAGTGCAAGTGGGAGATTGTTAGTGTATATGCCCTAGGGGCCATTATTGTATCATACTAGTTTGTATATTACTTTATGGAAGCTTGGGATATTCACATGTATATAACAGTCTTGCTAAACATGGTAGTATGCTACTTGGTTTTTCTATCTTAATATGTGAGTATACGTATTGATAGAGCTCTTAGGATCTTGCTTGACTACCAGCGTTGTGATGGCAGTCACACTAGTGGGGGCTGGGTAGTCTATAAGCACATCCTTATTCAGGTCCCTAGTCGTTGGATTATCGAGACAGGGCATCGATACTCCGGAGTAGACTAGTGTGTACGCTTCTCATCCCAGTTGGGGAGATGGTCTGTCCCACAGCCGTCAGTACGTCGTACTGCAGATAGTATGCAGGTGCTCGTTAGGTTACAGGTACACCGGACAGGACTCACAGGGAACTGTTGGTTGGTTTTATACCAGTCGTCAGTGAACAGTTCCCAGGTGACATAAGTACAGCATAGTCCGCAGACTTGACACTGCTACTTCGCCTCGAGTGTGTCCCACTGTCTTAGATTGCTACCCTACCACGGCTCAAAGGAGTCGTGCAAACAGGTAGCAGTTGGGTGCAGTCCCGAGCACTTGGAGGCAGTGGCGGTTAGACAGGATTCGTCTCTCCCGGTATTGGGAGTTGATATCGCGCTGTGTCAGAGAGCCATTACGCAAAGTCCCTGGCCAGGGCAAGCGAGATTTGCTGGTAGGTTCCAGTAGTTTCTCAGGGTGTAATGGGCTTCCCTCCGACACGACTTATACCGCTATTAGGGGACTGACGCTTGCCGCCCCCTAGGCCCGATATGTGATAGTCTTAGACGAACGGACCAGACTGTACGGAGATTGTCACATCAGACTCAGTAGGAGTTCGGATGGGTTTCCTCATCGGCCTTCTTATCGACATCTACCTGGGGACCGTTACGTACAGCTAGTGCCGCTTGCGGTCTGTGGTTAAACCCACTGCCAGCGTAGTAGTCGAGTCTCTAGAGTCCCACACAGAGAGTTTCCCTACTCCAGGCGAAACGATATAGAGGCCGTATGGTTTTACGACAAGGGTTCGGACGCATACGTGTGTTTACGCACGTACGACTTTCGGACAGTTTTTACCAGTCGGCTTTGGTTTAAGCCAGTTACTGGTATCCGGTTATTGGATTTATACAGTCTAAAGTTTTTCCGTATTTTTACGGAAAGGAGGGGCGTTCTCGTAATTGCGCGAGAAGCTTCTAGAAGATGGTGACTAAGGAGGTTTAGATGGCATATGCATTGAATGAGATTAGTGAGTCATATGGATGATTCATCCATGTCATTAATGCTTCATAATTGCTTAATGACTCATGGAGATGAATCACCACAAGATATTTATCAAGCATGGTTGTAAATCATTTTCTTTTCTTATCTTGATAAAATAAAATGCTTGATATATATTATGATAACTCATTATTCTCACTTCATTATTATCTTCACCTTCTCTCTCCTCAAGCTCTCCCTCTTCAAACCCTAATCTTCCCCTCTCATGTGTTGAGTATAAGGATTAGTTAGACTTATTAAACCATAACCCTCACTCTATTTCACCTAGCTTCTTTGATTAGCACTTAAAGAAGTTTAGTTGCCTCAAGTTTAGAGGCTAAGCTTGGAGTAAAGCTCTCGGGTGGATCGTCTACTACTTGGAGAAGGCCGAGGAGGAGGTGGAGTTCGTAAAGACGAAGGACACGGTTCTTTAGGTATAATCCCTTTACATAGTAGTTGTTAACAACTATGTTTGATGTTAGTTATCGTTTAGCTTCGATTCATGCGGTTAGTCGATGTTTAGCATAAGAACAAGATCATTTTTCATATTTCCGCCTCCCCGCAAGTCGTGGGGTGTTGTACATCGACTTACACACGTGAGCGACCATATGCAAGGCATATGGGCGCTAAATTATAGGAGCTAAATAAGCCCCACGTGTTAAACACATGAGGGTGCCTCCTTACGTAGAATTAAATTCTACTCAATGAACTGTTGGATCAAGGATCCAATGGTAGTTAAGTATAGAATTAAATTCTATTGAGAAGGATATTTTTTGTTAAATAGAAAGTTAGTGGATCAAATATCTAATGAGATGGAAAATATTTCCCATATCTTCCTAAACAAAGAAATATTGTACTCTATTAAACCGAGCACCCTTGGATTAAAAATTCAATGGTGATGAAAATATCACCGTTCAATAGAATTTTATTCTATAAATGAGAGAATATTCCCTCAATCTTGTTAAAACAAGAACAACGTATTCTGTAAAAACAGAGACACTTGGATCAAAGATCCAACGGTGGGTAAAATTCCCCAAATCAATTTTGAGACCAATTAAATCAATTGGAATCTCTCAATGAGAGATTTTCTCAAAACCAATTAACAATCTACCTCCACTATATAAAGGACCCGAGACTTCAAGTCTCAGATAGAAAAAAAACCCTATAAGCTCATGCCAAAATACAGTGAGCTCTTGAGAGAACAGAGAATTTAATTCTCAAAGGAAGAAGACCTTCCTCCTTCAAAATACTCTAGGTAAATAAAAAAGGAGAGATTAAAAGTATCCCTCTTGCCTAGTATAATGGATATAAAGGTTTAACCCTTCATACAAGAACTTAGTTTTTCCTCTTGTTTGAGATTTGCAAAAGCAAATCTCCCCACAAGTTGAGAATTTAATTCTCACCGGGGAGATTTTGTTCTTCAGACTCAAAACTTCGAGAAAAGAACTAGGTTATAAAGAAGAAAAAAGAATATATGTTCTGGGAATTTAATCCCCCCGAAATTAGGGTTTAACCCTACATAAAGTACTTAGTTATAAAAATAAAAGAGAACTTAGTTCTCCAATAACAACAATGATGATGATTCAAGATCTTCAAAACAGAAATCTTGATGATCATCAATGACTAAAATGTCATTAACAGAGATTAATATCTCTGAAAACAAGAAGAACTTGGCATCCCACATGAAACACACGTGAGTAAAATTAGTACTTAGCACTATTATATTGCCTCATGTGTTTCCCATGTGAGTACTTAAAACAAACAAAAGAAAAACTAAAACACCTCACGTGCTGTAACATTTCAGAAAATATAAAATATTATTTTTGAAATTTAATATTGAAATAATATATTTCCCGAAAACCGCCCGCTTTGCGAAATTGGGGTTTTCAAAAAAGGGTATAAATATATACCAATAATTGTGAAATAATTGGGAATTAAAATGAATTATTCATTTAGAAATATATTTATTGGATTTGGCATTTTTAAAATTTATTATATGTAATTTGGATAAAAACCCGATTAGTGCACTGCTAATCGCAATTAAGCCAAATCCATGTTTGTATAATTTTCCATGGCTAGTGCATCATGTCATATTACATTTGGTTACATGTTGTTGCATTTGTGTTGTTTCATGGGTATTATGTGATTTGGTTTTGAAATTTAAAAGAGAAAACAAAAAGAAATGAAAAGGGTTAAAAAGGTGAATGATTGGAGAGAGAGAGAGAGTGTGAGAATAAGTGAGAGAGGGGGGGGCTGCAGCCATATCTTTTACCCTATCATTTTCTCCTCCTTCACCTTCCTCCAACCTCACTTCCCTCCACTTCTACCCCTAGATCCATCTCCAAATAATCCCCAAAACCTTATACACCCATCACAAAAATTAATCCCCATCTCTTCCTCTACACATTGGACCAAGCAAAGTGGGATTTTGATAACATTGAGAAGCTAGGGTTTTCTTGAGTGGCCTATATGAGGTATAATCCCTTCACTTAGTTTAGTTTCAAGTTTTCCTAGCATTCTAGTTTAGATTGGAAATTGTTTACGAATGGGTTTGTGAACTTTGAAATTCTAGAGAAGAGTTTGGGAAATTGATGATGTTTGGTGGCTGTCAATAAGACTTTAGAGGTGATTATTGACCTAGACCATAGCATAGAAACCAAAATACGGATTTAAGAATTTACCCGTGTCGGGTTTTTGTGGATTTTGTGATAGTTTAGAGATCTGCTAACACCCGGGGGCTCTAGGATTTATTTAGCAAATACAGGGAGTCATGCAGGCACCTAGGGAGCTACCACTGAAACCCTAGCCCCATACCCCAATTCCTGGCCGCAAAGTAATGCAATATGGCCGCAAATTGCGGCCTGGGTAGGTTGGATTTGGCTCATACTTGGTCTGTAGCTCCTAAATCGTCTATCTAGAGCAACCCCATATGCAAAATTGGCTAGTTTGATCTGAGTCAAAATCTGGGAGCACTTTGGTGTGATTTTGGCTATGTTCTCCGTATTTTGAAATGTTTGGTTTTGCCATTTGGATTTGTATTTGGTTGTTAGATGTTTGTAAATCAACAACAAGGGTTGTTTGATTGTTTTTGCACGCGTAGGCTATAGGTTCTAACCTATAAGCACGCCGTGTGCCGTATCAGTTTTCCGGATTCGATTTTAATAGCGATTTCGATTGTGTATTTTTGTAGGTACCTTAGCGTGGATTCCAAGGCGACAGAGCATGGCGTCATCGACTCCAGCAAGCGAAGATCAAGGTGAGTGGATCTATATCCACGGGGGAAGTCGGGTGGATGGCGTATAGCACCCCCGCACACTTTGATGGAAACCGATTCATAGTATATGGTTAAGGAAACCTTTAATAGAAAACTATAGATAGAGTTAAAAGATAGTTAGAGAAACTATATTAGAAACTAAAGGCTAGTTAGAAGTGATGTGATACGGCTAGTATGTGATGACGGGACTTGAGGATGATATTTGATGATATTGTCGTTTAGGGTACTATAGGACTAGATAGTCGACGTAGATGTGTCATCCCAACCATACCTATTTCCAAACTGAAGAATAGTATGCATCTTTTAAACAGATATCTTGAGGGACACTACGGATTTTCAAATGATATCTTTTCCTGAAAAACACCGTAGCCCCTACTTTCAAAACTACGATTCGCATCTTTCAAAAACTGTTTGTACGGTTCGGGTGTGTATGTTAGATTGGATACTTATGCTTATAGTAAAGGTAGAACGCATTTATAAAATTGACCTTTGTGAGATATAAATGCGATGAAAAGAGAATACGTTTTGACATGTGATATGATGATATGTTGGTATACGGATGCGAGTCGATTGAGATGATTGATACTTTGCCGGTCCCCTGATATGAGTTTGTTATGGATGTGACCTGGGACATAGGTATATAGATATATTTATATATGTTGTGAATTGTGAGTGATAGCTGTATGAGACGTTAGGTGTTAGGTCCGTACCCTCCTCGTCTTATAAGTTGATAGGATCCCTGATAGCTTAATGCCGCCGTACGATAATTTTCCGTACGTGATGAGTTTGACTTGAGGTTTGATCCATACCCTTGACTAGAGGATGCCGTACGATGGAGTATACCGTACGGGATGTTGTGAGGCTGGATGTCGATTGATAGATTCACCGACTCGATCATGTTAGATATGTATACCTTATAACTTTTAGCTGATGAATTACCTTATATTGCATTCATGTCACTCTCATTGCATTTCATATACCTGTTCTAGTATACCTACACCATTATCGATGATGCGTATGTTACACTTACACAGATTTGCCGGCCCACACACTTCATCATCGATAATTGCCATGTCACTATACAATAGGATTGCTGTATCGTGATATGACTTCTTGCATGCCATACTTGCGTACATACATATTGTACACCATACTTGCGTACATACATATTGTACACCATACTTGCATGCATAAATATTGTACACCATACTTGCGTACATACATATTGTACACCCATACTTGCGGACATACATATTGTACACCCATACTTGCGGACATACACATTTGTACGTCCATACTTGCGTATATACACATATGCACCATTATACGATATTGCATTCGATTTTGGAGATTTGGGAACCACATGATATATTTTAAAAACTGGATTTATTTAAAAGAGCGGTTTTCCCTCGATATGTACATATTACTGTTCCATGTTGCATGATATACGGATATACTTATATTTCTGTTATATATCGCATACATCATGCTTTATGATTACACGCATTGAGATATGTTGTTTTCATGAGATTTCTGGATTTGAGAACCGTGGCTATTTCAAAAGAAAGTATGTACTGTTTTAAAAACCTGGTTTCTCTTGATATGATATTTCAGTGCGTCCTCCATGCGTTTTCTCGGTTCTGAGACGTATGACATGTGAAACCCGATTCGAGGAGCTGGATGAGGCCGATTGCGGGTACATGGCGGACCCGGTATGGTACCCCGGGGCAAGAACGGATTGCTGTGCAGTAGACGGTGAGCCTGGCAGAGGGACTACTACCTACCGGTAATAGCATTTAGGCTCGGCGGATATCCGGAGGATACCGAACGGAGTCGAAAGATGAGATGGGCCGATCCGGACTGACGGAGCCCGAGATATGAGGATTTACGTATCGATGCTGGACACGGGTTTCATGATGTTTTCGAGTGTCGATGTTGGACACGGCTTTCATTATGTTTTCGAGTGTCGATGATGGACACTCAGCTTCGATGATTTTGATGTGTTGCGAGGGACACACATTGATTTATATCATCATACCTTCATGCATATGCTTTTATGATATTTACATGCATGATGTTGTGTCATTGGTTGACACGTGGACGAGATCCATATGCATACATACATTGATTATATGGGTGGACGAGATCCACATGCATACATACATTGATTATATGGGTGGACGAGATCCACATGCATACATACATTGATTATATGGGTGGACGAGATCCATATGCATACATACATTGATTATATTGTTGGATGATATCCACATACAGATAGACCTTAAGTATATTATTGGCACATATGTAGATACGGTCACCCTAGATATCATAGTATTACCTTTATGATATAGTTGACCTAGGAGTCGTTTATTCGATTTCTACTTGTTGATGTTTTTCTACTCACGAGTTGGCAACTCACCCCCGTTGTGCCACAGTTCTTGCAGGTTGACCGCATGGATCATTAGCGGCATCGCTGGCACACAGTTGCATTCGGGTGTTTTGCTTTGGTAGGTGGGACATTTGTATCGTGCCCCCTCTTGTATTTAAATTTCATTTTGTATCTAGTCAACTCCATCAAATCAAACTAGTATTTATATAAGTAATGAGACTTGGTGAGACTTGTGTTGCGAGACTTAGAGAGAGGGGTTTTCCGCTACTTGTGGTTTTGATGTCTTGCTTATATCTTTTTCTTTTGTGGTGTACTTCGCCGTTGGGCGTCGTATACTTTTATATACTGTCTTGCATGGTTGTGATCCGCCGTTTGGCGAAGAGCTAGCTCCCGTTTGGGGATGCCTTTTTATCATTATGTATTTGTGGCTTTGGATCAAAAAATACAAAGGAGGTGCTGCCCAAATTTTTAAAAAGACGAAACATGTTTTCAAAACTGGAAATTTTCACTTGCATTTTTATGTCCCTTTTCTATGCATTAAGGAAACTTGATTTCATTATAATTTTATTTCAAAACTTCACCTCTTTTATTTTTTTAAAAATGTTTAGATTTCTGGGTTTCAACTTACTTGAATTACGTTACGCTTTTAAACGTTGCGTGATTTAAGTGCTGATCACGAGCTAATATTTCGGGTCGTGACATGTGCTTTCCATGTGAGCGTCCAAAGAACAAAGAAAAACTCCTTTGTGTTGATTAGTCAGCCACCAAATAAGACAGCCCAACACCCCAAAATAAAGCAATCACGTGAAATACACGTGAAACACTCTTGGAAACCCAAAACCTGGCGCCTCACGTGCTTCACACGTGAGCTCCAGCTAAGTGCTTAGCACTTATGTCAAAAAAGGGGGGTGTGCAAACAAAACCTAAAATCAATGCTCAGCATTCACGTGCTTCCCACGTGAGTGCCATGCAAAGTGCTTAGCACTCTATGTTCAGTCAAAATGACTAAGTGCTTAGCACTGATTGGGCAGCGCTCATATCTGAGTGCCTCACGTGAAAAACATGTGAGCGCCAGAGAAAATTTGTGCTTAGCACTATAGTAGTGCTTCACGTGAAAAACACGAGAGCGCCAGTGCTCAGCACTATTCCAGCGCTCCACATGAAACACACGTGAGCACTATATATATTAGTGCTTAGCACTGATGGGTAGTATAGAGACCCAATCTCAGCCTAAATTGGCTAAGTGTCCTGAGGTTAAACCTCTTTGATTTTAAATCAACCAAGCTCATATTGCTCATGATTTCCAAACTTAGTCTCAAACATGACTAATGATCTCTCATTGATGATATCCAAAATGATATTCATCTCATATCTCCTAAGATAATCTTAGTCTCAAATATGACTAACGATTCTTAAGTCCATCGCAACCCCTTTTTCCCTCAAATACGGGATTTGGTTCAAGGGTACATCTTTCCACACTTCTGATATATGTCATTGTAATTCCTCAACGTCTTCAGAGAGGTGGTAGGTCCTGACAACCAACAACTCCTTTTATCACATATTGATGCACCTCCAAATTGACGTGCATACCTCAAATCGGACCGCGTCCCAAATTGGGCACATTCCATGTCACCATCGTTCACTCCGCCACGTAACAAATACACGTGCGTGCAAGATGAATAAAGGACCGAAATGTTCTTAAACTAATATTCGTCCCCAAAACGGGAACGTTGGACCGAAATATCCTTAAACTAATATTCGTCCCCAAAACGGGAACTTTGAACCGAAATGTCCCTAAACTAATATTCGCCTCAAACATGGCGATAATGGATCTTGATATCCTTAAACTACAATAATTGGGCCCAAATGCTCATATGTTTAAGTCGATCTTAATCTCAAACCAGATTAACGGTCCTTAAATAAACCAAACCCAAATCTAAAAATATACGGATTTGGATTAATCCGTGCCCTACGAGCGACGACATAAACTAGTCTCCGTATACAATCCACGGGCAATCAAAACAAATAAAAACGCACACGATACGAAGTGAACTTCCGGTGCAGGAGAAAATGGTTATTACAATTCGGTAACATAATTAACTGTAAGGGCTTGCGCCTGCAGGGAAGAGCGTCTCCACAATCAAAAATCCCTCATAAAATGAGGGGGATCTGATAAAATCTGCTACAACGGTCGCGTCTGTCCAAACCTCCGATATATGGTGCCATAAATCAATTTGGTATTTTCGGAGAGGTGGACCGATAAATCCAAATAGTATCTGTCCCCAAATTCAGGCAAGACGATCTATCCCAGTTCGTCTCTGTTTTCGACGGTGAACATCGATCATTCAGAATTGACATTGGGTACTGACTTATCTTATATGGAGCAGCCTACTACTATACTCGACTGCAAAGAGAAGGCGCTGAAGCATAAGGTCATTCCGTTAGTCCGAGTATTTTGGGGCGGTCATTCACCTGGGGAATCTACCTGGGAACGTGAGGAGGATATCCGTTCGCGGTTCCCATATCTTTTCGTGTAACTGTCTGTATCTCGGTTTGTTTTCGTTCCTTAATTTCGAGGACGAAATTTTTGTAAAGAGGGTATGATGTAATAACCGGTTTCCCTATATATATATATATATATATATATATATATATATATATATATATATATATATATATATTTTAATAATATTTTTCCCTAATTCAACTTCTATTATTTTTCATATCCTATTTTTTCCTATATCTTTCTATTTAATTTGCTCTATATATATTCCTTCCAATCATTTTATCTTTCCTAATTTAAATCTCAATTATTTTTCCAAACTATAATCTAATTGTTAATATCCTAATATTTATTTCTTTTTCCTATTTCTTTTCCCAAAGCCCAAACCCTCCTCTTCCTTTTCCCCCAACAGTTTCCTTCTCTCCTCCTTTAAATTCAAAAAAATATTATTCTCTTTTAAATTCCCCATAAATCGTCATCAATACCCAAATCCATCATATTAATTATTATTTAATTTTATTAATTCTCGCTCACTCTCTAGTTCACACTCTCTCTCCCCCTCTCCCTCACAAACTCTCTCCTCTCGATCCCTCTCCTCCTCTCTCCCGTTCACTCACCGACGAACCTACTTCAACCCCCACTGCCACCGTGACCTACCTCGTCGCCACGACCACCGGATCCACCGCCATCACCTCCGACGACCCTCTCAAGTCCTTCTCTTGTCACCTCCACTGGCCACATCCCCCGACATCCATCGACACCCTACCGAGCACCCATCACCGGTTGCCACCACCGACCTCTCCTCATCGACTACACCACCTACAACACCTACTCCCCCCGGCAACCCCCTCCATCGCGAGTGTCTTTCAGTGGCTCCAGCCGACCCCTACAGCCATCTCTAGCGCCGCCTCTCGCCGCCATCGTCTCGTCACATCCCTTGTGACCCCAACCATGCTCAAACCTCGACCCTAACACCACCAAAGCACCCATCGCCGCCCTCCTCCCGCACCTCCGAACCCATCCTCCTTGACAAGCTTCTTGCCGTTCGAGCTTCCCACCACGTCGGAGTCACCCCGCCGTGCCGCCACCTCCGACTACAGCCAACCGTCGCAGCACCATCATCTCCACAGTCTCACGATCCATAGCCGTTGCCGAGCCAGAGCCACATAGCCGAGCCCAAGCTTGTGGCCATCATGCCGTGCTCGTGGCCGTGCGATCCATCGCCGCGATCATTGCGCTCGTTTCATCAAAAAGCAAGTAAAAATCTTCACTTGTTTTCATGCTACAATATAGGAAATCACATTTACAAACAAAATGCAACTATATCGATACGTTTTATATATGTGTGTTTATATGCGTGGGTGTGGTGTAGTGAATCTCGAGAAGTGGTAATCTAAATAGAGCCAGATTAGGACTTGTGACGGGTCGTTATGACATGAAAAATCATAGAGATAATAAACCGTTCCGAGAAATCTAAGGAAACGTGTGGTTGGTTGATACCGAATGCCCATATTAGGTGTTCGATACGTATTTTCTGTGAAAACCCTATCGATTATAGCGGAACATAGGTCTACTGGTTTGCTTTAGTGATAATGGATGATATGTAAAAAATTAGAATGAAAATACGGACTCTAATACCATGAAATGACACCCCCATCTAGATCCATCAAATCTGAATTTTTCCGTAAACCCAACTTGTAAAAATCATAGTAATTTGGATACATACCGGAACGGTGTGTTCAAGGGCTTGTATAGGAGACGACTCGACACCCTAGAACCCCCTATAATTTATATTTCGTTCCTGTTTTAAAACGACAATGAAAACTATTTGGGAGTGCAGCTCTGGACTGCCATCCAGATCTGCTTGTCGACACCTGGATTAAAATGCCTTTACAACTTTGTATGAAAACGATATTATGCGGAAACCTATACCATTGCGAAGAATATTCTATTAGATAACTAATGGTGGTAGTTTCATTCGTTTTTACCATCGTTTTCCATTTTAATTATATTTTAAATCATCGATACGTACTGCTGTCCCAAGCAGGGACAGAACGTATACCCTGATCTTAAACAATGCATATCTTCCATCACAGTGGATATTGTCGATCCGTATGGTGCGTTGGAAACCTAATTAATAGACCTAAATATTACCCAACTGCAGCGTCGCCTAAATATGATCCCAACAGGGTGAAAACAGTGTTACGAAATGGACTTTCAGTTCAGGAACCGAATTTTCAGCAGCGAACACTTAAAAAGAAATGACCGTAATTCGCAAACCCGAAATCCGATTGACTTGAAACCAATTTCGTTGAATTGATAATTAAGTTTACTTTTTACCTCTTTGTATCATTTTGCTTAATTCTGATCGTATAATTTAACGTGATTTTTCTAAGTTTCTAAGACGCGTAATGACTTGTATTGCATATGATTTGTTTAGAGGCATAATTCACATATTTACCCGACTGCGATACTTTTAGCGATAGTGAGCGTCCTTATTAATTCTCAGTGTATAATACATTGTTGAACGTGAATGGTATCGGTTTAGTTATGATGGGTACGCCAGTAAAAAGTAAACGATTCGTGATAGTGAACAGCTTAATGAATAGTGAATAAAGTAGTGTTATTTGTGCGTACTTGTACACAACTGGCCCATACTTATATATAGTGAAACCTGGGGAAAAGGGGAAATCGAAGTGGAAAGGAACATATATTTAGCGAGATTAGCGATTTCGAGGATGATCATTCGAACAGCGACTTTTATATATATTAGGTTTGGACTTAGCGGTCCGGCTGCCAGGGTTATGTCCCAGGCAACAGTGGGCCATAGTTTCGGGTACGCACGAGACCCTCGTTAAACATGATCACTCCTTTCCGCAAACTCGATTTCAAAATTGACTTAGAGACCAGTAGGAACACAGGTCATACATTGCATTGATTATTGACATATCGATTACCTGCATTTATTATCTCCATCATTATTACTTTTATTTCTTGCCTCGTTATTATTATCATAATATTGCTATTATATTGCCCTGGCGACCTAAGTATGCATGCTCAGAGCTTGGAGAGGACCCTGTTAGTTATATGTATGCCCTAGAGGCCATTATTGTACATATGATGTATATTATAGTGGATGCTTGGACATTATAGAGAGGGCTTTCTTACTCGACATGATAGTATGTTATCCGGTTGCTCTTTGTCTAAATATGTAAACTTGTATTATAATATTGTCTTGCTCTCACATGTTGATAAAGCCCTTAGGATGTGTACTTGACTACCAGGACTATGATGGAGATCATACTAGTGGGGCCAGGGTAGTCCACAAGTTCATCCGTTAATTGTTCCTAATCGAGGGTGTATCGAGACAGGGCATCGATATTCCAGAGTAGACTAGCGTATACGCTTCTTGACCCATATGATGGGCGATGGATGATCCCACATCCATTGGTGTTTGACATCAAAGATAGTATACGGGTGCTCAGTGGAGACTGGGTACACTGAACAGGACTCGCTGAGAACTCCTAGTTGGTATTATACCTATCGTCAGATAGCATTTCTCTGGTGACACTGGTACAGGTTAGTCTGTAGACCTAAGATCGTCATAGAGTCTTATGTGATTTCCACTGTGCTTTGATTTCCACATTACCACGTTCAAGAGAACGTGCAAAACGGTGGCTTTTTGGTACAGTCCCGAATCACATAAAGGGGATGAGCGATAGGAGGGGATTCGTCTCTCCCGGTATTGGGGGTTGATGTTGCGCTATGCTCGATTGGCCATAATAGGAAGTCCCTGGTCAGGGTTGATACGGAGATTTACTGGTAAGTGTTATCAGTAGTTTCTCGACCCATTATGAGCCTCACATCGGCACGACTTATCGGTTACTGGTGTCTGACATTTACCACTTCTAGACTAGATATGCGACATATCAGACAAAGAGACCGGATTGTACGGTGGTGTTACTGACAGGCTTTACAGGAGTATGAGCAGGCTTACTTGTTGATCTTCTGATCGCTTAATACCCGGGTAGCCGTTATGTCCAGCTAGTACCGCTGACGGCTTGTGGGTGACTGATATGATCATTACCTACTGCCGGCGTATTGACGAGTCTTTAGAGTCCCATACAAAGGTTTTCTGGCTCAGGAGAAACAAAGTAGGAGCACATATGTGATATGTGCGGGACCGAGATTAATACGAGTATGTGATACCGTATTCTATTCTCGCGATATTCGTATCAGTCGGTTATATGTGATATAGCCGGGTTATCGAATTAAGTGTTGATTCGATAAATTGATACAAATAATATTAGTCAGTTGTATGAGATATAGCCGGATTATTAAATCAAGTGTTGATTTAATAATTTAATGTATAATTATATATTTGATATATTAATTTGCATTAACTAATATTAGCTCACTTAAGCATTTCTTTTTCTCACATGTGTACACTTAATATATATGTGATATATATTATTGTGTCATGCTTGTTACTACTTGCTAAATGGGTGTATGAGACTCACACCATGCTTATGATAATGAGGGGTTTATTTATTTAAAGTAAATCAAAATTAGTTGGAAATTAGCACATGGGTGAAGCTTGTAGAAGCTTGTGGAACCATTGACTTAGTCCACTAGTTTTGTCTTACTTTAGATATTTATTAACATAACCATTATCTAAACCCATGGTTAAGTCTCTACATGAGTTATATGAGATATTTCTTACCTATGGTTTCCATAACAATATTGGCTTCATCTTCTTCATGAACAAGAGAGAGCTTTCTAGCTTTTGAGGAGGTGAGGAAAATTAGTGAGAAAATATTTCTAAAGTGAGCAAAATTCCTACTTCATCATCCTCTACTAGACTAGCCATTTAGTTTAAGGTGTTAGCTTCACTAATCCCTAATCAGTGAAGAGCTGGCTTGGGTTGGTGTCTCCTCGATGTAGATCATCTTCGGCCTCGAAGACTTCGTGCAAGATTGTTCCTTTCATCTTGTGGAGCCATTCTAGAGTCCAGAAGATCATTACTTGGAGCGAAGGGACTACTACACGGAGCTATTGAAGTGAAGGACCAGTCTACAAAGGTTGTATTCCATGTTCACATGGACGTAAAGTTGTTTACATGCTTGTTTCGTCTAATTATCTAGTTAAGATTCTAGGTTAGGGTTCTTTAGCGCGGCAATTTTTTGAAAACGGCATGGATGATGCCTCCCGAAACCTTGCTGTCGTGCTAGGTAACCCTACAATGGTATCAAAGCTATGCTAGACAATTAGACGATATTTGTAGAATTGCGAAACCGAAACAACTCCGAAACCCTCGAAACAATAACCTAGTTTCTGTCGAAATTTTTAAGTCGTCTAAATTTTTTTAAGCAATTGTAGAATGTTATATGTGATGTAACATGAACACCACAGAAATTTGAGCCCTCCTCGCCGGATTTTGGCCGGCCACATTCACTAAAAAACCGGCCCCACCTTCTTTTTAGTGGGCTTCAAGCTTCAAATTTTTATGATGTTCCTGTCTCTGGGTTTCGGTGTTTCAGGTGTTGCTTGTTTTTACTGAAATTGCATGTGATGTTATCTTTCTGTAAAGGCAATTCGGAGCGTTTCGTAGTCGTAATTCTAATATCGTTTCGGGTAATTTAGGCAGCGTTAAAAAGTTCGAACGGATATCAATAACTCATTTTCTCCCTCGCTGGAAATTTTCCAAGAGTTGGAATTTCCCAGGTTAAAATTATTCAAAAATCATGCAAGTGATTATATGGACCCTCTAGAAGAACGAAATCCTAACTCAATTCCATGACCGTCAGAACTGCCGTCAAACTCTAGGGTTTATGGTAGTTCTGCGGCGCCATAGGTGAGGCAAGGGTTGACCCTTTTATGGTTGGTCCATAGGTACTGTGGCATGTTCTGAGTATTTCTTAACTGTGTTCAAGTGTTGAGCTCTTTGGGAAATTTTGGGTGTTTATTGATTCGATCGGAATGTTTAACATTGTCTAGCTATCTATGGAATATGATACAATATTTGGAATCTATACTAATTAGTTTTGTGAAAATTGATTAGTTGCTTGTAAATTTAACATTTCGATCTCGGAGGGAATCGGGAATCTTGTTGAATTACCCGATTTCTTTTGAAAATGTGTTTTCATGATTGGGATCCAAATGTAAGATTTACAATGTTAGGCATGAAATCCGAAGTATATGATATTCCGGGTTTATGATATCTAAGGGCTGTGTCAATTCCAAATGTTGTAGTTTGACATTTTCTTTTCTGCGACCGTAAGTGTAATATGTGGTGTATCGCCGGTTTCGTTGCTATATATCAACGACAATTGGGATACGCATATTTACTTACGTTGATGACATGTGATGTTATGTGTTGTTGGAATATGTTATATTGGATCATCGTGTTTTGAATAGCCAGGTTTTTTTATGTGAGATAAGAGTTTTTCATTTTCATTCATGTAAAAGCTAGTATGTAATATTCTTTTATTGGGGCACTTCCGGGTTGAGGATGTTGTCACCATTGATGTATATTATTTACTTTTCCGCATTAGGATACACCCAAGGTAGGGAGCACAAGTAACCGGGTTCTAGAGTCCAGTGGGAGACCCTCTCGAGGAGTCGAGTCTGGATCTCCTAACTCTAGATTTGGTAGGGTTGCTTGCCGCTCTCGTAGGGGTCTAGAAATGTAGGTTTGGCTACTCATCGCGACTGTGGAATCCGTGTTTTTTACTGGCTTGACACAAAACACGGACATCCTAGTATATCCAATATTTCGTATGTGGACTTCTGCTGCTGATATTCTGTGATGTGATCACTTTATATGCATGAGACGAATGCTTTATTATTATATATATGATATATAATAAACGTTGCTTATGTTTTGCACCCACACTAGTCTCGTCCTGCTATGCCGTTAGTTAAGTAACCTAACAGTGCATAACGGGACACTATGGCGAATGCGGATGGCATAAGCATACATTGTATTTTCATTTCTTCTGTAATACTTAGGAAGCATAATTGATGGGACTTCATTAATGAGATTAATGAAAAAGAAAAAAGCCTATAAGATATTGTAGAATCAAATTTTCAAAAAGGGTAGCTCTAGTTTTTGCTTTGCATAGCAGTATTCCTTGTAAAATATACAGCACCTTATTCGATAAGGAAAGAGCCGAGATCCCTTCACCGGGAGCGACCACTTTAGCGAAACTAGCAGATGCTACAACCCACTCGGTTTTGTTTATGATTGCTTTTTTAGTTCTTACTTTGCATAGAGGTATTCCTTGTAGAATATCAAGCACCTTATACGATAAGGAAAGAGCCGAGATCCCTTCACCGGGAGTAACCTCTTTAGCGAAACTAGTAAAAGCCTAAAAACACTCCTTTTCAAAATCACTCGATTCTACAACGATATCAAGTTCATTACACAAAAGGTTTTCTTAAAAACCTGAAGTAGCCCTCCGACATTTCAGATAAGGACTATTTAGTATTCGTGCTACGTTTGTTAACCTTGTCAAGACGTAGTGTACGGTAGCTGATTAGTCCTTATCTGCTGAAGTATGAGATGCGATTGGATTAGGGTAGTCGTGCGGCCTTGTTGACCTTATCAAAGGTTGTGCGGGTGGGTTTAATTCAATCATGAAATGTACGGATTGAACTTGACTTGCGATTTATAGTTTGTTGACCTTGTCAAGGTCATAGATCGCTTGGGGCATAATATTATTGGGAATTTCAAGTGTTGAAATTTGCAATGAGATTACATACCTTCTATGAGATAGTTGGATCCCGATACCCACTGCAAGTAAGAGTTACTCCTGGGAAAGTTTTCCACATCATAATTAGCCGATCAAGTAGGTGTCTAGAAAGGTGTAAACGGGGTTACGCCCCTGGGAAAACGAGGTTTATTTTAATTAGGTTCGTTCGAAAGCACAGGGAACCTCCCTCAAAGTACCGACACTGGCCTGACTGAAAGATTGGCGAACTTGTAGGGTGTAATTAATCCCGGCTAGTCTTACCTTTTAGGGTTTGAAGGAAGATTTGATAAAAGCAGTGGGAGCCATCCTGGTTAGATAAGATAATAACCAATCTAATCTTGCAAGAGCATACGCTAAGTGTTTTCTTCTCTCTCTCTCCAGGTAGTGACCATGTCAGGCCTTAATCAAGATAATAATATGGATGTATTGACCGAACCCGCTTGTTATACTGAGCAGGAAAACGTTGGTTCCGCTCCAACTTATAATTGTTATAAGTCTGAGCAGGAAATAGAGGAATATCCGGATACCCATGCCACCCAAATGAATAATGAGCATGTTGATGCATCTTCTTTGGATGTGTTAGTTACCGAGAACTGTTTCTCAATACACTCTACGTCCTGGGTATTAGATACCGGATCGGGATCCCACATATGTAATATGTTGCATGGGCTTAAGAAAGGTAGAGAACTGGGAATAGGTGATCATTCTCTAAAAGTAGGGAATGGTGCAAGTGTTGCAGCCAAAGCAGTTGGTGAATATCACCTTGTATTACCAAATGGGAATACTTTGCTCTTGAACGACTGTTATTACGTACCCTCTATGATATGCAATTTAATATCAGTTTCTTTATTAGATAAAGAAGGATATAACTTTGTAGTAGAGAATAATGTTATGAACATTTACCTAAATCAAGTGTTGATTGGGTTTGGAGCGTTATATAACGGTTTATATGTTCTGAATCAAAACACAATTCTTAATGTACAAAATACACACAAGAGGAAGAGTTCAGAAATGAACGAATCCTTGTTGTGGCATTGTAGACTAGGTCATATCAATGCGACATGACTAGCTAAGTTATATAAGGATGGATATTTGAATCCGTTCGAACTATCATCTTATGAAACTTGCCAGTCATGTCTCAAAGGAAAGATGACCAAAACTCTATTTACTGGAGACGGAGAAAGAGTTACGGAACTCTTCAGACTGATACATAGTGATGTATGCGGTCCTATGTCTACACATGCCAGGAATGGTTCCTCGTACATCATTACATTCACTGACGACCTCTCAAGATACGGACATGTGTTCCTGTTGAAACACAAGTCTGAAGCTTTTGAGAAATTCAAAGAATATAATCATGAAGTCGAGAACCAGACGGGTAAAAGTATTAAAATCCTGCGATCTGATCGGGGAGGAGAATACTTGAGCACGTAATTCTGTGACTATCTAAAAGAGAATGGGATTCTCTCTCAGCTTACTCCTCCGTATACACCACAACACAATGGTGTATCGGAGCGGAGGAATCTCACCCTATTGGATATGGTGCCCTCTATGATGAACACCGCTGAGTTACCTATTTCCTTCTGGGGTTATGCGCTGGAGACAGCAGCATACCTACTGAATCAAGTTTCATCTAAATCAGTGCCTACCACACCATATGAGATATGGAGTGGAAAGAGACCATATCTTAAACGAGTTAAGATATGGGGTTGTCCGGCCTATATCAAAAGGCAAAATCCGGACAAACTCGAGGCACGATCAGTTCTTTGCAAAATTGTGGGATATCCAAAGAATTCATATGGATATTTTTTCTACCACAGTGAGGAACAAAAGATATTTGTTGCTCAATATGGCACCTTTTTAGAAAAGGAATTTCTTGTAAAAGAATTAGTGGCAAAGAGGTAGAGCTGGAAGAAGTTCCAGCTACACAGACTACAACTGAAGATTTAGTGGAATCAGAGGATTCGATTGCTCCCAACGAACATCAGCCTCTCCGCCGATCTAGTAGGGTTCCTCATCCACTTGAGAAATACAATGGTTTTCTCATTGATGGTGGGAGCGAAGATTGCATCATGGAAGATGATGACCCAACAAGCTTCAAGCAGGCCATCACGAGTAGGGACTCTGTAAAATTGCTGGATGCAATGCGATCTGATATGGAATCCATGTACACCAACAAAATATGGACTTTAGAAGTTGCTCCCGAAGGGGTAAAACCCATTGGGAGCAAATGGATCTTTAAGAAGAAACTTAGTGTAGATGGAAAAGTTGAGACTTTCAAAGCTAAACTTGTTGCAAAAGGTTTTCATCAACGGCCAGGTGTGAATTATGATGAAACCTTTTATCCAGTGGCTATGCTTAAGTCCATCCGGATCCTACTTTCCATCGCTGCATACCATGACTACGAAATCTGGCAGATGGATGTTAAAACCGCCTTTCTAAATGGAGATTTAGAGGAGAGCGTGTACATGACTCAGCCAGAGGGCTTCATGGACAGTGGGAGCAACGGAAAGGTGTGCAAGCTGCTTAAATCCATCTACGGGTTAAAGCAGGCATCACGGAGTTGGAACATCTGTTTTGATGTGGTAGTCAAAGAGTTTGACTTCATCAAAAACATAGATGAACCTTGTTTATACAAGAAGATAGCAGAGAGTAAGTGTTGGCTATAGTGCCCTCAAGTCAATTATTAGATCGTAGGCACGCGATTGCGATGATTTAAGGATGAACTATACCGATATAACAGTCTTACTCGAGATGATAGTATGCTGTCTGGTTTGTCTTTATCATCATGTATATGCTTCAGGTGGTATGACAGATCACTATTACATGTTGATAGAGCCCATAGGATTCTTGCTTGACTACCAGCATTATGATGGAGATCATATACGTAGGAGCTGGGTGGTCTATAAGCACATCCTTAAATGTCCCTAGTCGTGGGAGTATCGAGACTGGGTATCGATACTCCAGAGTAGAATAGTGTATACTGATCGAAACAACGACGAGGGGAGGTGGCCAGGTTTCACAAGCCATTGGTGTTAGTTTGTTCACCTAAGATAGTATACAGGTGCTCATTTGGACATGAGTATACTGGACGGACTCGCTGGGAACCTGCTAGTTGGTATTATACCTATTGTCAGATAGCAGTTCCCAAGTGACATATATACAGGTTATGCGATTGATCGGGACAGTTGTACAACTTTGTTGGCAAGCGTCAAGGGTTTGTACGGGTGGGTTCGAGTTAATCCAAGACAATGACGGGTTGAATTTGACTAGTGGCCTATAACTTGTTGGCAAGCGTCAAGGTTATAGGTCGTTAGGGGTAAAAACACATATCAGGAGTTTCAAATATAAAGGAAACTTTCCAAGCATACGCATACCTTGTGGAGTGTGGTGACTTGAGTGGCTTCCATCAAGTTATCATGCGATGATAGTTGGATCCTGATTCCTACTGATGAGTAGGATTACTCCTCGGGTGATTTTAGATGATCCCGACTAATTTTCCTTTAGGGTTTGGAGGAGAATTCAAGGAAACAGTGGGAGACATCCTGATTAGATAAAGTGATTAACCATTCTGATCTAGGTTAGAGTGCATGCTGAGTGTTTCTTCTCTCTCTCTCTCTCTCTTTGGCAGTGACTATGAGCCGACCCTAAACTAAAACTCATGAACCAAGTTAACCGAACCTTCTTAAAACACTTTGGCTTTTGGAATGTCACGGTGTCGTATATATCATTGCCACCTCTATATCACCTTTACGTTTCCCCAGAACACCCCGTATCACTACGAAGATCCGCACTTATTGGATAATTCATCGTATAGTTACATACGAACTCGAAAGAACTTGTTCCAGATTTGATGATGGATTCTGGTTCTGGAGAGATTGAATAGGATTATTCGGTTGACTTTTCCCTTTACCTTCTCTCAGGTTGTGAGGGCTCCTAGGATTAGGAGAGGGTACACCTATTGAGCTTATTGGATAGTCTTCCTCCAGACCATAGGCAGGTGCCGAAAGGTGGGAAAGAAAGAAAACCAATTAGCCTAAAAATGGTGTACATAAGGTAATAAGTAAAGACATATAAAGGGATTAGAATAACGGCAAAGAAAATTGCGACTGCTATCATTCACGACAAAACCGTGTATACCCCTGCCACTCCCACATCCACTTTGGATTTCTCCAGAACACTTCGTATCACTACGAACGCCCATAATGCTTGGACATGCCATCGTATAATTACATACAAACTCGAAGGAATTCGTTCCAGATTCGAGGATGATTTTCGGTTAAGGAGAAATAGAATAGGATTATTCAGATGTCTTTTCTCATTACCTTCTCTCAGGTTGCGAGGGCTCCTGAAATAAGGAGTGTACACCTATTACGCTTATTGGATAGTCTTCTTCCAAACCTTAGGCTGGTGCCGAAGGGAAGGGAAGGAAGAAAACCAATTAGCCTAAAGAAGGTGTACAGAAGGTAATAAGTAAAAACATAATAAAGGGATTGGAGTGAGAGCATGGAACTATACGGTTACAGTCATGAATCTGGATAGTGGAAGAGGCATTACTAGGAATACCCGGATACCCCTTCAAAACATTTTCATGTTTCAGTTTCCCTGTGCAGTGTTAATTGAAAACTGATTTCCCAATTAGATTCTGATTCCAAGGTATGTATTTACCAGCCTTGATTCTCACATCTGCATAATGTTACAGATGATGAGTGGGAGTAGAATATTGGGAATTAGGTGATTATATTCTCATTATATCGGAATTCGTTGTAATTGGTGATATTTGAGGAAATCACCTGGGTTTTTGCCTGACGGCAAATATTTGGTTTTGAATATCCGATTGTTATGCACCAATTTCAAACTGATCTATCTATACGTTTATTTTATAAAATAAGATATAACTTTTTGAAATTATGTCTATGACATTTACGTATCTCGGTTGGTGATTAGGTAAGGTGCATTCAACAGCGGTGTAATTCTTCTTAATGATAGTACAGTTTTCAACCTACGACGCACAGGTTTTTAGTTATCGAACTCGGGGGACTTGTACAAAGTATTGTATGTTGTCCGGTGTCCATTAGGACAAAGGGGTTGGTACTCGTACTATATTCTGTTTACTCATGACTTCTCCAGCTCTAGACAAGTATTTCGTTGAAATGCAAGGTCCAGATATTGAGAAGTTATAGGTATAAGAATAAAGTAGAGAACCATTTGTTGGAAGTATCAGGATTTTTCGAGGTAGTCGAAAATGTTGATACTTGTGTTTGGTATTCCGTTGATACTAATGGTTTTGAGAATTTGCTTCTCTTTCAGGTTACTTATATATGGATGCGCTCCTAGATGAGTAATGTTGATTGGCCTCTTTCCATTTTGGTTGATATCCACTGGAGACAGCTGCATGATTTTGAATCTAGTTCCAATTAAATTAGTGCTTTTGTTTCTATATTGGATATATATAGAATCAATTTATATCTTAACGATGTTAAGGTATAGGGAGTTGTCGGGCTGATGCTTAAAACCAGAATCCGGATAAATTCAGGGCACGTTTCAGTAATGGCAGTTCGTGGGTTATCCTGAGCTTTGACGAGGGTTAACTTTCTACCATCAGGAAGATCAATAGTGATATTGTTCTTGACTCGCCACAGTTTTAGTAAAATAGATTTTTTCAGAAAACAGAAGTGGGAGTATGGTAAAACTGGAAGTGATTCCAGAACCACAAACGATTACTGAAAATTTAATAGAACCTAAAGATTCAATTGGATTCGACATTCCATTAGCCACTCCGCAGATTTTGTGGGTAACCTCAGGCACCCGAGAGGGACTTCGGTCTTCTCAGAGACGGTGACAGGGAGGTTCTTGTTTACCCAGACCTGCCATTACTGTTGTTCTAAACTATAAGACCCGGCAGGAGGATGAGTATAGCGTTGTTCTAAACTGGCTTTAGGAGTGCACGTGTATTTGACTCTGCCAGAGGGTTGTTGTAGTCAATGGGAGCAGCGGAAGCATAATGGGCAAGTAGCTTATGTCTATCTATAGACTAAAGCAGGTATAGCGGAAATAGATCATCTAATTTTGATGTGACAGTCATAGGCTTTGACTTCATCAGAATAGGAGATGGATCTGGTAAGAAGGTAGTAGAGAGTGATGTCCAGGTATTTGGATGACATGCACTAGATAGGGAAAGATCTTCCTATACTACGATCGGTTTTACTGTAGTTGTCACAATGTGTTTCTCCATATAGGATGTGAATAAATATCAGTTTTTCTGGTCTTTAGATCTATGGTTTTAGATCTAGATTTGGGAAGTGTCCCAATTTGGGTACTTGACACTATTCTAAAGTGTTTTAGAATGGACGACTCCTTGCGTGGTGGTGTACCCGCAGGTGATGGAGTCACCCTCTCTAAATATATGTCTTTCAGACTGATGAGAAGAGGGATCTGCATGATTAGCATATCACTTGCTTAGGCAATTGAGTCAATCATGTGATGTCAAGTACCGCACCAAATGTTGTTTTTGCAATAGCTGCAACAAGCATATATATATTAATCCAATCCTGGAGAAACATTAGGAAGCAGTTATGAACATAAGTGGAAGTTCTTGGGATATGGTAACGGAAGCCTCCTTCGGGAGACGGTTATCATTTCAGGCTTCCAAGGTAACTTGGATGACAAAGTGGCTGTCGGAGTTATAGTTTTACCTCTTTTGAGGGACAGTTTGTTGGACAGATGGTCCAAACGGATACTGAGGAAGGCATGGCGCGGTATAATGATTAAGTTCAGTGGACGATACAGTCTGAGAAGTTTGCTGGATTTGGAGTTCATTTGTGAACTGGCTCCCATCAGATATCCAGACATATTCTAAGACAGGTATTGCTCATTTCGGGAGATATCTTTCTCCGCAAAGTTGAGATATAAAGAGATACAGATAGAAACACTGGAGCGGATCCACTCACTGAGGCTATTTCTCGAACGCAATAGTTTCGCAAACGGGCTTTGCGAGACTGATTGGTAGAGGAGTTGGCTGTTCGGTATCACACGGGTTGTGATTATGCGACACTGCAATAATTAGCCTTAAGTGCAAGTGGGAGATTGTTGGCTGTAGTGCCCTCAAGTCAATTATTGGATCGCAGGCACGTGATTGCGATGATTGAAGGATGACCTATACCGATAGAACAATCTTACTCAAGATGATAGTATACTATCTGGTTTGTCTTTATGATCATGTATATGCTTCAGGTGGTATTACAGATCACTATTACATGTTGATAGATCCCATAGAATTCTTGCTTGACAACCAGCATTATGATGGCGATCATATACATGGGAGCTGGGTGGTCTATAAGCACATCCTTAAATGTCCCTATTCGTGGGAGTATCGAGATTGGTCATCGATACTCCAGAGTAGACTAGTGCATACTGATCGAGACCCCGACGAGGGTCGGTGGACAGGTCTCACAAGACATTGGTGTTACTTTGTTCAACTAAGATAGTATACAGGTGCTCATTGGGATATGAGTACACTAGACGGACTCGCCGGGAACCTGCTAGTTGGTATTATACCTATTATCAGATAGTAGTTCCCAAGTGACATGTGTACAAGTTAGTCTGTCCACCTGAGATCGTCATTTGTCTCGTGTGAGTTCCAACTGTGCTTTGATTACTACCCTACCACGGCTCAAAGGAGTCGTGCAAAGAGGTTTTAGTTGGGTACAGTCCCGAGCCACATTGAGGCAGTGAGCCGATCGTCGGGGATTCGTCTCTCCCGGTATTGGGGGTTGATGTCGCGTTGTACACGGGTAGCCATCACCAGAAATCCTCGGCCGGGGTGAACGAGAATTACCGATCTAGGATCAATAGTTTCTCAGGTGGTGATGGATTTCATACAGACACTAAATGTCGTGTTTCTAGGGGTCTGACTTCATCCACCCCCTAGACTTGATATGCGATACTCTTAGACGAACAGACCGGACAGTATGGATATTGTCACTGTTAGGCTCAGTAGGGGTTTGGATGATTTTACTCGTCAGCCTTCCTTTCGCTCAATACCTAGGTAGCCGTTACGTAAAGTTAGTGCCGCTGACGTGCTTGTGGTTAAACCCACTGCCAGAGTATTGACGAGTCTTTAGAGTCCCACACAGAGGGTTTTCACAGTTCAGGCGATATGGTGTAGATGACGTATGTTGGTACATACAGGTGTCCGATTAAATATGTGTACAGGCTACACAGACTTTAATCGGACGGTTGATAATACTAGCGGCTTAGGATTAAGCCGGATTATTAAATCAGGTTTTGATTTAATAATTTATATATGTATTTATATATATGTATTCTAGTATTATTGTTCACTATTCATTTTCTCTCTTGGCTATTCGTATTTTTGTACGAATACGCGTATATTTATTTCAATACGTATATCAGGTTGTATTCCGTATTTATACGGAATAGTTTCTAGAAGTGGACACCTCATTTGTATGATTTACTTTTTTAGGAAATCATTTGTTTACAAATGAGGTGGAGGGTGAGTTGGCATGAGCATGGACTTGGCATGTAGAGAGGTATGGCACACATTTGTTTATTGGAAAAATGAGAGGAGATATTTTTTGTATGTATGATTGAGAGAGGGGGGCAGCCACCATTCCACACATGCCTTGCTCATTTTCTTTTCTTCACTTGGTCATTCATTCTCACTTGGTGAGACTTAGCCATTTTCTTTAGTTGCTCATGCCACTTATTTTCCTCACCTCCTCTTGATCTTCTATGGTTGCTCTTTTAGCATTTGTGATGAGAGAAAAATTATAGTGACACAATCCTACACCTCCACTCTCTATTGCTAGCAACCTTGGAGCGTCGGTTGCCTCGTTTGACGAGGCTGAAGCTTGCGTTTCTCTCAAGTGGATCATCGTAGATGGAGGAAGATCGGCAACCAAATTCGATCCGCGACCACTAGAAACTTGGGATGATGGTTGAAGATCAAAGGACACGGATCAACTTAGTATAACCATCTAACTCCTAGTTTTACATATTGCTAGTATAGGGTTTAGGGTAGATCCGGGCATCGGGTCATGGTAGCGCCAGTTTAGAAAAATTTTGTTCCGCATTTGACCACGGTTTGATGGCCGGGGCGCTGCCGTAACCCAACATGGTATCAGAGCCAACCCTTAAACCCTTAGCTAGCTTGTTTAGACGATGTTAAAGTATCGAAACCGAAACAACCCCGAAACAGTATACTGCACATTCCAGTCTCTGTCGATTTTTTCAGAGTCTTCAAAATTTTTTAGAGCAATTGCAGAAGACTACTTGAGTGACCACTAGAACACACCACAAAGACGAGCCCAAACCGCCGGATTTGACCCGGTGAGATTGCTTAAAAAACGGGTGTCGCCGGTTTTTTAAGTGAGTTTGGACTTCATATTTTTGGTGTGTACTGGTCTCTGGAATGTTGGTTTAGTGGTATTGTTTGTTTTGCCCGGTTTGGATATTATATTATCTTTTGTTAAGGGGCAATTCTGGATGCTTCGAAGTCGATAATTTAACACTGTTTAAATGTATACAGTACATATATTACTATCTGCGACCGTGAATAACATTAGAACGGTATAACCCGTCTAACTGCTATATGTTCTTTTAGACGAGTTTGCGAACGTGACATTCACGTTGATGTTCCGTGTTATGCTATGATTGTGGTTGGATTGTCGTGGTGGATAGCTTTGGTGCAATGGTAGTACAGTTTAGACTCATTTGTACATTTGATATTGCGGGGCGAGCGTCCGACATGTGAACTGCCGTCACTGCTAGTTTGTATATTATTTGTTTAGGGCACGACCGGGTTGAGGTCGATGTCACCCTTATACATATTATCTTTTCTGTACTAGGATTACCCCGCAGTGGAGTGCACGAATAGCCGGGTTCTAGAGGACAACGGGTCCGCATCTCATGGCGTTGAGACGGAGGGGACCTTACTCTAGAATTGGCGGGCTATTCGTCGCACTCGTAGGGGGTATAGGTTGACCCACGGAGGGGTGCCCAGGTTACCGTATTCTGTGAAGTGTTGGGTGGGTCATTCACGTTGTTGATTGGGGTTGCCTCGCTTCTGGGATTGGCGGGTAACTTGCCGCACTCGTAGGGGTCTAGGTTTTCATTGCACAGGCTATCCACACGACAGGGAACGTCGGGTCTCATTTGCGGCTCAAGTGAAACAAGAGGCTCCAGGATTATCCACCACTCTATGTTGTTGGCTGAGATTCTGTTATGTTGCTTTATATCATGCCTAGGACGATTGTTATATATATTTATATATATATATATATGCTAGTAGATGTTGTATATGTTTTGCACCCGCGCGAGTCCAGCCGCCGCTCTATCGTTAGTTAAGTAACCTAACGGGTGATGATGGGACCCAGTGGCGAATGCAGATGGCATATACGTACTGTTAGTTATATGTATGCCCTAGAGGCCATTACTATACATAGGATGTATATTGTAGTGGATGCTGGGACATATATAGGGAGGACTTTCTTGCTCGACATGATAGTATGCTATCTGGTTGATCTTTACCTTAACGTGTACACTGATTGTCTCCCTGTTACATGTTGGTAAAGCCCTTAGGATCTGTACTTGACTACCTGGACTATGATGCGGATCATACTAGTGGGGACATGGTAGTCCATAAGTACATCCTTCAAAGTCCCTAGTCGAGAGTGTATCGAGACGGAGCATCGATATACCAGAGTAGACTAGCGTGTACCTTCTCGACCCATACAGATGGGCGATGGATGATCCCATATCCATCGGTGTTTGACATCAGAAATGATATACGGGTGCTCAGTAGAGACTGGGTACACTGGACGGACTCGCCGAGAACTCCCAGATGGTATTATACCTTACGTCAGATGGCAGTTCTCTGGTGACACTGGTACAGAGTAGTCTGTTGACCCGAGATCGTCATAGAGTCTTGTGTGGTTCCCACTGTGCTTTGATTTCCATCTTACCACGTCCAAGAGGGCGTGCAAAACGGTGGTTTTTGGGTACAGTCCCGAGTCACATGGAGGCAATGAGCGATAGGAGGGGATTCGTCTCTCCCGGTATAGGGGGTTGATGTTGCGCTGTGTTCGATTGGCTATAACAGGAAATCCCTGGCCAGGGTTGCTGAGATTTACTGGTAAGTGTTACCAGTAGTTTCTCGAATAGTTATAGACCTCATATCGACACGACTTATCGAGCTATTGGGGTCTGACGTTTACCACCCATAGGCAAGATATGCGACATATCAGACGATCAGACCGGACTGTACGGTAGTGTTACTGGTTGGATTCACTGGAGTGTGAGCGGGCTTGCTCGTCGATCTTCTGATCGCTCAATACCCGGGTGGCCGTTACGTTTAGCAGACCGCTTGCGACTTGTGGGTGTTTGATATGATCATCATCTGCTGCCGGCGTATTGACGAGTCTTTAGAGTCCTACACAGAGGTTTCCTGGCTCAAGCGAAACGAAATAGGAGCGCATATGAGATATGTGCGGGACCGAGAATGATACCAGTATGTGATACTGTATTCGATTCTCGCGATTTGTGACATTGATCGGTTATATGCGATATAGCCGGGTTATCGGATCAAGTGTTGATTCGATAAGTTGTTACTGTAGATATTAGTCGGTTATATGCGATATAACCGGATCATTAAATCAAGTATCGATTTAATGATTTAATGCATAATTATATATTTGATATATCACTTTGCATTAACTAGTATCGGTTCACTTTAAATGGATTTTCTCACTTGATTTGTGCACATTGTATATGTGATATACTTTTTATGCACTTGATTGTATCATGTTTGATGATACATGTTTGCTAGGGTTTTTGTGTAAAGATCAAACCATGGTTACATGTTAATGGTTAGGGTTATGTTTTATTCACTTATTTATTTATTTATTCATTTTGGAAATAAATAAAAAGGCATAAAGAGAAAATGGTGGCTAATTTTGTTTCATATTGAAGCTTCATGAAGATTTTGACCAAGTGACCATTTTGTCTCATGCTTAACCCTAACCATTCCATTCAACCATGATTAACTCTCTACACATTACCATGGTTAAGATTATGATAAGAATGATTTTATTATTCTTATTATAATAACTTATCATAACACTATCTTCTTCTTTTTCTTCTTCTTCAAGATGAAGAAGCTTGACTTCATCAATGGTGGATTGATGAAATGAGTGAGAAATCCAATTCTAAAGTCTACCCACTTCCTATTTCTTCATTCTTTACCTCTTGCCAAGTAGTAGAGTGTGTTTCCTTCACAAGTTTTCTAGACTTGGTGAAGTTGGAGCTTGATCTAGCGATGCCTCGACGTAGATCATCTTCGGCACGTCGTCGATGACCTAGCCCGCTCTTTCTCCAATGAAGCCGACGCTAGAGCCCGGGATTTGGTTTGGACAGCGGAGAGGACTTCATCACGGAGCCGTGGAGGTGGAGGACCGGATCTACAAAGGTTGTATTTCCGTATTCTCTTAGTAAAGTAGTTTACTAGTTGCTTATTCGCCTAGAATTCTAGTTAACGATCCGTATTAGGCTTTCTCGGCACCCGTAAAATTCGAAATTGGCATGGTTGATGCCTTGTGAGACCTCTTGAGAGTGCCTAGGAACCCTACAGTGGTATCAGAGCCTAGCTAGAGCCTTAGGCGAAGTCTAGACGACGTTTGAAATCCGAACGAACCCGAAAACCTAACTCTAAAATGCTCTCTGGAAATTTTCTGAAAATTTGGATTTTTGTGAATTAAAAATTGCCAAAAAATTCAGCAGGGAATTCTATGAGTTACTGTGAAGCACGTGATGCTAACTCGACTAAAGAGCCGCGGAACCGCGGCCCCACCCTGGGTTTCGCGGCGGTTCCGCGGCCATTTAAGTGAGTTAGACCACGTAGCTTCCACAGTAATTCTTGTCTTTAAGTGCTGAGTCTTCTGGAAATTTTTATATTTTACTCAAGAGTTGAGTTTTCCAGGGTGTTTTGGAGCTTAGATGATTCGATCGGATTATCAGATTTTGTCTATGTGTTTTCCGGATAATTTTTAGAATATGTTAAAAAGTTCGACCGGATATAAATACCCACTTTTTCTCCTGTCGGGAAATTTCCAAGTGTTGGATTTTTCCATAGTTTAACGACGTTCTAAGTAGTGCAAGTAACGCGATGGTCCCTCTAGAAGACAACAAACCTTAACTCGATTATGTGACCGTCTTGAACTGCCCTTTGAACCTTCGGGTTTGGGGCAGTACGGCGTGCCACATGTGAGGCGTTGGCTTGACCCTTCTACGGCTGGACCGTTGGTACTGAGGCACGAACTGAATGTTGTTAGACTTATTTCATGTGTTGAGCTGTATCGGGAAAACTTGGGTGTTCGACTGTTTGATCGAAAAGTTTAACATTTTCTATTTATCCGGAATGTGATACAATAATTGGAATTCACAAGTAGTTATGAGATAACTGAATGAATATTGTAAACATAGCACTTTAGTCTCACTTGATCGGTTGCCACGGAATTTTGATGTGATCAAAAGTCCGTCGCAATCACGTAGCGTACGCGGATACTCGCCGGGTAAACTTAATAGACAGCCTCACTCCATAGCCCCGACCAAGTGACTGTAGGAGATCCCCGTCGCCGAAAGCATCCGTTCGGGTGCTCGCGGCAGCGGTGTTCCGCCTTGGTGCACTTCGTCGACGGTATCGGGGGTGCGGCCGTCTACTGAAGTTTGCAACGAGCATTCGATCACATTGTCGGAAATCTTGTTGAATTGCCCGACTTGATATTGAAAAGTGTTTTCGATTTTGAGACTAAAATGCGGGGTTTATAATTGTTAGGCATGTGATGTCTAAAGAATTCATTTGGTCAGGCATGCGATGTCTGAGGTGGTTGCGGATTCCAACTGTTGTAGTTTTACACTTTCTTTTCTGTGACCGTAAGTGTAATATGTGATATCGCCGGTTTCGTTGCTATATGTCAACGACAATTGGGATACGCATGTTTACTTACGTTGATGACATGTGATGTTATGTGTTGCTGGATATGTTATATTGGATCGTCGTGTTTGAATAGCCGGGGGTTTTTATGTGAGATGAGTGTTTTTCATTTTCATTCATGTGAAAACTTGTATGTAATATTCTTTTATTGGGGCACTTCCAGGTTGCGGAAGTTGTCACCGTTTGTATATTATTTACTTTACTGCACTAGGATAGACCCAAGGAGGAGGGCACAAGTAACCGGGTTCTGGAGTCCAGTGGGAGACCAACTCGAGGAGTCGAGTCCGGGTCTCCTAACTCTAGAATTGGTAGGGTTGCTTGCCGCTCTCGTAGAGATCTAGGGGTGTGGGTTTGGCTATTCATCATGACCGTGGAATCCGTGTTTTATACTGGCTCGTATTGAAAACACGGACGTCCTAGTATATCCAATATTTCATATGATTCTTCTGCTGCGATATCTGTGATGTGATCATGTGATGTTCTGTGATGGATACTCTATATAGTATATATGATATATTATATAGACGTTACTTATGTTTTACACCCGCGCTAGCCCTGCCCCGCTCTGCCGTTAGTTACCTAACCTAACGGTGCACGAGGGGACATCGAGGCGAATGCGGATGGCATAAGTGTACGTCGTATTTATCTGTGATGTTTAGGTACTTAAATGATGGGACATCATTAATGTGATTAATGAAAGTAAAAGAAACCTAAAGATGTTGTAGAATCGAATTTCAAAATTAAAACAGGTAGCTACAGTTCTTGCTTTGCACAGCGGTATATGTGATATATCCTGCACCTTATTCGATGAGGAAAGGACCGAGATCCCTTCACCGGGAGTGACTCCTTTAGCAATAACTGGCGGATGCTACACACTCGGTTTGTCTTTTGATTGCTTTTAAGAGTTTTTGCTTTGCACAGTGATATATGATATATCCCGCACCTCATTCGACGAGGAAAGGACCGACGATCCCTTCACCGGGAGTGACTCCTTTAGCAAAACTAGAAAAGCCTCAAAAGCACTCCATTTTAAAAATTCATTCGATCCTACAACGATATCAAGTTCATTACGCAATAGGTTTTTAGAAAAACCTGTCGTAGCCCTCCGTCATTTCAGATAAGTCCTATTTAGTATTCGTGCTACGTTTGTTGACCTCGTCAAGGCGTAGTGTGCGGTAGCTAACTAGTATTTATCTGTTTATGCATATGATGCAGATTGAGTTAGGGTAGTCGTGCGGCCTTGTTGACCTCCGTCAAGGGTCGTGCGGGTGGGTTTAATTCGATCAAGAAATGACGGGTTGAACTTGACTAGTAGCCTATGGTTTGTTGACCTCCGTCAAGGTCATAGGACGCTAGGGGCAAAATATTATCGGGAATTTCAAGTGTTGAAATTTGCAATGAGATTGCATACCTTCTATGAGATAGTTGGATCCCGATACCCACTGCGAGTAAGAGTTACTCCTGGGAGAGTTTTACACATTACAATTAGCCGATCAAGTAGGTGTCTAGAAAGGTGTTAACGAGGTTACGCCTCTGGGAAAACGAGGTTTACATTAATTAGGTTCGTGCAAAAGCACGGGGGACATCCCTCAAAGTACCGACACTGGCCTGGCTGAAAGATTGGCGAACTTGTAGTGTGTAATTAATCCCGGCTAGTCTTTCCTTTTAGGGTTTGAAGGAAGATTTGATAAAAAGCAGTGGGAGCCATCCTGATTAGATAAAATAATAACCAATCTATTCTTGAAAGAGCGCACGCTGAGTGTTTTCTTCTCTCTCTCTCTCCAGGTAGCGACCATGTCACGTCTTAATCAAGATAATAATACGGATATTTGACCGAACCCGCTTGTTATACTGAGCTGGGGAACGTTGGTCCCGCTCCAACTTATAATTGTTATAAGACAGAGCAGGAAATTGGGGATTACCAGAATTCCCGTGCCGCCCAAACGAAGAAAGTGCATATGATGCATCATCTTCGGGTGTGTTCATTTTACAGAGGACTGTTTCTCAGTATCCTTTACGTCCTGGATATGTGATACCAGATCAGGATCCCAGATATGTAATCTGTTACATAGGGCTACAGAAAGGTAGAGAACTGAGAACGGGTGATAAGCTTCATGAGGCAGAAAACGGGGCAAGTGTTGCAGCCAAGTCTGTTGGTCACTGTCACCCTGTATTACCAATACATTGATTCTGAACGAATGTTATTAGATACCGAACCTGATATACAAAATCATATCAGTCTCTTTATCAGTAAAGAAATGATAAAATTTTGTATTGTTGGATAATGTTTTGAACATTTCCTATATCAAAAGTTGATCGGTTCAGGCACGTTATCTAAAAGCGTTAATGTTCTAAATCAAACTACAGTTCATAGTATACGGAACACACACAAGAGGAAGAGTTCAGAAATGAACGAATCCTTCTTGAGGCATTGTAGACTAGGTCATATCAATGTGACCCGACTAGCTGAAGTTACATGTAGATGCATATTTAAATCAGTTTGAATTTACATCTTATGAAACTTGCCAGTCATGTCACAAAGATATAATGACACCAGCTCTGTTTATTGGAAACAGAGAAAGAGTTAGTGAACTCTTGGGATGATACATGTTGATGTATAAAGGTCCCCTGTCTACACATGCCAAGACCGGTTCTTTGTACTTCATTACATTCTCTGATGATCTTTCGAGATTCAGACCTATGTTCCTGTTGAAACACAAGTCCGAACCTTTTGAGATATTCACAGAATATAAGCGAGAAGTAGAGAACCAGAATACGAGTATAAGTATTATGTCCTATGATGAGATCAAGGAGGAGAATACTTGAGCACGGAAATACTGGACTATTCTAAAGGAGAATGAGATTCTCTCTCAGCATTACTCCTCTGTATACACCATAGCACGATGGTATATCAGGGCGGAACAATCACACCCTATATGATAAGGTGTGCTCTATGATGAGTACTACTGAGTTACCTATTTCCTTTTTAGGAGTTATGCACTTGAGAAGCTGCATACCTATTGAATAGGGTTCAAATCAAATCAGTTGTCTACCGCTTCATATGTGATATAGAATGGGAAGAGCCCATTTCTTAAGTTAGTTAAGATTTGGGGTTGTCCGGCCTATGTCTAAAAGCAAAATCCGGACAAGCTCGAGGTAAGATCTGTTATGTAGAACTGGAAAGGTTTCAGCTATACAAACTACAGCCAATGATTTGGTACAACCAAAAGATTCAGTAGATACCAACGAACCTCAGCCTCTCCGCCGATCTAGTAGGGTTCCTCACCCACCTAAGAGATACTTCTGTTTCTCCATGACAGTGGGAGCGAGGATTGCATCATGAGATGATGACCCAACTAGCTTCGAGCTGGCTATCAGAAGTAAGACTCTGTAAGAATGGCTGGATGCTTAGTGATCTGAGATGGAATCCATGTACACCAACAAAGTATGGACTTTGGTTGCTATATCTGAAGGGTTAAATCCCCATCAGGAGCAAGTATATCTTGAGAAGATTACTTGGTGTAGATGGAAAAGTTGAGACTTTCAAAGCTAGACTAGTTAAAGGTCTTCATCATCGACCAGGCGTGGATAATGATTGAACCTTTTTCCAGTGACTATGCTTAAGTCCATCCAGATCCTACTTGCCACGGCTACATACCATGACTACGATATCTGGTGGTTGGGTGTCATGACATCTTTTCTAAATGATGTTTTAGAAGAGAACGTCTGTAAGTACACAGCCAGAGGGCTTCGTAAACAGTGGGAGCAGCGGAAACGTGTGCAAGATGCTTTATAGGATGAAGCAGGCATCGCGGAGATGGAACGTCTGTTTTGATGTGTTAGTCAAAGAAGTTGACATCATCAAAATGGTAGATGAACCTTGTATAAACAAAAAGGTAGTAGGGAGTATGGTGACGATCCTCGTAGAGTACGTGGATGACTACTCTTGATAGGGAAAGAGTTTCCTATGCTACGCTCGATCAATCTCCGCTTATCACCATAATTCTCCATATAGGATCAAAGTGATACCTCCTAAATCCTGGATTTTGGATCTATGAGATAGATCTAAATGGATGTTAGGATACTCACTAGCTGTAGTGAGATGGTATCAATCGACCCTGGGGAGAATCACTGGAATGGTTCCAGGGTGATAAAGACGACTCAATGTCAGTCACAGGCATTGTCTTTACCCTCAGTAAAGGGACGGTATGTTGGAAGAGTTCCAAGCTAGATACCGTGACATACTAGATGATAAAGGCAAGATACATCGCTACTTAAGATGCTACCAAAGAGGCTGTTTGGGTGTATATTGGTTCATGAGATGAACTACGTTCCTACCAATGTGAGACAATGGAGTTGTGGCTTATGCCAAGGAACGACGGTCCCATCAGTGATCCAGACATATTCTAAGGCAGTGTCACCTGATCATGGAGATGCTTGATCTCCAAGGGATCGAGGTTAGGAGAGTAGACTCAGAGGACAACACAGCGGATCCACTCACAAAGGCCTGTTCCCAGAGAGAGATTTTTATGGGATGGTTGAGTATGAGATACTACAACCACTGCTATCAGATGGCCCTAGTGCAAGTGGGAGATTGTTAGTTATATGTATGCCCTAGAGGCCATTACTATACATAGGATGTATATTGTAGTGGATGCTGGGACATATATAGGGAGGATTTTCTTGCTCGACATGATAGTATGCTATCTGGTTGATCTTTACCTTAACGTGTACACTGATTGTCTCCCTGTTACATGTTGGTAAAGCCCTTAGGATCTGTACTTGACTACCTGGACTATGATGCGGATCATACTAGTGGGGACATGGTAGTCCATAAGTACATCCTTCAAAGTCCCTAGTCGAGGGTGTATCGAGACGGGGCATCGATATACCAGAGTAGACTAGCGTGTACCTTCTCGACCCATACAGATGGGCGATGGATGATCCCATATCCATCGGTGTTTGACATCAGAGATGATATACGGGTGCTCAGTAGAGACTGGGTATACTGGACGGACTCGCCGAGAACTCCCAGATGGTATTATACCTTACGTCAGATGGCAGTTCTCTGGTGACACTGGTACAGAGTAGTCTGTTGACCCGAGATCGTCATAGAGTCTTGTGTGGTTCCTACTGTGTTTTGATTTCCATCTTACCACGTCCAAGAGGGCGTGCAAAACGGTGGTTTTTGGGTACAGTCCCGAGTCACATGGAGGCAATGAGCGATAGGAGGGGATTCGTCTCTCCCGGTATAGGGGGTTGATGTTGCGCTGTGTTCGATTGGCTATAACAGGAAATCCCTGGTCAGGGTTGCTGAGATTTACTGGTAAGTGTTACCAGTAGTTTCTCGAATAGTTATAGACCTCATATCGACACGACTTATCGAGCTATTGGGGTCTGACGTTTACCACCCCTAGGCAAGATATGCGACATATCAGACGATCAGACCGGACTGTACGGTAGTGTTACTGGTTGGATTCACTGGAGTGTGAGCGGGCTTGCTCGTCGATCTTCTGATCGCTCAATACCCGGGTGGCCGTTACGTTTAGCAGACCGCTTGCGGCTTGTGGGTGTTTGATATGATCATCATCTGCTGCCGGCGTATTGACGAGTCTTTAGAGTCCTACACAGAGGTTTCCTGGCTCAAGCGAAACGAAATAGGAGCGCATATGAGATATGTGCGGGACCGAGAATGATACCAGTATGTGATACTGTATTCGATTCTCGCGATTTGTGACATTGATCGGTTATATGCGATATAGCCGGGTTATCGGATCAAGTGTTGATTCGATAAGTTGTTACTGTAGATATTAATCGGTTATATGCGATATGACCGGATCATTAAATCAAGTATCGATTTAATGATTTAATGCATAATTATATATTTGATATATCACTTTGCATTAACTAGTATCGGTTCACTTTAAATGGATTTTCTCACTTGATTTGTGCACATTGTATATGTGATATACTTTTTGTGCACTTGATTGTATCATGTTTGATGATACATATTTGCTAGGGTTTTTGTGTAAAGATCAAACCATGGTTACATGTTAATGGTTAGGGTTATGTTTTATTCACTTATTTATTTATTTATTCATTTTGGAAATAAATAAAAAGGCATAAAGAGAAAATGGTGGCTAATTTTGTTTCATATTGAAGCTTCATGAAGACTTTGACCAAGTGACCATTTTGTCTCATGCTTAACCCTAACCATTCCATTCAACCATGATTAACTCTCTACACATTACCATGGTTAAGATTATGATAAGAATGATTTTATTATTCTTATTATAATAACTTATCATAACACTATCTTCTTCTTCTTCTTCTTCTTCAAGATGAAGAAGCTTGACTTCATCAATGGTGGATTGATGAAATGAGTGAGAAATCCAATTCTAAAGTCTACCCACTTCCTATTTCTTCATCCTCTACCTCTTGCCAAGTAGTAGAGTGTGTTTCCTTCACAAGTTTTCTAGACTTGGTGAAGTTGGAGCTTGATCTAGCGATGCCTCGACGTAGATCATCTTCGGCACGTCGTCGATGACCTAGCCCGCTCTTTCTCCAATGAAGCCGACGCTAGAGCCCGGGATTTGGTTTGAACAGCGGAGAGGACTTCATCACGGAGCCGTGGAGGTGGAGGACCGGATCTACAAAGGTTGTATTTCCGTATTCTCTTAGTAAAGTAGTTTACTAGTTGCTTATTCGCCTAGAATTCTAGTTAACGATCCGTATTAGGGTTTCTCGGCACCCGTAAAATTCGAAATTGGCATGGTTGATCCCTTGTGAGACCTCTTGAGAGTGCCTAGGAACCCTACACGTACATCATATTTTCGTTCTTTTCTGGTATGATTAATTGATGGGAATGCGTTAATTCTGATCAATGCAAGGAAAATAAACATATTTGATGTTGTTGGAACCAATTTTAAAACTGATATTACAGACATTTTCTTTTGATTTGCACAGTGGTATTCAATTGGGAATATCTTGCATCTTATTCGACGAGGCAAGGGTCGAGATCCCTTCATCGGGAGTGACCCCTTGGGCAGAAGTTTGCGGCAACGTAATAACTTCACTATAGTCGATTCTTTTGCTTTGCATCATGGTATTCAGTTTGGAATATCCTGCACCTCATTCGATGAGGAAATAGCCGAGATCTTTTCATCAGGAGTGACCTTTTTAGCAAAAGTTTTGGCCACTATATATTTGTAAAACCACTTGGATTCTTTCGACGATATCAAGTTCATTACGTTAAAGGTTTTCACCAAAAACCAACCGTAGCCCTCCGTCATTTCTTATAAGTACTATTTAGTATTCGTGCTGTGTTTGTTCGCAAGCGTCAAGGCATAGTGTACGGTAGCTGAATAATACTTATTTGTAGCATGGATGTGCGATTGATCGGGACAGTCGTACAGCTTTGTTAGCAAGCGTCAAGGGTTTGTACGGGTGGGTTCGAGTTAATTCAGGACAATGACGGGTTGAACTTGACTAGTGGCCTATAACTTGTTGGCAAGCGTCAAGGTTATAGGTCGTTAGGGGTAAAAACACACATCGGGAGTTTCAAACATACAGGAAACTTGTCAGGCATGCGCATACCTTCTGGAGTGTGGTGATTTGAGTGGCTTCCATCAAGTTATCATGCGATGATAGTTGGATCCCGATTCCCACTGATGAGTAGGATTACTCCTCGGGTGATTTTAGATGATCCCGACTAATTCTTTTTTAGGGTTTGGAGGAGAATTTGAGGAAACGGTGGGAGATATCCTGATTAGATAAAATGATTAATCATTCTGATCTAGGTTAGAGTGCATGCTGAGTGTTTCTTTTCCCTCTCTCTTTTTGGCAGCGACTATGGCCCGACCCTAAACTAAAACTCATGAACTAAGTTAACCGAACCTTCTTAAAACACTTTGGCTTTTGGAATGTCACGGTGTCGCATATATCATTGCCACCTCTATATCACCTTTACGTTTCCCCAGAGCACCCCGTATCACTACGAAGATCCGCACTTATTGGATAATCCATCGTATGGTTACACACGAACTCGAAAGAACTTGTTCCAGATTCGAGGATGGATTCTGGTTCTGGAGAGATTGAATAGGATTATTCGGTTGTCTTTTCCCTTTACCTTCTCTCGGGTTGTGAAGGCTCCTACGATTAGGAGAGGGTACACCTATTGGGCTTATTGGATATTCTTCCTCCAGACCATAAGCAGGTGTGAAAGGTGGGGAAGGAAGAAAACCAATTAGCTTAAATGTGATGTACAGAAGGTTATAAGTAAAGACATATAAAAGGATTAGAATAACGACAGAGAAAATTGCGACTGCTATCATTCACGACAAAACCGTGTATACCCCTGCCACTCCCACATCCACTTTGGATTTCTCCAGAACACTTCGTATGAATGTCCATAATTCTTGGACATGCCATCGTATAGTTACATACGAACTCGAAGGAATTCGTTGCAAATTCGAGGATGGTTTCCGGTTTAGGAGAAATAGAATAGGATTATTCAGATGTCTTTTCCCATTACCTTCTCTCAGGTTGCGAGGGCTCGTGGCATAAGAAGTGTACACCTATTACGCTTATTGGATAGTCTTCTTACAAACCTTAGGCTGGTGCCGAAGGTAAGGGAAGAAAGAAAACCAATTAGCCTAAAGAAGGTGTACAAAAGGTAATAAGTAAAGATATATTAAAGAGATTGGAGTGAGGGCATGGAACTATACGGTTACAGTCATGAATCTAGATAGTGGAAGAGACATTACTAGGAATACCAGGATACCCCTTCAAAACATTTTCATGTTTCGGTTTCCCTGTGCAGTGTTCATTGAAAACTGATTTCCCAATTAGATTCTGATTCCAAGGTATGTATTTACCAGCTTTGATTCTCACATCTGTATAATGTTACAGATGATGAGTGGGAGTAGAATATTGTGAATTAGGTGATTATATCCTCATTATATCGGAATTCGTTGTAATTGGTGATATTTGAGGAAATCACCTGGGTTTTTGCCTGACGGCAAATATTTGGTATTGAATATCCGATTGTTATTCACCAATTTCAAACTGATATATCTATACGTTTATTTTATAAAGTGAGATATAACTTTTTGAAATTATGTCTATGACATTTACCTATATCAGTTGGTGATTAGGTAAGGTGCATTCAACAGCGGTGTAATTCTTCTTAACGATAGTACAGTTTTCAACCTACGACGCACATGGTTTGAGTTATCGAACTCGGGGGACTTGTACAAAGTATTGTATGTTGTCCGGTGTCCATTAGGACAAAGGGGTTGATACTCGTACTATATTCTGTTTACTCATGATTTCTCCAGTTCTAGACAAGTATTTCGTCGAAATGTAAGGTCTAGATATTGAGAAGTTATAGGTATAAGAATAAAATAGAGAACCATTTGTTGGAAGTATCAGGATTCTTCGAGATAGTCGAAAATGTAGATACTTGTGTTTGGTATTCCGTTGATAGTAATGGTTTTGAGAACTTGCTTCTCTTTCAGGTAACTCATATATGGATGCGCTCCTAGATGGGTAATGTTGATTGGCCTCTTTCCATTTTGGTTGATATGCACTGGAGACAGCTGATGATTTTGAATCTGGTTCCAATTAAATTAGTGTTTTTGTTTCTATATTAGATATATATAGAATCAATTTATATCTTAACGATGTTAAGGTATAGGGAGTTGTTCGGCTGATGCTTAAAATCAGAATCCGTATAAACTTAAGGCGCGTTTCAGTAATGGCAGTTTGTGGGTTATCCCGGGCTGTGACGAGAGTTAACTTTCTACCATCAGGAAGATCAATAGTGATATTGTTCTTGATTCGGCATAGTTTTAGTAAAATGGATTTTTTTCAGAAAACAGAAGTGGGAGTATGGTAGAACTGGAAGTAATTCCAGAACCACAAACGATTACTGAATATTTAATAGAACCTAAATATTCAATTGGATTCGACATTCCATTAGCCACTGGACGGATTTGGTGGGTAACCTCAGGCACCCGAGAGGGACTTCGGTCATCTCAGAGACGGTGACAGGGAGGTTCTTGTTTATCCAGACCTGCCATTACTGCTGTTCTAGACTATCAGACCCGGCAGGAGGATGAGTATAGCGTTGTTCTAAACTAGCTTTAGAAGTGCACGCGTATATAACTATGCCAGAGGGCTGTTGTAGTCAGTGGGAGCAGCGGAAGCATAATGGGCAAGTAGCTTATGTCTATCTATAGACTAAAGCAGGTATAGCGGAAATAGATCATCTAATTTTGATGTAACAGTCATAGGCTTTAACTTCATCAGAACAGTAGATGGATCTGGTAAGAAGGTAGTAGAGAGTGATGTCCAGGTATTTGGATGACATGCACTAGATAGGGAGAGATCTTCCTATACTACGATTGGTTTTATTGTGGTCGTCACAAAGTATTTCTTCATATAGGATATGGATAAATATCAGTTTTTCTGGTCACTAGATCTATGGTTTTAGATCTAGATTTGGGAAGTGACCCAATTTGGGTACTTGACAATATTCTAAAGTGTTTTAGAATGGACGACTCCTGGCGTGGTGGTGTACACGCAGGTGATGGAGTCACCCTCTCTAAAGAGATGTCTTTCAGACTGATGAGGAGAGGGATCTGCATGATTAGCATATCACTTGCTTAGGCAATTGAGTCAATCATATGATGTCAAGTACCACACCAGATGTTGTTTTTGCACTAGCTGCAACAAGCATATATATTAATTGTTAGTTATATGTATGCCCTAGAGGCCATTACTATACATAGGATGTATATTGTAGTGGATGCTTGGACATATATAGGGAGGACTTTCTTGCTCGACATGATAGTATGCTATCTGGTTGCTCTTTACCTTAACGTGTACACTGATTGTCTCTCTGTTATATGTTGGTAAAGCCCTTAGGATGTGTACTTGACTACCTGGATTATGATGCGGATCATACTAGTGGGGACATGGTAGTCCATAAGTACATCCTTCAAAGTCCCTAGTCGTGGGTGTATCGAGACGGGGCATCGATATACCAGAGTAGACTAGCGTATACCTTCTCGACCCATACAGATGGGCGATGGATGATCCCATATCCATTGGTGTTTGACATCGGAGATGATATACGGGTGCTCAGTGAAGACTGGGTACACTGGACGGACTCGCCGAGAACTCCCAGATGGTATTATACCTTACGTCAGATGGCAGTTCTCTGGTGACACTGGTACAGAGTAGTCTGTTGACCCGAGATCGTCATAGATTCTTGTGTGGTTCCCACTGTGCTTTGATTTCCACCTTACCACGTCCAAGAGGGCGTGCAAAACGGTGGTTTTTGGGTACAGTCCCGAATCACATGGAGGCAATGAGTGATAGGAGGGGATTCGTCTCTCCCGGTATAGGGAGTTGATGTTGCGCTGTGTTCGATTGGCTATAACCGGAAATCCCTGGCCAGGGTTGTTGAGATTTACTGGTAAGTGTTACCAGTAGTTTCTCGAACTGTTATAGACCATTTTGTTTCATGAAGCTTTATGAAGCTTCATGAAGCTTTAAGCCAAAAAAATAAAGAAAAGCACCATTTTGTTTTTACAAAAGGAATAAAGAAAATAAAACCCTAAACCCTAACCATTAACTAAACATGGTTTAAAGCAAACATACCCAAGTTTGCATGTATCATCAAATATGATACAAACTAGTGCACAAAAATATATCACATATACAACTTGTGCACATCAAGTGAGAAAATCCATCATAAGTGAACAAATACTAGTTAATGTAAAGTAATATATCAAATATATAATTATATATTAAATCATTAAATCAATACTTGATTTAATGATCCGGTCATATCGCATATAACCGACTAATATCAAGTGTATCAATGTATCGAATCAACATTTGATTCGGTAACCCGGCTATATCTCATATAACCGTCCAATGATACAAATCGCGAGAATAGAATACAGTATCACATACTGGTATTATTCTCGGTCCCGCACATATCTCATATGCGCTCCTATTTCGTTTCGCTTGAGTCAGGAAACCCCTGTGTAGGACTCTAAAGACTCGTCAATACGCCGGCAGTAGGTGGTGATCATATCAATCACCCACAAGCCGCAAGCGGTCTGCTAAACGTAACGGCCACCCGAGTATTGAGCGATCAGAAGATCAACGAGCAAGCCCGCTCACACTCCTGTGAATCCAACCAGTAACACTTACCGTACAGTCCGGTCTCGTCGTCTGATATGTCGCATATCTCGCCTAGGGGTGGTAAACGTCAGACTCCAATAGCTCGATAAGTCGTGTCGATATGAGGTCTATAACAGTTCGAGAAACTACTGGTAACACTTACCAGAAAATCTCAGCAACCCTGGCCAGGGATTTCCGGTTATAGCCAATCGAACACAGCGCAACATCAACTCCCTATACCGGGAGAGACGAATCCCCTCCTATCACTCATTGCCTCCATGTGATTCGGGACTGTACCCAAAAACCACCGTTTTGCACGCCCTCTTAGAGGTGGTAAGGTGGAAATCAAAGCACAGTGGGAATCACACAAGACTCTATGAGGATTTCGGGTCAACAGACTACTCTGTACCAGTGTCACCGGAGAACTGCCATCTGACGTGAGGTATAATACCATCTGGAAGTTCTCGGCGAGTCCGTCCAGTGTACCCAGTCTCCACTGAGCACCCGTACACCATCCTTGATGTCAAACACCGATGGATATGGGATCATCCATCGCCTATCATATGGGTCAAGATGCATATACGCTAGTCTACTCTGGTGCATCGATGCCCTGTCTCGATATACCCACGACTAGGGACCTTGAAGGATGTACTTATGGCCTACCATGTCCCCACTAGTATGTCCGCATCATAGTCCAGGTAGTCAAGTACACATCCTAAGGGCTTTACCAACATGTAACAGAGAGACAATCAGTGTACACGTTAAGGTAAAGTGCAACCAGATAGCATATTATCATGTCGAGCAAGAAAGTCCTCCCTATATATGTCCAAGCATCCACTGCATGTTGCGCCACGGCAGCGCCCCGGCCGTCTTACTCGAGGCCAAATTGCGGAATCAAAATTTTTCCTTACTCGGAAACCGGCGCTACCGCGGACAAAGAAAACCCGGATCGTTAACCATTAACCTACGCTAGCAATCAAGAGATAGGGTGAGAAGTATACCGAGTGATCCGAGTCCTCCGGTCTTCTCGACATCGTCCCGATCTCCCGCGGAAAGTGTTGCCTCCACATCGTCGCCTCCTCGCCGGAAAGGGCACCACATCGCCTTCTTCTTTTACGGGCTCCCGCCTCAATACCGAGGCAACTCGAGCATGAAGCCGGCAACTCGACATGCTCAAGATGTGCTGAAGAATGTAGTGTAGAAGATGGTTGTCTCACTTTGGGGTTGGTTGCCATGATGGAGGAATCAAGACTAGAAAAATGGTGCTTGCATTTTTCTAGCATGGAAATGAGATCAAGAAGAAAGAAACTCTCAAGAAGGAAAACTCTCTTCTTCTTCTTCTCTCTTTCTTTTTCTTCTCTCATGTAAAACTTATCATCTAGTTTTTTCAAGTGAGAAAGAGAATGGTGGAGGAATGAAACATAAGGCAAAGGGAGGTGAGTGTAGGAGCATTCAAGAGGTGACCACATCAAGAGACAAGAAAGCATGAACCATGCTTTCTCCACTATTCAACCCATACCCTTTCACTTCACAATAAAGCAAGCATGGATGATAGCTATCATAATCAAACTAAATGCAAGAAAACCCCTCCACAAATGTAATTTGCAAAACTGCAAATTACCCCCTCCATCGGAAAAGTCCGGCCGGGAAAGAACAAAGGAAAACCGGCCGGAACGGAATGCAAACTGGCAACTCCAGAAAACTGGTCCCGTAATAAATTACAGGAAAACCCCGACACTGTGCATACACACCCGCATCTGTATTCCGTCCGGATACAAATGCAAAGAGACAAAATCTACACTGTACTAGACTAGGACCGGCTTAAGCCAAAGCCGGCTAGTAAAATCTGTTCGATCCTGATCCGTGCAATACCGCACGTATCTGATCGAACCCTGCCATATAACTATACGGCGACTAGTACAAAACTGTCCGATCCTGATCCGTGCAATACCGCACGTATCTGATCGGACCCTGCCATATCTCCATACGGCCTCTACAGCGTTTCGCCCGAAAGCTGAGTAACTGAAAGTGTGGTGGACTCTAAAGACTCGTCAATACTATGGCTGTGGATTTAACCACTAGCACGTCAGAGGTATAAGCCAATACGTGACGAGCCACCAGCTATTGACCAAAAGGGACGTCGATGAGGAAGCTCACCCCGACACCCAACTGAGCCTGTCAGTGACAATATCCGTACAGTCCGGTCCGTTCGTCTATGAGTATCGCATGGCGGGCCTAGGGGGTTGGTGAAAGTCAGACCCCCAAAAGCGGTACAAGTCGTGTCGGAGCGTAGCCCAGAACGCCCTGAGATACTACTGGAATACCTACCAGTAAATCTCCTGCCTCGGCCGAGGGCTTTGCGTAATGGCTCTCCTAGACACAGCGCGACCTCACCCCCAATACCGGGAGAGACGAACCCCTGAAGATCCGCTCACTGCCTCCATGTGGCTCGGGACTGTACCCAACTAAAACCTGTTTGCACGACTCCTTTGAGCCGTGGTAGGGTAGTAATCAAAGCACAGTGGGAACTCACACGAGACAAATGACGATCCTCAGGTCGATGAACTAACCTGTACACATGTCACCAGGGAACTGGTATCTGACGTCTGGTATAAGACCAACTAGCATGTTCCCGGCGAGTCCTGTCCGGTGTACTCATAACCTAATGAGCACCTGTATACATCTTAGGTGAACCAACTGACACCAGTGGCTTGTGAGACCGGCCACCGCCCCTCGTCGGGGTCTCGACTGTATACACTAGCCTACTAATGGAGTATCGATGCCCTGTCTCGAAACTCCCACGACTAGGGACCTTTTAAGGATGTGCTTATAGACTACCAGCTCCCACGTATATGATCGCCATCATACTGCTGGTCGTCAAGCAAGAATCCTAGGGGCTCTATCAACGTGTAATAGCGACATGTCAGGTCACCTAAAGCAGTACACGATGATAAAGATAAACCAGATAGCATACTATCATCTCGAGTAAGACTGTCCTACCGGGATAGGTCCTCCCTCAATCATTGCAATCACGTGCCTGTGATCCAATAATTGACTCTGAGGGCACTAACTCCAACAATCTCCCACTTGCACTCAAGGCTAATTATTGCGATGTCGCATACTCACAACCCGTGTGATACCGAACACCCAACTCCTCTACTAGTCAGTCTCACAAAACCCGTTTGCGAAACTATTGCGTTCGAGGAATAGCCTCAGTGAGTGGATCCGCTATGATGTTTCTTTCTTTGTCTCTCTATATCTCAAGTTCGCGGAGAAAACCATCTCCCGAAATGAGCAATACCTGTCTTGGAACGTCTGGATGTCTGATGGGACCTAGTTCATAAATGAACTCCAAATCCAAACTTCTTAGACTGTATCGTTAACTGAACTTAATCAGTATCCTGCGCCATGCCTCCCTCAGTATTGCCTTGGACCACCTGTCCAAAATACTGCCCCTCGTCAGAGGGAGAACTATAACTCTGACAACCTCCTTGTCGTCCATGTCACCTTGGAAGCCTGGAGTGATAACCGTCTCCTAAAGGAGACAGCCGTTATCATATCCCTAGAACATTCACTTATGTTCTAAAACTGCTTCCTACTGTTTTTCCAGGATTGGATTAATATCAACTTATTGCATCTAGTGCAAGAACAACATCTGGTGTGGTACTTGACATCTCATGATTGACTCAATTGCCTAAGCAAGTGATATGTCAATCATGCGTATCCCTCTCCCCTTTAGTCTGTAAGACACCTTTATAGAGGGTGACTCCATTACCTGCAGGTACACTACCGTGCCAGGAGTCGTCCATTCTAAATACTCATAGAATGCTGTCAAGGTACCCTGATTGGGAAACCACCCAAATCTGGATCTAAAACCATAGATCTAGTAACCAGTATGTCTGATATAATATCCAAGTCCCATGTGGAGAAAACACTGTGCGACGACCAAAGTATAACCGATCGTAGTATAGGAATATCACTTCCTACTACCTTTTCAACAGATCCATCCCCTATTCTGATGACGTCAAACCCATGACTGTCACATCAGAAATAGATGATCTATCTCCGCTATATCTGCTTTAGTCTATAAATAGATATAAGCATGAAGTCCACCAATGCTTCCGCTGCTCCCACTGACTACGACAACCCTCTGCCAGAGTCATATAGACGTGCACTTCTAAAGCTAGTTTAGAACGACGCTATACTCATCCTCCTGCCGGGTCTCGCAGCCTGGAACAACAACAATGGCAAGTGTGGGTAAACAAGAACTTCCCTGTCACCGTCCTTGAGGCTACCGGAGTACCTCTCGGGTGCCTGAAGTTACCCACCTTATTTGCGGAGTGGCCAATGGAATGTCAAATCAGATTGAATCTTTAGGTTCCTTATCAAATCTTCAGTAATCGTTTGTGGTTCTGGAATCACTTCCAGTTCTACCATACTCCCACTACTTTTTCTGAAAAAATCCATTTTTAATAAAAACTGTGGCGAGTCTAGAACAATATTGCTATTGTTCATCCAGATGGTAGAAAATCAACCCTCGTCATAGCCTGGGTTAACCCACAAACAGCCATTACAGAAACGTGCCTTGAGTTATCCGGAGTCTGGTTTTAAGCATAAGCCGGACAACTCCCCGTACCTTAACAATGTTAAGATATGAACTGTTCTATATCCAATATAGAACCAGAGGCACTGATTTAATTGAACCAGATTCAAATCATGCAGCTGTCTCCAGTGCATGTCAACTAAATGGAAGGAGGCCGATCAGCGTTACTCAACTTAGGAATGCTTCCAATTATGAGTAACCTGAAAGAGAAGCAAGTTCTCATCACTATCAACTGAATACCATACACAAGTATCTACATCTTCGATCTCTTTGAAGAATCCCGATACTTGCTACAGCTGGTTCTCTACTCTATTCAAATACCTATAACTCCTCAAAACTTAGACCCTGTGTTTCCACGAAACAGCTGTCTAAAATCGAGAGAAGTCATAAGTAAACCGAATATAGTACGAGGACCAACCCCTCTGTCCTGATGGACACTGGACAACATACAATACTCTGTATAAGTCCGCTGAGTCTAACAACTCTTTCACTATGTGTCGTAGGTTGAAAACTGTACTTATGGTTAAGAAGAATTACACCGCTGTTTAATGCTCCTTACCTAACCATCCACTGATATAGGTAAATGTCATCGACATAATATCAAAAGGTATATCTCACTCTATTCAAATAGACGTACAGATATATCAATTTGAAATTGGTGCACAACAGCGGATATTCAAAACCAAATATTTGCCGACCGGCAAACAACCCAGGTGACTTCCTCAAATATCACCGATTACAACGAATCCCGATATAATGAGGATGATCACCCAATTCCCAATAACTTACTCCCACTCAGCATCTGTAAAACCATACAGATGTGAGAATCCAACCTGGTAAATACATACCCTGGAGCAAGTGTCTAACTGGGAAATCAGTTTTCCATTAACAGTACACAGTGAAACTGAAACATTGAAATGTTTCGTTGGGGTATCATGGTATTCGTAGTAATGCCTCTTCCATTATCCAGATTCACAACTGTAACCGTATAATTCTTTGCCACCTCTCCAAATCCCTTTATGTGTCTTTAGTCATTACCTTCTGTACACCCCTTTAGGCCAAATGGTTTTCTTCCTTCCCTACCGTTCGGCACCAGCCTATGGTTTGGAAGAAGACTATCCAAAAAGCATAAAGGGTGTACTGTCCTAATCCTAGAAGCACTCGCAATGCGAGAGAAGGTGAAGATAAAAGACACCTGAATGTACTTTATTCCTATTTCTCCTGAACCAGGATCCATCCCCGAACCGGAACAAGTTCCTTTCGAGTTCGTATATAACCATACGATGGATTATCCAATAAAATGGGATCTTCGTAGTGATACGGAGTGTCCTGGAGAAATACAAAGGTGATTTAGGATTGGCGGAGAAATACTTGGTTTGGTCGTGAATAGCAGTCGCATCTTACTTTGCCCTCTTACTAATCCCTTGCTTTGTCTTAACTTAATACCTTCTGTACACCGTTTAAGCTAACTGGTTTTCTTCATTCCCTACCGGTCGGCACCAGCCTATGGTTTGGAAGAAGACTATCCAATTTGCGTAATAGGTGTACTACTCCTAAACCAAGGAGTACTCGCAACCTGAGAGAAGGTGAAAAGAAAAGACAACTGAATAATCCTATCCGTTTTCTCCAGAACCAGAAACCATCCTCGAAGTCCTTCGAGTTCGTATCTAACCATACGATGGTTTTGTCCAATGGAAGTGGACGTTCGTAGTAATACGGGGTGTCCTGGAGAAAAGGGTAAAAGCAGGAGTGGCAATGAGGTCTGCAACTCTGACAATCCAAAAGCCAGTGTTAAGAAGGTTCGGTCAACTTGGTCACTGAGTCATAGTCTTAGGGTCGGGTCAATGGTCGCAGCCAGAGAGAGAGAAAAGAAACACTCAGCGTGCACTCTATCCTAGATCAGAATGGTTACCACTTTGTCTAATCTGGAAACCTCCCACTGTACCTCAAATTCTCCTCCAAACCTGAAAGAAGAATTAGTCGGGATCACCCGAGGAGTAAACCAACTCATCAGTGGGAATCGGGATCCAACTATCATCGCATGATAACTTGACGGAATCCACTCAAGTCACCACACTCCAGAAGGTATGCGCATGCCTGGCAAGTTTCAGTTCTTTTGAAACTCCCGATGTTTGTTTTTACCCCTAGGACTCAAGTGACCTTGACGGAGTCAACAAATCAAAGAGTCCTAGTCAAGTTCAACCCGTCATTATCTGGATTGCATTAAACCCACCCGTACGTGCCCTTGACGGAGTCAACAAGGCCGTACGACTGTCCTAACCAATCCCACTTATGCAACAAACAAGCACCACTTAGCTACCGTACACTACGCCTTGACGGAGTCAACAAACGCAGCACGAATACTAAATAATACCCATAAGAAATGACGGAGGGCTACGAATGGTTTTTGGCGAAAAACCTTTAACGTAATGAACTTGATATCGTTGAAGGAACTGCATAGCCTTTTATAAAATATAGTGACGAAAACCTTTACTAAAGAGGTCACTCCCGGTGAAGGGATCTCGGCTCTTTCCCCGTAGAATGAGGTGCAGGATATTCCAACTGAATACCACGATGCAAAGCAAAAGTAATCGGCTATAGTGAAGTTAATGCCCTGACGCAAACTTCTGTCCAAGGGGTCACTCCCGGTGAAGGGATCTCGGCCCTTGCCTCGTCGACTGAGGAGCAGGATATTCCAAATGAATACCACGATGCAAAACAAAAGCGAACGTCCTTGCAATAACAGCTTTTTGAAAAATGTTCCAACAACATCAGAATAGGTTTGTTTAAACTTGCAATGATCCGAATCAATGCAGTCCCATCAATTGATCACACCACAAAGAACGAAAATATACTGACGTACGTATATGCCATCCGCATTCGCCACTGGGTCCCGTCATCACCCGTTAGGTTAGCTAACTAACGGCAGAGCGGGGACTGGACTAGCGCGGATGTAAAACATATACAACATCTACTAATATATATACCAATATATAGTATTTCGCTCAAGGCGTGAATAAAATGCAACATCACAGAAATGTACAGCATCACAGAACAATACAGATATCTGGAAGCCCCGGGTTTCACAGAGCCGCTGCTGAAACCCGACGTTCCCCTGGTCGTGTGGATAGCCTGTGCAATGAAATCCTAGACCCCTACGGGCGCGGCAAGTCACCCGCCAAAACCTGAAGCGAGGCAGCCCCCTTCAGTACCGTGAATGGACCACCCAGCACTTCACGGAATCCGGTAACTTGGGCACCCCTCCTGGGTCAACCTGTACCCCCTACGAGTGCGGCGAATAGCCCGCCAATCCTGGACTGAAGCCCCCTCCGTCCCAATGCCATGAGATGCGGGCTTGCTGCCCTCCAGAACCCGGCTATCCGCGCACCCCACCGCGGGGTAACCCTAGTACAGAAAGTAAAATATGCATACACCGGGTACATCGACCGCAACCAGGTCGTGCCCCAAAAGAATAATACAAACAGGCAGTGACGGCAGTCCACATGTCGGACGCTCGCCCCGCAATATCAAATGTACATAATACAACAAAACTGTACTAGCATTGCATCCAGGCTATCCCCCACGACCGATCCGCAACATCACAGCATAAACATAGAACATCAACGTGAAAATCACGTTCGCAAATCCGTCTAACCGGGCTATAGCAGTTAGACCGGATTTACCGATCGAGTGACATTCACGGTCGCAGAAAAAATGTAAATACTGTGAAATAATGTGTTTAAAATTTTCCGATTGACCAAAAATTAACAAGTGGGCCCCCAATCAAAACTGTAGCACTCACAGAAAACTTGGGCCCAATTTTAATATTCCAAATACCCCATTTTCATGTCCAAGACAATCTGCAAAAATATGGTACAGTAAAGATTTTAAAGCGCGGCGGAAGAGCGGCCAAAGCAAGGCTTTGGCCGCGCTTCCGCGGTGAAAGAAAGGAATCAGGGTACCAAATTTTATCAGATCTCTTATATTTCCCTGCACATCATTCTGAAACCACCTGGAAAATTTTTGGACTTCAAAAAAATTCGACAGAAACTGATGTGCAATAAAAATACGGTTTTTGGAAATTTCGGTCGATCGGAAACGCAAACACATCAAACGAAGCTAGGTAAGGTTAATGGCGTGGCTCTGATACCATGTTGCGCCACGGCAGCGCCCCGGCCGTCTTACTCGAGGCCAAATTGCGGAATCAAAATTTTTCCTTACTCGGAAACCGGCGCTACCGCGGACAAAGAAAACCCGGATCGTTAACCATTAACCTACGCTAGCAATCAAGAGATAGGGTGAGAAGTATACCGAGTGATCCGAGTCCTCCGGTCTTCTCGACATCGTCCCGATCTCCCGCGGAAAGTGTTGCCTCCACATCGTCGCCTCCTCGCCGGAAAGGGCACCACATCGCCTTCTTCTTTTACGGGCTCCCGCCTCAATACCGAGGCAACTCGAGCATGAAGCCGGCAACTCGACATGCTCAAGATGTGCTGAAGAATGTAGTGTAGAAGATGGTTGTCTCACTTTGGGGTTGGTTGCCATGATGGAGGAATCAAGACTAGAAAAATGGTGCTTGCATTTTTCTAGCATGGAAATGAGATCAAGAAGAAAGAAACTCTCAAGAAGGAAAACTCTCTTCTTCTTCTTCTCTCTTTCTTTTTCTTCTCTCATGTAAAACTTATCATCTAGTTTTTTCAAGTGAGAAAGAGAATGGTGGAGGAATGAAACATAAGGCAAAGGGAGGTGAGTGTAGGAGCATTCAAGAGGTGACCACATCAAGAGACAAGAAAGCATGAACCATGCTTTCTCCACTATTCAACCCATACCCTTTCACTTCACAATAAAGCAAGCATGGATGATAGCTATCATAATCAAACTAAATGCAAGAAAACCCCTCCACAAATGTAATTTGCAAAACTGCAAATTACCCCCTCCATCGGAAAAGTCCGGCCGGGAAAGAACAAAGGAAAACCGGCCGGAACGGAATGCAAACTGGCAACTCCAGAAAACTGGTCCCGTAATAAATTACAGGAAAACCCCGACACTGTGCATACACACCCGCATCTGTATTCCGTCCGGATACAAATGCAAAGAGACAAAATCTACACTGTACTAGACTAGGACCGGCTTAAGCCAAAGCCGGCTAGTAAAATCTGTTCGATCCTGATCCGTGCAATACCGCACGTATCTGATCGAACCCTGCCATATAACTATACGGCGACTAGTACAAAACTGTCCGATCCTGATCCGTGCAATACCGCACGTATCTGATCGGACCCTGCCATATCTCCATACGGCCTCTACAGCGTTTCGCCCGAAAGCTGAGTAACTGAAAGTGTGGTGGACTCTAAAGACTCGTCAATACTATGGCTGTGGATTTAACCACTAGCACGTCAGAGGTATAAGCCAATACGTGACGAGCCACCAGCTATTGACCAAAAGGGACGTCGATGAGGAAGCTCACCCCGACACCCAACTGAGCCTGTCAGTGACAATATCCGTACAGTCCGGTCCGTTCGTCTATGAGTATCGCATGGCGGGCCTAGGGGGTTGGTGAAAGTCAGACCCCCAAAAGCGGTACAAGTCGTGTCGGAGCGTAGCCCAGAACGCCCTGAGATACTACTGGAATACCTACCAGTAAATCTCCTGCCTCGGCCGAGGGCTTTGCGTAATGGCTCTCCTAGACACAGCGCGACCTCACCCCCAATACCGGGAGAGACGAACCCCTGAAGATCCGCTCACTGCCTCCATGTGGCTCGGGACTGTACCCAACTAAAACCTGTTTGCACGACTCCTTTGAGCCGTGGTAGGGTAGTAATCAAAGCACAGTGGGAACTCACACGAGACAAATGACGATCCTCAGGTCGATGAACTAACCTGTACACATGTCACCAGGGAACTGCTATCTGACGTCTGGTATAAGACCAACTAGCATGTTCCCGGCGAGTCCTGTCCGGTGTACTCATAACCTAATGAGCACCTGTATACATCTTAGGTGAACCAACTGACACCAGTGGCTTGTGAGACCGGCCACCGCCCCTCGTCGGGGTCTCGACTGTATACACTAGCCTACTAATGGAGTATCGATGCCCTGTCTCGAAACTCCCACGACTAGGGACCTTTTAAGGATGTGCTTATAGACTACCAGCTCCCACGTATATGATCGCCATCATACTGCTGGTCGTCAAGCAAGAATCCTAGGGGCTCTATCAACGTGTAATAGCGACATGTCAGGTCACCTAAAGCAGTACACGATGATAAAGATAAACCAGATAGCATACTATCATCTCGAGTAAGACTGTCCTACCGGGATAGGTCCTCCCTCAATCATTGCAATCACGTGCCTGTGATCCAATAATTGACTCTGAGGGCACTAACTCCAACAACTGCAATATACATCCTATGTATAGTAATGGCCTCTAGGGCATACATATAACTAACATGATTGTGCATATCTTGTTTGTGATTTCTTGAAGCCGTAAGTCCGTACATATTTCTGTAAAGCTCTTTCTTTTATAAAAAAAAAAGGAAAAAACTAAAAACTTTTATAAAAACTTGCCCTTTGTCGCCAAAATCTCATTTTTCATCCACCACCCATCGTATTTCTCCATTAACGTTTTCTTACCCTCACCTTCTCCGCTTTGACTATACTAAACTCGTTTAGTGTATGTCCGCTTGGACTCGGGACACTAGCGCCCGCCTAGTCCATGTTACGTTAGTCGCTACCGACTACGCGATAGACTCAGACGTCGAAACTCCATCCATGCCTCATTCACCCTTACCTTTGCCGGCCAACTCCGACGTTGACCGGAATTCTGTTCATACATCCTCACCTTCACCATCACCAACCTCTTCTTCCGCGATGTCAGGATTTAATCCAAACATCCCTACAACTCCCCCGGGATTGATTCGACCTCTTATGGATACGAATAACCCACCACCACCGCCTGTTATAGCGCCACAGTGAATCGCGCTCCAGGATCGTTTCTATCCCACCAGTTCTGCACTTCCCACCTGTCTTTCCCTTCCACCGGCCAATAGGGATAATTTTGAAATTAAGCCCTACTTCATTAACATGCTGCCGAAATTTCATGGGCTTGAATCTGAAGATGCCTATATCTTCATCAACAAATTTCAAAACGTCTGTGCCATGATGAAAACCACCCAGCTGTCGGACGATGCTATACGGCTACGAGTCATTCCGTTCACTTTGTGCGATCTTGCTGAAAAATGGCTGTATAGCACCGCTTCCCACTCTATAACCAGTTGGGACGAGTTTGTGAAAGCGTTTCTCAAGAAATTCTATCCGAATCATAAAACCGCAAGGATCCGTAACGAAATCAACCAATTCTCTCAGCTTCCTACTGAACCCTTCTAGAAATGCTTTGACCGGTATAAAGACCTTCTTGTTCAGTGCCCTCACCACGGTATTGAGAAATGGCAACTTTGCCAAACCTTATACGAGGGCCTGAACCCAGCAACCAAGCAGTTGTTGGAAACCATTTGTCAGGGCCACTTCCTATCGAAATCTGACGAGAAAGCGTGGCAATTCTTCGACGACCTTGCGGAACAAACGCTTCAATGGGAGAGCACCAGACTAACTTCTTCTTCTTCTTCCTCCACTTCTACTGGTCAGTCTAGGGTAGGAATTCACCAACTCGATGTCTCTATTGCGATGAAAGCTGAAATGGCTGCAATAACGAGAAAACTTGAAGCGATAGAGAGCAAATTTTCATCTCCTGCTCCTGCCCCTGTTCTTCCCCTTCGTACTATTTGTGCTTGTTGTTCCGATCCTTCTCACTTGACCGAATAGTGTCCTTACAATCCAGCATCTCAAGGACAGGATCAGGTTAATGCTGCATTTCAGCAAAAACCAAGAAATGATCCATACTCTTCCACCTACAATCCCGGTTGGAGGAACCACCCCAATTTCGCCTGGAATCAGAATCAGCATCAATTCCAAGGCAACAATTTCCAGAGGCCCCCTCCTCCGCAACAACAAGCGCAACAACAAACTCAACATCCGTTTCAGCAGCCCTTCCAACCCCAACCTTTTCAAAATCAGACGAACAACTTTGCACCCAACAATTCTTTTCCTCAAAACAACTTTGTTCCGTCAAACAACGATAAGGTTTCCTCGCTAGAACGAAGTCTGGAGGCGTTCGTTAAACAATCGACACAATCCACCGCCAACATCCAGTCGTCTATTCAGTCTTTGGTGCAACACACTGCTGCACACGGGCAAAGCATCAAAACCATCGAAGCCCAGATTGCACAGCTGAATGCGGCGTTAAGCGAGCGAGAAAAGGAGAAGCTTCCATCTCAATCACTCCCAAATCCCGGTCACCCACATAATGTACATGTTGCTCTTGAACAACAGAACCATAATGTGAGTGTCGTGACTACATTAAGATCAGGAAGGATGCTGCAAAACAACATTGGCACACGGATCGACGATGACACCCCGGCCGCTTCTTCTTCTTCTTCTTCTTCTTCTTCTTCTTCTTCTTCTTCTTCTTCGTCTTTTGAGCCTATTCTCCATTCTTCAAAAGGCTCTTCCTCTTCTTCTGCTCTAAACGGACCCATTTCTCACTCCACGAAAACACCATCTCTGGGATCCGTTCCAACTCCACAATCTCCTCCACCAGCATTGGACTCAACCCATTTTAAAAACGTTCCATTTCCAAACCGGTTGAGGTCCAATAAACAAAATCCACAAATGGAGAAGATTCTGGAGTTGTTTAAGCAGGTTAACATAAACATTCCCCTTTTAGATGCTGTCCAACAAGTCCCGTCCTACGCGACAATCTTAAAGGACTTGTGCACGAAAAAGAGGAAGTCTCAGGTACCCAAGAAAGTTTTCTTGGCTAGTGCTGTGAGTGATGCTCTTACCCAATCTTTACCGCAAAAACGGAAGACCCTGGCTGTCCTACGATTTCTATTACCATTGGGGATAAGAACATCAACCGCGCACTATTAGATCTTGGTGCCAGTGTTAACCTGCTTCCGTACTCAGTATATGAGCAACTAGGTGTAGGAGAGATGAAACCCACACACTGCACTCTCCAAATGGCCGACCGATCAATCACCCATCCTAGGGGTGAGCTAGAGGATGTGTTAATCAAGGTTGGGGACTTCATATTCCCCGTTGACTTCATTGTTTTAGACACACAGCCTGTAGCTAACCCCCGGAATCAAATTCCGGTGATACTCGGTCGTCCATTCCTTGCAACCTCAAATGCTGTGATCAATTGTCGAAATGGTTCGATGAACCTATCTTTTGGAAACATGATAATTGAACTCAACATTTTTAGGTTGGGGAATCAGCCCACCGAACCTAATGCTCATATACTAGACGTTTGCTCGATCCAGGAGATCACCCCAGAAGAGTGTGAATTCAAGGAATTTTTGTTCGATCACGATAACCTCAACGCCACTAGTGCGTTCCTCTTCGAACCTGCTGTTGCTTCTGCGCCCGACAATGACTACAAGTGTTTCACTTTCTCGAACGATCTTAGCAACTCACCACCCGAGTTTGAATCCTTCGAATTTCCGGATGAGTTACCTGAACCATCCAACTCGGTCGCTTACACTCGTTTTGAACCTTTGCTGGAATCCTTTGAGTTCGAGACCTTTTCACCAATCTTGCCTTCAATCGTTTCACCTCCAACGCTCGAACTCAAGCCTTTGCCGTCTCACCTTAAGTACGCTTACTTAGGTGAAAACGAGACCCTCCCTGTTATCATCTCGGCTTCTCTAGCTCCAGAGCAAAAGAAAGCCCTTCTTGCGTTCTTGCACAGCAATAGGCAAGCTTTTGGCTGGTCCATGGCGGACAACAAGGAGATTAGTCCCCTGATCGTTGAACATCACATTTATCTGATGGATGATGCCAAACCAGCCAGGGATCCACAAAGACGTCTCAACCCAGTCATGAAGGAGGCTGTGAAGAAGGAGATCGTAAAATGTCTGGATAGTGGTATCATTTACCCTATCTCTGATAGTCAGTGGGTTAGCCCCATTCATGTTGTCCCCAAGAAATCAGGTATAACGGTCATCACTAACGAGGCGAACGAGTTAATCCCTACTCGCACCCAAACTGGGTGGCGAGTAAGCATCGATTACAGAAAACTCAACGCCGCAACGCGGAAGGACCATTTTCCGCTACCTTTCATTGATCAAATGCTTGAATGATTGGCCGGACACGAGTACTACTGCTTTCTTGATGGCTACTCCGGCTATAATCAAATTCCCATCGCCGAAAAAGACCAGGACAAGACCACATTCACTTGTCCTTTCGGCACGTTTGCATATCGTCACATGCCCTTTAGGTTATGCAATGCGCCTGCTACCTTCCAGCGGTGTATGATGGGATTCTTCTCAGACATGGTGGAAAAATTCCTAGAGATCTTCATGGACGATTTCTCCATCTTCGGCGATTCCTTCAACGAGTGTTTGCTGCATCTCGACGCTGTCCTTACCCGATGTAAGGACAAGAACCTCACTTTGAATTGGGAGAAGTGCCACTTCATGGTGCGTGAAGGTATTGTCTTAGGACATATCATTTCGCAAAATGGCATAGAGGTTGACAAAGCGAAAATTGAGGTCATTTCCAATCTCCCTCCTCCCAGATGCGTCCGAGACATCCGAGCCTTCCTTGGCCATGCCGGTTTCAATAGACGGTCCATCAAGGACTTTAGCAAGATTGCTAGGCCCTTGACTCTTTTGCTGGCCAAGGACACGCCATTCGATTTCAACTCGAGCTGTATGACTGCATTCGAGTCATTAAAAAGCTCACTCACTTCTGCTCCCGTTCTTTCTTCTCCTGACTGGACGCACCCATTTGAGATTATGTGCGATGCATCCGACTTTGCCATTGGTGCTGTCCTTGGACAACACATCGACAAGATGCCGCACGTGATCTATTATGCTAGCCGAACCCTGAACGACGCCCAACTTAATTATACAACAACTGAGAAGGAATTCTTAGCTGTTGTATTTGCTTTAGAAAAGTTCAGGCCCTACCTCATCGGCTCTCCAGTCATTGTCTACACAGACCATTCTGCTCTGCGCCATCTTTTTGCGAAGAAAGATGCAAAATCTCGGCTAATACGTTGGATCCTCTTGCTTCAAGAGTTTGACCTTGTCATCAAGGACAAAAGAGGATGTGAAAACGTAGTCGCCGACCATCTCTCACGACTTCCTTCTTCGCCGTTGCTTCACATTCCGATCAACGACGTTTTTCCGGATGAACAGCTCTTGACAGTATCTTGCGAACCCTGGTTCGCAGATATTGTGAACTATTTGGCCACAGGGTTACTACCGAATGAATGGTCAAGTCAGGACAGACTTCGCTTCTTATCCCAAGTAAAACACTTTTACTGGGACGAACCCTATCTGTTCAAGTACTGTCCCGACCAGATTATTCGTCGGTGTGTACCTGACGATGAATTCAAGAGTGTGCTGTCATTTTGCCACGATCAAGCATGTGGCGGGCATTTTGGCCCCAGAAAGACAGATGAGAAGATCTTGCAATGTGGTTCTACTAGCCACAACTCTTCAAAGACGCTCATGACTATTGCAAGACTTGCTCCCGGTACCAACACTTGGGCCGGATATCCCGGAGGAACGAGATGCCGCTCCAACCAATCTTGGTTGTGGAGATTTTCGACGTTTGGGGGATCGATTTCATGGGGCCGTTTCCCAGCTCTTTTGGGAACTTGTACATCCTTCTTGCTATTGATTACGTCTCTAAATGGGTCGAGGCTGTGCCCAGCCGGACTAACGACAACAAGGTTGTCGTTAGGTTTCTTAAAGAAAACATTTTCTCCCGGTTTGGGCACCCCCGAGCGATCATTAGCGACAATGGAACTCATTTCTGCAATAAGACTTTCGAGGCCTTGATGCGAAAAGTATTCCATTAATCATAAGCTATCTACGCCCTACCACCCCCAGACCTGTGGGCAGGCCGAAATTTCAAATCGGCAAATCAAGCAGATACTGGAGAAGACGGTTTCCAAGAACCGTAAGGATTGGTCGCTGAAACTCACTGATGCCCTTTGGGCATTTCGAACCGCTTATAAGACCGATCTTGGCATGTCTCCCTATCGGCTTGTGTACGGAAAGGCTTACCACCTCCCTGTCGAAATAGAGCATCGCGCATTTTGGGCGATAAAAGAACTGAATCTGTCTCTCGAAGATGCGGGCAGCCATCGGAAGCTGCAGTTGAACGAATTAAGCGAGCTTAGGGATGAAGCTTACGATAACACGGTTGTCGTTAAGAATCGAACGAAGGTGTTTCACGATAAACATCTTTTGCGCAAAACTTTCATACCTGGTCAACAGGTACTTCTTTACGACACCCGGCTACACTTCCATCCAGGAAAGCTCAGATCTCGCTGGAAAGGGCCGTATTTTGTGCGGAATGTGTATCCGCATGGCGCTGTGGATTTGGAGAATCCAAAGGACGGTTCATTTTTCAAAGTAAACGGACACAGACTAAAACCGTACCTTAGTGCCGAACCAACAGAGGAGCTCCTGGTCGTACAGGAGCCGGTTTACCCTGCATAATCTTCCTCTGCCTACCACCAAACTTCGGTTATCCAGCCAAGAACAGTGGACACTGTTCCAAATAAGTTTGGGGGTTATGTATATACCATCTTGTTTATATTTGTGGATATTCTTTTCCATTTTTACTATTTTTCTTTTCTTTAAAAACAAAAACCAAAAAAAATTGTGTATATCTAACCGACAATTTTGACCCTTCAATGATCTCTTCATACAATGACAGTGAGAACACTGTCCAGTTTAAGTTTGGGGGTACGCTCGGTACGCATTTCTAACCTTCGCATTCATATGTATATTTTGCATCTGCATACTAAAATCCATAAAAATCAGAAAATTTTCTAAAAACATAAAAAACTTTTCCGTCAAGTTAACTAATGAGAGAACTCTGATTCAACATTTCGACGGTTTTGTTTGATAAGATAAGAATAACTAAATCTTATTTTTAGATTTTGAAAACCTGAAAGATAACTCTCCTTTGAAGTTAACTATAGCTGATATACGCCTTTACATCACACTACACGTGTCGTGAGTTTTGGAAATTAGATGACAAGTCTTTTATGTCTAAAAACTTTTAAATAGATAAATGATTTTCTGAGGAACAAATAGGTTTGTTCTGAAATAAGTAATATCAAGAATAGTTTATGAAGTGAAGTGAATATGAAGGAATGTTATTGATGCCTTAATTGGAACTAAGTCTGAAAAATAACCCATCTGGAACTTGATTGGAATGATTACACACCGAACACACTAAACACGTCTTTTATCCCAAAAAAAATAAATTGAACTGCCGGTTATATCTCTGTTCGTATTGAATCATCATGATTTTCACGCCAAATTGTCTTTTGTATTTGGGCCTAGGTAACTTGAGTAATTAAGTCCGCTGGGGTGTCTCTACACCTAATGCCCTAAAGCCAACTGGTTTGCGAGCATTGGCCCAAAGCTCGTTAAGAAGCCTAGAAAGTCCAGATTAAAACAAAGTCAAACAAGTGTTCTCTCCAAGTTAAAATTCCTAACGATTCTTTGTGTGAGAATAATCTTGATAAAAGACAGGCTTTAATAAAAAAAAAAATTAGCGGAGATATGAAGGTTTTATTCTATGATAAAGACTATTGCACGTTCACAGAGGTGTGTATGAAATGAAAACAAGAAAAAGATGGAGTGAAAAATAAGACCTAGTTTCCTGTTAAGAAAGATAGAAATTCTGAAGTTGAAACCTTACTGGAAAACGAAACTTGAAAAATACTTAACTCTTTATAAAACTTATGTGACCCTTTTAAAAATTTTATCTGGGCTTTATTGTATGACACGATGACTTTATTCGACCCTTCTGGAACTTAACGACACTATCTGCACTGCACGTAAAGACATATAAAATCTTAAGTTAAATAAGAAGCGAAATGTGAAAAATAAAGGTTCGATAGTCTAGACTTAAGATAATAGAATTGTTATTTTCTGAAACAAAACTTTAGGGTTTGAATCATAGTTATTTTGCAAAACTAGCTTGACCGGATTTTGTGGGTAGTATCCGCTGAAAACCCTCAGAAGACAACACTCCTCCTACTAGGGACACCTAGAGGTTTAACGGCTTGTTGCACATGCTCAGTGCAATCGTGTTCCCTGCGAAAGTGAGGTTAGGAAATTTTTTGTGAATAAATTGGCTTTGCTCGGGACGAGCAAGTGATAAGTTTGGGGGTATTTGTTCATATCAGATTTTTGCATTTTTATACCGCCCAATTTTTATCACATTGCTTATCGGTAGGTACTCTTGAGCCGTGTTTGCTAGTCAATTGCAGGATATATGTTCTCGGCTCTAAACGGTGAAATTCATGAAAAAGCACGACAAAATCCGGATTACTGCCAACCACAGATAAAACACGGGTCTCCGCTCTCTATCCGTATGTTGCCGCACACCAGTTTAAGAGACAAAATGGCAAATCAATGTCATTTTCATGCACAAAACTCAATGGCAACATAAGATCCAACATATCTATGCGGAGCTCGAGAAAATCATGGCAAAAGATCCACATCAAATCACCTTTTGACTTGCTGCAAATCTGGAAGAAATGTGGAGAGATTCTGAGAAAAAAAAGTGTACCAAACTGATCCAAACATCAACACTAAGAAGCACAAAAATTCCGAGGAGCCAACTCCTCTAAACGGCCACGTTTCCGCGGCATAAGCATGCTTAAGCCGCGGAACCGCGGCCGTACGGCCTCCTCAGTTGACTATTTTCCAGGGGTAGTTTGGTCTTTTCATGAAGGGTCAGAATGTTGCCCTAGGTTTCCAGCTCCCTGCCTATAAATAGTCCAGAACTTGCCAAAGCCAAGGGTGCTTATTCTTGTATTTAGATTTTAGAATACATGTGTTGTTCTTCTTCCTCCTCTCATCTCTTCTCCATTAAAAACTTGTAGTGAGCTTTTGTGAGTGAAGAATGAATAAAGGAGTTCTTTTTATTATCATGCTTGTCTTGTTCTTGTTATGTTATTAATTATAAATTGCTTGTAATTTTCCTTTGCTAATCTAGTTGTTGTTATTTGCTATTTGTTTCTTTCTTGTTCTCTTTTTCTTTATCCTTACACAACCATGATGCTTACGCTTGATCCTTACCAAGGTGAGGTCGCAAATAGCTAGTTGTAATCTTCTAACCTCATTCTTTCTATCTTCCTCCTTTGTTTTATTTTCTTTTCCTTATAATGGGTGAGTAGTTTTCATACTTGTTAGGGTGGGATAAGGAAAGTTTGAGAGAAGGAAATCTCTCTCACTCTTTCCTTGCCCAACATCTTAAATCGGACTCCCGTTAATTGAACCACAATCCGCTTCCTACGGCACCCTATCCTACATGATAGCGGTGATTCCGTAGTGAGACCGGTTGTGGTTAAATTAACCGGAGGTTAAGGATAAGAGCCAAGAACGGACGGACAAGCACCAAAAGGAAGAACTTATGCGTTGGAAAGCCTAGCTTATACTCGCAAGTTCCTTCCTAGTCGTGCTAATCCCCGTTGTTGCCGATTACCGTAACACCGATATTAAGAGTAGCAACGAAAGAAGTGAGCGACTCCTAACTCAAACTAACCTAATCCTAACCCTAACAAGCTCTCTTTACATATCATTTTAGCACATAGTTAATCTCAAAACAAATCTGGACATTTAGACTTAACTCGTTAAAACACATAGAAAAAGATTCTCATCTCCCTGCGGACGAACCGTACTCAACCGGCTAGCTACAAGCGAAACCGTCTTGATTGCGGTAATTAACTAAACTTGAACACGCGAAAACTTTACCAATCAATTTCCACCTTACCACGTTCAAGAGAACGTGCAAAACGATGGCTTTTGGGTACAGTCCTGAATCACATGGAGGGAATGAGCGATAGGAGGGGATTCGTCTCTCTCGGTATTGGGGGTTGATGTTGCGCTGTGCTCGATTGGCCATAACAGGAAGTCCCTGGCCAGGGCTAATACGGAGATTTACTGGTAAGTGTTATCAGTAGTTTCTCGACCCGTTATGAGCCTCACATCGGCACGACTTATCAGTTACTGGGGTCTGACGTTTACTACTCCTAGACTAGATATGCAACATATCAGACGAAGAGACCAGACGGTATGGTAGTGTTACTGACAGGCTTTACAGGAGTATGAGCAGGCTTACTTGTTGATCTTCTGATCGCTCAATACCCGGGTAGTCGTTACGTCCAGCTAGTACTGCTGACGGCTTGTGGGTGGTGACTGATATGATCATCATCTACTGCCGGCGTATTGACGGGTCTTTAGAGTCCTACACAGAGGTTTCCTGGCTCAGGCGAAACGAAGTAAGAGCACATATGTGATATGTGCGGGACCGAGATTAATACGAGTATGTGATACCGTATTCTATTCTCACGATATTCGTATCGGTCGGTTATATGTGATATTGCCGGGTTATCGAATCAAGTGTTGATTCGATAAGTTGATACAAATAATATTAGTCGGTTGTATGAGATATAGCCGGATTATTAAATCAAGTGTTGATTTAACAATTTAATGTATAATTATATATTTGATATATTAATTTGCATTAACTAATATTAGCTCACTTAAGCATTTCTTTTTCTCACATGTGTACACTTAATATAAATGTGATATATATTATTGTATCATGCTTGTTACTACTTGTTATATGGGTGTATAAGACTCAGACCATGCTTATGATAATGAGGGGTTTATTTATTTAAAATAAATCAAAATTAGTTGGAAATTAGAACATGGGTGAAGTTTGTGGAAGCTTGTGGAACCATTGACTTAGTCCACTAGTTTTGTCTTACCTTAGATATTTATTAACCTAACCATTATCTAAACCCATGGTCAAGTCTCTCCATGAGTTATATGAGATATTTCTCACCTATGGTTGCCATAACAATATTGGCCTTATCTTCTTCATGAATAAGAGAGAGCTTTCTAGCTTTTGAGGAGGTGAGGAAAATTAGTGTGAAAATATTTCTAAAGTGAGCAAAATTCCTTCGTCGTCATCCTCTACTAGACTAGCCATTTAGTTTAGGGTGTTAGCTTCACTAATCCCTAATCAGTGAAGAGCTAGCTTGGGTTGGTATCACCTCGACGTAGATCATGTTCGGCCTTGAAGACTTCGTGCAAGTTTATTCCTTTCATCTTGTGGAGTCATTTTAGAGTCCGAAAGATCACTACTTGGAGCGAAGGGACTGCTACACGAAGCTATTGAAGTGAAGGACCGGTCTACAAAGGTTGTATTTCATGTTCACTTAGATGTAAAGTTGTTTACATGCTTGTTTTGTCTAATTATCTAGTTAAGATTCTAGATTAGGGTTCTTTAGCGCGGCAATTTTTTGAAAACGGCATGGATGATACCTCCCGAAACCTTACTGTCGTGCTAGGTAACCCTACAGACCCAGTTCAGGAGTCAGACCTACCATTCGAGCTCGCAGAGATCTAAACGGTCGTACCATTAGTATTTTTACCGCTTTCCATAAATCAATCTTGTATTCGCACTCGGTTAGTAGTTTTCTTTTCTTTCGAACTATTGTAAACTGTGAACAATGAAAGTCGATGTAATAAACTAGTGATGTATTTCCTTTACTTTTGTGCTGTATTTACTGATTACCATGTAATGCTAGAAACCGAAGTGTGACTATGGCGGGATTGTTTCCTGACCGTAGGAGCATGGCTGGCCTATTCACCTTCCGTATCCCGTATTTTGGAAAGCGAGACATGACAACAAATCTACTAACTAATGAGCAGATTGAACATAATAAGTATCAATGGTCCGATCTTCAACTTTCTCCCGCATAAGTGGCAATCAACCTTGATGTGTTTCGTTCGCTCGTGGAATACAAGATTCGAGGTGTTATAAAGTGCGGCCTTATTATCACAATACAGTCGCATAGAAGAAGTGGGACCATAGCCAAGTTCTCCAAGCAGAAAGTTGATCCATATAAGTGCACAAGTAGTATTCGTCATGGCTTGATACTTTGACTCAGCACTGGAAAGAGACACTACGCTATACTTCTTACTCTTCCAGAAGACTAAATTGCCTCCCACAAACACGCAATATCCTGTAGTGGATCTACGATCGGATGGGGACCCAGCCCAATCTGCATCTGTGCCATGCTATCCGAGAATGTCTATGGTCTAAATATTGTAGACCCTTCCTGGAACATTCTTCAATTTTCGAAATATCTGAATCACCGCATCCCAATAAGCAACTCGAGGATTGGCTATGAACTGGCTCACGACGCTAACTGGATTTGCAATATCAAGTCGAGTGACGGTGAGGTAATTAAGCTTACCAACCAATCGTCGGCATCTTCCGAGATGCTCAAACAGATCACCTTGTCCCGGAAGTATCTTAGAATTAGGATCCATTAGAGCCTCTATAAGTATGCACCCTAACATCCCAGCTTCAGTTGGCATATCAAACACATACTTTCGATGTGAGATATAGATGTCATCTTTCGATCGAGCGACCTCGGTACCCAAAAAGTATTTAAGGCTTCCAATGTCCTTATTCTAAAATTTCGCTTGAAGACGGTACTTAAGCTGTGCACTACCGGCAACATCATCACCAGTAATCACTATGTCATTGACATATACCATCAATAGAATGCAAAGGCCATTGGTATTATTACGGTAGAATATCGAATGTTCATGAACACACCGTCTAACGTCGAACGACATAACTGCCTCAGCAAATTTGCCAAATCATACTCGTAGAGACTGTTTCAAGCCATACAATGACTTCTTCAATCGACAAACTAAGATAGATCCCCCCGAGGCAATAAAACCAGATGGTTGCTTCATATAGACCTCTGTCAAAAAACCATTAAGAAACGCATTCTTCATATCAAGCTGACGCAAAGGCCAATGATGGATAGCCACAAGAGACATAAGCAGACGATCAGAAGTCATCTTAGCCACAGAAGAAAATGCATTCTCATAATCAATCCAATAAGTCTGCGAGTACTTTTTAGCAACCAAACACGCTTTTACACGGAAAAGGGTCCCATCTGGATGAAGCTTCTTAGTGTACACCCAACGACACCTCACCTTCTTCTTTCCAGCCGGAAGAGGCATTAAATCCCAAGTCTAATTCTGCTCAAGGGCCAGCATATCATCAATCATTGCATTCGTCCATCCTTTATGAGATAAAGCATCTGAGAGTGACTTGAATAAAGTATGAGAATTGAGAAGAGTAGCATTCGTCCATCTCATCAACAATTAAGGTATGATAGTGACTTGGATAAATGGGAATGCTCCACATAATAAGCTATAGGATGAGAAGTGCAGTTGGCCTTTTCGTAAAGCAATAGGAAGACCAATGTCAACCTCCGACGGAGCTTGACTCTGGAAGAGTAGCAGCAGCAGGAGTCGTACAGTCTCGACGAGCATACACCCCTAATAACAGGTGGTGTGGAGCCCAAAAGCGGTGAATATAGGATGGGTGGTGGGTAAACGGAAACAGCACAGATAACCTTCAACACGGGAGCGGAGAATCAATAGATTCGGAAGGGGTGCTCTCTTGTGACAAGAGATACGAGATATACAAAAGAAAATCACTGTCCATGTGATGTCTACAGGGGTGTGAGAAGTAGAAAAGTATGGGGTGGACTCATGAAAGTCACCTGTTAACCGATATAAATCGACGTCGTAACACACAACTATAATACCAATATCCCTTTTGAGTTCGAGAGTATCCAAAGAAAACACACTAAACAGCTTTAGGGTCTAATTTAGATCCCTAGGTTATAAATCATGGACAAAACAAACACCTTAAAACTTATGGAGGAATGGAAGATGAGACCGCCGAAAGAAACAACAGAGAATGAGGGATTTGTCCATTGAGAACATAGAAAGACATGCGATTAATCAAGTAATTAGCAGTAAGAACCATACCCACCCAAAAGGATTAAGCACTCGCATATAAAATAATGGATATGAGCGATCTCTAAAAGATGCATATTTTTCTTTACAGCAACCTCATTTTGCTATGTGTATAAGGACAAGAAAATTCATGAATAATACCAAGTTTTCCATATACTCCCTAAAAGATGTACTAAAATACTCCTTGGCATTATCACTCCTCAAAGTGCTAATATTAATTCCAAATTGAGTCTTGACATCGTAACAAAAAATCTGAAATTGAGAAAACACACATTTCTTGATTTCATCAAATACAACTATGAGACTAAAAAAAAATCATCAATAAAAATCACAAAGTAACGAAAGCCTCCTTGGGCAACAACAAGGCATGACCTCCAAATATCGGAATGCACTACAGTAAAATGTTTATCGGCTCTCTTATTGATACGAGGTGGGAAGCTAGCGCGATGATGCTTACCCAACTCACAAGACACTCTAAACTAGACAAAGTATCAAGAGGGGGAACTATCCTCTTCACAGTCTGCAGAGAAGGATGATCAAACTGACAATGGCCATCAAAAGCAGATGTGAATGCTGTTAGGCATGCTATAGGGCGTGGATTCTCATCAAGATGATACAAACTGTCAACCTCAATCTCTGTGTCAATCGTCCGCCTCATCCTAAGCTCCTAAAAACACAGCAAACGGAGAAAAAAGCGGCGTCACAGTTCAAATTTCGAGTCAGCTGGGTAATAGAAAGTAGACTGAAAGGAAAGTCAGGCAAGTATAAGACAACAGAGAAAGATAACTGTGATATGGCAATAATAGACCCCATCCTCAGTCCTGTGCCAATCGTACGCCTCGTCCCAAGCGCCTGAAAAACACAGCAACCGGAGAAAAATGTGGTGTCACGGTTCAAATCTCGGATCAGCTGGGTAATAGAAAGTAGGTTGAAAGGAAATCCAGACAAGTATAAGAGAGTAAAGAAAAGTAGTACTTGTGAAGCCTGACAGCCCTGTATTCAATAAATTCAGTTGACAATAATATTCTATATCATAAAAATTTAAAATTTAATTTTCAGAAAATATACTTATTTGAAGTTTAGATCATTTTATAATTAAGATGAAGTGCGACATAGATTTCCACATGGAACAGAAACCCACATAGATTTACAAAAGAGGGGGGAGGGAGGGGGCCTTCTTTACCTAGTAAAATATTTAATTAATGGTGTTTGTTCTTTTCATACTCCCAAAACGATTTCAGCCAGAAAAATCCACTCTCTCAAGACTAAAACCACCAAGTAACATGTATATGGAGAACTTACTTGAGAGCGTTGGGAATGACCATTCTCTTTACTTTGTCATATGGTGGTGGAACCCTCCCTCATAGGCTTTAAGCCTGGCAAGGGCTGCTGCACCTTGCTGGGTCTTGTGAGGAATCATTCATGACACAGTTAATTACATTTGTCTGAAGCTATATAGTTAAATTGGAGAAATTGGAAAATCCAATGTGTACACGATTCAAGAACATCACAATGGATCTCTGTGTAGACATGATAAAACATGAATACATGTACAATCAAAACAGCAATATCGTCAATCATACCAAATTAGCACTTAAAAGAAGCATTGCAGTCGTAAGGGAAAAAAAATTAGCAACGTGAACAAGTTATAGCAACATTACACAATAAAACAACAAACATGAACATGTATCGAAAAAACAAGTGATAAAAATATTAGTGAAGAAATTGTAAAGGTTCATGAACTTTTTGTCAATCATAATTATGATATTTTGACACAAACACATGCTAAATTTGGCCGAGACCTGAAATTACTGCATAGATCATCGATAGTTCAGAGAGATTCTGATCATAAGTAATGCACATGCAAGAAATAAATGGAAGCATTAAGCCTACACTTTAGAATAATTATCAGCAAATACTTGCGGTTGAGAATCCTTCATTACAGAGCTCGTCTTTATATGTTGTTTGTAGTTTGTTACCAATAAATTCACGAAAGAGTTACAAGTAGAGGGGGGTTTTTCACAAGGAGTTATGCTAAAAAATTACTTTAAAACAGCATGCATAAAACACTCTTTCAAGCAACTAAGCTGGCTTCTGATTTCTGAGACAAATAAAATGCAAGCCAAACGAACCAATATAATCTCTGATTAGAATCATTTCTCATCATCATACAGTCCATTATGAGATCTAGAAAGCAGTCATGTATGATATTGTTTTAATATGGAAAATTGCATCAAAATCCTAAAAAGTCGACAGCTTTCATCAGAATACAAACCCTAGACGATAAAAAATGGCAAAGGTTTCTTGAGATCCATACCCACAGGATTTTCACAGGGCCTCGGAAGTGATCAGGAACCTGAGGTACCTCGTTCGCCTCTGGACATGGCGATCTCCTCGCATCGCCATTGCGAATGGGATCTGAGCAGCTCGGGTTTGGGTTTGGGAGAGGCGAAGGCGAAGCGGAGGATTGGGTTTATCATTGGAGAAGTTATATAGTGTGTGTGTGAGAGAGAGAGAGAGAGAGAGAGATGCAGGAGTGGGCATGTTTGGGCTGAATTGATTGGGCTTGTTTGTTTGAGACTTCAATTTCTGGAAAACACTTCCAGAGTCGCAGAAAAATATCTAATAAAATGGGTTGCAGATTTTTTCTTCTTTTCCTTCTTTTTAAACTGTGAACTGGGCCCCTAAGACTCACCCAAGCACACAACACAGATGCACCCAAGAGATCCATGAATTTGTCCCAAAAGCGTTAATTTGTGGCCACTTCTTGGCAGACGAGGGTTGAGAAATGGGTTGTTGATTGAATTCCATGTTAATTATATCTCGATGATACTGAGTGCCCACTACAACACAATGATTAAAGTCTTCTTCTGTTGAATAAGAGGCTCGGGGTTCAAATGCCGCTCCATGTTATGACCCATTCAAGGGAAACAATGGGGAAAATGTAATTAGATGAAGATGGTCAACAATAACATCGAAGATCTCCTCCTGGGCCTGTTTGTGATATTTAAATCCGTTAATTGAATTTTAGATGCAAAATATATAGCCTGTATACATTTTTCTTCAAGGGAACCAGCCTAAGGAATTGTTACCTTCATCGGTGTAGCTGTAGGGGTGAGGGAAGATACCGGTGCAAGGCTAACAACAAATAGCAGAGGATTTTAGTTTATCATCATAACACATTTGTGCAATTTTTCATTTCAAATTACCCTCGAGTGGAAGTTATAAATATGTAATTTTAGTGATAACGCTAAATTACACTTAAATGCCTTTAACTATCATTATTTTTCACTAAACTACCTTAAACCTTATTAAAGTAAACACCCTTAATCTTTGGTTTAAAAAGGTGTTTTTCAGTAATGTACCCTTGAATGTAGCACTTTAAGGGAGCTTGCTGTAATAAAAAACGCTTGAAGGTTATGGGTAAATCAATGTAATTTGACCTAGTGATACAGCGGCAGGAAAAAAATGAAAAAAGGCAAGGGTATTTTGGGAATGAAAAATTGCAAAAACAGAAAAGAAAAAAAAGTTGTTCGAGAAGTAGATTGCGGGTTTTAAAAAGAATGGGTCCACCCAGTTAGACATGCAGAAGATGGCCGCAATTTAAGCTTTAAAAAATGAGAATGTAATGCATTTTTATCTTACGGGATTGCAGAGAGATTTATATGAAGAATCGTTGAGTAGCACAGTCTACAAGTCTCCCTTTTCCCAAGGAAGATTATCGCCTTCTTTGTTCCAGAGCTTCTTCAACTGCTTCGGAATTAATGGTTTATTACCATGTTCAATGGCCTTACAGCCGGTATAAGTACACATGGAGGCATTCTGTGACATAAAAACAAATATTAAAAACTTCAGCGACAGGCATATGTCGGATTTTGTGGGAACGAATTATATGCCAGTAGCAGAGCACAGTTCTTATGGAAAGATATCAAATATCAAAGCCTAAATTAAGCTAGCTACGATTGTCTTCTTATGCTATTTATTTCAATATTCAGGGATTATTATAGACTGATTATTTCTTTTGATTCACCATTCACAACTAGGGCCAAGGTCGTGAGTAACAAGTTAAGGTCTATATCCCCATGTTCCCCATGATATGTACTGTGCCTGAAATCTAACTAAACAACAACAAAACACCTTCATTCCAAGCATATAACTTCACCTCCATCCATGTTGTTAAGGCATCACGCACTTGAATCGTTAAATTAATAAAATTCGAAGGATTTTCTAGGTTCTATGGAAGTTCCATTCCTAAATACAGAATACGCCATGAGGCCAATAGACTATTCTCCTCCAAAACCTTTCAGCAAATTCTGGGAAAACTAGCTTTTCTTCGACGGCATATAAGGTAATCTTATCAGAACGGCCAACTGGTATCGGATGGTTCAACAAGTGTCTATCAACATATTTCCTCTTTGGGAACAAAAAGTGAATGACTCAATACCAATTTAGACTTCAAGAACTTTACCATTCATCCACCTATATATTCATAGTAGTATGTTGATTTGTGGTTTAGGTTTTCATGTGTTGTTTTGGATGTTTAATTTCTATAATTTGGTTGTTTTTTACTATTAGTGGCTGGACAAACAATATAATGTTTGTATATAAATTTATTTCTGATTTTTTCTTTTTAAATATCTACTGTATTGTAAAGGGATCAGTGCTGAGGGATGATCCCTTGGCAATATTCCCTCATAGTTGCTATTCCCGGGGACAATTAATGCTACGTGCAGGTCCCTTGACAATGGTTGTATTAGCAAGAGAAGAATTGTGGAGGGATTATTGCTGAGGAAACTCTAAAAAACCCTTCACAAATGTTCATCGGCCAAGGGATTTCTTATCTTTCCCAAGGGATCTGTCCCTTACAAATGTGTAGATTTTTTGTAGTGTTTGTTGGATATAGTGCCCTCAAGGCAGTTATTGTAATTGCATGTTGGCAATTATGGTAATTGAAAGAGAACTTATACGGTTAGAACAATCTTGCTCGAGATGATAATATGCTATCTGGTTTGACTTTATCATTAATATGAATACGTTTTATTCATTATTAGGTGTCACTAATATATAATGATAAAGCACATATGATCTTTACTTGACTACCAGAGTTGTGATGGTGATCATACCTGTAAAAACTAGGTAGTCCATAAGCACATTCTTAAATGTCCCTAGTCGTGAGAGTATCAAGACTGAGCATCGATATTCCAGAGTAGACCAGTGTATGTTTCTAGACTCCGACGAGGGGCGGTGGCAGATCTTATAGCCATTGGTGTGTTGCACCTAAGATTGTACTCACTGGAGGTGAGTACGCCGGACGGACTTGTCGAGAACTTCTAAATGGTACTATATCTATCGTCATATAGTAGTTTTCTGATGACATGAGTACAGGAAGTCTGTTGACCTAAGATCGTCATGTCTCGTGTGAGTTCCCACTGTACATAGATTACTACCCTACCACAGCTCTACTGAGTCGTGCAAACAGATTTTAATTGGATACAGTCCCGAGCCACATAAGAGCAGTGAGCGATCGGAATAGATCCGCCTCTCCCGATATAGAGAGTCGATATCGCGCTGTGTTCGGTAGGCCGTCACCATAAATTCCTGGCCAAGATGGATGAGATTTATTGATAAGAGATTAGTAAATTCTCAGTAAGTGATGAGCTTGACACCGGAATGACTTATTGGGTTATTAAGGGTCTGACGTTATCCAACCCCACACCCGGTATGCGATACTCTTAGACGAAGTGACCGGACTGTACGGAGAGTGTCACTTACAGGCTCAATAGAGATACGGACGAGCTTTCTTGTCGACCTTCCTTTTGTTCAATACCTGAATACCCGTTAGTACAGCTAGTACGGCTAACGTGCTTGTGGTTAAACCCACTGTCAGCGTATTGTCGAGTCTTTAGAGTCCCGCAAAGAGAGTTTCGCGGTTCAGAAGAAACGATATAGTGTGTGCATTTTGATATGTACGAGAGTTCGATTAAATACGTGTACTTGATGCACGTACTTTAATCGGACATTTTGATAAACTAGCAGATTTGAAAAATAGTCGGATCATTTTGAGCTAGTATTATATCTCTTTCTCTCTCTTTTGGGTATTTGTATTTTGACACGAATGCGGTATTTAAATGAATATGGGTATTTGTATAAATACGGATATTTGTGTTTTGATGTGAATACGGGTATTTGTAACTTGATGTGAACACGAGTATTTTGTATTTCGATACGAATATGGTATTCGTAAGTTGATACGAATACAGGTATATGTATTTGTTGCATATGCAGATGTATGTATATATGTGTGCATATATATATGTGTGTACATATGGATAAGTTTTCTATTTGGAGGCTTAGGGAAGTGTTTGGGATCATGACTCAACTCATGCGGTGAGTCGTGAGATGACTCATGCTTTGAATTTACACCCTCCCCTTAGATAAAAACAAGAGAGGATTTTTTAAGAGTTTTCACGGATATCCTCTCTTCCTTCTCTTTTGCAAGCTTCCAAGTAGAAATGAATTAAGAAAAAGTGAGCAAGAGATTCACCACATCATTCTCACCATCATTTCCTAGCAAATTGTGATCATGAGTTGCTTCACTAGTTCTTTTGATGCGAACCTAAAACTTGAATTCTGGATTCTTTCGGGTGGATCATCTTCGGCAAGGTTGATCGGCTTGCAAACTTGTTCCTGAAAACTACAGAGTCTATGGAGCGGTGTAGGGGTCTTCCGCAATTGGACGGACACGCTACAAAGGTAGCCAGCTCACTAAGCTTGTTTGTTTGTTTGCTTAGTTTAGTGTTTGGAATCGATTCAAGGATTTTGGTCGCTAGTGCTTGCATAATTTTTTTTTGTTTTCACTTCCGTCTTAGCCGTGCGAGTATTGCGGCGCGAGCACTAGAGACCTAACAGTAGTATCAGAACCATGCCAAACACTTTAACTAGCTGTAGACGATGTTTACGTTTCGAAATCGAAATTTTATCTGTATTAAGTTTCAAATTCCATGTTTCTGTTGGTTTTTCAAAACGACACTTGAAAACTTTTTAAAGTATGTCGGTGCACTTGTTTTGAAGTAAGAAAACATGGCTTAAAACCCGAGAACCCGGTTCAAATTTATGGCTGACCAAAAATCTAGTTTGGCTGACCTGGGTGGCCTAAAATTATCATTAGGTCCCTAGGTTTTGGCAAGGTCCTGGAACAAGGGAAACTTGATTTTTGGTACCATTCTTTTTTGCCCAGATTTTAGTTGGGGTTATCTTTGCATTCGAGGACCACAGAAAGCTTTTCGGTGGAAACTTTTGCATCGTTTATGATCAGTATCTTTGTATATGTGTTGGATAACGTCGTCTAATTGTTATATGTTCATTTGGACGGGATTGCACATATCTTGTTTGTGATGTTGGTTTGGATATATATCTTGTGATGGTTTAGCTGGATTGTCGTAACGGATAGCCCCTCGTATGATTTGTTTATACAGTTTTGTTATATTAGTTGTATATTCGTTTATCCAAAACGAGTAGCCGGATTGAGGTCGTCGTTGCCGCTTGATGTATATTCTTTTTGGGACACGTCCAGGATACGGGCGTTATTGCCTTTGTATATTATTTCATTACATGTACTAGGTTAAACCCGCGGAAAAGTGCTCAAGTTGCCTGGTTCTAGAGCGCGTTAGGTGGTCATCTCATGGTGATGAGTTCGAGCCACCTCGCTCTAAAATTGGCGGATTGCTCGACACACATGTAGGGATTTTAGGTTGACCCACGAAGGAGCGTTCAAGTTACCGGATTCTAGAAAGTGCCAAGTGGTCCACTCATGTTACCATGTGAGGATTAACCCGTTTCTAGAATTGACGGGTAGCTTGCCGCGCTCGTAAAGATCTTGGTTCGAGTTTGTACGGGTTGTCCACACGACTAGAGAATGTTGGTTTTCGTTTGCTGCTCAAACGAAACACGGGACTTCTAATTTATCCGCTATTCCATATTGTTTATCGCATGCCTTTGATATGTATTACTTGCCTGTGATAATGATATATATTAGTTACTTCTATATAGTTTGCATCAGCGCTAGCCCTGCCTCCGTCTTGCAAGTTAAGTAATCTTACGGTGAAGAACCGAGACCCCGAGGTGAATGCGGATGGCATATAAGTATGTTATTTTGGTCGTTTCTGTTGTTGCTAGAAACTTAGAATGATGGGACTGCATTATATGCAACAAAAATAAACCTAAATGATGTTGTCGGAACAAATTTTAAAACTATTCAGTTTTCTTCAAAACCACTTGTTTTAAAAGCGGGGCCTAAACCATTCTTTTTCAAAGCCACTCGAGTTCCTAAAACGATATCAAGTTCATTACATTAATGGGTTTTTCTGCCAAAAATTAGCTGTAGCCCTCCGTCATTTCCTATGAGTAGTGCTTAGTATTCGTGCTGCGTATGTTGGCTCAGTCAAGATGTAGTGTACAGTAGCTAAGTGGTGCTCATTTGTAGCATGCGATGCAAATGGTTAGGACAGTTGTATGATATTTTGTCTCAATCAAGGACTCATATGGGTAAGTTTATGCAATCAAGATAATGAAGGGTTGAACTTGACTAGGATTCTTTGATATGTTGGCTCAGTCAAGATCACTTAGGTTCTAAGGGTAAAAACCATATCGGAAGTTTCAAATATAGGGAAAACTTGCCAAGCACGTGCATATTTTCTGGAGTGTGGTGACTTTGATTAGCTTCCATCAAGATTATCACATAATGATAGTTGGGTCCTAATTCTCACCGTAAGTAGGTATTGTTGGGGTCAAATTACACCCCGATTGATCAGGTCAAAGTCAACCCCAAGCTAAGTGGGCCCAAGCCCGAACCCAAGTCCAAGCAGGTGGACTCATGCCCAAGTCAAGCCCAAGCATGAAGAGGTTGGCTCCATATGCCAAAGGAACAATTGTTAAAGTATAAATAGGCTTAATATAATTTTTATGAATAAATATAGTAAAATAAGCAACAAACTCAAATTATGTAAAAGCTCATGGCTTATGTGCAAAAGAAAAAAGCACATGGCATGGGAAAGGCACATGTGCCATTTTGAAATGCCCAAGGGCCATATGTAAAATGTACAGCCTATATAAGGCATCATGATGAATGATAACAAACAAAATTCTCTCCATATTTTTCTAGGGTTCTGCGCCTCCTTCTCCTTTTCCTTCCTCAAGATTGTAAAACTTCTCCTTTTTTGAATTAAATTAAGAATTTAACTCTTTTTTTCCCAAAAAAGAAACAGTTTTTTCACCATAAAAACCTTGAAAGGGAGTTCAAATCTCCCAGCAAATATCTAAAATCGGAGATTTTTAAATCCCACCACTCTCTTTCTTCAAGATCCAACCAATAGAGAGGAGGAAGAAGGAGACCCATCTCCAAAAATCCCACTTTAGGAATATTCAAGGCTTAAAAAAGGATTCAGGGCTCAAGGGAGAAGAAAGGGGTTCCCTTTCATTATCTCCGAAAATCTTTTGAGAGTTTAACTCCAGAACAAAAATCTCTTCTCTAGGAGTTTTACTCCTAACTAATCTTTAAGGAGTTCATCTCCAAGATCCAAATCCTCAAACGAGTTTAATCTCAAAATCCAGATATTTTAGGAGTTTAACTCCATAAAAGACTCTTTCTTTTAGGATTGTAACTCCAAAAGTCACTCGGGAATTCAACTCCCAGTTCAGAGGCTAAGCCCCTTTTTCCGCCAAGCGCGTGACCCGCTGGCGCCTGCCGGCTAGGTGTCGGGCGCGTGACTCGCTGGCGCCCAGCGCCCACGTACCATCTCATGTGTCCTTAGGACGCTCCTTATCCCTCACACTCCACACTCAAAACACGTCACCCGTTAGAATTTTTTCTTCTAATAAAGCACTGCCCCGCACCCCGTAAGGCCCCCCGTAAACTTAGCGGGCCCCCCGTAAACTTAGCGAGGCCCCCGATATACCCAAAACCCCTCAAGACACATGCATACTGCACATTGAGTTCGCATGATCAGTTTGACCCATCAATCGGAGGCTCACTCGCTCTAAAAGTAAAGGGTAATTAACGACAGCTTAGTCCGTGGCCGCCGAAAATTCGGATCCTCACAACCAATAAACCCGGCTTACCCTATGGAGAGGGAATCTGTAATGCGTCTGACAAACGCGCACATTCCTGTCACGACCCGAAAGTATGAAACATGACCGACACTTAAACTACGAAATGTCTCGAGGCGTACGTAATCTAAGTAAGCCGAAAACCCAGAAATCCAAACCAAGAAAAGTAGTAGAGTGAAGGAAAAACCAATTTAAATCATGTAGTTTGCGACATACGCCGAAATATGTATTTTAAAATCACAAGTCTTTTCTAAAAATTTCGGCAGAGTTTCCTTTGTAAAAACGGACCCCAAACGGGTACAAAACCTGATAAAGCATATATAATGAATAAGGGCATCCCCAAGCGGGAGCTAGCTCTTCGTCAATCGACGGTCACAACCATGCAAGCAATATAATATACAACGCCGAAGGGCGAGGATCACAACAGAAAAGGAAACTCAAAACAGCATGAAATCCATAGAAATACAACGCGCGACTCTAAGGTCGAAAGAATAAACATCACTGGTCTCTATCTCTGAAATAAATACATGTTTGGTTGATGGAGTTTACTAGATACAACTGAATAATAATATACAAGGCATAATGATGGTCACGATACAAGTGAACCCACCTACTAGCAAATCACCCGGAAAAGGAAGTAGTGCCAGCAAAGTCGTAACGAAACCTGTACGGCAAAACCTGCAAGAAACTGTGGCACAACGGGGGTGAGTTGCCAACTCGTGAGTAGAAAGCATCAACGAGCAGAAATCGCATGAACAACGCAATCCTAGGTCATACGATCACTATATATAATCCTCAAAATGACAAATCTGGAGCATGAAAGGTGGCAAGGGTAAATATCTAACCCAAGTGTAATCCCATGTGCTCGTGTCAGTGCCTCAGGTAGGAATATATCATATGGATGAGATATGAATGCATGAAAACAGAATACATGAAAATGAAGAAAACTGCTTTCATAACTTAGTGAGATTTCTGTATATTTAAAACGAGGTATCATAAATGAAATCAGCATAAACAGTGTGTAGCATCGACACAAAACATAAATCCCAATATCTCAATATCTCAGTGTCGCAATCTCACTGTCTAGGGCGCCGTCAGTACAGACCGGCCCCTAACATCAATCCCAAGACCACGACGGTATCCTTCGGATATCCGACGCGTCAGGTAAAATCACCGGTAGGTAGTCTTCCCCTGCTAGGCTCAACGCCATCATCTGCGACCTTCTCGCCCCGGGGTTCCTTACCGGGCCACCATGTACCCGAGACGGTTCATCCAACTCCTCGAATCGGGTCTCGAAATCCATCAGCAATCATGAAAACTCATGGTGGACGACCCATACATCATGGGAAAACCGCACTTTTCATTTTTAAAAAGAGAGAGAGAAGAAGTTTATATATGTTCTTGCGGTTTTCCCCCAAATCCAGGAAATCTCATGAAAATCCGAATCCAAATCATCAATAGAACGTAAAACGGTGAATATAGGCATAAAAATCCATGAATGCGGCATAACAGTGAATAACAATATGTATGAAGTAGCAAGTAATAACTGCAATGTTTAAACTGGCATATAAGGCAAGTACACTAATATCATGTCGAAATTATCAGCTAACAAGCTATGTCAATGTAATAGTATTTTCTAAAGTGTTCGTGACATGGCAATTACCGATGATGATGTGTGTGAGCCGGCAAGTAAGTGTACGTGGAACATACGCATCATCGGTAATGGTGTTGGTGTCCTAACAGCATGATATCAATAATGGTGTATGAAATCACAATATAAGTATGCGATGCGGAGCGAACAGCAATAATGTACGGGAGCTGAATACTAGACACAACGATAACTAACCTGCATTTAATATAAATATAAATCATACAGTAGTGCCTTTTGAAATAATACAAATCGCGGTGTTTTGAAAATAAGGGCTACGGCGTTTTTTAAGAAAAGATACGTTCTTTGAAGTATCCGTAGAATCCCTTCGCCTGTCTTTTAAAATACCCGCGATTCGTTAATTTTGAAATGATAGGAGTCTAATCTAGTCTAACAACTACACTAAACTATACGGCTGAGCTAACAAGCTGAACTAAAGGTAAGGAAACCGCCTAACATCTGAGTCGATATATATATATACATATATATTAGTCGGTGATCCCGTCTCAATAATATCACATCCGATACCATATCCATAATCAGACATTCCCAAGTCAAGAGTGCGGATCTATCATCAATATATAGCTCGTACGTAAATCCGTCGTACGGCATCCCAAATCTGGGTACGGGTCAATATCACATTCATCACATTATTCTTCTGGTATCCTCTATTTCAAAGATCAGAAGCCAGAGTACTGATCTACGTCTAGTACAATACTGATATCATCAATGTATTCATGATCTGACTACTGATCTACAGCCTCGTACAAACCGATATCATCACACATATCATCATAAAGAAGTATACATCGCCCAATGTGACCTATTATAAATATCTTAACATATCTTATCTCATATCTCGATCACCAGTCAACTATTCTATATATATCACTATTCACATGGTATCGTCATCCAAAGATCTGTTATAACATCATGGCGTATCTCAAATACTAACCCTGCCATATCACCGATCTCACGGCCTCAAATCAAATCTCATCGACTCATCTCAAATCCCAAGTACTATCCTCAAATCCAGTATATGAATACATAGTCCCATACCCATGTGAACACATAAATATGTATTCCCATATACGCACATATGAAAAAAATAATGTATGCATGTATGTGTGTGTGTGTGTGTGGGTGCAACCATTACTCTAGGGTTTCGCAACTAACACTAAACCAATTCAAGAACACCAAAACTCCATCTTTATCATCAATAATCTCAAATCAACATACAATAAATATATGTATGTATATGTATTCGTATACATCACCACGAACTGCGGGGGTGCTATACGCCATCCACCCGACTTCTCCCCATAGATATAAATCTACTCACCTTGCTTCTTGTATGCCGATGCCGATGTCGCCATCTTCATCTTCAACGCCTCGGCATCATGTAGGGTACCTACAAGATAATACAATCGTAAAAGCATATGAAAATCACATCGGAAACCAAAACGGCACACACTACTCTCATAGGTAAAAACCTATAGTCTCGCATGCAAACACGACCAATAACCCTTTGCCGTTGACGTTCAAACGCCACCCGACAGAAACGAATCATCAAATACCAAAATCCATGCTAAAATAAGTCGTAAACCATGCGCCAACACAAGAAAATTACCCTAGATTCTACCCTATATGGAATCAGTCAAAATTGCATATGCCAAGAGTCAAATTTACTGGATATAAGGCCCTGAAACAAAAACGAGGCAAAACCCACCTGCTCTGGCCGCAAATTGTGGCCAGAAAGAGTTTATTTTTGGCCTGAGAAGGTGGTAGGGGCTAGGGTTTTGGGTGATGGTTCCTAGTTGCCTGCACATCTCACTGTCAAACCAAAATTATTTTTAGGTGACCCGGGTGTTAGCAGATTTCCAAAAACACTCACAGAATCACAGTTTTTCCCGTTATCGTTTTTATAAATCCGTATTCCGGGTTCTAGTTTCTAGTTTTTGTTAGTTATATGTATGCCCTAGAGGCCATTACTATACATAGGATGTATATTGTAGTGGATGCTTGGACATATATAGGGAGGACTTTCTTGCTCGACATGATAGTATGCTATCTGGTTGCTCTTTATCTTAACGTGTACACTGATTGTCTCTCTGTTACATGATTGGTAAAGCCCTTAGGATGCGTACTTGACTACCTGGACTATGATGAGGATCATACTAGTGGGGACATGGTAGTCCATAAGTACATCCTTCAAGGTCCCTAGTCGTGGGTGTATCGAGACGGGGCATCGATATACCAGAGTAGACTAGCGTATACCTTCTCGACCCATACAGATGGGCGATGGATGATCCCATATCCATTGCTGTTTGACATTAGAGATGATATACGGGTGCTCAATGGAGACTGGGTACACTGGACGGACTCGCCGAGAACTCTCAGATGGTATTATAACTTACGTCAGATGGCAGTTCTCTGGTGACACTGGTACAGGTTAGTCTGTAGACCCGAGATCGTCATAGAGTCTTGTGTGATTCCCACTGTGCTTTCATTTCTACCTTACCATGTCCAAGAGGGCGTGCAAAACGGTGGTTTTTGGGTACAGTCCCGAATCACATGGAGGCAATGAGCGATAGGAGGGGATTCGTCTCTCCCGGTATAGGGAGTTGATGTTGTGCTGTGTTCGATTGGATATAACCGGAAATACCTGGCCAGGGTTGCTGAGATTTACTGGTAAGTGTTACCAGTAGTTTCTCGAACTGTTATAGACCTCATATCGACACGGCTTATCGAGCTACTGGGGTCTGACGTTTACCACCCCTAGGCGAGATATGCGACATATCAGACGACGAGACCGGACTGTACGGTAAGTGTTACTGGTTGGATTCACAGGAGTGTGAGCGAGCTTGCTCGTTGATCTTCTGATCGCTCAATATCCGGGTGGCCGTTACGTTTAGCAGACCGCATGCGGCTTGTGGGTGTTTAATATGATCATCACCTACTGCCGGCGTATTGACGAGTCTTTAGAGTCCTACACAGAGGTTTCCTGGCTCAAGCGAAACGAAATGGGAGCGCATATGAGATATGTGCGGGACCGAGAATAATACCAGTATGTGATACTGTATTCTATTCTCGCGATATGTATCATTGGACGGTTATATGAGATATAGCCGAGTTACCGAATTAAGTGTTGATTCGATACATTGATACACTTGATATTAGTCGGTTATATGCATTATGACCGGATCATTAAATCAGGTGTTGATTTAATGATTTAATGTATAATTATATATTTGATATATTACTTTATATTAACTAGTATTTGTTCACTTAAGATTGATTTTCTCACTTGATTGTGCACATTGTATATATGATATATGTTTGTGCACTAGTTTGTATCATGTTTGATGATACATGCAAACTTGGGTGTGTGTATGCTTTAAACCATGTTTAGGTTAATGGTTAGGGTTTTAATTTATTTTATTTATTTATTTTGGCAAAAACAAAAATGGTGGCTTGCTTTGTTTTATTCTTGAAGCTTCATGAAGCTTTGAAAGTCTTAACCATTTTGTTTTTTCCTTAACCTAACAATTACACCTAAACCCTAGTTTATTCTCTACATGTGTTTCCTTCACCCATGGTTGCATTATGATAAGTATCACTTGAATTTTCTTTTTGAGAGAATTCTTTTTCTTTCTTTCTTCTTCTTCTTCTTCATGAAGAAAAGAAAAGCTTGCTAGAAAATTCTAAGTGATGAAATCAAGTGAGAAATCCAAATCCAAAGTGAACCCACTTCCTATTTCTTCATCCTCTACCACTTGCCATGTTGTATAGGGTGTTTTCTTCACAAGGTTCATGACCAAGTGAAGATGGAGCTTGAGTTTGAGTCGTCTCGACGTAGATCATCTTCGGCATCGAAGTCAATGACCTAGCCCGATCATTTCTTCGATGAAACCAACGCTAGAGTCCAAGATCCCGATGGTCGCAGCGGAGGGACGTCATCACAGAGCTAAAGAGGTGGAGGACCGGATCTACAAAGATTGTAGTCACTTTCACTTAGCAATAAAGTAGTTTGCTTGCTTACTTTTCGCCTAATATCTAGTTAACGATCTTGCATAGGATTCTTAGGCACATGAAAAATTTGATTTTGGTATGGTTGATGCCTTGTGGAACCTGTTGAGTGAGCCTAGGAACCCTACAGTGGTATCAAAGCCTAGCTAGAGCTTTAGGCGATGTGTAGACGATATTAGAAACCCGATCGAACCCCGAAACCCTAAATTTCACCCCGCTCTGTACATTTTCTGTAACTGTGTTTTTTTCCAAATTAAAAATATCCAAAAAATTCAGCAGAGATTTATTGGAATTACTGCGCATCACGTGCGCCTGAGTCTACTAAAGCGCCGCGGAACCGCGGCACGAGCATGGCTCGTGCGGCGGTTCCGCGGCCATACAGTCACATGTTTTTTTGAATTTTGCACAGTAATGTCCTTTTGAGTTTCCTATGTTTTCTGGGTATTTTTACTCTATACTCAAGAGTTGAGTTTTCTGGATTGTATTGGGGGCTCGATGTTTCGATCGGGATGTCTAACTTCGTCTATGTGTTTTTCCGGATAATTTTAGAAAATGTTGAAAAGTTCGACCGGATATAAATACCCACTTTTTCTCCTGTCGGGAAATTTCCAAGTGTTGGATCTTTCCGTAGTTTAAGAACGTTTGAAGTAGTGCAAGTAACGCGATGGACCCTCTAGAAGACAACAAACCTTAACTCGATTATGTGACCGTCTCGAACTGCCCTTTGAACCTTAGGGTTTGGGGCAGTACGGCGTGCCACATGTGAGGCATTGGCTTGACCCTTCTACGGCTGGACCGTTGGTACTGTGGCATGAAATGGATGTTTTTAAACTTATTTAAAGTGTTGAGCTGTTTCAGGAAAACTTGGGTGTTTGATTGTTCGATCGGAAAGTTTAACATTTTCTATTTATCTGGAATGTGATACAATATTTGGAATCCACAAGTAGTTATGAGATAACTGATTTGGATGTAATAAACATAGCAGTTTAGTCTCACTTGATCGGTTGCCACGGAATTTTGATGTGATCAAAAGTCCGTCGCAATCACGTAGCGTACGCGGATACTCGCCGGGTAAACTTAATAGACAGCTACACCCCATAGCCCTGACCAAGTGACTATAGGAGAACCCTATGGCCGAAAGCATCCGTTCGGGTGCTCGCGGCAGCGGTGTTCCGCCTTAGTGCACTTCGTCGACGGTATCGGGGGTGCGGCCGTCTACTAAAGTTTGCGACAAGCATTCGGTCAGGATGCCGGGAATCTTATTGAATTGCCCGACTTGATATTGAAAAGAGTTTTCGATTATGAGACTAAAATGCGGGGTTTATAATTGTTAGGCATGCGATGTCTAAGGAATTCATTTGGTTAGGCATGCGATGTCTAAAGATGTTGCGGATTCCAACTGTTGTAGTTTTACACTTTTTTTTCTGCAACCGTAAGTGTAATATGTGATATCGCCGGTTTCGTTGCTCTATGTCAACGACAATTGGGATGGGCATATTTGCTTACGTTGATGACATGTGATGTTATGTGTTGCTGGATATGTTATATTGGATCGTCGTGTTTTGAGTAGCCGGGGTTTTTTTTATATGAAATGAGTGTTTTTCATTTTCATTCATGTAAAAACTTGTATGTAATATTCTTTTATTGGGGCACTTCCAGGTTGTGGAAGATGTCACCGTTGATGTATATTATTTACTTTTCCGCACTAGGATAGACCCAAGGGGGGAGCACAAGTAACCGGGTTCTAGGGTCCAGAGGGAGACCAACTCGAGGAGTCGAGTCCGGGTCTCCTAACTCTAGAATTGGTAGGGTTGTTTGTCGCTCTCGTAGGGGTCTAGGGGTGTGGGATTGGCTATTCATCACGACCGTGGAATCCGTGTTTTATACAGGCTCGTATTGAAAACACGGACGTCCTAGTATATCCAATATTTCATATGATGTTTCTTCTGCTGCGTTATCTGTGATGCGATCATTTGATGTTCTGTGATAAATACTATATATATTATATAGACGTTACTTATGTTTTACACCCGTGCTAGCCCTGCCCCGCTCTGCCGTTAGTTACCTAACCTAACGGTGCACGAGGGGACATCGAGGCGAATGCGGATGGCATAAGTGTACGTCGTATTTATCTGTGATGTTTAGGTGACTTAAATGATGGGACTTCATTAATATGATTAATGAAAGAAAAAGAAACCTAAAAGATATTGTGGAATCGAATTTTCAAAAACAGGTAGCTACGGTTCTTGCTTTGCATCGTGGTGTTCCTTGTAGAACATCCTGCACCTTATTCGATGAGGAAAGGGCCGAGATCCCTTCACCGGGAGTGACCCCTTTAGCAATAACTGGCAGATGCTACAACACTCGGTTTGTCTTTTGATTGCTTCTATAGTTTTTGCTTTGCACAGTGATATATATGATATATCCCGCACCTCATTCGACGAGGAAAGGGCCGACGATCTCTTCACCGGGAGTGACCCCTTTAGCAAAACTAGAAAAGCCTAAAAAACACTCCATTTTAAAATCATTTGATTCTACAACGATATCAAGTTCATTAAGCAATAGGTTTTCAGAAAAACCTGTCGTAGCCCTCCGTCATTTCAGATAAGTTGTATATAGTATTCGTGCTATTTTTGTTGGCTTTCGTCAAGGTGTAGTGTGCGGTAGCTATATGCTGCTTATCTGCTGCATACGATGTGATTGGATTAGGGTAGTCGTACGGCTTTGTTGGCTTTCATCAAGGGTCGTGCGGGTGGGTTTAATTCAGTCAAGAGATGTACGGGTTGAACTTGACTAGCGGGCTATGGTTTGTTGGCTTTCGTTAAGGTCATAGCACGTTAGGGGCAAAATATTATCGGGAATTTCAAGTGTTGAAATTTGCAATGAGATTGCATACCTTCTATGAGATAGTTGGATCCCGATACCCGCTGCGAGTAAGAGTTACTCCTAGGAGAGTTTTACACATTGCAATTAGCCGATCAAGTAGGTGTCTAGAAAGGTGTTAACGAGGTTACGCCTCTGGGAAAACGAGGTTTACATTAATTAGGTTCGTGCGAAAGCACGGGGCACCTCCCTCAAAGTACCGACACTGGCCTGGCTGAAAGATTGGCGAACTTGTAGCGTGTAATTAATCCCGGTTAGTCTTTCCTTTTAGGGTTTGAAGGAAGATTTGATAAAAAACAGTGGGAGCCATCCTGATTAGATAAAATAATAACCAATCTGATCTTGCAAGAGCATACGCTGAGTGTTTTCTCCTCTCTCTCTCCAGGTAGCGACCATATCACGCCTTAATCAAGATAATAATATGGATGTATTGACCGAACCCGCTTGTTTGAGCTGGGGAACGTTGGTCCCGCTCCAACTTATAATTGTTATAAGATAGAGCAGGAAATTGGGGATTACCAGAATTCCCGTGCCGCCCAAACGAAGAAAGTGCATACTAATGCATCATCTTCGGGTGTGTTCATTACAGAGAACTGTTTCTCAGTATCCTTTACGTCCTGGGTATGAGATACCGAATCAGGATCCCGCATATGTAATTTGTTACATGGGCTATGGAAAGGTAGACAACTGAGAACGGGTGATAAGTTTCATGAGATAGAAAACGGTGCAAGTGTTGCAGCCAAGTCTGTTGGTCACTATCACCCTGTATTACCAGAATACATTGATTCTGAACGAATGTTATTAGATACCAAACCTGATATACAACATCATATCAGTCTCTTTATTAGTAAAGAAATGATATAATTTTGTATTTTTGGATAATGTTTTGAACATTTCCTATATCAAGAGTTGATCGGTTCAGGCACGTTATCTAAAAGCATTGACGTTCTAAATCAAACCACAGTTCTTAGTATACAGAACACACACAAGAGGAAGAGTTCAGAAATGAACGACTTCTTCTTGAGACATTGTAGACTAGGTCATATCAATGCGACCCGGCTAGCTGAAGTTACAGATAGATGCATATTTAAATTAGTTTGAATTACATCTTATGAAACTTGCCAGTCATGTCACAAAGATATAATGACCACAGCTCTGTTTATTGGAAACAGAGAAAGAGTTAGTAAACTCTTGGGACTGATACATGATGATGTATGCAAGGTCTCCTGTCTACACATACCAGGACCGGTTCTTTGTACTTCATTACATTCTCTGATGATCTCTCAAGACTCAGACATATGTTCCTGTTGAAACACAAGTCCGAACCTTTTGAGATATTCACAGAATATAAGTTAGAAGTAGAGAACCAAAATACGGGTATAAGTATTATGTCCTTTGATGTGATCAGGGAGGAGAATACTTGAGCATGGAAATCCTGGACTATTCTAAAGGAGAATGAGATTCTCTCTCAGCATTACTCCTCCGTATACACCACAGCACGTCGGTGTATCGGGGCGGAGCAACAGCACCCTATATGATATGGTGTGCTCTATGATGAGTACTACTGAGTTTCCTATTTCCTTTTGGGAGTTATGCACTTGAGAAGCTGCATACCTACTGAATAGGGTTCAAATCAAATCGGTTGCCTACCACTTCATATTTGATATAATAAGGGAAGAGCCCATCTCTTAAGTCAGTTAAGATTTGGGGTTGTCCGGTCAATGTCTGAAAAGCAAAATCTGGACAAGCTCGAGGCAAAGTCAGATCTGTGGAAGTTTGTTGGATATCCCAAGCATCAGCAAGGGAATATCTTCTACCAAACCGAGGAACAAAAATGTTTTGTTTCTCAACATGCCACCTTTATGAAAGGGAATTTCTTGAGAAGAAATTAGTGGTCATGAGGTAGAACTGGAAAGAGTTCCAGCTATACAAACTACAGCAGATAATTTGGTAGAACCAAAGGATTCAGTAGATTCCAACGAACCTCTGCCTCTCTGCCGATCTGGTAGGGTTCCTCACCCACCTGAGAGATACTTCGGTTTCTCGTAGACAGTGGGAGCGAGCATTGCATCATGAGATGATGACCCAACTAGTTTCGAGCTGGCCATCAGGAGTGGGACTCTGTAAGAATGGCTGGATGCTTAGCGATCTGAGGTGGAATCCTTATACACCAACAAAGTATGGACTTTGGTTGCTTTATCTGAAGGGTTAAATCCCAATCAGGAGCAAGTATATCTTGAGAAGATTACTTGGTGTACATGGTAAAGTTGAGACTTTCAAAACTAGACTTGTTAAAGGTTTTCATCATAGACCAATTGTGGCTAATGATGAAACCTTTTCTAGAGCCTATGCTTAAGATCCATCCAGATCCTACTTGCCACGGCTACATACCATGACTACGATATCTGGTGGTTGGGTGTCATGACAGCTTTTCTAAAATAATGTTTTAGAAGAGTGCGTCTATAAGTACACAGCCAGAGGGCTTCGTAGACAGTGGGAGCAATGGAAACATGTACAAGATGCTTTATAGGATAAAGCAGGCATCGCGGAGTTGGAACGTTTGTTTTGATGTGGTAGTCAAAGAGTTTGACTTCATCAAAATGGTAGATGAACCTTGTATATACAAAAAGATAGTAGGGAGTATGGTGGTGATCCTCGTAGAGTACGTGGATGACATATTCTTGATAGGGAAGGAGTTTCCTATGCTACGCTCCGTCAATCTCCGCTTATCACAGGGATTCTCCATATAGGATCAGAGTGATACCTCCTAAATCCGGTGTTTTGATCTATGAAATAGATCTAATTGGTGGTTAGGATACTCACTAGTTGTAGTGAGAAGGTATCAATCGATTCTGGGGAGAATCACTGGAAAGGTTCCAGGGTGATAAGGACGACTGAATGTCAGTCACAGGCATTGTCTTTACCCTCAGTGGAGGGACGGTATGTTGGAAGAGTTCCAAGCTAAATACCGTGACATACTAGACGATTAAAGGCAAGATACATCGTTACCAAGGATGCTACCAAAGAGGCAGTCTGGATATATATATAAGTTCATGAGATGAACTTCGTTCCTACCATTGTGTGACAATGGAGTTGTGGCTGTTGCCTAGGAACGCCCGTCCCATCAGAAATCCAGATATAATTCTTAGGCAGTATCACCTGATCATGGAGATGGTTGATCTCCAGGGAGATCAAGGTTAGGAGAGTAGACTCAGAGGACAACACGGCAGATCCACTCATAAAGGCCTTATCCCAGAGAGAGACTTTTATGGGATGGTTGAGTATGAGATACTACAACCACTACTATCAGATGGCCCTAGTGCAAGTGGGAGAATGTTAGTTATATGTATGCCCTAGAGGCCATTACTATACATAGGATGTATATTGTAGTGGATGCTTGGACATATATAGGGAGGACTTTCTTGCTCGACATGATAATATGCTATCTGGTTGCTCTTTACCTTAACGTGTACACTGATTGTCTCTCTGTTACATAATTGGTAAAGCCCTTAGGATGCGTACTTGACTACCTGGACTATGATGAGGATCATACTAGTGGGGACATGGTAGTCCATAAGTACATCCTTCAAGGTCCTTAGTCGTGGGTGTATCGAGACGGGGCATCGATATACCAGAGTAGACTAGCGTATACCTTCTCGACCCATACTGTAACGTTTTGAAAATCGTTTCGGTGAAATTTCGGAAAATCGGTAAAATAAGGGGGTTTTATGTAAAAAGTCAAAATGCAAATATCTTATTATAAAAATTAAATATACATATTCTAGCTATGTAATTACTAGTATTTTGTGTTTATTGAGCCACTGGTGAAATTTCAAATTTTCTGAAAAAAATTATTTTTATTATTATTTTAAGCCGTCACTAATACATTTAATTAGGGAAAATTACAAATTGGAATGAGTTTAAACAAATTTTGTGCATCATAAAACTTTAAATAAAATTTTATCATGTGGTTTTTGAAACGAAATCGTTTGCCAAAACGATTTAGAAATTATTGAAGAAAAAAAGGCTTAAATAGTGAAGTTAATGTAAATCGAAATTGGGGTATAATATTTATCATGTTTCCTCACACACACACACCTCACACTCTTTCTCCCTCCTCTCTTTTTCTGGCCTGCACATGGGCAGCAGCCCCTCACCCAATTTACCACTCAAATTTAAGAAAAAGAAAGCAAAGGACATAGAATAGAATAAAGAAAAGAAGCATGGATGTATACATGTGAGGTATGGGTCTTATTTTCTTCATTTGACCTCCCAAACTCACCCACACCTCTCTCTTTCCCTCCCTTGAAGCTGCTGGCCGAGCCCCTCCCCTTCTTGCTGCCCCAAATTTTCCCCACCTCCTTTTCACTCCAAAATTCTTCATTTATGCCTCAAAAATCATCACAAAGTCACATTAATTCATCATTAAACCCTATCCATTATTCTTGGATCAATCAAGCATGGATTTTGGAGCATGAAACCATTGTTGGAGGCTAAGATTTTTGCAAGTTTGATCTCAAGCTTGTGAGGTATAATCATAACCTTATGCTTAATTTGTTGTTTAATTACTTGAATTTAGCTAATTATAAGCTTAATTAGGTTTTAATTTCAAAACTTGGAAATTCAAGAATGGGGTTTAAATGATAATTAGGGTTTTGGGTATTTGGATCATGGTTGAGTGTTGTACTTAAGATCTTAAGACATGTAAAGGCAAAGCTAGTTACTAGTTGCTAATTGTTAGTTTAAAAATTTTGCTAATTATGCTAACTTTGCAAACTATGTTTTTGGAAATTGATTAAATGATTGACATAAAAATCTAATTAGGGTATGCATGACATTATTAACATTATAAGTTATAGTTTAATACTTTAGATCATTCAAAACCAAGCTAAAGTGTTGTTTGTGAATTTTTACTATGAAATTGTTAAAATTGGATAAATTTGCAACCTAGAATTTTGGGTTTAATGAAAATTGATGAGATTAAATTATGGAAATGGTTTGGGTAGATTAATCAAGATATTTAGTGAACATTGTAGCCGCTGGAAATGTTAAAACATCTAGATGTGAACTAAATTGGCAATTGTTGCTTACTAGAGTTTCGGAAAAATAGCTTTTAAAGCGAATTTGAAGTTTTGATGATTTAAACCCTATTTCATATATATATTTAGTGTGTTGTGAAACCACGAATGGTGCATTTGAGTTTTTCTCGATCACTCGGCATTTGTACGCCGATGTCGAGGGTTTTTGGGTTGATTTGAGAAGCAACCATAGGTTTTGACCTATGTGGGATTCGTGAATCGTTCTGGTCATGAGTCGGATTTTAATGCGATACGGTGCGTTATGATATGTAGGTACCCCCATGTGGACTTCGAGACGACAAGCAAGCGCGTGGCGACGTCGGCACAGGCTAGCGAGGACCAGGTGAGTAGATTTATATCTACGGGGAGAAGTCGGGTGGATGGCGTATAGCACCCCCGCAGTCCGTGGTGGTGTATACGGATGCGTATACACACCAATAATTATTATATGTTATTTGGGATTAATAACGATGCTTATGATGGATATTGGTGTGTTGGATTACTTTAGTGTTGCGAACCCTAGGGTAGTATTACACACACATACACACATACATACTTGCATACATTCCTATTGATATATACTCATGGGATTCTTTATAGTTATGTGTTCACATGGGTATGGGACTATGTGTTCACATACGGATTGAGGATGATACTTGGGATTGAGCTGAGTCGCTGAGATTTGATTTGAGGCCGTGAGATCGGTGATATAGCAGGGTTCGTATCTTAGATACGACATGACGTTGTAGCGGGTCCTTGACGTAGTGTTTCACACACGTCCATGCACACGTAGGCGGTATCAGTATGGTACTAGACGTAGATCAGTACCCCGATCATGATATTTGATAAAGAGGATACCAGGTGAATAGTATGATGAATGTGATATTGACCCGTACCCAGATTGGGATGCCGTACGACGGATTTACGTACGAGCTATATTGATGATTGATCCGCACTCTTGACTTGGGATGCCTGATTATAGATATGGTATCGGATATGATATTATTGAGGCGGGATCACCGACTATACATATACAGGTATGTATATGTATCGACTCAGATGATAGGCGGTTTCCATACCTGTAGTCCAGCTTGTTAGCTTAGCCCTTTAGTTTAGTTTAATTGTTAGATTAGATTTGATTCTTACCTATTTCAAAACTAACGAATCGTGGGTATTTTAAAGGACAGCCCAAGGGATCTTACGGATATTTCAAAAGGCGTATCTTTTCATAAAAACACCGTATCCCTATTTTCAAAACCCCATGACTCGTGTTATTTCAAAAGGCACCATTTGTAGGACTTATATTAGATTAGTGCAGATTAGTTATAGTTGCGTCTAGTATTCAGCTCCCGCTCATTTTTACTGTTCGCTCCGCATCGCATACTTATATTATAATTTCTTATTGCATTATTAATATCATGCTGTTAGGACACCAGCACCATTACTGATGACGCGTATGTACCACGTACACTTACTTGCCGGCTCACACACATCTTCATCGGTAATTGACATGTCACGAACACTTTAGAAAATACTACTTCATGCATGTTATTATTCACTGTTGTGTCGCATTCATGGATTCTCATGCCTATATTCACTGTTTACATGCTATTGATGACTTGGATTTGGATTTCATGAGATTTCTTGGATTTGGAGGAAAACCGCAAAAACATAAATAAACCTTTTCTCCCTTTTTAAATAAAAAGTGCGGTTTTCCCATGATGTATGAGTCGTCCACCATGAGTTTGCTGATGGATTTCGAGACCCGATTCGAGGAGTGGAGGAACCGTTTCGGGTACATGGTGGGCCCGGTATGGTACCCCGGGGCAAGAGGAATGTGGTGTTGACGTTGAGCCTGGCTGGGGAGCACTACCTACCGGTGATATTACCCGACGCGTCGGATATCCGGAGGATACCGTCGTGGTCTTGAGATGGATGGTAGGGGCCGGTCTGGACTGACGGCGCCCTAGATATTGAGATTGAGACATTGATATTTCGAGACATTGAGATTTATGTTTTGTGTCGATTCTAGACACTGTTGATACTGATTTCATTTATGATACCTCAGTTTAAAAATACGAAGGAAATCTCACTAATTTATGAAAACAGTTTCTTTATTTACATGTATTCTGTTTTCATGCATTCATACCTCATTCATATGATATATTGCTACCTGAGGCACTGACACGGGCCCATGAGTTTTCACTCGGGTTAGATATTTACCCTAGCCATTGTTATAGGCTGCATGTTATATACATTTTTGAGGATATATTATGATCATTGACCTAGGATTGCGTTATTTATGCGATTTCTGTGCGTAGATGTTTTTCTATTCACGAGTTGGCAACTCACCCCCGTTGTGCCCCAGTTTCTTGCAGGTTTTGCCGTACAGGTTTAATTACGGCTTGGCGGGCTCAGTTTCATTCGGGTGACTTGCTAGTAGGTGGGTTTTTTTTCTTGTATCGCACCCATCATATGACCTTGTATAATATTATTCCGTTGTATCTAGTAAATTCCATCAACCAAACATGTATTTATTGAGATAGAGACCAGTGTTGTTTATTCTTTCGACCTTAGAGTCGCTCGTTATATTTCTGGTGGTTTTGAGTTTCCTTTTGAGTTTTGATCCTCGCCGTTGGCGTTGTATATTTTATTGCTTGTGTGGTTGTGACCGTCGATTGACGAAGAGCTAGCTCCCGCTTGGGGATGCCTTTTTCTTGATTTCGTATACTATTCATGTTGTATCCCGTTTGGGGGCCAGTATTTACAAAGGAGACTCTGCCGAAATTTTCAGTAAATTTTTGATGTTTTTAAAAACCGCATAATTCGGCTTATGCTATTGAAACTACTTGCTTTAAGTTGGTTTTTCCTGCACTCTACTACTTTTCTTGGTTTGGATTTCTGGGTTTTCGGCTTACTTAGATTACGTACGTCTCAAGACGTCTCGTAGTTTAAGTGCCGGTCATGTTCCGTACTTTCGGAACGTGACAAAGTTGGTATCAAAGCGTTAGGTTTTATCTTCGGAGCGTAGGATGACCCTTGGTTGATGGAATAGGTGACTAAAGTAGAGTGACGTACCGTTGGTATGTTCCGCGGCATATTTACGACATGCCACTCAACTTAAGAAGCCTTAGGATGTACATTTCCTTGTTCAGTATTATATTCCTTCCTGATCTAGCCTCATCGGTACCAGTTTGGTTTTGCTGCCACGATTACGGGCAGGGAGAGCTACGGCTAGAGTTGCAGTCAGCACGAGCTCGTTACGAACGAGGACGGACCAGGGCATGATTCCGGCGACACACGATTGCAGAGATGTGTCTTTTTATTGTGTTTTTGCGCCATGAGGGTTGATGGATCGCTGTGTGAGATTACTCGGACGGGCAGATCAGCACCGGAGGATTCAGCCAATGATAGAAGGTCGCTAGTCATCGAGGATGAATGACTAGGACATGTGGATCGTTCGCCTACCCCGATGCGAGGTCATCAGATAGATTGATTCCAGCTAGAGAAGACTTCATGCGGAGACGTTGGGAGTCGATAGAGACGATCGAATGTCAGAAACCTATTATTCTAAGTTTAAAGTAGTCGGAAAGACATGCAGGCAATTCTATGGTCCCTCTAGAAGAATGAAACCCTAACTCGACTTAATGACCGTGTGAAAGCCTTTGAACCTTCGGGTTTGCGGCAGTTCTACGGCGCCATTAGTGAGGCTTGGGTTTGCCCTTCTACGGCTGGACCACCGATGCTGTGGTATGTACTCGATACTATTAAACTGTGCCCAAGAGGTTGAGCTCTTGGGGGATTATGAGGTTTTGACGACTCGATCGGATGGCTCGACTTAATTCGGATGCTAGGTGGTGAGATGCATTCTTGGGAGACTCCAGATACGAGGATAGCCGTTGGAGCTCAGTCCATGCAGCCGCGACGAGACGAGTCCAAAGCAGACGACATTAGAGAAAAGTGGAGTAAGAGGTTCGCACCAGATCTAGATGAGATGACGTTCCACTCCGCCGACATCAGAGAGGCGATGCGCATGCCGAGGCATGGTACTTGGACTTACCTTCCATAAGGAGTCGCGATGAGTATGCAGTCATTTCAGAGCAAGATGCAGATATAGGAAAGGACAATGACTTCCGGACAGTTGGCAGAGACGAGACATGGAAGAGACCGTGAGCAGGATTCCTTCCAGGACACTACTGCAATGATACTTGCACCCAGGATCAGATGTGTCACGTGCATTCAGAGAGCCAGAGGCCGACGCAAGTGATATGCTGCCTTGACAGGGCCGCTGAGCCGATGGATTGTGAGATTGGTAATCCACGGAGAAGACTTGGACCCAGGAGTGGTCATGTTACGCACACCAGCAGGCCAGAGTTCATGATCATCGACGAGACGTCCCACTAGTGACCGCGACAGTTGGCCCGAGATTCTTAGAGGATGCACTTGAGCGGTACTGTTCCGCCATTATTGATTTCGATGTTTTGGGTGATTTATTCGTATGATTTGATTTTGATGATTTAGGATTTACGATCTTTGCACTGTGTTGCACTTGATATCGTTTTCGTGCTTTAGTTTCACATGTTTTTGATTTTACGGTTTTAAACAGTTGAGTTGGTTTTGTGCGTATGCATGCACATAAATTGGTTCCTGCACTCTGTATAGTTATTATATGCTTGCAGTGCAGTGATACGCCTTTTGTGCACTTAGATGCACTGGACTTCGATTTCGATTGTGATGTTCGATATTTATTTTGTGCACCTTGTGCACCTGATTTGATTTTTGCACATGTTCGGCACTTGATATTGGATTTCATGATTTCGTGCACGAGAAATGTACCTGATTGGATTTTCGCGCATGTTGGGCGCTTGTTTTGAAGTGTGATTTTGGTGCACACCAGATGCACTAAATCGAGATTTTTCATGCATGTCAGATGCACCTGATTTTGCTGTCAGGCACACATGTTGCCTACGACAGATGTTTCGTGCACACCCGATGTACTTAGATGTTGTTTCTGTGCATATGTATGGCACATATTTGGATTTTGATTTCCGTGCGCACCAGACGCACGTAGCATTCATGTGTATATTTTGGGATTGATTTCGTATAGAGCAGTACGTTTTTATGATATTGCTATGTGTTTTCGTACTAAGCAGGACTAGTCAGAGGACAGTGCCTGATTATATTTTGCACGCATTGATAGTTATTGAAGGGATTTCCAAAAAGCGAGCTATAGCCTCAGTATTTACCTACGTGTCTGATATGACACGAAATGTTTAAAACAAGGAGACCCTTCTAAATTGTTTCCAAAACGGCGGAACGTACATTTCAAACAAAAGTATATATGCATATAGTTATTTCCTTATGATAGACGTCCGCCACTGTGCAGTGTTATACGCGTTGCACAGCGACTTAAAGAGATTTGGCATGCATTTCCTTCAGATACTTACAGATATAGATTCGATATTTACATGTATAGTTTCTAGTTATGTCATATTGGTTTTGATTTGGATTTGGCATTGATGTCTTCTCCATGACTCCGATGATTGCGGGATGCTTAACGGAGTTTTGATTTGAGTTATATACTCATTTTTCAAGCGCATGCGCTGCGCTATGATTTGTTTTATGTATTTACAATTTCGGAGCCCCGACGAGTTGATGGTTTTCTTAGATGTTTTAGTATTTGGGGGAGTTTGAATTTAAATTCGGGGACCGAATTTCTTTAAGGGGGGAAGATTGTAACGTTTTGAAAATCGTTTCGGTGAAATTTCGGAAAATCGGTAAAATAAGGGGGTTTTATGTAAAAAGTCAAAATGCAAATATCTTATTATAAAAATTAAATATACATATTCTAGCTATGTAATTACTAGTATTTTGTGTTTATTGAGCCACTGGTGAAATTTCAAATTTTCTGAAAAAAATTATTTTTATTATTATTTTAAGCCGTCACTAATACATTTAATTAGGGAAAATTACAAATTGGAATGAGTTGAAACAAATTTTGTGCATCATAAAAATTTAAATAAAATTTTATCATGTAGTTTTTGAAACGAAATCATTTGCCAAAATGATTTAGAAATTATTGAAGAAAAAAGGCTTAAATAGTGAAGTTAATGTAAATCGAAATTGGGGTATAATAGTTATCATGTTTCCTCACACACACACACCTCACACTCTCTCTCCCTCCTCTCTTTTTCTGGCCTGCACATGGGCAGCAGCCCCTCACCCAATTTACCACTCAAATTTAAGAAAAAGAAAGCAAAGGACATAGAATAGAATAAAGAAAAGAAGCATGGATGTATACATGTGAGGTATGGGTCTTATTTTCTTCATTTGACCTCCCAAACTCACCCACACCTCTCTCTTTCCCTCCCTTGAAGCTGCTGGCCGAGCCCCTCCCCTTCTTGCTGCCCCAAATTTTCCCCACCTCCTTTTCACTCCAAAATTCTTCATTTATGCCTCAAAAATCATCACAAAGTCACATTAATTCATCATTAAACCCTATCCATTATTCTTGGATCAATCAAGCATGGATTTTGGAGCATGAAACCATTGTTGGAGGCTAAGATTTTTGCAAGTTTGATCTCAAGCTTGTGAGGTATAATCATAACCTTATGCTTAATTTGTTGTTTAATTACTTGAATTTAGCTAATTATAAGCTTAATTAGGTTTGAATTTCAAAACTTGGAAATTCAAGAATGGGGTTTAAATGATAATTAGGGTTTTGGGTATTTGGATCATGGTTGTGTGTTGTACTTAAGATCTTAAGACATGTAAAGGCAAAGCTAGTTACTAGTTGCTAATTGTTAGTTTAAAAATTTTGCTAATTATGCTAACTTTGCAAACTATGTTTTTGGAAATTGATTAAATGATTGACATAAAAATCTAATTAGGGTATGCATGACATTATTAACATTATAAGTTATAGTTTAATACTTTAGATCATTCAAAACCAAGCTAAAGTGTTGTTTGTGAATTTTTACTATGAAATTGTTAAAATTGGATAAATTTACAAACTAGAATTTTGGGTTTAATGAAAATTGATGAGATTAAATTATGGAAATGGTTTGGGTGGATTAATCAAGATATTTAGTGAACATTGTAGCCGCTGGAAATGTTAAAACATCTAGATTTGAACTAAATTGGCAATTGTTGCTTACTAGAGTTTCGGAAAAATAGCTTTTAAAGCGAATTTGAAGTTTTGATGATTTAAACCCTATTTCATATATATATTTAGTGTGTTGTGAAACCACGAATGGTGCATTTGAGTTTTTCTCGATCACTCGGCATTTGTACGCCGATGTCGAGGGTTTTTGGGTTGATTTGAGAAGCAACCATAGGTTTTGACCTATGTGGGATTTGTGAATCGTTCTGGTCATGAGTCGGGTTTTAATGCGATACGGTGCGTTATGATATGTAGGTATCCCCATGTGGACTTCGAGACGACAAGCAAGCGCGTGGCGACGTCGGCACAGGCTAGCGAGGACCAGGTGAGTAGATTTATATCTACGGGAAGAAGTCGGGTGGATGGCGTATAGCACCCCCGCAGTCCGTGGTGGTGTATACGGATGCGTATACACACCAACAATTATTATATGTTATTTGGGATTAATAACGATGCTTAGGATGGATATTGGTGTGTTGGATTACTTTAGTGTTGCGAACCCTAGGGTAGTGTTACACACACATACACACATACATACTTGCATACATTCCTATTGATATGTACTCATGGGATTCTTTATAGTTATGTGTTCACATGGGTATGGGACTATGTGTTCACATACGGATTGAGGATGATACTTGGGATTGAGCTGAGTCGCTGAGATTTGATTTGAGGCCGTGAGATCGGTGATATAGCAGGGTTCGTATCTTAGATACGACATGACGTTGTAGCGGGTCCTTGACGTAGTGTTTCACACACGTCCATGCACACGTAGGCGGTATCAGTATGGTACTAGACGTAGATCAGTACCCCGATCATGATATTTGATAAAGAGGATACCAGGTGAATAGTATGATGAATGTGATATTGACCCGTACCCAGATTGGGATGCCGTACGACGGATTTACGTACGAGCTATATTGATGATTGATCCGCACTCTTGACTTGGGATGCCTGATTATAGATATGGTATCGGATATGATATTATTGAGGCGGGATCACCGACTATACATATACAGGTATGTATATGTATCGACTCAGATGATAGGCGGTTTCCATACCTGTAGTCCAGCTTGTTAGCTTAGCCCTTTAGTTTAGTTTAGTTGTTAGATTAGATTTGATTCTTACCTATTTCAAAACTAACGAATCGTGGGTATTTTAAAGGACAGCCCAAGGGATCTTACGGATATTTCAAAAGGCGTATCTTTTCATAAAAACACCATAGCCCTATTTTCAAAACCCCATGACTCGTGTTATTTCAAAAGGCACCATTTGTAGGACTTATATTAGATTAGTGCAGATTAGTTATAGTTGCGTCTAGTATTCAGCTCCCGCTCATTTTTACTGTTCGCTCCGCATCGCATACTTATATTATAATTTCTTATTGCATTATTAATATCATGCTGTTAGGACACCAGCACCATTACTGATGACGCGTATGTACCACGTACACTTACTTGCCGGCTCACACACATCTTCATCGGTAATTGACATGTCACGAACACTTTAGAAAATACTACTTCATGCATGTTATTATTCACTGTTGTGTCGCATTCATGGATTCTCATGCCTATATTCACTGTTTACATGCTATTGATGACTTGGATTCGGATTTCATGAGATTTCTTGGATTTGGAGGAAAACCGCAAAAACATAAATAAACCTTTTCTCCCTTTTTAAATAAAAAGTGCGGTTTTCCCATGATGTATGAGTCGTCCACCATGAGTTTGCTGATGGATTTCGAGACCCGATTCGATGAGTGGAGGAACCGTTTCGGGTACATGATGGGCCCGGTATGGTACCCCGGGGCAAGAGGAATGTGGTGTTGACGTTGAGCCTGGTTGGGGAGCACTACCTACCGGTGATATTACCCGACGCGTCGGATATCAGGAGGATACCGTCGTGGTCTTGAGATGGATGGTAGGGGCCGGTCTGGACTGACGGCGCCCTAGATATTGAGATTGAGACATTGATATTTCGAGACATTGAGATTTATGTTTTGTGTCGATGCTAGACACTGTTGATACTGATTTCATTTATGATACCTCAGTTTAAAAATACGAAGGAAATCTCACTAATTTATGAAAACAGTTTTTTTATTTACATGTATTCTGTTTTCATGCATTCATACCTCATTCATATGATATATTGCTACCTGAGGCACTGACACGGGCACATGAGTTTTCACTCGGGTTAGATATTTACCCTAGCCATTGTTATAGGCTGCATGTTATATACATTTTTGAGGATATATTATGATCATTGACCTAGGATTGCGTTATTTATGCGATTTCTGTGCGTAGATGTTTTTCTATTCACGAGTTGGCAACTCACCCCCGTTGTGCCCCAGTTTCTTGCAGGTTTTGCCGTACAGGTTTAATTACGGCTTGGCGGGCTCAGTTTCATTCGGGTGACTTGCTAGTAGGTGGGTTTTTTTTCTTGTATCGCACCCATCATATGACCTTGTATAATATTATTCCGTTGTATCTAGTAAATTCCATCAACCAAACATGTATTTATTGAGATAGAGACCAGTGTTGTTTATTCTTTCGACCTTAGAGTCGCTCGTTATATTTCTGGTGGTTTTGAGTTTCCTTTTGAGTTTTGATCCTCGCCGTTGGCGTTGTATATTTTATTGCTTGTGTGGTTGTGACCGTCGATTGACGAAGAGCTAGCTCCCGCTTGGGGATGCCTTTTTCTTGATTTCGTATACTATTCATGTTGTATCCCGTTTGGGGGCCAGTATTTACAAAGGAGACTCTGCCGAAATTTTCAGTAAATTTTTGATGTTTTTAAAAACCGCATAATTCGGCTTATGCTATTGAAACTACTTGCTTTAAGTTGGTTTTTCCTGCACTCTACTACTTTTCTTGGTTTGGATTTCTGGGTTTTCGGCTTACTTAGATTACGTACGTCTCAAGACGTCTCGTAGTTTAAGTGCCGGTCATGTTCCGTACTTTCGGGACGTGACACATACAGATGGGCAATGGATGATCCCATATCCATTGGTGTTTGACATCAGAGATGATATACGGTGCTCAGTGGAGACTGGGTACACTGGACGGACTCGCCGGGAACTCCCAGATGGTATTATACCTTACGTCAGATGGCAGTTCTCTGGTGACACTGGTACAGAGTAGTCTGTTGACCCGAGATCCTCATAGAGTCTTGTGTGGTTCCCACTGTGCTTTGATTTCCACCTTACCACGTCCAAGAGGGCGTGCAAAACGGTGGCTTTTGGGTACAGTCCCGAGTCACATGGAGGCAATGAGCGATAGGAGGGGATTCGTCTCTCCCGGTATAGGGAGTTGATGTTGCGCTGTGTTCGATTGGCTATAACCGGAAATCCCTGGCCAGGGTTGCTGAGATTTACTGGTAAGTGTTACCAGTAGTTTCTCGAACTGTTATAGATCTCATATCGACATGACTTATCGAGCTACTGGGGTCTGACGTTTACCACCCCTAGGCGAGATATGCGACATATCAGACGGCGAGACCGGACTGTACGGTAAGTGTTACTGGTTGGATTCACAGGAGTGTGAGCGGGCTTGCTCGTTGATCTTCTGATCGCTCAATACTCGGGTGACCGTTACGTTTAGCAGACCGTTTGCGGCTTGTGGGTGTTTGATATGATCATCACCTACTGCCGGCGTATTGACGAGTGTTTAGAGTCCTACACAGAGGTTTCCTGGCTCAAGCGAAACGAAATGGGAGCGCATATGAGATATGTGCGGGACCGAGAATAATACCAGTATGTGATACTGTATTCTATTCTCGCGATATGTATCATTGGAAGGTTATATGAGATATAGCCGAGTTACCGAATCAAGTGTTGATTCGATACATTGATACACTTGATATTAGTCGGTTATATGCATTATGACCGGATCATTAAATCAAGTCTTGATTTAATGATTTAATGATTTAATGTATAATTATATATTTGATATATTACTTTACATTAACTAGTATTTGTTCACTTAAGATTGATTTTCTCACTTGATTGTGCACATTGTATATATGATATATGTTTGTGCACTAGTTTGTATCATGTTTGATGATACATGCAAACTTGGGTGTGTGTATGCTTTAAACCATGTTTAGGTTAATGGTTAGGGTTTTAATTTATTTTATTTATTTATTTTGGCAAAAACAAAAATGGTGGCTTGCTTTGTTTTATTCTTGAAGCTTCATGAAGGTTTGAAAGTCTTAACCATTTTGTTTTTTCCTTAAGCTAACCATTACACCTAAACCCTAGTTTATTCTCTACATGTGTTTCCTTCACCCATGATTGCATTATGATAAGTATCACTTGAATTTTCTTTTTGAGAGAATTCTTTGTCTTTCTTCTTCTTCTTCTTCTTCTTCATGAAGGAAAGAAAAGGTTGCTAGAAAATTCTAAGTGATGAAATCAAGTGAGAAATCCAAATCCAAAGTGAACCCACTTTCTATTTCTTCATCCTCTACCACTTGCCATGTTGTATAGGGTGTTTTCTTCACAAGGTTCATGACCAAGTGAAGATGGAGCTTGAGTTTGAGTCGCCTCGACGTAGATCATCTTCGGCATCGAAGTCAACGACCTAGCCCGATCATTTCTTCGATGAAACCAACGCTAGAGTCCAAGATCCCGATGGTCGCAGCGGAGGGACGTCATCACAAAGCTAAAGAGGTGGAGGACCAGATCTACAAAGGTTGTAGTCACTTTCACTTAGCAATAAAGTAGTTTGCTTGCTTACTTTTCACCTAATCTCTAGTTAACGATCTTGCATAGGATTCTTAGGCACATGAAAAATTTGATTTTGACATGGTTGATGTCTTGTGGAACCTCTTGAGTGTGCCTAGGAAGCCTACAGTTTTGTCCAATATAACATCACAACAGGGGTTGTAGTCTCTAATTACACCTCAATTCACCTTTGATTTCAATTCGAACCCTAAACCCTAACTTGGAATTTCCAAAGTTCATCAAAACACACAATATCGACATGAAACAAGTATGGATGCATAAGGAATCGAAATACTACTCTAAGAGTGCAGAAATTACCTCCTTTGGCAACTCAAGAATTTTCTTGAGTTGCTCAAAGTCCTTAAAATCATCTCTTTCTTAGTCCAATGCGTTTCTCTCGAGCTTGTAAACAATATTTGTGAAATGGGAATAGGGTTTTGGAGTTGTATTCATGGTGTTATGGGGGATTGAAGATGGAGGAGGAAGAGGGAGGAGCAGCAGCAGCAGCAGCTCAAAGGGAAGAAGGGAGAGAAAATGGGTTGAGGAATGATGGAGGAATGGTTCAACAAGTCAAAGGTAAACCCCTCACCCACTCTTTCTCTCTCTTGATCATTCCTTTCCTTTCTTTTCCTTTTATTTCCTTCTCACAAAATGGTAAACCCTAAGCAACCATACTAAAATGGAGAGAAGGCAAGGAAACAATTGTAAAACAAGTGTAAAAATGATGTGCATGTTTTGCAAAAAAATGCTAAAAACCGATTAGCGATTTTTAATCGCGATTAGCACTAAATTAGCATATAATGAATCATAAAATCTTTAAAATGGCATAATTTCATAAAATACCCTATTTTATAATTTTCCATAATTTTTCCAAAATTTTTCCCATTTATTGGTATTTAATTGTACCGAAATATTAAAATATTCATTAAAAATTAATATTAAATTTCTGGTAACTCCAAGAGATAGGCATTGGTTCCCAATCTCTTCAGAATCGTCGAACGGTCCTGCTTTCTTTGAAATAAAAATTCCTAAAAATAATATTTTATTTTTTTGAAATGTTACAATTTTCCCCCCTTAAAGAAATTCGGTCCCCGAATTTAAATTTAAACCCCCAAATTCTAAAACATTTTAAAGGAAAGTCCAAGTCGTCGGGGCTCCGAAATCATCAATACATAAAACGCATCGTAGCGCAATGCATGCGCATGAGTAATGAGCAGATAACTCAAAATCGAAACTCCGTCAAGCGTCCCGCAATCATCGGAGTCATGGTAAAGACACGAATGCCAAATCCAAAGCAAAACCAATATGATATAAATCGAAACTATACATGTAAATGTCAAATCTATATATGTAAACATCTGAAGGAAATGCATGCCAAATCTTTGAAGTCGTTGTGCAACGCATAACACTGCACAGTGGCGGACGTCTATCATAAGAAAATAACCATATACATATATATCTTTTGTTTAATATGTATGTTCTGCCGTTTTGGAAACAATTTAGAAGGGTTTCCTTGTTTTAAACGTTTCGTGTCATATCAGACACATAGATAAATACTGAGACTATAGCTCGCTTTTTGGAAGTCCCTTCAATAACTATCAATGCATGCAAAATATATTTAGGTACTATCCTCTGACTAGTCCTGCTCAGTACAAAAACACATAGCAAATATCATAAAAAATGTACTGCTCCATAAGAAATCAATCCCAAAATATGCATATGAATACTACGTGTGTCTGGTGCGCACGGAAATCAACATCCATATATGTGCCATACATGTGCAGAGAAACAACATCTAGGTGCAACGGGTGTGCACATAACATCTGTCATAGGCAACGTATGTGTCTGACAGCAAAATCAGGTGCATCTGACATGCACGAAGAATCTCGATTTGGTGCATCTGGTGTGCGCCAAAATCGCATATCATAACATGCGCCCAACATGCACGAAAATCCAAATCAGGTGAATCTATCATGCACGAAATCATGAAATCCAATATCAAGTGCCTAACATGCGTAAAATCCAATCAGGTGCACAAAACAAATATCGAGTATCACCATCGAAATCAAAATCCAGTGTATCTAAGTGCAAAAAATCAACTCAATTGTATGAAACCCATAAAATCATAAACATGAGAAACCAAGGCACAAAAACGATATCAAATGCAACAACTGTGCAAGATCGTAAATACTCAGTAGGTGCAACCATGGTGTATGAAAACAAATATCATGAAACTCAATCATCAAAATCAGTCATGCGAATAGACCGCCTAAAATACCGAAATCAAATATGGCGGAATAGTCCCGCTCAAGCACATCCTCCAAGAATCTCTGGCCAACTGTCGTGGTCACTCATAGCATATCTCGTCGACGATCATGAACTCTGGCCTGCTGGTGTGCGTAACATGACCACTCCTGGGTCCAAGTCTTCTCGTAATTTATTCCAGAAAGGTCCTGTCGAGATCTCTTCCAAATCTCGTTTCTGCCGAACTATCCGGAAGTCATCGTCCTTTACTATATCTGTTTCTTGTTCCGGAATGGCTGCTGTTTACCCCAATCAGAGCAAAACTCTATTCAAATTGCAAGGCGGGAAACGAAGTAACGCTTCTGTTTCCCCCAATCAGAGCAAAGCTCTGCCTTGAAATTAAAGTTAAAATTAAAGTTAAAATAAAGGAAGCAACGCTTCAGATGATTTGCGCTCTGCGTTGCGCGACACGTGTCGGCGTAGTTGCGCTGCGCTCTGCACTGCGCGACACGTGTCACGCGCAGGTGCGCTTGCGCCAACTGTGCCAGCACTAAAACAGAATTAAAATTCCAAAAAGATCTTTCTAATCTTGTTAAAACAAGAAGATTATCTTCTGTAAAACAGAAGCCCTTGGATCAAAGATCCAACAGTGGGGAAACATCCCTAAATCACTCAGAGAAAGATCTTTTTAACTGATTTAACGAATCAATTGGCACTATATAAAGGCCCCTAGACTCCAAGTCTAAAACATAGACAGAAAGATAGAGACATACAGAGCTCTTAAAAAAAAACTTTGAGAAGAAACTCAGAGAGATAAAAAAAGGTAAAAACCTTTGGAAAAAAAGAAGAATTTCTTCTAAAAAGATCGATGATCTAAGAACAAGATCAAGATCTTTAATAAAAAAAATAATAAAAAAGAAGTAATTTACTTCTTTACTAGATTTTTTGATCTATATAAAGGCATTGCCTTTTGATGAACCACTGGTTCTTGAAATTTGAGGTAAAACCTCTCTGGAAAGAAGAAAAACCTGTTTTCTTTGATCCAAATATTAAACAGTGCCCTGCACTTTAGAAGTTTGCACTGTTGCGCTCCTTGGATTGGCGCAAGCCACCACGGGCACCACGTGTCAATCACAGAACAGCTGCGCCTTGCGGTTCTAAAAACAGAGCACTGCTCTCTTGGTTTGGCGCAAGTCACCATAGCGCGCCGCGTGTCAGCAGCGCACTAGCGCAACGCACTGGCGCAGCGCACCGCGCTTGCGCTCACCAGAGCGCGACACGTGTCACCTCCACATCAATTTGCGCCTTGCGCTCCTCAATTGGCGCAAAGCACCTGACAAGCCACGTGGCACACTGTCAGAAAAATAAATGCTCTGCATTGTCAAATAAGGGCAGAGCCCAATTAAAAAGGCCTAACAGGCCTAATAAAAATGCAATGCATTATTCAAAAAGGGGCAGAGCCTAAATGAAGGTCTAATAGACCAGACAAAAATGCTATGCATTAATAAAAGGGCAGAGCCCAAGCAGAGGCCTAATAGGCCAAGGATAAACAAAATGTTGAACATTTTCAACTGGACTTAACCCAATTCTGGCCGTAAGTCCTCAAATTAAATTGAACTGAGCACAACTGCTCTCCCAAATGAATTTACACCCAGTTCAAGGGTACATCTCCGAACTCCTCTGATATTTGTCGTTGTAATCCTTCAACGTCGTCAGAGAGGTGACGGGTCCCGACAACCACACATAATACGGATTGTGGGGTCCTTAAACTCATGGACTAATGCGTCCTTAAACTCATGAACTAATGCGTCCTTAAACCAATATCCTTCCCCAAAATGGGAATGTTGGACCACTATGTCCCTAAACTGGCAATACGGACTATGGGGTCCTTAAACTTATGGACTAATGCATCCTTAAACCAATATCCGTCCCCAAAATGGGAATGATGGACCACTATGTCCCTAAACTGGCAATGGACCACTATGTCCCTAAACTGGAACATTAGAGCCCAAATGCTCTTTTGTCGGATCTAAACGATCCGGTTAAGTAGATCTTAGTCTCAAATTAGACTAACATATCCTTAACAAACGTTTAAGTTGATCTTAGCCTCAAATATGGCTAACGTATCTTTAAACCAAAACCCTAAACCCAAATCTAAGAAAATACGGATTTGGACTAATCCACGTCCTACGGGCGACGACATAAATTAGTCTCCATATACAATCCACGGGCAACCACAAACAAAACAAACACCCACGACACGAAGTGAAATTCTGGAGAAGGAGAAAGTTGTTACCGTGATGCAGTAGCGTAATTAACTGCAGTGGCGCCTGGAGGGAAGAGCGTCCCCACAATCAAAAACCCCTCAAGCGAGGGGGGATCTGACGAAGTCTGCTACATCGGCCGCATCCGTCTAAACCTCCGATACACGGTGCCATAAATCAACTTGGCATCTTCGGAGAGGTGGACGAATAAAACCAAATAGCATATGTCCCGAATCTCAGGCAAGACGTCCCTGTCTTGGCGCCATTCGGAGGGGAACAGATTCTGGCACGCCCGGTGGGACCTTTTCCTCTTTCCACTCCACACTTCGTGTGTTGTGTTCGTGAACGAATCGCGGTTTGCTGTGGTTGCCTGTGGATTCGAGGTACTTAGATTTGGTGTCTTGCTCCGTACAGAAAATAGAAGATCAATGGCTTCAAACTGCACTACCTGCAACTGCAACTCTCGCTCCGTCCCTGCTGGAGTAGTGACTTACGGGCCCCAAGCGGCCTCTCTTTTCAAGATGCCAGTGGGGTAGATAACTCAAGCCACCACTGGACTATTCTTCGGGACCATGATCCCACCAACAAGCTTCAGCGCTCCTTTACCGCAAGAAGCTCCGAAGAAGTCGGTCTTTGATCGGCTTACAGCTACTGCGGCCCCTCTCAACGGGTCGCCCAAGTTCAATGCCTCAGTTTTTAACAGACTGGGCCGAAGCTCAGATGGGCCCATGAATAAGCCTACAATTCCTGAAGAGGTTATCCCAAAACGGATAGCCATTCCTACTCCTGAAGTCCCCAAGACGGCTTCTCCTGCTAAGGGGTCGGTCTTCACAAGACTGGTCGTTTCAGCTCCTACTCCACGTGAAGTCATGAAGGCTGTTTCCCCTGTTCGAAAGTCGGCCTTCTCAAGACTGATTATCCCCTCTCAACGGACGACAGTCTTTGACAGGATAGCACCAATAACAGTCTCTCCTCAAAGCAGGGGGCATGAAGAAGCTTATCCAACAACGGAGGTGATCTTATCCGCACGACATGCTCAACGTCGCCGCTGGCGTCGAGTGAGGAAAATTGGGGGCAATTCCCCTTCCGGACTGACTCCGCCGGCTCCAGCGATGGAAGTTGACGCTGTTGTTCCAACCGGGAACAGCTTTGAACTACTTAACAAGGTGTACAGGAATTCGCCAACTGCTGTACTGAAAAGATCTCCTCCACCTATGGAGAAATCCCCAAAGGTGAAGCTGGAGCAGCCCCCTCAGCGGCTGTCCTCTAAGATTTACAAGGTCTGGCGACAGGTCCAGGAGTCGGTGATTGATCAAGACTATCTCCGCCGACAGAAAAAGATGAAGGTTTGGCAGGAGAATGACTACTCTGTCAAGCCAGAAAAAGCAACAGCTGGCTGGGTGCCCACTGCAACGGCTCCCTCAACGTCAATCGCTCAAAAGAAAAGGAGGCCGCAAAAAGCCCCTGTGAACATGGCGAACCGTAAACGCGCTGAGCACAAACACCCCAAGTCTGGGGGCATAGTGGTGCATACTGTTTATATGGCATCCGGGATGGAGAATAGCCGCGCTTCGATGGGTCACCGGCCGCTCACCCGATCCGTGACCAAAGCCCAGGAGCAGCAACAGAAGCTTCAAGAGATGATGACTGCTATGGACGCACTCACCGGGCCAAAAGAAAGCTCGGAGGCATCATCAGTGCAGCGTCATGAACAAGAAACCGATGCTGACTTCTTACGCAGAGTCCTCGAAAAGAAGGACAAAGAAGCCGCAGAGCAAGCGGCTAATATAAAACAAATGGCGCTTCTCTTCCAAGACATGGTAGGAATGATGTTACAGCCGAACCCTCCAGCTGAAGACCCTCCGATCATTATTGAAGACGATAAAGAGGAGACATCTAATCCCCCTCTGGCTCATTCAGCAGCCAAGGAGGAAACTATCTCCAAGGCCGCCCTGGATGATTATATAGCTCAGCAAATACGAGCTCATCAAGCGAGTGAAGCGGCTGGGCAAATTGTTAGAACCGGACGACCCTACCCGGGCTGGTATGACCAAATCAATTACCCGCCGGGATATACGATCCCTAAGTTCCACGTATATAAAGGAACGGGGAATCCCCATCAGCATGTCGCTCAATTCTGGGCCTTATGCGGCAACACTAGAGGCGATGACAAACTGCTGCTTCGCCAATTCGTCTGCAGCTTAGAAGAAACAGCCTTTGAATGGTATTCGAAGCTACCTAACGACTCCGTCAAAATATTTGTGGAGATGGGGCTATTGTTTACACAAAGATTCGCGAGCGCTAGTGAACGCACCTCGATAACAGCAATGAGTAATGCCAGGGTGAAGCCAAGCGAGACGTGGGTTCAATACGCAACACAGTGGCAGAATCTATGGTTGAAATGCGAACAGCGGATCGAAGAAGCACCAGCGGTAGGCATGTTCATGGGCACCCTAGACCCTCATGCAACTATTTCACAGTTCATGTTGTTCTTTAAACCAACCACGTTCCAAGCTTTAATTGATAAGCTAGCCCAGATGGATCAAATGGGTCACAGACCGTCTCCTCTGAAACCGGAACCCCGAAACGACAAGGGTAAAGGGCAGGCGACCTTCATTGCGAACACCCAACGACAGCCCAGTGCCCCAAAGCTAGTGGATCAACTGGAAGAGAGACGGCGGTATTATAATGAGAAAATGAAGCGCCCTTACTCATTCCCGCGGGATAAAACGAAGAGGCTGTTCGAGCTGGCTATGCGCAATAGACTTATCTATCTCCCGAATCCAAGGAGACCACCGCAACCCAGCGAGGTGAATAATCCCAATTATTGCCCTTACCACCAAACGGTAAGTCACCAGATCGAGGATTGCTTCGTCTTTAAGGGATGGATCGAGGATCGGTACCTACAAGGCAAGTTTGCGTTGTCTGAAAAGTGGAAAGTAAATCCACCACGGCCGCACACTCCAAAGAAGATGGGCACGCCGGGGGCAACTTGTTCTTTTGTCGAAGAAGCTCCATGGGAGATCGCTCTTTCGGCTAAAACTAAGAGAATGCTGAAGGATCTCCAAACGTGCCCGGCAATCAGGTGGAAAATTCCACCGGAACCCGAGGTCGTAGAAGGGATGCTAAAGCCGCACTCAACTCCAAAGATCAGTGGTGATAGCCAAAGCTCGCACACCCAGCCGTCGAAATCTTCGAAAAAGAAGGAGAAGACCCAAAAGCTCGCGAAGTTAGATGACAAGCGCACGGATCTGCAAGAACATATTGACGCACTGGAAGAATATAATCAGAAGGCGCGGACCCCAGTCACACTTCGAGAATTCCTCAGCCACGTCCTTGAGCAAGGAGATGATGACAAAGACTCGTCGAATGAACCTGAGGATTATGTAGCAAGCTGCCATGTGATCTCTCACTCGTCGATAGACGATAAAGAAGCTCCTTGCACCGAGAGACGGGGGGCAGGTCCTGAACCAGAAGTTCTATGGCCGTCAGACGAAATGATCGACGCCTTCCTGAGTGAAATTCATCTGAAAAGTAAAGCCGATCGGGAGCGTGAGATGGCCATATTTGAAAAGGCCAAACGCCGGCGACTAGACAAAAGGGTCGAAACACTCCCACCAGATCAAAGTACATCCGCCTCAAATGAAAGCAGGATCAAGACAAGGAAACGATTCGCCAAAGCCATATCGTTGGGGATGATGCCGCCCTCTTTCAGAGAAAATTCTCCTGGTGATATACATCTTGATGAAGCGGACGTACATCCTAACTTCTGCTTATATCATCAGAAGATCGCACATCCTACTGATGACTGCAACTCCTTTAAGTGTTGGTGGCAAGGGTATGTCTCTCACAGGCAACACTTCAACAGGACAAAGCGTGAAGCTCGTAGACAGCGGAAAAATGCGACAGATGAGCATAAAAGAGTTGCCGGCAATTGTCATAGGGATGATCCCGGGGGATCACGAGTTCTCACCTTCAGGAGCGAATCCGATGACAAAGTAGCCTTCGGCCCTTTCTTCAAAGAGTCCATCTCTGAAGAATTAAGGAATTGCGAGAACATTTACCCATGCAATCGCATGCTACCCGGAAAGAATCTCGGACCCGCAAACAAGGGACTGGACAAAAAGGATAAAGAGAAGGGAAAAACGGCCTTCGTCACCGGCGCTCAACAACAATCGAGTGACCCTAGACTAGTTGTTCGCCAAAGTAACAAGCGGCAACCTCTCTATGAGAAGTTGAAACGTCCTTACTCATTTCCCCGGGATGAAACAAGGAGGTTGTTCGAACTAGCAGTGCGCAATAGGCTTATCACTCTACCGGAGCCGAAACACCAGCTACAACTGAATGATATCAACAATCCTAATTACTGCCCTTACCATTAAGTATTGGGCCATCCGATCGAAAACTGCTACGTTTTCAAAAACTGGGTTGAAGACCAATACCAACAGGGCAAGTTCGCGTTGTCCGAAAACTGGAAGGTGAGCTCGCCACAACCATATGCTCCTAGAAAGATGGATATGCCGGGGGCATCATGCTCATTCATAGGGGAAGCCCCATAGATCGAAAAGTCAGTAAACTAGAGATTCGCCTCAAATACGGCGACGGTGGACCGCAATGTCCTAAAACTTGCAAATGACCGAAACGTCTTTAAACTACTACCGCAGCATGCTCAGGCTGACGTAAAAAAAAAGCGGTATGTCCATAAGCAAAATGGGCACGGATGAAAACCCCAAAGGGCTCCGTGAGTAAAAACAGCAGGGCTACCGGTGAGTCTTGTGAAAACCCGAAAGGGTGCAACCTCGTTAGAAAAAAAAAGAGAATAAAAAAAACGGTATGTCCATGAGCAAAATGGGCACGGATGAAAACCCGAAAGGGCTCCGTGAGTAAAAATAGCAGGGCTGCCGACGAGTGTTTGTGAAAACCCGAAAGGGCGCGACCTCGTTAGAAAAAAAAGGAATAAAAAAGAAGAAAAAGAAAAGAATAAAAAAAAAGAGAAGACGGTATGTCCATAAGCAAAATGGGCACGGATGAAAACCCGAAAGGGCTCCGTAAGTAAAAACAGTAGAGCTACCGGCTAGTGTTTGTGAAAACCCGAAAGGGCGCAACCTCGTTGAAAGACACTTACAGGGTCCTCTCGACCTTGTAAGGAGAAACCACCCGCGTGAGATCCTTACAACTCACAAGGAAGCAACACACTTAGGGATCCTCACGATTCCTAAGGAGAAATTACACTTGCGAGATCCTCACGACTCGTAAGGAGAACTCTCTTATGAGACCCTCACGGCTCATAAAATTTGAAAGTCTTAACTTACAGAGATCTGAACCTGTTCTTAAGCAACCCCCACAACCTTCGATATTTCCCTACAAGTGGCTCAATACCGACCCTTGTATACAATCCACGGGCGCGAATAAACATTTCCCTAACCAAGTCCCACCCGTGGCTAGGGATATGTCCATATGGTGAACGACCCTTGTAAGTCCTCTCGACTTATAAGGAGAAAACCCTTTAGTAAGATCCTTACGACTTACAGGGGAATATACACTTAGGAATCCTCATGATTCCTAAGGAGAAAACACACCTGCAAGATCCTCATGACTTATAGGGAGAAATACCTTTGTGAGACCCTTACGGCTCATGAAGTCAAAAGCCTTAGTCAACAGGATCCTAACCCTGTTTACTAAGCCAACTTTGTTCAACATCGAACAGAGGCAAATGATGATTCGTTCCTGACAATATCCCAGTTGTAGCGATGCTGAGGCCTACATCGGTATCAAATTCCAAGTTCTTTCATGGCAAATGATTATTCGCTCCTGGCAATATTCTAGTCATAGCGATGTTGATGCTGAGATTGGCACCAGATTCCAAGTTCCACACTCGCGATAGAAAAATCTGCGAGCCACACATGCATACGAAATAGCAGAAATAATGGGGCAACTTGCAATAAAAATCAGCAAGTAAAAATGTATGCATGCAAAATAGCCGAAATGATTGGGCAACTCGCAATAAAAAGCAGCGAGTGAAAATAAAATAAATAGCCGAAATGATTGGGCAACTCGCAATAAAAAGCAGCGAGTAAAAATAAAAAAAAACAGCCGAAATGATTGGGCACCGCGAAAAATAGCCGAAATGATTGGGCAATCGCGACTTTCGCGATATAAAAACTGAAATGATAGAGCATCGCGGAATGAAATAAAAAATATATATAATGAAATTTATGCCCTACAAGAGATATCATAACAATCCATGTATACAATCCAGGGGCGCAAACAAAGAAGGAAACACATCTTCCCTCCCCATGCTCCATCAGAAAACGGAGCCAAGTCTTGACGGTAACTCATATAAAACCTGAAAGACGATCGGAGATCATCTCGCACCAGCGCGGAGTGGTCACCACCTCAATGTCCATCTCAATACAACAGAAAAGTTGTCACGACAGCGTTCTTCCTCCAACAGGATTCGGACGTGACAAAGCAAACGAAGCAAAGGCCAAATTCCTAGCTTCACGGTCTTAACGACAAGTCATATAAAGCCTGAAAGACAATCGGAGATCATCTTGCACCAGTGTGGAGTGGTCACCATCTCGACGTTCGTCTCGATACAGCAGACGAGATGTCACCCCAGCGTTCTTCCTCCAACAGGATTTAGACGCGACAATCAAACAGCGGAGCCACGGAAAAGTCTCTAGTTCTAAACCTCGATGGTTCACCAACAACCTAGAGACAACCGCGACATTCGTCTCGATATAGAGGACGCAATGCCAGCAGATGAAGCAAAGACCAAATTCCTAGCTTCAGGGTCTTGACGGCAAGTCATATAAAGCCTGAAAGACTACCGGAGATCATCCCACACCAGCGCGGAGTGGTTATGACTCATCGGGGGCTCTCCAAAATGAGCCTAACCTCAAGTAAAAAAGTGACATGGAATATCCTCACGCTTGCTCTTTCGACGGTAATATTACCTGGAAGATTACTTGAAGATGTCTTGTCCAGCCCCCGAAGGGATCAGAGACACGACAATCGCAAGGCTACTCGAACAGCAAGATTGCCTATCAAGGAATATATTAGCCAACGCGACGGTACGACGGCCAAAACCCTAAGTACCACAGACCCTAACGGACCTCTGTCGTAAAGAGCAGAGGTTAACTGTGACGTTAGGATATTCTTGCGAGAAATGCTCGATTCGTCTCGACTCGTGAGGTAAAGCCTTAGGCAGCAGCGATTAAAAAAAACCTGTTTCCTAAGCACTGGGACCCTGCAAGTCGGTCCAAAAATGGACTCTTGCATACTATTCACGGGTCACACTCTCCAAAGTCGAATCTCGACAAGGAGGGAAACAACCGCTTATGGGTCCTCTGGACTCGTAAGAGGGAAAATTCTCTTATAAGATCCTTCGACTTATAAGAGAAAACGCACTTAGGAATCCTCACGATTCCTAAAGAGAAAATACACCTACGAGATCTTCTCGATCCGTAGGGAGAAAATTCCTCATGAGACCCTCACGGCTCATAGAGTTGAAAAGTTTTAGGCAACAGATCTGAACCTGCCTCCTAAGCCATCACTACCTCTTGAAGGAGCCAAGACAGGATGCTCGCTCTATCATCTATCGACTATGTTTACTAAGGTAACATTTGATAATAAAAGAAAGAAGAAAGCGACAGAAAGAACACCCGATTTGCATTTGATCAAGCGTTCGAGACACATCCATTCATGCGTGTACAAAAGACTCAGAACGAGAAATAAGAAAAGCTGAAATGAGAAATTTTCCATTCATATTGCAAAGGGTTCTTACAATCATAAAGAAATAAACAAAGACATTATCCAAATGATTACAACGGCAAAACCTCAGATCCTGGACAGGGATTGAGGAACTCGAAAGTGATCTTGTCCAAGACTTTTCAAGCTTGGCGAACCATCCTGGTGTGATTCCTTTCATGAGCATGAGCGTCGGGATCCCCACTGATGTCCTCCACCCTCCGATAGGCAGCAAGAATGGCGGACTGTTGAAAGGCCTGGTGTAAGAGATCAACAAGATTGTCTCGCCGTCTCTTCGATATTAAGTTCATCAGGTACACCGAGTGCACCTTGTCCTCAGCGGCGTCCAATGCCCTAAGCAGCACGCCGGTAAAGAATAGGGGAAGCGCTTCCTAAATTGCTCCCACAATAAGCTTCAGGAGAGGGGAGCGCCGAGGAAGCAGTTGACCGTTGTATGCGTCGAAGCGGCTCATGATTTCGGCACACTCGGCGTTGGTAAATTCTTGGTTCTGAAAACGGCCGAGTCGGCGGATGTCTCCGTAAGAGATGATTTCATTGAGATCGTACATATGGGCGTCCATTGCTCCTGTAAAAGAAAATTAACAGAATTAGCAGACAGACTGATTAAGCGAATTCTTATTAAAAACAGGCATAGGGAGTTAAACTCCTCGAGAGCAATGCTCTGCAAACAGGAGTGACACCTATCAAATTCAGTAATGAGGGGAATTTAAAAAAATTCCCCGAGAACGCTGAGAGCCTTGCTATGAAAAGATGATATAATCAATCAAAGATAAAACTCCATTTTTTATCTTCATTATCCATGATCAGATTCATAAGAGTTCTTCACAAAAGATTAAGAAATCTACATGTATCAAGAGAGCAGAGCTCTGATTCATAGGCTAAGAAACCCCAAGAAAAGATCATGATCTGACGAGAGCAAAGCTCTATTAATGAAACCCTAAATGGGTTTTCTTTAGATCAAAAATCTATGAAGAGCAAAGCTCTGTTAATGGGTAAAACCCTGGATTCTTAAAAGTTTTAAAACTTTACCTAAGTGTTGACAGAGTTTTACTCTTAAAAAGTTCTTAAATTGAAGAGCAAGGCTCTGAATAAAAATTCTTAAGAAAAGAGATGAAAATCATCTAAGGGACCAAAGGTCCTATTTATAGGCATTGAGTGCCATTTAAACTTCCAAAAGTTGGCGCAATGGTTGGAATTCTGCCACCGCTGCGCTCACGTTTGGGGCCACGTAAGCGCAACGGCGGGGGGCATTTGTTTTCCCCCAATCAGAGCAAAGCTCTGTTCAAATTCCAAGGAGGGAAACGAAGCAACGCTTCTGTTTCCTCCAATCAGAGCAAAGCTCTTCCTTGAAATTAAAGTTAAAATTAAAGTTAAAATAAAGGAAGCAACGCTTCAGATGATTTGCGCTTTGCGCTGCGCGACACGTGTCAGCGTAGTTGCCCTGCGCTCTGCGCTGCGCGACACGTGTCAGCGTAGTTGCGCTGCGCTCTGCGCTGCGCGACACGTGTCAAGCGCAGGTGCGCTTGCGCCAACTGTGCCAGCACTAAAACAGAATTAAAATTCTAGAAAGATCTTTCTAATCTTATTAAAACAAGAAGATTATCTTCTGTAAAACAGAAGCCCTTGGATCAAAGATCCAACGGTGGGGAAACACCCCTAAATCACTCAGAGAAAGATCTCTTTAACTGATTTAACAAATCAATTAGCACTATATAAAGGCCCCTAGAATCCAAGTCTAAAACATGGACAGAAAGATAGAGAGATACAAAGCTCTTAAAAAGAAAACTTTGAGAAGAAACTCAGAGAGATAAAAAAAAGGTAAAAATCTTTGGAAAAAAGAAGAATTTCTTCTAAAAAGATCGATGATCTAAGAAGAAGATCAAGATCTTTAATAAAAAAAAATAATAAAAAAGAAGTAATTTACTTCTTTACTAGATTTTTTCATCTATATAAAGGCATTGCCTTTTGATGAACCACTGGTTCTTGAAATTTGAGGTAAAACCTCTCTGGAAACAAGAAAAACTTATTTTCTTTGATCCAAATATTAAACAGTGCCCTGCACTTTTGAAGTTTGCACTGTTGCGCTCTTTGGATTGGCGCAAGCCACCAGGAAGCGCCACGTGTCAATCACAGAACAGCTGCGCCTTGCGCTTTTAAAAACAGAGCACTGCTCTCTTGGTTTGGCGCAAGTCACCAGAGCGCGCCACGTGTCAGCAGCGCACTGGCGCAGCGCACTGCGCTTGCGCTCACCAGAGCGCGACACGTGTCACCTCCACATCAATTTGCGCCTTGCGCTCCTCAATTGGTGCAAAGCGCCTGACAAGCCACGTGGCACACTGTCAGAAAAATAAATGCTCTGCATTGTCAAATAAGGGTAGATCCCAATTAAAAAGGCCTAATAGGCCTAATAAAAATGCAATGCATTATTCAAAAAGGGGCAGAGCCCAAATGAAGGTCTAATAGACCAGACAAAAATGCTATCCATTAATAAAAGGGCAGAGCCCAAGCAGAGGCCTAATAGGCCAAGGATAAACAAAATGTTGAACATTTTCAACTGGACCTAACCCAATTCTGGCCGTAAGTCCTCAAATTAAATTGAACTGAGCACAACTGCTCTCCCAAATCAATTTACACCGGGTTCAAGGGTACATCTTCGAACTCCTCTGATATTTGTCGTTGTAATCTTTCAACGTCGTCAGAGAGGTGACGGGTCCCGACAACCACACATAATACGGACTGTGGGGTCCTTAAACTCATGGACTAATGCGTCCTTAAACTCATGGACTAATGTGTCCTTAAACCAATATCCTTTCCCAAAATGGGAATGTTGGACCACCATGCCCCTAAACTGGCAATACGGACTGTGGGGTCTTTAAACTCATGGACTAATGCGTCCTTAAACCAATATCCGTCCCCAAAATGGGAATGATGGACCACTATGTCCCTAAACTGGCAATGGACCACTATGTCTCTAAACTGGAACATTAGAGCCCAAATGCTCTTTTGTCGGATCTAAACGATCCGGTTAAGTTGATCTTAGTCTCAAATTGGACTAACGTATCCTTAACAAACGTTTAAGTTGATCTTAGCCTCAAATATGGCTAACATATCCTTAAACCAAAACCCCAAACCCAAATCTAAGAAAATACGGATTTGGACTAATCCACGTCCTACGGGCGACGACATAAATTAGTCTCCGTATACAATCCACGGGCAACCACAAACAAAACAAACACCCACAACACGAAGTGAAATTCTGGAAAAGGAGAAAATTGTTACCGCGATGCGGTAGCGTAATTAACTGCAGGGGCTTGCGCCTGCAGGGAAGAGCGTCCCCACAATGAAAAACCCTTCAAGCGAGGGGGAATCTGACGAACTCTGCTACATCGGCCGCATCCGTTTAAACCTCCGATACATGGTGCCATAAATCAACTTGGCATCTTCGGAGAGGTGGACGAATAAAACCAAATAGCATCTGCCCCGAATCTCAGGCAAGACGTCCCTGTCTTGGCCGCCATTCGGAGGGGAACAGCTGCGTACTCATCGCGACTCTTTCTGGAAGGTATATACAAGTACAATGCCTCGGCATGCTTATCGCATCTCTGATGTCGGCGGAGTAGAACGTCATCTCGTCGAAATCTCGTGCGAACTCCTTTACTCCACTTTATTCCAATGTCGACTGGTTCGGACTCGTCTCGTCGTGACTGCATGGACTGAGCTCCAACGGCTATACTCGTATCTGGAGTCTCCCAAGAAGTGTATCTCACCACCTAGCATCCGAATGAAGTCGAACCACCCGATCGATTCGTCAAAACCTCATAATCCCCCAAGAGCTCAACATCTTGGGTACAGTTTAATAGTATCGAGTACATACCACAGCATCGGTGGTCCAGCCATAGAAGGGCAAACCCAAGCCTCACTAATGGCGCTGCGGAACTGCCGCAAACCCTAAGGTTCAAAGGCTTTCACACGGTCATTATGTCGAGTTAGGGTTTCATTCTTCTAGAGGGTCCATAGAATTTCCTGCATGTCTTTCCGCATACTTTAAACTTGGAATAATAGGTTTCTGACATTCGATCATCTCTGTCGACTCTCAACGTATCCGCGTGAAGTCGTCTCTAGCTGGAATCAATCTATCTGATGACCTCGCATCGGGATAGGCAAACGAACCACGTGTCCTAGTCATTTATCCTCGGTGACTAGCGACCATCTGTCATATAGTACAACTCGTACTGCAATAGCCCCAACATCTGGGGTGATATCTCGTCGTTCGCAGCAGCAACTGGCTCACTCGTCTGCACGCTGAACAGTGCCTCAATCATCATGAATAAACAATACATCAACGGTCATCAAAATCTGGCTGGCCTCTATCAGTGGCCCAATCCCCTGGTGCTGATCTGCATGCCTGAGTAATCTCATACAGCGATCCATCAAACGCTCGTGGCGCAACAACACCCTAAAAAAACACATCTCTGCAATCGTGTGTCGCCGGAATTACGCCCTGGTCAGTCCTCGTTCGTGACGAGCTCGTGCAGACCGCAACTCTAGCCGTAGCTCTCCCTGCCCGTAATCATGGCAGCAAAACCATAACTGGTACCGATGAGGATAGATCATGAATGAATATAATACTGAGCACAGAAATGTACATCCTAAGGCTTCTTAAGTGGAGTAGCATATCGTAAATATGCCGCGGAACATACGTACGGTACGTCGCTTTACTCAAGCTACCTACTCTATCAACCAAGGGTCATCCTACGCTCCGAAGGTAAAACCTAACGCTCTGATACCAACTTTGTCACGACCCGAAAGTACGGAACATGACCGGCACTTAAACTACGAAACGTCTCGAGGCGTACGTAATCTAAGTAAGCCGAAAACCCAGAAATCCAAACCAAGAAAAGTAGTAGAGTGAAGGAAAAACCAATTTAAATCATGTAGTTTGCGACATACGCCGAAATATGCATTTTAAAATCACAAGTCTTTTCTAAAAATTTCGGCAGAGTTTCCTTTATAAAAACTGACCCCAAACGGGTACAAAACCTGATAAAGCATATATAATGAATAAGGGCATCCCCAAGCGGGAGCTAGCTCTTCGTCAATCGACGGTCACAACCACGCAAGCAATATAATATACAACGCCGAAGGGCGAGGATCACAACAGAAAAGGAAACTCAAAACAGCATGAAATCCATAGAAATACAACGCGCGACTCTAAGGTCGAAGGAATAAACATCATTGATCTCTATCTCTGAAATAAATACATGTTTGGTTGATAGAGTTTACTAGATACAACTGAATAATAATATACAAGGAATAATGATGGTCACGATACAAGTGAACCCACCTACTAGCAAATCACCCGGAAAAGGAAGTAGTGCCAGCAAAGCCGTAACGAAACCTGTACGGCAAAACCTGCAAGAAACTGTGGCACAACGGGGGTGAGTTGCCAACTCGTGAGTAGAAAACATCAAAGAGCAGAAATCGCATGAACAACGCAATCCTAGGTCATATGATCACTATATATAATCTTCAAAATGACAAATCTGGAGCATGAAAGGTGGCAAGGGTAAATATCTAACCCAGGTGTAATCCCATGTGCTCGTGTCAGTGCCTCAGGTAGGAATATATCACATAGATGAGGTATGAATGCATGAAAACAGAATACATGAAAATGAAGAAAATAGCTTTCATAACTTAGTGAGATTTCTGTATATTTAAAACGAGGTATCATAAATGAAGTCAGCATAAACAGTGTCTAGCATCGACACAAAACATAAATCCCAATATCTCAATATCTCAGTGTCGTAATCTCACTGTCTAGGGCGCCGTCAGTCCAGACCGGCCCCTAACATCAATCCCAAGACTACGACGGTATCCTCCGGATATCCGACGCGTCAGGTAAAATCACCGGTAGGTAGTCTTCCCCTGCCAGGCTCAACGCCATCATCTGCGACCTTCTCGCCCCGGGGTTCCTTACCGGGTCCACCATGTACCCGAGACGGTTCATCCAACTCCTCGAATCAGGTCTCGAAATTCATCAGCAATCATGAAAACTCATGGTGGACGACTCATACATCATGGGAAAACCGCACTTTTCATTTTTAAAAAGAGAGAGAGAAGAAGTTTATATATATTCTTGAGGTTTTCCCCCAAATCCAGGAAATCTCATGAAAATCCGAATCCAAATCATCAATAGCACGTAAAACAGTGAATATAGGCATCAAAATCCATGAATGCGGCATAACAGTGAATAACAATATGCATGAAGTAGCAAGTAATAACTGCAATGTTTAAACTGGCATATAAGGCAAGTACACTAATATCATGTCGAAACTATTAGCTAACAAGCTATGTCAATGTAATAGTATTTTCTAAAGTGTACGTGACATGGCAATTACCGATGATGATGTGTGTGAGCCGGCAAGTAAGTGTACGTGGAACATACGCATCATCGGTAATGGTGTTGGTGTCCTAACAACATGATATCAATATGTAAGTCCATGTCACGCACCCCACGAACTTGCGGGGAGGCGGAATATATGAAAAACGATTATCAAAGCTTCGTAACATGGACTTGAGCGCATGAATCGTTATCTAAACCATTGCTAACTAAATACTAGAGGTTTAACTACTCAGATTCGAAGTTATACCTCACGTTACTTGTCCTTCGGGTCTTCATCGCGGTCCTCCACTCCTCGTAGACTCCTTGGAACATCGGCACCTCAACGGCCTCCTCGAATCAAAGACGATCCACCCGAAAGCTCCTACGCCAAGCTTAATCTCAAACTTGAGATAACTAGGTTGCTTAAAGTGCTAATCTAAGCTACCTAGGTTATATAGAGTGAGGTTATGGATGTATTAGTCTAGCTAACCCTTGATCTCACTCATGAGAGGTTAGGGTTAGGGTTTGAAGAATGAGTGAGCTTGAGGAGAGAGAAGGTGAAGATAAGAATGAGAATGAATAATGAACTCTTGTGAATTGAACAACCATAACAATTTAATAAATAAATAATATAAATGATTAATCATCATGGTTAGATTCATTCACCTAGTGTGATTCATCAATGTGGGGTTCCTAGGCACACTCAAGAGGTTCCACAAGGCATCAACCATGCAAAAATCAAGTTTTTCCATGTGCCGAGAAACCCTAATTGAGATCGTTAACTAGAGGTAAGGCGAAAGCATGCAAGTTAACTACTTTAACTACAAGTGAAAGGGATTACAATCTTTGTAGATCCGGTCCTCCACTTCTTTAGCTCCGTGTTGACGTCCCTCCGCTGCGATCATCGGGATCCCGGACTCTAGCGTTGGTTTCATCGGAGAAATGAGCGGGCTAGGTCGTTGACTTCGATGCCGAAGATGATCTACGTCGAGGCGACTCAAACTCAAGCTCCATCTTCACTAGGTCATGAAACTTGTGAAGATAACACACTCTACTACATGGCAAGTTGTAGAGGATGAAGAAATAGGAAGTGGGTTCACTTTAGAATTGGATTTCTCACATGATTTCTTTACTTGAAAATTTTCAAGAAAGTTTTCTTCACTTCATGAAGAAGAAGAAGAAGAAGAAAAGAAAATGAATTATCTTTAAAAAAAATTCAAGTGAAGTTTATCATATAGCAACCATGGGTGAGGTAACTAATGTAGAGAGTAAACTAGAGTTTAGAGGTAATGGTTAGGTTAAGGATAAAACAAAATGGTAGACTTTTTCAAAGATGCTTTGAAGCTTCATGAAGCTTCAAGCAAAGAAAGAAAAGCCACAATTTAGTTTTTAACCAAAATAAATAAATAAATAAAATAAATAAGTTAAAACCCTAACCATTAACCTAAACATGGTTTAAAGCATACACACACCCAAGTTTGCATGTATCATCAAACATGATACAAACTAGTGCACAAACATATATCATATATACAATGTGCACAATCTAGTGAGAAAAATTAATTTTAAGTGAACCAATACTAGTTAATGTAAAGTGATATATCAAATATATAATTATATATTAAATCATTAAATCAACACTTGATTTAATGATCCGGTCATACTGCATATAACCAACTAATATCAAGTGTATCAATATATCGAATCAACATTTGATTCGGTAACCCGGCTATATCTTATATAACCGTCCGATGATACAAATCGTGAGAATAGAATTTAGTATCACATACTGGTATTATTCTCGGTCCCGCATATATCACATATGCGCTCCTATTTCGTTTCGCTGGAGCCAGGAAACCTCTATGTAGGACTCTAAAGACTCGTCAATACGCCGGCAGTAGGTGATGATCATATCAAACACCCACAAGCCGCAAGCGGTCTGCTAAATGTAATGGCCACCCAGGTATTGAGCGATCAGAAGATCAACGAGCAAGCCTGTTCACACTCCTGTGAATCCAACCAGTAACACTTACCGTACAGTCCGGTCCCGTCGTCTGATATGTCGCATATCTCGCCTAGGGGTGGTAAACGTCAGACCCCTGTAGATCGATAAGTCGTGTCGATATGAGGTCTATAACAGTTCGAGAAACTACTGATAACACTTACCAGTAAATCTCAGCAACCCTGGCCTGGGATTTCCGGTTATAGCCAATCGAACACAGCACAACATCAACTCCCTATACCGGGAGAGACGAATCCCCTCCTATCGCTCATTGCCTCCATGTGATTCGGGACTGTACCTAAAAACCACCGTTTTGCACGCCCTCTTGGACGTGGTAAGGTGGAAATCAAAGCACAGTGGGAATCACATAAGACTCTATGACGACCTCGGGTCAACAGACTACTCTGTACCAGTGTCACCGGAGAACTGCCATCTGACGTGAGGTATAATACCATCTGGGAGTTCTCGGCGAGTCCGTTCAGTGTACCCAGTCTCCACTGAGCACCCGTACACCATCCTTGATGTCAAACACCGATGGATATGGGATCATCCATCGCCCATCATATCGGTCAAGATGCGTATACGCTAGTCTACTCTGGTGCATTGACGCCCTGTCTCGATACACCCTCGACTAGGAACAGTTATAGGATGTACTCGTCGACTACCGTGGCCCCACTAGTATGATCTCATCATAGTCCCAGTAGTCGAGTACATATCCTAAGGGCTTTATCAACATGTATTAGAGACAATCAGAGTACACGTTAAGATAAAGTACAACCAGATAGCATATTATCATGTCGAGCAAGAAAGTCCTCCCTATATACGTCCCAGCATCCACTACAATATACATCGTTTGTACAGTAATGGCCTCTAGGGCATACATATAACTAACAATCTCCTACTTGCACTAGGGCCGTCTGTTGTGGTATCACATACCCAACAATTAGCTGTGGTTGAAGTTTCTCATACTCAACCATCCCATAAAAGTCTCTACTGGGGAAAAGGCCTTTGTGAGTGGATCCGCGCTGTTGTCCTCGGCGTCTGCTCTCCTAACCTCGATCTCCCTGGAGATCAACCATCTCCATGATTAGGTGATACTGCCTAAGAATTATATCTGGATTTCTGATGGGACGGTAGTTCCTTGGCTAAAGCCACAACTCCATTGTCATACAATGGCAGGAACGAAGTTCATCTCATGAACTAATATCTATCCAGACTGCCACTTTGGTAGCATCCTTGGTAACGATGTATCTTGCCTTTAATCGTCTAGTATGTCACGGTATCTAGTTTGGAACACTTCCAACATACCGTCCTTCCACTGAGGGTAAAGACAATGCCTGCGACTGACATTCAGTCGTCCTTATCACCCTGGAAGCTTTCTAGTGATTCTCCCCAGGATCGATTGATACCTGTAAGTGCACGGCGGCGCCCCGGCCTCCATCTCGAGGCCAAATGCGGAAGCGATGGTTAACTTTAATTTTTTTTTGAACCGGCACCACCGCGCACTAAAACCCGGATCGTACCATTAACTAGTCCTAGCTAACTACAAGATGGGGAAGAGAGATATACCGACTGATCCGTGTCCTCCGGTCTTCTCGTCGTCGTCCCGATCTTCCGCGGAAGCTCCGGTCTCCACCTCGTCGCCGGAAGGGCACCACGTCGCCGGCTTCTTTTACGGGCTCCCACCTCTATACCGAGGCAACTCGGGCACGAAGTTGGCGAGCCGACGTGCCCAGGGTTGCTGTAGAATGCGTGTAGTGTTCATGTCTCATTTTGGGGTTCATCGAGGTTGCCTTTTTGTTGGAGGAAATGATATGGACTTTTGAAGATGGAGTTGTAGGGATTTTACAAAGCCAAAGATACCAAAATCCCCACCAAAATAAAATGGGCAGCCCCATCTCCTATGGCCGGCAACACAAGAATGGAGAGGAGAAGAATAAGAGTGTGGTGAGTGTGTGAATGAGTGAGCCAACCAATAACCCAAGGAAGAGAGAGAAAATGCTATCATGCTCAAGCATGATAACAAGCTAAAACCAACACTCCACCACATCCATCATGATATCCAAAGTCAAGCAATCATGAAAACCATCATGAAGCAAAAAAGTCAAGTCAATGGATGGTGCACCATCATGATACAATAATAATGCAAAGAACACCCTCCACAAATGCTTATTTGCACAAATGCAAATAAGCCCTCCTCCACCAATCTTCGGCCATTGAAAGATACAAATGAAAATGGCAGAAACGGAAAGCAAACTGGCAACCCCAGAAAACTGATCCCGTAATAAATTACAGGAAAACCCCGATACTGTGTATACACACCCGCATCTGTATTCCGACCGAAATACAAATGCAATGAGACAAACTCTACACTGTACTATACTAGGATCCGGCTTAAACCAAAGCCGGCTAGTATTATCCGTCCGATCCTGATCCGTGCAATACCGCACGTATCTGATCGAACCCTGCCATATCTCCATACGGCCTCTACAGCGTTTTGCCCGAAAACTTGAGCAACTGAATGTGGGGGACTCTAAAGACTCGTCAACACCTTGGTTGTGGATTTAACCACTAGCACGTCAGAGGTATAAGCTAATACATAACGGGCTACCAGGTATTGACCAAAAGGGACGTCGATGAGCGAACTCATCCTGACACCCTACTGAGCCTGTCAGTGACAATATCCGTACAGTCCGGTCCGTTCATCTATGAGCATCGCATGGTGGGCCTAGGGGGTTGGTAAAGTCAGACCCCCAAAAGCGGTACAAGTCGTGTCGGAGTGTAGCCCAGAACACCCTGAGATACTACTGGAATACCTATCAGTAAATCTCCTGCCTCGGCCGAGGGCTTCGTGTAATGCCTCCCTCAGTATTTCCTTGGATCACCTGTCCAAAATACTGCCCCTCGTCAGAAGGAAAAACTATAACTCTGACAACCTCCTTGTCGTCCAAGTCACCTTGGAAGCCTGGAATGATAACTGTCTCCTGAATGAGGCCGTCGTTATCATATCCCTAGAACATCCACTTATGTTCTAAAGCTGCTTCCGATTGTTTCTCCAGGATTGGATCAATGTCAACTTATTTCATCTAGTGCAAGAGCAACATCTGGTGTGGTACTTGACATCTCATGATTGACTCAATTGCCTGAGCAAGTGATCTGCCAATCATGCACATCCCTCTCCCCTTTAGTCTGTAAGACACCTTTAGAGAGGGTGACTCCATCACCTGCAGGTACACTACCGTGCCAGGAGTCTTCCATTCTAAATACTCTTAGAATGCTGTCTAAGTACCCTGATTGGGAAACCACCCAAATCTAGATCTAAAACCATAGATCTAGTAACCAGTATGTCTGATATAATGTCCAAGTCCCATGTGGAGAAACCACTGTGTGACGACCAAAGTGTAACCGATTGTAGTATAGGAATATCACTTCCTACTATGTGTATGTCATCCAAATACTAGGACATCACACCCTACTACCTTCTTAACAGATCCATCCCCTATCCTGATGAAGTCAAACCTATGACTGTCACATCAGAAATTGATGATCTATCTCCGCTATATCTGCTTTAGTCTATAAATAGACATAAGCCACATGTCCACCATTGCTTCCGCTGCTCCCACTGACTGCGACAACCCTCTGGCAGAGTCATATACACGTACACTTCTAAAGCTAGTTTAGAACGACGCTATACTCATCCTCCCGCCAGGTCTCACGGTCTGGAACAACAGCAATGGCAAGTCTGGGTAAACAAGAACCTCCCTGCCACCGTCCTTGAGCATACCGAAGTACCTCTCGGGTGCCTGAGGTTACCCACTTTATCTGCGGAGTGGCCAATGGAATGTCAAACCAGATTGAATCTTTAGGTTCCTATCAAATCTTCAGTAATCGTTTGTGGTTCTGGAATCACTTCCAGTTCTACCATACTCCCATTACTGTTTTCTGAAAAAAAATCCATTTTTAATAAAACTGTGGCGAGTCTAGAACAATATCGCTATTGATCTTCCAGATGGTAGAAAGTCAACCCTCGTCATAGCCTGGGTCAACCCACAAACAGCTATTACAGAAACTTGCCTTGAGTTATCTAGAGTCTGGTTTTAAGCATAAGCCAGACAACTCCCCGTACCTTAACATCGTTAAGATACGACTGTTCTATATCCAATATAGGACCAGAGGCACTGATTTAATTGAACCAGATTCAAATCATGCAGCTGTCTCCAGTGCATGTCAACTAAATGGAAAAAGGCCGATCAGCGTTACTCAACTTAGGAGTACTTCCAATTATGAGTAACCTGAAAGAGAAGCAAGTTCTCTTAATCATTACTATCAACTGAATACCAATGACAAGTATCTACATCTTTGATCACCTTGAAGAATCCCGATACTTGCAATACTTGGTTCTCTACTTTACTCTTATACCTATAACTCCTCAAAATTCGGACCCCGTGTTTCCACGAAACACCTGTCTAAAAACTAGAGAAGTCATAAGTAAACCGAATATAGTACGAGGACCGACCCCTCTGTCCTGATGGACCCTGGACAACATACTGTTGGATATATGTATGCCCTAGAGGCCATTATATGATAGTGGATATATCTATACATGTATATATATTCAGTATGCATTCTTGCTCGACATGATAGTATGCTATCTGGTTCTTCATTATCTAACATGTTGATTTGATCATGCTTATTATTCACTCATACATGCCGATAAAGCCCTGAGGATATTGGCTTGACTGCTCTGATTATGATGGAGATCATACTAGTGGGACATCTATAGTCTATAAGCATATCCTGGAAAGTCCCTGGTCGTAGGTATATCGAGACGGGGCATTGATATACCAGAGTAGACTAGCGTATATGATACTAGACCCATATGATGGGCGATGGATGTTCCCACATTCATCGATGTTTGACATCAAGATCATATACGGGTGCTCAGTGCTGACTGGGTACACTGGACGGACTCACCGAAAACTCCTATATGGAATTATATCTATCGTCGGATAGCAGTTCTCAGGTGACACTGGTACAGGTTAGTCTGTAGACCCGAGATCGTCATGGAGTCTTGTGTGTTCTCCCACTGTACTTTGATTGCCACCGTACCACGGCTCTACTGAGTCGTGCAAACAGGTGGCCGTTGGGTACAGTCCCGAGACACACGAAGGCAATGAGCGATAGGAGGGGTTTCGTCTCTCCCGGTATTGGGAGTTGATGCTGTACTGTGCCCGACTGGTTATATCATTAAGTCCCTGGCCAGGGCTGCTGAGAATTGCTGATAAGTGTTATCAGTAGTTTCTCGATCTGTTATAGACCATTCACCGGCACGACTTATTGAGTTATTAGGGTCGACGTTACCATCCCTAGGCTCGATATGTGGCATATCTGACGAAGAGACCGGACTGTACGGTAGTGTTGCCGGTTGGCTCGACGGGAGTTGTAGCAGGTTCGCTTGTTTTCTTATGATCGCTCAATACCCGGGTGGCCGTTACGTTTAGCTGAGCGCTTGCGGCTTGGGGGTACCTGATATGATCATCACCCTCTGCCGGCGTATTGACGAGTCTTAGAGTCCCACAAAGGAATTACCCAGTCCAGGCGAAACGTTGTGGTGCGCGTATGCGATATGCGCATGCACCCGATTAAAATGTGTGTATATGATACCGAACATTGATCGGGTGGCATGCTTTTGGTGGGGTCATATGAGATATGACCGGATTGATAAATCAAGTGTTGATTTATCATCTAACTATTAGTTTTCTTACTTGAAACCTTTCTAGAATTTGATGGATGTATGCATGCATGCATGTGTTTCTTTCTTTCATTCTAGTTTCATGCACATGTGGATATGCATACATGCATACATACATACACCCATCTATCATGGTTGTTAGCACATGGAAATGGTGGCAATATAAGACTCACACCATGGATTAAGTAATGGATTTTTATTTGATTTTGTATTTAAAACAAAATTGAAAAGAAAAGGATAATCTTTACTAGCTTCTACATTCTTCTTCTAACCTAACCAAACTCACCTACCTCTAACCTTGGGTTATCCTTCTTTTTATCATTTAAAACTCAAGTTAAGTAAACTCTCCATCACTTAACCATGGTTGGATGTAAGAAGGAATAAAATATAAAAGGTTATATTTCATTTCTTTTTCCAATGGTCATCTTTATCTTTTACACTTGCTAAAAGGAAAAGCCACCATCTTCATCCTCTTTCACCACTTGCTCTCTAGGTTTTTCTAGTGAGTTAAACACACTTAAAGAAAGGTTTTTGAAGTGAGATTCCAAACCACAACATCATTCTATGCAAGTTTAGCCAACTTGTTTAGAGTGTTCTCTTCGGTTTTACGAAGTTGCGAGCTTGGACGGGGAACTTCGGGTGGATCGTCGTAGACGCAAGAGGACTTCAAGAGGACTTCCATTCAACACCCTAGAGACCAAGGAATCCAGCGAAAGAGAGCTACAAAGGTTGTAGTCTCGAAACCCTAGTTTTGTTCGCTTTAAATTTCGAAACCCTAATTTTCTAGGATCGATTCCTTTGCATGCTTGTTTAGCACCATCAAAATTAAAACTTTAAGGCATGCGATGCTTCAAATCTCTTCATAGGGTGCTAGACAAACCTTACAGTGGTATCAGAGACGACCTAGAACATTAGGCGACGCTTTTACGAAGTAAAAATCCCGATCGGACAAAAAATACGATTTTTTGGACCCTCTTTGGACAAATTTTAAAATCTGACATTTTTCAGAATTAAAAATACTTAAAAAATACAGCAGGGAAAACTAAGAATAATGGTGAAAAACGATGCAGTGTACTGTTCATATGGCCGCGGAACCGCGGCAATTCCTTGCTTAGGCCGCGGATCCGCGGCCGTACAGTGGCATCATGCTATGAAAATTGCACCATAATTCCTAGGTCTGCTAGTATACTGTTTTAGGTATGTTTAATCTGAATATAGTACTGTATTTTCTGGAGATGGCTTTGGACGCGTAGTTTTGATCGGTATTTTCATTTCGTAGCTTTTCCGGGTAAATTAGAAAGTATTGAAGTGTTTGAACGAGTATCATTTGCTCACTATACACGGGGTTTAAATGCTTTGGAGATACGTGCAAGTCTTTTTGTGGTGGTCCCTCTAGAAGACAACAAACCTTAACTCGATTATATGACCGTCTTGAACTGCCCTTTGAACCTTAGGGTTTGGGGCAGTATGGCGTGCCACATGTGAGGCGTTGGCTTGACCCTTCTACGGCTGGACCGCTACTACTGTGTCACACTCCAGGTGTTTGAACTCTGCTCAAGTGTTGGGCTTTAGTGAATCCTGGGTATTTGATCGTTCGTTCGAAAACTTCAATACTGTCTGTTTATTCGGAATGTGATGTAATGTGTGGAATTCATATTACTAGACATGAAATACGGAATATGTGATATTTCGCATTTGTGATGTCTAAAGCGAATGTGGATTCCAGATATTGCAGTTTTACACTTTCTTTTCTGTGACCGTAAGTGTAGTATGTAGTGGTATTGCCGATTGTCGTTACTATATGTCGACGACAATCGGTTTATGCATACTTACTTACGTTGATGATATGGGATATTATGTATTGCTGAGATATGATGTGCAGTATTGTCGCGATTGAATAACCGGGGGTTTTTATGTGAGATGAGATTTTTTATATTTTCATTCATGTAAATTCAAATGTAATGTAATATTCTTTTATTTGGGGCACTTCCGGGTTGAGATTGCTGCCACCAATGTTGTATATTATTTACTTTTCCGCATTAGGATGGACCCAAGGAGGGGAGCACAGGTGACCGGGTTCTGGGGTTCAGTGGGAGGCCATCTCGAGGAGTCGAGACCGGGTCTCCTAAACTCCAGAATTGGCAGGGTCACTTGCCGCTCTCGTAGGGGTCCAGGGTATGGGCTTGGCTATTCATCGCGACTGTGGAATCCGTATTTTCTATTCTGGCTAAATACTAAATACGGACGTCCTAGTATATCCCACGTTATATCTATATTTCTGCTGCCTGTGTTTTATGATATCTGAGACGAATGATATATTATATATATGATATATAGTAGACGTTGCTTATGTTTTACACCCGCGCTAGTCCCGTCCCGGTATGTCGTTAGTTAAGTAACCTAACGGTGCATAACGGAACATTGCGGCGAATGCTAATGGCATAAGCGTACGAGTTATTTTCGTTTCTTTTTCTGTGATTGGCTTAAGGACTTAAATGATGGGATTACATTAATGTGATTAATGTAAAGAAAATAAACCTAAAAGATGTTGTAGAATCGGATTTGAAAACTACTCGGCTATTTATGAAAAAGCTATATTTCAAAACTGCGGAGCTTAAGCCACTCCTTTTAAAAACCACTTGATTCTACAACGATATCAAGCTCAAAGCGTTAAAGATTTTCTTAAAAATCATCCGCAACCCTCCGTCATTTTAGGAAGTAGAGTACTTAGTATTCGTGCTACGTTTGTTGACCTTAGCCAAGGCGTAGTGTACGGTAGCTAAGTGATGTCTTCCTACGAGCGCATATGATGCAGATTAATTAGGACGGGCATATGACTTTGTTGACCTTAGCCAAGGGTCATGTGAACAGGCCTAATTAATCAAGAAATGACGGGTTGAGCTTGACTAGTGCTCGTGATTTGTTGACCTTAGCCAAGGTCACGAGTATTAGGGGTAAAAACCACATCGGGAATTTCAATAGTTGAAATTTGCAATGAGATTGCATACCTTCCATGTGATGGTTGGATCCCGATCCCACTGTGGGCAATAGTTGCTCCTAGGAGAGTTTTACAGTTTACAATTAGCTAACTCATTAGGTGTCTAGAAAGGTGTTAACGGGGCTCCGCCTCTGGGAAAACGAGGTTTACTCTAATTAGGTCCGTGCGAAAGCACGGGGAACCTCCCTCAAGTACCGACACTAGCCTGGCTGAACGGTTAGCGAAGTTGTAGACTGTAATTAATCCTGGCTAGTTTTTCTTTTTAAGGTTTGAAAGAAAAACTCGATAAAAAGCAGTGGGAAACATCGATTAGACAAGATAATAACCAATCTAATCTATGCAAGAGCTTTCGCTGAGTGTATTCTTTTCTCTCTCTTAATGGCAGATACCCATGACTGGACTCAAGCTTCTACTAGATAAAAACAAACTGAATGGGACCAACTATAAAGACTGGCTAAGGAATCTGAAAATCACCTTGACTTATGATAAAGTATCATATGTCCTCACGGCTTCAGCCCCGCCCGTCCCTGGTCCAAAATCCTCTGTTGCGGAAATTGAAGTCCGCAAGACATGGGACGCTGACTGTGCCACGGCCAAATGCCTCGCGCTTGCATCGATGGACAACACACATCAAAAGCAGCACGAGGACATGGACATTCATGGTATATTGCTCCATACAAAGGAGTTGTATGGGGAGCAATCCCGCGTATTACGATACGAAGCATCAAAGAAATTGTTTCAGATGCGGATGGCCCCTGGCACACCAGTAGGAGACCATGTTCTGAAGATGATAGCTCTTATAGAAGAGCTTGAGGACCTTGGATGGACGATGGACAATGAACAATATATAGATATTATTCTGCAGTCCCTGCCCTCCACCTTTGCTCAATTCATAGTAAACTTTAACATGCATGGCATGGAGAAGGAACTCCCTGAACTCCTTAATATGTTAAGGAGTGCAGAGAGCACTATGAAGTTAGCAAAAACTCCCGTTATGACTATTGGACAGTCTTCTTCTTCTCGCCCGAAAGCTAAGGCCAAGGGAAAGAAAAAGAAGAAACCCACTAATCCTAAGGGCGGAGTTAAAAAGGTGAAGGGAAAGGGAAAGTCCAAAGCTGGAGACCCGGGGAAAGGCGAACGTTTTCATTGCCACAAGACAGGACATTGGAAGCGCAATTGCACGGAGTACTTAAGTCTCAAGAAGAAGCATGGTGATGCTTCTGCTTCAGGTGCGTTTGTGACTGAAAACTGTTTTTCTATAAACTCTGCTTCCTGGGTATTGGATGCCGGTTCAGGTTCTCACATTTGCAATTCTATGCAGGGGCTGAGAAATAGCAAGGTTTTGAGGACAGGTGACCATACTCTCCGCGTTGGAAATGGTTCCAATGTACATACAGTCGCAGTGGGAGAGTATCACTTGGGGTTGCCATCTGGATGTATTTTGGTTTTAAATCCATGTTCTTTTGTACCAAGTATGCTATGTAATATAATATCCGTTTCTTTGTTGGACAATGAAGGGTATAATTTTGTATTGCAGAACAATGTTATGAACATTAACCTGAATCAAATGTTGGTTGGGTATGGTACGCTTAACAACGGAATATATGTCCTAAATCAACACACAGTTTTCAGTATACAACACACTAATAAAAGAAAACTTTCAGAATTAAATGAAGCTTTTCTTTGGCACTGTAGACTTGGTCATATTAACGAAACAAGACTAAACAAGTTACACAAAGATGGATATTTAAATTCTTTTGAATATAAATCTTATGCGACTTGCCAGTCTTGTATCAAGGGTAAAATGACCAAAACTCCGTTTACCGGACACGGAGAAAGAGCTACTCAGCTCCTTGGCCTCATACATAGTGATGTATGTGGACCTATGTCTACACAGGCTAGAGGCGGTTTTTCATACTTCATTACATTCACTGACGATTTCTCAAGATTCGGTCATGTATTTTTATTAAAACACAAGTCCGAAGCTTTTGAGAAATTCATTGAATATAAACAAGAAGTAGAAAAACAAACCGGCTTGAGTATCAAGATGCTTCGATCAGATCGAGGTGGTGAGTATCTCAGTGCAGAATTTGCAAACTTCTTAAAAGAGAATGGGATTCTCTCTCAACTCACTCCTCCTTACACACCACAGCACAACGGTGTGTCAGAACGACGGAATAGGACCCTATTAGATATGGTCCGGTCCATGATGAGTAACGCTGAGTTACCAGTCTCGTTTTGGGGGCATGCATTGGAAACTGCAGCATTTCTGCTAAACAGGGTTCTAACCAAAACCGTGTCTACCACGCCATATGAGATATGGCATGGGAAGAGACCACCTCTTAAGAGAATTAAGATTTGGGGTTGCCCGGCCTATGTTAAAAAGCAGAATCCGGACAAACTCGAGACACGGTCAGTCATGTGTAACTTTGTAAGATATCCAAAGAATTCTTATGGATATCTATTCCACCACAAAGAGGAACAAAAAGTGTTCGTTTCTCAACATGCCACATTCTTGGAAAAAGAGTTTTTCAAAGACAAAGATGATGGCAAGGTGGTGGATCTAGAAGAGGTTCTAGAGACACAAACTACAAATGACGATTTGGTTGAACCGACTGTTGCAGCAGAAACTGAAGAACCTCGGCCACTCCGTAGGTCTGGTAGGACTTCTCGCCCACCGGAGAGGTACTACGGTTTCCTCATTGATGGTAACGGAGAAGATTGCATCATGGATGATGATGATCCTACCAGTTTTCAGCAAGCTATCACGAGTAAAGACTCTGTGAAGTGGCTGGATGCCATGAGATCCGAAATGGAGTCTATGTACACAAACAAAGTGTGGACTTTCGACGTTGTACCCCCTAGGGTAAAACCTGTGGGGTGCAAATGGATCTTTAAAAGAAAGATTGGTGTAGATGGGCAGGTGGAGACCTATAAGGAAAGACTTGTGGCGAAGGGTTTTCGTCAAAGACCAGGTTTGGACTATGACGAGACATTTTCTCCCGTAGCCATGCTTAAATCCATTCGGATCCTACTTGCTATTGCTGCTCACTACGACTATGAAATCTGGTAGATGGACGTTAAAACCGCATTTCTGAATGGAAATTTAGAAGAATGCGTTTATATGGATCAGCCAGAGGGCTTCATTGACAGTGGGAGCAGTGGGAAAGCATGTAAATTGCTTAAATCCATATATGGGTTAAAGCAGGCATCACGGAGTTGGAACATCTGTTTCGATGATGTCATCAAAGAGTTTGATTTCATCAAAAATCCAGATGAACCTTGTGTTTATAAGAAGGCTGTAGGGAGAGCTGTCACATTCCTTGTATTGTACGTGGATGACATTCTTCTGATAGGAAATGATATTCCTATACTACAGTCGGTCAAATCTTTCTTATCACTAAGGTTCTCCATGAAGGACCTGGGTGATGCCACATGCATTCTGGGCATAAGGATCTATAGGGATAGATCCAAAAGGTTATTGGGATTATCCCAAACTAGTGTTAGTGTATATGCCCTAGAGGCCATTACTGTATCATAGTAGTTTGTATATTACTTAATGGATGCTTGGGATATTCACCTTGTATATACAATCTTGCTCAAAATAGTAGTATGCTACTTGGTTTGTTTCTACTTCAATGTGTACTTGTGTTTATTTCAGTATATCACTTATACGCATTAGTGGAGCCCTTAGGATCTTTGCTTGATTACCAGCGTTGTGATGGCAGTCACACTAGTGGGGGCTGGGTAATCTATAAGCACATCCTTATACAGGTCCCTAGTCGCAGGACTATCGAGACAGGGCATCGATACTCCGGAGTAGACTAGCGTATGCGCTTCTCATCCCAGTGTGGGAGATGGTCTGTCCCACAGCCATCAGTACGTCGTACTGGAGATAATATACGGGTGCTCGTTGGGTTACGAGTACACTGGACAGGACTCGTCGGGAACTGACAGGTTGGTATTATACCTATCGTCAGTTATCAGTTCCCAGGTGACATGAGTACAGCTTAGTCCGCTGACTTGACACTGGCACTTCGCCTCAAGTGTGTTCCCACTGCACTTTGATCACTACCCTACCACGGCTCAAAGGAGTCGTGCAAACGGGTGGTGGTTGGGTGCAGTCCCGAAGCACTTGGAGGCAGTGACGGTTAGACAGGATTCGTCTCCCCCGGTATTGGGGGTTGACATCGCGCTGTGTCTAGGAGAGCCATTACACGAGTAGTCCCTGGCCAGGGCAAACGAGATATACTGGTAGGTTTCCAGTGTTATCTCAGGGTGTTTTGGGCTTCACTCCGGCACGACTTGTACCGCTATTGGGGGACTGACGATTACCACCCCCTAGGCCCGCCATGCGATGTATCAGACGAACAGACCGGACTGTACGGAGACTGTCACATTCAGACTCAGTAGGAGTTCAGATGGGGTTTCACCTCGTCAGCCTTCTTGTCGGCATCTACCTGGGGACCGTTACGCACAGCTAGTGCCGCTTGCGGTCTGTGGTTAAACCCACTGCCAGCGTAGTGTCGAGTCTTTAGAGTCCCACACAGAGGGTATTCGCCTCTGGGCAAAACAGAGTAGAGGTCGCATGGTTTTGCGACAGGGTTCGTTCTCATCCGCGCACTTGTGCACGTTTGGAGTCCGGACGGATTATACTGGCAGGCTCTGGTTTGAGCCAGATACTGGTATGTGTTTTGGGGTTGCTTTTATATCTTGGTATTCTTGTTTTTCGGAACGAGAATGCAGGTGTGTATACACAGTTGCTTGAGGAGGAGAATGAGGTTTTTCATTAGGGTTTCGGAACGGGTGCGTATGCACAGTTGACAGTCTTTATTTTCCAAACCCTAATGGATTTATTTATTATCTATTAATAATAATAATTAAATGAGAATTATGTTATGGTTGTTCTTTGTTGACTTGTTGACCTTGGTTGACTTGTTGACCATTGACCACTTTCATGCTTCAAAAGTCTTCCTTGATTTATGCTTGCAATTTTAAATGAAGTATGGTTGTGGTCATTCCAAACACTACCATCAACTATTCTCATTTTCAATTATTATCATTTAGATAATATTATTCTTTTGCATTATGGTTGCAAGAAGAAAAAACATAGCTCATTCTATCATTCTCATTCTCTCTCCTCTCTTCATCTTCTTCTTCCTCTAGTAAAGAGAAACCCTCTCATGAGTTGAGAATCCTTCTCTTTAAAAAGAAAAGCAAACCCTAGTCACTCTCTACTCACCCTAGGATCAAAGGATTAGCAAGCCGGAGATTCTAGTTCACTCCAAGTCCGAGAAAGAGCCCAAGGTTGAACCCTCGAGGTGGATCCATCTTCGACGGAAGAAGGCGACAAAAGAGAACCATCAACCTCTACAAGATTTCAAGAAGAAGGAGTTCAAGTTTAGGTATAACCCTCATCCGAGTAGCTAACTCCTTTTAGCGTATTTGCTAGTTTAGTTTAGACACGATCCCGACCTTGTTTAGTCCATGTTGCTTCTTGCACTAAAAATTTGACTTTTATACCGTTTCCGCCTCCCCGTAAGAACCGGGGGTCGCAATATGGACTTACAGTGGTATCAGAGCCTAACTAAACTTAAACTAGCTAGGTAGTAAAGTGTAACGAAGTTCGGAACCGAAAAATTCACAAAACCGGAAAACTACAAAAACTGAGTTTCTGTTGAAATTTTTTCTGGTCAAAATGAAAAACTTTATACTCCTAAATTCATCTCAGGGTTTTGTTAGAACACCCATGAAAAACGATTCACTAATTCGACTAAGCCGCCGCGCTTCCGCCGCGTGACCCTTCTTGGCCGCCGCGGAAGCGCTGCGGTTTGTTGTCTTTAGTGCGTCGTTTTTCGTGCAGTGTGTGTCTGTGTTGGTTTTGGGATTTTTAAAATATATTATATGTACCCAGATTTTCCAGAAAAGAAATTTCCTTTTGGGGTCCTATAATTCCGTATTTTTTTCCGAACTTCACTACACTTTGACTATGATGGTTATATCTGTGATGTTTGCTTGTATTGAACGTCGGCTAATCGCTATAAGACGATTAGTCGGGGTTATACAAGATCTGTAATGTGCTGGAATGTGTATATAAATATGTTGGATTGTCGCGGGTGAATAGCCGGGGGTTGTGAGACGAGAGTTTTCTTTTCTTGCAATTCATTGTAAATGTAAATTGATGTAATTATATTATTTGTTTGGCCGCACAACCGGGTCGGGGTTGTAGCCGTCATTGTATAATTCTTTTTACTGTTTTTGCTCCTAGGATAGACCCATGGAGGGGTGCACAAACTACCGAGGACTTGGCGGGTAGTTTGCCGCACCCGTAGGGGTCTTGGGTGGGGGTTTGGCTATTCACCGCGACCGTGTTATCTGTTTTTTGTTACAGGCTCGTACAAATTACAGATTGCTAGTATATCCAATGTATTTATCTGTGATCTGAAATGTCTATCATTGCTTTCTATTTAGGCGTTGCTTATGTTTTACAGACGCGCTAGCCCAGCCCCCGCTCTGTCGTTAGTTAAGTAACCTAACGGGTAATGACGGGGCCCCGTGGCGAATGCGAATGGCATAAGCGTACGTCATATTTTGGTTGTTTTCTGCAATGGTAGGATTAAATGATGGGACGCATTAAAAGTACTAATGCAAGAATATCACGCATTAAAAGAACTAATGCAAGATAATAAACCAAGTTTAAGTCGATGGAACACTTTCGAAAAACCACTCGGTTCTTTTCAAAACTAACTTTTAAATGCGGAGCTTGAGCCACTCCTTCTAAAAGCTATCTCGTTCCATCGATTATATCAAGTTCACTACGTTCACGGTTTCGCCAAAACCATCCGTAGCCCTCCATCATTTCAGTTAAATATTCGGTAGTATTCAAGCTATGTATTTTGACCTCACGCCAAGGCATAGTGATTGGTAGCTGCCGGATATTTATCTGTTGCATAGATAGAATGCGTTGGTTTGAGACAGTCGTACTGCCATTTTGGCCTACGTCAAGGGTATGTACGGGTGGATTCAAATTAACCTGGATAATGATGGGACGAACTTGACATGTGACTTATGACATTTTGACCTCACGCCAAGGTCATAAGAGCATGGGGCAAAAATCCACATCGGGAGTTTCATAAGTACTGAAACTTGCTAGATTTGCATACCATTTGGAGTGTGATGATTATGGTAGGATTCCTTCATTTTCGTCACGCGATGATATTTGGATCCCGATCCTACTGTGAGTATATGCTACTCCTCGGGAAATTTCTCACTTAACGATCAATGCTATAAACCTAGTAGGTGCCTAGAAAGGTGTTAGCGGGGTTACGCCCCCAGGGAAAAGAGGTTCTTTAATTAAGGAACTTCGCGAAAGCGTTGGAAAACCTCCCTCGAAGTACCGACACTGGCCTGGCTGAACGGTTAAGCAAGTATTGTACGGTGGGATTGATCCTGACTAATTCTTCCTTTATGGTTTGAGGAGGGATTCGAGAAACAGTGGGAGCCATCCTGTTTAGACAAATTAAAAACCACTCTAAACTTGCAAGAGCATCATGCTGAGTGTTTCTTCTTCTCTCTCCTAATTGCAGCGACCAATCAACATGACTGGACTTAAGTTACTCCTAGATAAAAACAAGCTGACAGGGCCAAACTACAAAGATTGGCTCAGGAATGTCAAGATAGCAATCACTTATGACAAGCTGGGGTATCTTCTTACCACCAAAGCTCCCCCTGTCCCTGGTCCAACTTCCAGTATCGCGGATAAGGAAATCCGCAAGACTTGGGAGATTGATAGCGCGAAGGCCAAGTGCCTCCTGCTTGCCTCGATGGACAACGAACATCAGAGGAGGCATGAGAATATGGACATGGAGTCCATATTGCTCCATACAAAAGAACTGTATGGAGAGCAATCACGTATCGCAAGATACGAAGCGTCGAAAAAGTTGTTTTCGACAAAGATGGCCGTCGGATCATCAGTAGCCGAGCACGTGCTAAAGATGATCGGCTACATTGAGGAGCTCGCTGACCTAGGGATCACATTGGAGAGTGAGCTATATACGGATATAGTTCTCCAGTCCCTTCCTTCCACTTACGCCCAGTTTATACTGAACTTCAACCTACAAGAAAAAGAGGTTGAACTATCAGAGCTCCTCAACATGCTGAGGAGCGCAGAGGGCACCCTACAGAAAAGTAGGGATACATCCACTTTGTTTGTAGGAGGATCATCTTCTTCTAGGTCCAAGGCGAAAGCCAAGGGAAAGAAGAAGAAGGCCCCCGCCAAACCAAGGGGCGGTGTTAGTAAAGTGGATACGAAGGGAAAAGGTAAAGCAACAAAGGTAGCGGGGAAGCTTGTGGATAAGGAAGAATGCTTCTTTTGTCATAAGAAAGGACACTGGAAGAATGATTGCAGGGCCTGGAAGGCCAGAACACAGGAATTGAAGCAGGTTGCAGCTTCAGCTTCAGGTGTGTATGTTATTGAAAACTGTCTTTCAATAAACTCTACTTCCTGGGTATTGGATACCGGATCAGGATCTCATATCTGTAATTCTTTGCAGGCGTTGAGAAACCGTAGGGATTTGAAGGCAGGTGACATGACCCTCAGAGTTGCGAACGGAGCTAGCATGGATGCTAAAGCCGTGGGGGACTATCACCTGGGAATGTCAGATGGACATGTTTTGGTTTTGCGTAATTGCTTTTTTGTACCCAACGCAACTTGTAATATCATTTCTGTATCTTTAGTTTCTAAAGAAGGTTATGAATTTGCGTTTGTAAGTAATGTTGTAAACATTCACCTTAATCAAGTATTGATTGGGTCAGGTACTCTGAGTAATGGTATATACGTGTTAAACCAACCACAGATTTTCAATGTCCAGAATACACACAAAAGAAAGTCTCCAGAAATAAATCAGACTTTCTTATGGCATTGTAGATTGGGTCACATCAATGAGAGAAGGTTGAATAAGTTGCATACAGAAGGATATTTGAATGCGTTCGAATATCAATCATATGCCACTTGTCAATCTTGTCTCAAAGGAAAGATGACAAAGACTCCGTTTACTGGACATGGAGTAAGAGCGAGCGAGCTCTTGGGACTCGTACACAGTGACGTGTGCGGTCCAATGTCTACACATGCCAGAAGCGGACATTCTTACTTCATTACTTTTACGGATGACTTCTCAAGGTACGGTTATGTCTTCTTAATGAAACATAAGTCCGAGGCCTTTGGAAAATTCCAGGAGTATAAGAATGAAGTAGAGAAACAGACCGGCAAAAGTATTAAGATTCTAAGATCGGATCGAGGTGGAGAATACTTAAGTGCCGAATTCCTGGACTATTTAAAAGAGAACGGAATTCTCTCTCAGCTTACTCCTCCTTACACCCCGCAACATAACGGTGTATCGGAGAGACGGAACCGCACCCTATTGGATATGGTGCGGTCCATGATGAGTAACGCTGAGTTACCGCGATCATTCTGGGGGTATGCGCTAGAATCAGCTGCGTACCTTTTGAACCGAGTTCCGACTAAGACTGTGCCTTCCACACCATATGAAATGTGGAGTGGGAAGAAACCCTATCTTCAATATCTGAAGGTCTGGGGATGTCCGGCTTTTGTCAAAAAGCAGCATGCGGACAAGCTCGAGGCACGCTCAGTACTGTGCAAGTTTGTGGGATACCCAAAGAACACCAGGGGGTATCTTTTCTACTACGCAGAGGAACAAAAAGTCCTTGTTTCTCGTAATGCCCACTTTCTAGAACACCAGTTCTTGGAAAAGGAGATTAGTGGGAGCGCAGTAGAACTGGAAGAAATTCCAGAACCACAGACTATTACTGAAAGGTTAGTGGAACCAGAGGGTTCAACAGAACAGGACATTCCTACGCCGCTCCGCAGGAGTAGTAGGCAGTCTCATCCGCCCGAGAGATACTACGGTTTTCTCATAGACGGGGATAGAGAGGATTGCATCATAGATTATGATGAGCCTACTAGCTTCCAGCAGGCCGTTCAGAGCGTTGACTCAGTGAAATGGCTGGATGCAATGCGGACCGAAATGGAGTCCATGTACACCAACAAAGTATGGACGTTGGACATTGCTCCAGACGGGGTAAAACCCGTAGGATGCAAGTGGATCTTCAAAAGGAAGATTGGTGTAGATGGACAGGTTGAGACCTATAAAGCTAGGCTGGTAGCAAAGGGTTTTCGTCAAAGACCTGGCTTGGACTACGACGAAACCTTTTCTCCGGTAGCCATGCTGAAATCCATTCGGATCCTTCTTGCCATTGCTGCCTTCCACGATTATGAGATCTGGCAAATGGACGTAAAGACAGCTTTTCTAAATGGAAATTTAGAGGAGTGTGTCTATATGGATCAGCCAGAGGGTTTCATTCAGAGTGGGAGCAGCGGAAAGGTGTGCAAGTTGCTTAAGTCCATCTATGGACTAAAGCAGGCATCGCGGAGTTGGAACATCTGTTTTGATGAGACAGTCAAAGAATTTGGCTTTATCAAAAATCCAGATGAACCATGCATCTATAGTAGATTTGTAGCGAGAACTGTAGTATTCCTCGTTTTATACGTGGATGACATTCTCTTGATAGGAAATGACATTCCTATGCTACAATCTGTCAAGGGGTTCTTGTCACAAAGGTTCTCCATGAAAGACCTGGGTGATGCCTCATACATCCTGGGGATCCGGATCCATCGTGATAGATCCAAGAGGATATTGGGACTTTCTCAGTCCAGGTACATCGACACCATAGTGAAAAGATTCAGTATGGAAGATTCCAAGCGCGGTAACCTACCGGCTTGTCACGGGATCACCCTCTCTAAAGAGATGTCTCCCAAGACTGATTTAGAGAGGGATCGCATGTCTATTATACCCTACGCTTCTGCGGTAGGCTCTATAATGTATGCGATGTTGTGTACCAGACCGGATGTAGCTTATGCACTGAGTGTGGTAAGCCGGTATCAGTCTAACCCTGGGGAGAAACACTGGATAGCAGTAAAGAACATTCTCAAGTACCTGAGAAGGACTAAGGAGATGTTCTTGGTGTATGGCGGAAAAGACCTCCAGATCGAGGCCTTTGCTGACTCCAGCTTCCAGAGTGACAAGGATGATTCCAAGTCCATGTCGGGTTTTGTCTTCACCCTCAATGGAGGGGCGGTGTGTTGGAAGAGTTCCAAACAAGAAACCGTTGCAGACTCGACGATGGAAGCGGAATACATCGCTGCATCTGATGCCGCAAAAGAAGCTGTCTGGATGAGGAAGTTCTTGAAAGAACTTCAGGTGGTTCCGTCCATTGTTGACCCAATACCTCTGTATTGCGACAACAACGGGGCTATAGCTTTAGCGAAGGAACCCAGGTCCCATCAGAGATCCAGGCACATCTTGAGGCGGTATCACCTGATCAGGGAGATCGTGGATCGCAAGGAGATCGAGGTTCGGAGGGTTGCTTCAGAAGAGAACACTGCAGATCCATTCACCAAGGCCTTGCCCCAGACTCAGTTCGAGCGGCTGATCGAGATGATAGGTCTTCGATACGCCAGTTCATGGCCTTAGTGCAAGTGGGAGATTGTTAGTGTATATGCCCTAGAGGCCATTACTGTATCATACTAGTTTGTATATTACTTAATGGATGCTTGGGATATTCACCTTGTATATACAATCTTGCTCAAAATAGTAGTATGCTACTTGGTTTGTTTCTACTTCAATGTGTCCTTGTGTTTATTTCAGTATATCACTTATACGCATTAGTGGAGCCCTTAGGATCTTTGCTTGATTACCAGCGTTGTGATGGCAGTCACACTAGTGGGGGCTGGGTAATCTATAAGCACATCCTTATACAGGTCCCTAGTCGCAGGACTATCGAGACAGGGCATCGATACTCCGGAGTAGACTAGCGTATGCGCTTCTCATCCCAGTGTGGGAGATGGTCTGTCCCACAGCCATCAGTACGTCGTACTGGAGATAGTATACGGGTGCTCGTTGGGTTACGAGTACACTGGACAGGACTCGTCGGGAACTGACAGGTTGGTATTATACCTATCGTCAGTTATCAGTTCCCAGGTGACATGAGTACAGCTTAGTCCGCTGACTTGACACTGGCACTTCGCCTCAAGTGTGTTCCCACTGCACTTTGATCACTACCCTACCACGGCTCAAAGGAGTCGTGCAAACGGGTGGTGGTTGGGTGCAGTCCCGAAGCACTTGGAGGCAGTGACGGTTAGACAGGATTCGTCTCCCCCGGTATTGGGGGTTGACATCGCGCTGTGTCTAGGAGAGCCATTACACGAGTAGTCCCTGGCCAGGGCAAACGAGATATACTGGTAGGTTTCCAGTGTTATCTCAGGGTGTTTTGGGCTTCACTCCGGCACGACTTGTACCGCTATTGGGGGACTGACGATTACCACCCCCTAGGCCCGCCATGCGATGTATCAGACGAACAGACCGGACTGTACGGAGACTGTCACATTCAGACTCAGTAGGAGTTCAGATGGGGTTTCACCTCGTCAGCCTTCTTGTCGGCATCTACCTGGGGACCGTTACGCACAGCTAGTGCCGCTTGCGGTCTGTGGTTAAACCCACTGCCAGCGTAGTGTCGAGTCTTTAGAGTCCCACACAGAGGGTATTCGCCTCTGGGCAAAACAGAGTAGAGGTCGCATGGTTTTGCGACAGGGTTCGTTCTCATCCGCGCACTTGTGCACGTTTGGAGTCCGGACGGATTATACTGGCAGGCTCTGGTTTGAGCCAGATACTGGTATGTGTTTTGGGGTTGCTTTTATATCTTGGTATTCTTGTTTTTCGGAACGAGAATGCAGGTGTGTATACACAGTTGCTTGAGGAGGAGAATGAGGTTTTTCATTAGGGTTTCGGAACGGGTGCGTATGCACAGTTGACAGTCTTTATTTTCCAAACCCTAATGGATTTATTTATTATCTATTAATAATAATAATTAAATGAGAATTATGTTATGGTTGTTCTTTGTTGACTTGTTGACCTTGGTTGACTTGTTGACCATTGACCACTTTCATGCGTCAAAAGTCTTCCTTGATTTATGCTTGCAATTTTAAATGAAGCATGGTTGTGGTCATTCCAAACACTACCATCAACTATTCTCATTTTCAATTATTATCATTTAGATAATATTATTCTTTTGCATTATGGTTGCAAGAAGAAAAAACATAGCTCATTCTATCATTCTCATTCTCTCTCCTCTCTTCATCTTCTTCTTCCTCTAGTAAAGAGAAACCCTCTCATGAGTTGAGAATCCTTCTCTTTAAAAAGAAAAGCAAACCCTAGTCACTCTCTACTCACCCTAGGATCAAAGGATTAGCAAGCCGGAGATTCTAGTTCACTCCAAGTCCGAGAAAGAGCCCAAGGTTGAACCCTCGAGGTGGATCCATCTTCGACGGAAGAAGGCGACAAAAGAGAACCATCAACCTCTACAAGATTTCAAGAAGAAGGAGTTCAAGTTTAGGTATAACCCTCATCCGAGTAGCTAACTCCTTTTAGCGTATTTGCTAGTTTAGTTTAGACACGATCCCGACCTTGTTTAGTCCATGTTGCTTCTTGCACTAAAAATTTGATTTTTATACCGTTTCCGCCTCCCCGTAAGAACCGGGGGTCGCAATATGGACTTACAACTAGGTACACTGACACCATCCTAAAAAGGTTTAGTATGGAAGACTCCAAGCGGGGTGCCTTACCTGCTTGCCATGGGGTCACTCTCTCCAAGGATTCTTGCCCAAAGACCGATGAAGAGAGAGCTCGCATGAGTATTATACCCTATGCTTCGGCAGTAGGATCTATAATGTATGCGATGTTATGTACACGCCCAGATGTAGCTTATGCACTTAGTGTTGTAAGCAGGTATTAATCCAACCCAGGGGAGAATCACTGGACAGCTGTGAAGAACATTCTTAAGTACTTGCGAAGGACTAAAGAATTGTTCTTGGTGTATGGTAATGGAGATCTCCAAATGGAGGCATTTACCAATTCGAGCTTCCAGAGCGATAAGGACGACAGCAAATCTATCTCTGGGTTTGTATTTACCCTCAATGGAGGGGCGGTGAGTTGGAAGAGTTCCAAACAAGATACTGTTGCAGACTCTACGATGGAAGCTGAGTACATTGCTGCAAATGATGCCGCCAAGGAAGCCGTCTGGATGAAGAAGTTCGTCTCGGAGCTAGGAGTAGTTCCAACCATTATTGATCCAATACCTTTGTATTGTGACAATAATGGGGCTATGGCGTTAGCCAAGGAGCCTAGATCCCATCAGCGGTCCAGACACATCCTGAGGCGTTTTCATTTGATCCGGGAGATTGTAGATCGCCGCGAGATCGAGATTAGGAGGGTAGATAAAAAGAATAACGCCGTGGATCTATTCACCAAGGCCCTCCCTCAGCCGCAGCATGAGCGACTTTTTGAGATGTTGGGTATGAGATACGCCAATAACTGGCCTTAGTGCAAGTGGGAGATTGTTGGATATATGTATGCCCTAGAGGCCATTATATGATAGTGGATGTATTTATACATGTATATATATTCAGTATGCATTCTTGCTCGACATGATAGTATGCTATCTGGTTCTTCTTTATCTGACATGTTGATTTGATCATGCTTATTATTCACTCATACATGCTGATAAAGCCCTGAGGATATTGGCTTGACTGCTCTGATTATGATAGAGATCATACTAGTGGGACATCTGTAGTCTATAAGCATATCCTGGAAAGTCCCTGGTCGTAGGTATATCGAGACGGGGCATTGATATACCAGAGTAGACTAGCGTATATGATACTAGACCCATATGATGGGCGATGGATGTTCCCACATTCATCGATGTTTGACATCAAGATCATATACGGGTGCTCAGTGCTGACTGGGTACACTGGACGGACTCACCGAGAACTCCTATATGGAATTATATCTATCGTCGGATAGCAGTTCTCAGGTGACACTGGTACAGGTTAGTCTGTAGACCCGAGATCGTCATGGAGTCTTGTGTGTTCTCCCACTGTACTTTGATTGCCACCGTACCACGGCTCTACTGAGTCGTGCAAACAGGTGGCCGTTGGGTACAGTCCCGAGACACACGAAGGCAATGAGCGATAGGAGGGGTTTCGTCTCTCCCGGTATTGGGAGTTGATGCTGTACTGTGCTCGACTGGTTATATCAGTAAGTCCCTGGCCAGGGCTGCTGAGAATTGCTGATAAGTGTTATCAGTAGTTTCTCGATCTGTTATAGACCATTCACCGGCACGACTTATTGAGTTATTAGGGTCGACGTTACCATCCCTAGGCTTGATATGCGGCATATCTGACGAAGAGACCGGACTGTACGGTAGTGTTGCCGGTTGGCTCGACGGGAGTTGTAGCAGGTTCGCTTGTTTTCTTCTGATCGCTCAATACCCGGGTGGCCGTTACGTTTAGCTGACCGCTTGCGCCTTAGGGGTACCTGATATGATCATCACCCTCTGCCGGCGTATTGACGAGTCTTAGAGTCCCACAAAGGAGTTACCTAGTCCAGGCGAAACGTTGTGGTGCGCGTATGCGATATGCGCATGCACCCGATTAAAATGTGTGTATATGATACCGAACATTGATCGGGTGGCATGCTTTTGGTGGGGTCATATGAGATATGACCGGATTGATAAATCAAGTGTTGATTTATCATCTAACTATTAGTTTTCTCACTTGAAACCTTTCTAGAATTTGATGGATGTATGCATGCATGCATGTGTTTCTTTCTTTCATTCTAGTTTCATGCACATGTGGATGTTCATACATGCATACATACATACACCCATCTATCATGGTTGTTAGCACATGGAAATGGTGGAAATATAAGACTCACACCATGGATTAAGTAATGGATTTTTATTTGATTTTGTATTTAAAACAAAATTGAAAAGAAAAGGATAATCTTTACTAGCTTCTACATTCTTCTTCTAACCTAACCAAGCTCACCTACCTCTAACCTTGGGTTATCCTTCTTTTTATCATTTAAAACTCAAGTTAAATAAACTCTCCATCACTTAACCATGGTTGGATGTAAGAAGGAATAAAATATAAAAGGTTATATTTCATTTCTTTTTCCAATGGCCATCTTTATCTTTTACACTTGCTAAAAGGAAAAGCCACCATCTTCATCCTCTTTCACCACTTGCTCTCTAGGTTTTTCTAATGAGTTAAACACACTTAAAGAAAGGTTTTTGAAGTGAGATTCCAAACCACAATATCACTCTATGCAAGTTTAGCCAACTTGTTTAGAGTGTTCTCTTCGGTTTTACGAAGTTGCGAGCTTGGACGGGGAACTTCGGGTGGATCGTCGTAGACGCAAGAGGACTTCAAGAGGACCTCCATTCAACACCCTAGAGACCAAGGAGTCCAGTGAAAGGGAGCTACAAAGGTTGTAGTCTCGAAACCCTAGTTTTGTTCGCTTTAAATTTCGAAACCCTAATTTTCTAGGATCGATTCCTTTGCATGCTTGTTTAGCACCATCAAAATTAAAACTTTAAGGCATGTGATGCTTCAAATCTCTTCATAGGGTGCTAGACAAACCTTACACATACAATACTCTGTACAAGTCCCTTGAGTCTGATAACTCATTCACTGTGTGTCGTAGGTTGAAAACTGTACTTATGGTTAAGAAGAATTACACAGCTGTTTAACGCTCCTTACCTAACCATCCACTGATATAGGTAAATGTCACAGACATAATTTCAAAGAGATATATCTCACTCTATGAAAATAGACGTACAGATATATCAATTTGAAATTGGTGCATAACAGCGGATATTCAAAACCAAATATTTGCCGACCGGCAAACAGCCCAGGTGATTTCCTCAAATATCACCAATTACAACGAATTCCGATATAATGAGGATGATCACCTAATTCCCAATAACTCACTCCCACTCATCATCTGTAAAACCATACAGATGTGAGAATCAAACTTGGTAAATACATACCCTGGAGTAAGTATCTAATCGGGAAATCAGTTTTCTTTTAACAGTACACAGTGAAACTGAAACATTGAAATATTTCGTAGGGGTATCCGGGTATTCCTAGTAATGCCTCTTCCATTATCCAGATTTACAACTATAACCGTATATTTCTTTGCCACCTCTCCAAATCCCTTTATATGTCTTTAGTCATTACCTTCTGCACACCCCTTTAGGCCAAATGGTTTTCTTCCTTCCCTACCGTTCGGCACCAGCCTATGGTTTGGAAGAAGACTATCCAATAAGCATAATGGGTGTACTGTCCCAATCCTAGGAACACTCGCAAAGCGAGAGAAGGTGAAGATAAAAGACAACCGAATAAACCTTATTCCTATTTCTCCTGAACCAGAATCCATCCCCGAATTGGAACAAGTTCTTTTCGAGTTCGTATATAACCATACGATGGAGTATCCAATAAACTGTGGATCTTCGTAGTGATACGGAGTGTTCTGGAGAAATACAAAGGTGATTTGGGAGTGGTAATGAAATACCTGGTTTGGTCATGAATATCAGTTGCAATTTACTTTGCCCTCTTACTAATCCCTTACTTTGTCTTAACTTAATACCTTCTGTACACCATCGTTAGGCTAATTGGTTTTCTTCATTCCCTACCGGTCGGCACCTGCCTATGGTTTGGAATAAGACTATCCAATTTGCGTAATAGGTGTACTATCTCCTAAACCAAGGAGTACTCACAACTCGAGAGAAGGTAAAAGGAAAAGACAACTGAATAATCCTATCCGTTTTCTCCAGAACCTAAAACCATCCACGAATAAATCCCTTCGAGTTCGTATATAACCATATGATGGTTTTGTCCAATGGAAGTGGACGTTCGTAGTAATACGGGGTGTCCTGGAGAAAAAGGGTAAAAGTAGGAGTGGCAATGAGGTCTGCAACTCTGACAATCCAAAAGCCAGTTTTTTTTTTAAGAAGGTTCGGTCAACTTGGTCACTGAGTCAAAGTCTTAGGGTCGGGTCAATGGTCGCTGCCAAAGAGAGAGAGAAAAGAAACACTCAGCGTGCACTCTAACCTAGATCAGAATGGTTACCAATTTATCTAATCTGGAAACCTCCCACTGTCACCTCAAATTCTCCTCCAAACCTGAAAGAAGAATTAGTCGGGGTCACCCGAGGAGTAAACTAACTCATCAGTGGGAATCGGGATCCAACTATCATCGCATGATAACGTGACGGAATCCGCTCACGCTATCACACTCCAGAAGGTATGCGCATATCTGGCAAGTTTCAGTTCTTTTGAAACTCCCGATGTGATTTTTGCCCCATGCTCTTATGACCTTGGCGTGAAGTCAAAATATCATAAGTCACATGTCAAGTTCTACCCATCATTGTCCAGGTTAATTTGAACCTACCCGTACATACCCTTGACGTAAGCCAAAATAGTAGTACGACTGTCCCAAACCAACGCATCTATCTATGCAACAGATAAATACCCGGCAGCTACCAAACACTATGCCTTGGCGTGAGGTCAAAATACATAGCTTGAATACTACCGAATATTTAACTGAAATGATGGAGGGCTACGAATGGTTTCTGGCGAAAACCTTTAACGTAATGAACTTGATATCGTTTGAAGGAACCGGATAGCTTTTAAAAAAAAATAGTGACGAAATCCTTCGCTAAAGAGGTCACTCCCGGTGAAGGGATCTCGGCTCTTTCCCCGTAGAATGAGGTGCAGGATATTCCAACTGAATACCACGATGCAAAGCAAAAGTAATCGGCTACAGTGAAGTTATTGCCCTGACGCAAACTTCTGTCCAAGGGGTCACTCCCGGTGAAGGGATCTCGGCCCTTGCCTCGTCGACTGAGGAGCAGGATATTCCAACTGAATACCACGATGCAAAACAAAAGTGAACGTCCTTGCAATAACAGCTTTTTGAAAAGTGTTCCAACAACATCAGATTAGGTTTGTTTAACTTGCATTGATCCGAATAACCGCAGTCCCATCAATTGATCACACCACAAAGAACGAAAATATACTGATGTACGTATATGCCATCCGCATTCGCCATTGGGTCCCATCATTACCCGTTAGGTTAGCTAACTAACAACAGAGCGGGGACTGGACTAGCGCTGATGCAAAACATATACAACATCTACTAATATATATATACCAATATATAATATTTCGCTCAAGGCGTGATAAAAATGCAACATCACAGAAATGTACAGCATCACAGAACAATACAGATATCTGGGATCCCCGGGTTTCACAGAGCCACTACTGAAACCCGACGTTCCCCTGGTCGTGTGGATAGCCTGTGCAATGAAATCCAAGACCCCTACGGGCGCGGCAAGTTTCCCGCCAAAACCTGAAGCGAGGCAGCCCCCTTCAGCGACGTGAATGGACCACCCGGCACTTCACGGAATCCGGCAACTTGGGCACCCCTCCTAGGTCAACCTGTACCCCCTACAAGTGCGGCGAATAGCCCGCCAATTCTAGAGTAAAGCCCCCTCCGTCTCAATGCCATGAGATGCGGGCTTGTTGCCCTCCAGAACCCGGCTATCCGTGCACCCCTCCGCGGGGCAATCCTAGTACAGAAAGTAAAATATACATACAACGGGTACAACGACCGCAACCTGGCCGTGCCCCAAAATAATAATACAAACAGGCAGTGACGGCAGTCCACATGTCGGACGCTCGCCCCGCAAGATCAAATGTACAAAATACAACAAAACTGTACTAGCATTGCATCCAGGCTATCCCCCACGACCAATCCGCAACATCACAGAAAAATCACAAAACATCAACGTGAATGTCACGTTCGCAAATCCGTCTAACCGGGCTATAGCAGTTAGACAGGATTTACCGATCAAGTGACATTCACGGTCGCAGATATAATGTAAAAACTGTGAACTAATGTATTTAAAATGTCCGATCGATCAAAAATTACCAAGTGGGCCCCCAAGTACTACTGTAGCACATCAAGAAATTCTGGGCCCAAAAATAATATTCCAGAAACCCTATTTTCACCCCAGAAGCCCACTGGAAAAATTTGAAGCATTGATCCCTCCATACTGCGGCGGAACCGCGGCCCCAAGTGGGGTTTGGCCGCGGTTCCGCTCTCCCCTTAAAAGATCAATGTGTCGAATTTCTCCAGAATTCTTAGGACTTCCAGTACATCACTTTTCTACAACCTGAAAAAAATTTCGAGCCAGAAAAAATTCGACAGAAAACTGATGCATGGGTTATTGGGTTTTCGGAACATTTGTTCGACCGGAATTGTAAAACACATTAGACAAAGCTAAACTATGTTAATGGAGAGGCTCTGATACCAATGTAAGTGCACGGTGGCGCCCCGGCCTCCATCCCGAGGCCAAATGCGGAAGCGATGGTTAACTTTAATTTTTTTTTTTGAACCGGCACCACCGCGCACTAAAACCCGGATCGTATCATTAACTAGTCCTAGCTAACTACAAGATGGGGAAGAGAGATATACCGACTGATCCGTGTCCTCCGGTCTTCTCGTCGTCATCCCGATCTCCCGCGGAAGCTCCGGTCTCCACCTCGTCGCCGGAAGGGCACCACGTCGCCGGCTTCTTTTACGGGCTCCCACCTCTATACCGAGGCAACTCGGGCACGAAGTTGGCGAGCCGACGTGCCCAAGGTTTGCTGTAGAATGCGTGTAGTGTTCATGTCTCATTTTGGGGTTCATCGAGGTTGCCTTTTTGGTGGAGGAAATGATATGGACTTTTGAAGATGGAGTTGTAGGGATTTTACAAAGCCAAAGATACCAAAATCCCCACCAAAATAAAATGGGCAGCCCCATCTCCTATGGCCGGCCACACAAGAATGGAGAGGAGACGAATAAGAGTGTGGTGAGTGTGTGAATGAGTGAGCCAACCAATAACCCAACGGAGAGAGAGAAAAGGCTATCATGCTCAAGCATGATAACAAGCTAAAACCAACACTCCACCACATCCATCATGATATCCAAAGTCAAGCAATCATGAAAACCATCATGAAGCAAAAAGTCAAGTCAATGGATGGTGCACCATCATGATACAATAATAATGCAAATAACACCCTCCACAAATGCTTATTTGCACAAATGCAAATAAGTCCTCCTCCACCAATCTTCGGCCATTGAAAGATACAAATGAAAATGGCCGAAACGGAAAGCAAACTGGCAACCCCAGAAAACTGGTCCCGTAATAAATTACAGGAAAACCCCGATACTGTGTATACACACCCGCATCTGTATTCCGACCGAAATACAAATGCAATGAGACAAACTCTACACTGTACTATACTAGGATCCGGCTTAAACCAAAGCCGGCTAGTATTATCCGTCCGATCCAGATCCGTGCAATACCGCACGTATCTGATCGAACCCTGCCATATCTCCATACGGCCCCTACAGCGTTTCGCCCGAAAACTTGAGCAACTGAATGTGGGGGACTCTAAAGACTCGTCAACACCTTGGTTGTGGATTTAACCACTAGCACGTCAGAGGTATAAGCCAATACATAACGGGCTACCAGGTATTGACCAAAAGGGACGTTGATGAGCGAACTCATCCTGATACCCTACTGAGCCTGTCAGTGACAATATCCATACAGTCCGGTCCGTTCGTCTATGAGCATCGCATGGCGGGCCTAGGGGGTTGGTAAAGTCAGACCCCCAAAAGCGGTACAAATCGTGTTGGAGTGTAGCCCAGAACACCCTGAGATACTACTGGAATACCTACCAGTAAATCTCCTGCCTCGGCCGAGGGCTTCGTGTAATGGCTCTCCTAGACACAGCGCGACCTCACCCCCAATACCGGGAGAGACGAACCCCTGAAGATCCGCTCACTGCCTCCATGTGGCTCGGGACTGTACCCAACTAAAACCTGTTTGCACGTCTCCTTTGAGCGTGGTAGGGTAGTAATCAAAGTACAGTGGGAACTCACACGAGACAAATGACGATCCTCAGGTCGATGAACTAACCTGTACACATGTCACCAGGGAACTGCCATCTGACGTCAGGTATAAGACCAACTAGCATGTTCCCGGCGAGTCCTGTCCGGTGTACTCATAACCCAATGTGCACCTGTATACATCTTAGGTGAACCAAATGACACCAGTGGCTTGTGAGACCGGCCACCGCCCCTCGTCGGGGCCTCGACTGTATACACTAGTCTACTCTGGAGTATCGATGCCCTGTCTCGAAACTCCCACGACTAGGGACCTTTTAAGGATATGCTTATAGACCCCAGCTCCCACTTATATGATCGCCCTCATACTGCTGGTGGTCAAGCAAGAATCCTAGGGGCTCTATCAACGTGTAATAGCGACATGTCAGGTCACTTAAAGCAGTACACGATGATAAAGATGAACCAGATAGCATACTATCATCTCGAGTAAGACTGTCCTACTGGGACAGGTGCTCCCTCAATCATTGCAATCACGTGCCTGTGATCCAATAATTGACTCTGAGGGCACTATCTCCAACAATACCTGTAGGGTTGCTAGGCACGCGCACAAGGGTCTACGAGGCATCAACCATGCCCGATTAAAAATTTAGCCATGCCGAACAACCCGAATACGGAACTTTAAACTAGAGATTAGGCGAAAACAAGCATGTTCACAACTTTAACACTAAGTGAGAGGGATTACAACCTTTGTAGATCCGGTCATTCACTTCATATGCTCCGTGTTGTGGTCCCTTCGCTGCGATCATCGGGATCCGGACTCTCGAGAGGTTCCACGAAGAGAAAGACGCAACCTTTGCTTCCGATCTTCGATACTAAGATGATCTACCTTGAAGTTTCTTTAACACAAGCTAACACTCATGAAATGATGTGAACACCCTCATCTAAATGGCAAGGGAAGATGAGGATGATGAAGTAGGATTTTTTGCTCTATTTATTTATCTTTTTCTCACAATTATTCATCACCTTTTGAAAAACAAGTAAGCTTTTTCATGAAAGAAAATGAAGGAAGAAGATGAACAATAATCATTATTCTTTTGTGATGAATAGGAAAAGAGATGATATGATCAATTATGCAACCATGGTTCACTTAACCAATGTAGAGAATTAACCAAGGGTTAGGGTTTGGGTTGAGTTAAGAATGAGTCACACACAAATATCTTTCACAAAACAAAAAGAAAACCTTCTAGAAACATCTAGAAAGTTTAACCCTAATCCAAACCCTAATCATGATTAATCTTTACTAAACATGTTGCATTATTTATCATATCATGTTACAATATTATATATCACATATATAATATTTATTGTAACCAAATAAAATAATACAATTAACATATATCGCATATATATCAATGTATTACCCGAGTGAGAAAAAGAATCTTTTAGTGAGCTAATATTAGTTAATGTCATTTAATATATCATATATATTATTATACATTAAATTATCGAATCAACACTTGATCCGACAATCCGGCTATATCGCATATAACCGACTAATATTTATCCGTACCGATTCATCGAATCAACACTTGATCCGATGACCCGGCTGATATCAAATATCGCGAGAATAGAATACGGTATCACATATCGCATTATCCTCGGTCCCGCACATATCACATAAGTGCTCCTACTCCGTTTTGCCTGAGTCAAGAAACCTCTGTGTAGGACTCTAAAGAATCGTCAATACGCCGGCAGTAGGTGATGATCATATCAAACACCCACAAGCTGCAAGCGGTCAGCTAAACGTAACAGCTACCCAGGTATTGAGCGCTCAGAAGATCAACAAGCAAGCCTGTAACTTCTCCTGCGAATCCAAACAGTAACACTCCCGTACAGTCCGGTCTCGTCGTCTGATATGTTGCATATCTCGCCTAGGGGTGGTAAACGTCAGACCCCAGTAGCTCGATAAGTCGTGTCGATATGAGGTCTATAACAGTTCGAGAAACTACTGATAACACTTACCAGTAAATCTCAGCAACCCTGGCCAGGGATTTCCGGTTATAGCCAATCGAACACAGCACAACATCAACTCCCTATACCGGGAGAGACGAATCCCCTCCTATCGATCATTGCCTCCTTGTGATTCGGGACTGTACCCAAAAGCCACCTTTTTGCACGCCCTCTTGGACGTGGTATGATGGAAATCAAAGCACAGTGGGAATCACACAAGACTCTATGACGATCTCGGGTCGACAGACTGGTCTGTACCAGTGTCACCGGAGAACTGCCATCTGACGTATGGTATAATACCATCTGGGAGTTCTCAGCGAGTCCGTCCAGTGTACCCAGTCTCTACTGAGCACCCGTACACCATCCTTGATGTCAAACACCGATGGATATGGGATCATCCATCGCCCATCATATGGGTCAAGATGCGTATACGCTAGTCTACTCTGGTGTATCGATGCCCTGTCACGATACACCCTCGACTAGGAACAGTTATAGGATGTACTCGTCGACTACCGTGGCCCTACTAGTATGATCTCATCATAGTCCCAGTAGTCGAGTACATATCCTAAGGGCTTTATCAACATGTAACATAGAGACAATAAGAATACATGTTAAGACAAAGTACAACCAGATAGCATACTATCATGTCGAGCAAGAAAGTCCTCCCTATATATGTCCAAGCATCCATTACAATATACATCGTATGTACAGTAATGGCCTCTAGGGCATACATATAAGTAACAATCTCCCACTTGCACTAGGGCCATCTGTTATGGTATCGCATACCCAACAATTAGCTGCGGTTGAAGTATCTCATACTCAACCATCCCATAAAAGTCTCTACTGGGAAAAAAGGCCTTCGTGAGTGAATCCGCGCTGTTGTCCTCTGTATCTACTCTCCTTACCTCGATCTCCCTGGAGATCAACCATCTCCATGATCAGGTGATACTGCCTAAGAATTATATCTGGATTTCTGATGGGACGGTAGTTCCTTGGCTAAAGCCACAACTCCATTGTCACACAATGGTAGGAACGAAGTTCATCGCATGAACTTCTATATATCCAGACTGCCTCTTTTGTAGTATCCTTGGTAACGATGTATCTTGCCTTTAATCGTCTAGTATGTCACGGTATCTAGCTTGGAACTCTTCCAACATACCGTCCCTCCACTGAGGGTAAAGACAATGCCTGCGACTGACATTCAGTCGTTCTTATCACCCTGGAACCTTTCCAGTGATTCTCCTTTGGATCCATTGATACCATCTCACTACAACTAGTGAGAATCCTAACATCCAATTAGATCTATCTCATAGATCCAAAACCTAGGATTTAGGAGGTATCACCTTGATCCTATATGGAGTATCCTTGTGATAAGCGGAGATTGACCGAGCGTAGCATAGGAAACTCCTTCCCTATCAAGAGTATGTCATCCACGTACTCTACGAGGATCACCACCATACTCTCTACAACCATTTTGTATATACAAGGTTCATCTACCATTTTGATGTAGTCAAACTCTTTGACTACCACATCAAAACAGATGTTCCAACTCCGCGATGCCTGTTTTATCATATAAAACATCTTGCACAAGTTTCCGCTGCTCCCACTGTCTACGAAGCCCTCTGGCTGTGTACTTATAGACGCTCTTTTCTAAAACATCACTTAGAAAAGTAGTCATGACACCCAACCACCAGATATCGTAGTCATGATATGTAGCCGTGGCAAGTAGGATCTGGATGGACTTAAGCATAGATCCTTAGAAAAAGGTTTCAATATAATCCATACCTGGTCAATGATGCAAATCTTTAACAAGTCTAGCTTTGAAAGTCTCAACTTTTCCATGTACACCAAGTAATCTTCTCAAGATATACTTGCTCCTAATGGGGATTTAACCCTTCAGATAAAGCAACCAAAGTCCATACTTTGTTGGTGTATAAGGATTCCATCTCAGATCGATAAGCACCCAGCCATTCTTACAGAGTCCCACTCCTGATGGCCAGCTCGAAACTAGTTGGGTCATTATCTCATGATGCAATCCTCGCTCCCACTGTCATAGAGAAACCGAAGTATCTCTCAGGTGGGTGAGGAACCCTACTAGATCGGCAGAGAGGCTGAGGTTCGTTGGAAACTATTGAATCCTTATTCAATAGGTATGCAGCTTCTCAAGCGCATAACTCCCAAAAGGAAATAGGAAACTCAGCAGTACTCACCATAGAGCACACCATATCATATAGGGTGTGATTGCTCCCCCCCGATATACCATCGTGCTATGGTGTATACGGAGGAGTAATGCTGAGAGAGAATCTCATTCTCCTTTAGAATAGTCCAGGAATTCCGTGCTCAAGTATTCTCCTCCTTGATCTCATCAAAGGACATAATACTTATACCCGTATTTTGGTTCTCTACTTCTAACTTATATTCTGTGAATATCTCAAAAGGTTCGGACTTATGTTTCAACAGGAACACATGTCTGAATCTTGAGAGATTATCAGAGAATGTAATAAAGTACAAAGAACCGTTCTTGGCATGTGTAGACAGGGGACTTTCATACATCAGCATGTATCAATCCCAAAAGTTCACTAACTCTTTCTCTGTTTCCAATAAACAGAGCTGTGGTCATCTTATCTTTGTGACAAGACCGGCAAGTTTCACAAGATGTAAATTCAAACTAATTTAAATATGCATCTAAATGCAACTTCAGCCAGTCGGGTCGCATTGATATGACCTAGTTTACAATACCTCAAGAAGGATTCATTCATATCTGAACTCTTCCTCTTGTGTGTGTTCCGTATACTAAGAACTGTAGTTTGATTTAGAACGTCAATGATTTTAGATAACGTGCCTGAACCGATCAACTCTTGATATAGGAAATGTTTGAAACATTATCCAACAATACAAAATTATATCATTTCTTTACTAATAAAGAGACTGATATGATTTTGTATATCAGGTTCGGTATCTAATAGCATTTGTTCAGAATCAATGTATTCAGGTAATACAGGGTGATAGTGACCAACAGACTTGGCTGCAACACTTGCACCGTTTTCTGTCTCATGAAACTTATCACCCGTTCTCAGTTCTCTACCTTTCTGTAGCCCATGTAACAGATTACATATGCAGGATCCTAATCCGGTATCACATACCCAGGACGTAAAGGATACTGAGAAACAGTTCTGTGTAATGAACACACCCGAAGATGATGCATCAACATGCACTTTCTTCGTTTGGGCGGCACGGGAAATCTGGTATTCCCTAATTTCCTGCTCTGTCTTATAACAATTATAAGTTGGAGCGGGACCAACGTTCCCCAGCTCAGTATAACAAGCGGGTTCGGTCAATATATCCGTTTTATTATCTTGATTAAGGCGTGATATGGTCGCTATCTGGAGAGAGAGAGAAGAAAACACTCAGCGTATGCTCTTGCAAGATTAGATTGGTTATCTAATATATCTAATCAGGATGTCTCCCACTGTTTTAATCAAATTTTCCTTCAAACCCTAAAAGGAAAGACTAGCCGGGATTAATTACACGCTACAAGTTCGCCAATCTTTCAGCCAGGCCAGTGTCGGTACTTTGAGGGAGGTCCCCCGTGCTATCGCACGAACCTAATTAAAATAAACCTCGTTTTCCCAGAGGCGTAACCCCGTTGACACGTTTCTAGACACCTACTTGATCGGCTAATTGTAATGTGTAAAACTCTCCCAGGAGTAACTCTTACTCACAACGGGTATCGGGATCCAACTATCTAATAGAAGGTATGCAATCTCATTGCAAATTTCAACACTTGAAATTCCCAATAATATTTTGCCCCTAGCAGCTATATGACCTTAACATAGTCAACAAATCATAAGTGCTAGTCAAGTTCAACCCGTCATTTCCCGATTGAATTAAACCCACCCGCACGACCCTTAACATAGTCAACAAAGTCGCACGACTACCCTAATCCAATCGCATCATATGCTTATACAGATAAGCACTAATCAGCTACCGCACACTACGCCTTAACATAGTCAACAAACGTAGCACGAATACTAACTAGTACTTATCTGAAATGACGGAGGGCTACGACAGGTTTTTAAGAAAACCTTTTGCGTAATGAACTTGATATCGTTGTAGAATCGAGTGATTTTAAATGGAGTGTTTTTGAGGCTTTTCTAGTTTTGCTAAAGGGGTCACTCCCGGTGAAGAGATCGTCGGCCCTTTCCTCGTCGAATGAGGTGCGGGATATATCATATATATCACTGTGCAAAGCAAAAACTCTTAAAAGCAATCAAAAGAAAAACCGAGTTTGTAGCATCTGCCAGTTATTGCTAAAGGAGTCACTCCCGGTGAAGGGATCTCGGTCCTTTCCTTATCGAATAAGGTGCTGGATGTTCTACAAGGAACACCGCTATGCAAAGCAAGAACTAGAGCTACCAGTTTTTATAAACAAGTTTCTACAACATCTTAGGTTTCTTTTATTTCATTAATCTCATTAATGAAGTCCCATTTTATTATGCTTCACAAGCATCTCTTTTGAAACGAAATCTGCAATATAACATATATCTCATATATATATAATATAAACATTCGTCTCAGGCAGTAATATGATCTCATCACAGAACATTGCAGCAGAAGAACATATATGAAATATTGGATATACTAGGATGTCCGTGTTTTCAATACGAGCCTGTATAAAACACGGATTCCACGGTCGCGATGAATAGCCAAACCCACATCCCTAGACCCCTACGAGAGCGGCAAGTAACACTGCTAATTCTAGGGTTAGGAGACCCGGTCTCGACTCCTCGAGATGGTCTCCAACTGGACCCTAGAACCCGGTTACTTGTGCTCCCCTCCTTGGGTCTACCTAATGCGGAAAAGTAAATAATATACAACGGTGACATCTTCCGCTACCTGGAAGTGCCCCAATAAAAGAATATTACATACAAATGAATTTTACATGAATGAAAAAGAAAAAACTCTCATCTCACATAAAACCCCCGGCTATTCAAAAGCGACGATCCAATATAACATATCACAGCAACACATAATATCTCATATCATCAACGTAAGCAAGTATGCGTATCCCGATTGTCGTTGATGTATAGCAACGAAGCCGGCGATACACCACATACTACGCTTACGGTCACAGAAAAGAAAGTGTAAAACTACAACAGTTGGAATCCGCAACCACCTCAGACATCGCATGCCTAACCAAATGAATTCCTTAGACATCACATGCCTAACAATTATAAACCCCGCATTTTAGTCTCATTATCGAAAACTCTTTTCAATATCAAGTCGGGCAATTCAACAAGATTCCCAACGTCCTGATCGAATGCTCGACGCAAACTTTAGTAGACGGCCGCACCCCTAGATGCCGTCGACAAAGTGCACTAAGGCGGAACACCGCTGCCGCGAGCACCCGAACGGATGCTTTCGGCGACGGGGTTCTCCTACAGTCACTTGGTCGGGGCTATGGGACGTAGCTGTCTATTAAGTTTACCCGGCGAGTATCCGCGTACGCTACCTGATTGCGACGGACTTTTGATCACATCAAAATTCCGTGGCAACCAATCATCTGAGACTAAACTGCTATGTTTATAATATTCAAATTAGTTATCTCATAACTATTTGTGGATTCCAAATATTGTATCACATTCCAGATAAATAGAAAAAGTTAAACTTTCCGATCGAATTGTCAAGTACCCAAGATTTCCCCAATATATCTCAACACTTGAAATCAGTTTAAAAACGTCCATCACATGCCACAGTACCAATGGTCCAGCCGTAGAAGGGTCAAGCCAACGCCTCACATGTGGCACGCCGTACTGCCCCAAACCCTAAGGTTCAAAAGGCAGTTCAAGACGGTCACATAATCGAGTTAAGGTTTGTTGTCTTCTAGAGGGTCCACCGAGTTACTTGCACGACTTAGAACATTCTTAAACACGAGGAAAAATCCAACTTTTGAAAAATTTTCCGACAGGGGAAAATTGAGTTATTGATATCCGTTCGAACTTTTTAACAGTTTCTAAAAATTATCCGGACAAACTAAACAAAGTTAAATTATCCGATCGAATCAACGATTCCCCAATACAACCCTTGAAAACTCAACACATGAGTGGAATTAAAATATTCACAGAAAAAAATAACAAGAAAGGGCCTAAAATTAATTACATGAAATTTCAGGGACTAATTCCAAATTTTGGCCGCGGAAGCGCTGCAAAACCCATGGTTTCGCGGCGGTTCCGCGGTCAAATTTTCGAGTTAGAGGTCCGTACTTCACAGTAATTCTTATTTTTTCCTGCTTAATTTTATGAGAATTTTTAATTCAGAAAAAACCTCATTTTTGAAAAATGTACAGAGAGGGTTCCGTGTCGGGGTTTCGGCGTTCGATCGGAGTTCAAACTTCGTCTAGACATCGCCTAAAGCTCTAGCTTGGCTCTGATACCACTGTAGGGTTGCTAGGCACGCGCACAAGGGTCTACGAGGCATCAACCATGCCCGATTAAAAATTTAGCCATGCCGAACAACCCGAATACGGAACTTTAAACTAGAGATTAGGCGAAAACAAGCATGTTCACAACTTTAACACTAAGTGAGAGGGATTACAACCTTTGTAGATCCGGTCCTTCACTTCATATGCTCCGTGTTGTGGTCCCTTCGCTGCGATCATCGGGATCCGGACTCTCGAGAGGTTCCACGAAGAGAAAGACGCAACCTTTGCTTCCGATCTTCGATACTAAGATGATCTACCTTGAAGTTTCTTTAACACAAGCTAACACTCATGAAATGATGTGAACACCCTCATCTAAATGGCAAGGGAAGATGAGGATGATGAAGTAGGATTTTTTGCTCTATTTATTTATCTTTTTCTCACAATTATTCATCACCTTTTGAAAAACAAGTAAGCTTTTTCATGAAAGAAAATGAAGGAAGAAGATGAACAATAATCATTATTCTTTTGTGATGAATAGGAAAAGAGATGATATGATCAATTATGCAACCATGGTTCACTTAACCAATATAGAGAATTAACCAAGGGTTAGGGTTTGGGTTGAGTTAAGAATGAGTCACACACAAATATCTTTCACAAAACAAAAAGAAAACCTTCTAGAAACATCTAGAAAGTTTAACCCTAATCCAAACCCTAATCATGATTAATCTTTACTAAACATGTTGCATTATTTATCATATCATGTTACAATATTATATATCACATATATAATATTTATTGTAACCAAATAAAATAATACAATTAACATATATCGCATATATATCAATGTATTACCCGAGTGAGAAAAAGAATCTTTTAGTGAGCTAATATTAGTTAATGTCATTTAATATATCATATATATTATTATACATTAAATTATCGAATCAACACTTGATCCGACAATCCGGCTATATCGCATATAACCGACTAATATTTATCCGTACCGATTCATCGAATCAACACTTGATCCGATGACCCGGCTGATATCAAATATCGTGAGAATAGAATACGGTATCACATATCGCATTATCCTCAGTCCCGCACATATCACATATGTGCTCCTACTCCGTTTTGCCTGAGTCAAGAAACCTCTGTGTAGGACTCTAAAGAATCGTCAATACGCCGGCAGTAGGTGATGATCATATCAAACACCCACAAGCTGCAAGCGGTCAGCTAAACGTAACAGCTACCCAGGTATTGAGCGCTCAGAAGATCAACAAGCAAGCCTGTAACTTCTCCTGCGAATCCAAACAGTAACACTCCCGTACAGTCCGGTCTCGTCGTCTGATATGTTGCATATCTCGCCTAGGGGTGGTAAACGTCAGACCCCAGTAGCTCGATAAGTCGTGTCGATATGAGGTCTATAACAGTTCGAGAAACTACTGATAACACTTACCAGTAAATCTCAGCAACCCTGGCCAGGGATTTCCGGTTATAGCCAATCGAACACAGCACAACATCAACTCCCTATACCGGGAGAGACGAATCCCCTCCTATCGCTCATTGCCTCCATGTGATTCGGGACTGTACCCAAAAGCCACCTTTTTGCACGCCCTCTTGGACGTGGTATGATGGAAATCAAAGCACAGTGGGAATCACACAAGACTCTATGACGATCTCGGGTCGACAGACTGGTCTGTACCAGTGTCACCGGAGAACTGCCATCTGACGTATGGTATAATACCATCTGGGAGTTCTCAGCGAGTCCGTCCAGTGTACCCAGTCTCTACTGAGCACCCGTACACCATCCTTGATGTCAAACACCGATGGATATGGGATCATCCATCGCCCATCATATGGGTCAAGATGCGTATACGCTAGTCTACTCTGGTGTATCGATGCCCTGTCTCGATACACCCTCGACTAGGAACAGTTATAGGATGTACTCGTCGACTACCGTGGCCCCACTAGTATGATCTCATCATAGTCCCAGTAGTCGAGTACATATCCTAAGGGCTTTATCAACATGTAACATAGAGACAATAAGAATACATGTTAAGACAAAGTACAACCAGATAGCATACTATCATGTCGAGCAAGAAAGTCCTCCCTATATATGTCCAAGCATCCATTACAATATACATCGTATGTACAGTAATGGCCTCTAGGGCATACATATAACTAACAATACCTTCTCACTACAACTAGTGAGTATCCAAACATCCAATTAGATCTATCTCATAGACCCAAAACCCAGGATTTATGAGGTATCACTTTGATCCTATATGGAGAATCCTTGTGATAAGCGGAGATTGACGGAGCGTAGCAGAGGAAACTCTTTCCCTATAAAGAGTATGTCATCCACGTACTCTACGAGGATCTCCACCATACTCCCTACTACCTTTTTGTATATACAAGGTTCATCTACCATTTTGATGAAGTCAAACTCTTTGACTACCACATCAAAACAGACGTTCCAACTCCGCGATGCCTGCTTTATCCTATAAAGTAACTTGTACACGTTTCCGCTGCACCTACTGTCTACGAAGCCCTCTGGCTGTGTACTTATAGACGCTCTCTTCTAAAACATCATTTTAGAAAAGCTGTCATGACTCCCAACCACCAGATATCGTAGCCATGGTATGTAGCCGTGGCAAGTAGGATCTGGATGGATCTTAAGCATAGGCCCTAGAAAAGGTTTCATCATTAGCCATAATTGGTCTATGATGCAAACCTTTAACAAGTCTAGCTTTAAAAGTCTCAACTTTTCCATGTACACCAAGTAATCTTCTCAAGATATACTTGCTCCTGATGGGGATTTAACCCTTCAGATAAAGCAACCAAAGTCCATACTTTGTTGGTGTATAAGGATTCCATCCCAGATCGCTAAGCATCCAGCCATTCTTACAGAGTCCCACTCCTGATGGCCAGCTCGAAACTAGTTGGGTCATCATCTCATGATGCAATCCTCGCTCCCACTGTCATAGAGAAACCGAAGTATCTCTCAGGTGGGTGAGGAACCCTACTAGATCGGCGGAGAGGCTGAGGTTCGTTGGAATCTACTGAATCCTTTGGTTCTACCAAATCATCTGCTGTAGTTTGTATAGCTGGAACCTTTCCAGTTGTACATAACAGACCTTGCCTAGAGCTTGTCCGGATTTTTCTTTTAGGCATAGCCCGGACAACCCCAAATCTTAACCAACTTAAGATATGGGCTCTTCCCTTTCCATATCACATATGAAGTGGTAGGCATCTGATTTGATTGAAACCCTATTCAATAGGCATGCAGCTTCTCAAGTGCATAACTCCCAAAAGGAAATAGGAAACTCAGTTGTACTCATCATAGAGCACACCATATCACATAGGATGCTATTGCTCCGTCCCGATATACCATCGTGCTATGGTGTATACGGAGGAGTAATGCCGAGAGAGAATCTCATTCTCCTTTAGAATAGTCCAGGATTTCCGTGCTCAAGTATTCTCCTCCTTGATCTCATCAAAGGACATAATACTTATACCCGTATTTTGGTTCTCTACTTCTAACTTATATTCTGTGAATATCTCAAAAGGTTCGGACTTGTGTTTCAACAGGAACATATGTCTGAATCTTGAGAGATCATCAGAGAATGTAATGAAGTACAAAGAACCGGTCTTGGCATGTGTAGACAGGGGACCTTTCATATATCAGCATGTATCAATCCCAAGAGTTCAGTAACTCTTTCTCTGTTTCCAATAAACAGAGTTGTGGTCATTATATCTTTGTGACATGATTGGCAAGTTTCATAAGATGTAAATTTAAACTGATTTAAATATGCATCTAAATGTTACTTCAGCTAGTCAGGTCGCATTGATATGACCTAGTCTACAATACCTCAAGAAGGATTCTTTCATTTCTGAACTCTTCCTCTTGTGTGTGTTCTGTATACTAAGAACTGTAGTTTGATTTAGAACGTCAATACTTTTAGATAACGTGCCTGAACCGATCAACTCTTGATATAGGAAATGTTCGAAACATTATCCAACAATACAAAATTATATCCTTTCTTTATTAATAAAGAGACTGATATGATGTTGTATATCAGGTTCGGTATCTAATAACATTTGTTCAGAATCAATGTATTTTAGTAATACAGGGTGATAGTGACCAACAGACTTGGCTGCAACACTTGCACTGTTTTCTGTCTCATGAAACTTATCACCCGCTCCCAGTTCTCTACCTTTCTGCAGCCCATGTAACAGATTACGTATACGGGATCCTGATCCGGTATCTCATACCCAGGACGTAAAGTATACTGAGAAAAAGTTCTGTGTAATGAACACACCCGAAGAAGATGCATCAGCATGCACTTTTTTCGTTTGGGCGGCACGGGAATTCTGGTAATCCCCTATATCCTGCCCTGTCTTATAACAATTATAAGTTGGAGCGGGACCAACGTTCCCCAGCTCAGTATAACAAGCGGGTTCGGTCAATATATCCGTATTATTATCTTAATTAAGGCATGATATGGTCGCTACCTGGAGAGAGAGAAAAGAAAACACTCAGCGTATGCTCTTGCAAGATCAGATTGGTTATTATTTTATCTAATCAGGATGGCTCCCACTGTTTTTATCAAATCTTTCTTCAAACCCTAAAAGGAAAGACTAGCCGGGATTAATTACACGCTACAAGTTCGCCAATCTTTCAGCCAGGCCAGTGTCGGTACTTTGAGGGAGGTGCCCCGTGCTTTCGCACAAACCTAATTAAAGTAAACCTCATTTTCCCAGAGGCGTAACCTCGTTAACACCTTTCTAGACACCTACTTGATCGGCTAATTGTAATGCGTAAAACTCTCCCAGGAGTAACTCTTACTCGCAGCGGGTATCGGGATCCAACTATCTCATAGAAGGTATGCAATCTCATTGCAAATTTCAACACTTGAAATTCCCAATAATATTTTGCCCCAAACGATCTATGACCTTGACAAGGTCAATAAACCATAGACCGTAAGTCAAGTTCAACCCGTCATTTCTTGATTGAATTAAACCCACCCGCACGACTCTTGACAAAGTCAACAAGGCCGTACGACTACCCTAACCCAATCTGCATCATATGCATAAGCAGATAAATACTGGTCAGCTACCGCACACTTCGCCTTGACAAGGTCAACAAACGCAGCACGAATACTAAGCAGGAATTATCTGAAATGACGGAGGGCTACGACAGGTTTTTCTGAAAACCTATTGCGTAATGAACTTGATATCGTTGTAAAATCAAATGATTTTAAAATGGAGTGTTTTTGAGGCTTTTTTAGTTTTGCTAAAGGGGTCACTCCCGGTGAAGGGATCGTCGGCCCTTTCCTCGTCGAATGAGGTGCGAGATATATCATATATATCACTGTGCAAAGCAAAAACTATAGAAGCAATCAAAAAACAAACCGAGGGTTGTAGCATCTGCCAGTTATTGCTAAAGGGGTCACTCCCGGTGAAAGGATCTCGGCCCTTTCCTCATCGAATAAGGTGCAGGATGTTCTACAAGGAACACCACGATGCAAAGCAAGAACTGTAGCTACCTGTTTTTGAAAATTCGATTCCACAACATCTTTTAGGTTTCTTTTATTTTTATTAATCATATTAATGAAGTCCCATCAGTTAAGTCACCTAAACATCACAGATAAATACGACGTACACTTATGCCATCCGCATTCGCCTCGATGTCCCGTCTGCATCGTTAGGTTTGGTAACTAACGACAGAGCAGGGCAGGGCTAGCGCGGGTGTAAAACATAAGTAACATTTATATAATATATCATATATACTATATATAGTATCTATCACAGAACATCAAATGATCACATCACAGATATCGCAGCAGAAGAAACATATGAAACATTGGATATACTAGGACGTCCGTGTTTTATTTTGAGCCTGTATAAAATACGGATTCCACGGTCGTGATGAATAGCCAATCCCATACCCCTAGACCCCTACGAGAGCGGCAAGCAACCCTACCAATTCAAGAGTTAGGAGACCCGGACTCGACTCCTCGAGTTGGTCTCCCACTGGACCCTAGAACCCGGTTACTTGTGCTCCCCTCCTTGGGTCTATCCTAGTGCGGAAAAGTAAATAATATACAAATGGTGACATCAACCTCACCCCGGAAGTGCCCCAATAGAAGAATATTACATACAAGTTTTTACATGAATGAAAATGAAAAACAATCATCTCACATAAAAAAACCCGGCTATTCAAACACGACAATCCAATATAACATATCCAGCAACATATAACATCACATGTCATCAACGTAAGTAAATATGCCCATCCCAATTGTCATTGACATATAGCAAGGAAACCGGCGATATCACATATTACACTTACGGTCGCAGAAAAGAAAGTGTAAAACTACAACAGTTGGAATCCGCAACCTACTTAGACATCGCATGCCTAATCAAATGAATTTCTTAGACATCACATGCCTAACAATTATAAACCCCGCATTTCAGTCTCATTATTGAAAACTCTTTTCAATATCAAGTCGGGCAATTCAACAAGATTCCTGACAACCTGATCGAATGCTCGTCGCAAACTTTAGTAGACGGCCGCACTCCTGATGCCGTCGACGAAGTGCACTAAGGCGGAACACCGCTGCCGCGAGCACCCGAGCGGATGCTTTTTGGCGACGGGGTTCTCCTACAGTCACTTGGTCGGGGCTGTTGGAGATAGTGCCCTCAGAGTCAATTATTAGGTCACAGGTACGTGATTGCAATGATTGATGGAGGACCTATCCCGGTAGAACAGTCTTACTCGAGATGATAGTATGTTATCTGGTTCACCTTTATCATCGTGTACTGTTTTAGGTGACCTGACACGTCGCTATTACACGTTGATAGAGCCCCTAGGATTCTTGCTTGAACACCAGCAGTATGAGGGCGATCATATAAGTGGGAGCTGGGGGTCTATAAGCTTATCCTTAAAAGGTCCCTAGTCGTGGGAGTTTCGAGACTGGGCATCGATACTCCATTAGTAGACTAGTGTATACAGTCGAGACCCCGACGAGGGGCGGTGGCCGGTCTCACAAGCCACTGGTGTCAGTTGGATCACCTAAGATGTATACAGGTGCTCATTGGGTTATGAGTACACCGGACAGGACTCGCCGGGAACATGCTAGTTGGTCATATACCAGACGTCAGATGGCAGTTCCCTGGTGACATGTGTGCAGGTTAGTTCATCGACCTGGGGATCGTCATTTGTCTCGTGTGAGTTCCCACTGTACTTTGATTACTACCCTACCACGGCTCAAAGGAGTCGTGCAAACAGGTTTTAGTTGGGTACAGTCCCGAGCCACATGGAGGCAGTGAGCGTATCTTCAGGGGTTCGTCTCTCCCGGTATTGGGGGTGAGGTCGTGTTGTGTCTAGGAGAGCCATTACACAAAGTCCTTGGCCAAGGCAAGGAGATTTACTGGTAGGTATTCCAGTAGTATCTCAGGGTGTTCTGGGCTACACTCCGACACGACTTGTACCGCTTTTGGGGGTCTGACTTTTACCAACCCCCTAGGCCCGCCATGCGATACTCATAGACGAACGGACCGGACTGCACGGATATTGTCACTGACAGGCTCAGTAGGGTTGTCAGGCTGAGTTCGCTCACAGACATCCCTTTTAGTCAATACCTGGTAGCCCGTTACGTATTGGCTTATACCTCTGACGTGCTAGTGGTTAAATCCACAACCAAGGTGTTGACGAGTCTTTAGAGTCCCCCACATTCAGTTACTCAGCTTTCGGGCGAAAGGTTGTAGAAGCCGTATGGAGATATGGCAAGGTCCGATCAGATACGTGCGGTATTGCACGGATCAGGATCGGACAGTTTGTACTATAGGCCGTATGGTTATATGGCAGGGTTCAATCAGATACGTGCGGTATTGCACGGATCAGGATCGAACAAATATTACTAGCCGGCTTTGGTATAAGTCGGATCCTAGTATAGTACAGTGTAGATTATGTCTCTTTGCATTTGTATTTCGGTCGAAATACAGATGCGGGTGTGTATGCACAGTATCGGGGTTTTCCTGTAATTTATTACGGGACCAGTTTTCTGGAGTTGCCAGTTTGCTTTCCGTTTCGGCCAATTTCCTTTGTTCCGTTCATTGGCCGAAGATTGGTGGAGGAGGGTTTATTTGCATTGTTGCAAATAGACTTTTGTGGAGGGGGTCTTTGCATATTCTTGTGTTATGATGGAGCACTCTTCTTTGACCTTGACTTCTTCTTCTATCATTACTTGACTTTGTGAGATGATAGTTGTAATGGAGTGTTGGGTTTTGTGGACATCATTATGCTTTTCTTGTTTTCTACCCACCTCCTTGCCTTTTCCCTCCATCATTCTGAAAAGCATTGGCCGGCCACTTGATTAGATGATGGGGATAGAGATTTGTGAGAAAGGTTGCTTGCATGCTCAATTTCGTGGGTCCCCCCCTTTGTTTGAGTGTGCAGGAGGTTTATTTTTAATTGAACATGAATGGGTTAAATGATTAATTAATAAAGGAGGTTGCATTGAGTTTTATATTGGGTGCAGGGACTGTTTTGTTCCTGAGGCTGATTGTTTTTAGAGAGGGCATCTCATTTGTAGTTCTGGCCGAGCTCTTTTACAGAGCACACTCCATTTCATTCCCTGCAAGCCTCCATGTTTTTTTTTCTTTTGCACCAACTCCTCCATCATGGCAACTCCTTCAACCCCAATAGAGACAATAGCTCACTACACATTCTACAGCAAATCTTGGGCACGTCGACTAGCCAGCTTCGTGCCCGAGTTGCCTCGGCATTGAGGTGGGAGCCCGTAAAAGACGTAGGCGATGTGGTGCCCTTCCGGCGACGAGGTGGAGACCGGACATTCCGCGGGAGATCGGGACGACGACGAGAAGACCGGAGGACTTGGATCGTCGGTATATCTCTATTCCCTTTCTTGTTGTTAGCTAGGACTAGTTAATGGTTCGATCCGGGTATTAGTGCGCGGCGGTTTGCCAGTTCATAGAAAAATTAAAGTTTATTACCGCTTCCGCATTTGGCCGTCGGATTGACGGCCGGGGCGCCGCCGTGCACTTACAGTGGTATCAGAGCCTCGCCATTAACTTAGTCTAGCTTTGTGTAATGTGTTTTTCAGTTCCGATCGATCGAAATGTTCAAAAACCCGTATTTGCCCACATCAGTTTTCTGTTGAAATTTTTTGGTCCCCAAAATTTTTTCAGGTTGTATAAAAGTACTGTACAGGATGACATAAGCCTTCTGGGAAAATTCGAGCCGTTGACTTTTCAGTCAGAGCGCGGAACCGCGGCCAATACCCACCTGGGGCCGTGGTTCCGCCGCAGAATGAAAGGTTCAATGGGTCGGATTTTTCCAGTGGGCCTCTGGGCTTATTTTAGGGGTTTTGGAACATTAATTTTGGGCCCATAATTTCTTTAACTGCTACAGTATTATTTTGGAGCCCACTTGTTAAATTTTGATCGGTCGGATATTTTAAACACATTTTTCACAGTATTTACATTATATCTGCGACCGTGAATGTCACTTGATCGGTAAATCCGGTCTAACTGCTATAGCCCGGTTAGACGGATTTGCGAACGTGACTTTCACGTTGATGTTCTATGTATTTGCTGTGATGTTGCGGATCGGTCGTGGGGGTAGCCTGGATGCAATTCTAGTACTGTGTTTTGTTGTATTATGTACATTTGATATTGCGGGGGGAGCGTCCGACATGTGGACTGCCGTCACTGCCTGTTTGTATTATTCTTTTGGGGCACGACCTGGTTGCGGTCGATGTACCCGTTGTATGTATATTTTACTTTCTGTACTAGGATTGCCCCGCGGAGGGGTGCACGGATAGCCGGGTTCTAGAGGGCAACAAGCCCGCATCTCATGGCATTGAGACGGAGGGGGCTTCACTCTAGGATTGGCGGGCTATTCGCCGCACTCGTAGGGGGTACAGGTTGACCCAGGAGGGGTGCCCAAGTTACCGGATTCCGTGAAGTGCTGGGTGGTCCATTCACGGCGCTGAAGGGGGCTGCCTCGCTTCAGGTTTTGGCGGGTGACTTGCCGCGCCCGTAGGGGTCTAGGATTTCATTGCACAGGCTATCCACACGACCAGGGGAACGTCGGGTTTCAGCGGCTCTGTGAAACCCGGGGATCCCAGATATCTGTATTGTTTCTGTGATGCTGTACATTTCTGTGAGGTTGCATTTCTTTCACGCCTTGAGCGAAATATAATATATTGGTATATATATTAGTAGATGTTGTATATGTTTTGCATCCGCGCTAGTCCAGTCCCCGCTCTGTCGTTAGTTAGCTAACCTAACGGGTAATGACGGGACCCAGTGGCGAATGCGGATGGCATATACGTACATCAGTATATTTTCGTTCTTTTTGGTGTGTTCAATTGATGGGACTGCATTGATTCGGATCAATGCAAGTTAAAAACAAACCTAATCTGATGTTGTTGGAACACTTTTCAAAAAGCTGTTATTGCAAGGACGTTCACTTTTGTTTTGCACCGTGATATTCGGTTATGAATATCCTGCTCCTCAGTCGACGAGGCAAGGGCCGAGATCCCTTCACCGGGAGTGACCCCTTGGACAGAAGTTTGCGTCAGGGCATTAACTTCACTATAGCCGATTACTTTTGCTTTGCACCGTGGTATTCATTTGGAATATCCTGCACCCCATTCTACGGGGAAAGAGCCGAGATCCCTTCACCGGGAGTGACCTCTTTAGCAACGGTTTTCTTCACTATATTTTAAAAAGCTATCAGTTCCTTCAACGATATCAAGTTCATTATGTTAAAGGTTTTCGCCAGAAACCATACGTAGCCCTCCGTCATTTCAGTTAAATATTCGGTAGTATTCAAGCTATGTATTTTGACCTCATGCCAAGGCATAGTGTTTGGTAGCTGCCGGGTATTTAGCTGTTGCATAGATAGATGCGTTGGTTTGGGACAGTCGTACTACTATTTTGGCCTACGTCAAGGGTATGTACGGGTGGGTTCAAATTAACCTGGATAATGACGGGTAGAACTTGACATGTGACTTATGATATTTTGACCTCACGCCAAGGTCATAAGAGCATGGGGCAGAAATCACATCGGGAGTTTCAAAAAAACTGAAACTTGCCAGATATGCGCATACCTTCTGGAGTGTGATACCGTGAGCGGATTCCGTCACGTTATCATGCGATAAGAGTTGGATCCCGATTCCCACTGATGAGTTGGTATACTCCTCGGGTGACCCCGACTAATTCTTCTTTTAGGTTTGGAGAAGAATTTGAGGTACAGTGGGAGGTTTTCAGATTAGATAAATTGGTGACCATTCTGATCTAGGTTAGAGTGCACGCTGAGTGTTTCTTTTCTCTCTCTCTTTGGCAGCGACCATTGACCCGACCCTAAGACTATGACTCAGTGACCAAATTAACCGAACCTTCTTAACACTGGCTTTTGGATTGTCAGAGTTGCAAACCTCATTGCCACTCCTACTTTTACCCTTTTCTCCAGGACACCCCGTTTTACTACGAACGTCCACTTTCATTGGACAAAACCATCGTATGGTTAGATACGAACTCGAAAGAATTTATTCGAGGATGGTTTCAGGTTCTGGAGAAAACGGATAGAATTATTCAGTTGTCTTTTCCTTTTACCCTCTCTCAGGTTACGAGTACTCCTTGGTTTAGGGGTAGTACACCTATTACGCAAATTGGATTGTCTTCTTCCAAACCTTAGGCTGGTGCCGACCGGTGGGGAATGAAGAAAACCAATTAGCATAACGATGGTGTGCAGAAGGTGTTAAGTTAAGACAAAGCAAGGGATTAGTAAGAGGGCAAAGTAAATTGCAACAGATATTCATGACCAAACCAGGTATTTCGTTACCACTCCCACATCACCTTTGTATTTCTCCAGGACACTCCGTATCACTACGAAGATCCACAGTTTATTTGGATACTCCATCGTATGGTTATATACGAACTCGAAAGGAACTTGTACCAGTTCGGGGATGGATTCTGGTTCAGGAGAAATAGGAATAAGGTTTATTCGGTTGTCTTTTATCTTCACCCTCTCTCATTGCGAGTGTTCCTAGGATTGGGACAGTACACCCATTATGCTTATTGGATAGTCTTCTTCCAAACCATAGGCTGGTGCCGAACGGTAGGGAAGGAAGAAAACCATTTGGCCTAAAGGGGTGTACAGAAGGTAAAGACTAAAGACATATGAAGGGATTTGGAGAGGTGGCAAAGAATTATACGGTTACAGTCGTGAATCTGGAAGAGGCATTACTAGGAATACCGGGATACCCCATCGGAACATTTCAATGTTTCAGTTTCACTGTATAATGTTAAAAGAAAACTGATTTCCCGATTAGACACTTGCTCCAGGGTATGTATTTACCAAGTTAGATTCTCACATCTGTATGGTTTTACAGATGATGAGTGGGAGTAAGTTATTGGGAATAGGGTGATCATCCTCATTATATCAGGATTCGTTGTAATCGGTGATATTTGAGGAGATCATCTGGGCTGTTTGCCGGTCGGCAAATATTTGGTTTTGAATATCCGCTGTTATGCACCAATTTCAAAATTGATATATCTGTACGTCTATTTTCATAGAGTGAGATATACCTTTCTGAAATTATGTCTGTGACATTTACCTATATCAGTGGATGGTTAGGTAAGGAGCATTAAACAGCGGTGTAATTCTTCATAACCATAAGTACAGTTTTCAACCTACGACACACAGTGAATGAGTTATCAGACTCAAGGGACTTATACAGAGTATTGTATGTTGTCCAGTGTCCATTAGGACAGAGGGGTTGGTCCTCGTACTATATTCGGTTTACTTATGACTTCTCTAGTTTTTTGGCAAGTGTTTCGAGGAAACACAGGGTCCGAATTTGGAGAAGTTATAGGTATTTGAATACAGTAGAGAACCAGGTGTAGCAAGTATCGGGATTCTTCAAAGTGATCGAAGATGTAGATACTTGTCAATGGTATTCAGTTGATAGTAATGATAAAGAGATCTTGCTTCTCTTTCAGGTTACTCATAATTGGAAGTATTCCTAAGTTGAGTAACGCTGATCGGCCTCCTTCCATTTAGTTGACATGCGCTGGGGACTGCTGCATGATTTGAATCTGGTTCAATTAAATCGGTGCCTCTGTTTCTATATTGGATATAGAACAGTTCATATCTTAACGATGTTAAGGTACGGGGAGTTGTCCGGTTTATGATTAAAACCAGACACTGGACAACTCAAGGCACGTTTCTGTAATGGCTGTTTGTGGGTTGACCCAGGCTATGACGAGGGTTGACTTTCTACCATCTGGATGAACAATAGCGATATTGTTCTAGACTCGCCACAGTTTTATTAAAAATGGATTTTTTCAGAAAACAGTAGTGGGAGTATGGTAGAACTGGAAGTGATTCCAGAACCACAAACGATTACTGAAGATTTGATAAGGAACCTAAAGATTCAATCTGGATTGACATTCCATTGGCCACTCCGCAGATAAGGTGGGTAACTTCAGACACCCGAGAGGTACTACGGTGGCCTCAAGGACGGTGACAAGGAAGTTCTTGTTTACCCACAATTACCATTGCTGTTGTTCCAGGTTACGAGACCCGGCAGGAGGATGAGTATAGCGTCGTTCTGAATTCGCTTCAGAAGTGTACGTGTATATGACTCTGCCAGAGGGTTGTCGTAGTCAGTGGGAGCAGCGGAAGCATTGGTGGACAGGTAGCTTATGTCTATTTATAGACTAAAGCGGATGTAGCGGAGATAGATCATCTGTTTCTGACGTGACAGTCATAGGTTTGACTTCATCAGAATAGGGGATGGATCTGTTGAGAAGGTAGTAGGGTGTGATATCCTGGTATTTGGATAACATACACAGAGTAGGAAAGGAAACTCCTATACTACAGTCGGTTATACTTTGGTCGTCACACAGTGGTTTCTCCACAAAGGAAATGGATTTTATATCAGACATACTGGTTACTAGATCTATGGTTTTAGATCTAGATTTGGGTGGTTTCCCAATCAGGGTACTTAGACAGCATTCTAAGAGTATTTAGGATGGACGACTCCTGGCACGGTAGTGTACCTGCAGGTAATGGAGTCACCCTCTCTAAAGGTGTCTTACAGACTAAAGGGGAGAGGGATGCGCATGATTGGCAGATCACTTACTCAGGCAATTGAGTCAATCGTGAGATGTCAAGTACCACACCAGATGTTGTTCTTGCACTAGATGCAATAAGTTGACATTAATCCAATCCTGGAGAAACAGTCGGAAGCAGTTTTAGAACATAAGTGGATGTTCTAGGGATATGATAACGACAGCCTCATTCAGGAGACAGTTATCATTCCAGGCTTCCAAGGTGACATAGACGACAAGGAGGTTGTCAGAGTTATAGTTTTCCTTCTGATGAGGGGCAGTATGTTGGACAGGTGGTCCAAGGCAATACTGAGGGAGGCATGGCGCGCAGGATACTGATTAAGTTCAGTTGACGATACAGTCTAAGAAGTTTGGATTTGGAGTTCATTTATGAGCTAGGTCCCATCAGACATCCAGACATATTCTGAGACAGGTATTGCTCTTTTCGGGAGATGGCTTTCTCCGCGAACTTGAGATACAGAGAGACATAGAAAGAAACAACTAAGCGGATCCACTCACTGAGGCTATTCCTCGAACGCAATAGTTCCGCAAACGAGCTTTGTGAGACTGACTAGTAGAGGAGTTGGATGTTCGGTATCACACGGGCTGTGAGTATGCGACATCGCAATAATTAGCCTTGAGTGCAAGTGGGAGATTGTTGGAGATAGTGCCCTCAGAGTCAATTATTAGGTCACAGGTACGTGATTGCAATGATTGATGGAGGACCTATCCCGGTAGGACAGTCTTACTCGAGATGATAGTATGCTATCTGGTTCACCTTTATCATCGTGTACTGTTTTAGGTGACCTGACACGTCGCTATTACACGTTGATAGAGCCCCTAAGATTCTTGCTTGACCACCAGCAGTATGAGGGCGATCATATAAGTGGGAGCTGGGGGTCTATAAGCTTATCCTTAAAAGGTCCCTAGTCGTGGGAGTTTCGAGACTGGGCATCGATACTCCATTAGTAGACTAGTGTATACAGTCGAGACCCCGACGAGGGGCGGTGGCCGGTCTCACAAGCCACTGGTGTCAGTTGGATCACCTAAGATGTATACAGGTGCTCATTGGGTTATGAGTACACCGGACAGGACTCGCCGGGAACATGCTAGTTGGTCATATACCAGACGTCAGATGGTAGTTCCCTGGTGACATGTGTGCAGGTTAGTTCATCGACCTGGGGATCGTCATTTGTCTCGTGTGAGTTCCCACTGTACTTTGATTACTACCCTACCACGGCTCAAAGGAGTCGTGCAAACAGGTTTTAGTTGGGTACAGTCCCGAGCCACATGGAGGCAGTGAGCGTATCTTCAGGGGTTCGTCTCTCCCGGTATTGGGGGTGAGGTCGTGCTGTGTCTAGGAGAGCCATTACACAAAGTCCTTGGCCAAGGCAAGGAGATTTACTGGTAGGTATTCCAGTAGTATCTCAGGGTGTTCTGGGCTACACTCCGACACGACTTGTACCGCTTTTGGGGGTCTGACTTTTACCAACCCCCTAGGCCCGCCATGCGATACTCATAGACGAACGGACCGGACTGCACGGATATTGTCACTGACAGGCTCAGTAGGGTTGTCAGGCTGAGTTCGCTCACAGACATCCCTTTTAGTCAATACCTGGTAGCCCGTTACGTATTGGCTTATACCTCTGACGTGCTAGTGGTTAAATCCACAACTAAGGTGTTGACGAGTCTTTAGAGTCCCCCACATTCAGTTACTCAGCTTTCGGGCGAAAGGTTGTAGAAGCCGTATGGAGATATGGCAAGGTCCGATCAGATACGTGCGGTATTGTACGGATCAGGATCGGACAGTTTGTACAATAGGCCGTATGGTTATATGGCAGGGTTCAATCAGATACGTGCGGTATTGCACCGATCAGGATCGAACAAATATTACTAGCCGGCTTTGGTATAAGTCGGATCCTAGTATAGTACAGTGTAGATTATGTCTCTTTGCATTTGTATTTCGGTCGAAATACAGATGCGGGTGTGTATGCACAGTATCGGGGTTTTCCTGTAATTTATTACGGGACCAGTTTTCTGGAGTTGCCAGTTTGCTTTCCGTTTCGGCCAATTTCCTTTGTTCCGTTCATTGGCCGAAGATTGGTGGAGGAGGGTTTATTTGCATTGTTGCAAATAGACTTTTGTGGAGGGGGTCTTTGCATATTCTTGTGTTATGATGGAGCACTCTTCTTTGACCTTGACTTCTTCTTCTATCATTACTTGACTTTGTGAGATGATAGTTGTAATGGAGTGTTGGGTTTTGTGGACATCATTATGCTTTTCTTGTTTTCTACCCACCTCCTTGCCTTTTCCCTCCATCATTCTGAAAAGCATTGGCCGGCCACTTGATTAGATGATGGGGATAGAGATTTGTGAGAAAGGTTGCTTGCATGCTCAATTTCGTGGGTCCCCCCCTTTGTTTGAGTGTGCAGGAGGTTTATTTTTAATTGAACATGAATGGGTTAAATGATTAATTAATAAAGGAGGTTGCATTGAGTTTTATATTGGGTGCAGGGACTGTTTTGTTCCTGAGGCTGATTGTTTTTAGAGAGGGCATCTCATTTGTAGTTCTGGCCGAGCTCTTTTACAGAGCACACTCCATTTCATTCCCTGCAAGCCTCCATGTTTTTTTTTCTTTTGCACCAACTCCTCCATCATGGCAACTCCTTCAACCCCAATAGAGACAATAGCTAACTACACATTCTACAGCAAATCTTGGGCACGTCGACTAGCCAGCTTCGTGCCCGAGTTGCCTCGGCATTGAGGTGGGAGCCCGTAAAAGACGTAGGCGATGTGGTGCCCTTCCGGCGACGAGGTGGAGACCGGACATTCCGCGGGAGATCGGGACGACGACGAGAAGACCGGAGGACTTGGATCGTCGGTATATCTCTATTCCCTTTCTTGTTGTTAGCTAGGACTAGTTAATGGTTCGATCCGGGTATTAGTGCGCGGCGGTTTGCCAGTTCATAGAAAAATTAAAGTTTATTACCGCTTCCGCATTTGGCCGTCGGATTGACGGCCGGGGCGCCGCCGTGCACTTACAGGGGCTATAGGGCATGGCTGTCTATTATGTTTACCCGGCGAGTATCCGCGTACGCTACGCGATTGCGACGGACTTTTGATCGCATCAAAATTCCGTGGCAACCGATCAAATGAGACTAAACTGCTATGTTCATAACATCCAAATCAGTTATCTCATAACTACTTGTGGATTCCAAATATTGTATCACATTCCAGATAAATAGAAAATGTTAAGCTTTCCGATCGAACAATAAAACACCCAAGTTTTCCCAAAGAGTTCAACACTTAAAAATAAGTTTAAAAACATCCATTTCATGCCACAGTACCAACGGTCCAGCCGTAGAAGGGTTAAGCCAACACCTCACATGTGGCACGCCGTACTGCCCCAAACCCTAAGGTTCAAAGGGCAGTTCAAGACGGTCACATAATCGAGTTAAGGTTTGTTGTCTTCTAGAGGGTCCATCGCGTTACTTGCACTACTTAGAACGTTCTTAAACTACGGAAAAATCCAACACTTGGAAATTTCCCGGCAGGGGAAAAAATGAGTATTTATATCGAGTCGAACTTTTTAACATGTTCTAAACTATCCGGAAAAAACATAAGCAAAGTTAAACAATCCGATCGAAACATCGAGTCCCCAAAACAACCCAGAAAACTCAACTGTTGAGTATATTTAAAAGTACCCAGAAACATCAGGAATCACATACGGGGGAAACTGTACAAAGCTGAAACCCTAACTCTTCAATTGCACCGCGGAACCGCCGCCAATGGTATGTCATTGCCGCGGTTCCGCGGCCGTATAAGTGAGTTAGTGTCTCGTTTTGTACAGTTAACCTTATATTTTCCCTGCACTATTTTCTGAGCATTTTTAATTAGGAAAAATCTACAGTTTCAAAATTGTACAGAGAAGGGTGTAGTTTAGGGTTTCGGGGTTCGATCGGGTTTCTAACTTCGTCTACACTTCGCCTAAAGCTCTAGCTAGGCTCTGATACCACTGTAGGGTTCCTAGGCACACTCAAGAGGTTCCACAAGGCATCAACCATGCCAAAATGAAGTTTTTCCATGTGCCGAGAAACCCTAATTGAGATCGTTAACTAGAGGTAAGGCGAAAGCATGCAAGTTAACTACTTTAACTACAAGTGAAAGGGATTACAACCTTTGTAGATCCGGTCCTCCACTTCTTTAGCTCCGTGTTGACGTCCCTCTGCTGTGATCATCGGGATCCCGGACTCTAGCGTTGGTTTCATCGGAGAAATGAGTGGGCTGGGTCGTTGACTTCGATGCCGAAGATGATCTACGTCGAGGCGACTCAAACTCAAGCTCCATCTTCAATAGGTCATGAAACTTGTGAAGATAACACACTCTACTACTTGGCAAGTTGTAGAGGATGAAGAAATAGAAAGTGGGTTCACTTTAGAATTGGATTTCTCACATGATTTCTTCACTTGAAAATTTTCAAGAAAGTTTTCTGCACTTCATGAAGAAGAAAGAAGAAGAAGAAGAAGAAAAGAAAATGAATTATCTTTAAAGAAAATTCAAGTGAAGTTTATCATATAGCAACCATGGGTGAGGTAACTAATGTAGAGAGTAAACTAGAGTTTAGAGGTAATGGTTAGGTTAAGGATAAAACAAAATGTTAGACTTTTTCAAAGATGCTTTGAAGCTTCATGAAGCTTCAAGCAAAGAAAGAAAAGCCACCATTTAGTTTTTAACCAAAATAAATAAATAAGTTAAAACCCTAACCATTAACCTAAATATGGTTTAAAGCATACACACACCCAAGTTTGCATGTATCATCAAACATGATACAAACTAGTGCACAAACATATATCATATATACAATGTGCACAATCTAGTGAGAAAAATTAATCTTAAGTGAACCAATACTAGTTAATGTAAAGTAATATATCAAATATATAATTATATATTAAATCATTAAATCAACACTTGATTTAATGATCCGGTCATACTGCATATAACCGACTAATATCAAGTGTATCAATATATCGAATCAACATTTGATTCGGTAACCCGACTATATCTTATATAACCGTCCGATGATACAAATCGTGAGAATAGAATTCAGTATCACTTACTGGTATTATTCTTGGTCCCGTACATATCTCATATGCGCTCCTATTTCGTTTCGCTGGAGCCAGGAAACCTCTGTGTAAGACTCTAAAGACTCGTCAATACGCCGGCAGTAGGTGATGATCATATCAAACATCCACAAGCCGCAAGCGGTCAGCTAAACGTAACGGCCACCCGGGTATTGAGTGTAAGTGCACGGCGGCGCCCCGGCCGTCAATCCGACGCCGGAATGCGGAAGCGGTGAAAAACTTTAATTTTGCGGACTTAGCAAACCGGCACCACCGCGCACTAAACACCCGGATCGTAACCATTAACAAGTCCTAGCTAACTAGAAGAGGGGTTAGAGATATACCGACGATCCAAGTCCTCCGGTCTTCTCGTCATGGTCCCGATCTCCTGCGGAAAGTCCTGTCTCCTCCTCGTCGCCGGAAGTGCACCACATCGCCTACTTTGTTTACGGGCTCCCACCTCAATGCCGAGGCAACTCGGGCACGAAGCCGGCTACTCGACGTGCCCAAGGTTTGCTGTAGAATGTGTAGTAGAGGATTGTGTCTCATTTGGGGTTCATGGAGGTGCCTTTTGGTGGAGGGATGATACAAGGATTATGTGGAGGAACTTGTAGGCTTTTGGAGCATGAAATGAACAACATTTTCCCCACCTCAATTTTGGACAGCCCAACTAGGACTTGGCCGGCCACTACAATGAGGGGTGAGTGAGAATGAGGGAGATTATGATAGAAAATGAGAGAGCCATCCAATAATGCAATGGAGAGAGAGAAGGCTATCATGCAAAAAAGGAAATGATCACAACAATAAACCCACACTCAACCAACCTCACCCCTCATCATCATCAACCATCATGCCCACTAAAAGTCAAGCCATCATGAGAAGGAGAAGTCAATGATGGTGCACATCATGAAAACCATCATGATGCTACAATAAGCAAAGACCCCCTCCACAAAAAGCCTATTTGCAACAATGCAAATAAACCCTCCTCCACCAATCTTCGGCCAATGAACGGAACAAAGGAAATTGGCCGAAACGGAAAGCAAACTGGCAACTCCAAAAAACTGGTCCCGTAATAAATTACAGGAAAACCCCGATACTGTGCATACACACCCGCATCTGTATTTCGACCGAAATACAGATGCAATGAGACAAAATCTACACTGTACTATACTAGGATCCGGCTTAAACCAAAGCCGGCTAGTAATATCTGTTCGATCCTGATCCGTGCAATACCGCACGTATCTGATCGAACCCCGCCATATAACCATACGGCCTATAGTACAAACTGTCCGATCCTGATCCGTGCAATACCGCACGTATCTGATCGGACCTTGCCATATCTCCATACGGCCTCTACAACCTTTCGCCCGAAAGCTGAGTAACTGAATGTGGGGGACTCTAAAGACTCGTCAACACCTTGGTTGTGGATTTAACCACTAGCACGTCAGAGGTATAAGCCAATACGTAACGGGCTACCAGGTACTGACTAAAAGGGACGTCTGTGAGTGAACTCAGCCTGACAACCCTACTGAGCCTGTCAGTGACAATATCCGTGCAGTCCGGTCCGTTCGTCTATGAGTATCGCATGGCGGGCCTAGGGGGTTGGTAAAAGTCAGACCCCCAAAAGCGGTACAAGTCGTGTCAGAGTGTAGCCCAGAACACCCTGAGATACTACTGGAATACCTACCAGTAAATCTCCTTGCCTTGGCCAAGGACTTTGTGTAATGGCTCTCCTAGACACAGCACGACCTCACCCCCAATACCGGGAGAGACGAACCCCTGAAGATACGCTCACTGCCTCCATGTGGCTCGGGACTGTACCCAACTAAAACCTGTTTGCACGACTCCTTTGAGCCGTGGTAGGGTAGTAATCAAAGTACAGTGGGAACTCACACGAGACAAATGACGATCCCCAGGTCGATGAACTAACCTGCACACATGTCACCAGGGAACTGCCATCTGACGTCTGGTATATGACCAACTAGCATGTTCCCGGCGAGTCCTGTCCGGTGTACTCATAACCCAATGAGCACCTGTATACATCTTAGGTGATCCAACTGACACCAGTGGCTTGTGAGACCGGCCACCGCCCCTCGTCGGGGTCTCGACTGTATACACTAGTCTACTAATGGAGTATCGATGCCCGGTCTCGAAACTCCCACGACTAGGGACCTTTTAAGGATATGCTTGTAGACCCCCAGCTCTCACTTATATGATCGCCCTCATACTGCTGGTGGTCAAGCAAGAATCCTAGGGGCTCTATCAACGTGTAATAGCGACGTGTCAGGTCACCTAAAACAGTACACGATGATAAAGGTAAACCAGATAGCATACTATCATCTCGAGTAAGACTGTCCTACCGGGATAGGTCCTCCCTCAATCATTACAATCACGTACCTGTGACCTAATAATTGACTCTGAGGGCACTATCTCCAACATTGAGCGATCAGAAGATCAACGAGCAAGCCCGCTCACACTCCTGTGAATCCAACCAGTAACACTTACCGTACAGTCCGGTCTCGTCGTCTGATATGTCGCATATCTCGCCTAGGGGTGGTAAACGTCAGACCCCAGTAGCTCGATAAGTCGTGTCGATATGAGGTGTATAACAGTTCGAGAAACTACTGATAACACTTACCAGTAAATCTCAGCAACCCTGGGCAGGGATTTTCGGTTATAGCCAATCGAACACAGCACAACATCAACTCCCTATACCGGGAGAGACGAATCCCCTCCTATCGCTCATTGCCTTCATGTGATTCGGGGCTGCACCCAAAAACCACCGTTTTGCACGCCCTCTTGGAAGTGGTAAGGTGGAAATCAAAGCACAGTGGGAATCACATAAGACTCTATGACGATCTCGGGTCAACAGACTACTCTGTACCAGTGTCACCGGAGAACTGCCATCTGACGTGAGGTATAATACCATCTGGGAGTTCTCGGCGAGTCCGTTCAGTGTACCCAGTCTCCACTAAGCACCCATACACCATCCTTGATGTCAAACACCGATGGATATGGGATCATCCATCACCCATCATATGGGTCAAGATGCGTATACGCTAGTCTACTCTGGTGCATCGATGCCCTGTCTCGATACACTCTCGACTAGGAACAGTTATAGGATGTACTCGTCGACTACTGTGGCCCCACTAGTATGATCTCATCATAGTCCCAGTAGTCGAGTACATATCCTAAGGGCTTTATCAACATGTATTAGAGACAATCAGAGTAAATGTTAAGATAAAGTACAAGCAGATAGCATACTATCATGTCGAGCAAGAAAGTCCTCCCTATATACGTCCCAGCATCCACTACAATATACATCGTATGTACAGTAATGGCCTCTAAGGCATACATATAACTAACAATCAAATAACTCACCAACTAATTAATGCATCATTTAATACAAAGGATGAATCACACAAATGAGTCATTAGGCATTTAATGCTCATGCCACCTTAACCCCTTAGTCACCACTCTTCTAGAAGATTCCCGACAAATTACGAGAACGCCCCTCCAATCCGTGAAAACACGGAAAAACTTTAGACTGTATAAATCCAATAACCCGATACTAGAATCTGGCTTAAACCAAAGCCGGCTAGTAAAAACTGTCCGAAAAGTCGTACGTGCGTAAACACACGTATGCGTCCGAACCCTTGTCGTAAAAACCATACGACCTCTATATCGTTTCGCCCGGAGCAGGGAAACTCTCTGTGTGGGACTCTAAAGACTCGACACTACGCTGGAAGTGGGTTTAACCATAGACCACAAGAGGCACTAGCTGTACGTAACGGTCCCTAGGTAGATGTCGATAAGAAGGCCGATGAGGAAACTCATCCGAACTCCCACCGAGCCTGATGTGACAATCTCCATATAGTCCGGTCTGTTCGTCTAAGACTATCGCATATCAAGCCTAGGGGGTGGCAAGCGTCAGTCCCCTAATAGCTGTATAAGTCATGTCGGAGCGAAGCCCATTACACCCTGAGAAGCTACTGGAACCTACCACTATAACTCGCTTGCCCTGGCCAGGGACTTTGCGTAATGGATCTCTGATACAGCGCGATATCATCTCCCAATACCGGGAGAGACGAATCCTAACTAACCACTACTGCCTCCAAGTGCTCGGGACTGCACCCAACTGCTACCTGTTTGCATGACTCCTTTGAGCCGTGGTAGGGTAGCAATCTAAGAACAGTGGGACACACTCGAGGCGAAGTAGCAGTGTCAAGTCTGCGGACTATGCAGTACACATGTCATCTGGAAACTGTTAACTGACGACGGGTATAATACCAACCAATCAGTTCCCCTGCGAGTCCTGTCCGGTGTACCCGTAACCTAACGAGCACCTGTATACTATCTCCAGTACAACGTACTGATGGCTGTGGGACAGACCATCTCCCCAACTGGGATGAGAAGCATACACACTTAGTCTACTCTGGAATATCGATGCTCTATCTCGATAATCCAACGACCAGGGACCTGTATAGGATGTTGCTTACAGACTACCCAGCCCCCACTGTTGGATATAGTGCCCTCTAAGTCAATTATTGGATCGCAGGTACATGATTGCAATGATTGAGGGAGGACCTATACCGATAAAACAGTCTTACTCGAGATGATAGTATGCTATCTGGTTTGTCTTTATCATCATGATAGAGCCCATAGGATTCTTGTTTGACTACCAGCAGTATGATGGCGATCATATATGTAGGAGCTGGGGTCTATAAGCACATCCTTAAAAGAGTCCCTAGTCGTGGGAGTTTCGAGATAGGGCATCGATACTCCAGAGTAGACTAGTGTATACAGTCGCGACCCCGACGAGGGGCGGTGGCCGGTCTCACAAGCCACTGGTGTCAGTTGGATCACCTAAGATGTACACAGGTGCTCATTAGGTTATGAGTACACCGGACAGGACTCGCCGGGAACATGCTAGTTGGTATTATACATATCGTCAGATAGCAGTTCCCTGGTGACATATGTACAGGTTAGTTCATCGACCTGAGGTCGTCATTTGTCTCATGTGAGTTCCCACTGTGCTTTGATTTATACCCTACCACGGGTCAAAGGAGTCGTGCAAACAGGTATATTTTGGGTACAGTCCCGAGCCACATTGGAGGCAAGTGAGCGGATCTTCGGGGATTCGTCTCTCCCTGTATTGGGGATGAGATCGCGCTGTGTTTAGGAGAGCCATTACACGAAATCCCTGGCCAGGGTAATCGAGATATACTGGTAGGTATACCAGCAGAATCTCAGGGTGTTCTGGGCTGCTCTCTGACACGACTTATGCAGCTATTGGGGGTCTGACGTTTACCGACCCCTTAGGCCTAATATGCGATGCTCATAGACGAATGTTCCGGACTGTACAGATATTGTCACTGTCAGGCTCAGTAGGGTTTATAGATGAGTTCGCTCGTCAGCTTCCCTTCCAATCAATACATAGGCAAAACGTTACGTACAGTTTGTACCTCTGACGTGCTAGGGGTTATACCCAGTGCCAGTATGTTGATGAGTCATTAGAGTCCCCCACCGACACTTTCCCAAGTTCGGGCGAAACGTTGTAGAGGCCGTATGGGTTTATGGCAAGGTTCGGAAAATGCACGTGCGTTTTCGCACGTGTCAGTTTTCGGGCAGATAATACTGTAGGCTTTGGTTTAAGCCGGATCCCAGTATTATACTGTGTAGATATAATATCTTTGTCTCAGTTGCATTTGTATTCGGTCATAATACAAATACGGGTATGTTTATACCAATACGGGGTTATCCTGAAATTCGTTTCGGGATGATTTTTGGAAGTTGCCAGTTTCCAGTTTTCTATCAGCCGTATTTTGACATTCGGTTAAATACGGATTTTTCTTTTCGTCTTCTGAGTGAGTCATGCTTCTAGAAGGTTCTAGAAGTGATGATTAGGCTTGTGACTCATTAGTGTCATTAATGGTTCATTAATGATGGAGGATGACTAGGTTTAATGTGATTGGTTTGCATTTATTGATTTCTAGTGATTCATTCTTTGTGATAAGCATGAAGGGATATGGTCACCCTCCTCTTTGCTCCTACACTCACCCTCCTCTTCATAAAATGTGGCCGGCCCCCTCTTGTGAAAAAGTGATTGATTTTTGATTAAAAACATTATGGTTTTGGCTTCATGAAAATTAGATTGCTCATTTCTCAATTCGATTGATCCAAATGGCAACTTCTTTTAACCGTTCGTCCATAGTCTTGGACGTAACGAGACAAACTATTCTACTCATTTTCTAGTTCATCTTGGTCGTCTCTTTTGGCAAACTTGACGACCGAGTTGCCTCGGTTCAGAGGCGGGAGCTAGTTTAAAGATCCGTCGACGTGGTGCCACCTGGACGACGAGACCGGAGATCGAGCAAGTTCGGATCAGTTGCAACATAGCGTGGGATGATGGTTGAAGACCGAAGGACTCGGATCATTCGGTATAACAATTCTACCCTCTTTAAAATTGTTAGTTTAGCTTTAATGGACGATCCGGGATAAAGTACGCGATAGCGCCAGTCGTAAAAGTTTTGTTCCGCATATCGGCATCTGTTAGATGGCCGGGGTGCCGCCGCGTACTTACACCCACTAGTGTGACTGCCATCACAATGCTGGTAATCAAGCAAAGATCCTATGGGCTCTACTAATATGTATAAGTGATACGTTACAAGAAACATATGCACATATTAAAGTAGACACAAACCAAGTAGCATACTACCATTTTTAGCAAGACTGTATATACAACTGTGAATATCCCAAGCTTCCATTAAGTAATATACATACAAGTATGATACAATAATGGCCCCTAGGGCATATACACTAACAATCTCCTACTTGCACTAGGGCCATGAGCTGGCATATCGCAGACCTATCATCTCGAATAGCCTCTCGAACTGTGTCTGAGGAAAGGCCTTTGTGAATGGATCAGCAATGTTATTCTCCGTCTCTACTCTCTTCACCTCGATCTCCCGGCGATCTACGATCTCCCTGATCAGGTGATACCGCCTTAAGATGTGTCTGGACTTCTGATGGGACCTGGGTTCCTTCGCTAAAGCTATAGCGCCATTGTTGTCACAATACAGAGGTATTGGACCAACACTGGTAGGAACCACCTGAAGTTCTGTGAGGAACTTCTTCATCCAGACAGCTTCTTTTGCGGCATCGCAAGCAGCTATGTACTCCGCTTCCATCGTTGAGTCAGCAACGGTCTCCTGCTTGGAACTCTTCCAACAGACCGCCCCTCCATTGAGGGTAAAGACATAACCCGACATGGATTTGGAGTCATCCTTGTCACTCTGGAAGCCGGAGTCGGCAAAGGCCTCCATCTGGAGGTCTTTTCCGCCATACACCAAGAACATCTCCTTAGTCCTCCTCAGGTACTTAAGAATGTTCTTTACTACTATCCAGTGCTTCTCCCTGGGTTTGCTTGATACCGGCTTACTACGCTCAATGCGTATGCTACATCTGGTCTGGTACATAACATTGCATACATTATAGAGCCTACCGCAGAAGCGTAGGGTATAATCGACATGCGATCCCTTTCCAAATCAGTCTTGGGAGACATCTCTTTGGAGAGGGTGATTCCGTGACAAGCCGGTAGGTTACCGCGCTTAGAATCATCCATACTGAATCTCTTCACTATGGTGTCTATGTACCTGGACTGCGAAAGTCCCAACATCCTCTTTGATCTATCACGATAGATCCGGATCCCCAGAATGTAGGTGGCATCACCCAGGTCTTTCATGGAGAATTTATGTGACAAGAATCTTTTGACTGACTGTAACATAGGAATATTATTTCTTATTAGGAGAATGCCATCCACGTACAAGACGAGGAATACTACAGCTCTCCCTACAATCTTACTCTATATGCATGGTTCATCTGGATTTTTGATAAAGTCGAATTCTTTGACAGCATCATCAAAACAGATGTTCCAACTCCACGATGCCTGCTTTAGTCCATAAATGGACTTAAGCAATTTGCATACTTTACCGCTGCTCCCACTCTGAATGAATCTCTCTGGCTGATCCATATAGACGCTTTCTTCTAAATTACCATTTAGAAAGGCCGTCTTTACGTCCATCTGCCAGATCTCATAATCGTGGAAGGCAGCAATAGCAAGAAGGACCCGAATGGATTTAAGCATAGCTACTGGAGAAAAGGTTTCGTCATAGTCCAAACCAGGTCTTTGACGGAAACCCTTTGCAACCAGTCTAGCCTTGTATGTTTCAACCTGTCTATCTACACCAATCTTCTTTTTGAAGATCCATTTGCATCCTACGGGTTTTACCCCATCTGGAGCAATGTCCAAAGTCCATACTTTGTTAGTGTACATGGACTCCATTTCGGTCCGCATTGCATCCAGCCATTTTTCTGAGTCACCGCTCTGAATGGCTTGCTGGAAGCTAGTAGGCTCATCATAGTCAATAGTGCAATCCTCTCTATCCCCGTCTATGAGAAAACCGTAGTATCTCTCGGGCGGATAAGATTGCTTACTACTCCTGCGGAGTGGCGTCGGGATGTCCAGTTCTCCTGAACCTTCTTGTTCTACCAAGGTTTCAGTAATAGCTTGTGGTTCTGGAATTTCTTCCAGTTCTATTGCGTCCCCACTCTTCTGATTTTCTAAAAACTCAGTTTTCAAGAAGCAGGCATGAAGAGAAACAAAGATCTTTTGTTCCTCTGCGTAATAGAAATAATATCCCTTGGAGTTCTTTGGATATCCCACAAATTTGCATTTTACTGAGCGTGCCTCGAGCTTGTCCGCATGCTGCTTCTTTACAAAAGCTGGACATCCCCATGTCTTAAGATACTTAAGACAAGGTTTCTTCCCACTCCACATCTGATATGGTGTGGTAGGCACAGTCTTGGTTGGAACTCGATTCAAAAGATATGCAGCTGATTCTAGTGCATATCCCCAGAATGATCGTGGTAACTCAGCTTTACTCATCATGGAACGAACCATATCCAATAGGGTTCGATTCCTCCTTTCTGATACACCGTTGTGTTGTGGTGTGTATGGAGGAGTAAGCTGAGAGAGAATTCCATTCTCTTTTAAGTAACCCAGGAACTCGGCACTTAAGTATTCACCACCTCGATCAGATCTTAGTGTCTTGATACTTTTGCCGGTTTGTTTTCCCACTTCATTCTTGTATTCTTGGAATTTCTCAAAGGCCTCGGATTTATGCTTCATTAAGAAGATATATCCATACCTAGAGAAATCATCCGTAAAAGTAATGAAGTAGGAATAAACACCTCGCGCATGTGTAGACATTGGACCGCACACGTCACTGTGTACGAGTCCTAAGAGCTCGCTTGCTCTTACTCCGTGTCCAGTAAACAGAGTTTTGGTCATCTTTCCTATGAGACAAGATTCACAAGTAGCATAAGATTGATATTCGAACGGATTCAAATATCCTTCTCTATGTAACTTAGTCAACCTTTTCTCATTGATGTGACCTAGTCTACAATGCCATAAGAAAGCCTGATTTAATTCCGGAGACTTTCTTTTAAGTGTGTTCTGGACACTGAAAATCTGAGCTTGATTCAATACGTATATCCCGTTTTTTAATGTACCTGACCCAATCATAACTTGATTTAGGTGGATGTGAACCGCAACGCTTATACAAGTAAAATCATATCCTTCTTTAGAAAGTAAGGATACAGATATGATATTACAAGTTGTACCTGGTACATAATAACAGTTACGCAGAATCAATATCTGCCCAGTTGTCAGTCCAAGATGATATTCCCCTACGGATTCAGCATTCATGCTCATTCCGTTAGCAACCGTGAGGGTCATGTCACCTATCTTGATAACCCTACAGTTTCTCAGAGCCTGTAAAGAATTACTGATGTGAGTTCCTGACCCGGTATCTAATACCCAGGAAGTAGGGTTAACTGACATACAGTTCTCTATCACAAACACACCCGAAGCTGAAGCCACAACATGCTTCGAATCCTGGCTACTGGCTTTGCTAGCCCTACAATCATTCTGCCAATGTTCATTCCTGTAACAATAGGAACGTCCCTCTTTTACTATATCCAGTCCCAAAACTTTTGCCCTTCTCTTTCCTTCTACTTCCCTGGTTTCCTTCAGGGTAGGAGGTAGAGACTGTAGAATCAAGTCAGTATCTGACTCGGTTCCCAACGCGGTCTCCAGGTCCTGGAGCTAATCAATATAGCTAGTCATTGTAAGGACGTTGTCCCCTACAGATGACCCGTCAGCCAACCTCGCTTGAATTAATTCGTTCGAGGTTTCATATCTAGTGATATGAGATTGCTCTCCATATGAATCTTTGTTATGGGGAAAGATGGAAACTAAGTCCATCTTCTCGTGCTGCTTTTGGTATATACCATCAACTGAAGCTAACACGAGGCACTTAGCTTTCGCTTTATGTTTTTCCCTTGTCTGACGGATATCCATATCCGCGACAGTGGAAACTGGACCTGGGACGGCGGGATCTTGAGTAGTAATAGGGTGGTCCAGCTTGTCATAGGCAATGGACATCTGGACAGACCTTTGCCAGTCATATAAGTCAGATTCAGTCAATTTGTTATCTAGATATAACCTATGTGTGGTCACAAGGTCGCTGCAATTAAGAAAGAGAGAAGAAAACATTTTAGCATGATGTTGTTGCAAGTTTTAGATTGGTTTTAAGTTTATCTAAACAGGATGGCTCCCACTGTTTCTCGAATCCTTCCTCAAACCATAAAAGAAGAATTAGTCAGGACAATTCTCACCGTACAATACTTGCTTAACCGTTCAGCCAGGCCAGTGTCGATACTTCGAGGGAGGTTTTCCAACGCTTTCGCGAAGTTCCTTAATTAAATAACCTCTTTTCTCTGGGGGCGTAGCCCCGCTGACACTTTTCTCGACACCTACTTGGTTTATAGCATTGATCGTTAAGTGACAAATCTCCTGATAAGTAGCATGTACTCACAGTAGAATCGGGATCCAAAATATCATCGTATGATAATGTTGAAGGAATCCTACCAACATTCATCAAACTCCAAAATGGTATGCTCTCTCTGCAAATTTCAGTTTATTTAGAAATTCCCGATATGGATTTTTGCCCCATGCTCTTATGACCTTGACTTTGGCCAACAAATCATAAGTCACATGTCAAGTTTTACCCTTCAATATCCAGGTTAATTTGAACCCATCCGTACATACCATTGACTTTGGCCAACAAAGCAGTACGACTGTCCCAAACCAACGCATCTATCTATGCTGCATACGAATATTCAATAGCTACCAAACACTGTGCCTTGGCTTTGGCCAACAAACACAGCTTGAATACTATTGACTATCCATATGAAATGACGGAGGGCTACAACTGGTTTTGGTAAAACCGTGAACATAGTGAACTTGATATAATCGAAGGAACCTGATACTTTTTAAAAGGAGTGGTTAAAGCTCCGCAATTAAAAATTCTGATCTTTTAAAAATAACCGAGTGGTTTCTTTTAAATTTGTTCCAACGATTAAACTTTGGTTTATTTTCTTTGCATTATAATAATGCGTCCCATCATTTATCCTATCATTGCAGAAAACAACGAAAATACCACGCCCTCTTATGCCATCCGCATTCGCCATTGGGTCCCGTCATTACCCGTTAGGTTACTTAACTAACGACAGAGCGGGGGCTGGGCTAGCGCGGGTGTAAAACATAAGTGACATCTAATAGCTATCATATATAGATATTGTACATTCATCAGACACAATAATAAGCATTCCAGATCACAGATGAACTTTATTGGATTTACTAACAATTCGCATTTGCTTTGAGCCTGCAATAAAAGACGGATTACACAGTTGTGATGAATAGCCATTACCCCACCCTAGACCCCTACGGGTACGGCAAACTACCCGCCAAGTACCCGAAGTGAAGCGGTCTCCCTCAACAAAGTGAGTAGGCCACTAAACACTTCAAAGTACCCGGTAGTTTGTATACCCCGCCTTGGGTCTTTCCTAGGAGCAAAAACAGTAAAAAGAAATAATACAACGGTGGCTACAACCGCAACCTGGATGTGCCCCGCAAAAGAATATTACATCATATTACATTAACATCGAATGAATGAATATAAAACCCATCTCAAACCCTGGCTAATCTTCACAACATTCCAATCAAGTCCATATACACAAACAGTAAACATTACAGAAATGTGCAACCCCCTGCCAACCGACATACTAGCAGTTAGGGGAGGTTTACGAACACATTAAACATTACAGATAAAAACCCAATTAGCAAATATCTTAGAACATCGATCGATAACCATATTCCGTGTCTACCCCAAAAGCAAAGCAGCACTGAAGTAACCTGGGTATAAACAGAACATACAGAGAACCAAAACACCAAAAATTAAGAATTACAAAGCAAATCCGAGTCAACTCGAAGTTGACTCGGAGGCGGATCCGCGGCACAAGCACTCTATTGCCGCGGATCCACGGCCAAACATCCGAGTTGGAACTTAGTATTTTCCCAGTATTCTTGTATTTCCCTGCTGTGAATTTTAAGGTATGTCAAATAATTTTTCAGACACTTTTAAAATTAACAGAAACTTGGGATTTCCGGGGTTTCGTTTTCGCGCTTTCCGTCGATCGAACTTCTAATTAGTTGCTAACAAACTAGTAATGGTTTAGTAGGCTCTAATACCACTGTAAGTCCATGTCACGCACCCCACGAACTTGCGGGGAGGCGGAATATATGAAAAACGATTATCAAAGCTTCGTAACATGGACTTGAGCGCATGAATCATTATCTAAACCATTGCTAACTAAATACTAGAGGTTTAACTACTCGGATTCGAAGTTATACCTCACGTTACTTGTCCTTCGGGTCTTCATCGCGGTCCTCCACTCCTCGTAGACTCCTTGGAACATCGGTACCTCAACGGCCTCCTCGAATCAAAGACGATCCACCCGAAAGCTCCTACGCCAAGCTTAATCTCAAACTTGAGATAACTAGGTTGCTTAAAGTGCTAATCTAAGCTACCTAGGGGATATAGAGTGAGGTTATGGATGTATTAGTCTAGCTAACCCTTGATCTCAACTCATGAGAGGTTAGGGTTAGGGTTTGAAGAATGAGTGAGCTTGAGGAGAGAGAAGGTGAAGATGAGAATGAGAATGAATAATGAACTCATGTGAATTTAACAACCATAACAATTTATCAAATAAATAATATAAATGATTAATCATCATGGTTAGATTCATTCACCTAGTGTGATTCATCAAATGACTCACCAACTAATTAATGCATCATTTAATACAAAGGATGAATCACACAAATGAGTCATTAAGCATTTAATGCTCATGCCACCTTAACCCCTTAGTCACCACTCTTCTAGAAGCTTCCCGACAAATTACGAGAACGTCCCTCCAATCCGTGAAAACACGGAAAAACTTTAGACTGTATAAATCCAATAACCCGATACTAGAATCTGGCTTAAACCAAAGCCGGCTAGTAAAAATTGTCCGAAAATTCGTACGTGCGTAAACACACGTATGCGTCCGAACCCTTGTCATAAAAACCATACGACCTCTATATCGTTTCGCCTGGAGAAGGGAAACTCTCTGTGTGGGACTTTAAAGACTCGACAATACGCTGGCAGTGGGTTTAACCACAGACCGCAAGTGGCACTAGCTGTACGTAACGGTCCCCAGGTAAATGTCGATAAGAAGGCCGATGAGGAAACTCATCCGAACTCCCACTGAGCCTGATGTGACAATCTTCGTACAGTCCGGTCTATTTGTCTAAGACTATCGCATATCAAGCCTAGGGGGCGGCAAGCGTCAGTCCCTTAATAGCTGTATAAGTCGTGTCGGAGCGAAGCCCATTACACCCTGAGAAGCTACTGGAACCTACCGGTATATCTCGCTTGCCCTGGCCATGGACTTTGCGTAATGGCTCTCTGACACAGCGCGATATCATCTCCCAATACCGGGAGAGACGAATCCTATCTAACCACTACTGCCTCTAAGTGCTCGGGACTGCACCCAACTGCTACCTGTTTGCATGACTCCTTTGAGCCGTGGTAGGGTAGCAATCTAAGAACAGTGGGACACACTCGAAACGAAGTAGCAGTGTCAAGTCTGCGGACTATGCTGTACTCATGTCATCTGGGAACTGTTAACTGACGACGGGTATAATACCAACCAATCAGTTCCCCTGCGAGTCCTGTCCGGTGTACCCGTAACCTAACGAGCACCTGTATACTATCTCCAGTACAACGTACTGATGGCTGTGGGACAGACCATCTCCCCAACTGGGATGAGAAGCATACACACTTAGTCTACTCCGGAATATCGATGCCCTATCTCGATAATCCAACGACCAGGGACCTGTATAGGATGTTGCTTACAGACTACCCAGCCCCCACTAGTGTGACTGCCATCACAACGCTGGTAATCAAGCAAAGATCCTATGGGCTCTACTAATATGTATAAGTGATACGTTACAAGAAACATATGCACATATTAAAGTAGATACAAACCAAGTAGCATACTATCATTTTTAGCAAGACTGTATATACAACTGTGAATATCCCAAGCTTTCATTAAGTAATATACATACAAGTATGATACAATAATGGCCCCTAGGGCATATACACTAACACAATAATGGTATATGAAATCACAATATAAGTATGCGATGCGGAGCAAACAGCAATAATGTGCGGGAGCTGAATACTAGACACAACGATAACTAACCTGCATTTAATATAAATATAAATCATACAGTAGTGCCTTTTGAAATAATACGAATCGCGGTGTTTTGAAAATAAGGGCTACGGTGTTTTTTAAGAAAAGATACGTTCTTTGAAGTATCCATAAAATCCCTTGGCCTGTCTTTTAAAATACCCGCGATTCGTTAGTTTTGAAATGGTAGGAGTCTAATCTAGTCTAACAACTACACTAAACTTTACGGCTGAGATAACAAGCTGAACTAAAGGTAAGGAAACCGCCTAATATCTGAGTCGATAAATATATATACATATATATTAGTCGGTGATCCCGCCTCAATAATATCACATCCGATACCATATCCATAATCAGACATTCCCAAGTCAAGAGTGCGGATCTATCATCAATATATAGCTCGTACATAAATCCGTCGTACGGCATCCCAAATCTGGATGCGGGTCAATATCACATTCATCACATTATTCTTCTGGTATCCTCTTTTTCAAAGATCATAAGCCGGAGTACTGATCTACGTCTAATACAATACTGATATCATCAATGTATTCATGATCTGACTACTGATCTACAGCGTCGTACAAACCGATATCATCACACATATCATCATAAAGAAGTATACATCGTCCAATGCGACCTATTATAAATATCTTAACATATCTTATCTCATATCTCGATCACCAGTCAACTATTCTATATATATCACTATTCATGTGGTATCGTCATTCAAAGATCTGTTATAACATCATGGCGTATCTCAAATACTAACCCTGCCATATCACCGATCTCACGGCCTCAAATCAAATCTCATCGACTCATCTCAAATCCCAAGTACTATCCTCAAATCCAGTATATGAACACATAGTCCCATACCCATGTGAACACATAAATATATATTCCCATATACGCACATGTGAAAGAAAGAATGTATGCATGTATGTTTGTGCGTGTGTGTGGGTGCAACCACTACTCTAGGGTTTCGCAACTAACACTAAACCAATTCAAGAATACCAAAAATCCATCTTTATCATCAATAATCTCAAATCAACATACAATAAATATATGTGTGTATACGTATTCGTATACATCACCACGAACTGCGGGGGTGCTATACGCCATCCACCCGACTTCTCCCCGTAGATATAAATCTACTCACCTTGCTTCTAGTGTGCCGATGCCGATGTCGCCATCTTCATCTTCAACGCCTCGACATCACGTAGGGTACCTACAAGATAATACAATCGCAAAAGCATATGAAAATCACATCGGAAACCAAAACGGCGCACGCTACTTTCATAGGTAAAAACCTATAGTCTCGCATGCAAACACGACCAATAACCCTTTGCCGTTGACGCTCAAACGCCACTCAACAGAAACGAATCATCAAATACCAAAATCCATGCTAAAACAAGTCGTAAACCATGCGCCAACACAAGAAAATTACCCCAGATTCTACCCTATATGGAATCAGTCAAAATTGCATATGCCAAGGGTCAAATTTACTGGATATAAGGCCCTGAAACAAAAATGAGGCAAAACCCACCTGCTCTGGCCGCAAATTGTGGCCAGAAAGAGATTATTTGCGGCCTGAGAAGGTGGTAGGGGCTAGGGTTTTGGGTGATGGTTCCTAGTTACATGCACATCTCACTGTCAAACCAAAATTATTTTCAGGTAACCCGGGTGTTAGCAGATTTCCAAAAACACTCACAGAATCACAGTTTTTCCCGATATCGTTTTTATAAATCCGTATTCCGGGTTCTAGTTTCTGGTTTTGTCTAATATAACATCACAACAGGGGTTGTAGTCTCTAATTACACCTCAATTCACCTTTGATTTCAATTCAAACCCTAAACCCTAACTTGGAATTTCCAAAGTTCATCAAAACACACAATATCGACATGAAACAAGTATGGATGCATAAGGAATCGAAATACTACTCTAAGGGCGCAGAAATTACCTCCTTTGGCAACTCAAGAATTTTCTTGAGTTGCTCAAAGTTCTCAAAATCACCTCTTTCTTAGTCCAATGCGTTTCTCTCGAGCTTGTGAACAATATTTGTGAAATGGGAATTGGGTTTTGGAGTTGTATTCATGGTGTTATGGGGGATTGAAGATGGAGGAGGAAGAAGGAGGAGCAGGAGCAGCAGCAGCTCAAAGGGAAGAGGGGAGAGAAAATGGGTTGAGGAATGATGGAGGAATGGTTCAACAAGTCAAAGGTAAACCCCTCACCCACTCTTTCTCTCTCTTAATCATTCCTTTCCTTTCTTTTCCTTTTATTTCCTTCTCACACAATGGTAAACCCTAAGCAACCATGCTAAAATGGAGAGAAGGCAAGGAAACAATTGTAAAACAAGTGTAAAAATGATATGTGCATGTTTTGCACAAAAGTGCTAAAAACCGATTAGCGGTTTTTAATCGCGATTAGCACTAAATTAGTATATAATGAATCATAAAAACTTAAAAATGGCATAATTCCATAAAATACCCTATTTTAGAATTTTCCAAAATTTTTCCCATTTATTGGTATTTAATTATACCGAAATATTAAAATATTCATTAAAAATTAATATTAAATTATAAAAATTCCTAAAAATAATATTTTATTTTTTTGAAATGTTACAAATCCTATTTCAATTGGATGACGAAAATCACCATACAGATTCTGGCACGCCTGGTGGGACATTCTCTCTCCTTCCATATTTCGGGTCAAGGATTCATGTGAGCTCAATTAATATATATAGAATGTTTGCACTGAAATTCTATTCCATTGCGTAGATTAACAATTTTCGATGTTGTAGGGTGTTTTTCGTCACCCCATTGAGATGGGAATACGCACACGCTTGTCAGGCGTACTACAGATTCCCCCTGCTTAGGGTAGACAGGGGTTTATTGATTGTGGGGATCCGAATCTCCGGCAGCCGCGGACTAAGCTGCCGTTAATTACCACTCGTCTTTGGAGCGAGAGAACCTCCGATTGACGGGTCAAACTGGTCATGCGAACTCGATGTGCAGTGTACGTATGTTTTGAAAGGGTTTTGGTATATCGGGGGCCCTGCAGAGTTTTACGGGGGTCCCGCTACCCTAATAGCGGGCTGGGGGTCAAGGAGGCTAGCAGCTCTCTTGCTGGGTGCGGGGCAGCGCCCTGTTAGAAAAATTTTTCTAACGGGGGACGTGTTTCTGGTGTGAAGTGCATGGAAAACGAGGGGTGAGGAGCGTCTTAAAGACGCGTGCATGGCGCTTGGGTGCTGGACGCCCGCGGGTCACGTGCCTGGAGTTAAACTCTAACAGATTTTGAATGGAGTTAAACTCCTAAAGATCTTTGGATTTTCTTTTGAGCCTTGGATCCTCCCAGAATAATGAGATTTTTGGAGATGGGTCTCCTTCTTTCTCCTCTTAATTGGCTGGATCTTGAAGGAAAATGGGGGTGATATTCAAAATCTCCCCTTTTAGGGATTTGATGGCAGATCCGACCTCCTCTTTGTGGGTTTTATGGTGAAAAACTATTTCTTTTTGAAAAAGAAAGAGTTAAACTCTTGATTTAATTCAAAAAGGGGAAGAAGGTTCAGAACCTTCAGGAAAGAGGCATAGAAACCCTAGAATTTGAAGGGAAAGAAAAATTATCTTTTATTTCATTATCATATTGTCTTTTATGAGCTTTACAAAATGATATTTTGCCCATCTCATGCCTCATGTGCTCATTTGTTTTGCACATGAGCTATGGACTTTACAAAAATTTGGCTTTATGCCCATTTTCCTTACATTCATGCATAAAAAATTACATCAAAATTATTTATTACATGATTTCAGTTTGACATGGGGGAGGCCGGCTGCGGGACTCGACTTGGACATGGGCCCACTTGACCTGGGCTTGGGCCCACCTGGTTTGGGGTTGACTTTGACTTGATCAACCAGGGTGTAATTTTTTACCCCAACAGATCTTAATTTTCGGACGCAATAAAGATGTCTCAAAAAAAAGCTCAACTCTCGACACGACTCCCATCTCCTACACGATGAAGATGGACGCCAGGACGGTCCTCCCTGCCAGTCTCGGGCGACAGTAAGAAGAGCCGCTGCTACAGTTCGGTTCTATTATGTTCATGCCAACTAAGACCATCATAGTTCCTCAAGCTCCGGTAACAGACAAACCGGCCTCGAAAGGCAGAAGGCCAAATATGGTGGTTTCGAGGGCGCCCCAACTCAAATGCAAGTCAGTATTCGAATGACTCTCCTTAGCCTCAGCTCGTGGCAAAGCCGTTGGAACGAAAGAAATCGCCAAATGTCATGGGTAAGCTCAGGTGATGCCTTCGACAAAATCTCTATTACCGACCTTGTGAGGACCAAGTCAGGGAAGAATGAAAGCAACACGGACTTCATTGCCTGATGGCGCAATCTCATTGTCAAGTGCGAGCCGCCGTTAGAACAGGACCAATCCGTCAGCCTCCTCATTAGGAACCTCAGCAATTGGATGGTCCCGTTTCTATATACCGTGGGTCTCAAAACGTTCCAGGACCTGACCAAGAAGGTTGAGATGTTGGAGCGTTCGAAGCAAAAGTCTACCCCGGACTCTCAAAATGACAAACCTTGGAAGAGCCGAAAGGATGATCATCGTAAAGGTGGGAGCTCCAACAATACCAACGTCTTCAGTGTGTCTGGCAATGAAGACAAGAGAAGGGAGGGCGGACAAAAAACCGACCGATCGCAAAAGTCAGTACTGGAAGAAGGATCGACTTTAGAAGAAAGAAAAAGCAAGGTCTACTTCTTCAGAAAGGACAAGGTCCGGATGATTCCTCAGGGACGCCTCGAGGAATGGATTACAACTGCCGAACCTAAAGAGGCCGTATGAAGCAAGCATGACTGACAACCCTCTGTATTACCCATACCACAGAATGCTAGTCACGTCATCGAGAATTGCTACGTATTTAAAGATGGGGTCGAGAAACAGTACAAGGCGGGAGTAATCTCACTGTCCCCTGGCGTGTTGACAAACGATCAAGTCGCAACCGCTAATTTCGTACAGACAGAAGCTGAAGCCTTTTGGAGGCATGCCGCTGAACCGTCTGCTACAAGAAATGAGGACGACATGTCGCAGCCTCCGTGAAATGTGTACATATTCAAGAAGACGGAGAAGATGCTAAAACTGCTTCAGAAAGAACCCAGAGTCGAGTGGGAAGGGCAAAAAGAGCTCACTGTCTCATCCACAATCCGAGACAGACAAGCTCGAAGTCCAAGAAGCTCAGAAAGAAGAAAAAGAAAAGACGTAACTCGACGCGAAGAAGAGTCTATGAGGAGAATGGCAATTAAAAAATACACCGATTCTCTCAAAAACTATGTGCAAAAGGAAAGAAACCTTATCCAACTGAAAGAGTTCCCTATAGAAGCCGCAGAAATTTTGGAACAATTGAAAGAGGGTGCCGATGATGTGGTCCCTACTATGACCTGCTACGTCATCCATCTTGGCAGCGACTCTGAGAAGGAGCTCTGTTTTCCCGAAGAAGACGACGGGCTCGCCACAAAAACTAACCAAATCCAGCTCAGAAGCGGTAAGGTTCTAACGCCAAAACAAGACAACACCCCAAAGGAAAAGGAAAAACAGATGGCTAATAAAGAAGACGGGAGAGATCCGACTCACGGAGACTCAAGCTCTTCCTCGGTAGACTATACCGTCTTGGCTCACCTCCGGAAGCTTCCATCCCTCTTAAGCATCTATGATGCTCTGGTTCTATCCAAGGAGCTCAGGGACATCCTTATCCATGCTCAACAAAACCCCAAGCAGTACCAGACGTGCTTCGCGGAGATCAATATGGAAGAAGCCCAGTACGCTCTGCACACAGTTGCGGTCACATTTAAAGATAAAGACCTGCTACTAAGGACAGTTGAACAAAATCGGCCGCTTTACATGACAGGGTACAGCGACGGAGATCGGATTAATCGCATATTGATTGATTTGAGGTCCTCAGTGATCATGAACTTGCGGACTCTAAAGAGTTTATCAATGGACGTCCAACACCTGTCAAGAGAAAGAATTGTCATACATGGCTTCAATCAAAATTGCCAGTAAGTTCTGAGATCTATAGCTTTGCCAATCAGGTTTGGGGACCTGCAAACCGAAACTAAGATATACGTGATCGACACCGACACGTCCTATAAGATTCTCTTTGGACGACCATGACTTCATGATTATAGTATCGTTCCATCAACACTGCAACAACGCATGAAGTATGTTGCGCCACGGCAGCGCCCCGGCCTCGTACTCGAGGCCAAATTGCGGAATCAAAAAATTTCCTTACTCGGAAACCGGCGCTACCGCGGACAATGAAATCCCGGATCGTTTACCATTAACCTATACTAGCTATCAAGAGATAGGGTGAGAAGTATACCGAGTGATCCGAGTCCTCCGGTCTTCTCGTCATCGTCCCGATCTCCCGCGGAAAGTCTTGCCTCCACATCGTCGCCTCCTCGCCGGAAAGGGCACCACAACGCCTGCGTCTTTTACGGGCTCCCGCCTCAATACCGAGGCAACTCGGGCATGAAGCCGGTAACTCGACATGCTCAAGATATGCTGTAGGATGTGTAGTAGATCATGCTAGTCTCATTTGGGGTTTGTAGTTGCCTTGATGGAGGAAAGGGGTTAGGAAAAATGGTGCTTTTATTTTTCCATAACAAGAAGAAGAAGGAGATGAAGAATTCCTCACAAAAATAAAGATGAACTCTCTCATTCTTTTTCTTCTCTCTCATGTTCTACCATTTTCATCAAGTGAGAAGAATAAGGTGGAGGAATGAATATATCAAACAAGAGGGAGGTGAGTGTAGGAGAATAGAAGAGGTGACCACATCAAGAGACAAAGAAACATCAACCATGCTTCACACATTAATCAAACCCATACCCTCATTAATGCAAGTGATGGTGCAAAAAATAAAGATGCTATCATAATCAATACTTTTGCAAATAAAACCTCCACAAAGTGTTATTTGCAAACTTGCAAATAACCCCCCTCCATCGGAAAAGTCCGGCCGGGAAAGAACAAAGGAAAACCGGCCGGAACGGAATGCAAACTGGCAACTCCAGAAAACTGGTCCCGTAATAAATTACAGGAAAACCCCGATACTGTGCATACACACCCGCATCTGTATTCCGTCCGGATACAAATGCAATGAGACAAAATCAACACTGTACTAGACTAGGATCGGCTTAAGCCAAAGCCGGCTAGTAAAATCCGTTCGATCCTGATCCGTGCAATACCGCACGTATCAGATCAAACCCTGCCATATAACTATACGGCCACTAGTACAAAACTGTCCGATCCTGATCCGTGCAATACCGCACGTATCTGATCGGACCCTGCCATATCTCCATACGGCCTCTACAGCGTTTCGCCCGAAAGCGGAGTAACTGAAAGTGTGGTGGACTCTAAAGACTCGTCAATACTATGGCTATGGATTTAACCACTAGCACGTCAGAGGTATAAGCCAATACGTGACGGGCCACCAGCTATTGACCAAAAGGGACGTCGATGAGCGAACTCATCCTGACACCCTACTGAGCCTGTCAGTGACAATATCCGTACAGTCCGGTCCGTTCGTCTATGAGGATCGCATGTCGGGCCTAGGGGGTTGGTAAAAGTCAGACCCCCAAAGGCGGTACAAGTCGTGTCGGAGTGTAGCCCAGAACGCCCTGAGATACTACTGGAATACCTACCAGTAAATCTCCTGCCTCGGCCGAGGGCTTTGCGTAATGGCTCTCCTAGACACAGCGCGACCTCACCCCCAATACCGGGAGAGACGAACCCCTGCAGATCCGCTCACTGCCTCCATGTGGCTCGAGACTGTACCCAACTAAAACCTGTTTGCACGACTCCTTTGAGCCGTGGTAGGGTAGTAATCAAAGCACAGTGGGAACTCACACGAGACAAATGACGATCTCAGGTCGATGAACTAACCTGTACACATGTCACCAGGGAACTGCTATCTGACATCTGGTATAAGACCAACTAGCAGGTTCCCGGCGAGTCCTGTCCGGTGTACTCATAACCCAATGAGCACCTGTATACATCTTAGGTGAACCAACTGACACCAGTGGCTTGTGAGACCGGCCACCGCCCCTCGTCGGGGTCTCGACTGTATACACTAGTCTACTAATGGAGTATCGATGCCCTGTCTCGAAACTCCTACGACTAGGGACCTTTTAAGGATGTGCTTATAGACTACCAGCTCCCACGTATATGATCGCCATCATACTGCTGGTAGTCAAGCAAGAATCCTAGGGGCTCTATCAACGTGTAATAGCGACATGTCAGGTCACCTAAAGCAGTACACGATGATAAAGATAGACCAGATAGCATACTATCATCTCGAGTAAGACTGTCCTACCGGGATAGGTCATCCCTCAATCATTGCAATCACGTGCCTGTGATCCAATAATTGACTCTGAGGGCACTATCTCCAACAATCTCCCACTTGCACTCAAGGCTAATTATTGCGATGCCGCATACTCACATCCCGTGTGATACCGAACACCCAACTCCTCTACTAGTCAGTCTCACAAAGCTCGTCTGCGAAACTATAGCGTTCGAGGAATAGCCTCAGTGAGTGGATCCGCTGTGATGTTTCTTTCTATGTCTCTCTATATCTCAAGTTCGCGGAGAAAGCTATCTCCCGAAATGAGCAATACCTGTCTTAGAACGTCTGGATGTCTGATGGGACCTAGCTCATAAATGAACTTCAAATCCAAACTTCTTAGACTGTATCGTCAACTGAACTTAATCAGTATCCTGCGCCATGCCACCCTCAGTATTGCCTTGGACCACCTGTCCAAAATACTGCCCCTCGTCAGAAGGAAAACTATAACTCTGACAACCTCCTTGTCGTCCATGTCACCTTGGAAGCCTGGAATGATAACTGTCTCCCAAATGAGGCTGTCGTTATCATATCCCTAGAACATCCACTTATGTTCTAAGACTGCTTCCGACTGTTTCTCCAGGATTGGATCAATATCAACTTATTGCATCTAGTGCAAGAACAACATCTGGTGTGGTACTTGACATCTCATGATTGACTCAATTGCCTAAGCAAGTGATCTGTCAATCATGAGTATCCCTCTCCTCTTTAGTCTATAAGACACCTTTAGAGAGGGTGACTCCATCAACTGCAGGTACACTACCGTGTCAGGAGTCGTCCATTCTAAATACTCATAGAATGCTGTCAAGGTACCCAGATTGGGAAACCACCCAAATCTAGATCTAAAACCATAGATCTAGTAACCAGTATGTCTGATATAATATCCAAGTCCCTTGTGGAGAAACCGCTGTGTGACGACCAAAGTATAACCGATCGTAGTATAGGAATATCACTTCCTACTACCTTCTCAACAGATCCACCCCCTATTCTGATGACGTCAAACCTATGACTGTCACATCAGAAATAGATGATCTATCTCCGCTACATCTGCTTTAGTCTATAAATAGACATAAGCCTGATGTCCACCAATGCTTCCGCTGCTCCCACTGACTACGACAACCTTCTGGCAGAGTCATACAGACGTGCAGTTCTAAAGCTAGTTTAGAACGACGCTATACTCATCCTCCTGCCGGGTCTCGCAGCCTGGAACAACAGCAATGGTAATTGTGGGTAAACAAGAACTTCCCTGTCACCGTCCTTGAGGCTACCGTAGTACCTCTCGGGTGCCTGAAGTTACCCACCTTATCTGCGGAGTGGCCAATGGAATGTCAAATCAGATTGAATCTTTAGGTTCCTTATCAAATCTTCAGTAATCGTTTGTGGTTCTGGAATCACTTCCAGTTCTACCATACTCCCACTACTGTTTTCTGAAAAATCCATTTTTATTAAAACTGTGGCGAGTTTAGAACAATATTGCTATTGTTCATCCAGATGGTAGAAAATCAACCCTCGTCATAGCCTGGGTCAACCCACAAACAGCCATTACAGAAACGTGCCTTGAGTTGTCCAGTGTCTGGTTTTAAGCATAAGCCGGATAACTCCCCGTACCTTAACATCGTTAAGATATGAACTGTTCTATATCCAATATAGAACCAGAGGCACTGATTTAATTGAACCAGATTCAAATCATGCAACTATCTCCAGTGCATGTAAACTAAATGGAAGGAGGCCGATCAGCGTTACTCAACTTAGGAATGCTTCCAATTATGAGTGACCTGAAAGAGAAGCAATTTCTCTTAATCATTACTATCTATTGAACACCATACACAAGTATCTACATCTTCGATCACTTTGAAGAATCCCATACTTGCTACACCTGGTTCTCTACTCTATTCAAATACCTATAACTCCTCAAAACTTAGACCATGTGTTTCCACGAAACACATGTCTAAGGACTAGAGAAGTTAAAAGTAAACAGAATATAGTATGAGGACCAACCCCTCTGTCCTAATGGACACTGGACAACATACAATACTCTGTATAAGTCCGCTGAGTCTAACAACTCTTTCACTGTGTGTCGTAGGTTGAAAACTGTACTTATGGTTAAGAAGAATTACACCGCTGTTTAATGCTCCTTACCTAACCATCCACTGATATAGGTAAATGTCATCGACATAATATCAAAAGGTATATCTCACTCTATGAAAATAGACGTACAGATATATCAATTTGAAATTGGTGCACAACAGCGGATATTCAAAACCAAATATTTGCCGACCGGCAAACAACCCAGATGATCTCCTCAAATATCACCGATTACAACGAATCCCGATATAATGAGGATGGTCACCTAATTCCCAATAACTTACTCCCACTCATCATCTGTAAAACCATACAGATGTGAGAATCCAACCTGGTAAATACATACCCTGGAGTAAGTATATAATCGGAAAATCAGTTTTCTATTAACAGTACACAGTGAAACTGAAACATCGAAATGTCTCGTTGGGGTATCCTGGTATTCCTAGTAATGCCTCTTCCATTATCCAGATTCACAACTGTAACCGTATAATTCTTTGCCACCTCTCCAAATCCCTTTATATGTCTTTAGTCATTACCTTCTGTACACCCCTTTAGGCCAAATGGTTTTCTTCCTTCCCTACCGTTTGGCACCAGCCTATGGTTTGGAAGAAGACTATCCAAAAAGAATAAAGGGTGTACTGTCGTAATCCTAGGAATACTCGCAATGCGAGAGAAGGTGAAGATAAAAGACACCTGAATGTACTTTATTCCTATTTCTCCTGAACCAGAATCCATCCCCGAACTGGAACAAGTTCCTTTCGAGTTCGTATATAACCATACGATGGAGTATCCAATAAACTGTGGATCTTCGTAGTGATACGGAGTGTCCTGGAGAAATACAAAGGTGATTTAGGATTGGCGAAGAAATACTTGGTTTGGTCGTGAATATCAGTCGCAATTTACTTTGCCCTCCTACTAATCCCTTGCTTTGTCTTAACTTAATACCTTCTGTACACCGTTTTAGGCTAACTGGTTTTCTTCATTCCCTACCGGTCGGCACCAGCCTATGGTTTGGAAGAAGACTATCCAATTTGCGTAATAGGTGTACTACTCCTAAACCAAGGAGTACTCGCAACCTGAGAGAAGGTGAAAAGAAAAGACAACTGAATAATCCTATCCGTTTTCTCCAGAACCAGAAACCATCCTCGAAGCCCTTCGAGTTCGTATCTAACCATACGATGGTTTTGTCCAATGGAAGTGGACTTTCGTAGCAATACGGGGTGTCCTGGAGAAAAGGGTAAAAGTAGGAGTGGCAAATGAGGTCTGCAACTCTGACAATCCAAAAGCCTGTGTTAAGAAGGTTCGGTCAACTTGGTCACTGAGTCATAGTCCAGGGTCGGGTCAATGGTCGCTGCCAAAGAGAGAGAGAAAAGAAACACTCAGCGTGCACTCTAACCTAGATCAGAATGGTTATCACTTTGTCTAATCTGGAAACCTCCCACCGTACCTCAAATTCTCCTCCAAACCTGAAAGAAGAATTAGTCGGGATCACCCGAGGAGTAAACCAACTCATCAGTGGGAATCGGGATCCAACTATCATAGCATGATAACGTGACGGAATCCACTCACGCCACCACACTCCAGAAGGTATGGGCATGCCTGGCAAGTTTCAGTTCTTTTGAAACTCCCGATGTGATTTTTACCCCTAGGACCCAAGTGACCTTGACGAATAATCAACAAATCAAAAGGTCCTAGTCAAGTTCAACCCGTCATTATCTTGATTGCGTTAAACCCACCCGCACGACCCTTGACGAATAATCAACAAAGTCGTACGACTGTCCTAACCAATCTACATATCCATGCGACAGAATAGCACAACAAAGCTACCGCACACTACGCCTCGGCGAATAGCAACGACAAACGTAGCGCGAATACTAAGCAATACTAATCTGAAATGACGGAGGGCTATGACTGGTTTTTGGCGAAAAACCTTTAACGTAATGAACTTGATATCGTTGAAGGAACTGGATAACTTTTTATAAAAATATAGCGACGAAAACCTTTACTAAAGAGGTCACTCCCGGTGAAGGGATCTCGGCTCTTTCCCCGTAGAATGAGGTGCAGGATATTCCAACTGAATACCACGATGCAAAGCAAAAGTAATCGGCTATAGTGAAGTTAATGCCCTGACGCAAACTTCTGTCCAAGGGGTCACTCCCGGTGAAGGGATCTCGGCCCTTGCCTCGTCGACTGAGGAGCAGGATATTCCAAATGAATACCACGATGCAAAACAAAAGTGAACGTCCTTGCAATAACAGCTTTTTGAAAAGTGTTCCAACAACATCAGAATAGGTTTGTTTAACTTGCATTGATCCGAATCAACGCAGTCCCATCAAATGATCACACCACAAAGAACGAAAATATACTGACGTACGTATATGCCATCCGCATTCGCCACTGGGTCCCGTCATCACTCGTTAGGTTAGCTTACTAACGACAGAGCGGGGACTGGACTAGCGCGGATGAAAAACATATACAACATCTACTAATATATATACCAATATATAGTATTTCGCTCAAGGCGTGAATAAAATGCAACATCACAGAAATGTACAGCATCACAGAACAATACAGATATCTGGAAGCCCCGGGTTTCACAGAGCCGCTGCTGAAACCCGACGTTCCCCTGGTCGTGTGGATAGCCTGTGCAATGAAATCCTAGACCCCTACGGGCGCGGCAAGTCACCCGCCAAAACCTGAAGCGAGGCAGCCCCCTTCAGCTCCGTGAATGGACCACCCAGCACTTCATGGAATCCGGTAACTTGGGCACCCCTCCTGGGTCAACCTGTACCCCCTACGAGTGCGACGAATAGCCCGCCAATCCTAGAGTGAAGCCCCCTCAGTCTCAATGCCATGAGATGCGGGCCCGTTGCCCTCTAGAACCCGGCCATCCGTGCACCCCACCGCGGGGTAACCCTAGTACAGAAAGTAAAATATACATACACCGGGTACATCGACCGCAACCAGGTCGTGCCCCAAAAGAATAATACAAACAGGCAGTGACGGCAGTCCACATGTCGGACGCTCGCCCCGCAAAATCAAATGTACATAATACAACAGCACTGTACTAGCATTGCATCCAGGCTATCCCCCACGACCGATCCGCAACATCACAGCATAAACATAGAACATCAACATGAAAGTCACGTTCGCAAATCCGTCTAACCGGGCTATAGCAGTTAGACCGGATTTACCGATCGAGTGACATTCACGGTCGCAGATATAATGTAAATACTGTGAAAAAAAATGTGTTTAAAATTTTCCGATTGACCAAAAATTAACAAGTGGGCCCCCAATCAAAACTGTAGCACTCACAGAAAACCTGGGCCCAATTTTAATATTCCAAAACCCCTAAAATAAGCCCAGAAGCCCACTACAAAAAAATAATCACACGAACCCACATTCCTGCGGCGGAAGCGCGGCCAAACGGGGGTTATGGCCGCCCTTCCGCGGTCGTACGGAGGGGTCGTGTCACCAAATTTTTGCAGTGTTCTTAGAACTCCCTGCTCATCATTCTGAGACAACCTGAAAAATTTTTGGACTTCAAAAAATTTCGACAGAAACTGATGTGCTAGAAAAATACGGTTTTTGGAAATTTCGGTCGATCGGAAACGCAAACACATAAGAACAAGCTAGGTAAGGTTAATGGCGTGGCTCTGATACCATGTTGCGCCACGGCAGCGCCCCGGCCTCGTACTCGAGGCCAAATTGCGGAATCAAAAAATTTCCTTACTCGGAAACCGGCGCTACCGCGGACAATGAAATCCCGGATCGTTTACCATTAACCTATACTAGCTATCAAGAGATAGGGTGAGAAGTATACCGAGTGATCCGAGTCCTCCGGTCTTCTCGTCATCGTCCCGATCTCCCGCGGAAAGTCTTGCCTCCACATCGTCGCCTCCTCGCCGGAAAGGGCACCACAACGCCTGCGTCTTTTACGGGCTCCCGCCTCAATACCGAGGCAACTCGGGCATGAAGCCGGCAACTCGACATGCTCAAGATATGCTGTAGGATGTGTAGTAGATCATGCTAGTCTCATTTGGGGTTTGTAGTTGCCTTGATGGAGGAAAGGGGTTAGGAAAAATGGTGCTTTCATTTTTCCATAACAAGAAGAAGAAGGAGATGAAGAATTCCTCACAAAAATAAAGATGAACTCTCTCATTCTTTTTCTTCTCTCTCATGTTCTACCATTTTCATCAAGTGAGAAGAATAAGGTGGAGGAATGAATATATCAAACAAGAGGGAGGTGAGTGTAGGAGAATAGAAGAGGTGACCACATCAAGAGACAAAGAAACATCAACCATGCTTCACACATTAATCAAACCCATACCCTCATTAATGCAAGTGATGGTGCAAAAAATAAAGATGCTATCATAATCAATACTTTTGCAAATAAAACCTCCACAAAGTGTTATTTGCAAACTTGCAAATAACCCCCCTCCATCGAAAAAGTCCGGCCGGGAAAGAACAAAGGAAAACCGGCCGGAACGGAATGCAAACTGGCAACTCCAGAAAACTGGTCCCGTAATAAATTACAGGAAAACCCCGATACTGTGCATACACACCCGCATCTGTATTCCGTCCGGATACAAATGCAATGAGACAAAATCTACACTGTACTAGACTAGGATCGGCTTAAGCCAAAGCCGGCTAGTAAAATCCGTTCGATCCTGATCCGTGCAATACCGCACGTATCAGATCAAACCCTGCCATATAACTATACGGCCACTAGTACAAAACTGTCCGATCCTGATCCGTGCAATACCGCACGTATCTGATCGGACCCTGCCATATCTCCATACGGCCTCTACAGCGTTTCGCCCGAAAGCGGAGTAACTGAAAGTGTGGTGGACTCTAAAGACTCGTCAATACTATGGCTGTGGATTTAACCACTAGCACGTCAGAGGTATAAGCCAATACGTGACGGGCCACCAGCTATTGACCAAAAGGGACGTCGATGAGCGAACTCATCCTGACACCCTACTGAGCCTGTCAGTGACAATATCCGTACAGTCCGGTCCGTTCGTCTATGAGGATCGCATGTCGGGCCTAGGAGGTTGGTAAAAGTCAGACCCCCAAAGGCGGTACAAGTCGTGTCGGAGTGTAGCCCAGAACGCCCTGAGATACTACTGGAATACCTACCAGTAAATCTCCTGCCTCGGCCGAGGGCTTTGCGTAATGGCTCTCCTAGACACAGCGCGACCTCACCCCCAATACCGGGAGAGACGAACCCCTGCAGATCCGCTCACTGCCTCCATGTGGCTCGGGACTGTACCCAACTAAAACCTGTTTGCACGACTCCTTTGAGCCGTGGTAGGGTAGTAATCAAAGCACAGTGGGAACTCACACGAGACAAATGACGATCTCAGGTCGATGAACTAACCTGTACACATGTCACCAGGGAACTGCTATCTGACATCTGGTATAAGACCAACTAGCAGGTTCCCGGCGAGTCCTGTCCGGTGTACTCATAACCCAATGAGCACCTGTATACATCTTAGGTGAACCAACTGACACCAGTGGCTTATGAGACCGGCCACCGCCCCTCGTCGGGGTCTCGACTGTATACACTAGTCTACTAATGGAGTATCGATGCCCTGTCTCGAAACTCCTACGACTAGGGACCTTTTAAGGATGTGCTTATAGACTACCAGCTCCCACGTATATGATCGCCATCATACTGCTGGTAGTCAAGCAAGAATCCTAGGGGCTCTATCAACGTGTAATAGCGACATGTCAGGTCACCTAAAGCAGTACACGATGATAAAGATAGACCAGATAGCATACTATCATCTCGAGTAAGACTGTCCTACCGGGATAGGTCCTCCCTCAATCATTGCAATCACGTGCCTGTGATCCAATAATTGATTCTGAGGGCACTATCTCCAACAAAGTATACCAAAAATGGCGAAGAAAAAGACGTATTGACGGAGACATACAGCCGTTTGGTGTACATGAAGTCTAATATGAAAATTCTCGGTACTTTATGAAACCCTAAAATACTGAGCCGCAGTCGACTAAAGACGAGAGGGCCCAGAGTCTCATAGGAAAATCTGAGCCACAGTCAACTAGAGATAAAAGGGCCCAAAATCTCAAAAGCAAACCTGAGCCGAAGTCAATTAAAAACAAGAAGGCCTAGATTCTCAAAAGCCAATCTAACCCGGTCGTCGCCCTTAAAAGTAAAAATCCCCAAGTACGTCCGTGTTTCGGCAGTGACACTGATGAGTTCAACTCTGGAAGTCCGTCCTTCCGTAAAATTCACCCTCACTTCGGTAGCGATACGAACGAGTTTGATATTGAGGGCCCATCCGACGGCAAAGCTCGCCCTCATCTCGGCAGCGATACCGTGTTGGAGATAGTGCCCTCAGAGTCAATTATTGGATCACAGGCACGTGATTGCAATGATTGAGGGAGGACCTATCCCGGTAGGACAGTCTTACTCAAGATGATAGTATGCTATCTGGTTTACCTTTATCATCGTGTACTGCTTTAGGTGACCTTACAGGTCACTATTGCACGTTGATAGAGCCCCTAGGATTCTTGCTTGACTACCAGCAGTATGAGGGCGATCATATACGTGGGAGCAGGGGTCTATAAGCACATCCTTAAAAGGTCCCTAGTCGTGGGAGTTTCGAGACAGGGTATCGATACTCCAGAGTAGACTAGTGTATACAGTCGAGACCCCGACGAGGGGCGGTGGCCGGTCTCACAAGCCACTGGTGTCAGTTGGTTCACCTAAGATGTATACAGGTGCTCATTGGGTTATGAGTACACCGGACATGACTCGCCGGGAATATGCTAGTTGGTCTTATACCTGACGTCAGATAGCAGTTCCCTGGTGACATGTGTACAGGTTAGTTCATCGACCTGGGGATCGTCATTTGTCTCGTGTGAGTTCCCACTGTACTTTGATTACTACCCTACCACGCTCAAAGAAGACGTGCAAACAGGTTTTAGTTGGATACAGTCCCGAGCCACATGGAGGCAGTGAGCGGATCTTCAGGGGTTCGTCTCTCCCGGTATTGGGGGTGAGGTCGCGCTGTGTCTAGGAGTGCCAGTACATGAAAAGTCCTTGGCCAAAGCAGGAGATTTAATGGTAGGTATTCCAGTAGTATCTCAGGGTGTTCTGGGCTACACTCCGACATGACTTGTACCGCTTTTGAGGGTCTGACTTTTACCAACCCCCTAGGCCCGCCATGCGATGCTCATAGACGAACGGACCGGACTGTACGGATATTGTCACTGACAGGCTCAGTAGGGTGTCAGGATGAGTTCGCTCATCGACATCCCTTTTGGTCAATACCTGGTAGCCCGTTACGTATAGGCTAATATCTCTGACGTGCTAGTGGTTAAATCCACAACCAATGTATTGACGAGTCTTTAAAGTCCCCCACAGACCAGTTTCTCAAGTTTCGGGCGAAACGCTGTAGAGGCCGTATGGAGATATGGCAGGGTTCGATCAGATACGTGCGGTATTGCACGGATCATGATCGGACGGATAATACTAGCGGGCTTTGGTTTAAGCCGGACCCTAGTATTGCACAGTGTAGATTTGTCTCATTGCATTTGTATTTTGGTCGGAATACAAATACGGGTATGTATATACAGTAGCGGGGTTTTCCTGTAATTTATTACGGGATCCGTTTTTGGAGTTGCCAGTTTGTTTTCCGTTTCGGCCATATTTCTTTGTATCTTTCATTGGCCGAAGTTTGGTGGAGGAGGGCTTATTTGCATTTGTGCAAATAAGCATTTGTGGAGGGTGTTTTTTGCAAGCTTTTGTATCATAATGGTTTCATGATGGTGCACCATCCCTTGACTTTCTTGAGTTCATGATTGCTTGACTTTTTGAAGCAATCATGGTTGTTGATTAGTTGATAGAGTGTGGTTTTGTTGGTGATGATTTTTCTTCTCATGATCACATACCATTCCTCTCACTTGAATTATTGTGTGGCTCCTCTCTTTTTTTTGGGTTACACTCTCTCCCCCATTCTCCTTGCATGGCCGGCCAAGTTTGGGGCTGTCCCAAAATTTTGGTAGTGGGATTTTTGTTCCTTTGGCTTTGTAAAATCCCACTAGTTCAATCTCCACAAGCTCACTTCATTTCCTCCACCAAATGGCAACCTCCATGAACCCCATGAGACATATAGTTCTCTACACGATTCTACAGCAAACTTTGGGCACGTCGACTCGCCAGCTTCGTGCCCGAGTTGCCTCGGACCAGAGGCGGGAGCCCGTAAAAGAAGCCGGCGACGTGGTGCCCTTCCGGCGACTTGGTGGAGACCGGAGATTCCGCAGGAGATCGGGACGACGACGAGAAGACCGGAGGACACGGATCACTCGGTATATCTCTCTTCCCATCTTGTAGTTAGTTAGGACTAGATTAATGGCACAATCCGGGTATTTAGTGCGCGGTGGTGCCGGTTCAGAAAGTTAAAGTAAATCATCGCTTCCGCATTCCGGCGTGGATTGACGGCCGGGGCTCCGCCGTGCACTTACAGTGGTATCAGAGCCTCGCCATTAACCTAGTCTAACTTGGTCTAACGTGTTTACAAGTTCGATCGATCGGATTTTCAAAAACCGCATTTTCAATGTGCACCAGTTTCTGTCGAAATTTTTTTAGCTCCAAAAATTTTTCAGGTTGTTTCAGAATACTGTGCAGGAAATTCTAAGACATCTGTGAAAATTTGGTAGAGTGATACTGTAGAACCGCCGCGGAACCGCGGCCAAAACCCCCTTGGCGCCGCGGTTCCGCCGCAGTTCAGTGAGTTCACTGCACCATTTTTCCACATTGATCTTGTTACAGTGAAATTGGGGTTTTGGAATATTCTTTTTGGGTCCAGAATTTCTTTAAGTGCTACAGTAGTGCTTGGGGGCCCACTTGGGTAAATTTGATCGATCGAAAATTTTAAACACATTAGTTCACAGTATTTACATTATATCTGCGACCGTGAATGTCACTTGATCGGTAAATCCTGTCTAACTGCTATAGCCCGGTTAGACGGATTTGCGAACGTGACATTCACGTTGATGTTCTGTGATTGTGCTGTGATGTTGCGGATTGGTCGTGGGGGATAGCTTGGATGCAATACTAGTACAGTTTTTGTTGTATTATGTACATTTGTTATTGCGGGGCAAGCGTCCGACATGTGGACTGCCGTCACTGCCTGTTTGTATTATTCTTTTGGGGCATGACCAGGTTGCGGTCGATGTACCCGTTGTATGTATATTTTACTTTCTGTACTAGGATTGCCCAGCGGAGGGGTGCACGGATAGCCGGGTTCTAGAGGGCAACGAGCCCGCATCTCATGGCATTGAGATGGAGGGGGATCCACTCTAGAATTGGTAGGCTATTCGCCGCACTCGTAGGGGGTACAGGTTGACCCAGGAGGGGTGCCCAAGTTACCGGATTCCGTGAAGTGTTGGGTGGTCCATTCACGTTGCTGAAGGGGGCTGCCTCGCTTCAGGTTTTGGCGGGTAACTTGCCGCGCCCGTAGGGGTCTAGGATTTCATTGCACAGGCTATCCACACGACCAGGGGAACGTTGGGTTTCAGTAGCGGCTCTGTGAAACCCGGGGATACCAGATATCTGTATTGTTCTGTGATGCTGTACATTTATGTGATGTTGCATTTTATCACGCCTTGAGCGAAATATTATATATTGATATATATACTAGTAGATGTTGTATATGTTTTGCATCCGCGCTAGTCCAGTCCCCGCTCTGTCGTTAGTTAGCTAACCTAACGGGTAATGACGGGACCCAGTGTCGAATGCGGATGGAATATACGTACGTCATTATTTTCGTTCTTTATTAGTGTGATCAATTGATGGGACTGCGTTGATTCGGATCAATGCAAGTTAAAAACAAACCTAATCTGATGTTGTTGGAACATTTTTCAAAAAGCTGTTATTTGCAAGGATGTTCACTTTTGTTTTGCACAGTGGTATTCAGTTGGAATATCCTGCTCCTCAGTCGACGAGGCAAGGGCCGAGATCCCTTCACCGGGAGTGACCCCTTGGACAAAAGTTTGCGTCAGGGCAATAACTTCACTATAGCCGATTGCTTTTGCTTTGCATCGTGGTATTCAGTTGGAATATCTTGCACCTCATTCTACGGGGAAAGAGCCGAGATCCCTTCACCGGGAGTGACCTCTTTAGCAAAGGTTTTCGTTACTATATTTTTCTAAAAAGCTATCCGTTCCTTCAACGATATCAAGTTCATTACGTTAAAGGTTTTCGCCAGAAACCATCCGTAGCCCTCCGTCGTTTCATATGGGTGGTCAATAGTATTCAAGCTGTGTATGTTGGCCAAAGTCAAGGCACAGTGATTGGTAGCTATTGGGTATTCATATGCAGCATAGATAGATGCGTTGGTTTGGGGCAGTCGTACTACTATTTTGGCCAAAGTTAAGGGTATGTACGGGTGGGCTCAAATTAACCTGGAGAATGACTGGTAGAACTTGACATGTGACTTATGATATGTTGGCCAAAGTCAAGGTCATAAGAGAATGGGGTAAAAATCACATCGGGAGTTTCTAAAGAAACTGAAACTTGCCAGATATGCGCATACCTTCTGGAGTATGATAGCGTGAGCGGATTCCGTCACGTTATCATGCGGTGATAGTTGGATCCCGATTCCCACTGATGAGTTGGTTTACTCCTCGGGACATCCCGACTAATTCTTCTTTTAGATTTGGAAGAGAATTTGATGGTACAGTGGGAGGTTTCCAGATTAGATAAATTGGTAACCATTCTGATCTAGGTTAGAGTGCACGCTGAGTGTTTCTTTTCTCTCTCTCTTTGGCAGCGACCATTGACCCGACCCTAGACTATGACTCAGTGACCAAGTTGGCCGAACCTTCTTAAACACTGGTTTTTGGATTGTCAAAGTTGCAGACCTCATTGCCACTCCTACTTTTACCCTTTTCTCCAGGACACCCCGTATACTACGAACGTCCACTTCCATTGGACAAAACCATCGTATGGTTATATACGAACTCGAAGGAATTTATTCGAGGATGGTTTCCGGTTCTGGAGAAAACGAATAGGACTATTCAGTTGTCTTTTCCTTTTTACCTTCTCTCAAGTTAAGAGTACTCCTTGGTTTAGGAGATAGTACACCTATTACGCAAATTGGATAGTCTTCTTCCAAACCATAGGCAGATACCGAACGGTAGGGAATGAAGAAAACCAATTAGCCTAACGACGGTGTACAGAAGGTATTAAGTTAAGACAAAGAAAAGGATTAGAAGGAGGGCAAAGTAAATTGCGACTGATATTCACGACCAAACCAAATATTTCATTACCACTCCCACTTCACCTTTGTATTTCTCCAGGACACTCCGTATCACTGTGAAGATCCACAGATATTTGGATATTCCATCGTATGGTTATATACGAACTCGAAAAGAACTTGTTCCAGTTCGGGGATGGATTCTGGTTCAGGAGAAATAGGAATAAGGTTTATTCAGGTGTCTTTTATCTTCACCTTCTCTCGCATTGCGAGTGCTCCTAGGATTAGGTCAGTACACCCATTATGCTTATTGGATAGTCTTCTTCCAAACCATAGGCTGGTGCCGAACGGTAGGGAAGGAAGAAAACCATTTAGACTAAAGGGGTGTACAGAAGGTAATGACTAAAGACATATAAAGGGATTTGGAGATATGGCAAAGAAATATACGGTTACAGTTGTGAATCTGATAATGGAACAGGCATTACTAGGAATACCAGGATACCCCATCGAAACATTTCAATGTTTCAGTTTCACTGTGTACTGTTAAAGGAAAACTGATTTCCCGATTAGATACTTACTCCAGGGTATGTATTTACCAGGTATGATTCTCACATCTGTATGGTTTTACAAATGATGAGTGGGAGTAAGTTATTGGGAATTAGGTGATCATCCTCATTATATTGGAATTCGTTGTAATTGATGATATTTGAGGAAGTCACCTGGGTTGTTTGCCGGACGGCGAATATTTGGTTTTGAATATCCGTTATAATGCACCAATTTCAAATTGATACATCTGTACGTCTATTTTTATAGAGTGAGATATACCTTTTTGAAATTATGTCGATGACATTTACCTATATCAGTTGATGGTTAGGTAAGGAGCATTAAACAGCGGTGTAATTCTTCTTAACCATAAGTACAGTTTTCAACCTACGACACACAGGGAGTGAGTTATTAGACTCAAGGGACTTGTACAGAATATTGTATATTATCCAGTGTCCATTAGAACAGAGGGGATGGTCCTCGTACTATATTCAGTTTACTTATGACTTCTCTAGTTCTTAGACAGGTGTTTCGTAGAAACACAGGGTCCAAGTTTTGAGAAGTTATAGGTATAAGAGTAAAGTAGAGAACCAGATGTTGCAAGTATCGGGATTCTTCAAGGTGATCGAAGATGTAGATACTTGTGTTTGGTATTCAGTTGATAGTAATGATTAAGAGAACTTGCTTCTCTTTCGGGTTACTCATAATTGGAAGCATTCCTAAGTTGAGTAACGCCGATCGGCCTCCTTCCATTTAGTTGACATGCACTGGAGACAGCTGCATGTTTTGAATCTGGTTCAATTAAATCAGTGCCTCTGGTCCTATATTGGATATAGAACAGTTCGTATCTTAACGATGTTAAGGTACGGGGAGTTGTCCAGCTTATGCTTAAAACCAGACTCTGGATAACTCAAGGCACGTTTCTGTAATGGCTGTTTGTGGGTTGACCCAGGATATGACGAGGGTTGACTTTCTACCATCTGGAAGATCAATAGTGATATTGTTCTTGACTCTCCACAGTTTTAACAAAAATGGATTTTTTCAGAAAACAGTAGTGGGAGTATGGTAGAACTGGAAGTGATTCCAGAACCACAAACGATTACTTAAGATTTGATAAAGAACCTAAAGATTCAATCTGGTTTAACATTCCATTGGCCACTCCGCAGATATGGTGGGTAACCTCAGGCACCCGAGAGGTACTCTGGTAGCCTCAAGGACGGTGACAGGAAGGTTCTTGTTTACCCAGACTTGCCATTGCTATTGTTCCAGACTGTGAGACCCGGCAGGAGGATGAGTATAGTGTCGTTCTAAACTAGCTTTAGAAGTGTACGTCTATATGACTCTGCCAGAGGGTTGTCGTGGTCAGTGGGAGCAGCGGAAGCATTGGTGGACAAGTGGCTTATGTCTATTTATAGACTAAAGCAGATGTAGCGGAGATAGATCATCTATTTCTGACATGACAGTCATAGGTTTGACTTCATCAGAATAGGGGATGGATCTGTTAAGAAGGTAGTAGGGTGCGATGTCCTGGTATTTGGATGACATACACAGAGTAGGAAGTGATATTCCTATACTACAATCGGTTATACTTTGGTTGTCACACAGTGGTTTCTCCACATGGGACTTGGATATAATATCAAGACATTCTGGTTACTGGATCTATGGTTTTAGATCTGGATTTGGGTAGTTTCCCAATCAGGGTACTTAGACAGCATTCTGAAGGTGTTTTAGAATGGACGACTCCTGGCACAGTAGTATACCTGCAGGTGATGGAGTCACCCTCTGTAAAGGTGTCTTACAGACTAAAGGGGATAGGGATGTGCATGATTGGCAGATCACTTGCTTAGGCAATTGAGTCAATCATGAGATGTCAAGTACCACACCAGATATTGTTTTTGCACTAGATTCAATAAGTTGATATTGATCCAATCCTGGAGAAACAGTCGGAAGCAGTTTTAGAACATAAGTGGCTGTTCTAGGGATATGATAATGACGGCCTCATTCGAGAGACAGTTATCATTCCAGGCTTCCAAGGTGACTTGGACGACAGGGAGGTTGTCAGAGTTATAGATTTCCCTCTGACGAGGGGCGGTATTTTGGACAGGTGGTCCAAGGGGATACTGAGGGAGGCATGGCGCAGGATACTGATTGAGTTCAGTTAACGATACAGTCTAAGAAGTTTGGATTTGGAGTTCATTTATGAGCTAGGTCCCATCAGACATCCAGACACATTCTAAGATAGGTATTGCTCATTTCGGGAGATGGTTTTCTCCACGAACTTGAGATATAGAGAGACATAGAAAGAAACATCAAGGCGGATCCACTCACTGAGGCTATTTCTCAAACGCAATAGTTTCGCAAACGAGCTTTGTGAGACTGACTAGTAGAGGAGTTGGGTGTTCGGTATCACAAGGGCTATGAGTATGCGACATCGCAATAATTAGCCTTGAGTGCAAGTGGGAGATTGTTGGAGATAGTGACCTCAGAGTCAATTATTGGATCACAGGCACGTGATTGCATTGATTGAGGAAGGACCTATCCCGGTAGGACAGTCTTACTCAAGATGATAGTATGCTATCTGGTTTACCTTTATCATCGTATACTGCTTTAGGTGACCTTACAGGTCACTATTGCACGTTGATAGAGCCCCTAGGATTCTTGCTTGACTACCAGCAGTATGAGGACGATCATATACGTGGGAGCTGGGGTCTATAAGCACATCCTTAAAAGGTCCCTGGTCATGGGAGTTTCGAGACAGGGCATCGATACTCCAGAGTTGACTAGTGTATACAGTCGAGACCCCGACAAGGGGCGGTGGCCGGTCTCATAAGCCACTGGTGTCAGTTGGTTCACCTAAGATGTATACAGATGCTCATTGGGTTATGAGTACACCGGACAGGACTCGCCGGGAACATGCTAGTTGGTCTTATACCTGACGTCAGATAGCAGTTCCCTGGTGACATGTGTACAGGTTAGTTCATCGACCTGGGGATCGTCATTTGTCTCGTGTGAGTTCCCACTGTACTTTGATTACTACCCTACCACGCTCAAAGGAGACGTGCAAACAGGTTTTAGTTAGGTACAGTCCCGAGCTACATGGAGGCAGTGAGCGGATCTTCAGGGGTTCGTCTCTCCCGGTATTGGGGGTGAGGTCGCGCTGTGTCTAGGAGAGCCAGTACATGAAAAGTCCTTGGCCAAGGCAGGAGATTTACTGGTAGGTATTCCAGTAGTATCTCAGGGTGTTCTGGGCTACACTCCGACATGACTTGTACCGCTTTTGGAGGTCTGACTTTTACCAACCCCCTAGGCCCGCCATGCGATGCTCATAGACGAACGGACCGGACTGTACGGATATTGTCGCTGACAGGCTCAGTAGGGTGTCAGGATGAGTTCGCTCATCGACATCCCTTTTGGTCAATACCTGGTAGCCCGTTACGTATAGGCTAATACCTCTGACGTGCTAGTGGTTAAATCCACAACCAATGTATTGACGAGTCTTTAGAGTCCCCCACAGACCAGTTTCTCAAGTTTCGGGCGAAACGCTGTAGAGGCCGTATGGAGATATGGCAGGGTTCGATCAGATACGTGCGGTATTGCACGGATCATGATCGGACGGATAATACTAGCGGGGTTTGGTTTAAGCCGGATCCTAGTATTGCACAGTGTAGATTTGTCTTATTGCATTTGTATTTCGGTCGGAATACAAATGCGGGTATGTATATACAGTAGCGGGGTTTTCCTGTAATTTATTACGGGATCAGTTTTTGGAGTTGCCAGTTTGTTTTCCGTTTCGGCCATATTTCTTTGTATCTTTCATTGGCCGAAGTTTGGTGGAGGAGGGATTATTTGCATTTGTGCAAATAAGCATTTGTGGAGGGTGTTTTTTGCAAGCTTTTGTATCATGATGGTTTCATGATGGGGCATCATCCCTTGACTTTCTTGAGTTCATGATTGCTTGACTTTTTGAAGCAATCATGGTTGTTGATTAATTGATAGAGTGTGGTTTTGTTGGTGATGATTTTTCTTCTCATGATCACATACCATTCCTCTCACTTGAATTATTGTGTGGCTCCTCTCTTTTTTTTGGGTTACACTCTCTCCCCCATTCTCCTTGCATGGCCGGCCAAGTTTGGGGCTGTCCCAAAATTTTGGTAGTGGGATTTTTGTTCCTTTGGCTTTGTAAAATCCCACTAGTTCAATCTCCACAAGCTCACTTCATTTCCTCCACCAAATGGAAACATCCATGAACCCCATGAGACACATAGTTCTCTACACGATTCTACAGCAAACCTTGGGCACGTCGACTCGCCAGCTTCGTGCCCGAGTTGCCTTGGACCAGAGGCGGGAGCCCGTAAAAGAAGCCGGCAACGTGGTGCCCTTCCGACGACTTGGTGGAGACCGGAGATTCCGCGGGAGATCGGGACGACGACGAGAAGACCGGAGGACACGGATCACTCGGTATATCTCTCTTCCCATCTTGTAGTTAGCTAGGACTAGATTAATGGCACGATCCGGGTATTTAGTGCACGGTGGTGCCGGTTCAGAAAGTTAAAGTAAATCATCGCTTCCGCATTCCGGCATCGGATTGACGGCCGGGGCGCCGCTGTGCACTTACATACCGAAGAGTCAGAGGAGAACCCGTCTTGCAACAGTTGTACAGGTCGGATTTTCACGCAAAAAGCAAAGCTAAGAGAGACCTTTGAAGTCACAGAAGGATCCCTGGCCATCACCAAAGTTCCGAAACAGATGTTCGAAAAGCTCGACGTGTTTTCGGTCTCCACCGTGGACCAACTGACAACCCTGTACGTCCTCGGAAGGAACAACGGACAGAAGTGCATCTTGTTTTATGGGTCGAACCCTGTCGTGCATCCGGACGATTTTTCCGCAACGTGTCTTCTCTATGAGAGAGGCACAAGAGCCGTCTTAAACCCAAGATATTATGTGCCCGAGATGCGGGAAATTTTAAAAGGTGCGGATGTCGATTATACCAGACAGACTCCGAAGCAAAGTTTTATGAGAGGCTATGGCACCCGCCTCAGGTCCGGTCGCTCATCGAAAGGCGAGTCCCAGATAGACGGGGCTTAGACTATGTGCAACCCGACGCCAAATCATGTTATATGATCCACGTTAGGGAAGCCAGCGGAGAGTCGAATGATGACGGCGAGCTAGCCGAGCCAAAAGAAGCCCCTTGAGAGCTCGAAGATGGCGGACATGCAACATTCGACGAGCTATCCGAGATTGATTTGGGGACGCCCGATTATCTAAGACCGACCTACATCAGCTTGCTCTTGTCAGAGGAAATGAAAGCAAATAATCGTCCTGTTGTGCGAATTTGTTGACAGTTTCACGTGGACATACAAAGAAATGCCTGGTCTCTCCCCCGAGGCGGTCGTGCATAAGCTGGCTATTTCTTCTAATGCCAAGCCAGTGAACACGCTCCATGAAGAATGGGAATGGAGTTAGAGGAAAGGTCATTGAGGAAACCAAGAAACTCATTGATGCCGGCTTCATCAGAGAAAAGATACGCGGACTGGATCGTATGCATCGTCCCAGTAGAAAAGAAAAGTGGGCAGATCCGGGTTTGTGTCGATTTCAGGGACCTTAACAAAGCATGCCCTAAGGATGATTTCCCGCTTCCAGTCATGGAAATGATGGTAGATGACACCTCAAGTTAGGAGCTGTTCACTTTCATGGATGGCTGTCTGGATATAATCAGATCAAGATGTCGCCCGAGGATGAGAAACACACAGCATTTCGAACCCTGATCGGGATATACTGCTACAAGGTGATGTGACTGAAGAATGCGGGCGCCACATATCAAAAGCTAATCTAACCCAGTCGTCACCCTTAAAAGTAAAAATCCCCAAGTACGTCCGCGTTTCGGCAGTGACGCTGATGAGTTCGACGCTGGAAATCCGTCCTTTCATAAAATTCGCCCTCACTTCGGTAGCGATACGAACGAGTTTGATATTGAGGGCCCATCCGACGGCAAACCTCACCCTCATCTCGGCAGCGATACCGAAGAGTCAGAGGAGAACCCGTCTTGTAACAGTTGTACTGGTCGGATTTTCACACAAAAAGCAAAGCTAAAAGAGACCTTTGAAGTCACAAAGGGATCTCTGGCCATCACCAAAGTTCTGAAACAGATGTTCAAAAAGCTCGACGTGTTGTCGGTCTCCACTGTGGACCAACTGACAACCTTGTACATCCTCGGAAGGAACATCGGACAGAAAGGCATATTGTTTTATGGGTCGAACCCTGTTGTGCACCCGGACAATTTGTCCGCAATGTGTCTTCCCTATGAGAGAGGCACAAGAGCCGTCCTAAACCCAAGATATTATGTGCCCGAGATGCGGGAATATTTTAAAAGGTGCGGATGTTGGTTATACCAGACAGACTCCGAAGCAAAGTTTTATAAGAGGCTATGCCACCCGCCTCAGGTCCGGTCGCTCATCGAGGGGCGAGTCCCAGATAGACAGGGCTTAAGCTATGTGCAACCCGACGCCAAATCATGCAACATGATCCACGTTAGCGAAGCCAGCGGAGAGTCCAATGATGACGGCGAGCTAGCCGAGCCAAAAGAAGCCATCGAGAGCTCGAAGATGGCGGACATGCAACATTCGACGAGCTATCTGAGATTGATTTGGGGACGCCCGATTATCCAAAACCGACCTACATCAGCTTGCTCTTGTCAGAGGAAATGAAAGCAAATAATCGTCCTGTTGTGCAAATTTGTCGACAGTTTCGCGTGGACATACAAAGAAATGCCTGGTCTCTCCCCCGAGGCGGCCGTGCATAAGCTGGCTATTTCTTCTGATGCCAAGCCAGTGAAACACGCTCCACGAAGAATGGGAATGGAGTTAGAGGAAAGGTCATTGAGGAAACCAAGAAACTCATTGATGCCGGCTTCATCAGAGGAGAGAAATACACGGACTGGATCGCATGCATCGTCCTAGTAATAAAGAAAAGTGGGCAGATCCGGGTTTTTGTCGATTTCAAGGACCTTAACAAAGCATGCCCTAAGGATGATTTCTCGCTTCTGGTCATGGAAATGATGATCAATAACACCTCAAATTGAGCGCCGTTCACTTTCATGGATGGCTCGTCTGGATATAATCAGATCAAAATGTCGCTCGAGGATAAGAAACACACAGCATTTCGAACCCTGATCGGGAAATACTGCTACAAGGTGATGCCATTCGGACTGAAGAATGTGGGCACCACATATTAAAGAGCAATGACCAAAATCTTTGATGACTTAATCCATAAAATCGTCGAATGTTATGTTGATGATTTGGTCGTCAAGACTAAAACTAAGGACGATTACATCCGATTGAGGAAATACGATCTGAAAATGAATTCTCTAAAGTGCGCTTTTGGCGTGTCATCGGGAAAATTCTTGGGCTTCATAGCTCGACATCGGGGGATCGAAATCGACCCATCGAAGATACAGGCCATCGTAGAGATACCTCCTCTGAAGAATCTGACACAACTAAGATCCTTTCAAGGCAAACACGCTTACATACGAAGGTTCATCTCGAACCTATCGGGAAGATGCAGGCCCTTCTCGAAGCTCATGAAGAAAAGAGCACCCTTCGTCTGGATGGCGTGTCAAACAGTATCTGTCGCACCCTCCAGTTCTTGTTGCTCCTATTCCAAATAAACCGTTGATTCTCTATACCGTCGCGCTAGATGAGTCACTCGGTGCACTCCTTACTCAAAACAATGAGGGAAAAGAAAATTCTCTCTATTACCTCAGTCGAACTTTAGTCGGGGCGGAATTCAACTATTCCCCGATCGAAAAGCAATGCCTGGCTCTGATATTCGCTGTGAAGAAGCTGATGAACTATTTGTTCGCTCATCGGGTTATGTTGATCTCCATGGTTGACCTGCTTAAATACTTAATGAACAAGGCAGGCCTAGCCGGCAGAATGGCAAGATGGGCCGTCATGCTGCTTGAGTTCGACATAGTCTATACTTCTCAGAAAGCAATAAAAGGGCAAGCCCTCACCGACTTCCTCACGGCTCATCCTATATCAAAAGGGTCACCGCTAAATGCGATTTACCCGACGAACAAATGCTGCACCTCGAGTATAACGAGCCATATTGGGAGCTCTATTTCAATGGAGCCTCATCAATAAGGACCTCCAGCAAATCAAGCGTTCCGGAGATGAAAGAGGGGATAGGATTGATGTTCATCACGCCATCGAGAGGAACCTTACGACGTTCTTTCGCTTTCACTGAGCCTTGCACAAACAATGAGGCTGTGTACGAAGCTCTGATAGCTGGTCTAGAGCTCGCCATAGAAATGGAAATCCTTCGATTACGAGTTTATGATGACTCCTAACTTGCCGTCAACCAAGTGAGCGGCGACGACAAGATATATAAGCCCGAGTTGGCTCGATACAGAAGCCGGGTGGTGGAACTAATGAAACAGTTTAGCTACATTGAACTGATGAGAGATCTTAAGGCGTTGAACGGAAAAGCCGACGTACTCGCTCGCTTAGCCAAAGAGCTAGCTGATCCCGATATGGATGAAATTATGACAACAGTTAGAAACCGGCAAATTTTACCTCCAGTCTCTTTGCGTGAAAGAAAAGCGTAAAATAATAGAACAATCCTGTTGAAGCTCTGATCATTCATGACGAGCCCGATTGGAAAGAACCCTTCATAGAGTACCTCCGATACGACAAGCTGCCCGAAGAAAATTTGTGAGGGTTCAGTTGAAGAAGAGAGTTCTCCAATACGCGTTTGTAAATAATACGCTATATTGCTGATCATATGACCAACTCTGGCTCAAGTGTCTGTCATTGGCCGAAACCCAAAAAGTCATGAAAGAAGTTCACTCGGGCGTCTGCGGAGCTCATCAATCTGACCCCAAAATGCGGCTTCAAATTAAACGGCTTGGGTATTATTAGCCTCCCATTATAAGAGATTGCGAAGAGCATGCGGAGAGGTGTCATCTCTGCCAAATTCACGGCGACTTCATTCACAAGCATCCCAATCTGCTGCATCCTACGGTGGTGTCATGGCCATTCGAAGTTTGGGCACCGGCATAGTTGGTCCAATTAATCATCTGTCATCTAAAGGCCACCGGTTCATATTGGCTGCAACTGATTACTTCTCTAGATGGGCTGAAGTTGTCCCACTAAAAGAAATCAAGACAGAAGATATTCTGACGTTCTTCCAGCATAATATTCTATACCGCTTCGGTACACCTTGAAGAATCATTTCTGACAACGGGCTTTCTTTCAAAAGTTTCAAAGTCTCAAGGTTCACTACTCAGCACATGATAGACTGGGGATATTCCTCCATCTATAATCCAAGAACGAATGGGTTAGCCGAACCCTTCAACAAAACCCTGTGCAGGCTCTTAAGAAAAAGTGCCTCAGCCAATAAACGAGACTGGGATCTAAAGCTCCATGAGGCGTTGTGGGCATATCATACCACGCACCGCACTCCGACGCAGTCCACTCCACACTCACTGCTCATCGAAGTGGAGACAATCCTCCCTCTCAAAGTCGAAATTCCAAGCCTAAGAATGGCTGTCCAGCACAATCTGATGAAAGAGAAAAACGCTCTACTTCGACTCGAAGAGCTCGATGCGCTCGAGGAAAAGAAGCTCGCAGTACAGTAAAATCTGAAGCTGTACCGATCCCAAATGTCACGGGCCTATGATAAGATAACCGGTCTCCGTGCTTTCAAGAAAGGCGAATTGGTGTTGGTCCTCAAAAGATCGATCATCCCCAATCGACATGCCAAGGGAAAATTCGAACCAAATTGGGAAGGGCCGTATGAAATCGAGAAAGTGTTCGACAGAAGATCCTACTAACTAATAAGTGTCGAGGGAGAAAGGCCCATGCCACCAATCAATGTCCGATATCTCAAGAAATACTACGCGTGAATGCTCCAAGTCGTAAACGAATTGAGCACACCGACCTTACGGTCTGGATCATACATCTTGTAAAACCATATACGATCCACGGGCGTAAACGACCCTGTATCTCTCCCAAGTCCTACCGGCAAGACTACATTTAAACTCCCACCGGCGATAAAGCTCCACCAATGTATAAAAAACGGTATGTCCACAAGCGAAATGAGCACGAATGAAAACCCAAAAGGGCTCCGTGAGTAAAAACAACGGGACTGCCAACGAGTTTATGAAAACCTGAAAGGGCGCAAACTCGTGAAAAAGACATGAAATACATTCGTAAAGTTCTCTCGACCTTGTGAGGAGAAAATCCCCACGTGAGATCCTTACGACTTATAAGAGAGCAACACACTTGGGAATCCCTACGATTCATAGGGAGAAAATACACCTGCGAGATCCTCTCGACTTGTAGGGAGAAAATACTTTTATGAGACCCTTACGGCTCATAAAATTGAAAAGCCTTAGATGATAGGGATCTAAACCTGTCTCCTAAGTCATCGCTCCCCAACGGGCAACGGCAAATGATGAATTGCTCATGGTATTACGCTTTAGTGTCAGCGGTGTTGATGCCGACTCAAAACTCAAACCCCTAAGTTTTCCCGAAAGCAAATGATAAGTCGCTCCTGACACTATGCTTCAGTGTTAGCGGGGCAAATGATGAGTTGCTCCTGGTATTATTCCAGTGCAGCAATCCTGATGAAAATCCAAATTTCAAGTTCCTCTCAAGGCAGCACTTCCAAGGTCAAAAGTCTCGTTGGACGAGTAGAGAACTCCTAAAACAAGTCAAATCACTAGTCAACCAATGACCTCCCTGGCGGAATCAAACTCCACCTCGGAACCAAATCAAACCCCGACACCGCGGAAAGCGGAGCAAGTCAAATCAAATCCCGACACCGCACGAAGCGGGGCAAGTCAAATCAAGCAACGACTGTCTACGTCGCAAAAATGGCAGCACCGACTGTCCACGTCGCTAAAATGACAGCACCGACCCTTCGCAAGAAACCAAACCAAATCAATCCCCATATAGAACAAGATCCATCAATTTCATGCACACAACCCATACACACGGTATGCATTTATTGATGGGGGTACTTTGTTAGGATAAAAAATTAATCCCCAGTTGACCATATCAAAGTCAAAGTCAACGCCAAGCCAAGTGGGCCAAAGCCCGAACCCAAGTCCAAGCAAATGAACCCATGCCCAGGTCAAGCCCAAGCATGAAGAAGCCGGCCCCCTATGCCAAAGGAATAATTGTTAAAGCATAAATAGGTTTAATGTAATTTTTAAGAATAAATGTAGTAAAATGGGAAACAAACCCAAATTATGTAAAAGCCCATGACTTATATGCAAAAGAAAAAACACGTGGCATGGGAAAGGCACATATGCCATTTTGAAAAGCTTAAGGGGCCATATGTAAAATATAAAGCCTATATAAGGCATCATGATGAATAATAAGAAACATGATTCTCCCCATATTTTTCTAGGGTTATGCGCTTCCTTCTCCTTCCTCAAGATTTTAAACCTTCTCCTTTTTTGGATTAAATCAAGAGTTTAACTCTTCTTTTCCCAAAAAGAAACAGTTTTTCACTATAAAACTCTTGAAGGGGAGTTCAAATCTCCCAGCAAATCTCTAAAAGAGGAGATTTTTAAATCTCACCACCATCTTTCTCCAAGATCCAATCTATAGAGAGGGAGAAAGAGATCGATCTCCAAAAATCCCACTTTAGGAAAATCCAAGGCTTAAAAGAGGATCCAGGGCTCAAGCGAGAATAACTCGGTCCCCTTTCATTATCTCCGAAAATCTTTTGGGAGTTTAACTCCAGAACAAGAATCTCTTCTTTAGGAGTTTTACTCCAAACTAATGATTGAGGAATTCAACTCCAAGATCCAAATTCTCAAACGAGCTTAACCTTAAAATCCAAATCTTTTAGAAGTTTAACCCCACAAAAGACTTTTTTAGGAGTTTAACTCCAAAAGTCACTCAGGAGTTCAACTCCCAGTTCAGAGGCTAAGCCCCTTTTTCCGCTGGCGCCCAGCGCCCGCGTGAGCCGCTGGCGCCTGCGTGCAGAGCGGATGACCCGCTGACGTCCAGCGCCCATATACCATCTCACGCGTTCTTAGGACGCTCCTCACCCCTCTTTTTCACACACTCCGCACAAAACACGTCCCCCGTTAGAAAAAAAATTTCTAACGGGGCGCTGCCCCGCACCCCGCAAGGGGGTTGACCTTCAGCCTGCTATCGGAGTAGAGGAACCCCCGTAAACTCTGCAAGGCCCCCAACATACCTAAAACCCCTCAAGACACGCACGCACACTGCACATTGAGTTCGCATGATCAGTTTGACCCGTCAATCGAAAATTCTCACTCCAAAGGCAAGGGATAACTAACGACAGGTTAGTCCGCGGCTGCCGGAGATTCGGATCCCTACAACCAATACACCCCGGCCTAACCTAGGCAGGGGGAATCTATAATGCGCCTGACAAGCGCGCGCATTCCCATCTTAATAGGGTGACGAAAAACACCCTATAGGTATTACTTATCGGGAGATTCACTTCACAACTAGCTAACCCATTAGGTGTCTAGAAAGGTGTTGACGGGGTTACGCCTCTGCGGAAATGGAGTTATTTAATTAGGTCTGTGCAAAAACACGGGAAGCCTCCCTCAGAGTACCAATACTGTCCTGGCTGAAAGGTTAGCAAACTTGTGAGGTGTACATAATCCTGACTAGTTTTCTTTTTAGGGTTTGAAGGAGAATTCGAGGAAACGGTGGGAGCCATCCTGATTAGATAAAGTGATTAACCAATCTAATCTTGATAGAGTGCATACTGAGTATTTCTTCTCTCTGGCAGCGACCATGACTGATCTTAAACTAAAACTCGTAAACCGAGTTAACTGAACCTTTTTACATCTGGCTTTGGATTGTCATGATTCATGACAAAATCGCATGTATCTCTGCCACTCCTACTTTACCCCTTGCATTCTCCAAAACACGTATCACCAAGATGGTCCATATTGGTTGGAATGACTATCTCGTACAGTTATTGAAGAAATTTATTTCAGTCCGAGAATGGTCACAGGTTCTGGAGAAATTGAATTGTATAATTCTTTTTTCTCCACTCCCTCGCCTTCTCTTTAGTTGTGAGCTCTTTGTATTAGGAGAGTACATCAGTTATGCTTATTGGATAGTTTCTTTCAAACCTTAGGAAGATGCCGAAAGATAGGGAAGGAAGAAAATAAACTAGCCTAACTATGGTGTACAAAAGATAAGATATAAAGATATATAAAGGGATTGAAGTGATGGCAAGGGAAATAGCAACTAGTGTCATGATTCTGAGAAGAGGAAGAGGAATTACTAGAAACACCCGGCCACCCCTTGGAACATTTTAATATTTCAGTTTTTCTGTGTGGATGTAATTGAAAACTGTTTCTTAGCCAGTTCTGACTCCAGGGTATATATATACCAGATTAGGATCTTACATTTGTAGGGCGTTGCAGATGCTGAGTAAAATATTGGGAAATTGATGATTTGATCCTCAATATCGGAATTCGTAGCAATTAGTGATATTGGATTAAATCATCTGGTTTTGCCTAAAGGCAAATATTTGGTTTTGAATAATCGTTGTTATGTACCAATTTTTAAAATGATATATATGTAACTTTATTTTATAAAATGAGATGAATTTTGAAAATATATTTTGAACATTTACCTTTATCAGTTGAGAATAAGATAAGGTGTATTGAATAATAATATAAACGTTCTTAACCAAAATACAGTTCTCAACTTACAACACACGGAATTTTGAGTTAGTAAACTCAATTAGGACTTATACATGATAATGCATGTTGTCCGGTGTCCTTTAGGACAAGGATAGAACTCTCACTTCATTCTGTTCTGCCTATGAGTTCTCTGGGTTTTAGACATGCATTCGTCGAAATACAAGATCCAAAGATTTTGAAAATTCATAGGGTAAAATAATAAAGTAGAGAACCATACGTCGGTGGTATCAAGATTCTTCGAAATGATCGAAAAAATATATACTTATGATAGGTATTCCGTCATAGTAATTGAGAATTTGATTCCCTTTCAGATTACTCATCCGTGAGTGCGCTCCTTGATGAGTAATGTTGTATGGCATTTTTCCATTTAGGCGATAATGCACTGGAAACTACATGCCAATTGAATATGGTTCCATCTAAATCAGCGTCTTTGATTCTATATGGACATAGAATAGTTGCATATCTTATGGTTGTTAAGATATGGAGTTATCCGGTTTTTGTTTAAAAGCAGAATTCAGACAAACTCAAGACACGTTTCAGTAATGGCAGTTTGTGGGTTATCCCAAGCATTAACAAAGGGTTTTAATTCTACCATTTTCAAGATCAATAGGTGCATTGTTCTTGACTCATTTTTTATAAGAATATTTTTGCAAAAGAATTTAGTAGGAGTATGGTAGAATTGGAAGGTATTCCAGAACCACAAACGGTTATTGAAAATTTAGTAGACTCTGAGGATTCAATTGGACCCGATAAACCTTAGGCACTCCGCAAAATTTAGTGGGTGATCTCAGCCACCCGAGAGGTACTTCGATTTCCTCATAGACGGTGACAAGGAGGTTTGTATCATGATGATATTGACCCAACTTGCCGCTGCTGCTATTCATGACTATGAGATCTGGTAGGTAGATGCCTATAACGTCTTTTTAATGGGAATTTAGAAGTGCCCGTGTATATGACTCTGTCAGAGGGTTATCGTAGTCGGTGGGAACAGTGGAAGGCATGCAAGTAGCTTATGTTTATTTGTAGACTAAAGCAAGCATAGCGGAGATGGATCATCTGTTTTGATGTGACAGTCAAGGTATTTGACTTCATCAAAAGAACAAATGAACCTAGTAAGAAGGTTGTAGGGAGTACTGTCCTAGGATTTGGATGACATACTTCGAATACTAATAAGAACTGATATTCCTATACTGAGATCGGTCAAACTTCGGTTATCACAAATGTTTCTGCACATAGGATCTAGATAATATATCGAGGATTCTGGTGACTAGATCTATGCCGTTAGATCTAGATTTGGGAAGTGTTCTAATCCAGGTACTTGGACATCGTTCTAAAATGGTTTAGAATGGACGACTTTTAATGTGGCGGCGTGCCCGTAGATGATGGAAGCACCCTCTCTAAAAAGATGTCTTCTAGACTGATGAGAGGAACTTACATGAATGACATATCATTTGTAAGTCCACGTTGCCCACCCCGGTGCTTGCGGGGAGGCGGAAAACGGAATAAAAATCGGATTTTTACTACTCTAGGCAACATGGACTAGACAAAGTCGGATCTTTACTAAACAAAAAATAGCTAAAGCTAACTAGAAACTAGTTGAAGGGTAGAATGGTTATACCTAGGGCTTTATGTCCTTCTCTCCTTGCTCCTTGGAGTAGTAGAAAGGGATCACCTTTGTTGTCTTCTCACGTCGAAGAAGGATCCACCCGAAAGCCTCAACCTTTGGCTTCAACTCCAAGCTAGAAGTAACTAGGGTGCTAGAAGTGCTAATCCTAGAACCCTAGATGAGAGTAGAGATTATCAAGAAGTGGTTTTTCTCAAGCTCAAGTGTTTCTCAACACATGAGAGGGGAGAGCTTGAGGAAGAGGAAGAGCAAGAGAGAGAAAGTATATGATAGAATGAGAGAATAAAACAACCATTCTCACATATATGTGTGAATTATTATAAATTGATAATTAGCTAGATAATTGTCATGGTTAATCAAGACATGACCATTATCATTTCATTTTTAATGCAAATTGCAAGGATCAAAGAGCATCTTCCAAATGAAATGATGATGGTCAAAGTGTCAACCTAGGTCAACAAGTCAAGAAGGTCAAATAGTCAACAACCATAACCATGCACAATTATATTAAACTAATATCAATTAATCATAATACACACATAAGCATTAGGGTTAATAAAATGACAATGGTCATTAACCCTAATCAAAGTTCTCTCCCTCTGTCTCAAGTAACTGTGCATACGCATCCGTATTCGTGATCCGAGGAACACGAATACAATGAGATAAAATCAATCCCAAATCATATACTAGGATCCGGTTTAAACCAAAGCCCGCTAGTATAAGCTGTCCGGACAGCAAACGTGCACAAGTGCGCGGATGTGAACGAACCATGTCGCAAAACCATGCGACCTCTACTCATTTTGCCTAAAGGCGAATAGATCTCTGTGTGGGACTCTAAAGACTCGACACTACGCTAGCAGTGGGTTTAACCACAGACCGCAAACGGCACTAGCTGTACGTAACGGTCCCCAGGTAGATGCCGATAAGAAGACTGACGAGGTGACCCCATCTGAACTCCTACTGAGCCTGTATGTGACAGTCTCCGTACAGTCCGGTCTTTTCGTCTGATACATCGCATGGCGGGCCTAGGGGGCGATGAACGTCAGTCCCCTAATAGCGGTACAAGTCGTGTCGGAGTGCAGCCCAGAACACCCTGAGATAACACTGGAAACCTACCAGTATATCTCGCTTGCCCTGGCCAGGGACTACTCGTGTAATGGCTCTCCTAGACACAGCGCGATGTCAACCCCCAATACCGGGAGAGACGAATCCTGTCTAACCGTCACTGCCTCCAAGTGCTTCGGGACTGCACCCAACTACTACCTGTTTGCACGACTCCTTTGAGCCGTGGTAGGGTAGTAATCAAAGTACAGTGGGAACACACTCGAGGCGAAGTGACAGTGTCAAGTCAGCGGACTAAGCTGTACTCATGTCACCTGGGAACTGATAACTGACGATAGGTATAATACCAACCAACAGTACCCGACGAGTCCTGTCCAGTGTACTCGTAACCTAACGAGCACCCGCATACTATCTCAAGTACGACGTACTGACGGCTGTGGGACAGACCGTCTTCCACGCTGGGATGAGAAGCGCATACGCTAGTCTACTCCGGAGTATCGATGCCCTGTCTCGATAGTCCAACGACTAGGGACCTGTATAAGGATGTGCTTATGGATTACCCAGCCCCCACGAGTGTGAGCGCCATCACAACGCTGGTAATCAAGCAAAGATCCTAAGGGCTCTACTAATATGTATATAAGCGATATGCTAAAAGAAACACATGCACATATTAAAGCAGAGACAAACCAAGTAGCATACTACCATTTCGAGCAAGATTGTATATATACAACTGTGAATATCCCAAGCTTCCATTAAGTAATATACATACTAGTATGATACAGTAATGGCCTCTAGGGCATATACACTAACAATCTCCCACTTGCACTAAGGCCATGTACTGGCGTATCGAAGACCTATCATCTCGATCAGCCGCTCGAACTAAGTCTGGGGTAGGGCCTTCGTGAGTGGATCTGCAGTGTTGTTCTCCGTATTTACTCTCTTCACCTCGATCTCCCGGCGATCAATGATCTCCCTGATCAGGTGGTACCGCCTCAAAATGTGCCGGACTTCTGATGGGACCTGGGTTCCTTCGCTAAAGCTATAGCGTCGTTGTTGTCGCAATACAGCGGTATTGGATCAACAATGGTAGGAACCACCTGAAGCTCCGTGAGGAACTTCTTCATCCAGACAGCTTTCTTTGCAGCATCGCAAGCAGCTATGTACTCCGCTTCCATAGTTGAGTCTGCAACGGTCTCCTGCTTGGAACTCTTCCAGCAAATCGCCCCTCCATTGAGGGTAAAGACATAACCCGACATGGATTTGGAGTCATCCTTGTCACTCTGGAAGCTGGAGTCAGCAAAAGCCTCGAGCTGGAGGTCTTTTCCGCCATACACCAAGAACATCTCCTTAGTCCTTCTCAGGTACTTGAGAATGTTCTTTACCGCTATCCAGTGTTTCTCCCCTGGGTTTGACTGATACCGTCTTACAACGCTCAATGCGTATGCTACATCTGGTCTGGTACATAATATCGCATACATTATAGAGCCTACCGCAGAAGCGTAGGGTATAATAGACATGCGATCCCTTTCCAAATCAGTCTTGGGAGACATCTCTTTGGAGAGGGTGATCCCGTGACAAGCCGGTAAATTACCGCGCTTGGAATCTTCCATACTGAATCTTTTCAGTATGGTGTCGATGTATCTTGACTGTGAAAGTCCCAACATCCTCTTAGATCTATCACGATAGATCTGGATCCCCAGAATGTAGTTGGCATCGCCCAGGTCCTTCATGGAGAACCTCTGCGACAAGAATCCTTTGACTGACTGTAGCATAGGAATATCATTTCCTATTAGGAGAATGTCATCCACGTACAAGACGAGGAATACCACAGTTCTCCCTACAATCTTACTGTAAATGCATGGTTCATCTGGGTTTTTGATAAAGTCAAATTCTTTGACAGTATCATCAAAGCAGATGTTCCAACTCCGTGATGCCTGCTTGAGTCCATAAATGGACTTGAGCAACTTGCACACTCTACCGCTGCTCCCACTCTGAATGAATCCCTCCGGCTGATCCATATAGACGCACTCTTCCAAATTTCCATTTAGGAAAGCCGTCTTTACGTCCATCTGCCAGATTTCATAATCGTGGAAGGCAGCAATGGCAAGAAGGATCCGAATGGATTTCAGCATAGCTACTGGAGAAAAGGTCTCGTCATAGTCCAAACCAGGTCTTTGACGAAAACCCTTTGCAACAAGTCTAGCTTTATAGGTCTCAACCTGCCCATCTACACCAATCTTCTTTCTGAAGATCCATTTGCAGCCTACGGGTTTTACCCCTTCTGGTGCAAAGTCCAAAGTCCAAACTTTGTTGGTGTACATGGACTCCATCTCGGCCCGCATTGCATCCAGCCATTTTACTGAGTCGCCGCTCTGAATGGCTTGCTGGAAGCTAGTAGGCTCACCATAACCCATGGTGCAATCCTCTCTATCCCCGTCTATGAGAAAACCGTAGTATCTCTCGGGCGGATGAGACTGCCTACTACTCCTGCGGAGTGGCGCAGGGATGTCCGGTTCTCTTGAAACTTCTGGTTCTTCCAAGCTTTCAGTAACAGCTTGTGGTTCTGGAATTTCTTCCAGTTCTATTGCGCTCCTACTTATCTGATTTTCTAAAAATTCAGTTTCCAAGAAGTGGGCATGCTGAGAAACAAAAACCTTTTGTTCCTCTGCGGAATAGAAAAGATACCCCCTGGAGTTCTTTAAGTATCCCACAAACTTACACAGTACTGAGCGTGCCTCGAGCTTGTCCGCATGCTGCTTTTTTACAAAAGCTGGACATCCCCATGTCTTAAGGTACTTGAGACAGGGTTTTTTCCCACTCCACATCTGATATGGGGTGGTAGGCACAGTCTTGGTTGGAGCCTTGTTCAAGAGATATGCAGCTGTTTTTAGCGCATAACCCCTGAAGGATCGCGGCAACTCAGCCTTACTCATCATGGAACGAACCATATCCAATAGGGTTCGATTCCGCCTTTCCGATACACCGTTGTGTTGTGGTGTGTATGGAGGAGTAAGCTGAGAGAGAATTCCATTCTCTTTTAAGTAGCCCAGAAACTCGGCACTCAAGTATTCACCACCTCGATCAGATCTCAGTGTCTTGATACTTTTGCCTGTTTGTTTTTCAACTTCATTCTTGTATTCTTGAAATTTCTCAAAGGCCTCGGATTTGTGCTTCATCAAGAAGACATGCCCATACCTAGAGAAATCATCTGTGAAAGTAATGAAATATGAATAACCACTTCGCGCATGTGTAGACATTGGACCACACACATCACTGTGTATGAGTCCCAAGAGCTCGCTTGCTCTTTCTCCGTGTCCAGTGAACGGAGTCTTTGTCATCTTTCCCATGAGACAAGATTCACAAGTGGCATAAGACTGATACTCGAACGGATTCAAGTATCCCTCTCTATGTAACTTTGTTAACCGTGTCTCATTAATGTGACCCAGTCTACAATGCCATAAGAAAGCCTGATTTGTTTCCGGAGACTTTCTTTTAAGTGTGTTCTGGACACTGAAGATCTGAGCTTGATTTAATACGTATATCCCGTTTTGTAATGTACCTGACCCAATCAGAACTTGATTTAGGTGGATGTTAACTACATCGCTTACAAAAGTAAAATCATATCCTTCCTTAGAAATCAAGGATACAGATATGATATTACAAGTCGCACCTGGTACATAAAAATAGTTACGCAGAATCAATATCTGCCCAGTTGTCAGTCCTAGATAATATTCCCCTACGGATTCAGCATATATGCTCATTCCGTTAGCAGCCCTGAGAGTCATATCACCTTTCCTGATAACCCTACGGTTTCTCAGAGCCTGTAATGAATTATAGATATGAGATCCTGATCTGGTATCCAATACCCAGGAAGTAGGGTTAACTGACATACAGTTCTCAATTACAAACACACCCGAAGTCGAAGCTACAACATGCTTCGAATTCTGGCTACTGGCTTTGCAAGCCCTGCAATCCTTCTGCCCATGTTCATTCCCGTAACAATAGGAACATCCCTCTTTTACTGCATCCATTCCCGAAACTTTTGCCTTTCCCTTTCTTTCTACTTCCCTGGTTTCCTTCAGGGCAGTAGGTAGAGACTGTTGAACTAAGTCAGCATCTGACCCGTTCTTCAACGTGGTCTTCAGGTCCGAGAGCTCAAAAGAGCTGGTCTCTGTAAGGACGTTGCCCCCTACAGATGACCCGATAGCCAACCTCGCTGGAAGAAATTCGTTCGAGGTCTCATATCTTGCGATACGAGATTGCTCTCCATATAAAACTTTTTTATGGAGGAAGATAGAAGCTGAGTCCATCTTCTCGTGCTGTCTCTGGTATATACCATCAACTGAGGCTAACACGAGGCACTTGGCTTTCGCACAGTCTTCTTCCGATGTCCTACGGATATCAATATCCGTGACAGGGGAAACTGGACCTGAGACGGCAGGGGTTGGATCAGTCAAGAGGTGTCCCAGCTTGTCCTGGGCAATGGACATCTGGACAGACCTTTGCCGGTCATAACAGTCAGATTCAGTCATTTTATTATCTAGATGTAACCTAGGTGCGGTCATTGGGTCGCTGCAATTAAGAGAGAGAGAAGAAAACACTTAGCATGATGCTCTTGCAAGTTTAGATTGGTTTTTAATTTATCTAAACAGGATGGCTCCCACTGTCTCTCGAATCCCTTCTCAAACCATAAAGAAAGAATTAGTCGGGATCAATCTCACCGTACAATACTTGCTTAACTGTTCAGCCAGGCCAGTGTCGGTACTTCTAGGGAGGTTTTCCAACGCTTTCGCGAAGTTCCTTAATTAAGTAACCTCTTTTCCCTGTGGGCGTAGCCCCGCTAACACCTTTCTAGACACCTACTAGGTTTATAGCATTGATCGTTAAGTGAGAGTTTTCCCGAGGAGTAGCATATACTCACAGTAGGATCGGGATCCAAATATCATCGCGTGATAAAACCGAAGGAATCCTACCAGAATCATCACTCCAAATGGTATGCAGCGCTAGCAAGTTTCAGTACTTATGAAACTCCCGATGTGGATTTTTGCCCCATGCACTTATGACCTTGACGAAGGTCAACAAATCATAAGTCACATGTCAAATTCTACCCATCATTATCCAGGTTAATTTGAACCCACCCGTACATACCCTTGACGAAGGTCAACAAGGTAGTACGACTGTCCCAAACCAACGCATCTATCTATGCTACATATGAACACCCAACAGCTACCAATCACTATGCCTTGACGAAGGTCAACAAACATAGCTTGAATACTATTGAATATCCATACGAAATGACGGAGGGCTACGAATGGTTTTGGCGAAACCGTGAATGTAGTGAACTTGATATAATCGATGGAACGAGATAGCTTTTAAAAGGAGTGGTTCAAGCTCCGCGTTTAAAAGTTTAGTTTTTAAAAAGAACCGAGTGGTTTTCAAAGTGTTCCAATCGACTTTTACTTGGTTTATTTTCCTTGCATTAGTTCTTATAATGCGTCCCATCATTTAATCCTACCATTGCAGAAAACAACCAAAATATGACGTACGCTTATGCCATTCGCATTCGCCATGGGGCCCCGTCATCACCCGTTAGGTTACTTAACTAACGACAGAGCGGGGGCTGGGCTAGCATGGCTGTAAAACATAAGCAACGCCTAAATAGTTATCATATATAAATATATAGCAATGATAGACATTACAGATTACAGATGAATACATTGGATATACTAGGAATCCGCAATCCGTTCAAGCCTGCAACGAAAAGCGGATTACACGGTCGCGGTGAATAGCCAAATACCCCTCCCAAGACCCCTACGGGTGCGGCAAACTACCCGCCAAGTACCCGAAGCAACCTCCCTCAACACCGTGAGTAGGCCACTCGGCACTTCGAGATACCCGGTAGTTTGTGCAAAAACAGTAAAAAGAATTATACAATGACGGCTACAACCCCGACCCGGTTGCGCAGCCATACAAATAATATTACATCAATTTACATTTTACAATGAATGAAAGAAAAAGAAACACTCATCTCACATCCACCCCGGCTATTCACCCGCGACAATCCAACGCATTCATATACACATACCATCATCAAACACAGATCACAGATATGTATAACCCCCACTAATCGACATATAGCGATTAGCCGACGCTGAATACATATAAACATCACAGATATAGATTAGTCAAAGTATAGTGAAGTTCGATCAAAAATACGGATTTATAGGCCCCCAAATACAAATTTCATTTCTGGAAAATCTGGGCTGAAATAAACCATCTTAAAAATCCCAAAACCACAACCTAAGAACACTGCACCAAACTCGGTCATGAACCGAGTCAAAACGGCGGCAGTTCCGCGGCAAAAGTATACCCATTGCCGCGGAACCGCGGCGCTTTGAAGGGATCACTCGACCGTTTTTGGTGGGCTTCTTCACAAAACCCTGAGATAATTTTTAGAGTATGACCTTTTATTTTTAGAGCAGAAAAAAATTTTAACAGAAACTTGGGGTTTTGCATGTCGTAGTTTTGCGATTTTTCTGATCGAACTTCCATATACTTTTACTACCTAGCTAGTTTATGTTTAGTTAGTCTCTGATACCACTGTAAGTCCACGTTGCCCACCCCGGTGCTTGCGGGGAAGCGGAAAACGGAATAAAAATCGGATTTTTACTACTCTAGGCAACATGGACTAGACAAAGTCGGATCTTTGCTAAACAAAACCTAGCTAAAGCTAACTAGAAACTAGTTGAAGGGTAGAATGGTTATACCTAGGGCTTTATGTCCTTCTCTCCTTGCTCCTTGGAGTAGTAGAAAGGGATCACCTTTGTCGTCTTCTCACGTCGAAGAAGGATCCACCCGAAAGCCTCAACCTTTGGCTTCAACTCCAAGCTAGAAGTAACTAGGGTGCTAGAAGTGCTAATCCTAGAACCCTAAATGAGAGTAGAGATTATCAAGAAGTGGTTTTTCTCAAGCTCAAGTGTTTCTCAACACATGAGAGGGGAGAGCTTGAGGAAAAGGAAGAGCAAGAGAGAGAAAGTATATGATAGAATGAGAGAATAAAACAACCATTCTCACATATATGTGTGAATTATTATAAATTGATAATTAGCTAGATAATTGTCATGGTTAATCAAGACATGATCATTATCATTTCATTTTTAATGCAAATTGTAAGGATCAAAGAGCATCTTCCAAATGAAATGATGATGGTCAAAGTGTCAACCTAGGTCAATAAGTCAAGAAGGTCAAATAGTCAACAACCATAACCATGCACAATTATATTAAACTAATATCAATAAATCATAATACACACATAAGCATTAGGGTTAATAAAATGGCAATGGTCATTAACCCTAATCAAAGTTCTCTCCCTCTGTCTCAAGCAACTGTGCATACGCACCCATATTCGTGATCCGAGGAACACGAATACAATGAGATAAAACCAATCCCAAATCATATACTAGGATCCGGCTTAAACCAAAGCCCGCTAGTATAAGCTGTCCGGACAGCAAACGTGCACAAGTGCGCGGATGTGAACGAACCCTGTCGCAAAACCATGCGACCTCTACTCATTTTGCCTAAAGGCGAATAGCTCTGTGTGTGGGACTCTAAAGACTCGACACTACGCTAGCAGTGGGTTTAACCACAGACCGCAAGCGGCACTAGCTGTACGTAACGGTCCCCAGGTAGATGCCGATAAGAAGACTGACGAGGTGTCCCCATCTGAACTCCTACTGAGTCTGTATGTGACAGTCTCCGTACAGTCCGGTCTATTCGTCTGATACATCGCATGGCGGGCCTAGGGGGCGGTGAACGTCAGTCCCCTAATAGCGGTACAAGTCGTGTCGGAGTGCATCCCAGAACACCCTGAGATAACACTGGAAACCTACCAGTATATCTCGCTTGCCCTGGCCAGGGACTACTCGTGTAATGGCTCTCCTAGACACAGCGCGATGTCAACCCCCAATACCGGGAGAGACGAATCCTGTCTAACCGTCACTGCCTCCAAGTGCTTCGAGACTGCACCCAACTACTACCTGTTTGCACGACTCCTTTGAGCCGTGGTAGGGTAGTAATCAAAGTACAGTGGGAACACACTCGAGGCGAAGTGACAGTGTCAAGTCAGCGGACTAAGCTGTACTCATGTCACCTGGGAACTGATAACTGACGATAGGTATAATACCAACCAACAGTTCCCGACGAGTCTTGTCCAGTGTACTCGTAACCTAACGAGCACCCGCATACTATCTCAAGTACGACGTACTGACGGCTGTGGGACAGACCGTCTCCCACGCTGGGATGAGAAGCGCATACGCTAGTCTACTCCGGAGTATCGATGCCCTGTCTCGATAGTCCAACGACTAGGGACCTGTATAAGGATGTGCTTATGGATTACCCAGCCCCCACGAGTGTGAGCGCCATCACAACGCTGGTAATCAAGCAAAGATCCTAAGGGCTCTACTAATATGTATATAAGCGATATGCTAAAAGAAACACATGCACATATTAAAGTAGAGACAAACCAAGTAGCATACTACCATTTCGAGCAAGATTGTATATATACAACTGTGAATATCCCAAGCTTCCATTAAGTAATATACATACTAGTATGATACAGTAATGGCCTCTAGGGCATATACACTAACATCATTTGCTTAGGCAATTGAGTCAATCATGCGATGTCATGTACAACTGAAGGAAGCAGTGAAAAACCTAACAGGATGTTCTTGAAGTGTGGTAATGGCAGCCTCCTACAAGAGATGGTTACCAGTTCTAGCTTCCAAGATGACCTGAATAACAGAGTGACTATCAGAGTTATAAGTTTACCTTCTTCGGAGGGGCATAATGTTGGAAAGGGTTCAAAACGAATACTGAGATAGATATGGTGTATGATGCTGATTATGATCGGCGAAGGTTACAGCCCAAGAAGTTTATTGCATAAAGTTGTTCATTTATGAACTTGGTCCCATCATATATCCAGACAAATTCTAAGGTACGGTATTGCTTCGTTTAGGAGATAGTTGATATCCGCGAAATTGAGATATATAGATATAAAGATTGAAGCATTATAATAGATCCACTCACTTAGGCTATTTCTCGAACACACGAGCTGTTAGTAGAGAAGTTGAGTATTCGGTAACAAACAAACTGTGGATATGCGATACCGTAATAATTAGCCTTAAGTGCAGGTGTGAGATTGTTGGATATAGTGCCCTCAAGGAAATTACTGTAATTGTAGATAGCAATTATAGTAATTGAAGGAATGCCTATATAATTAGAATAATCTTGCTCGAAATGATAATATGCTGTCCGATTTGACTTTATCATTAATGTGACTACATTTTACTCGTTATTATGCGTCACTAATACATAATGATAAAGCCAGTAGGATCTTTGCTTGACTACCAGAGTTGTGATGGCGATCATACTTGTAAGAGCTAGATAGACCATAAGCACATCCTTAAATATTCCTAATCGTGGGAGTCCAGAATAGACTAGTGTATGTTTCTAGACCCCGACGAAGGACGGTGGCAGGTCTCATAGTCATTGGCTTGTTGCACCTAAGATTGTATACAGGTGCTCCTGAGTACATCGGACGAACTCGACGAGAACTTCTAGATAGTACTATACCTATCGTCAGATAACAGTTCTCTGATGACATGAGTACAGGTAGTCTGTTAACCTGAGATCATTATTTGTCTTGTGTGAGTTCTCACCTTACTTAGATTACTACCCTACAACGGCTCTACTGAGTCGTGCAAACAGATTTTAGTTGGGTGCAGTCTCGAGCCACATAAAGGCAGTGAACAATCAGAATGGATACGTCTTTCCCAGTATAGTGAATTGATGTCATGCTGTGTTCGGTTGGCTATCACCATAAATCTCTGGCCACAGTGGATGAGATTTATTGATAGGAGAGATCGGTAGTTTCTCGGTAGGTGATGAGCTTGACACAAACACAACTTATAGGGTTTTTAAGGGTCTGACGTTATCCACCCCTAAACCCGGTATGCGATACTCTCAGACGAAGAGACCGAACTGTACAGAGTCACTTACAGGCTCAGTAGAGGTATGGATGAGCTTGCTTGTCGACCTTCTTTTCGTTCAACATCTAGATAGTCGTTATGTATAGCTAGTGCCACTGATGTGCTTGTGGTTAAACCCACTGCCAGCATATTATCGAGGTTTTAGAGTCACATAGACTTTCATGGTTCAGGCGAAACGATATAGTGTGTATTTTGATACGTACGGGGTTCGATTAAATACGTGTACTTGATGCACGTACTTTAATCAAACATTTTGATAATACTAGCAGATTTGAAAGACAGCCAGATCATTGTAAGCTAGTATTATATCTCTCATTTTCTCTTTTGGGTATTTGTGTTTCGACACGAATGAGATATTTAAACGAATACTGGTATTTTTATCTTGATACGAATACGTGTATTTTGACACGAATGCGATATTTAAAAAAATACAGATATTTGTATAAATACATGTATTTGTATCTTGATATGAATACGGGTATTCGTATCAAGATACGAATACAGTATTCGTATTTTGATACGAATACATATATATGTATTTGTTACATATACGGATGTATGTATATACGTGTGTGTGTGTACATATGGATAAGTTTTCTATTTGGAAGCTTACGTAAGTGTTTGGCCTAATGAGTCATGAGGTGACTCATGCTTTGAGTTTACACACTCCACTTAGAGAAGAGCAAAAGAGAGTTAGCATTTTTAGGAGTTTTCGTAGATATCCTCTCTTCTCTTTTGCAAGCTTCCAAGTAGAAAAAGAACTTAGAAAATGAGAGCAAGATATTCACCACTATATCATTCTCACCATCACTTCCTAGCAAGTTATGATCATGAGTTGCTTCACTAGTTCTGTAACGTTTCAGAAATCGTTTTGCGAATTTTCCCGTTTTAGGGTAAAATTGTCGGTTTTTCCCGTTTTAACCCGATTTCGATAAAACGACCGTATAAGCTTACCGACACCTAATTTGGCCAAAATAAAGCTTGTGCGCGAACTTTGGGAGTATTTGGGAGGTTTTGGTTCAGATAGATTTTTTCCCGAAAAAAAATATTATTTTAAGCGGTATTTTGTGCACGTAAATCGGGAAAATTTTTATTTTGTGAATAAATTATTTTTGTCACTAAAATTATTTTAGAAGGTTCTTTTTAAATATCTAGACTTTATTTGATGACTAATGGTTTGGATTTTAAAAAGAAAAGAAAAGAGTGAAAGGTGGCAAAATAGCATTTTTTATATTATTTACACTCTTTCCTAGCAATTTCCTCACAAATTATTCACAAAAATACCCCCCAACCCTTCTTGGCCGAGCTCAACCCTCCCATTTCTGTCCTTAACAATTCCAAACTCATTTCTTCTCATTTTCCTTCAAAATAATCATGAATAATCCAAATAAATTCATAGAAATTCAAATAAATTCCAAAAGCTTCATTCTTCTTCACAAAAGTTGCTTGGATATTCATTCTAGTGAGGATTTTGGTGGATAATGTTTGGTTTTATCCTTGATTCAAGAGTGTTCTTGAAGGTATAAAACCTTAACTCTAATCTTTTTTTTGTTGCTTAATACTTTGTGCTAGCTTAATTAGATATTAGTTTAAGGTTTAAATTTCATGTTTCAAAATTCTAGAAATGGTTTTAGAAATTCAAGTTAAGCTTAAAGCTTAATTTAAGTGTTTAATATTTAATTTAAGTGTTAATTTGTGGTTTGGAAAAGCTTAACCTAGTAGAAAATGCTAATTTTTGCTAATTACTATTTTGTCTAATTAAGGATTTTTGCTTACTAGATTTTTGCTAAAACTTAATTAAGCAAGTTTAAAAATATAAGATTGGTTTAGATAGCTTAGTTAAGCTATTTTAAGATATTTGTAATTGTTAGATTTGTGTTATCCTGAATCTAGTGCGATATATTGCGATAGGTTGCTTACTAGATTTCGGGATTTTTCCGACGTAGGGTTCGTTTGGTAGTTGCGAGGTTATATCCAGTGTATTCCTCGTACTTTTTGTGTTGTGTTGCGCGATCGGGACGATCAGGGTGTAGAATTGGTGTTTTGTAGTTTAGCGACCCCGATTAGGGTTTTGGCCGGTATCGTGCGCGATAGATGCGCTAAGCGCGCAGTGTAATTTTCGGGGCATTATTCTTGCGTTTCGATGTCTTTTCGTCGATGTAGAATATATGCTTATGTGATGTGTTTGTGAAATTTTAGGTTCGCAAGCGGGGACATCGGACGCTACGACAAGGGGAAAACAGGTGGTAGGCTTCACCTAGCTTGGAGCGTTGGTGAGTAGATTTAACATCTACAGGGGAATCGCCCGCATGGCGTTATGCGTCTGGGCTAGAGATGTTATTTATTTCGCATATTCTATGTCATATTTAGAATTGCGCATTTACCCTATTACTTAGATATTGTTGTGCTTGGACTAGTATCCTTAGGACACTGCACATATTATTGACGATTCATGTTGCACAAGCACTGATTATATGCTACACACACCGTCAATAATTGCCATGTCACACACAAACCACTTATAGATGTTATATTGCTTGGTTAGGGACATTGTGACATTGATTCATACTGCTTATCATATATGGCATTTAGCATACATGTATTCCTATAGAGTATTGTACCATTAGTGATAGGTATATACACACTCCTTGTCATAGCTACAGGTGTACTTGCATTTTATACTTTACTTATACCTGATAGGTATATCACATCATCATATAGGTAGGTACCTATATTTCTGCTATACTATTCATGTGTTCATTTATATCTGGTGAATGCTATGCTTTTCTTTTATACGCTTTCATTACAGTTTTTATGTTGCGTATACTTTATTCATGGATTATCGCATTGTTATATGGATTTTTCATGATATTTTCTGGATTTGGGAACCGTGGTAGTTCATGAAATTATACATACATTGAAAAACCCGGTTTCTTTGATATGATATTATAGCATCCACCATGAGATTTATCGGTTCTGATATATGCCCGATTCGAGGAGTGAGGAGGCACCGTCTGCGGGTACATGGTGGGGCCCGGAGGTACCCCGAAGCAAGAACGATGTCGCGGTGCTAGGCGATGAGGCTTAGGGGAACCATACTTTCCGGTGACAGGACCATTGACTCATCGGCTATCGAGTGGATACCGACGGGAGTCATGTGCGTATGGATACGTCGAGAGGCGAGGGTCAGAGCTAGGCACTCGAGCTCTCGGGATAGCGTATGATACGTACTTATCAGGGGGCCAGTCATGGAGACAGCACCTGATGGATCAGTATTTCTGTGTCGATGCTTGGCACATTGGTTTCATGATATTCCTAATTACTCCTTTGAATATATAACCGAGGATTGAGCCGCTGTTATATATACCCTTACACCAATATTAGTGGAATGGGACGCTAATATATGTGTATTGCCCTCATCATATTAATTTATGACATTATATTAGGATGTTAGAACTGTGCTGGAGATTTGAATTGGGACTTAAGGGATTCATTGGGATTGGATACTGATATTGTACATACGAGATATGCGAGATCCACTTGCTGTTGTACATTTGATATATGTGAGATATACTGATATTGTACATACGAGATATGTGAGATTCACTTGCTGTTGTACATTTGATATAAGTGAGATATACTGATATTGTACATACGAGATATGTGAGATCCACTTGATGTTGTACATTTGATATATGTGAGATATACCTGATATTGTACATACTAGATAGGTGAGATCTACTTGATGTTGTACATTCGATACATATGCGAGATATACTTGATATTGTACAGTTGAGGCGATGTGACACTTAGATGATATGAGAGCCAATTTGGGGGCTGATTTAAGGAATTGGGATTTTGATTTGTCTTGCTGGATTGTGATCCTACCACGATGTCAGGATTCCGTGGAAATGACATATTTCACTCCATACCTCATCTTTATATACTTGTGCACTGTTCCATGTATTAGGAGTACCTATGAGTGTACCTTTCATGAGTGTTGCACATTTACTTTCTCATATCCCCAGTGCATGATTATTGCATACTGTTGTCATATCATTATTGCTTTATATATTGGTGGTACTTGTTAGTGTACTTTCCATTATTTCGTACGCATGACCTGTTATTACTGCAATTGTCATATATTAGATTCATGTTGTACGTACATTCTTGCGATTACCTGCATATGTTATTTATTATTCACGAGTTGGCAACTCACCCCCGTTGTGCCACAGGTGTTACAGAGTGTTCCCCAGAGTAGTCGAGGCTGGCTATTCATCTATCATCTTTTGCTACGGATACCGCATCAGCTCACAGTGTGCAGTTTGCTTAGGTGGGTTTTGTGGTTATTCGTTGTATTGTATATTCGTTGTATCCCTGTACTCTCCATCTACTATTTTCATATTGACTTAGAGACTTGGTGAGGACGATATTGTATATTATGTTGGATTTGTTGTCTTTTATACAGTTTCATTTCTATCGTCTTCTATTTCTTTGCTACGGCGTCGTATATTTGTTGTGGTGGTTGTTTTCCGTCGTTGGGCGTGGATTTTGCTCCCGTTTGGGATGCTTTACTTTATATTTATGTTGTACCCATTTTTGGGGCTAGCTTTTACAAAGGAGGTGCTGCCAAAATTTTAAAGAAAAAGTGGACTCTTTTAAAGAATTTGGGTTGTGATTTCAAATGTTTTAAAAACTTTTATTATCTTTTCCGTATTTTTATGGTTTAGATTTCTGGGTTTTGGCTTTCTTTTACTGCGTTACGTCTGGAGGCGTTGCGTAGTATTAGGGCCGTCACGTGCCAATTTCGGGTCGTGACAAGTTCTTTTGGTGTGAAGCTTGAGCTTGAATTCCGGATTCTCTCGGGTGGATCATCTTCGGTAAAGTCGATCGGCTTGCAAGTTTGTTCCCAACAACTACGGAGCCTAACGAGAGTCCATGGAGCGATGTAGGTGTCTTCCGCAATTGGACGGACAAACTACAAAGGTAACTAACCCCCTAACCTTGTATGTTTGTTTGCCTAGTTTAATATTTAGAATCGATTCTAGGGTTTTGGTTGCTAGTGCTTGCATAAAAAATTTTGTTTTTGCTTCCTTCTCGCCCCCAAGTCTTGCAGCGCAAGAACTAAGGACCTAAATGTGTTTGTAGAAGGAAGTTCATGGTAGGGCGCAAGAAAATACATATCAACTTATATCAAGTTGAAGGGTTTGCGAAGGATAGCTTTGGAAAGAGTATACAACAATTCAGGTAGTTACCGACAATGACGATTTGGTTTAACTTAGTCAAAATCTTTTGCATAGAATCTAAGAGAAGAAAAACAGTATATAGGAAAAACCTACATGTAATTAAATAAGCGATCATAACCAACTAATATAGCAACACAAATATGACATGTGGTAACTAAAACTAACTTGTTTTGAACACAGAATTTCTAGATAATCAACCTACAAATACATAGTTTATAACAATACGGCTCAAACCCTATGCATGTAAAATTTTAAGTAATCAATGATTTCGTACGCAATTGTTAAATTTCTCATATAAAGAATCTGATACACAATATAAAAAAGCACGAATGAACCGATGGATTAAAAATAAGATTCATATAACTTAAACTGTCTTTTGATTTGGCAGTCTTCTTGTGTTTTCACTTTTGCATCAAGTTTTTCATCAACAACATTAATCATGAGCTTCATTGAAATTAAGATAGAAGAATATCATGTTATGACCATCGGCTCTACCAGGTAAATTTAAGCCAATATAGATTGACGGTATACAGTAATCATTATATTATAACATGTATATATCGGTCCATTCAAAGTTAAATTCTTGTAGCTTTACAATAAATAAGTCTTCATTAAATGGAGGGCACTTATTGCATTCAAATTCCTAAGAACCCATCACACGACTTCACACTGTTGCTGGAACTCTGTAGGTTGGACATATGGAAAATTTGAAAGGGTTTCATTAGTTAACCGGGATGCATTTTGTTAGCCTCGATCACGTCTGAGAGCATGCAAAACAATCATTCCCTTGGCCGACGTTTATTTTCTGGTACATGAAAATAAACGGTTTTCATAAGACTAGATTTCTCGATAACAATGAAATGTAGGTGAATATGCTTACTGTTTTATCGAACTCGTCTCTTTTGAAGAAACCATAAAAAAAGAGGCAAGTACGATAAAACAGTGAGCGCTGACCTGCATTTCATGGTTATCGGAAAATATAGACCCATGAAAACCTTTTTTTATTTTCATGTATCAGAAAATAAATGTCTGCCAAAGAATGATTGCTTTACACCGTGGAGCTTTCCCTGTTGGTGCTCTCAGACGTGAACAAGGCCAACAAAATGAACCCTGGTTAACTAATGAAACCCTTCCAAATTTTCAGATCTCCTAACTACTGAGTTCCAAGAACAGTACAAGTTCATGTTACAGGGTCTTAGAAACTCGAATGCATTAAATACTCGACCACTTAATGAAGACCTATTAATTGTAAGGCTACACAAACTTTGAATGGAGTGATATATACAGGTTACTAAATAATGTTAACTGTATACCGTCAAACTATATGGACTCTAATGACCTGATAGAACATAAAGTTGATGGTCAAAACAGAATATTCTTCTATCTTAATTTCATTAAAGCTCATTGTTGATGATGTTGATAAAAAAACTTGGTACCAAAGTGACAACACAAAAAGACGACTAGCAAAACACATTTAAGTTATGTGAAGCTTCTTTTTAATCCACTGGGATCGATCATTCGTGCTTTGTCTCGTTGTGTACCGGATTCTTTATATAAGAAATTTAGCAATTGCGTACGAAATCATTGATTATTTAAAATTTTACAGGCATAGGGTAAGACAAAATGGTAAGACCCACAACACCCATATATTGGTTCTAAATATGTAGGCACATGGTGTCTCTTAGGTAGAGTTTGATAGAAATTACAAGCCGATAGGTTAAGCATTTTTCTTGGTATAAATGTGGATACAAAATATGCAAGTTCCAAAATTATATTTTTTTCACTATTAAAATACTGAATAAGGCAGGCCGAATAGCGCTTCGATAAAACCTCCTTTTCATTCTTAATGGAAAGTTACAATCGCACAAAATTACAGTTGCACTCCTCCATTTCAACCAGCCAACCTGAATCCTCTGAGCTATCGAATCTCGCCATACTTTTGGATGATGAAACCTAGATATCCAAACCGATCGCTCGATGATATCTCTTACCTATCCAGTGTTATACCACTGTGATCTTGACTTCTCTGTTTACTAAATTTGTATTGCATATATGCTATCATGTACTTATTCAATCTAAACTCTCGAGATTCCAACGTTTGCCTCCACAACTCCAAATTGACATTAACCTCTCATTTTGTCTCATTTACCAGAATAATATCATTAGCGAACAACATACACCAAGATACCCCATCCTGAATAATTCTTGTAAGCGCATCCATCATTATGGCAAACAAGAATGGACTTAATGCAGATCCTTAATGCAAGCTAATTGTGATCAGAAGGTCTCATTAGGCTGCCGCAAATCCTTATATTTACCACTACTGCATCATACATGTCCTTGATTATGTCAATGAACCTGATTGGGACTCCCTTCTTCATCATTGTCCACCATAATACCTCTCTAGGTATCTTGATGTAAGCTTTCTCTAAGTCAATAAAAACCATATACAAATCCCTTTTCCTTTCGAAAACGTTCTATAAGTTAACAAAGCAAATGAATAGCCTTTGTCGTCGATCGTCCAGGTATGAACCTAAACTGGTTCTTCGTTATATTAACATCTTGCTTTAGCCTGTGTTCAATCACTCTCTCCCAAAACTTTATGGTGTGACGCATGAGTTTTATTCCGCGGTAGTTTGAAAAACTTTGAATGCCGCCCTTATTCTTGTAGAGAGGTACAAGGGCGCTCTTTCTCCATTCATTTGGTATCTTTTTGGTTTACCAAATCTTATTAAACAGGCCCGTCAACTATCTAACGTCTATCTTTCCTAGGCATCTCCTTACCTGAATAGAATCTTATCTGAACCAACAGATATACTTGATTTCATCATCTTCAAAGCCTCTTTAACCTCAGATATTCTTATTCTATGCATGAAATCACAGTTTATATCTTGAGATTGAATGGTAAGTCCATTTAAATTCTTAGCAAAGCTCTCATTGAACAATTTGTTAAAATTATCTCTTCACCTTTTCTTGATATCCTTATATTGAACTAAAACCATTTGATCTTTATATTTGACACACTTACCACACACAAGTCTCTGATCTTCCTCTCTCATCCGAGCAATCATGTATATATCATTTTCAGCCTCCTTCCTTAGTGTCCATCTTCTCGTACACCACTTTGTAGACCTTAGGTTTGGTATTCCGAACAACTTTCTTAACCTCCTTTTTAGTTATTTTATACTTTCCAAATTTCTCTATATCTTTACTCTACTTCAAATCTCTATAAGAATCCATAATACTGAGATATTAGTGGTTTAACATGTGGGCCCATGGCGTTTGTCTCTAGGCTAGACTTTGGAAGAAATTATAAGCCGGTAGGTTAAGCATTTTTCTTGGTATAAATTTGGGTACAAAATATGCAAGTTCCAAAATTATGTTCCTAATTTGCCGTCTATCACCAACACAGCTGCGTATGTAGAATCCATGGGACTGGTAGATAAAAGTATTTCTCACTTAAACCAAGTTATAATAGTTGAGATCTTTTTGTCGCGGAGAACGTAAGTAACCTAGATTTTCAAATATTGAATTAAAATATACTTACAAGAAGTCGCGATCAAAACTATTTCAAAATCATGGTTCAAAATCGAACTTTTAAAAATAAAGATAAAGCATTCCAATTTCAAACAAGTGATCCATTACCAAAATCCTTGGTACCAAAAAATTAGTCATTAGGCATCGTAAAGGGAGTGGCCGAGATAATTAAATGTTATACTTACACTAATTAGTGTATTATTTTTATACCATTGGTGTATCATACTTGCACTAAAACTAATGATAATATTCGAAACGCGGACGGTGAAGATAGATTATCCGACATACCAAATACATCAGAGCATAAGAGAAATATAAGATTCCTGAAGACATGCAAATACTAAAAAAGAAAGCCACAAAAGAAAAGTTTTAAGCAGCCTTCAAATGGTTTGGGATTCCATTTTCTGCCTCTTTAGTAATTGGACATGTGTAATATGTGACTAGGACATAATTTGATTTTCCCACACAGAACCAAGTGACAAGGATGTAAGGGATCGTGTATGTGTTGCAGTGTTACCCTACCCTATCTGTATTCGGCTATCCCAGAAAAATTTAAATATGGATTACATGTAGTTATCATAAATGAAAGCTATGGTCTACATTTGGTAAAAATCGAATACGTATACAAATAGGGAATGAATGTTGGAAAAAATATAGCCAAGAAAGCCAAACATAACTATTTGACATATGAAATACAGATATGGAACATGGAACATATATCAATGCTACCATATACGTATCTGATGACTTATGGCAAATGCGAGGATACAAATAGTCATCGGAAATAAGATTTCGCATTTGATAAAAAATATAATATGGATACAAAGTAATCTCATATTATCTGTATCTGTTTACATCCATGCCAAATGGGCACCATGTGGCAAAGCTTCCATCAATACCTCATATCAACTCCTTTTCTTATATATCCATCACCTATTATCATTTGGGTAAATTTAGGCATCCCTTATTTTCATGTCGATTTAGAAAATATTCAAATTATAATTTCTAAGAGAAGCAGAATTTACATCATAATATATTTAAGTTATGAACTAAAGAATGTTACAATGCTATCATACACAGACACGCGCGCTTGTGTATATAATGTTTACAATGGAGTTATCATGAACGAAATACTTTTACAACCAAGATAGCTTGCTATATATTCTAGTATAAAGATGGCTTGTCCCTACAGATGATAAAATCAGAAAGGGCGATTTTATGTTGGCTTTACGGATTACTCCGTGGAGACAACTAATGCCCCTACGGATTAGAGCGTAGGGGCATATATAAATAAAAATTTGTTAAAATTTAACATATGCAGTTGCCTCTACGGTGCCGCAAGATTAGGACCTACGGTTATATCCGTAGGGACAAAGTTGGGGATTTAAAAAAAATAAAAACCAAAATTTTCCCCTCCCCATTCCCACAGTACACTAATTCCCCAATTTATTTCCCTCCAAAATTTCCCCGCCCTCTAGTCGCATCCTCCGACCTCGACTCCTCTCTCGTGGCCTGCTCCAACATCCAGCTCCATCATCGCCTCCTCCGACCTCTAGCGCCTTCTTCCTCGTTGTCTCCTCCGACCTCCAGCGCCGTCTCGATCGCGCCCTCCTTGTCAACATCGATCACCGCCCTCTTCATCAACGTCGAGCTCCTCCCCAGTTTTCTCATCACCGTCGGAATGCTCAACCGGTTAGTTAATTTATTCAATTTAAAATTTTATTTTCCTAAATTGAATTTGGTAGGTAGGACTTTAATTTGGGGATTTTGGATTGTGGTGCTGGTCGGTATTCTATGATGACGGCTGCTTTTCAATTTGGGGATGTGGGCGGCGGCGGCGGCGGCGGATGGCGGTGGCTATGGTGGTGGGCAAAAGGATCGGGGAAGGTCGACGGGGACCGGGTAGGTCAGGTGAGGGGCCAAAAAAAGTAATTTTAAATGAGATAGGTGGCGGTGGTGAGGAGAAGAAGAAGATTGGTTGTGGGTTAGGGTTATGATTAGGGTTAGGTTTAGAATTAGGGTTAGGTTTAGGATTAGGTTTAGGGATTAGTGAAAAAAAATAGCCAAGGGTGGTTTAATGAAGAATTTATAGGGGGTTAGGGTTAATTAGGTCTAGGGTTAAGGTAATTAGGGTTAGAGTTAAGGGTGAAGGTTAGGATACTTTAGTGTTAGTGCATGTGTGTGTGATATATATGATGATATGTGTATGTGTGTGTTTGTGATAATGTTGATGATGATTTATATGTGTGTGTGAGATAATGTTGATGATATGTGTGTATATGTGTGTTTTTGCGATAATGATGATCTCTCATATCAAACAAGGCCAAACCTTAATTTTAAATTTAACACCAGAACTAAATCCAAAATGTTAAACTTAACACCAGAACCAAATCCAAATTCTTAAACCTGATTAAGAAAACTCTTTACTTTAAAAAACTTTACTCTAAACTAAAAACTTCAATCCCTTAAAATTGAAACATAAACGTAGAACCAATTCCAGTTAAATCTTATAATAAGTGTATATATGATAATCGATGATAATATAAAATTTTCATATTCTCATCGATGGTCATATGTGAAAATCTAAGGGCGCCTTAGTCCCCATCTATCATTTAACATACATACGATATTCGTCGTGACATAAAACTATACGAAACTTGTTAAATATCGGACGGTATCGTTTGAGACTAACGACCGTCATGTAGTCTATGTGACGAGAAAATTCAACCGTATGATAACCGATAGATTTGTCCAGTTTAGACAAGTTAGGAATGTATAAAGCAAACACCTTCATTCACCTGTGTTTTTATTCGTTTCGAGTTATTTCGTAGTTAATTTTCCGCTGGTTCTCCGTATACAAAGATAAATTAGATGTTCATTTTAATGTTGTTTCACAGCATTGAAATGATTATCTATTCTATTACAGTGGACTCGGAGAACAGCGAGGAGTTGAGCCTTACCCCCGACAACCGAAACACACACATACAACACGAATACACAACACACACATACACAAAGCACATACACACTAACCCTACACCTAAGCGAAATCATAAATTGAAACGCACATACACAGAATATAACTCATACTTGGGTATCTTCAAACATAACTTTATTAATCGATAATTTATTTTTTTCAACGACAAACTTACCCTTCCCATTTTTTTCTTTGTCAATAACCATCCCGTATTTAAATTTCTTAATGTAGTCACCATAAAAAACCAACTTCCATAACTTACAATTTATATGTTATACAGTCTAACATGGCCCATGAGTACATCAGAGTTAAGGACTGGATATACGTGGATTGGCAACAACGCATGCAATCTAAATTTGTCGCAGAAATTGCTGTTTTCATTGAATTTGCACACGCACATGATAAAATCGTGTTAGAGAAGATTCTCTATCCGTACGATAGATGTGGGAATAAGTTCTGACAGAAGATAGAAATTATAGAGCTTCACATTGTTAAACATGATTTTACTAGACTTTATACAACTTGGCTATATCACGGGGAATGAGAAGAAGATGGTAATGCGGCGGAAGAAGAAGACAGTAACTTCTTTTCAGGAGAAAAAATGGAAGATATGGTAAAGGATGCCCTCGGTGATATTAATCCTACCGAAGATGATCCTTCCGGTCAAGGACTACGTGCGAATAAGAATGAAAAGTTCATGAATAATGCTAAAAGACCAATTTATAGAAAAGCAAAGTATTCCACCCTATCATGGTCCGTCCAACTTTTCCAGATTAAGTGCCTAAATGGATAGAGTAATAAGTCATTCATGATACTTCTGAAATTCCTGAAAGATTCTATGCCCCGGGGAAATAACGTGCCTGAGAGCTGATACGAAACCCGGAAGATGATGTCCGATTCGGGTCTGAACTGTGAGAAAATTCATGCATATCCCAAAGATTGCGTGTTGTACCGGAAAGAGAATTCATATTTGAAAAAGTGTCCAACACACGGAGAAGCCAGGTATAAACCGAAAGTATCTGATAACAAGCCAGATATACCTGTCAAGAAAATAAGATACTTTCCGATAACATAGAGGCTGCAAAGGCTATTCAAGCGCAAGAAAACAGCCGAGACGATAATTTGGTATCACCGTGCTACTCCAAACAAAAATGGAAAAATAAGTCATCCAAAAGAGTCGCCGGCATGGAGGATTTCGATAGGAGGCACCAAACATCCAGTAGTGATCTTTGTAATGTCAGACTCGGACTGAGTAGTAATAGCTTCTGCCCATTCAATTATATAGCTAGAAGCCACAGCACATGACCCGTTGTAATGATGGATTATAATCTGTCGTCTTGGTTGGCTTTGGATCAACATACTTTAAGATACCTCTTCTTATTGATGTTGGGTTATGGGAGCGCCCCGGCCATCCAACCGTAGCCAAATGCGGAACAAAAATTTTCTAAAACCCGGCGCTACCATTACCCGATTTCCAAGATCGAAACCATTAACCCTAAAACTAGCAAACCAATCACAAAGAGATAGAATGGTTGTACCTAATGAACCAAGTCCTTCGGGTCATCAAGCATCTCCAAGCTCCTAGTGATGCGGATCGACTTTGGTGGCCGGTCTTCCTTCATCTCCGATGATCCACCCGAGGAAAACGGCACAAGCTCCAGATTCACCAAGCGGATCAACCGACTCTCTAGGATTGCTAGTAGTAGAGAGTAGGGGTGTAGTATAGTCTCACCATAATTTTCTCTCAACCATATGCTCAAGTGAGCAACAATAGAAGATGAAGAAGAGGGTGACCAAAACTAATGGCATGAGCAAAGTGACTAAGTCGTTTTTGTGTGAGCATGAGAGTGAGAGAGTATCAAGAGCACCATCTCAAAAAAAAATCAAATGAGCAAATCCCCCACCCAAAGTGGCCGGCCCCCTCTCTCATGCCCTCCACAAAAAATATCATTTCCATTTTTACAATAAAGAAATACACCATACCAATCACTACATGAAAAAGCCCATACTTTGACCTAAAGCCCATGCCTTGCCATGTCACCATTTCCACCTCATCTAAAACAAATGATTTTCAAAAGAAAATCAATAATGAGGTGGTATCTTCTAGAAGCCATTCCGTATAAATACGGAATGCTTCCTGGTACATGTATCGAAATACACATACGAGTATTCGTACGAAAAAACGAATAGCCAAAGAGAGAAAATAAATAGTGAGCAATAATACTAGAATACATATATATAAATACATATGTAAATTATTAAATCAAAACTTGATTTAACAATCTGGTTTAATCCTAAACCGCTAGTATTATTAACCGTCCGATTAAAATCTGTGCAGTTCGTGCACTTATTCAATCGGACACCTGTATGTATCAACATACATCACCTACACCATATCGCCTGAACCGTGAAAACCCTTTGTGTGGGACTCTAAAGACTCGTCAATACGCTGGCAGTGGGTTTAACCACAAGCACGTCAGCGGCACTAGCTGTACGTAACGGCTACCCAAGTATTGAGCGAAAAGAAGACCGACAAGCAAACTCATCCAAACCCCTACTGAGCCTGTCAGTGACAATATCCGTACAGTACGGTCTGTTCGTCTAAGAGTATCGCATATCGAGTCTAGGGGAGTGGATAAAGTCAGACCCCTAACAACGCGATAATTCGTTTCAGTATGAAACCCATCACTACCTGAGAAACTATCGATCCTGGATCGGTAATTCTCACATACCCCGGCCGAGAATTTCTAGTGATGGCCCCCCATGCACTGCGCGACATCAATCCCCAATACCGGGAGAGACGAATCCCCGACGATCCGCTCACTGCCTCCATGTGGCTCGGGACTGTACCCAACTAAAACCTATTTGCACGACTCCTTTGAGCCGTGGTAGGGTAGTAATCAAAACACAGTGAGAACTCACACGAGACAAATGACAATCTCAGGTCAACAGACTAACCTGTACACATGTCACCAGGGAACTGCTATCTGACTATAGGTATAATACCAACTAGCATGTTCCCAGCGAGTCCGTCGAGTGTACTCATAATCCAATGAGCACCTGTATACTATTTTAGGTGAACAACTAATACCAATGGCTTATGAGACCGGCCACCGCCCCTCGTCAGGGTCTAGATAAGTATACACCAGTCTACACTGGAGTATCGATGCCCAGTCTCGATACTCCCACGACTAGGGACATTTAAGGATGTGCTTATAGACCCCCAGCTCCTACGTATGTAATCGCCATCACAATTCTGGTAGTCAAGCAAGAATCTTATGGGCTTTATCAACATATACATGATGATAAAGACAAGCCAGATAGCATATTATCATCTCGAGTAAGACTGTTTTATCGGTATAGGTCCTCCCTCAATCATCATGATCACATGCCTGCGACTATGATAATTGCCTTGAAGGCACTATAGCCAACAATCTCCCACTTGCACTTAAGGCTAATTATTGCGATGTCGCATACTCACAGCCCGTGTGATACCGAACACCCAACTCCTCTACTAATCAGTTTCACAAACCTCGTTCGTAAAACTATTGCTTTCGAGAAATAGCCTCAGTGAGTGGATCCGCTCCAGTGTTTCTTTCTATGTCTCTCTTTATCTCAACTTCGCGGAGAAAACTATCCCCCGAAATGAGCAATACCCGTCTTAGAATATTTCTGGATATCTGATGGGACCTAGTTCAGAAATGAACTCCAAATCCATTAAACTCCTTAGACTGTATCGTCTACTGAACTTAATCAGTATATTGCGCCATACCTTTCTTAGTATCCGCTTGGACCACTTGTCCAAACTACTGCCCCTCGTCAGAGGGAAAACTATAACTCTGACAGTCACTCTGTCATCCAGGTCACCTTGGAAGCCTGAAATGATAACCGTCTCCCAAGGGAGGCTGCCGTTATCAAATCCCTAGAACATTCACTTATGTTCATTAACCGCTTCCAATCATTTTCTCCAAGATTGGATTAATATATCAAATTATTACATCTAGTGCAAAAACAACATCTGGTGTGGTACTTGACATGTCATGATTGACTCAATTGCCTAAGCAAGTGATATGCCAATCATGCGCATCCCTCTCCCCTTCAGTCTGTAAGACACCTTTAGAAAGGGTGACTCCATCACCTGCAGGTTCATCACCATGCCAGGAGTCGTTCATTCTAAAATGCTTTTAGAATACTGTCTAAGTACCCAGATTGGGACACTACCCAAATCTAGATCTAAAACCATAGATCTAGTAACCAGAATGCCTTATATAATATCCAAATCCTATGTGGAAAAACTACTGTGTGACAACCAAAATATAACCGATCGTAGTATAGGAATTTCACTTCCTATAAAGTGCATGTCACCTAAATACCAGGAAATCACACCCTACTACCTTCTTAATAGATCCATCCCCTATTCTGATGAAGTCAAAGCCTATGACTGTCACACCAAAAATAGATAATCTATCTCCGCTATCTCCGCCTTAGTCTATAAATAGACACAAGCTACTTGTCCGCTACGCTTCCGCTGCTCCCACTGATTACGACAACCCTCTGGTAGAGTCATATACACGTGCACTTCTAAAGCTAGTTTAGAATGACGCTATACTTATCCTCCTGCCGGGTCTCATAGTCTGGAACAACAGTAGGGTCAAGTCTGGGTAAATAAGAACCTCCCTGTCACCATTCTTGAGGCTACCGAAGTACCTCTCGGGTGCCTGAGGTTACCCACCATATCTGTGGAGTGGCCAATAGAATGTCAAACCTGGTTGAATCTTTAGGTCCTATTAAATTTTCAGTAATCGTTTGCGGTTCTGGAATCACCTCCAGTTCTACCATACTCCCACTTCTGTTTTCTGAAAAAATCTATTTTACTAAATCTGTGGCGAGTCAAGAACAATATAAATATTGATCTTCCTGAAGGTAGAAAGTTAACCCTCGTTAAAGCCCGGGTTAACCCACAAACTGCCATTACAGAAACGTGCCTTGAGTTTATCCGGATTCTGGTTTTAAGCATCAGCCGGACGACTCCCTATACCTTAACATCGTTAAGATATAAATTGATTCTATATATATATCTAATATAGAAACAAATGTACTAATTTAATGGGAACCATATTCAAATCATGCGGCTGTCTCCAGTGCATGTTAACTAAATAGATAGAGGACAATCAGCATTACACAACTTAGGAGTGCATCCAATTATGAGTAACCTAAAAAAGAAACAAGTTTCTCAAAACCATTACTATCAACTGAATACCATACACAAGTATCTACATTTTCGATCACCTTGAAGAATCCTGATACTTGCAACACCTGGTTCTCTACTTTATTCTTTTACATATAACTTCTTAAAACTTAGACTTTGTATTTCTACGAAACACCTGTTTAAAAATGGAGAAGTCACAAGTAAACAGAATATAGTTCGAGTACCAACCCCTCTATCCTAATGGACACTGGACAACATACAAGACTTTGTATAAATCCCCTGAGTTGAAAAACTCAAACTCTGTGCGTCGTAGGTCGAAAACAGTACTATGGTTATGAAGACTTACACCACTGTTGAATGCTCCTTACCTAACCACCAACTGATATAGGTAAATATCATGGATATAATTTCAAAAGGTTATATCTCATTTTATAAAAATAAACGTACAGATATATCAGTTTGAAATTGGTGCATAACAATGGATATTCAAAACCAAATACTTGCCGTCCGGCAAACAACCCAGGCGATTTCCTCAAATATCACCAATTACAACGAATTCCGATATAATAAGGATGATCACCTAATTCCCAATAACTTACTCCCACTCATCATCTGTAAAGCCATACAGATGTGAGAATCAAACCTGGTAAATACATATCCTGGAGTAAGGACTTAATTGGGAAATCAGTTTTCAATTAATATCGCATAGTAAAACTGAAACATTAAAAATGTTTTGTAGGGGTATCCTGGTATTCATAGTAATGCCTCTTCCATTATCCAGATTCATGACTGAAACCATATATTTCCTTGCCATCTCTTCAAATCCCTTTATTTGTCTTTAGTTGATACCTTATGTACATCATTGTTAGGCTTAAATGGTTTTCTTCCTTCCCTACCGTTCGGCACCAGCCTATGGTTTGGAAGAAGACTATCCAATAAGCGTAATAGGTGTACTCTCCTAATCCTAAGAGTACTCGCAACCTAAGAGAAGGTGATGATAAAAGACAACTGAATAATCCTTATTCTATTTCTCCTGAACCAGAATCCATTCTCGAAAAAGTTCCTTCGAGTTCGTATATAACCATACGATGGATTTATCCAATAGGATTGGATGTTTGTAGTGACACGGGGTGTTCTGGAGAAATATGTCACGACCCGAAATATTAGGTCGTGACCAGCACTTGAATCACGCAACGTCTAAAGGCGTAACGGAATTCAAGTAAGCTGAAACCCAGAAATCTAAACCTTTTAAGTAAAATAAAGGAGGTGAAGTTTTGAAATAAAGGTATAATGAAATCAAGTTTTCTCAATGCATAGAAAAGGAACATGAATGATGCAAGTGAAATTTGCTAATTTGAAAATATGTTTCGTCTTTTAAAATTTTGGCAGCACCTCCTTTGTATATTTTGACCCAAAACCACAAATACATAATAAGAATAATGGCATCCCCAAGCGGAAGCTAGCTCTTTGCCAAATGGCGGATCACAACCACGCAAGATAATAAAAATAAGTATACGACGCCCAGCGGCGAAGTTCACCACAAAAGAATAAAAGAAAAGCAAGACATATAAATCACAAGTAGCGGAAAACCCCTCGCTCTAAGTCTCGCAACCACAATCCCACTAAGTCTCATTACTTATACAATTTACAAGTTTTGATTGATGGAGTTAACTAGATACAATATGAAATATAGATACAAGAGTGGGACTGATACAAGTGTCCCACCTACCAATGCAAAACACCCGAATGCAACTGTGTGCCAGCGAAGCCGCTTCTGATCCAAGCGATCAACCTGCAAGAACTGTGGCACAACGGGGGTGAGTTGCCAACTCGTGAGTAGAAAAATATCAACATATAGAAATCAAATAAACAACGACTCCTAGGTCAACTATATCATAAAGGTAATATTATGATATCTAGGGTGACCGGGTCTGTATGTGCCAATAAGGTAGTCAATACCTATATGCATGCGGATAACATCCAACAGTAATAATCAATGCATGTATATGGATCTCATCCAACCATAATCAAGGTATGTATGCATGTGGATCTCGTCCACCCATATAATCAGTGTCTGTATGCACGTAAATATCATAAAGGAGTGTGCATGAAAGTATGAGGATATATATATCAACGGTGTCCCTCCCGACACATAAAAATCATGGAACCTGAGTGCCTAGCATTGACACTCGAAAACATCATGAAAACAATGCCCAGCATCGGCACGTAAATCCTCATATATCAGGCTCCGTCAGTCTGGATCGGCCCACGGGCTCCATCAGTCCAGATCGGCCCATATCATCTCTCGACTCCGGTCGGTATCCTCCGGATATCTGCCGAGCCCAAATACTATCACCGGTAGGTAGTAGTCCCTCTGCCAGGCTCACCGTCTACTGCACAGCGATCCGTTCTCACCCCGGGATACCATACTGGGTCCACCATGTACCCGCAATCGGCCTCATCCGCCTCCTCGAATCGGGTTTCACATATCACACGTCTCAGAACCGAGAAAACGCATGGTGGACGCACTGAAATATCATATCAAGAGAAACCGGGTTTTTAAAACAACACATAATCTCTTTTGAAATATCCACGGTTCTCAAATCCAGAAATCTCATGAAAACAGCATATCTCAATGCGTAAAGTAATAGAGCATGATGTATGCGACATATAAAAGAAATGCGAGCATATCCGTGTATCATGCAACGTGGAATAGTGATATGACATATTAAGGGAAAACCGCTCTTTTTAAAATGATTCCATTTTTTAAATATAACATGCGGTTCCCAATCTCCCAATAAAATCAGTTATCTATGTAGGTATAATTTGTATATGCGCAAGTATAGATGTACCAATGTATGTGTGCACCAATATGGATGTACAATGTGTATGTGTGCAAATATGAATATATCAATGTATATGTGCACCAATATGGATATACAAATGGGTATATCCGTAAGTATAGATGTATCAATGTATATGTGCACCAATATGGATATACAATGTGTATGTCATGATGCAGCAAACCTACTGTGTAGTGACATGGCAATTATCGATGATGAAGTGTGTGAGCCGGCAAATCTGTGTGCGTGTAACATACACATCATCGATAATGGTGCAAGTGTACTAGCACAGGTATAAGCAATGCAATGGAAGTAATATGAATGCAGCATAAGGTAAATCATATACAAATGTTGACGGGTATACGTATCTAATATGACCAAGTCGGGGAATCTATCAATCGGCATCCAGCCTAACAATATCACGTACGGTATAATCCGTCGTACGACAACCTCTAGTCAAGGGTATGGATCAATCATCAAGTCAAACACATCACGCACGGAAAATCATCGTGCGGCGGAATTAAGCTAATAGGGATCCTAGCATCCTATACGACAAATGAGGGTACGGCCTAATATCACGTACGACCCATCATCCATAATTCACAACATTCTATACATGTATATGTATTCATGTACCTATGTCCCGATTCACATCCGCAATAATCTCATATTAGGGGACCGGCAGGGTATAAATCATCTCGATCGACTCGCATCCGTATACCAACAACTCATCATATCATCATATCAGTCTTATATTCTTTCATCGCATTTATATCACACATCAAATCGAATTTACATAAACATTCTATCTCTACTAAATATAAGTATCTAATCTAACATGCACACCCGAACCATACAATCAGATTTTTAAAGAAGCGAATCGTAGTTTTGAAAATAGGGGTTACGGTGTTTTTAAGAAAAGATATCATTTGAAAATCCGTAACATCCCTCAAGGTATATATATATATATATATATATATATATATATAAGATACATACGATTCTTCAGTTTAGAAAAAAGTATGGTTCGGATGACGCATCGACATCGACTATCTAGTCCTACAGTACCCTAAACGGCAATATCGCTAAACGTCATCCTATGATAGTAGTAACATATCATTTCTAACTATCCTCTAGTTCTTAATATGATTTCATAGCTATCTCATTCTAACCCTAGTTTCCTAATCTAGGTTTCCTTAACCATATTCTATAATCGGCTTCCACCAAAACTTTGCGGGGGTGCTATACGCCATCCACCCGACTTCCCCCGTGGATATAGATCCACTCACCTGGTCTTCGCTCGCCGAAATCGATGACGCCACGCTCTGTCGCCTCGGAATCCACGCGAAGGTACCTACAATGGTAAACAATCGCAATACGTAGCCAAAGTGGAAAAACCAAAACGGTACACGTTTCGCTCATAGGTCCAAACCTATAGCTTTGCGTGCAAAATCAGCAAAACAACCCTTGTTGTCGATGTACAAACATGCGACAACCAAAAACGAATCCAAATATCAAGAATTGACATTTCAAAATACGGAAATCCTAGCCAAAAAACACCCCAAGTGCTCCTAAATTTTACCCTAGGCCAAATTGGTCAATTCTGCATATGAGGATGTTCTAGATATCAGACAAGGAGGCTATGGTCCAAAAATAACACCCAAACACCCTTACTTGGCCGCAATTTGCGGCCAATTGCAATAAATCTGTGGCCTGGAAGTGCAAGTTTGGGCTCGTGTCTCTGTGGTATCTTCCTGGGTGCCTGCATGTGTCACTGTGGTTGCAAAATTATTTTTAGTGGTCTCGGGTTGCTCCAGATTCCAAAATACCCTCACAAATTCACATATTTATCCGATGTCGGTTTCTAAATCCGTGTTTTGGGTTCCTTCCCTTGTTCCAGGTCAGTAAAAACACCACTAAGGCTTGTAGGCAGCCACTACGCATCTCCAATTCCAAACAACACCCAAACCCTAACTAGGAATTTTCTAACCTCACTAAACATCACCATTTCACCTCTAAACTTGCATGAAAGCTAAAGTGAAAGAAATATTATGCTAAAGGTGATGAAATTACCTCACTTGGGCAACCCAAGAAAAACCCTAGTTTGCTAATGTTGTCCAAATCCCACTTTTCTTGGTCTAATGTGAAGAGGGTGTAGAGGGGATCATTTTTTGTGAAAGGGAATTGGGTTTTGGTGTAGTTTTTGAGGTGGATCTCTAAGGGTGAAGTGGAGGGAAGAGAGGAAGAAGAAGGTGGAAGAAATAATGGGGAAGGGATTTTGTTGCTGCCCCTCTCTCTCCTCTCTCTTTTATTCTCACATACTCTCACTAATTACCCTTTTACCATTCCCATTTTCTTTTCTTTTCTCCTATAACTTTAAAACCAATTCACAAAATACCCAAACCATTACAAGAAAACTACATGTAACCAAATGCAATATGACATGGTGCACTGGCCACGATAAACTGTAGAAATGCGGATTTGGCTTAATCGCGATTAGCAGTGTACTAATCGGGTTTTTATCAAAACCGTATATAATAAATTTTAAAAATGCCAAATCCTTTAGATATATTATTAAATGAATAAATTATTATATTTTTCAATTATTTCATAATTATTGGTATATATTTATACCCTTTTTCGAAAACCCCAATTTCGCAAATCGGGCAGTTTTCGGGAAAAATATTATTTTAATATTAAATTCCAAAAATAATATTTTATATTTTCTGAAATGTTACAAAATATAAAGGCGAAGTAGGAGTGGCGTTGAAAGACTTGGTTTGGTCGTGAATAGCAGTCGCAATTTACTTTGTCCTCTTTCTAATCCCTTTATTTGTCTTTACTTATTAACTTCTGTACACCACACTTAGGCTAATTGGTTTTCTTCATTCCCTACCTTTCGGCACCTGCCTATGGTTTGGAAGAAGACTATCCAATAAGCATAATAGGTGTATCATCTCCTAATCCTAGGAGCCCTCACAACCTGAGAGAAGGTAAAAGGAAAAGACAACTGAATAATCCTATTCTTTTTCTCCAGCACCAGAAACCATGCTCCAATAAGTTCCTTCGAGTTCGTATATAACCATACGATGGTTTTATCCAATAGAAGTGGATATAAGTAGTGATACGGGGTGTTCTGGAGAAAAGCAAAGGGTAAAAGAAGGAGTGGCAATGATATATGCAATTTGGACAATCCAAAAGCCAGTGTTTTTAAGAAAGTTCGGTTTAACTTGGTCACTGAGTCATAGTCTAGGGTCGGGCCATGGTCGATGCCAAAGAGAGAGAGCAAGGAAACACTCAGTGTGCACTCTATCCTAGATCAGAATGGATAATCATTTTATCTAATCTGGATGGCTCCCACTGTTTTCTCGAATTCTCCTCCAAACCTAAAAGAAGAATTAGTCGGAATTACCCGAAGAGTAATCCTACTCATCAGTAGGAATCGGGATCCAACTATCATCGCATGATAACTTGATGGAAGCCACTCAAGTCACCACACTCCAGAAAGTATGCGCAAGCCTGCAAGTTTCTTGTATGTTTGAAACTCCCGATATGATTTTTACCCCAAGCGGTTTATAACCTTGACAGAGGTCAATATATCATAAGTCGCAAGTCAAGTTCAACCCGTCATTGTCCTGGATTAACTTAGACCTACCCGCACGTGCCCTTGACAGAGGTCAAAATGACCGTGCGACTGTCCTAAATAATCGCATATCTATGCAACAAACAAGCATTACCCAGCTACCAAGCACTGTGCCTTGACAGAGGTCAACATACACAGCATGAATACTAAGCAATACCTGTAAGAAATGACGGAGGGCTACGACTGGTTTTTGGTGAAAAACCTTTAACGTAATGAACTTGATATCGTTGAAGGAATCCAAGTGGTTTTATAAATATATAGTGGTGAAAACTTTTGCTAAAGAGGTCACTCCCGGTGAAGGGATCTCGGCTCTTTCCTCGTCAAATGAGGTGCAGGATATTCCAAACTGAAAACCACGATGCAAAGCAAAAATTAATCGACTATAGTGAAGTTATTACGTTGACGCAAACTTTTACTCAAGGGGTCACTCCCGATGAAGGGATCTCGGCCCTTGCCTCGTCGAATGAGGTGCTGGATATTCCAAACTGAATACCATTATGCAAAGCAAAAGCGTACGTCTGTAATGTCAATTTTTAAAAAATCTTGGTTCCAACAATATCATATTATAGGTTTGTTTTCCTTGCATTGATAAGAGTCAACACGGTCCCATCAATTAATCACACCAGAAAGGAACGAAAATAAAATGTACGTATATGCCATCCGCATTCGCCACTGGGTCCCGTCATCACCCGTTAGGTTACTTAACTAACGATAGAGTGGGGACTGGGCTAGCGCGGGTGCAAAACATATACAACATCTACCAGTATATATGTATATATATAAAAATCGTCCCAGGCATGATAAATGCAACATCACAGAAAAGTAATAAGCATCACAGAACAATACAGATAATCTGGGAGCCCCGGGTTTCCTTTGAGCCACAACTAAAAACCTGACGTTCCCCTGGTCGTGTGGATAGCCTGTGCAATGAACTCCTAGACCCCTACGAGCGCGGCAAGTTACCCGCCAAAACCTGAAGCGAGGCAGCCCCCTTCAGCAAAGTGAATGGACCACCCAGCACTTCACGGAATCCGGTAACTTGAGTACCCCTCCTTGGGTCAACCTGTACCCCCTACGAGTGTGGCGAACAGCCCGCCAATTATAGAGTGAAGCCCCCTCCGTCTCAACGCCATGAGATGCGGGCCCATTGCCCTCTAGAACCCGGCTATCCGTACACCCCACTTTAGGGTAATCCTAGTACAGAAAAGAAAATAATATAAAAGGGTGACATCGACCTCAACCCGGTCGTGCCCCAAAAGAATAATACACAAACAAGCAGTGACGGCAGTCCACATGTCGGACGCTCTCCCCGCAATATCAAATGTACAAATAAATCCAAACTGCACTACCATTGCACGCAAGCTATCCACCACGATAAATCCGCAACATCACAGCACAACACAGAACATCAACGTGAATGTCACGTTCGCAAACCCGTCTAAAAGGACATATAGAAATTAGACGGGTTTACCGATCGAGTGACATTCACGGTCGCAGATGCTAAACTAAGTACTGATAATTTCACAGTTAAAATATCGATCGATTAAAATTTCTGTCTAGCCCCACGTGCAAACCAGTACTCAAGAGAATCTGGGCTAAAACTAAACATCACAGAAATCAGTTTTCCTTGTCAGAGAGTGCCAAAAAAAATTTGGAGGCATTTGGCCACAAAAGCGCAGCGGAACCGCCGCCACATGGCATGTTGTGCGGCGGATCCACGGCCAAAAAATTGATTCAAGCTTCCAAATTTTTTGTGGTGCTCTACAATTGTCTGCACGGATTTTTAAGCTATACAGAAAGATTTTTCGAGCAAGTTTTAAAATCGACGGAAAATAGGCAAATTGGAAAATTGATTTGGAAATTTTGATCGATCGAGATTTTAAGCTTATGCAAACTAGCTAGTAGGGTTTAATGGGTGTCTCTGATACCATGTTGGGTTATGGGAGCGCCCCGGCCATCCAACCGTGGCCAAATACGGAACAAAAATTTTCTAAAACCCAGCGCTACCATTACCCGATTTCCAAGATCGAAACCATTAACCCTAAAACTAGAAAACCAATCACAAAGAGATAGAATGGTTATACCTAATGAACCAAGTCCTTCGGGTCTTCAACCATCTCCAAGCTCCTAGTGATGCGGATCGACTTTGGTGGCCGGTCTTCCTTCATCTCCGATGATCCACCCAAGGGAAACGGCATAAGCTCCAGGTTCGCCAAGCGAACCAACCGACTCTCTAGGATTGCTAGTAGTAGAGAGTGGGGGTGTAGTATAGTCTCACCATAATTTTCTCTCAACCATATGCTCAAGTGAGCAACAATAGAAGATGAAGAAGAGGGTGACCAAAACTAATGGCATGAGCAAAGTGACTAAGTCTTTTTTGTGTGAGCATGAGAGTGAGAGAGTATCAAGAGCACCATCTCAAAAAAAAAATCAAATGAGCAAATCCTCCACCCAAAGTGGCCGGCCCCCTCTCTCATGCCCTCCACAAAAAATATCATCTCCATTTTTACAATAAAGAAATACACCATACCAATCACTACATGAAAAAGCCCATATTTTGACCTAAAGCCCATGCCTTGCCATGTCACCATTTCCACCTCATCTAAAACAAATGATTTTCAAAAGAAAATCAATAATGAGGTGGTATCTTCTAGAAGCCATTCCGTATAAATACGGAATGCTTCCCGGTACATGTATCGAAATACACATACGCGTATTCGTACGAAAATACGAATAGCCAAAGGGAGAAAATAAATAATGAGCAATAATACTAGAATACATATATATAAATACATATGTAAATTTTTAAATCAAAACTTGATTTGACAATCTGGCTTAATCCTAAGCCGCTAGTATTATTAACCGTCCGATTAAAATCTGTGCAGTCCGTGCACTTATTCAATCGGACACCTGTATATATCAACATACGTCACCTACACCATATCGCCTGAACCGTGAAAACCCTCTGTGTGGGACTCTAAAGACTCGTCAATACACTGGCAGTGGGTTTAACCACAAGCATGTCAGCGGCACTAGCTGTACGTAACGGCTACCCAGGTATTGAGCGAAAGGAAGGCCGACGAGCAAACTCATCCAAACCCCTACTGAGCCTGTCAGTGACAATATCCGTACAGTCCGGTCTGTTCGTCTAAGAGTATCGCATATCGAGTCTACGGGGTGGATAAAGTCAGACCCCTAACAACGTGATAATTCATTTCGGTATGAAACCCATCACTACCTGAGAAACTATCGATCCTGGATCGGTAATTCTCACATACCCCGGCTGAGAATTTCTAGTGATGGTCACCCGTGCACTGCGCGACATCAACCCCCGATACCGGGAGAGACGAATCCCCGACGATCCGCTCACTACCTCCATATGGCTCGGGACTGTACCCAACTAAAACCTGTTTGCACGACTCCTTTGAGCCGTGGTAGGGTAGTAATCAAAGCACGACTAGGGACATTTAAGGATGTGCTTATAGATCCCCAGCTCCCACGTATGTAATCGACATCACAATTCTGGTAGTCAAGCAAGAATCATATGGGCTTTATCAACATATACATGATGATAAAGACAAGCCAGATAGCATATTATCATCTCGAGTAAGACTGTTTTATCGGTATAGGTCCTCCCTCAATCATCATGATCACATGCCTGCGACTATGATAATTGCCTTGAGGGCACTATAGCCAACAATTAACGGACTAAACTCACAGGGAAACAATATCGACGTCTATCTCTGACATCTGATCAATGAGTTAAAATCTATATTCATTGATGGTGCAAAGACTTACGATGCAAACACAGATACAGTCTTCACGATATGTGCGGTTTTAATGTGGACAATTAATGAATTTCCTGCGTGTACAATACTATCATGTTGGTCCGTACATAATCACAAACCATACCCTTACTGCCATCAAAATACAATATTGAAATGGTTAAATTTTAGCAGGAAGATTTGTTATTGTGGTCATCAGCGTTTCTTGCCACTAGACCATCCCTGCAGATTAGACGATGCTCACTTTAATGGTCATCAGGAGCTTCTTGGGCCTTCAGCCTCATTGTCCGGAGAGAACGTGATTGTTTAATGGGGTGGTTATAATAACATAACTTTCGGGATAGATCCGGCAAAACAGGACAAACCACCCTACTGTAACAAGTTAAACATTTTCTACGAGTTTCTGTACTGATCAACAAATTTAGTGCGTCATTGTCTGGACGTCATACACATAGAGAAGGGAGTATCCGAACACGTACTTAACTTGTTTCTTTGTAAAGATGAAAAATCAAAATACAATCTCCATGCTTGGATGGATCTTCAAGACTGGGAAATTAGAAGTGAATTGCATCCTAAACCGATAGCGGGTAAACCAGGCAAATTTGTACTTCCCAATGTCGTGTATCATACATCACAACCGGAGAAGAAAATGTTCCTGCATGTGTTGCATAATTTGAAAGTTCCTACACGTTTCTCAGGATCAATTAGTAAGAAGATAAAGATTGTGAAAGACAAGATCGATAGACTGAAAAGTCATGATGACCATATTATTATGGAGCATCTTCTCGCATTAGCCCTCAAAACTTCCCTTTCCGAATCGGTTGGTCGAGTAATCAATGACCTTTATTGCTCTTTTAGGGAATTGTGTGCTAAAACCTTGAATGTTGTGACGCTGGAGAATCTAAAAAATTCTATTTCCTTGATACTATGCAAGCTTGAGCGTATTTTTCCGCCGTCGTTCGATATCATAATACACCCGACGTTTCATCTTGCAACCGAGGCTAAGTTTACCGGATTGGTACAATATCGATGGATGTATCCCGTCGAAAAGTACGTTGAATTTTTCGTTTCACGCAATTTATAAAATTGTTGTTGTTTTATATGTCCGTATTTATTTAACATATTTTTCTTTAGAAACCTCTACACTCTAAAAAAGTATATACACAATAGAAATCGACCAGAGGGTTCTATCATGCAGGGTTATCTTCTAGATGAATTAACCACATTTTGTTCTTGCTATCTGGACGAGAACATTAAAACGAAATTTAACCGGCCTCGGAGAATTCAGGACATGCCATATAGTAAAGTTGATTATAAAATAGTAGACCCCATGTTTATCGACAAGATATATCAATTTATCCTCCTCAATACCACATGTCTTGAAAAATTAGAGTGGATTTTTTTGATTAATTGTTATATTTGTGTGTGTATATGAAATGATATAATGTTGATGTCATAATTTATTATTGAGAACAAAATTCATATTGATAAGGTTTGTGAGGGGCGTCCTGATTGGAAAAATATCATCAGGATAATTTTTACGATTGGGTTGAAGATCATGTAAGTTGTTCGAATAATATGTTATTGCGACCAGTCTTAATCCAAACTTATATCGTTATATATTTGCCCCAAAATTTGTTTTGTCAGAACCACGATCCGAACTTGTTTGCATCATTAGCGAGACTCAAGATATTTAGCACAGTTTCCTAGCATGGATGTTGCATGCTATAAAGAATTCGGTGTCCTTATATACAAATTTGAATTTAAGGGTATAGAAACATATCGAACCACCCAGAACAGTGGGATTGCGACTGTAGGATCGGATGGTGTGATTTATTATGCATACTTAAATTGCATACTTGATATCCAATATCCTGGACGATCAGAACCATTTTATATATTTCAGTATATTTGGTATGATACATGAACCAATACGGAAAAGTGGAGAAACAATCTCGAGATTTGGAAAGATAAATATGGATTTACTAGTGTAAACACACTTCAATTTTACAGTCAGGACGATCCATTTATCTTTCCGCAACAAGCGTTTTAAGTATACTACTCACAGTGCTTAAAGCAACCAGAATGGAGTGTCGTATGCCGTTGGAAACTCAGAGATGTTTACGATGTCCAAGAATTCGAGAATCGTATGGAGGACAGCGATGAGGATGAAGAAGAGAGAATACTTAGAGTGCTCCGACTATCTATCTCCAAAGACGGGGTGTCTTCGGCTAAGCGTGATGTTACGTGAATTAGGAATGATATCGATGATGAAATTCAAGTACATACGTCTACGAAACGAAAAAGCTTATCAGTAATGTTATATTATTACTTCACATTTTCTACGATCTATACATATATTGTATGCATATGTAATGGTTGTACTTTTATCTAGGTCTGATGACGACGTCAGGAGCAGCGAAGGACGGCAGGAGCACCAGCCGGGGCAGCGGCAGAAGCAAAGCGGTCTACCGTCCGGGGAGCTGCATAGGGAGCTTCAGAGGGATAGTCTTACATCTCGATCCGTATCCACTTCGGATGACTTCTTCCGTGTTGACTTTGCCACACCTCCAGGCAAGGTTTAAGAACTCGATTTCGGTTTCTCATAATTTTATCGGTCTCGCTGGGTTTCGGCTAGTTTCGTTAATCTCGATTCGGATTTCGATTTCGACGGTGATACAATATATATAAGTATGGATATATTAAATACTTAAATTTATAGTTTTATATTACAAACAATGATCCTAGTGTTTAAAAATCTAGCCATGATACAAAATATATTGAAAAGTGTACTTAAATAAGTATTAATATAAGGTTCAAGTTCACTTTTTTGCAGTTTTTAATGAAGGCCTGCAATAATCACAATGACAGTAAAAATGGTATAAAAAAATTAAGTTTGTAAAGGTTTCAGCCAAAACGATATTGTATGGTTGATTTATTATCGCTTTCGGGATTCGTATCGGTCTACACCGAAACCAATACGAAACTACTGCGTATCGGTGGTTTCGGCCGAAACCTCGAAGCTTGCCTCCAGGTATATTGCACGCATATTCATTTCGAATGTAATATTATAGATATACATTCATATTCATTTTAAAGCTACTTATATAGTCAATTTTTAATTGTCTAGTTATAGGCTGTGCGTCCACATCCGAGGCGGGGCCACTACCGCACCTACATGTATGTTTATATATCCTATATTGCATGCATATTGATTTAGAATATTATATTATAAATATACACATTCTTTTTGCAATTACTTATATAATAAATTTTTGATTGTCTGATTGTAGGCGGTGCCTCCACATCCCGGACAGAGGCCCCTCCTGCACCTGCAGGTATATTTATATATCTTATATTGCATGCATATTGATTTAGAATGTTATATTATAGATATACACACATTCGTTTTGCAATTACTTATATAATAAATTTATGATTGTGTAATTGTAGACGGTGCCTCCTCATCCCAAGCAGAGTCACTCCCGCACCTGCAGGTATGTTTATATATCCTATATTGCATGCATATTGATTTAGAATATTATATTATAGATATACACATTCTTTTTGCAATTACTTATATAATCAATTTTTTATTGTCTAATTGTAGGTGGTACATCCACATCCGGTGCAGAGGCCACTACTGCCACTTTCATACCCTCCACGCAGTCTGCAGTTTATTATTCTTAACTATAAGACCTTTTTCACATAAGAGACGATGACTTGGACACACTAGAATATCCAAAAGGCCTAAATTTGACCAACCACTATCACTTTGAATTAGGGTTTATATATATCTCTATTTTCATAATACAAATGATTTAAGCTCTCAACTAGTTTTACCTTTTTGGTGGATGTAGTCGGCCTTTATTTTTATGAAAATTAGTTTTTTCATTTTACATATCCTATAAAAATAACCATGAACTTCATGTAATTTTATCGTTAATGTTTATTTTTAGTTGGGAGATGCATCTACGTCCGGGTCGCCGGTTGTTCCTCACCGGAGGAACTATCTTCCCGCTCGTGCTACTGCCCGGGCTCAAGCTTGTGCTGCTGTCGCCGGAGATATATATCGCACTTCAATTTTCGTTAATTCTTGAATTCTAAATACAGTTTTTTCTTGATATTGCTTGTATGTGTGTGTGTATCTATCTTGTAGATGCAAGGCAGCTACACCCCGAGAGGGGGACTCAAGAACCGAATCAGTCTCACAGGCTGAGGCCCGATAAAGCTAGGGGAGACATCATTCCCCCTCTTCTTACCCTGATTATTGCTACACCGACGATAATGCCGAGAGGTTCGGCCGATATATAGGGGATGAGAGCCGCATCCAAAAGAAATATCCTCTTCACATTGAGTGGAGCGATCCGCACCGGCGCTCCTTTGCCCTCTTCTGAGATCAGGCTCGGGTATTAATATATATTTTAATTTTACTTATCAAATAAATTTACTATTATTTAGCACTTATAATTTAAAGATATTATTTTCTTGTATTTGCGGTTGGATTACAACTTTCAGCATGTACCCTACCCTGATCACCCTGACAGAGTGCTCGATCTTCACGCTCTTTACCTGGGCCTCACGAAGAACATGCAATCTAAGGTCCGATATAATAGGAACGAGCTGAAAGTCGATTGCTACATGCTATGGCTGGCGACCCCCGAAGCGGAGAGAGCGGCTCTCCTACATTCTCCGGCCTTTGCCGGAGTTGATGTAGATACATGGTCTCTCTTGTGCCGGTATTATGAGTTTAAGCGTAAATAGTTTGTAATTTAAATGTAATTCATTGTTTAATATATAATTTATATTTTTATGTTGCTTAATTAGAAAACTAAATTTGATTGTGTTGTGCAGAAACAGGCCGATCAAAACAGGGAGAATAAAAAGTTCGCAAAGAGGGGTCGTCCCACTTACACAAGTGGCTCAAGGAACATTAAGCGTACTATGGAGGTATCGGTAAATTACAATATATCTATTTTGATATAATGCAATATTAAAAGTTGATTTATAATATACGTAAATTTTTGGCGAGTAGCAAAGAGCTCAGACCCTGGCGTAGGGCGGGAGCTTCGTTTTCCCGACACTGCTATCCAGGAGTATAGCGTAAGTGTTAATATTTATTCTAATTCGAATGAAATTTTTGTTTTGATAAGTTCAAATTTAAATGATATACCTATGTTTTAATGCTTAATGTGGGTGTAGGAGCGGACGGGGGCATCGGGGATTGATTTCAGTGGACAGACCGGTCCGCTCATACTGACCCCAATCCTAAACGCCGCACACGGAGGACACCACGGAGGTTGGTAACTTGGTCCTAGCAGGGCCCATATAAAGTTAGTCTCCACTCCGGCGGCTACTTCCCCTACCCCATGAGTGACATCTGGAGCATGATATTGCCACATTGAAGACCACCGTCGAGGAGTTGAAGGAGATATTGGTACGTATATTACTTATTAGAAAAATATTATATCATTTTATAAATAGTAACATATGCAATACTACTAGCCTGAGCTTATTTGGTTTTAAACTTAAGTTTGATTCATCAGACTTGCATAAAACTATCTAAACTGAACTCTATAATCATAACCATGCCCCATCTTTATTCATTTTGAAGTTTAAAAAGTTATGATTATCCAAACTCACAACTTAAGAAAAAAAGCATTGCTTTGTAAATTAGATAACTCCAAAACCGAGCATTCCATCAAAGCTAAACAATTAAGGAGAGATACGGGCTTACAAGTTAAAGTAAATATCATTTCTACATCCACTTAAAATAAACTACGGTTTTCCAAATTTGATGCCCAAACTAAGCCTATGTCCCTAAGTATTCTTAGATTGGGGGAAAAAGCGTAGCCTTGAATGTGTGGAATTTCAACATGTATAAATTCTCATACATAACATGTGAATTTCAACAGAACGTGTGGAATGTCAACAAAACATATATAAATTCCCGATTCCGTAATAATCCGATATTGATACGAATTCGATTAAAATCTAGCACACTGTTCTTATTCGTTTATTACACAAACACAAAAATTTACGGATTCGACAGGCTGGTTCGGCTGCGGCTCCACATACCTCTCCTTCGACTCTGCAAGCGACTACCTCATCTGCGGCTGCGCAGCCCACTCCTATGGCTCCACAGCCCACTCAGACTCCTGCAAAGACCATTTCTTTATTAGTCAAGTTTTTATCTACCCAGGACTGCACCGAGAAGCAGATGCGCCAGATTACGGCGTTCATTGGAGGTGGAGGAGCTGGACCGAGATAGGATAGGTTTATTTATATTTTTGAGGATGGATGTACTTATTTGATACATATTGTATGTTTTGGATGATATAGGTGGTTGTTTGGATGATTTTTGATTGATTTCGTAATCTGTTTATTTATTTCTTTTATATATTATGCGTGCGATATTGTTTATGAATATTTCTGTGTTTGGCTATATGATATATATATTATTGTGCACAGGGCGAGGGAAAAACGAGCTGTAACAGGAATTTTTTTAATGAGCTTCCCGTTTTTTCCCCGGCCCGTGCACAATATATATATATATAGTCAAACATAAAAATATTCATAAACAACATCGCACGTATAATATATAAAAGAAATAAACAAACAGATTACGAAATCAATCAAAAATCATCGTAAACATCCAAACAACCACCTATATAGTCCAAAACATAGAATATGTAGTTGTATCAGGAATTTTTTTAAAGAGCTTCCCGTTTTTTCCTCGCCCTGTTAACAATAATATATCATATAGCCAAACACAGAAATATTCATAAACAACATCGCATGCATAATATATAAAAGAAATAAACAAACAGATTCCGAAATCAATCAAAAATCATCGTAAACATCCAAACAACCACCTATATCGTTCAAAACATACAATATGTATCAAATAAGTACATCTTCAAAAATATAAATAAACATATCCTATCTCGGTCAAGCTTCTCCACCTCTAATAAACGCCGTAACCTGGTGCATCTGCTCCTCGGTGCAACCCTGGTTTGACAAAAACTCGACTAATAAAGAAGCGGTCTGAGTGGTCTGAGCAGTATGAGTAGGCTGTGGAGCCACAGGAGTGGCCTGCGCAGTCGTAGGCGAGGTAGTGGCTTGTGGAGCCGAAGCCGAAGTAGAGGCATGTGGAGCCGAAATAGCCTGCCGAATCTGTAAAATTTTGTATGTAATAAACAAGTAAGAACGGTGTACTAGATTTTAGTCGAATTCGTATCAATATCGGATTATTGTGGAATCGCGAATTTATATATACTTTGTTGAGATTCCACACGTTCTGTTGAAATTCATATGTTATGTATGAGAATTTATACATGTTGAAATTCCACACATTCAGGGCTACGCTTTTCTCCCCGAATCTAAGAATACTTAGGGACTTATAACTAGTTTGGGTATTTAGTTTGGAAAACCGTCGTTTATTTTAAGTGAAGGTAGAAATGAAGTTTACTCTAATTTGTAAACTGTTCCCCTCCGAATGGCGGCCAAGACATGGACGTCTCGCCTGAGATTCGGGGCAGATGCTAATTGGTGCTATCCGTCCACCTCTCCGAAGATGCCAAGTTGATTTATGGCACCATGTATCGAAGGATTAAACGGATGCGGCCGATGTAGCAGACTTCGTCAGATTCCCCCTCGTTTGAGGGGTTTTTGATTGTGGGGACGCTCTTCCCTGCAGGCGCAAGCCCCTGCAGTTAATTACGCTGCCGCATCGCGGTAACAACTTTCTCCTTCTCCAGAATTTCACTTCGTGTCGTGGGTGTTTGTTTTGTTTGTGGTTGCCCGTGGATTGTATACGGAGACTAATTTGTGTCGTCGCCCGTAGGACGTGGATTAGTCCAAAACCGTATTTTCTTAGATTTGGGTTTGGAGTTTTGGTTTAAGGATACGTTAGCCATATTTGAGGCTAAGATCAACTTAAACGTTTGTTAAGGATACGTTAGTCCAATTTGAGACTAAGATCAACTTAACGGGATCGTTTAGATCCGACAAAAGAGCATTTGGGCTCTATTGTTCCAGTTTAGGGACATAGTGGTCCATTGTATGTTTGGCCGTCGGGACCCGTCACCTCTCTGACGTCGTTGAAGGATTACAACGACAGATGTCAGAGGAGTTCAGAGATGTACCCTTGAACCAAAGTAGATTGGGGGGATCTATAGTCCAATTTGGGACTAATGTCTGTTTGAAGGTTTAAGGATGCGTTAGCCATATTTGAGGCTAAGATCAACTTAAACGGGATCGTTTAGATCCGACAAAAGAGCATTTGGGGCTCTATTGTTCCAGTTTAGGGACATGGTGGTCCATCTCCAGTTTAGGGACATGGTGGTCCATTGAAATGTATGGTTTTCGGGACCCATCACCTCTCTGAAGACGTTGAAGGATTACAACGACAAATATCAGAGGAGCTCAGAGATGTACCCTTGAACCAATGAGTTGGTTGAAAGAGCGGATGTGCTCAGTTCAAGATGATTTGAGGACTTATGGCCAATTTGGGCTAAGTCCAATTGTGTTTGAAATATTGGCTCTCCGTTGGTCCATTGAAGGAGAGGCTTTGCCTCTAGAAACTTAGCCAATTGGGCTAAAGCTAGTGTTAAACACTAGAGGTCAACAGTGTTGAACACTGGGAATAAGATTAACAAGTTAGTATTAAACACTAAAAGATAATCAGTGTTAAACACTAGCAACAGGGCTTTCAAATTAGTGTTAAACACTAAAGCAAATCAGTGTTAAACACTGGGAACAGAGTTTTCACATTAGTGTTAATCACTAAGAAGATCAGTGTTAAACACTGCAGATAGAGTTTTCCAAATTAGTGTTAAACACTAAGAAAATCAGTGTTAAACACTGCAGATAGAGTTTTCCAATTAGTGTTAAACACTAAGGAGGGAGGGGTCACGTGCGGACACGTGAGAGCGCCCTGATTTCCCTTATTTTATTCTGCAGGTAAGTGTTTAACACTTTTAATTTCCTGGCCATCACGTGTGGGCACGTGATAGGCATCCATTCATTCGATATTAAAGGGATTCGTTAGGGGTCACGTGGGGACACGTGAGGGCGCCCTAAATGTGGAGCCAGATCTCCTTTTGGTTTATCCTCAAATCTGCGAATAAGTGTTAAACACTTTTATTTTTATTTTAGAGCATCACGTGTTGGCACGTGATGGGGATCTGTGCGGCAATTGTTAAAGCATTTGCTGAGGGGTCACGTGATAACACGTGAGAGCGCCCAAAGCTTTCATTTCCTTTGCTTTTTCTTTCTGCGTTTTGGAAGTCACGTAGAGCACGTGATGACATCAAAAAGTGGGGCCAGATCCCCTTTATTTTATTCTGCAAACAAGTGTTAAACACTTTTAATTTTCATAGCCATCACGTGTGGGCACGTGATGTATACTCATGCCCTGATTTATTAGAACGTTTATTAGGGGTCACGTGGTGTCCCGTGAGAGCGCCCAGAATTGTTTCTGCCTTTGCTTTTGTTCCATATATAATGAGGGTCACGTGGGAGCACGTGAGGTATTGCCTCAAAGCTTTCCTCTTCTCATTTTGGGGGATCTGTTCAGGGGTCACGTGGGGCGCGTGACCCTAGTTCTTTTCATGAACAGAGATTTTTTAAGAATTGAATTCTCTGTAGGTTTAAACCCTAATTATGATTTTGGAGGAATTAAATTCCTATTTGTGAAAGAATTAAATTCTTATTTAGGATAAAACCCTGATTTCTTTTTAAAGGAATTAAATTCCCAGATATGTAAAAGAATTAAATTCTTGATTAGGGTTAAACCCTAGTTTCGTTTTAGGAGGAATTAAATTCCTGTGAGTTTGGGAGAATTAAATTCTCAAAACTCAATTCCTCCTCTGTGTTTTAGATCTGCATGGCAGGATCTCAACCCAATGAGAATTAAATTCTCAATTCCTGGGGAGATGTGCACTTTGCAGATGCTCAAACAGAGAAAGAACTAAGTTCTTTTCTTTTTATAAGAGTCTCTTTTGAGAATTAAATTCTCTTTTGAAGCCTCCCTTTTCTTACCTAGGGTTTTTCTTTTGCAGAGAATTAAATTCTCTTCTCTTTTCTTTTTTCTCTTGAGAATTAAATTCTCCTCCCTCTGTTTTTCTCTCTCCAAAAGGGTCCCCCTCTTCTCTTTTCTTGACTCCTATTTATAGGAGAAGGAAAAGAATCAATTTGTTTAGCAAATCTCTCATTGAAAGATTTGATTTGATTTCATAATTAATATGATCCTTTAGATCACACAGTGAATTTTTATTCACCGTTGGATTTTAAATCCAAAAATATTCTGTTTGTTATTTCGGTGAGATTTAGGGAGATCTTTCCTTATTTAAGATTTTTCCATAAATTGGTGATTTTTAATCACCCTTGGATCTTTAATCCAACGGTCCCCATAATTCTTTTCCATTTGGAAAGATTTAGAAGCTTTTAGAATTTAATTCTATTTCGAAAGATTTTAGAGAAATTTAGAATTTTAATTCTATTAAACTGTAAGGCTTTCAAAGCCTGTCACGTGCTGGCACGTGACCCTTGGTCACGTGTGAGCACGTGACCCCTAAATTGGTTCCTTTAACAGCCGCTTGTTTATGTTGTTGTTTTAACCATCACGTGTCAACACGTGACCATTGGTCACGTGTGAGCACGTGATACCTCATTGAGGTATCTTTTGATTTTTAATCAGGGAATAGATTTTAGAATTTAATTCTATTCATTATTTTAGAGGCCTTAAGAGCCCATCACGTGTCTGCACGTGACCCATGGTCACGTGTGAGCACGTGATGCCCCATTGGGGTCTTTTATGAGTTTTTATTATATTTTTTAACTCCTCCAGCGGGTTCTTAAAAGTCCATCACGTGTGGACACGTAATTCCCCATAACTTTTGATCCCGGATGAATTACGAGGCCCATAATATATCAAATCGAAGGGTTTTTCGAGCCACTTTCGATACCATCAGAATTTATCTGTTTCTCATTCGGGAGTTTATCAAAAAACAGCCCGGAAGATATTGGTTCGCATTTCCTTAAGCATATCGCTGCCATTTGATACCTTGGACTCTTTGCGCAGAAATTTTTGGCGGGAACAAATGCCCCCCATTACTTTGCCCACGTAAGTATGTACGTGGGTGAAGTAGTGCAGAGTAACGCATAGCGTATGACCAGTTTTGGGTTGGTATATAACTTTCAGAATCTTGATCTGAGAAGATAACGAGCGGACACAAGCGTCGTCATTTATCATTGACTCAAATCTCGACTCTTAAGAGATATGGTTCCAAACTCTCAACTCCATGAGCCGCACCCTTCTATTTCTTTATGTCTTACTCTGGCGTGGAGTAGTTTATACGCTCATGAGTAACTTCTTCATTTCAATGGCATATAGCTTTGGCAAGTGTGGCTCATAGATGGTCCATCTTAACCTCTTTGTAGGGCAGTGATGGCTTAGGAGACAGGGTTAGGATCTGCCACCTAAGACTTTTCAACTTTATGAGCCGTGAGGGTCTCATAAAGACTTTACTCCCTGCGGATCGAGAGGATCTCGTAGGTGTATTTTCTCCTTAGGGGTCGTGAGGACTCCTAAGTGTGTTTTCTCTCATAAGTCGTAAGGATCATATAAGAGAATTTTCCCTCTTACGAGTCGAGAGGACCCGTAAGCGGTTGTTTCCCTCCTTGTTGAGATTCGACTTTGGAGAGTGAGACCCGTGGATGGTATGCAAGAGACCGTTTTGGGCCGACTTGCAGGGTCCCAGTGCTTAGGAAACAGGTTTTTTAATCCCTACTGCCTAAGGCTTTATCTCACGAGTCGAGACGAATCGAGAAGTTCTCGCAAAGACATCAATTTCCTCACGAGTCGAAACGGATCGAGCAAATCTCGCAAGAATATCCTAAAGTCACAGTTAACCTCTGCTCTTTACGACAGAAGTCTGTTAGGGTCTGTGGTACTTAGGGTTTTGGCCGTCGTACCGTCGCATGAGCTGATATATTCCTCGATAGGCAATCGTGCTGTTCGAGTAGCCCTGCGACTGTCGTGTCTCTGATCCCTTTGGGGGCTGGACAAGACGTCTTCAAGCAATCCTCCTTAGCAGTTTGACCGTCGGAAGAGCAAGCGCTAGGAATTTGCCATGCCGCTTTTTACTTGAGGTTAGGCTCATTTTGGAGAGCCCCGATAAGTCATAACCACTCCGCGCTGGTGTGGGATGATCTCCGATAGTCTTTCAGGCTTTATATGACTTGCCGTTAAGACCCTGAAGCTAGGAATTTGGCCTTTGCTTCGTTTGCTGGCATCGCGTCTGCTGTATCGAGACGAATGTCGCGGTTGTTTCTAGGTTGCTGGTGAACCGTCGAGGTTTGGAACTAGGGATTTTGCCGTGGCTCCTTTTGGTGATGTTGCGTCTGCTGTATCGAGACGAACGTCGAGGTGGTGATCACTCCATGTTGGTGTGAGATGATTTCTGATTGTCTTTCCGGTTTTATATGACTTACCGTTAAGACCCTGGAGCTAGGAATTTGGCCTTCGCTTCGTTTTCTTTGGTGTGTCCGGATCCTGTTGGAGGAAGGACGCTGTAGTGACATTTCGTCTGCTGTATCGAGACGAATGTCGTGGTGGTGACCACTCCATATTGGTATGAGATGATCTCTGATTGTCTTTCCGGTTTTATATGACTTACCGTTAAGATCCTGAAGCTAGGAATTTGGCCTTCGCTTCGTTTGCTGGTATCGCATCTGCTGTATCGAGACGAATGTCGCGGTGGTGATCACTCCATGTTGGTGTGAGGACCAGGATCCGCTCTGGACGTTTCCCACGGGGTCGAAGAGTGACGTTATCCGCGTTCCACGTGACCAGGAATTTTGCTCTAGATGCTTCACACGGGTTCACTGCCGTGTTAGGCGAGGACTAAGCTCCGCTCTGGATGCTTCGCACGGGTTCACTGCCGTGCTCTGCGAGGACCAGGCTCCGCTCTGGATGCTTCACACGGGTTCACTGCCGTGCTCTGCGAGGACCAGGATCCGCTCTGGACGTTTTCCACGGGGTCAAAGAATGACGTTATCCGCGTTCTACGTGACCAGGAATTTTGCACTAGATGCTTCACACGGGTTCACTTCCGCATTAGGCAAGGACTAGGCTCCGCTCTGGATGTTTCGCACGGGTTCACTGCCGTGTTCTGCGAGGACCAGGATCCACTCTGGACGTTTTTCACGGGGTCGAAGAGTGACGTTATCCGTGTTTCACGTGACCAGGAATTTTTCTCTAGATGCTTCACACGAGTTCACTGCCGCGTTAGGCGAGGACTAGGCTCCGCTCTGGATGCTTCACACGGGTTCACTGTCGTGTTCTGCGAGGACCAGGATCCGCTCTGGACGTTTTCCACGGGGTCAAAGAGTGACGTTATCCGCGTTCTACGTGACCAGGAATTTTGCACTAGATGCTTCACACGGGTTCACTGCCGCGTTAGGCGAGGACTAGGCTCCGCTCTGGATGCTTCGCACGGGTTCACTGCCGTGTTCTGCATGACCAGGAATTTTGTTGATTATATCCGTATTTCACGGAGTTGGGATTTGACTCTCTGTGGGAGTACATCGTCGAGTCATGGAACTGGGAGTTGCCGCTGTTCCGCTTTGCTTAATGATGTGTCCGCTGTGACGAGATGAGTGTTGAGATGATCTCTAGGTTATTTGTGGCCCGTCGAGATTCGGCTTCTTCTTCTGATAAAACCTGGGGAGGAGGAGTGTGACTCTTTCTTTGTTTGCACCCCTGGATTGTATACAGGGATTGATGTAGCATCACTTGTAGGACAGAAATTTCATTTTTATTTTATTTCTTTTTCCGCGATGCTCTATCATTTCAGCTTTTATATCGCGAAGGTCGCGATTGCCCTATCATTTCGGCTATTTTTCGCGGTGCCCAATCATTTCGGCTATTTATTTCATTTTTACTCGCTGCCTTTTTATTGCGAGTTGCCCAATCATTTCGGCTGTTTTTATATGCATACATTTTTACTTGCTAATTTCGTTGCAAGTTGCCCCATCATTTCGGCTATTTCATATGCATTTTTGGCTCGCTGATTTTTTTTCCTATATCGCGAGTGTGGATCTTGGAATCTGATGCCAATCTTAGCATCAGCATCGCTACGACTGGAATATTGCCAGGAGCGAATCATCATTTGTCATGAAAGGACTTGGAATTTGATACCGATTTAGGCATCAGCATCGCTACAACTGGGATATTGCCAGGAGCGAATCATCATTTGCCTCTGTCGATATTGAACAAAGGTGGCTTAATAAACAGGGTTAAGGGTCCTGTCGACCAAGGCTTTTGACTTCATGAGCCGTAAGGGTCTCACAAAGGTATTTCTCCCTACAAGTCGTGAGGATCTTGCAGGTGTATTTTCTCCTTAGGGATCGTGAGGATTCCTAAGTGTATGTTCCTCTGTAAGTCGTAAGGATCCTACAAGAGGGTTTTCTCCTTATAAGTCGAGAGGAATTATAAGGGTTGTTCACCATATGGACATGTCCCTAGTCACGGGTGTGACTTTGCTGGGGAAATGTTTATTCGCGCCCGTGGATTGTATACAAGGGTCAGTATTGAGCCGCTTGTAGGGCCATATCGAAGGTTGTGGGGGTTGCTTAAGAACAGGTTCAGGTCTCTGTAACTTAAGACTTTCAAATCTTATGAGCCGTGAGGGTCCCATAAGAGAGTTCTCCTTACGAGTCGTGAGGATCTCGCAAGTGTAATTTCTCCTTAGGAATCGTGAGGATCCCTAAGTGTGTTGCTCCCTTGTGAGTCGTAAGGATCTCACGCAGGTGGTTTCTCCTTACAAGGTCGAGAGGACCCTATAAGTGTCTTTTAACGAGATTGCGCCCTTTCGGATTTTCACAAACACTCGCCGGTAGCCCTGCTGTTTTTACTCACGGAGCCCTTTCGGGTTTTCATCCGTGCCCCTTTTGCTTATGGACATACCGTTCTTTTTATTTTTTTTTATTTATTTTTTTTATTCTTTTTTTTTTAACGAGGTCGCGCCCTTTCGGCTTTACACGAACACTCGCCGGTAGCCCTGCTGTTTTTACTCACGGAGTCCTTTCGGGTTTTCATCCGTGCCCATTTTGTTTGTGGACGTACCGTTTTTTTTTTTTAAACGAGGTCGCGCCCTTTCGGGTTTTCACGAACACTCGGCGGTAGCCCTGCTGTTTTTACTCACGGAGCCCTTTCGGGTTTTCATCCGTGCCCATTTTGCTTGTGGACGTACCGTTTTTTTTTTTTACCACGTCAGCCTGAAGATGCTGCAGGTTGGGAGTAGTTTAACGACATTTCGGTCATTTGCAAGTTTTAGGACATTGCGGTCCGCCGTTAGTTTAAGGACGTTTCGGTCCACCGTCGCCGTATTTGAGACGCATCTCTAGTTTACTGGCTTTTCGGTCTATGGGGCTTTCCCTATAAATGAGCATGATGCCCCCGGTATATCCACCTTTTTCGGAGCATGTTGTTGTGGCGGGTTTACTTTCCACTTTTCGAGCAGCGCGAACTTGCCCTGTTGGTATTGGTCTTCAACCCAGTTTTTGAAGACGTAGCAATTTTCGAGTGGGTGACCCATTACTCTGTGGTAGGGACAATAGTTAGGATTGTTAACGTCACCTGGTTGCAATGGACGTTTTGGATCTGGCAGAGTGATGAGCCCGTTGCGCACTGCTGGCTCGAACAATCTCTTTGTTTTATCTTTAGGAAACGAGTAAGGACGTTTCAACTTCTCATTGAGGTATCGCGGCTTGTTTTTTTGACGACAAAACGGTCTCGGGTTACTCGGCTGTTGTTGAGTGTTGGCAACAAAGGCCGTTTTTTCCTTTTCCTTTCTCATTTCGTTTACTCCGTCGTTTGCGGGTCCGAGATTCTTTCCGGGCGTGAGATTGTACGGCTGAACGTTCTCGCAACTCTCCAATTCTTTTGTTTTAGAAATGAATTCCTTGAAGAGAGGGTTGAGGGCGGCTTCTTCGTCAGAATCGCTTTCAAAGGTGAGAACTCGTGATCCCCTGGGCTCGTCCCTATGACAATTGCCGCCAACTCTTTTATGCTCATCTGTCGTATTTTTTCGCTGTCTACGAGCTTCCCGCTTTATTCTATTGACATGTTGTCTATGAGCGACATATCCTTGCCACCAACACTTAAAGGAGTTGCAGTCTTCAGTAGGATGTGCGATCCTCTGATGATATAAGCAGAAGTTGGGGTGTACGTCCGTTTCATCAAAATGTATACCACCAGGAGAATTTTCTCTGAAAGAGGGCGGCCTCATCCCCATTAATATGGCTTTGGCGAATCGTTTGCTTGTCTTGATCCTGCTTTCATTTGCGGCGGATGTACTTTGATCTGGTGGGAGTGTTTCGACCCTTTTGTCCAGTCGCCGGCGTTTGGCCTTTTCAAATATGGCCATCTCGCGCTCCCGATCAACTTTACTTTTTAGACGAATCTCATCTAGAAAAGCGTCGATCATTTCGTCTGACGGCCACACGAATTCCGGCTCAGGCTCTGCCCCCAGTTTCTCAGTGCAAGGAGTTTTTTCATCGTCCGTAAATGAGTGGGAGATCACATGACAACTCGCCACGTATCTTTCGGATTCATCCGACGAGCTTTCTCCATCATCTTCCACCTGAAAGACGTGGTTGAGGAACTCTTGGAGTGTGATAGGAGTCCGCGCCTTTTGATTGTACTCTTCCAGCGCGTCAATTTGTTTCTGTAAGTCCGTGAGCTTGTCGCCAGGCTTCACGGGCTTTTTGGACCTCTTCTTCTTCTTCTTTGAAGATTTCGACGGCTGGGTGTCAGTACTTGGGCCATCACCACCGATCTTTGGAGTTGGGCGCGACTTCTGCATCCCTTCAATGATTTGGGGTTCCAGCGGGCTCTTCCACCTGATCGCCGGGCATGTCTGAAGCTCATTCAGCGTTCTTTTGGTCTTTGCTGAAAGCACGATTTCCCACGGAGCTTCTTCAATGAAAGAACAAGTTGCCTCCGGTGTGTCCGTCTTCTTTGGAGTGTGCGGCTGTGGTGGGTTTACTTTCCACTTTTCAGACAGCGCGAACTTTCCTTGTAGGTACTGATCCTCGATCCACCCCTTAAAGACGAAACAATTCTCGATTGGGTGACTTACCGTTTGGTGGTAAGGGCAATAATTGGGATCGTTGACATCGCCTGGTTGCAACGGACGTTTTGGACTCGGCAGATTGATGAGTCTGTTGTGCACTGCCAGCTCGAACAGTTTTCTCGTTTTATCCTGAGGAAACGAGTAAGGACGTCCCAGTCTCTCCTCGAGGGATGGGCGTGGACGCATATTGTTTTGACGGACAACCGGCTTTAAGTTGCTCGACCGTTGTTGAGTATTGGTAACAAAGGTTGCTTTCCCTTTGCCCTTTTCATTCCAAGGCTCTGTCTTTGAAGGAGATGGTTCATGGCCCACCTGGTCCATTTGGGCCAGCTTGTCAATCAAGGCCTGGAAGGTGGTGAATTGGGAGATGGTCGCTTGAGGGTCGAGAGTACCCACGAACATGCCCACGGCAGGAGCTTCTTCGATGCGCTGCTCACACTTTGACCATAGATTACGCCACCGTATCGCATACTGGACCCAAGTTTCTGCAGGCTTCACCCTGGCATTGATCAATGCCGTGATTGGGGTGCGTTCGCTAGCGCTTGCAAAACGCTGGGTGAATAGCAACTCCATCCCTGCGAATGTCTTGACAGAGTCATTTGGGAGTTCAGAGTACCACTCGAACGCCGTCTCTGATAAGCTGCCGACGAATTGGCGGAGCAAGAGTTTATCATCGCCGCCAGTGTTGCCGCATAAGGCTCTGAATTGAGCGACGTGCTGATGCGGATTTCCCGTCCCCTTGTATACATGGAACTTAGGGATCGTATATCCCGGCGGGTAACTGATTTGGTCATACCAGCTCGGGTATGGTCGCCCAGTTTTGACGACTTGGCTGGCCGCTTCATTCGCCTGATGAGCTCGTATTTGCTGAGCTATATAGTCATCTAGTGCAGCTTTGGAAATGGTTTCCTCCTTGGCTGTTGAATGAGCCGGAGGAGGATTAGATGTCTCCTCTTTATCGTCTTCAATAATGATCGGAGGGTCTTCAGCTGGAGGGTCCGGCTGTAACATCATTCCCACCATGTCTTGGAAGAGAAGCGCCATTTGTTTTATGTTGGCAGCTTGTTCTGCTGCCTCTCTGTCCTTCTTTTCGAGGACGCTGCGTAGGAAGTCAGCGTCAGTTTCCTGTTCGTGACGCTGTTCTGATGACAACTCCGAGCTTTCTTTTGGCCCGGTAAGTGCAGCCATTGCATTTATCATCTCCTGAAGCTTCTGCTGCCGTTCTTGAGCCTTCGTCACGGATCGGGTGAGCGGTCGGTGACCCGTCAAAGCGTGGCTTCCCTCCTTTCCGGAGGCCATATAAACAGTGTGCAACACCATGCCCCCAGACTTGGGGCGTTTAGATTCAGTGCCTTTGTGATTTGCCAAAGACACAGGGATCCTCCCCGACCTCCTTCTTTTTTGAATGGTCGAAGTTGAGGGGGCCGTTGTAGTGGGCACCCAAGTAGCTTTTGCTTTTTGTGGCTTGACAGAGTAATCCCTCTCCTGCCGCACCTTCATCTTTTTCTGTCGGCGGAGATAGTTTTTATTCATCACGGAGTTTTGGACTTGACGCCAGACCTTGTAAATTTGAGAGGATAACCGTTGAGGAGGTTGCTCCGGCTTTGTTCCCACAGCACTCTCCGCAGGTAGAGGAGATCTTTTCAGCGTAGCAGTCGGAGAGTTCTTGCGTACCCTCCTTAGCGGTTCAAAGCTGTTTCCAGTCGGAACAACAGCATTGATTTCCACCGTTGGAGCTGGTGGGGTTAGCCCAGAGGGGGAGTTGCCCCCGGCCTTCCTTACTCGGCGCTAATGGCGACGTCGAGCGTGTCGAGCGGACGGCGTTAGTTCAGCGATGGGGATGGCTTTGTCTTGCCCCTATCCATATGAAGTACTGCTGGTGCCAGTCTCTTGAAGACTGACGTCTTTTGAGTAGCGGTATTCAATCTGTCAAAGACAGACCTTCGAGCAGGAACGGGAGCCGGAATAGTCAGTCTTGTGAAGATCGACCCTTTGGCAGGAGAAGCCGCCTTGACGACTTCAGGAGCAGGGTTGGCTATCCTCTTCGGAACAACCTTTTCTGGTATTGCAGGCTTCTTCATGGGCCCATATGAGTTTTGGCCCAGTTTGCTGAAAGCTGAGGCATTGGGCTTGGGCGACCCGTTGAGAGAGGACGCGATAGTTGTAAGCCGATCGAAGACCGACTTCTTCAGAGCTTCTTGCGATGGTAATAGGGCATTGAAGCTCATTGGTGGGATCACGGTCCCGAAGAATAGCCCAGTGGTGGCCTGAGTCACCTGTTCCACCGGCATAGCGAAGATGGAGGCCGTTTGAGGCCCGTAAGTCACTCCTCCGGCGGTGGCAGAGCGAGAGTTGCAGTTGCAGGTAGTGCAGTTTGAAACCATTGATCTTCTTTTTTCTGCACGGAGCAAGACACCAAATCTTAGTACCTCGAATCCACAGGCAACCACAGCAAACCGCGATTCGTTCGCGAACACAACACACGAAGTGTGGAGTGGAAAGAGGAAGAGGTCCCACCGGGCGTGCCAGAATCTGTTCCCCTCCGAATGGCGGCCAAGACATGGACGTCTCGGCTGAGATTCGGGGCAGATGCTAATTGGTGCTATCCGTCCACCTCTCCGAAGATGCCAAATTGATTTATGGCACCATGTATCGAAGGTTTAAACGGATGCGGCCGATGTAGCAGACTTCGTCAGATTCCCCCTCGTTTGAGGGGTTTTTGATTGTGGGGACGCTCTTCCCTGCAGGCGCAAGCCCCTGCAATTAATTACGCTACCGCATCGCGGTAACAACTTTCTCCTTCTCCAGAATTTCACTTCGTGTCGTGGGTGTTTGTTTTGTTTGTGGTTGCCCGTGGATTGTATACGGAGATTAATTTGTGTCGTCGCCCGTAGGACGTGGATTAGTCCAAATCCGTATTTTCTTAGATTTGGGTTTGGGGTTTTGGTTTAAGGATACGTTAGCCATATTTGAGGCTAAGATCAACTTAAACGTTTGTTAAGGATACGTTAGTCCAATTTGAGACTAAGATCAACTTAACGGGATCGTTTAGATCCGACAAAAGAGCATTTGGGCTCTATTGTTCCAGTTTAGGGACATAGTGGTCCATTGTATGTTTGGCCGTCGGGACCCGTCACCTCTATGACGTCGTTGAAGGATTACAACGACAGATGTCAGAGGAGTTCAGAGATGTACCCTTGAACCAAAGTAGATTGGGGGGATCTATAGTCCAATTTGGGACTAAAGTCTGTTTGAAGGTTTAAGGATGCGTTAGCCATATTTGAGGCTAAGATCAACTTAAACGGGATCGTTTAGATCCGACAAAAGAGCATTTGGGGCTCTATTGTTCCAGTTTAGGGACATGGTGGTCCATCTCCAGTTTAGGGACATGGTGGTCCATTGAAATGTATGGTTTTCGGGACCCATCACCTCTCTGAAGACGTTGAAGGATTACAACGACAAATATCAGAGGAGCTCAGAGATGTACCCTTGAACCAATGAGTTGGTTGAAAGAGCAGATGTGCTCAGTTCAAGATGATTTGAGGACTTATGGCCAATTTGGGCTAAGTCCAATTGTGTTTGAAATATTGGCTCTCCGTTGGTCCATTGAAGGAGAGGCTTTGCCTCTAGAAACTTAGCCAATTGGGCTAAAGCTAGTGTTAAACACTAGAGGTCAACAGTGTTGAACACTGGGAATAAGATTAACAAGTTAGTGTTAAACACTAAAAGATAATCAGTGTTAAACACTAGCAACAGGGCTTTCAAATTAGTGTTAAACACTAAAGCAAATCAGTGTTAAACACTGGGAACAGAGTTTTCACATTAGTGTTAATCACTAAGAAGATCAGTGTTAAACACTGCAGATAGAGTTTTCCAAATTAGTATTAAACACTAAGAAAATCAGTGTTAAACACTGCAGATAGAGTTTTCCAATTAGTGTTAAACACTAAGGAGGGAGGGGTCACGTGCGGACACGTGAGAGCGCCCTGATTTCCCTTATTTTATTCTGCAGGTAAGTGTTTAACACTTTTAATTTCCTGGCCATCACGTGTGGGCACGTGATAGGCATCCATTCATTCGATATTAAAGGGATTCGTTAGGGGTCACGTGGGGACACGTGAGGGCGCCCTAAATGTAGAGCCAGATCTCCTTTTGGTTTATCCTCAAATCTGTGAATAAGTGTTAAACACTTTTATTTTTATTTTAGAGCATCACGTGTTGGCACGTGATGGGGATCTGTGCGGCAATTGTTAAAGCATTTGCTGAGGGGTCACGTGATAACACGTGAGAGCGCCCAAAGCATTCATTTCCTTTGCTTTTTCTTTCTGCATTTTGGAAGTCACGTGGAGCACGTGATGAAATCAAAAAGTGGGGCCAGATCCCCTTTATTTTATTCTGCAAACAAGTGTTAAACACTTTTAATTTTCATAGCCATCACGTGTGGGCACGTGATGTATACTCATGCCCTGATTTATTAGAACGTTTATTAGGGGTCACGTGAGAGCGCCCAGAATTGTTTCTGCTTTTGCTTTTGTTCCATATATAATGAGGGTCACGTGGGAGCACGTGAGGTATTGCCTCAAAGCTTTCCTCTTCTCATTTTGGGGGATCTGTTCAGGGGTCACGTGGGGCGCGTGACCCTAGTTCTTTTCATGAACAGAGATCTTTTAAGAATTGAATTCTCTGTAGGGTTAAACCCTAATTATGATTTTGGAGGAATTAAATTCCTATTTGTGAAAGAATTAAATTCTTATTTAGGATAAAACCCTGATTTCTTTTTAAAGGAATTAAATTCCCAGATATGTAAAAGAATTAAATTCTTGATTAGGGTTAAACCCTAGTTTCGTTTTAGGAGGAATTAAATTCCTGTGAGTTTGGGAGAATTAAATTCTCAAAACTCAATTCCTCCTCTGTGTTTTAGATCTGCATGGCAGGATCTCAACCCAATGAGAATTAAATTCTCAATTCCTGGGGAGATGTGCACTTTGCAGATCCTCAAACAGAGAAAGAACTAAGTTCTTTTCTTTTTATAAGAGTTAAACTCTTTTGAGAATTAAATTCTCTTTTGAAGCCTCCCTTTTCTTACCTAGGGTTTTTCTTTTGCAGAGAATTAAATTCTCTTCTCTTTTCTTTTTTCTCTTGAGAATTAAATTCTCCTCCCTCTGTTTTTCTCTCTCCAAAAGGGTCCCCCTCTTCTCTTCTCTTGACTCCTATTTATAGGAGAAGAAAAAGAATCAATTTGTTTAGCAAATCTTTCATTGAAAGATTTGATTTGATTTCATAATTAATATGATCCTTTAGATCACACAGTGAATTTTTATTCACCGTTGGATTTTAAATCCAAAGATATTCTGTTTGTTATTTCGGTGAGATTTAGGGAGATCTTTCCTTATTTAAGATTTTTCCATAAATTGGTGATTTTTAATCACCTTTGGATCTTTAATCCAATGGTCCCCATAATTCTTTTCCATTTGGAAAGATTTAGAAGCTTTTAGAATTTAATTCTATTTCGAAAGATTTTAGAGAAATTTAGAATTTTAATTCTATTAAACTGTAAGGCTTTCAAAGCCTGTCACGTGCTGACACGTGACCCTTGGTCACGTGTGAGCACGTGACCCCCAAATTGGTTCCTTTAACAGCCGCTTGTTTATGTTGTTGTTTTAACCATCACGTGTCAACACGTGACCATTGGTCACGTGTGAGCACGTGATACCTCATTGAGGTATCTTCTGATTTTTAATCAGGGAATAGATTTTAGAATTTAATTCTATTCATTATTTTAGAGGCCTTAAGAGCCCATCACGTGTCTGCACGTGACCCATGGTCACGTGTGAGCACGTGATGCCCCATTGGGGTCTTTTCTGAGTTTTTATTATATTTTTTAACTCCTCCAGCGGGTTCTTAAAAGTCCATCACGTGTGGACACGTAATTCCCCATAACTTTTGATCCCGGATGAATTACGAGGCCCATAATATATCAAATCGAAGGGTTTTTCGAGCCACTTTCGATACCATCAGAATTTATCTGTTTCTCATTCGGGAGTTTGTCAAAAACAGCCCGGAAGATACTGGTTCGCATTTCCTTAAGCATATCGCTGCCATTTGATACCTTGGACTCTTTGCGCAGAAATTTTTGGCGGGAACATAAACCCGTATCTCTCCTTAATTGTTTTGCTTTGATAGGATGCTGGGTTTTGGAGTTATCTAATTTACAAAGCAATGTTTTCTTCTCAAGTTTTGATTTTGGATAATCATAACTTTTTAAACTCCAAAATGAATAAAGATGTGGTGATCGCACGCTTTTGGCGTGTCGAATGTTCAAAGTTCTAAAGTTATAACCGCGATCAGGACGGTGTCGCTATGCAGCTAGCCGGTTGAGCACAGGTCGATCCACGGGGAGATGGTTGTATGTCCATTCGAGTTTTAGACGAGTCAATGAAGAATTTGTATATGTTTGTTCAAATCTAACCTATGTGTTTTATATACAAGTATAAAGTTGTTAAGAAAAAGATACGAAAGTGTAAGCTAAGGAAATCCGCACTCAAAACCTTTGAGCCGAGTCTTGACCAATTGAAGCTAGAGCAATCGGTAACAACGTGGATTAGGGGATTTAAGCACGGTATTCATGGAATCCGGCTTATTTACCCTTGTCCTTCCGTTCTTGTCTCTTGCTTTCGCCTCCGGCCAAACCGAACGCAACCGGTCGCGTTTAGGAATCACCGTTACCTTGGTAGGGTAGGATGCCTAACGGAGCGCTTGCATAATGTTTGGACGGAGTTCAAGGGAAAAAAACGGGAAAAGGAAATGAGCAAACAAACATTAACTTACAATATCGTATTTATTCTTAACAACACATATTACAACCATTCACAAAACGAACCAAAAAGAGCAAAAGAAAAGATAAACAAAGAAAAGAAAAGATTACAAGCAAGTAATTAAAAGTGCATGGAATTTAAGTGCATGAAAGTAAAGCAAGGTAATAAAAAGCAAGAAAGAAATAAGCAAGAAAATAACAATAAGAACCATAGAACCAAATACAAGACATGGGTTCAATAACCAAATCTTAAACTTGCAAGCTCAATTAAGAGGTTGCAAGATCAAGAAGAGGCAAAGAACTCATGGTGAATGAAGCACAAAAGAGAGAACATTATTGATTCCAAAATGATACAACCCCGTGAGATCAATGACCAAAGCTTAAACTTGCAAGCTCACTTAAGAGGTTGTAAAATCAAGTTAAGGTAGAGAGCTCAAGAGGGAAGATAAGCAAAAGAATGATACAAAAACCCTCATTTTCATTTAACATCCACTCAAAAGCTCTCACAACAATTTCATGGAGGAAAGAATGAAGAAGAAGAAGAAGTAAACTAAAAACTAACAAAAAGTGGGCATGAAAAAGAACATCTATGGCTTGGCAAGTTCTGGGCAATTTATAGGCAGAAAACAGAGAACCTAGAGCAACAATCTGTCAATATATGAAATTCCAAAACTGCCCCTGAAATTTGACCAAGTGCGGAGCCTACATGGCCGCGGTTCCGCGGCCTAAGCACGCTTATGCCGCGGTTCCGCGGCCTTTTAGAAGGCTTGTGCCTTCATCTTTTGTCTGATCCCTTGGTTTGTAGTCCTCTTCAGTGTGGTATAGTACTTTTCTCAGAATCTCTTCACAATTCTTCCAGAATTTCAGTAGATCAAAAGGTGATGTGATGTGGATCTTTTGCCAAGATTTTCTCGAGCTCCGCGTAGATATGTTGGATCTTGTGTTGACATTGAGCTTTGTGCATGAAAATGACATCGATTTGTCATTTTGTCCCTTAAACTGGTGTGTGGCAACATACGGATAGAGAGCGGAGACCCGTGTTTTATCTGTGGTTGGCAGTAATCCGGAATTTGTCGTACTTTCCATGAATTTCACTGTTTAGAGCTGAGAACCAGTATCCTGCAAATATGTAGCAAACGCTGATAAAAAGCACCTGCCTATAAACAAACGAGCGTAAGAATGGGCGGTATAAAATGCAATATTCTGGTATGTACAAATACCCCCAAACTTAACTTTTGCTCATCCCGAGCAAAACCAATTATTCACAAAAAGGTCCTAACCGCACTTTCGCATGGAACGCGATTGCACTGAGCTCGTGCAACAAGCCGTTAAACCTCTAGATGTCCCTAGTAGGAGGAGTGTTGTCTCCTGAGGGTTTTCAGCGGATTACACCCACAAAATCCCGTCAAGCTAGTGTCATAAGTTAACATCGATTCTACTCCTACAGTTTAGTATCTACGTTAGAAACTCTATCATCCTAAATTAGAAATATCCAACCCTTATGTTTCACACCTCCTATCTATTTAACCTAAGGTCCTATACGTTCCAAAAAAGTTTAGAAAGATGTTGGTTCTCCTGAGTTTTCCTTCTAAAGTGCGGCCTCAAATCAGGGATTTTTATCAACTTTATAGAAAACATAAGTCTTATCTTTTATTTCTATCTTTTATCCAAACATCGATTGTATACCCCTACGTGTGTGTATATTTGCACCCCTACACTCAAGAATTCAATTCAAGCTATAATACCCTTGCCCTAATACCTAATATTACTTATTTTCATTAAGGATGGACGGATTTGCTTGCACAGCTTTCATGCGACTATTAATGCTTCTTGAGGCACTAACGGCCGATTACTGAATGTGTGAGCTTAAAGCGTAAATAGCAGTTTTCAGGTCTTGACTTTATTCTATTTTTCTTTTTCTTTTTTTTCTTTTTCTTTTTCAAGACCGGATATATTTTCCAATAATGCTCTTTTGGTGTTTTGCTTTAAATACCCTTTTTTCTTTCATACTAGGTTTTCAGGCAAGAGTATTTCTAGGTATCCTCTACTATCCCAAGTTTCAAGGTGCGTGTAAGTGCAGTTTGTAAGGTATATACTTTCTAAATTTGAACTCAAGAAAAGAAACTATTTTTCAGACTTATCCTTCAGTAAAGCTTCAATACTTTCCCTTCATCTTAACTTAACTCAAGAACTGAACTCAAGATTACCTATTTCTCAAAAAAAACTGTAAGGACGTATACTTACCAAAATTAGACAGAATGAGGGTTATTTTTAGGGTTTTCAATTCCTAAGCCTAGGATTTAGTTATTTCTAACATATCAACTAAGCTTTCAGAATAAAAATCTAAGTTACCCTATTAGCTAACTTGACGACAAAGTTTTTATATTTTTTGGAAAATTTTCGATTTTTATAGGTTTTTAATAAGGTATGCAAATACAAAATATACAAATGAATGCGAAGGAGGAAAGTTTACCGAGCACACCCCCAAACTTAAACTTGACAGTACCCTCACTGTCAGGCTACACCAAGAGGGTCAAAAAATTGTCGGCGCTCTCCCTAAAAACAAATTATATACAAAACAAAAAGGAAAACAAAAAATATATACAAAAAAAGAGTCCCCCCCAAACTTAAGTAAAACAGTGTTTCCACTGTTAAGCGTTGAAGTTTAGGATTAGGAGGAAGAGAATAGTATCAATCTATACAAGGCCTTACACAGGCCAAAAGTTAACACCAACCATTCAAAGATTTTATCTCTATAATGTGCTGGTTGGTGAAAGAAGGCGGAAAGGTAAGAAATGGAGAATACGCGAGACCGTATGGAGATAGAAGCGGGATACGGTCTCGGTATATGAGAAGAAGAATGGCGGAAGGGAGAAAGAAGTGGAATACGAACTTGAGGGTGGAAATGGATTGAATAAATTAGTACAATCTGTAATGATTGATGTGAAAAGATGGATTGTACTAATCTATCAATATGGCGAGAAATTGGGTCAAATCCCTCAAGATTCGTGAGAAACCATGGGTACGCCGAGCTTGGTAAACCAGACAATGGAAATGGAAGTGATACGGTTACTTGCATGGTCGGAATGATGGAAAGGATGGAGGTAGGTGACTGAGGAAAGTTATCGGTTAAAGGTTCAGGAGGGTGTACACAGTCAATGAAAGGGATAGGATGAATTGGAAAATCCGACTCATCAAAAAGAACTGTTTCATCCTCAAAAATATCCTCAAAATTCTCCTCAAAGTTAAGCACATCCATGCATTTATCCTCAAAATCTAGACGCATATGGGGTTCGGGAAAAACAGTTAATGACTCGGGATGATGAATTGGGGAGAGAAACTCAGCCAGATCTATGGGTTCATCATCCAAAATATTCCCGGCGTCAATATCCTCAATCAAGTAAAAATCAATATTCTCAGACACCTCATCAAGAGCATGGATTTCAATCGATTCTGGTTCTAAGATGGAGGTGTAGAGATCAAAAGGATTGGGTGTGGTTTCACTCAAAAGGGACCCTTCACAATCGGGTAAATCAAACACTACAAAGTCGCACAACTCATTAATCATTCTATTTTCAATTGATAAATCATTTGGGACACTTGATAGACTTTCAAAACAGGAGTTGTGGGATTCAATTTGGTATAGGTAGGTTTGATTTGGAAGGGTGTACAGCTCACTCTCTCCGCTCAAATTATCAACTTGTCCTACCGCCTCTTCATACATTGGAAAATTTGGAGCTAGTTGAAAACTAGCTACCGGGTCACTAGGTTGTATGAGGGCGGCCATGGACGCATTCAAATCCATCATCTGTTGGTACGACACTACCCTAAAAGTCTTCCAATGACTGTTCCAGACTAGACATAGGTTGTGAAGGAGTTTCAGTAAAAAATTCAAAGTTGTTTGGAAACTGGAAACTCCCAAAAGGCTGTTCAGAAGCAATGTCTAAGGAAGGTGCAAAAGTCGAGTAGGACTGGTAGGAATTGAATGGTTGGACAGGAGTAGGATCAACATTTGGATAAGAAGGTGAATGAAATTGTTGATCCCAAGAATTTGAAATGGTGAAAGGAGTGAAAGATCGGCTATGAGATTGTTCAATATGTTCAGCGATGGACAAAGGACGACTTGCAAAAGGGGTATCAACATAAGCGGGTGCGGGAGGTTGAAAAGGTTGATACAAAGTGGAATGCGGAGGGCAAGTGTTTGTCCTAGACGCTTCTATGCGATCTTTCAGTGAAATTTTGGGCATGGAGGGATCGTTCGAAATTCGACCAAAGCAAGAACCGTAGGAAGTTATGTCTAGTTGTGGGTACCAAAGTTCGGCAAGAGTTTTGCGAGGTGAGGTACCCATGATATGAAGAGAGAAAGAAAGAAAGGCATAGAAAAGGAGGGGAAAAAGGATGTGATTTTTTTTCTTTATTAAAAGAAAAAAAAATGTTTGTTCTTGGAGTTTTAAAAATTGTTTGTTTGAAAGAATACGGAATTATGGGACTAAAATTTACAAGCACAATATGCACAAACACACCTAGAGCTAGGGTCTTTAAAGTCCAACTAGACTGCTCCTAACTGTTCCAAAGGGCTAGAAATAGGACCTCAAACCGCATCTTCTCCGCCAATTGCGGCCAGGTAAGTGCCGGGTAAGTGGGAGGCTCCCCACTACGTAAGTAGTGGTCCTAATTAAGTAACCACTTGCCTTGGACACACTTGCCTAGACACCGCAAGGTCAGGATAGGATAAACAGCCGATGCCTACAACCAGTCCTCTGTCCTATTGAGCGCGACGTCCTTAGGGCTGAGTCTAGTATTTTTTATTAGCTCAAGGAAGGCGTATGCAATTAGTGATTTGTGGGGTCTTAGGAAGGGTGATGAAATCCCCACCCAATCTGAATTAGTGTTCAAGCCCCTTAATGTCCGTATTAGTATATGCAAAGCGATTAACAAACAAAATCTAAAACAATAAAAAATTATTTTGCGGTGGCGCAATTCTGTGCAAAGAAACCTGCAGAAAATACAGTATAGTGGAATTCAGAGAGGGAACTAGAGGAAAGAGAAAGGGCAGAAAAAATTTGGGGCTCAGAAACCACAAAAGGACCGCGGAACCACCGCCGAATCCCCTATTTGACCGCGGTTCCGCGGTCAAATTGATGAGCTGGCGCCTGAACCTTAGGTCAATACATGTGTCTTTCTCTGTACACCCTAATAAAAAGCTCTGTTTCTTAATTTGATTACTGTACTTGCTCCAGATTAGCCTGCACACTTGCACACAAAAATTATCAAAAATAACAAAAAGATTTTATTTTAGATATATATATATATATATATATACAAAAAGAATATTAACCCGAATAACAAGAAAGAAAATACGTTACCGTCTCTCCGGCAGCGGCGCCATTTGATCGCATGCTTTTGGCGTGTCGGATGTTCAAAGTTCTAAAGTTATAACCGCGATCAGGACGGTGTCGCTATGCAGCTAGCTGGTTGAGCACGGGTCGATCCACAAGGAGATGGTTGTATGTCCATTCGAGTTTTAGACGAGTCAATGAAGAATTTGTATATGTTTGTTCAAATCTAACCTATGTGTTTTATATGCAAGTATAAAGTTGTTAAGAAAAAGATACGAAAGTGTAAGCTAAGGAAATCCGCACTCAAAACCTTTGAGCCGAGTCTTGACCAATTGAAACTAGAGCAATCGACAACAACGTGGATTAGGGGATTTAAGCACGGTATTCGTGGAATCCGGCTTATTTACCCTTGTCCTTCCGTTCTTGTCTCTTGCTTTTGCCTCCGGCCAAACCGAACTCAACCGGTCGCGTTTAGGAATCACCGTTACCTTGGTAGGGTAGGGTGCCTAACGGAGCGCTTGCGTAATGTTTGGGCGGAGTTCAAAGGAGAATAACGGAAAAAGGAAATGAGCAAAGAAACATTAACTTACAATATCGTATTTATTCTTAACAACACATATTACAACCATTCACAAAACGAACCAAAAAGAGCAAAAGAAAAGATAAACAAAGAAAAGAAAAGATTACAAGCAAGTAATTAAAAGTGCATGGAATTTAAGTGCATGAAAGTAAAGCAAGATAATAAAAAGCAAGAAAGAAATAAGCAAGAAAATAACAATAAGAACCATAGAACCAAATACAAGACATAGGTTCAATAACCAAATCTTAAACTTGCAAGCTCAATTAAGAGGTTGCAAGATCAAGAAGAGGCAAAGAACTCATGGTGAATGAAGCACAAAAGAGAGAACATTATTGATTCCAAAATGATACAACCCCGTGAGATCAATGACCAAAGCTTAAACTTGCAAGCTCACTTAAGAGGTTGCAAGATCAAGTTAAGGTAGAGAGCTCAAGGGGGAAGCTAAGCAAAAGAATGATACAAAAATCCTCATCTTCATTTAACATCCACTCAAAAGCTCTCACAACAATTTCATGGAGGAAAGAATGAAGAAGAAGAAGAAGTAAACTAAAAACTAACAAAAAGTGGGCATGAAAAAGAACATCTATGGCTTGGCAAGTTCTGGGCAATTTATAAGCAGGAAACAGAGAACCTAGAGCAACAATCTGTCGATATATGAAATTCCAAAACTGCCCCTAAAATTTGACCAAGTGCGGAGCCCACATGGCCGCGGTTCCGCGGCCTTTTAGAAGGCTTGTGCCTTCATCTTTTGTCTGATCCCCTGGTTTGTGGTCCTCTTCAGTGTGGTATAGTACTTTTCTCAGAATCTCTTCACAATTCTTCCAGAATTTCAGTAGATCAAAAGGTGATGTGATGTGGATCTTTTGCCAAGATTTCCTCGAGCTCTGTGTAGATATGTTGAATCTTGTGTTGACATTGAGCTTTGTGCATGAAAATGACATCGATTTGCCATTTTGTCCCTTAAACTGGTGTGTGGCAACATACGGATAGAGAGCGGAGACCCGTATTTTATCTGTGGTTGGCAGTAATCCAGAATTTGTCGTACTTTCCATGAATTTCACTGTTTAGAGCTGAGAACCAATATCCTGCAAATATATAGCAAACACTGATAAAAAGCACCTGCCTATAAACAAACGAGTATAAGAATAGGCGGTATAAAATGCAATATTCTGGTATGAACATGTGGCATGACTATGATTATAGAGTTCAGTTTAGGTAGTTTTATATAAGTCTGATTAATCAAAATTAAGTCTAAAACCAAATATGCTCAGGTTACTAGTATTGCATATGCTAATATTTATAATATGATAAAATATTTTTCTAATAAGTAATATACGTACCAACATCTCCTTCAACTTCTCGACGGTGGTCTTCAATGCGGCAACATCATGCTCCAGACGTCGCTCACGGGATTGGGGAAGTAGCTGTCGGAGTGGAGGCCAACTTCATATGGGTCCTGCTCGGACCAAGTACACTGAAATATATTAAACAGTTCCGATCGTCCGGGATATTGGATACCAAGTATGGAATTTAAATATCCATAATAAGTCACATTATCCTATCTTACGGTTGCAATCCTATTATTCTGGGTGGTTCGAGATGTTTTTATATCCTGAACTTCAAATTTGTATCCAAGAACACCGAATCCTTTATAATATGCAACCTCCATACTAGGAAACTGAGCTAAATATCTTGAGTCTCCTCTAATAATGCAAACAAGTTCGGATCGTGGATCTGAAAAAATAAATTTTGCGGCAAATACATAACGATATAAGTTTAGATTAAGACTGGTCGCAATAAGATGTTATTCAAACATACATGATTCGCAACCCGATCGCAAAAATTATCCTGATATTATTTTTCCAACCGTTCATCATTCCAACCAGGATACTTCTCACGTACCTCATTAATATGAATTTTATTCTCAACAATAAATTATGACATCAACATTATATCATTTCATATACACATAAATATAACAAGTAATCATCCAAAAAACTTACTCTATAATTTCTTCAGGACATACGCTATCGAGAAGAATAAACCGATATATCTTGTTAATAAACATAGGACCTACTCTCTTATAATCAGCTTTGATATATGGCACATCCTGAATTCTCCGAGACCGGTTAAGCTCCGTCTCAATGTTCTCGTCAAGATAGCGAGAACAAAATGCGGTTACTTCATCTAGAAGATAACCTTGCATAATAAAACTCTGGTCGATTTCTATTGCGTATATTTTTTTTAGAGTGTAGAGGAACCTAAAGAAAAATATATTAGATAAATAAATACGGGAATATAAGACAATAGTTTTACAAAATACGCGAAACGAAAAATTCAACGTACCTTTTGACGGAATACATCCATCGATATTGTACCGGTCCGGCAAACTGAGCATCGGTTGCAAGATAAACCGTCAGGTGTATTATGATATCGAAGAACGACGGCGGGAAAATACGCTTAAGCTTGTACAATATCAAGGAAATAGAATTTTCTAGATTCTCCAGTACCACAGCATCCAAGATTTTAGCGCATAATTCCCTAAAAAAGCAACAAAGGTCATTGATTACTAGACTAACCGATTCGGGATGGGAAATCCTAAAGGCTAATGGAAGGTGCTCCATAATAACATGGTGATCATAACTTTTCAGCCCATCGATCTTACCTTTCACAATTTTTATCTTCTTACTAAATGATCCTGCGAAACCTATAGGAACTTTCAAATCATGCAACACCTACAGGAACCCTTTCTTCTCCGGTTGTGACATATGATACGCGGTATTGGGAAGTACAAACTAGCCTGGTTTACCCGCTATCGATTTAGGATGTAATTCACTTCTAATTTCTCGGTCCTGAAGATCCATCTGAGCACGGAGGTTTTCTTTCGATTTTCCGTCTTTACAAAGAAACAGGTTAAGTACGTGTTCGAATACTCCCTTCTCTATGTGCATGACGTCCAGACAATGACGCACTAAATTTGTTGATCAGTACGAAAGCTCGTAGAAAATACTTAAATTGTTCCAGTATGGCGGTTTGTCCTGCCAGATCTATCCCGAAGGTCACGTTATTGTAATCATCCCACTGAGCAATCACGTCCTCTCCGGACAATGAGGTTGAAGGCCCAAGAAGCTCCTGATGATCATTAAAGTGAACGTCGTCTAACATGTAGGGATGGTTGATCAGTCGAAAATATTGCATATTTTAACCGGCAATTTCCTTATCATTTGCATCCATATAGAAGTGTACGGTATTCATAATTCACATATTAGCAAATCGGTCGCAAAATATCAAATTACATGTATTCGACCTTAAAACCGGCATTTCTAGGGAAATTGACTGCATTGCATCACATGGCATATTTTCTATATATCGCAACCCGTGTTTCGAAGTCTGTGCAGGGAAAGAGAAGCTTGCTCGATCATTACACCGCTCGAAAGATACGTAAACTCACTAAACTCAAATCTGGTATCAACACAGAAGAGAAAATACAAATCACAACATCAAAGGAAGCTAACAACAGCAGTACAAGACAGCACCAAAAGACTCAAAGGCCAAGCCCATCAAGGAGCCGTGGATCCGCGGCAGGGGCTTGCTAAGGCCGCGGATCCGCGGCTCATTGGTGACTTCATCAAGTGAAATTTGCACCACTACTCCTGTTTCGGTGCCTACAGTTCAGAAATGTACTCCAAGTTCCAGAAGACTCCAGAGACTTCTACCAGATCAGCAAACACCTTGAGTTTCACTAAACTAACCTAATCATTCTAGAACTTTCCCTAAACCCTAGCTTAAACCCTAAGCTAGCTCCTAACAAACTCCTTCTAGAAACTCCTCAACAAACTTTGGGAGGGAAAGTTCTAATTCAAACCTAAACCTAGGGTTTGGGAGTTCTATAAATAAGACCCTAGGCTCACTCATTATGAATGTTGGGGAAATCTTGGAAAATTCAACCCATTTTATAGTTTTAGCCAATCTCTTTCTTCATCCTCTCTTCCTCAAGTTTAGTGAGAGAGCTTGTAGGAAACCCTAACCCTAATTCCAAGCCAACATCAAGAATCCCGAGTACCCATTAAGCAAGAAGCCTTACAACCTTTAGGAGCGGAGCCGATTTCAACGGAGCAAGCGATCCGAAGCCGATCCACGACTCACGAAGCCGAGCGACGCCCGATCAACGATTTAGATTCTTCTTCTTGTAGTTCTTGAAGCAAATGTAATCAAAATTGTTGAGCTAAATAAAGGTGATATTCTTTTATCTTGTTTTCTATAAATTCCGCATCATGTTATCTTTACAAATCTTTAATATTGTCTTTGTGGTGATGTGTGAATAAAACTCCGCTTGTTAAGGAGTCGAAACGATCTTTAGTATGATGATGTAACAAATTTGCAATCGATTCTTGAATCCCACGAGTTTGTAAACCCTAGCAAGTTCAAGAATCGACGACCCAATTCGTTGCGAAGCTTTCTTGATCGACATCGCTCGAGATTGGGGAGTTCCGATCGTTTCTTGAAATTGCTAGAGGCTAGAATATAAATGGTATCCTCGAAAGAACAAGGGTTAAGAGATGAAACCCTAATTTCATCAAGAAAGCCCTAACTCTCGTCGATCACCATTGATCTAGTATCAATTCTTCGAAGGACAAGAACACGAAACCTTTTAGATTACATCACGTCTAAAGATCCGATCGATTCCTACGAGCCTCTCTTATATTCTTGATTGTTGATTGGAAATATTATCGAAACACCGATTCTTGATTGTTTATAGTTTCTTGATTCTTGCATAAAGAATAGTGACACTCGAATACAAATCATTCTTGAATCATGTTTTCTTTTATTGTTGCTTAACTTTTCATTTCAAACGTATCAAAATACAAGTGAATCGTGCAATCCCTGTGGACGATCCGCACTCACTACAAACTACATCCGACACCGTAGTTTGATTGCGGTCAAAATAGTTTTTGGTTGTGAAGTTCTTTACAAATTTTTCTACATACTACACAACGGGAAAAACGAGATCAATCAAAATGGCGCCGTTGCCGGGGATCGCGCTAATTCATTTGCATTTTTAGTTTGAAGTGAAAGAATTATTACATTTTACTTCTTGAAATCAAAATTCGTACAAACTCTTATACGTGTGTTGTGAATTGATTGCAAGGTGATCTGGAGCTTACTGGGAGTCTGGAAAATTATTTGGGATATACCAGAGAGCTGGAGATAGCAATAGAAAGCATCTGTTGAAAAATTGTTCACTGTTCTCAATACCTGAGCGCGGAAATGCGGCATTGGAGTGCATACGCGGCGGATCCGCGGCTTGGTGAAGTGGTCTCTGCAAAATTTTTGCAGCAGGTAATTTCTTGCTCTCTCCTCTCTCCCTTTTTAGCTCCAACTAACACTTTGCTGCAGGATTCTTTGCAAATAATCGTAGCGCCGCAAAAACAAAATTAAATTTGTGTGTGATTTTGATTTCTTGGTTGTTTGCATTCTAATACGGAAATTTAAGGGGCACGGCCAAATCCAAATTAGGTGGGGATTTCATTACCCTTCCTAGGCCCCGAAAATCGCAAAACTTGCATCCGCATTACCCTCATTAACTAAAAGAAATCTAGAGAAGACTCTAAGGACTGTCGCGCTCAATTAGGACAAGAGAAGGTCGTGGGTAATTCATTACTTATCCGCGTTTTCTTGTGGTGCCTAAGGCGAGTGTGTCTAAGGCTAGTGGTTTTTAATTAGGCCCACTACTACGTAGTGGAGTACCTTCCCACTTACCTGGCACTTATCCGGCCACAGGGGGACAAAGAGGCAGTGGAGGATTCTATCCTGCGGCTTGTCTTTTGGCAGTTAGGAGCGGTCTAGAGCCGGACCTAGGTGACCACTAGATTCTAGGGTTTGTGTGCTGCATTTGTTTTGTCGCATCATTTTTTCAAAATCCGTCCCTTTTTCAAAGCAAGCACCGCATTCATATTACCCCTAATTATAAGTCAACGCTGCCACTTGTACTAACCCATTTTAGTGCAAGATAGGCTGGACACGGGATTCTAGTGCCCGTTTAGTCCGCGTACCTTTTATCGACTCCGAAGTCGATAATTCTCCATTTACCTCTCCTTTACCCACTACCACACCCACACCGATGGATCCGAATCCATCAAACTTCTTTAACCCTAATCTGCCACCGTCCGTTGGTGCGCAGAATCCACCCCACATTTCTCTCCAGGAAAGATGCTATCCACATAGAGGTCCTCTTTCGACCTGCTTATCCACACCACCAGCCAATGGGGATAACTTCGAGATTAAGCCCCAGTATATCAATCTTTTACCCAAATACCACGGACTCGAGACCGAGGACGCTTACGTTTTCATTACCAAATTTGAAAACGTATGCGCAATGATGGGTACGTCACAACTTTCAGTGGATGCGATGCGTCTACGACTTCTTCCATTTACATTGTGCGATATAGCCGAGAAGTGGCTATATAACACTACCGCACATTCTATTACGAATTGGGAAGAATTCGTCGCTGCATTCCTTAAGAAATTTTACCCAATCCAAAAGACGGCTCGAATCCGTAGCGAACTGAACCAATTTTCCCAGCTCCCTACCGAACCATTCTCTAAATACTTTGAACGTTTCAAGGATCTATTGGTTCAATGTCCTCATCACGGCATCCCGAGATGGGAGCTTTGCCGAATCATATATGAGGGCAGTAACCCTAACACTAAACAGAGCCTTGAAAACATGTGTCGAGGTACATTTATGACCAAAGATGATGGGGAAGCTTGGCGATACTTAGAAGAGTTCGCTGAAAAATCACTAATTTGGGAGAGTGGAACCCAACCATTGAATAGGGGTGGCGTACACCAAATAGATGTGTCCATAGGTGTTCGAGCTGAAATGGCAGCAATGCAAAAGAAGCTCGACGCTATGGAACACAAATTTTCTGCAGCCTCCCTAAACCCAATGTCACTCCCCAAAACTGTTTGTGGGTGCTGTTCTGATCCGTCACATTTAACGGAAGAATGTCCATTAAACTCTGCGTTTCAAGGTCACGAGCATTCTAATGCCGCATTTCAATGACCTCGAAACGATCCATATTCTTCCACGTACAATCAGGGTTGGAGGAACCACCCGAATTTTGCTTAGAACCAAAACCAATCTCAAAACACGGTTCCAAACACGAATAATTTTCAAAGGGCTCTTCCTCCACCACAACAGCAACCCCTTCAACTCACTCAGCACCCCTATCAGTCACAAAATTTCCAAAATCAGGGCAACACTCCTGCACAGTCTAATCCTATGCAGCCCTGTTCTGACGATTTCTCTCAATTCACTCAAACCATGAAATCACTTTTATCAAATTTCATGGAGGTTTCGACTGAGGTTAGATCTTCCGTCAATGAGATAAAGAAAAACTCAGCGTCCCAAGCTGAGAGTATTCGCACGATGGAAGCTGAAATCGCACGACTAAAAGCCGAAATGAGTGCGAGAGAAAAAGGGAAACTTCCCTCTCAACCCCTACAGAATCCTGGGCATTACAATGTAAATGCCATTACAACGTTGAGATCGGGAAGAGTGCTGAATAATAATGTCGGGGAAGATATTGATGATACTGAAAATCATATCAACACCCCGGCGGAGTCCTTTCCACACACACACACTTCTCCTTCTGATCCTTCTTCTTCTACCAAACCACCTTCACACGAGCCTATTCTCCATTTCCCTCTAGGCTCGACACCTTCACCCAACCCTTATAGTTCTCCACAGACGGTCCCCACACCTCCTTTGGGACCTCGTCTACCCCCCTTTCCTTCTCCTATGATGGACCCCGCGCTTATTGCGAAAGCACCTTACCCGAACCGGCTAAGGGCTAACAGAACGAGTCCTCATATGGAGAAAATAATAGAAATGTTCAAACAGGTTAACATCAATATCCCTCTCCTAGATGCGATTCAACAAGTCCCCGCTTATGCGAAAATTCTTAAGGACTTGTGCACTAGGAAGAGAAAGACTCAAGTGCCGAAGAAGGTCTTTATGTCTAATAATATCAGCACTGCTTTTATACCCCAGCTTCCAAAGAAGAGAAAGGACCCAGGTTGTCCTACAATATCGATTTCGATTGGGGGTAAAAACATAAATCGTGCTCTTTTAGACCTTGGCGCAAGTGTTAACCTGCTCCCTTATTCTGTCTATGAGCAATTAGGGATTGGAGAGCTGAAACCTGCTCATTGCACTCTCCAGATGGCAGACCGATCTATCACCAAACCAAGGGGTGAATTAGAGGATGTGTTAATAAAGGTCGGGGAATTTGTTTTCCCTGTAGACTTCATTGTGCTCGACACACATCCTGTAGCAAACCCCCGGGGCCAAATTCCGGTGATTCTGGGTCGTCCTTTCCTTGCCACTTCCAACGCCGTTATAAACTGTAGAAATGGTTCAATGAACTTATCATTTGGAAATATGACCATTGAACTAAACATCTATAAAGTTGGAAGTCAGCCATCAGAACCCTCTGCTCATATTTTAGATGTGTGCTCTGTCCATGAGATCGCTCCCGATAGTTGTGGAGCTGAGGATTTTTGCTTTACTGATCTCGATGACATTAGCACATCTCTGTTTGACTTTGCACAAGATCTTAGTGAGGACACTTTATCTGCAAATGAGTCCTGCACTTCTGACTTTTCTCCACCCGAGTCTGTATCTTTCACAGGCTCTGAGCTTCTTTGTAGATCCAAAAATCAATCTATGACCCTTCCTTCTATCATTTCTCCGCCTGAGTTAGATCTCAAAATTTTACCTTCTCACCTGAAATATGCATATCTAGGTGAGAACGAGTCATTACCGGTTATCATCTCCGCTTCTCTTGCATCAGAGCAAGAGAATGCACTTTTATCGGTATTGAGATCTAACAAGGAGGCGTTTGGTTGGAGTATGGCGGACATCAAAGGGATTAGTCCCTTGATAGTTGAACATCATATACATGTGATGGATGATGCCAGACCGACTCGAGAACCACAGAGACGGTTGAATCCCGTCATGAAGGAAGCTGTCATGAAAGAAATTGTCAAATGCTTAGATAATGGTATTATATACCCCATCTCCGATAGCCAGTGGGTGAGTCCTATACATGTCGTTCCTAAGAAATCCGGCATCACAGTTATCACAAATGAGGCGAATGAGTTGATTCAAACACGCGCCCAAACTGGGTGGCGTGTATGTATTGATTATAGAAAACTCAACGCTGCCACGAGGAAAGACCATTTTCCTCTACCATTTATTGATCAAATGCTGGAACGCTTAGCGGGACGAGAGTACTATTGTTTTATGGACGGATACTCAGGCTACAATCAGGTCCCCATCGCCAAAAAGGATCAAGATAAAACCACTTTTACTTGTCCTTTTGGTACATTTGCTTACAGTCGCATGCCCTTCGGGTTATGCAATGCTCCTGCTACCTTTCAGCGGTGTATGATGGGGATATTCTCTGATATGGTAGAGAATTTTTTGGAGATCTTTATGGACAACTTCTCGATTTTTGGAGACTCTTTTACAGATTGCCTAGCGAATCTGGACGCTGTTCTTACTCGTTGCAAAGAGAAGAACTTGACATTGAACTGGGAAAAATGCCATTTTATGGTCCAAGAAGGAATAGTACTTGGACATGTCATTTCACAGAAAGGCATTGAGGTTGACAGAGCTAAAGTAGATGTCATTCAAAACCTGCCTCATCCCAAAAGCGTCAAAGATATTCGCTCTTTCCTTGGCCATGCGGGCTTTTATAGGAGATTCATTAAGGACTTTAGCAAAATTGCTAGACCTTTAACACTACTCCTGGCCAAGGATACGACCTTCCATTTCGACTCGGATTGCGAGACAGCTTTCGACTCACTTAAACACTCACTCACTTCAGCCCCCGTTTTATCATCACCAAACTGGGACTACCCTTTTGAGCTGATGTGTGACGCATCTGATTTTGCAGTAGGTGCAGTCTTAGGACAGCACATCGATAAGATGCCACACGTGATATACTATGCTAGTAAGACCCTGAATGATGCGCAAATCAATTATACAACCACCGAGAAAGAGCTTTTAGCGGTTGTATTTGCATTAGAAAGATTCAGGACTTACTTAATCGGCTCACCTATAGTTGTATATACTGACCATTCCGCTTTAAAACATCTTCTGGCGAAGAAAGATGCAAAAGGTCGACTAATACGTTGGATCCTACTGTTACAAGAATTTGATCTTGTTATCAAAGATAAGAAAGGATGTGAAAACGTAGTAGCTGACCACCTTTCACGCATCATTTCTTCCCCTGTGACCCTGCCGATCAATGATTCATTCCCTGATGAACAACTCTTGAGCATATCCGCTGAGCCATGGTTCAGGGATATTGTGAACTATCATGCCACGGGACTGATACCCAGTGATTGGTCAAAACAGGACAAATACCGTTTTCTTTCCCAAGTAAACACTTTTACTGGGATGAACCCTATTTGTTTAAATATTGTCCTGATCAGATCATTCGCCGGTGTGTCCCAAATGAAGAGTTCAAGAGTGTTCTTTCATTTTGTCATGATCAGGCTTGTGGGGGTCACTTTGGTCCTAGAAAGACAGCAGAAAAGGTTTTGCAATGTGGATTTTATTGGCCGACCTTATTCAAGGACGCATTTGAGTATTGCAAAACCTGTACACAATGTCAGTATACGGGTAGAATATCCCAGAGGAATGAAATGCCTCAGCAACCCATTCTGGTTGTTGAAATATTTGATGTTTGGGGCATAGATTTTATGGGTCCTTTTCCCAACTCCTTTGGGAATCTGTACATATTGCTGGCGGTTGATTATGTCTCAAAGTGGGTAGAAGCCATTCCATGTCGCACTAATGACAGGAAAGTTGTCATTAAGTTCTTGAAAGAGAATATCTTCTCGCGATTTGGACACCCACGCGCTATCATTAGCGATAATGGGACACATTTCTGCAACAGATCTTTTGAGACTCTGATGCGAAAATACTCAATCAACCACCGTCTTTCTACACCCTATCATCCCCAAACAAGCGGGCAGGCTGAAATCTCAAACAGACAAATCAAACTTATCCTGGAGAAAACTGTTGCTAAAAATAGAAAAGACTGGTCGACCAAATTGACGGATGCTCTTTGGGCATTCAGGACTGCATATAAAACCGACCTAGGAATGTCTCCATATAGGATAGTGTTTGGAAAAGCATGTCATTTACCTGTCGAGATAGAGCATAAAGCATTGTGGGCTATAAAGGAAATAAATTTTGATCTAAACCTTGCTTGCAACTTTCGGAAGCTGTAACTTAACGAGCTAAGCGAACTCCGCGATGAAGCTTATGATAATGCTGTAATCACAAAGAATAGGACTAAGGTTTTTCACGATAAAAGCATTTTAAGGAAAACATTTTTACCTGGTCAACAAGTCCTTCTTTATGATTCACGATTACACCTTCACGCGGGTAAGCTCCGATCTCGATGGAAGGGACCTTTTGTTGTGCGGTCTGTATTCCCGCACGGGGCAGTAGAAGTTGAAAATGTTAAAAACGGCACTGTTTTCAAAGTAAATGGACATAGACTTAAGCCGTATTTTTCCACTGACCCCACGGAGGAGCTCTTGTTCTTACAAGAGCCAGTTTATTTGGATTAAAATTCCTCCGTCTCACCTTCATATCCTATATATCATTGCATCATTTTTTTTAATGAAGGTGAGTAAATAAAACAAGTTTGGGGGAAGTTCTTCACTTATATATTTTGCCCCCGCTAATAATTCCCCCCAGATTTACAGTTTTGTAGGTATAACATTCGGCAACAGTGAGGACACTGTTGAAAACAAGTTTGGGGGAGGTTTGTGCTTATTTTTGCATCATTTGCATATCATCTGCATAAGCACAAAACATTTCTTTAAAAATCTATAAAAATTGAAAAATTTTCAAAACCCATAAAAATTTAAAAATTTTCAAATATAGAAATAATTTTAATATTTACACTTTTTTGTATATAAATAAAGATAATGAAAGTTTAGATAGTGAACAATTACATCCATGAGATTAGAAAAATTTTAGAAAACCAAGAAAATTAGAAGTTTTCTTATACGAACTAGTAATAAGTAGTTATGAGCCGTTGTCCCAAGGGTTAGTAAGATGAAGGACGTCACTAATCTGAGGATAAAAATAAGTCTGAAAAATAGTTTCTATTCTGGAAGCCAAACATTTTGAACGTTGCTACCCTGCTATTCGCACTTACACACGTCTTGAAGCCTGGGATAGTAGAGGATACCTTGAAATGCTCTTGTCTTAAAGCCAAAAGTATGAAGGAAATAAATTTAAAAAAAATGAATAAAGAAAAATATAAAGTGGTGAGAAAAATGAACACTGGTTTTGTTATCACCGAAGACAAGAAAAATGTATAGCGAGGGTGCTTCTTCACCTAGTGCCCTAAGGCCAACTGGTCTGGGAGTCACTGCTATGCCTGAGGTGGTGCAAGACGAGGAAAATACACCAAGTAAGCAAGCACAGGAGTAATCGGTCGGTTAGTACCTCATGAAGTATTAACGGTCGCATGAAAGTGTGTGAGCAATCTCATCTAAATATTCATTAATTAAAAAGTACTGAGGCTGATGGGCAAGAGTATGATAGCTTGAATTGAATTCTCCGGGTGTAGGGATGTCTTTATACACACGCAGGGTGATATGATCGATGTTTGGAATACAGATAGGAATGAAGAATAAGATGATGTTTTATTGAGGGAGGACGTGATTTCTAACATCTTTTCATGACCATTAAGATAGAGCTCATGACAACCGAAAAGCTAGCTTAGTTGGAAACCCTAATTTTCAAAGCTTTTCTTTTACAATTCTTTTCTTTAAATGTAATATTCATGATCTTGCTTTTATTTTTAGATTTTGTGGGTGCAATCCGCTGAAAACCCTCAGGAGACAACACTCCTCCTACTAGGGACACCTAGAGGTTTAAAGGCTTGTTGCACGTGCTCAGTGCAATCGTGTTGCCTACGAAAGTGTGCTAGTTAGTTTTTCTCTTTCTTTATTTTCTCCTTCTCTTTTTAATAAAACATTCGCTCGAGACGATCGAAATTAAGTTTGGGGGTATTTGATCAGTCGAAAATATTGCATATTTTAACCGGCAATTTCCTTATCATTTGCATCCATATAGAAGTGTACGGTATTCATAATTCACATATTAGCAAATCGGTCGCAAAATATCAAATTACATGTATTCGACCTTAAAACCGGCATTTCTAGGGAAATTGACTGCATTGCATCACATGGCATATTTTCTATATATCGCAACCCGTGTTTCGAAGTCTGTGCAGGGAAAGAGAAGCTTGCTCGATCATTACACAGCTCGAAAGATATGTAAACTCACTAAACTCAAATCTGGTATCAACACAGAAGAGAAAATACAAATCACAACATCAAAGGAAGCTAACAACAGCAGTACAAGACAGCACCAAAAGACTCAAAGGCCAAGCCCATCAAGGAGCCGCGGATCCGCGGCAGGGGCTTGCTAAGGCCGCGGATCCGCGGCTCATTGGTGACTTCATCAAGTGAAATTTGCACCACTACTCCTGTTTCGGTGCCTACAGTTCAGAAATGTACTCCAAGTTCCAGAAAACTCCAGAGACTTCTACCAGATCAGCAAACACCTTGAGTTTCACTAAACTAACCTAATCATTCTAGAACTTTCCCTAAACCCTAGCTTAAACCCTAAGCTAGCTCCTAACAAACTCCTTCTAGAAACTCCTCAACAAACTTTGGGAGGGAAAGTTCTAATTCAAACCTAAACCTAGGGTTTGGGAGTTCTATAAATAAGACCCTAGGCTCACTCATTATGAATGTTGGGGAAATCTTGGAAAATTCAACCCATTTTATAGTTTTAGCCAATCTCTTTCTTCATCCTCTCTTCCTCAAGTTTAGTGAGAGAGCTTGTAGGAAACCCTAACCCTAATTCCAAGCCAACATCAAGAATCCCGAGTACCCATTAAGCAAGAAGCCTTACAACCTTTAGGAGCGGAGCCGATTTCAACGGAGCAAGCGATCCGAAGCCGATCCACGACTCACGAAGCCGAGCGACGCCCGATCAACGATTTAGATTCTTCTTCTTGTAGTTCTTGAAGCAAATGTAATCAAAATTGTTGAGCTAAATAAAGGTGATATTCTTTTATCTTGTTTTCTATAAATTCCGCATCATGTTATCTTTACAAATCTTTAATATTGTCTTTGTGGTGATGTGTGAATAAAACTCCGCTTGTTAAGGAGTCGAAACGATCTTTAGTATGATGATGTAACAAATTTGCAATCGATTCTTGAATCCCACGAGTTTGTAAACCCTAGCAAGTTCAAGAATCGACGACCCAATTCGTTGCGAAGCTTTCTTGATCGACATCGCTCGAGATTGGGGAGTTCCGATCGTTTCTTGAAATTGCTAGAGGCTAGAATATAAATGGTATCCTCGAAAGAACAAGGGTTAAGAGATGAAACCCTAATTTCATCAAGAAAGCCCTAACTCTCGTCGATCACCATTGATCTAGTATCAATTCTTCGAAGGACAAGAACACGAAACCTTTTAGATTACATCACGTCTAAAGATCCGATCGATTCCTACGAGCCTCTCTTATATTCTTGATTGTTGATTGGAAATATTATCGAAACACCGATTCTTGATTGTTTATAGTTTCTTGATTCTTGCATAAAGAATAGTGACACTCGAATACAAATCATTCTTGAATCATGTTTTCTTTTATTGTTGCTTAACTTTTCATTTCAAACGTATCAAAATACAAGTGAATCGTGCAATCCCTGTGGACGATCCGCACTCACTACAAACTACATCCGACACCGTAGTTTGATTGCGGTCAAAATAGTTTTTGGTTGTGAAGTTCTTTACAAATTTTTCTACATACTACACAACGGGAAAAACGAGATCAATCAATGGTCTAGTGGCAGGAAACGTCGATGACCGTAATAACAAATTTTCCTGTTAAAATTCAATCATTTCGATATCGTATCTTGATGGCAGTAAGGGCATGCTTTGTGACCATATACGGACCAACCTATTAGCATTCCATACGCAACAAAGTCATTAATTATCCACATTAAAGCTGCACATATCATGAATGTTGTATCTGTGTTTGCATCGTAAGTCTCTACACCATCAGTGAAAAAAGATTTTAACTTATCGATCAAAGGTCGGAGATAGACATCGATATTGTTTCCCGGTGAGTTTGGTCCATCAATAAGAAGAAGTATCATAAAGTAGGATTGATCCATAACCAACCATGGCAACAAATTATAAACCATCATTACAACAGACCATGTGTTGTGGTTTCCAGCCATATAGTTGAATGGGCAGAAGCCATCACTAGCCAATCCGAGCCTGACGTTGCGAGAATCACTCCTGAATGTTTGGTGCCACTTATTGAAATCCTTACATGCCGGTGAATCTCTTAGATGACTCATTTTTCTATTTTCGCTTGGAGCAGCACGGTGATACCAAATCATTGCCCCCGCTGCCTTCTTGCACCTGAATAGCCTTTACAGCCTATGTTATCGGAAAGTATTGTGCTATCTTGACAGGTATATCTGATTTCTTATCAGATACTTTCGGCTTATATTTGACCTCTTTACATGTTGGACATTCTTTCAAATCTGAATTCTTTCTCCAATACAACACGCAATCTTTGGTACATGCATGAATCTTCTCACGGTTCAGACCCAAATCAGACATGTTTTGGGTTTCGTACCAGCCCTCGGACACGTTATTTCCGGGAGCATAAAATCTTTCAGAAATTTCAGAAGCATCGTAAATGACTTGATGCTTCATCCATTTAGGCACTTAATCTGGAAAAGTTAGACGAACCATGATAGGGTAAAATACTTTGCATTCTCATAAATTGGTCTTCTAGCATCATTCATGGACTTTTCATATTTATCCGCACGCGGTCATTGACCGAAAGGAATTCTTCTCCGGTAGGATTACCATCACCGAGGGCAGCAGCTACCATATCCTCCATTTCTTCACCTGGAAAGAAATTACCGTCTTCTTCCGCCGCATTACCGTCTTCTCTTTCTTCTTCCGCCGCATTATCGTCTTCTTCTTCTCCTTTCCTATGATATAGCCAGGTTATATAAAGTCTAGTAAAACCATATTTAACAATATGAAGCTCTACGATTTCTACGTTCTGCCAGAACTTATTCCTACATCTATCGTACGGGCAGAGAATTTTCTCTAACACGATCTTATTATGTCTGCGTGCAAATTCAATGAAAGCAGCAACTCCTGCAACAAACTTAGATTGCATGCATTGTTGCCAATCTACGTACATCCAGTCCTTACTCTGATGTACTCATGGGCCGTGTTAGACTGTATGAAATATAAATTGTAAGTTATAGAAGTTAGTTTTCTATGGTGACTACATTGAGAAATCTAAGAACGAGATGGTTATTGACAAAAAAGAAAATGGGAAGGGCAAGTTTGTTGTTGAAAAAGATAAATTATCGATTAACAAAGTTATGTTTGAAGATACCCAAATATGAGTTGTATTCTGTGTATGTGTATTTCAATTTATGAATTCGCTTAGGTGTGGAACTGTTAGTGTGTATGTGTGTATTGTATGTGTGTGTTTCGGCTGTAGGGGGTAAGACTTCTATTCCAAAGAATGTATAAAGCAGACACCCATCCGCTTGTGCTTTTATCCGTTTCGAGAAAATTTCGACAACACCTCCCCGCTATTCTCCGAGTACACTGTAATAGAATAAACAATCATTTCAATGCTGTGAAAAAATATTGAAATGAATATCTAATCTATCTTTGTGCACGGAAAACCAGCCGAAGAGTACCGACGAAATAACTCGAAACGAATGAAAACACAAATGAATGTAAGTGTTTGCTTTATACATTCCTAACTTGTTCAAACTGGATAAATCTATCGGTTATCATACGATTGAATCTTCTCGTCTCATAGACTACACGGCGGTTGTTAGCACCGAACAATACCGTCCGATATTTAACCACCTTTGTATAATTTTATGTCACGACGAATATCGAACGTATGTTAACTGATAGACGGGGACTAAGGCGCGCTTTAATTTTCACATATGACTATCGATGAGAATATAAAAATTTCATATAATCATCGATTATCATATATTTTAACCTAAATTAGTTTTACGTTTATGTTTCAATTTCAAGGGTTTGAAATTTTTAGTTTTGGTTAAAGTTTTTTAAACTTGGGTGTTTTTCTTAATCAAGTTTAAGATTTTGGATTTGGTTCTGGTGTCAAGTTTAAATTTTGGATTTAGTTCTGGTGTTAAGTTTAAAATTATGGTTTGGCCTTGTTTGATATGAAATATCATCATTATCACACACACATACAAACATATATATCATCATCAACATTATCACACACACATATCATCATATACATCAGAAACACACACGCATACACCAACACTAAAATACCTTAACTCTAACCCTATTTACCATAACCCTAACCCTAAATCTAATTAACCCTAACCCCTATAAATTCTTCACTGAACTACCCTTAACTATTTTTTTTACTAAACCCTAAACCCAACCCTAATTCTAACCTTAATCCTAAACCTATCCCTAACCATTAGCCCTAACCCTAATCATAACCCTAACCCACAACTAATCTTCTTCTTCTTGCCCTCACCACCACCAATCTCATCTAAAATTACTTTTCCTGGCCCCTCACCCGACTTACCCGATCCCCGTAAACCTTCCTCGACCCCTTTCCCCACCACCACAATCACCACAGCCGCCGCCGCCGCCGCCCACATCCCCAAACAATCCCAAATTGAAGAGCGGCCGCCGCCACAACCATCACCACCCACCACCACCACAATCCAAAATCCCCAAATTAGAGCCCTACCCACCAAATTCAATTTAGGAATATAAAATTTTAAATTGAATAAATTAACTAACCGGTTGAAGATTTCGACGGTAACGAGAAAGCCGGGGAGGAACTCGACGTTGATGAAGAGGACGGCGATCGACATTGACGAGACGGACGCGATCGAGACGGCACTGAAGGTGATGGAGGCGGAGCCGCCAAGGTCGTAGGAGATTGAAGTCGATGACGAGGTCAAAAGAGGCGACGAGGTCGAAGGAGGCGACTAGAGGTCAGAGGAGGTGATGATGGCACTGGAGGTCGGAGGCGACAAGAGGGCGGGGAAATAAATTGGGGAATCAAGGTACTGTGGAAAGAAGGGAGAGGAAAATTTTGGTTTTTATTTTTCTTTTAAATCCTCAACTTTGACCTACGAATATAACCGTAAGGTCTTATCTTGCGGCACCGTAGGACGGCACCGTAGAGGCAACTGAATATGTTAAATTTTAACAAATTTTTATTGATATATGCCCCTACGGTATAATCCGTAGAAGTGATAAATCCATAGGGACAAGCCATTTTTGTATTAGTGATGAGAGGAAAATGAAATAGTTTTGGATAGAACTACCTTGGCTCAGTGATAGAAGCTTGGATGAAAGAATCAGACACGAAAAGACAGCAACGAGCACTCTGGTTTCGAAGGCCAGCCAGGAACCTCAACCACCGAAATGAATTCAATGGTTTATTTGGAGACTAATCAATCATAAGGTACTGACATTGGAGGGTATGCAGAATAGAGGTAAGGAAGCAATATCAGCCATGCACTGGGTAGTCAACCACATTGTGGGTATACTGAAAATTCAGGAATCCCATTCGATGATAAAGATGGGGGCGTATGTAATGGATGCAACGTGGAAGAAAGGTGATGGAGTTTAACCGAACATATCAACATGCATAATCTTAAAAAATCTTAAGAAACATAAAAATTCAAAAAAGGTTTCTACAAACATACTCGACTCGAATTAAACAGATGAAATCTGCATGAGTCGCCCGACAATCAAAAGCATATTTAAGATAGGAGAAGCTATAAGTTTTTCCTAAAATCCAAAACAAGTCTAGTGCTACAAAAACAAGGTAAAACTAAAGTTGGATTTAGAACAAATACTCCTTTCCTTTAGTATTTCAAAGGGCCTAGAATCTCGAGTTGCGAGCCAAGCTTCTCTTCAGCAGCATTCTCTGCCTTGACCCGAAGCTTCGCCAGCTGCTTCTTTCATTCGTGAGAGACTTCTGCCCTCTGCTTTCCCTTTTCCTCCAACTCCTACATATGTGCAGATAAAATTAAATTATATACCAATATATTTATTGGTAACAAAATGATGTGCAATCACAGCTTGATAGCATGTTTATTTTTTTCTTCTATAGATTTCAAGAATTTGGCTTGATAAAAGCATTTTCTAAGTCATTCAATAACTTAAATTGATTGAGCTTGAATCACAACCTTTTCATTTCTGAAAATAATGATGAATTGTACTTGCCACCCGATATTATATATACGATAATTTGAACAACGATCATAGGTCATTAAAACTAACAAGCTTCAGCATAACTAAGTTTGGCACAACTCAAGTTGAAGCTCGACTCATGAAAAAGGTTCGATAAGTAGCAAACAAGCCCGGCTCATAAGTTCAAAGTGATTATATTGGGTCTTCAAAATGCCTTTTATTGAGTTAGTTTCTAGTATAATAAATTAATTATATTAGACCCATTAGTTAAAACAAAACAAGACTATATCACGTTGATAAAAGTCAAGAACATTATATTAGACCCATTAGTCAAGGAATGGTTTGATAAAAGTCAAGAACAGGTTTGAGGCAAAAAGTGACTTTCAACCCATTTTCAAAAATAAATTTTATTGTACAGGATAACTCTCAGAGTAGCTTCTATGTCAGGTTGTTTCATATGTCCACTGGATATATCCTACTATAGCCGTTTGCGGTAACTAATCAGATAAAAATTACTTCAATTCGTTCATGTAATACCGGATAGCCTTGCACCTTTAACAAAACAACCATACAATATCGTTTCGGCCAAAACCTTTAAAAACTTATTTTTTATACCATTTTTACTGTCATTGTGATTCTTATAGGCCTTCGTTGTTAGAAAACCGCAAAAAAGTGAACCCAAACCCTATATCAATACTTATCTAAGTACATTTTTCAATATATTTTGCATCATGTTTGGATTTTTAAATATTAGGATCATTGTCTTATAATATAGAAGTATAAATTTAAGTATTTAATATATCCACACTTATGTATGTTGTATTAAACCGAAACTCGAACCGAGATTAGCGAAACTAGCCAAAACCCAGCGAAACTAATAAAATTATGAGAGATCGAAACTGAAACCGAGTTCTCGAACCTTGGGACAAACTGTCTTGTAACTAGGAATTTCTTAGTCTAACCTCTAAACGTGTACATTGTTAAGAAACACAGAAGATATAATCAAATAAATTGTTGACGAATACTCCGCATTGCAAAACAAAATTAATTTAAATGTCAGGTGCTAATATTAGCTTGGGTCGATAATAGTAATTGTTGATTGAGTTTCAATAAACATCCCACACTATTCTGGCTGGCATCTACCGTAGAACAGACTGGCCAGACACGCACATGTATGAATCCAAAATAGTTACTGTTAGTTTCAAGTTTCTGTGAAATATCCCACGCATGCCTTTAGCATCTACTCTAACGCATAGATCATTGAGATAACATCTGTAGACGAGAAGATAAGAATACTAGTATGGTCACACACACACACACACACACACACAATTGTTGAGATAACATCTTTAGGTTACAAGACAAGAAAATTATTAAGGTATGTTGGATTGCAAATTGATAGATGTGTACTCTTTATTGCTAAGAATTAATTTATAGTTAAAATGGGGAATGTAAGTAAACCTAAGAATAACAGCCATCTCGAATTTACTAACTATAAATATGCTCAAATAATAGATATTCACAAACCACTTACATTAACGCTAAAGAGAAAGAAATCACCAAACTTTGAGAATGATATATGATCTAACGATATGATCAGCAGAAGTCAAACAATTTAGGTATGTCCCCTCATATGAAATGTTAATTAGGTATCTGAAGAGGCCTACGTTATTGACACTGGACACAAATATGTTATGATTTTAAATTCCTTAGATCTAGCAAACCCGATGTAAACTCACCTTGATGGTATCATAATAATTCCATCCAGCCTCTTTGGATAGTCTTCCCAAAAGGCAGTACGTGTGACCAGGCTGAAGCCTGAGAACCCTGTATTTAACAAATTCAGGAAATTCAGTTGACAATAATATTCTATATCATAAAAATTTAACATGTAATTGTCAGAAAATATACTTCTTTGAAGTTTAGATCATTTTATAGTTCAGATGAAGTGCTACATAGATTTCCATGTGGAACAGAAACCCACTGAGATTTACAAAAAGGGGGAAAACTTCTTTTACCTAGTAAAATATTTAATTAATGGTGTTTGTTCTTTTCATACTTCCAAAACGATTTCAGCCAGAAAAATCCAAACTCTCAAGACTAAACCACAAACTAACATATATATGGAGAACATACTTGAGAGCGTAGGGAATGACCATTCTCTTTACTTTGTCATATGGCGGTGTAACTCCCTGATAGGCTTGCCAGGCACCTCGCTTGGTCTTGTGAGGAACCAGTCTACAAAAAATGAACAAGCCATGTCACAGTTAATTACATTTGTCTGAAACCATATAGTTAAATTGGAGAAATTGGAAAATCCAATGTGTACACGATTCAAGAACATTACAATGGATCTCTGTGTAGACATAAACATGATAAAACATGAATACATGTAAAATCAAAACAGCAATATCCTCCATGCCAAATCAATACTTCAAAAGAAAAATTGTAGTCTTAAGGGAAAAAATTTAGCAACGTGAACAAGTTTTTAGCAACATTACACAATAAGCAACAAACATGAACTAGTATTGAAAAAACTGTTGAAAATGATTTAAAACTATTGAGCAACCCAAAAGTCCTATTTAAAGAGCCCAAGAATGAAACCCAACCCGGTCCAGAGGCTGACGCATGCGCTGACGTGCGTATGGTCAGCACATGTGGATGGCAAGGCGGCCGCATGCATGTCGTCAATGCATACATGGGCAACACAACATGGGGGACATGAATATTGATTGATAAAATGCATTAAATGCATTGAAGGGGATGTTAATTGATAATAATGGAAGGGGCTACATGTTTGAATGTATTAATTAAATAATGCAATGAAATCTAAGAGAGAGCGCTGCATATTTACATATATAATGAATCTCGTGCAGAGAGAAAGGATCTCTCAAAACACACAAAAATAATTGATTGAAAGCGAGTGTTGCCTTCAGAAATAAAATAACAGAAAGTTTGCAGTGAGAGAAGAATTTGAAATCTTGTATCGTGTAAAAAGAGAAAAAGAAGAAAAACTAGTGCGGCAAGTGGACTATTGCTAAACCACTATAAATCATGTGTCTCCATTTTATTTATGCGATTATTTCTTTTATTTGTCGTTTTCTCCCACATATTCGGTAGATCAATTCCTAACAACTGGTATCAGAGCATGGTTAGGGAACCAAAAGATCTTCGATTTTACGATTTAAATTTACGATGGGTGACGACACTTGTGTTCGCTCCCCATTTCTTAAATTGTAGTTTTGAAGGTGTTGATTCAAATCCGAAGAAGAAGTTGAGTATGTTGCGGCGGTGACGAACGATGACGTCGGATGAAGGAAAAATGAAGATCGACAAATTTGATGGGAAGGATTTTGGGTTCTGAAAGATGCAGATCAAAAATTACTTGTATCAGGAAAAGCTTCACGAACCTTTGTTGGGTACGAAGCCGATAGATACAAAGAAAAAAGATTGGGAACTGTTAGATCATCGAGTCTTGGGTGTGATCCGTCTGACGTTGGTAAAAAATGTTGCATTCAACATCATCAATGAGAAAACTACAGCAGATCTGATAAAGGCGTTATCAAATATGTACGAAAAACCATCTGCCTCTAACAAAGTACATTTGATATGTCGTCTATTTAATCTGAAGATGAGAAGAAAGTGCGTCTGTTGCAGATCACATCAATGATTTCAATATGATTACAAGTTCTGTGGAAATAGACTTCAATGATGAGATAAAAGCTTTGATCATGTTGTCCTTACCTGAAAATTGGGCCGCAAATGTGACCGCGGTGAACAGCTCTTCAGGGAGTAAGAAGTTGAAACTCGATGAAATCCAAGATTTAATTCTCAACGAGGATGTTCGCAGGAGAGAATTAGGGGAATTTTCAAGATCCGCTTTGAATACCCAAAGCCGAGAAAGGAGTTCTCAATGAGGCCATAGGCCGAACAATGGCAGAACTAAGTCCAAAGAGATGAGCAAATCAAAGCAACGTAAAGATATCTACTGGAATTGTGGTATTCAAGACCACTACTTCTTTGATTGCAGAATACCAAAGAAGAACAAAAAGTTTCAAAAGTACCAGAAGAATGATCATCAGGAAGAACTCTTTCGCAAATGTTGCTACTAAAGAGGTCTATGATGCTTTTATCTGTAGCATTGAAAAGTCCAATTGAGTCCTAGATTCTGAACTCTGGTGCTTCATTTTCACTCAACTCCATGCAAAGACTTATTGCACTTTGCTGTAGGGAAGTTTGGAAAGGTTTATCTGGCTGATGATGAACCTTTAGAGATTACTTAGGAAAGGTGATGTTCACATAAAGACTGCCAATGGAACTCGGAGGAAGTTGCAGGATGTCAGATATGTTCCTGGCCTGAAAAGAAATCTGATCTCCATAAGTCAGCTAGACAACATGAGATATACAACAGTGTTTGGAGGTGGTTCTTGGAAGATCTCCAAAGGTGCTATGGTCGTAGCAAAAGGCATTAAGTTGGGAACCTTGAATATGACTGCAGAATGCAAAGACACATTGGCAGTGGCCAAAGGTGGTGGTGATTCCAATCTGTGGAATCAAAGGCTCGGACACATGAGCGAGAAAGAAATGAAGTTGCTAGCATCAAAAGGACGACTAGCTGAATTGAAGCATGTTGATATCGACTTGTGTCAGGATTGTGTCTATAGAAAGCAGAAAAGAGTTGGCTTCTCAAAAATTTGAAAGCCACCAAAGAAAGAGATGTTAGAGATGGTGCATACAGATGTATTGGGACCAACCCTGGTTCAGTCCCTTGGAGGCTCTCGGTACTATGTACCTTCATTGACGATTCCACTAGAAAGGTATGGGTTTATTTTTTGAAAAGTAAATCCGATGTGTAAATTACTTTCAAAAGTTGAAAATCAGACTAGTCTAAAAATCAAGTCTCTGAAATCTGACAATGGTGGTGAGTATGACAGTATGGAGTTCAAGCCATTTTGTGCACAAAACGGAATCAGGATGATAAAAACGATTCTGAAAACTCCAGAACATAATGGTGTTGCTGAAAGAATGAACAAAACCTTGAACGAGCATGCTAGACACATGAGGCTACATTCAGAATTACCAAAGTATTTTTGGGCAGATGCAGTCAACACGGCGGTTTACTTAATAAATCGAGAACATTTAGTTTCGTTGAGTTACCAGATACCAGAAGAGGTATGGACTGGGAAAGAGGTAAATCTTTCTCATTTGAGAGTTTTTTGTTGCGTTTCATATATACAAATAGATTCTGATAAAAGAGACGCTTGATCCTAAGGCTAGAAAATGTTATTTCATTGGTTATGGTTCTGACTATTTTGGTTATCGGTTTTTGGATAATCAAAATAGAAAAATTATGACACAAGGATGTAACTTTCAATGAAAATTTACTGTATAAAGATAGGCTTATATCAAAATCTGATAGTGTATGAAAACAGCCAGAAGAACGTGAAAAACTTGTGTTAGAAGAGATCACAAATAGTGATGTAGCTATAAGATCTCAAGGAAATCCTGAAAGCACTACAGCAGAACAAAAAGTAGAATATGAACAAACCACTTCTCAAGTGGTTGTAAAAAGATCAGAAAGGGTGTCTAGACCCACACAACGGTATTCTTCTTATATTATTTACCGTTGACTGATGCTGGTGAACCAGAATATTTTAATGAAGTAATGCATGTGAAAGATTATGTCAAGTGGGAGTTAGCCATGAGAGATGTGATGGATTCTCTAGAGAAAAACAGAACATGGATATTAATTCAGATGCCAGAAGGAAAGAAAACTTTGCAGAACAAATGAGTTTACCAAATCAAAGAAAATGATGGCAGCAGTAGATACAAAGCAGTGTTAGCAGTGAAGGGTTTTCAGCAGAAGAAAAGTATTGACTATGCCGAAATTTTTTCTCCTATAATTAAATTAACTACTATCAGATTAATGCTGATTATTATTGCTGCTGAGAATTGCATCTAAAGCAACTAGAAGTGAAAACGGCTTTTTTCCATGGTGAATTAGATGACGACATATACATGGCGCAATGATAAAGAAAATCTTGTGTGTAGTTTAAATAAGAGTTTGTATGGCTTGAAACAAGCACGTGAGCAGTAGTACAAGAAATTCGATAATTTCATATGCGACAATGATTTCATAAGTGAGATGAACCATTGTTGTTACTTCAAGAATTTTGATGACTCCTATATTATTTTGCTTTTGTATGTGGATGTTGATGACTCCTATATTATTTTGCTTTTGTATGTGGATGACATGCTTGTTGCATGATCCAGCATGGATGAGATCAACAAGCTAAAGCTACAATTGTCAAAAGAATTGAGATGAAAGACTTAGGACCATCAAAACAGATACTTAGGATGAGGATCACCAGAGATAGAGCAGAAAGAACTCTAGAATTATCCCAAGAGAAGTGCATAGAGAAAATGCTGAGCAAGTTCAATCTTCATGATGCAAAACCTAGATGCAATCCTTTGGGAAGTCAATTCAAACTTATCAAGAAGCAGTCACCAAAGACAGATGAGGAGCGAAAGAATATGGAAAAAGTTTCATATGCCTTGGCGGTTAGGAGTTTGATGTATGCTACGGTTTGTACCGGACCTGACATAGCACATACAGCGGGAGGAGTAAGCAGATACATGAAGAATCATGGAAGAATACATTGGGAAGCTGTGAAGTGTCTTATACAATATCTTAAAGGTAATCACAGATATGTCACTTCAGTTCAAGAAAAGCAGTATGACTTTTTAAGGATTCACCGATACAGATTTGGATGGTGGCTTGGATGGTCGGAAAAGTACAACAGGTTATGTGTTCACTTTGGATGGTACGGTTGTGAGTTAGATGTCTAAACTTCATAAAAGTGTTGCTTTATCGACCACTGAAGCAGAATATTGATATATCTGAAGATGCAAAAAAGATGATTTGGTTGAAGAATTTTCTAAAGGACTTAGGCAAAGAGCAAAACAGCAATACTCTTTTCAGTGACAGCCAGAGTGCTATCCATCTTGCAAAGAATCCAGTATTTTATTCAAGAATAAAGCACATCCAGTTAAAGTATCATTTTATTCGCGAGCTTGTAGATAGTGGAACATTGTCATTAGAGAAGATTCTTTGATCAAAGAACCCGCAGATATGTTTACTAAGATTGTTGCTATTGAGAAACTGAGACTGTGCAATGCCTCAGTTGGCCTCCACGGTTAATGATGAAGAGGTGCCATAATGGGAGCATTTTTTGGTTATAAGAAAACAAGATTACGGTAAAAAATTCTTTTGACTTGATTTGCCTAATAGATTGTTGAAGTTCAAGGCAACGAAAACAGAACTTCAAGGTTTCAAAAAATTGTCGAGATTTACTAATTATTAAGACAAGGTGGTGATTGTTGAAAATGGCTTAAAACTATTGAGTAGCTCAAAAGTCCTAATTAAAGGGCCCGAGAATGACGCCCAACCCGGTCCAGAGGCCGACCCATACGCTGTCGTGCGTATGGTCAGCGCACGTGGACGGCAAGACGGCCACATGCATGCAATCAATGCATACATGGATAGCACATGATGGAACATGAATACCGATAGATAAAATGCATTCAATGCATTGAAAGAGATGTTGATTGATGATAATGAAGGGAGCTGCATGTTTGAATGTATTAATTAAAGAATGTAATGAAGTCCAAGAGAAGGAGCTGCATATTTGCATATATAATGAATGTTGTGCAAAGAGAAAGAATCTCTTAATACACACAAAAATAATTGATTAAAAGTTTGTGTTGCCTTGAGAAAGAAAAGAACTGCAAGTTTGCAGTAAGAAAAAAATTTGTTATCTTGTATCTTGTAAAGAGATAAAAAGAAGAAAAACTAGTGCGACAAATGGACTAGGCAAATTGCCGAACCGCTATATAAATCATGTGTCTTCATTTCATTTTATTTGTGTGATTATTTCTTTTATCCGTCGTTTTCTCCCACATATTCTATAGATTAATTCCTAACAAAAACAAGTGAAAAAAATATTAGTGAAGAATCGTAAAGGGTCATAAACGTTTTTCCAATCATAATTATGATATTTTGAAACAACCACCACAGGCTGATTTTGGTCAAGACCCGAAATTACTGCATAGATCTTTGATAGTTCAGAGAGATTTTGATCTTAAGCAATGCACATGCAAGATATAAATGGAAGCAGTAAGCCTACACTTCAGAATAATTATCATCAAATACTTGTGGTTGTGAATTCTTCATTACAGAGCTTGTCTTTGTATGTTGTTTGTGGTTTGTTACTGATAAATTCACTAAATAGTTATAAGAAGAGGTTTTTTTATTCACTAAAATTCTAAAAAATTACTTTAAAACAAAAGCTATGCATAAACCACTCTTTCAAGCAACTAAGTTAGATTCTGATTTCTGAGACAAATAAAATGCAAATGAATCGAACCATTATAATCTCTGATTAGAATCATTTCTCATCATCATACGATAAATTGTACGAATGCCCCATTATGAGATCTAAATAACGGTCATTCAGGATTACTGCTAAAATTTGGTAAATTTCATCAAAAATCCTAAAAAGTCGACAAATTTCATCAGAATACAAAACCTAAATGATCAAAAATGACAAAAGGATTCATGAGATGTATACCCTCAGATGGTCCTCCAAAGGATCTTCGCAGGGGCTAGGAAGCGGATGGGGCCGTGGGAGGGCTTGGTGTTCATCCTCTTCCTCAGGAACCTGAGGTACTTCATCTTCTGCCGAACGAGACCCCCTGACATGGCGATCTCCACGCATCGAACGACGGCAGACGCATAAGCCGGATCCTGAAACCATCGCGAGATGGGATCTGATACTGAAAGCTACTAGGGTTATGGTTTCAGTTTGGGTTAGGGTTTCTCGTTGGCGAAGTTATAGGGGCGAGAGTGAGAGAGACGCAGGCGTGGGCTTATTTGGGCTGGATTGATTGGGCTTCTTTGAGAGACTTTAATTGCAGAAAACACTTCCTTGATAGCAGAAAAATATCAAATAAAATGAGTTGCATAATTTTTTTGGCTTTTTCTTTGTATCTTTAGCTCGTAAGCCTTATCCAAGCACGCATCCTTCCTACGCATACAAGCAAACAACACACATTGTTGGAGATAGTGCCCTCAGAGTTAATTATTGGATCACAGGCACATTAGTGCAATGATTGAGAGAGGACCTATACCGGTAGGACAGTCTTACTCAAGATGATAGTATGCTATCTGGTTTATCTTTATCATCGTGTGCTACTTTAGGTGACCTGATAGGTCGCTATTACACGTTGATAGAGCCCCTAGAATTCTTGCTTGACTGCCAGCAGTATGAGGGCAATCATATACGTGGGAGCTGGTAGTCCATAAGCACATCCTTAAATGGTCCCTAGTCGTGGGAGTTTCGAGACAGGGCATCGATACTCCAGAGTAGACTAGTGTATACAATCGAGACCCCGACGAGGGGCGGTGGCTGGTCTCACAAGCCACTGGTGTCAGTTGGTTCACCTAAGATGTATACAGGTGCTTATTGGGTTATGAGTACACCGGACAGGACTCGCCGGGAACATGCTAGTTGGTCTTATACCTGACGTCAGATGGCAATTCCCTGGTGACATGTGTACAGGTCAGTACATCGACCTGAGGATCGTCATTTGTCTCGTGTGAGTTCCCACTGTGCTTTGATTACTACCCTACCACGCCCAAAGGAGACGTGCAAACAGGTTTTAGTTGGGTACAGTCCCGAACCTCATGGAGGCAGTGAGCGGATCTTCAGGGGTTTGTCTCTCCCGGTATTGGGGGTGAGGTCGCGCTGTGTCTAGGAGAGCCCTTACACGAAGTCCTTGGCCAAGACAGGAGATTTACTGGTAGGTATTCCAGTAGTATCTCATGGTGTTCTGAGCTACACTCCGACACGACTTGTACCACTTTTGGGGGTCTGACTTTTACCAACACCCTAGACCCGCCATGCGATGCTCATAGACGAACGGACCGGACTGTACGGATATTGTCACTGACAGGCTCAGTAGGGTGTCAGGATGAGTTCGCTCATCGACGTCCCTTTTGGTCAATACCTGGTAGCCCGTTACGTATAGGCTAATACCTCTGACGTGCTAGTGGTTAAATCCACAACCAAAGTATTGACGAGTCTTTAGAGTCCCCCACAGACCAGTTTCTCAAGTTTCGGGCGAAACGCTGTAGAAGTCGTATGGAGATATGGCAGGGTTCGATCGGATACGTGCGGTATTGCACGGATCATGATCGGACGGATAATACTAGCGGGCTTTGGTTTAAGCCGGATCCTAGTATTGTACAGTGTAGATTTGTCTCAGGGCATTTGTATTCGGTCGGAATACAAATGCGGGTATGTATATACAGTAGCGGGGTTTTCCTGTAATTTATTACGGGATCGGTTTTATGAAGTTGCCAGTTTGTTTTCCGTTTCGGCCATTTTCCTTTGCATCTTTCATTGGCTGAAAATTGGTGGAGGAGGGCTTATTTGCATTTGTGCAAATAAGCATTTTGGAGGGTTGTCTTTGCATATTGTTGCATCATGATGGTGCACTTTCATTTGACTTCATAACCTCCTGATTGCTTGACTTTTGTTTGTGATGATTAGTTGGTGGAGTGGTGGACCTTGTCTTGTGATCATGCTTCATGATAACTCCACACTCTCTTGCATTATTGAGATACACCCCCCCTTGGACTTTTACCCTCTCCTCTTCATCAGATGTGGCCGGCCAATATGGGAAGGGGCTGCCCATTATTTTTGTGGGGTATTTTTGGTTCTCTTGTGCTTGCAAAAATCCCCAACCTCATCTCCAAAAATGCTATCATCTCAATCCTCCACTAATGGCAACTTCCACAACCCCAAAGAGACATAATGTTCTACAATTAACCTACAGCAAATCTTGGTCACGTCGACTCGCCAACTTCGTGCCCGAGTTGCCTCGGTCAAGAGGTGGAAGCCCGTAAAAGAAGCCGGCGACGTGGTGCCCTTCCGGCGAGGAGGTGAAGACCGGAGATTCCGCGGGAGATCGGGACGACGACGAGAAGACCGGAAGACACGGATCGCTCGGTATATCTCTCTACCCGTTCTTTTGTTAGCTAGAATTAGATTAATGGCCCGATCCAGGATTTTTGTGCGCGGTGGTGCCGGTTTAACAGTTATAGAAAATTATCGTTTCTGCATTTTGGCCTCGGATAGACGGCCGGGGCGCCGCCGTGCACTTACACTGGTATCAGAGCCACGCCATTAACCTAGTCTAGCTTTGTCTAGTGTGTTTACATTTCCAATCGAACAAAATTCCAAAACCGCATTTTCAAAAGTATCAGTTCTCTGTCGAAATTTTTTGGGCTCGAAAATTTTTTCAGGAAGTTGCAGAATGATGTGCAGGGAAGTATAAGAACTCTGGTAAAATTTGGTCGCCTGAACCCATTACCCCACCGCGGAACCACGGCCAAACCCATGCTTGGGCCACGGTTCCGCCGCCATTTTCACTGTTCAGCGTATCAAAATTTTACAGAGGCCCTTGGACTTGAAAATAGGGGTTTTGGAATATCTTTTTGGGCCCAGAATTTCTTTAAGTGCTACAGTAGTGCTTGGGGGTCCACTTAGGTAAATTTGATCGATCGAAAATTTTAAACACATTAGTTCACGGTATTTACATTATATCTGCGACCGTGAATGTCACTCGATCGATAAATCCTGTCAACTGCTATAGCTCGGTTAGACGGATTTGCGAACGTGACATTCACGTTGATGTTCTGTGTTGTGCTGTGATGTTGCGAATTGTCGTGGTGGATAGCCTGGATGCAATGTTAGTACAGATTTGGTTGTATTATGTACATTTGTTATTGCGGGGCAAGCGTCCGACATGTGGACTGCCGTCACTGCCCGTTTGTATATTATTCTTTTGGGGCACGACCAGGTTGAGGTCGATATACCCGTTGTATGTATATTTTACTTTCTGTACTAGGATTACCCCGCGGAGGGGTGCACGGATAGCCGGGTTCTAGAGGGCAACGAGCCCGCATCTCATGGCATTGAGACGGAGGGGGCTTTACTCTAGAATTGGCGGGCTATTCGCCGCACTCGTAGGGGGTACAGGTTGACCCAGGAGGGATGCCCAAGTTACTGGATTCCGTGAAGTGCTGGGTGGTCCATTCACGTTGCTGAAGGGAGCTGCCTCGCTTCAGGTCTTGGCGGGTAACTTGCCGCGCCCGTAGGGGTCTAGGATTTCATTGCACAGGCTATCCACACGACCAGGGGAACGTCGGGTTTCAGTAGCGGCTCTGTGAAACTCGGGGATCCCAGATATCTGTATTGTTCTGTGATGTTGATTACATTTCTGTGATGTTGCATTTTATCACGCCTTGAGCGAAATATTATATATTGATATATATATATAATAGTAGATGTTGTATATGTTTTGCATCCGTGCTAGTCCAGTCCCCGCTCTGTCGTTAGTTAACTAACCTAACGAGTAATGACGGGACCCAGTGGCGAATGCGGATGGCATATACGTACGTCATTATTTTTGTTCTTTATTGGTGTGATCAATTGATGGGACTGCATTGATTCGGATCAATGCAAGTTAAACAAACCTATTCTGATGTTGTTGGAACAATTTTTTAAAAGAGCTGTTATTGCAAGGATGTTCACTTTTGTTTTGCACAGTAGTATTCAGTTGGAATATCCTGCTCCTCAGTCGACGAGGCAAGGGCCGAGATCCCTTCACCGGGAGTGACCCATTGGACAGAAGTTTGCGTCAGGGCAATAACTTCACCATAGTCGTTTACTTTTGCTTTGCATCGTGGTATTCAGTTGGAATATCCCGCACCTCATTCTACGGGGAAAGAGCCGAGATCCCTTCACCGGGAGTGACCTCTTTAGCAAAGGCTTTCGTTACTATATTTTTATAAAAGCTATCCAGTTCCTTCAACGATATCAAGTTCATTACGTTAAAAGTTTTTCGCCAGAAACCATTCGTAGCCCTCCGTCATTTCAGACGGGTAGCACGTAGTATTCATGTTATGTTTGTTGACCTTCGTCAAGGCATAGTGTGTGGTAGCTGCTTGTTACCTTTCTGTTGTATAGATAGATGTGTTGGTTTGGGACAGTCGTATAGCCTTGTTGACCTTCGTCAAGGGCTTGTACAGGTGGGTTCAAATTAACCTGGACAATGACGGGTAGAACTTGACATGTGACTTATGATTTGTTGACCTTCGTCAAGGTCATAAGAGCATGGGGCAAAAATCACATCGGGAGTTTCTAAAGAAACTGAAACTTGCCAGATATGCGCATACCTTCTGGGGTGTGATAACGTGAGCGGATTCCGTCACGTTATCATGTGATGATAGTTGGATCATGATTCCCACTGATGAGTTGGTTTACTCCTCGGGTGATCCCGACTAATTCTTCTTTCAGGTTTGGAGGAGAATTTGACATTACAGTGGGAGGTTTCCAGATTAGATAAATTGGTAACCATTCTGATCTAGGTTAGAGTGCACGCTGAGTGTTTCTTTTCTCTCTCTCTTTGGCAGCGACCATGACCCGACCTAGACTATGACTCAGTGACCAAGTTAACCGAATCTTCTTAAACACTGGCTTTTGGATTGTCAAAGTTGCAAACCTCATTGCCACTCCTACTTTTACCCTTTTTCTCCAGGACACCCCGTACTACTACGAACGTCCACTTCCATTGGTCAAAACCATCGTATGGTTATATACGAACTTGAAGGAATTTATTCGAGGATGGTTTCCGGTTCTGAAGAAAACGAATAGGACTATTCAGTTGTCTTTTCCTTTTACCTTCTCTCGGGTTGCGAGTACTCCTTGGTTTAGGAGATAGTACACCTATTACGCAAATTGGATAGTCTTCTTCCAAACCTTAGGCTGGTGCCGACTGGTAGGGAATGAAGAAAACCAATTAGCATAACGATGGTGTGCAGAAGGTATTAAGTAAAGACATATCAAGGGATTAGTAAGAGGGCAAAGTAAATTGCGACTGATATTCACGACCAAACCAGGTATTTCATTACCACTCCCACTTCACCTTTGTATTTCTCCAGGACACTCCGTATCACTACAAAGATCCACAGTTCATTGGATACTCCATCGTATGGTTATATACGAACTCAAAAGGAACTTGTTCCAGTTCGGAGATGGATTCTGGTTCAGGAGAAATAGGAATACGGTTTATTCAGGTGTCTTTTATCTTCACCTTCTCTCGCGTTGCGAGTGCTCCTAGGATTAAGACAGTACACCCATTATGCTTATTGGATAGTCTTCTTCCAAACCATAGGCTGGTGCCGAACGGTAGGGAAGGAAGAAAACCATTTGGCCTAAAGGGGTGTACAAAAGGTAATGACTAAAGACATATGAAGGGATGTGAAGAGATGGTGTAGAAATATACGGTTAAAGTTGTGAATCTGATAATGGAAGAGGCATTACTAGGAATACCAGAATACCCCATCGAAACATTTCAATGTTTCAGTTTCACTCTGTGTACTGTTAAAAGAAAACTGATTTCCCAATTAGACACTTGCTCCAGGGTATGTATTTACCAGGTATGAATCTTACATCTGTATGGTTTTACAGATGATGAGTGGGAGTAAGTTATTGGGAATTAAGTGATTATCCTCATTGTATCGGGATTCGTTGTAATTGGTGATATTTGAGGAAATCGCCTGGGTTGTTTGCCGGTCGGCAAATATTTGGTTTTGAATATCCGTTGCTATGCACCAATTTCAAATTGATATATCTGTACGTCTATTTTTATAGAGTGAGATATACCTTTTTGAAATTATGTCGATGACATTTACCTATATCAGTTGATGGTTAGGTAAGAAGTATTAAACAGCGGTGTAATTCTTCTTAACTATAAGTACAGTTTTCAACCTACGACACACAGGGATTGAGTTATTAGACTCAAGGGACTTATACAGAGTATTGTATATTGTCCAGTGTCCATTAGGACATAAGGGTTGGTCCTCGTAGTATATTCGGTTTACTTATGACTTCTCTAGTTTTTAGACATGTGTTTCGTAGAAACGCAAGGTCCGAATTTTGAGAAGTTATAGGTATATGAATAAAGTAAAGAACCAAGTATTGCAAGTATCGGGATTCTTCAAGGTGATCGAAGATGTAGATACTTGTGGATGGTATTCAGTTGGTAGTAATGATTAAGAGAACTTGCTTCTCTTTCGGGTTACTCATAATTGGAAGCTTTCCTAAGTTGAGTAACGCTGATCGGCCTCTTTCCATTTAGTTGACATGCGTTGGAGACAGCTGCATGATTTGAATCTGTTTCAATTAAATCTGTGCCTCTGTTTCTGTATTGGATATAGAACAGTTCATATCTTAACGATGTTAAGGTACGGGGAGTTGTCCGGCTTATGCTTAAAACCAGACTCTGGATAACTCAAGGCATGTTTCTGTAATGGCTGTTTGTGGGTTGACCCAGGCTATGATGAGGGTTGACTTTCTACCATCTGGAAGATCAATAGTGATATTGTTCTTGACTCGCCACAGTTTTAACAAAAATGGATTTTTTTCAGAAAACAGAAGTGGGAGTATGGTAGAACTGAAAGTGATTCCAGAACCGCAAACGATTGCTGAAGATTTGATAAGAACCTAAAGATTCAATCTGGTTTGACATTCCATTGGCCACTCCGCAGATATGGTGGGTAACCTCAGGCACCCGAGAGGTACTCCGGTAGCCTCAAGGACGGTGGCAGGGAGGTTCTTGTTTACCCAGACTTGCCATTGCTGTTGTTCCAGGCTGCGAGACCCGGCAGGAGGATGAGTATAGCGTCGTTCTAAACCAGCTTTGGAAGTGCACGTGTATATGACTCTGCCAGAGGGTTGTTGTGATCAGTGGTTAAATCCACAACCAAAGTATTGACGAGTCTTTAGAGTCCCCCACAGACCAGTTTCTCAAGTTTCGGGCGAAACGCTGTAGAGGCCGTATGGAGATATGGCAGGGTTCGATCGGATACGTGCGGTATTGTATGGATCATGATCGGACGGATAATACTAGCGGGCTTTGGTTTAAGCCGGATCCTAGTATTGTACAGTGTAGATTTGTCTCAGTGCATTTGTATTCGGTCGGAATAAAAATGCGGGTATGTATATACAGTAGCTGGTTTTTCCTGTAATTTATTACGGGATCGGTTTTATGAAGTTGCCAGTTTGTTTTCCGTTTCGGCCATTTTCCTTTGCATCTTTCATTGGCTGAAAATTGGTGGAGGAGGGCTTATTTGCATTTGTGCAAATAAGCATTTTGGAGGGTTGTCTTTGCATATTGTTGCATCATGATGGTGCACTTTCATTTGACTTCATAATCTCATGATTGCTTGACTTTTGTTTGTGATGATTAGTTGGTGGAGTGGTGGACCCTGTCTTGTGATCATGCTTCATGATAACTCCACACTCTCTTGCATTATTGAGATACACCCCCCTTAGACTTTTACCCTCTCCTCTTCATCACATGTGGCCGGCCAATATGGGAAGGGGCGGCCCATTATTTTTGTGGGGTATTTTTGGTTCTCTTGTGCTTGCAAAAATCCCCAACCTCATCTCCAAAAATGCTATCATCTCAATCCTCCACTAATGGCAACTTCCACAACCCCAAAGAGACATAATGTTCTACAATTAACCTACAGCAAACTTTGGGCACGTCGACTCGCCAACTTCGTGCCCGAGTTGCCTCGGTCAAGAGGTGGGAGCCCGTAAAAGAAGCCGGCGACGTGGTGCCCTTCCGGCGAGGAGGTGAAGACCGGAGATTCTGTGGGAGATCGGGACGACGACAAGAAGACCGGAGGATACGGATCGCTCGGTATATCTCTCTACCCATTCTTTTATTAGCTAGAATTAGATTAATGGCCCGATCCGGGATTTTTGTGCGCGGTGGTGCCGGTTTAACAGTTATAGAAAATTATCGTTATATGCATTTTGATCTCGGATAGACGGCCGGGGCGCCGCCGTGCACTTACAACACATATCCAGGAAATCCATGAATTTGTCTCGAAAGCGTGGTTGCATATCTTTATGAGCTAGGTGGGTTAGAATTTGTATCGGCATTTGTCTTGTACCTTTTATTATATTTAGAAGTATTCCATCAAGACCAAATCTAGTGTATTGTCGAGACCTTATTTGTGGCCACTTTCCCTCGGTGGGATTTGAAAAATGGGCCGCAGATTGAATTCTTACCTTAATGATACTGAGTGCCACTACAATATAATGATTAAAGTCTTTTTCTATTTAGCAAGAGGTTTGGTGATGATGCTTGATATTGGCGATCTTCAAGATCAGGACACGTGGCAGGTGACGTGTCCTAGAACCCGGAAGAAAGGGCCCACAAGGGCCGACCCGGCCACCTTGTACCGGACCTGCAAACACGAGCTGGCTCTCCTCAGGGCCCCCTGCAAATTGGCTTCCTCGGCCCCGTAGGTCGTGCCGAGCTGCCGCAAGGCCTGGACTCCTCGGCCTCCTCGCTCGTCCCGAGCTCCAGGCCGAGGCCGTCTTCCTCGGCCCTCCGACCAACTCCACCGCTCACAGGCGTAACCGCCACTCCGCGGATCTCGCCATGCACAGATTCTACGCCAGCAACATCCCACGTTCCACGCCATCACGATCCCCATTAATGGGTGATCCGCTCTCTACGCCGGCGTGACGTCGGGAGCGTAACTGCCGGCGAGATTCTCGCGCCTGCTGCTGTGTGCCACCACCGCTATATAAGCCCCCATCACAGAGGGGTCAAGTAAGCCATTTTTTACTCTTTTAAGCCGTTACTCTGCTCGGATCTCATCATTAACTTGATCGTCGGAGGGTCCTTGGTGGTACCAAATCACCCCGGGACTTCTTTGCAGGTACTCGGCACCAAACTCCTCACTCCACTCCTTCCTCCAAAACCCATTGAGACCCACACGCAACAGGAGATAATTAACAAAGTCCACCGGGAGATCAACGGAAGACAATATTTGACGGAGACCCGAAAATGAGCTCCATCATTTGGGGCTCAGAGGCCGCTAGATGTTATGACCTATTATTAAAGATAAACAATGGGAAAAATGCAACGGCTAGATGAAGTAGTTCTCTGACCAAAAAAATTAGGAGGATGGTCAACCATATTGAAAAATGAAAGCTGGCTGATGTGGTTGAAAGACATTTTTTGGGAAATCTAGTTGAAAGCCTTAAACCTGGTGCGTTTTTTTTGTGTGGGAAATGGGGGACTTTCATAAAAAAAAAAAAAAAAAATTGGGCTAGGTAGTTTGCCTATGGTTTCATGAGATGGGGGATTTAACAATGACACAGAAAATGAGAAGCGTTGCAATGTTTTAGCATCTCCTGCTTTGTTTCTCCACATATATCAATCATTATATTTGCAAAGCATGAATAAGTAAGGGGTAAAAAGAGAGTAGGGGATCCCAATGCGTTTCCAAACCGGCCCTATGTTATTAGAGCATATGTTTAGAGCATATGTATATAGAAAGAATATTTTCATATTTTAAGGCAAATCTATCATTTATATTTTTGTAACATACAGATAAATATTCTATACCATTTCTAAACACATGCTTCTTTATGCATTATTCATAATCTTCCAAGTCACTAATTACTTTATATAATCAGAATCACAATTAAGCAAATTGGACAAAAAAAATCATAAGATGGATGATACAAATGATAATGCAGAACAACTAGATTAAAATTTAAAGTGGTATTGTGTTTAACCATGTAAATTTATCACATACATTCATGTGATCACTTGCGGCAAAAACCATCCATACCCTCAAAGCAAATAAGCCTTGGAAACACAAACATTTGGGCGAAACAGCATTTTAAACGTGAACACTGCTTAAAAAACCCATAACACTTTGATTTCTATCATTTTCAGAAACATGATTTGCTAACCACATAGTTTGATCATCACTGCATTTGGCATAATGTAGGTAATCCTCAAGCCACATTTTTGTAAAAACCCAAGAACAGTTCTACAAAAGGGCAGTTCCTGCGAATTAAATTACAATCCACTGACTTAAACGAGTGAAGAATGTGTAATCCAGATGATTCACTGTTGACATACATTGTTACATCAAATACAGATTATCTTGAATTTGAACTTTCAGGAAATCAATTTCTAACCAAAAGCCATATGTCTGCAGGAAGAATAGTTAATTTTATTTATAATCTGCTCGTAGAATTTCCAGTGTGGATCTGAGCATGTTATAGCAACACGCCCAAATGGGTAAGCTTGAATGTAGCACTGTACATCGTCAGCGAGAGCTAATCCTTCCAAATAACATCGAAGATCTCCTCCCGGACCTGTTTGCGATATTTTAAATTCGTTAATTTGAATTTTAGATGCAAAATATATAGCCTGTATACATTTTTCTTCAAGGGAACCAACCTAAGGAATTGTCACCTTCATCAGTGTAGCTGTAGGGGTGAGGGAAGATACCGGTGTAAGGCTAAACAACAAATAACAGGGGATTTTAGTTTATCATCATAACACATTTCTGCAATTTTTCATTTCAAAATACCCCCGAGTGGAAGTTATAAATATGTAATTTTAGTGATAATGCTAAATTACACTTAAATGCCTTTAACTGTCATTATTTTTCACTAAACTACCTTAAAGCTATTTTATTAGAGTAAACACCCTTAATCTTTGGTTTAAAAGAGTGTTTTTCAGTAATATACCCTTAAATGTTGCGCTTTACTTGCTTTAATAAAGAACACTTGAAGGTGTTTTAGGATAAAAAGAAGCATGGTTATGGGTAAATCAATGTAATTTAACCTAGTGATAAAGTGGCAGGAAAAAATGAAAAAAGGTAGGGGTATTTTGGGAATGAAAAATTGCAAAAACATAAAAGAAAAAAAAGTTGCTCGAGATGTAGGTTGCAGGTTTTAAAAAGAGTGTGTCCACCCAGTTATACATGCAGACGAGGGAAGTTTGCTGCAATTTAAGCTTTAAAAAATGAGAATGTGATGCATTTTTATCTTACGGGATTGCAGAGAGCTTTATATGGAGAATCGTCAAGTAGTACAGTGTTTGAAGGAGAGAAGTCTCCCTTTTCCCAAGGAAGATTATTGCCTTCTTTGTTCCAGAGCTTCTTCAACTGCTTCAGAACTAATGGTTTATTACTATGCTCAATGGTCTTACAGCCAGTATAAGTACACATGGATGCATCCTGTGACATACAAACAAATATTAGAAACTTCAGCGACAGGCATATGTCGGATTTTGTGGGAACGAACTATATGCCAGCAGCAGAGCACAATTTTTATGGAAAGATATCTAATATCAAAAGCCTAAATTAAGCTAGCTACGATTGTCTTCTTATACTATGTATTTCTATATTCAGGGATTATTATAGACTGATTATTTTTGTTGATTCACCATTCACAACTAGGGCTAAGGTCGCGAGTAACAAGTTTAGGTCTATATCCCCACGTTCCCCATGATATGTACCTGAAATCTTACTAAACAACAACAAAACACCTTTATTCCAAGCATATAACTTCACCTCCATCCATGTTGTTAAGGCATCACGCACCTGAATCGTTAAATTAATAAAATTCGAAGGATTTTCTAGGTTCTATAGAAGTTCCATTCCTAAAGACAGAATAGACCATGAGGCCAATAGACTATTCTCCTCCAAAATCTTTCAGCAAATCCTGGGAAAACTAGCTTTTCTTCAACAGCATGTAAGATAATTTTATCAGAACGGCCAACTGGTATTGGATGGTTCAATAAGTGTCTATCAACCGTTTTCCTCTTTGGGAACAAAAAGTGAACGACTTAATACCAATTTAGACTTCAAGAACTTTACAAATCATCCACCTATATAATCATAGTAGTATGTTGATTTGTGGTTTAGGTTTCCATATGTGTTCTAACAATATAAGTTGGAGATGATACTAGCTGAGTCGATGATGATGGGAGTGCAGAGGATTGTATCACGATAGAACATTGTTAGATATGTGTTCTTTTGATAGTTAAACATGTATTAAATATAGGCAATGATGATTGCAATCTAAGAAAAAGAACATGTACTAAAAAATGTGTTGAATGTCTGTGAACTTGGGCACCGTGCATGCTATTTTTGTTTAAATGCCATCATATATCTGGTTGTGTGTTTTAGATGTTTAATTTTATTGTTTTTTACTATTCGTGGCTGGAAAAACAATACAAACAATATATGGTTTGCACCGTGGAGTTTTCCAGCCACTAATAGTAAAAAACAACAAAATTACAGAAATTAAACATCCAAAATCACACAACCAGATATATGATGACATTTTTAAAAAAAATAGCATGCATAGTGCCCAAGTTCACAGACAATCAACACATTTAGTACATGTTTTTCTTTTTCTTTAGATTGCAATCATGATTGCCTATATTTAATACATGTTTAACTATCAAAAGAAGACATATCTAACAACTTTCTATCATGATACAATCCGCACCGCAATCCTCTCCACTCACATCATCATCGTCTCAACTATGCCAGCTAGTATCATCTCCAACTTATATCGAACGAATCGTTATAACACACATGGAAACATAAACCACAAATCAACATACTAGTATGAATATATAGGTGGATGAATATTAAAGTTCTTGTAGTCTAAATTTTGCATTCTCCTAAAGCAATGGAAAACTAATAATGTTCGGAATATACAGATCCAATTATCTATGATCGAATTATGTTTGTTTGATATACCATTGACAAATGTAGGGAACAAATTCAGTTAACAAGTAAATGAATATGTTGGATTGGCACCAGAGGCAGAGCTAGCTTTTTGATCAAGAGAGGGCCAAGCTGATAGAATTAAGTATACACTTGGTATAAGAGCATCAGGATTATAAGCGCGTATAATTTTTTAAAGCTTTTTACGGCGGTCACCAGCCCCATCAGCCCCCTGACCCCACCCGTGATTGAAACAAAATAAATAAGAAGTTTAGATGAAAAAAATTGTAGAAAAGGTAGAGAAAGAAACAGGTTTATTCAATCAAAAAGAACAATATGATTGCACACCATCTATATTCACCTTTGAGGAAACAAATATAATTGAGAATTTGAACCTAGCAATTAACATTCTTGTTGCCTAAGCATGTTGGTTCTAGAAACATAACAATATTTTAAAGCATCAGACGTCATTTAAGGAATCAGAATTGAAAACGTAAATGTCAAGACTATTTTATAATGCAACTCACCCAGCAAAACATCAGATTATCTCTGATGTCCCTCATGATAAAATTAACCACGCCACAAACATTTTCCCTGCAAAATTTTGAGGCAGTCAAATATGGAAGCTCTACAACGAGAACTTGAGCCGAGCATCAGTGAGAAAAACATACATCTTCCTTGAAGACCACACACCTATATGAAACTTTTCACAGCAGAACTTCATAAAACCATCGCAGAAGGGCCTTTTGAAAACTGGGATAGAATTTAACTGTTAGCCTTGCCACTTAAAACAAGTGAAAACACACATACCATAAAGACTCAAAACTACATGATTAGTTTACCTGCGGACTTGCCGACTCTTTTATGCGCTGTATGAGTTTTAGGGTTTCCATGAACAACATCACAGAGCAATCCATTGAGGTCAAGGACAAGCAATTTTTTCCTAGCTTGGCTTCTTATTGCTCTAGGTACTGGCACCATACTGTTATCGCCCAATGATTTCACAATGCTCCTCTCTTCTAAGCCCTCTCTGGAAACTAGTTTGTCTGCAGAAGCACCACTCACTTTATGATGTCTCCTCCATTTTCGTGATCGGCTGCTTTTCTGACCATTCAATTCAGAATGGATTTCATGGGTATTACTTGCACTTTTCAATAAACCACTTTCATTAGATGGTAAAATTGGTGATGTAAAATGGCCACGGTGAGATTCTTCTCTATATTTCTTCTCTATACCTTTCTTCCCCTCACCAGCTGACTGGTTTTCCCACTTCCTTTTGTAACCTCTTGACCCACACAGGGTGTTATCTATATGAGGGATGCATCCTCTACTTTTCTTTGGTGATATAATGCTAGAACTTTGCAAGGAAGTATTGATATTTTCTCTTCCATAAATTGGGGAAACAAAATCATTTTTAGTCTTCATGGGTATTTCCCTAATCGATATATGGTTCGATTTCTTCTTCTCCACAGAATCCAAATGCCGACTTCTCCGCCATCGCCTAGCTTGCGCTGGTGATCGAGCTCCTAAAAAAAAAATCAATCTTCATAGTCATACGAGTGAAAAGACCATATGTCAGCCAAAAATCAGTAAAAGTATCTCTATTTCAAAATAACAATATTAATAATAAAAGTTTTTATATGATACAGACCAATTTTCGCTAGTCTAGCATGGAGAGGTGAAACAAACTTTGAGTATGAAACCAAAGGGGATAGCCTAATAAGACCTATGCACCCCTTAATGCCTAGGTATTATGAGAAACGGTTAAGGCCATGCTAGGCTTGGATTCTAGTTACGATAACGCTAGTTTTCAAACGTATTTTACACTTAACTATGAGGCTTGATTTTGGAATAACCGGAGCTATCTTTACCAAAACATTTAGGTACCTAGCAAGCTTATATAAAATCCACTCTAACCTTAATCACTGGACTCAAAAGAATATAGGTACAATGACTCCGAAGTCAGACAACATGTCGTAAGCCCTGCGTACTGTAGTTTGCACAACCTTTACCTCCACTTGAAAATAAAATCTAGTCATTTTACTCCAAAGCCTAAAAGGATTGAATGCTTAATTTTGATATTAAAGCCAACCCCGTCGTTTGAATTCCAAAAGATCGACTTGATAGCGGGCGACCTATCAAGTCTTATTCAATTCTTAATATTCCAACCTATCAAGTCTTAATATTCCAAATGATACAATATTGTGTGTAGGCCATGTTTGGGTATGGAGTTAAGAAAACCAAAGTTTATTTTTTAAGTGGATTTAAAGTTGATGCAAACTCCAATTAAAAGTTTATCTTTGGCTAAATTACAGGAAATACTCCAAGCTTTTCCCCCAATATTCTAGAAGGAATAAGTAATGACAAACAAAAAGGTTGAAGTGCAAACAACAAGTAACACATGAACAAAAAAAGAGAGGCAAAAACTCATCTTTCGCATTACCCATGATTCATATAAAGGAAGCGCATACCATATACATTGAGAGAAACAAGTACTACTAATCAAAAAATAGGTGACATATAATTTAGTATCTTTCCATACAATTTGTTGATTGAAGAGATACACAAATAAAAACCAAGCCTATAATATCAAGAGTAAATGAGTAATGATCCGGTGAGATAACATATCGAGGTGCGAATATGAGAAACAATTATGGTTGGTCGGACTAGAAACAACTATGGATGGTCGACCGTCATAGAGGTATTAATTCTTCTTCTTAGTCAGTTCTAAATAGATGGCAATTATATTAATTCCTAACCTTACATCCCGTTGTATACCCATTGAAATCTGATGATCGCGTCTCTATTTCATTCATTATTTCTATCAATCCAACGGACCACAATTGCTTCTCATCTTTGTACCTAAACATTTTATGTAACCCATTTCCTAATTTTACATGGAATACCAAATTGTGAGCTCAATCAAGAAAAGACTCCTCATTCTTTCACTAAAGTGCGCTACAATTCAACAAAAAGCCAACTAAACAATATAAGCAGCAAAACCCATGAAATTTTACGAGAGACCTCAAAAGTTTTTTGCAAGCCCTCAAGGATTTCGATGAAAACCCATTTCTATACTCACATGATATAACAAATTAAGAACTTCATGAACACTGAACAAGAAAAATATCAGCATATCAACAAAAATCACACTAAATAACAAAAGGAGCAAAACCCACAAAATTTCAAGAGAAACCCACTGTCCAATCTTTAGCCCTCATAAATTTTATGATAGTATTCAAGGGTTTCCATGAAAACCCATATCTAAATTCCATATGAACGATTCAAACCAAGAGCTTAATCAACGATGAACAATAAAAAAATATCAACCTTCACCCACTAAATCAATTATAATTCAATAAAAATGAGACTAAACACAAAATGGAGCACATTCACAAAATTTCAAGACAAACCCACTTACAAAATTTTGGTACCAAGGGTTTCTATGAAAACCCATTTCTAAATTCCCCATGAAAGTACCAAGGTAGGAGCTTGATCAACAAAAGAACAATAAAAACCTCATCTTTCCTCCACCAAATCCACTCTAATTCAACAATTATCAAACCAAACAACAAAAGGAACAAGACCCATTTAAATTCAAGAGAAACGATAACAGTGATGATGATGACGATGACGATGACGATTAAAAAGAGAAATCGAACCTGAAATGCGAGGAATTTGGGGTTTTCGACGCCCCATACTTCTAATTGAGTTGAGATTTGAAAGGGGGGAGATTTTTGCTCAGGGTTTCTCTCGATTCTTTATTAAATCTCGATTTCTAAATTCAGAGGGAAGAGAGAGAGAGAGAGAGCATGTGACGTTTTGCTGGTGGGCCTGCGTTACAATTAAACCTAAACTAGTATGGTGCAATGCACATGAATTTATAGCAATATTATATGGTTTTTATTAGGGGTATTTAGCAAAAAAAACCGATTTTTCCTTTTTATGAGTTTATTCTTTAACGAAACACCATCCTCAAATATACAATGTTAGCGAAAAACCATCATGTGGGATGGTTTCTGTTAAAACTATTAAACTATATATTGATTTTTCGCTAAAATTATTAAACTACGGGATGTTTTTTTTTTGGTGAATATCCCAATTAGACATAGTTAAAAGTAAAGTATAGAAATGTCATTTATGATATACTTAACGACATGGTGGTTTTTCGCAAATAGCGCATTTTTAAGATAGTTTTCGTCAGAGAAAAAAACCACATGATGATTTCTCGTAAATGAGTCAAACCATAAGTTGGTTTTTGTTAAGGGTTTTTTACTTATAGCCCCCTAGAACGTAACAAATTCCTTTCTATCCAAAAATTTGGTATTTACTTTTTACCCCTAAAACTAATAAGATGCATCATTTTATCCCCTTTACGATTTCCATCAACTTCTAACAGCATAACATCAAGTTTTTTTTAAAAATATCCCAACCTCTCTTCTTATTTGGAAATGCGCAATTTCTTTCCCAAATTGAAATTAAGGTTTAAATTTCTGCTGCACTTTTCTTAAAATCAACAATGAAATCAGGAGTATCTTCAACATCTCTTTCTAGTTATGAAGAAATTGAATTCTTCTGCGGTTTACTTGTTATTTTTTGGTAAATAGTAAACCTAAAATCTATATATGGAGAAAAATTAAAATTAATAGGTTTTTTTCTGACGGAGATCGTAAAGGGGAAAAATGATGTATCTTATTAGTTTTAGGGGGTAAAAAGTAAATATCAAATTTTGAAAGGTTAGAAAGGAATTTGCTATGTTTTTGGGGCCGACAATTAAAAAACCCTTTTCTTAAATACACCTTTTATTTAATTTAGGTTTAAATCCCAAAAAATATACCAAATATATTACATGTTTTGCAACAAACTTCCAAAATCTCACAATACTACGAGAAACTACCGAATTAGACGGTGGCACACCGGTACCGTTAATTTAGTGAGCACGTGATCTCGAAACTTTTTAAATATTCTCAAAATGCCTTTCTTCATCATTTAAAAGTATTTTTATTTCATTTTCTTCACCAAAATTACTTTTTCCCCTCCACTTCTTTAACCTTATATCTCTTTATCTCTTTATAACCATAGATCTTTCTCCGTCCTCCCTAACCTTATATTTCTTTATAACCATAAAGCTTTCGATGCCGTGTGTTTCTAGCTCGAGTTCGGCCATGATATGCAAAGTACAATCTTTAAGTTAAGATTTCTTTGCCCCAAACACAAAAAATTCGAGGATGCAAGTTTAGGGGTTTCCTTAGGTGGCCTCTCGCTGAAAATTGTGGATTCATGGATAAGGTGGGAGAGAAGGACAACGCGAATAATGGTAACTTGTTGGACACGAAAAGAGAAACTTTTGAGGTTTATTTTGCTCAAAATGAAAAAACTTAGGATTTTGGAAGAATGGGACAATAAGCTACTTAGTAAATTGTTTACAAAAAACCAACAAAATGCTCTCAGGAATGTACTGTTAGTGCATGTTGTATGTTCCCACAATTCTTGTGAGGCGGCGGAAGCGATAAACGAAAATTTTCTTTGCATACGACACGCATTTTTCATAAGATCTTGTCTAAATCATAACTAGAAAACCTTAACTCGAAATCTTATCTACTATGTTAGGGATTATATCTTGATGATACGGTCCTTCGGGTCTTCTCTTTGGTGCAACTCATTTACTCCTTGCCTTCTCTTTTGATGAACTCTTTAGCTCCTTTGGATGTTGTCGATGTCCTCGATCTCCGGCTACCTCAAGACCTAGATGATCCACGCGAGAGCTATCATGCAAGCTACAAACTCTTCATAAGAGTTTAACTTAGAGATCAAGTTTGCTAGAAGAGATCACTAGGATGATGTAGAGATTAGTGTATTGATTTATCTTTAACCCAAAGCTTTTGATTCATATCACATGTGAAGGGTAAAATTTAGGATGAAGCAGGAGGAGAGAAGAAGGAGAGAAAAAGTGTTTGTGATAAATGAGAAAATTCAAGCATGGAATTTAGATATGGCTCAAATGAAATAATTGAAGTATACAATATAAAATTAGCACCGTGCTTCAATAGTAACTGTACCGCCCCGCTTCCCGGTGTACGGCGAAGGGGACGGGACGAGTCCGCTACGTATTTACTGTGAAGTAAATACGCTAAGCATATCTAAGCAATATAAAAGTAATGTCATGACCCGAAATAGCACGTGACTGGCCCTTGAATCATATGAAGTCTATAGGACCCCATCTAATTCAAGCAAGCCAAAAGCCCAGAAATCTAAAACCATTTTAAGGAGTAAATAAAGAAAACTAGTTTTTAAGAAGTAAAGAAAACATGTTTTAAAAGCAAGGTTTTTAAGTAGGTCAGCCGAATATGCATTTTTAAAATGTCTCGTCTTTTCTGAAAATTTCAGCAGAGTTTCCTTTGTAAATACTGGCCCCGAACGGGGTACAACAAGAATAATATATACGCAATGATAAAAAGCATCCCCAAGCGGGAGCTAGCTCTTCGTCAATCGACGGTCAAAACCACGCAAGCAGTATAATATACAACGCCGAAGGGCGAGGATCAAAACTCAAAAGGAAACTCAAAATCAGCATGAAAACTATAATACTACAACGCGCGACTCTAAGGTCGAAGTAATACATAACTGGTTTTCTAAGATTGAAACAATATACAAGTTTGGTTGATGGAATTACTAGATACAACTGATCAAAATAAATATGAGGGTGGTCACGATGCGAGTGAACCCACGTATCAAAGCAATCACCCAGAAAGGAAGCGGTGTGCCAGAAAAGCCGCAATGAAACCTGTACGGCAAAACCTACAAGAACTGTGGCATAACGGGGGTGGGTTGCCAACTTGTGAATGTTGGATATAGTGCCCTCAGAGTCAATTATTGGATCACAGGCATGTGATTGCAATGATTGAGGGAGGACTTATACCGGTAGGACAGTCTTACTCGAGATGATAGTATACTATCTGGTTTATCTTTATCATCGTGTACTACTTCAGGTGACCTTACAGGTCACTATTACATGTTGATAGAGCCCTTAGGATTCTTGCTTGATGACCAGCAGTATGATGGCGATCATATACATGGGAGCTGGGGTCTATAAGCACATCCTTAAAAGGTCCCTAGTCGTGGGAGTTTCGAGACAGGGCATCGATACTCCGGAGTAGACTAGTGTATACAGTCGAGACCTCGACGAGAGGCTGTGGCCGGTCTCACAAGCCATTGGTGTCAGTTGGTTCACCTAAGATGTATACAGGTGCTCATTGAGTTATGAGTACACCGGACAGGACTCGCCGGGAACATACTAGTTGGTATTATACCTAGCGTCAGATAGCAGTTCCCTGGTGACATGTGTACAGGTTAGTTCATCGACCTGAGATCGTCATTTGTCTCGTGTGAGTTCCCACTGTGCTTTGATTACTACCCTACCACGGCTCAAAGGAGTCGTGCAAATAGGTTTTAGTTGGGTACAGTCCCGAGCCACATGGAGGCAGTGAGCGAATCGGCAGGGGTTCGTCTCTCCCGGTATTGGGGGTGAGGTCGCGCTGTGTCTAGGAGAGCCATTACACGAAGTCCTTGGCCAACGCAGGAGATTTACTGGTAGGTATTCCAGTAGTATCTCAAGGTGTTCTGGGCTACACTCCGACACGACTTGTACCACTTTTGGGGGTCTGACTTTTACCAACCCCTAGGCCCGACATGCGATGCTCATAGACGAACGGACCGGACTGTACGGATATTGTCACTGACAGGCCCAGTAGGGTGTCAGGATGAGTTCGCTCATTGACGTCCCTTTTGGTCAATACCTGGTAGCCCGTTACGTACGGCTAATACCTCTGACGTGCTAGTGGTTAAATCCACAGCCAAAGTACTGACGAGTCTTTAGAGTCCCCCACAGACAGTTTCTCAAGTTTCGGGCGAAACGTTGTAGAGGCCGTATGATATATGGCAGGGTTCGATCATATACGTGCGGTATTGCACGGATCATGATCGGACGGATCATACTAGTGGGCTTTGGTTTAAACCGGATCCTAGTATTAGATTTGTTGGATTACTTTAGTCTCATCGCATTCGCATTCAGTCGGAATGCGGATGCAGGTATGTATATACAGGAGAGGGGTATCCTTGTGATCCGTCACGAGTTTACTTTATATGTTGCCGTATCTTTTTGTTGTGGCAAACATTTGGATTAATGTTTGCATATGGAAATAATAAGCTAGAATTTCATCATGAGATGCATTAATGTGACATAGACATATATCATGACTCATGGTCTCTTTGTTAGCAAAAATGTCATATTAGTGGATTGTTTTGTGTCTTGATTTGATGAGAGGAGAGAGAGGGGCAGCCAAGGTTATGGTTAGCTCTTGTATTTCTTTTTCTTACACACTCTCATTATTATGATAACAAAAAGGAAAAAGAAAACTCCTTCTTCTTCTTCTTCCTCTAGCTCATTACTTCCATCAATGGCTTCATCTCTAACCTCCATCCACCTCATGGATGCAAGAGACAAAGTGATCACAAACATTCTCTACATCACCTTGGACACGTCGGCTAGCACACTTCGTGCCCGAGTTGCTTCGGATGAAGCGGGAGCCCGTAAAAAGAATCGACGATGTGGTGCCCTTTCCGACGAGGAGATCGAGCTCGGAGATGCCGTGAGGAGCTTGGGATGGTGGCCGAAGACCGAAGGACACGGATCGATCGGTATAGCCTTCTATCCTTTCTCTAGATAGCTAGTTGTAGGTTAATGGTTCGATCCGGGTTTTAAGCATACGATAGCGCCGGTTTTAAAGTTAAGAAAAATTTTCGTTTCCGCATTTTGGCCTCGGAAAGACGACCGGGGCGCTACCGTAGTCTTACATGGTATCAGAGCCACGCCATTAAGCTTTTCTAGCTTGCTCTAATGTGTTTAGAACTTCGATCGGACGAAATTTCCAAAAACCGCGTTTCCAAGTCATCAGTTTCTGTCGAAATTTTTCTGTTGTCAAAAAATTATTTGGTGTATTGCAGAAAATCAGGCAGGGTTTTTAAAGAAAACTGAGAAAATTTGGTGGGCAGATTTCACTGTAACGCGGCGGATCCGCGGCCGTACCCACGTTTTGGCCACGGATCCGCGGCCGTACTGTAGCCACAGTGCACCAAATTTCTTCAGTAGGTCTCTGATTTGGAAAAGGGGTTTCTGGTAATTTTATTTTGGGTCCAGATTTATTTGAGTACTGGGATTGTGCTTGGGGCCCACTTCGGGAAATTTTGTCGTTCGAAAATTTTAAACATGCTAGTTCACAGTATTTACATTATATTTGCGACCGTGAATGTCATTCGATCGGTAAATCATGTCTAATTGCTATAGCCCTTTTAGACGGATTTGCGAACGTGACATTCACATTGATGTTCTGTGTTGTGCTGTGATGTTGCGGATTTGTCGTGGTGGATAGCCTGGATGCAATGGTAGTAGAGTTTGGTTATATTTGTACATTTGATATTGCGGGGCGAGCGTCCGACATGTGGACTGCCGTCACTGCCTGTTTGCATATTATTCTTTTGGGGCACGACCGGGCTGGGGTCGATGTACCCGTTGTATATTTTACTTTCTGTACCAGGATTACCCAGCGGTGGGGTGCACGGATAGCCAGGTTCTAGAGGGCAACGGGCCCGCATCTCATGGCTTTGAGACGGAGGGGGCTTTACTCTAGAATTGGCGGGCTATTCGCCGCACTCGTAGGGGGTATAGGTTGACCCAAGGTGGGGTGCTCAAGTTACCGGATTCCGTGAAGTGCTGGGTGGTCCATTCACGTTGTTGAAGGGGGCTGCCTCGCTTCAGGTTTTGGCAGGTAACTTGCCGTGCCCGTAGGGGTCTAGGATTTCATTGCACAGGCTATCCACACGACCAGGAGAACGTCGGGTTTCAATAGCGGCTCTATGAAACCCGGGGATCCCAGATATCTGTATTGTTCTGTGATGCTTATTACTCTCTGTGATGTTGCATTTTATCACGCCTTGAGCGATTATTATATATTGATATATATACTAGTAGATGTTGTATATGTTTTGCACCCGTGCTGGTCTAGTCCCCGCTCTGTCGTTAGTTAAGTAACCTAACGGGTGATCACGGGACCCAGTGGCGAATGCGGATGGCATATACGTACATCATTATTTTCGTTCTTTATTGGTGTGATCAATTGATGGGACTGCGTTGATTCGGATCAATGCAAGCTAAACAAACCTATTCTGATGTTGTTGGAACAATTTTTCAAAAAGCTGTTATTGCAAGGACGTTCTCTTCTGTTTTGCACAGTGGTATTCGGTTATGAATATCCAGCACCTCAGTCGATGAGGAAAGGGCCGAGATCCCTTCACCGGGAGTGACCCCTTGGACAGAAGTTTGCATCAGGGCAATAACTTCACTATAGTCGATTACTTTTGCTTTGCATCGTGGTATTCAGTTGGAATATCCTGCACCTCATTCTACGGGGAAAGAGCCGAGATCCCTTCACCGGGAGTGACCTTTTTAGCAAAGGTTTTCGCCACTATATTTTTATAAAAGCTATGCAGTTCCTTCAACGATATCAAGTTCATTACGTTAAAAGTTTTTCACCAAAAACTAGACGTAGCCCTCCGTCATTTCTTACAAGCATTACTTAGTATTCGTGCTGCGTTTGTTGACTGTGTCAAGGCGTAGTGTACGGTAGCTAAGTAGTGTTCGTTTGTGGCATATTAATAGGATTGGTTAGGACAGTCGTGCGGCCTTGTTGACTGTGTCAAGGGCTCGTACAGGTGGGTTTAATGCAATCCAGGATAATGACGGGTTGAACTTGACTAGGACTCTTTGATTTGTTGACTGTGTCAAGGTCACTTGGGTCCTAGGGGTAAAAATCACATCGGGGGTTTCTAAAGAAACTAAAACTTGCCAGATATGCGCATACCTTCTGGAGTGTGATAACGTGAGTGGATTCCGTCACGTTATCATGCGATGATAGTTGGATCCCGATTCCCACTGATGAGTTATTTTACTCCTCGGGTAATCCCGACTAATTCTTCTTTAAGGTTTGGAGGAGAATTTGACGTTACAGTGGGAGGTTTCCTGATTAGATAAAGTGATAACCATTCTGATCTAGGCTAGAGTGCACGCAGAGTGTTTCTTTTCTCTCTCTCTCTTTGGCAGCGACCATGACCCGACCCTTGACTTTGACTCAATGACCAAGTTAACCGAACCTTTTTATAACACTGGCTTTTGGATTGTCAGAGTTGCATACCTCATTGCCACTCCCTCTTTTACCCGTTTCTCCAGAACACCCCGTATTACTACGAACATCTACTTCTATTAAATAAAACCATCGTATGGTTATATACGAACTCGAAGGAATTTATTCGAGGATGGTTTCCGGTTCTGGAGAAAACGAATAGGACTATTCAGTTGTCTTTTCCTTTTACCTTCTCTCAGGTTGCGAGTGTTCCTTGGATTAGGACAGTACACCTATTACGCTTATTGGATAGTCTTCTTCCAAACCATAGGCAGGTGCCGAACGGTAGGGAATGAAGAAACCCGATTAGCCTAAGTGTGGTGTACAGAAAGTATTAAGTAAAGACAAATAAAGGGATTAGAATGAGGGTAAAGTAAATTGCGACTGTTATTCACGACCAAACCAAGTATTTCATCGCCACTCCTACTTCACCTTTGCATTTCTCCAGAACACTCCGTATCACTACGAAGATCCACAGTTATTTGGATACTCCATCGTATGGTTATATACGAACTCGAGTAGACTTATTCCAGTTCGGGGATGGATTCTGGTTCAGGAGAAATAAGAATAAGGTTTATTCAGTTGTCTTTTATCTTCACCTTCTCTCAGGTTACGAGTACTCTTAGGATTAGGAGAGTACACCCATTATGCTTATTGGATAGTCTTCTTCCAAACCATAGGCTGGTGCCGAACGGTAGGGAAGGAAGAAAACCATTTGGCCTAAAGGGGTGTACAGAAGGTAATGACTAAAGACATATAAAGGGATTTGGAGAGATGGCAAAGAAATATACGGTTATAGTCATGAATCTGGATAATGGAAGAGGCATTACTAGGAATGCCCGGATACCCCCTCGAAACATTTACATGTTTCAGTTTCACTGTGTACTGTTAAAAGAAAACTGATTTCCCAATTAGTCCTTGCTCCAGGGTATGTATTTACCAGGTTTGATTTTCACATCTGTATGGCTTTACAGATGATGAGTGGGAGTAAGTTATTGGGAATTGGGTGATCATCCTCATTATATCGGAATTCGTTGTAATTGGTAATATTTGAGGAAATCACCCGGGTTGTTTGCCGGACGGCAAATATTTGGTTTTGAATATCCGTTGTTATGCACCAATTTCAAATTGATATATCTGTACGTTTATTTTTATAAAGTGAGATATAACTTTTTGAAATTATGTCTATGACATTTACCTATATCAGTGGATGGTTAGGTAAGGAGCATTAAACAGCGGTGTAATTCTTCTTAACCATAAGTACAGTTTTCAACCTACGACATACAGGGATTGAGTTATTAGACCCAGGGGACTTATACAGAGTATTGTATGTTGTCCAGTGTCCATTAGGACAGAGGAGTTGGTGCTCGTACTATATTCTGTTTACTTGTGACTTCTCTAATTCTTAGATATGTGTTTCGTAGAAATGCAAGGTCCAAGTTTTGAGAAGTTACAGGTATATGAATAAAGTAGAGAACCAGGTATTGCAAGTATCAGGATTCTTCAAGATGATCGAAGATATAGATACTTGTGTATGGTATTCAGTTGATAGTAATGATTAAGAGAACTTGCTTCTCATTCAGGTTACTTATAATTGGAAGCACTCCTAAGTTAAGTAATCCTGATTGACCTCTCTCCATTTAGTTGACATGCACTGGAGATAGCTGCATGATTTGAATCTGGTTCCAATTAAATCAGTGCCTCTATTTCTATATTGGATATATAATAGTTCATATCTTAACATTGTTAAGGTACGGGGAGTTGTCCGGCTTATGCTTAAAACCAGACTCTGGATAACTCAAGGCACATTTCTGTAATGGCTGTTTGTGGGTTGACCCGGGCTATGACGAGGGTTGACTTTCTACCATCTGGAAGATCAATAGTGATATTGTTTTTCACTCGCCACAGTTTTAGTAGAATGGATCTTTTCAGAAAACAGTAGTGGGAGTATGGTAGAACTGGAAGTGATTCTAGAACCGCAAACGATTACTGAAAATTTAAATAGAACCTAAATATTCGATCTGGTTTGACATTCCATTGGCCACTCCGCAGATATGGTGGGTAACCTCAGGCACCCGAGAGGTACTCCGGTAGCCTCAAGGACGGTGACAGGGAGGTTCTTGTTTACCCAGACTTGACACTACTGTTGTTCCAGGCTATGAGATCCGGCAGGAGGATGAGTATAGCGTCGTTCTAAACTAGCTTTAGAAGTGTACGTGTATATGACTCTGCCAGAGGGTTGTCGTAGTCAGTGGGAGCAGCGGAAGCATAGTGGACAAGTGGCTTATGTCTATTTATAGACTAAAGCAGATATAGCGAGGATAGATCATCTATTTCTGATATGACAGTCATAGGTTTGACTTCATCAGAATAAGAGATGGATCTGTTAAGAAGGTAGTAGGGTGTGATGTCCTGGTATTTGGATGACATACACAGAGTAGGAAGTGATATTCCTATACTACGATCGGTTATACTTTGGTTGTCACACAGTGGTTTCTCCACATAGGACATGGATATTATATCAGATATTCTGGCTACTAGATCTATGGTTTTAGATCTAAATTTGGGTAGTTTCCCAATCAGGGTACTTAGACAGCATTCTAAAAGTATTTAGATTGGACGACTCCAGACATGGTAGTGTACCTGCAGGTGATGGAGTCACCCTCTCTAAAGGTGTCTTACAGACTAAATGGGAGAGGGATGTGCATGATTGGCAGATCACTTGCTTAGGCAATTGAGTCAATCATGAGATGTCAAGTACCACACCAGATGTTGTTTTTGCAGTAGATGCAATAAGATATTGATCCAAACCTGGAGAAACGTTCGGAAGCAGTTTTAGAACATAAGTGGATATTCTAGGGATATGATAACGACAGCCTCTTTCGGGGAACGTTATCATTCCAGGCTTCCAAGGTGACCTGGATGACAGAGTGGCTGTCAGAGTTATAGTTTTCCCTCTGACGAGGGACAGTATTTTGGACAGGTAGTCCAAGCGGATACCGAGGGAGGCATGGCGCAGGATACTGATTGGTTTCAGTTGACGATACAGTCTAAGAAGTTTGGATTTGGAGTTCATTTATGAACTAGGTCCCATCAGATATCCAGATATATTCTAAGACATGTATTGCTCATTTCGAGAGATGGTTTTCTCCGCGAACTTGGGATAAAGAGAGACATAGAAAGAAACATCAGGGCGGATCCACTCATTGAGGCTATTCCTCGAACGCAATAGTTTCACAAACGGGCTTTGTGAGACTGATTAGTAGAGGAGTTGGGTGTTCGGTATCACACGGGCTGTGAGTATGCGACATCACAATAATTAGCCTTGAGTGCAAGTGGGAGATTGTTGGATATAGTGCCCTCAAAGTCAATTATTGGATCACAGGCACGTGATTGCAATGATTGAGGGAGGACCTATGCCGGTAGGACAGTCTTACTCGAGATGATAGTATGCCATCTGGTTTATCTTTATCATCGTATACTGCTTCAGGTGACCTTACAGGTCACTATTACACGTTGATAGAGCCCTTAAGATTCTTGCTTGACGACCAGCAGTATGATGGCGATCATATACGTGGGAGCTGGGGTCTATAAGCACATCCTTAAAAGGTCCCTAGTCGTGGGAGTTTCGAGACAGGGCATCGATACTCCGGAGTAGACTAGTGTATACAGTCGAGATCCCGACGAGGGGCGGTGGCCGGTCTCACAAGACATTGGTGTCAGTTGGTTCACCTAAGATGTATACAGGTGCTCATTGGGTTATAAGTACACTGGACAGGACTCGCCGGGAACATGCTAGTTGGTATTATACCTAGCGTCAGATAGCAGTTCCCTGGTGACATGTATGCAGGTTAGTCCATCGACCTGAGATCGTCATTTGTCTCGTGTGAGTTCCTACTGTGCTTTGATTACTACCCTACCACGGTTTAAATGAGTCGTGCAAATAGGTTTTAGTTGGGTACAGTCCCGAGCTACATGAAGGCAGTGAGCGGATCGGCAGGGGTTCGTCTCTCCCGGTATTGGGGGTGAGGTCGCGCTGTGTCTAGGAGAGCCATTACACGAAGTCCTTGGCCAAGGCAGAAGATTTACTGGTAGGTATTCCAGTAGTATCTCAGGGTGTTCTGGGCTACACTCCAACACGACTTGTACCACTTTTGGGGGTCTGACTTTTACCAACCCCCTAGGCCCGACATGCGATGCTCATAGACGAACGGACCAGACTATACGGATATTGTCACCGACAGGCTCAGTAGGGTGTCATGATGAGTTCGCTCATTGACGTCCCTTTTGGTCAATACCTGGTAGCCCATTACGTACGGCTAATACCTCTGACGTGCTAGTGGTTAAATCCACAGCCAAAGTATTGACGAGTTTTTAGAGTCCCCCACAGACAGTTTCTCAAGTTTCGGGCGAAACGTTGTAGAGGCTGTATGATATATGGCAGGGTTCGATCATATACGTGCGGTATTGCACAGATCATGATCGGACGGATCATACTAGTGGGCTTTGGTTTAAGCCGGATCCTAGTATTAGATTTGTTGGATTACTTTAGTCTCATCGCATTCGCATTCAGTCGGAATGCGGATGAGGTATGTATATACAAGAGAGGGGTATCCTTGTGATCCGTCTCGAGTTTACTTTAGATTTTGCCGTATCTTTTTGTTGTGGCAAACATTTGGATTAATGTTTGCATATGGAAATAATAAGCTAGAATTTTATCATGAGATGCATTAATGTGACATAGACATATATCATGACTCATGGTCTCTTTTTTTAGCAAAAATGTTATATTAGTGGATTGTTTTGTGTCTTGATTTGATGAGAGGAGAGAGAGGGGCAGCCAAGGTTATGGTTAGCTCTTGTATTTCTTTTTCTTACACACTCTCATTATCATGATAACAAAAAGGAAAAAGAAAACTCCTTCTTCTTCTTCTTCTTCCTCTAGCTCATTACTTCCATCAATGGCTTCATTTCTAACCTCCATCCACCTCATGGATGCAAGAGACAAAGTGATCACAAACATTCTCTACATCACCTTGGACACGTCGGCTAGCACACTTCATGCCCGAGTTGCTTCGGATGAAGCGGGAGCCTGTAAAAAGAATCGACGATGTGGTGCCCATTCCGACGAGGAGATCGAGCTCGGAGATGCCGCGAGGAGCTTGGGATGGTGGCCGAAGACCGAAGGACACTGGTCGATTGGTATAGCCTTCTATCCCTTCTCTAGATAGCTAGTTGTAGGTTAATGGTTCGATCCGGGTTTTAAGCATACGATAGAGCCGGTTTTCAAGCTAAGAAAAATTTTCGTTTCCGTATTTTGGCCTCGGAAAGACGGCCGGGGCGCTACCATAGTCTTACAGTGAATAGAAAACATCACAGAGCAGAAATCATATGCATGACACAATCCTAGGTCAATACGATCAAATATATATATAAAGCTCAAATGAATAAGTCTGAAGCATGATAAGGTGGCAATGTAACATCTATACATGAGTGTAGTGCCAAGTGCTCGTGCTAGTGCCTCAGGTAATAACATATCATAAATATGAGGTATGATCAATGTCATCAATGTCAACTATAAGTATGTGAAAATCGTCCACGTGTCACCCAATGACAATAAGCATCATGCATATAAATATCATAAAGCATATGCATGGAAGTATGAGAATGTAATCAACATGTGTCACTCGCGACATATCAGATCATGGAACCTGAGTGTCAAGCATCGACACTCGGAAACATCATGAAACCTGTGCCTAGCATTAGCACGTAAATCCTCATATACATAGGGCTCCGTCAGTCCGGATCGGCCCGTCTCATCTCTTAACTCCGGTCGGTATCCTCCGGATATCCGCCGAGCTCAAATACAATCACTGGCAGGTAGTGGTCCCTCTGCCAGGCTCACCGTCTAGCTACACAGCAGATCCGTTCTCTCCCCGGGGGTACCATACCGGGTCCACCATATACCCGCAATCGGCCTCATCCAGCTCCTCAAATCGGGTTTCACATGTCACACGTCTCAGAACTGAGAAAACGCATGGTGGACGCACTGAAATATCATATCAAGAGAAACCGGGTTTTTAAACAATGCATACTTTCTTTTAAAATGACCACGGTTCTCAAATCCAGAAATCTCATGAAAACGACATATCTCAATGCGTAAATCATAAAGCATGATGTATGCGACATGTGATAGAAATGTAAGCATATCCGTATATCATGCAACATGGAATAATAGCATGCACATATTTAGGGAAGACTGCTTCTTTAAAATGATTCAGTTTTAAAAAATATCTTGCGGTTCCCAATCCTCAATTCAAGACAGAATCATTTATGTATGTGCAAATGTGTATGTGTACAATATGGGTGTACAATATGTAGGTACACGAGTATGCCATGCAAGGGTCATATCCTGAATGCAACAATACTACAGTGTAGTGACATGGCAATTATCGATGATGAAGTGTGTGAGCCGGCAAGCAGCTGTACGTGGAACATATGCATCATCGATAATGGTGCTGGTGTCCTAACAGCATGGTTTTGATATAATAATAAACATATTTAACATGCAATGTGATGCTAACAGTAAGAATATGCGGCAAATGAATAATAAAAACAACAGTGTAGAATCTACATCAATGTATCCATGTCATACTATTTTGCCATTTGAAAAAAGACGAATCGGGGTTTTTAGGAAAATAAGGGCTACGGTGTTTTTAAGAAAAGATGCGTCTTTTGAAAATATCCGTAGAATCCCTTTGCCTGTCTTTAACTACTCCCGATTCGTTAGTTTTTGAAATAGATATGACATCGGCCTAGCCTATCATCTACTAGCAAAACTACAGCTCTAACTAACAAGCCAATCAGGAGGGGTATGGAAACCACCTAAATCTGAGTCGATATATATATATATATATATATATATATATATATATAATAGTCGGTGATCCCGCCTCAAAGGTACCGCGTACGATACAATATCATATGACATTCTCGAGTCATGAGTGCGGATCTATCATCAATATAAAGCTCGTACGGCAAGTCATCGTACGGCATCCCAAATTTGGGTACGGGTCAATATCATATCCATTTCATCAATTAGCTGTTATCCTTATCATCATATCTCATGATCTGTGGTACTGATCTAAGTCTAGTACAACTGATACCATCTATATAAATGCGTGTATAAACACATGCCCAAAGGCCCGCTAAAATCTCATGTCGTATCCCAAATACGAATCACATCATATCACCGATCTCATGGCACTGTGCCCAATCTCATCGACTCATCTCCAAATATCATCCACTATCCTCATCATCCAGGTAAAAGTATAACAGATAAGCATGTATGTGTGTGTGGGTGGCTGTAAACCTATTCTAGGGTTCGCAACTAGGAAACTATACTAGTTTACTTCTAAACCCTAATCTATCCATAATACACCTAATCTCATCTCAATATCCACGACACACAATAAGCTATCATATATAGTATATCTATACTATACCAAACATCGAACTGCGGGGGTGCTATACGCCATCCACCCGACTTCCCCCGTAGATATAATCTACTCACCTTGAATCCTGTGTGTTGGTGTCGATGTCGCCTTCATCTTCTTCATCGTCTCGAATTATCGTGTGGGTACCTACATGTCACACGTATCGCATCGCATTAAAACCAAATCAAACCAAAACGACACACGAAAACCAAAATGACACGCTTAAAAGTTTATAAGTTAGAACCTATGGTTAGCTCTCGCACATCAACCCGATATCACTCGATATAGACGTACAAACGTCAAGTGATCGAGGTAAAACACAACACTCGAAATCCAGAATTCAAAATACGAGAAACGAAACACGAATCCAAAACAGCAACTACAGAAAAGGGTCCCAGATTTCACCCTAGGTCAAATCAGACAATTTTGCATATGCCAGGGGTCTAATTTATAGATGTAAGAGCTACAGAACAAGAACGAGCCAAAATGCTCCAGGTCTGGCTGCAAATTGCGTCCAGAAGGAATAAATCTGTGGCCAAATGAAGAAATTAGGGGCTGGGGTCTTGGGATTAGCTTTCTGGGTGCCTGCACATCTCTCTGTGTTTGCAAAATAATTTTCAGAGTCTCGGGGTGATAGCAGATTTCATATAACCCTCACAGATTCCACAATTTCCCGATATCGGCTTTTCTAAATCCGTATTCCGGGTTTCTAGTCTCTGGTTTAGGCCTGGATTCTAGCACTAGGGGGTTTGTGTGGCCTCTACTGAGCTTAATTACCCATCACCACTCTCAATTCCCATTAACCCTAACTAGGGTTTTCCTAAGTCCACAAAATCACACGATACGGTTCTATCATAACATGGGGGTAAAAGTAATGCAAATACTAAGCTAAAGGTTCAGAAATTACCTTATTTGGTAACTCAAGAATTTTCTTGAGTTGCCCCAAGTGGTCAAAATCCTAGCTTTCTTGGTCCAATGTGCTTCCCTTGAGCTTGTGCACAACTTTTGTGAAATGGGGATAGTGTTTTGAGGTGATTTTCATGGTCTTTTAGGGGATTTTGTGGAGAGGGAGAGAGAGTGCAGTAGCAGCAGCAACAACATGAGGGAGAAGGAGAGAAATGAGTGAAAACAATGAAGGAGGATGGCTCAAGACTTGTGTCAAAGGTAAACACTCACTTTTTCTCTCTCACCCATACCTATATATTCTATTCATTCCTTTTCTTTTCTATTTTCATTCTCACATCAATAGTAACCCCAAAATAACAAGCCATGCACCCAAAACATGTAGGAAAATGCAACCAGTGTAGAAAAGATATGGTGCATTTTTTGCACAAAATACGCTTAAAGCGCGATTAGCGATTTTTAATCGCGATTAGCACTAAATTAGTGTCAAACTAATCATAAAAACTTAAAATTTGCATAATTCACATAAAACACTCTCTTTCTAGTAATTTCTATAATTTTCCAAATTTTTCCCCATCGGTATTTAATTATACCGAAATATTAAAATATTCATTTACAATTAATATTAAATTATAAAAATTCCTAAAAATAATATTTTATTTTTTTGAAATATTACAATCTTCCCCCCTTAAATAAATTCGGTCCCCGAATTTAATTTAAAACCCCTCAAATACTAAAACACTTCAGTAAAAGTCCAAGTCGTCGGGGCTCCGAAATCATCAATACAAAAACGTATCATAGCGCAATGCATGCACATGAACAATGAGCAGATAACTCAAAATCAAAACTCCGTCAAGCATCCCGCAATCATTGGAGTCATGGTAAAGACACAACTGTCAATTCCAAAATAAAACCAATATGATATCAATCAGAACTATACATGTAAACACCAAATCTATACATGTAAATAACTGAAGGAAATGCTGTAAGTCCACGTTGCCCACCCCGGTGCTTACGGGGAGGCGGAATAGGTAAAAAACGATTTTTTCTTAAGGCAACATGGACTAGAAACTAGAGGATCTTTGCTAAACAAAAACTTAGCAAACTAACTACAAGTTTAGCTACTCGGTTAGAAGGTTATACCTAGATCTTGAACTCCTTCTCTTCTTGCTCCTTGGAGTGGTTTGAACGGCTCCTCCTCATCGTCTTCTCTTTGCCGAAGAAGGATCCACCCGAAGGCCTCTACCTTGAGCTCCTACCTCAACCTAGAGGTAACTAAAGTGCTTAGCTTGCTAAACCTAGAACTCTAGAATGAGTAGAGTGAAGTCTTGAAGGTTTTATCTCAAGAGCTCATGGTTCTTAACACATGAGAGATGAGAGCTTTGAGAGAGGAAGATGATGAGCTAATGGATGAGAGAGAATGAGCAAGTGAGAATGAGCTAGCTTTTTTACAACCATGCTCTCAAAATAAGAATAATGATAATAATAATAATAATTAAGAAATTGTGATTGTTAGTTTATGAATGACCATTATCATTTCATCATTTAATGCATTTGCAAGAAACAAGAAGCATCTTGCAAGTGAAATGATGATGGTCAATTGGTCAACAATAGTCAACCGGTCAACCGAAATCATAAAGTCAACAAAAGTCAAATGGTTAACTCAATCATGGCACAATTATCCTTAATTAATATTATTAATCATATTTCTCATTCTCATTAGGGTTTAGAAAAAGTCAACGGTCAACAACCCTAATGAGATTCCTCTGCCTCTGTCAACTGTGCATACACACTCGCATCCGTGTTCCGAGGAACACGAATACAATGAGACAAAACCAATCCCAAAACAAATACTAGGATCTGGCTTAAACCAAAGCCCGCTAGTAATAACTGCCCGGACACCAAACGTGCACAAGTGCGCGGATGTGAATGAACCCCGTCGCAAAACCATGCAACCTCTACTCTGTTTTGCCCAAAGGCGAATAGCCCTCTGTGTGGGACTCTAAAAACTCGACACTACGCTGGCAGTGGGTTTAACCACAGGCCGCAAGCGGTACTAGCTGTACGTAACGGTCCCCAGGTAGATGCCGATAAGAAGACTGATGAGGTGAACCCATCCGAACTCCTACTGAGCCTGAATGTGACAATCTCCGTACAGTCCGGTCTGTTCGTCTGAGAATATCGCATGGCAGGCCTGGGGGGCGGTCAACGTCAGTCCCCTAATAGCAGTACAAGTCGTGTCGGAGTGTAGCCCAGAACACCCTGAGATAACACTGGAAAACCTACCAGTATATCTCGCTTGCCCTGGCCAGGGACTTCGTGTAATGGCTCTCCTAGACACAGCGCGATATCAACCCCCAATACCGGGAGAGACGAATCCTGTGTAACCGTCACTGCCTCCAAGTGCTTCGGGACTGCACCCAACTGCTACCTGTTTGTACGACTCATTTGAGCCGTGGTAGGGTACTAATCTAAGAACAGTAGGAACACACTCGAGGAGAAGTGACAATGTCAAGTCAGCGGACTAAGCTGTACTCATGTCACCTGGGAACTGATAACTGACGATAGGTATAGTACCAACCAACAGTTCCCGACGAGTCCTGTCCGGTGTACTCGTAACCTAACGAGCACCCGCATACTATCTCAAGTACGACGTACTAATGGCTGTGGGACAGACCATCTCCCCTGCTGGGATGAGAAGCGCATACGCTAGTCTACTCCGGAGTATCGATGCCCCGTCTCGATAATCCAACAACTAGGGACCTGTATAAGGATGTGCTTGTAGATTACCCAGCCCCCACTAGTGTGACTACCATCACAACGCTGGTAATCAAGTAAAGATCCTAAGGGCTCTAATAATGTGTATAGGCGATATGCTAAAAGAAACACATGCACACATTAAAGTAGAAACAAACCAAGTAGCATACTACCATTTCGAGCAAGATTGTCTATACAACTGTGAATATCCCAAGCTTCCATCAAGTAATATACAAACTAGGATGATACAGTAATGGCCTCTAGGGCATATACACTAACAAATGCATGCCAAACCTTTTTAATGTTGCTGTGCTATGCGCGTATCGCGGCACAGTGGCGGGCGTCTATTGTAAGAAAATAGCTATATAAATACTTATCCTTGTTTAATATGTACGTCCCGCTGTTTTGAAAACAATTTAGAAGGGTTTTCTTGTTTTAACGTGTCGTGTCATATCAGACACGTGGGTAAATACCGAGACTATAGCTCCCTTTTGGAAATCCCTTCGATAACTATCAATGCATGCAAAATATATCCCGGTACTGTCCTCTGACTAGTCCTGCTCAGTACGAAAACCAATAGCAAATATCATAAAAACGTACTGCTCCATCAGAAATAAATCCCCAATGTATGTGAGAATACCCTGTGCGTCTGGAGCGCACGGAAATCAAAATCCATATATATGCCATACATGTGCACAGAACAATATCTAGGTGCAACGGGTGTGCACGAAACATCTGTCATAGACAACGTGTGTGCCTGACAGCAAAATCAGGTGCATCTGACATGTACGAAGAATCCCGATTTAGTGCATCTGGTGCGCACCAAAATCGCATCTCAAAACATGCGTTCAATACGCGCGAAAATCCAAATCAGGCATCCGACATGCTCGAATAAAATCTAAATCATGCGCATTCAACATGCACGAAATCACGAAATCCAATATCAAGCGCCGAACGTGCGTAAGGTCCGAATCAAATGCACAAAGTGCAAGAAATCAACATCAATATCAGAATCAAAATCGACGGTATACAATACGGATCAATCAAAATCAGGTATACCGCGGTATATAATCTCACAACCATGTGCATCAGCATGCACAAATCAAATCTAAGTACAAAAGCGCATGAAAACTATGCTGAAAGCATAAGTCAAATCACATGCATAGTATAGGCATGAAACCAAAACCAACATATCAAATGACATCAAACCGAAATCCAAGGTGATGGATACGTGATAATTGAATCACAAAATCACAAATCATAAATACTGTCGTCGATATGTCCTCCTTCAAACTCGAGAAGGTGTCGGTGCATCCTGTTCATACTATAATTTTGCATTATTATATTCCCCATTCTTATTCATTTCACAAATAAACAGGTGTTTTTGACCCATGTCTGCTACATAGTTGCAGGTTACAGGTTCTCGGAACAAAAATAGTGAAAAAGATAAAAAGACGATACAAAAGTGAGACTACGACCAACAAATGGAAGAATCTTGATCAAGCCTACAGTTTGAAGACTAAACGAAGATCAATGGACGATTTCACAAAGAACAAAGGCAGCGTAAGGTTCAAGACTTCGTCACGAAGAAAGTGGTAAAAGTCCACGACTATATTCACTGTGGAAATCTGGAAGAAATTTAGAAGACAAACTGAGAAACCAAGTAAAGAAAAAAGAAGCCAAAAGAAGCAGGAAGCAAACCAGGAAATTTCAGCCAATGATCCTTCTATTTGGCCGCGGAACCGCGGCCAAACAGTGCATTTGGCCGCGGTTCCGCGGCCATTACATGCACGTGTCGGTGGAAATTTTCATGGTACGGCGCGCGTTGACTAGTCTTCTTAGGGGTATACTTGTAATTTCAGATATGACTCGATTGTAACCCTAGGGTTTCTATGTTCTATAAATAGAAACCCTAAAACCTTTTTTAGGTCATGCCTCTTCTTGTGCCTCATTTCATTCTATCAAAATTCAGATCTGTAAATTTCTGCAATGTATGAAGAGTGCATCAAATAAAAATTAGAGTAAGTTTTCTTTATCTTGCCCTAATTAAATTTATTTTCTTGCCCTAGTATAGATTTGTTTTCCTGCCCTGGTATAGATTTTATTTATCTGCCCTAGTTATAACTTTTAATTATTTGCCCTAGTTTAGATAATTAGGTTTTTAGTGATAATCGATTCGACCCCAATCGGAACTAACTCGTTAGAGCAAATTGAGAACACACAAAATCCCTGTAGACCGACCGTACTCATCGGCTAGCTACCAAGCGACGCCGTTCTTGATTGCGGTAAATATATTTTTGATCTAAAAATCTCTTTCAAATCAAATAGCGCCGTTGCCGGGGATGGCGTAGTATTTCCTTTTTACAATTTCGGGTTAATATAAAATCATAAAAATCATAAAAAACTAAAAAAATTGAAAAATATAAAAATTTTATCATCTTATATTGTTTGAAGGGTGTCTCGTGTGAATTTTTTGCAGGAACAGCGAACGAGTTCGGATCTGGAAAAATCCAGAGAGCGAAACAGAAAACTGAAGATCTGAACAACAGAGGATTTCCACAACAGAACAACAGAAGAAAGTTGGAGGGCCAAGTCAACAGGGCGACCGAGGAACCGCCGCAATTGTTTGCTCCCGCCGCGGAAGCGCGGTGCTTTGGTGACGTCAGCAAAATTTGGAGGGCTGATCTTGCGTTTCCACCGTGGAACCGCTGCCCCAACTGCCTTTAGGCCACGCAAACGCGGCAACTTGGTCGAGTCAGTGCTTGAAAAAAATTCTCTGTGAGCTTTCTCTCTCTTCCTTTGCAACCCCAAATATTTCCTCTGTAAAATCTCCTGCAGGATTCTTTGCGCTAAAAAATCTCTCCCCTTTCCAATAATTGATCTTGTGCAGGATTCTTTGCGCCGCGCTAAAAATAAAAAAATGATTGCAAGTGATTGTTACTGCTTTGCATATTTTTAATCGGACTTTAAGGGGCTTGAAACCAATCCAAATTGGGTGGGGATTTCATCACCCTTCCCAGGACCCCAGAAATCACATAAAGCATATGCATTGACCATCACTTAATAAAAAAGATTAGACTCAGCCCTAAGGACATCACGCTCAATAGGACAGAGGACTAGTTGTAGGCATCGACCGTTTATCCTAACCTGACTTTGTGGTGTCTAGGTAAGCGTGTCTAAGGCGAGTGGTTGCTTAATTAGGGCCACTACTTGTAGTGGAGAGCCTCCCACTCACCTGGCACTTACCTGACCGCAATTGGCGGTGAAGAGGCGGTTTGAGGTCCTATTTCTAGCCCTTTGGAACAGTTAGGAGTTGTCTAGCTGACCCTAGATCTAGGCCTGATTGTGCATTTGTGGTTGATTGCATTTGTGTCAAAGCCTTTTATCGAAAAAATCTTTTTGCAAAAAGCTCCACATAAAAAAAAAGAGAAAAAAGGAAATTATTTTACAAAAACTTGCAACTTGACGCTAAGAAATCCGTGCACCCCACAACACCATCCACCTTCTTTCCATTGACGTTTTCTTACCCCCACATTCTGTTTTTCCCTTTTTAACTACACTACCTCTTTAGTGTATGTCTGGTTGGACTAGGGACACTAGCACCCGATTAGTCCGTGTTTCGTTGGTACCGACCGACGAAGCTTTCGACTCCGAAGTCGAAATTCCTTCCACTTCTTACCCTCACCTTCAAATTCTTCTTCCGAAGGTATGTCGGGATATAATCCTAACAACACCTTACCTACGGGACTGATTCCACCTCCGTTAGGTGCGAATAACCCGCAACACCCGCCTGTTGAAGTGCCCCAACGAATCGCGCTCCAGGATCTTTTCTACCCAATCCGTACTGCCTTACCTACTTGTCTTTCACTCCCACCGGCAAATGGGGACAATTTTGAGATCAAACCCCACTTCATCAATATGCTGCCAAAATTTCACGGACTGGAATCCGAAGATACCTATATCTTCATAAACAAATTCCAAAACGTTTGAGCAATGATGAAAATAACCCAATTATCAGATGATGCTATAAGGCTAAGGGTCATTCCTTTCACCTTATGTGACTTAGCCGAGAAGTGGTTATACAGCACAACATCACATTCAATTAAAAATTGGGACGAGTTTGTTAAAGCTTTTCTTAAAAAGTTTTATCCTTATCACAGGACCGCGAGAATTCGCAATGAGATTATACAATTTTTCCAGCTTCCTTCCGAACCATTTTGGAAGTGTTTTGAAAGATTCAAAGACCTACTTGTTCAATGCCCTCACCATGGGATCGAAAATTGGCAATTTTGCCAAACATTATACGAGGGATTGAACCCAGCAACGAAGTAGTTACTCGAAACCATTTGTCTAGGTCACTTTCTAACCAAATCTAGTGAGGAAGCGTGGCAGTTTCTCGAGGATCTTGCTGAACAAACACTTCAGTGGGAGAGCACCAAGACCACCTCATCTTCTTCTATTGGTCAGTCTAGGGCAGGCATACATCAATTAGATATGTCGATTGTTATGAAGGCCGAGATGGCCGCACTTACGAAAAAGCTAGAAGCCATTGAGACCAAAATCTCATCGCCTTCTCCTGCCCTTGCTTTACCCCCCACGAACTATTTGTGCTTGTTGTTCGGATCCATCACACCTTACTGAAGAGTGTCCTTACAATCCACCTGTTCAAGGACAAGATCAAGTCAATGCTTCCTTTCAGCAACGACAAAGAAATGATCCTTACTCTTCGACTTATAATCCGGGTTGGAGGAGTCACCCAAATTTTGCTTAGAATCAAGATCAACAATTCTAAGGAAACAACAACTTTCAAAGGCCTCCTCCTCTACAACAACAAGCACCCCAACAAACTTAATACCAGCAACCTTTCCAACCACAACCTTATCCAAATCAAACGAACAATATTGTGCCTAACAACTTTTACCCTCAAAACAATTTTGTTCAACCAAATGATGATAAGGTTATCTCGCTAGAAAGAAGTCTAGATGCGTTTCTCAAACAATCTACACAATCCACAGCAAAGTTGGAGACTTCCATCCAGTCTTTGGTGCACAACAATGCTTCACACGATCAAAGTATCAAATCTATTGAGGCATAAATTGCACAACTAACTGCTGCGTTGAGAGAGCGAGAAAAGGGAAAGCTTCCATCCCAACCATTACCAAATCCCAGTCACACACACAACGCACATGTAGCATATGAACATCAAAATCATAATGTAAATGCGGTGACCATGTTGAGATCTGGAAGAGTGTTGCAAAATAACGTGGGTAATAGTGATGAAACCCCCACCGGTGGTTCTTCTTCATCTTCCTCTTTTCCATCTTCATCTTTTTCGTTAGAGCCTATTCTTCATTCTTCAAAAGGCTCTTCTTCTTCTGATCCGAAAGAACCCACATCTCACTTCATGAACATACCCACACTGGGATCCGTTCCAACTCCACATTCTACTCCACAGACATTGGACTCAACAAATTTTCAAAATGCTCCATTTCCAAACAGGTTGAGTTCCAATAAACCAACTCCACAAATGGAAAAGATTGTGGAGTTATTTAAATAGGTTAGAATAAATATACCTCTCTTGGATGCAATCCAACAAGTCCATTCTTACGCGAAAATCTTAAAGGGCTTATGCTCCTCGAAGAGAAAGTCACAAATACCCAAGAAAGTGCTAGTAGCTAGTGCCGTAAGCAATGCTATTAACCAACGTCAACCCTTACCCAAAAAACGAAAGGACCCTGGCCGTCCTACAATTTCAATAACAATTGGGGATAAGAACATCAATAGAGCACTTTTAGATCTTGGGTCTAGTGTTAACCTGCTTCCCTACTCCGTGTACGAGAAATTAGGTGTTGGAGAGTTGAAACCCACTCGTTGTACTCTCCAAATGGCTGATCGATCAATCGCCCATCCTAGGGGTGAGTTAGAGGATGTGTTAATCAAAGTAGGGGACTTCATATTCCCCATTGATTTTATTGTTATGGACACACAATCTGTTGCTAACCCACAAAACCAAATTCCGGTGATCCTCGGTCGACCATTTTTGGCAACTTCCAATGCCGTAATAAATTGTCGCAATGGCTCTATGACTCTATCTTTTGGGAAGATGTCTAGTGAGTTCAATATTTACAGGATAGGAACTCTGTCCCCTGTGCCTAAAGCTAGTACACGAGAAGTTTGCTCGATTCACGAAATCATGCAGGAGAACTGCGAGCTTGAAAAATTTCTGTTTGATGACAGCAGTTTTGACGCCACTAGTGCGTCCCTCCTTGAATCTAACACAGTTGGCACAACCGATATTGATTATGAATGTTTTACTTTTTCGGACGATTTTGTCGACTCATCGCCCGAATATGAGTCCTTTGAATTTTTGGATGAGTTAGTTGAACCATCCGATTCGGTTGTTTGCAGTGATTTCGAACCCTTGTTGGAATCCTTTGAGTTCGAGGTAGTTTCCTTAATTTTACCTTTGATTGTTTCGCCTCCGAAACTCGAACTCAAGCCTTTGCCGTCTCACCTTAAGTATGCTTACCTAGGTGAGAATGAGACCTTTCCCGTTATCATATCGGCCTCTCTAGCCCTCGAGCAAGAGAAAACCCTTTTAATAATCTTACAAGATAAGAGGCAAGCTTTCGGCTGGACTATGGTGGACATCGAGGAGATTAGTTCCCTCATAATTGAATATCATATGCATATGATGGATGATGCCAAGTCAATAAAGGATCCACAGAAACATCTTGGGGATTGTGTGGATAATCAACCTCCTATTTCAGAAGTTGAACCACCCCTTTTTCTTTTAATAAGCTACGAGAATGCCAATATTCCACTGATTTCTGATCATTTACATTCTCGTTTTGATTCATCATCACCTCCTATCTATTCACTTCCACGTACTTACAGACACTTTCCATACCACCACTTATATCTTCCCCATTTCTTTTTGGCTCGGTACAACATGTTCTTCCACCGACCGATACTCTATGCAGATAAATTTTTCAACTGGTTGGTGTTGACGTTTGGTCTTTGCATAGTATGGCAATGACATTTAACATCGTTTCAATGAAGTTGGGGGGGGGGACCTTTTGTATATATATTTTTGTTTTTCTTTTAACAATAATTTTTTTTATTATTCTAAATAAATAAACAGGGGAGAGCCGACATTTTGACCCTCTTGGTGTAGCATGACAGTAAGGACACTGTCAAGGTTAAGTTTGGGGGTATGCTCGGTAAGCCTTCTTCCTTCGCATTCATATGTACATTTTTGCATTTGCATACTTATTTAAAAACCCATAAAAATTGAAAATTTTTAAAAAATTATAAAAAAATTAAAGTATTCAATTTTGGCCATAATTGACTTGAGTTAGACAAAAAGGTTAACTAGCTAGGAACAATTAGATCTTAGACTTAGTGAATTAAAAACCCTAAAAATAATCTTTCTTAAAAATTTAATGGTAGAAAGTATATGTCTTTGTAGTTTATTTAGAAATAGGCAAATTTCGAGTTGACTTCGTGGGTTAAGTTAAAACAAGGGAAGAGTATTGAAATTTTTATTAAAGTATAAGTTTGAAAAATAATTCCTAGCTTAAGTCTAAATTCTGAAAATGTATACCCTACAAATTGCACAAACACGAACCTTGAAACTTGGAATAATAGAAGAGACCTTGAAATGCTCTTGTCTAAAGTCCTTAGTACGAAGAAAAATAAAAATACAAGTGTGAATAAAGAGATAATAAAAAAATGAACACTGTTTTTGTGATTACTTAAAGCTGCATTAATAAAAAAATATTTAGCAAGGGTGCTTTATCACCTAGTGCCTTAGACCAACTGGTTTGGGAGTCACTGCTAAAAGCCTTAGGGATTACAAGACTAGGAATTACGCTTTAATGTGCAAACACATCTTATAATCGGTCGATGGTACCTCAAGAAGTATTAACGGTCGCATGAAAGATGTGTAAGCAAAATTCATCTAAAAATTCACCAATTAAGAAGTGCTTTGGACGACGGACAAGAGTATGATTGCTTGATTTGAATTTCCAAGTGTAGGGGTGATATATACACACACGTAGGGGTATGTGATTGGGGTTTAGATAAGAGATAGGAATGAAAAATAGGACTTGTATCTTTAGTAGAGATGATAAAAATTCCTAAGTTGAGATAGAACCCTAGAAGGAAAACTTAAGAGATGCCAAAAGCTAAGTAAATTCACAAGAATATATATAATCTTAAGTTAAATGATAAGGAAGCGTGAAGAATATGGGTGGATAATTTACGAGTCGAAGATAATAGAGTTTCTTGTTAGAAAACCTAATTGGAGGATAAAATTGATAAGCCAAATTGATAGGATTTTATGGGTAGTATCCGCTGAAAACCCTCAGGAGACAACACTCCTCCTATTAGGGACACCTAGAGGTTTAACGGCTTGTTGCACGAGCTCAGTGCAATCGCGATTCCCTGCGAAGTGAGGTTAGGATTTTGTTGAGAATAAAACTAGGTTTGCTCGAGAACGAGCAAAAGATAAGTTTGGGGGTATTTGTTCATACCATAATTTTGCATTATTATATTCCCCATTCTTATTCATTTTACAAATAAATAGGTGCTTTTGACCCATGTCTGCTACATAGTTGCAGGTTACAGGTTCTCGGAACAAAAAAAGTGAAAAAGATAAAACGACGATACAAATGTGAGATTACGACCAACAAATGGAAGAATCTTGATCAAGCCTACAGTTTGAAGACTAAACGAAGATCAATGGACGATTTCACAAAGAACAAAGGCAGCGTAAGGTTCAAGACTTCGTCACGAAGAAAGTGGTAAAAGTCCACGACTATATTCACTGTGGAAATCTGGAAGAAATTTAGAAGACAAACTGAGAAACCAAGTAAAGAAAAAAGAAGCCAAAAGAAGCAGGAAGCAAACCAGGAAATTTCAGCCAATGCTCCTTCTATTTGGCCGCGGAACCGCGGCCAAACAGTGCATTTGGCCGCGGTTCCGCGGCCATTACATGCACGTGTCGGTGGAAATTTTCATGGTACGGCACGCGTTGACTAGTCTTCTTAGGGGTATACTTGTAATTTCAGATATGACTCGATTGTAACCCTAGGGTTTCTATGTTCTATAAATAGAAACCCTAAAACCTTTTTTAGGTCATGCCTCTTCTTGTGCCTCATTTCATTCTATCAAAATTCAGATCTGTAAATTTCTGCAATGTATGAAGAGTGCATCAAATAAAAATTAGAGCAAGTTTTCTTTATCTTGCCCTACTTAAATTTATTTTCCTGCCCTAGTATAGATTTGTTTTTCTGCCCTACTATAGATTTTATTTATCTGCCCTAGTTTAGATAATTAAGTTTTTAGTGATAATCGATTCGACCCCAATCGGAATTAACTCGTTAGAGCAAATCGAGAATACACAAAATCCCTGTGGACCAACCCGTACTCACCGGCTAGCTACCAAGCGACGCCGTTCTTGATTGCGGTAAATATATTTTTGATCTAAAAATCTCTTTCAAATCAAATGATTTCTCTTCCAGATCTCCACAGTCGTTCGAGGTAGTATAGTGGTGAGTATTCCCGCCTGTCACGCGGGTGACCCGGGTTCGATCCCCGGCAATGACACCATTTGATTTGTAGATTTAATGCGTATGCGTTTTCGAAAGATGAATAAAAAATATTTGTTAACCGCAATCAAGAACGGCGTCGCTTGGTAGCTAGCCGGTAAGTACGGGTCCACAGGGATGTTGTGTATTTCCTAATTTGGTCTAACGAGTTAATTCCAAACGGTGTAAATGGATTATCGCTAAAAACTAAACTGATTTATACTAAGACTAGAATCTTGTTAGGGTTAGGTTTAGGTTGAGTTTGGAAATTGAAGATTTCCTCACCGCTTTCATTTCCCTAATTTAGATCTCATTAGGTGTTATGGTAACAATTAATATAGGGGATTAGTACTATCGGGAAGAAACAATGTTTCTTCCTCTAGGTTCTAGTCCTTCCTTTCTTAATTATTACCCTAACCTCCATGGGAAACATACGCAACCGGTCGTTTATACTACGGTATCACCATTACCCCTTGGGGTAAGGTGCCGTAGGGAACGGTGTGTGTATGTATGCATGGAGTCCTATTTATTATATGTGATGGGGCAAGAAAGGGGTGAGAGATTTCATCTCTCAAGCCTTCCCCAAATCTAACCCTAACAAGCGAGGAGACTACTCGCTCATTAGGGAATTGAAAAACATCTCTAACTATCTAACTAGGGCAAGGAATAAAAAATCTATACTAAGGCAGAATAAAAATTTAACTAAGGCAATTAATTAAAACTACTTACTTTATTGATGTCTCTCTCCAAACATTTACACAGGAATTTTCAGATCTGAATAGATGAATAAAAAGAGGCATGACCTAAAACAAGTTGGGTCTCTATTTATAGGACATAGAAAACCCTAGGTTTACAATCGCCTCATGTATTCTTTTACAAAAATACCCTTAAGTAGACTAGTCAACGCGCCGCTAGCCTCTCCCAGAATTTTCCATCGATACGGGTAATGCACGGCCGCGGAACCGCGACCATAGGCCAGGTTTGGCCGCGGTTCCGCGGCCAAGTAGGAGACTTGTTGGGTGTCTTTTTCTGTGCTGCTTCTGGTCTTGTTTATCTTCCTATTTTTTTGGTTGGTTCTTCAAAATATCTTCTATTTCTCTTCTAGATCTCCACAGTGAGTAATGTAGTGGACTTTTACCATTCGCTTCTTGTCGAAGTCTTGAACCTTGCGCTGCTTTGTACTTTGTGAACTGATCTTCGTTTATTCTCCAACTGTAGCCTTGGTCAAGATTCTTCCATTTGTTGGTCGTAGTCTCACTTTTGTATCATCTTTTGTCTTTTTCACTGTTTTTGTTCCGAGAACCTGTAACCTGTAACTATGTAGCAGACATGGGTCAAAAGCACCTGTTTATTTGTAAAATGCATAAGAATGGGGAATATAATAATGCAAAATTATGGTACGAACACATCCAATGCTAGCAGCGCAAGATATCTACTTGTCTCCTGCTCACAGTCTGGCGTCCTCTGTCTCTGGGCCCTTATCTTCTCTGTGGATTACCAATCTCGCAATCTATCGGCACATCGGCCCTGTCAGGTGTGCTAACGGGGGCGATTCCGTCCTGGCACTTCTCTGGTCATCTCTCAGTCAATCCTCACGGCCACTCGTAAAGCAGCACGTCACTAGCGCCGACCTTTGGTCTTCTGAATACACATTATACATCTGATACTGGTGCAAATCTTATCGCAACAGTGTCCTGGAAGGAATCCTGCTCAAGGTCTCTTCCGATCTCGCCTATGCCGAGCTGTATGGAGGCTGGTGCTCTTGCATAGTCTTTTCTCGCTCTCTGAACATCTGCGTCCTCAACACAACATTTTCTCGGAAACTGGTCGCATCCCAACGCCTCTGTAGTCGTATCCAACTTTTAACCTTAACGGGGAGTAACAACAGCTCGTCAGCATCTCGTACGAACCTCTTATCCCACTTATCCAATGTTGACTAATTCGGACTCGTCTTCTCGTGGCTGCATGGACTGCGCTCCAACGGCTATACTCGCATCTGGAGTCTCCCAAGCAATGTATCCCATCACATGATATCCGAATGATGTCGAACCATCCGATCGACTCGTCAGAACCTCATAATCCCCCAAGAGATCAACATCTTGAGTACAGTTTAATAGTATTCCAGTATATACCACAGCACCTGTGGACCAACCGTAGAAGGGCAAACCCAAGCCTCACAAATGGCACCGCTAAACTGCCGCAAACCTTAAGGTTCGAAGGCGTTCCATGGTCATTACGCCGAGTTAGGGTTTCATTCTTCTAGAGGGTCCATAGCATTACTTGCATTTTCTTCCGAATACTTTAAATTTGGAAATGGGTTCCTGACATTTGATCGTTTCTATCGACTCTTAACGAATCTGCATGAAGTCGTCTCTAGCTGGAATCAATCATCTGATGACCTCGCATCGGGGTAAGCGAACGAACCACATATCCTAGTCATTCATCCTCGGGTGACTAGCGACCTTCCATCATATCTATGAGTATATACTCATGCTGCAGTAGCTCCAACATCTGGGTGATATCTCGTCATTTGCAGCAGCAACTGGCTCATTCGTCTGTACACTAAACAACGCCTCAATCATCCTGAGTAAGCGATATATCAATGGTCATCACATTCTGGCTGGCCTCTAGCAGTAGCCTGATCCTCTGGTGCCGATCAGCACATCCGGGAGATCTCGTAATAGCGATCTGTCAAACGCTAATGGCGCGAAAACGCAATAAAGCGACGCCTCTATGCAATCGTACGTCTCTGGAATCATGCCCTGGTCAGTCCTCGTCCATGACGAGCTCGTGCTGACGCAACTCTAGCCGTAGCTCTTTCTGCCCGTGTAATCGTGGCAGCAAAATCATAACCAGTATCGATGAGGGTAAATCATAGGAATGAATATAATACCGTGCAAGGAAATGTACATCCTAAGGTTTCTTAAGCGGAGTAGCGTATCGTAAGTATGCCGCAGAACATACGTACCATACGTCACTCTACTCAAGCTATCTACTCCATCAACCAAGGGTCATTCTACGCGACGAAGGTTCGGGTATAATACCCCCTTGACTAAGTCTAAGTTCCGTAAGGTCAAGCCTAAGTTCCGTATATATATAAACGCTTTAGGCTCCGCATAGTCAAACTTAGACTCGAACCAAGGTTAACCTAGCACTCTGATACCAACTTTGTCATGACCCGAAATAGCATGTGACTGGCCCTTGAATTATATGAAGTCTATAGGACCCCATCTAATTCAAGTAAGCCAAAAGCCCAGAAATCTAAAACCATTTTAAGGAGTAAATAAAGAAAACTAGTTTTTAAGAAGTAAGGAAAACATTTTTTAAAAGCAAGGTTTTTAAATAGGTCAGCCGAATATGCATTTTTAAAATGTCTCGTCTTTTCTGAAAATTTCGGCAGAGTTTCCTTTGTAAATACTGGCCCCGAACGGGGTACAACAGGAATAATATATATGCAATGATAAAAGGCATCCCCAAGCGGGAGCTAGCTCTTTGTCAATCGACGGTCACAACCACGCAAGCAGTATAATATACAACGCCGAAGGGTGAGGATCAAAACTCAAAAGGAAACTCAAAATCAGCATGAAAACCATAATACTACAATGCGCAACTCTAAGGTCGAAATAATACATAATTGGTTTTCTAAGGCCGAAACAATATACAAGTTTAGTTGATGGAATTACTAGATACAACTGATCAAAATAAATACGAGGGTGGTCACTATGCGAGTGAACCCACCTACCAAAGCAATCACCCAGAAAGGAAGCAGTGTGCCAGAAAAGCCGCAATGAAACCTGTACGGCAAAACCTGCAAGAACTGTGGCACAACGGGGGTGAGTTGCCAACTTGTGAATAGAAAACATCACAGAGCAGAAATCGTATGCATGACACAATCCTAGGTCAATACGATCAAATATATATATAAAGATCAAATGAATAAGTCTGAAGCATGATAAAGTGGCAATGTAACATCTATACATGAGTGTAGTGCCAAGTGCTCGTGCTAGTGCCTCAGGTAATAACATATCATAAATATGAGGTATGATCAATGTCATCAATATGAACTATAAGTATGTGGAAATCGTCCACGTGTCACCCAATGACAATAAGCATCATGCATGTAAATATCATAAAGCATATGCATGGAAGTATGAGGATGTAAATCAACATGTGTCGCTCGCGACATATCAGATCATGGAACCTGAGTGTCAAGCATCGACACTCGAAAACATCATGAAATCTGTGTCTAGCATTGGCACGTAAATCCTCATATACATAGGGCTCCGTCAGTCCGGATCGGCCCGTCTCATCTCTCAACTCCGGTCGGTATCCTCCAGATATCTGCCGAGCTCAAATACAATCACCAGTAGGTAGTGGTCCCTCTGCCAGGCTCACCGTCTAGCTACACAGCAGATCCGTTCTCGCCCCGGGGTACCATACCGGGTCCACCATGTACCCGCAATCGGCCTCATCCAACTCCTCGAATCGGATTTCACATGTCACACGTCTCAGAACTGAGAAAACGCATGGTGGACGCACTGAAATATCATATCAAGAGAAACCGGGGTTTTTAAACAATGCATACTTTTTTTTTAAAATGACCACGGTTCTCAAATCCAGAAATCTCACGAAAACGGCATATCTCAATGCGTAAATCATAAAGCATGATGTATGCGACATGTGATAGAAATGTAAGCATATCCGTATATCATGCAACATGGAATAGTAGTATGCACATATTTAGGGAAGACCGCTTCTTTAAAATGAATCAGTTTTAAAAAATATCTTGCGGTTCCCAATCCTCAATTCAAGCCAGAATCATTTATGTATGTGCAAATGTGTATGTGTACAATATGGGTGTACAATATGTAGGTACACGAGTATGCCATGCAAGGGTCATATCCTGAATGCAACAATACTACAGTGTAGTGACATGGTAATTATCAATGATGAAGTGTGTGAGCCGGCAAGCAGGTGTACGTGGAACATATGTATCATCGATAATGGTGCTGGTGTCCTAACAGCATGGTTTTGATATAATAATAAACATATTTAACATGCAATGCGATGCAAACAGTAAGAATATGCGGCAAATGAATAATAAAAACAACAGTGTAGAATCTACATCAATGTATCCATGTCACACTGTTTTGCCATTTGAAAGAAGACGAATCGGGTTTTTTAGGAAAATAAGGGCTACGGTGTTTTTAAGAAAAGATGCGTCTTTTGAAAATATCCGTAGAATCCCTTTGCCTGTCTTTAACTATTCCCGATTCGTTAGTTTTTGAAATAGGTATGATATCGGCCTAGCCTAACATCTACTAGCAAAACTACAGCTCTAACTAACAAGTCAATCAGGAGGGATATGGAAACCACCTAAATCTGAGTCGATATATATATATATATATATATATATATATATATATATATATATATATAATAGTCGGTGATCCCGCCTCAAAGGTACCGCGTACGATACAATATCATATGACATTCTCGAGTCATGAGTGCGGATCTATCATCAATATAAAGCTCGTACGGCAAGTCATCGTACGGCATCCCAAATTTGGGTACGGGTCAATATCACATCCATCTCATCAATTATCTGGTATCCTTATCATCATATCTCATGATCTGTGGTACTGATCTAAGTCTAGTACAACTGATACCATCTATATAAATGCGTGTGTAAACACACGCCCAAAGGCCCGCTAAAATCTCATGTCGTATCCTAAATACGAATCATATCATATCACCGATCTCATGGCACTGTGCCCAATCTCATCGACTCATCTCCAAATATCATCCACTATCCTCATCATCCAGGTAAAAGTATAACATATAAGCATGTGTATGTGTGTGTGTGTGGGTGTAAACCTATTCTAGGGTTCGCAACTAGGAAACTATACTAGCTTACTTCTAAACCCTAATCTATCAATAATACACCTAATCTCATCTCAATATCCACGACACACAATAAGCTATCATATATAGTATATCTATACTATACCAAACATCGAACTGCGGGGGTGCTATACGCCATCCACTCGACTTCCCCCGTAGATATAATCTACTCACCTTGAATCCTGTGTGTTGGTGTCGATGTCGCCTTCATCTTCTTCATCGTCTCGAATCATCGTGTGGGTACCTACATGTCACACGTATCGCATCGCATTAAAACCAAATCAAACCAAAATGACACACGAAAACCATAACGATACGCTTAAAAGTTTATATGTTAGAACCTATGGTTAGCTCTCGCACATCAACCCGATATCACTCGATATAGACGTACAAACGTCAAGTGATCGAGGTAAAACACAACACTCGAAATCCAGAATTCAAAATACGAGAAACGAAACACGAATCCAAAACAGCAACTACAGAAAAGGGTCCCAGATTTCACCCTAGGTCAAATCAGACAATTTTGCATATGCCAGGGGTCTAATTTATAGATGTAAGAGCTACAGAACAAGAACGAGCCAAAATGCTCCAGGTCTGGCCGCAAATTGCGGCCAGAAGGAATAAATCTGTGGCCAAATGAAGAAATCAGGGGCTGGGGTCTTGGGGTTAGCTTCCTGGGTGCCTGCACATCTCTCTGTGTTTGCAAAATAATTTTCAGAGTCTCGGGGTGATAGCAGATTTCATATAACCCTCACAGATTCCACAATTTCCCGATATCGGCTTTTCTAAATCCATATTCCGGGTTTCTAGTCTCTGGTTTAGGCCTGGATTCTAGCACTAGGGGGTTTGTGTGGCCTCTACTGAGCTTAATTACCCATCACCACTCTCAATTCCCATTAACCTTAACTAGGGTTTTCCTAAGTCCACAAAATCACACGATATCGGTTCTATCATAACATGGGGGTAAAAGTAATGCAAATACTAAGCTAAAGGTTCAGAAATTACCTTATTTGGCAACTCAAGAATTTTCTTGAGTTGCCCCAAGTGGTCAAAATCCTAGTTTTCTTGGTCCAATGTGCTTCCCTTGAGCTTGTGCACAACTTTTGTGAAATGGGGATAGGGTTTTGAGGTGATTTTCATGGTCTTTTGGGGGATTTTGTGGAGAGGGATAGAGAGTGCAGTAGCAGCAGCAGCAACATGAGGGAGAGGGAGAGAAATGAGTGAAAACAATGAAGGAGGATGGCTCAAGACTTGGGTCAAAGGTAAACCCTCACTTTCTCTCGCTCACCCATACCTATATATTCTATTCATTCCTTTTCTTTTCTATTTTCATTCTCACATCAATAGTAACCCCAAAACAACAAGCCATGCACCCAAAACATGTAGGAAAATGCAACTAGTGTAGAAAAGATATGGTGCATGTTTTGCACAAAATACGCTTAAAGCGCGATTAGCGATTTTTAATCGCGATTAGCACTAAATTAGTGTCAAACTAATCATAAAAACTTAAAATTTGCATAATTCACATAAAACACCCTCTTTCTAGTAATTTCTATAATTTTCCAAAATTTTCCCCATTTATCGGTATTTAATTATACCGAAATATTAAAATATTCATTTACAATTAATATTAAATTCTAAAAATTCCTAAAAATAATATTTTATTTTTTTGAAATGTTACATAAGCACAAGAGAAAAGAGATATAAACTGAACAACAACTTTATTTATTAACATTCTTTTGCACAATGCATGAAAAGTAAATACAACTGAATAAAAAGCAATGCCTAAACAATGGCATAACAGAAATGAAAGTACTGAATAGAAAGTGTACAATGACTAGAGCTCGGGGTCTTCACTGAACTGGTCCAAGTCTTCAGCAGTGGGCTTGATCTCTGACGGGTCTAAATCACCTGACGACATTCAAAGAAGAAAGAAATAGAATGTCGTCAGCGAACAGGTCGCTCGGTAAGTCCCAAAGATAAGAGGAAAGTAGAATAGACAGAATAAGAAGGTATCTTTTAAAGTTGTATTATATTGTTGTAATGTTGTGTTAACGCTGTTGTTTGTAGCTTGGTACAACAGAATGCCAGTGTATATGAAAGGAGTCTCTATATGCCAGAGACTAGAGGCAAATATAGTACAAGGAACCGTTTATGCCACGGTACAACAGCAACTGGATTCATGTTAGGTGTATTAAGTCTTACTGTCTCATGCTAATTCTAATACCTTCCGTACCAATCTACCCCTTAAACCCCGAGATATCTTGTTTGTATTGTTTGTTTTGTAAATTGTATTGATTGTATAATTGATTGACTGAACGAAACCATGATATCAGTAAACGGATGTAACCGTAGAATCATGTAAATGGATGTAACTGGAGAATTATGTAAATGGAATGTATATCCATGGTTCGGTTAAGTCAAGTTGTATAATGGATTCATGGATTCATGTTGAATTAGAATATCGTAGATCGTAAATTGTAGATTGTAGATTGTACTTGAATCATATTCAAGTCAGCTTATAATGAGACTCAAACTGAGTCAGACAATTAGAAAAGTAAATTGAAGCCCTGATTGTTTTGATGTTATCGGTAACTGCTGCACATGGGCGGCAGGATTTGCATCTTTTTCAAAGACGATTACCGTGTTGATAACACCGTTGTTAAGTTGTCTACCTTAAATAGGAAAGCACCCACTTCTCCGGCTCTCTGAGGCTCAAGAGATTGGTCCCGCTTAAACTTATATTTACTAGGGTCCTTAGGGTAAATTATAGACTTGAGGGGGTTTTATGTAAAAATACTTTGTATAGTTTTCAAAGTACACCCCAAGTATTTATTATCGTCTTTAGAGTTGCAATAAATATAAATTTTATATTTGTGATATTTCTAGTGAAAATATCCTAATTTCATAAATAAAGGTATTTATTTATAATATTGGTTTTGTATGGAATTCATGGTATTTTAGTGTAAAATTGATTCTTGTGATTTTTAGAAAAAAGTAGAATATTTATAATACTTCAAAATAGATATTTTTATGTTACATATACATATATTTATATGAAAATAATTTTTGTATATATATAATATTCTAGAAATCTCGTTTTTCTTAAGATGTCGTATTTTAAATCTTTCGAGACGGAATGCTCCTTGCGGAGGTCTGAATCTCGCACTACTAAGCCTGAGGATGTGTGATAATCCGCACCATCCTGAACAGGTTCCCCAAAATGGGTTATAGCGGCGCTTTGCAAAGATTGTATAAATACTAAATCTTTTAGAAAACGGTTTTATTAAGTAAATGGTATTTATTTGCAATGATGTCGTGTTCCCGTATTCTATATTACCAAGGGTATTGTGCTATGTTGCATATGAGTGTGTGAGGAGGTAGGTCATTACCTCGTGATCTACTTAAAGGTATAGTAAGTTTTGTGATGTTAAATGTAGAATTGAAATTATGTGGTATTTAAATGAAAAATACGGTAAAATGAAATAGCAATTACTTTTGATATGAAACTTGATCAATATGGTTGATTAGTATTTAATAGTCAACATGAATTGGTTTAAGCATGATTGTATTAAAGAAAAGTGAGGTTTTATAAAGAACCGAATCGAAAATCAGATTTGTTCCGATTCCGTCGGGTTTTGTAATTCCGTATTTTAGAAAAGAAAAGAGAGGTAGAATTTAGGGACTTACGGGTTTAGGACAACAAGGAGAGGGAGGTGGAACGGGAGGAGTCGCCGGTGCGTCGCTTCGTGTTAGTTATATGTATGCCCTAGAGGCCATTACTGTACATACGATGTATATTGTAGTGGATGCTTGGACATATATAGGGAGGACTTTCTTGCTCGACATGATAGTATGCTATCTGGTTGTATTTTATCTTAACATGTACTCTGATTGTTTCTATGTTACATGTTGATAAAACCCTTAGGATATGTACTCGACTACTGGGACTATGATGAGATCATACTAGTGGGGCCACGGTAGTCGACGAGTACATCCTATAACTGTTCCTAGTCGAGGGTGTATCGAGGCAGGGCATCGATATACCAGAGTAGACTAGCGTATACGCATCTTGAACTATATGATGGGCGATGGATGATCCCATATCCATCGGTGTTTGACATCAAGGATGGTGTACGGGTGCTCAGTAGAGACTGGGTACACTGGACGGACTCGCCGAGAACTCCCAGATGGTATTATACACCACGTCAGATGGCAGTTCTCTGGTGACACTGGTACAGGTTAGTCTGTAGATCCGAGATCGTCATAGAGTCATGTGTGATTCCCACTGTGCTTTGATTTCCATCATACCACGTCCAAGAGGGCGTGCAAAAAGGTGGCTTTTGGGTACAGTCCTGAATCACATGGAGGCAATGAGCGATAGGAGGGGTTTCGTCTCTCCCGGAATAGGGAGTTGATGTTGCCCTGTGTTCGATTGGCTATAATTGGAAATCCCTGGCCAGGATTGCTGAGATCTACTGGTAAGTGTTATCAGTAATTTCTCGAACTGTTATGGACCTCATATCGACACGACTTATCAAGCTACTGGGGTCTGACGTTTACTACCCCTAGGCGAGATATGCGACATATCTGACGAAGAGACCGGACTGTACGGGAGTGTTACTGGTTGGATTCATGGGAGAAAGTACAGGCTTGCTTGTTGATCTTCTGATCGCTCAATACCTGGGTGGCTGTTACGTTTAGTTGACCGCTTGCAGCTTGTGGGTGTTTGATATGATCATCACCTACTGCCGGCGTATTGACGATTCTTTAGAGTCCTGCACAGAGGTTTCTTGGCTCAGGCAAAACGGAGTAGGAGCACATATATGATATGTGCGGGACCGAGAACAATACGTGTATATGATACCGTATTAGATTCTCGCGATATGAGATATCGGCCGGATATATGTGATATAGCCAGGTTATCGGATCAAGTGTTGATTCGATGAACTGATACAGATTATATTAGTCGGTTATTTGTGAAATAGCCGTATTATCAGATCAAGTGTTGATTCAATAATTTAATGTATAATTATATATTTGATATATTAAATTACATTAACTGATATAAGCTCACTAAAAGATTCTTTTTCTTACTCGGGTAATATATTGATATATATGCGATATATGTTATTTGTATTATTTTATTTTGTTACAAAATATATTATATATGTGATATATAATATTGTAACATGTTATAATTACTAATGCAACATGATTAGTGGAGATTAAACGAGGTTAGGGTTTGATTTGGGTTAGCTCATTCTTGAAACTTCTAGAAGCTTTTCTTTTTGTCATGAGCTAAGTTATTTTGTTGATATTTTGTAACCCAAACCACACCCTCAACCCTAGTTAACTCTCTACAAAGGTTAGCTCATTTTATATTAGCAACCATGGTTGCATAAGTAATTATAATCACAATTCATTATTCATCACAAAAGGATTACTAATTCTTCTTCTTCTTCTTCTTCTTTTTCCTTGAGTTTTGAGAAAGCTTTCTACGTTTTCTTTATATGATGATTTAGTGTGAGATTAAGAAAATAAAAGAGAGCTAAATTCCTACTTCATCATCCTAATCTATCCTAGCCATTTAGATTAGGGTGTTCACTTCATTTATAAGTGAGAGCTTGTGTTAATGAAACTTTAAGGTAGATCATCTTTGTTATTGAAAATCGGAAGCAAGCATGCATCTTTCTCTTCGTGGTGCCTCTCTAGAGTCCGGGTACTCGATGATCGCAGTGAAGAGACCTCAACACGGAGCTTTAGAAGTGAAGGACCGGACTACAAAGGTTGTAATCTCAAACTCTTAGCGTTAAAGTGTTTAACATGCTTTGTTTCGCCTAATCTCTAATTTAAAGATCTTGGTTAGGGTTGTTCGGCACGTCTAAATTTTAAATCGGGCATGGTTGATACCTTATAGACCCTTGTGAGAGTGCCTAGTAACCCTGCAGTGGTATCAGAGCCAGGCTAGAGTTTTAGGCGAAGTCTAGACGAAGTTTACAGTCCGATCGAACCCCGAAACCCCGGTTTGGACCCCTCTCTGGATATTTTCTAAAAATATGATTTTTTCTGCATTAAAAATACTCAAAAAAATCAGCAGGGAATTCTAAGGATTTATGTAAAAAAAACGAGCCATTAATTCGCTTAAAGCGCCGCGGAACCGTTGCAGGACCATGCCTTACGCGGCGGTTCCGTGGCGCTACAGTGGCATTAGGGTTTGAATTTTGTACAGTAAAATCCGTAGCTAATTCCTGATACTTCTGGGTATTTTTGATATTACTCAAGTGTTGAGTTTTCTGGGATGTATTTGTCACGACCCGCAAGGTACGGAACGCGACCGGCACTTAAGTTACGAAGCGTCTCAAGGCGTCCGTAACATAAGTAAGCCGAAGCCCAGAATACAAAACCCAATTAAGAAATGGGAGTGAAGGAAAAACCATTTTTATTTGAAGCACCTAGTTTCCTCAAGTCTTTTTTTTTTTATGAAAAACAACTTCCTTTTACAAATTTTCCGGCAAAATTTTCTTGTAAAATAGTCCCTCCAACGGGTACAATAGAAATATAAGTGAATAACAAGAATATGGCATCCCCAAGTGGGAGCTAGCTCTTCGCCTCAAGGCGGTCACAAATCCCACGCAATATAAAATACAATGTGCATAAGTAAGCATGAAAGCACAAGTAAAAATAATATGTCGACTCAGGTGAGCTCGACCCCAAGCATAACATATAATCCACAAGTCTCACAACCTCGTCTCTAGGTCAATATACAGTAATCCAAATAAACTGGTACAGCTGAAATAGTAGTAGTAGATGGAGTACTCTAGGTACAATGAACATATATAAGGGGGGTACAAAATGATAACAACCCACCTATGAGCAAAAGCCTCGAGTCCAGGCAAAAAGAGCAAAGGAGGCAAAAGTGTCCGCCGCTACAGTGCTGACGGAACGGACCTGCAGAAAAGCTGTGGCACAATGGGGGTGAGTTGCCAGCTCGTGAATAATAAATAACATCTACTAAGGCTATCGTATGCATGCACATAAGTATCCTAGCATCCTTAAAACAGGTATGGCTACATGTACTAGCAGGTATGTATGCATCATCAGTATACTAACAAGTATGCATGTCACATGGATGTAATAACAGGTATGTATGCCACATGAATATACTATCATGTATGTATGCTATGTGAGTCAACGCAAGATCTCATCATGTAGGTATAAGAATTGTTCCTTCCTTTGTTTTGAAAACTCCTTTTTAAACATCAGCATAATATCCATGAAATCAATAAAATCCGTGTCCAGCAACGACACCTCAAAGCTGTCTAAATCTCATATATCCAGATCAAGTATCTCTGGCCTTAACCATCCGGCTGATCCATGTCAAATATCCATATCTCAATCTAGCGGCCATGGTCTGTATCCTCTGGATATCCGTCGTGCCAAATGAAGTCACCGGTAGGTAATCCGTCCCCTGCCAGGCTCAACGCCATCTCCTGCGATCTTCTTGCCCCGGGGTACCGTACCGGGCCCACCATGTACCCGAGACGGTTCATCCACCTCCTCGAAACGGGTCTCGAAAACCACAGCAAACTCATGGTGGACGACACTTTACATCACTAGAAAACAACAATTTTTATATTTTAAAAAGATTATAAGTTTGAAATCTTGCGGCTTTCTCCCGAAATCCAGAAATATCATAAATCTCATGAAATCATCATGTATGCATATGTCAATGATAATGAGTGCCTATGGTATCAATTTGTAATGTATGATTTATACTAGGCATGAACAAATGATATAATAATACATATGCACGAGAATAGCAATTCTTATGATTTCATTTTAAATATTTGTTGCAATAGCACAGGTCTAAGCAGTTAACATGTCTCAGATTTATAGTTATCTAGTGTCGTGACATGGCAATTGCCAGGGTGTGTGTGTACACATGAATAGTGCTCGTGCTGCATATAAAAACCTGGTAATGGTGCATGTGTCCTACAAATGAGTTTGCGTATATGGAACATCATATAGATCCTAACTGCAGCAAATGTCATACAAGTATTATTATTCTAATGTCACAAGTAAATGTCAAGTCTACTATTTTCAAGTTTACTAAATCTATCGGGCGACTCGCGCCATCCAAACGATCGTCCCCCGTAGATGTTAAATCTTCTCACCCATGATCCCGCACTAGGTGTGTCCGACCACCTGCTTTCCTTTCTCCGCTGCGCTTGAAGTCCCCGCTGGCGAACCTAGCATTTATAAAAGTCACCATATAAGGAAAAATCCTGCAAAACACGATATATCTATAAAGAGGGATACGCGTGCGTGAAACTAGACGTGCGTGCACACGACACGTCGCGATGCGCACAAACCCACCAGAACCTACACCGACGCGCTGTGTCGCGCAGCGCGCCATAGAACCACGCGTATCACGCGCGTGTCGCACGAGACTTAAAACATCGAAAACACGATACAAGCTCCAGATTTTGCCTCTGGACCCAACTTAAAAAGTTGCAGGTGTTGGAGATAGTGCCCTCAGAGTCAATTATTGGATCACAGGCACGTGATTGCAATGATTGAGGGAGGACCTGTCCCAGTAGCACAGTCTTACTCGAGATGATAGTATGCTATCTGGTTTATCTTTATCATCGTGTACTGTTTTAGGTGACCTTACGAGTCGCTATTACACGTTGATAGAGCCCCTAGGATTCTTGCTTGACTACCAGCAGTATGAGGGCGATCATATACGTGAGAGCTGGGGTTTATAAGCACATCCTTAAAAGGTCCCTAGTCGTGGGAGTTTCGAGACAGGGCATCGATTCTCCAGAGTAGACTAGTGTATACAGTCGAGACCTCGACGAGGGGCGGTGGCCGGTCTCACAACCCACTGGTGTCAGTTGGTTCACCTAAGATGTATACAGGTGCTCATTGGGTTATGAGTACACCGGACAGGACTCGCCGGGAACCTGCTAATTGGGATTATACCTAATGTCAGATAGCAGTTCCCTGGTGACATGTGTACACGTTAGTTCATCGACCTGAGATCGTTATTTGTCTCGTGTGAGTTCCCACTGTGCTTTGATTACTACCCTACCACGGCTCAAAGGAGTTGTGCAAACAGGTTTTAGTTGGGTACAGTCCCGAGCCACATAGAGGCAGTGAGCGTATCTGCAGGGGTTCGTCTCTCCCGGTATTGGGGGTGAGGTCGCGCTGTGTCTAGGAGAGCCAGTACATGAAAAGTTCTTGGCCAAGGCAGGAGATTTACTGGTAGGTATTCCAGTAGTATCTCAGGGTGTTCTGGGCTACACTCCGACACGACTTGTACCGCTATTGGGGGTCTGACTTTTACCAACCCCCTAGGCCTGCCATGCGATTGTCACGACCCAAAATTAGCCCGTGACGGCCCTAATACTACGCAACGCCTAAAGACGCAACGTAGTAAAAGAAAGCCAAACCCAGAAATCTAAACCAAGAGAAATACGGAAAAGATAGTATAAGTTTTTGAAACATTTGAAATCACAACCCAAATTCTTTAAAAGTCTTACTTTCTTTCTTTAAAATTTTAGCAACACCCCCTTTTTAAAAAACTAGGCAAGTTGAATACAACACAAAATAAAGACAGTAGAGAAGAAGCTGTATATAAAAGACATCAAATCCACAATAATACACATATCGTCCTCACCAAGTCGCTAAGTCAACAATACAATAGTAGATGGAGAGTACAAAATACAACGAATGTACAATATGAAATACAGATAATCATCTAACCCACCTAAGCAAAATAGCACTGTGAGCTGATGCGGTATCTGGAGCAAAAGATGATAGCTGAATAGCTGAATAGAGAAATAGCCTGCCTCGACTACTCTGGGGAACAACCTGAAACACCTGTGGCACAACGGGGGTGAGTTGCCAACTCGTGAATAGAAGATAACATATGCAGGTAATCGCAGGAATGCACGTACAGCATGAATCTAAAATATGCGATTACAGTAATAACATGTCATGCAAATGCTGAAATAAGGAAAGTACAGTAGCCGGTACAATCAAAATGTGAAGCTATAGTGACATGACAGTAATATGTAGTAACTACGCCAATAAGGATATGAAGATATAGATATGCAACTATCATAAGGGTACGCAACGGGTACTACCACTATATGAATATGTGCATAAGGTAGATAAGGGTGAGATATAGGGTGGAATATGTCATTTCCACGGAAACCTGACATCGTGGTAGGATCAAAATCCATCAAGACACTCACATCCCAAACATCAAATCGGCCCCCAAACTGGGCTCTCACATCACATAGATCTCACATCACCTCAAGTACAAAATCGAATAGCTCTCCTATGTCTCGAATGTACAAATCGACCATATCTTTCATATCCAATAACCAATCTCAATGAATCACCTAATAACCCAAGTCCAATCTCAAGTAATCTCTAACATCCTAAACATATATATGTACAGAAATAAATATGATGGGGGCAATACACATATATTAGCGTCCCATTCCACTAATATTGGTGTAAAGGTATATATAACAACGGCTAAATCACCTGTTATATATACAAAAGGTATTAAAAGAAATATCATGAAAACAGTGTGCCAAGCATCGACACAGAAATCCTGTATATCGGGCTCCGTCAGTCCGGATCGGCCCACGGGGTCCGTCTGCGGTGTCAGCCCTCGGCCCCGGCAGTACAGATCATCCCGCATCCATCTCTCGACTCTGGCCAGTATCCTCCGGACAACTACCAGGTCCAACCAATCACCGGTAGGTACTCGCCCGCCTCCAGGCTCAATCGGCAAACCCATCGATCTTCTTGCCGAGGGGAACCATACCGGGCCCCACCATGTACTCTCATACGGCAACCACACCTCGTATGGAGCATATAATCAGCACCGATAAAACTCATGGGGGACGCGCAAATATCATATCAAGGAAACCGGGTTGTTCAATGTATGCATAATTTCATGAACTCCCGCGGTTCCCAAATCCCGAAAACATCATATAAAATCCAAATAAACAATGCGCAAATCCAGGAATAAATATATGCGATATATCTGAATGCGAGCAGGTAAACAAAAGTATATAGCTGAACCAGATGTATGCAAAATCAATAAGGTACAGCCAAGTATAGGTATCTACCTATAAGAACTGATGTCGTATACCCCCCTGGGTATAAGTAACATATGTAGGAAACCCTCCCGGTATAACTAAAATATGTGCATGGTATACCTGTAGCTGTATCGCAAGGTGTATATGTACCTATCACTAAAGGTATGATACACTATAGGTATACCATAAGCTAGATGTCAAGTATGATAGCAATATAGTATCAATAAAGGGTTGTGTGTGACATGGCAATTATTGACGGTGTGTGTGTAGCATACAATTCGTGCTCGTGCAACATAAACCGTCAATAATATGTGCAGTGTCCTACGGCTGCTAGTCACAGTACAACTATATCAAGGAAATAACATAAGGGCGCAATTCTAACAATGACGTAGAATGCGCGACAGGTATATGAATCCTATCCCAGACGCATAACGCCATGCGGGCGATTCCCCTGTAGATGTTAACTCTACTCACCTACGCCCCACGCTAGGTGAATCCTACCATCTGCTCCCCCTGTAGCCGTGTCCGTAGTCCCTGTCTGCAAACCTGCAAATAAGACATGGAAATCACATATAAGCCAAATATTCCGCGAAACGCGAAATCGAACCAAAACGAGAAACTCGCGTCGCGAACTAAACGCGCGTGTGCACGATACGCTGAATCGGGTGTGTACGCGTCTAAAACCATCGCGACACGCCGCGATACGCTGGATCACAGAACCCACTCACGTATCGCGCGTATCGCGCAAACACAACGGACACCAAATACGATATATAGTCCCAGATTTTCCTACAGGTCAAATCTTACAAAACTAGACATGCCAAAACACTACAATACACTGCAGACAACCCTTCCCAAAACCCCAGCACCCCACTCCCCTTCCTGGCCGCAAATTGCGGCCAGAATGAATTAATTGGCGGCCCGAGTAGGGAATTAGGGGGTCGTCTTCTGGTGGTGTGTTCTAGACCTAGGTATCATGTCCCAGTCTCCTCAATTTTAACCTAAAGGCATCGGGTCACAAGCAGATTCCAGATATCATAATTTTCACTTAAAATCACCAATTTGCACAATATGGAAAACCTATGGTATTTTAGTGTAATATGGGGATCTCTCAGTTGAAGTGGCCCTATTAGCACTTAAATAAACTAGGGTAGCTATCACAATTAACAATTTCCCAAAATTCCACTTAAACACCATAATCTAGCACTAAATTAGCTAATTTAACACTAACCGACACCAATAAGCATACAAGCTAGGAAAAGGAGATAAGGGTACAGAAAATATACCCTATTGGACCTTAAAGAGCCCTAGAAGGCAGGTGAAGAAGTGGAGAAGGGCTTCTGCAAGAGCTGGGGTTCCTGTTGCTGCTGTTGCTGATGCCTGCCTCTGCTGCTGCTGCTTCTGATGAATGCTGAAGCTGATGGTACTGCTGTTGTTTCTGTTGTTGGTGTTGCTGCCTCTGGTGCTGCTGCTGCTGAGAGTGTGAGGGTGTGTGTGTGTTGTTGTGAGAGAATGGGAGTGAGAAAATGAGATGGAGAAATGAGAACACAACAAGGACCCCTTCTCACTCTCTCTCTCATAATGAGGCATGGCTCATGCCATGATGCCCATGCTCACTCTCTCTTTCCTCAAAGTCAACCAAATATAGAAATTCCATTTAAAAACCCTTTTTAAATTCATTTTCACTTTTTAACAACCATAACACTTAAACAATATTAAAACTAGATTAGGGAGAAATGGTTAGTTAACCATGGTTGCTAATCATGTTTAACCCCCAAAACAACCCTAGTTATCATGCACAAGTGTGTGTGTGCCTAACAAAATTCTAGTAAAATACACATTAAATAGGATAAAATATTTAAAACTAAATTTGGCAAACTTTTTGCTAGAAACTATATATTAAAATATAATTAGCTACAAAACACATTCTAAGGTGTTACAATCTCCCCCCTTAAAAGAAATTCGTCCCTGAATTTTAAAAATATACCGATACGCGTACCTTCAAAGAGAAGATTAAAATCCTCAAATCTCGCTCGCAGCTTCCCAAGTGATTATCTCACTATACGGCTACGTCCAAGAAAAACCCTTCGCAGAAGGCAAGACCCTTGACCGTGTTCTTCCACCTGCCGAACCATTAACACAATTGGCTGCTGGTGAATGAAAGATCGTGTCACGCTAAATGGTCTGGTGCCAAAACATGTGAGAAAGGTCAAGAAGGTAGTTGTAGAGTATTATCACAAGGAATACGAGGTGAAAATCCAATAATCTGGGCGGAAGTGACAAATTAAAGGCAACGAAACTAACTCGCTTATAGGACCTCAAAAGGACCTAAATCCTGGGACAAACTTCCTAAAATACAACACGGTCATTCATCGGAAAGTCCATAGGAATACATGAACTGTCCCTACGAACTCGAGTCTATGGCCAACATAGTCGGCATAAGATCTCAGTTCGAAATGGACAATTTCCATCCTGACCTAACACAACCGGACTATCTCCGAAGCTCTAGACTAGCTGGGGTCCAAAATCCTACTTACGCAGAGTCAGAAAAACAACAGACTGGTGATCGACACGACCTAACCCCTAAGGCTAAGGGTGGCCAATTGGAGTGTTTCCTGATAACAGCTATCGAAGGAGAACCCTAACGATGGCGAGTGACGATCCCCAACCGCTGTCAACAATCAAACAAAATTCACAACTTAACAAAACAACTGAGCAAACTGAGTATAACCGGACGACAAGAATCTGAATGGAGTCACACCCTGGCTAAACTTGGTGGAAACCATAGCGAAATTCATGGAGATCTGCTCCCATTCCTGCTTCGGAACGGTAAAAGGTTGCAACTCTCCAGCCGGCCTCAGATGCTCGACTCAAGCACACAACAAGACTGACACCTTGAAACGAAACCTGAAACTTCTCCTTACATCCCTGTCCACTCGTAACTATCTCACAAGTCACGCCAAAGCTGGTGGAACTTGGATGATTACAGAGAGTTGGCTGATGTGCTTACTCTAGGATTGCACGTCTCTACCTGATAATGTCAGGTACACAAACGTGTCCCTAACTTAGCACATCATTGTCACAATCAAGGTCTCCGAACCATTTCCCAGCCGAGTATGCTCAAGTATCACTGACGAACGAGCATCGGCGGGCAGTGTCTCGCGAAAACGATTTAAGGGAAGTGGTCGGGCGCGGACATGAGCAAGCTGTTCACTCTGTAGAGACGAACTAAAGCTGTACTCAACGATCACACAAGAACTGTAAATCTGCAGAAGACTATCACAACAATCAAAATCTGCTGCAGGAAGATGTACATTAAGCTCTAGCGGTCCGTGGAAAATCTGACACGACTCTCAAACCATTAGTGTCTCCAAATCTCCAACGCAAAACCACCGCGGCCATCTCCAGATCATGAGTGGAATATCCTTCTCGTACTTCCTCCAAATATAGGGAAGCAAAAGCGATAACTCTATAGTGTCACCTCAGTACACAATCGAGCCCACTCAAGAAACATTACAGTTAAAAAACAAAGTCGTCCGGACCAAAAGCAAAGAAAGAACTGATGCAGTTGTTAACATGATCTCCAACTGCCGAAAACTCCGTACACATGCCTCAGTCCACAGAAAAGAAACCTCCATTTCGGTCAATTCAGTCGACAGTGCAGCACTACTCAAGCAATCCTGCATGAAACGGCGGTAAAAACCTGCTAAGTCCAAGAATCTGCGGATCTCCATCCTGCACACATGTCTGGACTTAAGCTGTACGGTCACGATCTCCCTCGGAACCATACGAAACCGTCTCCCGTGACTACAAGACCTAGGAGTCAACACAAAACAAGCCTGAAGAAACACTCCGAGAATTTAGCAAACTGCTGGTGCTCTCCCAGTATCTGCATAACAAATCCTCAAGTGCTGCTTCTGTTCCTAAAGACACATTAGATAGACCAGAATGTCGTAAATAACACAACAAAAACTGGTCGAGGAACGGCCTGAAGAAATCTGGTTCATCACATCTACAAATGCTGCTAGGGCATTAGTGAATCCAACGACTCACAAAAAACACACAAAGCCCATTGCACGCACAAGGCGGTCTTCGGAATGCCATCACTCCGAACCTGCAATAATGATGACCTGATCCCAAGCAAACTTAGAAAAATGTCTCGCGCTCTGGAGTTGATCGAAGAAATCGTCTATGGGAGGTAAGGGACACCTATCCGTACCGTAAGCCGGTTCAATTGACGATCCGTCGATACACAACCTCAAACTGTCGTCTTCCTCCTCGACGAACAGAAATCGGAGCTTCCAAAAGCGAAACACTCGGACACCCAAAACTTCCCAAACCACAACTCTGCAGCTGATCCTTTAAGCTCCCTCAGCTTCGCCGGCCCATCTGGAACAGCGTCGGAAAAACTCTCGCACGAAAGGACCCCGGTCCAACAATCACACTGTGGCTCCGGTATCACGAATGAACGCCAAGAATCCACGACATCTCCTCAGTAGCCGACTAGCGAAAAAGGCTGAATTCAAGTTGTGAGAGGCGGTACAACTATCCGCCGGCACAACAAGAACTGACTTGCCGGGAAAACAACCCTGACTGTTTCCTCACGGTAGTCCACAGACGCCTAACACGTAGTTAACCAGTCCGTGCCCAGGAGAACGTCAAATCTAACATCTCTAGACAGATCAAGACGATGGACGAACCTCCATCTCGGTTGGCACACAACTGAAATACGCGTCGCGCAACAAAAGGATCGCTGACAGAAGTTAAAACAACTACGACTAATCTACCCAACCACAGTACAAGCATGAAAAACAAACGAATAAATCAAGAGAACATATAAAATAAAAGATACCTGAAAACTCCACATTGGACGTCTGCGCGTCCCGATAAGTAGAAGCAAACTCCTGTGTCTGCCCCCTACTCGCAGCTGGATGAACTCCCCTGGTAGATTGAGCCCTATGAGCAAATCTTCCATGCCCACGGCCTCTCTGAGTACGATCATGACGAGGTGCTAAAGAACAATCCCTGACGAAGTGCTGAAGGCTTCCGCATCGAAAACATCCACGCGCTGACTGCTGACCATCCTGGGGATAAGAGCTGAACGACTGTCCTCGTCCTAAGCCTCTGCTACTCCCGCGGTGGCCACGAAATCTGTCTCGATGACCAAACCTCTGTCTCTGGGCTGGTACGCTGGTACGAGTCCTCCACTGTCCTGGAACTCTCTGAGCCTCTGGAATATGCGCCTCGTCAACTGGAGCTGCAACCACTGGTGCTATGTAAGTGACGGACTGCTGCATGCTGATCGTAAGGGACAGTTGAGTAACAGGGGTGACAACCTCCTGTCGTAGCTCCCGAACGACATCAACCAAAGAACTCATCGCCTGGCGGAGGTCCTGCATCTCTACCAAAATTCTATCCATGGTATAGATCGTAGGCTGATCCGTCTGCACCTGTGCAACTAGAGTGCCATCCTGGTCAGTACTCGTCCCACCCGAGCCAATTCTGACCTCGGCCCTCGCTGCATCACTCTGAGTCCCCATAGTCATCGGCGGCAAGGCTATAAATATATATGAGATCCGATGAGAATAAGGAAATCGAATCTTAAGGATAGGAATATCAAGGAAGGAATTTCAAGCAAATTGTACTTAGGTCACTTAATGCAAGTACCGCGCTGTGGGTATGCTGCAGACATACACACACTACGTTACTCTGCTTAAGCTACCTACTCCATCATACTAAGGTCATCCTACACTCCGAAAGGTAAAACCTAACGCTCTGATACCAACTTTGTCACGACCCAAAATTGGCCCGTGACGGCCATAATACTACGCAACGCCTAAAGACGCAACGTAGTAAAAGAAAGCTAAACCCAGAAATCTAAACCAAGAGAAATACGGAAAAGATAGTATAAGTTTTTGAAACATTTGAAATCACAACCCAAATTCTTTAAAAGTCTTACTTTCTTTCTTTAAAATTTTAGCAACACCCCTTTTTAAAAAACTAGGCAAGATGAATACAACACAAAATAAAGACAGTAGAGAAGAAGCTGTATATAAAAGACATCAAATCCACAATAATACACATATCATCCTCACCAAGTCGCTAAGTCAACAATACAATAGTAGATGGAGAGTACAAAATACAACGAATGTACAATATGAAATACAGATAATCATCTAACCCACCTAAGCAAAATAGCACTGTGAGCTGATGCGGTATCTGGAGCAAAAGATGATAGCTGAATAGCTGAATAGAGAAATAGCCTGCCTCGACTACTCTGGGGAACAACCTGAAACACCTGTGGCACAACGGGGGTGAGTTGCCAACTCGTGAATAGAAGATAACATATGCAGGTAATCGCAGGAATGCACGTACAGTATGAATCTAAAATATGCGATTACAGTAATAACATGTCATGCAAATGCTGAAATAAGGAAAGTACAGTAGCCGGTACAATCAAAATGTGAAGCTATAGTGACATGGCAGTAATATGTAGTAACTACGCCAATAAGGATATGAAGATATAGATATGCAACTATTATAAGGGTACGCAACGGGTACTACCACTATATGAATATGTGCATAAGGTAGATAAGGGTGAGATATAGGGTGGAATATGTCATTTCCACGGAAACCTGACATCGTGGTAGGATCACAATCCATCAAGACACTCACATCCCAAACATCAAATCGGCCCCCAAACTGGGCTCTCACATCACATAGATCTCACATCACCTCAAGTACAAAATCGAATAGCTCTCCTATGTCTCGAATGTACAAATCGACCATATCTTTCATATCCAATAACCAATCTCAATGAATCACCTAATAACCCAAGTCCAATCTCAAGTAATCTCTAACATCCTAAACATATATATGTACAGAAATAAATATGATGGGGGCAATACACATATATTAGCGTCCCATTCCACTAATATTGGTGTAAAGGTATATATAACAACGGCTAAATCCCCTGTTATATATACAAAAGGTATTAAAAGAAATATCATGAAAACAGTGTGCCAAGCATCGACACAGAAATCCTGTATATCGGGCTCCGTCAGTCCGGATCGGCCCACGGGGTCCGTCTGCGGTGTCGGCCCTCGGCCCCGGCAGTACAGATCATCCCGCATCCATCTCTCGACTCTGGCCAGTATCCTCCGGACAACTGCCAGGTCCAACCAATCATCGGTAGGTACTCGCCCGCCTCCAGGCTCAATCGGCAAACCCATCGATCTTCTTGCCGAGGGGAACCATACCGGGCCCTACCATGTACTCTCATACGGCAACCACACCTCGTATGGAGCATATAATCAGCACCGATAAAACTCATGGGCGCGCAAATATCATATCAAGGAAACCGGGTTGTTCAATGTATGCATAATTTCATGAACTCCCGCGGTTCCCAAATCCCGAAAACATCATATAAAATCCAAATAAACAATGCGCAAATCCAGGAATAAATATATGCGATATATCTGAATGCGAGCAGGTAAACAAAAGTATATAGCTGAACCAGATGTATGCAAAATCAATAAGGTACAGCCAAGTATAGGTATCTACCTATAAGAACTGATGTCGTATACCCCCTGGGTATAAGTAACATATGTAGGAAACCCCCCCGGTATAACTAAAGTATGCGCATGGTATACTTGAAGCTGTATCGCAAGGTGTATATGTACCTATCACTAAAGGTATGATACACTATAGGTATACCATAAGCTAGATGTCAAGTATGATAAGCAATATAGTATCAATAAAGGGTTGTGTGTGACATGGCAATTATTGACGGTGTATGTGTAGCATACAATCCGTGCTCGTGCAACATAAACCGTCAATAATATGTGCAGTGTCCTACGGCTGCTAGTCACAGTACAACTATATCAAGGAAATAACATAAGGGCGCAATTCTAACAATGACGTAGAATGCGCGACAGGTATATGAATCCTAGCCCAGACGCATAACGCCATGCGGGCGATTCCCCTGTAGATGTTAACTCTACCCACCTACGCCCCACGCTAGGTGAATCCTACCATCTGCTCCCCCTGTAGCCGTGTCCGTAGTCCCTGTCTGCAAACCTGCAAATAAGACATGGAAATCACATATAAGCCAAATATTCCGCGAAACGCGATATCGAACCAAAACGAGAAACTCGCGTTGCGAACTAAACGCGCGTGTGCACGATACGCTGAATCGGGTGTGTACGCGTCTAAAACCATCGCGACACGCCGCGATACGCCGGATCACAGAACCCACTCACGTATCGCGCAAACACAACGGACACCAAATACGATATATAGTCCCAGATTTTCCTACAGGTCAAATCTTACAAAACTAGACATGCCAAAACACTACAATACACTGCAGACAACCCTTCCCAAAACCCCAGCACCCCACTCCCCTTCCTGGCCGCAAATTGCGGCCAGAATGAATTAATTGGCGGCCCGAGTAGGGAATTAGGGGGTCGTCTTCTGGTGGTGTGTTCTAGACCTAGGTATCATGTCCCAGTCTCCTCAATTTTAACCTGAAGGCATCGGGTCACAAGCAGATTCCAGATATCACAATTTTCACTTAAAATTACCAATTTGCACAATATGGAAAACCTATGGTATTTTAGTGTAATCTGGGGATCTCTCAGTTGAAGTGGCCCTATTAGCACTTAAATAAACTAGGGTAGCTATCACAATCAACAATTTCCCAAAATTCCACTTAAACACCATAATCTAGCACTAAATTAGCTAATTTAACACTAACCGACACCAATAAGCATACAATCTAGGAAAAGGAGATAAGGGTACAGAAAATATACCCTATTGGACCTTAAAGAGCCCTAGAAGGCAGGTGAAGAAGTGGAGAAGGGCTTCTGCAAGAGCTGGGGTTCCTGTTGCTGCTGTTGCTGATGCCTGCCTCTGCTGCTTCTGATGAATGCTGAAGCTGATGGTGCTGCTGTTGTTTCTGTTGTTGGTGTTGCTGCCTCTGGTGCTGCTGCTGCTGAGAGTGTGAGGGGGTGTGTGTGTTGTTGTGAGAGAATGGGAGTGAGAAAATGAGATGGAGAAATGAGAACACAACAAGGACCCCTTCTCACTCTTTCTCTCATAATGAGGCGTGGCTCATGCCATGATGCCCATGCTCACTCTCTCTCCCCTCAAAGTCAACCAAATATAGAAATTCCATTTAAAAACCCTTTTTAAATTCATTTTCACTTTTTAACAACCATAACACTTAAACAATATTAAAACTAGATTAGGGAGAAATGGTTAGTTAACCATGGTTGCTAATCATGTTTAACCCCCAAAACAACCCTAGTTATCATGCACAAGTGTGTGTGCGCCTAACAAAATTCTAATAAAATACACATTAAATAGGATAAAATATTTAAAACTAAATTTGGTAAACTTTTTGCTAGAAACTATATATTAAAATATAATTAGCTACAAAACACATTCTAAGGTGTTACAGCGATGCTCATAGACGAACGGACCGGACTGTACGGACATTGTCACTGACAGGCTCAGTAGAGTGTCAGGATGAGTTCGCTCATCGACGTTCCTTTTGGTCAATAGCTGGTGGCCCGTCACGTATGGCTGATACCTCTGACGTGCTAGTGGTTAAATCCACAGCCATAGTATTGACGAGTCTTTAGAGTCCACCACACACACAGTTACTCAAGTTTTGGGCGAAACGCTGTAGAGGCCGTATGGAGATATGGCAGGGTTCGATCAGATACGTGCGGTATTGCACGGATCGTGATCGGACGGATTTTTCTAGCCGGTTTTGGTTTAAGCCGGATCCTAGTATTTGACAGTGTAGATTTTGTCTCTTTGCATTTGTGTTCAGTGGGAATACAAATGCGGGCATGTATTTGCAGTAGCGGGGTTTTCCTGTAATTTATTACGGGATCAGTTTTCTGAAGTTGCCAGTTTGCATTCCGTTCCGGCCGGTTTTCTTTTATTCCTTCACGGCCGGACTTTCCGTTGGAGGGTGTTATTTGCGCTTTGCAAATAACATTTTGTGGAGGAGTTTCTTGCATATTTGTGGCCTCTTCATCATGAGATGCTTTTCTTGTCCATTTCATTGCTTTCATGTGATGGTTGTTTGATTTGATGAGAAGAGAATTGAGCGTGACTTTTTCTACACATATTAATCCCCTTTCTCCTCTTATTATTATTCATTCTTTTTCCCACCATGGAATTGAGGGGCCGGCCACTTGAGGGGAGAGGATGAGTGAGGTTTATTTTTGAGTGGTGCAATTATTCTTCATCTCACTCTCTTGCTAGGAAAATTGAAAGCATCAATTTTCCTTAACCTTTTTCCTCCACATCCAAGGCAACTTCTATAACCCCAAAGAGACATGGCTACTACACTAGTCTACAGCAAACCTTGGACGCGTCGGCTAGCCAACTTCGCGCCCGAGTTGCTTTGGTCAAGAGGTGGGAGCCCGTAAAAGTATCCGGCTACGTGGTGCCCTTTCCGACGAGGACGTGACGGACGGAGATTCCGCGGGAGATCGGAGTGGAGACGAAGACCGAAGGACACGGATCGCTTGGTATACTTCTCTACCCATCTTGTAGTTTGCTAGTTGCTAGGTTAATGGCCCGATCCAGGTTAAAAGTGCGCGGTGGTGCCGGTTTGCTAGTTTGCAAAGTTTTTGTTTCCGCGTTTCCGGCGTCGGATCGACGGCCGGGGCGCCGCCGCGGACTTACATTGGTATCAGAGCCATGCCATTAAGCTAGTCTAGCTTGGTCTAGTGTGTTTAAAACTTCGATCGAACATTTATCTCAAAACCGCATTTTCATTCCATGTGTTTTCTGTCGAATTTTTTTAGCTCTAAAAATTTTTCAGGTTGTTGCAGAATGATATACATGGAATTATAAGAACACTGTGAACATTTGGTAGTGTGATCCCTCCATACGACCGCGGAACCGCGGCCATAACCCCTATTTGGACGCGGTTCCGCCGCAGTATTGAGTCTTCACTTCACCAATTTTTGGCAGTGGGCTTTTGGGCTGGAAATAGGGGTTTTGGTATATTCTTTTTGGGCCCAGATTTTCTTTATATGCTACAGTAATGCTTGGGGGCCCACTTGATAAAATTTGTTCGATCGGATATTTTAAACATGCTGGTTCACAGTATTTACATTATATCTGCGACCGTGAATGTCATTCGATCGGTAAATCTAGTCTATCTGCTATAGCCCTTTTAGACGGATTTGCGAACGTGACATTCACGTTGATGTTCTGATTGTGCTGTGATGTTGCGGATCGGTCGTGGAGGATAGCCTGGATGCAATGTTAGTACAGTTTTGTTTTATATGTACATTTGTTATTGCGGGGCGAGCGTCCGACATGTGGACTGCCGTCACTGCCTGTTTGTATTATTCTTTTGGGGCACGACCAGGTTGCGGTCGATGTACCCATTGTATGTATATTTTACTTTCTGTACTAGGATTACCCCGCAGAGGGGTGCACGGATCGCCGGGTTCTAGAGGGCAACAAGCCCGCATCTCATGGCGTTGAGACGGAGAGGGCTTTACTCTAGAATTGGCGGGCTATTCGCCGCACTCGTAGGCGGTATAGGTTGACCCAGGAGGGGTGCCCAAGTTACCGGATTCCGTGAAGTGCTGGGTGGTCCATTCACGTTGCTGAAGGGGGCTGCCTCGCTTCAGGTTTTGGAGGGTGACTTGCCGCGCCCGTAGTGGTCTAGGATCTCATTGCACAGGCTATCCACACGACAAGGGGAACGTCGGGTTTCAGTAGCGGCTCTATGAAACCCGGGGATCCCAGATATCTGTATTGCTCTGTGATGCTGGTTATATTTCTGTGATGCTGCATTTTTTATCATGCCTTGAGCGAAAATTATATATTATATATATACTAGTAGATGTTGTATATGTTTTGCATCCGCGCTAGTCCAGTCCCCGCTCTGTCGTTAGTTAGCTAACCTAACGGGTGATGACGGGACCCAGTGGCGAATGCGGATGGCATATACGTACGTCATTATTTTCGTTCTTTGTGGTGTGATCAATTGATGGGACTGCGTTGATTCGGATCAATGGAAGCTAAACAAACCTACTCTGATGCTGTTGGAACACTTTTTCAAAAAGCTGTTATTGCAAGGGCGTTCTCTTTTGTTTTGCACAGTGGTATTCAGTTGGAATATCCTGCTCCTCAGTCGACGAGGCAAGGGCCGAGATCCCTTCACCGGGAGTGACCCCTTGGACAGAAGATTACGTCAGGGCAATAACTTCACTACAGCCGATTACTTTTGCTTTTTATCGTGGTATTCAGTTGGAATATCCTGCACCTCATCCTACGGGGAAAGAGCCGAGATCCCTTCACCGGGAGTGACCTCTTTAGCAAAGGTTTTCGTTACTATATTTTTATAAAACTATCAGTTCCTTCAACGATATCAAGTTCATTATGTTAAAGGTTTTCGCCAGAAACCAATCGTAGCCCTCAGTCATTTCATATGGATAGTCAATAGTATTCAAGCTGTGTATGTTGGCCAAAGTCAAGGCACAGTGTTTGGTAGCTGTTGGGTATTCATATGCAGCATAGATAGATGCGTTGGTTTGGGACAGTCATACTACTATTTTGGCTAAAGTCAAGGGTATGTACGGGTGGGTTCAAATTAACCTGGAGAATGACGGGTAGAACTTGACATGTGACTTATGATATGTTGGCCAAAGTCAAGGTCATAAGAGCATGGGGCAAAAATCCACATCGGGAGTTTCTAAAGAAACTGAAACTTGCCAGATATGCGCATACCTTCTGGAGTGAGATAATGTGAGCGGATTCCGTGACGTTATCATGCGATGATAGTTGGATCCCGATTCCCACCGATGAGTTGGTTTACTCCTCGGGTGATCCCGGCTAATTCTTCTTTCAGGTTTGGGGAAGAATTTGACGTTACAGTGGGAGGTTTCCAGATTAGACAAAGTGAAAACCATTCTGATCTAGGTTAGAGTGCATGCTGAGTGTTTCTTTTCTCTCTCTTTTTGGCAGCGACCATTGACCCGACCCTAGACTATGACTCAGTGACCAAGTTGACCGAACCTTCTTAACACTGGCTTTTGGATTGTCAGAGTTGCAGACCTCATTGCGACTCCTACTTTTACCCTTTTCTCCAGGACACCCCGTATTACTACGAACGTCCACTTCCATTGGACAAAACCATCGTATAGTTATATACGAACTCGAAAGAATTCGAGGATGGTTTCCGGTTCTGGAGAAAACGAATAGGACTATTCAGTTGTCTTTTCTTTTTGCTTTCTCTCAGGTTGCGAGTACTCCTTGGTTTAGGAGTAGTACACCTATTACGCAAATTGGATAGTCTTCTTCCAAACCTTAGGCTGGTGCTGAACGGTAGGGAATGAAGAAAACCAATTAGCATTACGATGGTGTGCAGAAGGTATTAAGTAAAGACAAAGAAAGGGATTAGTAAGAGGGCAAAGTAAATTACGGCTGCGATTCACGACCAAACCAAGTATTTCTTCGCCAATCCTAAATCACCTTTGTATTTCTCCAGGACACTCCGTATCACTACGAAGATCCCAAGTTTATTGGATAATCCATCGTATGGTTATATACGAACTCGAAAGGAACTTGTTCCAGTTCGGGGATGGATCCTGGTTCAGGAGAAATAGGAATAAGGTTCATTCGGTTGTCTTTTATCTTCACCTTCTCTCGTATTGCGACTGCTTCTAGGATTAGGACAGTACACCCATTATGCTTATTGGATAGTCTTCTTCCAAACCATAGGCTGGTGCCGAACGGTAGGGAATGAAGAAAACCATTTGGCCTAAAGGGGTGTGCAAAAGGTAATGACTAAAGACATATAAAGGGATTTGGAGAGATAGCAAAGAAATATACGGTTACAGTTGTGAATCTGGATTATGGAAGAGGCATTACTAGGAATACCCGGATACCCCATCGAAACATTTCAATGTTTCAGTTTCACTGTGTACTGTTAAAAGAAAACTGATTTCCTAATCAGCACTTGCTCCAGGGTATGTATTTACCAGGTATGATTCTCACATCTGTATGGTTTTACAGATGATGAGTGGGAGTAAGTTATTGGGAATTAGGAGATCATCCTCATTATATCGGAATTCGTTGTAATTGGTGATATTTGAGGAAGTCACCTGGGTTGTTTGCCGGACGGCAAATATTTGGTTTTGAATATCCGTTGTTATGCACCAATTTCAAATTGATATATCTGTACGTCTATTTTTATAGAGTGAGATATACCTTTTTGAAATTATGTCTATGACATTTACCTATATCAGCGGATGGTTAGCTAAGGAGTATTGAACAGCGGTGTAATTCTTCTTAACCATAAGTACAGTTTTCAGCCTACGACACACAGTGAATGAGTTATTAGACTCAGGGGACTTGTACAGAGTATTGTATATTGTCCAGTGTCCATTAGGACATAGGGGTTGGTCCTCGTACTATATTCTGTTTACTTGTGACTTCTGTAGTTCTTAGACAGGTGTTTCGTAGAAATACAGGGTCTGAGTTTTGAGAAGTTATAGGTATATGAGTAAAGTAGAGAACCAGGTATTGCAAGTATCGGGATTTTTCAAGGTGATCGAAGATGTAGATACTTGTGTATGGTATTCAGTTGATAGTATTGATTAAGAGAACTTGCTTCTCTTTCAGGTTACCCATAATTGGAAGTACTCCTAAGTTGAGTAACGCTGATCGGCCTCTCTTCCATTTAGCTGACATGCACTGGAGACAGCTGCATGATTTGAATCTGGTTCAATTAAATCAGTGCCTCTGTTTCTTGGATATAGAACAGTTCATATCTTGACATTGTTAAGATACGGGGAGTTGTCCGGCTTATGCTTAAAACCAGACTCCGGATAACTCAAGGCACGTTTCAGTAGTGGCTGTTTGTGGGTTGACCCGGGCTATGACGAGGGTTGACTTTCTACCATCTGGAAGATCAATAGTGATATTGTTCTTGACTCGCCACAGTTTTAATAAAAATGGATTTTTTTCAGAAAACAGTAGTGGGAGTATGGTAGAACTGGAAGTGATTCTAGAACCGCAAACGATTACTGAAGATTTGATAAGAACCTAAAGATTCAATCTGGTTTGACATTCCATTGGCCACTCCGCAGAAATGGTGGGTAACCTCAGGCACCCGAGAGGTACTTCGGTATGCTCAGGGACGGTGGCAGGGAGGTTCTTGTTTACCCAGACTTGCCATTGCTGTTGTTCCAGACTGTGAGACCCGGCAGGAGGATGAGTATAGCGTCATTCTAAATTTGTTTTAGAAGTGTACGTCTATATGACTTTGCCAGAGGGTTGTCATGGTCAGTGGGAGCAGCGGAAGCATTGGTGGACAGGTGGCTTATGTCTATTTATAGACTAAAGCAGACATAGCGGAGATAGATCATTTATTTCTGATGTCACAGTCATAGGTTTGACTTCATCAGAATAGGGGATGGATCTGTTAAGAAGGTAGTAGGGTGTGATGTCCTGGTATTTGGATGACATACACAGAGTAGGAAGTGATATTCCTATACTACAATCGGTTATACTTTGGTCGTCACACACTGGTTTCTCCATATAGGACTTGGATATTATATCAGACATTCTGGTTACTAGATCTATAGATCTAGATTTGGGTGGTTTCCCAATCTGGGTACTTAGACAGCATTCTATGAGTATTTAGAATGGACGACTCCTGGCACGGTAGTGTACTTGCAGGTGATGGAGTCACCCTCTCTAAAGGTGTCTTATAGACTAAAGTAGAGAGGGATGTGCATGATTGGCAGATCACTTGCTTAGGCAATTGAGTTGATCATGAAATGTCAAGTACCACACCAGATGTTGTTCTTGCAGTAGATGCAATAAGTTGATATTAATCCAATCCTGGAGAAACAGTCGGAAGCAGTTTTAGAACATAAGTGCATGTTCTTAGGATTTGATAACGGCAGCCTCTTTTAAGAGACGGTTATCATTCCGGGCATCCAAGGTGACCTGGATGGCAGAGTGGCTGTCAGAGTTATAGTTTTCCCTCTGACGAGGGGCAGTATTTTGGACAGGTGGTCCAGGTGGATACTGGGGGAAGGATGGCCCAGGATACTGATTATGTTCAGTTGACGATACAGTCTAAGAAGTTTGGATTTGGAGTTCATTTATGAGCTAGGTCCGATCAGACATCCAAACATTCTAAGACAGGTATTGCTCATTTCGGGAGATGGCTTTCTCCGCGAACATGGGATATAGAGAGACATAGAAAGAAACATCACAGCGGATCCACCCACTGAGGCTATTCCTCGAACGCAATAGTTTCGCAAACGAGCTTTGTGAGACTGACTAGTAGAGGAGTTGGGTGTTCGGTATCACACGGGCTGTAAGTATGCGACATCGCAATAATTAGCCTTGAGTGCAAGTGGGAGATTGTTGGAGATAGTGCCCTCAGAGTCAATTATTGGATCACAGGCACGTGATTGCAATGATTGAGGGAGGACCTGTCCCTGTAGCACAGTCTTACTCGAGATGATAGTATGCTATCTGGTTTATCTTTATCATCGTGTACTGCTTTAGGTGACCTTAGGAGTCGCTATTACACGTTGATAGAGCCCCTAGGATTCTTGCTTGACTACCAGCAGTATGAAGGCGATCATATACGTGAGAGCTGGGGTTTATAAGCACATCCTTAAAAGGTCCCTAGTCATGGGAGTTTCGAGACAGGGCATCGATTCTCCAGAGTAGACTAGTGTATACAGTCGAGACCCCGACGAGGGGCGGTGGCCGGTCTCACAAGCCACTGGTGTCAGTTGGTTCATCTAAGATGTATACAGGTGCTCATTGGGTTATGAGTACACCGGACAGGACTCGCCGGGAACCTGCTAGTTGGGATTATACCTAATGTCAGATAGCAGTTCCCTGGTGACATGTGTACAGGTTAGTTCATCGACCTGAGATCGTCATTTGTCTCGTGTGAGTTCCCACTGTGCTTTGATTACTACCTTACCACGGTTCAAAGGAGTCGTGCAAACAGGTTTTAGTTGGGTACAGTCCCGAGCCATATGGAGGCAGTGAGCGTATCTGCAGGGGTTCGTTTCTCCCGGTATTGGGGGTGAGGTCGCGCTGTGTCTAGGAGAGCCAGTACATGAAAAGTCCTTGGCCAAGGCAGGAGATTTACTGGTAGGTATTCCAGTAGTATCTCAGGGTGTTCTGGGCTACACTCCGACACGACTTGTACCGCTATTGGGGGTTTGACTTTTACCAACCCCCTAGGCCCGCCATGCGATGCTCATAGACGAACGGACCGGACTGTATGGATATTGTCACTGACAGGCTCAGTAGGGTGTCAGGATGAGTTCGCTCATCGACGTCCCTTTTGGTCAATAGCTGGTGGCCCGTCACGTATGGCTGATACCTCTGACGTGCTAACCATAGTATTAACGAGTCTTTAGAGTCCACCACACACACAGTTACTCAAGTTTCGGGCGAAACGCTGTAGAGGCCGTATGGAGATATGGCAGGGTTCGATCAGATACGTGCGGTATTGCACGGATCGTGATCGAACGGATTTTTCTAGCCGGCTTTGGTTTAAGCCGGATCCTAGTATTTGATAGTGTAGATTTTGTCTCTTTGCATTTGTGTTCAGTGGGAATACAAATACGGGCATGTATTTGCTGTAGCGGGGTTTTCCTGTAATTTATTACGGGATCAGTTTTCTGAAGTTGCCAGTTTGCATTCCGTTCCGGCCGGTTTTCTTTTATTCCTTCACGGCCGGACTTTCCGTTGGAGGGTGTTATTTGCGCTTTGCAAATAACATTTTGTGGAGGAGTTTCTTGCATATTTGTGGCCTCTTCATCATGAGATGCTTTTCTTGTCCATTTCATTGCTTTCATGTGATGGTTGTTTGATTTGATGAGAAGAGAATTGAGTGTGACTTTTTCTACACATATTAATCCCCTTTCTCCTCTTATTATTATTCATTCTTTTTCCCACCATGGAATTGAGGGGCCGGCCACTTAAGGGGAGAGGATGAGTGAGGTTTATTTTTGAGTGGTGCCATTATTCTTCATCTCACACTCTTGCTAGGAAAATTGAAAGCATCAATTTTCCTTAACCTTTTTCCTCCACATCCAAGGCAACTTCTATAACCCCAAAGAGACATGGCTACTGCACTAGTCTACAGCAAACCTTGGATGCGTTGGATAGCCAACTTTGCGCCCGAGTTGCCTCGGTCAAGAGGTGGGAGCCCGTAAAAGTATCCGGCTACGTGGTGCCCTTTCCGACGAGGACGTGACGGACGGAGATTCCGCGGGAGATCGGAGTGGAGACGAAGACCGAAGGACACGGATCGCTTGGTATACTTATGCAACATGATTAGTGGAGATTAAACGAGGTTAGGGTTTGATTTGGGTTGGCTCATTCTTGAAACTTCTAGAAGCTTTTCTTTTTGTCATGAGCTAAGATATTTTGTTGATATTTTGTAACCCAAACCACACCCTCAACCCTAGTTAACTCTCTAAAAAGGTTAGCTCATTTTATATTAGCAACCATGGTTGCATAAGTAATTATAATCACAATTCATTATTCATCACAAAAGGATTACTAATTCTTCTTCTTCTTCTTCTTTTTCCTTGAGTTTTGAGAAAGCTTTCTACGTTTTCTTTATATGATGATTTAGTGTGAGATTAAGAAAATAAAAGAGAGCTAAATTCCTACTTCATCATCCTAATCTATCCTAGCCATTTAGATTAGGGTGTTCACTTCATTTATGTAAGTCTACGCTAGCGCCCCGGCCGTCTACAGACGCCAAATGCGGAACAAAAACTTTTTATCTGGCGCTATCGTATACTTTAACCCGGATCTGCCATTATTGCTAAACTAACAAACTGTAAAGAGTGTAGAAAGGTTATACCGAACGATCCGAGTCCTTCGTTCTTTAACCATCATCCCACGCTCCGTTGCGGCTGCTCCGATCTCGTCGATCTCCGATCTGCTCGTCCAGGTGGCACCACATCACTGATTCTTTAAACGGGCTCCCGCCTCTGACTCGAGGCAACTCGGTCGTCAAGTTTGCTAAAAGAGACGACCAAGAATGATGTAGAGAATGAGTAGATGACTTTGTCTCACTTCGTCCAAATCCGTGGACGATCGGTTAATGAAGTTGCCGATGGAAATGAAATGGAACAACGAATGAACTATGAAATTTCCATACACTTTTAAACCATAGTCTTTTTACCAAAAAAATGAAATCAATCTCTCTCTCTCTCTCAAGGGTGGCCGGCCACTATATATGCAAGAGGGAGGTGATGGTAGGAGCAAGTGGTGACCATAACATGAAGCATATCATGAAGAAAAGATCTTAACCAAAACAAAATGCTTTAATGTTAAAGCATGAGTCATAAACCTAGTCATCATGCATTAATGAACCATTAAATGCATCCAATGAAAACTCAACACCAATTAATCCTAGTCACCTCATCTAGAACCTTCTAGAAGCATGACTCATCCTTATCCAAGAAAAGATAAATCCGTCTTTAACCGAATGTTAAAAGACGGCTGATAGAAAACTGGAAACTGGCAACTTCCAAAAGTGATCCCGAAACGACTTTCAGGATAACCCCGTAACTGTATAAATATACCCGCATTTGTATCACGACCGAATACAAATGCAACTGAGACAAAGATATTATACCTACTCAATATAATACTCGGATCCGGCTTAAACCAAAGCCGACCAGTATCATCTGCCCGAAAACTGACACGTGCGTAAACGCACGTGCATTTTCCGAACCCTGCCATAAAACCATACGGCCTCTACAACGTTTCGCCCGAACTTGGGAAACTGTCTGTGGGGGACTCTAATGACTCGTCAGTACCCTGGCAGTGGGTTTAACCACAAACCGTCAGCGGCACTAGCTATGCGTAACGGCTGCCCACGGACTGACCTCAAGGGAGGCCGATGAGCGTACTCAAGGGAGGCCGATGAGCGAACTCATCCAGAAACCCTACTGAGCCTAACAGTGACAATGTATATACAGTCCGGTCCGTTCGTCTATGAGTATCGCATATCCGCCTAGGGGGCTAGTAACGTCAGACCCCCAATAGCAGTATAAGTCGTGTCGGAGTGTAGCCCAATAACACCCTGAGATACTACTGGAGTACCTACCAGTAAATCTCCTGCCATGGCCATGGACTATGTGTAATGGCTCTCCTAGACACAGCACGACCTCGCCCCCAATACCGGGAGAGACGAATCCCCTGCCGATCCGCTCACGTGCCTCCATATGGCTCGGGACTGTACCCAAAAGCTACCTGTTTGCACGACTCCTTTGAGCCGTGGTAGGGTAGAAATAAAAGCACAGTGGGAACTCACACGAGACAAATGACGACCTCAGGTCGATGAACTAACCTGTACACATGTCACCAGGGAACTGCTATCTGACGATAGGTATAGTATAACTAGCAGATTCCCGGCGAGTCCTGTCCGGTGTACTCATAACCCAATGAGCACCTGTATACATCTTAGGTGATCCAACTGATACCAGTGGCTTGTGAGACCGGCCACCGCCCCTCGTCGGGGTCTCGACTGTATACACTAGTCTACTCCGGAGTATCGATGCCCTGTCTCGAAACTCCCACGACTAGGGACCACAATTAAGGATATGCATATAAACTGCCCAACTCTCACGTATATGATCACCATCATACTGTTGGTAGTAAAGCAAGATCCTAAGGGCTCTATCAAAGTGTAACATGCAATCAGTCACCTGAACATGTACACGACTGATAAAGGCAAACCAGATAGCATACTATCATCTCGAGTAAGACTGTTCTACCGGTATAGGTCCTCCGCAATCATTGCAATCACGTACCTGCGATCTAATAATTGACTATGAGGGCACTATCTCCAACAATCTCCCACTTGCACTCAAGGCTAATTATTGCGATGTCGACTACTCACAGCCCGTGTGAAACCGAACATCCAACTTCTCTACTAATCAGTTTCACAAAGCCCGTTTGTAAAACTATGTGTTCGAGAAATAGCCTCAGTGAGTGGATCCGCCTAGATGTTTCTTTCAATATCTCTCTTAATCTCAAGTTCGCGGAGAAAGCCATCTCCCGAATCGAGTAATACCTGTCTTAGAATATGTCTGGAAATCTGATGGGACCTAGTTCATAAATGAACTCCAAATCCAAACTTCTTAGACTGTATCGATCACTGAACCTAATCAGTATCCGGCACCATGCCACCCACAGTATCCTCTTGGACCACCTGTCCATAATACTGTCCCTCTTCGTCAGAGGGAAAAACTAAAACTCTGACAATCACTCTGTCATCCATGTCACCTTTGAAGCCTGGAATGATGATCGTCTCCCGAAGGAGGCTGCCGTCATCAAATCCGTAGAACATGTACTTATGTTCTAAAACTGCTTCCTTATGTTTCTCCAGGATTGGATTAATACAAACTTATCGCATCTAGTGCAAAAACAACATCTGGTGTGGTACTTGACATTTCATGATTGACTCAATTGCCTAAGCAAGTGATCTGCCAATCATGCACTTCCCTCTCCCCTTTAGTCTATACGACACCTTTAGAGAGGGTGACTCTATCACCTGCAGGTACACCACCATGCTAGGAGTCAACTATTCTAAAAACCATTAGAATATCTGTCAAAGTACCCACATTGGGAACTACCCAAATCCAGATCTAAAACCATAGATCTAGAAACCATAATGTCTGATATTATATCCATATCCTGTCTGGAGAAACAACTGTGTGACGACCAAAGTACAACCGATCGTAGTATAGGAATTTTACTTCCTACTTTGTGTATGTCATCCAAATACCATGACATCACATCCTACTACCTTCTTAACAGATCCATCCCCTATTCTGATTGAAGTCAAACCCATGACTGTCACATCAAAACTAGATGATCTACCTCCGCTATAACTGCTCTAGTCTATAAATAGACATAAGCTACTTGCCCACTATGCTTCCGATGCTCCTACTGACTATGACAACCCTCCTACCGGGTCTCATAGCCTGGAACAACGGTAGTGTCAAGTCTGGATAGATAAGAACCTCCCTTTCACCGTCCTTGAGGCTACCGAAGTACCTCTCGGGTGTCAGAGGTTACCCACCAAATCTGCGGAGTGGCTAATGGAATGTCAAACCTGATTGAATATATAGGTCCTATTAAATTTTCCGTAATCGTTCGCGGTTCTGGAATCACTTCCAGTTCTACCATACTCCCACTACTGTTTTCTGAAAAAGATCCATTTTACTAAAACTGTGGCGAGTCAAGAACAATATCACTATTGATCTTCCAAATGGTAGAAAATCAACCCTCGTCATAGCCAGGGTCAACCCACAAACAGCCATTACAGAAACGTGCCCTGAGTTATCCAGAGTTTGGTTTTAAGCATAAGCTGGACAACTCCCCATACCTTAATATCTTTTAAGGTACGATCCATTCTATATCCAATATAGAAACTTTGGCACTTATTTAATTGGAACCATATTCAAATCATGCAGCTGTCTCCAGTGCATATCACTTTAATGGAAAGAGGCTAATCAGCATTACTCAACTTAGGAATCCATCCATTTATGAGTAACCTGAAAGAGAAACACGTTTCTCAAAACCATCACTATCATCTGAATACCAATCACAAGAATCTACATCTTCGATCTCTTTGAAGAATCCCGATACTTGTGATACCTGGTTCTCTACTTTATTCTTATACCCACAACTTCTCAAAACTTAGACCTTGTATTTCTACGAAACACTTGTCTAAATACTAGAGAAGTTATAAGTAAACAGAACATAGTACGAGGACCTACCCCTTTGTCCTGAAGGACACTGGACAACATACAATACTCTGTATAAGTCCGCTGAGTTGAACAACTCATAACCTGTGCGTCGTAGGTTGAAGACTGTACCCTGGCGATTTCCTCAAATATCACCAATTACAACGAATTCTGATATAATGAGGATAATCACCTAATTCCCAATAACTTACTCCCACTCATCATCTGTAAAACCATACAGATATGAAAATGAAACCTGGTAAATACATACCCTTGGAGTAAGTGTCTAATCGGGAAAACAGTTTTCCTTTAACAATGCACTGAAACATGAAAATGTTTCGTAGGGGTATCCTGGTATTCATAGTAATGCCTCTTCCATAATCCAATTCATGACTTCAACCGTATATTTTATTGCCATCTCTCCAAATCCCTTTATTTGTCTTTAGTCGTTATCTTCTGTACACCATTGTTAGGCTAAATGGTTTTCTTCCTTCCCTACCGTTCGGCACCAGCCTATGGTTTGGAAGAAGACTATCCAGTAAGAATAATAGGTGTACCCTCCTAAACCAAGGAGTACTCGTATCTCGAGAGAAGGTGATGATAAAAGACAACTGAATAATACCTTATTCCTTTAAAAGGTGAAATAGAAGTGGCGATGAAGTACGCGGTTTGGTCGTGAATGATATCAGTCGCAATTTACTTTGCCCTCTTTCTAATCCCTTTATTTTGTCTTTAGTTATTGCCTTCTGCACACCCTACTTAGGCTAATTGGTTTTCTTCATTCCTTACCTTTCGGCACCTGCCTATGGTTTGGAATAAGACTGTCCAATAAGCGTAATAGGTGTACTCTCCTAAACCAAGGAGCCATCGCAACCTGAGAGAAGGTGATAATAAAAGACAACTGAATAAACCAATTCTATTTCTCCTGAACCTTGATCCATCCTCGAAGAAATCCCTTCGAGTTCGTATATAACCATACGATGGATCTATCCAATGGAAGTGGATGTCCGTAGTAATACGGGTGTTCTGAGAAATTCAAAGGGTAGAAGAAGGAGTGGCAATGACTTATGCAACATAGACAATCCAAAAGCCAGTATTTTAAGAAGGTTCGGTCAACCTGGTCACTGAGTCATAGTCTAGGGTCGGTCAAAGGTCGCTGCCAAAGAGAGAGAGAAAAGAAACACTCTGCGTGCACTCTAACCTAGATCAGAATGGTTATCACTTTATCTAATCCGGAAACCTCCCACTGTCCTGTCAAATTCTCCTCCAAACCTAAAAGAAGAATCAATCGGGATCACCCGAAGAGTAAACTAACTCATCAGTGGGAATCGGGATCCAACTCTCATCGCATGATAACGTGATGGAATGCATCCACGTTACTCATACTCCAGAAGGTATGCGCATACTTGGCAAGTTTCAGTTTCTTTAGAAACTCCCGATCTGATTTTTGCCCCATGCTCTTATAACCTTGGCGTTAGGTCAAAATGTCATAAGTCACATACCAAGTTCTACCCATCACTATCTTGTTAATTTGAACCCACCCGCACATGCCCTTGGCGTTAGGTCAAAATGGCAGAACGGCTGTCCCAAACCAACTCATCTATCTATGCAACAATTGAATACCCAGCAGCTACCAAACACTATGCCTTGGCGTTGGTCAAAATACATAGCTTGAATACTACTGAATACCCAAAAGAAGTGACGGAGGGCTACGGCTGGTTTTTGGCGAAAAACCTTTAGCGTAGTGAACTTGATATCGCTGAAGGAACCTGATAGCTTTTTTAAAATATAGTGGCGAAAACCTTTGCTAAAGAGGTCACTCCCGGTGAAGGGATCTCGGCTCTTTCCTCGTGGAATGAGGTGCAGGATATTCCACTGAATACCGCGATGCAAAGCAACATGTAATCGACTATAGTGAAGTTATTACCCTGACGCAAAATTCTGCCCAAGGGGTCAGTCCCGGTAAAGGGATATCGGCCCTTGCCCCGTCGAATGAGGTGCAGGATATTCCACTGAATATCTCTATGCAAAACAAAAGGAAACGTCTTTGCAATAACACTTTTTTAAATTTGTTCCAACAACTGCAAACAGGTTTGTTTTACTTTGCATTGATCAGAATCAACGTAGTCCCATCAATCAATCACACCAGAAAAGAACGAAAATAAAATGTACGTATATGCCATTCGCATTCGTCACTGGGTCCCGTCATCACCCGTTAGGTTACTTAACTAACGACAGAGCGGGGACTGGACTAGCGCGGGTGTAAAACATATACAACATCTAATAGTATATAAACCAATATACAATAATCGCTCCAGGCGTGATAATATGCAACATTACAGAAAAGTAATAAGCATTACAGAACAATACAGATAATCTGGGATCCCCGGGTTTCACAGAGCCGCTGCTGAAACCCGACGTTCCCCTGTCGTGTGGATAGCCTGTGCAATGAAACCTAGACCCCTACGGGTGCGGCAAGTTACCCGCCAAAACCTGAAGCGAGGTAGTCCCCACAGCATAGTGAATTGAACACCCGGCACTTTACGGAATCCGGTAATCTTGGGCACCCCTCCTTGGGTCAACCTGTACCCCCTACGAGTGCGGCGAATAGTCTGCCAATTCTAGAGTGGGACCCCTCTGCCTCTCAAAGCCATGAGATGCGGACCCGTTGCCCTCCAGAACCCAGCTATTCGTGCACTCCGTCGCGGGGTAAAACCTAGTACAGTAATGAAAAATAGTACAACAGGTACATCGACCGCAACCTGGTCGTGCCCCAAAAGAATATTATACAACAGGCAGTGACGGCAGTCCACATGTTGGACGCTCGCCCTGCAATATCAAATGTATAAATAAACTCAAACTGTACTATCATTGCACACTGCTATCCACCACGACAAATCCGCAACATCACAGCACAACACAGAACATCAACGCGAATGTCACGTTCGCAAACCCGTCTAAAAGAACTATAGCAATCAGACGCGGTTTACCGATCAAATGACATTCCCGGTCGGAGATATAATGTAAGCACTGTAAACTAACATGTTTAAATTTCGATCGACAAAATATCATAAAGTGGGCCCCACGCACATCTGTAGAACAGTAACAAAATCTAAGCCCAAAATATATATACCAAAAACCACAATTTCCAGAGGGGGAACACACTGTGCAAATTTGGGGGCATGATCGCCCAGAACTGCCGCGGATGCGCGGCCAAACCATGGGTTTGGCCGCATTTCCGCGGCTGTCTTGTCGACTCACGTGCTCAAATTTGTACGTTGTTCTTAAAAATCCCTGCACAGTTTTCTGAGATGTGTGAAATATTTTTAGGACACCGTTTAAAATCAACAGAAACTGTCAAGTTGGAAAAATGCGATTTTTGATTTTTGGTTCGATCGATGTTTTAAACGCGTTAGCACAAATTAGTATAGCAAAATGGTGAGGCTCTGATACCACCGTAAGTCTACGCTAGCGCCCCGGCCGTCTACAGACGCCAAATGCGGAACAAAAACTTTTTATCTGGCGCTATCGTATACTTTAACCCGGATCTGCCATTATTGCTAAACTAACAAACTGTAAAGAGTGTAGAAAGGTTATACCGAACGATCCGAGTCCTTCGTTCTTTAACCATCATCCCACGCTCCGTTGCGGCTGCTCCGATCTCGTCGATCTCCGATCTGCTCGTCCAGGTGGCACCACATCACTGATTCTTTAAACGGGCTCCCGCCTCTGACTCGAGGCAACTCGGTCGTCAAGTTTGCTAAAAGAGACGGTCAAGAATGATGTAGAGAATGAGTAGATGACTTTGTCTCACTTCGTCCAAATCCGTGGACGATCGGTTAATGAAGTTGCCGATGGAAATGAAATGGAACAACGAATGAACTATGAAATTTCCATACACTTTTAAACCATAGTCTTTTTACCAAAAAAAATGAAATCAATCTCTCTCTCTCTCAAGGGTGGCCGGCCACTATATATGCAAGAGGGAGGTGATGGTAGGAGCAAGTGGTGACCATAACATGAAGCATATCATGAAGAAAAGATCTTAACCAAAACAAAATGCTTTAATGTTAAAGCATGAGTCATAAACCTAGTCATCATGCATTAATGAACCATTAAATGCATCCAATGAAAACTCAACACCAATTAATCCTAGTCACCTCATCTAGAACCTTCTAGAAGCATGACTCACCCTCATCCAAGAAAAGATAAATCCGTCTTTAACCGAATGTTAAAAGACGGCTGATAGAAAACTGGAAACTGGCAACTTCCAAAAGTGATCCCGAAACGACTTTCAGGATAACCCCGTAACTGTATAAATATACCCGCATTTGTATCACGACCGAATACAAATGCAACTGAGACAAAGATATTATACCTACTCAATATAATACTCGGATCCGGTTTAAACCAAAACCGACCAGTATCATCTGCCCGAAAACTGACACGTGCGTAAACGCACGTGCATTTTCCGAACCCTGCCATAAAACCATACGGCCTCTACAACGTTTCGCCCGAACTTGGGAAACTGTCTGTGGGGGACTCTAATGACTCGTCAGTACCCTGGCAGTGGGTTTAACCACAAACCGTCAGCGGCACTAGCTATGCGTAACGGCTGCCCATGGACTGACCTCAAGGGAGGCCGATGAGCGTACTCAAGGGAGGCCGATGAGCGAACTCATCCAGAAACCCTACTGAGCCTAACAGTGACAATGTATATACAATCCGGTCCGTTCGTCTATGAGTATCGCATATCCGCCTAGGGGGCTAGTAACGTCAGACCCCCAATAGCAGTATAAGTCGTGTCGGAGTGTAGCCCAATAACACCCTGAGATACTACTGGAGTACCTACCAGTAAATCTCCTGCCATGGCCATGGACTATGTGTAATGGCTCTCCTAGACACAGCACGACCTCGCCCCCAATACCGGGAGAGACGAATCCCCTGCCGATCCGCTCACGTGCCTCCATATGGCTCGGGACTGTACCCAAAAGCTACCTGTTTGCACGACTCCTTTGAGCCGTGGTAGGGTAGAAATCAAAGCACAGTGGGAACTCACACGAGACAAATGACGACCTCAGGTCGATGAACTAACCTATACACATGTCACCAGGGAACTGCTATCTGACGATAGGTATAGTACTAACTAGCAGATTCCCGGCGAGTCCTGTCCGGTGTACTCATAACCCAATGAGCACCTGTATACATCTTAGGTGATCCAACTGATACCAGTGGCTTGTGAGACCGGCCACCGCCCCTCGTCGGGGTCTCGACTGTATACACTAGTCTACTCCGGAGTATCGATGCCCTGTCTCGAAACTCCCACGACTAGGGACCACAATTAAGGATATGCATATAAACTACCCAACTCTCACGTATATGATCGCCATCATACTGTTGGTAGTAAAGCAAGATCCTAAGGGCTCTATCAAAGTGTAACATGCAATCAGTCACCTGAACATGTACACGACTGATAAAGGCAAACTAGATAGCATACTATCATCTCGAGTAAGACTGTCCTACCGGTATAGGTCCTCCGCAATCATTGCAATCACGTACCTGCGATCTAATAATTGACTATGAGGGCACTATCTCCAACAATTTATAAGTGAGAGCTTGTGTTAATGAAACTTTAAGGTAGATCATCTTTGTTATTGAAAATCGGAAGCAAGCATGAAACTTTCTCTTCGTGGTGCCTCTCTAGATTCTGGGTACTCGATGATCGCAGTGAAGAGACCTCAACACGGAGCTTTAGAAGTGAAGGACCGGACTACAAAGGTTGTAATCTCAAACTCTTAGCGTTAATGTAAGTCGATGTAGTACACCCCAGTATTTATGGGGAGGCGGAATTTTCAAAAACGATCATGTTTAAAGAACGAACATCGACTAACCGCTTGAATCGAAGCTAAACTATAAATAACCGTACACAAAGAGTTTCTTATCTATTGTGTTTAGGGATTATACCTAATGAAACCTGTCCTTCGTCTTTGTGTCCTCCTTTGTTCTCCTCGACCTTCTCTAGGTAGTAGACGATCCACCCGAGAGCAAAACACCAAGCTACACCTCTAACTTGAGGTAACTAATCTACTTTGATTGCTAATCAAAGAAGAAAGGATGATATAGAGTGAAGGTAATGGATGTTTAAGTCTAACTAATCCTTTGATCTCAACACATGAGGATTAAGGATTAGTCTCTTGAAGATGAGAGCTTGAGGAGAGAGAATGTGAGATGAGTGAATGAGATAAGATTGAGTGTATCATAATATATTATGAAGCATTCTTATTTTAGAATAATGAATAAAAGAAATGAATAAGCATGCTTCATAAATGAAAAGAGGTGATTCATTAACATGAGTCATTAAGCATTTATGGTGCATTAATGACCATGATGAATCACCCTCATGACTCACTAATCTTATCCAAAGCTTATGTCACCTTAACCTCCTTAGTCACATCTTCTAGAAGCTTCTCGTACAATTACGAGAACGCCCCTCCAATCCGCAAAAATACGGAAAAACTTTTAGACTGTAAAATCCAATAACCGGATACCAGTAACTGGCTTAAACCAAAGCCGACTGGTAAAAACTGTCCGAAAGTCGTATGTGCGTAAACGCACGTATGCGTCCGAACCCTTTGTCGCAAAACCATGCGACCTCTATATCGTTTCGCCTGGAGTAGGAAACTCTCTGTGTGGGACTCTAGAGACTCGACTACTACGCTGGCAGTGGGTTTAACCACAGACCGCAAGCGGCACTAGCTGTACGTAACGGTCCCCAGGTAGTTGTCGATAAGAAGGCCGATGAGAAAACCCATCCGAACTCCTACTGAGTCTGATGTGACAATCTCCATACAGTCCGGTCCGTTCGTCCAAGACTATCGCATATCGGGCCTAGGGGGGCGGCAAGCGTCAGTCCCCTAATAGCGGTATAAGTCGTGTCGGAGGGAAGCCCATTACACCCTGAGAAACTACTGGAACCTACCAGTAAATCTCGCTTGCCCTGGCCAGGGACTTTGCGTAATGGCTATCTGACACAGCACGATATCTACTCCCAATACCGGGAGGGACGAATCCTGTCTAACCGCCACTGCCTCCAAGTGCTCGGGACTGCACCCAACTGCTACCTGTTTGCACGACTCCTTTGAGCCGTGGTAGGGTAGCAATCTAAGAACAGTGGGACACACTCGAGGCGAAGTAGCAGTGTCAAGTCTGCGGACTAAGCTGTACTCATGTCACCTGGGAACTGCTCACTGACGACTGGTATCAAACCAACCAACAGTTCCCTGTGAGTCCTGTCCGGTGTACCCGTAACCTAACGAGCACCTGCATACTATCTCCAGTACGACGTACTGACGGCTGTGGGACAGACCATCTCCCCAACTGGGATGAGAAGCATACACACCAGTCTACTCCGGAGTATCGATGCTCTGTCTCGATAATCCAACGACCAGGGACCTGAATAAGGATGTGCTTGTAGACTACCCAGCCCCCACTAGTGTGACTGCCATCACAACGCTGGTAGACAAGCAAGATCCTAAGAGCTCTATCAATACGTACACTCACATATTAAGATAGAAAAACCAAGTAGCATACTACCATGTTTAGCAAGACTGTTATATACATGTGAATATCCCAAGCTTCCATTAAGTAATATACAAGCTAGTATGATACAGTAATGGCCTTCTAGGGCATAAACACTAACAATCTCCCACTTGCACTAGGGCCATGTACTGGCATATCGTAGACCGATGATCTCGAGTAGCCTCTCGAACTGAATCTGAGGAAGGGCCTTCGTGAATGGATCAGCAATGTTCTCTTCTGAAGCAACTCTCCGAACCTCGATCTCCTGACGATCAATGATCTCCCTGATCAGGTGATACCGCCTCAAGATGTGTCTGGACTTCTGATGGGACCTTGGTTCCTTCGCTAAAGCTATAGCTCCGTTGTTGTCGCAATACAGAGGTATTGGATCAACTATGGTAGGAACCACTTGAAGTTCTGTTAGGAACTTCTTCATCCAGACTGCTTCTTTTGCGGCATCGCAAGCAGCTATATACTCCGCTTCCATCGTCGAGTCGGCAACGGTGTCCTGCTTGGAGCTCTTCCAGCACACCGCCCCTCCATTGAGGGTAAAGACATAACCCGACATGGACTTGGAATCGTCCTTATCACTCTGGAAGCCGGAATCAGCAAAGGCCTCCAACCTGAGGTCTTTTCCGCCGTAAACCAAGAACATCTCCTTAGTCCTCCTCAGGTACTTGAGAATGTTCTTTACTGCTATCCAGTGTTTCTCCCCTGGGTCTGACTGATACCGGCTTACCACGCTCAGTGCGTAAGCTACATCTGGTCTGGTACACAACATCGCATACATTATAGAGCCTACCGCAGAAGCGTAGGGTATAATAGACATGCGTTCCCTTTCCAAATCAGTCTTGGGAGACATCTCTTTGGAGAGGGTGATTCCGTGACAAGCCGGTAGATTACCGCGCTTAGAATCTTCCATACTGAATCTTTTCAGTACAGTGTCGATATACCTGGACTGCGAAAGTCCCAACATCCTCTTGGATCTATCACGATAGATCCGGATCCCCAGAATGTAAGAGGCATCACCCAGGTCTTTCATGGAGAACCTGCGTGACAAGAATCCTTTGACAGATTGTAGCATAGGAATGTCATTTCCTATCAATAGAATGTCATCCACGTACAAGACGAGGAATACGACACTTCTGGCCACAACTTTACTATATATGCACGGCTCATCTGGATTTTTGATAAAGTCATATTCTTTGACTGTCTCATCAAAAACAGATGTTCCAACTCCGCGATGCCTGCTTTAGTCCATAAATAGACTTAAGCAGCTTGCATACTTTCCCGCTGCTCCCACTCTGATTGAAACCCTCTGGCTGATCCATATAGACGCTCTCTTCTAATTTCCATTCAGAAAAGCCGTCTTTACGTCCATCTGCCAGATTTCATAATCATGGAAGGCAGCAATAGCAAGAAGGACCCGAATGGATTTGAGCATAGCCACTGGAGAAAAAGTTTCGTCATAGTCCAAACCAGGTCTTTGACGAAAACCCTTTGCAACAAGTCTAGCCTTATAGGTTTCCACCTGTCCATCTACACCAATCTTTTTCTTGAAGATCCATTTGCATCCTATGGGTTTTACCCCATCTGGAGCAAAGTCCAAAGTCCATACTTTGTTGGCGTACATGGACTCCATTTCGGTCCGCATTGCATCTACCCATCGTACCGAGTCGCCGCTTTGGATGGCCTGCTGGAAGTCAGTAGGTTCATCATCATCTATGATGCAATCCTCTCTATCCCCATCTATGAGAAAACCGTAGTAACTCTCAGGCGGATGAGACGGCCTACTACTCCTGCGGAGGGGTGCGGGAATGTTCTGTTCTTCTTGAACCTCTGGTTCTACCAAACTTTCAGTAACAGCTTGTGGTTCTGGAATTTCTTCCAGTTCTATTTCGCTCCCACTCTTCTGATTTTCCAAAAATTCAGTTTCTAAGAAGCGGGCATGATGAGAAACAAAAACCTTTTGTTCCTCTGCGTAATAGAAACAATATCCATGAGAGTTCTTTGGATATCCCACAAACTTACACTCTACTGAGCGTGCCTCGAGCTTGTCCGGATGCTGCTTTTTTACAAAAGCTGGACATCCCCATGTCTTCAGATACTAAAGATAGGGTTTCTTCCCACTCCACATCTGATATGGTGTGGTAGGCACAGTCTTGGTTGGAACTCTGTTCAAAAGATATGCCGCTGATTCTAGCGCATAACCCCAGAAAGATCGCGGTAACTCAGCATTACTCATCATGGATCGTACCATATCCAATAGGGTTCGATTCCGTCTCTCCGATACACTGTTATGCTGTGGAGTGTATGGAGGAGTAAGCTGAGAGAGAATTCCTTTCTCTTTTAGGTAACTTAGGAACTCAGCACTTAAGTATTCTCCACCTCGATCAGATCTCAGTGCCTTAATACTTTTGCCTGTTTGGTTTTCCGCTTCACTCTTGTATTCCTTGAATTTCTCAAAGGCCTCGGATTTATGCTTCATCAAGAAGACATGTCCAAACCTAGAGAAATCATCTGTAAAAGTAATGAAGTAGGAATAACCACCTCTCGCATGTGTAGACATTGGACCGCATACATCACTGTGTATGAGTCCTAAGAGCTCGCTCGCTCTTACTCCTTGTCCAGTAAATGGAGTCTTTGTCATCTTTCCTTTGAGACAGGATTGACAAGTGTCATAAGATTGATATTCGAACGTGTCCAAATATCCTTCTCTATGCAACTTAGTCAACCTTCTCTTATTGATGTGACCCAGTCTACAATGCCATAAGAAAGCTTTATTTAAATCTGGAGACTTTCTTTTTAGTGTGTTCTGGACATTGAAAATTTGGAGTTGGTTTAAAACATATATGCCGTTATTTAGAGTACCGGACCCAATCAAACCATGATTAAGGTGGATGTTAACAACATCTCTTACAAACGTGAAATCATAACCTTTATTTGATAACAAGGAAACTGATATGATATTACACGTTAAGCTTGGTACAAAATAACAGTTATGCAAAACCAAAATATGTCCACTCGTCAATCCTAGGTGATAATCCCCGACGGACGCAGCTCCCACGCTAGCTCCGTTAGCAACCCTGAGGATCATATCACCTTCCTTCAGCACTCTACGGTTTCTCAGTGCCTGCAATGAATTGCAAATATGAGATCCTGATCCGGTATCCAATACCCAGGAAGTAGAGTTGATCGACAGACAATTCTCAATTACAAACACACCTGAAGTCTAAGCCACAGCTTGCTTCGGTTCCTGGTTCTTGGCGTTCCACGCCTTGCAATCCTTCTTCCAGTGCCCTTTCCTGTGACAGTGGAAGCACTCATCCGGGCCAACTATCGGTACTGCTATCTTTTTCTTTCCCTTCTTTCCCACCTTACTAACACCTCCTCTAGGTTTGGGTGCGGCCTTCTTCTTCCTTCCTTTGGCCCTAGCCTTGGACCCGGAAGAAGATGCACCGCCAACAAACATAGCGGGTGTTTCCCTTGCTTTCTTCAAGGTGCCCTCTGCACTCCTTAACATGTTCAGGAGTTCCGCAAGTTCAACTTCTTTTCCTTGAAGATTGAAGTTGAGGATAAACTGGGCGTAGGTGGGAGGAAGGGACTGGAGAATAAGGTCTGTATACAGCTCATTATCCAAAGTCGTCCCAAGGTCTGCGAGCTCTTCAATATAGCCGATCATCTGTAGGACATGTTCACCTACGGATGACCCGACAGCCAACCTCGCTCGAAACAAGTTCTTAGAGGTCTCGTATCTTGCTATACGAGATTGCTCTCCATAAAGTTCCTTTGTATGGAGAAATATGCCATCTAGGGACATATCCTCGTGCCTCCTCTGATGTTCATTGTCCATAGAGGCAAGCACGACGCACTTGGCTCTCGCGCAATCTAAATCCCAGGTTTTGCGGATTTCCTTATCCGCATTGCTGGATTTGGGACCAGGGACAGCAGGTGCCGTAGCGGTGAGGACGTGCCCCAGTTTGTCATAGGTCAAAGCCATTTTGACATTCCGCAGCCAATCTTTATAGTTAGGCCCCGTCAGTATATTTTTTTCTAAAAGTAACTTAAGTCCAGTCATTTTCAGGGTCGCTGCAATTAGGAGAGAGAGAAGAAAACTCTTTAGCATGATGCTCTTGCAAGTTTAGAGTGGTTTTTAATTTATCTAAACTGGATGGCTCCCACTGTTTCTCGAATCCTTCCTCAAACCATAAAAGAAGAATTAGCCAGGACTATCCTCACCGTACAATACTTGCTTAACCGTTCAGCTAGGCCAGTGTCGATACTTCGAGGGAGGTTTTCCAACGCTTTCGCGAAGTTCCTTAATTAAATAACCTCTTTTCTCTGGGGGCGTAACCCCGCTGACACCTTTCTGGACACCTACTAGGTTTATAGCATTGATCGTTAAGTGACGAATATCCTGATAAGTAGCATATACTCACAGTAGGATCGGGATCCAAATATCATCGTATGATAATGTTGAAGGAATCCTACCAACATTCATCAAACTCCAAATGGTATGCATCTCTTTGCAAATTTCAGTTTCTTTAGAAATTCCCGATATTAGTTTTTGCCCCATGCTCTTATGACCTTGACGTATGCCAACAAATCATAAGTCACATGTCAAGTTCTGCCCATCATTATCTTGTTAATTTGAACCCACCCGTATATACCCTTGACGTATGCCAACAAGGTAATGCGACTGTCCCAAACCAACACATCTATCTATGCAACAAATGAATACCCCAGTAGCTACCAAACACTATGCCTTGACGTATGCCAACAAGCATAGCTTGAATACTACTGACCATCCATAAGAAATGACGGAGGGCTACGACTGGTTTTGGCGAAACCGTGAACATAGTGAACTTGATATAACCGAAGGAACCTGATAGCTTTTAAAAGGAGTGGTTAAAGCTCCGCATTTAAAAATATCTATTTTAAAAATAACCGAGTGGTTTCTTTTAAATTGTTCCAACGATTTAAACTTTGGTTTGTTTTCTTTGCATTACAGATAATGCGTCCCATCATTAACCTATCATTGCAGAAAACAACGAAAATACAACGTCCTCTTATGCCACCCGCATTCGCCACTGGGTCCCGTCATCACCCGTTAGGTTACTTAACTAACGACAGAGCGGGGGCTGGGCTAGCGCGGGTGTAAAACATAAATGACGTCTAAATAGCTACAATAAATATAGATATTTTACATTCGTCTGACGCAATGATATTCATTCCAGAACACAGATAAACAATATTGGATTTGCAAGCAATCTGTATTTCTTTTGAGCCTGCAAGAAAAGAAAGATTACACAGTTGTGATGAATAGCCGATACCCCACTCTCGACCCCTACGGGTACGGCAAACTACCCGCCCGGCAGTTTGTGTACCCCACCTTGGGTCAGTCCTAGGAGCAAAAACAGTAAAATGAAATAATACAACGGTGGCTACAACCGCAACCTGGAAGTGCCCCGCAAAAATAATATTACAACAAATTACATTTACAACAAATGAATTAAACAATAACCCATTGCAAACCCCGGCTATACACCACAACAGTCCAATACAGTTTATATGCACAAGCAGATATAACCATTACAGAAATGTGCAACCCCCTGCCAACCGACATACTAGCAGTTAGGGGAGGTTTACGAACACATTAAACAATCACAGATATAATCCAACATGCAAATACTGTACAATTTCGATCGATTAAACAACATTAATATTGCTCCAAAAACTACTCTGTTAAACTGAAACCTGGGCAAATATTAAATATTCCAGAGAACCCCAAATACCAGAGAGGACCCACACAAGAAATACGAGTCCATGACTCGGCAACTCGGCCGCGGAACCGCGGCGGATCGCTGGGATCCGCCGCGCTTCCGCGGCGCTTTAGCCGATTCATGGGCTCGAATTTCTTGTGTGTTCTTCTGGACTGTTTACTAGCTTTCTGAGATCACCTGAAAAATTTTAGGACTTCATTTTAAGTTCGACAGAAACTGAACAGATTTAGGGTTTTCCGGGTTTGTTTTTCCGTTCGAAATTCGTACAAATTTGCAATCAAGTTATTTAGTGTTTAGCGAGGCTCTGATACCATTGTAAGTCGATGTAGTACACCCCAGTACTTATGGGGAGGCGGAATTTTCAAAAACGATCATGTTTAAAGAACGAACATCGACTAACCGCTTGAATCGAAGCTAAACTATAAATAACCGTACACAAAGAGTTTCTTATCTATTGTGTTTAGGGATTATACCTAATGAAACCTGTCCTTCGTCTTTGTGTCCTCCTTTGTTCTCCTCGACCTTCTCTAGGTAGTAGACGATCCACCCGAGAGCAAAACACCAAGCTACACCTCTAACTTGAGGTAACTAATCTACTTTGATTGCTAATCAAAGAAGAAAGGATGATATAGAGTGAAGGTAATGGATGTTTAAGTCTAACTAATCCTTTGATCTCAACACATGAGGATTAAGGATTAGTCTCTTGAAGATGAGAGCTTGAGGAGAGAGAATGTGAGATGAGTGAATGAGATAAGATTGAGTGTATCATAATATATTATGAAGCATTCTTATTTTAGAATAATGAATAAAAGAAATGAATAAGCATGCTTCATAAATGAAAAGAGGTGATTCATTAACATGAGTCATTAAGCATTTATGGTGCATTAATGACCATGATGAATCACCCTCATGACTCACTAATCTTATCCAAAGCTTATGTCACCTTAACCTCCTTAGTCACATCTTCTAGAAGCTTCTCGTACAATTACGAGAACGCCCCTCCAATCCGCAAAAATACGGAAAAACTTTTAGACTGTAAAATCCAATAACCGGATACCAGTAACTGGCTTAAACCAAAGCCGACTGGTAAAAACTGTCCGAAAGTCGTACGTGCGTAAACGCACGTATGCGTCCGAACCCTTTATCGCAAAACCATGCGACCTCTATATCGTTTCGCCTGGAGTAGGAAACTCTCTGTGTGGGACTCTAGAGACTCGACTACTACGCTGGCAGTGGGTTTAACCACAGACCGCAAGCGGCACTAGCTGTACGTAACGGTCCCCAGGTAGTTGTCGATAAGAAGGCCGATGAGAAAACCCATCCGAACTCCTACTGAGTCTGATGTGACAATCTCCATACAGTCCGGTCCGTTCGTCCAAGACTATCGCATATCGGGCCTAGGGGGGCGGCAAGCGTCAGTCCCCTAATAGCGGTATAAGTCGTGTCGGAGGGAAGCCCATTACACCCTGAGAAACTACTGGAACCTACCAGTAAATCTCGCTTTCCCTGGCCAGGGACTTTGCGTAATGGCTCTCTGACACAGCACGATATCTACTCCCAATACCGGGAGGGACGAATCCTGTCTAACCGCCACTGCCTCCAAGTGCTCGGGACTGCACCCAACTGCTACCTGTTTGCACGACTCCTTTGAGCCGTGGTAGGGTAGCAATCTAAGAACAGTGGGACACACTCGAGGCGAAGTAGCAGTGTCAAGTCTGCGGACTAAGCTGTACTCATGTCACCTGGGAACTGCTCACTGACGACTGGTATCAAACCAACCAACAGTTCCCTGTGAGTCCTGTCCGGTGTACCCGTAACCTAACGAGCACCTGCATACTATCTCCAGTACGACGTACTGACGGCTGTGGGACAGACCATCTCCCCAACTGGGATGAGAAGCATACACACCAGTCTACTCCGGAGTATCGATGCTCTGTCTCGATAATCCAACGACCAGGGACCTGAATAAGGATGTGCTTGTAGACTACCCAGCCCCCACTAGTGTGACTGCCATCACAACGCTGGTAGACAAGCAAGATCCTAAGAGCTCTATCAATACGTACACTCACATATTAAGATAGAAAAACCAAGTAGCATACTACCATGTTTAGCAAGACTGTTATATACATGTGAATATCCCAAGCTTCCATTAAGTAATATACAAGCTAGTATGATACAGTAATGGCCTTCTAGGGCATAAACACTAACAGTTAAAGCGTTTAACATGCTTTGTTTCGCCTAATCTCTAATTTAAAGATCTTGGTTAGGGTTGTTCGGCACGTCTAAATTTTAAATCGGGCATGGTTGATACCTTATAGACCCTTGTGAGAGTGCCTAGTAACCCTGCAGTGGTATCAGAGCCAGGCTAGAGTTTTAGGCGAAGTCTAGACGAAGTTTACAGTCCGATCGAACCCCGAAACCCCGGTTTGGACCCCTCTCTGGATATTTTCTAAAAATATGATTTTTTCTGCATTAAAAATACTCAAAAAAATCAGCAGGGAATTCTAAGGATTTATGTAAAAAAAAACGAGCCATTAATTCGCTTAAAGCGCCGCGGAACCGCTGCAGGACCATGCCTTACGCGGCGGTTCCGTGGCGCTACAGTGGCATTAGGGTTTGAATTTTGTACAGTAAAATCCGTAGCTAATTCCTGATACTTCTGGGTATTTTTGATATTACTCAAGTGTTGAGTTTTCTGGGATGTATTTGTCACGACCCGCAAGGTACGGAACGCGACCGGCACTTAAGTTACGAAGCGTCTCAAGGCGTCCGTAACATAAGTAAGCCGAAGCCCAGAATACAAAACCCAATTAAGAAATGGGAGTGAAGGAAAAACCATTTTTATTTGAAGCACCTAGTTTCCTCAAGTCTCTTTTTTATGAAAAACAACTTCCTTTTACAAATTTTCCGGCAAAATTTTCTTGTAAAATAGTCCCTCCAACGGGTACAATAGAAATATAAGTGAATAACAAGAATATGGCATCCCCAAGTGGGAGCTAGCTCTTCGCCTCAAGGCGGTCACAAATCCCACGCAATATAAAATACAATGTGCATAAGTAAGCATGAAAGCACAAGTAAAAATAATATGTCGACTCAGGTGAGCTCGATCCTAAGCATAACATATAATCCACAAGTCTCACAACCTCGTCTCTAGGTCAATATACAGTAATCCAAATAAACTGGTACAGCTGAAATAGTAGTAGTAGATGAGTACTTTAGGTACAATGAACATATATAAGGGGGGTACAAAATGATAACAACCCACCTATGAGCAAAAGCCTCGAGTCCAGGGAAAAAGAGCAAAGGAGGCAAAAGTGTCCGCCGCTACAGTGCTGACGGAACGGACCTGCAGAAAAGCTGTGGCACAATGGGGGTGAGTTGCCAGCTCGTGAATAATAAATAACATCTACTAAGGCTATCGTATGCATGCACATAAGTATCTTAGCATCCTTAAAACAGGTATGGCTACATGTACTAACAGGTATGTATGCATCATCAGTATACTAACAAGTATGCATGTCACATGGATGTAATAACAGGTATGTATGCCACATGAATATACTATCATGTATGTATGCTATGTGAGTCAACGCAAGATCTCATCATGTAGGTATAAGAATTGTTCCTTCCTTTGTTTTGAAAACTCCTTTTTAAACATCAGCATAATATCCATGAAATCAATAAAATCCGTGTCCAGCAACGACACCTCAAAGCTGTCTAAATCTCATATATCCATGTCAAGTATCTCTGGCCTCAACCATCCGGCTGATCCATGTCAAATATCCATATCTCAATCTAGCGGCCACGGTCGGTATCCTCTGGATATCCATCGTGCCAAATGAAGTCACCGGTAGGTAATCTGTCCTTTGCCAGGCTCAACGCCATCTCCTGCGATCTTCTTGCCCCGGGGTACCGTACCGGGCCCACCATGTACCCGAGACGGTTCATCCACCTCCTCGAAACGGGTCTCGAAAACCACAGCAAACTCATGGTGGACGACACTTTACATCACTAGAAAACAGCAATTTTTATATTTTAAAAAGATTATAAGTTTGAAATCTTGCGGCTTTCCCCCGAAATCCAGAAATATCATAAATCTCATGAAATCATCATGTATGCATATGTCAATGATAATGAGTGCCTATGGTATCAATTTGTAATGTATGATTTATACTAGGCATGAACAAATGATATAATAATACATATGCACGAGAATAGCAATTCTTATGATTTCATTTTAAATATTTGTTGCAATAGCACAGGTCTAAGCAGTTAACATGTCTCAGATTTATAGTTATCTAGTGTCGTGACATGGCAATTACCAGGGTGTGTGTGTACACATGAATAGTGCTCGTGCTGCATATAAAAACCCGGTAATGGTGCATGTGTCCTACAAATGAGTTTGCGTATATGGAACATCATATAGATCCTAACTGCAGCAAATGTCATACAAGTATTATTATTCTAATGTCACAAGTAAATATCAAGTCTACTATTTTCAAGTTTACTAAATTTATCGGGCGACTCGCGCCATCCAAACGATCGTCCCCCGCAGATGTTAAATCTACTCACCCATGATCCCGCGCTAGGTGTGTCCGACCACCTGCTTTCCTTTCTCCGCTGCGCTTGAAGTCCCCGCTGGCGAACCTAGCATTTACAAAAGTCACCATATAAGGAAAAATCCTGCAAAACACGATATATCTATAAAAAGGGATACGCGTGCGTGAAACTAGTCGCGCGTGCACACGACACGTCGCGATGCGCACAAACCCACCAGAACCTACACTGACGCGCTGTGTCGCGCAGCGCGCCACAGAACCACGTGTATCACGCGTGTATTGCACGAGACTTAAAACATCGAAAACACGATACAAGTTCCAGATTTTGCCTCTGAACCCAACTTAAAAAGTTGCAGGTACCAACACTCTAGACTAGCCAGTAGGACCCATACCCAAAATCCCCATACCCTATCCCCTACTCTGGCCGCAATTTGCGGCCAGAATGATTAAACCAGCGGCCGAGAGGGGGAGGTAGGTCCCCGTGCTCTGTGTGTGTGTATCTACTAGTCTCACCATGCTACAGTCTTCACAATTTTATTTTTAAGGTCTCAGGTCAACAGCAGAATCTACAGAGGCTAAAAGTCGCTAAAACTGCCAATTTACGTCAAGTCGGATAAGTCGGGTATCTTTTTGAAATCTGGGACCAAACTTGGGTGTTCTAGTCTCCACAGCACCTAATAGGGCTACTCTAACCATCACAACCAATTCTTAGCCAAAATTCTCTTAATTCATCCAAAATTACCACTAAAGCATGCAATAAACACCAATTAAGCTAGATAACCATAATTTTAGCAATTTAATGTTATCTATCTAATTTTAACAACACTACTAGGCTAAAACAGACTAACCAACACCTAAAAGAGTTCATTAAGCTACAAGCACTCTAATGTAGCTAGATCTAACATCACGACATAATTCTAGCACTAAAACTCTATTAAGACACTAAACTAGCTAAACAAACACATAATCTAAGCAATATGGAAAGAGTTTAGGAGTTATACCCCCTAGGAACCTCTCAAACGAGGAGAAGGAGAAGAAGAAGAGAGTGGGTGCTGCAAAACTTGGCTGGAAATGAGCTGAGCTTCACTGTTGCTGAAGCTGATGCTGTTGTTTGGGCTGAAATGTTGCTGTTGCTGTTGCTGTTGCTTTAGCTTGGCGTGGTGTTGTGTTATTTTGTGGTGCTGTTGTAGCAGCAGGTGGAGAAGATGTTGAAGTGTTTGTGGTGGAGTGTAGGGTGTAGTGATGTTGTGTGAGTGTGGCTGAAGTTGGGGGGGCTGTTGTGCAGCAGCTGCTGCTGTTTTATGGTGTTTGCTTGGCTGTAGCAGCAGCTTTTGTTGCATTAGAGGCTGGCTCTGTAGCTGATGATGTTGTGGTGCTGATATGAGGGGTTAAGTAGCTGTTGTATTGTGGTAGGGGGGCTGGTTAGGCTGATGTTTGATGATGCTGGTTTGGAGGCTGATGGTGTGCTGTTGGTGGCTATAGTAGCTGCTGAAGCTAGGGGTAGGTAGCTGATACTAATGATGTTGCTGGGAGCTGAAGTGTTGCTGCTGATGCTGATGCATGGCTGAAGTTAGGGATGAAGGAGTTGTTTTGGTGGCTAAAAGATGATGTTTGGTGTGTGAGTGAGGTTTTGGAGTTGGGGCTGTTTGCAATGATGTTAGGGGCTGAATGTGCAGCAGTTGGTGTGCTGGTTGTGATGTTTTGGTGCTGAATTTGGTGGCTGAAAAGCTGATTTTTGGGCTGATGTGAGTGTGTGAGAGATGTGAGTGAGAGGGTGACGGATAAGCTAAAAAGTTGTGAAGTGAAAAGAGGTGACACATCCTTAACCCATCATTTCCCTCTCTCAAACCAAAAGCTATCATGATACACATCCCATCTCTCTCTCTCTCTCTCACAACAAGCAAGTCAACCTATACCCTAAACACCCTTGGACAAAACCAACCACCCCTAATTAACCTAATTAGCTCATAATCAACTCCATTATCTTAACCAAGGGCTTAACCCACCATGGTTAACTTAAACACGATTAACCCACAAGCTCCATTATATGGCAAAACCCTAGTCTTAACCCTAGCTAACATGCACAAGTGTGTGTGGTCGAGATAAAATTCTACAAAAATCACCATAATTCCAGATAAATCACTAAAAACCCGTTTTGGTAAACTTTTTACCAAAAACCCCACATTAACACACAATTACCACTAACCCTAATCTCAGGTGTTACAGTATTGGGGACTCGTTGATTCGATCGGATAATTTAACTTCATTTAAGTTTTTTCCGGATAATTTTAGAACGTGTTAAAAATTTCGAACGGATATCAATAACCCACTTTTTCCCCTGTCGGAAATTTTTTCAAAAGTTGGATTTTTTCTCGAGTTTGAAACTTCCGGAAAATCATGCAAGTAACACGGTGGACCCCCTAGAAGAACACAAACCTTAACTCGATTATGTGACCGTCTGAACCACCTCTAAACCTTAGGGTTTGAGGTAGTACGGCGTTGCCACATGTGAGGCGTTGGATTGACCCTTATACGGCTGGACCATCGGTACTGTGGTATGTGATGGATACTTTTTGAACTCCGCTCAAGTGTTGAGCTATTTGGAAAATCTTGGATGTTTGATTATTCGATCGGAAAGTTTAACACTATCTTTTTATCTGGAATGTGATACAATATTTGGAATCCACAGGTAGTTATGAGTTAACTAATTTGAATGTTATAAATCTAGCAGTTTAGTCTCAAATGATCGGTTGCCACGGGATTTTGATGCAATCAAAAGTCCGTCGCAATCACGTAGCGTACACGGATACTCGCCGGGTAAACTTAATAGATAGCCACGCCCCATAGCCCCGACTAAGTGACTGTAGGAGAACCCCATCGCCAGAAGCATCCGTTCGGGTGCTCGCGGCAGCGGTGTTCCGCCTTAGTGCGCTTCGTCGACGACATCTAGGGTTGCGGCCGTCTACTAAAGTTTGCGACGAGCATTCGATCAGGATGTCGGGAATCTTGTTGAATTGTCCGACTTGATATTGAAAAGAGTTTTCGATAATGAGACTAAAATGCCGGGTTTATAATTGTTAGGCATGCGATGTCTAAGGAATTCATTTGGTTAGGCATGCGATGTCTAAGCAGGTTGCGGATTCCAACTGTTGTAGTTTTACACTTTCTTTTCTGTGACCATAAGCGTAGTATGTGGTGTATCGCCGGCTTCGTTGCTATACATCAACGGCAATCGGGATACGCATACTTGCTTACGTTGATGATATTAGATATTATGTGTTGCTGTGATATGTTATATTGGATCGTCGTGTTCTGAATAGCCGGGGATTTTATGTGAGATGAGGGTTTTTATTTTCATTCATGTAAAATTCATTGTATGTAATATTCTTTTATTGGGGCACTTCCGGGATGAGGATGATGGCACCATTGTATATTATTTACTTTTCCGCATTAGGTAGACCCAAGGTGGGGAGCACAAGTAACCGGGTTCTAGGGTCCAGTGGGAGACCATCTCGAGGAGTCGAGACCGGGTCTCCTAACCCTAAAATTGGCAGTGTTGCTTGCCGCTCTCGTAGGGGTCTAGGTATGTGGGTTTGGCTATTCATCACGACCGTGGAATCCATGTTTTATACAGACTCGTATTAAAAACACGGACCTCCTAGTATATCCAATATTTCATATATGTTCTTCTCCTGCAATGTTCTGTGATGAGATCATATTACTGCCTGAGATGAATGTTTATATTATATATATGAGATATATGTTATATTGCAGATTTCGTTTCAAATGTGATGCTTATGAAGCATAATAAAATAGGACTTCATTAATGAGATTAATGAAATAAAAGAAACCTAAAGATGTTGTAGAAACTTGTTTAAAAACTGGTAGCTCTAGTTCTTGCTTTGCATAGCGGTATATCCTTGTAGAACATCCAGCACCTTATTCGATAAGGAAAGAGCCGAGATCCCTTCACCGGGAGTGACCTCTTTAGTGAAATTAGCAGATGCTACAAACTCGGTTTGTCTTTTGATTGCTTCTATAGTTCTTGCTTTGCACAGCGGTATTTGTGAAATATCCTGCACCTTATTCGATGAGGAAAGAGCCGACGATCCCTTCATCGGGAGTGACCTCTTTAGCAAACTAGAAAAGGCCTCAAAAACATTCCATTTAAAATCACTCGATTCTACAACGATATAAAGTTCATTACGCAAAGGGTTTTCTTAAAAACCTGTCGTAGCCCTCCGTCATTTCAGATAAGTAGTCTTTAGTATTCGTGCTGCGTTTGTTGACTTAGTCAAGGCGTAGTGTGCGGTAGCTGATTAGTACTTATCTGCAAATCATATGATGTGATTGGATTAGGGTAGTCGTGCGGCCTTGTTGACTCAGTCAAGGGTCGTGCGGGTGGGTTTAATTCAATCGGGAAATGACGGGTTGAACTTTACTTGCGGTCTATGGTTTGTTGACTTAGTCAAGGTCATAGATCGCTTGGGGTAAAATATTATTGGGAATTTCAAGTGTTGAAATTTGCAATGAGATTGCATACCTTCTATGAGATAGTTGGATCCTGATACCCGCTGCGAGTAAGCGTTACTCCTGGGAGAGTTTTACACATTACAATTAGCCGATCAAGTAGGTGTCTAGAAAGGTGTTAACGGGGTTACGCCCCTAGGAAAACGAGGTTTACTTTAATTAGGTCCGTGCGAAAGCACGGAGAACCTCCCTCAAAGTACCGACACTGGCCTGGCTGAAAGATTGGCGAACTTGTAGCGTGTAATTAATCCCGGCTAGTCTTTCCTTTTAGGGTTTAAAGGAAGATTTGACTAAAACAGTAGGAGCCATCCTGATTAGATAAATTGATACCCAATCTAATCTTGTAAAAGCGCATGCTGAGTGTTTTCTTCTCTCTCTCTCTCTCCTGGTTACGACTATGTCACGCCTTAATCAAGATAATAATATGGATGTATTTGACCGAACCCTCTTGTTATACTGCGCTAAGGAACGTTGGTCCCGCTCCAACTTGTAATTGTTATAAGACAGAGCAGGAAATAGGGGATTACCAGAATTCCCGTGCCGCCCAAACAAAGAAAGTACATGTTGATGCATCTTCTTCGGGTGTGTTCATTACACAGAACTGTTCCTCAGTATCCTTTACGTCCTGGGTATGAGATACCGGATCAGGATCCCGCAAATGGAATTTGTTACATGGGTTAAAGATAGGTAGAGAACTGAGAACGGGTGATAAGTTTCATGAGATAGAAACGGTGCAAGTGTTGCAGCCAAGTCTGTTGGTAGTTATCACTCTGTATTAACAAATACATTGATTCTGAACAAATGTTATTAGATACCGAACCTGATATACAACATCATATCAGTCTCTTTATTAGTAAAGATGGATATAATTTTGTATTGTTGGATAATATTTTGAACATTTCCTATATCAAGAGTTGATCGGTTCAGGCACGTTATCTAAAAGCATAGACGTTCTAAATCAAATTACAGTTCTTAACGTACAGAACACACACAAGAGGAAGAGTTCAGAAATGAACGGATCCTTCTTGAGGTATTATAGACTAGGTCATATCAATGTGACCCGACTAGCTGAAGTTACATTTAGATGCATATTTAAATTAGTTTGAATTTACATCTTGTGAAACTTGCCGGTCATGTCACAAAGATAAGATGACTGTTCACACCATAATATTGTATTATTATATTCCCCATTCTTATTCTTTTTATAAATAAACGGGTGCTTTTGACGCATGTCTGCTACATGTTACAGGTTACAGGTTCTTGGACAGGAAGCAGTGAAAACGATGAAAAGACGATGCAAAAGTGGATTTTGACCGACAAACAGAGAATCTTGATCAAGCCTACATAAAGAACAATTCACAAAGCAAGATTCAAGACATCGACTCAAAGCGAACGGTTAAAAATCCATTGCAAATTGTTCACTGAAGATCTGGAACCAACCTAGAAGCCCAAATGAAAAAAGATATATAGATACAGGAAGCCTAAAATGACCAGAAGCTGCAGCCCAAAATTCAAAGCCCAATCTTCTTAGTTGACCGCGGAACCGCGGCCAAACAGGGCCTTGGGCCGCGGTTCCGTGGTGGAGTGGAGCAGTTAGAGAATAAAATTTTTACCATAATTCTTTATGTCTTTGACCGGTCTTCCTAAGGGCTATTTTTGTAATTGTAGACATGCGAATCAGATGTAACCCTAGGGTTTCCTATTCTTTATAAATAGGAACTCTAATCATTGTAACTCTTTATGCCTCCCTTTAATGAATAAAATTTAGAAATCTTTTGGAGAGCATCGGTGCCTCTCTTCAATTCGGAAATCCAGATCTGACAACCCTGCTTTGATGTTTGGAGAGAGCCATCTGTAAGTAATTTATTTTCTTGCCTTAGTGTAGATTTAAATTCCTTGCCCTAGGTAAATTTATTTTCCTGCCCTAGTTATAACTTTTAATTAATTGCCCTAGGATAATTTAGATTTTTTAGATTTAATAATCTGTCCGAACACCTTTCGGAATTAACTCGTAAGAACGAATCGAAAATTCACAACATCCTTGTGGACCGACCCGTACTCACCGGCTAGCTACAAAGCGACGCCGTTCTTGATTGCGGTTATAAATATTTTTGATCTATCTTTTAGAAAGCGCAAGCACGATGAATCATTCTAATCAAATGGCGCCGTTGCCGGGGATGGCGTAGAATTTTCTTTTCGCGATTTCGGGTTAATCATAAATTTAAAAAATCATAAAAATCTGAAAAAATCATAAAACATAAAAATATATATCATTTGTTATTTTTGGAAGGGATACTTTGTTGTTTGAATTTTGCAGGATATACGAAAATCGGATCTGGAAATCTACATAGATCAAAATAGGAAAAAACAGATCGGAACAACAGAAGATCATAACAACCGAGGAACAGAAGAAATTTAGAGGACCGAGTCTACAAGTTAACCGTGGTGATCTGGTCCAAAAAAAAAAAAGGGCGAACCCACCAAAGCGCGGCGGAACCGCCGCGCCAGCCCCCTTTTGGCCGCGGAACCGCCGCGGTCTGGTCGAATCAGGGCTTAAAAAAAAAAGTGCAGAAGCGCGATAAAAAAAAAAATGTGCCGCCCCTGTAAATTTCTGTGAGTTTTCTCTCTCTCCTCTTCTGCAAATCTTGATATATCTTCTGTAAATTTGCCTGCAGGATTTCTTTGCGCTCAAAAATCTTTTCCCTTTCAAATAACAATCTTGTGCAGGATTCTTTGCGCCGCGCATAAAATAAAAATATTTGATTGCAAGTGATTTACTGTTTTGCATATCTTTAATTGGACTTTAAGGGACTTTCTGACCAATTCAGATTGGGTGGGGATTTCATCACCCTTCCCAGGACCCCAGAAATCACATAAGGCATTTGCATTGACCAATCTTTAATTAAAAAATACTAGACTCAGACCTAAGGACATCGAGCTCAATAGGAAAAGGACTAGTATAGGCATCGACCGTTTATCCTAACTGACATTGCGGTGTCTAGGCTAGTGGTTATTAATTAGGCCCACTGTAGTGGTGGTTCCTTCCCACTTACCTGGCCGTACTTGTCCGTGAAGAGACGGTTTGAGGTCCTATTTCTAGCCCTACTTAGGAGCTGTCTAGTAGACCTAGACGACCCTAGATCTAGGTCTGATTGTGCATTTCTGGTTGATTACATTTGTGTTTAAGCCCTTTATCGATATTTTTTTCTGCAAACAGTCTCAAATAAAGAGAGAAAAAAAAGGAAAATTTTTATAAAAACTTGCAAAAATTTTGTTGCTAAGAAATCCTTGCACCCCACTTGCACCACCTACCTTCTTTCTTTTCTCATTCTTCTATCATGGGTACCCCACATCATAAATCTCTTGCCGAATTTTGGTATCCCGAACCTAACTTTGCGTCGTTCGTCAATTGTTTCGGTCAATTTAAAAACGATCCCTCCTTGCCAAAAATTTCGTTGAAAGATCAAATAGAGGCGTCTAGGAGAAATAGTTTGACTTTTCAACCCACTTTGTGTCAGCCAAGTCAACCTTTACCACATTCGTATGTTGACACCACTTCTTCAAGTCCTTCAGTCACTCCTAGGCCGATGTCCATTGCTGAGCATATTGCTCAATCTCGCAGTCGATCTTTCACCCCTCTCCACTCGTCTAGTTCTAGGGATCAACACGACTATTCATCTTTTTATCCATATGTTGACCCTACCCGTGCCCAACCATCCACTTCCTACCAGTCATACCCAACCTTCCCACCTTCACTAGACATTGTTTCGACACAGCCATTAGGGAGTATCACATATCCAAACAATTTTGAATTTTTTACCGAAACCCCCTCACCACCCAAGTCTAGTTTGGAAGAGTTGTTGGAGGCATATATTGCTGCAACAAATAAAATGATGAGGAATGTGGAAGCGTCCATGGCCGCCCTTATGCAACCTAGTGAACCGGTAGCTGGTGTCCCGCTAGCTCTAAATTTTTCAATGTATGAGGCGGCAGTTGGACAGAGTGAGAATGAGAGAGGATTTACAAATCAAACCTACCCTTACCCAATTGAAGCCCACAACTCCTGTTTGCCATCAATTGCCCTAAATAGTTCACCTGTTGAAAATAAAAATGAGTTGTGTGATTTTGTAGTGTTTGATTTGCCAAATTGTGAGGAACCCCTTTTGAGTGAAACCGCACCTAATTCTTTCGATCTTTACACCTCCACTCTAGAACCTAAATCGATACATATCCATGCTGATGAGGTGTCTAAAGAAATTGATTTTCACTTGATTGAGGATATAGACGCCGGGAATATTTCGGATGATGAACCTGTCGATTTGCTTGAAATTTTATGTTCAAATCATCATCCTGAGTTATTAAATGTTTCTCCCGAATCTCATATGCGTCTAGATTTTGATGATAATGGCATGGATGAGTTGAATATTGAGGATAGTATTGAGGAGAGTCTTGAGGATAATATTGAGGTTGAATCATTTTTGTTTGATGTGTCTGATTTTCCAATTCATCCTCTTGAACCTTTGACTGTTATATCACCCTCCCTCCTTCCCATCGTTCCGACCCCGCTTGAAGACTGTGAGCTTGAAACCTTTTCCTTTGAATCTGACACAATTCTCACAGACGATAACACCTACGAGTGTTTCACTTTTCCGGACGATGCTGATGCCTCACCACCCGATTTTGAGTCCTTTACATTTTCAGATGAGCTATCAGACTCGGTTGATTATAGTAGTTTCGAACCATTAATGGAATCTTTCAAGTTCGAAACAGTTTATTACGGTGAGAATGAGACTATCCCTAATTCACTCCCTTTCGTCTTTCCTATTGTTCCGACCGAACAAGAGACCGTTACGCTTTCATCTCCAATACCAAGTTCGGCGTACCCATATTTTCTTGCGAATCTTGAGGGATTTGACCTTATTGCACGACGAGTTGATAGGTTAGCGCAATCGCTTTTAACACATCGGTCATCACAAATTGCGCTAATTTATTCACTCAATTTACACGCTCAAGATCGCACTCCACTTCTTTCTTCTTTCCGTCTTTCTTCTCCCCCACCGAGACCATATTCTACCATTCTTCTTTCCACACGGTCTCGCGTGCTTTTCATCTCTTTTCTTTCCATCCCATTCTTGCACCAACTCTACCATTACCATGATAAGATTTTTGAATGGTTGGTGCTAACATTTGGCTTGTGCAAGGCCAAGCTTAAGTTTGGGGGAATCTTTGTATATATGTATATATTTTTTTTGCTTTCTTTTCTATAAAAAAAAAAAAATCAAAAACATTAAAAATATAAAAAAAAAATTTGTAAATAAATAAACAGGGAAGTGCCGGTATTTTGACCCTCTTGGTTTAGCATGACAGTGAGGACACTGTCAAGTTCAAGTTTGGGGGTATGCTCGGTACGTTTTCTTCCTTCGCATTCATTTGTACATATTTTTGCATTTGCATACTTATTTGAAAACCCATAAAAAATTGAAAATTTTTGAAAATTATAAAAATACTTGTATTCAATTTTGGCCTTATTTGACTAGAGTTTGACATATAGGTTAACTAGTTAGGAACAACTAGATCTTACACTTAGTGAATTAAAAACCCTAAAAATAACATTCCTTAAAGTTTAACGGTAGAAAGTATATGCCTTGTAGTTTATTTAGAAATAGGCAAATTTTGGGTTCACTTCTTGGGCTAAGTCAAAATGAGGGAAGAGTATTGATGTTCTTATTAGAGTATAAGTTTGAAAAATAGTTCCTAGCTTAAGTCTAGATTCTGAAAATATATACCCTACAACTTGCACAATCACGCACCTTGAAACTTGGAATAGTAGAAGAGACCTTGAAATGCTCTTGTTTAAATGTCCTTAGTACAATGAAAAAAAAGTTAATAAAGAGAAAAAAATGGACACTGGTTTTTGTGATTACTTAAGGCTGTAAAAATAGAAAAATCTTTAGCGAGGGTGCTTCATCACCTAGTGCCTTAGACCAACTGGTTTCGGAGTCACTGCTAAAAGCCTTGGGTGTTGCAAAAACTAGGAAGTACGCTTTAAAGTGCTAACGCATCTTGTAATCGGTTGTTGGTACCTCAAGAAGTATTAACAGTCGCATGAAGGATGTGTAAGCGAAAATTCAAAATTCACGAATTAATAAGTGCTTTGGACAATGGACGAGAGTACGATTGCTTGATTTGAATTTCCAAGTGTAGGGGTAATCTACACACACGTGGGGATATGTGATTAGAGTTTAGATAAGAGAAAGGAATGAAAGATAGAACTTGTATCTTTAGTAGAGTTGATAGAAATTCCTAAGTAGAGATGAAACCCTAGAAGGAAGACTTAAGAGATGCCGAAAGCTAAATAAGTCTATAGAACATATATAATCTTAAGTTAAATAATGAGGAAGTGTGAAGAATGTGGGTGGATAATTTGCGAGTCAAAAGATAATAGAATTCCTTATTAGAAAACCTAATTGGAGAACAAAAGTTAATGGGCCGAATTGATAGGATTTTGTGGGTGTAATCCGCTGAAAACCCTCAGGAGACAACACTCCTCCTACTAGGGACACCTAGAGGTTTAACGGCTTGTTGCACGAGCTCAGTGCAATCGCGTTTCCCTGCGAAAGTGCGGTTAGGATTTTAGTGAATAAAAATAAGTTTGCTCGAGGACGAGCAAAAGATAAGTTTGGGGGTATTTGTTCACACCATAATATTGTATTATTATATTCCCCATTCTTATTCTTTTTATAAATAAACGGGTGCTTTTGACGCATGTCTGCTACATGTTACAGGTTACAGGTTCTTGGACAGGAAGCAGTGAAAACGATGAAAAGACGATGCAAAAGTGGATTTTGACCGACAAACAGAGAATCTTGATCAAGCCTACATAAAGAACAATTCACAAAGCAAGATTCAAGATATCGACTCAAAGCGAACGGTTAAAAATCCATTGCAAATTGTTCACTGAAGATCTGGAACCAACCTAGAAGCCCAAATGAAAAAAAGATATATAGATACAGGAAGCCCAAAATGACCAGAAGCTGCAGCCCAAAATTCAAAGCCCAATCTTCTTAGTTGACCGCGGAACCGCGGCCAAACAGGGCCTTGGGCCGCGGTTCCGCGGTGGAGTGGAGCAGTTAGAGAATAAAATTTTTACCATAATTCTTTATGTCTTTGACCGGTCTTCCTAAGGGCTATTTTTGTAATTGTAGACATGCGAATCAGATGTAACCCTAGGGTTTCCTATTCTTTATAAATAGGAACTCTAATCATTGTAACTCTTTATGCCTCCCTTTAATGAATAAAATTTAGAAATCTTTTGGAGAGCATCGGTGCCTCTCTTCAATTCGGAAATCCAGATCTGACAACCCTGCTTTGATGTTTGGAGAGAGCCATCTGTAAGTAATTTATTTTCTTGCCTTAGTGTAGATTTAAATTCCTTGCCCTAGGTAAATTTATTTTCCTGCCCTAGTTATAACTTTTAATTAATTGCCCTAGGATAATTTAGATTTTTTAGATTTAATAATCTGTCCGAACACCTTTCGGAATTAACTCGTAAGAACGAATCGAAAATTCACAACATCCCTGTGGACCGACCCGTACTCACCGGCTAGCTGCAAAGCGACGCCGTTCTTGATTGCGGTTATAAATATTTTTGATCAATCTTTTAGAAAGCGCAAGCACGATGAATCATTCTAATCAATGACCACAGCTCTGTTTATTGGAAACAGAGAAAGAGTTAGTGAACTTTTGGGATTGATACATGCTGATGTATGAAGGTCCCCTGTCTACACATGCCAAGACCGGTTCTTTGTACTTCATTACATTCACTGATTATCTCTCAAGATCTGGACATATGTTCCTGTTGAAACACAAGTCTGGAACTTTTGAGAAATTCAATGAATATAAGTTAGAAGTAGAGAACCAAAAACGGGTATAAGTATTATGTCCTTTGATATGATCAGGGAGGAGAATACTTGAGCACGGGATTCCTGGACTATTCTAAAGGAGAATGAGATTCTCTCTCAGCATTACACCTCCGTATACACTACAGCACGTCGGTGTATCGGGGCGGAGCAATCACACCCTATTTGATATGGTGCGCTCTATGATGAGTACTACTGAGTTTCCTATTTCCTTTTGGGAGTTATGCACTTGAGAAGCTGCATACCTATTGAATAGGGTTCAAATCAAATCAGTTCCCTACCACTTCATATGTGATATGTTATGAGAAGAGCCCATATCTTAAGTAAGTTAAGATTTGGGGTTGTCCGGCCTATGTCTAAAAGCAAAATCCGGACAAGCTCGAGGTAAAGTCAGTTTTGTGGAAGTTTGTTGGATATCCCAAGCATTTGCAAGGGAATATCTTCTACCTAACTGAGGAACAAAAGATGTTTTGTTTCTCGGCATGCCACCTTTGTGAAAGGGTATTTCTTGTGAAGAAATTATTGGTCATGAGGTAGAACTGGAAAGAGTTCCAGCTATACAAATTGCAGCTGATGATTTGGTAGAACCAAAGGATTCAATAGTTTCCAACGAACCTCAGCCTCTCCGTCGATCTAGTAGGGTTCCTCACCCACCTGAGAGATACTTCGGTTTTCTCTATGACAGTGGGAGCGAGGATTGCATCATGAGATGATGACCCAACTAGTTTTGAACTGGCCATCAGGAGTGGGACTCTGTAAGAATGGCTGGATACTTAGCGATCTGAGATGGAATCCTTATACACCAACAAAGTATGGACTTTAGTTGCTTTATCTGAAGGGTTAAATCACCATCAGGAGCAATTATATCTTGAGAAGATTACTTGGTGTACATGGAAAAGTTGAGACTTTCAAATCTATGCTTAAGTCCATCCAGATCCTACCTGCCACTGCTACATACCATGACTACGATATCTGGTGGTTGGGTGTCATGACTACTTTTCTAAATGATGTTTTGGAAGACATCGTCTATAAGTACACAGCCAGATGGCTTCGTAGAAAGTGGGAGCAGCGGAAATGTGTGCAAGATATTTTATGTGATAAGCAGGCATCACGGAGTTGGAACATCTGTTTTGATGTGGTAGTCAAAGAGTTTGACTTCATCAAAATGGTAGATGAACCTTGTATATACAAAAAGGTAGTAGGGAGTATAGTGGTGATCCTCGTAGAGTACGCGGATGGTATACTCTTGATAAGGAAGGAGTTTCCTATGCTGCGCTCGGTCAATCTCCTCTTATCACAAAGATTCTCTATAGGATCAAGGTGATACCTCCTAAATCCTGGGTTTTGGATCTATGAGATAGATCAAATTGGATGTTAGGATACTCACTAGTTGTAGTGAGATGTTATCAATCGATCCTGGGGAGAATCATTGGAAAGGTTCCAGGGTGATAAGGACGACTGAATGTCAGTCGCAGGCATTGTCTTTACCCACAGTGGAGGGATGGTGTGTTGGAAGAGTTCCAAGCTAGATACCGTGACACACTAGACAATTAAAGGCAAGATACATCATTACCAAGGATGCTACCAAAGAGGCAGTCTGGATATATATAAGTTCATGAGATGAACTTCGTTCCAACCATTGTGTGACAATGGAGTTATGGCTTTAGCCAAGGAACCCCCGTCCCATCAGAAATCCAGATATAATTCTTAGGCAGTATCACCTGATCATGAAGATGGTTGATTTCCAGAGAGATCGAGGTTAGAAGAGTAGACACAGAGGACAACAGCGCGGATCCACCCACAAAGGCTTTTTTCCCCAGTAGAGACTTTTATGGGATGGTTAAGTATGGGATACTTCAACCACGGCTGATTGTTGGGTATGCGATACCACAACAGATAGCCCTAGTGCAAGTGGGAGATTGTTAGTTATATGTATGCCCTAGAGGCCATTACTGTACATACGATATATATTGTAGTGGATGCTTGGACATATATAGGGAGGACTTTCTTGCTCGACATGATAGTATGCTATCTGGTTGTATTTTATCTTAACATGTACTCTGATTGTCTCTATGTTACATGTTGATAAAGCCCTTAGGATATGTACTCGACTACTGGGACTATGATGAGATCATACTAGTGAGGCCACGGTAGTCGATGAGTACATCTTATAACTGTTCCTAGTCGAGGGTATATCGAGACAGGGCATCGATACACCAGAGTAGACTAGTGTATACGCATCTTGACCTTTATGATGGGCGATGGATGATCCCATATCCATCGGTGTTTGACATCAAGGATGGTGTACGGGTGCTCAGTAGAGACTGGGTACACTTGACGGACTCGCCGAGAACTCCCAGATGGTATTATACACCACGTCAGATGGCAGTTCTCTGGTGACACTGGTACAGGTTAGTCTGTAGACCCGAGATCATCATAGAGTCTTGTGTGATTCCCACTGTGCTTTGATTTCCATCATACCACGTCCAAGATGGCATGCAAAAAGGTGGTTTTTGGGTACAGTCCCGAATCGCATGGAGGCAATGAGCGATAGGAGGGGTTTCGTTTCTCCCGGTATAGGGAGTTGATGTTGTGCTGTGTTCGATTGGCTATAACTGGAAATCCCTGGCCAGGGTTGCTGAGATTTACTGGTAAGTGTTATCAGTAGTTTCTCGAACTGTTATGGACCTCATATCGACACGACTTATCAAGCTACTGGGGTCTGACGTTTACCACCCCTAGGCGAGATATGCGGCATATCAGACGAAGAGACTGGACTGTACGGGAGTGTTACTGGTTGGATTCACGGGAGAAAGTACAGGCTTGCTTGTTGATCTTCTGATCACTCAATACCTGGGTGGTTGTTACGTTTAGCTGACCGCTTGCAGCTTGTGGGTGTTTGATATGATCATCACCTACTGCCGGCGTATTGACGATTCTTTAGAGTCCTACACAGAGGTTTCTTGGCTCAGGAAAAACGGAGTAGGAGCACATATATGATATGTGTGGGACCGAGAACAATACGTGTATGTGATACCGTATTAGATTCTCGCGATATGAGATATCGGCCGGGTATATGTGATATAGCCGGGTTATCGGATCAAGTGTTGATTTAATGAACTGAGACAGATTATATTAGTCGGTTATTTGTGAAATAACCGGATTATCAGATCAATTGTTGATTCGATAATTTAATGTATAATTATATATTTGATATATTAAATTACATTAACTGATATAAGCTCACTAAAAGATTCTTTTTCTCACTCGGGTAATATATTGATATATATGCGATATATGTTAATTGTATTATTTTATTTTGTTACAAAATATATTATATATGTGATATATAATATTGTAACATGTTATAATTACTAATGCAACATGATTAGTGGAGATTAAACGAGGTTAGGGTTTGATTTGGGTTAGCTCATTCTTGAATCTTCTAAAAGCTTTTCTTTTTGTCACGAGCTAAGATATTTTGTTGATATTTTGTAACCCAAACCACACCCTTAACCCTAGTTAACTCTCTACAAAGGTTAGCTCATTTTATATTAGCAACCATGGTTGCATAAGTAATTATAATCACAATTCATTATTCATCACAAAAGGATTACTAATTCTTCTTCTTCTTCTTCTTCCTTAAGCTTTGAAAAAACTTTTTAGGTTTTCTTTATGTGATGATTTAGTGTGAGATTAAGAAAATAAAAGAGAGCTAAATTCCTACTTCATCATCCTAATCTATCCTAGCCATTTAGATGAGGATGTTCACTTCATTTATAAGTGAGAGCTTGTGTTAATGAAACTTCAAGGTAGATCATCTTTGTTATCGAAGATCGGAAGTAAGCATGCATCTTTCTCTTCGTGGAGCCTCTCTAGAGTCCGGGTACTCGATGATCGCAGTGAAGGGACCTCAACACGGAGCTTTAGAAGTGAAGGACCGGACTACAAAGGTTGTAATCTCAAACTCTTAGTGTTAAAACGTTTAACATGCTTTGTTTCGCCTAATCTCTAGTTTAAAGATCTTGGTTAGGGTTGTTAGGCACGTCTAAATTTTAAATCGGGCATGGTTGATGCCTTATAGACTCTTGTGAGAGTGCCTAGTAACCCTGCACTTCGTCGTCGGGAGTTCCTAGAATGATCGTTGGAAGTTCGCCAGAAAATTTGCCGTAGCTTCGCCTCGTGCTCGATTTCAAAGTACAAAAGGTTTCTTGGAAATTTTTGAGAGTTGGCTCAGAGTTTGGGGTGAGAGGGTAGAGGGTAGGGGTGATATTTATAGTGTTAGGCTATGGTTAGGGTAGATGAAGGGTTTTAATTTAAAAAATATAAAAATGTATTGAAAATCATTAAAAATTGGAGTAAATGGTGGTTAATGGGCTCTCTGTAAACGATCCAAATAAATGGAGTGTTCAGGGATGTTGAGAAGGTGAAGAGGCATCTTTTTCGTGTTGACGACTTGGCCGTCCAGCCGAGTCCGGTCGGTGGCACCGTCCCGAGTCGGGCCGAGTCGAGGGCTGAGGAGGTGGGGGGTCTCCTGATTAAGCCTCTGGTATATTCAGTTTTTCAGGTGTAGTGGAAAAATTTGGAGTTATCTCGTGTTGACTATTGGGCTTCTAAAAAAATTTAAAACAAATAAATATTAAAAATAATGTGGGGGCATAGGATTTGAACTCTAGTGACTTGGTTCAGCAATGCATGGTATTACCAATGTAGGGTTCCTAGGCACACCCATGAGGTTCTACAACTGATCAACCATGCCAAAATCAAAAATTTCCATGTGCCAAAGAACCCTAATGCTAGATCGATAACTAGAGGTAAATGCGAAACAATAACTAGATAACAACTTAACTACTAAGTGAATGGAAATACAACCTTTGTAGATCCGGTCCTCCACCTCCATAGCTCCGTGATGATGCCCCTTCACTGCGATCATCGGATTCCGGACTCTAGCGTTGATTTCATTGGAGAAATGGTCGGGCTAGGTCGTTGACTTCGATGCCGAAAATGATCTACGTCGAGGCAACTCAAACTCAAGCTCCATCTTCACCAAGTCATGAAACTTGTGAAGAAAACACCCTATACTACATGGCAAGTGGTAGAGGATGAAGAAATAGGAAGTGGGTTCACTTTAGAATTGGATTTCTCACTCTTTTTATCATGACACCATTAGAGGTTGCAAGGTTTCTTCTTCTTGAAGAAGAAGAAGAAGAGAAAGAATATGATAAGAATTATGAATAATAGAAAATAAAGTGATTCTTATCATCATGCAACCATGGGTTAGTTTAACAAGTGTAGAGAATAAACCAGGGTTAGGTGAATGGTTAGGTTTAGGAAAGAAACAAAAATGCTCAAAGCTTCATGAAGCTTCAACAAAAGAACAAAAGAAGCAACCATTTTGTTTCTTGCCCTAAAGTAAATAAATAAAATAAATAATTAAGAAAAGATAACAAAACTCTAACCATTCACTTAAACATGGTTTAACATAAACACACACCCAAGTTTGCATGTATCATCAAACATGATACAATCAAGTGCACAAAAATATATCACATATACAATGTGCACATCAAGTGAGAAAATCCATCTTAAGTGAACCAATACTAGTTAATGCAAAGTAATATATCAAATATATAATTATATATTAAATCATTAAATCAACACTTGATTTAACGATCCGGTCATATCGCATATGACCGACTAATATCCAATGTATCGACTTATCGAATCAATCCTCGATTCGATAACTAGGTTATATCGCATACAACCAATCGATACATTCGTCGCGAGAATAGAATACGGTATCACATACACGCATTATTCTCGGTCCCGCACATATCTCATATACGCTCCTATTTCGTTTCGCTTGAGCCAGGAAACCTCTGTGTAGGACTCTAAAGACTCGTCAATACGCCGGCAGTAGGTGATGATCATATTAAACACCCACAAGCCGCAAGCGGTCTTCTAAACGTAACGGCCACCCGGGTATTGAGCGATCAGAAGATCGACGAGCAAGCCCGCTCACACTCTTGTGAATCCAACCAGTAACACTTACCGTACAGTCCGGTCTGTTCGTCTGATATGTCGCATATCTCCCCTAGGGGTGGTAAACGTCAGACCCCAATAGCTTGATAAGTCATGCCGACGTAAGGTCCATAACAATCGTGAAACTACTGATAACTCTTACCAGTATATTACTGCAACCCTGGCCAGGGATTTCCAGTTATGGCCAGTCAAGCATAGCGCAACATCAACCCCTGATACCGGGAGAGACGAATCCCTTCCTATCGCTCATTGCCTCCATGTGAATCGGGATTGTACCCAAAAACCACCTGTTTGCACGACTCAGTAGAGCCGTGGTAGGGTGGAAATCAAAGCATAGTGGGAGACACACAAGACTCTATGACGATCTCGGGTCAACAGACTAAGCTGTACCAGTGTCACCAGAGAACTGCCATCTGACGTGAGGTATAATACCATCTGGGAGTTCTCGGCGAGTCCGTTCAGTGTACCCAGTCTCTACTGAGCACCCGCATACCATCTCTGATGTCAAACACCAATGGATATGGGATCATCCATCGCCCATCACATGGGTCGAGAAGATATGCGCTAGTCTACTCTGGAATATCGATGCCCCGTCTCGATATTCCCACGACTAGGAACATTGAAGGATGTACTCATGGACTACCCAGGCCCCACTAGTATGATCTGCATCATAGTCCTGGAAGTCGAGCACATATCCTAAGGGCTTTATCAACATGTAATAGAGAGACAGCAAGTATACATGTTAAGATAAAGAGCAACCAGATAGCGTACTATCATGTCGAGCAAGAAAGTCCTACCTATATATGTCCCAGCATCCACTACAATATACATCCAATGTACAGTAATGGCCTCTAGGGCATACATATAACTAACAATCTCCCACTTGCACTAGGGCCATCTGTAACAGTGGTTGCAGTATCACATACTCAACCATCCCATATTAGTCTCTCTCTGGCAAAAAGCCTTTGTGAGTAGATCCGCCGTGTTGTCCTCTGAGTCTAATCTCCTAACCTCGATCACCCTGGAGATCAACTATCTCTATGATCAGGTGATGCTGCCTCAGAATATGTCTGGGTCATTGATGGGACCAGGGTTTCAGGGCCAAAGCCACATTTCCATTGTCACACAATGGTAGGAACCTGGTTCTTCTCATGAACCACTATACACCCAAACTGCCTCTTTGGTAGTATCTTTAATAGCGATGTTACCAGCCTTTATCGTCTACTTTGTCACGGTATCTAGCTTGGAACTCCTCCAACATACCGTCCCTCTACTGAGGGTAAAGACAATGCCTGCGACTGACATTCAGTCGTCCTTATCACCCTGGAACCTTTCCAGTGATTCACCTTTATCCTATTTGGAGAATCCTTGTGATAAGAGGAGATTGACCGTGCGTAGCATAAGAAACTCTTTTCCTATCAAGAGTATGTTGTCCATGTACAATACGAAGATGACCACCTTACTCTCTACTACCGTTTTGTATATACAAGGTTCATCTACCATTTTGATGAAGTCAAACTCTTTAACTATCACATCAAAACAGACGTTCCAACTCCGCGATACCTGCTTTATCATGTAAAGCAACTTGCACACGTTTCCGCTGCTCCCACTGTTTACGAAGCCCTCTGGCTGTCTTCTTATAGACGTTCTCTTCTAAATCATTTTAGAAAAACAGTCATGGCACCCAACCATCAGATATCGTAGTCATGGTATGTAGCAATGGCAAGTAGGATCTGGATGGACTTAAGCATAGTCCCTGGAAAATGTTTCGTCATTATCCACGCCTGGTTGATGACGAGAACCTTTAACAAGTCCAGCTTTGAAAGTCTCAACTTTTCCATCTACACCAAGTAATCTTCTCAAGATATACTCGCTCCTGATGGGGATTTAGCCCTTCAGATATAGCATCCAAAGTCCATACTTTGTTGGTGTACATGGATTCCATCTCAGATCGCTAAGCATCCAGCCATTCTTACAGAGTCCCTACTCTCGATGGCCTGCTCGAAACTAGTTAGGTCATCATATCATGATGCAATCCTCGCTCCCACTGTCATCAAGAAACCGAAGTATCTCTCAGGCGGATGAGGAACTCTACCAGATCGGCGGAGAGGCTGAGGTTCGTCGAGAACTATTGAGTTCTTTGGTTTTGTCAAATCATTATCTTCAGTTTTGTATAGCTGGAACCATTCCAGTTCTACAGAATTGACCTTGCCTCGATCTTGTCCGGATTTTTCTTTTAGACATAGGCCGGACAACCCCCAAATCTTAACTAACTTAAGAGATAGGCTCTTCCCACACCATATCTTATATGGAGTGGTAGACACTGATTTGATTCGAATCCAATTCAATAGGTATGCAACTTCTCAAGTGCATAACCCCCAAAAGGAAATAGGTAACTCAGTAGTACTCATCATAGAGCATACCATATCTAATATGGTGCGGTTGCTCCGCCCTGATACACCGTTGTGCTGTGGTATATTCAGAGGAGTAATACGGAGAGAGAATCTCATTCTCCTTTAGAATAGTCCAGGAACTCTATGCATAAGTATTCTCCTCCCTGATCTTATCATAGGATATAATACTTATACCCGGTTTTTGGTTCTCTACTTCTAACTTATATTCTGTGAATATCTCAAAAGGTTCGGACTTATGTTTCAACAGGAACATATGACTGAATCTTGAGAGATCATCAGAGAATGTAATGAAGTACAAAGAACCGGTTTTGGCATGTGTAGACAGGAGACCTTACATACATCATTATGTATCAGTCCCAAGAGTTTAACAACTCTTTCTCTGTTTCCGATAAACAGAGCTATGGTCATCTAATCTTTGTGACATGACTGGTAAGTTTCACAAGATGTAAATTCAAACTGATTTAAATATACATCTAAATGTAACTTTAGCTAGTCGGGTCGCATTGATATGACCTAGTCTACAATGCCTCAAGAAGGATTCGTTCATTTCTGAACTCTTCCTCTTGAGTGTGTTCCGTGTACTAAGAATTGTAGTTTGATTTAGAACATCAATGCTTTTAGATAATGTGCCTGAACCGATCAACTTTTGATATAGGAAATGTTCAAAATATTATCCAACAATACAAAATTTTATCATTTCTTTACTTCTAAAGAGACTGATATGATTTTGTATATCAGGTTAGGTATCTAATAGCATTTGTTCAGAATCAATGTATTTGTAATACAGGGTGATAGTGACCAACAGACTTGGCTGCAACACTTGCCCCGTTTTCTGTCTCATGAAACTTATCACCCGTTCTCAGTTCTCTACCTATCTGTAGCCCTATGTAACAGATTACATATCTGGGATCCTGATCCGGTATCAAATACCCAGGACGCAGAGGATACTGAGAAACAGTTCTTTGTAATGAACGCACCCGAAGGAGATGCATCTTATGCACTTTCTTCGTTTGGACGGCATGGGAATCCTGGTATTCCCCTATTTCCTGCTCTGTCTTATAACAATTATAAGTTGGAGCGGGACCAACGTTCTCCAGCTCAGTATAACAAGCGGATTCGGTCAATACATCCATATTATTATCTTGATTAAGGCATGATATGGTCGCTACCTGGAGAGAGAGAGAAGAAAACACTCTGCGTGCGCTCTTGCAAGATTAGATTGGTTATTTATTTTATCTAATCAGGATGGCTCCCACTGTTTTTATCAAATCTTCCTTCAAACCCTAAAAGGAAAGACTAGCCGGGATTAATTACACTCTACAAGTTCGCCAATCTTTCAGCCAGGCCAGTGTCGGTACTTTGAGGGAGGTTTCCCGTGCTTTCGCACGGACCTAATTACAGTAAACCTCGTTTTCCCAGAGGCGTAACCCCGTTGACACCTTTCTAGACACCTACTTGATCGGCTAATTGCAAAGTGCAAAACTCTCCCAGGAGTAACAATTACTCGCAGTGGGTATCGGGATCCAACTATCATATAGAAGGTATGCAATCTCATTGCAAATTTCAACACTTGAAACTCCCGATAAAGGTTTTTACCCCTAGCACTTATGACCTTAACTATGGTCAACAAATCATAAGTACTAGTCAAGTTCTACCCGTCATTTCGTGATTAATTAGACCCACCCACATGACCCTTAACTAAGGTCAACAAAGTCACGCGACTGTCCTAACTAATCGCATCATATGCGGTGTAGGAAGACATCACTTAGCTACCGTACACTGTGCCTTAACTAAGGTCAACAAACACAACACGAATACTAAGTACTCTACTTCCTAAAATGACGGAGGGTTGCGGATGGTTTTTAAGAAAACCTTTAACGCTTTGAACTTGATCTCGTTGCGGAATCAAATGGTTTTTAAATGGAGTGTCTTTGAGGCTTTTCTAGTTTTACTAAGGGGGTCACTCCCGGTGAAGGGATCGTCGGCCCTTTCCTCATCGAATAAGGTGCGGGATATATCATATATATCACTGTGCAAAGCAGAAACTATAAAAGCAATCAAAAGACAAACCGAGTGTGTAGCATCTGCCAGTCATTGCTAAAGGAGTCACTCCCGGTGAAGGGATCTCGGTCCTTTCCTTATCGAATAAGGTGCAGGATGTTCTACAAGGAACACCGCGATGCAAAGCAAGAACTGTAGCTACCTGTTTTATTTTAGAAATTCGATTCCACAACATCTTTTAGGTTTATTTTCTTTCATTAATCTCATTAATGAATGTCCCATCATTTAAGTCCACCTAAACATCACAGATAAATATAATGTACGCTTTTGCCATCCGCATTCGCCTCGATGTCCCGTCTGCACCGTTAGGTTAGGTAACTAACGCCAGAGCGAGGCAGGGCTAGCGCGGGTGTAAAACATAAGCAACATCTATATAATATATCATATATACTACATACTATATCTATCTGAACAAATCACATGATCACATCACAGATAACGCAGCAGAAAATGTCATATGAAATATTGGATATACTAGGACGTCCGTGTTTTATTTTGAGCCTGAATAAAACACGGATTCTACGGTCGTGATGAATAGCGAATCCCACACCCCTAGACCCCTACGAGAGCGGCAAGCAACCCTACCAATTTTAGGGTTAGGAGACCGGACTCGACTCCTCGAGATGGTCTCCCACTGGATCCTAGAACCCGGTTACTTGTGCTCCCCTCTTTGGGTCTATCCTAATGCGGAAAAGTAAATAATATACAAATGGTGACATCATCCGCAAGCTGGAAGTGCCCCAATAAAAGAATATTACATACAAGTTTTTTACATGAATGAAAATGAAAAACACTCATCTCACATAAAAACCCCCGGCTATTCTAACACGACGATCCAATATAACATATCCAGCAACACATAACATCACATGTCATCAACGTAAGTAAATTTGCATACACCGATCGTCGTCGACGTATAGCAATGAAAACCGGAAATACCACTACATACTACACTTACGGTCACAGAAAAGAAAGTGTAAAACTATAACATTTGGAATCCGCAACCTCTTTAGATATCGCATGCCTAACCAAATGAATTCCTTAGACATCGCATGCCTAACAATTACAAACCCCGCATTTTAGTCTCATTATCGAAAACTCTTTTCAATATCAAGTCGGGCAATTCAACAGGATTCCCGACATTCTGAACGAATGCTCGTCGCAAACTTTAGTAGGCGGCCGCACCCATGATACCGTCGACGAAGTGCACCAAGGCGGAACACCGCTACCGCGAGCACCCGAACGGATGCTTTCGGCGACGGGGTACTCCTACAGTCACTTGGTCGGGGCTAAGGGGTGTAGCTGTCTATTATGTTTATCCGGCGAGTATCCGCGTACACTACGTGATTGAGATGGACTTTTGATCACATCAAAATCCCGTGGCAACCGATCAAGTGAGACTAAAGTGCTATGTTTATAACGTTCATATTAGTTATCTCATAACTACTTGTGAATTCTAAATATTGTATCATATTCCAGATAAATTGAAAATGTTAAACTTTCCGATCGAACAATCAAACACCCAAGTTTTCCCGAGACAACTCAACACCTGAAATAAGTTTAAAAACATTCACTTCATGCCTCAGTACCAACGGTCCAGCCGTAGAAGGGTCAAGCCAACGCCTCACATGTGGCACGCCGTACTGTCCCAAACCCTAAGGTTCAAAGGGCAGTTCAAGACGGTCATATAATCGAGTTAAGGTTTGTTGTCTTCTAGAGGGACCATCGCGTTACTTGCACTACTTAGAACGTCATTAAACAACGGAAAAATCCAACACTTGGAAATTTCCCGGCAGGGGAAAAAGTGGGTATTTATATCCGGTCGAACTTTTTAACAGTTTCTAAAATATCCGGAAAAACTTAAACGAAGTTAAATTATCCGATCAAATTAACGAGTCCCCAATAAAACCCTAGAAAACTCAACACTTGAGTGGAATTAAAAAATTCTCATAAAAAATTGCCAAGAAAGGACCTAAAAATAAATATATGAAATTTCAGGGACTAAGTCAAATTTTGGCCGTGGAACCGCCGCTAAACCCCTGGTTTCACCGCGGTTCCACGGTCATTTTGAGGACTTAGTGGACCGTACTTCACAGTAATTCTTAGTTTTTCCTGCTTGTTTTTCTGAGCATTTTTAATTCACAAAAATCCACTGTTTTGAAAAATATACAGAGAAGGGTTTTGTCGGGGTTTACGGGTTCGATCGGACTTCTAACTTCGTCTACACTTCGCCTAAAGCTCTAGCTAGGCTCTGATACCACTTTAGGGTTCCTAGGCACACCCATGAGGTTCTACAACTGATCAACCATGCCAAAATCAAAAATTTCCATGTGCCAAAGAACCCTAATGCTAGATCGATAACTAGAGGTAAAGGTGAAACAACAACTAGTTAACAACTTAACTACTAAGTAAATGGAAATACAACCTTTGTAGATCCGGTCCTCCACCTCTATAGCTCCTTGATGATGTCCCTTCGCTGCGATCATCGGATCCCGGACTCTAGCGTTGATTTCATCGGAGAAATGGTCGGGCTAGGTCGTTGACTTCGATGCCGAAGATGATCTACGTCGAGGCAACTCAAACTCAAGCTCCACCTTCACCAAGTCATGAAACTTGTGAAGAAAACACCCTATACTACATGGCAAGTGGTAGAGGATGAAGAAATAGGAAGTGGGTTCACTTTAGAATTGGATTTCTCACTCTTTTTATCATGACACCATTAGAAGTTGCAAGGTTTCTTCTTCTTGAAGAAGAAGAAGAAGAGAAAGAATATGATAAGAATTATGAATAATAGAAAATAAAGTGATTCTTATCATCATGCAACCATGGGTTAGTTTAACAAGTGTAGAGAATAAACTAGGGTTAGGTGAATGGTTAGGTTTAGGAAAGAAACAAAAATGGTCAAAGTTTCATGAAGCTTCAACAAAAGAACAAAAGAAGCAACCATTTTGTTTCTTGCCCTAAAGTAAATAAATAAAATAAATAATTAAGAAAATATAACAAAACCCTAACCATTCACTTAAACATGGTTTAACATAAACACACACCCAAGTTTGCATGTATCATCAAACATGATACAATCAAGTGCACAAAAATATATCACATATACAATGTGCACATCAAGTGAGAAAATCCATCTTAAGTGAACCAATACTAGTTAATGCAAAGTAATATATCAAATATATAATTATACATTAAATCATTAAATCAACACTTGATTTAACGATCCGGTCATATCGCATATGACCGACTAATATCTAATGTATCGACTTATCGAATCAATCCTCGATTCGATAACTAGGTTATATCGCATACAACCAATCGATACATTCGTCGCGAGAATAGAATACGGTATCACATACACGCATTATTCTCGGTCCCGCACATATCTCATATGCGCTCTTATTTCGTTTCGCTTGAGCCAGGAAACCTCTGTGTAGGACTCTAAAGACTCGTCAATACGCCGGCAGTAGGTGATGATCATATCAAACACCCACAAGCCGCAAGCGGTCTGCTAAACGTAAAGGCCACCCGGGTATTGAGCGATCAGATGACCGACGAGCAAGCCCGCTCACACTCCTGTGAATCCAACCAGTAACACTTACCGTACAGTCCGGTCTGTTCGTCTGATATGTCGCATATCTCCCCTAGGGGTGGTAAACGTCAGACCCCAATAGCTTGATAAGTCATGCCGACGTAAGGTCCATAACAATCGTGAAACTACTGATAACTCTTACCAGTATATCACTGTAACCCTGGCCAGGGATTTCCAGTTATGGCTAGTCGAGCATAGCGCAACATTAACCCCCTATATCGGGAGAGACGAATCCCTTCCTATCGCTCATTGCCTCCATGTGAATCAGGACTGTATCCAAAAAACACCTGTTTGCACGACTCAGTAGAGCCGTGGTAGGGTGGAAATCAAAGCATAGTGGGAGACACACAAGACTCTATGACGATCTCGGGTCAACAGACTAAGCTGTACCAGTGTCACCAGAGAACTGCCATCTGACGTGAGGTATAATACCATCTGGGAGTTCTCGCCGAGTCCGTTCAGTGTACCCAGTCTTTACCGAGCACCCGCATACCATCTCTGATGTCAAACACCAATGGATATGGGATCATCCATCGCCCATCACATAGGTCGAGAAGATATGCGCTAGTCTACTCTGGAATATCGATGCCCCGTCTCGATAATCCCACGACTAGGAACATTGAAGGATGTACTCATGGACTACACAGGCCCCACTAGTATGATCTGCATCATAGTCCTGGAAGTCGAGCACATATCCTAAGGGCTTTATCAACATGTAATAGAGAGACAGCAAGTATACATGTTAAGATAAAGAGCAACCAGATAGCGTACTATCATGTCGAGCAAGAAAGTCCTGTAGGGTTCCTAGGCACTCTCAAGAGGTCTCACAAGGCATCAACCATGCCAATTTCAAATTTAAACGGTGCCGAGAAACCCTAGAACGGATCGTTGGCTAGAATTCTAGGCGAAAAGTAAACTAGTTAACACTTAACTAAGAGATGCGGAAATACAACCTTTGTAGATCCGGTTCTCCACCTCCATAGCTCCGCAATGAAGTCTCCTCGCTGTCCATAACAAGTCCCGGGCTCTAGCGTCGGCTTCATCGGAGAATGGACGGGCTAGGTCATCGATGTCCATGCCGAAGATGATCTACGTCGAGGCATCGCTAAATTAAGCTCCGACTTCACCAAGTCAAGAAACTTGTGAAGAAAACACACTCTACTACTTGGCAAGAGGTAGAGGATGAAGAAATAGGAAGTGGGTAGACTTTAGAAATGGATTTCTCACTCTTTATCATCAATCACCATTGATGACCTCAAGGTTTTCTTCTTGAGTTCAAGGAAGAAGAAGAAGAAATGATATGATAAGTATATATATTAAAAAAGAAAAGAATAATCCATTCTTATCATAACATTAACCATGGTAATGTATAGAGAATCAATCATGGTTAAAGGAATGGTTAGGGTCAAGCTAGAGACAAAATGGTCACTTAATCAAAGTGTTCATGAAGCTTCATGAAAACAACAAATGAAAGCCACCATTTCATTTCATTTTCTTTTATTCATTTATCCTAAATAAATGGATAATTAAATAAGATAAATGAATAACAAATAATAAACCCTAACCATTTCATTAACCAAGGTTTAATACTTTACACTTAACCAAAAAGCATGTATCATCAAACATGATACAAGCAAGTGCACAAAATCATATCACATATATAATGCGCACATCCGAGTGAGAAAATCTATCTTAAGTGAACCAATACTAGTTAACGCAAAGTAATATATCAAATATATATAATTATGCATTAAATCATTAAATCAACTCTTGATTTAACGATCCGGTCATGTCGCACATAACCGACTAGTATCCTATGCATCGGCTTATCGAACCAATCCTTGATTCGATAACTAGGTTATATCGTATATAACCAATCGATACATTCATCGCGAGAATGGAATACGGTATCACATACACGCATTATTCTCGGTTCCGCACATATCTCATATGCGCTCCTATTTCGTTTCGCTTGAGCCAGGAAACCTCTGTGTAGGACTCTAAAGACTCGTCAATACGCCGGCAGCGGATGATGATCATATCAAACATCCACAAGCCGCAAGCGGTCTGCTAAACGTAACGGCCACCCGGGTATTGAGCGATCTGAAGATCGACGAGCAAGCCCGCTCACACTCCAGTGAATCCAACCAGTAACACTACCGTACAGTCCGGTCTGATCGTCTGATATGTCGCATATCTCGCCTAGGGGTGGTAAACGTCAGACCCCAATAGCTCGATAAGTCGTGTCGATATGAGGTCTATAACAATTCGAGAAACTACTGGTAACACTTACCAGTAAATCTCAGCAACCCTGGCCAGGGATTTCCGGTTATAGCCAATCGAACACAGCGCAACATCAACTCCCTATACCAGGAGAGACGAATCCCCTCCTATCGCTCATTGTCTCCATGTGACTCGGGACTGTACCCAAAAACCACCGTTTTGCACGCCCTCTTGGACGTGGTAAGATGGAAATCAAAGCACAGTGGGAACCACACAAGACTCTATGACGATCTCGGGTCAACAGACTACTCTGTACTAGTGTCACCAGAGAACTGCCATCTGACGTGAGGTATAATACCATCTGGGAGTTCTCGGCGAGTCCGTCCAGTGTACCCAGTCTCTACTGAGCACCCGTATATCATCTCTGATGTCAAACACCGATGGATGTGGGATCATCCATCGCCCATCTGTATGGGTCGAGAAGGTATACGCTAGTCTACTCTGGTATATCGATGCCCCGTCTCGATATACCCACGACTAGGGACTGTGAAGGATGTACTTATGGACTACCATGTCCCCACTAGTATGATCCGCATCATAGTCCAGGTAGTCAAGTACACATCCTAAGGGCTTTACCAACATGTAACAGAGAGACAATCAGTATACACGTTAAGGTAAAGAGCAACCAGATAGCATACTATCATGTCGAGCAAGAAAGTCCTCCCTATATATGTCCCAGCATCCACTACAATATACATCCTATGTACAGTAATGGCCTCTAGGGCATACATATAACTAACAATCTCCCACTTGCACTAGGGCCATCTGTAGCAGTGGTTGCAGTATCTCATACTCAACCATCCCATAAAAGTCTCTCTCTGGGAAAAGGCCTTTCGTGAGTGGATCCGCTGTGTTTGTCCTCTGAGTCTACTCTCCTAACCTCGATCCCTTGGAGATCAACCATCTCCATGATCAGGTGATACTGCCTTAGAATATGTCTGGATCACTGATAGGACCGGCGTTTCTTGGCATAAGCCACAACTCCATTGTCTCATAATGGTAGGAACATAGTTCATCTCATGAACCATTATACACCCAAACAGCTTCTTTGGTAGCATCTTAAGTAGCGATGTATCCTGCCTTTATCGTCTAGTATGCCACGGTATCTAGCTTGGAACTCTTCCAACATACCGTCCCTTTACTGAGGGTAAAGACAATGCCTGTGACTGTCATTCAGTCGTCTTTATCACCCTGGAACCATTCCAGTGATTCTCCCCAGGATCGATTGATACCATCTCATTACAGCTAGTGAGTATCCTAACATCCAATTAGATCTATCTCATAGATCCAAAATCCAGGATTTAGTAGGTATCACTTTGATCCTACACGGAGAATCTTTGTGATAAACGGAGATTGATCGAGCGTAGCATAAGAAACTCCTTTCTTATCAAGAGTATGTCAACCACGTACTCTACGAGGATCGTCATCATACTCCCTACTACCTTTTTGTTTATATAAGGTTCATCTACCATTTTGATGATGTCAAACTCTTTGACTAATCCATCAAAACAGACGTTCCAACTCCGCGATGCCTGCTTTATCCTATAAAGCATCTTGCACACGTTTCCGCTGCTCCCACTGTCTACGAGGCTCTCTGGCTGTGTACTTATAGACTCCCTCTTCTAAAACATCATTTAGAAAAGCTGTCATGACACCCAACCACCAGATATCGTAGTCATGGTATGTAGCCGTGGCAAGTAGGACCTGGATGGACTTAAGCAAAGATCCTTAGAAAAAGTTTCATCATGATCCACACCTGGTCAATGATGCAAACCTTTAACAAGTCTAGCTTTGAAAGTCTCAACCTTTCCAAGTACACCAAGTAATCTTCTCAAGATATACTTGCTCCTGATGGGGATTTAACCCTTCAGATATAGCAACCAAAGTCCATACTTTGTTGGTGTATAAGGATTCCATCTCAGATCACTAAGCATCCAGCCATTCTTATAGAGTCTTACTCTTGATGGCCAGCTCGAAACTAGTTGGGTCATCATCTCATGATGCAATCCTCGCTTCCACTGTCATAGAGAAACCGAAGTATCTCTCAGGTGGGTGAGGAACCCTACTAGATCGGCGGAGAGGCTGAGGTTCATTGGTAATTATTGAATCCTTTGGTTCTGTCAAATCTTCAGCTGCAGTTTTGTATAGCTGGAACATTTCCAGTTCTACATGACTGACCTTGCCTCGAGCTTGTCCGGATTTTGCTTTTCAGACATAGGCCGGTCAACCCTAAATCTTAACTAACTTAAGATATGGGCTCTTCCCTTTCCATATCACATATGAAGTGGTAGGCAACTGATTTGATTCGAACCCTATTCAATAGGTATGCAGCTTCATAAGTGCATAACTCCCAAAAAGGAAAAAGGTAACTCAGTAATACTCATCATAGAGCACACCTTATTATACAGGGTGTATCTGCTCCGCCCCGATATACCATCGTGCAATGGTGTATACGGAGGAGTATTGCTGAGAGAGAATCTCATTCTCCTTTAGAATAGTCCAGGAATTCCGTGCTCAAGTATTCTCCTCCTTGATCTCATCATAGGACATAATACTTATACCCGTATTTTGTTTCTCTACTTCTAACTTATATTCTGTGAATATCTCAAAAGGTTCGGACTTGTGTTTCAACAGGAACATAGGTCAGAAACTCGAAAGATCATCAGAGAACGTAATGAAGTATAAAGAACCAGTCCTGGCATGTGTAGACAGGGGACCTTCATACATCAATATGTATCATCCCAAGAGTTCATTAACTCTTTCTCTGTTTCCAGTAAACGGAGCTATGGTCATCTTATCTTTGTAACATGACTGGCGAGTATCACAAGATGTAAGTTCAAACTAATTTAAATATGCATCTTTATGTAACTCAAGCCAGTCGGGTCGCATTGACCTGACCTAGTCTACAATACCTCAAGAAGGATTCGTTCATTTCTGAACTCTTCCTCTTGTGTGTGTTCCATATACTAAGAACTGTAGTTTGATTTAGAACATCAACGCTTTTAGATAACGTGCCTGAACCGATCAACTTTTGATATAGGAAATGTTCAAAACATTATCCAACAATACAAAATTATATCCTTTCTTTACTAATAAAGAGACTGATATGATTTTGTATATCAGGTTCGGTATCTAATAACATTCGTTCAGAATCAATGTATTGGTAATACAGGGTGACAGTGACCAACAGACTTGGCTGCAACACTTGCCCCGTTTTCTGCCTCATGAAACTTATCACCCGTTCTCAGTTCTCTACCTTTCTGTAGCCCTATGTAACAGATTACATATCTGGGATCCTGATCTGATATCACATACCCAGGACGTAAAGGACACTGAGAAACAGTTCTATATAATGAACACACCCGAAGATGATGCATCATCATGCACTCTCCTCGTTTGGGCGGCACGGGAAATCTGGTATTCCCCAATTTTCCTGCTCTGTCTTATAACAATTATAAGTTGGAGCGGGACCAACGTTCCCCAGCTCAGTATAACAAGCGGGTTCGGTCAAAAATCCGTATTATTATCTTGATTAAGGTGTGATATGGTCGCTACCTAGAGAGAGAGAGAAGAAAACACTCAGCGTGCGCTCTTGCAAGAATAGATTGGTTTTTATTTTATCTAATCAGGATGGCTCCCACTGCTTTTTATCAAATCTTCCTTCAAACCCTAAAAGGAAAGACTAGCCGGGATTAATTACACACTGCAAGTTCGTCGATCTTTCAGCCAGGCCAGCGTCGGTACTTTGAGGGAGGTCCCCCGTGCTTTCGCACGAACCTAATTAATGTAAACCTCGTTTTCCCAGAGGCGTAACCTCGTTAACACCTTTCTAGACACCTACTTGATCGGCTAATTGTAATGTGTAAAACTCTCCCAGGAGTAACTCTTACTCGCAGCGGGTATCGGGATCCAACTATCTCATAGAAGGTATGCAATCTCATTGCAAATTTCAACACTTGAAATTCCCGATAATATTTTGCCCCTAACGTGCTATGACCTTGACGAAAGCCAACAAACCATAGCCCGCTAGTCAAGTTCAACCCGTACATTTCTTGATTGAATTAAACCCACCCGCACGACCCTTGGCGAAAGCCAACAAAGCCGCACGACTACCCTAATCCAATCGCATCGTATGCTAGCAGATAAGCAGCATATAGCTACCGCACACTGCACCTTGACGAAAGCCAACAAATGCAGCACGAATACTATATACAATTTATCTGAAATGACGGAGGGCTACGACAGGTTTTTCTGAAAACCTATTGCGTAATGAACTTGATATCGTTGTAGAATCAAATGAATTTTGAAATGGAGTGTTTTTGAGGCTTTTCTAGTTTTGCTAAAGGAGTCACTCCCGGTGAAGGGATCGTCGGTCCTTTCCTCATCGAATGAGGTGCGGGATATATCATATATATCGCTGTGCAAAGCAAAAACTCTTAAAAGCAATCAAAAGACAAACCGAGTGTGTAGCATCTGCCAGTTATTGCTATAGGAGTCACTCCCGGTGAAGGGATCTCGGTCCTTTCCTCATCGAATAAGGTGCAGGATATATCACATATACCGCTGTGCAAAGAAAGAACTGTAGCTACCTGTTTTATTTTGAAATTCGATTCTACAACATCTTAGGTTTCTTTTATTTCATTAATCACATTAATGAAGTCCCATCATTTAAGTACCTAAACATCACAGATAAATACGACGTACACTTATGCCATCCGCATTCGCCTCGATGTCCCCTCGTGCACCGTTAGGTTAGGTAACTAACGGCAGAGCAGGGCAGGGCTAGCGCGGGTGTAAAACATAAGTAACGTCTATATATAATATATCATATATACTATATACTGTATCTATCACAGAACATATCACATATATCGCAGCAGAATAATCATATGAAATATTGGATATACTAGGACGTCCGTGTTTTTAATACGAGCCAGTATAAAACATGGATTCCACGGTCGCGATGAATAGCCAAACCCACACCCCTAGACCCCTACGAGAGCGGCAAGCAACCCTGCCAATTCTAGAGTTAGGAGACCCGGACTCGACTCCTCGAGTTGTTCTCCCACTGGACTCCAGAACCCGGTTACTTGTGCTCCCCTCCTTGGGTCTATCCTAGTGCGGAAAAGTAAATAATATACAAAAGGTGACATCTTCCGCAACCTGGAAGTGCCCCAATAAAAAGAATATTACATACAAGTTTTTACATGAATGAAAATGAAAAAACACTCATTTCACATAAAAACCCCCGGCTATTCAAACACGACGATCCAATATAACATATCCAGCAACACATAACATCACATGTCATCAACGTAAGTAAATATGTCCATCCCAATTGTCGTTGACATATAGCAACGAAACCGGCGATATCACATATTACACTTACGGTCACAGAAAAGAAAGTGTAAAACTACAACAGTTGGAATCCGCAATCTGCATAGACATCGCATGCCTAATCAAATGAATACCTTAGACATCACATGCCTAACAATTATAAACCCCGCATTTTAGTCTCAAAATCGAAAACACTTTTCAATATCAAGTCGGGCAATTCAACAAGATTCCCGACAACCTGATCGAATACTCGTCGCAAACTTCAGTAGACGGCCGCACCCCCGATACCGTCGACGAAGTGCACCAAGGCGGAACACCGCTACCGCGAGCACCCCGGATGCTTTCGGCGACGGGGTTCTCCTACAGTCACTTGGTCGGGGCTATGGAGCGAGGCTGTCTATTAAGTTTACCCGGCGAGTATCCGCGTATGCTACGTGATTGCGACGGACTTTTGATCACATCAAAATTCCGTGGCAACCGATCAAGTGAGACTAAAGTGCTACGTTTATAATATTCATTCAGTAATCTCATAACTACTTGTGAATTCCAATTATTGTATCACATTCCAGATAAACAGAAAATGTTAAACTTTCCGATCGAACATTCAAACACCCAAGTTTTCCCGATACAGATCAACACATGAAATAAGTCTAACAACATTCCGTTCGTGCCTCAGTACCAACGGTCCATTCGTAGAAGGGTTAAGCCAACGCCTCACATGTGGCACGTCGTACTGCCCCAAACCCGAAGGTTCAAAGGGCAGTTCAAGACGGTCACATAATCGAGTTAAGGTTTGTTGTCTTCTAGAGGGACCATCGCATTACTTGCACTACTTAGAACGTCGTTAAATTACGGAAAAATCCAACACTTGGAAATTTCCCGACAGGGGAAAAATTGGGTATTTATATCCGGTCGAACTTTTTAACATATTCTAAAATTTATCCGGAAAGCCACATAGACAAAATCTGATACTCCGATCGAAACACCGAATCCCCAAAACAACCCCAGAAAATTCAACTCTTGAATAAATATTAAAAATTCCCAGAAAATCCAGCACTATCTATTAGGAGTTACTGTGTAAGATTCGCTGAACAATAATGCCGTACGGCCGCGGAACCGCCGCATGAGCCTTGCTCGTGCCGCGGAACCGCGGCAGTTTGATGGAGTTACGAGCACGAATTTCACAGTACCTCTTAAATTCACCTGCTGATTTTTCTATATATTTTTAATGTTGAAAAACTCACTGTTTTCAAAAATGTACAGAGAGCATGGAAATTTTGGACTTTCGGGTTCGATCGGACTTCAAATTCCGTCTAGACTTCGCCTAAGGCTCTAGCTAGGCTCTGATACTACTGTAGGGTTCCTAGGCACTCTCAAGAGGTCTCACAAGGCATCAACCATGCCAATTTCAAATTTAAACGGTGCCGAGAAACCCTAGAACGGATCGTTGGCTAGAATTCTAGGCGAAAAGTAAACTAGTTAACACTTAACTAAGAGATGCGGAAATACAACCTTTGTAGATCCGGTTCTCCACCTCCATAGCTCCGTAATGAAGTCTCCTCGCTGTCCATAACAAGTCCCGGGCTCTAGCGTCGGCTTCATCGGAGAATGGACGGGCTAGGTCATCGATGTCCATGCCGAAGATGATCTACGTCGAGGCATCGCTAAATCAAGCTCCGACTTCACCAAGTCAAGAAACTTGTGAAGAAAACACACTCTACTACTTGGCAAGAGGTAGAGGATGAAGAAATAGGAAGTGGGTAGACTTTAGAAATGGATTTCTCACTCTTTATCATCAATCACCATTGATGACCTCAAGGTTTTCTTCTTGAGTTCAAGGAAGAAGAAGAAGAAATGATATGATAAGTATATATATTAAAAAAGAAAAGAATAATCCATTCTTATCATAACATTAACCATGGTAATGTATAGAGAATCAATCATGGTTAAATGAATGGTTAGGGTCAAGCTAGAGACAAAATGGTCACTTAGTCAAAGTGTTCATGAAGCTTCATGAAAACAACAAATGAAAGCCACCATTTCATTTCATTTTCTTTTATTCATTTATCATAAATAAATGGATAATTAAATAAGATAAATGAATAACAAATAATAAACCCTAACCATTTCATTAACCAAGGTTTAATACTTTACACTTAACCAAAAAGCATGTATCATCAAACATGATACAAGCAAGTGCACAAAATCATATCACATATATAATGCGCACATCCGAGTGAGAAAATCTATCTTAAGTGAACCAATACTAGTTAACGCAAAGTAATATATCAAATATATATAATTATGCATTAAATCATTAAATCAACTCTTGATTTAACGATCCGGTCATGTCGCACATAACCGACTAGTATCCTATGCATCGGCTTATCGAACCAATCCTTGATTCGATAACTAGGTTATATCGTATATAACCAATCGATACATTCATCGTGAGAATGGAATACGGTATCACATACACGCATTATTCTCGGTCCCGCACATATCTCATATGCGCTCCTATTTCGTTTCGCTTGAGCCAGGAAACCTCTGTGTAGGACTCTAAAGACTCGTCAATACGCCGGCAGCGGATGATGATCATATCAAACATCAACAAGCCGCAAGCGGTCTGCTAAACGTAACGGCCACCCGGGTATTGAGCGATCTGAAGATCGATGAGCAAGCCCGCTCACACTCCAGTGAATCCAACCAGTAACACTACCGTACAGTCCGGTCTGATCGTCTGATATGTCGCATATCTCGCCTAGGGGTGGTAAACGTCAGACCCCAATAGCTCGATAAGTCGTGTCGATATGAGGTCTATAACAATTCGAGAAACTACTGGTAACACTTACCAGTAAATCTCAGCAACCCTGGCCAGGGATTTCCGGTTATAGCCAATCGAACACAGCGCAACATCAACTCCCTATACCGGGAGAGACGAATCCCCTCCTATCGCTCATTGTCTCCATGTGACTCGGGACTGTACCCAAAAACCACCGTTTTGCACGCCCTCTTGGACGTGGTAAGATGGAAATCAAAGCACAGTGGGAACCACACAAGACTCTATGACGATCTCGGGTCAACAGACTACTCTGTACTAGTGTCACCAGAGAACTGCCATCTGACGTGAGGTATAATACCATCTGGGAGTTCTCGACGAGTCCGTCCAGTGTATCCAGTCTCTTCTGAGCACCCGTATATCATCTCTGATGTCAAACACCGATGGATGTGGGATCATCCATCGCCCATCTGTATGGGTCGAGAAGGTATACGCTAGTTTACTCTGGTATATCGATGCCCCGTCTCGATATACCCACGACTAGGGACTGTGAAGGATGTACTTATGGACTACCATGTCCCCACTAGTATGATCCGCATCATAGTCCAGGTAGTCAAGTACACATCCTAAGGGCTTTACCAACATGTAACAGAGAGACAATCAGTATACACGTTAAGGTAAAGAGCAACCAGATTGCATACTATCATGTCGAGCAAGAAAGTCCTCCCTATATATGTCCCAGCATCCACTACAATATACATCCTATGTACAGTAATGGCCTCTAGGGCATACACATAACTAACAAGTCCTACCTATATATGTCCCAGCATCCACTACAATATACATCCAATGTACAGTAATAGCCTCTAGGGCATACATATAACTAACAACCAATGAGCTATAAGCTCCTTCTTGTAATTATGGAGCGATAATAAATACTTAAAGTGGTAACAGCAAAAGTAAATACTCCAAGTATACATTAAATTTAAAGCAAATTTTTGTACACTAAAAATGGAGTTGTTACATTCTTTTAACTTGTAATTAAAAAGCAAATTAATTACTTATATTTTGTGCTCAGGCTAAAATACCTCTTTAAGGATTTAAAAAAAAAACAATTTAAAAATTTATATGGAAAAAGTGTATAAGAAAATTAGGGTTGTTACAGTAACTCCAAAACAATATAAAATAAAATAACCCATTCTTTCAACCAAGCTTAGACTTTTTAAATTCCACCTCATTTATTTATTTTCACAAAATAAATAATGTAATTATGAGGTGGCACATTCTAGAAGGTATTCTTGTAACAATTACAAAAATACCCCTCCTCCGTATACCGTATACCGTATACATATATCCGTATCCGAATTCCGAAAAATACGAATTCAAATAATCCAATAATGTAATAACGGTATCCGGCTTAAACCAAAGCCTACCAGTATTATCCTCCCGATCATTATTCCTGTAATAATTACACGAACATGATCGAAACCCTGCCGTAACACCTTACGGCTGCCGTAACACCTTACGGCTGCCGTAACAACTTACGGCCTCTACATCTTTTGCCTGAATGAGGGAACCCTCTGTATGGGACTCTAAAAACTTGACAGTACGCTGGCAGTGGGTTTAACCACAAGCACATTAGCGGCACTAGCTGTACGTAACGGCTACCCAGGTATATGACGAAAAGGTGGCCGACGAGCGAACTCATCATAACCCTAACGAGCCTGTAAGCAACACTTACCGTACAGTCCGGTCTCTTCATCTGATACGTCGCATATGAAGTTTAGGGGTGGTAAATGTCAGACCCCAGTAACTTTATAAGTCATGCTGATTTACGGCTCATAACAGTTCGAGGAACTACTGATAACACTTATCAGTAAACCTCGAGAACCCTGGCCAGGGATTTGGGTGTTATAGCCGATCAAACATAGCAGGACATCAACTCCCTATACCGGGAGAGACGAAACCCCTCCTATAGCTCACTGCCTCCATGTGATTCGGGACTGTACCCAAAGTCCACCTGTTTGCACGACTCAGTAGAGCCGTGGTAGGGAGGAAATCAAAGCACAGTGGGAACCCCACAAGACACTATGACGATCTCGGGTCTACAGACTAACCTGTACAAGTGTCACCAGAGAACTGCTATCCGACAATAGGTATATATACCATCTAGGAGTTCTCGGCGAGTCCTGTTCGGTGTACCCATTCTCCAATGAGCACATGTGTACAATCTTTGATGTCAAACACCAATGGATATGGGATCATCCATCGCCCTTTAAGGGTTAAGAAACGTACACACTAGTCTACTCTGGTAATATCGATGCCCTGTCTCGATATACCCTCGACTAGGAATAATTAAAGTGTCACGACCCAAAGTTCGGCCCGTGACCGGCACTTAACCACGTAACGTCTACAGGTGCAACGCGATTAAGTAAGCCGAAACCCAGAAATCAAAACCATTAAAATAGTGAGTGAAGAAAATATTAGTTTAAGACATTTAGAAAACCTTGAGTAAAAATCTTTAAAGTTTAAGTTATTTTCTTAAAAATTTCGGCAGCACCTCCTTTGTAAAAACTAGCCTCGAAACGGGTACAACACATGATATAAGTAAAATGATTGATAACAACAATAAAAAATCCCCAAACGGGAGCAATCATGCCCAACGGCGGAAACAACCACCACAAGAATAGTATACGACGTCGTAGCGAAGAAATGGACAATATAAGCGAAAAACTGCATAAAAGATAAAACTGCATAAATAAGTCGGCTCACACGAGCTCATAAGTCGGCTCACATGAGCTTGACATTCAGAGTACAAAATAATATACAACATCGTCCTCACAACTGGTCTCTAAGTCAATACATGAAATAGTAGATGGAGAGTACTAGATACAATAGAGTGTACAAATGGAAAATAAACGGATACCGCAAACCCACCTATCAGCAAAACGGCTCACACGCCAATTGCAGTGGTATCCTTAGCAAAAGATACAAAGAGATAGCCCTGCCGCAACTACTCTGAGGGTCGACCTGCAAACACCGTGGCACAACGGGGGTGAGTTGCCAACTCGTGAATAGTAAGTAACATATAAAGGTAATCGCAGGTATGCACGTGATGCTATACTCTAGCATGTGCAACTGATGATATCAAAATGCTAATCTGGGTATGCAATAATCATGCAAGGTACTCTATCAAGTACTACAACTATATGATGCGATGCATATCAATGAATGCTGTACATGTGATAAAATAGCATCTACACGAAACATCATCATGAAAAATATCCGGTGTCCACCAAATACACCCCATATCCAAATAAAACTCAGGCGCCGTCAATCTCATCGGCCCTCATATCCTGTAAATCTCATGGAAAACATGAGTGCCCAACATCGGCACTCAGAAATATCCTGAAATACTCGTGTCTAGCATCGACACGCAAATCCTCATACATCGGGCTCCGTCAGTCCGGATCAGCCCACGGGCTCCATCTGCGGAATCGGCCCTCGGCCCCGGCAGTACGGGTCGGCCCGTATCCATCTCTCGACTCTGGTCAGTATCCTCCGGATAACCGCCAGATCCAACCAATCACTGGTAGGTAGGAGTCCCTCTGCCAGGCTCATCGTTATCCATACGAAATCTCTCTCGTCCCGGGGTACCATACCGGGTCCACCATGTACCCGCAAACGGATCATCCTCCTCCTCGAATCGGGTTGCACATGTCACACGTCTCAGAACCGAGAAAACGCATGGTGGACGCACTGAAATATCATATCAAGAGAAACCGGGTTTTTTCAAAACAGTGCATACTTTCTTAAAATAATACCACGGTTCTCAAATCCAGAAATCACACGAATCCAAAACTCACTGTGTAAATCCATGCACTGTGTCGTATGCCGCATAAAATTGTACTATGAGTAAAAGGGGAAAACCGCTCTTTTAAAAGGATCCAGTTGAAAATATTTCATGCGGTCCCCAATTTTCCAAAATCAAAGTCAGCATCATCTATGTATGTGCAAAAGTATGTATGTATGTAGGCATGGATGCATAAAGAGATACACACACACACGCGCGCACGCGCAAGTATGGATGTACAATATGTATGTGTGCCAATATAGATGTACAAGTGGTATATACGCAAGCATGAGTGTACAAGATATATGGTTCGTAGCAATTCTATAGTTCAAGTGTCATGGAAATTACTAACGGTGTGTGTAACATACAATTAGTGCTCGTGCAGCATGAACCGTTAGTAACAGTGCGGTGTTACATAAATACCGAGTCTACATGCAACAAAAGAGGGGTACGCTACATTGATACATATGCACAAGCAATATATATATGAATATAACACGTGACTACAATATCCTATCAAGCCCTGACGCTTAACGTCATACGGGCGATTTTCCCGTAGATGTTAAATCTACTGTCACGACTCGAAATTGGCACGTGACGGCCCTAATACTATGCAACGTCTACAGACGTAATGCAGTAAAAGAAAGCCAAAACACATAAATCTAAACCATTTAAAAGACAAGAAAAGATAATAGAAGTTTTTTAAAACATTTGAAATCACAACCCAAATTCTTTAAAAGTCCAACTTTTCTTTCTTTAAAATTTTGGCAGCACCTCCTTTGTAAAAACTAGCCCCAAAAATGGGTACAACATAAATATAAATGAAGCATCCACAAACGGGAGCAAATACACGCCCAAAGGCGGAAAACAACCACCACAACAAAATATACGACGCCGTAGCGAAGAAATAAAAGACGATAGAAAGAAAGCTGTATAAAAGACAAACAAGTCACAAATAATATACAATATCATCCTCACTAAGTCTCTAAGTCAACAAAATAATAGTAGATGGAGAGGATACAACGAATATACAATACAACAATACGGATAACCACAAAACCCACCTAAGCAAAACTGCACACTATGAGCTGAAGCGGTATCCGTAGCAAAAGATGATCAGATAGATGAATAGCCTGCCTCGACTACTCTGGGGAACACCCTGCAAAACAACTGTGACACAACGGGGGTGAGTTGCCAACTCGTGAATAGTAAATAACATATGCAGGTAATCGCAAGTATGCACGTAGAGCGTGAATCTAACATATGCAATTAATAGCAATAACAGGTCATATGAATGCAATAATCATGAAAGGTACACTAATAGGTACAACTAACACATGAAGCAATAGTAATATGACGATCGGTATGCAATAATCATGCAATAATGATATGAAAATGTATATATGCAACAATCATGAAAGGTACACTAACAGGTACAACTACACATGAAGCAATGCATATAATAAAGGTAGAGTATGGAAAGAAATATGTCATTTCCACGGAATCCTGACATCGTGGTAGGATCACAATCCATCAAGACAATCCAAATCCCAATTTCTCAAATCAGCCCCCAAATTGGCTGTCATATCAAATAAGTCTCACAAATCCTGAATGTACACTTTCGAATAAATCTCCTATATCCTGAATGTACAAATCAACAATCTCATATATATTCTGTATCAAATCTCAAATAAATCACCTATATCCCAAATCTAATCTCAAGTAATAGTCTAAAACCCTAAATATATTTGCATGAATTAATATGATGATGTATATAAATTAATGTCAATACACATATATTAGCGTCCCATTCCACTAATATTGGTGTAAGGGCATATATAACAGCGGCCTAATCCCCTGTTATATACACAAAGGAGTAAAAGAAATATCATGAAACCAATGTGTCAAGCATCGACACAGAAATGCTGATCTATCAGGTGCTGACACCAAGACTGGCACCCTGATAGGTACGTATCATACGCTATACCGAAAGCACGAGTGCCTAGCTCTGACCCTCGCATTTCGACGTATCCATACGCACATGACTCCCGTCGGTATCCCCATGATAACCACCGAGTCATAGGTAATGTCACCGGATAGTATGGTTCCCCTACCGGGCTCATCGGCGTGGTACATCGACATCCCTTTCTTGCTCCAGGGTACCTCCGGGCCCCACCATGTACCCTCATACGGCCTCGACGCCTCCTCGTAGGGGTGTATATACATATATATATATATATCAGAACCAATAAAACTCATGGTGGATGCTGAAATATCATATCAAGAGAAACCAGGGTTTTCAAATAATGCATAATTTCATGAACTCCCACGGTCCCCAAATCCAGAAAACATAATGAAAAATCCATATAACAATGCGAAAATCCATGAATATGATATATGCAACATAAACTGAAATATAAGCATATAAAGGAAAAGCCGCTAATTAACTGCAACATGTTAATAAAAAATATCACGCGGTTCCTATTTTATCCAATTCTAAATAACATCAAGTAAAGGTAAATATGTAGCTATAACTGTTGTATGTGTAAACACAAAGGTATAGCAAGGTATATATATCTACCTATAAGTAAATGTGTTGGTGTATATGCCCTAGAGGCCATTACTGTATCATACTAGTATGTATATTACTTGATGGAAGCTTGGGATATTCACAGTTGTACAGACAATCTTGCTCAATATAGTAGTATGCTACTTGGTTTGTCTCTGCTTTAATGTGTACATGTGTGTTTATTTATTATATCACCTATACGCATTAGTAGAGCCCTTAGGATCTTTGCTTGATTACCGGCGTTGTGATGGCGATCACACTCGTGGGGGCTGGGTAATCTACAAGCACATCCTTATACACGTCCCTAGTCGTGGGAGTATCGAGATAGGGCATCGATACTCCAGAGTAGACTAGCGTATGCGCTTCTCATCCCAGCACGGGAGACGGTCTGTCCCACAGCCGTCAGTACGTCGTACTTGAGATAGTATGCGGGTGCTCGTTAGGTTACGAGTACACTGGACAGGACTCGTCGGGAACTGATGGTTGGTATTATACCTATCGTCAGTTATCAGTTCCCAGGTGACATGAGTACAGCTTAGTCCGCTGACTTGACACTGTCACTTCGCCTCGAGTGTGTTCCCACTGTTCTTTGATTGCCACCCTACCACGGCTCTACTGAGTCGTGCAAACAGGTAGTAGTTGGGAGCAGTCCCGAAGCACTTGGAGGCAGTGACGGTTAGACAGGATTCGTCTCTCCCGGTATTGGGGGTTGACATCGCGCTGTGTCTAGGAGAGCCATTACACGAGTAGTCCCTGGCCAGGGCAAGCGAGATATACTGGTAGGTTTCCAGTGTTATCTCAGGGTGTATTGGGCTTCACTCCGACACGACTTGTACCGCTATTAGGGGACTGACGTTTACCGCCCCCCTAGGCCCGCCATGCGATGTATCAGACGAACAGACCGGACTGTACGGAGATTGTCACATATAGGCTCAGTAGGAGTTCGGATGGGTGTACCTCATCGGCCTTCTTATCGACATCTACCTGGGGACCGTTACGTACAGCTAGTGCCGCTTGCGGTCTGTGGTTAAACCCACTGCCAGCGTAGTGTCGAGTCTTTAGAGTCCCACACAGAGAGTTTCCCTGCACTGAGCGAAACGTGTAGAGGCCGTATGGTTTTACGGCAGGGCTGCGATCACTTACGTACACTTGTGTGCGTATGGTGTTCGGGCAGGCAGTACTAGTAGGCTTTGGTTTAAGCCGGATCCTAGTATTGCACGGATGGATTTGTTTTGTCTTCTGCGCATCCGCATTCTACGGAATACGGATGCAGGTGTGTATGCACAGTTTTCCGGAGCGATGAAGGAGGAGGTGCCTCATTAGGGTTTTGGCAGTTGGTTCGACCAAAACCGCTATGTGGCAGGCTCATTAGGGTTTTGACAGTTCATATTGGTCAAAACCATTATGAGCCGCGAACATCATTTACTAATCCTATTAGTGATAATCTTATGATGGCTAATTGCATTGACCATTTGACCCCGTTGACCTCTCTTGACTTTGTTGACCGGTTGACCGGGTTGACCATTGACTTTCAAGAGGGTTCTACACTTTTCTTTTCTTTTCCATTTTCTTTTGGATTATGATAATGGTCATTTCAAAGTAGCCATCAACTTTATCTTGATGGAATTGGTAATGATGTTGTTTTGCATTATTTGCAACCATGGTTCTTTTCTTTTGTATGATAATATTATTCTCTTTCTCTCTCTTGAAATGAGAAGCTCCATGGTTGCAAGAAAACCTCCTTCTTCTTCCTCCTCTTGATTTCTCCTTTGATCTCATGTGTTGAGAGAAAAAGGTTTTCACTTGACAAACACATCCATACATCTTCTCTACACCACCTAGGGCTTCTAGATTAGCTATCTCCTTGCCCTAGTTACCTCGGCTTGAGGTGGAGCTCGGTGTACATCTCTCGGGTGGATCGTCTTCGACTCAAGGAGGCCGCGGAGGTGACCGAAGTCCGGATCAACCATTGAGCAAGCGATGAGAAGAACAACAAGAAGAGTAGAACTTCAAAGAAGAACAACAACAAGAAGAGAAGGAGTTCAAGTTGAGGTATAACCCCTAACCGAGTAGATACATCTCTTGTTAGGTTGCTAGTTTATAGTTTAGCAAAGATCCGGCTTTTACGGTCCATGTTACAAAGCTTAGAAAATTTTTTGATTTACCGTTTCCGCAACCCCGAAAGTACCGGGAGAGGTAACGTGGACCTAACAGTGGTATCAGAGCCTAACTAAACATAAACTAGCTTGGTAGTAAAGTGTATCGAAGTTTGAAACGGAAAAATCGAAAAAACCAAGTTATAAAACCTGAGTTTCTGTTAAATATTTTTCTGGTCAAAACAAAATTTGTTATATCTCAAAAATCATCTCAGGGTTTTTAGAAGAAACCCACCAAAAACGAGACAGCAACTCCACCAGAGCGCCGCGCTTCCGCGGCAATAGCAAGCTATTGCCGCGGAAGCGCGGCCAACTTGGTGAGTTACTGCATCGATTTTGGTGCAGTATGTTTCTGACATGTTTTTAGGATTTTTCAGATATATTATATGTGCCCAGATTTGCCAGAATGGAAATTTGTTTTTGGGGGCCTATAAATCCGTATTTTTCCGAACTTCAATATACTTTGACTATGTTGGTTATATCTGTGATGTTCTTATGTATTGAACGTCGGCTAATCGCTATATGACGATTAGTCGGGGTTATACATATCTGTGATCTGTGATTGTTGTTGATGGTTTGTGTATATGAACTCGTTGGATTGTCGCGGATGAATAGCCGGGGTGGATGTGAGATGAGATTTTCTTTTTCTTTCATTCATGTAATAAATTTGTAAATTGATGTAATATTATTTGTTTGGCCGCACAACCGGGTCGGGGTTGTAGCCGTCATTGTATAATTCTTTTTACTGTTTTTGCTCCTAGGATAGACCCATGGAGGGGGTGCACAAACTACCGGGTAGCTCGAAGTGCCGAGTGGCCTACTCATGGCATTGAGGGAGGTTGCTTCGCTTCGGGTACTTGGCGGGTAGTTTGCCGCACCCGTAGGGGTCTTGGGTGGGGTTTTGGCTATTCATCGCGACCGTGTAATCCGTTTTTCGTTGCAGGCTCGAATGAATTACGGGTTCCTAGTATATCCAAAGTGTTCATCTGTGATCTGGATTGGCTATCATTGCTATATTGCTATATATTATAACTATTTAGGCGTTGCTTATGTTTTACAGCCGCGCTAGCCCAGCCCCCGCTCTGTCGTTAGTTAAGTAACCTAACGGGTGATGACGGGGCCCCGTGGCGAATGCGAATGGCATAAGCGTACGTCATATTTTGGTTGTTTTCTGCAATGGTAGGATTTAAATGATGGGACGCATTAAAAGAACTAATGCAAGAAAATAAACCTAAAAGACGTTGTTGGAACAAGTTTTTCAAAAAGCTGTTATTACAAGGACGTTCATCTTTTTGTTTTGCATCGAGGTATTCGGTTATGAATGCCCAGCACCTCAATCGACGAGGCAAGGGCCGAGATCCCCTCATCGGGAGTGACCCCTTGGACAAAAGGTTTGCGTCAGGGTAATAACTTCATCATAGTCGATTATTCTTGCTTTGCATCGAGGTATTCATCTTACGAATGCCCAGCACCTCACTCGACGAGGAAAGAGCCGAGATCCCTTCACAGGGAGTGACCTCTTTAGCAAAAGTTTTCGCCACTATGTTTTTCAAAAGGATGTATCACGTTCCTTCAACGATATCAAGTTCATTACGTTAACGGGTTTTTCGCCAAAAACCCAGCCGTAGCCCTCCGTCGTTTCTTATAAGTTATACTTAGTATTCGTGCTGCGTTTGTTGACTGTGTCAAGGCGCAGTGAACGGTAGCTAAGTGTAGCTTATTTGCTGGATACAATGTGATTGGTTAGGACATTTGTAGAACCTTGTTGACTGTGTCAAGGGTTATGCAGGTGGGTTTAATGCAATCAAGATAATGACGGGATGAACTTGACTAAGACCTTTTGATTTGTTGACTGTGTCAAGATCACTTGGGTCTTAGGGGCAAAAACTACATCGGGAGTTTCAAAAGAACTGAAACTTGCAGATTTAGCATACCTTCTGGAGTGTGGTGACTAGAGTGGATTCCATCTAGGTTATCACACAATGACAGTTGGATCCCGATCCCACTGATGAGTTGGTTTACTCTCGGGAGATTATTTCACTTAACGATCAATGCTATAAACCTAGTAGGTGTCTAGAAAGGTGTTAGCGGGGCTACGCCCCCAGGAAAAAGAGGTTCTTTAATTAAGGAACTTCGCGAAAGCGTTGGAAAACCTCCCTCGAAGTACCGACACTGGCCTGGCTGAAAGGTTAAGCAAGTATTGTGACGTGAATTAAAACCCGGCTAGTTCTTCTTTTAAAAAGGTTTTAAGAAGAATTTGAGGAAACAGTGGGAGACATCCTGGTTAGATAAATTAATAAACCAATCTAATCTTGCAAGAGCATACGCTGAGTGTTTCTTTTCTCTCTCTCCAGGCAGCAACCTTTTCACGCCCTAATCAAGATAATAAAATGTATCGCTTGACCAAACCGAATTCTTATTCGGGACTGGGGAAAGTTGGTTCAGCTCTAACTTGTGACAACAGTCATGAGTATGAGAATGGGAAAGAGGAAAGTATGGATTTCCAGGATACCCAGTCGAAGAAGAAGCATGGTTTTGCATCTACTTCAGGTGTTCTTGTAATTTAGAACTGTTTTACGGTCAGCCCTACCTCCTGGGTACTTGATACCGGATCAGGATCTCATATCTGTAATTTATTGCAGGGACTGAGAAAAAGTAGGAAAGTTGCACCGGGTGATATGTCGCTCAGAGTAGCGAACGGAGCACAAATTAATGCGGCAGCCGTCGGTGAATATCACCTAGTATTGCCAAATGGCAAGACTATGATTTTGAACGATTGCTACTATGTACCCTCCATGGTTTGCAACATCATATCAGTTTCTTTACTCGATAAAGATGGATATAACTTTGTTCTTGACAAGAATATCATGAACATCTACCTACATAAGGTATTGGTTGCAGAGGGTACACTGTGTAATGGTATCTACGTTCTAAATCAGAATACAGTTCTCAATATACAAAACACACGCAAGAGGAAGAATTCAGATACGAATGAATCCTACTTGTGGCATTGTAGACTTGGTCATATCGGAGAGAAAAGACTGAGTAAGTTGCATAAAGATGGACTCTTGGATGCGTTCGAGTTTTCATCTTATGAAACTTGTCAGTCTTGTCTCAAAGGGAAGATGACCAAATCTCCGTTCACCGGACATGGAGAAAGAGCAGCAGAGCTCTTGGGACTCGTACATAGTGATGTATGTGGTCCGATGTCTATACATGCAAGGGGTGGGTTCTCGTACTTCATCACATTCACTGACGATCTCTCTAGGTTCGGATATGTGTATCTGATGAAACACAAATCTGAAGCTTTTGAGAAATTCAAGGAATTCAGAAACGAAGTAGAGAACCAGACAGGCAAAAGTATCAAGATCCTCCGGTCTGACAGGGGAGGGGAGTACTTAAGCACGGAATTCCTAGATTACTTAAAAGAGAATGGCATTCTCTCTCAGCTTACTCCTCCTTATACACCACAGCACAACGGTGTATCGGAGCGGAGGAATCGTACCCTACTGGATATGGTTCGCTCCATGATGAGTAGTGCTGAGTTACCTCTTTCATTCTGGGGATATGCACTTCAAACTGCAGCACATTTATTGAATCAAGTTCCATCCAAATCCGTGCCTAAGACTCCGTATGAAATATGGAGTGGTAAAAGTTTGTATCTTAAACGTATTAAGATTTGGGGTTGCCCAGCTTATGTCAAAAAGCAGAACCCAGACAAACTTGAGGCACGGGCAGTTTTGTGTAAGTTTGTGGGATACCCAAAAGATTCAAGTGGGTATCTATTCTACCATGCAGAGGAACAGAAGATAATTGTTTCAAGAAATGCCACATTTTTAGAAAAAGAATTTCTTGTTAAAAACATTAGTGGCAGCACGGTAGAACTGGATGAAATTCCAGAAACACAAGCTTTAACAGAAAATTTGGAGGAACCGCTAGATTCAATAACCCCAAACGAACCTCAGCCACTCCGCAGATCTGGTAGGATTTCTCATCCGCCCGAGAGATACTACGGTTTTCTCATAGACGGGGATCGAGAGGATTGCATCTTGGAAGAAGATGACCCTACCAGTTTCAGGCAGGCCATTATCAGTAGGGACTCTGATAAGTCGCAGGAAGCAATGCAATCCGAAATGGAGTCCATGTACGCCAATAAAGTGTGGACCTTGGATATTGCTCCACCTGGGGTAAAACCCGTTGGATGCAAATGGATCTACAAAAGAAAACTTGGTGTAGATGGGCAGGTGGAAACCTATAAAGCTAGACTCGTTGCAAAAGGTTTCCGTCAAAGACCTGGTTTGGACTATGACGAAACTTTTTCTCCGGTGGCTATGCTCAAATCCATTCGGATCCTACTTGCCATTGCTGCCTTCCATGACTATGAGATCTGGCAGATGGATGTTAAAACGGCTTTCCTAAACGGTTGTTTGGAAGAGTGCGTTTACATGGATCAACCAGAAGGTTTCGTAGACAGTGGGAGCAGCGGAAAGGTGTGCAAGTTGCTTAAATCCATTTATGGATTAAAGCAGGCATCGCGGAGCTGGAACATCTGTTTTGATGAGGCAATCAAGGAATTTGATTTCATCAAAAACGAAGATGAACCCTGTGTTTATAAGAAGATTGTAGGACGAATTGTCGTATTCCTAGTCTTGTACGTGGACGGCATTCTTCTGATAGGAAATGACATTCCTATGCTACAATCGGTCAAGCTGTTTTTGTCACAAAGGTTCTCCATGAAGGACCTGGGTGATGCCTCGTACATTCTGGGGATCAAGATCTATAGAGATAGATCCAAGAAACTATTGGGACTTTCGCAGTCCAGGTACATAGAGACCGTACTAAAGAGATTTAGTATGGAGGATTCCAAGCGCGGTAACATACCCGCATTGCACGGAATTACCCTCTCCAAGAAGATGTCTCCTAAGACTGACGAGGAGAGGGTTCGCATGAGCACTATACCCTACGCTTCGGCGGTAGGATCTATAATGTATGCGATGCTATGTACAAGACCAGATGTAGCTTACGCGTTGAGCACGGTAAGCCGGTATCAGTCAGACCCAGGGGAGGACCACTGGACAGCAGTGAAGAACATTCTTAAGTACCTGAGAAGGACTAAGGAGATGTTCCTGGTTTACGGTAATGGAGACCTCAGGGTCGAGTCCTTTACCGATTCAAGCTTCCAGAGTGACAAAGATGACAGCAAGTCCGTCTCGGGTTTTGTGTTTACCCTCAACGGAGGGGTGGTATGTTGGAGGAGTTCTAAGCAGGATACCGTCGCAGACTCGACGATGGAGGCTGAATACATTGCTGCAAGCGATGCCGCAAAAGAGGCGGTCTGGATTAAGAAGTTCATTAGTGAACTTCAGGTGGTTCCGTCCATTGTTGACCCAATACCTTTGTATTGCGATAACAATGGGGCTATAGCTTTAGCGAAGGAACCAAGGTCCCATCAGAAATCCAGGCACATCTTAAGGCGGTATCACCTGATCAGGGAGATCATTGATCGACAGGAGATCGAGGTGCGGAGAGTGGACACAAAGGACAACACTGCGGACCCATTCACGAAGGCTTTACCCCAGACTCAGTTCGAGCGGCTGATCGAGATGATAGGTCTTCGATACGCCAGTACATGGCCTTAGTGCAAGTGGGAGATTGTTGGTGTATATGCCCTAGAGGCCATTACTGTATCATACTAGTATGTATATTACTTGATGGAAGCTTGGGATATTCACAGTTGTACAGACAATCTTGCTCAATATAGTAGTATGCTACTTGGTTTGTCTCTGCTTTAATGTGTACATGTGTGTTTATTTATTATATCACCTATACGTATTAGTAGAGCCCTTAGGATCTTTGCTTGATTACCGGCGTTGTGATGGCGATCACGCTCGTGGGGGCTGGGTAATCTACAAGCACATCCTTATACACGTCCCTAGTCGTGGGAGTATCGAGATAGGGCATCGATACTCCAGAGTAGACTAGCGTATGCGCTTCTCATCCCAGCACGGGAGACGGTCTGTCCCACAGCCGTCAGTACGTCGTACTTGAGATAGTATGCGGGTGCTCGTTAGGTTACGAGTACACTGGACAGGACTCGTCGGGAACTGATGGTTGGTATTATACCTATCGTCAGTTATCAGTTCCCAGGTGACATGAGTACAGCTTAGTCCGCTGACTTGACACTGTCACTTCGCCTCGAGTGTGTTCCCACTGTTCTTTGATTGCCACCCTACCACGGCTCTACTGAGTCGTGCAAACAGGTAGTAGTTGGGAGCAGTCCCGAAGCACTTGGAGGCAGTGACGGTTAGACAGGATTCGTCTCTCCCGGTATTGGGGGTTGACATCGCGCTGTGTCTAGGAGAGCCATTACACGAGTAGTCCCTGGCCAGGGCAAGCGAGATATACTGGTAGGTTTCCAGTGTTATCTCAGGGTGTATTGGGCCTCACTCCGACACGACTTGTACCGCTATTAGGGGACTGACGTTTACCGCCCCCCTAGGCCCGCCATGCGATGTATCAGACGAACAGACCGGACTGTACGGAGATTGTCACATATAGGCTCAGTAGGAGTTCGGATGGGTGTACCTCATCGGCCTTCTTATCGACATCTACCTGGGGACCGTTACGTACAGCTAGTGCCGCTTGCGGTCTGTGGTTAAACCCACTGCCAGCGTAGTGTCGAGTCTTTAAAGTCCCACACAGAGAGTTTCCCTGCACTGAGCGAAACGTGTAGAGGCCGTATGGTTTTACGGCAGGGCTGCGATCACTTACGTACACTTGTGTGCGTATGGTGTTCGGGCAGGCAGTACTAGTAGGCTTTGGTTTAAGCCGGATCCTAGTATTGCACGGATGGATTTGTTTTGTCTTCTGCGCATCCGCATTCTACGGAATACGGATGCAGGTGTGTATGCACAGTTTTCCGGAGCGATGAAGGAGGAGGTGCCTCATTAGGGTTTTGGCAGTTGGTTCGACCAAAACCGCTATGTGGCAGGCTCATTAGGGTTTTGACAGTTCGTATTGGTCAAAACCATTATGAGCCGCGAACATCATTTACTAATCCTATTAGTGATAATCTTATGATGGCTAATTGCATTGACCATTTGACCCCGTTGACCTCTCTTGACTTTGTTGACCGGTTGACCGGGTTGACCATTGACTTTCAAGAGGGTTCTACACTTTTCTTTTCTTTTCCATTTTCTTTTGGATTATGATAATGGTCATTTCAAAGTAGCCATCAACTTTATCTTGATGGAATTGGTAATGATGTTGTTTTGCATTATTTGCAACCATGGTTCTTTTCTTTTGTATGATAATATTATTCTCTTTCTCTCTCTTGAAATGAGAAGCTCCATGGTTGCAAGAAAACCTCCTTCTTCTTCCTCCTCTTGATTTCTCCTTTGATCTCATGTGTTGAGAGAAAAAGGTTTTCACTTGACAAACACATCCATACATCTTCTCTACACCACCTAGGGCTTCTAGATTAGCTATCTCCTTGCCCTAGTTACCTCGGCTTGAGGTGGAGCTCGGTGTACATCTCTCGGGTGGATCGTCTTCGACTCAAGGAGGCCGCGGAGGTGACCGAAGTCCGGATCAACCATTGAGCAAGCGATGAGAAGAACAACAAGAAGAGTAGAACTTCAAAGAAGAACAACAACAAGAAGAGAAGGAGTTCAAGTTGAGGTATAACCCCTAACCGAGTAGATACATCTCTTGTTAGGTTGCTAGTTTATAGTTTAGCAAAGATCCGGCTTTTACGGTCCATGTTACAAAGCTTAGAAAAATTTTTGATTTACCGTTTCCGCAACCCCGAAAGTACCGGGAGAGGTAACGTGGACCTAACAAAATGATGCAGTATACCCCTGGGTATAAGTGAAATATGTGCAAGGTATACCTGTAGCTATGTCGTAAAGTGTGTATGTACCTATCACTAATGGTACAATACTCTATAGGTATACGGGTATCTAGCATATAAATATATGAAGGCATATGTGTAAGCATGTAGATATACAGGTATGCTATATGTCATATGCGATAAGAAATATGGATCAATGTCACAATGTCCCTAACCAAGCAATATCCTAACTATAAGTGGTTTGTGTGTGACATGGCAATTATTGACGGTGTGTGTAGCATACAATCAGTGCTCGTGCAACATGAATCGTCAGTAATATGTGCAGTGTCCTAAGGCTACTAGTCCAAGCACAACAACATCTATGTAATAGGGTAAATGCGCAATTCTAAATATGACATAGAATATGCGACAAGTATTAACATTTCTAGCCCAGACGCATAACGCCATGCAGTCGATTCCCCTGTAGATGTTAAATCTACTCACCAACGCTCCATGCTAGGTGAAGTCTTCCACCCGTTTTCCCTTATAGCAGTGTCCGTAGTCCCCGCCTGCGAACCTGCAACATTAAAACAAACAATCAAATATATATTAATAATAAACCTAAAATACTTACAATCTACACGGACTAACACGGCTCACAAACGTACTCTAAAGGGTTCGTGTTGTAGCTAACGCGTATAGTGACACTACGAAACCAACTCAGCGCAACAGTAATACAGAACACGCATCGTATCGGATAACGTATCGCACGAAATGAAACACTAGAAATATGCAAAGTGATCCCAGATTTTTCTGTGCTAACAATTTATAAAAATTGCAAGTACCATGAGACTACAAATCACCCCAGAGACCCCTACCCAAAAACCCAAACCCCAACTCCCCAGTCTGGCCGCAATTTGCGGCCATAACCAATAAAACTGCGGCCTGAACAAGGAGGAATTGGCTCGTATTTTGAGGGTAGGTTCTAGGTCTCTATACTAGGTTACCGTCTTGCCAATTTTTGCAACAATTACTTGGTTTAACAGCAGATCATCCGAGACCCTAACAAAACACTAAAAATACGATATTTACCCGAAACGATACGATACGCGATAAAAACTGAAACTAACAAGATAAGCTACACAAAAATAACTTAAACAACAGCAAGGAAACATTACCTAATCAAAAGAACACAAAGATCCAAGCTTTGTACACTCCATGGCATCCAAGAGCAAAAATGTAAAGACGTGATTTTGATGAAGTTTTGGTGAATTTGTGATGGATTTTGAGATGGACTGAGTGAGAGTGTTCAGAATTTGTTGAGGGAGATAGAGAAAAAGAGTTAGAGAAAAAGAGAGAGGGTGTGAGGAAATGAGAGAGGGAGGTGAGTGTAGGGTAAGAATGAGAGGTGAGTGTATCACATAATTAATTGGAACCCATGCCTCACATTTAATGCACCATACCTCATCATTCCAAAACAATTATCTCTCTCTCTGTCTCTCTCACACAAAAGATTAAGGGCAAATGAAAAAGGGTGGATTTAAAGCAAAGGGTTAAGATTAAGGTTAAGTGTCATGGTTGCTAAGACTAATTTAGCACAAACAAAACTCACATTTACGTGCACATGTGCGTGCATGCTTATAACAAATAATAATAAATTATTACTTAAATGTTATAAAATTTGAGGAACCCGAATTGGTAAACTTTTTACAGTAAACCCACATTAACGTCTAAACGAACACTAATCGAAATCTAAGGCGTTACAATCTCCCCCCTTAAAAAATTTCGTCCCCGAATTTAAAATTCTTACTAAGCATACCTTCAAAGAGAAGATTACAAAATCTCATATCTCGCTCGCATCCTCCCAAGTGATTACCTCACTATACGGCTACGTCCAAGAAAACCCTTCACAGATGGCAAGACCCTTGACCAAAGTTTCTTCACCTGCCGAGCCATTAACACAATTGGCTGCTGGTGAACGAAAGATCGCGTCCAAGCTAAATGGTCTGGTGTTGAATCATGTGAGAAAGGTCATGAAGGTAATTGCAAAGTATCGACACCAGGAATACGGGGTGAATACTCAATAATCTGGATGGAAGTGCCAAATTAAAGGCAACGAAACTAACTTGCCTTAAGGATCTCAAAAGGACCTACAATTCTGGAATAAGCTTTCCAAAACTCAACACGTCATTTATCGGAAAAATTCGTAGGAATACATGATCTGCCACTACGAACTCAAGTTTACGACCAACACGGTCGGAATAAGACCTCTGTCTGCAATGGACAATTCTCATCCTGACCTAAAACAACTGGATCATCTCCGAAATCTCTAGACTAGCCGGGGTCCAAAAATCCTACAACGCAGAGTTAGAAAAACGGACTGGTGATCGACACGACCTAACCCCTAAACCTAAAGGTTGCCAATTAGAGTGTCTCCTGATAACAGCTATCGAAGGAGAACCCTAACAATGGCGAGTGACGATCCCCAACTGCCGACAACAATTAATACGTACACACAAACTTAACAAAGGACAACTGAGCAAACTGAGCAAACTGAGCAAAACCGGACAACAAGCATCCGAATGGAGACACGCCCTGACTAAACCTGGATAGACACCATAACGAAATTCGTGAAGATCTGCTCCCACTCCCACTTCGGAAAGGTTAAATGTTGCAACTCCCCAGCCGGTCTCAGATGCTCAAGCAAAACATACAACAAGACAAACACCTTGAAACGAAATCCGAAACTTCTCTTTACATCCCTGCCCACCCTTAACTATCTCACAAGTCACGTCAAATGTTGGTGGAACTTGAATGAGTACAGAGAGTTGACAGATGTGCCTGCTCTAGGATTTTACGTCTCTACCCAATAATATCAGTTACACAAACGCGTCCCTAAACTTAGCACACCCTTGTCACAATTCAAGGACTCCGAATCTTTACCCAGCCGATTATGCTCAAGTATCTCTGACGAACGATCATCGGCGGGCAGTATCTCGCGAAAGCGATTAAAGAAAAGTGGTCGGGCACGGACATGAGCAAGCTGTCCCCTCAGTAGAGACGAACTTAAGCTATACTCAACGATCGCACAAGAACTATAAATCTGCAGAAGACTGTCTCAACAATCAACACCCGCTGCAGGAAGATGTATATTAAGCTCTGGTGGTCCGTGAAAATCTGACACGACTCTCGAACAAGTAGTGTCTCCAAATCTCCAACGCAAGACCACCGCGGCCATCCCCAGATCATGAGTGGGATATCCTTCTCGTACTTCCTCCAATGTAGGGAAGCAAAAGCAATAACTCTGTAGTGTCGCCTCAGTACACAATCGAGCCCCACTCGTGAAACATTATAGTTAAATAACAAGTTGCCCGAACCAGAAGCAAAGAAAGAACTAATGCAGTTGTTAACTGAATTTTCAATTGTCGAAAACTCCGCACACATGCCTCAGTCTAAAGAAAAGAAACCTCCATTCCGGTCAATTTAGTCAACGGTGCAACACTACTCTAGCAATCCTGCACGAAACGGCGGTAAAAACCTGCTAAGTCCAAAAATCTGCGGACCTCCGTTCTGCACACAAGTCCGGGCATAAGCTGTACGACCTCGATCTTTCTCGGAACCATAAGAAAACCGTCTCGCGTAACTATAAGACCTAGGAGTCAACACAAACAAGCCTGAAGGAACACTCCGAGAATCTAGCAAACCGCTGGGGCTCTCCTAATGTTTGCAAAACAAATTCTCAAGTGCTACTCCTGTCCCTCAAGACACATTAAATAGACCAGAATGTCGTCAATAACACAACAAAAACTGGTCGAGCAACGGCCTGAAGAAATCCGGTTCATCATATCTACGAATGCTGCTAGGGCATTGGTGAATCCAATGACACACCAAAACATACAAAGCCCGTAGCATGCACAAGGCAGTTTTCGGAATGTCATCACTCCGAACTCGCAACAATGATGACCTGATCCCAAAGAAACTTAGAAAATGTCTCGCACTCTGGAGCTGATCGAAGAAATCGTCAATGCGAGGTAAAGGATACCTATCCGCACCGTAAGCCGGTTCAATTAATGATCCATCAATATACAACCTCAATCTGTCGTCTTTCTCCTTGACGAACAGAAATAGGAGCTTCCAAAAGCGAAACACTCAGACGCACAATCCCCCCAACAAACAACTCTGCAGCTGACCCTTAAGCTCCCTAAGCTTCGCCGGCTCATCTGGAACAACGTCGAAAAACTCTCGCACGATAGAAATCCGGTCCAACAAACCAACTGTGGCTCCGGTATCACGAATGAACGCTAAGAATCCACGACATCTCCTCAAAAGCCGACTAGCAAAAAGGCTGAATTCAAGCTGTGAGAGGCGGCACAACTATCCACCTGCACAACAAGAACTGACTCGCCGGGGAAAACAAAACCTGACTGTTTCCTTACGGTAGTCCACAGACGCCTAGCACGTAGCTAACCAGTCCATGCCCAGGGGAACGTCAAACACAACATCTCTAGAAGGATCAAAACGATGGACGAAACTCTATCTCCTATTCGGTTGGCACACGATCGAATTACGTGTCGCGCAATAAAAGAATCGCTGACAGAAATAAACACAACAAATGGCTGATCTACCTAACACGACTCTCGTCCCAACCACGACACAAGTGTGAAAAACAAACAAATTCATCAAAAGAACATACGAATTAAGGATACCTGAAAACTCCGCATTGGACGCCCACGCGTCCCGATGAGTAGAAGCAAACTCTCGTGTCTGCCCTCTACCCGCAACAGGTTGAACTCCTCCTCTGCTAGACTGACCCCTCTGAACGAACCCTCCGCGTCCATGACGTCTCAGAATATGACCCTGACGTGGTGCTAAGGAATAATGCCTGACGAAGTGTTGAAGGCTTCCGCATCGACAACATCCATGCGACGACTGCTGACCCTTTTGGGTATGAGAGCTGAACGACTGTCCTCGTCCTAAGCCTCTGCTACTCCCGCGACGGTCACGAAATCTGTCTTGACGACTAAGCCTCTATCTCTGGGCTGGTACACCGGTACGAGTCCTCCACTGTTCCGGAACTCTCAAAGTCTCTGGAAGACGTGTCTCGTAAACTGGGGCTGCATCTACTGGTGCTATGTAGGTGACGGACAGCTGCATGCTGATCGCAAGGAATAACTGAGTAACAGGGGTGACAACCTCCTGTCGTTGCGCTCAAACGGTCTCAACCAATGAGCTCATCGTTTGGCGCAAGTCCTGCATCTCTGCCACAACCCCAGCGAGTTGATCTGTCGAAGGTGGATCCTGTAAGTCGATGTACAACACCCCACGACTTGCGGGGAGGCGGAATAATGAAAAACGATCTTGGTTTAAGCGTAAACATCGACTAACCGAGAATCTTTGCATAAACAATAACTAACAAGAAACCATAGAAGAGTTAACTACTATGATAAGTAATTATACCTATAGAACCGAGTCCTTCGTCTTGTCGTTCTCCACGTCCTCTCCAGCCTTCTCTATGTAGTAGAAGATCCACCCGAGAGCTTTACTACAAGCTTCACCTCAAACTAGAGGTAACTAGGTTTCTTAAATCGCTAATCTAAGTAACCTAGGTGATATAGAAAATGGTTAAGGATTAAGTAGTCTAATCTAATCCTTGTACTCAACACATGAGAGGGGAGGATTAGGGTTTGAAGAGAGAGAGCTTGAGGAAAGAGAAGGTGAGCATAAGAATGAGATGAGATAATGATGTATCATAATATATATCAAGCATTATCATTTATCCAATAAAAGAAAATAAAGGATTTACAACCATGCTTGATAAATATCAAAGGGTGATTCATCTCCATGAGTCATTAAGCATTTATGATGCATTAATGACATGGATGAATCACTCATATGACTCACTAATCTCATTTAATGCATATGCCACCTTAACCCCCAAGTCATCATCTTCTAGAAGCTTCTCGCGTAATTACGAGAACGCCCCTCCTATCCGTGAAAACACGGAAAAACTTTAGACTGTATAAATCCAATAACCGGATATTAGAAACTGGCTTAAACCAAATCCGGCTAGTAAAAACTGTCCGGATGTCGTACGTGCGTAAACACACGTATGCGTCCGAACCCTTGTCGTAAAACCATATGACCTCTATATCGTTTCGCCTGGAATAGGGAAACTCTCTGTGTGGGACTCTAATGACTCGACTACTACGCTGGCAGTGGGTTTAACCACAGACCGCAAGCGGCACTAGCTGTACGTAACGGTCCCCAGGTAGATGTCGATAAGAAGGCCGATGAGGAAACCCATCCGAACTCCTACTGAGCCTGATGTGACAATCTCCGTACAGTCCGGTCTGTTCGTCTAAGACTATCGCATATCGGGCCTAGGGGGCGGCAAGCGTCAGTCCCCTAATAGCGGTATAAGTTGTGTCGGAGCGAAGCCCATTACACCCTGAGAAACTACTGGAACCTACCAGTAAATCTCGCTTGCCCTGGCCAGGGACTTTGCGTAATGGCTCTCTGACACAGCGCGATATCAACTCCCAATACCGGGAGAGACGAATCCTGTCTAACTGCCACTGCCTCCAAGTGCTCGGGACTGCACCCAACTGCTACCTGTTTGCATGACTCCTTTGAGCCATGGTAGGGTAGCAATCTAAGAACAGTGGGACACACTCGAGGCGAAGTAGCAGTGTCAAGTCTGCGGACTATGCTGTACTCATGTCACCTGGGAACTGTTAACTGACGACTGGTATAAAACCCAACCAACAGTTCCGTGCGAGTCATGTCCGGTGTACCCGTAACCCAACGAGCACCTGTATACTATCTCCAGTACGACGTACTGACGGCTGTGGGACAGACCATCTCCCCAACTGGGATGAGAAGCGTACACACTAGTCTACTCCGGAGTATCGATGCCCTGTCTCGATAATCCTACGACTAGGGACCTGAATAAGGATGTGCTTATAGACTACCCAGCCCCCACTAGTGTGACTGCCATCACAACGCTGGTAGTCAAGCAAGATCCTAAGAGCTCTATCAATACGTATACTCACATATTAAGATAGAAAAACCAAGTAGCATACTACCATGTTTAGCAAGACTGTTATATACATGTGAATATCCTAAGCTTCCATTAAGTAATATACAAACTAGTATGATACAATAATGGCCCCTAGGGCATATACACCAACAATCTCCCACTTGCACTAGGGCCATGTACTGGCGTATCGAAGACCGATGATCTCGAGTAGCCTCTCGAACTGAATCTGAGGTAGGGCCTTCGTGAATGGATCAACAATGTTCTCTTCAGTAGCAACTCTCCGAACCTCGATCTCCCGATGATCAATGATCTCCCTGATCAGGTGATACCGCCTCAAGATGTTTCTGGACTTCTGATGGGACCTTGGTTCCTTCGCTAAAGCTATAGCTCTGTTGTTGTCGCAATACAGAGGTATTGGATCAACAATGGTAGGAACCACCTGAAGTTCTGTTAGGAACTTCTTCATCCAGACCGCTTCTTTTGCGGCATCGCAAGTAGCTATATATTCCGCTTCCATCGTCGAGTCAGCAACGGTGTCCTGCTTGGAGCTCTTCCAGCACACCGCCCCTCCATTGAGGGTAAAGACATAACCTGACATGGACTTGGAATTGTCCTTATCACTCTGGAAGCCGGAATCAGCATAGGCCTCCATCCTGAGGTCTTTTCCGCCGTAAACCAAGAACATCTCCTTAGTCCTCCTCAGGTACTTGAGAATGTTCTTTACTGCTATCCAGTGCTTCTCCCCTGGGTTTGACTGATACCGGCTTATCACGCTCAGTGCGTAAGCTACATCTGGTCTGGTGCACAACATCGTATACATTATAGAGCCTACCGCAGAAGCGTAGGGTATAATAGACATGCGTTCCCTTTCCAAATCAGTCTTGGAAGACATCTCTTTGGATAGGGTGATTCCGTGACAAGCCGGTAGATTACCGCGCTTAGAATCTTCCATACTGAATCTTTTCAGTACAGTGTCGATATACCTGGACTGCGAAAGTCCCAACATCCTCTTGGATCTATCACGATAGATCCGGATCCCCAGAATGTAAGAGGCATCACCCAGGTCTTTCATGGAGAACCTGTGTGACAAGAATCCTTTGACAGATTGTAGCATAGGAATGTCATTTCCTATCAATAGAATGTCATCCACGTACAAGACGAGGAATACGACACTTCTGGCTACAACTTTACTATATATACATGGTTCATCTGGATTTTTGATAAAGTCATATTCTTTGACTGTCTCAACAAAACAGATGTTCCAACTCTGCAATGCTTGCTTTAGTCCATAAATGGACTTAAGAAACTTGCATACTTTCCCGCTGCTCCCACTCTGATTGAAACCCTCTGGCTGATCCATATAGACGCACTCTTCTAAATTACCATTCAGAAAGGCCGTCTTTACGTCCATCTGCCAGATTTCATAATCATGGAAGGCAGCAATAGCAAGAAGGACCCGAATGGATTTGAGCATAGCCACTGGAGAAAAAGTTTCGTCATAGTCCAAACCAGGTCTTTGACGAAAACCCTTTGCAACAAGTCTAGCTTTATAGGTTTTCACCTGTCCATCTACACCAATATTTTTCTTGAAGATCCATTTGCATCCTATAGGTTTTACCCCATCTGGAGCAAAGTCCAAAGTCCATACTTTGTTGGTGTACACGGACTCCATTTCGGTCCGCATTGCATCTAGCCATCGTACCGAGTCGCCGCTCTGGATGGCCTGCTGGAAGCTAGTAGGTTCATCATCATCGATGATGCAATCCTCTCTATCCCCATCTATGAGAAAACCGTAGTATCTCTCAGGCGGCTGAGATGGCCTATTACTTCGGCGGAGGGGTGCGGGAATGTCCTGTTCTTCTTGATCTACTGGTTCTACCAAACTTTCAGTAGTAGTTTGTGATTCTGGAATTTCTTCCAGTTCTATTTCGCTCCCACTTGTATCCTTTTCTAAAACCCGCTGTTCTAGAAAATGGGCATTACGAGAAACAAAAACCTTTTGTTCCTTTGCGTAATAGAAATAATATCCCTTAGAGTTCCTTGGATATCCCACAAACTTACACTGTACTGATCGTGCCTCGAGCTTGTCCACATGCTGCTTTTTAACAAAAGCTGGACATCCTCATATCTTTATATGCTGAAGATGGGGTTTCTTCCCACTCCACATCTGATATGGAGTGGTAGGCACAGTCTTGGTAGGAGCCCTGTTCAGAAGATATGCAGCTGTTTCTAGCGCATAACCCTAGAAAGATCGTGGTAACTCAACATTACTCATCATGGATCGTACCATATCTAATAGGGTTCGATTCCGTCTCTCCGATATACCGTTATGCTGTGGAGTGTATGGAGGAGTAAGCTGAGAGAGAATTCCTTTCTCTTTTAGGTAACCTAGGAACTCGGCACTCAAGTATTCACCACCTAGATCAGATCTTAGTGTCTTGATACTTTTGCCAGTTTGGTTTTCTACTTCATTCTTGTACTCTTGGAATTTCTCAAAAGCCTCGGATTTATGTTTCATCAGATAAATGAATCCATACCTTGAGTAATCATCCGTAAAAGTAATGAAATAGGAAAAACCACCTCTTGCATGTGTAGACATTGGACCACATACATTGCTGTGTATGAGTCCTAAGAGCTCGCTCGCTCTTACTCCATGTCCAGTGAATGGAGTCTTTGTCATCTTTCCTTCGAGACATGATTCACAAGTGGCATAAGTTTGATATTCGAACGAGTCCAAATATCCTTCTCTATGTAACTTAGTCAACCTTGTCTCATTGATGTGACCCAGTCTACAATGCCACAAGAAAGCCTTATTTAAATCTGGAGACTTTCTTTTTAGTGTATTCTGGACATTGAAAATCTGGAGTTGGTTTAAGACATATATACCGTTATTTAGTGTACCGGACCCAATCAAACCATGATTAAGGTGGATGTTAACAGCATCACTTACAAACGTGAAATCATAACCTTTATTTGATAATAAGGAAACTGATATGATATTACACATTAAGCTAGGTACATAAAAACAGTTATGTAAAACCAAAATGTGTCCACTTGTCAATCCCAGGTGACAATCCCCGACGGACACAGCTCCCACGCTAGCTCCGTTAGCAACCTTTAGGGTCATATCACCTTCCTTCAGCACTCTACGGTTTCTCAGTGCCTGTAATGAATTGCATATATGAGATTTTGATCCGGTATCTAATACCCAGGAAGTAGAGTTGATTGACAGACAATTCTCAATTACAAACACACCTTAAGTCGAAGCCACAGCTTGCTTCGGTCCTTGGTTCTTGGCGTTCCACGCCTTGCAATCCTTCTTCCAGTGCCCTTTCCTGTGACAATGGAAGCACTCATCCTGGGCCACTACCGGCACTGCAATCTTTTTCTTTTCCTTCATTCCCACCTTACTAACACCTCCTCTAGGTCTGGTGGCGGCCTTCTTCTTCCTTCCTTTGGCCCTAGCCTTGGACCCGGAAGAAAAAGCACCGCTAACAAACATAGCGGGTGTTTCCCTTGCCTTTTGCAAGGTGCCCTCTGCACTGCTCAACATGTTAAGGAGTTCCGGAAGTTCAACTTCTTTTCTTTGAATGTTGAAATTCAGAATAAACTGGGCGTAGGTGGGAGGAAGGGACTGGAGAATAAGGTCTGTATAGAGCTCATTATCCAAAGTCGTCCCAAGGTCTGCGAGCTCTTCTATATAGCCTATCATCTTTAGGACATGTTCTCTTACCGATGATCCGACGGCCAACCTCGCTCGAAACAAGTTCTTTGAGGTCTCGTATCTTGCTATACGAGATTGCTCCCCATACAGATCTTTTGTATGGAGAAATATGGATTCAAGATCCATATCGTCGTGCTTCCTCTGATGTTCATTGTTCATCGAGGCAAGCACGATGCACTTGGCCTTCGCGCAATCTATCTCCCAGATTTTGTGGATTTCCTTATCCGCATTACTGGATTTGGGCCCAGGGACAACAGGTGCCTTAGCGGTGAGGAGTACCCTAATTTGTCATAGGTCAAAGCCATTTTGACATTCCGCAGCCAATCTTTATAGTTTGGCCCTGTCAGTATATTTTTCTCTAAAAGTAACTTAAGTCCAGTCATTTTCAGGGTCGCTGCAATTAGGAGAGAGAGAAGAAAACTCTTTAGCATGATGCTCTTGCAAGTTTAGAGTGGTTTTTAGTTTATCTAAACTGGATGGCTCCCACTGTTTCTCGAATCCTTCCCCAAACCATAAAAGAAGAATTAGCCAGGACTAGTCTCACCGTACAATACTTGCTTAACCGTTCAGCCAGGCTAGTGTCGATACTTCGAGAGAGGTTTTCCAACGCTTTCGCGAAGTTCCTTAATTAAATAACCTCTTTTCTCTGGGGGCGTAACCCCGCTGACACCTTTCTAGACACCTACTTGGTTTATAGCATTGATCGTTAAGTGACGAATATCCTGATAAGTAGCATATACTCACAGTAGGATCGGGATCCAAATATCATCGTCTGATAATGCTGAAGGAATCCTACCAACATTCATCAAACTCCAAATGTATGCATCTCTTTGCAAATTTCAGTTTCTTTAGAAATTCCTGATATGTATTTTTGCCCCATGCTCTTATGACCTTGGCTTTGGTCAAAATGTCATAAGTCACATGTCAAGTTCTACCCGTCATTATCTTGTCAATTTGAACCCATTCGTACATACCCCTGACTTTAGTCAAATGATAATACGACTGTCCCAAACTAACTCATCTATCTATGCAACAAATGAATAACCAGCAGCCACCAAACACTATGCCTTGACTTTGGCCAAAATGCATAGCTTGAATACTACTGAATACCCAAATGAAATGACGGAGGGCTACGAATGGTTTTGGCGAAATCGTGAACGTAGTGAACTTGATATAACCGAAGGAACCTGATAGCTTTTAAAAGGAGTGGTTAAAGCTCCGCAGTTAAAAAATATCTTCTGTTTTAAAAATAACCGAGTGGTTTCTTTTAAATTGTTCCAACAATTAAACTTTTGGTTTATTTTCTTTGCATTAATAATAATGCGTCCCATCATTAACCTATCGTTCCAGAAAACAACGAAAATACAACATCCTCTTATGCCATCCGCATTCGCCACTGGGTCCCGTCATCACCCGTTAGGTTACTTAACTAACGGCAGAGCGGGGGATGGGCTAGCGCGGGTGTAAAACATAAGTGACGTCTAAATAGCTATCATATATAGATATTGTACATTCGTCAGACGCAATAATAGGCATTCCAGATCTCATATGAACTTTATTGGATTTGCAAGCAATCCGCGTTTGTTTAGAGCCTGCAACAAAAAACGGATTACACAGTTGTGATGAATAGCCATTACCCCACCCTAGACCCCTACGGGTACGGCAAACTACCCGCCAAGTACCCGAAGTGAAGCGGTCTCCCTCAACAAAGTGAGTAGGCCACTAAACACTTCAAAGTACCCGGTAGTTTGTGCACCCCACCTTGGGTCTGTCCTAGGAGAAAAAACAGTAAAATGAAATAATACAACGGTGGCTACAACCGCAACCTGGATGTGCCCCGCAAAAATAATATTACAACAAATTACAATTACATTGAATGAATTAAAATAATAACCCATCACAAAATCCCCGGCTAATCATCACAACGGTCCAATACAGTTCACATTCACAAGCAGTTAAAACCATTACAGAAATGTGCAACCCCCTGCCAACGGACATACTAGCAGTTAGGGGAGGTTTACGAACACATTATACAATCACAGATATAATCATATTAGCAAACATCATAAATTTCGATCGAGCAAAACACTTTAGATTCTACTGCAAAACTTTTCTGTGCACCTGAGATATTAACAGAAAATAAAATATCCAGAAATATCACTGTTAACACACAAGGGTTACTGAAGAAATTTGGGCCGACTCGGGCCTTCCGCGGTGAGTTAGTCGAGTTAGCAGTCCAAATTTCTATAGTAGCCCTATAATTCCTTGTTATTCTGCAGGTCCCTAAAAAATTTTTAGGGCCTGTTTTAAATTCGACAGAAACTGTGTTAAATCGATGATTTTTCCGGTTCTTTTTGCGTTCGAAATTCTTACGACTTTGCTAACGAGTTAATTATTGTTTAGCGAGGCTTTGATACCACTGTAAGTCGATGTACAACACCCCACGACTTGCGGGGAGGCAGAATAATGAAAAACGATCTTGTTTTAAGCGTAAACATCGACTAACCGAGAATCTTTGCATAAACAATAACTAACAAGAAACCATAGAAGAGTTAACTACTATGATAAGTGATTATACCTATAGAACCGAGTCTTTCGTCTTGTCGTTCTCCACGTCCTCTCCGGCCTTCTCTATGTAGTAGAAGATCCACCCGAGAGCTTTACTACAAGCTTCACCTCAAACTAGAGGTAACTAGGTTTCTTAAATCGCTAATCTAAGTAACCTAGGTGATATAGAGAATGGTTAAGGATTAAGTAGTCTAATCTAATCCTTGTACTCAACACATGAGAGGGGAGGATTAGGGTTTGAAGAGAGAGAGCTTGAGGAGAGAGAAGGTGAGCATAAGAATGAGATGAGAAAATGATGTATCATAATATATATCAAGCATTATCATTTATCCAATAAAAGAAAATAAAGGATTTACAACCATGCTTGATAAATATCAAAGGGTGATTCATCTCCATGAGTCATTAAGCATTTATGATGCATTGATGACATGGATGAATCACTCATATGACTCACTAATCTCATTTAATGCATATGCCACCTTAACCCCCAAGTCATCATCTTCTAGAAGCTTCTCGCGTAATTACGAGAACGCCCCTCCTATCCGTGAAAATACGGAAAAACTTTAGACTGTATAAATCCAATAACCGGATACTAGAAACTGGCTTAAACCAAAGCCGGCTAGTAAAAACTGTCCGGATGTCATACGTGCATAAACACACGTATGCGTCCGAACCCTTGTCGTAAAACCATACGACCTCTATATCATTTCGCCTGGAATAGGGAAACTCTCTGTGTGGGACTCTAATGACTCGACTACTACACTGGCAGTGGGTTTAACCACAGACCGCAAGCGGCACTAGCTGTACGTAACGGTCCCCAGGTAGATGTCGATAAGAAGGCCGATGAGGAAACCCATCCGAACTCCTACTAAGCCTGATGTGACAATCTCCGTACAGTCCGGTCTGTTCGTCTAAGACTATCGCATATCGGGCCTAGGGGCGGCAAGCGTCAGTCCCCTAATAGCGGTATAAGTCGTGTCAGAGCGAAGCCCATTACACCCTGAGAAACTACTGGAACCTACTAGTAAATCTCGCTTGCCCTTGCCAGGGACTTTGCGTAATGGCTCTCTGACACAGCGCGATATCAACTCCCAATACCGGGAGAGACGAATCCTGTCTAACTGCCATTGCCTCCAAGTGCTCGGGACTGCACCCAACTGCTACCTGTTTGCACGACTCCTTTGAGCCGTGGTAGGGTAGCAATCTAAGAACAGTGGGACACACTCGAGGCGAAGTAGCAGTGTCAAGTCTGCGGACTATGGTGTACTCATGTCACCTGGGAACTGTTAACTGACGACTGGTATAAAACCCAACCAACAGTTCCCTGCGAGTCCTGTCCGGTGTACCCGTAACCCAACGAGCACCTGCATACTATCTCCAGTACGACGTACTGACGGCTGTAGGACAGACCATCTCCCCAACTGGGATGAGAAGCGTACACACTAGTCTACTCCGGAGTATCGATGCCCTGTCTCGATAATCCTACGACTAGGGACCTGAATAAGGATGTGCTTGTAGACTACCGAGCCCCCAGTAGTGTGACTGCCATCACAACGCTGGTAGTCAAGTAAGATCTTAAGAGCTCTATCAATATGTATACTCACATATTAAGATAGAAAAACCAAGTAGCATACTACCATGTTTAGCAAGACTGTTATATACATGTGAATATCCCAAGCTTCCATTAAGTAATATACAAACTAGTATGATACAATAATGGCCCCTAGGGCATATACACTAACAGATCCGTCTGCACCTGTGCAACTAGCGTGCCATCCTGGTCAGTGCTCGTCTCACCCGAACCAACTCTGACCTCGGCCCTCGCTGCATCGCTCTGAGTCCCCATAGTCATCAGCGGCAAGGCTCTAAATAGAAATAAGATTCGATAAGAATACGGAAATCGAATCACAAGGATATGAATCATCAAAGAAGGAATTTCAAGCAATGTACTTAGGTCACTTTAGGCAAAGTACCGCATCGTGAGTATGCTGCAGATTTACACACACTACGTTACTCTGCTTAAGCTACCTACTCCATCATACCAAGATCATCCTACACTCCGAAAGGTAAAACCTAGCGCTCTGATACCAACTTTGTCACGACCCGAAATTGGCACGTGACGGCCCTAATACTACGCAACGCCTACAGACGTAACGCAGTAAAGAAAGCCAAAACCCAGAAATCTAAACCATGAAAAAGACAAGAAAAGATAATAGAAGTTTTTTAGAACATTTGAAATCACAACCCAAATTCTTTAAAAGTCCAACTTTTTTTCTTTAAAATTTTGGCAGCACCTCCTTTGTAAAAACTAGCCCCAAAAATGGGTACAACATAAATATAAATGAAGCATTCCCAAACGGGAGCAAATACACGCCCAAAGGCGGAAAACAACCACCACAACAAAATATATGACGCCGTAGCGAAGAAATAAAAGACGATAGAAAGAAAGCTGTATAAAAGACAAACAAGTCATAAATAATATACAATATCGTCCTCACCAAGTCTCTAAGTCAACAAAATAATAGTAGATGGAGAGTACAAGGATACAACGAATATACAATACAACAATACGGATAACCACAAAACCCACCTAAACAAAACTGCACACTATGAGCTGAAGCGGTATCCGTAGCAAAAGATGATCAGATAGATGAATAGCCTGCCTCGACTACTCTGGGGAATACCCTGCAAAACAACTGTGGCACAACGGGGGTGAGTTGCCAACTTGTGAATAGTAAATAATATATGCAGGTAATCGCAAGTATGCGCGTAGAGCGTGAATCTAACATATGCAATTAATAGCAATAACAGGTGATATGAATGCAATAATCATGAAAGGTACAATAACAGGTACAACTAATATATTAAGCAATAGTAATATGACAATCGGTATGCAATAATCATGCAATAATGATATGAAAATGTATATATGCAACAATCATGAAAGGTACACTAACAGGTACAACTACACATGAAGCAATGCATATAATAAAGGTAGAGTATGGAAAGAAATATGTCATTTCCACGGAATCCTGACATCGTGGTAGGATCACAATCTATCAAGACAATCCAAATCCCAATTCCTCAAATCAGCCCTAAATTGGCTGTCATATCAAATAAGTCTCACAAATTTTGAATGTACACTTTCGAATAAATCTCCTATATCCTGAATGTACAAATCAGCAATCTCATATATATCCTGCATCAAATCTCAAATAAATCACCTATATCCCAAATCTAATCTCAAGTAAAAGTCTAACACCCTAAATATATTTGCATGAATTAATATGATGATGTATATAAATTAATGCCAATACACATATATTAGCGTCCCATTCCACTAATATTGGTGTAAGGGCATATATAACAGTGGCCTAATCCCCTGTTATATATACAAAGGAGTAAAAGAAATATTATGAAACCAATGTGTCAAGCATCGACACAGAAATGCTGATCTATCAGGTGCTGACACCAAGACTGGCACCCTGATAGGTACGTATCATACGCTATACCGAAAGCACGAGTGCCTAGCCCTGACCCTCGCCTTTTGACGTATCCATACGCACATGACTCCCGTCGGTATCCCCATGATAACCGCCGAGTCATAGGTAATGTCACCGGATGGTATGGTTCCCCTGCCGGGCTCATCGGCGTGGTACATCGACATCCCTTTCTTGCCCCGGGGTACCTCCGGACCCCACCATGTACCCTCATACGGCCTTGACGCCTCCTCGTAGGGGTATATATATATATATCAGAACCAATAAAACTCATGGTGGATGCTGAAATATCATATCAAGAGAAACCGGGGTTTACAAATAATGCATAATTTCATGAACTCCCACGGTCCCCAAATCCAGAAAACATAATGAAAAATCCATATAACAATGCGAAAATCCATGAATATGATATATGCAATATAAACTGAAATGTAAGCATATAAAGGAAAAGCCGCTAATTAACTGCAACAAATTAATAAAAAATATCATGCGGTTCCTATTTTATCCAATTCTAAATAACATCAAGTAAAGGTAAATATGTAGCTATAACTGTTGTATGTGTAAACACAAAGGTATAGCAATGTATATATATCTACCTATAAGTAAATGATGTAGTATACCCCTGGGTATAAATGAAATATGTGCAAGGTTTACCTGTAGCTATGTCGTAAAGTGTGTATGTACCTATCACTAATGGTACAATACTCTATAGGTATACGGGTATTTAGCATATAAGTATATGAAGGCATATGTGTAAGCATGTAGATATACAGGTATGCTATATGTTATATGCGATAAGAAATATGAATCAATGTCACAATATCCCTAACCAAGCAATATCCTAACTATAAGTGGTTTGTGTGTGACATGGCAATTATTGACGGTGTGTGTAGCATACAATCAGTGCTCGTACAACATGAATCGTCAGTAATATGTGCAGTGTCCTAAGGCTACTAGTCCAAGCATAACAACATCTATGTAATAGGGTAAATGCGCAATTCTAAATATGACATAGAATATGCGACAAGTATTAACATTTCTAGCCCAGACGCATAACGCCATGCGGGCGATTCCCCTGTAGATGTTAAATCTACTCACCAACGCTCCAAGTTAGGTGAAGTCTACCACCCGTTTTCCCTTGTAGCAGTGTCCGTAGTCCCCGCCTGCGAACCTGCAACATTAAAACAAACAAGAAAATATATATTAATAATAAACCTAAAATACTTACAATCTACACGGACCAACACGACACACAAATGTACTCTAAAGGGTTCGTGTTGTAGCTAACGCGTATAGCGACACTACGAAACCAACTCAGCGCAACAGCAACACAGAACACGCATCGTATCGGATAACGTATCGCACGAAACGTAACACTAGAAATATGCAAAGTGATCCCAGATTTTTCTGTGCTAACAATTTGTAAAAATTGCAAGTACCATGAGACTACAAATCACCCCAGAGACCCTTACCCAAAAACCCAAACCCCAACTCCCCAGTCTGGCCGCAATTTGCGGCCAGAACCAATAAAACTGCGGCCTGAACAAGGAGGAATTGGCTCGTATTTTGAGGGTAGGTTCTAGGTCTCTATACTAGGTTACTGTCATGCCAATTTTTGCAACAATTTCTTGGTTTAACAGCAGATCATCCGAGACTCTAACAAAACACTAAAAATATGATATTTACCCGAAACGATACAATACGCGATAAAAACTGAAACTAACAAGCTAAGCTACACAAAAATAACTTAAACAACAGCAAGGAAAGATTACCTAATCAAAAGAACACAAAGATCTAAGCTTTGTACACTCCATGGCATCCAAGAGCAAAAATGTGAACAAAGATGTGATTTTGATGAAGTTTTGGTGAATTTGTGATGGATTTTGAGATGGAGTGAGAGAGAGTGTTCAGAATTTGTTGAGGGAGATAAAGAAAAAGAGTTAGAGAAAAAGAGTTAGGGTGTGAGGAAATGAGAGAGGGAGGTGAGTGTAGGGTGAGAATGAGAGGTGAGTGTATCACATCATTAATTGCAACCCATGCCTCACTTTTAATGCACCATACCTCATCATTCCAAAACAATTATCTCTCTCTCTCTTTCTCATAAAAGATTAAGGGCAAATGAAAAAGAGTGGATTTAAAGCAAAGGGTTAAGATTAAGGTTAAGTGTCCTGGTTGCTAAGACTAATTTAGCACAAACAAAACTCACATTTACGTGCACACGTGCATGCATGCTTATAACAAATAATAATAAATTATTAATTAAATATTATAAAATGTGAGGAACCCGAATTGGTAAACTTTTTACAGTAAACCCGCATTAACGTCTAAACGAACACTAACCTCAATCTAAGGCGTTACATCTACTCACCGTAATCTCGTGCTTAAGTGTAGCCGACTACCTACTTCCTCTTCTTTGCGGCGTCTGAAGTACCCGTCCGCGAACCTAGAATTTATACAAAGAATACACATAGGCTAAAATCCTGCAAAACGCGATATCAAAACTAAACGAGAAACTTGGGTCGCAAGCTAAACGCGCGTGTATACGTAACGTGTGTGCATACGCCAAAAACCACCGCGACACGCTGTGACACACAGCAACACGCTGTAACCCACATCAGCACCAGACCCATCTCATAACGTACGTGTCGCGCAAGTCCCGCTACACAACCAAAAGGTAAATGGTCCCAGATTCTTACCTGGAACAAAACCAAGAAAATAAACAATACCAAACACATAAAAACACACACAGACACCCCCCGGCACAGCACCAAGCCCCAATTCCCTCAGGAGGCCGGCGTGCTCGGATTTGGGAGGGGTCTCCCCGGATTTTGGGTAGGGAAACGGGCTCTAATTCCTACACAAAACTCTAAAATGCCTGCACATGATCCTGTATATGTTTGCAAAACAAGAATAACATCATAGATATATCAGATTTTCCGTATCCCATGATTTTGTTTAAAAACGTTTTTAAAAACACCAATTTGGTACATTAGGGTATGTTTGAGTAATCAGAAGAAAAGGCTTTGACTAACAGACACCATCAACACATAATATAGTTAATCTAACCATAGAAACCCTAGCTTAACTTAATCTCCACCCAAACCACCCATGATCACAAAAACCCACAAAACATTAAAACTAGCTATACTATCCCAGATCTAAGCCACTGTAAAAACCCAAAACCCAAACAGTATCAAAGACCCAAAAACTATAGCAGGAAGCTACCCTAGAAGGTTCAAGCCCCCAGCCCCACCCCAGGCCGAGGTCGCCGGATTCCTCCCCATAGTCGCTGGCTAAAACCGCCCAGGTTGTGCTCGAACTCCACCCACACACTCAGGGTGACTAGGTCTATACTCCTACACCGTTTGGTCTCATAGAAAAGTCTCGGGTTAACAGTAGATCCCAAAACGACAATAAATCTTAACTAAACACTAATTAAACACTAAAATTAGTACAATATGGTATTTTAGTGTAAATTGAAGAAATGACTTGGTTTAAACAACATTAATAGCATCTAATTAAGTGAACACTAAACTAATTTATAATTAATAAAGCACTATTATATATAATTACATACTATCATAATTAAAAGTAGATTTATTCCAGTCTAGGTGGAAATAGCTATTAACTAGGTTTTGTGAAAACACGCATTATCGCTAATTAATGCGAAAATAACCTAAACGAATTTCAAAGCGTTACATAAAGGATATGCTTGTAGACTGCCCAGGCCCCACTAGTATGATCTCCATCATAATCCTGGTAGTCAAGCATAATCCTAAGGGCTTCATCAACATGTATACAAATATATGAAATACAACACATCACACGTTAAGATGAAGATAAACCAGATAACATACTATCATTTCGAGCAAAGATTGTTTCTGTACATATACATGTCTAGCATCCTATACAATACAGGCCTCTAGGGCATACATATCTAATAATCTCCCACTTGCACTAAGGCCTGTAGTTGGTGCAATAAGTACCCACTGTCTATACTAGAACCAGTTGCCGGCGTACCGCATGCCCAACAGCTCGAATAGTTTCTCAAACTGGACTTGAGGGATGGCCTTGGTGAATGGATCTACTGTGTTGTCTTTCGTGTCTACTCTCCGTACCTCGATGTCCTATCTCCCTGATGAGGTGATACCGCCTCAAGATAGGTCTGGATTTCTGATGGGACCTTGGTTCTTTTGCCAAAGCCATGGCTCCATTGTTATCGCAATATAGAGGTATTAGATTAGCAATGGATGGAACCACCTGAAGTTCAGAAATGAACTTCCTCATCCAGACTGCCTCTTTTACGGCATCATTAGCAGCAATATACTCAGCTTCCATCGTGGAGTCAGCGACGATATCTTACTTGGAACTCTTCCAACATACCGCTCCTCCATTTAGGGTAAATACAAACCCTGAGATGGACTTACTATCATCCTTTTCGCTCTGGAAGCTGGAGTCGATAAAGCCCTCCATTTGGAGATCTCCGTTATCATACACCAAGAACATTTCTTTAGTTCTTCTCAAGTACTTCAGAATGTTCTTTACAGCAGTCCAGTGTTTCTCTCTTGGGTTGGATTGATACCTGCTTACTGCACTCAGTGCATAAGCTACATCTGGTCGAGTACACAACATCGCATACATTATAGATCCTACCGCCGAAGTGTAGGGTATAATGCTCATGCGAGCCCTCTCCTCATCAGACTTTGGAGACATCTCTTTAAAGAGGGTGATCCCGTGACAAGCGGGTAAATTATCCTTCCTGTAATCTTCCATACTAAACCTCTTTAGTATTGTGTCAATGTTTCTCGATTGGGACAATGTCAATAATTTCTTAGATCTATCTCTATAGATCTTAATCCCCAGAATGTACGAGGCATCACCCAGGTCTTTCATGGAGAACTTCTGCGATAAGAATAGTTTGACCGATTGTAGCATAGGAATATCATTTCCTATCAAGAGAATTTCGTCCATGTACAATACGAGGAATGTAACAATACTCTCTACAATCCTTTTATAAATACATGGTTCATCTAAATTTTTGATAAAACCAAACTCTTTGATTGTATCATCAAAGCAGATGTTCCAACTCCGTGATGCCTGCTTTAATCCATAGATGGATTTAAGCAGCCTGCATGCTTTTCCGCTGCTCCCACTATCAATGAAGCCTTCTGGCTGATCCATAAAAACGCATTCTTCTAAATCACCATTTAGAAATGTCGTTTTAACATCCATCTGCCAGATCTCATAATCATAGTGAGCAGCTATAGAAAGCAGGATCCGAATGGATTTGAGCATCGCGACTGGTGAAAAGGTTTCATCACAGTCCAAGCCTGGTCTTTGATGAAATCCTTTTGCGACCAGCCTAGCTTTATGGGTCTCCACCTGACCATCCACACCGATCTTTCTCTTAAAGATCCATTTGCACCCTATGGGTTTTACTCCAGAAGGTGCAACCTCCAAAGTCCATACTTTGTTGGTGTGCATGTATTTCATTTCGGATCTCATGGCATCCAGCCACTTCACTGAGTTACCACTCGTGATAGTTTGCTGAAAACTAGTAGGGTCATCATCATCCATGATGCAATCTTCTCTATCACCATTTTAGAAAACCGTAGTATCTATCAGGTGGGTGAGAAGTCCTACTAGATCTACGGAGTGGTTGAGGTTCGTTAGGTTCTATTGAAATCTTAGGTTCAACCAAATCATCGGTAATTGTTTGTGTATCTGGAATTTCTTCCATTTCTACCGCATTGCCAACAATATCATTTGTAAAAAGTTTATTTTCTAGAAATGTGGCATACTGAGAAACAAACACTCTTTGTTCCTCCTTGTGGTAGAAAAAATATCCATACGAGTGTTTTGGATATCCCACAAATCTACACAAAACCGATCGTGTCTCGAGTTTGTCCGGATTCTGCTTTTTCACATAAGCCGGACAACCCCATATCTTAACTCTTTTAAAAGATGGTCTCTTCGCATACCATATCTCATATGGAGTGGTAGACACGGTTTTGGTCGGAACCCTATTCAATAGATAAATCGCAGTCTCCAATGCGTGCCCCCAGAATGATATTGGTAACTCAGCATCACTCATCATAGATCGTACCATATCTAATAGTGTACGATTCCTCCTTTCCGATACACCGTTGTGCTGTGGTGTGTACGGAGGAGTGAGCTGAGAGAGAATCCCATTCTCTTTTAGGAAATCTAGAAACTCTGAGCTTAGATACTCACCTCCTCGATCCAATCGAAGTTTCTTGATACTTAAGCATGTTTGTTTTTCTACTTCAGATTTATATTCCTTGAATTTTTCGAAGGCTTCGGACTTATGTTTCAATAAGAACACGTGCCCGAATCTCGATAAATCATCAGTGAAAGTTATGAAGTACGAAAAACCACCTCTTACATGTGTAGACATTGGTCCACATACATCACTATGTATGAGGCCTAAGAATTCAGTAGCTCTTTCTCCGTGTCCTGTAAATGGAGTTTTGGTCATTTTACCTTTGATACAAGACTGGCAAGTCGCATAAGATTTATATTCAAACGGGTTTAAATATCCATTTTTATGTAGCTTGGTTAGTCTTGTCTCGTTAATATGACCAAGTCTACAATGCCAAATGAAAGCTTCATTTATGTCTGAAACCTTTCTTTTGTTTGTGTGTTGTATATTGAAAACTGTATGCTGGTCTAGGACGTATATCCCATTATTTAATGTACCAGACCCAATCAACTCTTGATTAAGGTTAATATTCATAACATTAGATTGCAATACAAAATTATATCCGGTATTGTCCAACAACGATACATATGTAATATTACATAACATCGAAGGTACAAAATAACATGGGTTCAAAACCAATATACAACCCGTCGGCAAACCAAGATGATATTCTCCCACTGCAGTAGCATGTACTGAGGAACCATTCCCAACCCGGAGAGTGTGATCACCTTTCTTCAAAAACCTGCTATTTCTCAGCCCCTGCACACAATTGCAGATGTGAGATCCTGACCCAGTATCCAATACCTAGAAAGCAGAGTTAATTGAAAAACAGTTTTCTATTACAAACACACCTGAAGTGGAAGCATCACCATACTTCTTCTTCTTGAGGTCGGTCAGGTATCCAACGCAGTTTCTCTTCCAGTGCCCAGTCTGGTGACAGTGGAAGCATTCCCCTCGTCCTGTCGCAGCAGCCCCTTTTTTGTCCCTTCCCGGTGCTTTTTTTACTCCGCCTCTCGGCTTGATGGGATTCTTCTTCTTCTTTCCCTTGGCCTTGGCTTTCGGGACGGAAGAGGAAGATGGCCCAGCAATTAGAGCGGGAGTTTTCGCTACCTTTAGCATGCTCTCTGCACTCTTCAACATATTGAGAAGTTCAGGTAAGGACTTCTCCATGTTGTGCATGTTGAAGTTTACAATGAACTGAGCAAAGGCAGGGGGAAGGGACTGTAGAAAAATATCAACATACTGTTCATTCTCCATGGTCCAAGCCAGGTCCTCAAGTTCTTCGATAAGTCCAATAATCTTCAATACATGCTCACCTACAGACGTGCCAACAGCCATCCGCATCTGAAACAACTTTCGAGATGTCTCGGATCGGAGAGTATGATATTGCTCTCCATACAACTCCTTTGTATGGAGAAAGATGGACTGAACATCCATCTTTTCGTGCTGCTTCTGATGTTCATTGTTCATAGAAGTAAGCGCGAGGCACTTGGCTGTTGCGCAGTTTATATCCCATGTCTTGTGGATTTCTTTATCCGCAACTGAAGAATCAGGGCCTGGGCTAGGAGGAGCTGGAGTAGTCAAGACGTATCCGACCTTATCATAGGCCAGGGCAATATTTACGTTCCTTAGCCAATCTTTGTAATTCGGTCCTGTGAGTTTATTCTTGTCTAATAAAAGCTTAAGTCCCATCATAGGTATCTGCCATTAGGAGAGAGAAAAGAAGACACTCAGCGATTGCTCTTGCATAATTAGATTGGTTATTAATTTTATCTAATCGATGTCTCCCACTGTTTTTTTTATGAAATTTTCCTTCAAACCTTTAAAGGGAAAACTAGCCAGGATTAATTGCAATCTACAAGTTCGCTAACCGGTCGGCCAGGCCAGTGTCGGTACTCCGAGGGAGTTTCCCCTTGCTTTCGCACGGACCTAATTAAAATAAACCTCATTTTCCTAGAGGCGTAATCCCGTTGACACCTTTCTAGGCACCTACTGGATTAGCTAATTGTAAAGTGCAAAACTCTCCCGGGAGTAACTATTACTCACAATGGGATCGGGATCCAACTATCATATAGAAGGTATGCAATTTCATTGCAAATTTCAACTTTTGAAATTCCCGATATGATTTTTACCCCTAGTGTCTTATGACCTTAACTATGGTCAACAAATCATAAGCACTACTCAAGTTCTACCCGCCATTCGGGATTGATTTAGACCCACCCGCATGACCCTTAACTATGGTCCACAAAGTCATGCGAATATCCTAATCGATCGCATCAAATGCTTTGTAGGAAGACATCACTTAGATACGGTATACCATGCCTTAACTATAGTCAACAAACGTGGCACGAATACTAAGTACTCTACTTCCAAAAATGGCGGAGGGCAACGAATGGTTTTTATGAAAACCTTTAACGTTTTGAACTTGATATCGTTGTAGAATTGAGTGAAAGGAGTGGTTTAAGCTCCAGTTTTAAAAAATCGAATGGTTTTGTAGTATCTTTTTAATTTTGCTAAAGAGGTCACTCCCGGTGAAGAGATCTCGGCTCTTTCCTTATCGAATGAGGTGCAGGATATTCATGAATACCACGATGCAAAGCATGTTGGGATACCTACAATGGCAGCAAGGTTTCGAGAGGCTTCATTGTTACGACCCGAAATAGCACGTTACTGGCCCTTGAATCATATGAAGTCTATAGGACCTCATCTAATTCAAGTAAGCCAAAAGCCCAAAAATCTAAAACTATTTTAAATAATAAATGAAGGAAAACAAGTTTTAAAGAAGTGAAGAAAACATGTTTTAAAAACAAGGTTTTTAAATAAGTAAGCCGAATATGCATTTTTAAAACCTCAAGTCTTTTCTGAAAATTTCGGCAGAGTTTCCTTTGTAAATACTGGCCCCGAACGGGGTACAACATGAATAATATATACATCAATGATAAAAAGCATCCCCTAGTGGGAGCTAGCTCTTCGTCAATCGACGGTCATAACCACGCAAGCAATATAATATACAACACCGAAGGGCAAGGATCAAAACTCAACAGGAAACTCAAAATCATCAAGAAAACCATAATACTACAACGCACGACTCTAAGGTCGAAATAATACACAACTGGTTTCTAAGTCCGAAATAAATATACAAGTCTGGTTGATGGAATTACTAGATACAACTGATTAAAATAAATACAAGGGTGGTCACGATGCGAGTGAACCCACCTACCAAAGAAATCACCCAGAAAGGAAGCAATGTGCCAAAAAGCCGCAATGAAACCTTTACGGCAAAACCTGCAAGAACTGTGGCACAACGGGGGTGAGTTGCCAACTCGTGAGTAGAAAACATCACAGAGCAGAAATCGTATGTATGACTCAATCCTAGGTCAAACGATCAGTAATAATATATATCCTCAATATGATAAAGTCTGAAGCATGATAAGGTGGCAAGGGTAAATATCTATACATCAGTGTAATACCAAGTGCTCGTGTCAGTGCCTCAGGTAGCAACATATCATAAGTATGAGGTATGATCAATGTAATCAACATGAATTAATGTCAACTATATCATGAAGTCTAAAGGTATGTGGATATCATCCAACTATGTAATCAATGTCTGTATGCATGTGGATCTCATCTACGTGTCAACCAATGACACAAAACATCATGCATATAAATATCATAAGCATATGCATAGAAGTATGAGGATATAAATCAACGTGTGTCCCTCGCGACGCATCAAAATCATGGAAGCTGAGTGTCCAGCATCGACACTCGAAAATATCATGAAACCCGTGCCCAGCATCGGCACGTAAATTCTCATACATCGGGCTCCGTCAGTCCGGATCGGCCCACGGGCCCCGTCAGTCCGGATCGGCCCATATCATCTCTCGACTCCGGTCGGTATCCTCCAGATATCCGCCGAGCTAAAATACAATCACCGGTAGGTAGTGGTCTCTCTGGCAGGCTCATCGTCATCCACACGAAATCTCTCTCTCGTCCTGGGGTACCATACCGGGTCCACCATGTACCCGCAAACGGATCATCCGCCTCCTTGAATCGGGTTTCACATATCACACGTCTCAGAACCGAGAAAACGCATGGTGGACGCACTGAAATATCATATCAAGAGAAACCGGGTTTTCAAAACACTACATGCTTTCTTTTGATATAGACACGGTTCTCAAATCCAGAAATCTCATGAAAACAGCATATCCCAATGCGTATAATCATAAAGCATGATGTATGCGACATATAACAGAAATGTAAGCATATCCGTATATCATGCAACATAAAACAGTAATATGCACACAGCGAGGGAAACCGCTCTTTTAAATGAATCCAGTTTTAAAATATATCTTGCGGTTCCCAAATCTCAAAATCAAGACATAATCATCTATGTATGTGCAAATACGTATGTATGCAAGTATGGGTGTACAATATGTGTGTACGCCAGTATGAGTGTACAATATGTCTGTGCGCCAATATAGATCTACAAGTAGATATATACGCAAGTATGAGTGTGCAATATGTATGTGTGCCAATATGTCATACAAGGAGTCATATCCTGATGCAATAATCCTACTGTGTAGTAACATGGCAATTATCGATGATGAAGTGTGTGAACTGGCAAACAGGTGTACGTGGAATATACGCATCATCGATTATGGTGCTGGTGTCCTGACAGCATGGGTTTAATATAACAATAAACACAGTTACACATGCGATGCGATGCGAATAACAAGAATATGCGGAAATCGAATAATAAACGCAACAGTGAAGAATCTACATCAATATATAAATGTCATACAGTTTTGCCATTTGAAATAACACGAATCATGGTGTTTAGAAAAATAAGGGCTACGGTGTGTGTAAGAAAAGATGCGTCTTTTGAAAATATCCGTAGAATCCTTTGACCTGTCTTAAAAATACTCACGATTCGTTAGTTTTGAAATAGGTATGACTCGGGTCTAGTCTAACATCTACTAAGTAAACTACAGATCTAACTAACAAGCTAATCGAAAGGGTAGGAAACCACCTAAATCTGAGTCGATATATATATAAATATAATAGTTGGCGATCTCGCCTCAATAGTACTGTAACGCCTTAGATTTCGGTTAGTGTTAGTTTAGACGGTAATGCGGGTTTACTGTAAAAAGTTTACCAATTCGGGTTCCTCACATTTTATAACATTTAATTATTATTTTAATATTATTTGTTATGGGCATGCACGTACGTGTGCACGTAAATGTGAGGGTTTGTTTGTGCTAAGCTAGTTTTTAGCAACCTTGACACTTAACCTTAATTCTAATCCTTTGCTTTAAATCCATTCTTTACTTTAACCTAAACTTAATCCTCTTGTTAATTGTTTGTGAGTGAGAGAGATATTTCTTTGGAAGAGAGGTGGCATGGTGACATGGTGTGAATGCTTTAATGGGGGAATTAATGCATGATACACTCACCTCTCACTCTCACCCTACACTCATCTCTCTCTTTCTCTTTATTCTTTTCTCTCATTATCCCTCACATTTATTCCCTTAGCATTATTTCTTCATCTCTGTAACGCTTTGAAATTCGTTTAGGTTTTTCGTGTTAGTTAGTAATGATGCGTGTTTTTCATAAAAACCCGTAAATCTTATTTTCCTTTTTAAACTAGTTCTAATTGTGATGAGAAGTGTTTATATATATATATGGGGTTTAGTAATTATAATTTATCTTGTGTTCACCTTAATTAAAAATTTTCCTTAATTATTTTCCAAAGCAAGGTTTAGTGTAACAACATGCACACTTATCATTTTTGTATCATAGGTTAAGTATAACCATTTTATTTCTTCTTGCATGGCTCTATATCTCCAAATAAACCAAGTCAAACCCTTTCTTTTTAAAATAAAAATGAAGAATGGGAGGTATGGTGGGTTAGGTGAAGTTGGGCTTGACTTTTTGACCCTTTTTCTCACTCATTTTCCCTTTCTCCCTCTCATTTTCTGCTCTTCCAGCAGAGATAGCAGCAGCAGCAACATCATCACCATTTTCTTCTTCTTTCACTTCTCTTTTGATCCAAACACAAACCCTACACAAAATCTCATATTCCTTCACAAAACCTTTGGAAAAATGGATCTTTTGGGGATTTTGGTGACAAATCAGTGGCTTTGAGGGAAAGGGCTGGAAGTGAAGTTTTCCTAGGGTCTTTTGGAGGTATTAAACTCACCCATATCACCTTAGTTCTTAACTTGTAATTTTGTTAGCTAAAAATCATATTTTTGTACGTTTTTAGTGCTAATGAACGGAATTAATGAAGTTTATGTTAAGTTAGCATTTTTATTGCTTGGTTAACTTAATTAAGTATGGTTAGTGTTGTTTTAACTTAGGTTTTGCTTCAGGTTTCACCAAAACACCATAAGGTCTTAGTTTTGTGTTAAAATAGCTTTTTAACTAAGTTTTGGGCTCTGTTGTGATCTGCTTGTACCCCGTTTGCTTCAGGCAAAAATTGTGTTTACTGGAGCATGTACACTAGGTTTAGAGAACACACACAAAGCACGGAAGCACAACTCCCTAGGTGGGCCGCCGGAATAATCATTCTGGCCGTAAATTGCGGCCAGATGGGGAACCTGGGTGTTGGGGTTTGTTGTGTGGGTGTCTGCTACAATTTTAAGACTTATGGCATATGCAACTTTGTAAAATTCTCTCTGTAGGAAAACCTGGAACCATTTACCCTATTTCCTATACTTTAAACTTTTGCGACACGTGTAATACGTGTGTGGGTTCGGGGTTTTCTGCGTATCGTGACGTGTCGGGGTAGGTTCAGGCGCGTAATCACACGTTTTAGCGTATCGAACACACACGCGTTTGGTTCGCGACGCGGGTTTCTCGTTTGGCTTTAATGTCGCGTTTTTGTAGATGTTAGCTTATGTGTATTATTTTGTGAAATTCTAGGTTTGCAGGCGAGTACGACGGACGCCGCGAAGAAAGGGAAACAAGTCGTCAGCTACACTTAGCACGAGACTACGGTGAGTAGATTTAACATCTACGGGGAAATCGCCCGTATGGCGTTATGCGTCAGGGCTGATAGGACATTGTAGCAGCATATTGCATTTACATACATTGGCTGTTCATGGATACTATTTGTTGCATACCGCATTCCCTGCTATATCTATATGAGCTTAGGATTAATGACATATCGCACTGTTACTAATGGTTCATGTTGCACGGGCACTAATCTGCATGTTACACACACCGTTAGTAATTTCCATGACACTCACACTATAGAATTGCCATGAATAATATACTGTAGCTTACCTCCTATATGATTCGACTTGATTATGTTACTTGTGCACATACTCATTTGCATATCCATACTTGTGCACATACTCATTTGCATATCCATACTTATGCCTATTCAAACTGTAACTACCTAGATAAGCTGATTTTTGGTAAAAACTGGGGACCGCATGATACCTTTTAAAAACTGAATCTACTTAAAGAGCGGTTTCTCCCCTTTTCTCATAGTACGACTTATGATGCATATATTACATATCATGGATTTACGCATTGGATTTGGATTTCATGTGATTTTTGGATTTGAGGACCGTGGGGTTATTTAAGAAAAGATGCACTGTTTTGAAAACCCGGTTCCTCTTGATATGATATTTCAGTGCGTCCACCATGCGTTTTCTTGGTTCTGAGACGTGTGACTTGTGAACCCGAATCGAGGAGCTAGATGAGGCCGATTGCGGGTACATGGTGGACCCGGTATGGTACCCCGGGACGAGAACGGATCTGTCGTGCAGTAGGCGATGAGCCTGGCAGTGGGACCACTACCTACCGGTGATTGGTTGGACCTGGCGGTTATCCGGAGGATACTGACCAGAGTCGATAGATGGATACGGGATGATCCGTACTGCTGGGGCCGAGGGCCGATTCCGCAGACGGAGCCCGATATATGAGGATTTGCGTGTCGATACTGGACACGATTATTTCATGACATTTTGAGTGCCGATGTTGGGCATTCACGATTCTCAGAGATTTACAGGATTTGAGGGCCGATGAGGGTGACAGCGCCTGAGTTTTATTAGGATTTGGGTGCATTGATGGACACTGATTATTTTCCACGTTGACATTCCGTGTAGATGTTATTTTATCCCATGCTCAGCATTCATTATTATGCATCTCATCCTGTGGTCATATTACCTAATAGAGTACTTATGCAGGATTATTGCACATCCTGCTCATCGCATATAAATATTATCTGCTGGCATATTTTAGAGTAGCGCAGTACGTGCATACTCGTGATTACTTTTATATGTTATCTTCTATTCACGAGTTGGCAACTCACCTCCGTTGTGCCATATTATTTGCAGGTTGCCCCTTAGAGTAGTCACGGCAGGCTACTTTCTTGTATCTTTTTGGCTACGGATACTACTTCAGTTGGTGCGTGAGCTGTTTTGCTGCTAGGTGGGTTGTGGTATCCGGTTATTTTCCATTGTACATAATTTTGTATCTAGTATTCTCCATCTATCTTTATATGTATTTGACTTAGAGACCAGTGTGAGGACGATGATGTATATTATTTGTATTCTGGTGTGGAGCTCGTGTGAGCCGACTTTACTTATGCAGTTTTTATCATTTGTGATGTTTTCCGCTTATTGCTCATTTCTTCGCTACGGCGTCGTATATTACTTGCGTGGTTGTTTTCACCGTTGGCCGTGATTGCTCCCGTTTGGGATGTTTTATTTTATTGTGTATCATTTTTACTCATATCTTGTTTTGTATCCGATTTCGGGGTTAGTTTTACAAAGGAAATGCTGCCAAAATTTTTAAGATAATAACTTGCACTTTAAAGAATGTTACTAAACTACTTGAGGTTTTCCAAATGTTTTTAAACAAATGTTTTCAACAGTCACTACTTTTAATGGTTTTGATTTCTGGGTTTTCGGCTTACTTAGTCGCGTTACGCCTGTAGACGTTACGTGGTTAAGTGCCGGTCACGGGTCGAACTTCGGGTCGTGACAAAGTTGGTATCAGATTGTAGGTTTTACCTTTCGGAATGTAGGATGACCCTGGTATGATGTAGTAGGTAGCTGAAGCAGAGTGGCGTAGCGTGTGTATGTTCCGCGGCATACTCACGACACGGTACTCCGCCTAAGCGACCTTAGGACTTACTGATTTAAATTCCTTCATGAGTATATACATTCTTGTGATTCGATTTCCGTATTCTTATCGAATCCTATTTTCTTTTCAGCCATTATGTCGCCAAAGACTACGAGGGCGCAGAGAGCGGCCGCGAGAGCCGAGATTAGAGTTGATTCGTCTGAGACGAGGACAGACCCGGGCAGTACACCCATTGCACCAGAGCAGACCGTTCCTCCTTCGACAGACCAGATGATGGGATCCGGTATGCAGGAGATGCACCAGATGATGGGATCCGGTATGCAGGAGATGCGCCAGATGATGGGATCGCTAGTTGAGACACTTCGAGCGCAGCGACCAGAGGTAGTTCCACCCGTTGCAGGGACCGTGATGGTACCCACAATACAGGCAGTTTCCCCTACAGCTACAGAGGTCATCACAGTATCGCTATCAGAGTTGATGAGGCTGAAGCCTCCGGTCTTCACAGGCACTGATGCAGCCGAGGACCCACAGTCTTTCATTGATAGGATGGCCCGGATATGTCGTTCACTTAGATGCTCAGATGCGAGATGGGTAGAGTTCGCGAGCTTTCGCCTGGAAGGTCTTGCGCAGAAATGGTGCGAATCGGTCGAGAAGGGCAGAGCAGCAGGTCTTCCTCCTATGACCTGGACAGAGTTCGTGGCGGTGTTCCTTGCCCGCTTCCTTCCACAGAGTGTCAGAGATTCTAGAGCGCGTAGGTTCGAGTCCTTACGTTAGACTTCGGAGATGACAGTGGCAGAGTACGACGTGCTGTTCATAGAGCTATCTGTTTATGCCCCATATTTAGTGGCTACTGAGGAGATGCGAGTCAAGAGGTTTGTTCGAGGCTTGCTTACCCCGTTATTTCTTGCGATCAGCGCACAGCATTGCGAGACCTATGCAGCAGCTGTAGATGCAGCCTTATTAGTCGAGGAGCGCCTTGCCGAGACTTCGGTAGTTCCAGAGCCGAAGAGAGTTCGTGTGGATACATCAGCACAGAGACAGCCTTTTCGGCGTCGTGACAGACGTCTTGCAGGTGGCAGAGATTTAGGGCGAGGCCGGTTGTTCAGCTCCTATCCCCAGGAGGGTCAGCGGTCATCGTCGAGATGTTTCCGCTGCAGGAGTTCTTATCATCGTGTTCGAGATTGTCCTGAGATACACCGGAGGGAGGCACCAGTACCGCATGTCACATTACCATCTTCACCATCCCAGAGGGCGTTGCCTATTGTACCTACAGTTGCTCCGCATCAGACTCATACATAGAGAGGTCGTGGTCACGGAGGATTTGCTCATAGAGGACGAGGTGACCGAGGCAGAGGACAGTCAGCCGCAGGTGGAGGACAGGCATGGGTTTTTGTTTTGACGCATCAGGACACGCAGGCGTCCAATGCGGTAGTCTCAGGTATCCTTTCAGTATGTTCTGTTGACGCTCACGTGTTGTTTGATCCGGGATCCACGCACTCGTACGTTTCCACACACTTCGTGCCGAGTCTGGGTAGAGAGTCCGGTTTGCTTGATCAGCCGCTTGTTGTGACCACCCCTGTGGGCGAGTCGTTTGTTGCTAGACACATGTTCCGATCCTGTGTTGTCCGTATTGGCGAGAGAGAGTTGCCTGTCGACTTGATCCTTCTTGAGATGTTGGACTTCGACATTCTTTTGGGCATGGATTGGTTAGCCACGTGCTATGCGTCTGTGGACTGCCATGAGAAGACGGCTAGGTTTCGTTTTCCCGACGAGTCGGCTTTTGTTTTGCAGGGGGACCGTGGTGCCGCCCCTCACATTTTGATTTCTTCTCTTCACGCTGGACAGCTTTTGAGGAAGGGATGTCAGGGATTTCTCGCCTATGTTTGCGATACTAGAGTTACAGAGGTTCCGTTGGATCAGGTTCCGATTGTTAGCGAGTTTCCTGATGTGTTCCCTGACGAGCTTCCTGGGCTACCGCCCGAGCACGATATTTCTTTCTGTATTGATTTGATTCCCGGCATGGGGCCTATTTCTATACCGCCTTATCGGATGGCCCCGGCGGAACTTAGAGAGTTGAAGGGTCAGGTGCAAGAATTGCTGGATAAGGGATTTATTTGACCCAGTGTGTCTCCTTAGGGTGCTCCAGTCCTGTTTGTCAAGAAGAAGGACGGCAGTTTGCGTTTGTGTATCGACTACCGCCAGCTGAACAGGGTTACCGTGCGGAACATGTATCCTTTGCCACGCATCGACGACTTGTTCGACCAGCTTCAGGGGGCAGGATACTTTTCGAGGATTGATTTGCGATCAGGCTACCATCAGCTGCGGGTTCGACAGGAGGATATTCCGAGGATAGCTTTCCGCATGCGCAACGGCCATTATGAGTTTTTGGTGATGTCGTTCGGACTCACCAATGCCCCAGCAGCATTCATGGACTTGATGAACCGTATTTTCCGGCCGTATCTTGATCTGTTCATCATCGTATTCATTGGCGATATCTTGGTGTATTCCCGGAGCCGAGAGGAGCACGAGCAGCACCTGCGGATCACACTACAGACCTTGAGGGAGCACTAGCTTTTCGCAAAATTCTCCAAGTGTGCATTCTGGCTTGACAGCGTAGACTTCTTGGGTCACGTGATTACACGAGATGGTATATGTGTGAACCCGAGGAAGATCAAGGCCGTTCAGAGTTGGCCCAGACCCACATCAGTTACGAAGATCCGCAGCTTTCTAGGACTGGCCGGTTACTACAGACGATTTATGCAGGACTTCTCCCGTATTGCTGCACCTTTGACCGGGTTGACCCGGAAGGGAGTTCCTTTCGATTGGACGGAGGAGTGCGAGCACAGTTTCCAGTAGCTACGGACTCGTTTGACTACAGCGCCGGTGTTATCATTGCCTTCAGGATCGGGCGGATTTGTGGTCTATTGTGATGCTTCTCGAGTGGGGCTAGGGTGCGTATTGATGCAGCATGACAAGGTGATCGCGTATGCTTCACGGCAGTTGAAGAAACATGAACAGAACTACCCCACTCACGATTCAGTGATGGCTGCAGTGGTCTTTGCACTTAAGATCTGGGGACATTACCTGTACGGCGAGTCGTGCCAGATATTCACTGATCATAAGAGCTTAAAGTATATATTTCAGCAGCGAGACCTGAATCTTAGATAGCACCGTTGGATGGAGTTAGTGAAGGACTATGACCGTGAGATCCTTTACCACTCGGGCAAGGCAAATGTAGTGGCGAATGCTTTGAGTAGGAGGCCCAGGGTTATTCTATCTTGTTTGAGCGCAGTGCAGAGGCAGTCATCGGCAGATTGGCAGATTTTATGCGACAGCCGAGTGTAGTTTGAGTTCACGCTGATCGGGGGATAGCTTGTGCATGTTCGTGCACGCCCACAGTTTCTTGACCGTATATATGAGGCACAGTACAGTGATGACCGTTGTTCAGAGATCATGGCACAGATTGGACTTGGCAGATTTTTCGAGTTCGTGATCGACGATCAAGGGATTCTGCGATTTGGGACTAGACTGTGCGTACTAGATGCTGAGGGGCTACGGCGCGAGATTCTTGAGGAGGCACATCGATCGGTGTACAGTGTTCATCTGGGTTCCATTAAGATGTACCATGATATGAGAGATGTTTACTGGTGGGACGGGATGAAGTGGGACATCGCAGACTTCGTGTCGAGATGCCTGACTTGTCAGCAAGTCAAGGCCGAGTACCAGAGGCCAGCGGGAGAGCTACAGCCGTTATCCATTCCGGAGTGGAAATGGGAACAGATTTCTATGGACTTCATTGTGGGTCTACCCAGGACTAGTCGAGGGTATGACTCCATTTGGGTGATTGTGGACCGATTGACGAAAGCAGCTCACTTCCTGCCGGTGAAGACGACTTTCGGATTTACTCAGTATGCCCAGATATACATCGACGAGATTGTACGACTGCATGGAGTCCCGACATGTATCGTGTCCGACCGAGGCACCCAGATTACCAGCCGACTATGGCAGAGGCTTCAGGAGGCTTTGGGCACCCGCTTGAGTTTCAGCACAGCATTTCATCCGCAGACAGACGACCAGTCAGAGCGGACTATTCAGACTCTCGAGGACATACTCCGAGCGTGCGTATTAGACTTTGAAGGTAGCTGGGATCATCATTTACCCTTAGTAGAGTTCTCTTATAACAACAGCTTCCAGGAGACCATTCAGATGGCACCATTCGAGTCTCTTTATGGGAGGAGATGCAGATCGCCCGCCTGTTGGACAGAGCTCAATGAGAGCAGTATTTTAGGGCCGCAGATTGTTGAGGAGACGACCGCGAAGATTCAGTTGATTCGCGATAGGATGAGAGCAGCCCAGAGTAGGCAGAGATCTTATGCGGACCGTCGTCGGCGCAGACTTGAGTTTTCTGTTGGTGATTATGTTTTCTTGAGGGTCTCCCCAATGAATGGTGTGATGAGATTTGGGAAGAAGGGGAAGCTTAGTCCTAAGTACGTGGGCCCCTTCGAGATCCTCGAGCGCGTTGGTGCAGTTGCGTATCGGTTAGCCCTTCCGCCTAGTTTCCCAGATGTGCACCCCGTATTTTACATTTCGATGCTCCACAAGTATCTTCATGATCCTTCGCATGCGATTCAGCACCCGACGATCCAGCTGGGGCGCGACCTTTCTTTTGCAGAGCAGCCGGTGGTCATCTTAGATCGACAGGTGAAGAAATTGAGATCGAAGGATATACCGTCCGTCAAGGTCCTTTGGCATGGCCCAAGCAGCGAGGAAGTCACTTGGGAGACCGAGATGAAGAAGAAATGTCCCCATCTCTTTGAAGGTACGCGTAGCTAAATTTTTTTTTTAAATTCGGGGACCGAATTTCTTTAAGGGGGGTAGATTGCTTTGAAATTCATTTAGGTTAATTTCGCGTTAGTTAGTAATGATGCGTGTTTTTCATAAAAAGCCGTAAATCTTATTTTCCTTTTTAAACAAGTTCTAATTATGATGAGAAGTGTTTATATATATATATATATATATATATATGGGGTTTAGTAATTATAATTTAGCTTGTGTTCACCTTAATTAAAAATTTTCCTTAATTATTTTCCAAAGCAAGGTTTAGTGTAACAACATGCACACTTATCATTTTTGTATCATAGGTTAAGTATAACCATTTTATTTCTTCTTGCATGGCTCTATATCTCCAAATAAACCAAGTCAAACCCTTTCTTTTTAAAATAAAAATGAAGAATGGGAGGTATGGTGGGTTAGGTGAAGTTGGGTTTGACTTTTTGACCCTTTTTCTCACTCATTTTCCCTCTCTCCCTCTCATTTTCTGCTCTTCCAGCAGAGATAGCAGCAGCAGCAACATCATCACCATTTTCTTCTTCTTTCACTTCTCTTTTGATCCAAACACAAACCCTACACAAAATCTCATATTCCTTCACAAAACCTTTGGAAAAATGGATCTTTTAGGGATTTTGGTGACAAATCAGTGGTTTTGAGGGAAAGGGCTGGAAGTGAAGTTTCCCTAGGGTCTTTTGGAGGTATTAAACTCACCCATATCACCTTAGTTCTTAACTTGTAGTTTTGTTAGCTAAAAATCATATTTTTGTGCGTTTTTAGTGCTAATGAAGGGAATTAGTGAAGTTTATATTAAGTTAGCATTTTTATGGCTTGGTTAACTTAATTAAGTATGGTTAGTGTTGTTTTAACTTAGGTTTTGCTTCAGGTTTCACCAAAACACCATAAGGTCTTAGTTTTGTGTTAAAATAGCCTTTTAACTAAGTTTTGGGCTCTGTTGTGATCTGCTTGTACCCCGTTTGCTTCAGAAAAAATGTATTTACTGGAGCATGTACACTAGGTTTAGAGAACACACACAAAGCACGGGAGCACAACTCCCTAGGTGGGCCGCCGGAATAATCATTCTGGCCGCAAATTGCGGCCAGATGGGGGACCTGGGTGTTGGGGTTTGTTGTGTGGGTGTCTGCTACAGTTTTAAGACTTATGGTATATGCAACTTTGTAAAATTCTCTCTGTAGGAAAATCTGGAACCATTTACCCTATTTCCTATACTTTAAACTTTCGCGACACGTGTGATACGTGTGTGGGTTTGGGGTTTTCTGCATATCGCGACGTGTCGGGGTAGCTTCAGGTGCGTAATCACACGTTTTAGCGTATCGGACACACACGCGTTTGGTTCGCGACGCGGCTTTCTCGTTTGGCTTTAATGTCGCGTTTTTGTAGATTTTAGATTTTGTGTATTATTTTGTGAAATTCTAGGTTCGCAGGCGAGTACGTCGGATGCTGCGAAGAAGGGGAAACAAGTCGTCGGCTACACTTAGCATGAGACTACGGTGAGTAGATTTAACATCTATGGGGAAATTACCCGTATGGCATTATGTGTGAGGGCTGATAGGACATTGTAGCAGCATATTGCATTTACATACATTTGCTGTTCATGGATACTATTTGTTGCATACCGCATTCCCTGCTATATCTATATGAGCTTAGGATTAATGACACGTCGCACTGTTACTAACGGTTCATGTTGCACGAGCACTAATCTGCATGTTACACACACACCGTTAGTAATTGCCATGACACTTACACTATAGAATTGCTATGAATAATATATTGTAGCTCACCTCTTATATGATTCGACCTGATTATGTTACTTGTGCACATAATCATTTGCATATCCATACTTGTTCACATACTCATTTGCATATCCATACTTATGCCTATTCAAACAGTAACTACCTTGATAAGCTGATTTTTGGTAAAAACTGGGGACCGCATGATACCTTTTAAAAACTGAATCTACTTAAAGAGCGGTTTCTCCCCTTTTCTCATAGTACGACTTATGATGCATATATTACATCGCATGGATTTACGCATTGGATTTGGATTTCATGTGATTTCTGGATTTGAGGACCGTGTGGTTATTTAAGAAAAGATGCACTGTTTTGAAAACCCGGTTCCTCTTGATATGATATTTCAGTGCGTCCACCATGCATTTTCTCGGTTCTGAGACGTGTGACTTGTGAACCCGAATCGAAGAGCTGGATGAGGCCTATTGCGGGTACATGGTGGACCCGGTATGGTACCCTGGGGCGAGAACGGATCTGTCGTGCAGTAGGCGATGAGCCTGGCAGTGGGAACACTACCTACCGGTGATTAGTTGGACCTGGCGGTTATCCGGAGGATACTGACCAGAGTCGATAGATGGATACGGGATGATCCGTACTGCTGGGGCCGAGGGCCGATTCCGCAGACGGAGCCCGATATATGAGGATTTGCGTGTCGATACTGGACACGATTATTTCATGATATTTTGAATGCCGATGTTGGGCATTCACGATTCTCAGAGATTTACAGGATTTGAGGGCTGATGAGGGTGACAGCGCCTGAGTTTTATTAGGATTTGGGTGCATTGATGGACACCGATTATTTTCCACGTTGACATTCCGTTTAGATGTTATTTTATCCCATGCTCACCATTCATTATTATACATCTCATCCTGTAGTCATATTACCTGATAGAGTACTTATGCAGGATTATTGCACATCCTGCTCATCGCATATAAATATTATCTGCTGGTATATGTTTGAGTAGCACAGTACGTGCATACTCATGATTACCTTTATATGTTATCTTCTATTCACGATTTGGCAACTCTCCCCCGTTGTGCCACAGTATTTGCAGGTTGCCCCTCCGAGTAGTCGCGGAAGGCTGCTTTCTTGTATCTTTTTGGCTACGGATACCACTTCAGTTGGTGCGTGAGCTGTTTTGCTGCTAGGTGGGTTATGGTATCCGGTTATTTTCCATTGTACATACTTTTGTATGTAGTATTCTCCATCCACCTTTATATGTATTTGACTTAGAGATCAGTGTGAGGACGATGATGTATATTATTTGTATTCTGGTGTGGTGCTCGTGTGAGCCGACTTTACTTATGCAGTTTTTATCATTTGTGATGTTTTCCACTTATTGCTCATTTCTTCGCTACGGCGCCGTATATTACTTGCGTGGTTGTTTCCGCCGTTGGGCGTGATTGCTCCCGTTTGGGATGTTTTATTTTATTGTGTATCATTTTTACTCATATCTTGTTTTGTACCCGATTTCGGGGTTAGTTTTACAAAGGAAATACTGCCAAATTTTTTAAGATACTAACTTACACTTTAAAGAATGTTACTAAACTACTTAAGGTTTTCCAAATGTTTTTAAACAAATGTTTTCAACACTCACTACTTTTAATGGTTTTGATTTCTGGGTTTTCGGCTTACTTAGTCGCGTTACGCCTGTAGACGTTACATGGTTAAGTGCCGGTCACGGGTCGAACTTCGGGTCGTGACAATCTCTCTCAACTCTAATTTGAACACTTGAGCTTTCAACACAAATCCATCACAAAATTCACAAAATCTCTCCAAAATCACATCTTTAATCTAGTTTTGCCTCTTGGATGCCTTGGAGCTAGGAAAGCTAGGATCTTTGAGTTCTGAAGGATAAGTAATGATCTCTATCTATTCTTTATGTTGTGGTAGTGATGTGTAGCCTTTTAGTTTCAGTTTTGATTGTTTAAAGTTAAGTTTTGTGCATAATGTCGTATTTTTAGTGCCTATATGTGACATATGTGATCTGCTGTGACCCGGAAAGTGTACTAGAAAACCAAACAATATAGTTATGTTGTACCAGTGACCATAGGACCTCACCTGGAGCACGAACCCATGGAACTCTGACTCGGCCGGCGACATGCAGGGGATTTCCGGCGACCTCGGCCGTGGGTAGGAGTTAGGGTTTGGGTTTTTCTGGGTAGGTGTCTGCAGTGGTTTAGGTATTTTTGGTCTTGTTTGGTTGTTGAGTTTTCTCAGTATGCAAAATCTGGGATCACCTAGGTAGTTTCTTGTGTTTCGTTTAAGCGTGATACGTTATACGACACGGATCGTGCACTTTGTGTGGTTTTGCTCTTAAGTTGTTTTCGTCATGTCGCTACGCACGTTAGCCACAATACGGACACTTGAGAGTAAGTTTTGTGTTGTTGCGTCGGTCAAATGTGGTTTGTACGTATTTTGGGTCTATTACTAATATGTACTTGCTTTATTGTTTTAGTGTTGTAGGTTCGCAAGAGGGGGATTCAGACACTGTTACAAAGGGAAAACAGGTGGTTGGCTTCACTTAGCCAGGAGCGTTGGTGAGTAGATTTAACATCTACAGAAGAATCGCCCGTATGGCGTTATGCGTCTGGACTAGAGATGTTAATATTGTCTCATATTCTATGTCATATTTAGAATTGCGCATATACACTACTGCTTAGTTAATTGTTGTGCTTGGACTAGTATCCTTAGGACACTGCTCTATTATTGACGGCTCATGTTGCACGAGCACTGATTGTATGCCACACACACTATCAATAATTGCCATGACACGCACAACCCGCATATAGAAGTGATATTGTTCGGTTAGGGATATTGAGACATTGATTCATATTTCTTATCGCATATGATATATAGCATACCAGTATACCTACATGTTTACACATATGCCATGACATACTTACATGCTAGTTACCTGTATACCTATAGAGCATTGTACTATTAGCGATAGGTACATACACACTTAATGACATAGCTACAGGTATACCTTACACACATAGTTCACTTATACCCAGGGGGTACATTATATCATTACTTATAGGTAGATACATATACCTTGCTATATCTTTATATTTGCACATATATCTGGTTATAGCTACATGTTTACCTTTACTTGGTGTTATTTAGAATTGGAGAAATTAGGAACCACATGATATTATATTAACTTGTTGCAGTTAATTAGCGGCTTTTCCTTTATATATGCTTACATTACAGTTTTATGTTGCGTATATTTTATTCATGGATTTTCGTATTGAGATATGGATTCTTCATGATGTTTTCTGGATTTGGGGACCGTGGTAGTTTCATGAAATTATGTATTATTTGAAAAACCTGGTTTCCCTTGATATGATATTTCAGCATCCACCATGAGATTTATCGGTTCTGATATATATACCCCATGCGAGGAGGCGTCGAGGCCGTATGAGGGTACATGGTGGGGCCCGGAGGTATCCCAGGGCAAGAAGATTGATGGACCTTGCCGATTGAGCCTGGCAGGGGAACCATACACTCCGGTGACATTACCAATGACTCGGCGGTTATCATGGGGATACCGATGGGAGTCATGTACGTATGGATACGTGGAAAGACGAGGGTCAGAGCTAGGCACTCTTGCTTTTCGGATAGCGTGTGATACATACCTATTAGGGTGCCAGTCTTGGTGACAGCACTTGATAGATCAGCCTTTCTGTGTCGATACTTGACACATTGTTTTCATGATATTTTACTTCTAAGTATATATAACTGTGGAATAGGACGCTATTATATATGCATATATATATATATATATATATATATATTAGTGGAATGGGACGCTAATATATATGTATACATATAAATTCATATACTTCATCATATTTATTCATGCAAATATACCTATGATATAAGAGATTCACTTGATATTGGATTTAGGACAATTGAGATTTACTTGATATTGTACATAAAGGATATATGAGATTCACTTGATTTTGTATATTCAGGATATATGAGATTTATTCGATATTGTACATTAAGGATTTGTAAGACTTATATGATATGAGAGCCAATTTGGGGGCTGATTTGAGGATTTGGGATTTGGATTGTCTTGATGGATTTTGATCCTACCACGATATCAGGATTCCGTGGAAATGACATATTTTATTCCATACTCCACATTTATTATTTATGCACTGCTTCATGTATTAGTAGTACCTGTTAGTGTACCTTTAATGACTGTTGCATTTACATACTTTTATTTATATGCATTACTTCATGTGTTCGTTGTACCTGCTGGAGTATCTTTCATGACTGTTGCATATATATACCTTTTCATATCAATATTGCATGATTATTGCATACCGATTGTCATATTATTGCTTCATGTATTTGTAGTAACCGTTAGTGTACTTTTCATGATTATTGTATATGTTAGATTCGCGCTGTACGTGCATACTTGCGATTACCTGCATATGTTATTTACTATTCACGAGTTGGCAACTCACCCCCGTTGTGCCACAGTTGTTTTGCAGGTTGTTCCCCAGAGTAGTCGAGGCAGGCTATTCATCTATCTTACCATCTTTTGCAGCGGATACCGCATCAGCTCACAGTGTGCAGTTTGCTTAGGTGGGTTTTGTAGTTATTCGTTGTGGTATTGTATATTCGTTGTATCCTTGTACTCTCCATCTACTATTTTCATGTTGACTTAGAGACTTGGTGAGGATGATATTGTATATTATTTTATGACTTGGTTGTTTTTTATACAGCTTCCTTTTTATCGTCTCTTTCTTCGCTACGGTGTCGTATATCTGTTGTGGTGGTTGTTTTCTGCCGTTGGGCGTTGATTTTGCTCCCGTTTGGAGATGCTTTACTTTATATTTATGTTGTACCCATTTTTAGGGTTAGTTTTTACAAAGGAGGTGCTGCCAAAATTTTAAAGGAAATAAAGTTGGACTTTTAAAGAATTTGGGTTGCGATTTCAAAAGTTTAAACAATGTTTCTTATTTTTTCTTGTCTTTTAATGGTTTAGATTTCTGAGTTTTGGCTTTCTTTTACTGCGTTACGCCTGTAGACGTTTCGTACTATTAGGGCTGTCATGTACCAATTTCGGGTCGTGACAAAGTTGGTATCAGAGCGCTAGGTTTTACCTTTCGGAGTGTAGGATGTCCTTGGTATGATGGAGTAGGTAGCTTAAGCAGAGTAACATAGTGTGTGTATGTCTGCAGCATACTCGCGTTGCGGTGCTCCGCCTAAAGTGACTTAAGTACAAATTTCTTGAAATTGCTTCCTTGATAATTCCTATCCTTGTGATTCGATTTCCGTGTTCATATCGAATCCTATCTCTATTTATAGCCTTTGCCGCCGACGATTATAGGGACTCAGAGAGGTGCAGCGAGGGCCGAGGTCAGAGTTGACTCGGGTGGGTCAAGAACTGACCAGGATGGCACACTCGTTGCACAGGAGCAGACGCATCCGCCTTCGACAGATAATATCGCTAGGCTTATGGAAGAGATGCAGGACTTGCGCCAGATGATGAGTTCTTTGGTTGAGGCCATTCGAGCGCAGCGATAGGAGATTGTCACCCCTGTTACCCAGTTGTTCCTTGCGATCAGCACATAGCATTCCGTCACCTACATAGCACCAGTGGATGCAGCCCTAGTGGATGAGACACGTATTCCAGAGACTTTGGGAGTTCCGGAACCGTGGAGGACCCATACCGGTGTACCAGTCCAGAGACAGAGGCCTTGTCGTCGAAACAGCTTTCGTGACCGTCGCGGGAGTAGCAGAGGTTTGGGACGAGGAGAGTCGTGTTAGGTAGATCAGCCATTTATTGTGTTAACTTCTGTCAGCGATTCTTTTATTGCGCAACACGTATTTCAGTCATGTGCCAATAGGATAGGAGATAGAGATTCGTCCGTCACTTGATCCTTCTAGAGATGTTGGATTTGACATTCTCCTGGGCACGGATTGGTTAGCTACGTGCTAGGCGTCTGTGCACTACCGTGAGAAACCAGTTAGGTATGTTTTCCCGGCGAGTCAGTTCTTGTTGTGCACGGGGACAGTGGTGCCGCCTACTACAGCTTGAATTCAGCTTTTTCGCTAATCGGCTTTTAAGGAGAAGATGTCGAGGATTCTTGGCGTTCATTCGTGATACCGGAGCCACAGTGGGTTTTTTGGACCGGTTTTCTTTCGTGCGAGAGTTTTCCGACGTTGTTCCAAATGAGCAGGCGAAACTTAGGGAGCTTAAGAATCAGCTGTAGAGTTGTTTGTTGGGGGGGCTTGTGCGTCTGAGTGTTTCTCATTGGGGAGCTCCTATTTCTGTTCGTCAAGGAGAAAGACGGCGGTTTGAGGTTGTGTATCGATGGATCGTCAATTGAACCGGCTTACGGTGCAGATAGGTATCCTTTACTTCGCATTGACGATTTCTTCGATCAGCTCCAGAGTGTGAGACATTTTTCTAAGTTTGTTTGGGATCAGGTCATCATTGTTACGGGTTCGGAGTGATGACATTCCGAAGACTGCTTTTGCGCGTGCTACGGGCAGTGTGTGTTTTGGTGGTGTCAATGGACTCAACAATGCCCTAGCAGCATTCGTAGATATGATGAACCCGATTTCTTCAGGCCGTTCCTCGACCAGTTATAGTTGTGTCATCGATGACATTCTGGTCTATTTCAATGTGTCGTGAGGGACAGGAGTAGCACTTGAGGATTTGTTTTGCAGACATTGGGAGAGTCCCAGCGGTTTGCTAGATTCTCGGAGTGTTCCTTCAGGCTTGTTTGTGTTGACTCCTAGGTCTTTTAGTTACGGGAGACGGTTTTCATATGGTTCCGAGGAAGATCGAGGCCGTACAGTTTTGTTCCAGACTTGTGTACGGACGGAGGTCCGTTGATTTTTGGGCTTAGCAGGTTTTTACCGCCGTTTCGTGCAGGATTGCTAATGTAGTGCTGCACCATTGACTGGACTGACCAGAAAGGAGGTTCCTTTTCTTTGGACTGAGGCATGCGTGCAGAGTTTTCGGCAGTTGAAGACTCGGTTAACAACTGCATCAGTTCTTTCTTTGCTTTCTGGTTCGGATGACTTTGTTGTATAACTGTGATGTTTCGCGAGTGGGGCTCGATTGTGTACTGATGTGACACTATAGAGTTACCGCTTTTGCTTCCCGACAGTTGGAGGAAGTACGAGAAGGATATCCCACTCATGATCTGGAGATGGCCGCGGTGGTCGTGCGTTGGAGATTTGGAGACACTACTTGTTCGGAGAGTCGTGTCAGATTTTCACGGACCACCAAAGCTTAATGTACATCTTCCTGCAGCGGGTTTTGATTGTTGAGATAGTCTTCTGCAGATTTACAGTTCTTGTGCGATCGTTGAGTACAGCTTAAGTTCGCCTCTACTGAGGGGACAGCTTGCTCATGTCCGCGCCCGACCACTTTTCCTTAATCGTTTTCGCGAGGCACAGCCTACCGATGCTCGTTGTCAAAAATTCTGAGCATACTCAGCTGGGTAATGATTCGGAGTCCTTGATTTATGACAAGGGTGTGCTAAGTTTAGGGAAGCATTTATGTACCTGATACCATTGGGTAGAGACGTGAAATCCTAGAGCAGGCACATCTGTCAACTCTCTGTACTCATTCAAGTTCCACCAGCATTTAACGTGACTTGTGAGATAGTTACGGATGGGCAGGGATGAAGAGTGAAGTTTCGGGTTTTATTTCAAAGTGTATGTCTTGTTGTGTGTTTTGGTTGAGCATCTGAGACCGGCTGGAGAGTTGCAACCTTTAACCGTTCCGAAGTGGGAATGGGAGCAGATCTCTACGAATTTCGTTATGGTGTCTACCCAGGTTTAGTAAGGGTGTGACTCCATTCGGGTGTTTGTTGTCCGGTTATACTCGGTTTACTTAGTTGTTCTTTGTTAAGTTTGTGCGTTGCATGAAGTTCCTTCATGGGTCGTATCCAATAAGGGCACCCTGTTCGCTTGCCGTCTTGGGCAGGAGCTTCAGGAAGCCTTGGGTACTGGTTGAGGTTTAGCTCTGCCTTTCCATCCGCAGGATGATGGTTTTGTGAGAGCGGGCTATACCGACTCTGGAGGATATGCTTGTGCGTGCGTACTAATTGTTGTCGGCGGTTGGGATCGTCACTTGCCATTGTTCGGGTTCTCCGTCGATAGTTGTTATCAGGAGGCACTCCAATTGGCAACCTTTAGGTTTTGTTGTTAGGTTGTGTCGATCACCAGTCTTTTTTTCTAACTCTGCGTAGTAGGATTTTTGGACCCCAGCTAGTCTAGAGACTTCAGAGATGATCCAGTTAGTTTAGGTCAGGATGAGAGTGGTCCATTGCGGACAAAGGTCTTATACCAACCGTAGTGGTCGTAGACTCGAGTTCGCAGTGGGAGATCATGTATTCCTACGGACTTTCCGATGAATGACGTGTTGAGTTTTGGGAAGCTTATCCCAGGATTGTAGGTCCTTTTGAGATGCTTAAAGCGAGTTAGTTTCATTGCCTTTAATTTGGCACTTCCGCCCAGATTATTGAGTTTTCACCCCGTATTCCTTATGTCGATACTTTGAAATTACCTTCATGACCTTTCTCACATTATTCAGCATCAGACCATTTAGCTTTGAAGCGATCTTTTCGTTCACCGGCAGCCATTTGTGTCAGTGGCTCGACAGGTGGAGAAACTTCGGTCAAGGATCATGCCATCTGTGGAGAGCTTTCTTGGGCGTAGCCGTATAGTGAGGTGGTCACTTGGGAGGCTGCGAGCGAGATTTGAGAGTTTTGTAATCTTCTCTTTGAAGGTACGCTTAGTGAGAATTTTAAATTCGGGGACGAATTTTTATAAGGGGGAGATTGTAACGCCTTAGATTTCGGTTAGTGTTAGTTTAGACGGTAATGCGGCTTTACTGTAAAATGTTTACCAATTCGGGTTCCTCACATTTTATAACATTTAATTATTATTTTAATATTATTTTTTATGGGCATGCACACACGTGTGCGCGTAAATGTGAGGGTTTGTTTGTGCTAAGTTAGTTTTTAGCAATCTTGACACTTAACCTTAATTCTAATCCTTTGCTTTAAATCCATTCATTGCTTTAACCTAAACTTAATCCTCTTGTTAATTGTTTATGAGTGAGAGAGATATTTCTTTGGAAGAGAGGAGGTGGCATGGTGACATAGTGTGAATTCTTTAATGGGGGAATTAATGCATGATACACTCACCTCTCACTCTCACCCTACACTCACCTCTCTCTTTCTCTTTATTCTCTTCTCTCATTACCCCTAACACTTATTCCCTTAGCATTATTTCTTCATCTCTCTCAACTCTAATCTAAACACTTGAGCTTTAACCACAAATCCATCACAAAATTCACAAAATCTCTCCAAAATCACATCTTTAATCTAGTTTTGCCTCTTGGATGCCTTGGAGCTAGGAAAGCTAGGATCTTTGAGTTCTTGAGGATAGGTAATGATCTCTATCTATTCTTTATGTTGTGGTAGTGATGTGTAGCCTTTTAGTTTCAGTTTTGATTGTTTAAAGTTAAATTTTGTGCATAATATCGTATTTTTAGTGCCTTTATGTGACATATGTGATCTGCTGTGACCCGGAAAGTGTACTAGAAAACCAAACAATATAGTTGTGTTGTACCAGTGACCATAGGACCTCACCGGAGCATGAACCTAAGGAGCTCAGACTCGGCCGGCGACATGCAGGGGATTTCTAGCGACCTCGGCCGTGGGTAGGAGTTAGGGTTTGGGTTTTTCTGGGTAGGTGTCTGCAGTGGTTTAGGTGTTTTTGGTCTTGTTTGGTTATTGAGTTTTCTCAGTATGCAAAATCTGGGATCACCTAGGTAGTTTCTTGTGTTTCATTTAAGCGCGATACGTTATACGACATGGATCGTGCACTTTGTGTTGTTTTGCTCTTAAGTTGTTTTCGTCGTATCGCTATGCACGTTAGCCACAATACGGACACTTGAGAGTAAGTTTTGTGTTGTTGTGTCAGTCAAATGTAGTTTGTATGTATTTTGGGTCTATTACTAATATGTACTTGTTTTATTGTTTTAATGTTGTAGGTTCGCAAGCGGGGACTTCAGACACTGCTACAAAGGGAAAACAGGTGGTTGGCTTCACCTAGCCAGGAGCGTTGGTGAGTAGATTTAACATCTACAGGGGAATCGCCCGCATGGCGTTATACGTCTGGGCTAGAGATGTTAATATTGTCGCATATTCTATGTCATATTTAGAATTGCGCATATACACTACTGCTTAGTTAATTGTTGTGTTTGGACTAGTATCCTTAGGACACTGCACTATTATTGACGGCTCATGTTGCATGAGCACTGAATGTATGCCACACACACCATCAATAATTGCCATGACACGCACAACCCGCATATAGAAGTGATATTGTTTGGTTAGGGACATTGGGGCATTGATTCATATTTCTTATCGCATATGATATATAGCATACCAGTATACCTACATGCTTACACATATGCCATGACATACTTACATGCTAGTTACCTGTATACCTATAGAGCATTGTACCATTAGCGATAGATACATACACACTTAATGACATAGCTACAGGTATACCTTGCACACATACTTCACTTATACCCAGGGGGTATATTATATCATTACTTATAGGTACATACATATACCTTGCTATACCTTTATCTTTGCACATATATCTGGTTATAGCTACATGTTTACCTTTACTTGATGTTATTTAGAATTGGAGAAATTAGGAACTGCATGATATTATATTAACTTGTTGCAGTTAATTAGCGGCCTTTTCTTTATATATGCTTACATTACAGTTTTATGTTGCGTATATTTTATTCATGGATTTTCGTATTGAGATATGGATTCTTCATGATGTTTTCTGGATTTGGGGACCGTGGTAGTTTCATGAAATTATGCATTATTTGAAAAACCCGGTTTTCCTTGATATGATATTTCAGCAGCCACTATGAGATTTATCGGTTCTGATATATATACCCCATACGAGGAGGTGTCGAGGCCGTATGAGGGTACATGGTGGGGCCCGGAGGTACCCCGGGGCAAGAAGATTGATGGACCTTGCCGATTGAGCCTGGCAGGGGAACCATACACTTCGGTGACATTACCAATGACTCGGCGGTTATCATGGGGATACCGACGGGAGTCATGTATGTATGGATACGTGGAAAGACGAGGGTCAGAGCTAGGCACTCGTGCTTTTCGGATAGCGTGTGATACGTACCTATCAGGGTGCCAGTCTTGGTGACAGCACCTAATAGATCAGCCTTTCTGTGTCGATGCTTGACACATTGTTTTCATGATATTTTAGTTCTAAGTATATATAACAGTGGAATGGGACGCTGTTATATATATATATATTAGTAGAATGGGACGCTAATATATATATGTATACATATAAATTCATCTACTTCATCATATTTATTCATGCAAATATACCTATGATATAAGAGATTCACTTGATATTGGATTTGGGACAATTGAGATTTACTTGATATTGTACATAAAAGATATATGAGATTCACTTGATTTTGTACATTCAGGATATATGAGATTTATTCGATATTGTACATTAAGAATTTGTAAGACTTATATGATATGAGAGCCAATATGGGGGCTGATTTGAGGATTTGGGATTTGGATTGTCTTGATGGATTTTGATCCTACCACGATGTAAGGATTCCGTGGAAATGACATATTTCATTCTATACCCTACATTTATTGTTTATGCACTGTTTCATGTATTAGTAGTACCTGTTAGTGTACCTTTCATGACTGTTGCATTTACATACTTTTATTTATATGCATTACTTCATGTGTTAGTTGTACCTGCTAGAGTACCTTTCTTGACTGTTGCATATATATCCCTTTTCATATCAATATGGCATGATTATTGCATACCGATTGTCATATTATTGCTTCATGTATTTGTAGTAACCGTTAGTGTACTTTTCATGATTATTGCATATGTTAGATTCGCGCTGTACGTGCATACTTGCGATTACCTGTATATGTTATTTACTATTCACGAGTTGGCAACTCACCCCCATTGTGCCAAAATTGTTTTGCAGGTTGTTCCCCAGAGTAGTCGAGGCAGGCTATTCATCTATCTTACCATCTTTTACAGCGGATACCGCATCAGCTCACAGTGTGCAGTTTGCTTAGGTGGGTTTTGTGGTTATTCGTTGTGGTATTGTATATTCGTTGTATCCTTGTACTCTCCATCTACTATTTTCATGTTGACTTAGAGACTTGGTGATGACGATATTGTATATTATTTTATGACTTGATTGTCTTTTATACAGCTTCCTTTTTATCGTCTCTTTCTTCGCTACGGTGTCGTATATCTGTTGTGGTGGTTGTTTTCCGCCGTTGGGCGTTGATTTTGCTTCCGTTTGGGGATGCTTTACTTTATATTTATGTTGTACCCATTTTGGGGTTAGTTTTTACAAAGGAGGTGCTGCCAAAATTTTAAAGGAAATAAAGTTGGACTTTTAAAGAATTTGGGTTGCGATTTCAAAAGTTTAAACAATGTTTCTTATCTTTTCTTGTCTTTTAATGGTTTAGATTTCTGGGTTTTGGCTTTCTTTTACCGCGTCACGCCTGTAGACGTTGCGTAGTATTAGGGCCGTCACGTGCCAATTTCGGATCGTGACAAGTACCGCGTACGATACAATATATCATATGACATACTCGAGTCAAGAGTGCGGATCTATCATCAATATAAAGCTCGTACGGTAAATCCATCGTACGACATCCCAAATCTGGGGTCAAATATCACATTCATCTCATCATTTATCTGGTATCCTTATCATCATCTCTCATGAACTGGGTACTGACCTAAGTCTAGTACAAACAGATACCATCTTTATAGATATATGCGTGTGTAAAACACACGCCTAAAGGCCCGCTATAACTCATGTTGTATGATATAATACGAACCACATCATATCACCGATCTCATGGTACCATGCCCAAACTCATCGACTCATCTCCAAATATCATCCACTATCGTCATCAACCAAGTGTAGCTATACACACACACACACACAGTCCCATACTTATGTGTGTATATATATATCTATCCCAATATACGCACGAGTAACAGTAAGCATGTGTGTGCGTGTGAGTGTAAACCTATTCTAGGGTTCGCGACTAAGAAGCTATACTAGTTCACTTCTAAAAACCCTAACCTAACTATTGAACACCTAATCATATCCTGAATATCCATGTCTCACATAAAAGATATCATATATATAGTATATATAGCATACTATACATCGAACTGCGGGGTTGCTATACGCCATCCACCCGACTTCCTCCGTAGATATAATCTACTCACTTTGGTCTTCGCTTTCCGTTGCCGTTGTCGCCACGTGCTTGCTTGTCATCTCGAAGTCTTCGTGGGGTACCTACACATCATAATGTATCGTAATTGCGTATTAAAATCACATCGGAAGACAAATACAACACGCTAAAGGCCTATAGGTTAGAACCTATGGACCACGCCTTCAAAACCACCAAATAACACTCGATTTCGACGTACAAACGTCAAGCGATCGAATACGACACAAATCACAAAAAAGCAGAATATAAAATACGTAAAACGAAACCCCGAATCAAAACAGCAACTCTTGTAAATGGTCCTAGATTTTACCCTAGGTCAAATCAGCCAATTTTGCATATGCCAAGGGTCTAGTTTACAGGAGATGAAGCTACAGACAAAGCACGAACCACAATGCTCAAGATCTGGCCGCAAATTGCGGCCAGAAGGGTTTTATTTGTGGCCCAAAAGTGGATTCAGGGTCTGTGGTCTTTAGGGTATGTTCTAAATCACTTGCACATCTCTATGTGTTTGCTAAATAATTTTCAGGTCATCCGGGTGTTAGCAGATTTCAATATACACACACAGAATCCACAATTCTTTCGATATCGGGTTTCTAAATCCATATTCCGGGGTTCTAGTCTCTGGTTTAGGTCTGAATTCTAGCACTAGGGGGTTTGTGTGGCCTCTACTGAGCTCAATTACACATCACAACTCAAAAATTCCATAAACCCTAACTAGAATTTCCCAAGTCTCACTAAACGACACCAAAACGGTTCTAAACAAGCATGGATGTAAGAGAAATGGAAATACTAGGCTAATGGTTAAGAGAATACCTCATTTGGCAACTCAAGAATTTTCTTGCGTTGCCCCAAATGTCCAAAATGAAAGCTTTCTTGGTCCAATGTGTTGCTAGTGAGCTCATGCTCATTTTTAATGAAGTGGGTATTGGGTTTTGAGATGTTTTTAATGGTGTTTGAGAGGATTGAAGAGGGGGAGAGAGCGAGGGCAGCAGCAGCAGCAAGAGTGTGGGAGAGGAGAGAAGATGATGAAGAAATGAAGTAATGGGAGCTTGGTCTAAGGTTTGACTCCCTAACCCTCTCACTCTCTCTCATGCCCATCCCTCCATTCTTTGTTCATAACCTTTTTCTTTTCTTTTCTTTTTCTTTTCTTTTCTTCTCTTTAATTTACAACCATGCATGATAAAAGGAGAAAGCATGAAAGAAAAATGTAACAAGTGCTAAAAAAAGACATGTGCATGTTTTGCACAAAACAAGCTTAATACGCGATTTGCGATATTTAATCGCGATTAGCACTAAATAGCGTATAATTAATCATAAAAACTTATAATTTGCATAATTCACATAAAACACCCTCTTTTTAGTAATTTCCATAATTTTCCATAATTTTCCCAATTTATCGGTATTTAATTATATCGTCTTATTAAAATTTTCAATATTTTATTATTTAATTATAAAAATTCCCAAAAATAATATTTTATTTTTTGAAATTTTACAATCTTCCCCCCATAAAGAAATTCGGTCCCCGAATTTAAATTTAAATCCCTCAATACTAAAACATTTCAGTAAAAGACTAAACCGTCGGGGTCCCGAAACCATCAATACATAAAACACGTCGTAGCGCAATGTGTGCGCATAAACAATGAGCAGATAACTTTAAAAACAACACTCCGTCAAGCATCCCGCAATCATCGGAGTCATGGTGAAGACACAAATAACAAATCCAGAACGAAACCAATATGATATACATCAAACTATACATGTAACCATCAAATCTGTACATGTAAACATCTGAAAGAAATGCATGCCAAACCATTTTAAGTCGCTGTGCGATGCGCATTACACTGCACAGTGGCGGACGTCTATTGTAAGAAAATAACCATATATGTATATATCTTTTGTTTAATATGTACGTTCCGCCATTTTGAAAACAATTTAGAAAGGTTTCCTTGTTTTAAACGTTTCGTGTCATATCAGATACGTAGGTAAATACTGAGACTATATCTCTCTTTTTGGAAATCCCTTCGATAACTATCAATGCATGCAATATATATCCAGGTACTGTCCTCTGACTAGTCTTGCTCAGTATGAAAACAAATAGCAAATATCATAACAACGTATTGCTCTATAAGAAATCAATCCCAAAATGTGCATAAGAATGCTGCGTGTGTCTGGTGCGCACGGAAATCAAAATCCATATATATGCCATACATATGCACAGAAACAACATCTAAGTGCAACGGGTGTGCACAAAACCCCTGTCAGAGGCAACGTGTGTGCCTGACAGCAAAATCAGGTGCATCTGATATGCACGAAGAATCTTGATTTAGTGCATCTGGCGTGCACCCAAATCGTATCTCATAACATGCGCCCAACATGCACGAAAATCCAAATCAGGTGCATCCATCATACACGAAATCATGAAATCCAATATCAAGTGCCGAACATGCGCAAAATCCAATCCAAGCGCGCCAAATATGCGCAAGAATCCAGATCAAATGCACAGAGTGCACGAAATCAACATCAATATCAGAATCGAAATCGACGGTATACAATAAAGCTCAATCCAAATCAGGTATACCGCGGTATATAATCTTACAACCATGTGCATTAGTGTGCACAAATCACATATCAATGCACTACAAGCACATATAACCTATACCGAGTGCAAAAACCAAATCATGCGCATACCATGTGCACAAAATCAACCCAACTGTATGAAATCCATGAAATCATAAACATATGCGACCAAGGCACAAAACGATATCAATTGCAATAACTGAGCACAAATCATAAATCAACACAACGGTGTATAAAGTATATCTCAAGTGTAATAAATATGCACAAAATATAAATACTCAGTAGGTGCAACCATAGTGCATGAAAATAAATACCATAAAACTCAGTCATCAAGACTAAATCATACGAATAGATCGCCCAAAGTTCCAAAATCCACGGTGACAGATACATGATAATCGAATCACCAAATCATAAATCATAAATACCGTCGTCGATATTTCTTTCCTTCAAAGTCAAGAAGGTGCCGGTGCATCCAAAGCTAGTAGAGCAAGATATCCACTTGCCTCCTGTTCATGGTCTGGCGCCTGGTGCTTTTAGGCTTTTGTCTCTCACTGTGCATTGCTAGATATGTAGCTCCTCGGCTCAATGGCCCAATATGAAAACGTTAACGGAAACAGTCCCGCTCTGGCACATCCTCTACAGATCTCGGGCCAACTATCTCGTCGATGATGCAGAACTCTGTCCTGCTGGGTGTGCGCAATATGGCCGCTTCTGGGTCCAAGTCTTCTCGTATAGTATTCCAGAAAGGTCCTGTTGAAGTCTCTCTCAAATCTCGTTTCTGCCGAATTGCCCGGAAGTTACCACCCTTTACTTTATCTGTTTCTTGTTCCGGAATGGCTACATTCTCATCGCGACTCCTTCTGGAAGATATATCAATAATCAACACCTTTACATGCGTATCGCATCTCTGATGTCGGTGGAGTGGAACGTCATCTCATCAAGATCTCGTACGAACCTCTTACTCCACTTTTCTCTGCTGTCGACTACTTCGGACTCGTCTCATCGTGGCTGCATGGACTATGCTCCAACGGCTATACTCGTATCTGGAGTCTCCCAAGCAATGCATCCCATCACATGATATCCGAAAGATGTCAATGTTGAATATGTATGCCTTAGAGGCCATTATTGTATAGTACTAGTTTGTATAATACATTTTGGAGGCTTGGGATATATATACGGGTTTACGACAGTCTTGCTCGATATAGTAGTATGCTACTTGGTTTGTTTCTATCTTAATATGTGTATATGTTTCTTTTAACATATCGCTAATACATGTTGATGGAGCCCTTAGGATCTTTGCTTGACTACCGGCGTTGTGATGGCGATCACACTAGTAGGGGCTGGGTAGTCTATAAGCACATCCTTATTTTGGTCCCTAGTCGTAGGATTATCGAGACAGGGCATCAATACTCCAGAGTAGACTGGTGCATACGCTTCTCATCCCAGCAAGGGGATGGTCTATCCCACAGCCATCAGTACGTCGTACTGGAGATAGTATGCAGCTGCTCGTTAGGTTATGAGTACACTGAACATGACTCGTCGGGAACTGTTAGTTGGTATTATACCTATCGTCAGTCAACAATTCCCAGGTGACATGAGTACAGCTTAGTCCGCTGACTTGACACTATCACTTCGCCTCGAGTGTGTTCCCACTGTTCTTAGATTACTACCCTACCACGGCTCTACTGAGTCGTGCAAACATGTAGTAGTTGGGTGCAGTCCCGAAGCATTTGGAAGCAGTGATGGTTAGACAGGATTCGTCTCTCCCGGTATTGGGAGTTGATATCGCGCTGTGTCTAGGAGAGCTATTACACATAGTCGTCCCTGGCCAGGGCAAGCGAGAATTACTGGTAGGTTTTCCAGTAGATTCTCAGGGTGTTTTGGGCTACACTTCGACACGACTTGTACCGCTATTAGGGGACTGATGTTTACCGCCCCCTAGGCCCGACATGCGATACTTTCAGACGAACAGACCGGACTGTACGGAGATTGTCACATTCAGGCTCAGTAGGAGTTCGGATGGGTTCACCTCATCAGTCTTCTTGTCGGCATCTACCTAGGGACCGTTACATACAGCTAGTACCGTTTGCGGCCTGTGGTTAAACCCACTGCCAGCGTAGTGTCGAGCCTTTAGAGTCCCACACAGAGGGTTACTCGCATTTGGGCAAAACAGAGTAGAGGTTGCATGGTTTTGCGACGGGGTTCGTTCACATCCGCAAACTTGTGCATGTTTGGTGTCCGGACAGTTATTACTAGCGGGCTTTGGTTTAAGCCAGATCATAGTATTTGTTTTGGGATTGGTTTTGTCTCAGTGTATTCGTGTTCCTCGGAACACGGATGCGGGTGTGTATGCACAGTTGGCAGAGGCAGAGGCAGAGAATTCTCATTAGGGTTGTTGACCATTTGACTTTGGTTGACTTGTTGATCGTTGACTTTTTCTAAACCCTAATGAGAATGAGAAATATGATTAATAATATTAATTAAGGATTATTGTGTCATGGTTGAGTTGAACATTTGACTTTTGTTGACTTGTTGACTTGTTGACTTTGTTGACCGGTTGACTATTGTGGACTTGTTGACCATCATCATTTCTTTTCAATGATGCTTCTTGTTCTTTGCAAAATGCATTAAATGCATGAAATGATAATGGTCATTGAAACTAACCATCACAATTCTTAATTATTATTATTATCATGATTATTCTTGCTTTTGTGAGCATGGTTGCATTATGAGAGCTCATTCTATCATTTTCTTTCTCTCTCTTGAAAGAAAGCTCTCCCTCTTCCTCTCTCAAAGTTCAAGTGTTCCATGAGTTGGAAATCATGAACCTTTGAGACAAAACCACCATAACTCTTCTCTACTCATTCTAAGGTCCTAGGTCTAGCAAACCAAGCACCTTAGTTATCTCTAGATTGAGATAGGAGCTCAAGTTCGAGGCCCTCGGGTGGATCCATCTACGGCAAAGAGGAGACGACGAGGAGGAGCCGTTCAAACCACTACAAGGAGCAAGCAAGGAGGAGAACCACAAAAAGAAGAGAAGGTGTTCAAGACGTAGGTATAACCATTCTACATAGTAGCTAAAACTTGTAGTTTATTTGTTAATTTTTGTTTAGCAAAGATCCTTTATGGATGGTCCATGTTACCTAGTGAGGAAAATTTTGATTTTTACTTATTCCGCCTCTCCGAAAGAACCGGGGTGGGTAACGTGGACCTAACAGTGATATCAGAGCTTAGCTAAACAACAAATAACTATTAGCAAAGTGTTTAGAACTTCGATTCGGTAAAAATCCTAAAAACATGTCAAAAACCCATGCTTTCTGCCGTTTTTAAAAACTGCTCTAAAAATTATTCCACATGTCTTAAAAATCGGTGCAGGGTTTTCTAGGAAATGTCAAGAAATTTGAGCCCACGACTCGGCCAACTCGCCGCGGAAGCGCGGCAGAACCAAGCGTTCCGTCGCGGATCCGCGGCCGAGTTGACTCGATCGCGACTTCGATTTCTTGCAGTTTTCTCTGTTTGGTATTTTGGGATTTTTAAGATGTTTTGTTTCTGTCCATATTTTCCAGAGAACAATGTTATGTTTGGGGTAGTTACAAATTGGTATTTTGATCGATGTTCTATAAACTTATCTATTTGGTTATATCTGTAATGCTATATACACTGAACGTCGGCTAATCGCTATACGTCGATTAGTGGGGTTGTGCATATCTGTGATCTGTAATGTTGTTGGATTGTGTATATGAACTTGTTGGATTGTCGCGGATGAATAGCCGGGGTTTTGTAAGATGAGGGTTTCTTTATCTTTCATTTGATGTAAAATGTAAATTGATGTAATATTATTTTTATGGCCGCACATCCGGGATGAGGTTGTAGCCGCCATTGTATATTATTTCTTTTACTGTTTTTGCTCCTAGGATAGACCCAAGGTGGGGTGCACAAACAACCGGGTACGTTGAAGTGCTGAGTGGCCTACTCATGGTGTTGAGGGAGGCAGCTTCACTTCGGGTATTTGGCGGGTAGTTTTCCGCACCCGTAGGGGTCTAGGGTGGGGTTTGGCTATTCATCGCGACCGTGTTATCCGTCTTTCGTTGCAGGCTCGAACGAAACACGGATTCCTAGCATATCCAATGTGTTCATCTATGATCTGGAATGGTTATCATTGCATCTGACGAATGTATATATCTATATTTATGATATCTAGTAGGCGTTGCTTATGTTTTGCATCCGCGCTAGTCCAGCCCCCATTCTGTCGTTAGTTAAGTAACCTAACGGGTAATGACTGGGCCCCGTGGCGAATGCGGATGGCATAAGCGTACGTCATATTTTCGTTGTTTTCTGCAATGGTAGGATTAATTGATGGGACACATTATATTAATGCAAAGAAAAAACAAACCTAAAAGACGTTGTTGGAACAGTTTTCAAAAAGCTGTTATTGCAAAGACGTTCTCTTTTGTTTTGCAGAGTGGTATTCGGTTATGAATGCCCAGCACCTCATTCGACGAGGCAAGGGCCGAGATCCCTTCATCGGGAGTGACCCTTTGGACAAAAGTTTGCATCAGGGTAATAACTTCACTATAGTCGATTATTCTTGCTTTGCATAGAGGTATTCGGTTATGAATGCCCAGCATCTCATTCGACGAGGAAAGAGCCGAGATCCCTTTACAGGGAGTGACCTCTTTAGCAAAAGTTTTCGCCACTATATTTTCAAAAAGGGCTATCATGTTCCTTCAACTACATCAAGTTCATTACGTTAACGGGGTTTTCGCCAAAAACCCAGCCGTAGCCCTCCGTCGTTTCAGATAATTAATACTTAGTATTCGTGCTGCGTTTGTTGATTATTCGTCAAGGCACAGTAAACGGTAGCTAAGTAATAATTCTCTGTTGCACTGATAGATGCGATTGGTTAGGACGGTCGCATGATTTTGTTGATTATTCGTCAAGGATCATGCGGGCGGGTCTAATGCAATCCTGGATAACGACGGGTTGAACTTGACTAGGACCTTTTGATTTGTTGATTATTCGTCAAGATCACTTGGGTCCTAGGGGAAAAAATCCACATCGGGAGTTTCTAAAGAAACTAAAACTTGCAGATTTAGCATACCTTCTGGAGTGTGGTGACTAGAGTGGATTCCATCTAGGTCATCGCACAATGATAGTTGGATCTCGATCCCACTGATGAGTTGGATTACTCTCGGGAGATTATTTCACTTAACAATCAATGCTATAAACCAAGTAGGTGTCTAGAACGGTGTTAGCGGGGCTACGCCTCAAGGGAAAAGAGGTTATTTAATTAAGGAAGTTCGCGAAAGCGTTGGAAAACCTCCCTCGAAGTACCAACACTAGCCTGGCTGAAATGTTAAGCAAGTATTGTGACGTGCGATTAATCCCGACTAGTTCTTCTTTTAGGGTTTGAAGAAGAATTTGAGAAAACAGTGCGAGCCATCTTGATTAGATAAATTAATAAACCAATCTAATCTTGTAAGAGCGCACGCTGAGTGTTTCTTTTCTCTCTCTCCAGGTAGCAACCATTTCACGCCCTAATCAAGATAATAAAATGTATCGCTTAACTGATCCGAATTCTTATTCGGGGCTGGGGAACGTTGGTTCGGCTCTAACTTACGACAACAGTCATAAGTATGAGCAAGGGAAAGAGGATTGTATGGATTCTAAGGATACCCAGTTGAAGAAGAAGCATAGTTTTGCATCTACTTCAGGCGTTCTTGTAATTGAGAACTGCTTTATGGTCAGCCCTACCTCCTGGGTACTTGATACCGGATAAGGATCTTATATCTGTAATCTATTGCAGGGACTGAGAAAAAGTAGGAAAGTTGTACCTGGTGATATGTCGCTCAGGGTAGCGAACGGAGCACAAGTTAATGCTGCAGCCGTCGGTGAATATCACCTAGTGTTGCCAAACGGCAATACTATGATTTTGAACGATTGCTACTATGTACCTTCCATGGTTTGCAACATCATATCAGTTTCTTTACTCGATAAAGATGGATATAACTTTGTTCTTGATAGAAATATCATGAATATCTACCTTTATAAGGTATTGGTTGCAGAAGGTACACTGTGTAATGGTATCTACGTTCTAAATCAAAATACAGTTCTCAATGTACAAAACACACGCAAGAGGAAGAATTCAGATACGAATGAATTCTACTTGTGGCATTGTAGACTTGGTCATATCGGAGAGAAAAGACTAAGTATGTTGCATAAAGATGGACTCTTGAATACGTTCGAGTTTTCATCTTATGAAACTTGTCAGTCTTGTCTCAAAAGAAAGATGACCAAATCTCCGTTCACCGGACATGGAGAAAGAGCAACAGAGCTCTTGGGACTCATACATAGTGATGTATGTGGTCCAATGTCTATACATACAAGGGGTGGGTTCTCGTACTTCATCACATTCACTGACGATCTCTCTAGGTTCGGATATGTGTATCTGATGAAACACAAATCTGAAGCTTTTGAGAAATTCAAGGAATTCAGAAACGAAGTAGAGAACCAGACTGGCAAAAGTATCAAGATCCTCTGGTCTGATAGAGGAGGAGAGTACTTAAGCACGGAATTCTTAGATTACTTAAAAGAGAATGGTATTCTCTCTCAGCTTACTCCCCCTTATACACCACAGCACAACGGTGTATCGGAGCGGAGGAATCGTACCCTATTGGATTTGGTTCGCTCCATGATGAGTAGTGCCAAGTTGCCTCTTTCATTCTGGGGACATTCGCTTCAGACAGCGGCATACCTTTTGAATCAAGTTCCGTCCAAATCTGTGCCTAAAACTCCGTATGAAATATGGAGCAGTAAGAAACTATGTTATTAAGATATAGGGTTGTCTGGCCTATGTGAAAACACAGAAACCGGACAAGCTAGAGGCACGGTCAGTTCTGTGTAAATTTGTGGGATAACCTAAAGATTCACTAGGATATCTGTTCTACCACACTAAGGAACAGAAGGTGTTTGTATCTCGCCATGCTACCTTTTTAGAAAGGGAGTTTCTTGCAAAAGAAACTAGTGGGAGTTCGGTAGAACCGGGAGAAATCCATGAACCACAAAATGTAACTGAAGATTTGACAGAACCTCAGGATTCAATAACCCCAGACAATCCTCAGCCACTCCGCAGATCTGGTAGGATTTCTCATCCACCCGAGAGATACTACAGTTTTCTCTTAGACATGGATCGAGAGGATTGCATCTTGGAAGAAGATGACCCTACCAGTTTCAGGCAGGCCATTATCAGTAGGGACTCTGATAAGTGGCTAGAAGCTATGCAATCCGAAATGGAGTCCATGTACACCAATAAAGTGTGGACCTTGGATATTGCTCCACCTGGGTAAAACCCGTTGGATACAAATGGATTTACAAAAGGAAACTTGGTGTAGATGGGCATGTGGAAACCTATAAGGCTGATTCGTTGCAAAAGGTTTTCGTCAAAGACCTGGTGTGGACTATGACAAAACTTTTTCTGCAGTTGTAAGTGCACGGCGGCGCCCCGGCCTCCATCCCGAGGCCAAATGAGGAAGCGGTGATAAACTTTAATTTTGCAAACTAGCAAACCGACACCACCGCGCACTAAACACCCGGATCGAACCATTAACTAGTCCTAGCTTGTTAGTTGTATGTATGCCTTAGAGGCCAGTATTGTACAGATGATGTATATTATATTGGATGCTTGGACATATATAGAGATGACTTTCTTGCTCGATATGATAGTATGCTATTTGGTTACTCTTTATCTTAACATGTACACTTGTCTCTTTAAACTGTCTTATAGTTACATGTTGATAAAGCCCTTAGGATGTGTACTTGACTACCTGGACTATGATGCAGATCATACAAGTGGGGACATGGTAGTCCATAAGTACATCCTTCAATGTCCCTAGTCGTGGGTGTATCGAGACAGGGCATCGATATACCAGAGTAGAGTAGCATATACGCTTCTCGACCCATGAGATGGGCGATGGATGATCCCATATCCATTGGTGTTTGACATCAGAGATAATATACGGGTGCTCAGTGGAGACTGGGTACACTGGACGGACTCGCCGAGAACTCCCAGATGGTATTATACCTCACGTCAGATGGCAGTTCTCAGGTGACACTTGTGCAGGTTAGTCTGTAGACCCGAGATCGTCATAGAGTCTTGTGTGATTCCCACTGTGCTTTGATCTCCACCTTACCACATCCATGAGGGCGTGCAAAACGGTGGTCTTTGGGCACAGTCCCGAGTCACATAGAGGCAATGAGCAATAGGAGGGGTTTCGTCTCTCCCGGTATTGGGGGTTGATGTTGCGCTGTGCTCGATTGGCCGTAACAGGGAAGTCCCTGGCCAGGGCTGATCAGAGATTTGCTGGTAAGTGTTACCAGTAGTTTCTCGACCCGTTATGAGCCTCACATCGGCACGACTTATCGATTATTGGGGTCTGACGTTTACCACCCCTAGACTTGATATGCGACATATCAGACGAACAGACCGGACTGTACTGTAAGTGTTACTGGTTGGATTCACAGGAGTGTGAGCGGGCTAGCTCGTCGATCTTCTGATCGCTCAATACCCGGGTGGCCGTTACGTTTAGCAGACCGCTTGCGGCTTGTGGATGCTTGATATGATCATCGTCTGCTACCGGAGTATTGACGAGTCTTTAGAGTCCTACACAGAGGTTTCCTGGCTCAAGCGAAACGAAATAGGAGCGCATATGAGATATGTGCGGGACCGAGAATAATGCGTGTATGTGATACCGTATTTCATTCTCGCGATGAATGTTTCGATTGGTTATATGCGATATAACCTAGTTATCGAATCGTAGATTGATTCGATAAGTCGATACATTGGATACTAGTCGGTTATGTGCGACATGACCGGATCATTGAATCAAGTGTTGATTTAATGATTTAATGTATAATTATATATTTGATATATTACTTTGCATTAACTAGTATTGGTTCACTTTAATAGGATTTTCTCACTTGTAGTTCACAAGTTGTATATGTAATATACTTTTGTGCACTACAATGTGTCATGTTTGATGATGCATGTAATTTGGTTTTGTGTTAAGACTTAAACCATGGTTATGATAATAGTTAGGGTTTTGATTTATTTACTTATTTATTTATCTATTCTTTCTTGATAAATAAATAAAAGAAAAACAAAATGGTTTCTTTCATGAAGCTTGATGAAGCTTCATGAAGCTTTGACTAAAGTGACCATTTTGTCATCATGCTTAACCCTAACCATTCTCACTTGACCATGGTCTATTCTCTACACTTAACCAAGGTTAGAAGATGATAAGTATTCATTTTTATTACTCTTTTAAGAAGACTTATTATATTCTTTCTTTTTCTTCATCATCTTCTTCTTCAAGAAAAGCTTAAGTCCATCAATGGCAACTTGAGCTAAAGTGAGAGAAATCCAATTCTAAAGTGAACCCACCTCCTATTTCTTCACCCTCTACCTCTTGCCAAGTTGTTTTGGGTGTTTTCTTCACAAGTTTCACAACTTTGTGAAGTCGGAGCTTGAACTTGTGATGCCTCGACGTAGATCATCTTCGGCACGAAGCCGACGACCTAGTCCGCCCATTTCTCCGATCAAGCCGACGATTGAGTCCGGGATTCGAGATGGACAGCGAGAGGACGCCTACGTGGAGCCAAGGAAGTGGATATCCGGATCTACAAAGGTTGTAGCTTCTTATCTTTAGTTAAGTTGTTAACTAGCTTCATATATCGCCTAAACTTCTAGTCAACGATCCGTATTAGGATTTCTCGGCACCCATAAAATTTGAAATTGGCATGGTTGATGCCTTGTGAGACCTTTATTGTGTGCCTAGGAACCCTACAGTGGTATCAGAGCCTAACTAGAGCCTTAGGCGATGCGTAGACGGAATTAGAAGTCCGATCGAACCAAAAACCAAAACCCTAAAATGCTCTCTGGACAATTTCTAAAATCTGGTCTTTTTCGACATTAAAAATATGCAGAAAATTCAGCAGGACTTTCTAAGAATTACTGTGAAACACGATCACCCAATTCGTCCAAATGGCGGCGGAACCGCGGCAGAAGCCTGGATTCTGCGGCGGTTCCGCGGCCATCTTATGAAGTCATCATTTCATTTTTGCATAGTAATTCCTATTTTATGATGCTGAGTTTTCTGGGAATTTTTAATGTTTTTCCAGGAGTTGAATTTTTAGGGTTGTATTGGGGACTCGGAGTTTCGATCGGATTGTCTAATCTTGTCTGTGACTTTCCGGATAATTTTTTGAATATGTTAAAAAGTTCAACCGGATATAAATACCCAACTTTTCTCCTGCCGAATTTTTTTTCCAAGTGTTGGATTTTTGTGTGGTTTAAGGACGTTCTGAGTAGTGCAAGTAACGTGATGGTCCCTCTAGAAGACAACAAACCTTAACTCGATTATGTGACCGTCTTGAACTGCCCTTTGAACCTTCGGGTTTGGGGCAGTACGGCGTGCCACATGTGAGGCGTTGGCTTGACCCTTCTACGGCTGGACCGTTAGTACTGAGGCATGAAGTGAATGTCTTTGAACCTATTTCATGTGTTGGACGGTTTCGGGAAAACTTGGGTGTTCGAATGTTCGATCGGAAAGTTTAATATTTTCTATTTATCCGGAATGGGATACAATAATTGGAATTCACAAACAGTTATGAGATAACTGAATGAATGTTATAAATCTAGCGGTTTAGTTTCATTAGATAATGAAAAGAGTTTTCGATAATGAGACTAAAATGCGGGGTTTATAACTGTTAGGCATGTGATGTCTAAGTATTTCACTTGATTAGGCATGTGATGTCTAAAGAGATTGCGGATTCCAACTGTTGTAGTTTTACACTTTCTTTTCTGTGACCGTAAGTGTAATATGTGATATCGCCGGTTTCGTTGCTATATGTCAACGACAATTGGGATGCGCATATTTACTTACGTTGATGACATGTGATGTTATGTGTTGCTGGATATGTTATATTGGATCGTTGTGTTTGAATAGCCGGGGGTTTTTTATGTGAGATGAGTGTTTTTCATTTTCATTCATGTAAAAACTTGTATGTAATATTCTTTTATTTTGGGGCACTTCCAGGTTGCGGAAGATGTCACCCTTTGTATATTATTTACTTTTCTGCACTAGGATAGACCCAAGGAGGGGAGCACAAGTAACCGGGTTCTAGGGTCCAGTGGGAGACCATCTCGAGGAGTCGAGTCCGGGTCTCCTAACCCTAGAATTGGTAGGGTTGCTTGCCGCTCTCGTAGGGGTCTAGGGGTGTGGGATTGGCTGTTCATCACGACCGTGGAATCCGTGTTTTATACTGGCTCGTATTGAAAACACGGACGTCCTAGTATATCCAATGTTTCATATGTTTCTTCTGCTGCGATATCTGTGATGTGATCATGTGATGTTCTGTGATAGATACAGTATACAGTATATATGATATATTATATAGACGTTACTTATGTTTTGCACCCGCACTATCCCTGCCCTGCTCTGTCGTTAGTTACCTAACCTAACGATGCACGAGGGGACATCGAGGCGAATGCGGATGGCATAAGTGTACGCCGTATTTATCTGTGATGTTTAGGTATTTAAATGATGGGACTTCATTAATGTGATTAATGAAATAAAAGAAACCAAATGATGTTGTAGAATCAAATTTTAAATAAAACAGGTAGCTACAGTTCTTGCTTTGCATAGCGATATATATGATATACCCTGCACCTTATTCGATGAGGAAAGGACCGAGATCCCTTCACCGGGAGTGACTCCTTTAGCAATAACTGGCAGATGCTGCATACTCGGTCTGCTTTTGATTGCTTCTATAGTTTTTGCTTTGCACAGTGATATATATGATATATCCCGCACCTCATTCGACGAGGAAAGGGCCGATGATCCCTTCACCGGGAGTGACCCCTTTAGCAAAACTAGAAAAGCCTCAAAATCACTCCATTTCAAAAAAAAAAACTTCATTTGATTCTACAACGATATCAAGTTCATTACGCTCATGGTTTTTTCTGAAAGAACCCGCGTAGCCCTCCGTCATTTCAGATAGATATTATTTAGTATTCGTGCTATGTTTGTTGACTTAGTCAAGGCATAGTGTATGGTAGCTAAATTATGTTTATCTGTAACAACATGAGATGTGATTGGATTAGAGCATTCGCATGGCCTTGTTGACTCAGTCAAGGGTCGTACGGGTGGGTTTAATTCAATCGGGAAATGTACGGGTTGAACTTGACTTGCGATTTATGGTTTGTTGACTTAGTCAAGGTCATAGATCGCTAGGGGCAAAAGCATTATCGGGAATTTCAAGTGTTGAAATTTGCAATGAGATTGCATACCTTCTATGAGATAGTTGGATCCCGATACCCACTGCGAGTAAGAGTTACTCCTGGGAGAGTTTTGCACACTACAATTAGCCAATCAAGTAGGTGTCTAGAAAGGTGTCAACGGGGTTACGCCTATGGGGAAACGAGGTTTACATTAATTAGGTTCGTGCGAAAGCACGGGGGACCTCCCTCAAAGTACCGACACTGGCCTGGCTGAAAGATCGACGAAGTTGTAGGGTGTAATTAATCCCGGCTAGTCTTTCCTTTTAGGGTTTGAAGGAAGATTTGATAAAAACCAGTGGGAGCCATCCTGATTAGATAAGATAATAACCAATCTGATCTTGCAAGAGCATACGCTAAAGTGTTTTCTTCTCTCTCTCTCCAGGTAGCGACCATTTCATGCCTTAATCAAGATAATAATATGGATGTATTGACCGAACCCGCATGTTATACTGTGCAGGGGAACGTTGGACCCGTTCTATCTTATAAATGTTATAAGACTGAACAGGAAACAGGAGAATATCTAGATTCTCACGCCGCCCAAACGGAGAACGTGCATGATGATGCACCTTCTTCGGGTGTGTTTGTTATTGAGAACTGTTTCTCTGTTCACCCTACGTCCTGGGTATTAGATACCGGATCAGGATCCCACATATGTAAGCAGTTACATGGGCTACGGAAAGGTAGAGAACTGGGAAAAGGTGATCATTCCGTTCAAGTAGGGAATGGGGCAAATGTTGCAGCCAAAGCAGTTGGCATATATCACCTGGTATTACCAAATGGTGATACACTAGTCCTGAATGAGTGCTATTATATACCGAACATGATGTGCAACATTATATCAGTTTCTTTATTAAGTAAAGAAGGATATAATTTTGTAGTAAAGGACAATGTTATGAACATATTCCTAGATCAAAAGTTGATTGCATCAGGCTCGCTACATAATGGCATATTCATTCTCAATCAAAATACAGTCTTCAATATACAAAACACACACAAGAGGAAAAGCTCAGAAATGAACGAATCCTTCTTGTGGCACTGTAGACTTGGCCATATCAATGAGACACGACTTGCTAAGTTGCATAAGAATGGATATTTGAATTCATTCGAATTATCATCTTATGACACTTGCCATTCATGTCTCAAAGGAAAAATGACCAAAACTCCGTTTACGGGACACGGGGAAAGAGTTACTGAACTCTTGGGACTGGTGCATAGTGATGTATGCGGTCCTATGTCTACACACGCCAGAAATGGTTCTTCCTACTTCATTACATTCACTGACGATCTCTCTAGATACGGGCATGTGTTCCTATTGAAACACAAGTCTGAAGCTTTTGAGAAATTCAAAGAATATAAGCACGAGGTAGAGAACCAAACGGGCAAAAGTATTAAGATTCTTCGATCTGATCGAGGAGGTGAATACTTAAGCAGTGAATTCCTGGATTATCTAAAAGAGAATGGGATTCTCTCTCAGCTTACTCCTCCTTATACACCACAGCACAACGGTGTATCAGAACGAAGGAATCGCACCCTATTAGATATGGGGCGTTCAATGATGAGCAATGCTGAGTTACCTATTTCCTTTTGGGGATATGCGCTTGAGACAGCCATATACCTATTGAATCTGGTTCCGTCTAAATCTGTACCTACCACACCAAATGAGATATGGAGTGAGAAGAGACCATATTTTAAACGAATTAAGATATGGGGTTGTCCGGCCTATGTCAAAAAGCAAAATCCGGACAAACTCGAGGCACGATCAGTTCTTTGCAAGTTTGTGGGATATCCTAAGAATTCTCAAATATATTTTTTCTACCAAGCTGAAGAACAAAGAGTGTTTGTTGCTCAACATGCCACCTTTTTGGAAAGGGAATTTCTTGCAAAAGAAATTAATGGCAAAGAAGTAGAGCTGGAAGAGATTCCAGCACCACAAACTGCAAGTAATGATTTAGTAGAACCAGAGGATTCAGTGGTGCCCGACATACCCCAGCCTCTCCGCCGATCTAGTAGAGTTTCTCGACCACCTGAGAGATACTATGGTTTTCTCATTGATGGTGGCAGTGAGGATTGCATCATGGAAGATGATGACCCAACTAGCTTCGAGCAGGCCATCACGAGTAGGGACTCAGTGAAATGGCTGGATGCTATGCGGTCCGAGATGGAATCCATGTACACCAACAAAGTATGGACTTTGGAAGTTGCCCCTGAAGGGGTAAAACCCATTGGGATCAAGTGGATCTTCAAGAAAAAACTTGGTGTAGATGGGAAAGTGGAGACTTTCAAAGCTAGACTTGTAGCAAAAGGTTTTCGTCAAAGACCAGGTGTGGACTATGACGAAACCTTTTCTCCAGTGGCTATGCTTAAATCCATCCGAATCATGCTTGCCATCGCTGCATATCATGACTACGAAATATGGCAAATGGATGTTAAGACCGCCTTTCTAAATGGTGATTTAGAAGAGTGCGTGTACAAGACTCAGCCAGAGGGCTTCGTAGACAGTGGGAGCAGCGGGAAGGTGTGCAAGCTGCTTAAATCCATTTATGGATTAAAGCAAGCATCGCGGAGTTGGAACATCTGCTTTGACGTCGTTATCAAAGAGTTTGATTTCATCAAAAACCCAGATGAACCTTGTATTTACAAGAAGGTGGCAGAGAGTAAGGTTGTCTTCCTCGTATTGTACGTGGACGGCATACTCTTGATAGGAAATGATATTCCTATGCTGAAATCGGTCAAGCTCTTCTTATCACAAAGATTCTCAATGAAAGATCTTGGTGATGCCTCCTACATATTGGGAATTAGGATCTATAGAGATAGATCCAAACGGATATTGGGATTGTCCCAATCCAGGTACATTGACACCATACTAAAGAGGTTTAGTATGGAAGAATCCAAGCGTGGGAACTCGCCCACGATCTCTGGAGTCACTCTCTCCAAAGAGATGTCTCCCAAGACTGATTTGGAGAGAGCTCGCATGCAAGGGATACCCTATGCTTCGGCTGTAGGCTCTATCATGTATGCAATGCTATGTACCAGACCCGATGTAGCATACTCACTAAGTATAGTGAGCAGGTATCAAGCTGATCCTGGAGAGAGTCACTGGACAGCTGTGAAGAGCATTCTCAAGTACTTACGAAGGACTAAAGAGATGCTCTTGGTGTATGGTAACGGAGAACTCCAAGTGGAGTCCTTTACCAATTCGAGCTTCCAGAGTGATAAGGACGACTCTAAGTCGCAGTCGGGCTTTGTCTTTACCCTTTACGGAGGGGCGGTTAGCTGGAAGAGTTCCAAGCAGGAAACCGTGGCAGACTCGAAGATGGAGGCTGAATACATCGCTGCCAACGATGCTGCCAAAGAGGCTGTCTGGATCAAGAAGTTCATTACTGAACTTGGAGTGGTTCCATCCGTTGAGTATCCAATACCTTTGTATTGCGATAACAATGGAGCGGTGGCTTTGGCCAAGGAACCCAGGTCCCATCAGCGATCCAGGCATATTCTGAGGCGGTATCACCTGATCCGGGAGATAGTTGATCGCCGGGAGATCGAGGTCAGGAGAGTTGACACGAAGAACAACACGGCGGATCCACTCACGAAGGCCATTCCCCAGATACAGTTTGAGAGACTCTTCGGGATGCTCCGTATGCGATACTACAGCAGCTGGCCCTAGTGCAAGTGGGAGATTGTTAGTTGTATGTATGCCCTAGAGGCCAGTATTGTACAGATGATGTATATTATATTGGATGCTTGGACATATATAGAGATGACTTTCTTGCTCGATATGATAGTATGCTATCTGGTTACTCTTTATCTTAACATGTACACTTGTCTCTTTAAACTGTCTTATAGTTACATGTTGATAAAGCCCTTAGGATGTGTACTTGACTACCTGGACTATGATGCAGATCATACTAGTGGGGACATGGTAGTCCATAAGTACATCCTTCAAGGTCCCTAGTCGTGGGTGTATCGAGACAGGGCATCGATATACCAGAGTAGAGTAGCATATACGCTTCTCGACCCATAAGATGGGCGATGGATGATCCCATATCCATTGGTGTTTGACATCAGAGATAATATACGGGTGCTCAGTGGAGACTGGGTACACTGGACGGACTCGCCGAGAACTCCCAGATGGTATTATACCTCACGTCAGATGGCAGTTCTCAGGTGACACTTGTGCAGGTTAGTCTGTAGACCCGAGATCGTCATAGAGTCTTGTGTGATTCCCACTGTGCTTTGATCTCCACCTTACCACGTCCATGAGGGCGTGCAAAACGGTGGTCTTTGGGCACAGTCCCGAGTCACATGGAGGCAATGAGCGATAGGAGGGGTTTCGTCTCTCCCGGTATTGGGGGTTGATGTTGCGCTGTGCTCGATTGGCCGTAACAGGGAAGTCCCTGGCCAGCGCTGATCAGAGATTTGCTGGTAAGTGTTACCAGTAGTTTCTCGACCCGTTATGAGCCTCACATCGGCACGACTTATCGATTATTGGGGTCTGACGTTTACCACCCCTAGACTTGATATGCGACATATCAGACGAACAGACCGGACTGTACTGTAAGTGTTACTGGTTGGATTCACAGGAGTGTGAGCGGGCTAGCTCGTCGATCTTCTGATCGCTCAATACCCGGGTGGCCATTACGTTTAGCAGACCGCTTGCGGCTTGTGGATGCTTGATATGATCATCGTCTGCTACCGGAGTATTGACGAGTCTTTAGAGTCCTACACAGAGGTTTCCTGGCTCAAGCGAAACGAAATAGGAGCGCATATGAGATATGTGCGGGACCGAGAATAATGCGTGTATGTGATACCGTATTTCATTCTCGCGATGAATGTTTCGATTGGTTATATGCGATATAACCTAGTTATCGAATCGTAGATTGATTCGATAAGTCGATACATTGGATACTAGTCGGTTATGTGCGACATGACCGGATCATTGAATCAAGTGTTGATTTAATGATTTAATGTATAATTATATATTTGATATATTACTTTGCATTAACTAGTATTGGTTCACTTTAATAGGATTTTCTCACTTGTAGTTCACAAGTTGTATATGTGATATACTTTTGTGCACTACAATGTGTCATGTTTGATGATGCATGTAATTTGGTTTTGTGTTAAGACTTAAACCATGGTTATGATAATAGTTAGGGTTTTGATTTATTTACTTATTTATTTATCTATTCTTTCTTGATAAATAAATAAAAGAAAAACAAAATGGTTTCTTTCATGAAGCTTGATGAAGCTTCATGAAGCTTTGACTAAAGTGACCATTTTGTCATCATGCTTAACCCTAACCATTCTCACTTGACCATGGTCTATTCTCTACACTTAACCAAGGTTAGAAGATGATAAGTATTCATTTTCATTACTCTTTTAAGAAGACTTATTATATTCTTTCTTTTTCTTCATCATCTTCTTCTTCAAGAAAAGCTTAAGTCCATCAATGGCAACTTGAGCTAAAGTGAGAGAAATCCAATTCTAAAGTGAACCCACCTCCTATTTCTTCACCCTCTACCTCTTGCCAAGTTGTTTTGGGTGTTTTCTTCACAAGTTTCACAACTTTGTGAAGTCGGAGCTTGAACTTGTGATGCCTCGACGTAGATCATCTTCGGCACGAAGCCGACGACCTAGTCCGCCCATTTCTCCGATCAAGCCGACGATTGAGTCCGGGATTCGAGATGGACAGCGAGAGGACGCCTACGTGGAGCCAAGGAAGTGGATATCCGGATCTACAAAGGTTGTAGCTTCTTATCTTTAGTTAAGTTGTTAACTAGCTTCATATATCGCCTAAACTTCTAGTCAACGATCCGCATTAGGGTTTCTCGGCACCCATAAAATTTGAAATTGGCATGGTTGATGCCTTGTGAGACCTCTATTGTGTGCCTAGGAACCCTACATAGCTAACTACAAGATGGGTTAGAGATATACCGACTGATCCGAGTCCTCCGGTCTTCTCGTCGTCGTCCCGATCTCCTGCGGAAACTCCGGTCGTCGCCTCCTTGCCGGAAGGGCACCACATCGTCTGCATCTTCTACGGGCTCCCACCTCAATACCGAGGCAACTCGGGCATGAAGCTGGCTAGTCGACGTGCCCAAGGTATGCTGTAGAATGTGTAGTGCTCAAGTCTCATTTGGGGTTGTAGGAATTGCCTTATTGGTGGAGGGATGATATCAGCTTTTGGAGAGGGAACTTGTGGGGATTTTTCCAAGCCAAAAGAGCAAAAATCCCACACTGGAAATTTTGGACAGCCCCATGCCTCTCTTGGCCGGCCATGGCTTGGAATTGGGAGAGGAGAGAGTGAAATGAGGGAGGAGTATGAATCAAAAGAATGAGAGTCTCTCAATAATCCAAAAAGGAGAGAGAGAGAAGGCTATCATGCAAAGGAATGATCACTAGGAAAGTCCAACACTCAAACAACAATCATCACACTTCATCATCAACAAGCATGATGACAACAAATGGTCAAGCCATCATGACACAAAGAAAGTCAAGTGATGGTGAGCCATCATGATCCAACAAAATGCAAAGAACACCCTCCACAAATACTTATTTGCAACAATGCAAATAAGCCCTCCTCCACCAATCTTCGGCCAATGAACGATACAAAGAAAATGGCCGAAACGGAAAGCAAACTGGCAACTCCAGAAAACTGGTCCCGTAATAAATTACAGGAAAACCCCGCTACTGTGCATACATACCCGCATTTGTATTCCGACCGAAATACAAATGCAATGAGACAAAGTCTACACTGTACTATACTAGGATCCGGCTTAAACCAAAGTCGGCTAGTAAAATCCGTCCGATCCTGATCCGTGCAATACCGCACGTATCTGATCGAACCCTGCCATATATCCATACGGCCTCTAGTACGAACTGTCCGATCCTGATCCGTGCAATATCGCACGTATCTGATCGGACCTTGCCATATCTCCATACGGCCTCTACAGCTTTTCGCCTGAAAGCTTGAGTAACTGAATGTGGGGAACTCTAAAGACTCGTCAACACCTTGGTTGTGGATTTAACTACTAGCACGTCAGAGGTATAAGCCAATACGTGACGGGCTACCAGGTATTGACCAAAAGGGACGTCTGTGAGCGAACTTAGCCTGACACCCTACTGAGCCTGTCAGTGACAATATCCGTACAGTCCGGTCCGTTCGTCTATGAGCATCGCATGGCGGGTCTAGGGGGTTGGTAAAAGTCAGACCCCCAAAAGCGGTACAAGTCGTGTCGGAGTGTAGCCCAGAACACCCTGAGATACTACTGGAATACCTACCAGTAAATCTCCTGCCTCGGCCGAGGGCTTCGTGTTATGGCTCTCCTAGACACAGTGCGACCTCACCCCCAATACCGGGAAAGACGAACCCCTGAAGATACGCTCACTGTCTCCATGTGGCTCGGGACTGTACCCAACTAAAACCTGTTTGCACGTCTCCTTTGAGCGTGGTAGGGTAGTAATCAAAGTACAGTGGAAACTCATACGAGACAAATGACGATCCTCAGGTCGATGAACTAACCTGTACACATGTCACCAGGGAACTGCCATCTGACGTCTGGTATATGACCAACTAGCATGTTCCCGGCGAGTCCTGTCCGGTGTACTCATAACCCAATGAGCACCTGTATACATCTTAGGTGAACTAACTGACACCAGTGGCTTGTGAGACCGGCCACCGCCCCTCGTCGGGGTCTCGACTGTATACACTAGTCTACTCTGGAGTATCGATGCCCTGTCTCGAAACTCCCACGACTAGGGACCTTTTAAGGATATGCTTATAGACCCCCAGCTCCCACTTATATGATCGCCCTCATACTGCTGGTGGTCAAGCAAGAATCCTAGGGGCTCTATCAACGTGTAATAGCGACCTGTAAGGTCACCTAAAGCAGTACACGATGATAAAGGTAAACCAGATAGCATACTATCATCTCGAGTAAGACTGTCCTACTGGGATAGGTCCTCCCTCAATTATTGCAATCACGTACCTGTGACCCAATAATTGACTCTGAGGGCACTATCTCCAACAATCTCCCACTTGCACTCAAGGCTAATTATTGCGATGTCGCATACTCACAGCCCGTGTGATACCGAACACCCAACTCCTCTACTAGTCAGTCTCTCAAAGCTCGCTTGCAAAACTATTGCGTTCGAGGAATAGCCTCAGTGAGTGGATCCGTCTTGATGTTTCTTTCTATGTCTCTCTATATCTCATGTTCGCGGAGAAAGCCATCTCCCGAAATGAGCAATACCTGTCTTAGAATGTGTCTGGATGTCTGATGGGACCTTGCTCATAAATGAACTCCAAATCCAAACTTCTTAGACTGTATCGTCAACTGAACTTAATCAGTATCCTGCGCCATGCCTCCCTCAGTATTGCCTTGGACCACCTGTCCAAAATACTGCCCCTCGTCAGAAGGAAAACTATAACTCCGAGAACCTCCTTGTTGTCCAGGTCACCTTGGAAGCCTGGAATGATAACTGTCTCCCGAATGAGGCTGTCGTTATCATATCCCTAGAACATCCACTTATGTTCTAAAACTGCTTCCGACTGTTTCTCCAGGATTGGATCAATGTCAACTTATTGCATCTAGTGCAAGAACAACATCTGGTGTGGTACTTGACATCTCATGATTGACTCAATTGCCTAAGCAAGTGATCTGCCAATCATGCACATCCCTCTCCCCTTTAGTCTGTAAGACACCTTTAGAGAGGGTGACTCCATCACCTGCAGGTACACTACCATGCTAGGAGTCATCCATTCTAAATACTCTTAGAATGCTGTTAAAGTACCCTTAATTGGGAAACCTCCCAAATCTAGATCTAAAACCATAGATCTAGTAACCAGTATGTCTGATATAATGTCCAAGTCCCATGTGGAGAAACCAGTGTGTGACGACCAAAGTATAACCGATCGTAGTATAGGAGTTTCTTTTCCTATTCTGTGTATGTCATCCAAATACCATGACATCACACCCTACTACCTTCTTAATAGATCCATCCCCTATTCTGATGAAGTCAAACCTATGACTGTCACATCAGAAATTGATGATCTATCTCCGCTATATCTGCTTTAGTCTATAAATAGACATAAGCCACTTGTCCACCAATGCTTCCGCTGCTCCCACTGACTACGACAACCCTCTGGCAGAGTCATATACATGTACACTTCTGAAGCCAGTTCAGAACGACGCTATACTCATCCTCCTGCCGGGTCTCGCAGCCTGGAACAACAGCAATGGCAAGTGTGGGTAAACAAGAACTTCCCTGTTACCGTCCTTGAGGCTACCGACGTACCTCTCGGGTGCCTGAAGTTACCCACCTTATCTGCGGAGTGGCCAATGGAATGTCAAACCAGATTGAATCTTTAGGTTCCTATCAAATCTTCAGTAATCGTTTGTGGTTCTGGAATCACTTCCAGTTCTACAATACTCCCACTACTGTTTTCTGAAAAAATCCATTTTTAATAAAACTGTGGCGAGTCAAGAACAATATCACTATTGATCTTCCAGATGGTAGAAAGTCAACCCGCGTCATAGCCTGGGTCAACCCACAAACAGCCATTACAGAAACGTGCCTTGAGTTATCCAGAGTCTGGTTTTAAGCATAGGCCGGACAACTCCCCGTACCTTAACATCGTTAAGATATGAACTGTTCTATATCCAATATAGAACTAGAGGCACTGATTTAATTGAACCAGATTCAAATCATGCAGCTGTCCCCAGTGCATGTCAACTAAATAGAGAGAGGCCAATCAGCGTTACTCAACTTAGGAATGCTTCCAATTATGAGTAATCTGAAAGAGAAGCAAGTTCTCTTAATCATTATTATCACCTGAATACCGTACACAAGTATCTACATCTTCGATCACCTTGAAGAATCCCGATACTTGCAACATCTGGTTCTCTACTTCATCCATATACCTATAACTTCTCAAAATTCGGACCCTGTGTTTCCACGAAACACCTGTCTAAAAACTAGAGAAGTCATAAGTAAACCGAATATAGTACGAGGACCAACCCCTCTGTCCTGATGGACCCTGGATAACATACAATATTCTGTATAAGTCCCTTGAGTCTGATAACTCATTCACTGTGTGTTGTAGGTTGAAAACTGTACTTATGGTTAAGAAGAATTACACCGTTGTTTAATGCTCCTTACCTAACCATCAACTGATATAGGTAAATGTCATCGACATAATTTCAAAAAGGTATATCTCACTCTATAAAAATAGACGTACAGATATATCAATTTGAAATTGGTGCATTATAACGGATATTCAAAACCAAATATTTGCCGACCGGCAAACAGCCCAGGCGATTTCCTCAAATATCACCGATTACAACGAATATCGATATAATGAGGATGATCACCCAACTCCCAATAACTTACTCCCACTCATCATCTGTAAAACCATACAGATGTGAGAATCATACCTGGTAAATACATACCCTGGAGTAAGTATCTAATCGGGAAATCAGTTTTCCTTTAACAGTACACAGTGATACTGAAACATTGAAATGTTTCGATGGGGTATCCTGGTATTCCTAGTAATGCCTCTTCCAGATTCACGACTGTAACCGTATAATTCTCTGCCACCTCTTCAAATCCCTTTATATGTCTTTAGTCATTACCTTCTGCACACCCCTTAGGCCAAATGGTTTTCTTCCTTCCCTACCGTTCGACACCAGCCTATGGTTTGGAAGAAGACTATCCAATAAGCATAATGGGTGTACTGTCCTAATCCTAGGAGCACTCGCAATGCGAGAGAAGGTAAGGATAAAAGACAACCGAATAAACCTTATTCCTATTTCTCCTGAACCAGAATCCATCCCCGAACTGGAACAAGTTCCTTTTGAGTTCGTATATAACCATACGTATCCAATAAACTGTGGATCTTCGTAGTGATACGGAGTGTCCTGGAGAAATACAAAGGTGAAGTGGGAGTGGTAATGAAATACCTGGTTTGGTCGTGAATATCAGTCGCAATTTAATTTGCCCTCTTACTAATCCCTTGCTTTGTCTTAACTTAATACCTTCTGTACACCATCGTTAGGCTAATTGGTTTTCTTCATTCCCTACCGGTCGGCACCTACCTATGGTTTGGAAGAAGACTATCCAATTTGCATAATAGGTGTACTATCTCCCAAACCAAGGAGTACTCACAACTTGAGAGAAGGTGAAAGGAAAAGACAACTGAATAATCCTATCCGTTTTCTCCAGAACCGGAAACCATCCTCGAATAAATCTCTTCGAGTTCGTATATAACCATACGATGGTTTTGTCCAATGGAAGTGGACGTTCGTAGTAATACGGGGTGTCCTGGAGAAAAGGGTAAAAGTAGGAGTGGCAATAAGGTTTGCAACTCAGACAATCCAAAAGCCAGTGTTTAAGAAGGTTCGGTCAATTTTGGTCACTGAGTCATAGTCTTAGGGTCGGGTCAATGGTCGCTGCCAAAGAGAGAGAGAAAAGAAACACTCAGCGTGCACTCTAACCTAGATCAGAATGGTTACCAATTTATCTAATCTGGAAACCTCCCACTGAACCGTCAAATTCTCCTCCAAACCTGAAAGAAGAATTAGTCGGGATCACCCGAGGAGTAAACCAACTCATCAGTAGGAATCGGGATCCAACTATCATCGCATGATAACGTGACGGAATCCGCTCACGCTATCACACTCCAGAAGGTATGCGCATATCAGGCAAGTTTCAGTTCTTTTGAAACTCCCGATGTGATTTTTACCCCATGCTCTTATGACCTTGGCGTGAGGTCAAAATATCATAAGTCACATATCAAGTTCTACCCATCATTATCCAGGTTAATTTGAATCCACCCGTACATACCCTTGACGTAGGCCAAAATAGTAGTACGACTGTCCCAAACCAACGCATCTATCTATGCAACAGATAAATACCTGGCAGCTACCAAACACTATGCCTTGGCGTAAGGTCAAAATACATAGCTTGAATACTACCGAATATTTAACTGAAATGATGGAGGGCTACGAATGGTTTCTGGCGAAAACCTTTAACGTAATGAACTTGATATCGTTGAAGGAACTGATAGCTTTATAAAAATATAGTGACGAAAACCGTTGCTAAAGAGGTCACTCCCGGTGAAGGGATCTCGGCTCTTTCCCCGTAGAATGAGGTGCAGGATATTCCAACTGAATACCACGATGCAAAGCAAAAGTAATCGGCTATAGTGAAGTTATTGCCCTGACGCACACTTTTTGTCCAAGGGGTCACTCCCGGTGAAGGGATCTCGGCCCTTGCCTCGTCGACTGAGGAGCAGGATATTCCAACTGAATACCACGATGCAAAACAAAAGTGAACGTCCTTGCAATAACAGCTTTTTGAAAAGTGTTCCAACAACATCAGATTAGGTTTGTTTTTAACTTGCATTGATCCGAATCAACGCAGTCCCATCAATGGATCACACCACAAAGAACGAAAATAATATAACGTACGTATATGCCATCCGCATTCGCCACTGGGTCCCGTCATTACCCGTTAGGTTAGCTAACTAACGACAGAGCGGGGACTGGACTAGCGCGGATGCAAAACATATACAACATCTACTAATATATATACCAATATATTATATTTCGCTCAAGGCGTGATAAAATGCAACATCACAGAAATGTACAGCATCACAGAACAATACAGATATCTGGGATCCCCGGGTTTCACAGAGCCGCTGAAACCCGACGTTCCCCTGGTCGTGTGGATAGCCTGTGCAATGAAAACCTAGACCCCTACGGGCGCGGCAAGTTATCCGCCAAAACCTGAAGCGAGGCAGCCCCCTTCAGCGACGTGAATGGACCACCCAGCACTTCACGGAATCCGGTAACTTGGGCACCCCTCCTGGGTCAACCTGTACCCCCTACGAGTGCGGCGAATAGCCCGCCAATCCTAGAGTGAAGCCCCCTTCGTCCCAATGCCATGAGATGCGGGCTTGTTGCCCTCTAGAATCCGGCTGTCCGTGCACCCCTCCGCGGGGCAATCCTAGTACAGAAAGTAAAATATACATACAACGGTTACATCGACCGCAACCTGGTCGTGCCCCAAAATAATAATATAAACAGGCAGTGACGGCAGTCCACATGTCGGACGCTCGCCCCGCAATATCAAATGTACATAATACAACAAAAACTGTACTAGCATTGCATCCAGGCTATCCCCACGACCGATCCGCAACATCATAGCAATACACAGAACATCAACGTGAAAGTCACGTTCGCAAATCCGTCTAACCGGGCTATAGCAGTTAGACAGGATTTACCGATCAAGTGACATTCACAGTCGCAGATATAATATAAATACTGTGAACTAATGTGTTTTAAATATCCGATCGATCAAATTTTAATAAGTGGGCCCCAAGTACTACTGTAGCACATCAAGAAATTCTAGGCCCAAAATTAATATTCCAAAAACCCTAAAATCAACCCAGAGAGCAACTGCAGAAATTTGATGCAGTGAACTCAACAGAGTGCGGCGGAACCGCGACCCAAAGGGGTGTTTGGCCGCGGTTCCGCGCTCCCACTGTGGAGTCACTGTATCGAATTTCTACAGTGTTCTTATAATTTCCAGTACATCACTTTTCTGCAACCTGAAAAATTTTTCGAGCAAGAAAAAATTCAACAGAAAACTGATGTGAAGAAAACGCGGATTTTGGAATTTTGATCGATCGGAAATGTAAACACATTAAACAAAGCTAGAATAAGTTAATGGCATGGCTCTGATACCACTGTAAGTGCACGGCGGCGCCCCGGCCTCCATCCCGAGGCCAAATGCGGAAGCGGTGATAAACATTAATTTTGCAAACTAGCAAACCGGCACCACCGCGCACTAAACACCCGGATCGAACCATTAACTAGTCCTAGCTAACTACAAGATGTGTTAGAGATATACCGACTGATCCGAGTCCTCCGGTCTTCTCGTCGTCGTCCCGATCTCCTGCGGAAACTCCGGTCGTCGCCTCCTTGCCGGAAGAGCACCACATCGTCTGCATCTTTTACGGGCTCCCACCTCAATACCGAGGCAACTCGGGCACGAAGCTGGCTAGTCGACGTGCCCAAGGTATGCTGTAGAATGTGTAGTGCTCAAGTCTCATTTAGGGTTGTAGGAATTGCCTTATTGGTGGAGGGATGATATCAGCTTTTGGAGAGGGAACTTGTGGGGATTTTTCCAAGCCAAAAGAGCAAAAATCCCACACTGGAAATTTTGGACAGCCCCATGCCTCTCTTGGCCGGCCATGGCTTGGAATGGGGAGAGGAGAGAGTGAAATGAGGGAGGAGTATGAATCAAAAGAATGAGAGTCTCTCAATAATCCAAAAAGGAGAGAGAGAGAAGGCTATCATGCAAAGGAATGATCACTAGGAAAGTCCAACACTCAAACAACAATCATCACACTTCATCATCAACAAGCATGATGACAACAAATGGTCAAGCCATCATGACACAAAGAAAGTCAAGTGATGGTGAGCCATCATGATCCAACAAAATGCAAAGAACACCCTCCACAAATACTTATTTGCAACAATGCAAATAAGCCCTCCTCCACCAATCTTCGGCCAATGAACGATACAAAGAAAATGGCCGAAACGGAAAGCAAACTGGCAACTCCAGAAAACTGGTCCCGTAATAAGTTACAGGAAAACCCCGCTACTGTGCATACACACCCGCATTTGTATTCCGACCGAAATACAAATGCAATGAGATAAAGTCTACACTGTACTATACTAGGATCCGGCTTAAACCAAAGTCGGCTAGTAAAATCCGTCCGATCCTGATCCGTGCAATACCGCACGTATCTGATCGAACCCTGCCATATATCCATACGGCCTCTAGTACGAACTGTCCGATCCTGATCCGTGCAATATCGCACGTATCTGATCGGACCTTGCCATATCTCCATACGGCCTCTACAGCTTTTCGCCCGAAAGCTTGAGTAACTGAATGTGGGGGACTCTAAAGACTCGTCAACACCTTGGTTATGGATTTAACCACTAGCACATCAGAGGTATAAGCCAATACGTGACGGGCTACCAGGTATTGACCAAAAGGGACGTCTGTGAGCGAACTTAGCCTGACACCCCACTGAGCCTGTCAGTGACAATATCCGTACAGTCCGGTTCGTTCGTCTATGAGCATCGCATGGCGGGCCTAGGGGGTTGGTAAAAGTCAGACCCTCAAAAGCGGTACAAGTCGTGTCGGAGTGTAGCCCAGAACACCCTGAGATACTACTGGAATACCTACCAGTAAATCTCCTGCCTCGGCCGAGGGCTTCGTGTTATGGCTCTCCTAGACACAGCGCGACCTCACCCCCAATACCGGGAGAGACGAACCCCTGAAGATACGCTCACTGTCTCCATGTGGCTCGGGACTGTACCCAACTAAAACCTGTTTGCACGTCTCCTTTGAGCATGGTAGGGTAGTAATCAAAGTACAGTGGGAACTCACACGAGACAAATGACGATCCTCAGGTCGATGAACTAACCTGTACACATGTCACCAGGGAACTGCCATCTGACGTCTGGTATATGACCAACTAGCATGTTCCCGGCGAGTCCTGTCCGGTGTACTCATAACCCAATGAGCACCTGTATGCATCTTAGGTGAACTAACTGACACCAGTGGCTTGTGAGACCGGCCACCGCCCGTCGTCGGGGTCTCGACTGTATACACTAGTCTACTCTGGAGTATCGATGCCCTGTCTCGAAACTCCCACGACTAGGGACCTTTTAAGGATATGCTTATAGACCCCCAGCTCCCACTTATATGATCGCCCTCATACTGCTGGTGGTCAAGCAAGAATCCTAGGGGCTCTATCAACGTGTAATAGCGACCTGTAAGGTCACCTAAAGCAGTACACGATGATAAAGGTAAACCAGATAGCATACTATCATCTCGAGTAAGACTGTCCTACCGGGATAGGCCCTCCCTCAATCATTGCAATCACGTACCTGTGACCCAATAATTGACTCTGAGGGCACTATCTCCAACACCAGTGGCTATGCTCAAATCCATTCGGATCCTACTTGCCATTGCTGCCTTCCATGACTATGAAATCTGACAGATGGACGTAAAAACGTCTTTTCTAAAGGCTGTTTAGAAGAGTGCGTTTACATGGATCAGCCAGAGGGTTTTGTAGACAGTGGGAGCATTGGGAAGGTGTTCAAGTTGCTTAAATCCATTTATGGACTAAAGCAGGTATCGCAGAGCTGGAACATCTGTTTTGATGAGGCAATCAAGGAATTTGATTTCATCAAGAATGAAGATGAACCTTGTGTCTATAAGAAGATTGTAGGATGAAATGTCGTGTTCCTAATCTTGTACGTGGACGACATTCTTTTGATAGGAAATGACATTCCTATGCTACAATCGGTCAAGATATTCTTGTCACAACGGTTCTCCATGAAGGACCTGGGTGATGCCTCGTACATTCTGGGGATCAAGATCTACAGAGATAGATCCAAGAGACTACTGGGACTTTCGCAGTCCAGGTACATAGAGACCGTACTAAAGAGACTTAGTATGGAAGATTCCAAGCGCGGTAATATACCCGCATTGCACGGAATCACCCTCTCCAAGAAGATGTCTCCTAAGACTGATGAGGAGAGGGTTCGCATGAGCATTATACCCTACGCTTCGGCGGTAGGATCTATAATGTATGCGATGCTATGTACAAGACCAGATGTAGCTTACGTGCTGAGCGTAGTGAGCCGGTATCAGTCAGACCCAGGTGAGGGCCACTGGACGGCAGTGAAGAACATTCTCAAGTACCTGAGAAGGACTAAGGAGATGTTCCTGATTTACGGTAATGGAGACCTCAGGTCGAGTCCTTTACCGATTCAAGCTTCTAGAGTGACCAAGATGACAGCAAGTCTGTCTCGGATTTTATGTTTACCCTCAACGGAGGGGCGGTATGTTGGAGGAGTTCCAAACAGGATACAATCACAGACTCGACGATGGAGGCTGAATACATTGCTGCAAGCGATGCCGCAAAAGAGGCGATCTGGATGAAGAAGTTCATTAGTGAACTTCAGGTGGTTCCGTCCATTGTTGACCCAATACCTTTGTATTGCGATAACAATAGGGCTATAGCTTTTGCAAAGGAACCAAGGTCCCATCAGAAATCCAGACACATCTTAAGGCAGTATCACCTGATCAGGGAGATCATTGATCGCCAGGAGATCGAGGTACGGAGAGTGGACACAAAAGACAACACGGCGGATCCATTCATAAAGGCCTTCCCTCAAACACAGTTCGAGCGACTTTTTGAACTATTGGGTATGCGGTATGACAGCAGCTGGCCTTAGTGCAGACGTTGGGTATGCGGTACACCAATTACTGGCCTTTAGTGCAAGTGGGAGATTGTTGAATATGTATGCCCTAGAGGCCATTATTGTATAGTACTAGTTTGTATAATACATTTTGGAGGCTTGGGATATATATACGGGTTTACGACAGTCTTGCTCGATATAGTAGTATGCTACTTGGTTTGTTTCTATCTTAATATGTGTATATGTTTCTTTTAACATATCGCTAATACATGTTGATGGAGCCCTTAGGATCTTTGCTTGACTATCGGCGTTGTGATGGCGATCACACTAGTGGGGGCTGGGTAGTCTATAAGCACATCCTTATTTTGGTCCTTAGTCGTAGGATTATCGAGACAGGGCATCAATACTCCAGAGTAGACTGGTGCATACGCTTCTCATCCCAGCAAGGGGGATGGTCTGCCCTACAGCCATCAGTACGTCGTACTGGAGATAGTATGCATGTGCTCGTTAGGTTACGAGTACACTGGACAGGACTCGTCGAGAACTGTTGGTTAGTATTATACCTATCGTCAGTCAACAGTTCCCAGGTGGCATGAGTACAGCTTAGTCCGCTGACTTGACACTGTCACTTCGCCTCGAGTGTGTTCCCACTGTTCTTAGATTACTACCCTACCACGGCTCTACCGAGTCGTGCAAACAGGTAGTAGTTGGGTGCAGTCCCGAAACATTTGGAGGCAGTGACGGTTAGACAGAATTCGTCTCTCCCGATATTGGGAGTTGATATCGTGCTGTGTCTAGGAGAGCTATTACACATAGTCGTCCCTGGCCAGGGCAAGCGAGAATTACTGGTAGGTTTTCCAGTAGATTCTCAGGGTGTTTTGGGTTACACTCCGACACGACTTGTATCGCTATTAGGGCACTGACGTTTACCGCCCCCTAGGCCCGACATGCGATACTCTCAGACGAACAGACCGGACTGTACGGAGATTGTCACATTCAGGCTCAGTAGGAGTTCAGATGGGTTCACCTCATCAGTCTTCTTGTCGGCATCTACCTGGGGACCGTTACGTACAGCTAGTACCGCTTGCGGCCTGTGGTTAAACCCACTGCCAGCGTAGTGTCGAGCCTTTAGAGTCCCACACAGAGGGTTACTTGCATTTGAGCAAAATAGAGTAGAGGTTGCATGGTTTTGCGACGGGGTTCATTCATATCCGCGCACTTGTGCACGTTTGGTGTCCGGACAGTTATTACTAGCGGGCTTTGGTTTAAGCCAGATCATAGTATTTGTTTTGGGATTGGTTTTGTCTCAGTGTATGGGTGTTCCTCGGAACACGGATGCGGGTGTGTATGCACAGTTGACAGAGGCAGAGGTTCTCATTAGGGTTGTTGACCATTTGACTTTGGTTGACTTGTTGACCGTTGACTTTTTCTAAACCCTAATGAGAATGAGAAATATGATTAATAATATTAATTAAGGATTATTGTGTCATGGTTGAGTTGAACATTTGACTTTTGTTGACTTGTTGACTTTGTTGACCGGTTGACCATTGTGGACTTGTTGACCATCATCATTTCTTTTCAATGATGCTTCTTGTTCTTTGCAAAATGCATTAAATGCATGAAATGATAATGATCATTGAAACTAACCATCACAATTCTTAATTATTATTATTATCATGATTATTCTTGCTTTTGTGAGCATGGTTGCATTATGAGAGCTCATTCTATCATTTTCTTTCTCTCTCTTGAAAGAAAGCTCTCCCTCTTCTTCTCTCAAAGTTCAAGTGTTCCATGAGTTGGAAATCATGAACCTTTGAGACAAAACCACGATAACTCTTCTCTACTCATTCTAAGGTCCTAGGTCTAGCAAACCAAGCACCTTAGTTATCTCTAGATTGAGATAGGAGCTCAAGTTTGAGGCCCTCGGGTGGATCCATCTACGGCGAAGAGGAGACGACGAGGAGGTGCCGTTCAAACCACTACAAGGAGCAAGTAAAGAGAAGAACCACAAAAAGAAGAGAAGGAGCTTAAGACCTAGGTATAACCATTCTACATAGTAGCTAAAACTTGTAGTTTATTTGTTAGTTTTTGTTTAGCAAAGATCCTTCATGGATGGTCCGTGTTACCTAGTGAGGAAAAATTTGATTTTTACCTATTCCGCCTCCTCGAAAGAACCGGGGTGGGTAACGTGGACCTAATGTCAAGCCTTTCGATCCATTCGTCAAGGTTCCATAATTCCCCCAAGAGCTAAACATCTTGGGTACAGTTTAATAGTACTCCAGTACATGCCACAGCACCTGTGGACCAACTGTAGAAGGGCAAACCTAAGCCTCACAAATGGCACCGCTAAACTGCCGCAAACCCTAAGGTTCGAAGGCGTTCCATGGTCATTACGTCGAGTTAGGGTTTCATTCTTCTAGAGGGTCCATAGCATTACTTGCATTTGTCTTTGAATATTTTAAACTTGGAAAACGGGCTCCTGACATTCGATCGTCTCCATCGACTCTCAACGTACCTGTGTGAAGTCGTCTCTAGCTGGAATCAATCTATCTGCATCGGGGTAAGCGAACGAACCACATTTCCTAGTCATTCATCCTCGGGTGACTAGCGACCTTCAATCATATCTCTAAGTACAACTCGTACTGCAATAGCTCCAACATCTGGGACGATATCTCGTCATTTGCAGCAACAACTGGCTCATTCGTCTGTACGCTGAACAGTGCCTCAATCATCATGAATAAGCGATATATCAATGGTCATCACATTCTGGCTGGCCTCTATCAGTAGCTCAATCCTCTGGTGCTGATCTGGACATCCGAGAAATCTCGTAAAAGCGGCCCGTCAAACGTTCATGGCGTGAAAACACAATAGAATGACGCCTCTATGCAATCGTATGTCTCTGGAATCATGCCATGGTCAGTCCTCGTTCGTGAAGAGCTTGTGCTGATCGCAACTCTAGCCGTAGCTCTCTCTGCCCGTGTAATCGTGGCAGCAAAATCATAACCAATATCGATGAGGATAGATCATAGGAATGAATATAATACTGTGCAAGAAAATGTACATCCTAAGGCTCCTTAAGCGGAGTGGCGTATCATATGTGTAACGTTTTGAAAATCGTTTCGGTGAAATTTCAGAAAATCGGTAAAATAAGGGGGTTTTCTGTAAAAAGTCAAAATACAAATATCTTTATTATAAAATTAAATATACATATTCTAGCTATGAAATTGCTAGTATTTGGTGTTTATTGAGCCACTGATGAAATTTCAAATTTTCTGAAAAATTTTCCGAAATTAATTATTTTATTATTATTTTAAGCCGTCACTAATACATTTAATTAGGGAAAATTACAAACTGGAATGGTTTGAAACAAATTTTGTGCAACATATTACATTAAGCAAAATTTTAACATGTGGTTTTTGAATTAAAATGAAGTTGCTAAGCGGTGTTAGAAAATATCGAAGAAAAAGGTTTTTTTCGGTAAAATTAGTGTAATGGAAGTGGGTTACTACACTTATCTCTTTTTCTCACCCAAACAAAACCCACACACATTCCCCTAAAATGCTCTGGCCGGCCCCCTTGATCAGCCCAACATTCTTGGGCCTCCCATTTCATAAAATAAAGCAAAGAAAAGAAAAGAAAAGAAAAGAAAAGGAAATGTTGATACAAAAAGTGGACTTTGACTACATATCATTTTCTCCACCTCTCTCTCTCTCCTCCTTTTCTTTTTCCTGCAGCCGAGCCTTCCCTCACTGCTGTCCAGAAATTTCCCCAAAATACCACCTCTTTTCCCCTAAAAAAATGTCCAAATTCCATCAAAAATCAAGCAAAAATCCAAATCCGATTCCTACCCATTTTCCCTCATCTTCTTTAGCATGGATCTTGGTGCACGGATTCCAAATTGGAGGTCTAGATTTGTAGCTTGATTCATGGTTGTGAGGTATAACTTTTGACCCATTGTTCTTTTTGGTTTAAATTCCTTATTGAAGCTTGTTAGGTGCTTAATTTCGGTTTAATTGAAAGTTGTGGGTTTGCAAGAGAAGGTTTGGATTAGGGTTTGTGAAAAATCTAGTTAGGGTTTTGTGTTGTGATACTATGGTTGTGGGAGGTATTTGTCATATTAAAGTTTTGCTAAATCAAATTAAGTTGCTAATTTGCTTTTTGTTGATTTAAATTGTGATATTTATATAAATTGTAAACTAGGTTTTTAAAATAATTATATTTTGGTGAGATAAAATTCTAATTAAGGTTACATATCATTATAAATATTATATTGAGTGGTTTAATGCCTTTAGTTCATGAAAATCCAAGCTAAATTGTTGTTTGTGTATTTTTGCTATAAAATTGTTAAAATTGGGTATTTTGTAAACTAGAATTTTGGGGTTAATGGAATTTAATGAGATTAAATTATTGGAATTGTTTTTATGACTTATTTAAGATATTTAATAAGTATTATGGCCGCTAGATTTGTTTAAACGTCGAGTTTTGTACTAAAACGGGTAATTTTTGCTTGCTAGATTTTCGGAAAAATGGCTTTTAAGGTGAATTTGGGGTTTTTGTAAATTTTAACCTATTTTATAATATAGTTAGTGTTCGTGGATGCGTAAATGAGTGTGTTTGGGTTTTCTCGATGGTTTGACGTTTGTACATCGACATCGAGGGTTGGTTTGGCTATTCTTGCATGCGTAGGCGATAGGTTTTGACCTATGCGTGATACGCGTGCCGATTTGATTTTCGTATGCCGTTTCGATTTCGAATTTGGTTTTAATGCGATACGGTGCGTTATGATATGTAGGTACCCCATGTGGACTTTGAGACGACAAGTAAGCGCGTGGCGACGTCGGCACCGGCGAGCGAGGACCAGGTGAGTAGATTTATATCTACGAGGAGAAGTCGGGTGGATGACGTATAGCACCCCCGCAGTTCGTAGGATGTATACGAATGCGTATACACACATATATTGATTGTATATTGTTTGAGGTTATTGATGCTAAATATGGATATTTGGTGTGCTTGGATGATTTAGTTGTAGGGTTCCTAGGAACGCAAATGAGGTCTCACAAGGCATCAACCATACCAAATTCAAATTTTTTCGGTGCCGAGAAACCCTAATATAGATCGTTAACTAGAGAATAGGCGAAACAAAATGAATGTAAATCACATTTACACTAAGTGAACGGAAATACAACCTTTGTAGATCCGGTCCTCCTCCTCTCTAGCTCCGTGATGACGTCCTTCCGCTGTACCTATCAGAATCCGGACTCTAGCGATGGTTTCGTCGGAGAAATGATCGGGCTAGGTCATCGACTTCGATGCCGAAGATGATCTACGTCGAGGCAACTCAAGATCAAGCTCCAACTTCACCAAGTCATGAAACTTGTGAAGAAAACACCCCATACTACTTGGCAAGTGGTAGAGGATGAAGAAATAGGAAGTGGGTTCACTTTAGAATTGGATTTCTCACTCTTTTTCTCATGTTGCCATTGAAGCTAGAAAGCTTTCATAAAGCTTGATGAAGATGAAGATGATGATAGAATAAAAAGGATTAAGTTAAAAAGAAAATCCTATTCATTCTTATCATAATGCAACCTTGGTTAAGTGTAGAGAATGAACTAGGGTTAGTTGAATGGTTAGGTTTAGGAGATGAAGACAAAATGGTCACTTAGTCAAAGATGCATGAAGCATCAAGAAAGTTCTAGTATAAAAGCAACCATTTTGTTTTTCCTTTTTCTTTTAACTAAAATAAATAGATAAATAAATAAAGCAATGGAAACCCTAACCATTAACTAAACATAGTGTATATCATACACACACCCATGGTTGCATGTATCATCAAACATGATACAAACAAGTGTACAAAAATATATCACATATACAATGTGCACTTCAAGTGAGAAAATCCATTGTAAGTGAACAAATACTAGTTAATGCAAAGTAATATATCAAATATATAATTATACATTAAATCATTAAATCAACACTTGATTTAACGATCTGGTCATATCGCATATGACCGACTAATATCCGATGTATCGACTTATCGAATCAATCCTCGATTCGATAACTAGGTTATATCGCATACAACCAATCGATACATTCATCGCGAGAATAGAATACGGTATTACATACACGCATTATTCTCGGTCCCGCACATATCTCATTTGCGCTCCTATTTCATTTCGCTTGAGCCAGGAAACCTCTGTGTAGGATTCTAAAGACTCGTCAATACGCCGGCAGCAGGTGATGATCATATCAAACACCCACAAGCCGCAAGCGGTCTGCTAAACGTAACGGCCACCCGGGTATTGAGCGATCAGAAGATCGACGAGCAAGCCCGCTCACACTCCTGTGAATCCAACCAGTAACACTTACCGTACAGTCCGGTCTCGTCGTCTGATATGTCGCATATCTCGCCTTAGGGGTGGTAAACGTCAGACCCCAATAGCTCGATAAGTCGTGTCGATATGAGGTCTATAACAGTTCGAGAAACTACAGGTAACACTTACCAGTAAATCTCAGTAACCCTGGCCAGGGATTTCCGGTTATAGCCAATCGAACACAGCGCAACATCAACTCCCTATACCGGGAGAGACGAATCCCCTCCTATCGCTCATTGCCTCCATGTGATTCGGGACTGTACCTAAAAACCACCGTTTTGCACGCCCTCTTGGACGTGGTAAGGTGGAAATCAAAGCACAGTGGGAACCACACAAGACTCTATGACGATCTCGGGTCAACAGACTACTCTGTACCAGTGTCACCAGAGAACTGCCATCTGTCGTAAGGTATAATACCATCTGGAAGTTCTCGGCGAGTCCGTCCAGTGTACCCAGTCTCCACTGAGCACCCGTATATCATCTCTGATGTCAAACACCAATGGATATGGGATCATCCATCGCCCATCTGTATGGGTCGAGAAGGTATACGCTAGTCTACTCTGGTATATCGATGCCCCGTCTCGATACACCCACGACTAGGGACTTTGAAGGATGTACTTATGGACTACCATGTCCCCACTAGTATGATCCGCATCATAGTCCAGGTAGTCAAGTACACATCCTAAGGGCTTTACCAACATGTAGCAGAGAGACAATCAGTGTATACGTTAAGGTAAAGAGCAACCAGATAGCATACTATCATGTCGAGCAAGAAAGTCCTCCCTATATATGTCCAAGCATCCACTACAATATACATCCTATGTATAGTAATGGCCTCTAGGGCATACATATAACTAACAATCTCCCACTTGCACTAGGGCCATCTGATAGCAGTGGTTATAGTATCTCATAGTCAACCATCCCATAAAAGTCTCTCTCTGGGAAAAGGCCTTTGTGAGTGGATTCGCCGTGTTGTCCTCTGAGTCTGTTCTCCTAACCTCGATCACCCTGGCGATCAACCATCTCTATGATCAGGTGATACTACCTTAGAATATGTCTGGATCACTGATGGGACGGGCGTTCCTTGGCATAAGCCACAACTCCATTGTCACACAATGGTAGGAACGAAGTTCATCTCATGAACTATTATACATCCAGACTGCCTCTTTGGTAGCATCTTAAGTAGCGATGTATCCAGCCTTTATCGTCTAGTTAGCCACGGTATCTAGCTTGGAACTCTTCCAACATACCATCCCTTTAATAAGGGTAAAGACAATGCCTGTGACTGACATTCAGTCGTCCTTATCCCCCTGGAACACTTCCAGTGATTCACCCCAGGATCGATTGATACCATCTCACTACATCTAGTGAGTATCCTAACATCCAATTAGATCTATCTCATAGATCAAAACCCAGGATTTAAGAGGTATCACTCTGATCCTATATGGAGAATCATTGTGATAAGCGGAGATTGATCGAGCGTAGCATAGGAAACTCCTTCCCTATCAAGAGTATGTCATCCACGCACTCTACGAGGATCACCACCATACTCTCTACTACCTTTTTGTATATACAAGGTTCATCTACCATTTTGATGATGTCAAACTCTTTGACTAACTCATCAAAACAGATGTTCCAACTCCGCGATGCCTGTTTTATCACATAAAACATCTTGCACACGTTTCCGCTGCTCCCACTGTCTACGAGGCCCTCTGGCTGTGTACTTATAGACGCTCTCTTCCAAAACATTATTTAGAAAAGCAGTCATGACACCCAACCACCAGATATCGTAGTCATGGTATGTAGCCGTGGCAAGTAGGATCTGGATGGACTTAAGCATAGATCCTTAGAAAAGGTTTCAACATAATCCATGCTTGGTCAATGATGCAAACCTTTAACAAGTCTAGCTTTGAAAGTCTCAACTTTTCCAAGTACACCAAGTAATCTTCTCAAGATATACTTGCTCCTGATGGGGATTTAACCCTTCAGATATAGCAACCAAAGTCCATACTTTGTTGGTGTATAAGGATTCCATCTCAGATCACTAAGCATCCAGCCATTCTTACAGAGTCTTACTCCTGATGGCCAGCTCGAAACTAGTTGGGTCATCATCTCATGATGCAATCCTCGCTCCCACTGTCATAGAGAAATCGAAGTATCTCTCAGGTGGGTGAGGAACCCTACTAGATCGGCGGAGAGGCTGAGGTTCGTTGGTAACTATTGAATCCTTTGGTTTTATCAAATCATCTGCTGTAGTTTGTATAGCTGGAACCTTTCCAGTTCTACATTACAGACCTTGCCTCGAGTTTGTCCGGATTTTGCTTTTAGACATAGGCCGGTCAAGCCTAAATCTTAACTAGCTTATGACATGGGCTCTTCCCATACCATATCTTATATGGAGTGGTAGGCTGTGATCTGATTCGAACCTAATTCAACAGGTATGCAGCTTCTCAAGTGCATAACCCCCAAAAGGAAACAGGTAACTCAGTAGTACTCATCATAGAGCGCACTATTTCGAATAGGGTGCAATTGCTCCGCCTCGATATACCATCGTGCTATGGTGTATACGGAGGAGTAATGCTGAGAGAGAATCTCATTCTCCTTTTAAATAGTCCAGGATTTTCGTGCTTAAGTATTCTCCTCCCTGATCACATCAAAGGACATAATACTTATACCCTTATTGGTTCTCTACTTCTAACTTATATTCTGTGAATATCTCAAAAGGTTCGGACTTGTGTTTCAACAGGAACATATGACTGAATCTTGAGAGATTATCAAAGAATGTAATGAAGTACAAAGAACCGGTCCTGGCATGTGTAGACAGGGGACCTTACATACATCATCATGTATCAGTCCCAAGAGTTTACTAACTCTTTCTCTGTTTCCAATAAACAGAGCTATGCTCATCTAATCTTTGTGACATGACTGGCAAGTTTCACAAGATGTAAATTCAAACTGATTTAAATATGCATCTTAAATGTAACTTAAGCTAGTCGGGTCACATTGATATGACCTAGTCTATAATACCTCAAGAAGGAATCGTTCATATCTGAACTCTTCCTCTTGTGTGTGTTCTGTATACTAGGAACTGTAGTTTGATTTAGAACGTCAATGCTTTTAGATAACGTGCCTGAAACGATCAACTTTTGATATAGGAAATGTTCAAAACATTATCCAACAATACAAAATTATATCCTTTCTTTACTAATAAAGAGACTGATATGATTTTGTATATCAGGTTCGGTATCTAATAGCATTTGTTCAGAATCAATGTATTGGCAATACAGGGTGACAGTGACCAACAGACTTGGCTGCAACACTTGCCCCGTTTTCTGTCTCATGAAACTTATCACCCGTTCTCAGTTCTTTACCTATCTGTAGCCCATGTAACTAATTACATATGCGGGATCCTGATCCGGTATCTCATATCCAGGACGTAAAGGATACAGAGAAACAGTTCTTTGTAATGAACACACTCGAAGGAGATGCATCATATGCACTTTCTTCGTTTGGTCGGCACGGGAATTCTGGTATTCCCCAATTTCCTGCTCTGTTTTATAACAATTATAAGTTGGAGCGGGACCAACATTCCCCAGCTCAGTATAACAAGTGGGTTCGGTCAATACATCCGTATTATTATCTTGATTAAGGCGTGATATGGTCGCTACCAGGAGAGAGAGAGAAGAAAACACTCAGCGTATGCTCTTGCAAGATCAGATTGGTTATTATTTTATCTAATCAGGATGGCTCCCACTGTTTTTATCAAATCTTCCTTCAAACCCTAAAAGGAAAGACTAGCTGGGATTAATTACACGCTATAAGTTCGCCAATCTTTCAGCCAGGCCAGTGTCGGTACTTTGAGAGAGGTCCCCCGTGCTTTCGCACGAACCTAATTAATGTAAACCTCGTTTTCCCAGAGGCGTAACCCCGTTGACACCTTTCTAGACACCTACTTGATCGGCTAATTGTAATGTGTAAAACTCTCCCAGGAGTAACTCTTACTCACAGCGGGTATCGGGATCCAACTATCTCATAGAAGGTATGCAATCTCATTGCAAATTTCAACACTTGAAATTCCCGATAATTTTGCCCCTAGCATCCTATGACCTTGACGGAGGCCAAACAACCCATAGTCCGCTAGTCAAGTTCAACCCGTCATTTCCTGATTGAATTAAACCCACCCGCACGACCCTTGACGGAGGCCAAACAACGCCGTACGAATACCCTAAACCAATCGCATCATATGCCAGCAGATAAGCACTAGTTAGCTACCGTACACTACGCCTTGACGCAGGCCAAACTACAGCAGCACGAATACTAACTAGTACTTATCTGAAATGACGGAGGGCTACGACAGGTTTTTCTGAAAACCTATTGCGTAATGAACTTGATATCATTGTAGAATCAAATGATTTTGAAATGGAGTGTTTTTGAGGCTTTTCTAGTTTTGCTAAAGGGGTCACTCCCGGTGAAGGGATCGTCGGCCCTTTCCTCGTCGAATGAGGTGCGAGATATATCATATATATCACTGTGCAAAGCAGAAACTATAGAAGCTATCAAAAGACAAACCGAGTGTGTAGCATCTGCCAGTTATTGCTAAAGGGGTCACTCCCGGTGAAGGGATCGTCGGCCCTTTCCTCATCGAATAAGGTGCAGGATATATCATATATACCGCTGTGCAAAGCAAGAACTGTAGCTACCTCTTTTATTTTTGAAATTTGATTCTACAACATCTTTTAGGTTTCTTTTATTTTCATTAATCATATTAATGAAGTCCCATCATTTAAGTACCTAGACATCACAGATAAATACGACGTACACTTATGCCATCCGCATTCGCCTCGATGTCCCCTCGTGCACCGTTAGGTTAGGTAACTAACGACAGAGCGGGGCAGGGCTAGCGCGGGTGTAAAACTTAAGTAACGTCTATATAATATATCATATATACTATATAAAGTATTTATCACAGAACATCATATCACATGATCACATCACAGATAACGCAGCAGAAAATATCATATGAAATATTGGATATACTAGGACGTCCGTGTTTTTAATATGAGCCAGTATAAAACACGGATTCCACGGTCGCGATGAATAGCCAAACCCACACCCCTAGACCCTACGAGAGCGGCAAGTAACCCTACCAATTCTAGAGTTAGGAGACCCGGACTCGACTCCTCGAGTTGGTCTCCCACTGGACTCCAGAACCCAGTTACTTGTGCCCTCCTCCTTGGGTCTATCCTAGTGCGGAAAAGTAAATAATATACAAACGGTGACATCTTCCGCAACCTGGAAGTTCCCCAATAAAAGAATATTACATACAAGTTTTTACATGAATGAAAATGAAAAACACTCATCTCACATAAAACCCCCCCGGCTATTCAAACACGACGATCCAATATAACATATCCAGCAACACATAACATCACATGTCATCAACGTAAGTAAACATGCGTATCCCAATTGTCGTTGACATATAGCAACGAAACCGGCGATATCACATATTACGCTTACGGTCGCAGAAAAGAAAGTGTAAAACTACAACAGTTGGAATCCGCAACCTCTTTAGACATCGCATGCCTAACCAAATGAATTCTTTAGACATCACATGCCTAACCATTATAAACCCCGCATTTTAGTCTCAAAATCGAAAACACTTTTCAATATCAAGTCGGGCAATTCAACAAGATTCCCTACATCCTGATCGAATGCTCGTCGCAAACTTTAGTAGACGGCCGCACCCCCGATACCGTCGATGAAGTGCACTAAGGCGGAACACCGCTGCCGCGAGCACCCAAACGGATGCTTTTTGGCGACGGGGTTCTCCTACAGTCACTTGGTCGGGGTTATGGGGTATAGCTGTCTATTAAGTTTATCCGGCGAGTATCCGCGTACGTTACGCGATTGCGACGGACTTTTGATCGCATCAAAATTCCGTGGCAACCAATCAAGTGAGACTAAAGTGCTATGTTTATAACATTCATTCAGTTATCTCATAATAACATGTGGATTCCAAATATTGTATCACATTCCAGATAAATAGAAAATGTTAAACTTTCCGATCGAACAAGCAAACACCCAAGTTTTCCCGAAACAGATCAACACATGAAATAAGTTTAAAAACATCCACTTCATGCCTCAGTACCAACGGTCCAGCCGTAGAAGGGTCAAGCCAACGTCTCACATGTGGCACGCCATACTTCCCCAAACCCTAAGGTTCAAAGGGCAGTTCAAGACGGTCACATAATCGAGTTAAGGTTTGTTGTCTTCTAGAGGGACCATCGCGTTACTTGCACTACTTAGAACGTCATTAAACTACGGAAAGATCCAACACTTGGAAATTTCCCGACAGGGGAAAAATTGGGTATTTATATCCGGTCGAACTTTTCAAGATTTTCTAAAATTATCCGGAAAAAACACAGACGAGGTTAAACTTCCCGATCGAAACACCGAGTCCCCAATACAACCCAGAAAAACTCAACTGTTGAGTAGAAGTTAAAAATTCCCAGAAAATACAGCACTAACAGATAGGAATTACTGTGCAAATTTCAAATGCTGAAGTGACTATATGGCTGCAGAACCGCCGCACGAGCCATGCTCGTGCCGCGGTTCTGCCGCGCTTTGGTTGAATCAGGAGCACGTGCTTCACAGTAATTCATAAAAAAACCTGCTGATTTTTCTGCATATTTTTAATTCTCAAAAATCCCCGATTTCAAAAAATGTACAGAGAAGGGTTTCGGATTAGGGTTTCGGGTTTATTCGGGTTTCAAACTTTGTCAACGCATCGCCTAAGGCTCTAGCTAGGCTCTGATACCACTGTAGGGTTCCTAGGCACGCTAATGAGGTCTCACAAGGCATCAACCATGCCAAATTCAAATTTTTCCGGTGCCGAGAAACCCTAATATAGATCGTTAACTAGAGAATAGGCGAAACAAAATGAATGTAAATCACATTTACACTAAGTGAACGGAAATACAACCTTTGTAGATCCGGTCCTCTACCTCTCTAGCTCCGTGATGACGTCCCTCCGCTGTACCTATCGGAATCCGGACTCTGGCGATGGTTTCGTCGGAGAAATGATCGGGCTAGGTTGTCGACTTCGATGCCGAAGATGATCTATGTCGAGGCAACTCAAGATCAAGGTCCAACTTCACCAAGTCATGAAACTTGTGAAGAAAACACCCCATACTACTTGGCAAGTGGTAGAGGATGAAGAAATAGGAAGTGGGTTCACTTTAGAATTGGATTTCTCACTCTTTTTCTCATGTTGCCATTGAAGCTAGCAAGCTTTCATAAAGCTTGATGAAGATGAAGATGATGATAGAATAAAAAGGATTAAGTTAAAAAGAAAATCCCATTCATTCTTATCATAATGCAACCTTGGTTAAGTGTAGAGAATGAACTAGGGTTAGTTGAATCGTTAGGTTTAGGAGATGAAGACAAAATGGTCACTTAGTCAAAGATGCATGAAGCATCAAGAAAGTTCTAGTATAAAAGCAACCATTTTGTTTTTCTTTTTTCTTTTAACTAAAATAAATAGATAAATAAATAAAGCAATGGAAACCCTAACCATTAACTAAACATAGTGTATAGCATACACACACGCAAGGTTGCATGTATCATCAAACATGATACAAACAAGTGTACAAAAATATATTACATATACAATGTGCACTTCAAGTGAGAAAATCCATTTTAAGTGAACAAATACTAGTTAATGCAAAGTTATATATCAAATATATAATTATACATTAAATTATTAAATCAACACTTGATTTAAAGATCCGGTCATATCGCATATGACCGACTAATATCCGATGTATCGACTTATCGAATCAATCCTCGATTCGATAACTAGGTTATATCGCATACAACCAATCGATACATTCATCGCGAGAACAGAATATGGTATCACATACACGCATTATTCTCGGTCCCGCACATATCTCATATGCGCTCCTATTTCATTTCGCTTGAGCCAGGAATCCTCTGTGTAGGACTCTAAAGACTCGTCAATACGCCGGCAGCAGGTGATGATCATATCAAACACCCACAAGCCGCAAGCGGTCTGCTAAACGTAACGGCCACCCGGGTATTGAGCGATCAGAAGATCGACGAGCAAGCCCGCTCACACTTCTGTGAATCCAACCAGTAACACTTACCGTACAGTCCGGTCTCGTCGTCTGATATGTCGCATATCTCGCCTTAGGGGTGGTAAACGTCAGACCCCAATAGCTCGATAAGTCGTGTCGATATAAGGTCTATAACAGTTCGAGAAACTACAGGTAACACTTACCAATAAATCTCAGCAACCCTGGCCAGGGATTTCCGGTTATAGCCAATCGAACACAGCGCAACATCAACTCCCTATACCGGGAGAGACGAATCCCCTCCTATCGCTCATTGCCTCCATGTGATTCGGGACTGTACCCAAAAATCACCGTTTTGCATGCCCACTTGGACGTGGTAAGGTGGAAATCAAAGCACAGTGGGAACCACACAAGACTCTATGACGATCTCGGGTCAACAGACTACTCTGTACCAGTGTCACCAGAGAACTGCCATCTGACGTTAGGTATAATACCATCTGGGAGTTCTCGGCGAGTCCGTCCAGTGTACCCAGTCTCCACTGAGCACCCGTATATCATCTCTGATGTCAAACACCAATGGATATGGGATCATCCATCGCCCATCTGTATGGGTCGAGAAGGTATACGCTAGTCTACTCTGGTATATCGATGCCCCGTCTCGATACACCCACGACTAGGGACTTTGAAGGATGTACTTATGGACTACCATGTTGTTGGAGATAGTGCCCTCATAGTCAATTATTGGATCACAAGTACGTGATTGCTATGATTGCGGAGGACCTATCCCGGTAGAACAGTCTTACTCGAGATGATAGTATGCTATCTGGTTTGCCTTTATCAGTCGTGTACATGTTCAGGTGACTGATTGCATGTTACACTTTGATAGAGCCCTTAGGATCTTGCTTTACTACCAACAGTATGATGGCGATCATATACGTGAGAGTTGGGTAGTTTATATGCATATCATTAATTGTGGTCCCTAGTCGTGGGAGTTTCGAGACAGGGCATCGATACTCCGGAGTAGACTAGTGTATACAGTCGAGACCCCGACGAGGGGCGGTGGCCGGTCTCACAAGCCACTGGTGTCAGTTGGATCACCTAAGATGTATACAGGTGCTCATTGGGTTATGAGTACACCGGACAGGACTCGCCGGGAATCTGCTAGTTAGTACTATACCTATCGTCAGATAGCAGTTCCCTGGTGACATGTGTACAGGTTAGTTCATCGACCTGAGGTCGTCATTTGTCTCGTGTGAGTTCCCACTGTGCTTTGATTTCTACCCTACCACGGCTCAAAGGAGTCATGCAAACAGGTAGCTTTTGGGTACAGTCCCGAGCCATATGGAGGCACGTGAGCGGATCGGCAGGGGATTCGTCTCTCCCGGTATTGGGGGCGAGGTCGTGCTGTGTCTAGGAGAGCCATTACACAAAGTCCATGGCCATGGCAGGAGATTTACTGGTAGGTACTCCAGTAGTATCTCAGGGTGTTATTGGGCTACACTCCGACACGACTTATACTGCTTCTGGGGGTCTGACGTTACTAGCCCCCTAGGCGGATATGCGATACTCATTAACGAACGGACCGGACTGTATATACATTGTCACTGTTAGGCTCAGTAGGGTTTCTGGATGAGTTCGCTCATCGGCCTCCCTTGAGTTCGCTCATCAGCCTCCCTTGAGGTCAGTCCATGGGCAGCCGTTACGCATAGCTAGTGCCGCTGACGGTTTGTGGTTAAACCCACTGCCAGGGTACTGACGAGTCATTAGAGTCCCCCACAGACAGTTTCCCAAGTTCGGGCGAAACGTTGTAGAGGCCGTATGGTTTTATGGCAGGGTTCGGAAAATGCACGTGCGTTTACGCACGTGTTATTTTTCGGGCAGATGATACTGGTCGGCTTTGGTTTAAGCCGGATCCGAGTATTATATTGAGTAGGTATAATATCTTTGTCTCAGTTGCATTTGTATTCGGTCATAATACAAATGCGGGTATATTTATACAGTTTCGGGGTTATCCTGAAAGTCGTTTCAGGATCACTTTTGAAAGTTGCCAGTTTCCAGTTTTCTATTAGCCGTCTTTTAACATTCGGTTAAAGACGGATTTATCTTTTCTTGGATGAGAGTGACTCAGTGTTCTAGAAGGTTCTAGAGAGGGTGACAAGGATGGTGACTAGGTTCATGAACCTTTAATTGCATTTATTATGTGATGACTAGATGATTATGACTCATGCTTTGACATTAATACATTTTGTTCTTGTTAAGATCTTTTCTTCATGATAAGCTTCATGATGTGGTCACCCCCCCTCTCCTACACTCACCTCCCCATCCATATAGTGGCCGGCCCTCTCTTTCCTCCCTCACTCTCTCATTTTGTGAAATTATGGTTGCTAAAAAAAAAAGACTAAAGTTTTGGATGCATGGAAATTTCATAGTTCATTTCTTGTTCCATTTCATTTCCATCGGCAACTTCATTAACCGATCGTCCACGGTTTTGGACGAAGTGAGACAAAGTCATCTACTCATTCTCTACATCATTCTTGGTCGTCTCTTCTAGCAAACTTGACGACCGAGTTGCCTCAAGTCAGAGGCGGGAGCCCGTTTAAAGAATCAGTGATGTGGTGCCACCTGGACGAGCAGATCGGAGATCGACGAGATCGGAGTAGCCGTAACGGAGCATGGGATGATGGTTAAAGAACGAAGGACTCGGATCGTTCGGTATAACCTTTCTACACTCTTTACAGTTTGTTAGTTTAGCAATAATGGAAGATCCGGGTTAAAGTATACGATAGCGCCAGTTAAAAAGTTTTTGTTCCGCATTTGGCGTCTGTAGACTGCCGGGGCGCTAGCGTAGACTTACACATGTCCCCACTAGTATGATCCGCATCATAGTCCAGGTAGTCAAGTACACATCCTAAGGGCTTTACCAACATGTAGCAGAGAGACAATCAGTGTACACGTTAAGGTAAAGAGAAACCAGATATCATACTATCATGTCGAGCAAGAAAGTCCTTCCTATATATGTCCAAGCATCCACTACAATATACATCCTATGTATAGTAATGGCCTCTAGGGCATACATATAACTAACATTAGTGTCGCGAAACCCTAGAGTAGTGGTCACACCACACATGCACACACACACCCATACTTGCATTCATTCTTCTTTCATATGCGCTTCTCTATAGTTATGTGTTCACATGGGTATGGGACTATGTGTTCAAATACTGGATTTGAGATGAGTCGATGAGATTTGAGTTGAGGCCATGAGATCGGTGATATGGCAGGATTCATACTTGAGATACGTCCTGGTGTTATAGCGGATCCTTGGATGACAATGCCATGTGAATAGTGATATTAATAGTGTACTAGACGTAGGTCAGTACCCCAGATGATAATCTTGATAAAGAGGAGACCAGATGAACAATGTGATGAGTATGATATTGACCCGTACCCAGATTTGGGGATGCCGTACGACGGATTTACGTACGAGCTATATATTGATGATTGATCCGCACTCTTGACTTGGGATGTCTGATTATAGATATGGTATCTGATATGATATTATTGAGGTGGGATCACCGACTAATATATATACAGGTATGTATACATATCGACTCAGATGTTAGGCGGTTTCCTTACCTGTAGTTCAGCTTGTTAGTTCAGCCGTATAGTTTAGTGTAGTTGTTAGACTAGATTAGACTCTTACCTATTTCAAAACTAACGAATCGTGGGTATTTTAAAAGACAGGTCAAGGGATTCTACAGATATTTCAAAAGACGTATCTTTTTTTAAAAACACCGTAGCCCTTATTTTCAAAACACCGCGATTCGTGTTATTTCAAAAGGCACTATTGTAGGACTTATATTAGGGTAATGCAGTTTAGTTATCGTTGTGTCTAGTATTCCGCTCGTTATTGCTGTTCGCTCCGCATCGCATACTTATATTATAATTTCTTATTGCATTGTTGATATCATACTGTTAGGACACCACCACCATTACCGATGATACGTATATACCACGTACACTTACTTGCCGGCTCACACACATCTTCATCGGTAATTTCCATGTCACGTACACCTTAGAAAATATTATTGCTTGACTTAGCTTGTTAGTTAGTAATTTGACATGATATTAGTGTACCTGCCTTATATGCCAGCTTAACATTGTAGTTATTACTTGTCACTTCATGCATACTGTTATTCATTGTTATGCCTATATTCATGGTTTTACATGCTATTAATGATTTGGATTCGGATTTCCATGATATTTTCTGGATTTGGGGGGGGGGAGAGGAAACCGCAAAACTTATATAAACTGCTTTCTCTCTTTTTAAATAAAAAGTGCGGTTTTTCCCATGATGTATGAGTCGTCCACCATGAGTTAGCAGATGGATTTCGAGACCCGATTCGAGGAGTTGGATGAACCGTTTCGGGTACATGGTGGACCCGGTAAGGTACCCCGGGGCAAGAAGGTCGTGTTGCTGGCGTTGAGCCTGGCAGGGGACCACTACCTACCGGTGATTTTACCCGACGCGTCGGATATCCGGAGGATACCGTCGTGGTCTTGAGATTGATGATAAGGGCCGGTCTGGACTGACGGCGCCCTAGATAGTGAGATTGATACAGAGATTCTGAGATATTGAGGTACAGAGATTTGATGATACAGGCCAGTCCGGATAGCCGGAGTCTGATATTTTGAGACATTGGGATTTACGTTTTGTGTCGATGCTAGACACTGTTTATGCTGATTTCATTATGATACCTCGTTTTAAAAATACAGAAAATCTCACTAATTTATGAAAGTAGTTTTCTTCAGTACATGCATTCTGTTTCGTGCATTCATACATCATCCATGTGATACATTGCTACCTGAGGCACTGACACAGGCACATGGGATTGCACTTGGGTTAGATATTTACCCTAGCCATTGTTATAGGCTGCTGGTTATATATTTGAGGATATATTGTGATCGTTGACCTAGGATTGCGTTGTTCATGCGATTTCTGTTCGTAGATGTTTTTCTACTCACGAGTTGGCAACTCACCCCCGTTGTGCCACAGTTTCTTGCAGGTTTTGCCATACAGGTTTCTTTACGGCTTTGCTGGCACTGCTTCTTTCGGGTGACTTGCTAGTAGGTGGGTTTTTTTGTATCGTACCCATCATTATACATTGTATATTATTATTTCGTTGTATCTAGAAGTTCCATCAACCAAAAATGTATTTATTGAGATAGAGACCAGAGATGTTATTCTTTCGACCTTAGAGTCGCGCGTTATATTTCTGTAGAATTCTTGTTGTTTAAGTTTCCTTTTGAGTTTTGATCCTCGCCCTTGGCGTTGTATATTATATTGCTTGTGTGGTTGTGACCGTCGATTGAAAAAGAGCTAGCTCCCGCTTGGGGATGCCTTTTTATTGATTTCGTATACTATTCATGTTGTATCCCGTTTGGGGGCCAGTATTTACAAAGGAGACTCTGCCGAAATTTTCAGGAAATATTTGATATTTTTTTTAAAAACGTATAATTCGGCTATGCTATTATAACTACTTGATTTAAATTGGTTTTCCTTCACTCTACTACTTTTCTTGGTTTGGATTTCTGGGTTTTCGGTTTACTTAGATTTCGTACGCCTCGAGAGGTTTCATAGTTTATGTGCCGTTCATGTTCTGTACTTTCGGGACGTGACAAAGTTGGTATCAGATTGTTAGGTTTTACCTTCGGAGCGTAGGATGACCCTTGGTTGATGGAGTAGGTGACTAAAGTAGAGTGACGTACTGTGAGTATGTTCCGCGGCATACTTACGATACACTACTCCACTTAAGAAGCCTTAGGATGTACATTTTTTTTGATCGGTATTATATTCTTTTCCTATGATCTAGCCTCATCGGTACCAGTTATGGTTTTGGTGCCACGATTACGGGCAGGGAGAGCTACGGCTAGAGTTGCGGTCAGCACGAGCTCGTCACGAACGAGGACTGACCAGGGCGTAATTCCGGCGACACACGATTGCTGAGATGTGTCTTTTTACTGTGTTTTCGCGCCACGAGCGTTTGGCGGATCGCCTTTACGAGATTTCTCGGACATGCCGACCAGTACCAGAGGATTGGGCCACCGACAGAGGCCAGCCAGATTTTTGATGACCGTTGGCGCATTGCTTATTCATGATAATTGAGGCACTGTTCAGCGTGCAGACGAGTGAGCCAGTTATTGCTGCGAACGATGAGATATCGCCCCAGATGTTGGAGCTATTGCAGTACGAGTTTTACTAAGAGATGATAAAAGGTTGCTAGACACTCGGGGATGAATGACTAGGACATATGGTTCGTTTGCTACCCCGATGCGAGGTTATCAGATAGATTGATTCCAGCTAGAGACAACTTCACGCAGAGACGTTGAGAGTCGACAGAGACAATCGAATGTCAGAAACCTATTATTCCAAGTTTAAAGTATTCGGAAGGACATGTAGGCAATTCTATGGACCCTCTAGAAGAATGAAACCCTAACTCGACTTAATGACCGTGTGAAAGCCTTTGAACCTTAGGATTTGCGACAGTTCCGCGGCGCCATTAGTGAGGCTTGGGTTTGCCCTTCTACGGCTGGACCATCGATGCTGTGGTACATACTCGATACTGTTAAACTGTACCCAAGATGTTGAGCTCTTGGGGGATTATGAGGTTTTGACAAATCGATCGGATGGTTCGACTTCATTCGGATGCCAGGTGGTGAGATGCATTTCTTGGGAGACTCCAAACACGAGGATAGTCGTAGGAGCTCAGTCCATGTAGCCACGATGAGACGAGTCCGAAGCAGTCGTCATTAGAGAAAGTGGAGCAAGAGGTTCATATGAGATCTTGATGAGACGACGTTCCACTCCGCCGACATCAAAGATGCGACACGCATGCCGAGGCATTATGCTTGGATATACCTTCTAGAAGGAGTCGCGATGAGTATGCAGCCGTTCCGGAACAAGAAATAGATATAGTAAAGGACGATGACTTCCGGATAGTTCGGAAGAGACGAGATTTGGAAGAGGTCTCGACAGGACGTTTCTGGAATGAATTACGAGAAGACTAGGACCCAGGAGTGGTCATGTTGCGCACGCCGGCAGGCCAGAGTTCAGGATCGTCGACGAGACATGCTATGAGTGACCACGACAGTTGTCCAGAGGTTCTTAGAGGAAGTGCTTGAGCGGGGACTATTCCGCCATATTTGATTTCGGTATTTTATGCGATCTATTCGCATGATTGATTTTGGTGATTGAGTTTCATGATATTTGTTTTCATGCGCCATGGTTGCACCTACTGAGTATTTACGATTTTTGCACAATTGTTGCACTTGAGATAGTTTTCGTGCCTTGGTTTCTCATGTTTGTGATTATATGGATTTCATACAGTTGAGTTGATTTTGTGCGTATGTACGCACACAAGTTGGTTTTTGCACTCGGTATAGTTCATATATGCTTGCAGTGCAGTGTTACGCATTTTGTGCACTTAGAGGCACTGGACTTCGATTTTGATTGTGATACTCGATGTTTGTTTTGTGCACCTTGTGCTCCTGAATTGATTTTGCGCATGTTCGACGCTTGATATTGGATTTCATGATCTCGTGCATGATGGATGCACCTGGTTTGGATTTTCGCGCATGTTTTGAGAAGCGATTTTGGTGCACACCAGATGCACTAAATCGAGATTCTTCGTGCGTGTCAGATGCACCTGTCCTTACTGTCAGGCACACACGTTGCCTATGACAGATGTTGTGTGCATACCCGATGCACTTAGATATTGTTTCTATGCGTATGTATGGCACATATATGGATTTTGATTTCCGTATGCACCAGACGCACGTAGTATTCATATGCGTATTTTGGGATTGATTTTTTATAGAGCAGTACGTTTTTATGATATTTGCTATGTGTTTTCGTACTGACCAGGACTAGTCAGAGAACAGTACCTGAATGTATTTTGCATGCATTGATAGCTATCGAAGGGAACTCCAAAATCGAGCTATAGTCTCAGTATTTATCTACGTGTCTGATATGACACGAAACGTTTAAAACAAGGAAACCCTTCTAAATTGTTTCCAAAACGGCGGAACGTACATTTTAAAAAAAAGGTATATATGTATATGGTTATTTTCTTATGATAGACGTCCGCCACTGCGCAGTGTTATGCGCATTGCACAGCGACTTTAAAAAAAATTTGGCATGCATTTCCTTCGGATATTTACATATATAGATTTGATATTTACGTGTATAGTTTCGAGTTATATCATATTGGTTTTGTAGTGGGTTTGACATTTGTGTCTTTACCATGACTTCGATGATTGCGAGATACTTGACGGAGTTTTGATTTTGAGTTATATACTCATTTTTCATGCGCATGCGCTGCGCTACGATTTGTTTTATGTATTTACGATTTCGGAGCCCCGACGACTTGATGGTTTTGCTTAGGTATTTTAGTATTTGGGGGGAGTTTTAATTTAAATTCGGGGACCAAATTTTTTTAAGGGGGGAAGATTGTAACGTTTTGAAAATCGTTTCGGTGAAATTTCGGAAAATCGGTAAAATAACGGGGTTTTCTGTAAAAAGTCAAAATACAAATATCTTTATTATAAAATTAAATATACATATTCTAGCTATGAAATTGCTAGTATTTGGTGTTTATTGAGCCACTGGTGAAATTTTAATTTTTCTAAAATTTTTTCCGAAATTAATTATTTTAATATTATTTTATGCCGTCACTAATACATTTAATTAGGGAAAATTACAAACTGGAATGGGTTGAAACAAATTTTGTGCATCATATTATATTAAGCAAAAATTTAACATATGGTTTTTGAATTAAAATGAAGTTGCTAAGCGGTGTTAGAAAATATCGAAGAAAAAGGCTTTTTTCGGTAAAATTAGTGTAATGGAAGTGGGTTACTACACTTATCTTTTTTTCTCACCCAAACAAAACCCACACCCATTCCCCTAAAATGCTCTGGCCGGTTCCCTTGATCAGCCCAACATTCTTGGGCCTCCCATTTCACACAATAAAGCAAAGAAAAGAAAAGGAAAGAAAAGGAAATGTTGATACAAAAAGTGGACTTTGAATACATATCATTTTCTCCACCTCTTTCTCTCTCCTCCTTTTCTTTTTCCTGCAGCCGAGCCTTCCCTCACTGCTGTCCAGAAATTTCCCCAAAACCCCACCTCTTTTCCCCTAAAAAAAATGTCCAAATTCAATAAAAAATCAAGCAAAAATCCAAATCCGATTCCTACCCATTTTCCCTCATCTTCTTTAGCATGGATCTTGGTGCACGGATTCCAAATTGGAGGTCTAGATTTGTAGCTTGATTCATGGTTGTGAGGTATAACTTTTGACCCATTGTTCTTTTTGGTTTAAATTCCTTATTGAAGCTTGTTAGGTGCTTAATTTCGCATTAATTGAAAGTTGTGGGTTTGCAAGAGAAGGTTTGGATTAGGGTTTGTGAAAAATCTAATTAGGGTTTTGTGTTGTGATACTATGGTTGTGGGAGGTATTTGTCATATTAAAGTTTTGCTAAACCAAATTAAGTTGCTAATTTGCTTTTTGTTGATTTAAATTATGATATTTATATAAATTGTAAACTAGGTTTTTAAAATAATTATATTTTGGTGAGATAAAATTCTAATTAAGGTTACATGTCATTATAAATATTATATTGAGCGGTTTAATGCTTTTAGTTCATGAAAATCCAATCTAAATTGTTGTTTGTGTATTTTTGCTATAAAATTGTTAAAATTGGGTATTTTGTAAACTAGAATTTTGGGGTTTATGGAATTTAATGAGATTAAATTATGGGAATTATTTTTATGACTTATTTAAGATATTTAATAAGTATTATGGCCGCTAGATTTGTTTAAACGTCGAGTTTTGTACTAAAACGGGTAATTTTTGCTTGCTAGATTTTCGGAAAAATGACTTTTAAGGTGAAATTGGGGTTTTTGTAAATTTTAACCTATTTTATATTATAGTTAGTGTTCGTGGATGCGCAAATGAGTGTGTTTGGGTTTTCTTGATGGTTTGACGTTTGTACATCGACATCGAGGGTTGGTTTGGTTATTCTTGCAAGCGTAGGCGATAGGTTTTGACCTATGCGTGATACGCGTGCCGATTTGATTTTCGTATGCCGTTTCGATTTCGAATTTGGTTTTAATGCGATACGGTGCGTTATGATATGTAGGTACCCCATGTGGACTTCGAGACGACAAGCAAGCGCGTGGCGACGTCGGCACCGGCGAGCGAGGACCAGGTGAGTAGATTTATATCTACGGGGAAAAGTCGGGTGGATGGCGTATAACACCCCCGCTGTTCGTGGGATGTATACAAATGCGTATACACACATATATTGATTGTATATTGTTTGAGGTTATTGATGCTAAATATGGATATTTGGTGTGCTTGGATGATTTAGTGTCGCGAAAGCCTAGAGTAGTGGTCACACCACACATGCACACACACACCCATACTTGCATTCATTCTTCCTTCATATGCGCTTATATGGGATTCTCTATAGTTATGTGTTCACATGGGTATGGGACTATGTGTTCATATACTGGATTTGAGATGAGTCGATGAGATTTGAGTTGAGGCCGTGAGATCGGTGATATGGCAGGATTCGTATTTGAGATACGTCCTGGTGTTATAGTGGATCCTTGGATGACAATGCCATATGAATAGTGATATTAGTAGTGTACTAAACGTAGGTCAGTACCCCAGATGATGATCTTGATAAAGAGGAGACCAGATGAACAGTGTGATGAGTATGATATTGACCCGTACCCAGATTTGGGGATGCCGTACGACGGATTTACGTACGAGCTATATATTGATGATTGATCCGCACTCTTAACTTGGGATGTCTGATTATAGATATGGTATCTGATATGATATTATTGAGGCGGGATCACCGACTAATATATATACAGGTATGTATACGTATCGACTCAGATGTTAGGCGGTTTCCTTACCTGTAGTTCAGCTTGTTAGTTCAGCCGTATGTGTTAGTGTAGTTGTTAGACTAGATTAGACTCCTACCTATTTCAAAACTAACGAATCGTGGGTATTTTAAAAGACAGGTCAAGGGATTCTACGGATATTTTAAAAGACGTTTCTTTTCTTAAAAACACCGTAGCCCTTATTTTCAAAACACCGCGATTCATGTTATTTCAAAAGGCACTATTGAAGGACTTATATTAGGGTAATGCAGTTTAGTTATCGTTGTGTCTAGTATTCCGCTCATTATTGCTGTTTGCTCCGCATTGCATACTTATATTATAATTTCTTATTGCATTGTTGATATCATACTGTTAGGACACCAGCACCATTACCGATGATGCGTATGTACCACATACACTTACTTGCCGGCTCACACACATCTTCATCGGTAATTGCCATGTCACGTACACCTTAGAAAATATTATTGCTTGACTTAGCTTGTTAGTTAGTAATTTGACATGATATTAGTGTACCTACCTTATATGCCAGCTTAACATTATAGTTATTACTTGTCACTTCATGCATACTGTTATTCATTGTTATGCCTATATTCATGGTTTTACATGCTATTGATGATTTGGATTCGGATTTCTATGAGATTTTCTGGATTTGGGGGGGGGGGACCGCAAAACTTATATAAACTGCTTTCTCTCTTTTTAAATAAAAAGTGCGGTTTTTCCCATGATGTATGAGTCGTCCACCATGAGTTTGCTGATGGATTTCGAGACCCGATTCGAGGAGTTGGATGAACCGTTTCGGGTATATGGTTGACCCGGTAAGGTATCCCGGGGCAAGAAGGTCGTGTTGCTGACGTTGAGCCTGGCAGGGGAGCACTACCTACCGGTGATTTTACCCGACACGTCGGATATCCGGAGGATACCGTCATGGTCTTGAGATTGATGATACGTGCCGGTCTGGACTGACGGCGCCCTAGATAGTGAGATTGATACAGAGATTCTGAGATATTGAGGCACATGGGATTGCACTTGGGTTAGATATTTACCCTAGCCATTGTTATAGGCTGCTGGTTATATATTTGAGGATATATTATGATCGTTGACCTAGGATTGCGTTGTTCATGTGATTTCTGTTCGTAGATGTTTTTCTACTCACGAGTTGGCAACTCACCCCCGTTGTGCCACAGTTTCTTGCAGGTTTTGCCGTACTGGTTTCTTTACGGCTTTGCTGGCACTGCTTATTTCGGGTGACTTGCTAGTAGGTGGGTTTTTTTGTATCGTACCGATCATTATACATTGTATATTATTATTCAGTTGTATCTAGAAGTTCCATCAACCAAAAATGTATTTATTGAGATAGAGACCAGAGATGTTATTCTTTCGACCTTAGAGTCGCGCGTTATATTTCTGTGGAATTCTTGTTGTTTGAGTTTCCTTTTGAGTTTTGATCCTCACCCTTGGCGTTGTATATTATATTGCTTGTGTGGTTGTGACCGTCGATTGACAAAGAGCTAGCTTTCGCTTGGGGATGCCTTTTTATTGATTTCGTATACTATTCATGTTGTATCCCGTTTGGGGGCCAGTATTTACAAAGGAGACTCTGCCGAAATTTTCAGGAAATATTTGATATTTTTTTAAAAACGTATAATTCGGCTATGCTATTAAAACTACTTAATTTAAATTGGTTTTCCTTCACTCTACTACTTTTCTTGGTTTGGATTTCTGGGTTTTCGGTTTACTTAGATTACGTACGCCTCGAGACGTTTCATAGTTTAAGTGCCGGTCATGTTCCGTACTTTCGGGACGTGACAAAATTGGTATCAGAGCGTTAGGTTTTACCTTCGGAGCGTAGGATGACCCTTGGTTGATGGAGTAGGTGACTAAAGTAGAGTGACATACCGTGAGTATGTTCCGCGGCATACTTACGGTACACTACTCCACTTAAGAAGCCTTAGGATGTACATTTTTTTTGTTCGGTATTATATTCTTTCCTATGATCTAGCCTTATCGATACCAGTTATGGTTTTGCTGCTACGATTACGGGCAGGGAGAACTACGGCTAGAGTTGCGGTCAGCATGAGCTTGTCACGAATGAGGACTGACCAGGGCATAATTCCGGCGACACACGATTGCTGAGATGTGTCTTTTTACTGTGTTTTCGCGCCACGAGCATTTGGCAGATCGCCTTTACGAGATTTCTCGGACGTGCCGATCAGTACCAGAGGATTGGGCCACCGACAGTGTCACGACCCGAAAGTACGGAACATGACCGGCACTTAAACTACGAACGTCTCGAGACGTACGTAATCTAAGTAAACCGAAAACCCAGAAATCCAAACCAAGAAAAGTAGTAGAGTGCAGGAAAAACCAACTTACAGCAAGTAATTTCAATAGCATAAGCCGAATTATGCGGTTTTTAAAACATCAAAAATTTACTGAAAATTTCGGCAGAGTCTCCTTTGTAAATACTGGCCCCCAAACGGGATACAACATGAATAGTATACGAAATCAAGAAAAGGGCATCCCCAAGCGGGAGCTAGCTCTTCGTCAATCGACGGTCACAACCACACAAACAATATAATATACAACGCCAACGGCGAGGATCAAAACTCAAAAGGAAACTCAAAACCACCAGAAATATAACGAGCTACTCTAAGGTCGAAAGAATAACCAACACTGGTCTCTATCTCAATAAATACATGTTTGGTTGATGGAATTTACTAGATACAACGGAATAATATTATACAAGGTAATATGATGGGTACGATACAAGAAAAACCCACCTACTAGCAAGTCACCCGAATGAAACTGAGCCCGCAAAGCCGTAATGAAACCTGTACGGCAACCTGTAAGAAACTGGGGCACAACGGGGGTGAGTTGCCAACTCGTGAATAGAAAAATATCTACGTACAGAAATCGCATAAATAACGCAATCCTAGGTCAATGATCATAATATATCCTCAAAAATGTATATAACACGTAGCCTATAACAAGGCTAGGGTAAATATCTAACCCGAGTGTAATCTCATGTGCCCGTGTCTGTGCCTCAGGTAGCAATATATCATATGGATGATGTATGAATGCATAAAACAGAATGCATGTACTGAATAAAACTGGTTTCATAAATCAGTGAGATTTCTGTATTTTAAAAGAAATGAGGTACCATATATGAAATCAGCATAAAACAGTGCCCAGCATCGACACAAAACAAGTGTCCAAATACCTCGATATCTCTGTGTCACAATCTATGTACCTCAAGTCTCAATATCTAGGACGCCGTCAGTCCAGACCGGCCCCTACCATCCATCTCAAGACCACGACGGTATCTTCCGGATATCCGACGCGTCGGGTAATATCACCGGTAGGTAGTGCTCCCCTGCCAGGCTCACATCGTCATCATCACGCGCTTCTTGCCCCGGGGTACCTTACCGGGTCCACCATGTACCCGAAACGGTTCATCCGTCTCCTCGAATCGGGTCTCGAAATCCATCAGCAAACTCATGGTGGACGACTCATACATCATGGGAAAACCGCACTTTTTATTTTAAAAGAGGAAAAATGTTTATTTATGTTTTTGCGGTTTTCCTCCAAATCCAGAAAATCTCATGGAAATCCGAATCCAAAACCTCAATAACACGTAAAATGGTGAATATATGCATGAAAATCCATGAATGCGGCATAACAATGAATAACAGTATGCATGAAGTAGCAGGTAATAACTACAATGTCTAAACTAACATATAAGGCAAGTACACTAATATCATGTCTAACTATTAGCTAACAGGCTATGTCAAGCAATAATATTTTCTAAGGTGTACGTGACATGGCAATTACCGATGAAGATGTGTGTGAGCCGGCAAATAAGTGTACGTGGTACATACGCATCATCGGTAATGGTGCTGGTGTCCTAACAGCATGATATCAATAATGGAGTATGAAACATAAAATAAGCATGCGATGCGAAGCGGACCACAAAAGAAGAGCGGGAGCTGAAAACTAGACGCAACTATAACTAATCTGCATTAATCTAATATAAGTCCTACAAATGGTGCCTTTTGAAATAACACGAATCATGGGGTTTTGAAAATAGGGTCTACGGTGTTTTTATGAAAAGATAAGTCTTTTGAAATATCCGTAGGATCCCTTGGGCTGTCTTTTAAAATACCCACGATTTGTTAGTTTTTGAAATAGGTAGGAGTCTAATCTAATCTAACAACTACACTAAACTATACGGCTGAACTAACAAGCTGAACTACAGGTAAGAAAACCGCCTATCATCTGAGTCGATACATATACATACCTGTATATGTATAGTCGGTGATCCCGCCTCAATAATATCATATCCGATACCATATCTATAATCAGGCATCCCAAGTCAAGAGTGCGGATCAATCATCAATATAGCTCGTACGTAAATCCGTCGTACGGCATCCCAATCTGGGTACGGGTCAATATCACATTCATCATACTATTCACCTGGTATCCTCTTTATCAAATATCATGATCGGGGTACTGATCTACGTCTAGTACCATACTGATACCGCCTACGTATGCATGGACGTGTGTGAAACACTACGTCAAGGACCCGCTACAACGTCATGTCGTATCTCAAATACGAACCCTGCTATATCACCGATCTCACGGCCTCAAATCAAATCTCATCGACTCAGCTCAATCCCAAGTATCATCCTCAAATCCGTATGTGAACACATAGTCCCATACCCATGTGAACCCATAACTATAAAGAATCCCATGAGCACATATCAATAGGAATGTATGCAAGTATGTATGTGTGTATGTGTAGTGCAACACTACCCTAGGGTTCGCAACACTAAAGAAATCCAACACACCAATATCCATCCTAAGCATCGTTATTAATCCCAAATAACATATAATAATTGTTGGTGTGTATACGCATCCGTATACACCACCACGGACTGTGGGGGTGCTATAAGCCATCCACCCGACTTCTCCCCGTAGATATAAATCTACTCACCTGGTCCTCGCTAGCCGGTGCCGACGTCGCCACGCGCTTGCTTGTCGTCTCGAAGTCCACATGGGGGTACCTACATATCATAACGCACCATATCGCATTAAAACTAAATTCGAAATCGAAACGGCATACGAAAATCAAATCGGCACGCGTATCACGCATAGGTCCAAACCTATCGCCTACGCATGCAAGAATAGTCAAACCAACCCTCGATGTCGATGTACACACGTCAAACCATCGAAAAAAATCCAATCACACTCATTTGCACATTCACGAACACTAATTTTAATATAAACTAGGTTAAAACTCACAAAAACCCCAATTTTACTTAAAAAGTCATTTTTCCGAAAATCTAGCAAGCACAATTCGCCGTTTTTGTACAAAACAGGATGTTTAAATGAATGTAGCGGCCAATATATTTATTAAATATCTTAAATAAGTCATATAAACAATTTCCGGAATTTAATCTCATTAAATTCCAAAAACCCTAATATTCTAGTTTACAAAATACCTAAAATCTAACAATTTCAAAGCAAAAATGCACAAACTACAATCTAGCTTAGATTTGCATGATCTAAAGCATTAAACCACACTTAATAAAGTTAATGAAGTCATGAAAAACCTAAACACATTTTTAATCCCAAGTATTTAACCAATTTCAAAAACCTAGTAAGCAAATTAGCAAATTAACACAATTTTTAAACTAACCATTAGCACAAGCTACTAATCTTGTATTAACATGACAAAAAGCCTAAATATAACACACAACCATACACCAATTTTATAAAACCCTAACTTGCATTCAAATTCATAACTTGAATTCCAAAACTTGCAACTTAAGCCTAATTAACACTTAAGTAGTTTAGCTTTAAGAAATTAGTAACAAATTAAGCAAAAATGTTTTAGAATTATACCCAAAAATATTTGAAGATCCACAAGCATCCACGACCTCCCAAAATGCTCTCTTTTCACAAAGATCCATGCTATACGGGCTAAGCTAAAATGGGTAGGAGTCGGATTTGGGTTTTAGGATTTTTTTTGATGGATTTGAGGCAATTTTTGATGAAGTTTGAAGAGAAAAGAGAAGGGAATTGGGGGGGCAGCTGCTGCAGTAGGAGGGGGGGCTGCTGGAATAGGAGTGGGAGAGGAGAGAGAGGGAGGTAGAGAAAGTGGGGGAAGAAGTCAAAGTCAATTCAAGGTCAAAGGTCCACCTCATTTCTCCATTTTCTTTTCTTTTCTTTCATTTCTTTCCTTTGAAATTCAAGTGGGGAAAATAAATGGGGGCTGCTGAATTCTTCAAGGGGAGAAGTAAATGGGAGTGTGTGGATGTGGGTACGGGTGTGGGGTGATGAAAAATGATAAATATAATACCCCAAACATCCATTTACGCTAAAAAAAGCCTTTTTTCTTCAATAATTTCTAAACCATTTTGGCAAATGATTTCGTTCCAAAAACCACATGATAAAATTTTATTTAATGTTTTATGATGCACAAAATTTGTTTCAACTTATTCCAATTTATAATTTTCCCTAATTAAATGTATTAGTGACGGCTTAAATAATAATAAAATAATATTTTTTTCAGAAAATTTGAAATTTCACCAGCGGCTCAATAAACACCAAATAATAGCAATTACATAGCTAGAATATGTATATTTAAATTTTATAATAAGATATTTGTATTTTGACTTTTTACAGAAAACCCCCTTATTTTACCGATTTTTTTGAAATTTCACCGAAACGATTTTCAAAACGTTACAGACAGAGGCCAGCCAGATTTTTGATGACCGTTGGCGCATTACTTATTCATGCTAATTGAGGCACTGTTCAGCGTGCAGACGAGTGAGCCAGTTATTGCTGCGAACGACGAGATATCGCCCCAGATGTTGGAGCTATTGCAGTACGAGTTGTACTAAGAGATGATAAAAGGTCGCTAGACATCCGGGGATGAATGACTAGGACATGTGGTTCGTTCGCTACCCCGATGCGAGGTCATCAGATAGATTGATTCCAGCTAGAGACGACTTCATGTGGAGACGTTGAGAGTCGACAGAGACGATCGAATGTCAGAAACCTATTATTCCAAGTTTAAAGTATTCGGAAGGACATGCAGGCAATTCTATGGACCCTCTAGAAGAATGAAACCCTAACTCGACTTAATGACCGTGTGAAAGCCTTTGAACCTTAGGGTTTGCGGCAGTTCCGCGGTGCCATTAGTGAGGCTTGGGTTTGCCCTTCTACGGCTGGACCATCGATGCTGTGGTACGTACTCGATACTGTTAAACTGTACCCAAGATGTTGAGCTCTTGGGGGATTATGAGATTTTGACAAATCGATCGGATGGTTCGACTTCATTCGGATGCCAGGTGGTGAGGTGCATTTCTTGGGAGACTCCAAACACGAGGATAGCCGTAGGAGCTCAGTCCATGCGGCCACGATGAGACGAGTCCGAAGCAGTCAATATTAGAGAAAGTGGAGCAAGAGGTTCGTACGAGATCTTGATGAGACGACGTTCCACTCTGCCGACATCAGAGATACGATACGCATGCCGAGGCATTGTGCTTGGATATACCTTCTAGAAGGAGTTGTGAAGAGTATGCAGCCGTTCCGGAACAAGAAACTGATATAGTAAAGGACGATGACTTCCGGACAGTTCGGCAGAGACGAGATTTGGAAGAGGTCTCGACAGGACCTTTCTGTAATGAATTAGGAGAAGACTAGGACCCAGGAGTGGTCATGTTGCTCACGCCGGCAGGCCAGAGTTCAGGATCGTCGACGAGACATGCTATGAGTGACCACGACAGTTGTCCAGAGGTTCTTAGAAGAAGTGCTTGAGCGGGGACTATTCCGCCATATTTGATTTCGGTATTTTATGCGATCTATTCGCATGATTGATTTTGGTGATTGAGTTTCATGATATTTGTTTTCATGCGCTATGGCTGCACCTACTGAGTATTTACGATTTTTGGACAGTTGTTGCACTTGAGATAGTTTCTATGCCTTGGTTTCTCATGTTTGTGATTATATGGATTTCATACAGTTGAGTTGATTTTGTTAGTTATATGTATGCCCTAGAGGCCATTACTGTACATTGGATGTACATTGTAGTGGATGCTGGGACATATATAGGGAGGACTTTCTTGCTCGACATGATAGTACGCTATCTGGTTGAACTTTACCTTAACGTGTATGCTGATTGTCTCTCTGTTACATGTTGGTAAAGCCCTTAGGATCTGTACTTGACTACCTGGACTATGATGCGGATCATACTAGTGGGGACATGGTAGTCCATAAGTACATCCTTCAAAGTCCCTAGTCGTGGGTGTATCGAGACGGGGCATCGATATACCAGAGTAGACTAGCGTGTACCTTCTCGACCCATACAGATGGGTGATGGATGATCCCATATCCATCGGTGTTTGACATCAGAGGAGATATACGGGTGCTCAGTAGAGACTGGGTACACTGGACGGACTCGCCGAGAACTCCCAGATGGTATTATACCTCACGTCAGATGGCAGTTCTCTGGTGACACTGGTACAGAGTAGTCTGTTGACCCGAGATCGTCATAGAGTCTTGTGTGGTTCCCACTGTGCTTTGATTTCCATCTTACCACGTCCAAGAGGGCATGCAAAACGGTGGTTTTTGGGTACAGTCCCGAGTCACATGGAGGCAATGAGCGATAGGAGGGGATTCGTCTCTCCCGGTATAGGGGGTTGATGTCGTGCTGTGTTCGATTGGCTATAACAGGAAATCCCTGGCCAGGGTTGCTGAGATTTACTGGTAAGTGTTACCAGTAGTTTCTCGAATAGTTATAGACCTCATATCGACACGACTTATTGAGCTATTGGGGTCTGACGTCTACCACCCCTAGGAGAGATATGCGACATATCAGACGATCAGACCGGACTGTACGGTAGTGTTACTGGTCGGATTCACTGGAGTGTGAGCGGGCTTGCTCGTCGATCTTCAGATCGCTCAATACCCGGGTGGCCGTTACGTTTAGCAGACCGCTTGCGGCTTGTGGATGTTTGATATGATCATCATCCGCTGCCGGCGTATTGACGAGTCTTTAGAGTCCTACACAGAGGTTTCCTGGCTCAAGCGAAACGAAATAGGAGCGCATATGAGATATGTGCGGGACCGAGAATAATACGAGTATGTGATATCGTATTCTATTCTCGCGATAAATGTATCGAATGGTTGTATGCGATATAACCTAGTTATCAATTCAAGCGTTGATTCGATAAGCCGATATATTGTATACTAGTCGGTTGTGTGCGACATAACCGGATCATTGAATCAAGTGTTGATTTAATGATTTAATGCATATTTATATATTTGATATATTACTTTGCATCAACTAGTATCGGTTTACTTTAAATGGATTTTCTCACTCGGGTGTGCGCATTACATATGCGATATGATTTTGTGCACTTGCTTGTATCATGTTTGATGATACATCCTTTTTGGTTAAGTGTAAAGTATTAAACCTTGGTTAATGAAATGGTTAGGGTTTCTTATTTGTTATTCATTTATCTTATTTAATTATCCTTTTTATTTTTGATAAATGAATAAAAGAAATGAGAAAAGAATGGTGGCTAAATTTGTTCTTTAGTTGAAGCTTCATGAAGCTTTGTTCAAGTCAACCATTCTTATCTCATCCTTAACCCTAACCATTCCCACTAACCCTAGTTTAGTCTCTACACTTGATCATGGTTAACTTATGATAAGAATTCATTTTCTTTTCATTTTCTATTATCTTATCATAACCTTTTCTTCTTCTTCTTCCTTGCTTCAAGTGAAGAAGAAAGCTTACCTCATCAATGGTGATTGATGAATTAGAGTGAGAAATCCAATTCTAAAGTTAACCCACTTCCTATTTCTTCATCCTCTACCTCTTGCCAAGTAGTAGAGTGTGTTTACTTCACAAGTTTCATGAATTGGTGAAGTTGAGAGCTTGATCTTGCGATGCTTCGACGTAGATCATCTTCGGCATGGACATCGACGACCTAGCTTGCCCATTCTCCGACGAAGCCGACTCTAGAGCCCGGATTTGATTTGGACAGCGGAGACGACCTCGTTGCGGAGCCGTGGAGGTGGAGGACCGGATCTACAAAGGTTGTATTTCCGTATTCTCATTAGTTAATCTGTTAACTAGTTCTATGTTCGCCTAGACATCTAGTGATCGATCCGTAGTTTAGGGTTTGTAGGCACCATAATTTTTGAAATTGCCATGGTTGATGGCTTGGGAGACCTCACTTGAGTGCCTAGGAACCCTACAGATTTTGTGCGTATGTACGCACACGATTTGGTTTTTGCACTCGGTATAGTTCATATATGCTTGCAGTGCAGTGTTACGCATTTTGTGCACGTAGATGCACTGGACTTCGATTTTGATTGTGATACTCGATGTTTGTTTTGTGCACCTTGTGCACCTGAATTGATTTTGCACATGTTCGACGCTTGATATTAGATTTCATGATCTTGTGCATGATGGATGCACCTGGTTTGGATTTTCGCTTATGTTGAGCGCATGTTTTGAGAAGCGATTTTGGTGCACACCAGATGCACTAAATCGAGATTCTTCGTGCGTGTCAGATGCACCTGTTCTTGCTGTCAGGTACACACGTTGCCTATGACAGATGTTGTGTGCACACCCGATGCACTTAGATATTGTTTCTGTGCGCATGTATGGCACATATATGGATTTTGATTTCCGTGCGCACCAGACGCACGTAGTATTCATATGCGTATTTTGGGATTGATTTTTTATAGAGCAGTACGTTTTTATGGTATTTGCTATGTGTTTTCGTACTGAGCAGGACTAGTCAGAGGACAGTACCTGAATGTATTTTGCATGCATTGATAGCTAACGAAGGGAACTTCAAAAGCGAGCTATAGTCTCAGTATTTATCTACGTGTCTGATATGACACGAAACGTTTAAAACAAGAAAACCCGTCTAAATTGTATCCAAAACGGCGGAACGTACATTTAAAAAAAAAGGTATATATGTATATGGTTATTTTCTTTTGATAAACGTCCGCCACTGCGCAGTGTTATGCGCATTGCACAGCAACTTTAAAAAAAAATTTGGCATGCATTTCCTTCGGATATTTACATATATAGATTTGATATTTACGTGTATAGTTTCGAGTTATATCATATTGGTTTTGTAGTGGGTTTGACATTTGTGTCTTTACCATGACTCCGATGATTGCGAGATACTTGACAGAGTTTTGATTTTGAGTTATATGCTCATTTTTCATGCGCATGCGCTGCGCTACGATTTGTTTTATGTATTTACGATTTCGGAGCCCCGACGACTTGACGATTTTGCTTAGGTATTTTAGTATTTGGGGGGAGTTTTAATGTAAATTCGGGGACCAAATTTCTTTAAGGGGGGAAGATTGTAACGTTTTGAAAATCGTTTCGGTGAAATTTCGGAAAATCGGTAAAATAACGGGGTTTTTCTGTAAAAAGTCAAAATACAAATATCTTTATTTTTAAATTAAATATACATATTCTAGCTATGAAATTGCTAGTATTTGATGTTTATTGAGCCACTGGTGAAATTTCAAATTTTTTGAAATTTTTTCCGAAATTATTTATTTTAATTTTATTTTAAGCCGTCACTAATACATTTAATTAGGGAAAATTACAAACTGGAATGGGTTGAAACAAATTTTGTGCTTCATATTATATTAAGCAAAATTTTAACATGTGGTTTTTGAATTAAAATGAAGTTGCTAAGCGGTGTTAGAAAATATCGAAGAAAAAGGATTTTTTCGGTAAAATTAGTGTAATGGAAGTGGGTTACTACACCTATCTCTTTTTCTCACCCAAACAAAACCCACACTCATTCCCTTAAAATGCTCTGGCCGCCCCCCTGATCAGCCCAACATTCTTGGGCCTCCCATTTCACACAATAAAGCAAAGAAAAGAAAAGAAAAGAAAAGGAAATGTTGATACAAAAAGTGGACTTTGACTACATATCATTTTCTCCACCTCTCTCTCTCTCTCCTCCTTTTCTTTTTCCTGCAGCCGAGCCTTCCCTCACTGCTGTCCAGAAATTTCCCCAAAACCCCACCTCTTTTCCCCTCAAAAAAAAATGTCCAAATTCCATCAAAAATCAAGCAAAAATCCTAATCCGATTCCTACCCATTTTCCCTCATCTTCTTTAGCATGGATCTTGGTGCACGGATTCCAAATTGGAGGTCTAGATTTGTAGCTTGATTCATGGTTGTGAGGTATAACTTTTGACCCATTGTTCTTTTTGGTTTAAATTCCTTATTGAAGCTTGTTAGGTGCTTAATTTCGCTTTAATTGAAAGTTGTGGGTTTGCAAGAGAAGGTTTGGATTAGGGTTTGTGAAAAATCTAGTTAGGGTTTTGTGTTGTGATACTATGGTTGTGGGAGGTATTTGTCATATTAAAGTTTTGCTAAATCAAATTAAATTGCTAATTTGCTTTTTATTGATTTAAATTGTGATATTTATATAAATTGTAAACTAGGTTTTTAAAATAATTATATTTTGGTGAGATAAAATTCTAATTAAGGTTACATGTCATTATAAATATTATATTCAGCGGTTTAATGCCTTTAGTTCATGAAAATCCAAGCTAAATTATTGTGTGTATTTTTGCTATAAAATTGTTAAAATTGGGTATTTTGTAAACTAGAATTTTGGGGTTAATGGAATTTAATGAGATTAAATTATGGGAATTGTTTTTATGACTTATTTAATATATTTAATAAGTATTATGGCTGCTAGATTTGTTTAAACGTCGAGTTTTGTACTAAAACGGGTAATTTTTGCTTGCTAGATTTTCGGAAAAATGGCTTTTAAGGTGAATTTAGGGTTTTTGTAAATTTTAACGTATTTTATATTATAGTTAGTGTTCGTGGATGCGCAAATGAGTGTGTTTGGGTTTTCTCGATGGTTTGACGTTTGTACATCGATATCGAGGGTTGGTTTGGCTATTCTTGCATGCGTAGACGATAGGTTTTGACCTATGCATGATACGCGTGCCGATTTGATTTTCGTATGGCGTTTCGATTTCGAATTTGGTTTTAATGCGATACGGTGCGTTATGATATGTAGGTACCCCATGTGGACTTCGAGACGACAAGCAAGCGCGTGGCGACGTCGGCACCGGCGAACGAGGACCAGGTGAGTAGATTTATATCTACGGGGAGAAGTCGGGTGGATGGCCTATAGCACCCCCGCAGTTCGTGGGATGTATACGAATGCATATACACACATATATTGATTGTATATTGTTTGAGGTTATTGATGATAAATATGGATATTTGGTGTGCTTGGATGATTTAGTGTCGCGAAACCCTAGAGTAGTGGTCACACCACACATGCACACACACACCCATACTTGCATTCATTCTTCTTTCATATGCGCTTATATGGGATTCTCTATAGTTATGTGTTCACATGGGTATGAGACTAAGTGTTCATATCCTGGATTTGAGATGAGTCGATGAGATTTGAGTTGAGGCCGTGAGATCGGTGATATGGCAGGATTCGTACTTGAGATACGTCCTGGTGTTATAGTGGATCCTTGGATGACAATGCCATATGAATAGTGATATTAGTAGTGTACTAGACGTAGGTCAGTACCCCAGATGATGATCTTGATAAAGAGGAGACCAGATGAACAGTGTGATGAGTATGATATTGACCCGTACCCAGATTTGGGGATGCCGTACGACGGATTTACGTACGAGCTATATATTGATGATTGATCCTCACTCTTGACTTGGGATGTCTGATTAAAGATATGGTATCGGATATGATATTATTAAGGCGGGATCACCGACTAATATATATACAGGTATGTATACGTATCGAATCAGATGTTAGGCGGTTTCCTTACCTGTAGTTCAGCTTGTTAGTTCAGCCGTATAGTTTAGTGTAGTTGTTAGACTAGATTAGACTCCTACCTATTTCAAAACTAACGAATCGTAGGTATTTTAAAAGACGGGTCAAGGGATTCTACGGATATTTCAAAAGACGTATCTTTTCTTAAAAACACCGTAGCCCTTATTTTCAAAACACCGCGATTCGTGTTATTTCAAAAGGCACTATTGTAGGACTTATATTAGGGTAATGCAGTTTAGTTATCGTTGTGTCTAGTATTCCGCTCATTATTGCTGTTCGCTCCGCATCCCATACTTATATTATAATTTCTTATTGCATTGTTGATATCATACTGTTAGGACACCAGCACCATTATCGATGATGCGTATGTACCACGTACACTTACTTGCCGGCTCACACACATCTTCATCGGTAATTGCCATGTCACGTACACCTTAGAAAATATTATTGCTTGACTTAGCTTGTTAGTTAGTAATTTGACATGATATTAGTGTACCTGCCTTATATGCCAGCTTAACATTGTAGTTATTACTTGTTACTTCATGCATACTGTTATTCATTGTTATGCCTATATTCATGGTTTTACATGCTATTGATGATTTGGATTCGGATTTCCATAAGATTTTCTGGATTTGGGGGGGGGGGAACCGCAAAACTTTTATAAACTGCTTTCTCTCTTTTTAAATAAAAAGTGCGGTTTTTCCCATGATGTATGAGTCGTCCACCATGAGTTTGCTGATGGATTTCGAGACCCGATTCGAGGAGTTGGATGAACCGTTTCGGGTATATGGTGGACCCGGTAAGGTACCCCGGGGCAAGAAGGTCGTGTTGCTGACGTTGAGCCTGGCAGGGGAGCACTACCTACCGGTGATTTTACCCGACGCTTCGGATATCCGGAGGATACCGTCGTGGTCTTGAGATTGAAGATAGGGGCCGGTCTGGACTGACGGCGCCCTAGATAGTGAGATTGATACAGAGATTCTGAGATATTGAGGTACAGAGATTTGATGATACAGGCCAGTCCGGATAGCCGGAGCCTGAGATTTTGAGACATTGGGATTTACGTTTTGTGTCGATGCTGGACACTGTTTATACTGATTTCATTATGATACCTCGTTTTAAAAATACAGAAAATCTCACTAATTTATGAAAGTAGTTTTCTTCAGTACATGCATTCTGTTTCGTGCATTCATACATCATCCATGTGATACATTGCTACCTGAGGCACTGACACGGGCACATGGGATTGCACTTGGGTTAGATATTTACCCTAGCTATTGTTATAGGCTGCTGGTTATATATTTGAGGATATATTATGATCGTTGACCTAGGATTGCGTTGTTCATGCAATTTCTGTTCGTAGATGTTTTTCTACTCATGAGTTGGCAACTCACCCCCGTTGTGCCACAGTTTCTTGCAGGTTTTGCCGTACAGGTTTCTTTACGGTTTTGCTGGCACTGCTTCTTTCGGGTGACTTGCTAGTAGGTGGGTTTATTTGTATCGTACCCATCATTATACATTGTATATTATTATTCAGTTGTATCTAGAAGTTCCATCAACCAAAAATGTATTTATTGAGATAGAGACCAGAGATGTTATTCTTTCGATCTTAGAGTCGCGCGTTATATTTCTGTGGAATTCTTGTTGTTTGAGTTTCCTTTTGAGTTTTGATCCTCACCCTTGGCGTTGTATATTATATTGCTTGTGTGGTTGTGACCGTCGATTGACGAAGAGCTAGCTCCCGCTTGGGGATGCCTTTTTACTGATTTCGTATACTATTCATGTTGTATCCCGTTTGGGGGCCAGTATTTACAAAGGAGACTCTGCCGAAATTTTCAGGAAATATTTGATGTTTTTTTAAAAACGTATAATTCGGCTATGCTATTAAAACTACTTGATTTAAATTGGTTTTCCTTCACTCTACTACTTTTCTTGGTTTGGATTTCTGGGTTTTCGGTTTACTTAGATTACGTACGCCTCTAGACGTTTCGTAGTTTAAGTGCCGGTCATGTTCCGTACTTTCGGGACGTGACAGTAAGTATGCCGCGGAACATACACACGGTACATCACTTTCCTTAAGTCACCCACTCCATCAACCAAGGTCATCCTATGCGACGAAAGTTCGGGTGTAATACCCCCTCGACTAAGTCTAAGTTCCGTAAGGTCAAGCCTAAGTTTCGAATATATCCAAACGCTCTAGGCTCCGCATAGTCAAACTTAGACTTGAACCAAGGTTTACCTTGCGCTCTGATACCAATTTTGTCACCACCCAAAATAGCACGTGACTGGCCCTTGAATCATATGAAGTCTATAGGAGCTTATCTAATTCAAGTAAGCCAAAAGCCTAGAAATCTAAAACCATTTTAAATAATAAATGAAGGAAAACTAGTTTTAAAGAAGTGAAGAAAACATGTTTTAAAAACAAGGATTTTAAATAAGTAAACCGAATATGCATTTTTAAAATCTCAAGTCTTTTCTGAAAATTTCGGCAGAGTTTCCTTTGTAAATACTGGCCCCGAACGGGGTACAACATGAATAATATATACATCAATGATAAAAGGCATCCCCAAGCGGGAGCTAGCTCTTCGTCAATCGACGGTCACAACCACGCAAGCAATATAATATACAACGCCGAAGGGCGAGGATCAAAACTCAACAGGAAACTCAAAATCATCAAGAAAACCATAATACTACAACGCGCGACTCTAAGATCGAAATAATACACAACTGGTTTCTAAGTCTGAAATAAATATACAAGTCTGGTTGATGGAATTACTAGATACAACCGATTAAAATAAATACAAGGGTGGTCACGATGCGAGTGAACCCACCTACCAAAGCAATCACCTAGAAAGGAAGCAGTGTGCCAGAAAGCCGCAATGAAACCTGTACGGCAAAACTTGCAAGAACTGTGGCACAACGGGGGTGAGTTGCCAACTCGTGAGTAGAAAACATCACAGAGCAGAAATCGTGTGTATGACTCAATCCTAGGTCAAACGATCAGTAATAATATATATCCTCAATATGATAAAGTCTGAAGCAAGATAAGGTGGCAAGGGTAAATATCCGTGTAATACCAAGTGCTTGTGTCAGTGCCTCAGGTAGCAACATATCATAAGTATGAGGTATGATCAATGTAATAAACATGAATCAATGTCAACTATATCATGAAGTCTAAAGGTATGTGGATATCATCCAACTATATAATCAATGTCTGTATGCATGCGGATCTCGTTTACGTGTCAACCAATGACACAAAACATCATGCATGTAAATATCATAAGCATATGCATATAAGTATGAGGATATAAATCAACGTGTGTCCCTTATGACACATCAAAATCATGGAACCTGAGTGTCCAGTATCGACACTCGAAAATATCATGAAACCCGTGCTCAGCATTGGCACGTAAATCCTTATATATCGGGCTCCATCAGACCGGATCGGCCCACGGGCTCCGTCAATCCGGATTGACCCATATCATCTCTCGACTCTGGTCGGTATCCTCCGGATATCCGCCGAGCCCAAATACAATCACCGGTAGGTAGTGGTCCCTCTGGCAGGCTCATCGTCATCCATGCAAAATCTCTCTCTCATCCCGGGGGTACCATACCGGGTCCACCATGTACCCGCAAATGGATCATCCGCTTCCTCGAATCGGGTTTCACATATCACACGTCTCAGAACTGAGAAACGCATGGTGGACGCACTGAAATATCATATCAAGAGAAACCGGGTTTTTAAAACAGTACATCATTTCTTTTGAAATAGACACGGTTCTCAAATCCAGAAATCTCATGAAAACAGCATATCCCAATGCTTATAATCATAAAGCATGATGTATGCGACATATAACAGAAATGTAAGCATATCCATATATCATGCAACATAAAACAGATATGCACACATCGAGGGAAACCGCTCTTTTAAATGAATCCAGTTTTAAAATATATCTTGCGGTTCCCAAATCTCAAAATCAAGTCAGAATCATCTATGTATGTGTAAATACGTATTTATGCAAGTATGGGTGTACAATATGTGTATACGCCAGTATGAGTGTACAATATATCTGTGCGCCAATATAGATGTACAAGTAGGTATATACACAAGTATGAGTGTACAATATGTATGTTTGCCAATATGTCATACAAGGAGTCATATCCTGATGCAACAATCTTACTGTGTAGTGACATGGCAATTATCGATGATGAAGTGTGTGAGCCGGCAAACAGGTGTACGTGGAACATACACATCATCGATAATGGTGCTGGTGTCCTGACAGCATAGGTTTAATATAACAATAAACACATTTACACATGCGATGCGATGTGAATAGCAAGAATATGCGGAAATCGAATAATAAACTTAACAGTGAAGAATCTACATCAATATATAAATGTCATACAGTTTTGCCATTTGAAATAACACGAATCGTGGTGTTTAGAAAAATAAGGGCTACGGTGTATTTAAGAAAAGATGCGTCTTTTGAAAATATCCGTAGAATCCCTTGACCTGTCTTAAAAATACTCAAGATTCGTTAGTTTTGAAATAGGTATGACTCGGGTCTAGTCTAATATCTACTAAGTAAACTACAGATCTAACTAACAAGCTAATCGAAAGGGTAGGGAAACCACCTAAATCTGAGTCGATATATATATAAATATAATAGTCGGTGATCTCGCCTCAATAGTACCCGTACGATACAATATATCATATGACACCCTCGAGTCAAGAGTGCGGATCTATTATCAATATAAAGCTGGTACGGTAAATCCATCGTACGACATCCCAAATCTGGGTACGGGTCAAATATCACATTCATCTCATCATTTATCTGGTATCCTTATCATCATCTCTCATAAACTGGGTACTGACCTAAGTCTAGTACAAACAGATTCCATCTATATAGATATATGCATGTATGAAACACACGCCTAAAGGCCGGCTATAACTCATGTCGTATCTCATAATACGAACCATATCATATCACCGATCTCATGGCACCATGCCCAAACTCATCGACTCATCTCCAAATATCATCCACTATCCTCCTCAACCAAGTGTAGGTATACATACACACACACACACACACAGTCCCATACCTATGTGTGTATATATATATCTATCCCAATATACGCACGAGTAACAGTAAGCATGTGTGTGCGTGTGAGTGTAAACCTATTCTAGGGTTCGCGACTAAGAAGCTATGCTAGTTCACTTCTAAAAACCCTAACCTAACCATTGAACACCTAATCATATCCTGAATATCCATGTCTCACATAAAAGATATCATATATATAGTATATATATAGCATACTATACATCGAACTGCGGGGGTGCTATACGCCATCCACCCGACTTTCCCCGTAGATATAATCTACTCACCTTGCTCTTCGCTTTCCGTTGCCGACGTCGCCACGCGCTTGCTTGTCATCTCGAAGTCTTTGTGGGGTACCTACACATCATAACGTATCGCAATTGCGTATTAAAATCACATCGGAAAACAAAAACAATACGCTAAAGGCCTATAGGTTAGAACTTATGGACCACGCCTTCAAAACCACCAAATAACACTCGATTTCGACGTACAAACGTCAAACGATCGAATACGACACAAATCACAAAAATCCAGAATATAAAATACGCAAACCGAAACCCTGAATCAAAACAGCAACTCTTGTAAATGGTCCCAGATTTTACCCTAGGTCAAATCAGCCAATTTTGTATATGCCAAGGGTCTAGTTTACAGGAGATGAGGCTACAGACAAAGCACGAACCACAATGCTCAAGACCTGGCCGTAAATTGTGGCACAAAGGATTTTATTTGCGGCCCAAAAGTGGATTCAGGGTCTTGGGTCTTTAGGGTATGTTTTACATCACCTGCACATCTCTCTGTGTTTGCTAAATAATTTTCAGGTCACCCGGGTGTTAGCAGATTTCAATATACACACACAGAATCCACAATTCTTCCTATATCGGGTTTCTAAATCCGTATTCCGGAGTTCTAGTCTCTGGTTTAGGTCTGAATTCTAGCACTAGGGGATTTGTGTGGCCTCTACTGAGCTCAATTACACATCACAACTCAAAAATTCCATAAACCCTAACTAGAATTTCCCAAGTCTCACGAAACGACACCAAAACGGTTCTAAACAAGCATGGATGTAAAAGAAAAGGAAATACTAGGCTAATGGTTAAGAGAATACCTTATTTGGAAACTCAAGAATTTTCTTGAGTTGCCCCAAGTGTCCAAAATGCAAGCTTTCTTGGTCCAATGTGTTGCTAGTGAGCTCATGCACATTTTTAATGAAGTGGGTATTAGGTTTTGAGATGTTTTTAATGGTGTTTAAGAGGATTGAAGAGGGGGAGGGAGTGAGGGCAGCAGCAGCAGCAGCAAGGGTGTGGGAGAGGAGAGAAGATGATGAAGAAATGAAGTAATGGGAGCTTGGTCCAAGATTTGACCCCCTTACCCTCTCACTCTCTCTCATGCCCATCCTTCCATTCTTTATTCATAACCTTTGTCTTTTCTTTTCTTTTCTTTTTCTTTTCTTTTCTTTTGTTTAATTTACAACGATGCATGATAAAAGGTGAAAGCATGAAAGAAAAATTTAATAAGTGCTAAAAAAAAAGACATGTGCATGTTTTGCACAAAACAAGCTTAATGCGCGATTAGCGTATAATTAATCATAAAAACTTATAATTTGTATAATTCACATAAAACACCCTCTTTTTAGTAATTTCCATAATTTTCCATAATTTTCCCAATTTATCGGTATTTGATTATACCGTCTTATTAAAATATTCAATATTTTATTATTTAATTATAAAAATTCCCAAAAAATAATATTTTATTTTTTGAAATGTTACAATCATGCATGCCAAGTTTAAATTTTTGCCATTCTAGATAACCCTAACCCTAGATCTTTAACTAGAGAATCAAACAAAATATCAAAGTAAACAACTTTACTTCTAAGAGTTGAGAATTACAACCTTTGTAGTCCGTTCCTTCGCTTCATAAGCTCCGTGTTGAGGTCCCTTCGCTGCGATCATCATGAACCCAGACTCTAGAGAGGCTCCATGAGGGGTATGAGGTATCTTGCTTGAAGTCTTCCTTTTCGAAGATGATTTACCTTGAAGCAACACTAACCCAAGCTCACACTTCTCTAATGAGGTGTTAGTGAAGTGAACACCCTAATCTAAGTGGCTAGAATAGATGCGGATGATAAATTATGAATTTTTCCCTCTTTTATTTTCTTAATCTCACTTTAAATCATCACAAGCAAAAAGCTAGAAAAGCTTTTCAAGAGAGGAAGAAGAAGATGAAGTTTCTTTTGTGATGAATAATGAATTGTTATGTGAGGTTAGAAATGCAACCAAGGTTAAGAATGAGAAGCTTAACCCATGTAGAAAATAAACCATAGGCTAGGGTTCAATGGTTGGGTTAACAAATATCTAGATATTATCTAAAGGGTGGACTAAGTCAACACTTCTAAAATATCTCATTTTATATGCACCATTTAGAATTAACCAAAAAAGAATGTTAACCCTAATTGAAACCCTAGTATGGTTTAATCTCAAAGCCCTAATTGCATTTGTAACCCTAACATGTTACAATATTATATATCACATATATAATATATAATGTAACAAAGGAAAATAATACAATTAACATATATCGCATATACAACAATGTATTATCCAAATGAGAAAAAGAATCAATAAAGCAAGCTTATATTAGTTAATGTAACGTAATATATCTCATATATAATTATACATTAAATTATCGAATCAACACTTGATCCGATAACCCGGCTATATTACATATAACCGACTAATATAACAAGTACCGTTTCATCGAATCAACACTTGATCCGATGACCCAGCTATATCACATATACCCGGCCGATATCACATATCGCGAGAATAGAATACGGTATCTCATATCGTATTAGTCTCGGTCCCGCACATATCATATATGTCCTCCCTACTCCGTTTTGCCTGAGCCAGGAAACCTCTGTGTAAGACTCTAAAGAATCGTCAATACGCCGGCAGTAGATGATGATCATATCAAACACCGATAAGCTGCAAGCGGTCAGCTAAACGTAACAGCCACCCAGGCATTGAGCGATCAGAAGATCAACAAGAAAGCCTGCACATTCTCCTGTGAATCCAATCAGTAACACTCCCGAACAGTCAGATCTCTTCGTCTGATATTTCGCATATCAAGTCAAGGGTGGTAAACGTCAGACCCCAGTAACCGAAAAGTCGTGTCGATGTGAGGCTCATAACAGGTCGAGAAACTACTGATAACTCTTACCAGTAGCACTCCATATCAGCCCTGGCCAGGGACTTCCAGTTATAGCCAATCGAACACAACACAACATCAACTCCCTATACCGGGAGAAACGAAACCCCTCTTATCGCTCATTGCCTCCATGTATTTGGGACTGTACCCAAAAGCCACCGTTTTGCATGCCCTCTTGGACGTGGTAAGGTGCAAATCAAAGCACAGTAGGAATCACACAAGACTCTATTACGATCTCGGGTCTACAGACTAACCTGTACCAGTGTCACCGGAGAATTGCTATCTAGCGATAGGTATAAATCCATCTAGGAGTTCTCGGCGAGTCCGTTCAGTGTACCCAGTCTCCACTGAGCACCCGTACACCATCTTTGATGTCAAACACCGATGGATATGGGATCATCCATCGCCCATCATATGGGTCAAGATGCGTATACGCTAGTCTACTCTGGTGTATCGATGCCCTGTCTCGATACACCCTCGACTAGGAACAGTTATAGGATGTACTCGTTGACTACCCTGGCCCCACTAGTATGATCTCATCATAGTCCTAGTAGTCAAGTACATATCCCAAGGGCTTTATCAACATGTGAGAGTAAGACAGCAAACCAATACAAGTCAACATGTTAAGACAAAGTGCAACCAGATAACATACTATCATATCGAGCAAGAAAGTCCTATCTATATATATCCAAGCATCCACTATAATATACATCATATGTACAATTATGGCCTCTAGGGCATATACATAACTAACAATCTCCCACTTGCACTAAGGCCAGCTGTTGTAGTATCTTATACCTAGCATCCCGAAGAGTCTCTCAAATTGTATCTGGGGTATGGCCTTCGTGAGTGGATCCGCAGCGTTGTCCTTCGTGTCAACTCTTCTGACCTCGATCTCGCGGTGGTCAACTATCTCCCGGATCAGGTGATACCGCCTCAGAATATGTCTGGACTTATGATGGGACCTGGGTTCCTTGGCTAAAGCCACAGCTCCATTGTTATCATAATACAAAGGTATTGGATGCTCAATGGACGGAACCACTCCAAGTTCAGTGATGATCTTCTTCATCCAGATAGCCTCTTTGGCAGCATCGTTGGCAACGATGTATTCAGCCTCCATCGTCGAGTCTGCAACGGTTTTCTGTTTGGAACTCTTCCAACACACCGCCCCTCTATTGAGGGTAAAGACAAATCCCGAGTGCGACTTAGAGTCGTCCTTATCACTTTGGAAGCTCGAATCAGTAAAGGGCTCCACCTGGAGTTCTCCGTTACCATACACCAAGAACATCTCCTTAGTCCTTCTCAAGTACTTGAGAATGTTCTTCACAGCTGTCCAGTGACTCTCTCCTGGATCTGCTTGATACCTATTCACTACACTTAGTGAGTATGCTACATTGGGTCTGGTACATAGCATCGCGTACATGATAGAGCCTACTGCCGAACTATAGGGTATCCCTTGCATGTGAGCTCTCTCCAAATCAGTCTTAGGAGACATCTCTTTGGAGAGAGTGAGTCCAGAGATCATGGGTTGATTACCACGCTTGGATTCTTCCATACTAAACCTCTTTAGTATGGTGTTAATGTACCTGGATTGGGAAAATCCCAGTATCCTTTTAGATCTATCTCTATAGATCTTAATTTCCAAAATGCAGGAGGCATCACCTAGATCTTTCATCGAGAATCTTTGTGATAAGAAGAGCTTGACTGAGTGCAGCATAGGAACATCATTTCTTATCAAGAGTATGTCATCCACGTACAATACGAGGAAGACAACATTACTCTCTGCAACCTTCTTATAAATACAAGGTTCATCTACGTTTTTGATGAAGTCAAACTCTTTGACTACAACATCAAAACAGATGTTCCAACTCCGCGATACCTGCTTTAACCCGTAGATGGATTTAAGCAGCTTGCACACCTTCCCGCTGCCCCCATTGTCTATGAAGCCCTCTGGCTGAGTTATGTACACGCACTCTTCTAAATCACCATTTAGAAAGGCGGTCTTAACATCCATTTGCCAGATTTCGTAGTTATGGTATGCAGCAATGGCAAGTAAGATTCGGATGGACTTAAGCATAGCCATTGGAGAAAAGGTTTCGTCATAATCCACACCTGGTCGTTGACGATAACCCTTTGCAACAAGTCTAGCTTTGAAAGTCTCAATTTTTCCATCTACACCAAGTTTCTTTTTAAAGATCCACTTGCTCATAATGGGTTTTACCCCTTCAAGAGCAACTTCCAAAGTCCATACTTTGTTGGTGTACATGGATTCCATCTCATATCTCATTGCATCCAGCCACTTCACAGAGTCCCTACTCGTGATGGCCTGGTCGAAGCTAGTCGGGTCATCATCTTCCATGATGCAGTCCTCGCTCCCACCGTCTATGAGAAAACCGTAGTATCTCTCAGGTGGATGAGGAACCCTACTAGATCGGCGGAGAGGCTGAGGTTCGTTGGCTACTATCGAGTCCTCTTGTTCCACTATATCTTCAATTGTAGTTTGTTCTGCCGGAACTTCTTCCAGCTCTACCGCTGCGCCACTAATTTCTTTTGCAAGAAATTCCTTTTCTAAAAAGGTAGCATGTCGAGAAACAAACACCTTTTGTTCCTCGCCGTGGTAGAAAAGATATCCATGTGAATGTTTAGGATATCCCACAAACTTACAAAGAACTGACCGTGCCTCGAGTTTGTCCGGATTTTGCTTTTTGACATAGATCGGACAACCCCATATCTTAACTCGTTTAAGACATGGTCTCTTCCCACTCCATATCTCATATGGTGTTGTAGGTACAGATTTAGATGGAACTTGATTCAATAGGTATGCAGCTGTTTGCAGTGCATATCCCCAAAAGGAAATAGGCAACTCAGCGGTGCTCATCATAGAGTGCACCATATCTAATAGGGTGCGATTCCTCCGCTCCGATACACCGTTGTGCTGTGGTGTATAAGGAGGAGTAAGCTGAGAGAGAATCCCATTCTCTTTTAAATAATCCAAGAACTCATTGCTCAAGTATTCTCCTCCTCGATCAGATTGAAGGATCTTAATATTTTTTCCCGTTTGGTTCTCTACTTCGTTCTTATATTCTTTGAATTTGTTAAAAGTTTCAGAGTTGTGTTTCAACAGGAACACATGTCCGTATCTTGAGAGATCGTCAGTGAATGTAATAACGTACGAGGAACCATTCCTGGCATGTGTAGACATGGGACCGCATACATCACTATATACCAGTCCTAAGAGTTCCTTAACTCTTTCTTCGTGTCCACTAAACGGAGTTTTGGTTATTTTGCCTTTGAGACATGAATGACAAGTTTCATAAGATGATAATTCGAACATATTCAGATATCCATCATTATGTAACTTAGCTAGTCGTGTCGCATTGATATGACCTAGTCTACAATGCCACAAGAAGGATTCGTTCATTTCTGAACTCTTCCTCTTGTGTGTGTTTTGTACATTAAGAACTGTAGTTTGATTTAGAACGTATATGCCATTATTTAGCGAGCCTGATCCAATCAACTTTTGATCTAGGAAGATGTTCATAACATAATCCTGTACTACAAAACTATATCCCTTTTTACTTAATAAAGAAACTGATACAAGATTGCATATCAGGGTCGGAATGTAATAGCAATCGTTCAGAATCAATGTATTACCATTTGGTAATACAAGGTGATATTCGCTAACTGTTTTGGCTGCAACATCTGCACCATTCCCTACTCTTACGGAATGATCACCCTCTCCCAGTTCCCTACTTTTCCTTAGCCCATATAACATATTACATATGTGGAATCTTGATTCGGTATCTAATACACAGGATGTAGAGTGAACTGAGAAACAATTCTCGATAACAAACACACCCGAAGAAGATGCATCAGCATGCTTATTTTTCGTTTGGGCGGTGTGAGAATCCAGATATTCTCCTATTCCCTGCGCGGACTTATAACAATTATAAGTTGGAGCGGGGCCAACGTTCCCCTGCTCAGTATAATAAGCGGGTTCAGTCAATACATCCATATTACTATCTTGATTAAGTCCTGACATGGTCGCTACCTGGAAAGAGAGTGGGAAACACTTTAGCGTAATCTCTTGCAAGATTAGATTGGTTATTATCTTATCTAATCAGGATGGCTCCCACTATTTTCATCAAATCTTCCTTCAAACCCTAAAAGGTAAGACTAGCCGGGATTAATTACACCTTACAAGTTCGCCAATCTTTCAGCCAGATCAGTGTTGGTAGTTTGAGGGAGGTTCCCCAAGCTTTCGCACGGACCTAATTAGAATAAACCTCTTTTTCCCAGAGACATAACCCCGTCAACACCTTTCTAGACACCTACTTGATCGGCTAATTATCCTGTGTAAAACTCTCTTAGGAGTAACTCTTACTTGCTGTGGGTATCAAGATCCAACTATCTCATAGTAGGTATGCAATCTCATTGCAAATTCCAACAGTTGAAATTCCCGATAATTCTTTTGCCCCTAACGCCCTATGACCTTGACAAAGGCCAACAAACCATAGGATGCAAGTCAAGTTCAACCCATCATTTCCCGATTGAATTAAACCCACCCGTACGACCCTTGACAAAGGCCAACAAGGTCGTACGACTACCCTAATCCAATCACATCACATGCTTAAACAGATAAGTACTAGTCAGCTACCGCACACTACACCTTGACAAAGGCCAACAAATGCAGCACGAATACTAAGTAGTACCTATCTGAAATGACGGAGGGCTATGCAGGTTTTTCAGAAAACCTTTCGCGTAATGAACTTGATATCGTTGTAGAAACAAGCGATTTTGAAAAGGAGTGTTTTTGAGGCTTTTCTAGTTTCGCTAAAGAGGTCACTCCCGGTGAAGAGATCTCGGCTCTTTCCTTATCGAATAAGGTGCAGGATATTTCACAAATACCGCTGTGCAAAGCAAGAACTATAGAAGCAATCAAAAACTAAACTATGAGTTTGTAGCATCTGCTAGTTTTGCTAAAGAGGTCACTCCCGGTGAAGGGATCTCGGTTCTTTCCTTATCGAATAAGGTGCTGGATATTCTACAAGGAATACCGCAATGCAAAGCAAAACTAGAGCTACCCTTTTTTATAAATTTGATTCTACAACATCTTTTAGGTTTCTTTTCTTTCATTAATCTCATTAATGAATCCCATCATTTATGCTTCATAAGCATCACAGAAGAAACGAAAGCAGTAATATTTATACATCATCATATATAATAATAAAGCATTCGTCTCAGGCATATAAAATGATCACATCACAGTATATCAGCAGCAGAAGAAACATATGAAATATTGGATATTCTAGGAGGTCCGTGTTTTATTGTGAGCCTGTATAAAACACGGATTCCACGGTCGCGATGAATAGCCAAACCCACATCCCTAGACCCTTACGAGAGCGGCAAGCAACCCTACCGATTCTAGGGTTAGGAGACCCGGTCTCGACTCCTCGAGATGGCTTCCTACTGGACCCTAGAACCCGATTACTTGTGCTCCCCTCCTTGGGTCTATCCTAATGAGGAAAAGTAAATAATATACAATGGTGACATCATCCTCAATCCGGAAGTGCCCCAATAAAAGAATATTACATACAAATGAATTTTACATGGATGAAAATAAAAACTCTCATCTCACATAAAACCCCGGCTATTCAGAACATGATGATCAAATATAACATATCACAGCAACACATAACATCCCATGCCATCAACATAAGTAAATATGTGTATCCCAATTGTCGTTGATGTATAACAACGAAACCGGCGATACACCACATATTACACTTACGGTCGCAGAAAAAAAATGTAAAACTACAACATTTGGAATCCACAATCACCTTAGACATCATAAATCCAAAATATCACATACTTCGCATTTCATGCCTAACTATATGAATTCCACATACTGTATCACATTACAGAAAAAGTTAGACGATGTTAAACTTTTCGATCGAATCAACAAACACCCAAAGTTTTCCAAATGCTCAACACTTGAGTGTAGTTTAGAAGTATCCATCACATGCCACAGAAGTAGTGAACCAGCCGTAGAAGGGTCAACCAACGCCTCACTTGTGGCACCGCTAAACCACCACTAACCTAGGGTTCATTGATGGTTTTGACGGTCACAAAATCGAGTTAAGGTTTTGTTCTTCTAGAGGGTTCACCGCATCACTTGCACGATATTTGAATGTTCTTTAACTGTGAAAAGATCCAACTCTTGAAAAATTTCAGTAAGGGAAAAAGTCGGTGTTTGATATCCGAATGAACTTTTAAATACCATCTAAAATAATCGAAACAGAAACTAGAATTTCGAATACGAAACACTCCGAATTTTTAATGCAGTAAATTAACATCACATGTAATTTTAGCAAAAATAAACAACACCAGAAAGTCCAAACCCCAGAACCTGGACCACACCATAAAACCCAAACCCTAACTCCCTGAAAGGTCCGACATCGCCGGAATTCAAGGCTTGGTTGCCGGCCAAAATCCGAGCAAGGGGTGAGGTTTGTGGTGTGTTCATATTGTATCACATACAACATTCTGCAACTGTTAAAATAATTTTTTGACACCTGGAAAAATTCGACAGAAACTAGGGTTTTCCGTCGGGTGTTTCGGAGTTGTTTCGGTTTCATAATCCTAGACTTATCCATTTAATTCTCTAGCTAGGATCTGATACCACTGTTGGGACACCTACAACGGCAGTAAGGTTTCGAGAGGTATCATCCATGCCAAGTTTAAATTTTTTCCATTCTACATAACCCTAACCCTAGATCTTTAACTAGAGAATCAAACAAAACATCAAAGTAAACAACTTTACTTCTAAGAGTTGAGGATTACAACCTTTGTATTCCGTTCCTTCGCTTCATAAGCTCCGTGTTGAGGTCCCTTCGCTATGATCATCATGAACCCGGACTCTAGAGAGGCTCCATGAGGTGAATGAGGCATCTTGCTTGAAGTCTTCCTTTTCGAAGATGATCTACCTTGAAGCAACACTAACCCAAGCTCACACTTCTCTAATGAGGTGTTAGTGAAGTGAACACCCTAATCTAAGTGGCTAGAATAGATGAGGATGATGAAGTAGGAATTTTGCCCTCTTTTGTTTTCTTAATCTCACTTTAAATCACACAAGCAAAAAGCTAGAAAAGCTATTCAAGAGAGGAAGAAGAAGATGAAGTTTCTTTTGTGATGAATAATGAATTGTTATGTGAGGTTAAAAATGCAACCAAGGTTACGAATGAGAAGCTTAACCCATGTATAGAATAAACAATAGGCTAGGGTTCAATGGTTGGGTTAACAAATATCTAGATATTATCTAAAGGGTGGACTAAGTCAACACTTCCAAAATATCTCATTTTAAATCCACTATTTAGAATTAACCTAAAAAGAATGTTAACCCTAATTGAAACCCTAGCATGGTTTAATCTCAAAACCCTAATTGCATTTGTAACCCTAACATGTTACAATATTATATATCACATATATAATATATAATGTTACAAAGGAAAATAATACAATTAACATATATCGCATATACATCAATGTATTATCCAAGTAAGAAAAAGAATCAATAAAGCGAGCTTATATTAGTTAATGTAACGTAATATATCCAATATATTATTATACATTAAATTATCGAATCAACACTCGATCCGATAACCCGGCTATATTATATATAACCGATTAATATAACAAGTATCATTTCATCGAATCAACACTTGATCTGATGACCCGGCTATATCATATATACCCGACCGATGTCACATATCACGAGAATAGAATACAGTATCTCATATCGTATTAGTCTCGGTCCCGCACATATCACATATGTTCTCCTACTCCGTTTTGCCTGAGCCAGGAAACCTCTGTGTAGGACTCTAAAGAATCGTCAATACGCCGGCAGTAGGTGATGATCATATCAAACATCCACAAGCTGCAAGCGGTCAGCTAAATGTAACAACCATCCAGGTATTGAGCGATTAGAAGATCAACAAGCAAGCCTGCACATTCTCCTGTGAATCCAATCAGTAACACTCTCGTACAGTCCGATCTCTTCATCTGATATGTCGCATATCAAGTCAAGGGGTGGTAAACGTCAGACCCCAGTAACCTATAAGTCGTGTCGATGTGAGACTCATAATAGGTCGAGAAACCACTGATAACTCTTACCAGTAGCACTCCATATCAGCCCTGGCCAGGGACTTCCAGTTATAGCCAATCGAACACAACATAACATCAACTCCCTTTACCAGGAGAGACGAAACCCCTCCTATCGCTCATTGCCTCCATGAGATTCGGGAATGTACCCAAAAGCCACCATTTTGCACGCCCTCTTGGACATGGTAAGGCGGAAATCAAAGCACAGTGGGAATCACACAAGACTGTATGAAGATCTCGGGTCTACAGACTAACTTGTACCAGTGTCACAGGAGAACTGCTATCCGACGATAGGTATAAATCCATCTAAGAGTTCTCGATGAGTCCGTTCTGTGTACCCAGTCTCTACTGAGCACCCTTACACCATCTTTGATGTCAAACACCGATGGATATGGGAGCATCCATCGCCCATCATATTGATAAAGCCCTTAGGATGTGTGCTCGACTTCCAGGACTGTGATGTAGATCATACTAGTGGGGCCTGGGTAGTCCATGAGTACATCCTTCAGTGTTCCTAGTCGTGGGAATATCGAGACGGGGCATCGATATTCCAGAGTAGACTAGCGTATATCTTCTCGACCCATGTGATGGGCGATGGATGATCCCATATCCACTGGTGTTTGACATCAGAGACGGTATGCGGGTGCTCAGTGGAGACTGGGTACACTGAACGGACTCGCCGAGAACTCCCAGATAGTATTATACCTCACGTCAGATGGCAGTTCTCTGGTGACACTGGTACAGCTTAGTCTGTTGACCCAAGATCGTCATAGAGTCTTGTGTGTCTCCTACCGTGCTTTGATTTCCACCCTACCACGGCTCTACTGAGTCATGCAAACAGGTGGTTTTTGGGTACAGTCCCGATTCACATAGAGGCAATGAGCGATAGGAGGGGATTCATCTCTCCCGGTATTGGGGGTTGATGTTGCGCTATGCTCGACGGGCCATAACTGGAAATCCCTGGCCAGGGTTGCACTGATTTACTGGTAAGTGTTATCAGTAGTTTCATGCTAGTTATGGACCTTACATCGGCATGACTTATCAAGCTACTGGGGTCTGACGTTTACCACCCCTAGGCGAGATATGCGATATATCAGAAGAACAGACCGGACTGTGCGGTAAGTGTTACTGGTTGGATTCGCAGGAGTGTGAGCAGGTGTCACGACCCGAAAGAACACGTGACTGGCCCTTGAACCATATAAAGTCTATAGGACTCCATCTGATCCAAATATGCCAAAAGCCCAGAAATCTAAAACCATTTTAAGGATAAATAAACAATAAGCAATATACTATACAACGCCGAATGGCGAGGATCAAAATTTAGAAGAAACCCAGATAAGCATGAAAACTGTAACACTACTAAGCGCGACTCTAAGGTCGAAATAATACATCACTAGTGTCTGAGTCTGAAACAATTTACAAGTTTTTGGTTGATGGAATTTTTAGATATAATGAATAATACAAGTACAACGGCGGTTCTGATACAAAGAACCCACCTACCAAGCAAATCACCCGCAAAGGAAAACAGTATGCCAGAAGTGCCGCTATGGAACCTGTACGGCAAGCCCTGCAAGAACTGTGGCACAACGGGGGTGAGTTGCCAACTCGTGAATAGAAAATATCTACAAGCAGAAATCGAATGCAAGACATAATCCTAAGTCAATACAATCAGTATATAATATAACCCTCAAGAGTAAGTCTGAAGCATGAAAATTTAGCAGTATAACATCTAATCATGTAGGTAGTGCCAAGTACTCGTGCCAGTGCCTCAGATAATAACATGTCATAATGTAAGGTATGTCTGCATGAAGTAAACATGATGAAGTATCAAATGGATATCAATACACATATATTAGCGTCCCATTCCACTAATATTGGTGTAAGGGTATATATAACAGCGCCCTCGTACCCTGTTATATATACAAATGAAGTATGATCAATGTAGTCAAGGTCTGTATGTAATCAATGTCTGTATAAACGTGGAACCCGTCCACCCGTCACCCAATGACAATAAACGTGGAACCCGTCCACCCGTCACCCAATGACAATAAACGTCATGCATGCAAATATGAGGATATAATCAAAATCATGGAAATCATCATGAAACCCGTGCCTAGCATCGACACATAAATCCTCATCTATCGGGCTCCGTCAGTCCGGATCAGCCCACGGGCTATGTCTGCGGAATCGGCCCTCGGCCCCGGCAGTACGCCCATATCCATCCATCGACTCTGGTCAGTATCCTCTGGATAACCGCCAGGTCCAACCAATCACCGGTAGGTAGTAGTCCCTCTGCCAGGCTCACCGTCTACTACACAGCGAAACCGTTCTCGCCCCGGGGTACCATACCGGGTCCACCATATACCCGTAATCGGCCTCATCCAACTCCTCGATTCGGGTTCACATATATCACTCTAGCACCGAGAAAACACATGGTGGACGCACCGAAATATCATATCAAGGGAAACCGGGTTTTAAATAATTAACTATTCTCTTTTGAAATGTCCACGGTTCCCCAAATCCAGAATTAACATGGAAGCAACATATCTCAATACGTAATCTAAGCAAGTATGAAGATATCAATGTATGTGTGCACTGGTATGAATATACAGTGTGCATGTGCGCAGGTATGAAGATATCACTATATGTGTACAAGTGTGGGTATGTGACATATAAATGAAATGCAAGTATAACAGTATATCATGCAACATGGAATTAATAGTATGCACATACAAGGTCATATCCTGATGCAACAATGCTACTGTGTAGTGACATGGCAATTATCGATGAAGAAGTGTGTGAGCCGGCAAGCAAGTGTATGTGGAACATACACATCATCGATAATGGTGCTAGTGTCCTATCAACATGATAGTAGTATAGCAGTAAACATATGCAAGGCAATGTGAATAGCAGGAATATGCGGAAATTGAATAATCAACGTAACAGTAAAGAATCTACACCCATATGTATATGTCATGCAATTATGCCATTGAAATAAGAATGACTCGGGTCTAGTTTAACATCTATTATGCAAACTACAGATCTAAGTACCAAGTCAATCGGGAGGGGTATGGAAACCACCTAAATCTGAGTCGATATACAAATATATATATATATATATATATTATGTTTGATAGTTATAGTGTGTCATGGATATTGTGTTAGGTGTAGTATGGTTAGCTTAGGGTTAGCAATAAACTAGTATAGTTCATAGTCACGAACCCTAGAATAGGTTTACAGATAAGCATTGGGGACCCAGTATACCAACTACGGACTGCGGGGGTGCTATACGCTATCCACCCGACTTCCCCCAGTAGATATAATCTACTCACCTTGCGTCTTCATTTGCCGACGTTGCCACGCACTCGCTCGTCATCCCGAAGTCTTCATAGGTACCTACACGTCAAAGTATCGTAATGCGTATTAAAACCAAATCCAAGCTAACACAGCACACGAAACCCAAAACGATACGATAAGGGGCCTATAGGTTAGAACCTATGGGCACGCCTTCAAAACCATCAACAAATACTCGATATCGTCATATAAACGCCAATTAGTCGAGGTAAAACACAATACACAATTTCAGAACTAAAAATACGGAATACAGAAACACGAATCCAAAACAGCAACTTAGGAAATAGGCTCCAGATTTCACCATAGGTCAAATTAGACAAATCTATACATATCAGGGGCCTAATCTACAGATAAGGGAACACCAAAACCAAAACGAGGCAAATCCACCTTGGTCTGGCCGCAAATTGCGGCCAGAATGGATAAATCTGCAGCCGGGTATAAGAGGAAGGGGCTAGGGTCTTGGGGTTAGCTTCCTTGGTGCCTGCACATGTCACTGTCCAATCAATTTCAATTTAGGATGTCTTGGGTGATAGCAGATTCAATATACCCTTCACAGATTCCACAAATTCTCCGATATCGGTTTCTAAATCCGTATTTCGGGTTTCAACTCTCAGGTTAGGATCTCAATTCATGCACTAGGGTGTTGGTGTAGCCTCTACTGAACTCAATTTCACAATACAACTCATAATTTCCTCAAACCCTAACTAGGTTTTCCCTAACTCCACAATATCAAACAATATCGGTTCAATCTAAACATGGGGGTATAAGTAATGCTAAAACTAAGCTAATAGTCCAGAAAATACCTCATTTGGCAACTCAAGAAAATTCTTGAGTTGCCCCTAGTGGCCAAAATCCTTGCTTCCTTGGTCCAAAGTGTAGATCTTGAGCTTGTGCACACTTTTAAAGAAATGAGAGTGGGGTTTTGGAGTTGTTTTAGAGGAGTTGAAGAGGGGAGGGATGTGAGGAGCAGGAGCAGCAGCAGCAACTTGAAGGAGAGGGAGAGAAATGAGTGAAGGGAATGAAGGAGATGGCTAAGTCCAAAGTCAAAGAAAACCCATACCTTTCTCTCTCTCACCATACCTCATTTCTTTATTCTTTTCCCATTTCTTTTCCTTTTCTTTTTCTTATTCTCTCAAAATCCTTCTCCCAAGAATAGTAAACCCAAAGTGAACCATGGCAAGAAAATGCACAAGTGTGAAAAGTGATATGTGCATGTTTTGCACAAAAAGCTAGAAAAACCGATTAGCGATTTTTAATCGTGATTAGCACTAAATTAGCATATAACTAACCAATTAAACTTAGAAATGGCATAATTCTCTAATTTACTCTATTTTAGAATTTTCCATAATTTCCCCCCATTTATTTGTATTTAATTATACCGAATTATTAAAGTATTCAATAAAATAATATTAAATTATAAATTTCCCAAAAAAACTAATATTTTTTTTATTTCGAAATGTTACAATCTACCCCCCTTAAATAAATTCGGTCCCCGAATTTAAATTTAAACCCCCAACTACAAAACATTCAGTCAAAATCCAAGTTGTCGGATACGTGATAATCGAATCACAAAATCACCAATCGTCAATACCGTCGTCGGTAGTCCCTCCTTCAAAGTCGAGAAGGTGCCAGTGCATCCAATACTAGTAGCGCAAGATATCTATTTGTCTCTTACTCACGGTCTGGCGTCTTCTGTCTCTGGGTCCTTATCTTCTCTGTGGATTACCAATTTCACAATCGATCGGCTCATCGGCCCTGTCAGGTATTCTAACGGGGACGATTCCATTCTGGCACTTATCTGGTCATCTCTCGGTCAATCCTCACGACCACTCGTAAAGCAGCATGTCACTGGCGTCGGCCTCTGCCTCTCTGAATGCACATCACACATCTGATCCTGAGTGTAAACATCATTGCAGCAATGTCCTGGAAGGAATCCTGCTCAAGGTCTCTTCCGATCTTGCCTATGCCGAACTGTACGGAGGCTGTCTCTCTTGCATAATCTCTTCTCACTCGATGGACATCTGTGTCCTCAGCACAACATTTTCTCGGAAATTGGTCGCATCCCAACGCCTCTGTAAGCATATCAGGTCTTTAGTCTCGACGGGAAGTAATGACAGCTCGTCAGCGTCTCGCACGAACCTCTGGTTCCCTTTGTCTCTATCGTCATCCACTATGGCGTCACGCCATGCTATCTACGCACTGCACTGTTCTCGGCCACAGTCAATCCGAAGTCTCTCGCACGGACTCGAAATCGCGTACTCTATAGCTTCACCATTCTATAGAAGATGTCTGGCCGAACAGTTCCTCGGAACGCGTCCCAACCATCGGAGGAATACTCAATACTCGTCCATCCTTGATCAATTCGCAACGCATCTGGGTAAGGTCCTTTATCCGAATCTGGTCAACTACTTTGTCGATGATGCCGAACTCTGGCCTGCTAGGTGTGTGCAATATGACCACTCCTGAGTCTAGGTCTTCTCGTATCGTATTCCAGAAAGGTCCTGTCTAGGTTTCTCTCTCAAATCTCATTCCTGCCGAATTGCCCGGAAGTCATCATCCATTGCTGAAGCTAATTCTTATTCCGGAACGGCTGCGTACTTATCGCGCCTCTTTCTGGAAGATATATCCATATACAACGCCTCTGGGTGCGTATCACATCTCTGATGTCAGCGGAGTGGGACGTCATCTCGTCGAAATCTCTTGCGAACTCTTTTCTTTACTCTGCTTCAATGTCGACTGATTCGGACTCGTCTCATAGTGGCTGCATGGACTGTGCTCCAATGGCTATACTCGTATCTGGAGTCTCCCAAGCAAAGCATCCCATCACATGATATCCGAATGATGTCGAAACATTCGATCGACTCGTCAGAACATTATAATCCCCCAAGAGATCAACATCTTGAGTATAGTTTAATAGTATCGAGTACATGCCACAGTGTCGGTGGTCCAGCCGTAGAAGGGCAAACCCAAGCCTCACTAATGGCGTCGCGGAACTGCCGCAAACCCTAAGGTTCAAAGGCTTTCACACGGTCATTAAGTCGAGTTAGGGTTTCATTCTTCTAGAGGGTCCATAGAATCACCTGCATGTCTTCCCGTATACTTAAACTTGGAAAATGGGCTCCTGACATTCGATCGTCTCTATCGACTCTCAACGAACCTGCGTGAAGTCGTCTCTAGCTGGAACAATCTATCTGATGACCTCGCATCGGTAAACGAACGAACCACCTATCCTAGTCATTCATCCTCAGGTGACTAGCGACCGTCCATCATATCTCTAAGTATATGCTCCTGCTGCGGTAGCTCCAACCATCTGGGCGATATCTCGTCATTTGCAGCAGCAACTGACTCATTCGCCTGTACGCCGAACAGTGCCTCAATCCTCCAGGAAAGGCGATACATTGGCGGTCATCTTTGAATCGGTCTGCTCTAGATCTGAGTAAGACCCTCCACACTGGAAGTCTTCAACTCAACTGGGCCCGCTCCGGCGCATAAATCGGACGAATCACCTTCGTCTCTCAAATCGGGTAGACTAGCTATCATCTGTCTCATTTCTGCCTGGAAGCTCCGGCAATCTCATCTCATAAGCTCCGAAAGCGACATCCTGTCAATCTCAGCAACAGCTGGTCCATCTGTCTGCACGGTAGGCGACATCATAATCTCTGAGGTATGCTGTACATCAACAGTCCTCTCTCAACTGGCAGCTCTAACAATGGCCCGATCATCCGGTGCAAGACCAAGCACTCGCCTCCACTAGAGGCCACAGTCACCAATACTAACTCGAGACGTTCCCATGTCACCAGAAAACACAATGGTCGGCCCTCGTACCAGACGAGCTCGCACCGACCGTAACCCTAGCAACAGCCCAAACTGCGCTCAACATGGCGACAGGAACCTCAATCGAGTATTGAAGAGAGCAGATCAATGGCAAGAAAGAGAATAGCAGATCCAGAGTGGATACATGATCATAAGAAGGAACAGCATCAATAAAGGTATGATCATGAAACTAATAGAATCGGGGATCTCAAATGGATGTATAATCATGGATATGAAGAGAATCACTGATCTTGAAAATATGTACATCCTAAGGTTCCTTAAGCGGAGTGGCGTGTCGTAAGTATGCCGCGGAACATACCCACGGTACGTCACTCTACTTTAGTCACCTATTCCATCAACCAAGGGTCATCCTACGCGACAAAAGTTCGGGTCTAATATCCCCTCGACTAAGTCTAAGTTCCGTAAGGTCAAGCCTAAGTTCCGTATATATATATAGACGCCTTAGGCTCCACATAGTCAAACTTAGACTCGAACCAAGGTCAACCTAGCGCTTTGATACCAACTTTGTCACGACCCGAAAGAGCACGTGACTGGCCCTTGAACCATATGAAGTCTATAGGACTCCATCTGATCTAAGTAAGCCAAAAGCCCAGAAATCTAAAACCATTTTAAGGATAAATAAACAATAAGCAATATACTATACAACGCCGAATGGCGAGGATCAAAATTTAGAAGAAACCCAGATAAGCATGAAAACTGTAACACTACTAAGCGCGACTCTAAGGTCGAAATAATACATCACTAGTGTCTGAGTCTGAAACAATATACAAGTTTTTGGTTGATGGAATTTCTAGATACAATGAATAATACAAGTACAACGGCGGTTCTGATACAAAGAACCCACCTACCAAGCAAATCACCCGCAAAAGAAAACAGTATGCCAGAAGTGTCACTATGGAACCTGTACGGCAAGCCCTGCAAGAACTGTGGCACAACGGGGGTGAGTTGCCAACTCGTGAATAGAAAATATCTACAAGCAGAAATCGAATGCAAGACATAATCCTAAGTCAATACAATCAGTATATAATATAACACTCAAGAGTAAGTCTGAAGCATGAAAATGTGGCAGTATAACATCTAATCATGTAGGTAGTGCCATGTACTCGTGCCAGTGCCTCAGATAATAACATGTCATAATGTAAGGTATGTCTGCATGAAGTAAACATGATGAAGTATCAAATGGATATCAATACACATATATTAGCGTCCCATTCCACTAATATTGGTGTAAGGGTATATATAACAGCGCCCTCGTACCCTGTTATATATACAAATGAAGTATGATCAATGTAGTGAAGGTTTGTATGTAATCAATGTCTGTATAAACGTGGAACCCGTCCACCCGTCACCCAATGACAATAAACGTGGAACCCGTCCACCCGTCACCCAATGACAATAAACGTCATGCATGCAAATATGAGGATATAATCAAAATCATGGAAATCATCATGAAACCCGTGCCTAGCATCGACACGTAAATTCTCATCTATCGGGCTCCGTCAGTCCGGATCAGCCCACGGGCTATGTCTGCGGAATCGGCCCTCGGCCCTGGCAGTACGCCCATATCCATCAATCGACTCTGGTCAGTAACCTCTGGATAACCGCCAGGTCCAACCAATCACCGGTAGGTAGTAGTCCCTCTGCCAGGCTCACCGTCTACTACACAGCGAAACCGTTCTCGCCCCGGGGTACCATACCGGGTCCACCATGTACCCGTAATCGGCCTCATCCAACTCCTCGATTCGGGTTCACATATATCACTCTAGCACCGAGAAAACACATGGTGGACACACCGAAATATCATATCAAGGGAAACCGGGTTTTAAATAATTAACTATTCTCTTTTGAAATGTCCACGGTTCCCCAAATCCAGAATTAACATGGAAGCAACAATCTCAATGCGTAATCTAAGCAAGTATGAAGATATCAATGTATGTGTGCACTGGTATGAATATACAGTGTGCATGTGCGCAGGTATGAAGATATCACTATATGTGTACAAGTGTGGGTATGTGACATATAAATGAAATGCAAGTATAACAGTATATCATGCAACATGGAATTAATAGTATGCACATACAAGGTCATATCCTGATGCAACAATGCTATTGTGTAGTGACATGGCAATTATCGATGAAGAAGTGTGTGTGCCGGCAAGCAAGTGTACGTGGAACATATGCATCATCGATAATGGTGCTAGTATCCTATCAACATGATAGTAGTATAGCAGTAAACATATGCAAGGCAATGTGAATATCAGGAATATGCGGAAATTGAATAATCAACGTAACAGTAAAGAATCTACACCCATATGTATATGTCATGCAATTATGCCATTGAAATAAGAATGACTCGGGTCTACTTTAACATCTATTATGCAAACTACAGATCTAAGTACCAAGTCAATCGGGAGGGGTATGGAAACCACCTAAATCTGAGTCGATATACAAATATATATATATATACAATAGTCGGTGATCTCGCCTCAATAGTATCACGTACGATACGGTATATCATTTAACATCCTCGAGTCATGAGTGCGGATCTAACATCAATAGAAAGCTCGTACGGTAAATCGTCGTACGACATCCCAATAGCTGGGTACGGGTCAGTATCACACTCCTCTTATCAAATATCAGGTATCATTATCATCATATCACATAATCTGGGGTACAGATCTAAGTTTAGTACAAATCAATACCATCTATATAAGTATGAAAGCGGGGGTAAAACACATGCCCAACGGCCCGCTAAGATCACATGTCGTACCGCAAGTACAAATCACATCACATCACCGATCTCACGGCACAATGCCCAAAATCATCGACTCATCTCCAATGTCATCTAATATCATCATCAACACTGTGTAAGTATAGTGAATATGCAAGGGTGCGCGCGTGGTGTAAACCTATTCTAGGGTTCGTGACTATGAACTACACTAGTTTATTGCTAACCCTAAGCTAACCATACTACACCTAACACAATATCCATGACACACTATAACTATCAAACATAATATATAGTATACCAATTACGGACTGCAGGGGTGCTATACGCCATCCACCCGACTTCCCCCAGTAGATATAATCTACTCACCTTGCGTCTTCATTTGTCGACGTCGCCACGCGCTCGCTCGTCATCCCGAAGTCTTCATAGGTACCTACACGTCAAAGTATCGTAATGCGTATTAAAACCAAATCCAAGCTAACACGGCACACGAAACCCAAAATGATACGATAAAGGGCTTATAGGTTAGAACCTATGGGCACGCCTTCAAAACCATTAACAAATACTCGATATCATCGTATAAACGCCAATTAGTTGAGGTAAAACACAATACACAATTTCAGAACTAAAAATACGGAATATGGAAACACGATTCCAAAACAGCAACTTAGGAAATAGGCTCCAGATTCCACCATAGGTCAAATTAGACAAATCTATACATACCAGGGGCCTAATCTACAGATAAGGGAACACCAAAACCAAAACGAGGCAAATCCACCATGGTCTGGCCACAAATTGCGGCCAGGATGGATAAATCTGCGGCCGGGTATAGGAGGTAGGGGCTAGGGTCTTGGAGTTAGCTTCCTTGGTGCCTGCACATGTCACTGTCCAATCAATTTTAATTTAGGATGTCTCGGGTGATAGCAGATTCAATATACCCTTCACAGATTCCATAAATTCTCCGATATCGGTTTCTAAATCCATATTTCGGGTTTCAACTCTCAGGTTAGGGTCTCAATTCATGCACTAGGGTGTTGGTGCAGCCTCTACTGAACTCAATTTCACAATACAACTCATAATTTCCTCAAACCCTAACTAGGTTTTCCCTAACTCCACAATATCAAACAATATCGGTTCAATCTAAACATGGGGGTATAAGTAATGCTAAAACTAAGCTAATAGTCCAGAAAATATCTCATTTGGCAACTCAAGAAAATTCTTGAGTTGCCCCTAGTGGCCAAAATCCTTGCTTCCTTGGTCCAAAGTGTAGATCTTGAGCTTGTGCACACTTTTAAAGAAATGAGAGTGGGGTTTTGGAGTTGTTTTAGAGGTGATTTGAGGAGTTGAAGAGGGGAGGGATGTGAGGAGCAGGAGCAGCAGCAGCAACTTGAAGGAGAGGGAGAGAAATGAGTGAAGGGAATGAAGGAGATGGCTAAGTCCAAAGTCAAAGAAAACCCATACCTTTCTCTCTCTCACCATACCTCATTTCTTTATTCTTTTCCCATTTCTTTTCCTTTTCTTTTTCTTATTCTCTCAAAATCCTTCTTCCAAGAATAGTAAACCCAAAGTGAACCTTGGCAAGAAAATGCACAAGTGTGAAAAGTGATATGTGCATGTTTTGCACAAAAAGCTAGAAAAACCGATTAGCGATTTTTAATCGCGATTAGCACTAAATTTGCATATAACTAACTAATTAAACTTAGAAATGGCATAATTCTCTAATTTACTCTATTTTAGAATTTTCCATAATTTTCCCCCATTTATTTGTATTTAATTATACCGAATTATTAAAATATTCAATAAAATAATTTTAAATTATAAATTTCCCAAAAAAAATAATATTTTTTTTATTTCGAAATGTTACAGCAGGCTTGCTTGTTGATCTTCTGATCGCTCAATACCTGGGTGGCCGTTACGTTTAGCAGACCGCTTGCGGCTTGTGGGTGTTTGATATGATCATCACCTACTGCCGGCGTATTGACGAGTCTTTAGAGTCCTACACAGAGGTTTCCTGGCTCAAGCGAAACGAAATGGAGCGCATATGAGATATGTGCGGGACCAAGAATAATACCAGTATATGATACTGTATTCTATTCTCGCGATTTGTATCATCGGACAGTTATAGAGATATAGCCGGGTTACCGAATCAAGTGTTGATTCGATACATTGATACACTTGATATTAGTCGGTTATATGCGATATGACCGGATCTTTAAATCAAGTATTGATTTAATGATTTAATGTATAATTATATATTTGATATATTACTTTACATTAACTAGTATTGGTTCACTTAAGATTGATTTTCTGACTTGATGTGCACAAGTTGTATATATGATATATGTTTGTGCACTAGTTTGTATCATGATTGATGATGCATGCAAACTTGGGTGTGTGTATGACTTACACCATGTTTAGGTTAATGGTTAGGGTTTTGTTTATTTTATTTATTTCGGCAAATACAAAATGGTGGCTTTCTCTGTTTTGTGCTTGAAGCTTCATGAAGCTTTCAAGCATCTTTGACAAAGTCCACCATTTTTGTTTTGCATGAGATTTTTGCTAACCTAACCATTAACATAAACTCTAGTTTAGTCTCTATAATGGTTTACTCACCCATGGTTGCATCATGATATACTTCACTTGATTATTCATTTTGGTTATTCTATTATTCATATTCTTTTCTTCTTCTTCATCTTCTTCAAGTGAAGAAAAACCTTGCTAGAAAAATTTCAAGTGAAGAAAAAGAGTGAGAAATCCAAATCTAAAGTGAACCCACTTCCTATTTCTTCATTCTCTACTACTTGCCATGTCGTATAGGATGTTCTCTTCACAAAGTTCATGACCAAGTGAAGATAGAGCTTGAGTCTCCTTGACGTAGATCATCTTCGGCCTCGAAGTCAACGACCTAGCCCGCTCATTTCTCCGAAGAAACCATCGCTAGAGTCCAGGATCCCGATGATCGCAACGAAGGAATGTCAACATGGAGCTTTAGAAGTGAAGGACCGGATCTACAAAGGTTGTTATCCCTTTCACTTAGTAGTAAAGTAGTTTACTTGCTTTTAGTTTCGCCTTACTTCTAATATACGATCTTGCATAGGGTTGTTTGGCACATAAAAATTTGATTTTGGCATGGTTGATGCCTTGTAGAACCTCATGAGTATGCCTAGAAACCCTACAGTGGTATCAGAGCCTAGCTAGAGCTTTAGGCGAAGTGTAGACGAAGTTAGAAACATGATCGAACCCCGAAACCCTAATCAAAACCCTTCTCTGTACATTTTTTGAAACTGTGGATTTTTGTGAATTAAAAATACTAAGAAAATAGAGCAGGGAAATATAAGGTTAACTGTACAAAACGAAGCCCTAACTCTACTGTAGCGCCACGGAACCGCGGCCTTACCCTGCTTTTGGCGGCGGTTCCGCGGCCGTATGTAATGGTTATGGATTCTTTTTCATGCAGTAATGCCCGTATCAGTTTCCTGTTTCTTCTGGGAATTTTTAATCTATACTCAACAGTTGAGTTTTCTGGGTTGTTTTGGGGACTCGATTTTTCGATCGGATTATTTAACTTTGTTTATTTTGTTTTTCCGAGTATTTTAGAACGTGTTGAAATGTTCGACCGGATATCAATATCTCACCTTTTCCCCTGCCGGAAAATTTCTAAGTGTTGGATTTTTCCGCAAGTTTAAGAACGTTCTAAGTAATGCAAGTAACGCGATGGACCCTCTAGAAGACAACAAACCTTAACTCGATTATGTGACCGTCTTGAACTGCCTTTTGAACCTTAGGGTTTGGGGCAGTACGGCGTGCCACATGTGAGGCGTTGGCTTGACCCTTCTACGGCTGGACCGTTGGTACTGTGGTATGAAATGGATGTTTTTAAACTCCCCTCAAGTGTTGAGCTATTGGGAAAACTTGGGTGTTTGATTATTCGATCGGAAAGTTTAACATTGTCTATTTATCTGGAATGAGATACAATATTCGGAATCCACAAATTGTTATGAGATAACTGATTTGAATGCTATAAATCTAGCAGTTTAGTCTCACTTGACCGGTTGCCATGGGATTTTGATGTGATCAAAAGTCCGTCGCAACCACGTTGCATACGCGGATACTCGCCGGGTAAACTTAATAGATAGCCACGCCCCATAGCCCCGACCAAGTCACTGTAGGAGAACCCCGTCGCCAAAAGCATCCGTTCGGGTGCTTGCGGCAGCGGTGTTCCGCCTTAGTGCACTTCGTCGACGGTATCGAGGGTGCGGCCGTCTACTAAAGTTTGCGACGAGCATTCGTTCAAGATGTCGGGAATCTTGTTGAATTGCCCGACTTGATATTGAAAAGAGTTTTCGATAATGAGACTAAAATGCGGGGTTTGTAATTGTTAGGCATGCAATGTCTAAGGAGGTTGCGGATTCCAACTATTGTAGTTTTACACTTTCTTTTCTGCGACCGTAAGTGTAATATGTGATATCGCCGGTTTCGTTGCTATATGTCAACGACAATTGGGATGGGCATATTTACTTACGTTGATGACATGTGATGTTATGTGTTGCTGGATATGTTATATTGGATCGTCGTGTTTGAATAGCCGGTTTTTTTTATGTGAGATGAGTGTTTTTCCTTTTTCATTCATGTAAAATTCATTGTATGTAATATTCTTTTATTGGGGCACTTCCGGGTTGAGGATGATGTCACCATTGTATATTATTTACTTTTCCGCATTAGGATAGACCCAAGGAGGGGAGCACAAGTAACCGGGTTCTAGGGTCCAGTGGGAGACCATCTCGAGGAGTCGAGTCTGGGTCTCCTAACTCTAGAATTGGTAGGGTTTCTTGCCGCTCTCGTAGGGGTCTAGGGTTGTGGGATTGGCTATTCATCACGACCGTGGAATCCGTGTTTTATACAAGCTCAAAATAAAACACAGACGTCTTAGTATATCCAATATTTCATATGATGTTTTCTGCTGTGTTATCTGTGATGTGATCATGTGATATGTTCAGATTGATACTGTATATAGTATATATGATATATTATATAAACGTTGCTTATGTTTTACACCCGCGCTAGCCCTGCCCCGCTCTGCCGTTAGTTACCTAACCTAACGGTGCAGACGGGACATCGAGGCGAATGCGGATGGCATAAGCGTACGTTGTATTTATCTGTGATGTTTAGGTGGTCTTTAATGATGGGACATTCATTAATGAGATTAATGAAAGAAAATAAACCTAAAAGATGTTATGGAATCGAATTTCAAAAATTTGGTAGCTCTAGTTGTTGCTTTGCATAGCGGTGTTCCTTGTAGAACATCCAGCACCTTATTCGATGAGGAAAGAGCCGACGATCCCTTCACCGGGAGTGACCTCTTTAGCAATAATTAGCAGATGCTACAACCCTCGGTTTGTCTTTTGATTGCTTCTATAGTTTTTGCTTTGCACAGCGGTATATATGATATATCCTGCACCTTATTCGATGAGGAAAGGGCCGACGATCCCTTCACCGGGAGTGACCCCTTTAGCAAAACTAGAAAAGCCTAAAAAACACTCCATTTAAAAACTATTTGATTCCGCAACAAGATCAAGTTCAAAGCGTTAAAGGTTTTCATAAAAACCATCCGCAACCCTCCATCATTTTAGGAAGTAGAGTACTTAGTATTCATGCTGTGTTTGTTGACCATAGTCAAGGCACAGTGTATGGTAGCTAAGTGATGTCTTCCTACACCGCATATGATGAGATTAGTTAGGACAGTTGCATGACTTTGTTGACCTTAGTTAAGGGTCATGTGGGCGGGTCTAATTAATCATGAAATGACGGGTAGAACTTGACTAGTGCTTATGATTTGTTGACCATAGTTAATGTCATAAGTGCTAGGGGTAAAAACCTTTATCGGGAGTTTCAAGTGTTGAAATTTGCAATGAGATTGCATACCTTCTATATAATAGTTGGATCCTGATACCCACTGCAAGTAATTATTACTCCTGGGAGAGTTTTGCTCTTTACAATTAGCCAATCAAGTAGGTGTCTAGAAAGGTGTCAACGGGGTTACGCCCCTGGGAAAACGAGGTTTATTTTAATTAGGTCCGTGCGAAAGCACGGGGAACCTCCCTCAAAGTTCCGGCACTGGCCTGGCTGAAAGATTGGCGAACTTGTAGAGTGTAATTAATCCCGGCTAGTCTTTCCTTTTAAGGTTTGAAGGAAGATTTGATAAAAACAGTGGGAGCCATCCTGATTAGATAAAATAAATAACCAATCTAATCTTGCAAGAGCGCACGCAGAGTGTTTTCTTCTCTCTCTCTCTAGGTAGCGACCATGTCATGCTTTAATCAAGATAATAATATGGATGTATTGACCGAACCCGCTTGTTATACTGAGCTGGGGAACGTTGGTCCCGCTCCAACTTATAATTGTTATAAGACAGAGCAGGAATTAGGGGAATACCAGATTTCCCGTGCCGCCCAAACGAAGAAAGTGCATGATGATGCATCTTCTTCAGATGTGTTCATTACAAAGAACTGTTTCTCTATATCCTCTACGTCCTGGGTATTAGATAACGGATCAGGATCCCGCATATGTAATCCATTACATGGGCTAAAGAAAGGTAGAGAACTGAGAACGGGTCATAAGTTTCATGAGACAGAAAATGGTACAAGTGTTGCAGCCAAGTCTGTCGGTCACTATCACCTTGTATTTCCAAATACATTGATTCTGAACGAATGTTATTAGATACCGAACCTGATATACAACATCATATCAGTCTCTTTATTAGTAAAGAAATGATATAATTTTGTATTGTTGGATAATGTTTTGAACATTTCCTATATTAATAGTTGATCGGTTCAGGCACGCTATCTAAAAGCATATACATTCTAAATCAAACTACAGTTCCTTACGTACAGAACACACACTAGAGGAAGAGTTCAGAAATGAACGAATTCTTCTTGAGGCATTGTAGACTAGGTCATATCAATGCGACCCGACTAGCTAAGTTACATTTAGATGCATATTTAAATCAGTTTAAATTTACATCTTTTGAAACTTGCCAGTCATGTCACAAAGCTAAGATGACCATAGCTATGTTTACTCGAAACAGAGAAAGAGTTAGTGAACTCTTGGGATTAATACATAGTGATGTATGAAGGTCCCCAGTCTACATATGCCAGGACTGTTTCTTTGTACTTCCTTACATTCACTGATGATCTCTCAAGATTCGGACACATGTTTCTGTTGAAACACATGTCTGAAGCTTTTGAGAAATTCAATGAATATAAGTTAGAAGTAGAGAACCAAAAAAGGGTATAAGTATTATGTCCTTTGATGTGATCAGGGAGGAGAATACTTGAGCACGGGATTCCTGGACTATTCTAAAGGAGAATGGGATTCTTTCTCAGCATTACTCCTCCGTATAGACCACAGCACGTCGGTGTGTCGGGAAGGAGCAATCACACCCTATATGATATGGTGCGCTCTATGATGAGTACTGTTGAGTTACCTGTTTCCTTTTGGGAGTTATGCACTTAAGAAGCTGCATACCTATTGAATTAGGTTCGAATCAGATCACTGCCTACCACTCCATATGAGATATGGTATGGGAAGAGCCCATCTCTTAAGCAAGTTAAGATTTGGGGTTGTCCGGCTTATGTCAAAAGCAAAATCCAGACAAGCTCGAGGCAAGGTCAGTTCTGTAGAACTGGAAGGATTTCTAGCTATACAAACTACAGTTGATGATTTGATAGAACCAAAGGATTCAATAGTCTCCGACGAACCTCAGCCTCTCCGCCGATCTAGTAGGGTTCCTCATCCGCCTGAGAGATACTTCGGTTTCTCGATGACAGTGGGAGCGAGGATTGCATCATGAGATGATGACCCAACTAGTTTCGAGCAGGCCATCAAGAGTGGGGACTCTGTAAGAATGGCTGGATGCTTAGCGATCTGAGATGGAATCAATGTACACCAACAAAGTATGGACTTTGGTTGCAATATCTGAAGGGTTAAATCCCCATCAGGAGCAAGTATATCTTGAGAAGATTACTTGGTGTAGATGGAAAAGTTGAGACTTTCAAAGCTAGACTTCTTAAAGGTTTTCGTCATCGACCAGGCGTGGATAATGATGAAACCTTTTTCCAGTGGCTGTGCTTAAATCCATCCAGATCCTACTTACCACGGCTACATACCATGACTACGATATCTGGCGGTTGGGTGTCATGACTGCTTTTCTAAATATTGATTTAGAAGAGAGCGTCTATAAGTACACAGCCAGGGGGCTTCGTAGACAGTGGGAGCAGCGGAAACGTGTGCAAGTTTCTTTACAGGATAAAGCAGGCACCGCGGAGTTGAAACGTCTGTTTTGATGTGGTAGTCAAAGAGTTTGACTTCATCAAAATAGTAGATGAACCTTGTATATACAAAAGGGTAGTAGAGAGTAAGGTGGTCATCCTCGTATTGTACGTAGACAACATACTCTTGATAGGAAAAGAGTTTCTTATACTACGCACGGTCAATCTCCTCTTATCATAAGGATTCTCCATATAGGATCAAAGTGATACCTCATAAATCCTAGGTTTTGGATCTATGAGATAGATCTAATTGGATGTTAGGATTCTCACTAGGTGTAGTGAGATGGTATCAATTAATCCTGGGGAGAATCACTGGAAAAGTTCCAGAGTGATAAGGACGACTGAATGTCGGTCGCAGGCATTATCTTTACCCTCAGTGGAGGGACGGTATGTTGGAAGAGTTCCAAGCTATATACCGTGGCAAACTAGACGATAAAGGCTAGTGACATCGCTATCAAAGATACTACCAAAGAGGCAGTTTGGGTGTATATTAGTTCATGAGATGAACTAGGTTCCTACCATTGTGTGACAATGGAAGTGTGGCTTTGGCCCAGGAACCCCGGTCCCATCAGTGACCCAGACATACTCTGAGGCAGCATCACCTGATCATGGAGATAGATGATCTCCAGGATGATCAAGGTTAGGAGAGTAGACTCAGAGGACAACACGGCGGATCCACTCACAAAGGCCTTTTCCCAGAGAGGGACTTTTATGGGATGGTTGAGTATGAGATACTGCAACCACTGCTACAGATGGCCCTAGTACAAGTGGGAGATTGTTAGTGATATGTATGCTCTAGAGGCTATTACTGTACATAAGATGTATATTGTAGTGGATGCTGGAACATATATAGGTAGGACTTTCTTGCTTGGCATGATAGTACGCTATCTGGTTGCTCTTTATCTTAACATGTATACTTGCTGTCTCTCTATTACATTTTGATAAAGCCCTTAGGATGTGTGCTCGACTTCCAGGACTGTGATGTAGATCATACTAGTGGGGCCTGGGTAGTCCATGAGTACATCCTTCAATGTTCCTAGTCGTGGGAATATCGAGACGGGGCATCGATATTCCAGAGTAGACTAGCGTATATCTTCTCGACCCATGTGATGGGCGATGGATGATCCCATATCCATTGGTGTTTGACATCAGAGACGGTATGCGGGTGCTCAGTGGAGACTGGGTACACTGAACGGACTCGCCGAGAACTGCCAGATGGTATTATACCTCACGTCAGATGGCAGTTCTCTGGTGACACTGGTACAACTTAGTCTGTTGACCCGAGATCGTCATAGAGTCTTGTGTGTCTCCCACTGTGCTTTGATTTCCACCCTATTACGGCTCTACTGAGTCGTGCAAACAGGTGGTTTTTGGGTACGGTCCCGATTCACATGGAGGCGATGAGCGATAAGAGGGGATTCGTCTCTCCCGGTATTGGGGGTTGATGTTGCGCTATGCTCGACTGGCCATAACTGGAAATCCCTGGCCAGGGTTGCACTGATTTACTGGTAAGTGTTATCAGTAGTTTCATGCTTGTTATGGCCCTTACATCGGTATGACTTATCAAGCTACTGGGGTCTGACGTTTACCACCCCTAGGCGAGATATGCGACATATCAGACGAACAGACCGGACTGTGCGGTAAGTGTTACTGGTTGGATTCGCAGGAGTGTGAGCAGGCTTGCTCGTTGATCTTCTGATCGCTCAATACCCGTGTGGCCGTTACGTTTAGCAGACCGCTTGCGGCTTGTGGGTGTTTGATATGATCATCACCTTCTGCCGGCGTATTGACGAGTCTTTAGAGTCCTACACAGAGGTTTCCTGGCTCAAGCGAAACGAAATAGGAGCGCATTTTTTTGAAAATATTAGAGTTACGTTCACCCGCGTTATGAGATATGTGCGGGACCAAGAATAATACCAGTATGTGATACTGTATTCTATTCTCGCGATTTGTATCATCGGACGGTTATATGAGATATAGCCGGGTTACCAAATCAAGTGTTGATTCGATACATTGATGCACTTGATATTAGTCGGTTATATGCGATATGACCGGATCATTAAATCAAGTATTGATTTAATGATTTAATAAATAATTATATATTTGATATATTACTTTACATTAACTAGTATTGGTTCACTTAAGATTGATTTTCTCACTTGATGTGCACAAGTTGTATATATGATATATGTTTGTGCACTAGTTTGTATCATGATTGATGATACATGCAAACTTGGGTGTGTGTATGACTTACACCATGTTTAGGTTAATGGTTAGGGTTTTGTTTATTTTATTTATTTTGGCAAATATAAAATGGTGGCTTTCTTTGTTTTGTGCTTGAAGCTTCATGATGCTTTCAAGCATCTTTGACAAAGTCCACCATTTTTGTTTTGCATGAGATTTTTGCTAACCTAACCATTAACATAAACTCTAGTTTAGTCTCTACAATGGTTTACTCACCTATGGTTGCATCATGATAGATTTCACTTGATTATTCATTTTGGTTATTCTATTATTCATATTCTTTTCTTCTTCTTCATCTTCTTCAAGTGAAGAAAAACCTTGCTAGAAAAATTTCAAGTGAAGAAAAAGAGTGAGAAATCCAAATCTAAAGTGAACCCACTTCCTATTTCTTCATCCTCTACCACTTGGCATGTAGTATAGGGTGTTCTCTTTACAAAGTTCATGACCAAGTGAAGATGGAGCTTGAGTTTGAGTCTCCTCGACGTAGATCATCTTCGGCCTCGAAGTCAACGACCTAGCCCGCTCATTTCTCCGAAGAAACCATCGCTAGAGTCTGGGATCCCGATGATCGCAGCGAAGGGACGTCAACACGGAGCTTTAGAAGTGAAGGACCGGATTTACAAAGGTTGTTATCCCTTTCACTTAGTAGTAAAGTAGTTTACTTGCTTTTAGTTTCGCCTTACCTCTAGTATACGATCTTGCATAGGGTTGTTTGGCACATAAAAATTTGATTTTGGCATTGTTGATGCCTTGTAGAACCTCATGAGTGTGCCTAGGAACCCTACAATCCTGGCCCCACTAGTATGATCTCATCATAGTCCTAGTAGTCAAGTACATATCCCAAGGGCTTTATCAACATGTGAGAGTAAGACAGTAAACCAATACAAGTCAACGTGTTAAGACAAAGTGCAACCAGATAGCATACTATCATATCGAGCAAGAAAGTCCTCTCTATATATATCCAAGCATCCACTATAATATACATCATTTGTACAATAATGGCCTCTAGGGCATATACATAACTAACAAAGCAAAAGTTAGATCAACTATAAAAACAATCGAGTTCTTTGTAACATTTGCTAGTTTCGCTAAAGGGTCACTCCCGGTGAAGGGATCTCGGCCCTTTCCTCATCGAATGAGGTGCTTGATATTCATCAAGGAATATCACTATGCAAAGCAAAAACTAGAGTTACCCATTTTAACAAATTTGATTCTGCAACATCTTTAGGTTTCTTTTTCTTAACATTAATCACATTAATGTTGTCCCATCATTTACGTTTCCTAAACATCACAGAAAAGAAACGAAAATAGAACGTACGCTTATACCATCCACATTCGCCACGGGGCCCCGTCATGCACCGTTAGGTTACTTAACTAACGGCAGAGTGGGGGCTGGACTAGTGCGGGTACAAAACATAAGCAACATTTATTATATATCTCATATATAAATATAGCCATTTCAGATCACAGATGAATATATTGGATATACTAGGAATTTCGTATTTCATTTAAGTCCTTAATGAAAGGCGGGTTCCACGGTCGTGATGAATAGCCAAAACCTCACTCTAGACCCCTACGGGCGCGCCAAACTACCCGCCAAATTCCCGAAGTGAAGCAACCTCCTTCATCAAAGTGAGTAGGCCATTCAGCACTTCGAAAACCCGGTAGTTTGTACACCCCACCTTGGGTCTATCCTAGGAGCAAAAATAGTAAAAAGAAATTATACAACGGTGACCACAACCTCAACCCGGATGTGTCCCGCAAAATAATATTACATTGCTTTTTACAAATTACATTGAATGAAAGAAAAGAAAAACGCTCTTCTCACATCCCCCGGCCATTCATCACGACGATCCAACATATTCATATACATATACCATCTCATGATATCATTACAGAAGTGTGCAACCCCGACTAATCGACTTATAGCAATTAGTCGACGTTTCAAACACACATAACAAAAAACTGAAAACCCGATTAGCCAAGCACTTTGGAATTTCGATCGATAATTTTAAACCATGCCAACACTTGTCATAATCCAGAGCACAAACAACTTTGTGTAAATTCCAGATATTCCAGAAACACTATTTTCTTAATCTAAACAAACTGCTGAAAAACGAGTCAACTCGGCCATGAATCGACCGCGGATCGGCGGCCAAACACTGAGTTTGGCCGCGGATCCGCGGTGTTCCTGGCGAGTTAGAGTCTCGTTTTTCTACAGTGTGCTTAGAAAACCCTGCATGTATTTTTAAGGCCACTGAAATGATTTTTTGAACACTTCAAAAATCGACAGAAAACGGGGACAGAAATCGTGTTTTCCGGGAAAAATTCGTCGATCGAAGTTTTAACTTTTGGCTAACAATCTAATTATGGTTTAGTTAGGCTCTGATACTATGTTAGTGCATGTTGCATGCTCCCACAATTCTTGTGAGGCGGCGGAAGCGATAAACGGAAATTTTCTTTGCATACAATACGCACTTTTCATAAGATCTTGTCTAAACCATAACTAGAAAATCCTAACTAGAGATCTTATCTACTATGTTAGGGATTATACCTTGATGATATGGTCTTTCGGGTCTTGTTTTTGGTGCAACTCCTTTGCTTCTTGCCTTCTCTTTTGATGAACTCCTTATCTCCTTTGGATGTTGTCGATGTCCTCGATCTCCGGCCACCTCAAGATCTAGATGATCCACGCGAGAGATATCATGCAAGCTACAAACTTTTCATAAGAGTAACCTAGAGATCAAGTTTACTAGAAGAGATCACTAGGATGATGTAGAGATTAGTGTATTGAATTATCTTTAACCCTAAGCTTTTGATTCACATCACATGTGAAGGGTAAAGCTTAGGATGAAGGAGGAGGAGAGAGAACGTGTTTGTGATAAATGAGAAAATTCAAGCATGGAATTTAGATATGGCTCAAATGAAATAATTGAAGCATACAATATAAAATTAGCACCATGCTTCAATAGTAACTCCAAAACAATATAAAATAAAACAACCCATTCTTTCAACCATGCTTGGACTTTTTAAATTCCACCTCATTTATTCATTTTCACAAAATAAATAATGTAATTATGAGGTGGCACCTTTTAGAAGGTATTTTTGTAACAATTACAAAAATACCCTTCCTCCATATACCGTTACCGTATACGTATACCCGTATCCGAATTCCAAAAAATACGAATACAAATAATCCAATAATGAAATACCGGTATCCGGCTTAAACCAAAGCCTACCAGCATTATCCTCCCGATCATTATTCCTGTAACAATTATACGAACATGATCGAAACCCTGCCGTAACACCTTACGGCTGCCGTAACAATTTACGGCCTCTACATCTTTTGCCTGAACGAGGGAACCCTCCATGTGGGACTCTAAAGACTCGACAATACGCTGGCAGTAGGTTTAACCACAAGAACGTCAGCGGCACTAGATGTGCGTAACAGCTACCCAGGTACATGACGAAAAGGTGGGCGACAAGCGAACTCATCACAACCCTAACGAGCCTGTAAGCAACACTTACCGTACAGTCCGGTCTCTTCGTCTGATACGTCGCATATGAAGTCTAGGGGTGGTAAATGTTAGACCCCAGTAATTTTATAAGTCATGCTGATTTACGGCTCATAACAGTTCGAGGAACTACTAATAACACTTATCAATAAACCTCGAGAACCGTGGCCAGGGATTTGGGTGTTATAGCCGATCAAACATAGCGCGACATCAACTCCCTATACCGGGAGAGACGAAACCCCTTCTATCGCTCCCTGCCTCCATATGATTCGGGACTGTACCCAAAGTCCACCTGTTTGCATGACTCAGTAGAGCCGTGGTAGGGAGGAAATCAAAGCACAGTGGGAACCACACAAGACACTATGACGATCTCGGGTCTACAGACTAACCTGTACAAGTGTCACCAGAGAACTGCTATCCGACAATAGGTATATATACCATCTAGGAGTTCTCGGCGAGTCCTGTTCGGTGTACACATTCTCCAATGAGCACCTGTGTACAATCTTTGATGTCAAACACCAATGGATATGGGATCATCCATCGCCCTCCAAAGGTTAAGAAACGTACACACTAGTCTACTTTGGTAATATCGATGCCCTGTCTCGATATACCCTCGACTGGGAACTGAAGGGTTCCTAGGCACACTAATGAGGTCTCACAAGGCATCAAGCATGCCAATTTAAAAATTTTACATGTGCCGAGAGACCCTAATACGGATCGTTAACTAGAGTTTAGGTGAAAAGAGAAGCTAGTTAACAACTTAACTAAGTGAACGGAAATACAACCTTTGTAGATCCGGTGCTCCACCTCCATAGCTCCGTGATGAAGTCCCCTTGCTGTCAAAATCAAATCCCGGGCTCTAGTGTTGGCTTCATCGGAGAAATGGGCGGGCTAGGTCATCGACTACGATGCCGAAGATGATCTACGTCGAGGCATCACAAGATCAAGCTCCCAGTTCACCAAGTCATGAAACTTGTGAAGAAAACACCCTATACTACTTGGCAATTGGTAGAGGATGAAGAAATAGGAAGTGGGTTCACTTTAGAATTGGATTTCTCACTCTTTTCATCAAATCACCATTGATGGAATCAAGTTTTTCTTCTTGAAGAAGAAGAAGAAGAAGATGATCATGTTATGATAAGTATATCAAAAAGAAAATAAAATGTATACTATCATAATCCAACCATGGTCAAGTGTAGAGAATAAACTAGGGTTAGGTCAATGGTTAGGGTTAAGCAAGAAGACAAAAATGGTGACTTAGTCAAAGCTTCATGAAGCTTCAACATGCATCCAAAGAAAGCCACCATTTTTCTTTTCTTTTGCCAAAAAGAAATAAATAAATAAATGAATAAATAGATATGAAAAACAAAACCCTAACCATTTAAATAACCATGGTTTAATCTTTACACAAACTCAAGTAAGCATGTATCATCAAACATGATACAATCAAGTGCACAAAAGTATATCACATATACAACTTGTGAACTTCAAGTGAGAAAATCCATTTAAAATGAACCAATACTAGTTAATGCAAAGTAATATATCAAATATATAATTATGCATTAAATCATTAAATCAACACTTGATTCAATGATCCGGTCATGTCGCACACAACCGACTAGTATACAATGTATCGTTTTATCGAATCAATCCTTGATTCGATAACTAGGTTATATCGCATACAACCATTCGACACATTCATCGCGAGAATGAAATACGGTATCACATACACGCATTATTCTCGGTCCCGAACATATCTCATATGCGCTCCTATTTCGTTTCGCTTGAGCCAGGAAACCTCTGTGTAGGACTCTAAAGACTCGTCAATACGCCGGTAGCAGATGATGATCATATCAAACACCCGCAAGCCGCAAGCGGTCTGCTAAACGTAACGGCCACCCGGGTATTGAGCGATCAGAAGATCGACGAGCAAGCCCGCTCACACTCCTGTGAATCCAACCAGTAACACTTACCGTACAGTCCGGTCTCGTCGTCTGATATGTCGCATATCTCGCCTAGGGGTGGTAAACGTCAGACCCCAATAGCTCAATAAGTCGTGTCGATATGAGGTCTATAACAGTTTGGGAAACTACTGGTAACACTTACCAGTAAATCTCAGCAACCCTGGCCAGGGATTTCCGGTTATAGCCAATCGAACACAGCGCAACATCAACTCCCTATACCGGGAGAGACCAATCCCCTCCTATCGCTCATTGCCTCCATGTGATTCGGGACTGTACCCAAAAGCCACCGTTTTGCACGCCCTCTTGGACGTGGTAAGGTGGAAATCAAAGCACAGTGGGAACCACACAAGACTCTATGACGATCTCGGGTCAACAGACTACTCTGTACCAGTGTCACCAGAGAACTGCCATCTGACGTAAGGTATAATACCATCTGGGAGTTCTCGGCGAGTCCGTCCAGTGTACCCAGTCTCCACTGAGCACCCGTATATCATCTCTGATGTCAAACACCAATGGATATGGGATCATCCATCGCCCATCTGTATGGGTCGAGAAGGTATACGCTAGTCTACACTGGTATATCGATGCCCCGTCTCGATACACCCACGACTAGGGACCTTGAAGGATGTACTTATGGACTACCATGTCCCCACTAGTATGATCTGCATCATAGTCCAGGTAGTCAAGTACACATCCTAAGGGCTTTACCAACATGTAACAGAGAGACAATCAGTATACACGTTAAGGTAAAGAGCAACCAGATAGCATACTATCATGTCGAGCAAGAAAGTCCTCCTTATATATGTCCAAGCATCCACTACAATATACATCCTATGTATAGTAATGGCCTCTAGGGCATACATATAACTAACAATCTCCCATTTGCACTAGGGCCATCTGATAGCAGTGGTTGAAGTATCTCATACTCAACCATCCCATAATAGTCTCTCTTGGGAAAAGGCCTTTGTGAGTGGATCCGCCGTGTTGTCCTCTGAGTCTACTCTCCTAACCTTGATCACCCTGGAGATCAACCATCTCCATGATCGGGTGATACTGCCTTTAGAATATGTCTGGATCACTGATGGGACCGGCGTTCCTTGGCATAAGCCACAACTCCATTGTCTCACAATGGGAGGAACGAAGTTCATCTCATGAACTAATATACACCCAGACTGCCTCTTTGGTAGCATCTCAAATAGCGATGTATCCAGCCTTTATCGTCTAGTATGCCACGGTATCTATCTTGGAACTCTTCCAACATACCGTCCCTTTACTAAGGGTAAAGACAATGCCTGCGACTGACATTCAGTCGTCTTTATCATCCTGGAACCCTTCCAGTGATTCTCCCCAGGATCGATTGATACCATCTCACTACAACTAGTGAGAATCCTAACATCCAATTAGATCTATCTCATAGATCCAAAACCCAGGATTTAGATGGTATCACTCTGATCCTATATGGAGAATCATTGTGATAAGCGGAGATTGACCGAGCGTAGCATAGGAAACTCCTTCCCTATCAAGAGTATGTCATCCACGTACTCTACGAGGATCATCACCATACTCCCTACTACCTTTTTGTATATACAAGGTTCATCTACCATTTTGATGAAGTCAAACTTTTTGACAACTACATCAAAACAGACGTTCCAACTCCGCGATGTCTGCTTTATCCTATAAAGCATCTTGTACACGTTTCCGCTGCTCCCACTGTCTACGAAGCCCTCTGGCTGTGTAGTTATAGACGCACTCTTCTAAAACACCATCTAGAAAAGCAGTCATGGCACCCAACCGCCAGATATCGTAGTCATGGTATGTAGCCATGGCAAGTAGGATCTAGATGGACTTAAGCATAGCCACTGGAAAAGGTTTCATCATTATCCACGCCTGGTTGATGACGAAAGCCTTTAACAAGTCTTGCTTTGAAAGTCTCAACTTTTCCACCTACACCAAGTAATCTTCTCAAGATATACTTGCTCCTGATGGGGATTTAACCCTTCAGATATAGCAACCAAAGTCCATACTTTGTTGGTGTATAAGGATTCCATCTCAGATCACTAAGCATCCAGCCATTCTTACAGAGTCCCACTCCTGATGGGCAGCTCGAAACTAGTTGGGTCATCATCTTATGATGCAATCCTCGCTCCCACTGTCATAGAGAAACCGAAGTATCTCTCAGGCGGGTGAGGAACCTTACTAGATCGGCGGAGAGGCTGAGGTTCGTTGGTAACTATTGAATCCTTTGGTTCTATCAAATCATCAGCCGCAGTTTGTATAGCTGGAACATTTCCAGTTCTACATAACTGACTTTGCCTCGAGCTTGTCCGGATTTTGCTTTTAGACATAGCCCGGACAACCCTAAATCTTAACCAACTTAAGATATGGGCTCTTCCCTTATCATATCACATATGAAATGGTAGGCAACTGATTTGATTTGAACCCTATTCAATAGGTATGCAGCTTCTCAAGTGCATAACTCCCAAAAAGGAAATAGGTAACTCAGTAGTATTCATCATAGAGCACACCTTATCATATAGGGTGTGATTGCTCCACCTCGATATACCATCTTGCTATGGTGTATACGGAGGAGTAATGCTGAGAGAGATCTCATTCTCCTTTAGAAAAGTCCAAGAATTTCGTGCTCAAGTATTCTCCTCCTTGATCTCATCATAGGACATAATACTTTTACCCGTATTTTGGTTCTCTACTTCTAACTTATATTCCGTGAATATCTCAAAAGGTTCGGACTTGTGTTTCAACAGGAACATATGTCTGAATCTTGAGAGATCATCAGAGAATGTAATGAAGTACAAAGAACCGGTCTTGGCATGTGTAGACTGGGGACCTTTATACATCAACATGTATCATCCCAAGAGTTCACTAACTCTTTCTCTGTTTCCAATAAACAGAGCTGGTGTCATTATATCTTTGTGACATGACTGGCAAGTTTCACAAGATGTAAATTCAAACTGATTTAAATATGCATCTACAAGTAACTTCAGCTAGTCGGGTCGCATTGATATGACCTAGTCTACAATGCCTCAAGAAGGATTCGTTCATTTCTGAACTCTTCCTCTTGTGTGTATTCCGTATACTTAGAGCCGTAGTTTGATTTAGAACATCAATGCTTTTAGATAACGTGCCTGAACCGATCAACTTTTGATATAGGAAATGTTCAAAAGATAATCCGACAATACAAAATTTTATCGTTTCTTTACTAATAAAGAGACAGATATGATTTTGCATATCAGGTTCGGTATCTAATAACATTCGTTCAGAATCAATGTATTTGGAATACAGGGTGACAGTGACCAACAGACTTGGCTGCAACACTTGCCCCGTTTTCTGCCTCATGAAACTTATCACCCGTTCTCAGTTCTCTACCTTTCTGTAGCCCTATGTAACAGATTACATATCTGGGATCCTGATCCGGTATCAAATACCCAGGATGCAAAGGATACTGAGAAACAGTTCTATATAATGAACACACCCGAAGATGATGCATCGGCATGCACTCTCTTCGTTTGGGCGGCACGGGAATTCTGGTATTCCCCAATTTCCTGCTCTGTTTTATAACAATTATAAGTTGAAGCGGGACCAACGTTCCCCAGCTCAGTATAACAAGTGGGTTCGGTCAATACATCCGTATTATTATCTTGATTAAGGCGTGATATGGTCGCTACCTGGAGAGAGAGAGAAGAAAACACTCAGCGTGCGCTCTGGCAAGAATAGATTGGTTATTATTTTATCTAATCAGGATGGCTCGCACTGCTTTTTATCAAATCTTCCTTCAAACCCATAAAGGAAAGACTAGCCGGGATTAATTACACACTACAAGTTCGCCAATCTTTCAGCCAGGCCAGTGTCGGTACTTTGAGGGAGGTCCCCCGTGCTTTCGCACGAACCTAATTAATGTAAACCTCGTTTTCCCAGAGGCGTAACCTCGTTAACACCTTTCTAGACACCTACTTGATCGGCTAATTGTAATGTGTAAAACTCTCCCAGGAGTAACTCTTACTCGCAGCGGGTATCGGGATCCAACTATCTCATAGAAGGTATGCAATCTCATTGCAAATTTCAACACTTGAAATTCCCGATAATATTTTGCCCCTAGCAGCTATATGACCTTAACATGGTCAACAAATCATAAGTGCTAGTCAAGTTCAACCCGTCATTTCCCGATTGAATTAAACTCACCCGCACGAACCTTAACATAGTCAACAAAGTCGCACGACTACCCTAATCCAATCGCATCATATGCTTATGTAGATAAGCACTAATTAGCTACCGCACACTACGCCTTAACATAGTCAACAAACGTAGCACGAATACTAACTAGTACTTATCTGAAATGACGGAGGGCTACGACAGGTTTTTCTGAAAACCTATTGCGTAATGAACTTGATATCGTTGTAGAATCAAATGATTTTGAAATGGAGTGATTTTGAGGCTTTTCTAGTTTTGCTAAAGGGGTCAATTCCGGTGAAGGGATCGTCGGCCCTTTCCTCGTCGAATGAGGTGCGGGATATATCATATATATCACTGTGCAAAGCAGAAACTATAGAAGCAATCAAAAGTCAAACCGAGTGTGTAGCATCTGCCAGTTATTGCTAAAGGAGTCACTCCCGGTGAAGGGATCTCGGTCCTTTCCACATCGAATAAGGTGCAGGGTATATCATATATACCGCTATGCAAAGCAAGAAGTGTAGCTACATTTTTTTTTTAAAATTTGATTCTACAACATCTTAGGTTTCTTTTATTTTCATTAATCACATTAATGAAATCCCATCATTTATATACCTAAACATCACAGATAAATACGACGTACACTTATGCCATCCGCATTCGCCTCGATGTCCCCTCGTGCACCGTTAGGTTAGGTAACTAACAGCAGAGCGGGGCAGGGCTAGCACGGGTGTAAAACATAAGTAACGTCTATATAACATATCATATATACTATATACTGTATCCATCACAGAACATCACATGATCACATCACAGATATCGCAGCAGAAGAATCATATGAAATATTGGATATACTAGGACGTCCGTGTTTTCAATACGAGCCAGTATAAAACACGGATTCCACAGTCGCGATGAATAGCCAAACCCACACCCCTAGACCCCTACGAGAGCGGCAAGCAACCCTACCAATTCTAGGGTTAGGAGACCCGGACTCGACTCCTCGAGTTGGTCTCCCACTGGACCCCAGAACCCGGTTACTTGTGCTCCCCTCCTTGGGTCTTTCCTAGTGCGGAAAAGTAAATAATATACAAACGGTGACATCTTCCGCAACCTGGAAGTGCCCCAATAAAAGAATATTACATACAAGTTTTTACATGAATGAAAATGAAAAACACTCATCTCACATAAAAACCCCCGGCTATTCAAACACGACAATCCAATATAACATATCCAGCAACACATAACATCACATGTCATCAACGTAAGTAAATATGCGCATCCCAATTGTCGTTGACATATAGCAACGAAACCGGCGATATCACATATTACACTTATGGTCACAGAAAAGAAAGTGTAAAACTACAACAGTTGGAATCCGCAACCTGCATAGACATCGCATGCCTAATCAAATGAATTCCTTAGACATCGCATGCCTAACAATTATAAAGCCCGCATTTCAGTCTCATTTTCGAAAACACTTTTCAATATCTAGTCGGGCAATTCAACAAGATTCCCGACATCCTGATCGGATGCTCGTCGCAAACTTCAGTAGGCGGGCGCACCCCTGATACCGTCGACGAAGTGCACCAAGGCGGAACACCGCTACCGCGAGCACCCGAACGGATGCTTTCGGCGACGGGGTTCTCCTACAGTCACTTGGTCGGGGCTATGGGGCGTAGCTGTCTATTAAGTTTACCCGGCGAGAATCCGCGTACGCTACGTGATTGCGACGGACTTTTGATCACATCAAAATTCCGTGGCAACCGATCAAGTGAGACTAAACTGCTATGTTTATAACATTCATTCAGTTATCTCATAACTTATTGTGAATTCCAATTATTGTATCACATTCCGAATAAGATAGAAAATGTTAAACTTTCCGATCGAACAATCGAACATCCAAGTTTTCCCGAAACAGCTCATCACATGAAATAAGTTCAAAAACATTCACTTCGTGCCTCAGTACCAACGGTCCAGCCGTAGAAGGGTCAAGCCAACGCCTCACATGTGGCACGCCGTACTGCCCCAAACCCTAAGGTTCAAAGGGTAGTTCAAGACGGTCACATAATTGAGTTAAGGTTTGTTGTCTTTTAGAGGGACCATCGCGTTACTTGCACTACTTAGAACGTCTTTAAACCTCGGAAAAATCCAACACTTGGAAATTTTCCGGAAGGGGAAAGATTGGGTATTTATATCCGGTCGAACTTTTTAACATATTCAAAAATTATCCGGAAGCCACATAGACAAAATCAGATAATCCGATCGAATCATCGAATCCCCAAAACAACCCCAAAAAATTCAAATCTTGAATAAATATTAAAAATTCCCAGAAAACTCAACACCTGAAAACATGAATTACTGTGCAAAAATTAAACAGTGATCACATTTATTGGCCGCGGAACCGCCGCAGAAGCCAAGCTTCTGCCGCGGTTCCGCCGCACTGTAGCATCTTCACTCGATAAATTTTGCATCGTAATTCTTAGTTTTTCCTGCTGAATTTTTTAAGAATTTTTAATCTGGAAAATACCCAGTTTTTGAAAAAAGTCCAGAGAGCATTTTCCGGGTTAGATTTTGGTTCGATCGGACTTCTAACTCCGTCTACGCGTCGTCTAAGGCTCTTGCTAGGCTCTGATACCACTGAAGGGTTCCTAGGCACACTAATGAGGTCTCACAAGGTATCAAGCATGCTAATTTAAAAATTTTACATTTGCCGAGAGACCCTAATACGGATTGTTAACTAGAGTTTAGGTGAAAAGAGAAGCTAGTTAACAACTTAACTAAGTGAACGGAAATACAACCTTTGTAGATCCGGTGCTCCACCTCCATAGCTCCGTGATGAAGTCCCCTTGCAGTCCAAATCAAATCCCGGGCTCTAGTGTTTGCTTCATCGGAGAAATGGGCGGGCTAGGTCATCGACTACGATACCGAAGATGATCTACGTCGAGGCATCACAAGATCAAGCTCCCACTTCACCAAGTCATGAAACTTGTGAAGAAAACACCCTATACTACTTGGCAAGTGGTAGAGGATGAAGAAATGGGAAGTGGGTTCACTTTAGAATTGGATTTCTCACTCTTTTCATCAAATCACCATTGATGGAATCAAGTTTTTCTTCTTGAAGAAGAAGAAGAAGAAGATGATCATGTTATGATAAGTATATCAAAAAGAAAATAAAATGTATACTTATCATAATCCAACCATGGTCAAGTGTAGAGAATAAACTAGGGTTAGGTCAATGGTTAGGGTTAAGCAAGAAGACAAAAATGGTGACTTAGTCAAAGCTTCATGAAGCTTCAACATGCATCAAAAGAAAGCCACCATTTTTCTTTTCTTTTGCCAAAAAGAAAGAAAGAAATAAATGAATAAATAGATATGAAAAACAAAACCCTAACCATTTAAATAACCATGGTTTAATCTTTACACAAACTCAAGTAAGCATGTATCATCAAACATGATACAATCAAGTGCACAAAAGTATATCACATATACAACTTGTGAACTTCAAGTGAGAAAATCCATTTAAAATGAACCAATACTAGTTAATGCAAAGTAATATATCAAATATATAATTATGCATTAAATCATTAAATCAACACTTGATTCAATGATCCGGTCATGTCGCACACAACCGACTAGTATACAATGTATCGTTTTATCGAATCAATCCTTGATTCGATAACTAGGTTATATCGCATACAACCATTCGACACATTCATCGCGAGAATGAAATACGGTATCACATACACGCATTATTCTCGGTCCCGAACATATCTCATATGCGCTCCTATTTCGTTTCGCTTGAGCCAGGAAACCTCTGTGTAGGACTCTAAAGACTCGTCAATACGCCGGTAGCAGATGATGATCATATCAAACACCCGCAAGCCGCAAGCGGTCTGCTAAACGTAACGGCCACCCGGGTATTGAGCGATCAGAAGATCGACGAGCAAGCCCGCTCACACTCCTGTGAATCCAACCAGTAACACTTACCGTACAGTCCGGTCTCGTCGTCTGATATGTCGCATATCTCGCCTAGGGGTGGTAAACGTCAGACCCCAATAGCTCAATAAGTCGTGTCGATATGAGGTCTATAACAGTTTGGGAAACTACTGGTAACACTTACCAGTAAATCTCAGCAACCCTGGCCAGGGATTTCCGGTTATAGCCAATCGAACACAGCGCAACATCAACTCCCTATACCGGGAGAGACGAATCCCCTCCTATCGCTCATTGCCTCCATGTGATTCGGGACTGTACCCAAAAGCCACCGTTTTGCACGCCCTCTTAGACGTGGTAAGGTGGAAATCAAAGCACAGTGGGAACCACACAAGACTCTATGACGATCTCGGGTCAACAGACTACTCTGTACCAGTGTCACCAGAGAACTGCCATCTGACGTAAGGTATAATACCATCTGGGAGTTCTCGGCGAGTCCGTCCAGTGTACCCAGTCTCTACTGAGCACCCGTATATCATCTCTGATGTCAAACACCAATAGATATGGGATCATCCATCGCCCATCTGTATGGGTCGAGAAGGTATACGCTAGTCTACACTGGTATATCGATGCCCCGTCTCGATACACCCACGACTAGGGACCTTGAAGGATGTACTTATGGACTACCATGTCCCCACTAGTATGATCTGCATCATAGTCCAGGTAGTCAAGTACACATCCTAAGGGCTTTACCAACATGTAACAGAGAGACAATCAGTATACACGTTAAGGTAAAGAGCAACCAGATAGCATACTATCATGTCGAGCAAGAAAGTCCTCCCTATATATGTCCAAGCATCCACTACAATATACATCATATGTATAGTAATGGCCTCTAGGGCATACATATAACTAACAGGAACAATTAAAGAATATGCTTGTAGACTGCCCAGGCCCCACTAGTATGATCTCCATCATAATCCTGGTAGTCAAGCATAATCCTAAGTGCTTCATCAATATGTATACAAAGATATGAAATACAACACATCACACGTTAGGATGAAGATAAACCAGATAACATACTATTATTTCGAGAAAAGATTGTTTCGGTACATATACATGCCTATCATCCTATACAATACTGTTAGTTATATATATGCCCTAGAGGCTATTACTATACATTGGATGTATATTGTAGTGGATGCTTGGACATATATAGGGATGACTTTCTTGCTCGATATGATAGTATGCTATCTGGTTACTCTTTACCTTAACGTGTACACTGATTGTCTCTCTGATACATGTTGATAAAGCCCTTAGGATGTGTACTTCATAACCTGGACTATGATACGGATCATACTAGTGGGGACATGGTAGTCCATAAGTACATCCTTCAAAGTCCCTAGTCGTGGGTATATCGAGACGGGGAATCGATATACCAGAGTAGACTAGCGTGTACCTTCTCGACCCATATAGATGGGCGATGGATGATCCCATATCCATTGGTGTTTGACATCAGAGATGATATATGGGTGCTCAGTGGAGACTGGGTACACTGGACGGACTCGCCGAGAGCTCCCAGATGGTATTATACCTTACGTCAGATGGCAGTTCTCTGGTGACACTGGTACAGGTTAGTCTGTAGACCCGAGATCGTCATAGAGTCTTGTGTGATTCCCACTGTGCTTTGATTTCCATCATACCACGTCCAAGAGGGCGTGCAAAAAGGTGGCTTTTGGGTACAGTCCCGAATCACATGGAGGCAATGAGCGATAGGAGGGGTTTCGTCTCTCCCGGTATAGGGAGTTGATGTTGCGCTGTGCTCGATTGGCTATAACAGGAAGTCCTTGGCCAAGGCTGCTTTAGGGATTTACTGGTAAGTGTTACCAGTAGTTTCTCGACCCGTTATGAGCCTCATATCGACACGACTTATCGAGTTATTGGGGTCTGACGTTTACCACCCCTAGACGAGATATGCGACATATTAGACGAACAGACCGGACTGTACGGTAGTGTTACTCGTTGGATTCACAGGAGTGTGAGCGGGCTTGCTCGTTGATCTTCTGATCGCTCAATACCCGGGTGGCCGTTACGTTTAGCAGACCGCTTGCGGCTTGTGGGTGTTTGATATGATCATCACCTACTGCCGGCGTATTGACGAGTCTTTAGAGTCCTACACAGGGGTTTCCTGGCTAAAGCGAAACGAAATAGGAGCGCATATGAGATATGTGCGGGACCGAGAATAATACCAGTATGTGATACTGTATTCTATTCTCGTGATTTGTATCATCGGTCGGTTATATGTGATATAGCCGGGTTACCGAATCAAGTGTTGATTCGATATATTGATACACTTGATATTAGTCGGTTATATGCGATATGACCGGATCGTTAAATCAAGTGTTGATTTAATGATTTAATGTATAATTATATATTTGATATATTACTTTACATTAACTAGTATTGGTTCACTTAAGATTGATTTTCTCACTTGAATGTGCACATTATTTATATATGATATATGCAAGTGTACATGTTTGTATCATGCTTGATGATACAAACAAGTTGTGTGTATGAGACTTGAACCAAATCAAGGTTAGATTAGGGTTTACTATTTTCCTAAGCATATAACAAAAGAGTGTGACTTTGGTCAAAGTTATCAAGCTTCATGAAGCTTGATGAACATTGACAAAGTCAACTCTCTTTGTCATTTGTTGATATTAGCTAACCCAACCTTTAACCTAATGGTTTGGTTAAATCTCTACATGAGTTAAGCATGAGGGCTTAACTCAACCATGGTGCCATGATTAAAAGGATAAGTATTGATATTATTCTTTTAATGGATATGATTCTTTTCTTCTTCTTCATCTTCATCAAGCTCACAAAAGCTTGAGAGCTCTAATGGTGGCATGAGAAAAAGAGTGAGAAATCCAATTCTAAAGTGAACCCACTTCCTATTTCTTCATCCTCTACCACTTGCCATGTAGTATAGGGTGTTCTCTTCACAAAGTTTTTGACCAAGTGAAGGAATAGCTTGAGTTTGAGTCTCCCCGACGTAGATCATCTTCGGCCTCGAAGTCAATGACCTAGCCCGATCATTTCTCCGACGAAACCATTGCTAGAGTTCGGTATCCCGATGATCGCAGCGGAGGGACGTCAACACGGAGCTAAAGAAGTGGAGGATCGGATCTACAAAGGTTGTAATCCCTTTCACTTAGCAATAAACTTGTTTACTTGCTCGCTTTTCGCCTAATCTCTAGTTAACGATCTAGTTTAGGGTTTCTCGGCACTGGAAAAATTTAATTTGGCATGGTTGATGCCTTGTGGAACCTCTTGAGTGTGCCTAGTAACCCTACAGTGGTATCAGAGCTACTAGGCATTAGATGTCGACATATGGGGGGTTCTCACTGTGTGACAGTGTGGCGAAGCATAGGCTCTTACCCCCAGGGTGTCCCGAGACCGGAAGGTGTTCCGGCGGGTTGTAGTCCTCGCGAGGGGCATGCATAAAAAGTTGTTGCTGGGGGACCCGTTGGTGCCACGGCGACCCTATTGGATGGGGTGGCTGCCTGACTAACAGTGGTATTGTTAGTTATATGTATGTCCTAGAGGCCGTTACTATACATAGGATGTATATTGTAGTGGATGCTTGGACATATATAGGGATGACTTTCTTGCTCGATATGATAGTATGCTATCTGGTTACTCTTTACCTTAACGTGTACACTGATTGTCTCTCTGATACATGTTGGTAAAGCCCTTAGGATGTGTACTTAACTACCTGGACTATGATGTGGATCATACTAGTGGGGACATGGTAGTCCATAAGTACATGCTTCAAAGTCCCTAGTCGTGGGTGTATCGAGACGGGGCATCGATATACCAGAGTAGATTAGCTTGTAGCTTCTCGACCCATACAGATGGGCGATGGATGATCCCATATCCATTGGTGTTTGACATCAGAGATGACATATGGGTGCTCAGTGGAGATTGGGTACACTGGACGGACTCGCCGAGAACTCCTAGATGGTATTATACCTTACGTCAGATGGCAGTTCTCTGGTGACACCGGTACAGGTTAGTCTGTAGACCCAAGATCGTCAGAGAGTCTTGTGTGATTCCCACTGTGCTTTGATTTCCATCATACCACGTCCAAGAGGGCTTGCAAAAAGGTGGCTTTTGGGTACAGTCCCGAATCACATGGAGGCCATGAGCGATAGGAGGGGTTTCGTCTCTCCCGGTATAGGGAGTTGATGTTGCGCAGTGTTCGATTTGCTATAACAGGAAGTCCTTGGACAAGGCTGTTTTAGGGATGTACTGGTAAGTGTTACCAGTAGTTTCTCGACCCGTTATGAGCCTCATATCGACACGACTTATCGAGTTATTGGGGTCTGACGTTGATATGCGACATATCAGACGAACAGACCGGACTGTATGGTAGTGTTACTCGTTGGATTCACAGGAGTGTGAGCGGGCTTGCTCGTTGATCTTCTGATCGCTCAATACCCGGATGGCCGTTACGTTTAGCAGACCGCTTGCGGCTTGTGGGTGTTTGATATGATCATCACCTGCTGCCGGCGTATTGACGAGTCTTTAGAGTCCTACATAGGGGTTTCCTGGCTCAGGCGAAACGGAGTAAGAGCGCATATGTGATATGTGCGGGACCGAGATTGATACGATATGAGATACCGTATTCGATTCTCGCAATTTGTGACATTCATCGGTTGTATGGATATAGCCGGGTTATCGGGTCAAGTGTTGATTCGGTAAGTTGTTACTTTTGATATTAGTCGGTTATAGCCGGATTATTAAATCAAGAGTTGATTTAATAATTTAATGTATAATTATATATTTGATATATTACATTACATTAACTAATATTAGCTTACTTAAGATTTATTTTCTCACTAGTTTGTGCACATTGTTTATATGTGATATATGCAAGTGTACATGTATGTATCATGCTTGATGATACACACAAGATGGGTGTATGAGACTTACACTAAGATTAGGGTTAAGATTAGGGTTATTGGATTATCTTAAGATTTAACAAATGAGTTAAACTTAGTTAAAGTTGTCAAGCTTGAAGAAGCTTGGAGAAACTTTGACAAAGTCCACTCTTTTGTCAATTCTCTGATATTTCTTTAACCTAACCCTTAAACCTCATACCTTAGTTAATTCTCTACATGAGTTAAGCATGAGGGCTTAACTCAACCATGGGTGAATTATTCAAGAGGATAAGTTTTCATTTGGATGAATAATTCACTTCTTCTTCTTCATCAAGCTCCTTGAAAAGCTTTCTAGCTCTAATGGTGTCTTGAGGAAAAATATGAGAAAATCAATTTTAAAGTGAGGAACTTTCCTACTACATCATCCTCTGCTACTTGCCATTTAGTAGAGGGTGTTCTCTTCACAAAGTTCTTGACCAAGTGAAGGAATAGCTTGAGTTTGAGTCTCCCCGACGTAGATCATCTTCGGCCTCGAAGTCAATGACCTAGCCCGATCATTTCTCCGACGAAACTATTGCTAGAGTCCGGGATCCCGATGATTGCAGCGGAGGGACGTCAACACGGAGCTAAGGAGGTGGAGGACCCGATCTACAAAGGTTGTAATCCCTTTCACTTGTAGTTAAGTTGTTAACTTGCATGTTCTTTCACCTTAACTTCTAGTTAACGATTTATATTAGGGTTTCTCGACACCGTAAAATTTTAATTTGGCATGGTTGATGCCTTGTGGAACCTCTTGAGTGTGCCTAGTAACCCTACAGTGGTATGAAAGCCTAACTAGAGCTTTAGGCGATATGTTAACGAAGTCAAAACTCCGAACGAACCCGATACGTCCAAGTTTACCCCCTCTCTGTACAATTTTTCAAAACTGTGTATTTTCTTAATTAAAAATACCTGAAAAATCAAGCAGGGAAATATAAGAATTGTGGTGAAAAATGAGTACCTAACACTTCCAAACCGCCGCGGAACCGCGGCCATATCGTGCTTGGGCCACGGATCCGCGGCCGTACTGAGGCATTGGGTCATTTTGTTTGCACAGTAATTCTTATATATTAAAGTGCTATTTTATGGGTTTTTTTAAACTGACTCAAGTGTTGAGTTTTCTGGAGGGTTTATTTTGAAATCGTCGATTCGATCGGAGAATTTAATTTTGTTATGTTTTTCCGGATATTTTTAGAACTTGTTAAAAAGTTCGACTGGATATAAATACCCACTTTTTCCCCTGTCGGGAAATTTCCAAGTGTTGGATTTTTCCGTAGTTTAATAACGTTCTAAGTAGTGCAAGTAAAGCGATGGACCCTCTAGAAGACAACAAACCTTAACTCGATTATGTGACCATCTTGAACTGCCCTTTGAACCTTAGGGTCTGGGGCAGTACGGCGTGCCATATGTGAGGCGTTGGCTTGACCCTTCTATGGCTAGACCATTGGTACTGAGGCATGAACTGGATGTTTTTGAACTTATTTCAAGAGTTGAGCTGTTTCGGGAAAACTTGGGTGTTTGAATGTTTGATCGGAAAGTTTAACATTTTCTATTTTTCTGGAATGTGATACAATATTTGGAATCCATAAGTAGTTATGAGATAACTGATTTGGATGTTATAAACATAGCACTTTAGTCTCAATTGATCGGTTGCTACGGAATTTTGATGTGATCAAACGTCCGTCGCAATCACGTAGCGTACGCGGATACTTGCCGGGAAAACTTAATAGATAGCCACGCCCCATAGCCCCGACCACGTGACTGTAGGAGAACCCCGTCGCCGAAAGCATCCGTTCGGGTGCTCGCGGCAGCGGTGTTCCGCCTTAGTGCACTTCGTCGACGGTATCGGGGGTGCGGCTGCCTATTAAAGTTTGCGACGAGCATTCAATCAAAATGCCGGGAATCTTGTTGAATTGCCCAACTTGATATTGAAAAGTGTTTTCGATAATGAGACTAAAATGCGGGGTTTATAATTGTTAGGCATGTGATGTCTAAGGAATTCATTTGGTCAGGCATGCGATGTCTGAGGAGATTGCGGATTCCAACTGTTGTAGTTTTACACTTTCTTTTCTGCGACCGTAAGTGTAATATGTGATATCGCCGGTTTTGTTGCTATATGTCAATGACAATTGGGATGCGCACATTTACTTACGTTGATGACATGTGATGTTATGTGTTGCTGGATATGTTATATTGGATCATCGCGTTTGAATAGCCGGGGGTTTTATGTGAGATGAGAGTTTTTATTTTCATTCATGTAAAAATAACTTGTATGTAATATTCTTTTATTGGGGCACTTCCAGGTAGCGGAAGATGTCACCCATTGTATATTATTTACTTTTCCACACTAGGATGGACCCAAGGAGGAGGGCACAAGTAACCGGGTTCTGGAGTCCAGTGGGAGACCAACTCGAGGAGTCGAGTCCGGGTCTCCTAACTCTAGAATTGGTAGGGTTGCTTGCCGCTCTCGTAGGGGTCTAGGGGTGTGGGTTTGGCTATTCATCGCGACCGTGGAATCCGTGTTTTATACAGGCTCGTATTGAAAAGACGGACGTCCTAGTATATCCAATGTTTCATATGTTTCTTCTGCTGCGATATCTGTGATGTGATCATTTGATGTTCTGTGATAAATACTGTATATAGTATGTATGATATATTATATAGATGTTACTTATGTTTTACACCCGCGCTAGCCCTGCCCCGCTCTGCCGTTAGTTACCTAACCTAACGGTGCACGAGGGGACATCGAGGCGAATGCGGATGGCATAAGTGTACGTTGTATTTATCTGTGATGTTTATGTACTTAAATGATGGGACTTCATTAATATGATTAATGAAAGAAAAGAAACCTAAAGATGTTATGGAATCGAATTTTCAAAAACAGGTAGCTACAGTTCTTGCTTTGCATCGCGGTGTTCCTTGTAGAACATCCTGCACCTTATTCGATAAGGAAATGGCCGAGATCCCTTCACCGGGAGTGACCCCTTTAGCAATAACTGACAGATGCTACAACCCTCGGTTTGTCTTTTGATTGCTTCTAAAGTTTTTGCTTTGCACAGCGGTATATATGATATATCCTGCACCTTATTCGATGAGGAAAGGACCAACGATCCCTTCACCGGGAGTGACCCCTTTAGCAAAACTAGAAAAGCCTAAAAAACACTCCATTTTAAAATCATTTGATTCTACAACGATATCAAGTTCATTACGCAATAGGTTTTCTTAAAAACCTGTCGTAGCCCTCCGTCATTTTAGATAAGTACTACTTAGTATTCATGCTGCGGTAGTTTGGCATTTAGTGTACGGTAGCTAACTAGTATTTATCTGCTTATGCATATGATGCGGATTGGATTAGGGTATTCGTACGGCGTTGTTTGGCATTCGTCAAGGGTCGTGCGGGTGGGTTTAAATCAATTAAGAAATGTACGGGTTGAACTTGACTAGTGGACTATGGGTTGTTTGGCATTCGTCAAGGTCATAGAACACTAGGGGCAAAATATTATCGGGAATTTCAAGTGTTGAAATTTGCAATGAGATTGCATACCTTCTATGAGATAGTTGGATCCCGATACCCACTGCGAGTAATTGTTACTCCTGGGAGAGTTTTACACATTACAATTAGCCGATCAAGTAGGTGTCTAGAAAGGTGTCAACGGGGTTACGCCTATGGGAAAACGAGGTTTACATTAATTAGGTTCGTGCGAAAGCACGTGGAACCTCTCTCAAAGTACCGACACTGGCCTGGCTGAAAGATTGGCGAACTTGTAGCGTGTAATTAATCTCGGCTAGTCTTTCCTTTTGGGGTTTGAAGGAAGATTTGATAAAAACAGTGGGAGCCATCCTGATTAGATAAAATAATAACCAATCTGATCTTGCAAGAGCGCACGCAGAGTGTTTTCTTCTCTCTCTCTCCTGGTAGCGACCATGTCACGCCTTAATCAAGATAATAATATGGATATATTGACCGAACCCGCTTGTTATACTGAGCTGGGGAACGTTGGTCCCGCTTCAACTTATAATTGTTATAAGAAAGAGCAGGAAATTGGGGATTACCAGAATTCCCGTGCCTCCCAAACGAAGAGAGTGCATGTTGATGCATCATCTTCGGGTGTGTTCATTACAGAGAACTGTTTCTCAATGTCCTTTACGTCCTGGGTATATGATACCGGATCAGGATCCCACATATGTAATATATTACATAGGCTACAGAAAGGTAAAGAACTGAGAACGGGTGATAAGTTTCATGAGATAGAAAACGGTGCAAGTGTTGCAGCCAAGTCTGTTGGTCACTGTCACTCTGTATTACCAGAATACATTGATTCTGAACAAATGTTATTAGATACCGAACCTGATATACAAAATCATATCAGTCTCTTTATTTAGATAAAGAAGGATATAATTTTGTATTATTGGATAAAGTTTTGAACATTTCCTAAATCAAGAGTTGATCGGTTCAGGCACGTTATCTAAAAGCATTAATGTTCTAAATCAAACTACAGTTCTTAGTATATAGAATACACACAAGAGGAAAAGTTCAGATATGAACGAGTTCTTCTTGAGGTATTATAGACTAGGTCATATCAATGCGACCCGACTAGCTGAAGTTACATAAAGATGCATATTTAAATTAGTTTGAATTTACATCTTCTGAAACTTGCCAGTCATGTCACAAAGATAAGATGACCACAGCTCTGTTTATTGGAAGCAGAGATAGAGTTAGTGTACTCTTGGGATGATACATATTGATGTATGAAGGTCCCCTGTCTACAAATGCCAAGACCGGTTCTTTGTACTTCATTACATTCTCTGATAATCTCTCAAGATTCAGACACATGTTCCTATTGAAACACAAGTCCGAACCTTTCGAGATATTCAAAGAATATAAGTTAGAAGTAGAGAACCAAAATACGGGTAAAAGTATTATGTCCTTTGATGTGATCAAGGAGGAGAATACTTGAGCACGGAATTCCTGGATTATTCTAAAGGAGAATGAGATTCTCTCTCAGCATTACTCCTCCGTATACACCATAGCACGATGGTATATCGGGGCGGAGCAATAGCACCCTATGTGATATGGTGTGCTCTATGATGAGTACTACTGAGTTTCCTATTTCCTTTTACGGAGTTATGCACTTATGAAGTTGCATACCTATTGAATAGGGTTCCGATCAAATCAGATGCCTACCATTTCATATGAGATATGGAAAGGGAAGAGCCCATCTCTTAAGTCAGTTAAGATTTGGGGTTGTCCGGCCTATGTCTAAAAGAAAAATCCGGACAAGCTCGAGGCAAAGTCAGATCTGTGGAAGTTTATTGGATATCCCAAGCATACGCAAGGGAATATCTTCTACCTAACCGAGGAACAAAAGATGTTTTGTTACTCAGCATGCCACCTTTGTGAAAGGGGATTTCTTATGAAGAAATTTGTGGACATGAGGTAGAACTGGAAAAAGTTCCAGCTATACAAACTGCAGCTGATGATTTGGTAGAACCATAGAATTCAATAGCAACCAACGAACCTCAGCCTCTCCGCCGATCTAGTAGGGTTCCTCACCTACCTGAGAGATACTTCGGTTTCTCTATGACAGTGGGAGCAAGGATTGCATCATGAGATGATGACCCAACTAGTTTCGGGCTGGCCATCAGGAGTAGGACTCTGTAAGAATGGCTGGATGCTTATCGATCTGAGATGGAATCCTTATACACCAACAAAGTATGGACTTTGGTTGCTTTATCTGAAAGGTTAAATCCCCATCAGGAGAAAGTATATCTTGAGAAGATTACTTGGTGTACATGGAAAGGTTGAGACTTTCAAAGCTAGATTTGTTAAAGGTTTGCATCATTGACCAGGTATGGATTATAATGAAACCTTTTCTAAGTAACTATGCTTAAGTCCATCCAGATCCTACTTGCCACGGCTACATACCATGACTACGATATCTGGCGGTTGGGTGTCATGACTGCTTTTCTAAATAACGATTTAGAAGTGAGAGTCTATAAGTACAATTTCAGAGGGCTTCGTAGACAGTGGGAGCAGCGGAATCGTGTGCAAAATGTTTTATATGATAAAGCAGGCATCACGGAGTTAGAACATCTGTTTTGATGAATTAGTCAAAGAGTTTGACATCATCAAAATGGTAGATGAACCTTGTATATACAAAAAGGTAGTAGGGAGTATGCTGGTGATCCTCGTAGAGTACGTGGATAACATACTCTTGATAGGGAAGGAGTTTCCTATGCTACACTCGGTCAATCTCCGCTTATCACAAGGATTCTCCATATAGGATCAAAGTGATACCTACTAAATCCTGGGTTTTGGATCTTTGAGATAGATCTAATTGGATGTTAGGATACTCACTAGTTATAGTGGGAAGGTGTCAATTGATCCTGGAGAGAATCACTGGAAAGGTTCCAGGGTGATAAGGACGGCCGAATGTCAGTCACAGGCATTGTCTTTACCCTCAGTAAAGGCACAGTATGCTGGAAGAGTTCCAAGCAAGATACCGTGGCATACTAGACGATTAAAGGCAAGATACATCGCTACCAAAGATGCTACCAAAGAGGAAGTCTGGGTGTATATTAGTTCATGAGATGAATTTCGTTCCTCCCATTGTGTGACAATGGAGTTGTGGCTTATGCCGAGGAACGCCCGTCCCATCAGTGATCCAGACATATTCTTAGGCAGTATCACCTGATCGTGGAGATGGTTGATCTCCAGGGGATCAAGGTTAGGAGAGTAGACTCAGAGGACAACACGGCGGATCTACTCACAAAGGCCTTTTCCCAGAGAGAGACTTTTATGGGATGGTTGAGTATGAGATACTACAACCACTGCTATCAGATGGCCCTAGTGCAAGTGGGAGATTGTTAGTTATATGTATGCCCTAGAGGCCATTACTATACATAGGATGTATATTGTAGTGGATGCTTGGACATATATAGAGATGACTTTCTTGCTCGATATGATAGTATGCTATCTGGTTACTCTTTACCTTAACGTGTACACTGATTGTCTCTCTGATACATGTTGGTAAAGCCTTTAGGATGTGTACTTAACTACCTGGACTATGATGTGGATCATACTAGTAGGGACATGGTAGTCCATAAGTACATCCTTCAAAGTCCCTAGTCGTGGGTGTATCGAGACGGGGCAACGATATACCAGAGTAGACTAGCGTGTAGCTTCTCGGCCCATATAGATGGGCGATGGATGATCCCATATCCATTGGTGTTTGACATTAGAGATGATATACAGGTGCTCAGTGGAGACTGGGTACACTGGACGGACTCTCCGAGAACTCCCAGATGGTATTATACCTTACGTCAGATGGCAGTTCTCTGGTGACACTGGTACAGGTTAGTCTGTAGACCCAAGATCGTCATAGAGTCTTCTGTGATTTCCTCTGTGCTTTGATTTCCATCATACCACGTCCAAGAGGGCGTGCAAAAAGGTGGATTTTGGGTACAGTCCCGAATCACATGGAGGCAACGAGCGATAGGAGGGGTTTCGTCTCTCCCGGTACAGGGAGTTGATATTGCGCAGTGTTCGATTGGCTATAACAGGAAGTCCTTGGCCAAGGCTATTTTAGGGATGTACCGGTAAGTGTTACCAGTAGTTTCTCGACCCGTTATGAGCCTCATATCGACACGACTTATCGAGTTATTGGGGTCTGGCGTTTACCACCCCTAAACGAGATATGCGACATATCAGACGAACAGACCGGACTGTACGGTAGTGTTACTCGTTGGATTCACAGGAGTGTGAGCGGGCTTGCTCGTTGATCTTCTGATCGCTCAATACCCGGTTGGTCGTTACGTTTAGCAGACCGCTTGCGGCTTGTGGGTGTTTGATATGATCATCACCTGCTGCCGGCATATTGACGAGTCTTTAGAGTCCTACACAGGGGTTTCCTGGCTCAGGCGAAACGGAGTAGGAGTGCATATGTGATATGTGCGGGACCGAGATTGATACGATATGAGATACCGTATTCGATTCTCGCGATTTGTGACATTCATCGGTTGTATGGATATAGCCGGGTTATCGGATCAAGTGTTGATTCGGTAAGTTGTTACTTTTGATATTAGTCGGTTATAGCCGGATTATTAAATCAAGAGTTGATTTAATAATTTAATGTATAATTATATATTTGATATATTACATTACATTAACTAATATTAGCTCACTTAAGATTTATTTTCTCACTAGTTTGTGCACATTGTTTATATGTGATATATGCAAGTGTACATGTATGTACCATGCTTGATGATACACACAAGATGGGTGTATGAGACTTACACTAAGATTAGGGTTAAGATTAGGGTTATTGTATTATCTTAAGATTTAACAAATGAGTTAAACTTAGTCAAAGTTGTCAAGCTTGAAGAAGCTTGAAGAAACTTTGACAAAGTCCACTCTTTTGTTAATTCTCTTGATATTTATTTAACCCAACCCTTAAACCTCATACCTTAGTTAATTCTCTACATGAGTTAAGCATGAGGGCTTAACTCAACCATGGGTGACTTATTCAAGAGGATAAGTTTTCATTTGGATTAATAATTCACTTCTTCTTCTTCATCAAGCTCCTTGAAAAGCTTTCTAGCTCTAATGGTGCCTTGAGGAAAAATATGAGAAAATCAATTTTAAAGTGAGCAACCTTCCTACTTCATCATCCTCTACTACTTTCCATTTAGTAGAGGGTGTTCTCTTCACAAAGTTCTTGACCAAGTGAAAGAATATCTTGAGTTTGAGTCTCCCCGACGTAGATCATCTTCGGCCTCGAAGTCAATGACTTAGCCCGATCATTTCTCTGACGAAACCGTTGCTAGAGTCCAGGATCCCGATGATCGCAGCGTAGGGACGTCAACACGGAGCTAAAGAGGTGGAGGACTGGATCTACAAAGGTTGTAATCCCTTTCACTTGTAGTTAAGTTGTTAACTTGCATGTTCTTTCGCCTTAACTTCTAGTTAACGATCTATATTAGGGTTTCTCGGCACCGTAAAATTTTAGTTTGGCATGGTTGATGTCTTGTGGAACCTCTTGAGTGTGCCTAGTAACCCTACAGGTATCAGAGCCTAGCTAGAGGTTTAGGCGATGTGTAGACGATGTTAGAAACCCGATCGAACCCCGAAACCATCAATTTTACCCCTTTCTGTACATTTTTTGAAACTGTGCATTTTTCCTAATTAAAAATAGCCAAAAGATTCAGCAGGGTTTTCTAAGAATTACTGTGAAACACGTGGGTCTAACTCCATTAAACCGCCGCGGAACTTCGGCCGTACCCTAGCTTGGGCGGCGGTTCCGCGGCAATATAGTGGGTTTTTCCTACTCTGTTTGCACAGTAATCTCTATTTAGAGATGCTGTATTTAATGGGAATTTTTTATCTATACTCAACAGTTGAGTTTTCTAGGGTGTATTGGGGACTCGATGATTCGATCGGATCATTTAACTTTATCTATGTGTTTTTCGGGGTATTTTGGAATATGTTAAAAAGTTCGACCGGATATAAATACCCAATTTTCCCCTGCCGGGAAATTTCCAAGTGTTGGATCTTTCTGTAGTTTGAAAACGTTCTAAGTAGTGCAAGTAACGCGATGGACCCTCTAGAAGACAACAAACCTTAACTCGATTATGTGACCGTCTTGAACTGCCCTTTGAACCTTAGGGTTTGGGGCAGTACGGCGTGCCACATGTGAGGCGTTGGCTTGATCCTTCTACGGCTGGACCGTTGGTACTGTGGCATGAAATAGATGTTTTTGAACTTATTTCAAGAGTTGAGCTGTTTCGGGAAAACTTGGGTGTTTGTTTGTTCGATCGGAAAGTTTAACATTTTCTATTTATCTGGAATGTGATACAATATTTGGAATCCACAAGTAGTTATGAGATAACTAATTTGAATGTTATAAACGTAGCAGTTTAGTCTCGATTGATCGGTTGCCACGGAATTTTTATGCGATCAAAAGTCCGTCGCAATCACGTAGCGTACGCGGATACTCGCCGGATAAACTTAATAGACAGCTACACCCCTTAGCTCCGACCAAGTGACTGTAGGAGAACCCCGTCGCCGAAAGCATCCGTTCGGGTGCTTTCGGTAGCGGTGTTCCGCCTTGGTGCACTTTGTGGACGGTATCGGGGGTGCGGCCGTCTACTAAAGTTTGCGACGAGCATTCGATCAATTTATCGGGAATCTTGTTGAATTGCCCGACTAGATATTGAAAAGTGTTTTCGATATAGAGACTAAAATACGGGGTTTATAATTGTTAGGCATGTGATGTCTAAGGAATTCATTTGGTCAGGCATGCGATGTCTGAGGAGATTGCGGATTCCAACTGTTGTAGTTTTACACTTTCTTTTCTGCGACCGTAAGTGTAATATGTGATATCGCCGGTTTCGTTGCTATATGTCAACGACAATTGGGATACGCATGTTTACTTACGTTGATGACATGTGATGTTATGTGTTGCTGGATATGTTATATTGGATCGTTGCGTTTTGAATGGCCGGGGGTTTTATGTGAGATGAGTGTTTTTCATTTTCATTCATGTAAAATTAATTGTATGTAATATTCTTTTATTGGGGCGCTTCCAGGTTGCGGAAGATGTCACCATTGTATATTATTTACTTTTCCGCACTAGGATAGACCTAAGGAGGAGGGCATAAGTAACCAGGTTCTGGAGTCCAGTAGGAGACCAACTCGAGGAGTCGAGTCCGGGTCTCCTAACTCTAGAATTGGTAGGGTTGCTTGCCGCTCTCGTAGGAGTCTAGGGGTGTGGGTTTGGCTATTCATCGCGACCGTGGAATCTGTGTTTTATACAGGCTCGTATTGAAAACACGGACGTCCTAGTATATCCAATGTTTCATATGTTTCTTCTGCTGCGATATCTGTGATGTGATCATTTGATATGTGATGATAGATACTGTATATAGTATATATGATATATTATATAGACGTTACATATGTTTTGCACTCGCGCTAGCCCTGCCCCGCTCTGTCGTTAGTTACCTAACCTAACGGTGCACGAGGGGACATCGAGGCGATTGCGGATGGCATAAGTGTACGTCATATTTATCTGTGATGTTTAGGTGATTTAAATGATGGGACTTCATTAATATGATTAATGAAAGAAAAAGAAACCTAAAGATGTTGTGGAATCGAATTTTCAAAAACAGGTAGCTACGGTTCTTGCTTTGCATCGCGGTGTTCCTTGTAGAACTTCCTGCACCTTATTCGATAAGGAAAGGGCCGAGATCCCTTCAACGGGAGTGACCCTTTTAGCAATAACTGGCAGATGCTACAACCCTCGGTTTGTCTTTTGATTGATTCTATAGTTTTTGTTTTGCACAGCGGTATATATGATATATCCTGCACCTTATTCGATGAGGAAAGGGCCGACGATCCCTTCACCGGGAGTGACCCCTTTAGCAAAACTAGAAAAGCCTAAAAAACACTCCATTTTAAAATCATTTGATTCTACAACGATATCAAGTTCATTACGCAATAGGTTTTCAGAAAAACCTGTCGTAGCCCTCCGTCATTTCAGATAAGTACTAGTTAGTATTCGTGATATGTTTGTTGACTATGTTAAGGCGTAGTGTGCGGTAGCTGATTAGTGCTTATCTGTATAAGCATATGATGCGATTGGATTAGAGTAGTCGTGCGACTTTGTTGACTATGTTAAGGGTCGTGCGGGTGGGTTTAATTCAATCGGGAAATGACGGGTTGAACTTGACTAGCACTTAAGATTTGTTGACTATGTTAAGGTCATATAGCTGCTAAGGGCAAACTATTATCGGGAATTTCAAGTGTTGAAATTTGCAATGAGATTGCATACCTTCTATGAGATAGTTGGATCCCGATACCCGCTGCGAGTAATTGTTACTCCTGGGAGAGCTTTACACATTACAATTAGCCGATCAAGTAGGTGTCTAGAAAGGTGTTAACGGGGTTACGCCTCTGGGAAAACGAGGTTTACATTAATTAGGTCCGTGCGAAAGCACGGGGCACCTCCCTCAAAGTACCGACACTGGCCTGGCTGAAAGATTGGCGAACTTGTAGTGTGTAATTAATCCCGACTAGTCTTTCCTTTTAGGGTTTGAAGGAAGATTTGATAAAAACAGTGGGAGCCATCCTGATGAGATAAAATAATAACCAATCTGATCTTGCAAGAGCGCACGCTGAGTGTTTTCTTCTCTCTCTCTTCAGGTAGCAACCATATCACGCCTTAATCAAGATAATAATACAGATGTATTGATCGAACCCGCTTGTTATACTGAGCTGGGGAACATTGGTCCCGCTCCAACTTATAATTGTTATAAGACAGAGCAGGAAATAGGAGAATACCAGAATTCCTATGCCGCCCAAACGAAGAAAGTGCATATGATGCATCTCCTTCGGGTGTGTTCATTATAAAGAACTGTTTCTCTGTATTCTCTACGTCCTGGGTATTTGATACCGGATCAGGATCCCAGATATGTAATCTGTTACATAGGGCTACAGAAAGGTAGAGAACTGAGAACGGGTGATAAGTTTCATGAGACAGAAAACGGTGCAAGTGTTGCAGCCAAGTCTGTTGGTCACTGTCACCCTGTATTCTAAATACATTGATTCTGAAGAAATGTTATTAGTTACCGAACCTGATATACAAAATCATATCAGTCTCTTTATTAGTAAAGAAATGATAAAATTTTGTATTGTTGGATAATGTTTTGAACATTTCCTATATCAATAGTTGATCGGTTCAGGTACGTTATCTAAAAGCATTAATGTTCTAAATCAAACTACAGTTCTTAGTATACGGAACACACACAAGAGGAAGAGTTCAGAAATGAACAAATCCTTTTTGAGGCATTGCAGACTAGGTCATATCAATGCGACCCGACTGGCTGAAGTTACATCTGGATGCATATTTAAACCTGTTTGAATTTACATCTTGTGAAAACTTGCCGGTCATGTCACAAAGACAAGATGACCACAGCTCTGTTTATTGGAAGCAGAGAAAGAGTTAATGTACTCTTGGGACTGATACATGATGATGTATGAAGTTCCTCTGTCTACACATGCCAAGACCGGTTCTTTGTACTTCATTACATTCTCTGATGATCTCTTTAGATTCAGACATATGTTCCTGTTGAAACACAAGTCCGAACCTTTTGAGATATTCACAGAATATAAGTTAGAAGTAGAGAACCAAAACGGGTATAAGTATTATGTCCTTTGATGTGATCAAGGAGGAGAATACTTGAGCACGGAATACTTGGACTTTTCTAAAGGAGAATGAGATTCTCTCTCAGCATTACTCCTCCGTATACACCACAGCACGTCGGTGTATCGGGGCGGAGCAATCACACCCTATATGATATGGTGTGCTCTATGATGAGTACTACTGAGTTACCTATTTCCTTTTGGGAGTTATGCGCTTGAGAAGCTGCATACCTATTGAATAGGGTTCCAATCAAATCAATTGCCTACCACTTCATATGTGATATGGAAAGGGAAGAGTCCATATCTTAAGTTTGTTAAGATTTAGGGTTGTCCGGCCTATGTCTAAAAGAAAAATCCGGACAAGCTCGAGACAAGGCCAGTTATGTAGAACTGGAAATGTTCCAGCTATACAAACTACAGCAGATGATTTGGTAGAACCGAAGGATTCAATATTAACCAACGAACCTCAGCCTCTCCGCCGATCTAGTAGGGTTCCTCACCCACCCGAGAGATATTTTGGTTTCTCTATGACAGTGGGAGTGAGGATTGCATCATGAGATGATGACCCAACTAGTTTCGAGCTGGCCATCAGGAGTAGGACTCTGTAAGAATGGCTGGACGCTTAGTGATCTGAGATGGAATCCTTATACACCAACAAAGTATGGACTTTGGTTGCTTTATCTGAAGGGTTAAATCCCCATCAGGAGCAAGTGTATCTTGAGAAGATTACTTAGTGTAGATGGAAAAGTTGAGACTTTCAAAGCTAGACATGTTAAAGGTTTTCATCATTGACCAGGCATGGATAATGATGAATTTTTTTTTCAGTGACTATGCTTAAATCCATCCAGATCCTACTTGCCACGGCTACATACCATGACTACGATATTTGGCGGTTGGGTGTCATGACTGCTTTTCTAAAATGATGTTTTAGAAGAGAGCATCTGTAAGTATACAGCCAGAGGGCTTCGTAGACAGTGGGAGCAGCGGAAACGTGTACAAGATGCTTTATAAGATAAAGCAGGCATCGCGGAGTTGGAACATCTGTTTTGATGTGCTAGTCAAAGAGTTTGACTTCATCAAAATGGTAGATGAACCTTGTATATACAAAAAGGTAGTAGGGAGTATGGTGGTGATCCTCGTAGAGTACATGGATGACATACTCTTGATGGGGAAGGAGTTTCCTATGCTACGCTCGGTCAATCTCCGCTTATCACAAGCATTCTCCATATAGGATCAAAGTGATACCTACTAAATTCTGGGTTTTTGGATATATGAGATAGATCTAATTGGATGTTAGGTTACTCACTAGTTGTAGTGAGATGGTATCAATCGATCCTGAGGAGAATCACTGGAAAAGTTCCAGGGTGATAAGGACGACTGAATGTCAGTCGCAGGCATTGTCTTTACCCTCAGTAAAGGGACGGTATGTTGGAAAAGTTCCAAGCTAGATACCGTGGCATACTAGACGATAAAGGCTGGATACATCGCTACCAAAGATGCTCCAAAGAGGCAGTCTGGGTGTATATTAGTTCATGAGATGAACTTCGTTCCTCCCATTGTGTGACAATGGAGTTGTGGCTTATGCCAAGGAACGCCCGTCCCATCAGTGATCCAGACATATTCTTAGGCAGTATCACCTGATCGAGGAGATGGTTGATCTCCAGGGGATCGAGGTTAGGAGAGTAGACTCAGAGGACAACACGGCGGATCCACTCACGAAGGCATTTTCCCAGAGAGAGACTTTTATGGGATGGTTGAGTATGAGATACTACAACCACTGCTATCAGATAGCCCTAGTGCAAGTGGGAGATTGTTAGTTATATATATGCCCTAGAGGCCATTACTATACATTGGATGTATATTATAGTGGATGCTTGGACATATATAGGGATGACTTTCTTGCTCGATATGATAGTATGCTATCTGGTTACTCTTTACCTTAACGTGTACACTGATTGTCTCTCTGATACATGTTGATAAAGCCCTTAGGATATGTACTTGACTACCTGGACTAAGATGCGGATCATACTAGTGGGGATATGGTAGTCCATAAGTACATCCTTCAAAGTCCCTAGTCGTGGGTGTATCGAGACGGGGCATCGATATACCAGAGTAGACTAGCGTGTACCTTCTCGACCCATATAGATGGGCGATGGATGATCTCATATCCATTGGTGTTTGACATCAAAGATGATATACGGGTGCTCAGTAGAGACTGGGTATACTGGATGGACTCGCCGAGAACTCCCAGATGGTATTATACCTTACGTCAGATGGCAGTTCTCTGGTGACACTGGTACAGGTTAGTCTGTAGACCCGAGATTATTATAGAATCTAGTGTGATTCCCACTGTGCTTTGATTTCCATCATACCACGTCCAAGAGGGCATGCAAAAAGGTGGCTTTTGGGTACAGTCCCGAATCACATGGAGGCAATGAGCGATAGGAGGGGTTTCGTCTCTCCCGGTATAGGGAGTTGATGTTGCGCTGTGCTCGATTGGCTATAACAGGAAGTCCTTAGCCAAGGCTGCTTTAGGGATTTACTGGTAAGTGTTACCAGTAGTTTCTCGACCCATTATGAGCCTCATATTGACACGACTTATCGAGTTATTGGGTTCTGACGTTTACCACCCCTAGACGAGATATGCGACATATTAGATGAACAGACCGGACTGTATGGTAGTGTTACTCGTTGGATTCACAGGAGTATGAGTGGGCTTGCTCGTTGATTTTCTGATCGCTCAATACCCGGGTGGCCGTTACGTTTAGCAGACCGCTTGCGGCTTGTGGGTGTTTGATATGATCATCACCTACTGCCAGCGTATTGACGAGTCTTTAGAGTCCTACACAGGGGTTTCCTGGCTCAAGCGAAACGAAATAGGAGCGCATATGAGATATGTGCTGGACCGAGAATAATACCAGTATGTGATACTGTATTCTATTCTCGCGATTTGTATCATCGGTCGGTTATATGTGATATAGCCGGGTTACCGAATCAAGTGTTGATTCGATACATTGATACACTTGATATTAGTCGGTTATATGCGATATGACCGGATCGTTAAATCAAGTGTTGATTTAATGATTTAATATATAATTATATATTTGATATATTACTTTACATTAACTAGTATTGGTTCATTTAAGATTGATTTTCTCACTTGAATGTGCACATTGTTTATATGTGATATATGTAAGTGTACATGTTTGTATCATGCTTGATGATACAAACAAGTTGTGTGTATGAGACTTGAACCAAATCAAGGTTAGATTAGGGTTTACTATTTTCCTAAGCATATAACAAAAGAGTGTGACTTTGGTCAAAGTTATCAAGCTTCATGAAGCTTGATGAACATTGACAAAGTCAACTCTCTTTGTCATTTGTTTAAGATATTAGCTAACCCAACCTTTAACCTAATGGTTTGCTTAAATCTCTACATGAGTTAAGCATGAGGGCTTAACTCAACCATGGTGCCATGATTAAAAAGATAAGTATTGATATTATTCTTTTAATGGATATGATTCTTTTCTTCTTCTTCATCTTCATCAAGCTCACAAAAGCTTGAGAGCTCCAATGGTGCCATGAGAAAAAGAGTGAGAAATCCAATTCGAAAGTGAACCCACTTCCTATTTTTTCATCCTCTACCACTTGCCATGTAGTATAGGGTGTTCTCTTCACAAAGTTTTCGACCAAGTGAAGGAATAGCTTGAGTTTGAGTCTCCCCGACGTAGATCATCTTCGGCCTCGAAGTCAATGACCTAGCCCGATCATTTCTCCAACGAAACCATTGCTAGAGTCCGGGATCCCGATGATCGCAGCGGAGGGACGTCGACACAGAGCTAAAGAAGTGGAGGACCGGATCTACAAAGGTTGTAATCCCTTTCACTTAGCAATAAAGTTGTTTACTTGCTCGCTTTTCGCCTAATCTCTAGTTAACGATCTAGTTTAGGGTTTCTCGGCACCGGAAAATTTTAATTTGGCATGGTTGATGCCTTATGGAACCTCTTGAGTGTGCCTAGTAACCCTACAAATACAGGCCTCTAGGGCATACATATCTAACATGTACAATATACAACTAATTTTTTTTCCTAAATAGTGAATGTGCTACCATAATAGTTCATAAAATAAAGGTACATAAACTAACAAATAAGTTTACTAAACTTGCAAAACACTACCAAACTTGTTTACTAAATCTGCAAAAACTACTATACTTGTTGTGCATACTAACAAATTTCTTTACAGTGTAAGAACTACAATAAAATGTGTATGGGCTTGATTGATCTGTTTTATATGTTGTAGTTAACCGCAATCAATAACAGTGTCGTGTGTAGCTAGACCGAGATGAGTAAGGGTCGTCTTCAGGGAAACATGGAATCTTTTAATCTTACTTTAGGCGTGTTGATTAGGAAAGGAGGAAGAATAAAGAATGGTGAAGAATAGTTGTAGATTCTAAATCCACGTCAAACATGGATGCAGGATATAGATCTAGATTAACTACGGATGTAGGTTTTATAGTAGAAGGGGGTTTGTAGGGTTCGTTAAAATTTAGTAGTCATGGATTATTAATTAAAGATTACTCTTTTTGTCCTTTAATAGATTTAAAACTAGATCGACAGTGATGCATGTAGATTAGGGTTTCTGGAGGGAAAGGGGTTCCCACTCTTAACTCCTATCTTGACATGGATCTCCGTTCATGTCTAGCCTTTACCAAAACAATTGTTAATCTAATCTCTAATTGTAGTCGTGAATATCAATGAATTGATAGCGCGTCCGATTAGGATGTTAACTATTCTTTTGATAAAGTTTATAAACTTTATAGGACGTAAAAAGAGTTTAAGGATCTTCATCATCCATTAATCTACCATAATCCTACGAATCCTAACAAGCGGAGAATTACTCGCGCATGTTGGGAAAAGAAAAGATAGAGAGGGAAAACATAATGTAAAATGCAGAAAAATAAAATGATATAAGAAAACAACTACCTTTATTAATCAACAAAATCAAGTACACTTTGTTTCCTTTGAAAATGATTACAAAACCCTAGTTTGCTTCTCGATCTCTTTTAAGGAGGTAGATGAACTGTTGATGATCAACCAGGATTCTTGAGCCGTCGTGGACTTTGTGATCGCGTTGGTTTGATGAATTTTTCTAAGAGGGTCTCGGTCCTTATTTATAGTCACAAAGCCAGAACCCTAGTTTCCTAATATGGAAACTAGTTGTTAGGATCCTAACCACCAAAATCCCGAGCCCTAAATCCTCAGAAGTGCGGCGGAACCACGGCCATTGGATAGGTTTGGCCGTGGATCCGCCGCCTTTTGGTGAGATCACGACCTCTAATTTTTGTAGCTTCGTATCTGTAACACTTGGTGATCTTTTGAGTATCTGGACTTTTGAAATGTTTTCTATGTTTCTACCGGAATTAGTTTCTTCAATTTACTTGAATATCTTCGGCAGATTTGATTTTGTCAACTCGGATTTCCTTGATTTCAGTCATGATATAATTCCTGCACAATTATCTCAATAAATGATATTAGTAGAATTTGTTTTTATTGAGATATTATCTTAACCATTTGTCATGATAATTTAGTTTTAAGAGAATTGGTCAAAGATATTTAATAAGGTAAGCATATTTAAATAGACCAAATATTACATGAATATTATATGCTTACATTTTCCTTCATAATGTTAATTATAATATATAAACACATGAAAATACTATTTTTACAGATAAACCCTCATATGTGTCATATTTATAATAAACACCTTTTATTATATAAAAATAGTAAGGAAAATATCATATTAAAAGTGCAGTTTTATTAACTGAACAAATACCCCCAAACTTAACTTTGATCGTCCCGAGCAAACTAGTTATTCAAGAGAAGGAGAAAAAGAAAGAAAAACCTAATAGCGCACTTTCATAGACAACACGATTGCACTGAGCACGTGCAACAAGCCATTAAACCTCTAGGTGTCCTTAGTAGGAGGAGTGTTGTCTCCTGAGGGTTTTCAGCGGATTACACCCACAAAATCCTATAATAAAAGAAAGATAATGAAAGTCACATAAAAAGATAAGAACTCTAAAAGAAAGAACTAGAAAATAAGAGTTTCCAACTATACAAGCTTTTCAGTTGCTATAAGCCCTATCTTAACGGTCGTTAAAAAATGTTGGAAATCACATCATCTCTCAATAAAAGATCGCCTTTAGTCTTCATTCCTACCTTTCTTCTAAACATTGATCATATACCCCTACGTGTGTGTAAAGGACATCCCTACACTCGGAGAATTCAATTCAAGCTATCATACTCTTGTCCATCTACCTCAGTACTTTTTTTAGTTGGTGAATATTTAGATGGAATTGCTCACACATTTTTCTTGTGACCGTTAATATTTCTTGAGGTACTAACCAACCGAATACTCATGTGCTTTCTATATTAGGTGTATTTAGTATTTTTCTCATCTTACAACACCTAAGACTTAGCAGTGACTCCCAAACCAGTTGATCTTAGGCATTAGGTGATGAAGCACCCTCGCTATATTTTTTTTATGTTGCCTTGGTGATTACATGACCAGTGTTCATTTTTCTTCACCATTTTATATTTTATTGCTTCATTTATAATTTTCGTACTTTGGCTTTTAGACAAGAGCATTTCAAGGTATCCTCTACTATCCCGAGTTTCAAGACGTGAGTAAGTGCGTATAGTAGGGTATCAACGTTCAAATGTTAGGCCTCCAGAATAGAAACTATTTTCATACTTATTTTTATCCTCAGATTAGTGACTTCTTTCATCTTACTAACCCTTGGGACAACGGCTCATAACTACTTATTACTAGTTCGTTTAAGAAAACATCTATCTTTCTTGGTTTTCTTAAACTTTTCCAATCTTTTAGATGTAATTTTTCAATTTCTAATCTTTTATTATAAATAAAATTTTTGAATTTTTTTATGAAAATGTTGTGCTTATGCAAAGTATGATGCAAAGTGATGCGTAAATAAGCACAAACCTCCCCCAAATCTGTTTACAACAGTGTCCTCACTGTTGCCGTCTGTTAAATCTCAAAAACCTGTAAGTTTGGGAGGAAAAGTTATTAATGGGGACATGAATAACTGAACATGAAAATCCTCCCCCAAACTTATTTTTGAATGACCATTTTGTGTAAAAAATTTATTTTCAAGACCCAAAAATATACCCCCACAAACTTGAGTTAAACACTGTTAAGCTTTTAAAATCATAAGTACGGGTAAAGTTATTGGTCAATGCAAAGCCTTACAAAGACCGAAAGTCAACACCAACCACTCAAAGATTTTATCGATGAAATGCACCGGTTGGTGGAATAATATATTGTACAGAGCCAGGAAGAAGTGGGGAAGAGATAAGTGGTGTGATGGAAAGGGTTTACGTCTCAATTTGGAGCGACGACACAGTGATAATGATGGATTAATCGCATTCTTGTGATTGTCAAGAAGAAGGGGTAGATGTTCAATTTCTTTGTTTTGAAGTTGATTCATCTCAACACCCGTGTTTTCTAAAAATGCGAGTTCATCAGCGAAGCTTTCATCGATATCCTGAAGAATAATGTCATTGGAAAGAACGGGATGAAACTCAGACTCCATGAAAAGTTCAGAACAAGCGTTAGATGTTGACCCGGAAAACTCGAAAGAAGGGTCCGTATATGTATAATACATATCTGGGTCAAACAACAATGTATGAAAAGAGTCTAGATCAGTATCGTGAAGCTGTTCAAATTCACTGCTGTCGACATCCATTAATTCGACAGAACATACTCGAGCATGAGGTTCGGAGGCTTCACTTCCCAACTTGTAAATGTTAAGTTCAATTGACCTATTCCCGAAGGATAGGGTCATATAACCGTTTCGACAATTGATTACAGCGTTGGAAGTCGTAAGAAAAGGTCGACCCAGAATTACCGGAATTTGGTTCCGTGGGTTTGCTACAGGTTGTATTTCTAGAATAATAAAGTCCACAGGAAGATAAATTCCCCGACTTTTATCAACACATTCTCTAACTTACCCCTTGGTTTGGTGATAGATCGATCAACCATCTGTAAAGTGCATTGCGATGGTTTTAATTCTCCGATACCCAATTGCTCATACACAGAATAAGGAAGCAAGTTAACACTAGCGCCTAAATCGAGTAAAGCACGATTGATATTTTTACCCTCAATAGAAATAGAGATTGTACGATAGTCAGGGTCCTTACGTTTCTTGGTAATTGTTGTATAAAAGCTTTGCTTACATTACTCGACATGAAAAATTTTTCGGCACTTGAGTTTTTCTCTTCCTAGTGCACAAGTTCTTAAGTATTTTTGCATAAGCTGGAACTTGTTGTATAGCATCTAGGAGAGGAATATTTACGTTAACTTGCTTAAACATTTCCACAACCTTCTCCATTTATGCATTCGGTTTGTTGGACCTCAATCTATCTGGAAATGGAGCTTTACCAATAAGTGTTGGGTCCAACGTATATGGAGAAGTTTATGGGGGTGGAAAGGATGAAGTGGGTGGAGGGTTCAAGCCTTGGGGAAAACGGAGAATAGGCTCGGAAGAAGAAGGTAGACTAGACGAAATAGGGTAAGAAGTAGAAGTGGAAGTGTAAGTGGAAGTGGAAGCCGGGGGTTCAATTTGTTCCTCAATATCAGTTTCAATCTGTTCAACCACATGGTTATCCAGCACTCTTCCAGATCTCAACGTGGTAAGTGCATTCACATTATACCGTGAGCACCCAGGATCAGGTAGGGGTTGAGCTGGTAAATTCCTTTTCTCTCTAGCACTCATTGCTGCAGTCAGTTGTACAATTTGTGCTTTTATCAATTTGATACTCTCACCGTGGGAGACAGTGTTTTGCACTAACGTATGGATAGAAGACGTTAAAATGTCATTCGTTCACATGGACTGTTCAATGAACATGTCGAGTGCAGAGGGTTTATCGGTACCGGCAGAAGAAGGATCAAAATTGTTGGCCGGGTTTTGTAAAGGTTGCGGTTGAAAAGGGTGCTGACTCAGTTGTGGTGGTTGCTGTTGCTGTGGACGGACCCTTTGAAGTCATTTGGGTTTGGAACCGTATTTTGAGTTTGGTGTTGGTTCCAAGCAACATTAGGGTGATTCCTCCAACCTTGATTATAAGTGGAAGAAGAAGGATCGTTTCCAGGTCTTTGCTACTAAAAAGCAGCATTAGTGTGCTCTTGACCTTGAAACGGTACATTCAAAGGACATTCTTCCGTCAAATGTGATGGGTTGGAACAGCAACCACACACGGTTTTGGGAAGTATGTATTGGGTTAGGGAGGCTGAAAAAATTCTGTTTTCTATAGCGTCGAGTTTCCTTTGTATTGCGGCTATTTCAGCTTTCATTGTGACGGAAACATCGAGCTGATTGATACCTTCTCTAGACAATGGTTGACTAACACTTTCCCATTGTAAAGTGTTTTGAGCAAGATCTTCTAGGTATTTCCAAGCTTCACCGTCATCTTTAGACAAGAATTGACATTGACATATGATTTCAAGCATCTGTTTTATCGTTAGATCAATACCCTCATAGATAATTCGTCACAGATCCCATCTAGGGATTCCGTGATGAGGACATTGTAAAAGAAGATTCTTGAACTGTTCAAAGTATTTCCAAAATGGTTCATTGGGAAGTTGGGTAAATTGGAAGATTTCGCTCTGAACATGGGCGGTCTTATGATTGGGATAAAATTTCTTCAGGAATGCTATAACGAATTCGTCCCATATTGAAATAGAATGTGCGGGTGTGTTATAAAGCCACTTCTCAGCTAAATCGTACAAAGTGAACGGGAGAATACGTAAACACATAGCATCCACAGAAAGCTGTGAGTACCCATCAAAGCACATACGTTTTCGAATTTGGTGATAAAAACGTATGCGTCTTCAGACTCGAGCCCATGAAATTTGGGTAAAAGTTTGATGAAATGAGATTTTATTTCGAAATTATCCCCATTGGCTGGTGGAATGGAAAGACAAGTATGAAGGGGACCACGTGTAGGGTAGCATCTCTCCTAGAGAGAAATACGTGGAGGATTCTGCGCACCTGCGGGCGGTGGCAGAGTGGTGTTAATATTTGATGGATATCCGTCCATCACGATCGTGGTGGGTGGTAGGAAAGAAGACGAAGAATAACCGACTCTGGGGGTCGATAAAAGAAACGCGGACAAGACGGGCACTAGAATCCCGTGTTCAGCCGAGCATGCACTAAACGGTTTTAGCGCAAGCGGCAGCGTGTGTACTTTTAAAAATGGTTTGTTTTTGAAAAAGTGTGTCGGACTTAGACAAATCACACAAAAATGCACAAACAACCCTAGAATTAAAGTTACCTAGGTCAAGTCTCTAGACCGCTTCTAGACTTCCAAAGGACAAGCCGCAAGATCAATCCTCTACCACCTCTTTACTACTCTTGTGGCCAGGTAAGTGCCAGGTATGTGGGAGGTATCTGCTATACGAATCACCGAAAAAGCGGGCCTTAATTAAATAATCACTTGCCTTAGACACACTTTCCTAGGCATCACAAAAGTAATGCGGATAAGCTATAGATTACCCACGACCTTCCTCTGTCCTTATTGAGCACGACAGTCCTTAGAGTCTTGTCTAGATATTTTTTAAATTAATATAGGGTTGATGCATATGCTTATTTTTTGATTTGTGGGGCTTAGGAAGGGTGATAAAATCCCCACTTAATCTTAATTTTGGTCTTGCCCCTTAAAATTCGTATTAAAATATGAATAAACAAACCAATTACAAAACTTTTGCAAAAAGATTTTTGAGCGGCGATATTTTGCAAAGAATCCTGCAGAAAAGATATTTTATTAGATTTCAGAGGAGAGATAAGGAGCTGAAAAACTTACCAGAGAAGTTTGGAACCCTAATTCCTCTCTTGCGTCGCGCTTCCACCGCTATATGGCCTATTTGCCACGGATCCGCCGCGAGAAAGTGGTATCTCGTGATGATTTTTGCTACGTGGCCTCCCTTGCTCCTCTGGATCTTGATGAATGTCTCTGGCTCTCTGTTTCCTCAAGTATGTGGCTCCAGATTCTCTCGCAAAAATTCACACAATAATCGTTAAATATACAATTTCCAGTTTTGTTTAATTTTATGATATAGATCGAATAAGAATTCAACACAAATAGTAAGAATAAAAAATTACGCACGTTTCCCCGGCAACAGCGCCATTTGATTGATCTGTTTTATGTGTTGTAGTTAACCGCAATCAATAACGGTGTCGCGTGTAGCTAGACCGAGATGAGTACGGGTCATCCTCAGGGAAACATGGAATCTTTTAATCTTACTTTAGGCGTGTTGATTAAGAAAGGAGGAAGAATAAAGAATTGTGAAGAATAATTGTAGATTCTAAATCCACGTCAAACATGGATGCAGGATATAGATCTAGATTAACTACGGATGTAGGTTTTATAGTAGAAGGGGGCTTGTAGGGTTCGTTAAGATTTAGTAGTCATGGATGATTAATTAAAGATACTCTTTTTATCCTTTAATAGATTTAAAACTAAATCGACAGTGATGCATGTAGATTAGGGTTTTTGGAGGGAAAGGGGTTCCCACTCTTAACCCCTATCTTGACATGGATCTCCGTTCATGTCTAGCCTTTACCAAAACAATTGTTAATCTAATCTCTAATCGTGGTCGTGAATATCAATGAATTGATAGCGCGTCCGATTAGGATGTTAACTATTCTTTTGATAAAGTTTATAAACTTTATAGGACGTAAAAAGAGTTTAAGGATCTTCATCATCCATTAATCTATCATAATCCTACGAACCCTAACAAGCAGAGAATTACTCGCGCATGTTGGGAAAAAAAAGATAGAGAGGAGAAACATAATGTAAAATGCAGAAAAATAAAATGATATAAGAAAACAATTACCTTTATTAATCAACAAAATCAAGTACACTTTGTTTCCTTAGAAAATGATTATAAAACCCTAGTTTGCTTCTCGATCTCTTCTAAGGAGGTAGATGAACTGTTGATGATCAACCAGGATTCTTGAGCCGTCGTGGAGTTCGTGATCGCGTCGGTTTGATGAATTTTTCAAAGAGGGTCTCGGTCCTTATTTACAGTTACAAAACCAGAACCCTAGTTTCCTAATTTGGAAACTAGTTGTTATGATCCTAACCACCAAAATCCCGAGCCCTAAATCCTCAGAAGTGCGGCGGAACCGCGGCCATTGGATAGGTTTGGCCACGGATCTGCCGCCTTTTGGTGAGATCACGGCCTCTAACTTTTTTAGCTTCGTATCTGTGACACTTGGTGATCTTTTGAGTATCTAGACTTTGAAAATCATTTCTATGTTTCTACCAGAATTAGTTTCTTCAATTTACTTGAATATCTTCAGCAGATTTGATCTTGCCAACTCGGATTTTATTGATTTCAGTCATGATATAATTCCTGCATAATTATCTTTATAAATGATATCAGTAGAATTTGTTTTTATTGAGATATTATCTTAACCATTTGTCATGGTATTTTAATTTTAAGAGAATTGATCAAAGATATTTAATAAGGTAAGCATATTTAAATAGACCAAATATTATATGAATATTATATGCTTACATTTTCCTTCATAATGTTAATTATAATATATAAACACATGAACATAGTATTTTTATAGATAAACCATCATCTGTGTCATATTTATAATAAACACCTTTTATTATATAAAAATAGTTAGGAAAATATCATATTAAAAGTGCAGTTTTATCAACTGAACAGGCATGTCTTGAAACAGTCTCATCGCTGAGAAAAGCGCAAACACATGATAATATCGGTGTGACAAACACTAATTGTGCATATCAACTCCAAAACAAACCGGTGTAGACTACATTGTCAAGCATATCCAACCCAAAAATCCGACTTGCTAAGCAACCAAGTATCCAAAAAACGTATTGGTACAATCAAACTTGTGTGACATACATTGTTTGTGTCAATAACAATGCCAAACTTCTAAATATTCGCCCTGGAATTCGCTCATATCCGAGCGCCCCAAGCGGTGATTACATCATCACTTGGAAGCACAATAGTGGGAAGGTTATGTCTTGGGCGCTAGAATAGTATTTTGAGAACCCTTTCTGGATGGTAAACACCAATACCTCTTGATGTTTGCTTTCCAAGGCGGCGTTGATAGGGATTTTATTAGTCTTCAAATTTAACCACAAGTATACAGTTTATCCCAGTCATGCTTGAGGATCGTTCCTACAAAGATATGTGTTAACTACTTTTAAACTAACTTAAAGAGTTAGATTTTTTTTAAAAGTGCAAATAAAAATGGGTTTTTTTTTATGAGAGAGAAAATTCTAGGGTTTTATTTGCTTTATTTCTATGGCCGATTTAAAAAATTCATCTTCTTTTCTTAATCTAATTCTAATATATTTCCATTAATTATACCTAAGTATAGCTTATATTTAAATTATAACATAACCTATCAAAATTATAACATCATCTAGATCATATTAAAACTCTAGTTCTACTTAATTAAAAGCAACCTAATTTTAATCTTCAACAAATATTTGTAGGCGATCTACATTTATTATATTTTCGATTAATCTAGATATCTTTTAACTACCTAAATTGAATATCTTGTGATTAAATTATTTTCTTACCTTCCCTAATTAAATTTTTAGTTTGTCAACCCTTTCTTAACCTAATTAGATTATTGGTGTTATAATTCTTTCCTAACCTTATTCTAAGCGTCAACTTTCATTATGAGATTAGTTTATTAGATGAAAAACTACAACGAGAATAAATAAATCATAAAATATTCATTATAAAAGTAGAGAAAAGAAGAGCTAAAAGAATACCTAACCACAAAATAAATATAAACAAAACTCTAGAAAAGAATTAGTTACTCATATTTATAAAAGAAAAATAAATATTATTCACAATCAAGAGTATTTACAATAAACTCGATCTCTTCTTCTTGATAACCCTAATGAGAAGAAGCCTATGAGAGAGATATGAAACCCTAAGACTATATAGGTGCTTATATAGGGCTAAGGAAGCTTGGAGAACAAGTAATAGAAAATACAAGACAATCTACTTGCTAGCAACTATGAAAATATAATTTAATTGTTCTGTTGGATGCTGTTGTGAGACTTCAGAACCTTCGAAAAATAAAACGATATATCTTAAAATGATGTATGTACCAAGACGATCGTGCCCATAAAAATTGGTGATGAATGGCCTAGATTGTGCGGCTGATCCGCCGCGCTTTGTTGGCTTCATGGCACGAAATTTTTTTGCGCTCGATTCTCTTGATTTGTTGAGCTCTTTTTAGTTATCGGATCATGAAAATTATTTTCGTTGCTCTGTAGTTGCGTGGATCTCCAAATTGTTCCTAAATTTGGCATATAATTAGGTAGCTTTATTTGTTGCTTTGAATTTGATTTGATTTCTCCAACTAATTTGTTGTTGTCATAATTGATTCACCTCTTTTTTTTGCAACTTTTGCTAATTTGCAATGATATTCCCAAATTTATTCTAAATTTGCAAATTATTCTTTTGATTTTCCGGATAATTCCCTTAAGTCTCCATTTTACGCACGTGATTGTTCGTTTGAAAAGTGTGTTCGAAAATAACCGCAATCAAGACGGTGTTGCTAGTACCTAGCCGCGATGAGTACGAGTCGTCCGCAGGGAAACGTGGACTCTTTTCTTGGTTTAGACGAGTTGATGAAAGATAGTTGATTGTTTGTCGTTATATTTTGAAACGGATATAAAATTTATAATGAAAAGGCTTGTAGGGTTCATAGGACTTAGTAGTAATGTATGAATAATTAAAAATGACTTCTTTGTCTTTTAATAGTTTAAAACTAGATTGATAGTGATGAATGTAGATTAGGGTTCTTAGAAGAAACTAGGGTTTCCCCACTACTAACCCTTGTTTTTGCATTGATCTCTATTCATATCTAGTCTTTAACAAAACAAGTGTTAAACCAATCTTAAATCGTGGTTGTGACTATCAATAAATTGGTAGCGCGTCCGATAAGGATATTAATATTTATTTTGCTAAAGTTTATAAACTTTAAAATATATAAAAGAAGTTGAAAGATTTTCTCATCTATTGTTTTACCTTATCCTACAAACCCTAACAAGCTAGGAATTACTCGCTCATTGTTAAGTTAGAAGAAATGTTAAAGAATGAAAACATGATTAAGATACAGAAATGTAAGTGCAGAAAGTAAGTGCGGAAATTAAATGTGCAAATTAAATGTAAAATGAATTTAAAACAACTACCTTTATTAATCAACTATTGCATTTCAATTCTTCTTAGAAAGTAGAATACAAGAAGCCTAGTTTGCTCTAGATCTCTCTCTTTCAGGAGGTAGAGAATAGATAATAAATACTCGGATACGTGGATCTCTTGACCTCTTCGATGATGATTTTGAATGTGAAGCTCTCGGTCTCTTATATAGTCATTAAACCAGAAACCCTAGATTCCATAAGTAAGGATATACAGTTAAGATCCAAGACACCAAATATTTCATCCAACGGCCATCAACATGCCGCGAATCCGTCGCATATCTTTGTAAGTCGATGTCGTGCACCCCACGCACTTGTGGGGACGCGGAATATATAAAAAATGATTTTAACGAAGCTCGCAACACAGACTAAACTCTAGGATCTTTACGGAACCTTGACTAGCTATAACTAAATAGAGGTTTAACTACTTACTAAGAGTTTTATACCTCCGTGTACTAGTCCTTCGGGTCTTCTTGTCCTCTTCTTTATGTAACAACTCCAATTTTTGTATACATAAATTTGATTTAAATTTGAAGTATACTTAGAGTATTTAATGATGCTGATATTGTTGCGCCACGGCAGCGCCCCGGCCTCGTACTCGAGGCCAAAATGCGGAATCAAAAATTTTCCTTACTCGGAAACCGGCGCTACCGCGGACAATGAAAACCCGGATCGTAAACCATTAACCTATACTAGCTAACTAGAGATGGGGTGAGAGATATACCAAGCGATCCGTGTCCTTCGGTCTTCGTCTCCACTCCGATCTCCCGCGGAATCTCCGTCACCTCCTCGCTCGTCGGAAAGGGCACCACGTAGCCGGAATCTTTTACGGGCTCCCACCTCTTGACCGAGGCAACTCGGGCGCGAAGTTGGCTAGCCGACGCGTCCAAGGCTTGCTATAGAATAGTGTAGTGAACTTGTCTCTTGGGGTTATGAGGTTGCCTTGATGTGGAGGAATAGAGAAGAGAAGGAGAGAAAGAAATGAGCTTTGAAGCTAATCTTTTGCAACCATGGAATGAGATGAGCATTTTTTCAACCAAAATAAAAAATCCCCTCCTCACAAATAATGTGGCCGGCCTCTTTATCTCAAGAATGAGATTGGAGAGAGAAAAAAGGAATTCATCAAAATAAGAAAAGGAAAAGATAATTAAAGAAGAAGGTCACTCTCATTTCAATCCAAATCCTTTCCACCATCCATCAAATGAAAAGCAAGTGATGAGATTAAAAAGGAATCTCATCATGACAAAGGCACATAAGCAACAAGACCCTCCACAAAAGAGTTATTTGCAAACTGCAAATAACCCCCTTCCAACAAGAAAGTCCGACCGAGAAGGAATGAAGGAAAACCGGCCGGAACGGAATGCAAACTGGCAACTTCAGAAAACTGATCCCGTAATAAATTACAGGAAAACCCCACTGCTGCAAATGCATGCCCGCATTTGTATTCCCACTGAACACAAATGCAAAGAGACAAAACTACACTATCAAATACTAGAATCCGGCTTAAGCCAAAGCCGGCTAGTAAAAACTGTCCGATCACGATCCGTGCAATACCGCACGTATCTGATCGAACCCTGCCATATCTCCATACGGCCTCTACAGCGTTTCGCCCGAAACTTGAGTAACTGAGTGTGGTGGACTCTAAAGACTCGTCAATACCTTGGCTGTGGATTTAACCACTAGTACGTCAGAGGTATAAGCCAATACGTGACGGGCCACCAGGTATTGACCAAATGGGACGTCGATGAGGAAGCTCACCCCGACACCCAACTGAGCCTGTCAGTGACAATATCCGTACAGTCCGGTCCGTTCGTCTATGAGTATCGCATGGCGGGCCTAGGGGGTTGGTAAAAGTCAGACCCCCAAAAGCGGTACAAGTCGTGTCGGAGCGTAGCCCAGAACGCCCTGAGATACTACTGGAATACCTACCAGTAAATCTCCTGCCTCGGCCGAGGGCTTTGCGTAATGGCTCTCCTAGACACAGCGCGACCTCACCTCCAATACCGGGAGAGACGAACCCCTGCAGATCCGCTCGCTGCCTCCATGTGGCTCGGGACTGTACCCAACTAAAACCTGTTTGCACGACTCCTTTGAGCCGTGGTAGGGTAGTAATCAAACTACAGTGGGAACTCACATGAGACAAATGACGATCTCAGGTCGATGAACTAACCTGTACACATGTCACCAGGGAACTGCTATCTGACATCTGGTATAAGACCAACTAGCAGGTTCCCGGCGAGTCCTGTCCGGTGTACTCATAACCCAATGAGCACCTGTATACATCTTAGGTGAACCAACTGACACCAGTGGCTTGTGAGACCGGCCACCGCCCCTCGTCGGGGTCTCGACTGTATACACTAGTCTACTAACGGAGTATCGATGCCCTGTCTCGAAACTCCTACGACTAGGGACCTTTTAAGGATGTGCTTATAGACCACCAGCTCCCACGTATATGATCGCCATCATACTGCTGGCAGTCAAGCAAGAATCCTAGGGGCTCTATCAACGTGTAATAGCGACATGTCAGGTCACCTAAAGCAGTACACGATGATAAAGATAAACCAGATAGCATACTATCATCTCGAGTAAGACTGTCCTACCGGGATAGGTCCTCCCTCAATCATTGCAATCATGTGCCTGTGATCCAATAATTGACTCTGAGGGCACTAACTCCAACAGATATCACTTTAAGTATCTATTTTCCTACAATAATTACAAGAAAGTGCTTGTAGCTCATTGATAATACCTTGCACTGCTGAACCAAGCCACCAGTGTTTGAATCACATGCCCCACATTATTTTTAGAATATTTTTCTTTTAAAATTCTTGGAAGCCCAACAGTCCACAGGCCATAACTCCCAAAAGTTGAACGGAACCCTAAAAACGTAGTATACCAAAGTCTACATCAGAGAACCCCGCACCTGACGGTCGCCGGACTCGGTCGGACGGCCGAGCTCCCAAAACCAAAAATGTGGCTTTCTGTATTCTATAACCCCCTGCTAACTCCAATTTATTTGATCGGTTCTCAAAAGTTAAATACAACCAATTTAATACAAATTTTAATGCTTTTTATTTAATTTTTTATAATTTTTTTAATCAAGAAAACCTTTCACCTACCCTACCCTAGCTACCCTATAAATAGACCCCTACCCCCTACCCTCTCATCTCAAAACACTAGGTTTGCTCTCTTGAAATTTTCACAAGAAGGGTGTGTTTTGAAACCGAGTCACGGCGAAGCGCTGACGGATTTCCGGCGACGTTCTTTGAAACAACCGGTGATGAAACAACACCTCGGCCATTTCTCTAGTTCCTCTATACTCTTTAGTATAGATCAAAACCCGTAAGTCCCGTTCTTTTCTTCTTTCTACTTCTCAAAAATACGAACTTATGAAACCCGACGGAAATCGGAACAAACCGATTTCCGATTCGGTTTTTCTACAAAATCTCACTTGTCACCAATTCCATAATACCTAAACATATTCATGATGACTATTAATCACATAACAATTAATTTGGACAAAATTTCTCACATGAAATGATAGTTTTTTTATAATATCGTATTCTTTTCACATGAATACCATAATGTTTATTTTTCTTCTTCTAATCAATTCCATCATTCCTAAACATCTTCATCTTGACCACTAAACTTGTAAAAATCAATTTGAATGAGTTTTTACACTTGAAATGATAACTTTTGCAAATACCGTATTCTTTCACTTAAATACCCTCATGTTTAGTTTATCATATTTAACCCCTAAACTTCACTATACCTTAAAATGGAGCACAAGATAACAACCTACCTCTATCCACACATAAATACAAACCCTAAAATGATTTCATAAAAATTTAGAATACGATAAAACGAAATTTTCATTAAAATACCATAATCTTCATAAAACCATTCTTAAAGGTTTAGATTTGTTACATTTTTACATAAATATTTCTTCCTAGGAAAATACGGTAAGTTGTGGATATCGATCGTTTATCTAAACTAATTTTGTGGTGTCTAGGCTAGGCAAGTGAGCTTGGGTAAGTTTAAAAGGCCCGCCTCACGATTCGTGAGCGGATCCCTCCCTCCTCACTTGTACTTATCTGGCCACAATTGGCGGTGAAGAGGCGATTTGAGGCTTCTAACGACTTGTCGTTTAGACCTTTTAGAAATAGGCTAGTTGGCTTAGGAAACCCTAGAATCTAAAATACGGAAAATTACACTTTTCAAATAAATACCTTATCTTTATAAAACCATTTTCTAAATGAATAGTATTTATTAAACCTTTGCAAAGCACCACTACAACCCACCTTTGGGGAACTCGTTAGGGATTGTACGATTTATCGTGCACCCTCGGGCTTAGTAGTGCGAGATTCAGACCTCCGCAAGGAGCATTCGGTCTCGAAAGGTTTAAAATACGACATTTAAGAAAAATGAGATTTTTAGAAAATAAAATATTTATATAAAATTATTCTTGTATAAACATATGTATATTTATCATTTGAACACCTATTTTATTATAACATAAAATTTCCACCTTTTCCTAAAAATTACAAGATTAAAAATTACATTAAAATACCATGAATTTCAAATAAATCAATATTATAAATTAATACTTTTATTAGGATATATTCACTAGAATAACACAAGTAAAATTTAAACTCATTATAACTATAAAGACGAATAACAAATACTTGAGGTGTATCTTGAAAACTATACAAAAGTACTTTTAACATAAAACCCCCTCAAGTTTTATAAATTACAATAAGGACCCTAACAATTATAGAACTTCAAATTACTTTTCTTTTAGTCTGACTCGGGTTTGAGTCTGACTATATTTGACTTGAATATGATTCAAGTCAATCCATAATCTACAAGTTTCCAATTCAATATGAATACATGAATCCATGAATACAATTATCAGTTTATACAATTTGGCTGAACCGAACCATGGATATATATATTCCTTTTACATGATTCTCAGTATTCCATTTACATGACTCTACGGTTATAACCGTTTCCTGATATCATGGTTTCGGTCAGTCAGTCAATCAATCATGCAATCAATACAATTTTACAAGATAACAATACAAACAAGACATCGCGGGGTTTAAGGGGTAGATTGGTACGGAAGGTGTTAAAGGAGGCACGAGGTGGTCAGATTAAGACACCTAACCTATATTCCGTTGCTGTTGTACCATGGCTTAACGGTTCCTTGTACTTTCCGTTTGTCCTGGTCTCTAGCATATAGAGACCCCCCTCGTATACACTGGCATCCTTCTGTACCAAGCTACAAACAACAGCGTTAACACAATATTACAACAATATAACAATATAATACAACTATAATAATATACTCTCTCTCTATCTTACTCTCTATCTATTCTCCTCTTATCTTTGGGACTTACCGAGCGACCTGTTCGTTGACGACATTCTATTTCTTTCTTCTTTGAATGTCGTCAGGTGGTTTAGACCCGGCAGAGATCGAGCCATCACAAGAAGACTTGGAGCAGTTTACTGAAGACCCTGCATAGTAGTTTCATTGTACACTTTACTTTTCAGTACTTTTTATTTCCTGTTATGCCACTGTTTAGGCATCTTTTATTCCAGTTGTATTTCCTTTTATGCATTGTATAAAGAATGTTAATAAATAAAAGTTGATGTTCTTTTAAATCTTGTCTCTTGTGTATTTATTTTATATTGCTTAGATACGCTTAGCGTATGTACTTCTGAGTATATACGTAGCGGGCCTCGTCGCGTCTCCTTCGCCGTACACTGAAGCGGGGCGTGACACTTTATCTCCTCGAAGTGTATGGATCAATCTTGCAACATTGGTCTCCTCGCGTCAAAGATGATCCACCCGAGAGAATGTACTTTGAGCTCCAACCTTTAAACCGAGGTAACTAGGGTACCTAGTATGCTAAGATAAGTAGCCTAGATGGTGTAGAGAGTGATTATGGATTAATTTGTCTCAAGAACCCTAGGTTTCTCAACACATGAGAGCTTTTAGGGTTGAGAAAGAAGAAGAGAAGCTTGGAGGAGAGAGAGTGTAGCGATAAGAATGAGTGTAGAATGGCTAAGAGTTTTTGATAATGAAGCATATAATAAATCAAATAATGAATCAACCATGCTTCAATAGTTACAAAAACAATGAGTCACCAAGTAGCCATGCTTCAATCAAGTCCAAAATTACACATCATACCTCCACCTCATTATCCATTTAACAAAATGGATTAAACCAAAAATGATGTGCTTTCTTCTAGAAGCACTCTTGTAAAATTACAATAATACCCTTCACCGTATATACATACCCGTATTCGTATTCCGAAAAATACGAATACCAAGAGATGAAAATAATCCAAGAATATAATACTAGGATCTGGCTTAAACCAAAGCCCACTAGTATTATCCGTCCGAACATTATCCGTGCACAAGTACACGTATATGATCGGAACCCTGTTGTAAAACCATACGGCCTCTATATCATTTCGCCCGAAGCAGGGAAACCCTCTGTGTGGGACTCTAAAGACTCGACAGTACGCTGGCAGTGGGTTAACCACAAGTACGTCAGCGATTCTAGCTGCACGTAACGACTACCCAGGTATCTGTCAATAAGAAGACCGATGAGCAAACTCATCCGAACTCCTATTGAGCCTATTTGTGACAATCTTCGTAAAGTCCGGTCTGTTCGTCTTAAAGTATTGCATATCGGGTATAGGGGAATAGTAAACGTTAGACCCCTAACAGCGCAATAAGTCGTGCCGGAGTATAGCCCAGAACACCCTGAGAAACTACTGAAGTACCTGTCACGACCCGGAAAAGGCACGTGACTGGCACTTGAAACATGTGAAGTCTATAAGACCCCACCTAATTCAAGTAAGCCAAAAGCCCAGAAATCTAAACCTTTTTGGGAAAATAGGGGAGGTGAGGTTTTGAAATAAAGGTTTAATGAAATCAGGTTTTTTCTTTGAAACATAAGTAATATCATAGGAAATACAATGTTTCGTAATCTATCTTGAAAAAATTTTCGTCATTTGAAATTTAGGCAGCACCTCCTTTGTAAATCTTAATCCGAAAGCAATTCAAGCAATAATAATAATAGGCATACCCAAGCGGGAGCTAGCTCTTCGCCAATTAGCGGAAACAACCACGCAATAATATAAATATACAACGCTGAAGGCGAGGATCAAAACATAGAAAGAAAGCAAAGAAACTATGCATCATCAAGAAACCAGAAACAATAATAAATACATGAGCATGACTCTATGGCCGAAACAATATACAAACTGCGATTCTAAGTCTATGAATATACATAGTCTGGTTGATGGAGTTTTTAACTAGATACAACTGAATAATATAAAAGTGCAAACGGCGGTCACGATGCAAGTGTATCCCACCTATCAATACAATCACCCTGAAGAAAACGGTGTGCCAGCAAGCCGTTACTGTATCTGTGCGGTCAAACATGCAAGAAAACTGTGGCACAACGGGGGTGAGTTGCCAACTCATGAGTAGAAAATATCACCGAGTAGAAACCGAATGTTTGACGCTTTTCTAGGTCATACAATAATATAGTCATAATATAGAGACATCGAGTGATAACAAAGGTAACAATATAAGCATAAGTGTGATATCAAAGTACTCGTGTCCGTGTCATAAAGTAGTAACATATCATGTATATCATGTATGAATGCATCATCCAACGTGTGTCCTGCAAGGTTGTCTAGCACGGCAACAAGGTTTCGGGAGACATCGTCCATGCCATTTTTAAATTTTTGCCGTATTAGCTAACCCTAAGCCTAGAATCGTTACTAGAAAATCCGACGATAGTAAATGTAAACACTTTACATCTAGGTGAATGAGGGAATACAACCTTTTTATACCGGTCCTTCAATTTTAAAGCTCCATGTCGTAGTCTCTTCGTTGCGAATGGTGAACTCCCAGACTCTAGAGAGGGTTCACTTGAAGAAACGAACAAGCTTGCTCAATGTCTTCGAGGCCGAAAATGATCTACGTCGAGGAGACTCGAGCACATGCTACCTCTTCACTAATGGTGAAATTAGTGAAGCAAACAGCCTAAACTAAATGGCTAATAGTAGAGGATGATGAAGTAGGAAGTGGGCTCACTTTAGATTTATTTTTCTCACAAGGTTTCATCACTTAGAAAAAACTAGCAAGTTTTTTCTCAATTGAGGAAGAAGATGATGAATGAAAACTCATGAGGTTAGAAATGCAACCATTGTGAGTGTATGTCATGCACTAATCATTGTAGAGACTAAACCTTAGCTATGAGTTAAGGGGTTAGGTTAAAAAATATCTTAAGCAAAACAAACAAGTAGACTAAGTCAATTTTCTACTAGCTTCCATCCAATCTTAACCATGACTAATTATCCAAGTTGTTTGAATTACTTAAAACAAATAAAACCCTAACTTTAACCTAGCATGGTGTGAGTCTCATACATACATGTTGCATGTGTAACCTAGCATGACACAACAATATATATCACATATATATTTTGTGTGAAAAAAAAGAAAACAATACATTTAACATATATCACATATATATCAATGTATCATAAGTGAGAAAAATGAATACTTAAGTGAGCTAATATTAGTTAATATAATTTAATATATCAAATATATAATTCTACATTAAATTATTAAATCAACACTTGATTTAATAATCCGGCTATATTACATACAACCGACTAATGTCAAATGTAACAACTTATTGAATCAACACTTGATTCGATAACTTGGCTATATCATATATAACCGACGATGTTACAAATCGCGAGAATAGAATGCGATATCACATACACGCATTTATCTCGGTCCCACACATATCACATATGTGCTCCTACTCCGTTTCGCATGAACCAGGAAAGCTCTGTGTAGGACTCTAAAGACTTGTCAATATGCTGCCAGTAGGTGATGATCATATCAAACACCCACAAGCCGTAAGCGGTCTGCTAAACGTAACGGCCACCCGAGTATTGAGCGATCAGAAGATCAACAAGCAAGCCTGCTCACACTCCTGCGAATCCAATCAGTAACACTACCGTACAGTCCGGTCTCTTCGTCTGATATGTCGCATATCACAGCATGGGGGTGGTATAACGTCAGATCCCAATAGCCTGATAAGTCATGCCGATGCAAGGTCCATAACGGTTCAAGAAACTACTGATAACACTTACCAGTAGATTTTAGCAACCCTGGCAAGGGATTTCCTGTTATGGCCAATCGAGCATAGCGCAACAACAACTCCCAATACCGGGAGAGACGAAACCTCTCCTATTGCTCATTGACTCCATATGACTCAGGACTGTACCTAAAAACCAACTTTTTGCATGATCTCTTGACCATGGTATGGTGGAAATCAAAGCACAGTGGGGATCACACAAGACTCTATGACGATCTCGAGTCTACAGACTAACCTGCACCAGTATCACCAAAGAACTGCTATCTGACGATAGGTATAAAACCATCTAGGAGTTCTCGGCGAGTCCGTTCAGTGTACCCAGTCTCTACTGAGCACCCGTATACCTCCTATGATGTCAAACACCAATGGATGTGGGATTATCCATCGCCAATCATATGGGTCAAGAAGCGCATACGCTAGTCTACTCTGGAGTATCGATGCCTTGTCTCGATACTCCTACGACTAGGAACAATTATAGGGTGTACTTGTGGACTACCCTTAGCCCCACTAGTATGATCTCCATCATAGTCCTGGTAGTCAATTACGCATCCTAAGGGCTTTATCAACATGCGAGAGCAAGACAGCATCACTTATACACGTCAACATGTTAACACAAAGAGCAACCAGATAGCATACTATCATATCGAGCAAGAAAGTCCTCCCTATATATATCCAAGCATCCACTACAATATACATCCCATGTATAGTAATGTCCTCTAGGGCATACATATAACTAACAATCTCCCACTTGCACTAAGGCCATCTGTTGTAGTATCTAATACCCAACAATATAGCAGTGGTTGTAGTATCCCATACTCAACCATCCCAAAATCTCTCAAATAGTATTTGGGGAAGCAGGCCTTGGTGAGTGGATCCGCCGTGTCATCCATCGTGTCAACTCTCCTAACCTCGATCTCTTGGAGATCAACTATCTCCCTGATCAGGTGATACTGTCCTTAGAATATGTCAGGAACTCTGATAGGACCTGCGTTCCTAGGCTAAAGCCACAAGTCCATTGTAGTCACAATAACAGTTATTGGTCGCTCAATGGTAGGAACCTTGTTCATCTCATGAACAAGAAATGTCCAAACAACCACTTTGGTAGTATCGTTGGTAGAAATGTATTCAGCCTTTATCGTCGAGTATGTCATGGTATCTAGCTTCGAACTCTTCCAACATACCATCCCTCCACTGAGGGTAAAGACAATGCCGGTGACTGACTTTCAGCCGACCTCATCACTCTGGAAGCTCGAACCAAGAACTTTCTTTTAGTGCTTCTCAAGTATTTAAGAATGTCCTCTAGAGCTCTCCAGTGATTCTCCCAAGATCCGATTGATTCCTAATCACAACACCTAGTGAGTTAGCTACATCTGGTCTGGTACATAATATCGCACATATGATAGAGCCTGCTTCCGAAGCATAGGGTATCCCTTGCACGCGAGCTCTCTCCAAATCAGTCTTGGAAGAAATCTTTTTGGAGCGAGTGATTCCTCAGTAAGTGGGCGAACCACCAAGTTTAGAATCTTCCATACTAAACCCCTTTAGTATTGTGTTAATGTACCTGGATTTGGGACACTCCCAACATCCACTTAGATCTATCACCATAGATCATAATCCATAAGATATAGTAGGTATCATCCAGATCTTCTATTGAGAATCCTCATCATAAGAGGAGTTTAACCGATTGTACCATAGGAAACCATTTCCTATCAAGAGTATGTCATATACGTACAATACGTGCAAGACAACCTCACTCTCCACAACCTTTTTGTATATACAAGGTTTATCTACCTTTTGGATGAAGTCAAACTCTTTAACTGCCACATCAAAACAGATGTTCCATCTCTGCGATGCGCGCATTGATCCTGATGAACTTAAGCACAGCTTTGAAAGTCTCAACTTTTCCATCTACACCAAGAATCTTCTCAAGATCCATTTGCTCCCAATGGGTTTTACCCCTTCAGGTGCAACATGCAAAGTCATACTTTGTTGGTGTACATGGATTCCATCTTTGATCGTATAGCATCCAGCCTTTACAGAGTCGCCACTCGTGATGGCCTGCCTGAACCTAGTTGGGCCATCATATACCATGATGCAATCCTCGCTCCCACGGTCACCGAGAATACCGCAGTATCTTTCAAGTGGATGAAAAAACCTACCAGATTCGCGGAGAGGCTGAGATTCGTAGGAGACTATTGAATCCTTTGGTTTCACCAAATCATTAAATGTTAGTTTGTCTAGATGGAACTCCTTCCAGTTCTACCTCATGACCACTAATTTCTTCATAAGAAATTCCTTTTCTAAAAAGGTGGCATGCTGATAAACAAACCACCTTTTGCTCCTCAGTATGGTAGAAGATATTCCCTTATAAATGTTTGGGATATCCTAACAAACTTATACAGAACTGACCTTGCCTTAAGCTTGTCCGGATTCTGTCTTTTAACATAGGCCGGACAACCCCATATCTTAACTCGTTTAAGACATGGTCTCTTCCCATTCTATATCTCATATGTAGTGGTAGGCCCTGATTTGGATGGAACCCCATTCAATAGGTATGCAGCTTCTCAAGTGCATAACTCCAAAAGGAAACATGTAACTCATCAATAATCATCATAGAGCGCACCATATCTCATAGGGTGCGATATGTCCACCCCGATACACCATTGTGCTGTGGTGTAATCGAAGGAGTAAGCTGAGAGAGAATCACATTCTCCTTTTAGAAGCTCCAGGAATTCCAAGCGCAAGTATTCTCCTCCTCAATCACATCGAAGGACTTAATATTTCTACCCGTTCGGTTCTCAATTTCAAGCTTATAATCCTTGAATTTCTCAAAAGTTTCAGACTCGTGTTTCAACAGGAACACATGCCTGAATCTTGAGAGATAGTCGATGAATGTAATGAAGTAAAAGAACCAACCCTGGAATTTGTAGACATCGGACCGTATACATCATCATGTATCCGTCCCAAGAGTTCAATAACTCTTTCTTTATTTTGAGTAAACGGAGTATTGGTCATTTTACCTTTGAGACAAGACTGGCATGTAGCATAAGATGAAAATTCGAACAGATTCTCATATTCATCCTTATGTAACTTAGCTGGTCATGTCGCATTGATATGACCTAGTCTATAATGCCTTAAGAAGAATTCGTTCATTTCTGAACCACTCCACTTGTGTGTGTTCTAGATACTTTGAACTGTAGTTTGATTTTGAACGCATATGCTATTACGTAACGTGCATGATCCAATCAACTCTTTGATTCAGGAAAATGTTCACAACATTATCCCCTATACAGAATTATATCTTTCTTTAACTTAATAAAGAATATGATGTAATGTTGTATATCAGGTTCGGTATGTAATAACATTCGTTCAGAATCAATGTATTAATACAAGATGATATCTGCCAACTGATTTGGCTGCAACAATTGCACCATTCTCTAACTCTAAGAGATATATCACCTATTCTCAGTTCTCTATCTTTCTGTAGCCTATGTAACTCTTACATTTGTAGGATCTTGATCCGGTATCTCATACCTAGGACGTAGAGGATACTGAGAAACAGTTCTCGGAAATGAACACACCCGAAGAAGATGCATCAACATGTACTTTCTTCGATTGAGTGGCATGGGAATCTGAATATTCCCCTATTTCCTGCTCGGACTTATAACAGTTATAAGATAGAGTGGAACCAATGTTCCCTAGCTCAGTATAGCAGGTTCGGTCAATACATCCATATTATTATCTTGATTAAGGCGTGACATCGTCGCTACCAGGAAAGAGAGAGAGAGAAGAAAACATTCTGCTTGCGCTCTTGTAAGATTAGATGGGTTATTATTTTATTTAATCAGGATGTCTTCCACTATTTTAGTCAAATCTTCTTTCAAACCCGAAAAGGTAAGACCAGCCGGGATTAATTACGCCCTACAAGTTCGCCAATCTTTCGGCCAGGCCAGTGTCGGCACTTTGAGGGAGGTTGCCCGTGCTTTCCCATGGGCCTAATTAAAATAAACCTCATTTTCCCAGGGGTTGTAACCCCGTTAACACCTTTCTAAACACCTACTTGATCGGCTAATTGTAATATGTAAAACTCTCCCAGGAGTAACTCTTACTCGCAGTGGGTTTTAGGATCCAACTATCTCATAGAAGGTATGCAATCTCATTGCAAATTTCAACACTTGAAATTCCCGATAATATTTTGCCCCTAGTGTTCTATGACCTTCACGAAAGCCAACAAACCATAGTCCGCTAGTCAAGTTCTACCCGTACATTTCATGATTGAATTAAACCCACCAGCACGACCCTTGACGAAAGCCAACAAAGTCGCATGACTACTCTAATCCAATCGCATCATATGCTTTAGCAGATAAGCACTAGTTAGCTACCACACACTACGATTTGACGAAAGCCAACAAACGTAGCACGAATACTAAGTACTACTTATCTGAAATGACGGAGGGCTACGATAGGTTTTTTTAAGAAAACCTTTTTCGTATGGAACTTGATGTCGTTGTAGAATCGAGTGATTTTTTAAAAGGAGTGTTTTCGAGGCTTTTACTAGTTTTGCTAAAGTGGTCACTCCCGGTGAAGGGATCTCGGCTCTTTCCTTATCGAATAAGGTGCAGGATATTTTACAAATATCACTATGCAAAGCAAAAACTATAGAAGCAATTAAAAGACAAACCGAGTGGGTTGTAGCATCTGCCAGTTTCGCTAAAGAGATCCCTCCCGGTGAAGGGATCTCGGCTCTTTCCTTATCGAATAAGGTGCTGGATATTCTACAAGGAATACCGCTATGCAAAGCAAGAACTAGATCTACCAGTTTTTAAAATAAGTTTCTACAATATCTTTAGATTTCTTTTATTTCATTAATCTCATTACTGAAATCCCATTAATTATGCATCCTAAGCATCACAGATGAAACGAAAGCAGCAATATTAATTATATCTCATATATATAATATAGGCATTCGTCTCAGAACATATTAAGTGATCACATCATAGAATATCAGCAGCAGAAAAATCACATATGAAATATTGGATATACTAGGAACTCCGTGTTTTATTTAAGCCAGTAAAAACGCGGATTCCACGGTCGTGATGAGTAGCCAAACCTACATCCCTAGACCCCTACGAGAGCGGCAAGTAACCCTACCAATTCTACAGTTAGGAGACCCGGTCTCGACTCCTCGAGATAGTCTCCCACTGGATCCTAGAACCCGGTTACTTGTGCTCCCCGCCTTGGGTCTATCCTAATGCGGAAAAGTAAATAATATATATCAATGGTGATATCATCCTCAACTCGGAAGTGCCCCAATAAAAGAATATTAGATACAAGCTTTTACATGAATGAAAATGAAAAACTCTCATCTCACATAAAACCCCCGGCTATTCAGAACACGACGATCCAATATAACAAATCACAACAACACATAATATCACATGTCATCAACGTAAGTAAATATGCGTATCCCAGTTGTCATTGACATATAGCACCGAAACCGGTGATATACCACATATTACACTTTTGGTCGCAGAAAAGAAAGTGAAAAACTACAACAGTTGAAATCCGCAACCAGCTTAGACATCATAAACCCAATATATCGCATATATTGGATTTCATGCCTAACCAAATTCTTAGACATCACATGCCTAACAATTATAAACCCCGCATTTTTGTCTCGATATTGAAAACACTTTTCAATAACCTGTCGGGTAATTCAACAAGATTCCCGATAACCTGATCGAATGCTCGTCGAAATCTTTAGTCGATGGCCGCACCCCCGATGCCGTCGACGAAGTGCACTAAGGCGGAACACCGCGGCCGCGCGCACCCGAACGGATGCTTTTGGCGACGGGGTTCTCCTACAGTCACTTGGTCGGGGCTATAGGGCATGGCTAACAAGTAAGGTTACCCGGTGAGTATCCACGTACACTACGTAATTGCAACAGACTTTTGATCCACATCAAAATTCCGTGGCAACCGATCAAATAAGACTAAACTGCTAGATTTATAAAATTCAAACTAGTTATCACATAACTACTTATGTGGATTCCAAATATTGTATCACAATCACAGATAGTTAGACGAAGTTAAACTTTTCGATCGAATAAGCAAGCACCCAAAATTTCCCAACAAGCTCAACACTTAAGTGGAGTACAATAAACAACCAGAACATGCCACAGCTCTTATGAACCAGCCGTAGAAGGGTCAACCAATGACTCACCTGTGGCACCGCTGAACTACCACAAACCCTAGGGTTTGATGGAGGTTCTGACGGTCACAGAATCGAGTTAAGGTTTCGTTCTTCTAGAGGGTCCACTGAATCGCTTGTAAGATTTTCTGAAAATTTTAAACTCGGAAAAAATCCAACTCTTGAAAAATTTCCAGCGGGGAAAAATCGGGTTATTGATATCCGTTCGAACTTTTTAACATCGTCCAAATATCCTGAATACATGTTAGAATTGCGATTACGAAACACTCCAAATTGCCTAAGTTAACATCACACGCAAATTTAGCAAAAACAAACAACACCTGAAACCCTAAAACCCAGAGACTGGAACACCCTGAAAATTTGAAGCCCAAAATCCAAATTTGACCCGAGCTGGCCGGTTTTAGAGCCTATGTGGCCGGCCATTTCATGCCCAAATTGTCTCACAGTGTTCATGTTATATCACATACAACATTCTGCGGTTTTTTTAAAAAAATTTTGAAGACTTTTTAAATTTGACAGAAACCATGTTTTCGTATCGGGTGTTTCGGAGTAGTTTCGGTTTCGTAATCCTAGCAAACATCGTCTAATTTTCAAGCATGGCTCTGATACCACTACAGGGTTGTCTAGCACGGCAGCAGGGTTTCGGGTGGCATTGTCCATGCCATTTTTAAATTTTTGCCGTATTAGCTAACCCTAACTCTAGAATCGTTACTAGAAAATCCGACGATACTAAATGTAAACACTTTACATCTAAGTGAATGACGGAATACAACCTTTGAAGACCGGTCCTTCACTTCTAAAGCTCCATGTCGTAGTCCCTTCGCTACGAATGGTGAACTCCTGGACTCTAGAGAGGGTTCACTTGAAGAAACGAGCAAGCTTGCTTAATGTCTTCGAGGCCGAAAATGATCTACGTCGAGGAGACTCGAGCTCATGCTACCTCTTCACTAATGGTGAAATTAGTGATGAGAACACCTTAAACTAAATGGCTAATAGTAGAGGATGATGAAGTAGGAAGTGAGCTCACTTTAGATTTATTTTTCTCACAAGGTTTCATCACTTAGAAAAAACTAGCAAGCTTTTTCTCAAGTGAGGAAGAAGATGATGAATGAAAACTCCTGAGGTTAGAAATGCAACCATGGTGAGTGTATGTCATGCACTAACCATTGTAGAGACAAAACCATAGCTATGAGTTAAGGGGTTAGGTTAAAAAATATCTTAAGCAAAACAAACAAGTGGACTAAGTCAATATTCTACTAGCTTCCATCCAAGCTCAACCATGACTAATTATCCAAGTTGTTTGAATTACTTAAAATAAATAAAACCCTAACATTAACCTCGCATGGTATAAGTCTCATACATACATGTTGCATGTGTAACCTAGCATGACAAAACAATATATATCATATATATATTTTGTGTGAAAAAAGAAAACAATACATTTAACATATATCACATATTTATATCAATGTATCATAAGTGAGAAAAATGAATACTTAAGTGAGCTAATATTAGTTAATGTAATTTAATATATCAAAGATATAATTCTGCATTAAATTATTAAATCAATACTTGATTTAATAATCCGGCTATATCACATACAACCGACTAATGTCAAATGTAACAACTTATCGAATCAACACTTGATCCGATAACTTGGCTAGATCACATATAACCAATGATGTCACAAATCCCGAGAATAGAATGCGATATCACATACACGCATTTATCTCGGTCCCGAACATATCACATATGTGCTCCTACTCTGTTTCGCATGAACCAGGAAACCTCTGTGTAGGACTCTGAAGACTCGTCAATACGCCAGCAGTAGGTGATGATCATATCAAAGACCCACAAGCCACAAGCGGTCTGCTAAACGTAACGGCCACCTAGGTATTGAGCGATCAGAAGATCAACAAGTACGCCAGCTCACACTCCTGCGAATTCAATCAGTAACACTACCGTACAGTCTGGTCTCTTCGTCTGTTATGTCGCATATCACAGCCTGGGGGTGGTATAATGTCAGACCCCAATAGCCTGATAAGTCATGCCGATGCAAGGTCCATAACGGTTCGAGAAACTACTGATAACACTTACCAGTAGATCTCAGCAACCCTGGCCAGAGATTTCCTGTTATGGCCAATCGAGCATAGCGCAACATCAACTCCCAATACAGGAAGAGACGAAACCCCTCCTATCGCTCATTGCCTCCGTGTGACTCGGGACTGTACCCAAAAAACACCTTTTTGCATGATCTCTTGATCGTGGTATGACGGAAATCAAAGCACAGTGGGAATCACATAAGACTCTATGATGATCTCGGGTCTACAGACTAACCTGTACCAGTGTCACCAGAGAACAGCTATCCGACGATAGGTATAGTACCATTTAGGAGTTCTCGGCGAGTCCGTTCGGTGTACCCAGTCTCCACTTAGCACCCGTATACCTTCTCTGATGTCAAACACCAATGGATGTGGGATCATCCATCGCCCATCATATGGGTCAAGAAGCGCATACGCTAGTCTACTCTCGAGTATCGATGCCCTGTCTCGATACTCCTACGACTAGGAACAATTATAGGGTGTACTTGTGGACTACCCTTGGTCCCACTAGTAAGATCTCCATCATAGTCCTGGTAGTCATGTACGCATCCTAAAGGCTTTGTCAACACGCGAGAGCAAGACAGCATCACTTATACAAGTCAACATGTTAACACAAAGAGCAACCAGATATCATACTATCATATCGAGCAAGAAAGTTCTCCTTATATATGTTCAAGCATCCACTACAATATACATCCTATGTATAGTAATGGCCTCTAGAGCTTACATATAACTAACAATCTCCCACTTGCACTAAGGCCATCTGTTGTAGTATCCAATACCCAATAATATAGCAGTGGTTGTAGTATCCCATACTCAACCATCCCAAAATCTTTCAAATAGTATTTGGGAAGCAGGCCTTGGAGAGTAGATCCGCCGTGTTATCCTTCGTGTCAACTCTCCTAACCTCGATCCCTTAGCGATCAACCATCTCCCTGATCAGGTGATACTGTCCTCAGAATATGTCTGGAACTCTGATGGGACCTGCGTTCTTAGGACAAAGCCAAAACTCTATTGTAATCACAATAACAGTTATTGGATGCTCAATGGTAGGAACCTTGTTCATCTCATGAACAAGAAATGTCCAGACATCTACTTTGGTAGTATCGTTGGTAGTAATGTATTCAGCCTTTATCGTCTAGTATGTCACGGTATCTAGCTTGGAACTCTTCCAACATACTGTTCCTCCACTGAGGGTAAAGAAATTGCCTGTGACTGACTTTCAGTCGACCTTATCACTTTGGAAGATTGAACCAAGAACTTTCTTTTAGTGCTTCTTAAGTATTTAAGAATGTCCTCCATAGCTGTCCAGTGATTCTCCCAAGATCCAATTGATTCCTAATCACTACACCTAGTGAGTTAGCTACATCTGGTCTGGTTTATAACATCGCACACATGATAGAGCTTGCTGCCGAAGCATAGGGTATACCTTCCATGCGAGCTCTCTCCAAATCAGTCTTGGAAGAAATCTTTTTGGAGCGAGTGATTCCTCAGTAAGTGGGCGAACCACCACGCTTAGAATCTTCCATACTAAACCCCTTTAGTATGGTGTTGATGTACATGGATTTAGGACACTCTCAACATCCACTTAGATCAAACACCATAGATCATAATCCACAAGATATAGTAGGTATCATCAAGATCTTCTATTGAGAATCCTCGTCATAAGAAGAGCTTGACCGATTGTAGCATAGGAAACCATTTCCTATCAAGAGTATGTCATCTATGTACAATACGTGTAAGACAACCTCACTTTCCACAACCTTCTTGTATATACAAGGTTCATCTACCTTTTTGATGAAGTCAAACTCTTTGACTGCCACATCAAAACAGATGTTCCATCTCCGCGATGCGCGCATTGATCCTGATGGACTTAAGCACAGCTTTGAAAGTCTCAACTTTTCCATCTACACTAAGAATCTTCTCAAGATCCATTTGCTCCCAATGGGTTTTACCCCTTCAGGTGCAACATGCAAAGTCATACTTTGTTGGTGTACATGGATTCCATCTTTGATCGTATAGCATCCAGCCTTTACAGAGTCGTCACTTGTGATGGCCTGCCTGAACCTAGTTGGGCCATCATCTACCATGATGCAATCCTCGCTCTCACTGTCACCGAGAATACCGCAGTATCTTTCAAGTGGATGAAAAACCCTACCTGATTCGCGGAGAGGCTGAGGTTTGTTGAAGACTACTGAATCCTTTGGTTTCACCAAATCATCAGATATTAGTTTGTCTAGCTGGAACCCTTTCCAGTTCTACCTCATGACCACTAATTTCTTCACAAGAAATTCCTTTTCTAAAAAGGTGGCATGCTGATAAACAAAACACCTTTTGCTCTTCAGTATGGTAGAAGATATTCTTTCACAAATGTTTGGGATATCCTAACAAACTTATACAGAACTGATCTTGCCTCGAGCTTGTCCGGATTCTGTCTTTCAACATAGGCCAGACAACCCTATATCTTAACTCGTTTAAGACACCGTCTCTTCCCATTCCATATCTCATATGTAGTGGTAGGCCCTTATTTGGATGGAACCCCATTCAATAGGTATGCAGCTTCTCAAGTGCATAACTCCAAAAGGAAACAGGTAATTCAACAATAATCATCATAGAGTGCACCATATCTCATAGGGTGCGATACCTCCGCCCCAATACACCGTGGTGCTGTGGTGTAATCGAAGGAGTAAGTTGAGAGAGAATCACATTCTCATGCCCAAGTATTCACCTCCTCGATCACATCGAAGGACTTAATACTTCTACCCGTTCGGTTCTCAACTTCAAGCTTATATTCCTTAAATTTCTCAAAAGTTTCAGACTTGTGTTTCAACAGGAACACATGTCTGAATCTTGAGAGATAGTCGATGAAGGTAATGAAGTACAACAACTAACCCTGGCATTTGTAGACATCGGACCATATACATCATCATGTATCCGTCCCAAGAGTTCAATAACTCTTTCTCTGTTTCGAGTAAACGGAGTATTGGTTATTTTACCTTTGAGACAAGACTGGCAAGTAGTATAAGATGAAAATTCGAACAGATTCTCATATTCATCCTTATGTAACTTAGCTGGTCATGTCGCCTTGATATGACCTAGTGTACAATGTAGGGTTCCTAGGCACTCTCAAGAGGTCTCACAAGGCATCAACCATGCCAATTTCAAATTTTACGGGTGCCGAGAAACCCTAATACGGATCGTTAACTAGAATTTTAGGCGAAAAGAGCAACTAGTTAACAACTTAACAGAAAGAACGGAAATACAACCTTTGTAGATCCGGTCCTCCACCTACATAGCTCCGCAATGAAGTCTCCTCGCTGTCCAAATCGAATCCCGGGCTCTAGCGTCGGCTTCATCGGAGAAATGGGCGGGCTAGGTCATCGACTACGATACCGAAGATGATCTACGTCGAGGCATCACAAGATCAAGTTCCAACTTCACCAAGCCATGAAAACTTGTGAAGGAAACACCCTATACTACTTGGCAAGAGGTAGAGGATGAAGAAATAGGAGGTGGGTTCACTTTAGAATTGGATTTCTCACTCATATTCTCAAGTTGCCATTGATGGTGGCAAGCTCTTCTTCTTGATGATGAAGAAGAAGAAGATGAAAAATGTAATGATAAGTTATTTTAAAATAGAAAAGAAAAGCAATACTTATCATAATACAACCATGGTTAGGTGTAGAGAATTAACTAGGATTAGTGAATGGTTGGGTTAAGACATGAAGACAAAATGGTCACTTTAGTCAAACCTTCATGAAGCTTCAACAAGCTTCATCTTTTAAAGCAACCATTTTCTCTTTTTCTTTTGTCAAAACAAAAAAAATAAATGCATAAATAAATCAAATGAAACCCTAACCATTAACTAACCATGATTTAATCACACACTTAACCAAGTTAACATGTATCATCAAACATGACACAATCAAGTGCACAAAAGTATATCACATATACAACTTGTGAACTTCAAGTGAGAAAATCCTTTTAAAGTGAACCAATACTAGTTAATGCAAAGTAATATATCAAATATATAATTATGCATTAAATCATCAAATCAACACTTGATTTAACGATCCGGTCATATCTCATATGACCGACTAATATCTAATGTATCGATTTATCGAATCAATCCTTGATTCGATAACTAGGTTATATCGCATACAACCAGATCGATACATTCATCGCGAGAATAGAATATGGTATCACATACACGCATTATTCTCGGTCCCGCACATATCTCTTATGCGCTCCTATTTCGTTTCGCTTGAGCCAGGAAACCTCTGTGTAGGACTCTAAAGACTCGTCAATACGCCGGCAGCAGATGATGATCATATCTATCACCCACAAGCCGCAAGCGGTCTGCTAAACGTAACGGCCACCCGGGTATTGAGCGATCAGAAGATCGACGAGCAAGCCCGCTCACACTCCTGTGAATCCAACCAGTAACACTTACCGTACAGTCCGGTCTCGTCGTCTGATATGTCGCATATCTCGCCTAGGGGTGGTAAACGTCAGACCCCAATAGCTCGATAAGTCGTATCGATATGAGGTCTATAACAGTTCGAGAAACTACTGGTAACACTTACCAGTAAATCTCAGCAACCCTGGCCAGGGATTTCCGGTTATAGCCAATCGAACACAGCGCAACATCAACTCCCTATACCGGGAGAGACGAATCCACTCCTATCGCTCATTGCCTCCATGTGATTCGGGACTGTACCCAAAAACCACGTTTTGCACACACTCTTGGACGTGGTAAGGTGGAAATCAAAGCACAGTGGGAACCACACAAGACTCTATGACGATCTCGGGTCAACAGACTACTCTGTACCAGTGTCACCAGAGAACTGCCATCTGACGTAAGGTATAATACCATCTGGGTGTTCTCGGCGAGTCCGTCCAGTGTACCCAGTCTCCACTGAGCACCCGTATATCATCTCTGATGTCAAACAACAATGGATATGGGATCATCCATCGCCCATCTGTATGGGTCGAGAAGGTATACGCTAGTCTACTCTGGTATATCGATGCCCCGTCTCGATACACCCACGACTAGGGACTTTGAAGGATGTACTTATGGACTACCATGTCCCCACTAGTATGATCCACATCATAGTCCAGGTAGTCAAGTACACATCCTAAAGGCTTTACCAACATGTAACAGAGAGACAATCAGTGTACACGTTAAGGTAAAGAGCAACCAGATAGCATACTATCATGTCGAGCAAGAAAGTCCTCCCTATATATGTCCAAGCATCCACTACAATATACATCCTATGTATAGTAATGGCCTCTAGGGCATACATATAACTAACAATCTCCCACTTGCACTAGGGCCATCTGATAGCAGTGGTTGTAGTATCTCATACTCAACCATCCCATAAAAATCTCTCTCTGGGAACAGGCCTTTGTGAGTGGATCCGCTGTGTTGTCCTCTGAGTCTACTCTCCAAACCTTGATCACCCTGGAGATCAACCATCTCCATGATCAGGTGACACTGCCTTAGAATATGTCTGGATCACTGATGGGACCGGCGTTCCTCGGCATAAGCCACAACTCCATTGTCTCACAATGGTTGGAACGTAGTTCATCTCATGAACCAATATACACCCAAACATCCTCTTTGGTAGCATCTTAAGTAGCGATGAATCCTGCCTTTATCGTCTAGTTAGCCACGGTATCTAGCTTGGAACTCTTCCAACATACCGTCCCTGTACTGAGGGTAAAGACAATGCCTGCGACTGACATTAAGTCGTCATTATCACCCTGGAACACTTCCAGTGATTCTCCCCAGGATCAATTGATACCATCTCACTACAGCTAGTGAGTATCCTAACATCCATTTAGATCTATCTCATAGATCCAAAATCCAAGATTTAGTAGGTATCATTATGATCCTATATGGAGAATCATTGTGATATGCGGAGATTGATCGAGCGTATCATAGGAAACTCCTTCCCTATCAAGAGTATGTCATCCACGTACTCTACGAGGATCATCACCATACTCCCTACTACCCTTTTGTATATACAAGGTTCATCTGCCATTTTGATGATGTCAAACTATTTGACCACTACATCAAAATAGATGTTCCAACTCCGCGATGCCTGCTTTATCCTATAAAGCATCTTGTACACATTTCCGCTGCTCCCACTGTCTACGAAGCCCTCTGGCTGTGTACTTATAGACGTTCTCTTCTAAAACATCATTTAGAAGAGCAGTCATGGCACCCAACCGCCAGATATCATAGTCATGGTATGTAGCCGTGGTAAGTAGGATCTGGATGGACTTAAGCATAGATCCTTAGAAAAGGTTTCATTATGATCCATATCTGGTCAATGATGCAAACCTTTAACAAGTCTAGATTTGAAAGTCTTAACTTTTCCATGTACACCAAGTAATCTTCTCAAGATATACTTGCTCCTGATGGGGATTTAGCTCTTCAGATATAGCAACCAAAGTCCATACTTTGTTGGTGTACATGGATTCCATCTTAGATCACTAAGCATCCAGCCATTCTTACAGAGTCCCACTCCTGATGGCCGGCTCGAAACTAGTTGGGTCATCATCTCATGATGCAATCCTCGCTCCCACTGTCATAGAGAAACCGAAGTATCTCTCAGGCGGGTGAGGAACCTTACTAGATCGGCGGAGAGGCTGAGGTTCGTTGGTAACTATTGAATCTTTTAGTTCTGTCAAATCGTCAGCTGCAATTTTGTATAGCTGGAACCTTTCCAGTTCTACATTACAGGTCTTGCCTCAAGCTTGTTCGGATTATGCTTTTAGACATAGCCCGGACAACCCAAATCTTAACCAACTTAAGATATGGGCTCTTCCCTTTCCATATCACATATGAAGCGGTAGGCAACTGATTTGATTGGAACCCAATTCAATTGATATGCAGCTTCTCAAGTGCACAACTCCCAAAAGGAAATAGGAAACTCAGTAGTACTCATCATAGAGCACACCATATCACATAGGGTGCTATTGCTCCGCCCCGATATACCATCGTGCTATGGTGTATTCGGTGGAGTAATGCTGAGAGAGAATCTTATTCTCCTTTAGAATCATCCAGGAATTCCGTGCTTAAGTATTCTCCTCCTTGATCTCATCATAGGACATAATACTTATACCAGTTTTGGTTCTCTACTTCCAACTTATATTCTGTGAATATCTCAAAAGGTTCGGACTTGTGTTTTAATAGGAACATAGGTCTGAATCTCGAGAGATTATCAGAGAATGTAATGAAGTACAAAGAACCGGTCTTGGCATGTGTAGACAGGGGACCTTACATACATCAATATGTATCATCCCAAGAGTTCACTAACTCTTTCTCTGTTTCCAGTAAACAGAGCTATGGTCATCGTATCTTTGTGACATGACTGGCAAGTTTCATAAGATGTAAATTCAAACAGATTTAAATATGCATCTAAATGTAACTTCAGCTAGTCAGGTCGCATTGATATGACCTAGTCTACAATACCTCAAGAAGGATTCGTTCATTTATGAACTCTTCCTCTTTTGTGTGTTCCGTATACTAAAGAACTGTAGTTTGATTTAGAACATCAATGCTTTTAGACAACGTGCCTGAACCGATCAACTTTTGATATAGGAAATGTTCAAAACATTATCCATCAATACAGAATTTTATCATTTCTTTACTAATAAAGAGACTGACATGATTTTGTATATCAGGTTCGGTATCTAATAGCATTTGTTCAAAATCAATGTATTGGTAATACAGGGTGACAGTGACCAACAGACTTGGCTGCAACACTTGCCCCGTTTTCTGCCTCATGAAACTTATCACCCGTTCTTAGTTCTTTACCTGTCTGTAGCCCATGTAACAAATTACATATGTGGGATCCTGATCTGGTATCACATACCCAGGACGTAAAGAATACTGAGAAACAGTTCTGTATAATGAACACACCCGAAGATGATGCATCAGCATGCACTTTTTTCGTTTGGGCGGCACGGGAATTCTGGTAATCCCCAATTTCCTGCTCTGTCTTATAATAATTATAAGTTGGAGCGGGACCAACGTTCCCCAGCTCAGTATAACAAGCGGGTTCGGTCAAATATCCGTATTATTATCTTGATTAAGGCGTGATATTGTCGCTACCTGGAGAGAGAGAGAAGAAAACACTCAGCGTATGCTCTTGCAAGATCAGATTGGTTATTAGTTTATCTAATTAGGATGGCTCCCACTGTTTTTTTTAAATCTTCCTTCAAACCCTAAAAGGAAAGACTTGCCGGGATTAATTACACACTACAAGTTCGCCAATCTTTCAGCCAGGCTAGTGTCGGTACTTTGAGGGAGGTCCCCCGTGCTTTCGCACGAACCTAATTAATGTAAACCCCGTTTTTCCAGAGGCGTAACCTCGTTAACACCTTTCTAGACACCTACTTGATCGGCTAATTATAATGTGTAAAACTCTCCCAGGAGTAACTCTTACTCGCAGCGGGTATCGGGATCCAACTATCTCATAGAAGGTATCCAATCTCATTGCAAATTTCAACACTCGAAATTCCCGATAATATTTTGTCCCTAGCAGCTATATGACCTTAACATAGTCAACAAATCATAAGTGCTAGTCAAGTTCAGCCCGTCATTTCCCGATTGAATTAAACCCACCCGCACGACCCTTAACATAGTCAACAAAGTCGCACGACTACCCTAATCCAATCACATCATATGTTTATGCAGATAAGCACTAATTAGCTACCGCACACTACGCCTTAACATAGTCAACAAACGTAGCACGAATACTAACTAGTACTTATCTGAAATGACGGAGGGCTACGACAGGTTTTTCTAAAAACCTATTGCGTAATGAACTTGATATCGTTGTAGAATCAAATGAATTTTGAAATGGAGTGTTTTTGAGGCTTTTCTAGTTTTGCTAAAGGAGTCACTCCCGGTGAAGGGATCGTCGGTCCTTTCCTCGTCGAATGAGGTGCGGGATATATCATATATATCACTGTGCAAAGCAAAACTCTTAAAAGCAATCAAAAGACAAACCGAGTATGTAGCATCTGTCAGTTATTGCTAAAGGAGTCACTCCCGGTGAAGGGATCTCGGTCCTTTCCTTATCGAATATGGTGCAGGATATATCATATATACCGCTGTGCAAAGCAAGAACAGTAGCTACCTGTTTTGTTTAAAATTTGATTCCACAACATCTTAGGTTTCTTTTATTTCATTAATCACATTAATGAAGTCCCATCATTTAAGTCACCTAAACATCACAGATAAATACGACGTACACTTATGCCATCCGCATTCGCCTCGATGTCCCCTCGTGCACCGTTAGGTTAGGTAACTAACGGCAGAGCGGGGCAGGGCTAGCGCGGGTGTAAAACATAAGTAACGTCTATATAATATATCATATATACTATATACAGTATCCATCACAGAACATATCACATGATCACATCACAGATATCGCAGCAGAAGAATCATATGAAATATTGGATATACTAGGACGTCCGTGTTTTCAATACGAGCCAGTATAAAACATGGATTCCACGGTCGCGATGAATAGCCAAACCCACACCCCTAGACCCTTACGAGAGCGGCAAGCAACCCTACCAATTCTAGAGTTAGGAGACCCGGACTCGACTCCTCAAGTTGGTCTCCCACTGGACTCCAGAACCCGGTTACCTGTGCTCCCCTCCTTGGGTCTATCCTAGTGCGGAAAAGTAAATAATATACAAAGGGTGACATCTTCCGCAACCTGGAAGTGCCCCAATAAAAGAATATTACATACAAGTTATTTTACATGAATGAAAATGAAAAACACTCATCTCACATAAAAAACCCCCGGCTATTCAAACACGACGATCCAATATAACATATCCAGCAACACATAACATCACATGTCATCAACGTAAGTAAATATGTCCATCCCAATTGTCGTTGACATATAGCAACGAAACCGGCGATATCACATATTACACTTACGGTCACAGAAAAGAAAGTGTAAAACTACAATAGTTGGAATCTGCAATCTCCATAGACATCGCATGCCTAATCAAATGAATTCCTTAGACATCGCATGCCTAACAATTATAAACCCTGCATTTTAGTCTCATTATCGAAAACACTTTTCAATATCAAGTCGGGCAATTCAACAAGATTCCCGACATACTGATCGAATGCTCGTCGCAAACCTTAGTAGACAGCCGCACCCCCGATACCGTCGACGAATTGCACCAAGGCGGAACACCGCTACCGCGAGCACCCGGACGGATGCTTTCGGCGACGGAGTTCTCCTATAGTCACTTGGTCGGGGCCTAGGGGTGTAGCTGTCTATTAAGTTTATCCGGCGAGTATCCGCGTACGCTACGTGATTGCGACGGACTTTTGATCACATCAAAATTCCGTGGCAACCGATCAAGTGAGACTAAAGTGCTATGTTTATAACATTCATTCAGTTATCTCATAACTTCTTGTGAATTCCAATTATTGTATCCCATTCCAGATAAATAGAAAATGTTAAACTTTCCGATCGAACATTCAAACACCCAAGTTTTCCCGAAACAGATCAACACATGAAACAAGTTTAAAAACATTCACTTCGTGCCTCAGTACCAACGGTCCAGCCGTAGAAGGGTCAAGCCAACGCCTCACATGTGGCACGCCGTACTCCCCCAAACCCGAAGGTTCAAAGGGCATTTCAAGACGGTCACATAATCGAGTTAAGGTTTGTTGTCTTCTAGAGGGACCATCGCGTTACTTGCACTACTTAGAACGTCGTTAAACTACGGAAAGATCCAACACTTGGAAATTTCCCGACAGGGGAAAAGGTGGGTATTTATATCCGGTCGAACTTTTTAACATATTCAAAAATTATCCGGAAAAGCATATAGACAAAGCTTGATAATCCGATCGAATCTTCGATTCCCAATGCAACCCCAGAACACTCAACTCTTGAGTCAAATTAAAAATTCCCAGAAAACTCAGCATCACAAAATAGGAATTACTGTGCAAAAAGTATTGGACATTTTGATAATATGGCCGCGGAACCGCCGCAGAAGCCATGCTTTTGCCACGGTTCCTCCGCACACTTGACGAATTAGCCCCACGAATTTCACAGTAATTCTAATAGGACCCTGCTGAATTTTTTAGCAATTTTTAATTCAAAAAAATCCAAATTTTCAGAAAATTTCCAGAGAAGGGTCATTTTTAGGGTTTCGGGGTTCGATCGGGTTTCAAACATCGTCTACGCATCGCCTAAGGCTCTAGCTAGGCTCTGATACCACTGTAGGGTTCCTAGGCACTCTCAAGAGGTCTCACAAGGCATCAACCATGCCAATTTTAAATTTTACGGGTGCCGAGAAACCCTAATACGGATCGTTAACTAGAATTTTAGGCGAAAAGAGCAACTAGTTAACAACTTAACAGAAAGAACGGAAATACAACCTTTGTAGATCCGGTACTCCACCTCCATAGCTCCGCAATGAAGTCTCCTCGCTGTCCAAATCGAATCCCGGGCTCTAGCGTCGGCTTCATCGGAGAAATGGGCGGGCTAGGTCATCGACTACGATGCCGAAGATGATCTACGTCGAGGCATCACAAGATCAAGCTCTAACTTCACCAAGCCATGAAAACTTGTGAAGGAAACACCCTATACTACTTGGCAAGAGGTAAAGGATGAAGAAATAGGAGGTGGGTTCACTTTAGAATTGGATTTCTCACTCATATTCTCAAGTTTCCATTGATGGTGGCAAGCTCTTCTTCTTGATGAAGAAGAAGAAGAAGATGAAAAATGTTATGATAAATTATTTTAAAATAGAAAAGAAAAGCAATACTTATCATAATACAACCATGGTTAGGTGTAGAGAATTAACTATGATTAGTGAATGGTTGGGTTAAGACATGAAGACAAAATGGTCACTTTAGTCAAACCTTCATGAAGCTTCAACAAGCTTCATCTTTTAAAGCAACCATTTTCTCTTTTTCTTTTGTCAAAACAAAATAAATAAATGCATAAATAAATCAAATGAAACCCTAACCATTAACTAACCATGATTTAATCACACACTTAACCAAGTTAACATGTATCATCAAACATGATACAATCAAGTGCACAAAAGTATATCACATATACAACTTGTGAACTTCAAGTGAGAAAATCCTTTTAAAATGAACCAATACTAGTTAATGCAAAGTAATATATCAAATATATAATTATGCATTAAATCATCAAATCAACACTTGATTTAACGAACCGGCCATATCTCATATGACCGATTAATATCTAATGTGTCGATTTATCGAATCAATCCTTGATTCGATAACTAGGTTATATCGCATACAACCAGATCGATACATTCATCGCGAGAATAGAATACGGTATCACATACACGCATTATTCTCGGTCCCGCAAATATCTCATATGCGCTCCTATTTCGTTTCGCTTGAGCCAGGAAACCTCTGTGTAGGACTCTAAAGACTCGTCAATACGCCGGCAGCTGATGATGATCATATCTATCACCCACAAGCCGCAAGCGGTCTGCTAAACGTAACGGCCACCCGGGTATTGAGCGATCAGAAGATCGACGAGCAAGCCCGCTTACACTCCTGTGAATCCAACCAGTAACACTTACCATACAGTCCGGTCTCGTCGTCTGATATGTCGCATATCTCGCCTAGGGGTGGTAAACGTCAGACCCCAATAGCTCGATAAGTCGTGTCGATATGAGGTCTATAACAGTTCGAGAAACTATTGGTAACACTTACCAGTAAATCTCAGCAACCCTGGCCAGGGATTTCCGGTTATAGCCAATCGAACACAGCGCAACATCAACTCCCTATACCGGGAGAGACGAATCCCCTCCTATCGCTCATTGCCTCCATGTGATTCGGCACTGTACCCAAAAACCACCGTTTTGCACGCCCTCTTGGACGTGGTAAGGTGGAAATCAAAGCACAGTGGGAACCACACAAGTCTCTATGACGATCTCGGGTCAACAGACTACTCTGTACCAGTGTCACCAGAGAACTGCCATCTGACGTAAGGTATAATACCATCTGGGAGTTCTCGGCGAGTCCGTCCAGTGTACCCAGTCTCCACTGAGCACCCGTATATCATCTCTAATGTCAAACACCAATGGATATGGGATCATCCATCGCCCATCTGTATGGGTCGAGAAGTTATACGCTAGTCTACTCTGGTATATCGATGCCCCGTCTCGATACACCCACGACTAGGGACTTTGAAGGATGTACTTATGGACTACCATGTCCCCACTAGTATGATCCGCATTATAGTCCAGGTAGTCAAGTACACATCCTAAGGGCTTTACCAACATGTAACAGAGAGACAATCAGTGTACACGTTAAGGTAAAGAGCAACCAGATAGCATACTATCATGTCGAGCAAGAAAGTCCTCCCTATATATGTCCAAGCATCCACTACAATATACATCCTATGTATAGTAATGGCCTCTAGGGCATACATATAACTAACATACAATGCCTTAAGAAGGATTCCTTCATTTCTAAACCATTCCTCTTGTGTGTATTCTAGATACTTTGAACTGTAGTTTGATTTTGAACGCATATGCTATTACATAACGTGCCTGATCCAATCAACTCTTTGATTCAGGAAAATGTTCACAACATTATCCCCTATACTGAATTATATCTTTCTTTAACTTAATAAAGAATCTGATGTAATGTTGTATATCAGATTTGGTATGTAATAACATTCGTTCAGAATCAATATATTAATACAAGGTGATATCTGCCAACTGACTTGGCTGCAACAATTGCACCATTCTCTAACTCTTAGAGATATATCACCTATTCTCAGTTCTCTACCTTTCTGTAGCCCATGTAACTCTTACATATGTAGGATCCTGATCCGGTATCTCATACTTAGGATGTAGAGGATACTGAGAAACAGTTCTCGGTAATGAACACCCCCGAAGAAAATACATCAACACTTACTTTCTTCGATTGGGTGGCATGGGAATCGGGATGTTCTCCTATTTCCTGCTTAGACTTATAACAGTTATAAGATAGAGCGGAACCAATGTTCCCTAGCTCAGTATAATAAGCAGGTTCGGTCAATGCATCCATATTATTATCTTGATGTCGCTACCAGGAGAGAGAGAGAGAAGAAAACACTCTACGTGCGCTCTTGTAAGATTAGATTGGTTATTATTTTATTTAATCAGGATGGCTCCCATTGTTTTAGTCAAATCTTCTTTCAAACCTTAAAAAGTAAGACTAGCTGGGATTAATTACACCCTACAAGTTCGCCAATCTTTCGGCCAGGCCAGTGTCGGTATTTTGAGAGAGGTTCCTCGTGCTTTCCCACGGACCTAATTAAAATAAACCTCATTTTTCCAGGGGCGTAACCTCGTTAACACCTTTCTAGACATCTACTTGATCGGCTAATTGTAATGTGCAAAACTCTCCCAGGAGTAACTCTTACTCGCAGTGGGTATCGGGATCCAACTATCTCAAAGAAGGCATGCAATCTTATTGCAAATTTCAACACTTGAAATTCCCGATAATATTTTGCCCCTAGCGTTCTATGAATTTGACGAAAGCCAACAAACCATAGTCCGCTAGTCAAGTTCAACCCGTACTTTTCATGATTGAATTAAACCCATTCACATGACCCTTGACGAAATCCAACAAAGTCGCATGACTACCCTAATCCAATTGCATCATATGCTTTAGCAGATAAGCACTAGTTAGCTACCGCACACTACGCCTTGACGAAAGCCAACAAACGTAGCACGAATACTAAGTAGTATTTATCTGAAATGACGGAGGGCTACGACAGGTTTTTTAAGAAAACCTTTGGCGTAATGAACTTGATCTCGTTGTAGAATCGAGTGATTTTGAAAAGGAGTGTTTTTGAGGCCTTTACTAGTTTTGCTAAAGAGGTCAGTCCCGGTGAAAGGATCTCGGCTCTTTCCTTATCGAATAAGGTGCAGGATATTTCACAAATACCACTATGCAAAACAAAAACTATAGAAGCAATTAAAAGACAAACCGAGTGGGTTGTAGCATCTGCCAGTTTCGCTAAAGAGATCACTCCCGGTTAAGGAATCTCGGCTCTTTCCTTATCGAATAAGGTGCTGAATATTCTATAAGGAATACCGCTATGCAAAGCAAGAACTAGAGCTACCTGTTTTAAAAATAAGTTTCTACAATATCTTTAGGTTTCTTTTATTTCATTAATCTCATTAATGAAGTCCCATTAATTATGCTTCCTAAGTATCACAGATGAAATAAAAGCAGCAATATTAATTATATCTCATATATATAATATAGGCATTCGTCTCAGAACATATCAAGTGATCACATCACAGAATATCAGCAGCAGAAGAATCACATATGAAATATTGGATATACCAGGAACTCCGTGTTTTATTTAAGCCAGTAAAAATGCGGATTCCACGGTCATGATGAATAGCCAAACCCACATCCTTAGACCCCTACAAGAGCGGCAAGCAACCCTACCAATTCTAGAGTTAGGAGACCCGGTCTCGACTTCTCGAGATGGTCTCCCACTGGACCCTAGAACCCAGTTACTTGTGCTCCCCGCCTTGGGTCTATCCTATTGTCGAAAGCCAACAAAGCAGCACGACCAGTCAAGTTCAACCCGTATAAGCCAACAAACATAGTCCGCTAGTCAAGTTCAACCCGTACATTTCATGATTGAATTAAACCCATCCGTACGACCCTTGACGAAAGCCAACAAAGTCGCATGACTACCCTAATCCAATCGCATCATATGTTTTAACATATAAGCACTAGTTAGCTATCGCACACTACGTCTTGACGAAAGCCAACAAACATAGCACGAATACTAAGTAGTACTTATCTGAAATGACTACGACAGGTTTTTTTAAGAAAACTTTTTGCGTAATGAACTTGATCTCGTTGTAGATTCGAGTGATTTTGAAAAGGAGTCTTTTTGAGGCTTTTACTAGTTTTGTTAAAGAGGTCACTCCCGGTGAAGGGATCTCGGCTCTTTCCTTATCGAATAAGGTGCAGGATATTTCACAAATACCACTATACAAAGCAAAAACTATAGAAGCAATTAAAAGACAAACCGAGTGGGTTGTAGCATCTGCCAGTTTCGCTAAAAAGATCACTCCCGGTGAAGGGATCTCGGCTCTTTCCTTATCGAATAAGGTGCTGGATATTCTACAAGGAATACCGCTATGCAAAGTAAGAACTAGAGCTACCAGTTTTTAAAACAAGTTTCTACAATATCTTTAGGTTTCTTTTATTTCATTAATCTTATTAATGAAGTCCCATTAATTATGCATCCTAAGCATCACAGATTAAACGAAAGCAGCAATATTAATTATATCTCATATATATAATATAGGCATTCGTCTCAGAACATATCAAGTGATCACATCACAGAATATCAGCAGTAGAAGAATCACATAAGAAATATTGGATATACTAGGAACTCCGTGTTTTATTTAAGCCAGTAAAAACGCGGATTGCACGGTCGTGATGAATAGCCAAACCCATATCCCTAGACCCCTACGAGAGCGGCAAGTAACCCTACCAATTTTAGAGTTAGGAGACCCGGTCTCGACTCCTCAAGATGGTCTCCCACTGGATCTTAGAACCCGGTTACTTGTGCTCCCCGCCTTGGGTCTATCCTAATGCGGAAAAGTAAATAATATACATCAATGGTGATATCATCCTCAATCCGGAAGTGCCCCAATAAAAGAATATTAGATACAAGATTTTACATGAATGAAAATGAAAAACTCTCATCTCACATAAAAAACCCCGGCTATTCAGAACACGACGATCCAATATAACATATCACAACAACACATAATATCACATGTCATCAACGTAAGTAAATATGCGTATCCCAGTTGTCGTTGACATATAGCACCGAAACCGGTGATACACCATATATTACACATACGGTCGCAGAAAAGAAAGTGAAAAAGTACAACTGTTGGAATCCGCAACCACCTTAGACATCATATACCCAATATATCGCATATATTGGATTTCATGCCTAACCAAATGAATTCCTTAGACATCACTTGCCTAACAATTATAAACCCCGCATTTTTGTCTCGATATTGAAAACACTTTCCAATAACCTGTCAGGTAATTCAAAAAGATTCCCGATAACCTGATCGAATGCTCGTCGGAATCTTTAGTAGATGCCCGCACCCCCGACGCAGTCGATGAAGTGCACTAAAACGGAACACCGCGGCCGCGAGCACCCAAACGGATACTTTTGGCGACGGGGTTCTCCTACAGTCACTTGGTCGGGGCTATGGGGCGTGGCTATCTAGTAAGGTTACCCGGCGAGTACCCGCGTACACTACGTAATTGCGATGGACTTTTGATCCACATCAAAATTCCCTGGCAACTGATCAAATGAGACTAAACTGCTAGATTTATAAAATTCAAACTAGTTATCACATAACTACTTATGTGGATTCTAAATATTGTATCACAATCACAGATAGCTAGACAAAGTTAAACTTTTCGATCGAATAACTAAGCACCCAAAATTTCCCAACAAGCTCAATGTAACGTTTTAGAAATTGTTATGCGAATTTTCTGTTAATAGGTAAAATAAACTGTGTTTTTCCGTAAAAATCCCGAAGTGATCATTTTTCAGTATTGACTTAACTGCACCTAGTTTAACTAGGAAATTGCTAGTTTGCCGTTTTTAGTTGTCACTTGAAAATTTTAGTTCACTTTAATATTTTTTCCTTAATCCAAATATTATTATAAGCTTTTAATTATACACTTAATTAGTGGTAATTACAATTTTGATTGGGTTAATTATGCTAATTTATATCCATACTAATTTAATCATAAGATTAACCATTTTGTTTTGTTCCGAAATATCTTGGATAAATATCTAGATATTTTGAGGGTTAATGAAGGTTTTATTAAAAGAGGGTTTGAGGTGGCATAAAGTAAGTGAGCTTAATGTGTTTTAACTTATGAATTTTTCCACACACTTCCATACAATTCTATTTTTTCCAAGTGTTGGCCGAACCTCCCCCTTGCTGCCCAAACATTTCCTTCACCCCATTTGCACTTCTTCAAGCTTCTAAAAATCATCAAAAATCTTCAAATATTCCCACAAACTCAAATATAAATCCCTACCCATTATTCTTCAACCCTAAACAAGCTTGGATCTTCATAAAAGTCTTCATTTTGGAGGCTAATTTGGAGTTTGGTTGCTAATTTGTGAATCTAGTGGAGATATAAAATCCTAACCCTAAACTTTAAGTGTTGTTTAAATCATTAAGCTAGCTTATTAGATGTTTAATATAACTTTAAATTGCATGTTTAGAAATTCATGAAAGAGTTGTAAAGATCAAGTTAGGATTTGATTTGTTTAAAATGGTTAATGGAGAAGTGTAGACTTTGACAACTTAACCTAGTTGTGAAAATGTTATTTGTTATTTTTCCTAATTGGATAATTAAGCTTAAGTGCAAACAAAACTTTTAGAAAATCTTATATGGATAAGATTAAAATTCTAGTAAGGGTTTGTGTGGTTTAATCAAGCTTTAAGGTGATGATTGTGATCGCTAGAATGGTTTACACTACTAGATATGAGCTAAAATGTTTAAAAGTTGCTTACTAGGTTTTTGGATAAATTAGGCGTAGGTTTCTATTGACATTGCGATGTTATATATATTAGATTCCACGATATATATTATGTCATGAATGCGCGATCGGTACGATCGGGGTCTAGGCTTAGTGGTTGTGTCATCCTAGCTAGGGTTGTGCTGATATCGTGCGCGTTTTGTGCACTAGGTGCACAGTGTGTATGTCTTGTGGACGTTATCCTTGCGTTTCATTGTCTTTATGTCGGCACATGATATTTAACCTTATGTGTTGTGTTTGTGAAATTTAGGATCGTGAGCAGGGACTTCGGACGCTGCGAAGAAAGGGAAGCAGGTGGTCGGATTTACTTAGCTCGAGGTCATCGGTGAGTAGATTTAACATCTACAGGGGAATCGACCGCATGGCGTTATGCGTCTGGGCTGGATTATATGACTTGATTATTAGTTACAAGTATTGCATATATAGAGATTGTGCATGAACTTCATTTCATATCATTACTTGTTGTGTCGGGACTTGTACCCATTGGACACTGCACTATTATTGACAGTTCATGTTGCACGAGCACAAATTGTATGCTACACCCACACCGTTGCTACACCCACACCGTCGATAACTTCCATGAAACGCACAACACCTATACATACGTGATATTGTATTGGTTAGGGACATTGAGACACGATCCTTATTTCCATTGTGCATATGAGATATAGCATACCTGTATACCTACATGCTTACGCATATACCTGGAGGGTATTGCATCATTATTGACATGTATACACATACCTTGTTATGCTACAGCTACACATATACCTGAAGAGTATTGTATCATTATTGACATGTATATACACATACCTTGCTATGCTACAGCTACACATATACCTGGAGGGTATTGTATCATTATCGACATGTATATATACATACCTTGCTATGCTACAGCTACACATATACCAGGAGGGTATTGCATCATTATTGACATGTATATACACATACCTTGCTATGCTAGAGCTACACATATACCTGGAGGGTATTGCATCATTATTGACATGTATATACACATACCTGGACATAGCTACACCTATACCAAGAGGGTATTGCATCATTATTGACATGTATATGCACATACCTGGACATAGCTACACCTATACCTAGAGGGTATTGCATCATTATTGACATGTGTATACACATACCTGGACATAGCTACACCTATACCAAGAGGGTATTACATCATTATTGATAGGTATACACACATATGGGATATAGCTACATGTACATCTTGCATACATACTTACATGTACACACATATACCTTGCTATAGCAACATGTTCACCCTTATATGATGTTGCGTTGGATTTTGGAGGAATTTGGAAACGTATGATATATTTAATAACTTGTTGCATTTAAATAGCGGTTTTCCTTTATATGCTCTTATTACTGTTTTATGTTGCATATATCATGTTTCATGGATTTACGCATTGAGATATGGATTTCATATGATGTTCTCTGGATGTTTTACTTGTAAGTCCATGTCATGCACCCCACGGGTTCGCGGGGAGGCGGAATATATGAAAAACAATTATCATAGCTTCGTAACACGGACTTGAGCACACGGATCGTGTCTAAACCATATCTAGCAAACTGTATGAGGTTTAACTACTCGGTCTCGAAATTATATCTCACGTTACAAGTCCTTCGGGTTTTCATCGCTGTATTCCTTGTCATCGTAGGCTCCAAGGATCGTAACGGATCGCGGCTACCTCGACGGCCTCCTCGAGTCAAAGACGATCCACCCGAGAGTCTGTAGTCCGAGCTCCTATCTCGAATCTGAGATAACTTCGGCTTCTAGTTTGCTAAGCTAGAAGTCCTAGATGGTGTAGAGTATTTAGATGGATTACTTTGTCTCTCTAAACCCTAGGATCCTCAACACATGAGAGTTTTTAGGGTTTGAGGAAGAAGATGAAGACTTGAGGAGAGAGAAGGTGTTTGTGATAATGATAATGAATTATTCTTATGCTTGAATAATAATGAAGCATACAAATATCTCTTGATAAATATCTAGAAATATCTTGTAAGCTTCATTTAATTCAATGGGTGAATCACCTCATGAGTCATGGTTCATTTAATGAAAACTACACCTCATCTCCTCCACCTCATTTCCTTCAAGAAACATCCCGACAAATTACGAGACTGTCCCTCCCATCCGTATTTATGAAAAACACGGATAAACTGAGACCGAATAAATCCATCAGTATAATACTAGAATCCGGCTTAAACCAAAGCCCACTAGTATTATCTGCCCGATCACAGTACATGCACAAGTGTACATAAGTAATCGCGGCCCTGCCGTAAAAACCATACGCCCTCTACACCTTTTGCCCGTGCAGGGAAACTCTCTGTGTGGGACTCTAAAGACTCGATACTACGCTGGCAGTGGGTTTAACCACAGACCGCAAGCGGTACTAGCTGTACGTAACGGTCCCCAGGTAGACGTCGATAAGAAGGCCGATGAAGTAACTCATCCGAACTCCTACTGAGCCCGTATGTGACAATCTCCGTGTAGTTCGGTCTATTCGTCTAAGAGTATCGCATATCGGGCCTAGGGGGATGGTGAACGTCAGACCCCTAATAGCGGTATAAGTCATGTCAGAGTGTAGGCCAGAACACCCTGAGAAACTACTGGAATACCTACCAGTAAATCTTACTTGCCGTGGCCATGGACCTTTGTGTAATGGCTCTCTAACACAGTGCGATATCAACCCCCAATACCGGGAGAGACGAATACTGTCTAACCGCCACTGCCTCAAAGTGCTTCAGGACTGTACCTAACTACTACCTGTTTGCATGACTCCTTTGAGCCGTGGTAGGGTAGTGATCAAAGCACAGTGGGAATACACTCGAGGCGAAGTAGCAGTGTCAAGTCGATGGACTAAGCTATACTGATGTCACTTGGGAACTGCTACATGACGCCAGGTATAATATCCATCAGCAGTTCCCGGCGAGTCCTGTCCAGTGTACTCGTAACCTAAGGAGCACCTGCATACTATCTCCAGTACGACGTACTAATGGCTGTGGGATAGACCATCTCCCGACCTGGAATGAGAAACGTATACACCAGTCTACTCCGGAGTATCGATGCCCTGTCTTGATAATCCTACGACCAGAGACCTGTATAAGTATGTGCTTATAGACTACCCATCCCCCACTAGTGTGACTACCATCACAACGCTGGTAATCAAGCAAAGATCCTAAGGGCTCTACTAATATGTATAAGCGATATGCTGAAAGAAACATACGCACATATCTGAGTAGAAACAAACCAAGTAGCATACTACCATTTTTAGCAAGACTGTTAATACAATTGTGAATATCCCAAGCTTCCATTAGTAATATACAAGCCAGTATGATACAATAATGGCCTCTAGGGCATATACACTAACAATCTCCCACTTGCACTAGGGCCATGTACTGGCGTATCGCAGACCTATCATCTCGATTAGCCGCTTGAACTGTGTCTGAGGGATGGCCTTCGTGAGTTGATCAGCAGTGTTATCCTCTGTATCTACTCTCCTCACCTCGATCTCCTGGCGATCAATGATCTCCCTGATCAGGCGATACCGCCTTAAGATGTGTCTGGACTTCTGATGGGACCTGGGTTCCTTCGCTAAAGCTATAGCGCCGTTGTTGTCGCAATACAACAGTATTGGATCAATAATGGTAGGAACCACCTGAAGTTCAGTTAAGAACTTATTCACCCAGACAGCTTCTTTTACGGCATCGTAAGCAGCTATGTACTCCGCTTCCATCATCGAGTTAGCAACGGTGTCCTGCTTGGAGCTCTTCCAACAGACCGCCCCTTCATTGAGGGTAAAGACATAACCCGACATGGACTTGGAGTTATCCTTGTCACTATGGAAGCTGGAGTCAGCAAAAGCCTCGATCTGGAGGTCTTTTCCGCCATACACCAAGAACATCTCCTTAGTCCTTCTTAGGTACTTGAGAATGTTCTTTACTGCTATCCAGTGCTTCTCCCCTGGGTTCGACAGATACCGGCTTACAACGCTCAATGCGTAGGCTATATCTGGTCTGGTACATAACATCGCATACATTATAGAGCCCACCGCTAACGTGTAGGGTATAGATGACATGCGAGCCCTTTCCAAATCATTCTTTGGAGACATCTCTTTGGAGAGGGTGATTCCGTGACAAGCCGGCAGATTACCGCGCTTAGAATCTTCCATACTGAATCTTTTCAGTATGGTGTCTATGTACCTTGACTGTGAGAGTCCAACTATCCGTTTAGATCTATCATGATAGATCTGGATCCCCAGAATGTAGGAGGCATCACCCAGGTCCTTCATGGAGAACTTCTGTGACAAGAATCCTTTGACTGACTGTAGCATAGGAATATCATTTCCCATTAAGAGAATGTCATCCACGTACAAGACGAGAAATACTACAATTCTCCCTACAATCTTACTGTAAATGCATGGTTCATCTGGATTTTTGACAAAGTTGAATTTTTTAACAGTATCATCAAAACAGATGTTCCAACTCCACGATGCCTGCTTTAGTCCATAAATGGACTTAAGTAACTTGCACACTTTCCCGCTGCTCCTACTCTGAATGAATCCCTCTGGCTGATCCATATAGACGCACTCTTCCAAATTACCATTTAAAAAAGCCGTCGTTACGTCCATCTGCCAGATCTCATAATCATGGAAGGCAGCAATGGCAAGAAGGATCCGAATGGATTTGAGCATAGCCACTGGAGAAAAGGTTTCGTCATAGTCCAAACCAGGTGTTTGATGAAAACTCTTTGCAACAAGTCTAGCCTTATAGGTTTCAACCTTTCCATCTACACCAATCTTCTTTCTGAATATCCATTTGCATCCTATGGGTTTTACCCCTTTTGGAGCAATGTCCAAAATCCATACTTTGTTGGTGTACATGGACACCATCTTGGTCCGCATTGCATCCAGCCATTTTACCGAGTCGCCGCTCTGAATGGCTTGCTGGAAGCTAGTAGACTCATCATTGTCAATGATGCAATCCTCTCGATCCCCGTCTATGAGAAAACCGTAGTATCTCTTGGGCGGATGAGACTGCCTACTACTTCTGTGGATTGGCGCCAGGATGTCCCTTTCTTCTGAAACTTCTGGTTCTACCAAGCTTTCAGTAATAGCTTGTGGTTCTGGAATTTCTTCTAGTTCTATTGCACCCCACTCTTCTGATTTTCCAAAAATTCAGCTTCCAAGAAGTGGTCATGACGAGAAACAAATACCTTTTGTTCCTCTGCGTAATAGAAAAAATACCCCTTGGAGTTCTTTGGGTATCCCACAAACTCACACTGTACTGAGAGTACCTCGAGCTTGTCTGCATACTGCTTTTTTACAAAAGCTGGACACCCCCACGTCTTAAGGTACTTAAGACAGGGTTTCTTCCCACTCCACATCTGATATGGTGTGGTAGGTACAGTCTTGGTTGGAACCTGCTTCAAAAGATTGTTGGATATATATGCCCTAGAGGCCTACATTGTATAGGATGCTTGGGATATGTATGTACATGACAGTCTTGCTTGATATGATAGTACGCTATTTGGTTTGACTTTGTCTTAACGTATAATATATTTTACTTGGTATTTATATATATATATTGATAAAGCCCATAGGGTGTTTGTCTGACTACTGGCGTTGTGATGGCAGTCATACTAGTGGGAGCTGGATAGTCAATAGGCACACCCTTAGATGTCCCTGGTCGCAGGAGTATCGAAATTGGGCATCAATACTCCGGAGTAGACTAGTGTATACATATCTAGACCCTGACGAGGGGCAATGGATTGGTCCCGCAACCATTGGTGGTGTTCACCTAAGATTGTATACAGATGCTCACTGGGTGTGAGTACACCGGACAGGACTCGCCGAGAACTGACTGGATGGTATTATACCTAACGTCAGATAGCAGTTCTCAGGTGACATGTGTGCAGATAGTCCGTTGACTTAAGGTCATCATTTGTCTCGTGTGAGTTCCCACTGTGCTTTGATTATTATCCTACCACGGCTCAAAGGAGTCGTGCAAACAGGTTTCAGTTGGGCACAGTCCCGAGCCACGTGGAGGCAGTGAGTGACTGTTAGGGATTCGTCTCTCCCGGTATAGGGAGTTGATATCGTACGGTGATCGGTTGGTCATATAAGTCCCTGGCCAGGGCTGATTGAGAATTACTGATAGGTTGATCAGTAGATTCTCGGATGGTGATAGAGCCATACCGACACGACTTGTACGGTTATTAGGGGTCTGACGTCCACCACCTCCCTAGACCGTACATGTGATACTCTTAGACGAACAGACCGGACTGCGAAGATATTGTCACAGACAGGCTCAGTAGGATTTCAGATGGGTTACCTCATCAGCTTTCTTATCGACAACTACCTGGGGACCGTTACGTACAGCTAGTGCCGCTTGCGGTCTGTGGTTAAACCCACTGCCAGCGTAGTAGTCGAGTCTTTAGAGTCCCACACAGAGATTTCCCAAACCCAGGCGAAAAGATATAGAGGTCGTATGGTTTTACGACAAAGGTTCGGACGCATACGTGTTTGAACGCACGTACGACATTCGGACAGTTTTTACTAGTCGGCTTTGGTTTAAGCCAGATTCTAGTATCAGGTTATTGGATTTATACAGTCTAAAGTTTTTCCGTGTTTTCACGGATGAGAGGGGCGTTCTCGTAATTTTCCGAGAAGCTTCTAGAAGGATGTGACATGGAGAGAGAGGTGGCATTTTCATTTATTGAATTAGTGACTCATTGTGAGTGATTCATCATGTCATTAAAGCATCATTTATTGCTTAATGACTCACATGATGAATCACCCACTTGAATTATTGAAACATGATGAATAATCTCATATTATTCATTTCTTTATAATTCATTATGTTTCATATATCAAGTGAGAAGCTTTTTCTTTAGATTGATTATTATCATTATCATCTTCTCACTCTCTCTTTTCAAGTTCTCTCTCCTTCACCAAACCCTAATCCTACCCTCATGAGTTGAGAACAAGGATTAGGAAAGACTAATTACTCCATAACCTATCTCTACATAACCTCAGCTACTCTATTTGGCAACTAGAGAAACTAAGTAACCTCAAGTTTAGAGGTTATAGCTTGGATTAGGGTTCTCGGGTGGATCGTCTATCACGGAAGAAAGCCGAAGAGGACGTGGAGATCCAAAGAGGCCGTAGACAACATCAAGACGAAGGACTAGAACCGTTTGGTATAATCTCTTAGCATAGTAGTCTAAAACTCTATAGCTTTTGTTAAAACTTGTTTAGCAAACGATTCATACGGTTAATCGATGTTTGATCATAGAACTTGATTGTTATTCATATTTCCGCCTCCCCACAAGTATTGGGGTGTTGAACATCGACTTACAGTGGTATCAGAGCCTAGCTAAACAATATTTAACTTAATTGCAAATTTGTACGAATTTCGAACGGAAAAATGAAGCCGGAAAACCCTAAAAACATCAAGTTTCTGTCGAAATTTAAATGAAGTCCAAAAATTTTTCAGGAAAGTTCAGAAAGCTTGACAAGACACCAGAAGAACACCCAAGAAATTTGGGCTCCTGAATCGGCAACGCGGCCGCGGAACCGCGGCGGATCGCACCGATCCGCCGCGCTTCCGCCGCCGAGTTGCCGAGTCAGGAACTCAAATTTCCTGTGCTGCTTCTCTGTGTTATTTGGGATTTTCTGGGATATTTAATATTTGCTCAGGTTTCAGTTTTACAGAGCAGTTTTTGGAGCAATATTAAAGATGTTTAATCGATCGAAATTGTACAGTATTTGCATATTGGATTATATCTGTGATTGATAAATGTGTTCGTAAACCTCCCCTAACTGCTAGTATGTCGGTTTGCAGGGGGTTGCACATTTCTTTAATGGATTTTAACTGTTTGTGTATATAAACTATATTGGACTGTTGTGGTGATTAGCCGGGTTTTGTGATGGGTTATTGTATTAATTCATTTGATGTAATTGTAACAAGTTGTAATATTATTTTGCGGGGCACATCCAGGTTGCGGTTGTAGCCACCGTTGTATTATTTCATTTTACTGTTTTTGCTCCTAGGACAGACCCAAGGTGGGGTGCACAAACTGCCGGGCGGGTAGTTTGCCGCACCCGTAGGGGTCGTGGGTGGGGTAGTGGCTATTCATTACAACTGTGTAATCCGTCTTTCATTGCAGGCTCAAATGAAATGCGGATTGCTTGCAAATCCAATATTGTTTATCTGTGATCTGGAATGCTTATTATTGCGTCTGACGAATGTATAATATCTATATATGATAGCTATTTAGACGTCGCTTATGTTTTACACCCGCGCTAGCCCAGCCCCCGCTCTGTCGTTAGTTAAGTAACCTAACGGGTGATGACGAGACCCCGTGGCGAATGCGGATGGCATAAGAGGACGTCATATTTTCGTTGTTATCTGTAATGATAGGTTAAAGATGGGATGCATTATTATTAATGCAAAGAAAATAAAACCTAAACTGAATCGTTGGAACAATTTCTAAAAACCACTCGGTTTTCTTGAAAAAAAACAAAATTTTAAATGCGGAGCTTAAACCACTCCTTTAAAAAAAAGCTATCATAGTTCCTTCGATCAAATCAAGTTCACTACGTTAACGGTTTTTTGCCAAAAACCAGCCGTAACCCTCCGTCGTTTCAGATAGACAACACATCGTATTCATGTTATGCTTGTTGGCCTACGTCAAGGCATAGTGTATGGTAGCAGTGTGTGTGCCTATTTGTTGCATAGATAGATGCATTAGTTTAATACAGACGTACACCTTGCTGGCCTACGTCAAGGGCTTGTACGATGTATTTAAATTGATCAGGACAACGACGGGTAGAACTTGACTTGCGTCTTATGACTTGTTGGCCTACGTCAAGGTCTATAAGAGCTTGGGGTAAAAATCACATCGGGAGTTTCAAACATAAAGGAAACTTGCAGATTTAGCTTACCTTCTGGAGTGTGGTGACTAGAGTGGCTTCCATATAGGGCATCATGCAATGATAGTTGGATCCCGATCCCACTGATGAGTAGGATTACTCTCGGGAATTTCTCTCACTTAACAATCAATGCTATAAACCAAGTAGGTGCCTAGAAAGGTGTTAGAGGGGCTACGCCTCCAGGGAAAAGAGGTTCTTTAATTAAGGAACTTCGCGAAAGCGTTGGAAAACCTCCCTCGATGTACCAACACCAGCCTGGCTGAAAGGTTAAGCAAGTATTGTGACGTGTGATTAAATCCTGACTAGTTCTTCTTTTAGGTTTTGAAGAAGGATTTGAGGAAACAGTGGGAGCCATCCTGTTTAGATAAATTAATAAACCAATCTAAACTTGCAAGAGCATATGCTGAGTGTTTTCTTTTCTCTCTCTCTGGCAGCTACCATGACTGGACTAAAACTATTACTTGAAAAGAATATACTAACCGGGCAGAACTATAAAGACTGGCTAAGAAACGTCAATATTGCGATGACTTATGACAAAGTTGCATATGTTACCACCGCTGTTCCTCCCCTTATCCCAGGACCAGATTCCTCAGTTGCGGACAAGGAAGTTCATAAAACCTGGGATCTAGACTGTGAGCGAGCTAAGTGTATCGTGCTGGCGTCCATGAATAATGAACTCCAGAAACAGCACGAGAGTATGGATATTGCATCCATATTCCTCCATTGCAAGGAATTGTATGGTGAACACTCCCGTATCGCGAGGTACGAAACCTCAAGGAAACTCTTCCAGATGAGGTTAGCTCCAGGATCGCCTGTTGGAGAGCACGTCCTCAAAATGATCATCCTCATTGAGGAACTCGCAAACCTGGGATGCGTGCTAGAGAATGATTTGTATATCGACTTGATTTTGCAGTCCCTTCCCCACACCTTCTCTCAGTTCGTGCTGAACTTCAACATGCACGAAATGGAAGCGGATCTTCCAAAGCTCCTCAATATGTTGAGGGTAGCAGAGACCTCCTTGAAAAAGGAGAAGACCCCCGTTCTGTATGTTGGCCAATCATCTTCTTCTAAAACTAAAGCGAAAGCTAAAGGGAAGAAGAAGATGAAAGCCACCAAACCGAAGGGTGGGGTCAAGAAGGTGCAGGGAACGAACAAGGCAGGAAGGGTGAAGGCAGAAAAGAACGAATGCTTCTATTGTCACAAGCAGGGGCACTGGAAGAAGGATTGTCAGGCCTTCAAAGCCAAGGACATGAAGCAAGCAGTTGCTTCTACTTCAGGTGTGTTCGTAATCGAAAATTGTCTTTCAGTAAACTCTACTTCATGGGTACTTGATACCGGTTCTGGTTCTCACATCTGTAATTCTTTGCAGGATCTGAGAAATAGTAGAGTACTGGGGGCAGGTGATATGACTCTCCGGATGGGTAATGGAATGCATGTAGATGCAGTTGCAATAGGGGAATATCACCTAGGGTTGAATAGTGGAAACATTTTGGTATTGTATAGCTGTTTTTGTATTCCCAGTATGTTGTGTAATATTATATCAGTATCTTTGTTGTCTAATAAAGGATATAATTTTGTGCTTGAAAGAAATGTCATGAACATTCTCCTAAATCAAGAACTGATTGGGTTTGGCATACTGGAAAACGGCATATACATACTTAATCAACCTCAAATTTTCAATATTCAAAACACGCGTAAAAGAAAGGCTCCAGATTCGAATCAAGCCTTCCTATGGCATTGTAGACTTGGTCATATAAATGAAACAAGGTTGACTAAGTTACATAAAGATGGATATCTAGATTCGTTTGAATATTCATCATATGCAACTTGTCAATCATGTATCAAAGGAAAAATGACCAAATCTCCGTTCACCGGACACGGAGAAAGAGCCACCGAACTCTTGGGACTAGTACACAGTGATGTATGTGGTCCGATGTCTATACATGCACGAAGTGGTCACTCCTACTTCATCACTTTTATTGATGACTTCTCTAGGTATGGACATGTGTTCTTAATAAAACATAAATCCGAGGCTTTTGAGAAGTTTAAGGAGTATAAAAATGAAGTAGAGAAACAAACTGGTAAAAGCATCAAGACACTTCGATCTGATCGAGGTGGAGAATACTTAAGTACCAGTTTCCTTGAATACTTGAAAGCAAATGGAATACTCTCTCAGCTTACTCCACCTTATACACCTCAGCATAATGGTGTATCAGAAAGAAGGAATCGCACGCTATTAGATATGGTGCGATCAATGCTGAGTAGTGCTGAGTTGCCACTTTCATTCTGGGGATTTGCTCTAGAATCAGCCGCATATCTATTAAATAGAGTTCCAACTAAGTCTGTACCTACCACTCCATATGAAATGTGGTGTGGGAAGAGACCATATCTCAAGTATATCAAGATATGGGGGTGTCCGGTATATGTTAAAAAGCATAATCCGGACAAGCTCGAAGCACGATCGGTTTTATGCAAGTTTGTAGGATACCCCAAGCATTCAAGAGGGTACATGGTCTACCACACTGAAGAACAAAAGGTGTTTGTCGCTCGTCACATTGTCTTCTTAGAAAGCGAATTTCTTGCAAAAGAAATTAGTGGGAGCGCGGTAGAACTGGAAGAAATTCCAGAACCTCAAACTGCAACCGAAGACTTAGAAGAATCTCAGATTTCAATAGAACATGACGAACCAACGCCACTCCGCAGATCTAGTAGGCTTTCTCATCCTCCTGAAAGATACTATGGTTTTCTTCTTGATGGGGATCGAGAGGATTGTATCATCGATGATGATGAGCCTACTAGTTTTCAGTAGGCTATCACAAGTAGCGACTCAGTAAAGTGGCTGAATGCAATGAGATCCGAAATGGAATCCATGTATACCAATAAAATATGGACTTTAGAAGTTGCTCCTCCTGGGGTAAAACCAGTTGGGTGCAAATGGATCTTCAAAAAGAAGATTGGTACATTTGGACAAGTGGAAACCTACAAAGCCAGACTAGTAGCAAAAGGTTTTCGTCAAAGACCAGGATTGGACTATGATGAAACTTTTTCACCAGTAGCTATGCTTAAATCCATTCGGATCATGCTTGCCATTGCTGCCTTCCATGACTATGAAATCTGGCAAATGGATGTAAAAACAGCTTTTCTAAATGGACATCTAGAAGAGAGTGTTTACATGGATCAACCAGAAGGTTTCTTAGACAGTGGGAGCAGCGGAAGAGTGTGCAAATTGCTTAAATCCATTTATGGGTTAAAGCAAGCATCGCGGAGTTGGAACATCTGCTTTGATGAAACAGTCAAGGAATTTGACATTATCAAAAATGTAGATGAACCATGTGTTTATAGGAAGATTGTAGAAGGAGCAGTAGTCTTCCTCGTTTTATACGTCGACGACATACTACTGATAGGGAATGATATCCCTATACTACAATCAGTAAAGCTCTTCTTGTCACAGAAATTCTCTATGAAAGACTTGGGAGATGCATCATACATTCTGGGCATTAAGATCTATCGAGATAGATCTAATAGAATATTGGGACTTTCACAGTCCAGGTATATAGACACTATACTAAAGAGATTTAGTATGGAAGATTCCAAACGCGGCAATATGCCCGCTTGTCACGGAATCACCCTCTCCAAAGAGATGTCTCCAAAGACTGATGAAGAGAGGGCTCGCATGGGCATTATACCCTACGCTTCGGCGGTAGGATCAATAATGTATGCGATGTTATGTACCACACCAGATGTAGCTTACGCACTTAGTGTGGTAAGCAGGTAACAATCGGACCCAGGTGAGAAACATTGGATAGCGGTGAAGAACATTCTCAAGTACCTGAGAAGGACTAAGGAGATGTTCTTGATTTACGGCAATAGGGACCTCCAGGTAGAGGCTTTTACCGACTCCGGCTTCCAAAGTGACAAAGATGATTCTAAATCTATTTCGGGTTTTGTGTTTACCCTCAATGGAGGAGCGGTATGTTGGAAGAGTTCCAAACAAGATACCGTCGCAGACTCAACTATGGAGGCTGAGTATATAGCTGCTAGTGAAGCCGCAAAAGAGGCTGTCTGGATGAGGAAGTTCATTTCTGAACTTCAGGTGGTTCCATCCATTACCAATCCAATACCTTTGTATTGCGATAACAATGGCGCTGTAGCTTTAGCGAAGGAACCAAGGTCCCATCAGAAATCCAGGCATATCTTAAGGCAGTTTCACCTGATCAGGGAGATCGTGGATCGTCGGGAGATCGAGATACGGAGAGTGGACACAAAAGACAACACGGCAGATCCATTCACCAAGGCCATTCCTCAAGTACAGTTCGAGAGACTTTTTGAGATGTTGGGCATGCGGTATGCAAGCAACTGGATCTGGTAGAGACAGTGGGTACTCATTGCGCCAATCATAGGCCTTAGTGCAAGTGGGAGATTGTTGGATATATATGCCCTAGAGGCCTACATTGTATAGGATGCTTGGGATATGTATGTACATGACAGTCTTGCTTGATATGATAGTACGCTATTTGGTTTGACTTTGTCTTAACGTATAATATATTTTACTTGGTATTTATATATATATGTTGATAAAGCCCATAGGGTGTTTGTCTGACTACTGGCGTTGTGATGGCAGTCATACTAGTGGGAGCTGGATAGTCAATAGGCACACCCTTAGATGTCCCTGGTCGCAGGAGTATCGAGATTGGGCATCAATACTCCGGAGTAGACTAGTGTATACATATCTAGACCCTGACGAGGGGCAATGGATTGGTCCCGCAACCATTGGTGGTGTTCACCTAAGATTGTATACAGATGCTCACTGGGTGTGAGTACACCGGACAGGACTCGCCGAGAATTGACTGGATGGTATTATACCTAACGTCAGATAGCAGTTCTCAGGTGACATGTGTGCAGATAGTCCGTTGACTTAAGGTCATCATTTGTCTCGTGTGAGTTCCCACTGTGCTTTGATTATTACCCTACCACGGCTCAAAGGAGTCGTGCAAACAGGTTTCAGTTGGGCACAGTCCCGAGCCACGTGGAGGCAGTGAGTGACTGTTAGGGATTCGTCTCTCCCGGTATAGGGAGTTGATATCGCACGGTGATCGGTTGGTCATATAAGTCCCTAGCCAGGGCTGATTGAGAATTACTGATAGGTTGATCAGTAGATTCTCGGATGGTGATAGAGCCATACCGACACGACTTGTACGGTTATTAGGGGTCTGACGTCCACCACCTCCCTAGACCGTACATGTGATACTCTTAGACGAACAGACCGGACTGCGCAGATATTGTCACAGACACGCTCAGTAGGATTTCAGATGGGTTACCTCATCAGCTTTCTTATCGACAACTACCTGGGGACCGTTACGTACAGCTAGTGCCGCTTGCGGTCTGTGGTTAAACCCACTGCCAGCGTAGTAGTCGAGTCTTTAGAGTCCTACATAGAGATTTCCCAAACCCAGGCGAAAAGATATAGAGGTCATATGGTTTTACGACAAAGGTTCGGACGCATACGTGTTTGAACGCACGTACGACATTCGGACAGTTTTTACTCGTCGGCTTTGGTTTAAGCCAGATTCTAGTATCAGGTTATTGGATTTATACAGTCTAAAGTTTTTCCGTGTTTTCACGGATGAGAGGGGCGTTCTCGTAATTTTCCGAGAAGCTTCTAGAAGGATGTGACATGGAGAGAGAGGTGGCATTTTCATTTATTGAATTAGTGACTCATTGTGAGTGATTCATCATGTCATTAAAGCATCATTTATTGCTTAATGACTCACATGATGAATCACCCACTTGAATTATTGAAACATGATGAATAATCTCATATTATTCATTTCTTTATAATTCATTATGTTTCATATATCAAGTGAGAAGCTTTTTCTTTAGATTGATTATTATCATTATCATCTTCTCACTCTCTCTCTTCAAGTTCTCTCTCCTTCACCAAACCCTAATCCTACCCTCATGAGTTGAGAACAAGGATTAGGAAAGACTAATTACTCCATAACCTATCTCTACATAACCTTAGCTACTCTATTTGGCAACTAGAGAAACTAAGTAACCTCAAGTTTAGAGGTTATAGCTTGGATTAGGGTTCTCGGGTGGATCGTCTATCACGGAAGAAAGCCGAAGAGGACGTGGAGATCCAAAGAGGCCGTAGACAACATCAAGATGAAGGACTAGAACCGTTTGGTATAATCTCTTAGCATAGTAGTTTAAAACTCTATAGCTTTTGTTAAAACTTGTTTAGCAAACGATTCATACGGTTAATCGATGTTTGATCATAGAACATGATTGTTATTCATATTTCCGCCTCCCCACAAGTATTGGGGTGTTGAACATCGACTTACAAAGATATGCAGCTGATTCTAGCGCATAACCCCAGAAGGATCTTGGTAACTCAGCCTTACTCATCATGGAACGAACCATATCCAATAGGGTTCGATTCCGCCTTTCTGATACACAGTGTTGTGGTGTGTATGGAGGAGTAAGCTGAGAGAGAATTCCATTCTCTTTTAGGTAACCCAGGAACTTGGCACTTAAGTATTCACCACCTCGATCAGATCTTAGTGTCTTGATACTTTTGCCTGTTTGTTTTTCCACTTCATTCTTGTATTCTCGGAATTTCTCAAAAGCCTCGGATTTGTGCTTCATTAAGAAGACATGTCCATACCTAGAGAAATCATCCGTAAAAGTAATGAAATAAGAATAACTACTTCTCGCATGTGTAGACATTGGACCGCATACATCGCTGTGTATGAGTCCTAAGAGCTCGCTCTCTCTTACTCCATTTCTAGTAAACGGAGTCTTTGTCATCTTTCCCATGAGACAAGATTGACAAGTGGCATAAGACTGATATTTGAACGGATTCAAATATCCTTCTCTATGTAACTTCGTCAACCGTGTTTCATTGATGTGACCCAGTCTACAATACCATAAGAATTCCTGATTCGTTTCTAGAGACTTTCTTTTAAGTGTGTTCTGGACACCGAAAACCTGAGCTTGATTCAATACGTATATACCGTCCTCTAATGTACCGGACCCAATCAGAACTTGATTTAGGTGGATGTGCACGACATTGCTTACAAATGTAAAATCATATCCCTCTTTAGAAAGCAGGGACACTGATATGATATTACAAACTAAACTAGGTATATACAAACAGTTACGTAGAATCAATTTCTGCCCACTTGTCAGTCCTAGATGATATTCCCCCACGGATTCAGCATCCACGCTCATTCCGTTCGCAACTCTGAGAGACATATCACCTACCCTGATAACTTTATGGTTTCTCAAAGCCTGTAACGAATTACAGATATGAGATCCTGATCCGGTATCTAGTACCCAGGAAGTAGAGTTAATTGACATACAGTTTTCAATCACAAACACACCCGAAGTCGAAGCCACAACATGCTTCGGATCCTGGATTCTGGCTTTCCAAGCTCTGCAATCCCTTTGCCAATGCCCCTTCCCATAACAAGAGGAACAACCCTCTTTCCCTACTGTTAACCCTGAAACTTTTACCCTTCCCTGTCCTTCTACCTTACTGATACCGCATATCAGCTTTGTAGAGGTCTTCTTCTTCTCACCCTTGGCATCTGCCTTAGATCCAGAAGAGGAAGATTCTCTAATAAGCAGAGTGGGTGTCACCCTGGTTTCCTTCAGAGTGCCCTTATCTGGAAGTATAACTTTCTTCCCCTGGGCGTAAGTAGGAGGTAGGGACTGTAGAATCAAGTTAGCATATGACCCGTTTCTTAATGTGGTCTCCAGATCCGTGAGCTCATCAATATAGCTAGTCATCGCAAGGATGTTGTCCCCTACAGATGACCCGACAACCAACTTCGCTTGAAGAAATTCGTTCGAGGTCTTATATCTTGCGATATGAGATTGCTCTCCATATAAAACTTTGTTATGAAGGAAGATAGAAACTAACTCCATCTTCTCGTGCTGCCTCTGGTTTACACCATCAACTGAGGCAATCATGAGGCACTTGGCATTCACACATTCTTTTTCCCTTGTCCTACGGATATCCATATCCGCGACGGTGGAAACTGGACCTGGGACGGAGGGGTTTTGAAGTAGTAATGATGAGGTCCAGCTTGTCATAGGCAAGAGACATCTGGACAAACCTTTGCCAGTCATTACAATCAGATTTAGTCATTTTATTATCTAGATGTAACCTAGTCTCGGTCACAAGGTCGCTGCAATTAAGAGAGAGAGAGAAGAAAAACACTTAGCACGATGCTCTTGCAAGTTTAGATTGGTTTTTAATTTATCTAAACTGGATGGCTCCCACTGTTTCTCAAATCCTTAAACCATAAAAAAAGAACTAGTCAGGACTAATCTCACCGTACAATTCTTGCTTAACCGTTCAGCCAGGTTAGTGTTGTGTTAGTTATATGTATGCCCTAGAGGCCATTACTGTACATTGGATGTATATTGTAGTGGATGCTGGGACATATATAGGGAGGACTTTCTTGCTCGACATGATAGTATGCTATCTGGTTGCACTTTACCTTAACCTGTACACTGATTGTCTTTCTGTTACATGTTGGTAAAGCCCTTAGGATGTGTACTTGACTACCTGGACTATGATGCGGATCATACTAGTGGGGACATGGTAGTCCATAAGTACATCCTTCAAAGTCCCTAGTCGTGGGTGTATCGAGACGGGGCATCGATATACCAGAGTAGACTAGCGTATACCTTCTCGACCCATACAGATGGGCGATGGATGATCCTATATCCATTGGTGTTTGACATCAGAGATGATATACGGGTGCTCAGTGGAGACTGGGTACACTGGACGGACTCGCCGAGAACTCCCAGATGGTATTATACCTTACGTCAGATGGCAGTTCTCTGGTGACGCTGGTACAGAGTAGTCTGTTGACCCGAGATCGTCATAGAGTCTTGTGTGGTTCCCACTGTGCTTTGATTTCCATCTTACCACGTCCAAGAGGGCGTGCAAAACGGTGGTTTTTGGGTACAGTCCCGAGTCACATGGAGGCAATGAGCGATAGGAGGGGATTTGTCTCTCCCGGTATAGGGAGTTGATGTTGCGCTGTGTTCGATTGGCTATAACCGGAAATCCCTGGCCAGGGTTGCTGAGATTTACTGGTAAGTGTTACCAGTAGTTTCTCAAACTGTTATAGACCTCATATCGACACGACTTATCGAGCTATTGGGGTCTGACGTTTACCACCCCTAGGCAAGATATGCGACATATCAGACGATCAGACCGGACTGTACGGTAAGTGTTACTGGTTGGATTCACAGGAGTGTGAGCGGGCTTGCTCGTCGATCTTCTGATCGCTCAATACCCGGGTGGCCGTTACGTTTAGCAGGCCGCTTGCGGCTTATGGGTGCTTGATATGATCATCACCTGCTGCCGGCGTATTGACGAGTCTTTAGAGTCCTACACAGAGGTTTCCTGGCTCAAGCGAAACGAAATAGGAGCGCATATGAGATATGTGCGGGACCGAGAATGATACCAGTATATGATACTGTATTCGATTCTTGCGATATGTAACATTGATCGGTTATATGCGTTATAGCCGGGTTATCGGATCAAGTGTTGATTCGATAAGTTGTTACTATTGATATTAGTCGGTTATATGCGATATGACCGGGTCGTTAAATCAAGTGTTGATTTAATGATTTAATGTATAATTATATATTTGATATATCACTTTACATTAACTAATATAGGTTCACTTAAATGGATTTTCTCACTAGAACTTCACAAGTTGTATATGTGATATACTTTTGTACACTTGATTGTATCATGTTTGATGATACATGTTAACTTGGTTAAGTGTAAAGATTAAACCATGGTTAAGTTAATGATTAGGGTTTTGCTTTTCTTTCTTATTTATTTATTTATTTATTTTGGAAAGAATTAAGAGAAAATGGTGGCTTTCTTTGTTTGTAGTTGAATCTTCATGAAGGTTTGACTTTGTAACCATTTTGTCTTCATGCTTAACCCTAACCATTTAAACAAACCATGGTCTATTCTCTACACTTAACTAGGGTTAGGATATGATAAGTATTGATATTATTTTCTATTTTAAACTGACTTATGATATTCTTTCTTCTTCTTCTTCATCTTCTTCAATGAAGAAAGCTTGACTTCATCAATGGTGAATTGATGAAATGAGTGAGAAATCCAATTCTAAAGTGAACCCACTTCCTATTTCTTCATCCTATACCTCTTGCCAAGTAGTATAGGGTGTTTCCTTCACAAGTTTTCATGGCTTGGTGAAGGTGGAGCTTGATCTTGTGATGCCTCGATGTAGATCATCTTCGGCATCGTCGTCGATGACCTAGCCCGCTTTTTCTCCGATGAAGCCGACGCTAGAGCCCAAGATCCGATTGGTACAGCGAGGAGACATCATCGCGGAGCCATGGAGGTGGAGAACCGGATCTACAAAGGTTGTATTTCCGTTTACCATTTAGTTAAGTTGTTAACTAGCTCGTTGTTTCGCCTAAATTTCTAGTTAACGATCTAGTCTAGGGTTTCTCGGCACCGTAATTTTTGAAATTGGCATGGTTGATGCCTTGTGAGACCTCTTGAGAGTGCCTAGGAATCCTACAGTGGTATCAGAGCCTAACTAGAGCCTTAGGCGATGCGTAGACGATGTTAGAAACCCGATCGAACCCGAAACCCCAAATTTTCCATGCTCTCTGTACAATTTTCAAACACAGGGATTTTTGTGAATTAAAAATTCTCAGAAAATAGAGAAGGAAAAACTAAGAATTACTGTGAAGTTTGGGCCTCTAATTCCATAATTCGACCGCGGAACCGCGGCCAAACCAGGGGTTTGGCGGTGCTTCCGCGGCCAAAATTTGGACTTAGTCCCTCGAATTTCATATATTTATTCTTAGGTCCTTTCTTGGCAATTTTTTATGTGAATTTTTTAATTCCACTCAAGTGTTGAGTTTTCTAGGGTTTTATTGGGGATTCGTTAATTTGATCGGATAATTTAACTTCGTTTATGTTTTTCCGGATATTTTAGAAACTGTTAAAAAGTTCGACCGGATATAAATACCCACTTTTTCCCCTGCCGGGAAATTTCCAAGTGTTGGATTTTTTCCATGGTTTAAAGACGTTCTAAGTAGTGCAAGTAAAGCGATGGTCCCTCTAGAAGACAACAAACCTTAACTCGATTATGTGATCGTCTTGAACTGCCCTTTGAACCTTAGGGTTTGGGGCAGTACGGCGTGCCACATGTGAGGCGTTGGCTTGACCCTTCTACGGCTGGACCGTTGGTACTGAGGTACGAAGTGAATGTTTTTAAACTTATTTCATGTGTTGATCTGTATCGGGAAAAGTTGGGTGTTTGAATGTTCGATCGGAAAGTTTAACATTTTCTAATTATCTGGAATGGGATACAATAATTGGAATTCACAAGCAGTTATGAGATAACTGAATGAATGTTATAAACATAGCAGTTTAGTCTCACTTGATCGGTTGCCACGGAATTTTAATGTGATCAAAAGTCCGTCGCAATCACGTAGCGTACGCGGATACTCGCCGGGTAAACTTAATAGACAGCCTTGCCCCATAACCCCGACCAAGTGACTGTAGGAGAACCCCGTCGCCGAAAGCATCCGTTCGGGTGCTCGCGGTAGCGGTGTTCCGCCTTGGTGCACTTCGTCGACGGTATTGGGGGTTCGGCCGTCTACTGAAGTTGACGACGAGCATTCGATCAGGATGTCGGGAATCTTGTTGAATTGCCCGACTTTATATTGAAAAGTGTTTTCGATTTTGAGACTAAAATGCGGGGTTTATAATTGTTAGGCATGCGATGTCTAAGGAATTCATTTACTCAGGCATGCGATGTCTGAGGATGTTGCGGATTCCAACTGTTGTAGTTTTACACTTTCTTTTCTGTGACCGTAATTGTAATATGTGATATCGCCGGTTTCGTTGCTATATGTCAACGACAATTGGGATGGACATATTTACTTACGTTGATGACATGTGATGTTATGTGTTGCTGGATATGTTATATTGGATCGTCGTGTTTGAATAGCCGGGGTTTTTTTTTATGTGAGATGAGTGTTTTTCATTTTTATTCATGTAAAAAACTTGTATGTAATATTCTTTTATTGGGGCACTTCCAGGTTGCGGAAGATGTCACCGTTTGTATATTATTTACTTTTCCGCACTAGGATAGACCCAAGGAGGGGAGCACAAGTAACCGGGTTCTGGAGTCCAGTGGGAGACCAACTCGAGGAGTCGAGTCCGGGTCTCCTAACTCTAGAATTGGTAGGGTTGCTTGCCGCTCTCGTAGGGGTCTAGGGGTGTGGGTTTGGCTATTCATCACGACCGTGGAATCCGTGTTTTATACTGGCTCGTATTGAAAACACGGACGTCCTAGTATATCCAATGTTTCATATGTTTCTTCTGCTGCGATATCTGTGATGTGATCATGTGATGTTCTGTGATGGATACTATATATAGTATATATGATATATTATATAGACGTTACTTATGTTTTACACCCGCGCCCGCCCTTCCTGCTCTGCCGTTAGTTATCTAACCTAACGGTGCACGAGGGGACATCGAGGCGAATGCGGATGGCATAAGTGTACGTCGTATTTATCTGTGATGTTTAGGTACTTAAATGATGGGACTTCATTAATGTGATTAATGAAAGTAAAAAAGAAACCTAAGATGTTGTAGAATCGAATTTCAAAATAAAACAGGTAGCTACAGTTCTTGCTTTGCACAGAGGTATTTGTGATATATCCTTCACCTTATTCGATGAGGAAAGGACCGAGATCCCTTCACCGGGAGTGACTCCTTTAGCAATAACTGGCAGATGCTACACACTCGGTTTGTCTTTTGATTGCTTTTAAGAGTTTTTGCTTTGCACAGTGATATATATGATATATCCCGCACCTCATTCGACGAGGAAAGGACCGACGATCCCTTCACCGGGAGTGACTCCTTTAGCAAAACTAGAAAAGGCTCAAAAGCACTCCATTTTAAAAATCATTTGATTCTACAACGATATCAAGTTCATTACGCAATAGGTTTTCAGAAAAACTTGTCGTAGCCCTCCGTCATTTCAGATAAGTCCTGTTTAGTATTCGTGCTGCGTTTGTTGACCTTGTCAAGCCGCAGTGTGCGGTAGCTAACCAGTATTTATCTGCTTATGCATATGATGCAGATTGGGTTAGGGTAGTCGTGCGGCCTTGTTGACCTTGTCAAGGGTCGTGCGGGTGGGTTTGATTCAATCAAGAAATGACGGGTTGAACTTGACCTGCGGTCTATGGTTAGTTGACCTTGTCAAGGTCATAGATCGTTCGGGGCAAAATATTATCGGGAATTTCAAGTGTTGAAATTTGCAATGAGATTGCATACCTTCTATGAGATAGTTGGATCCCGATACCCGCTGCGTGTAAGAGTTACTCCTGGGAGAGTTTTACGCATTACAATTAGCCGATCAAGTAGGTGTCTAGAAAGGTGTTAACGAGGTTACGCCTCTGGGAAAACGAGGTTTACATTAATTAGGTTCGTGCGAAAGCACGGGGGACCTCCCTCAAAGTACCGACACTGGCCTGGCTGAAATATTGGCGAACTTGTAGTGTGTAATTAATCCCGGCTAGTCTTTCCTTTTAGGGTTTGAAGGAAGATTTGATAAAAAGCAGTGGGAGCCATCCTGATTAGATAAAATAATAACCAATCTATTCTTGCAAGAGCATACGCTGAGTGTTTTCTTCTCTCTCTCTCCAGGTAGCGACCATATCACGCCTTAATCAAGATAATAATACGGATTATTGACCGAACCCGCTTGTTATACTGAGCTGGGGAACGTTGGTCCCGCTCCAACTTATAATTGTTATAAGACAGAGCAGGAAATTGGGGATTACCAGAATTCCTATGCCGCCCAAACGAAGAGAGTGCATGCTGATGCATCATCTTCGGGTGTGTTCGTTACAGAGAACTGTTTCTCAATATCCTTTACGTCCTGAGTATGTGATACCAGATCAGGATCCCAGATATGTAATCTGTTATATAGGGCTACAGAAAGGTAGAGGACTGAGAACGGGTGATAAGTTTCATGAGGCAGAAAACGGGGCAAGAGTTGCAGCCAAGTCTGTTGGTCACTGTCACCCTGTATTCCAAATACATTGATTCTGAACGAATGTTATTAGATACCGAACCTGATATACAAAATCATATCTATCTCTTTATTACTAAAGAAATGATAAAATTTTGTATTGTTGGATAATGTTTTGAACATTTCCTATATCAAAAGTTGATCAGATCAGGCACGTTATCTAAAAGCGTTGAGGTTCTAAATCAAACTACAGTTCTTTAGTATACTGAACACACACAAGAGGAAGAGTTCAGAAATGAATGAATCCTTCTTGAGGCATTGTAGACTAGGTCATATCAATGCGATTCGACTGGCTCAAGTTACATTTTAGATGCATATTTAAATCAGTTTGAATTTACATCTTGTGAAACTTGCCAGTCATGTCACAGAGATAAGATGATCATAGCTCCGTTTACTGGAAACAGAGAAAGAGTTAGTGAACTCTTGGGATGATACATGTTGATGTATGTAGGTCCCCTGTCTACACTTGCCAAGACCGGTTCTTTATACTTCATTACATTCTCTGATGATTTTTCGAGATTCAGACCTATGTTCCTGTTGAAACATAAGTCCGAACCATTTGAGATATTCACAGAATATAAGTTAGAAGTAGAGAACCAAAATACGGATATAAGTATTATGTCCTTTGATGTGATCAGGGAGGAGAATACTTAAGCATGGAATTCCTGGATTATTCTAAAGGAGAATGAGATTCTCTCTCAGCATTACTCCTCCGTATACACTATAGCACGATGGTATATCGGGGCGGAGCAGATACACCCTATTTGATATTGTGTGCTCTATGATGAGTATTGCTGAGTTATCTTTTTCCTTTTGGGAGTTATGCACTTATGAAGTTGCATACCTATTGAATAGGGTTCCGATCAAATCAGTTGCCTACCGCTTCATATGTGATATGGAAAGGGAAGAGCCCATATCTTAAGTTGGTTAAGATTTGGGGTTGTCCAGCCTTTGTCTGAAAAGCAAAATCCGGACAAGCTCGAGGCAAGGTCTGTAATGTAGAACTGGAAATGTTCCAGCTATACAAACTGCAGCTGATGATTTGAAAGAACCAAAGGATTCAATAGTTACCAACGAACCTGAGCCTCTCCGCCGATCTAGTAAGGTTCCTCACCCGCCTGAGAGATACTTCGGTTTCTCGATGACAGTGGGAGCGAGAATTGCATCATGAGATGATGACCCAACTAGTTTCATGCTGGCCATCAGGAGTGGGACTCTGTAAGAATGGCTGGATGCTTAGCGATCTGAGATGGAATCCTTATGCACCAACAAAGTATGGACTTTGGTTGCTATATCTGAAGGGTTAAATCCCCATCAGGAGCAAGTATATCTTGAGAAGATTACTTGGTGTAGATGGAAAAGTTGAGACTTTCAAAGCTAGACTTGTTAAAGCTTTTCGTCATCGACCAGGCGTGGATCATGATGAAACCTTTTCTAAGGAGCTATGCTTAAGTCCATCCAGATCCTACTTGCCACGGCTACATACCATGACTACGATATCTGGCGGTTGGGTGCCATGACAGCTTTTCTAGATGGTGTTTTAGAAGAGTACGTCTATAAGTACACAGCCAGAAGGCTTCGTAGACAGTGGGAGCAGCGGAAACGTGTACAAGATGCTTTATAGGATAAAACAGGTATCGCGGAGTTGGAACATCTGTTTTGATGTCTTAGTCAAAGAGTTTGACATCATCAAAATGGTAGATGAACCTTGTATATACAAAAGGGTAGTAGGGAGTATGGTGATGATCCTCGTAGAGTAAGTGGATGGCATGCTCTTGATAAGGGAAGGAGTTTCCTATGCTACGCTCGGTCAATCTCCGCTTATCACAATGATTCTCCATATAGGATCAAAATGATACCTCCTAAATCCTGGGTTTTGGATCTATGAGATAGATCTAAATGGATGTTAGGATTCTCACTAGTTGTAGTGAGATGGTATCAATCGATCCTGGGGAGAATCACTGGAAGGGTTCCAGGGTGATAAAGACGACTGAATGTCAGTCGCAGGCATTGTCTTTACCCTCAGTAAAAGGACGGTATGTTGGAAAAGTTCCAAGCTAGATACCGTGGCATACTAGACGATAAAGGCTGGATACATCGCCACTTAAGATGCTACCAAAGAGGCTGTCTGGGTGTATATATTTGTTCATGAGATGAACTCTGTTCCTCCCATTGTGTGACAATGGAGTTGTGGCTTATGCCAAGGAACGTCCGTCCCATCAGTGATCCAGACATATTCTAAGGCAGTGTCACCTGATCATGGAGATGGTTGATATCCAGGGTAATCGAGGTTTGGAGAGTAGACTCAGAGGACAAACACAGCGGATCCACTCACGAAGGCCTATTCCCAAAGAGAGACCTTTATGGGATGGTTGAGTATGAGATACTACAACCACTGCTACAGATGGCCCTAGTGCAAGTGGGAGATTGTTAGTTATATGTATGCCCTAGAGGCCATTACTGTACATTGGATGTATATTGTAGTGGATGCTGGGACATATATAGGGAGGACTTTCTTGCTCGACATGATAGTATGCTATCTGGTTGCACTTTACCTTAACCTGTACACTGATTGTCTTTTGTTACATGTTGGTAAAGCCCTTAGGATGTGTACTTGACTACCTGGACTATGATGCGGATCATACTAGTGGGGACATGGTAGTCCATAAGTACATCCTTCAAAGTCCCTAGTCGTGGGTGTATCGAGACGGGGCATCGATATACCAGAGTAGACTAGCGTATACCTTCTTGACCCATACAGATGGGCGATGGATGATCCCATATCCATTGGTGTTTGACATCAGAGATGATATACGGGTGCTCAGTGGATACTGGGTACACTGGACGGACTCGCCGAGAACTCCCAGATGGTATTATACCTTACTGTTGGAGATAGTGCCCTCAGAGTCAATTATTGGATCACAGGCACGTGATTGCAATGATTGAGGGAGGACCTATCCCGGTAGGACAGTCTTACTCGAGATGATAGTATGCTATCTGGTTTATCTTTATCATCGTGTACTGCTTTAGATGACCTGACACGTCGCTATTACACGTTGATAGAGCCCCTAGGATTCTTGCTTGACGACCAGCAGTATGATGGCGATCATATACGTGGGAGCTGGGGTCTATAAGCACATCCTTAAAAGGTCCCTAGTCGTGGGAGTTTCGAGACTGGGCATCGATACTCCATTAGTAGACTAGTGTATACAGTCGAGACCCCGACGAGGGGCGGTGGCCGGTCTCATAAGCCACTGGTGTCAGTTGGTTCACCTAAGATGTATACAGGTGCTCATTGGGTTATGAGTACACCGGACAGGACTCGCCGGGAACATGCTAGTTGGTCATATACCAGACGTCAGATGGCAGTTCCCTGGTGACATGTGTGCAGGTTAGTTCATCGACCTGGGGATCGTCATTTGTCTCGTGTGAGTTCCCACTGTACTTTGATTACTACCCTACCACGGCTCAAAGGAGTCGTGCAAACAGGTTTTAGTTAGGTACAGTCCCGAGCCACATGGAGGCAGTGAGCGGATCTTCAGGGGTTCGTCTCTTCCGGTATTGGGGGTGAGGTCGCGCTGTGTCTAGGAAAGCCATTACGCAAAGCCCTCGGCCGAGGCAGGAGATTTACTGGTAGGTATTCCAGTAGTATCTCAGGGCGTTCTGGGCTACGCTCCGACACGACTTGTACCGCTTTTGGGGGTCTGACTTTTACCAACCCCCTAGGCCCGCCATGCGATACTCATAGACGAACGGACCGGACTGTACGGATATTGTCACTGACAGGCTCAGTTGGGTGTCGGGGTGAGCTTCCTCATCGACGTCCCTTTTGGTCAATAGCTGGTGGCCCGTCACGTATTGGCTTATACCTCTGACGTGCCAGTGGTTAAATCCACAGCCATAGTATTGACGAGTCTTTAGAGTCCACCACACTTTCAGTTACTCAGCTTTCGGGCGAAACGCTGTAGAGGCCGTATGGAGATATGGCAGGGTCCGATCAGATACGTGCGGTATTGCACGGATCAGGATCGGACAGTTTTGTACTAGTGGCCGTATAGTAATATGGCAGGGTTCGATCAGATACGTGCGGTATTGCACGGATCAGGATCGAACGGATTTTACTAGCCGGCTTTGGTTTAAGCCGGTACTAGTTTAGTACAGTGTAGATTTTGTCTCATTGCATTTGTATCCGGTCGGAATACAGATGCAGGTGTGTATGCACAGTATCGGGGTTTTCCTGTAATTTATTACGGGACCAGTTTTCTGGAGTTGCCAGTTTGTATTCCGTTCCGGCCGGTTTTCCTTTGTTCTTTCCCGGCCGGACTTTTCCGATGGAGGGGGTTATTTGCAGTTTTGCAAATTACATTTGTGGAAGGGGTTTCTTGCAAATGTATTGATTATGATAGCTTTCATTTCTTTTCATCCATCACTTGCTTTTATGTGAAGTGAAAGGGTATGGGTTAAATAGTAGATTAAGCATGGTTGATGTTCCTTGGATGTGGTCACCATTCTTGTGCTCCTACACTCACCTCCCTTCTTGCTTCATATATTATTTTCCTCCACCATTTCAAAGATGATAAGTTTTTCATGAGAAGAAAAAGAAAGAGAGAAGGAGAAGAAGAGGGTTTCATCTTCATCCTTGAGAGTGTTTCATTTTCTTGATCTCATTTCATGTTAAGAAAAATGCAAGCACCATTTTTCTTGCCTTGTATCCTCCATCATCCTCAAATGGCAACAAACCCCAAAAGAGACACTACACTAGATAACCTACAGCAAATCTTGAGCATGTCGAGTTGCCGGCTTCATGCTCGAGTTGCCTCGGTATTGAGGCGGGAGCCCGTAAAAGACGAAGGCGATGTGGTGCCCTTTCCGACGAGGAGGCGACGATGTGGAGCCAAGACTTTCCGCGGGAGATCGGGATGATGAAGAGAAGACCGGAGGACTCGGATCATTCGGTATACTTCTCACCCTTTCTCTTGTTAGCTAGCATTAGGTTAATGGTAAACGATCCGGGTTTTTCTTTGTCCGCGGTAGCGCCGGTTTCCGAGTAAGGAAAAATTTTGATTCCGCAATTTGGCCTCGAGTAAGACGGCCGGGGCGCTGCCGTGGCGCAACATGGTATCAGAGCCATGCCATTAACCTTACCTAGCTTCGTTTGATGTGTTTGCGTTTCCGATCGACCGAAATTTCCAAAAACCGTATTTTTATTGCACATCAGTTTCTGTCGAAATTTTTTGAAGTCCAAAAATTTTTCAGGTGATTGCAGAATGATGTACAGGAAATTATAAGACATCTGGGAAATTTTGGGCATGAGTTACTGTAGATCCGCCGCGGAAGCGCGGCGTAATCCGCCTTGGCGCCGCTCTTCCGCCGCGGTTCAGTTTGGTCTCTGGACCAAATTTTTCCAGTGAGGTTTTTACATGAAAATGGGGTATTTGGAATATTAAAATTTGGCCCAGGTTTTCTGTGAATGCTACAGTTTTGATTGGGGGCCCACTTGTTAATTTTTGGTCAATCGGAAAATTTTAAACACATTATTTCACAGTATTTACATTATATCTGCGACCGTGAATGTCACTCGATCGGTAAATCCGGTCTAACTGCTATAGCCCGGTTAGACGGATTTGCGAACGTGACTTTCACGTTGATGTTCTATGTTTATGCTGTGATGTTGCGGATCGGTCGTGGGGATAGCCTGGATGCAATGCTAGTACAGTGTTGTTGTATTATGTACATTTGATATTGCGGGGCGAGCGTCCGACATGTGGACTGCCGTCACTACTTGATTGTATTATTCTTTTGGGGCACGACCTGGTTGCGGTCGATGTACCCGGTGTATGTATATTTTACTATTCTGTACTAGGATTGCCCCGCGGTGGGGTGTACGGATAGCCGGGTTCTGGAGGGCAACGAGCCCGCATCTCATGGCATTGGGACGGAGGGGGCTTCAGTCCAGGATTGGCGGACTATTCGCCGCACTCGTAGGGGGTACAGGTTGACCCAGGAGGGGTGCCCAAGTTACCGGATTCCGTGAAGTGCTGGGTGGTCCATTCACGGGGTTGAAGGGGGCTGCCTCGCTTCAGGTTTTGGCGGGTGACTTGCCGCGCCCGTAGGGGTCTAGGTTTTCATTGCACAGGCTATCCACACGACCAAGGGAACGTCGGGTTTCAGCAGCGGCTCTGTGAAACCCGGGGCTTCCAGATATCTGTATTGTTCTGTGATGCTGTTCATTTCTGTGATGTTGCATTTTATTCACGCCTTGAGCGAAATACTATATATTGGTATATATATTAGTAGATGTTGTATATGTTTTACATCCGCGCTAGTCCAGTCCCCGCTCTGCCGTTAGTTAGCTAACCTAACGGGTGATGACGGGACCCAGTGGCGAATGCGGATGGCATATACGTACGTCAGTATATTTTCGTTCTTTGTGGTGTGATCAATTGATGGGACTGCATTGATTCGGATCAATGCAAGTTTAAACAAACCTATTCTGATGTTGTTGGAACATTTTTCAAAAAGCTGTTATTGCAAGGACGTTCACTTTTGTTTTGCATCGTGGTATTCATTTGGAATATCCTGCTCCTCAGTCGACGAGGCAAGGGCCGAGATCCCTTCACCGGGAGTGACCCCTTGGACAGAAGTTTGCGTCAGGGCAATAGCTTCACTATAGCCGATTACTTTTGCTTTGCATCGTGGTATTCAGTTGGAATATCCTGCACCTCATTCTACGGGGAAAGAGCCGAGATCCCTTCACCGGGAGTGACCTCTTTAGTAAAGGTTTTTCGTCACTATATTTTCTAAAAGGCTGTGCAGTTCCTTCAACAATATCAAGTTCATTACGTTAAAGGTTTTTCGCCAAAAACCATCCGTAGCCCTCCGTCATCTCTTACAAGTATTACTTAGTATTCGTGCTGCGTTTGTTGACTGTGTCAAGGCGTAGTGTGCGGTAGCTAAGTAGTGTTTGTTTGCAGCATATTAATGGGATTGGTTAGGACAGTCGTGCGGCCTTGTTGACTGTGTCAAGGGCTCGTACGGGTGGGTTTAATGCAATCCAGGATAATGACGGGCTGAACTTGACTAGGACTCTTTGATTTGTTGACTGTGTCAAGGTCACTTGAGTCCTAGGGGTAAAAACACACATCGGGAGTTTCAAAAGAACTGAAACTTGCCAGGCATGCGCATACCTTCTGGAGTGTGGTGACTTGAGTGGATTCCGTCAAGTTATCATGCGATGATAGTTGGATCCCGATTCCCACTGATGAGTTAGTTTACTCCTCGGGTGATCCCGACTAATTCTTCTTTCAGGTTTGGAGGAGAATTTGAGGTACAGTGGGAGGTTTCCAGATTAGATAAAGTGGTAACCATTCTGATCTAGGTTAGAGTGCACGCTGAGTGTTTCTTTTCTCTCTCTCTCTGGCAGCGACCATTGACCCGACCCTGGACTATGACTCAGTAACCAAGTTGACCGAACCTTCTTAACACTGGCTTTTTGGATTGTCAGAGTTGCAGACCTCATTGCCACTCCTACTTTTACCCTTTTCTCCAGGACACCCCGTATTACTACGAACGTCCACTTCCATTGGACAAAACCATCGTATGGTTATATACGAACTCGAAGGACTTCGAGGATGGTTTCTGGTTCTGGAGAAAACGGATAGGATTATTCAGTTGTCTTTTCTTTTCACCTTCTCTCAGGTTGCGAGTACTCCTTGGTTTAGGAGTAGTACACCTATTACGCAAATTGGATAGTCTTCTTCCAAACCTTAGGCTGGTGCCGAACGGTGGGGAATGAAGAAAACCAATTAGCATAACGATGGTGTACAGAAGGTATTAAGTTTAGACAAAGCAAGGGATTAGTAAGAGGGCAAAGTAAGTTGCGACTGCTATTCACGACCAAACCAAGTATTTCTTCGCCAACCCTAAATCACCTTTGTATTTCTCCAGGACACTCCGTATCACTACGAAGATCCACAGTTTATTGGATACTCCATCGTATGGTTATATACGAACTCGAAAGGAACTAGTTCCAGTTCGGGGATGGATTCTGGTTCAGGAGAAATAGGAATAAAGTACATTCAGGTGTCTTTTATCTTCACCTTCTCTCACGTTGCGAGTGCTCCTAGGATTAGGACAGTACACCCTTTATGCTTTTTGGATAGTCTTCTTCCAAACCATAGGCTGGTGCCGAACGGTAGGGAAGGAAGAAAACCATTTGGCCTAAAGGGGTGTGCAGACGGTATTGACTAAAGACATATAAAGGGATTTGGACAGATGGCAAAGAGATATACGGTAACAGTTGTGAATCTGGATAATGGAAGAGGCATTACTAGGAATACCAGGATACCCCGACGAAACATTTCAATGTTTCAGTTTCACTGTGTACTGTTAATGGAAAACTGATTTTCCGATTAGACACTTACTCCAGGGTATGTATTTACCAGGTATGATTCTCACATCTGTATGGTTTTACAAGATGATGAGTGGGAGTAAGTTATTGGGAATTGGGTGATCATCCTCATTATATCGGGATTCGTTGTAATCGGTGATATTTGAGGAAGTCACCTGGGTTGTTTGCCGGTCGGCAAATATTTGGTTATGAATATCCGCTGTTGTGCACCAATTTCAAATTGATATATCTGTACGTCTATTTTCATAGAGTGAGATATACCTTTTGATATTATGTCGATGACATTTACCTATATCAGTGGATGGTTAGGTAAGGAGCATTAAACAGCGGTGTAATTCTTCTTAACCATAAGTACAGTTTTCAACCTACGACACACAGTGAAAGAGTTGTTAGACTCAGCGGACTTATACAGAGTATTGTATGTTGTCCAGTGTCCATCAGGACAGAGGGGTTGGTCCTCGTACTATATTCGGTTTACTTATGACTTCTCTCGATTTTAGACAGCTGTTTCGTGGAAACACAGGGTCTAAGTTTTGAGGAGTTATAGGTATTTGAATATAGTAGAGAACCAGCTGTAGCAAGTATCGGGATTCTTCAAAGAGATCGAAGATGTAGATACTTGTGTATGGTATTCAGTTGATAGTAATGAGAACTTGCTTCTCTTTCAGGTTACTCATAATTGGAAGCATTCCTAAGTTGAGTAACGCTGATCGGCCTCCTTCCATTTAGTTGACATGCACTGGAGACAGCTGCATGATTTGAATCTGGTTCAATTAAATCAGTGCCTCTGGTTCTATATTGGATATAGAACAGTTCATATCTTAACGATGTTAAGGTACGGGGAGTTGTCCGGCTTATGCTTAAAACCAGACTCCGGATAACTCAAGGCACGTTTCTGTAATGGCTGTTTGTGGGTTGACCCAGGCTATGACGAGGGTTGACTTTCTACCATCTGGCAGATCAATAGAAATATTGTTCTAGACTCGCCACAGTTTTATTAAAAATGGATTTTTTCAAAAACAGTAGTGGGAGTATGGTAGAACTGGAAGTGATTCCAGAACCGCAAACGATTACTGAAGATTTGGTAAGAAACCTAAAGATTCAATCTGATTTGACATTCCATTGCCACTCCGCAGATAAGGTGGGTAACTTCAGGCACCCGAGAGGTACTCCGGTAGCCTCAAGGACGGTGACAGGGAAGTTCTTGTTTACCCACACTTGCCATTGTTGTTGTTCCAGGCTGCGAGACCCGGCAGGAGGATGAGTATAGCGTCGTTCTAAACTAGCTTTAGAAGTGCACATCTATATGACTCTGGCAGAGGGTTGTCGTAGTCAGTGGGAGCAGCGGAAGCATTGGTGGACTTTATGCTTATGTCTATTTATAGACTAAAGCAGATATAGCGGAGTTAGATCATCTGTTTCTGATGTGACAGTCATGGGTTTGACGTCATCAGAATAGGGGATGGATCTGTTGAGAAGGTAGTAGGAAGTGACATTCCTATACTACGATCGGTTATACTTTGGTCGTCACACAGTGTTTTCTCCACATGGGACTTGGATATTATATCAGACATACTGGTTACTAGATCTATGGTTTTAGATCTAGATTTGGGTGGTTTCCCAATCTGGGTACCTTGACAGCATTCTATGAGTATTTAGAATGGACGACTCCTGGCACGGTAGTATACCTGCAGGTAATGGAGTCACCCTCTCTAAAGGTGTCTTAAAGACTAAAGGGGAGAGGATGTGCATGATTGACAGATCACTTGCTTAGGCAATTGAGTCAATCATGAGATGTCAAGTACCACACCAGATGTTGTTCTTGCACTAGATGCAATAAGTTGATATTGATCCAATCCTGGAGGAACAGTCGGAAGCAGTTTTAGAACATAAGTGAATGTTCTAGGGATATGATAACGGCTGCCTCCTTTAGGAGACGGTTATCACTCCAGGCTTCCAAGGTGACATGGACGACAAGGAGGTTGTCAGAGTTATAGTTCTCCCTCTGACGAGGAGCAGTATTTTGGACAGGTGGTCCAAGGCAATACTGAGGGAGGCATGGCGCAGGATACTGATTAAGTTCAGTTGACGATACAGTCTAAGAAGTTTGGATTTGAAGTTCATTTATGAGCCAGGTCCCATCAGACATCCAGACGTTCTAAGACAGGTATTGCTCATTTCGGGAGATGGCTTTCTCCGCGAACTTGAGATATAGAGAGACATAGAAAGAAACATCACAGCGGATCCACTCACTGAGGCTATTCCTCGAATGCAATAGTTTCGCAAACGAGCATTGTGAGACTGACTAGTAGAGGAGTTGGGTGTTCGGTATCACACGGGCTGTGAGTACGCGACATCGCAATAATTAGCTTTGAGTGCAAGTGGGGGATTGTTGGAGATAGTGCCCTCAGAGTCAATTATTGGATCACAGGCACGTGATTGCAATGATTGAGGGAGGACCTATCCCGGTAGGACAGTCTTACTCGAGATGATAGTATGCTATCTGGTTTATCTTTATCATCGTGTACTGCTTTAGATGACCTGACACGTCGCTATTACACGTTGATAGAGCCCCTAGGATTCTTGCTTGACGACCAGCAGTATGATGGCGATCATATACGTGGGAGCTGGGGTCTGTAAGCACATCCTTAAAAGGTCCCTAGTCGTGGGAGTTTCGAGACTGGGCATCGATACTCCATTAGTAGACTAGTGTATACAGTCGAGACCCCGACGAGGGGCGGTGGCCGGTCTCACAAGCCACTGGTGTCAGTTGGTTCACCTAAGATGTATACAGGTGCTCATTGGGTTATGAGTACACCGGACAGGACTCGCCGGGAACATGCTAGTTGGTCATATACCAGACGTCAGATGGCAGTTCCCTGGTGACATGTGTGCAGGTTAGTTCATCGACCTGGGGATCGTCATTTGTCTCGTGTGAGTTCCCACTGTACTTTGATTACTACCCTACCACGGCTCAAAGGAGTCGTGCAAACAGGTTTTAGTTGGGTACAGTCCCGAGCCACATGGAGGCAGTGAGCGGATCTTCAGGGGTTCGTCTCTCCCGGTATTGGGGGTGAGGTCGTGCTGTGTCTAGGAGAGCCATTACGCAAAGCCCTCGGCCGAGGCAGGAGATTTACTGGTAGGTATTCCAGTAGTATCTCAGGGCATTCTGGGCTACGCTCCGACATGACTTGTACCGCTTTTGGGGGTCTGACTTTTACCAACCCCCTAGGCCCGCCATGCGATACTCATAGACGAACGGACCGGACTGTACGGATATTGTCACTGACAGGCTCAGTTGGGTGTCGGGGTGAGCTTCCTCATCGACGTCCCTTTTGGTCAATAGCTGGTGGCCCGTCACGTATTGGCTTATACCTCTGACGTGCCAGTGGTTAAATCCACAGCCATAGTATTGACGAGTCTTTAGAGTCCACCACACTTTCAGTTACTCAGCTTTCGGGCGAAACGCTGTAGAGGCCGTATGGAGATATGGCAGGGTCCGATCAGATACGTGCGGTATTGCACGGATCAGGATCGGACAGTTTTGTACTAGTGGCCGTATAGTAATATGGCAGGGTTCGATCAGATACGTGCGGTATTGCACGGATCAGGATCGAACGGATTTTACTAGCCGGCTTTGGTTTAAGCCGGTACTAGTTTAGTACAGTGTAGATTTTGTCTCATTGCATGTGTATCCGGTCGGAATACAGATGCAGGTGTGTATGCACAGTATCGGGGTTTTCCTGTAATTTATTACGGGACCAGTTTTCTGGAGTTGCCAGTTTGCATTCCGTTCCGGCCGGTTTTCCTTTGTTCTTTCCCGGCCGGACTTTTCCGATGGAGGGGGTTATTTGCAGTTTTGCAAATTACATTTGTGGAAGGGGTTTCTTGCAAATGTATTGATTATGATAGCTTTCATTTCTTTTCATCCATCACTTGCTTTTATGTGAAGTGAAAGGGTATGGGTTAAATAGTAGATTAAGCATGGTTGATGTTCTTTGGATGTGGTCACCATTCTTGTGCTCCTACACTCACCTCCCTTCTTGCTTCATATATTCTTTTCCTCCACCATTTCAAAGATGATAAGTTTTTCATGAGAAGAAAAAGAAAGAGAGAAGGAGAAGAAGAGGGTTTCATCTTCATCCTTGAGAGTGTTTCATTTTCTTGATCTCATTTCATGTTAAGAAAAATGCAAGCACCATTTTTCTTGCCTTGTATCCTCCATCATCCTCAAATGGCAACAAACCCCAAAAGAGACACTACACTAGATAACCTACAGCAAATCTTGAGCATGTCGAGTTGCCGGCTTCATGCTCGAGTTGCCTCGGTATTGAGGCGGGAGCCCGTAAAAGACGAAGGCGATGTGGTGCCCTTTCCGGCGAGGAGGCGACGATGTGGAGCCAAGACTTTCCGCGGGAGATCGGGATGATGAAGAGAAGACCGGAGGACTCGGATCATTCGGTATACTTCTCACCCTTTCTCTTGTTAGCTAGCATTAGGTTAATGGTAAACGATCCGGGTTTTTCTTTGTCCGCGGTAGCGCCGGTTTCCGAGTAAGGAAAAATTTTGATTCCGCAATTTGGCCTCGAGTAAGACGGCCGGGGCGCTGCCGTGGCGCAACACTTACGTCAGATGGCAGTTCTCTGGTGACGCTGGTACAGAGTAGTCTGTTGACCCGAGATCGTCATAGAGTCTTGTGTGGTTCCCACTGTGCTTTGATTCCATCTTACCACGTCCAAGAGGGCGTGCAAAACGGTGGTTTTTGGGTACAGTCCCGAGTCACATGGAGGGAATGAGCGATAGGAGGGGATTTGTCTCTCCCAGTATAGGGAGTTGATGTTGCGCTGTGTTCGATTGGCTATAAACGGAAATCCCTGGCAAGAGTTGCTGAGATTTACTGGTAAGTATTACCAGTAGTTTCTCAAACTGTTATAGACCTCGTATCGACACGACTTATCGAGCTATTGGGGTCTGACGTTTACCACCCCTAGGCAAGATATGCGACATATCAGACGATCAGACCGGACTGTACGGTAAGTGTTACTGGTTGGATTCACAGGAGTGTGAGCGGGCTTGCTCGTCGATCTTCTGATCGCTCAATACCCGGGTGGCCGTTACGTTTAGCAGACCGCTTGCGGCTTGTGGGTGCTTGATATGATCATCACCTGCTGCCGGCGTATTGACGAGTCTTTAGAGTCCTACACAGAGGTTTCCTGGCTCAAGCGAAACGAAATAGGAGCGCATATGAGATATGTGCGGGACCGAGAATGATACCAGTATGTGATACTGTATTCGATTCTCGCGATATGTAACATTGATCGGTTATATGCGTTATAGCCGGGTTATCGGATCAAGTGTTGATTCGATAAGTTGTTACTATTGATATTAGTCGGTTATATGCGATATGACCGGGTCGTTAAATCAAGTGTTGATTTAATGATTTAATGTATAATTATATATTTGATATATCACTTTACATTAACTAATATAGGTTCACTTAAATGGATTTTCTCACTAGAACTTCACAAGTTGTATATGTGATATACTTTTGTACACTTGATTGTATCATGTTTGATGATACATGTTAACTTGGTTAAGTGTAAAGATTAAACCATGGTTAAGTTAATGATTAGGGTTTTGCTTTTCTTTCTTATTTATTTATTTATTTATTTTGGAAAGAATTAAGAGAAAATAGTGGCTTTCTTTGTTTGTAGTTGAATCTTCATGAAGGTTTGACTTTGTAACCATTTTGTCTTCATGCTTAACCCCAACCATTTAAACAAACCATGGTCTATTCTCTGTTAGTTATATGTATGCCCTAGAGGCCATTACTGTACATAGGATGTATATTGTAGTGGATGCTGGGACATATATAGGGAGGACTTTCTTGCTCGACATGATAGTATGCTATCTGGTTACCCTTTACCTTAACGTGTATGCTGATTGTCTCTCTGTTACATGTTGGTAAAGCCCTTAGGATCTGTACTTGACTACCTGGACTATGATGAGATCATACTAGTGGGGACAGATAGTCTATAAGTACATCCTTCAAAGTCCCTAGTCGTGGGTGTATCGAGACGGGGCATCGATATACCAGAGTAGACTAGCGTGTACCTTCTCGACCCATACAGATGGGCGATGGATGATCCCATATCCATTGGTGTTTGACATCAGAGATGATACACGGGTGCTCAGTAGAGACTGGGTACACTGGACGGACTCGCCGAGAACTCCCAGATGGTATTATACCTCACGTCAGATGGCAGTTCTCTGGTGACACTGGTACAGAGTAGTCTGTTGACTCGAGATCGTCATAGAGTCTTGTGTGGTTCCCACTGTGCTTTGATTTCCATCATACCACGTCCAAGAGGGCGTGCAAAACGGTGGTTTTTGGGTACAGTCCCGAGTCACATGGAGGCAATGAGCGATAGGAGGGGATTCGTCTCTCCCGGTATAGGGAGTTGATGTTGCGCTGTGTTCGATTGGCTATAACAGGAAATCCCTGGCCAGGGTTGCTGAGATTTACTGGTAAGTGTTACCAGTAGTTTCTTGAACAGTTATAGACCTCATATCGACACGACTTATCGAGCTATTGGGGTCTGACGTTTACCACCCTTAGGCGAGATATGTGACATATCAGGCGATCAGACCGGACTGTACGGTAGTGTTACTGGTCGGATTCACTGGAGTGTGAGCGGGCTTGCTCGTCGATCTTCAGATCGCTCAATACCCGGGTGGCCGTTACGTTTAGCAGACCGCTTGCGGCTTGTGGATGTTTGATATGATCATCATCCGCTGCCGGCGTATTGACGAGTCTTTAGAGTCCTACACAGAGGTTTCCTGGCTCAAGCGAAACGAAATAGGAGCGCATATGAGATATGTGCGGGACCGAGAATAATACGAGTATGTGATACTGTATTCGATTCTCGCGATGTGACATTGATCGGTTATATGCGATATAGCCGGGTTATCGGATCAAGTGTTGATTCGATAAGATGTTACTAATGATACCAGTCGGTTATGTGCGCATGACCGGATCATTGAATCAAGTGTTGATTTAATGATTTAATGCATAATTATATATTTGATATATTACTTTGCATTAACTAGTATCGGTTCACTTTAGACGGATTTTCTCACTTGGTTCGTGCGTATTGCATATGCGATATGTTTTTTGTGCACTTGTATGTATCATGTTTGATGATGCATGCTAACTTGTGTTTGTGTAAAGATTAAACCATGGTTATTCAAATGGTTAGGGTTTTGTTTTTCATATCTATTTATTTATTTATTTATTTATTTTCTTTTTGGAAAATGAAATGAGAAGAATGGAGGCTTTCTTTGTTTTTTTCATGAAGATTCATGAACCTTTGACTTTGTCCACCATTCTTATCTCATGCTTAACCTAACCATTTGATTTAACCCTAGTTCAATCTCTACACATAACCATGGTTATGTTATGATAAAGATTGGATTATTCTTTTCTTTTTATTATTCTTATCATAACTATTTTCCTTCTTCTTCTTCCTTGCTTCAAGTGAAGAAGCTTGAGGTCATCAATGGTGGATTGATGATTTGAGTGAGAAATCCAATTCTAAAGTTAACCCACTTCCTATTTCTTCATCCTCTACCTCTTGCCAAGTAGTAGAGTGTGTTTACTTCACAAGTTTCATGACTTGGTGAAGTTGTGAGCTTGATCTAGCGATGCCTCGACGTAGATCATCTTCGGCATGGACATCGACGACCTAGCTTGCCCATTCTCCGACGAAGCCGACTCTAGAGCCCGGATTTGATTTGGACAGCGGAGACGACCTCGTTGCGGAGCCGTGGAGGTGGAGGACCGGATCTACAAAGGTTGTATTTCCATATTCTCATTAGTTAACTGTTAACTAGTTCTTGTTCGCCTAGACATCTAGTTATCGATCCGTAGTTTAGGGTTTGTAGGCACCATAATTTTTTGAAATTGCCATGGTTGATGGCTTGGGAGACCTCACTAGCGTGCCTAGGAACCCTACAGTGGTATCAGAGCCTAGCTAGAGCCTTAGGCGAAGTCCAGACGGAAATTGAAGTCCGAACGAACCCGGAATTCCAAAACAAATATGCTCTCTGTACTTTTTTCAAAACAGTGCATTTTCCACATTAAAAATATTCAGAAAAACATGCAGGAAAAACTAAGAGTAACTGTGCAACCCGTAGCCCTAATTCCTTTAAAGCGCCGCGCTTCCGCGGCACGAGCATGGCTCGTGCGGCGGAAGAGCGGCCGTTTTGTCGTTTTATGTGGGGTCGTTTGCACAGTAACTCCTATTTAACTGTGCTGAGTTCTCTGGATATTTTTAAAATTTTATTCAAGTGTTGAATAATCTGGAATGTTTTGGAGCTTCGATGATTCGATCGGGTTTATCAAATTTTGTCTGTGTGGCTTTCCGGATAAATTTTAGAATATGTTAAAAAGTTCGACCGGATATAAATACCCAATTTTTCCCCTGTCGGGAAATTTCCAAGTGTTGGATTTTTCCGTAGTTTAACGACGTTCTAAGTAGTGCAAGTAACGCGATGGTCCCTCTAGAAGACACAAACCTTAACTCGATTATGTGACCGTCTTGAACTGCCCTTTGAACCTTCGGGTTTGGGGCAGTACGGCGTGCCACATGTGAGGCGTTGGCTTGACCCTTCTACGGCTGGACCGTCGGTACTGAGGCACGAACTGAAGGTTGTTAGACTTATTTCATGTGTTGATCTGTATCGGGAAAACTTGGGTGTTCGATTGTTCGATCGAAAAGTTTAACATTTTCTGTTTATCTGGAATGGGATACAATAATTGGAATTCACAAGTAGTTATGTGATAACTAAATGAATGTTATAAACATAGCAGTTTAGTCTCACTTGATCGGTTGCCACGGAATTTTGATGTGATCAAAAGTCCGTCGCAATCACGTAGCGTACGCGGATACTCGCCGGATAAACTTAATAGACAGCCTCACTCCATAGCCCCGACCAAGTGACTGTAGGAGAACCCCGTCGCCGAAAGCATCCGTCCGGGTGCTCGCGGTAGCGGTGTTCCGCCTTGGTGCACTTCGTCGACGGTATCGGGGGTGCGGCCGTCTACTGAAGTTTGCGACGAGCATTCGATCAGGGTGTCGGGAATCTTGTTGAATTGCCCGACTAGGTATTGAAAAGTGTTTTCGATAATGAGACTAAAATGCGGGGTTTATAATTGTTAGGCATGCGATGTCTAAGTAATTCATTTGGTCAGGCATGTGATGTCTGAGGTGATTGCTGTTAGGTCCACGTTACCTCTCCCGGTACTTTCGGGGTTGCGGAAACGGTAAACAAAAATTTTTCTAAGCTTTGTAACATGGACCGTAAAAGCCGGATATTTGCTAAACTATAAACTAGCAACCTAACAAGAGATGTATCTACTCGGTTAGGGGTTATACCTCAACTTGAACTCCTTCACTTCTAGTTGATGTTCTTCTATGATGTTCTTCTCTTCTTGTTGTTCTTTTCATGGCTTGCTCAAAAGTTGATCCGGACTTGGGTCACCTCCGCGGCCTCCTTGAGTCGAAGACGATCCACCCGAGAGATGTACGCCGAGCTCCACCTCAAGCCGAGGTAACTAGGGCAAGGAGATTGCTAATCTAGAAGCCCTAGGTAGTGTAGAGAGGATGTATGGATGTGTTTGTCAAGTGAAAACCTTTTTCTCTCAACACATGAGATCAAAGGAGAAAACAAGAGGAGGAAGAAGAAGGAGGTTTTTAGCAACCATGGAGCCTTTTTTTTTTCAAGAGAGAGAAAGAGAATAATATTATGATACAAAAGAAAAGAGCCATGGTTGCAAATAATGCAAAATAACATCATTACCAATTCCATCAAGATAAAGTTGATGGCTACAATTGAAATGACCATTATCATAATCCAAAAGAAAATGGAAAAGAAAAGAAGAGTGTGGAATCCTCTTGAAAGTCAATGGTCAACACGGTCAACCGGTCAACAAAGTCAAGAGGGGTCAACGGGGTCAAATGGTCAATGCAATTAGCCATCATAAGATTATCACTAATAGGATTAGTAAATGATGTTCGCTGCTCATAATGGTTTTGACCAAACGAACTGTCAAAACCCTAATGAGCCTGCCACATAATGGTTTTGGCCGAACCAACTGCCAAAACCCTAATGAGGCACCTCCTCCTTCATCGCTCCAGAAAACTGTGCATACACACCTGCATCCGTATTCCGTAGAATGCGGATGCACAGAAGACAAAACAAATCCATCCATGCAATACTAGGATCCGGCTTAAACCAAAGCCCACTAGTATTGCCTGCCCGAACACCATACGCACACAAGTGTACGTAAGTGATCGCAGCCCTGCCGTAAAACCATACGGCCTCTACACGTTTCGCTCAGTGCAGGGAAACTCTCTGTGTGGGACTCTAAAGACTCGACACTACGCTGGCAGTGGGTTTAACCACAGACCGCAAGCGGCACTAGCTGTACGTAACGGTCCCCAGGTAGATGTCGATAAGAAGGCCGATGAGGTACACCCATCCGAACTCCTACTGAGCCTGTATGTGACAATCTCCGTACAGTCCGGTCTGTTCGTCTGATACATCGCATGGCGGGCCTAGGGGGGCGGTAAACGTCAGTCCCCTAATAGCGGTACAAGTCGTGTCGGAGTGAAGCCCAATACACCCTGAGATAACACTGGAAACCTACCAGTATATCTCGCTTGCCCTGGCCAAGGACTACTCGTGTAATGGCTCTCCTAGACACAGCGCGATGTCAACCCCCAATACCGGGAGAGACGAATCCTGTCTAACCGTCACTGCCTCCAAGTGCTTCGGGACTGCTCCCAACTACTACCTGTTTGCACGACTCAGTAGAGCCGTGGTAGGGTAGCAATCAAAGAACAGTGGGAACACACTCGAGGCGAAGTGACAGTGTCAAGTCAGCGGACTAAGCTGTACTCATGTCACCTGGGAACTGATAACTGACGATAGGTATAATACCAACCATCAGTTCCCGACGAGTCCTGTCCAGTGTACTCGTAACCTAACGAGCACCCGCATACTATCTCAAGTACGACGTACTGACGGCTGTGGGACAGACCGTCTCCCGTGCTGGGATGAGAAGCGCATACGCTAGTCTACTCTGGAGTATCGATGCCCTATCTCGATACTCCCACGACTAGGGACGTGTATAAGGATGTGCTTGTAGATTACCCAGCCCCCACGAGTGTGATCGCCATCACAACGCCGGTAATCAAGCAAAGATCCTAAGGGCTCTACTAATGCGTATAGGTGATATAATAAATAAACACACATGTACACATTAAAGCAGAGACAAACCAAGTAGCATACTACTATATTGAGCAAGATTGTCTGTACAACTGTGAATATCCCAAGCTTCCATCAAGTAATATACATACTAGTATGATACAGTAATGGCCTCTAGGGCATATACACCAACAATCTCCCACTTGCACTAAGGCCATGTACTGGCGTATCGAAGACCTATCATCTCGATCAGCCGCTCGAACTGAGTCTGGGGTAAAGCCTTCGTGAATGGGTCCGCAGTGTTGTCCTTTGTGTCCACTCTCCGTACCTCGATCTCCTGTCGATCAATGATCTCCCTGATCAGGTGATACCGCCTTAAGATGTGCCTGGATTTCTGATGGGACCTTGGTTCCTTCGCTAAAGCTATAGCCCCATTGTTATCGCAATACAAAGGTATTGGGTCAACAATGGACGGAACCACCTGAAGTTCACTAATGAACTTCTTAATCCAGACCGCCTCTTTTGCGGCATCGCTTGCAGCAATGTATTCAGCCTCCATCGTCGAGTCTACGACGGTATCCTGCTTGGAACTCCTCCAACATACCGCCCCTCCGTTGAGGGTAAACACAAAACCCGAGACGGACTTGCTATCATCTTTGTCACTCTGGAAGCTTGAATCGGTAAAGGACTCGACCCTAAGGTCTCCATTACCGTAAACCAGGAACATCTCCTTAGTCCTTCTCAGGTACTTGAGAATGTTCTTCACTGCTGTCCAGTGGTCCTCCCCTGGGTCCGACTGATACCGGCTTACCGTGCTCAACGCGTAAGCTACATCTGGTCTTGTACATAGCATCGCATACATTATAGATCCTACCGCCGAAGCGTAGGGTATAGTGCTCATGCGAACCCTCTCCTCGTCAGTCTTAGGAGACATCTTCTTGGAGAGGGTAATTCCGTGCAATGCGGGTATGTTACCGCGCTTGGAATCCTCCATACTAAATCTCTTTAGTACGGTCTCTATGTACCTGGACTGCGAAAGTCCCAATAGTTTCTTGGATCTATCTCTATAGATCTTGATCCCCAGAATGTACGAGGCATCACCCAGGTCCTTCATGGAGAACCTTTGTGACAAAAACAGCTTGACCGATTGTAGCATAGGAATGTCATTTCCTATCAAAAGAATGTCGTCCACGTACAAGACTAGGAACACGACAGTTCGTCCTACAATCTTCTTATAAACACAGGGTTCATCTTCGTTCTTGATGAAATCAAATTCCTTGATTGCCTCATCAAAACAGATGTTCCAGCTCCGCGATGCCTGCTTTAATCCATAAATGGATTTAAGCAACTTGCACACCTTTCCGCTGCTCCCACTGTCTACGAAACCTTCTGGTTGATCCATGTAAACGCACTCTTCCAAACAACCGTTTAGGAAAGCCGTTTTAACATCCATCTGCCAGATTTCATAGTCATGGAAGGCAGCAATGGCAAGTAGGATCCGAATGGATTTGAGCATAGCCACCGGAGAAAAAGTTTCGTCATAGTCCAAACCAGGTCTTTGACGGAAACCTTTTGCAACGAGTCTAGCTTTATAGGTTTCCACCTGCCCATCTACACCAAGTTTCCTTTTGTAGATCCATTTGCATCCAACGGGTTTTACCCCAGGTGGAGCAATATCCATGGTCCACACTTTATTGGCGTACATGGACTCCATTTCAGATTGCATTGCTTCCTGCCACTTATCAGAGTCCCTACTGATAATGGCCTGCCTGAAACTGGTAGGGTCATCTTCTTCCAAGATGCAATCCTCTCGATCCCCGTCAATGAGAAAACCGTAGTATCTCTCGGGCGGATGAGAAATCCTACCAGATCTGCGGAGTGGCTGAGGTTCGTCTGGGGTTATTGAATCCTGAGGTTCTGTCAAACTTTCAGTTTCAGTTTGTGGTCGCTGAATTTCTTCCAATTCTACCGTGCTCCCACTAATTTCTTTTGCAAGAAACTCCGTTTCCAAGAAAACGGCATGCTGAGCAACAAACACCTTCTGTTCCTCGGTGTGGTAGAATAGATATCCATAACCATTCTTTGGATATCCCACAAACTTACATAAAACTGACCGTGCCTCTAGTTTATCCGGTTTATGCTTTTTAACATAAGCCGGACAACCCCATATCTTAGATCTTTTAAGATATGGCTTCTTTCCATTCCATATCTCGAACGGAGTCTTAGGCACAGATTTAGACGGAACATCATTCAATAGGTATGCGGCTGTCAATAGCGCATGTCCCCAAAATGAAAGAGGCAACTCGGCATTACTCATCATGGAGCGAACCATATCCAGTAGGGTACGATTCCTCCGCTCCGAAACACCGTTGTGCTGTGGTGTATAAGGAGGAGTAAGCTGAGAGAGAATACCATTCTCTTTTAAGTAATCTAGGAATTCCGTGCTTAAGTACTCCCCTCCCCTGTCAGACCGGAGGATCTTGATACTTTTGCCTGTCTGGTTCTCTACTTCGTTTCTGAATTCCTTGAATTTCTCAAAAGCTTCAGATTTGTGTTTCATCAGATACACATATCCGAACCTAGAGAGATCGTCAGTGAATGTGATGAAGTACGAGAACCCACCCCTTGCATGTATAGACATCGGACCACATACATCACTATGTACGAGTCCCAAGAGCTCTGCTGCTCTTTCTCCATGTCCGGTGAACGGAGATTTGGTCATCTTTCCTTTGAGACAAGACTGACAAGTTCCATAAGATGAAAACTCGAACGCATTCAAGAGTCCATCTTTATGCAACTTACTCAGTCTTTTCTCTCCGATATGACCGAGTCTACAATGCCACAAGTAGGATTCATTCGTATCTGAATTCTTCCTCTTGCGTGTGTTTTGTATGTTGAGAACTGTATTCTGATTTAGAACGTAGATACCATTAAACAGTGTACCCTCTGCAACCAGTACCTTATCAAGGTAAATGTTCATGATATTCTTTTCAAGAACAAAGTTATATCCATCTTTATCGAGTAAAGAAACTGATATGATGTTGCAAACCATGGAGGGTACATAGTAGCAATCGTTCAAAATCATAGTCTTGCCATTTGGCAATACTAGGTGATATTCACCGACGGCTGCCGCATTAACTTGTGCTCCGTTCGCTACTCTGAGCGACATATCACCCGGTGCAACTGTCCTACTTTTTCTCAGTCCCTGCAATAAATTACAGATATGAGATCCTGATCCGGTATCAAGTACCCAGGAGGTAGGGCTGACCGTAAAACAGTTCTCAATTACAAGAACACCTGAAGTAGATGCAAAACCATGCTTCTTCTTCAACTGGGTATCCTGGAAATCCATACTTTCCTCTTTCCCATTCTCATACTCATGACTGTTGTCACAAGTTAGAGCTGAACCATCTTTCCCCAGTCCCGAATAAGAATTCGGATCGGTCAAGCGATACATTTTATTATCTTGATTAGGGCGTGAAAAGGTTGCTGCCTGGAGAGAGAGAAAAGAAACACTCAGCGTATGCTCTTGCAAGATTAGATTGGTTTATTAATTTATCTAACCTGGATGTCTCCCACTGTTTCCTCAAATTCTTCTTAAAACCTTTTTAAAAGAAGAACTAGCCGGGTTTTAATTCACGTCACAATACTTGCTTAACCTTTCAGCCAGGCTAGTGTCGGTACTTCGAGGGAGGTTTTCCAACGCTTTCGCGAAGTTCCTTAATTAAAGAACCTCTTTTCCCTGGGGGCGTAACCCCGCTAACACCTTTCTAGACACCTACTAGGTTTATAGCATTGATCGTTAAGTGAAATAATCTCCCGAGAGTAAACCAACTCATCAGTGGGATCGGGATCCAACTGTCATTGTGTGATAACCTAGATGGAATCCACTCTAGTCACCACACTCCAGAAGGTATGCTAAATCTGCAAGTTTCAGTTCTTTTGAAACTCCCGATGTGGTTTTTGCCCCTAACTGTTCATGACCTTGACTAGGTCAACAAGCCACAAACTGTTAGACAAGTTCTACCCGTCATAATACTGATTGCATTAGACCCACCCGTACGTGCCCTTGACTAGGTCAACAAGGCCGCACGACTGTCCTAACCAATCACATTTGCAATCCACAGAAAAATATTATTTAGCTACCGTTCACTACGCCTTGACTAGGTCAACAAACGCAGCACGAATACTGAATAATATTAATCCGAAACGACGGAGGGCTACGGCTGGGTTTTTGGCGAAAAACCCGTTAACGTAATGAACTTGATATCGTTGAAGGAACCTGATTGCACCTTTTGAAAATCATAGTGGCGAAAACTTTTGCTAAAGAGGTCACTCCCTGTGAAGGGATCTCGGCTCTTTCCTCGTCGAGTGAGGTGCTGGGCATTCGTAAGATGAATACCTCGATGCAAAGCAAGAATAATCGACTATGGTGAAGTTATTACCCTGACGCAAACTTTTTGTCCAAGGGGTCACTCCCGGTGAAGGGATCTCGGCCCTTGCCTCGTCGACTGAGGTGCTGGGCATTCATAACCGAATACCGCGATGCAAAACAAAAAGATGAACGTCCTTGTAATAACAGCTTTTTGAAAAACTTGTTCCAACAACGTCTTTTAGGTTTATTTTCTTGCATTAGTTCTTTTAATGCGTCACATCATTTAAATCCTACCATTGCAGAAAACAACCAAAATATGACGTACGCTTATGCCATTCGCATTCGCCACGGGGCCCCGTCATCACCCGTTAGGTTACTTAACTAACGACAGAGCGGGGGCTGGGCTAGCGCGGCTGTAAAACATAAGCAACGCCTAAATAGTAAAGCAATGATAGACATTACAGATCACAGATGAACACTTTGGATATACTAGGAACCCGCAATTCGTTCGAGCCTGCAACGAAAAACGGATTACACGGTCGCGATGAATAGCCAAAACCCCACCCAAGACCCCTACGGGTGCGGCAAACTACCCGCCAAGTACCCGAAGCGAAGCAACCTCCCTCAATGCCATGAGTAGGCCACTCGGCACTTCGAGCTACCCGGTAGTTTGTGCACCCCCTCCATGGGTCTATCCTAGGAGCAAAAACAGTAAAAAGAATTATACAATGACGGCTACAACCCCGACCCGGTTGTGCGGCCAAACAAATAATATTACATCAATTTACAAATTTATTACATGAATGAAAGAAAAAGAAACTCTCATCTCACATCCACCCCGGCTATTCATCCGCGACAATCCAACGAGTTCATATACACAAACCATCAACAACAATCACAGATCACAGATATGTATAACCCCGACTAATCGACATATAGCGATTAGCCGACGTTCAATACATAAGAACATCACAGATATAACCTTTATAGTCAAAGTATATTGAAGTTCGAAAAAAAAAAATACGGAATTATAGGCCCCCAAAAACAAATTTGTGTTCTGGAAAATCTGGGCACATATAATATATCTGAAAAATCCTAAAACCATGTCAGAAACACACTGCACCAAAAACGAGACAGCAACTCTACCAGAGTGCGGCGCTTCCGCGGCAATAGCAAGCTATTGCTGCGGAAGCGCGGCCGATCTGGTGAGTTACTGTGTCGTTTTTGGTGGGTTTCTTCTAAAAAGCCTGAGATAATTTTTGGGATATAACAAATTTTGTTTTGACCAGAAAAAGTTTTAACAGAAACTCAGATTTTTTATAACTTGGTTTTTTTCGATTTTTCCGTTTCGAACTTCGATACACTTTACTACCAAGCTAGTTTATGTTTAGTTTGGCTCTGATACCACTGTTAGGTCCACGTTACCTCTCCCGGTACTTTCGGGGTTGCGGAAACGGTAAACAAAAATTTTTCTAAGCTTTGTAACATGGACCGTAAAAGCCGGATCTTTGCTAAACTATAAACTAGCAACCTAACAAGAGATGTATCTACTCGGTTAGGGGTTATACCTCAACTTGAACTCCTTCACTTCTAGTTGATGTTCTTCTATGATGTTCTTCTCTTCTTGTTGTTCTTTTCATGGCTTGCTCAAAAGTTGATCCGGACTTGGGTCACCTCCGCGGCCTCCTTGAGTCGAAGACGATCCACCCGAGAGATGTACGCCGAGCTCCACCTCAAGCCGAGGTAACTAGGGCAAGGAGATTGCTAATCTAGAAGCCCTAGGTAGTGTAGAGAGGATGTATGGATGTGTTTGTCAAGTGAAAACCTTTTTCTCTCAACACATGAGATCAAAGGAGAAAACAAGAGGAGGAAGAAGAAGGAGGTTTTTAGCAACCATGGAGCCTTTTTTTTTTCAAGAGAGAGAAAGAGAATAATATTATGATACAAAAGAAAAGAGCCATGGTTGCAAATAATGCAAAACAACATCATTACCAATTCCATCAAGATAAAGTTGATGGCTACAATTGAAATGACCATTATCATAATCCAAAAGAAAATGGAAAAGAAAAGAAGAGTGTGGAATCCTCTTGAAAGTCAATGGTCAACACGGTCAACCGGTCAACAAAGTCAAGAGGGGTCAACGGGGTCAAATGGTCAATGCAATTAGCCATCATAAGATTATCACTAATAGGATTAGTAAATGATGTTCGCTGCTCATAATGGTTTTGACCAAACGAACTGTCAAAACCCTAATGAGCCTGCCACATAATGGTTTTGGCCGAACCAACTGCCAAAACCCTAATGAGGCACCTCCTCCTTCATCGCTCCAGAAAACTGTGCATACACACCTGCATCCGTATTCCGTAGAATGCGGATGCACAGAAGACAAAACAAATCCATCCATGCAATACTAGGATCCGGCTTAAACCAAAGCCCACTAGTATTGCCTGCCCGAACACCATACGCACACAAGTGTACGTAAGTGATCGCAGCCCTGCCGTAAAACCATACGGCCTCTACACGTTTCGCTCAGTGCAGGGAAACTCTCTGTGTGGGACTCTAAAGACTCGACACTACGCTGGCAGTGGGTTTAACCACAGACCGCAAGCGGCACTAGCTGTACGTAACGGTCCCCAGGTAGATGTCGATAAGAAGGCCGATGAGGTACACCCATCCGAACTCCTACTGAGCCTGTATGTGACAATCTCCGTACAGTCCGGTCTGTTCGTCTGATACATCGCATGGCGGGCCTAGGGGGGCGGTAAACGTCAGTCCCCTAATAGCGGTACAAGTCGTGTCGGAGTGAAGCCCAATACACCCTGAGATAACACTGGAAACCTACCAGTATATCTCGCTTGCCCTGGCCAGGGACTACTCGTGTAATGGCTCTCCTAGACACAGCGCGATGTCAACCCCCAATACCGGGAGAGACGAATCCTGTCTAACCGTCACTGCCTCCAAGTGCTTCGGGACTGCTCCCAACTACTACCTGTTTGCACGACTTAGTAGAGCCGTGGTAGGGTAGCAATCAAAGAACAGTGGGAACACACTCGAGGCGAAGTGACAGTGTCAAGTCAGCGGACTAAGCTGTACTCATGTCACCTGGGAACTGATAACTGACGATAGGTATAATACCAACCATCAGTTCCCGACGAGTCCTGTCCAGTGTACTCGTAACCTAACGAGCACCCGCATACTATCTCAAGTACGACGTACTGACGGCTGTGGGACAGACCGTCTCCCGTGCTGGGATGAGAAGCGCATACGCTAGTCTACTCTGGAGTATCGATGCCCTATCTCGATACTCCCATGACTAGGGACGTGTATAAGGATGTGCTTGTAGATTACCCAGCCCCCACGAGTGTGATCGCCATCACAACGCCGGTAATCAAGCAAAGATCCTAAGGGCTCTACTAATGCGTATAGGTGATATAATAAATAAACACACATGTACACATTAAAGCAGAGACAAACCAAGTAGCATACTACTATATTGAGCAAGATTGTCTGTACAACTGTGAATATCCCAAGCTTCCATCAAGTAATATACATACTAGTATGATACAGTAATGGCCTCTAGGGCATATACACCAACAATTGCGGATTCCAACTGTTGTAGTTTTACACTTTCTTTTCTGTGACCGTAAGTGTAATATGTGATATCGCCGGTTTCGTTGCTATATGTCAACGACAATTGGGATGGACATATTTACTTACGTTGATGACATGTGATGTTATGTGTTGCTGGATATGTTATATTGGATCGTCGTGTTTGAATAGCCGGGGGTTTTTATGTGAGATGAGTGTTTTTCATTTTCATTCATGTAAAAACTTGTATGTAATATTCTTTTATTTGGGGCGCTTCCAGGTTGCGGAAGTTGTCACCGTTTGTATATTATTTACTTTTCCGCACTAGGATAGACCCAAGGAGGAGGGCACAAGTAACCGGGTTCTGGAGTCCAGTGGGAGACCAACTCGAGGAGTCGAGTCCGGGTCTCCTAACTCTAGAATTGGTAGGGTTGCTTGCCGCTCTCGTAGGGGTCTAGGGGTGTGGGTTTGGCTATTCATCACGACCGTGGAATCCGTGTTTTATACTGGCTCGTATTGAAAACACGGACGTCCTAGTATATCCAATATTTCATATGTTTCTTCTGCTGCGATATCTGTGATGTGATCATGTGATGTTCTGTGATAGATACAGTATATAGTATATATGATATATTATATAGACGTTACTTATGTTTTACACCCGCGCTAGCCCTGCCCCGCTCTGTCGTTAGTTACCTAACCTAACGGTGCACGAGGGGACATCGAGGCGAATGCGGATGGCATAAGTGTACGTCGTATTTATCTGTGATGTTTAGGTACTTAAATGATGGGACTTCATTAATGTGATTAATGAAATAAAAGAAACCTAAGATGTTGTAGAATCGAATTTCAAAATAAAAACAGGTAGCTACAGTTCTTGCTTTGCATAGCGGTATATGTGATATATCCTGCACCTCATTCGAAGAGGAAAGGACCGAGATCCCTTCACCGGGAGTGACTCCTTTAGCAATAACTGGCAGATGCTACACACTCGGTTTGTCTTTTGATTGCTTTTAAGAGTTTTTGCTTTGCACAGTGATATATATGATATATCCCGCACCTCATTCGACGAGGAAAGGACCGACGATCCCTTCACCGGGAGTGACTCCTTTAGCAAAACTAGGAAAGCCTCAAAAGCATTCCATTTTAAAATTCATTCGATCCTACAACGATATCAAGTTCATTACGCAATAGGTTTTCAGAAAAACCTGTCGTAGCCCTCCGTCATTTCAGATACGTACTAGTTAGTATTCGTGCTGCGGTTGTTTGGCCTCCGTCAAGGCGTAGTGTACGGTAGCTAACTAGTGCTTATCTGTTAGCATATGATGCGATTGGATTAGGGTATTCGTACGGTGTTGTTTGGCCTCCGTCAAGGGTCGTGCGGGTGGGTTTAATTCAATCAGGAAATGACGGGTTGAACTTGACTAGCGGACTATGGGTTGTTTGGCCTCCGTCAAGGTCATAGCGAGCTAGGGGCAAAATATTATCGGGAATTTCAAGTGTTGAAATTTGCAATGAGATTGCATACCTTCTATGAGATAGTTGGATCCCGATACCCGCTGCGAGTAAGAGTTACTCCTAGGAGAGTTTTATACATTACAATTAGCCGATCAAGTAGGTGTCTAGAAAGGTGTTAACGGGGTTACGCCTCTGGGAAAACGAGGTTTACATTAATTAGGTTCGTGCGAAAGCACGGGGGACCTCCCTCAAAGTACCGACACTGGCCTGGCTGAAAGATTGGCGAACTTGTAGTGTGTAATTAATCCCGGCTAGTCTTTCCTTTTAGGGTTTGAAGGAAGATTTGATAAAAAGCAGTGGGAGCCATCCTGATTAGATAAAATAATAACCAATCTATTCTTGACAGAGCGCACGCTGAGTGTTTTCTTCTCTCTCTCTCCAGGTAGCGACCATATCACGCCTTAATCAAGATAATAATACGGAATTTTGACCGAACCCGCTTGTTATACTGAGCTGGGGAACGTTGGTCCCGCTCCAACTTATAATTGTTATAAGACAGAGCAGGAAATTGGGGATTACCAGAATTCCCGTGCCGCCCAAACGAGGAGAGTGCATGATGATGCATCATCTTCGGGTGTGTTCATTATACAGAACTGTTTCTCAGTATCCTTTACGTCCTGGGTATATGATACCGGATCAGGATCCCAGATATGTAATCTGTTACATAGGGCTACAAATAGGTAGAGAACTGAGAACGGGTGATAAGTTTCATGAGGCAGAAAACGGGGCAAGTGTTGCAGCCAAGTCTGTTGGTCACTGTCACCCTGTATTACAAATACATTGATTCTGAACGAATGTTATTAGATACCGAACCTGATATACAAAATCATATCAGTCTCTTTATCAGTAAAGAAATGATAAAATTTTGTATAGATGGATAATGTTTTGAACATTTCCTATATCAAAAGTTGATCGGTTCAGGCACGTTATCTAAAAGCATTAATGTTCTAAATCAAACTACAGTTCTTAATATATGGAACACACACAAGAGGAAGAGTTCAGAAATGAACGGACTCTTCTTAAGGTATTGTAGACTAGGTCAGATCAATGTGACCCGACTAGCTGAAGTTACATATAGATGTATATTTAAATCAGTTTGAATTTACATCTTATGAAACTCGCCAGTCATGTCACAAAGATAAGATGACCATAGCTCCGTTTATTGGAAACAGAGAAAGAGTTAGTAAACTCTTGGGATGATACATGTTGATGTATGTAGGTCCCCTGTCTACACATGCCAGGACTGATTCTTTGTACTTCATTACATTCTCTGATAATCTCTCAAGATTCAGACATATGTTCCTGTTGAAACACAAGTCCGAACCTTTTGAGATATTCACAGAATATAAGTTAGAAGTAGAGAACCAAAATACGGGTACAAGTATTATGTCCTTTGATGTGATCAAGGAGGAGAATACTTGAGCATGGAATTCCTGGATAATTCTAAAGGAGAATGAGATTCTCTCTCAGCATTACTCCTCCGAATACACCATAGCACGATGGTATATCGGGGCGGAGCAATAACACCCTATGTGATAAGGTGTGCTCTATGATGAGTACTACTGAGTTACCTATTTCCTTTAGGGAGTTATGCACTTGAGAAGCTGCATACCTATTGAATAGGGTTCGAATCAAATCAGTTGCCTACCACTCCATATGAGATATGGAAAGGGAAGAGCCCATATCTTAAGTTGGTTAAGATTTGGGGTTGTCCGGCCTATGTCTAAAAGCAGAATCCGGACAAGCTCGAGGCAAAGTCTGTAATGTAGAACTGGAAAGGTTCCAGCTATACAAATTGCAGCTGATAATTTGAAGGAACCAAAGGATTCGATAGTTACCAACGAACCTCAGCCTCTCCGCCGATCTAGTAAGGTTCCTCACCCACCTGAGAGATACTTCGGTTTCTCTATGACAGTGGGAGCGAGGATCGCATCATGAGATGATGACCCAACTAGTTTCGAGCTGGCCATCAGGAGTAAGACTCTGTAAGAATGGCTGGATGCTTAGCGATCTGAGATGGAATCCATGTACACCAGCAAAGTATGGACTTTAGCTGCTAGATCTGAAGGGTTAAATCCCCATCAGGAGCAAGTATATCTTGAGAAGATGACTTGGTGTACATGGAAAGGTTGAGACTTTCAAAGCTAGACTTGTTAAAGGTTTTCGTCATTGACCAGGCGTGGATCATGATGAAACCTTTTCAAGTGACTATGCTTAAGTCCATCCAGATCCTACTTGCCACGGCTACATACCATGACTGCGATATCTGGTGGTTGGGTGTCTTGACTGCTTTTCTAAATGATGATTTGGAAGAGAGCGTCTATAAGTACACAGCCAGAGGGCTTCGTAGACAGTGGGAGCAGCGGAAACGTGTGCAAGATGTTTTATCTGATAAAGCAGGCATCGCGGAGTTGGAACGTCTGTTTTGATGTGTTAGTCAAAGAGTTTGACATCATCAAAATGGTAGATGAACCTTGTATAACAAAAAGGTAGTAGGGAGTATTGTGACGATTCTCGTAGAATACGTGGATGACATACTCTTGATAGGGAAGGAGTTTCCTATGCTACGCTCGATCAATCTCCGCTTATCACAATGATTCTCCATATAGGATCAAAGTGATACCTCCTAAATCCTGGGTTTTTGGATCTATGAGATAGATCTAATTGGATGTTAGGACTCTCACTAGTTGTAGTGAGATGGTATCAATCGATCCTGGGGAGAATCACTGGAAGTGTTCCAGGGTGATAAGGACGACTGAATGTCAGTCGCAGGCTTTGTCTTTACCCTCAGTAAAGGGACGGTATGTTGGAAAGGTTCCAAGCTAGATACCGTGGCATACTAGACGATAAAGGCAGGATACATCGCTACTTAAGATGCTACCAAAGAGGCTGTTTGGATGTATATTGGTTCATGAGATGAACTATGTTCCTCCCATTGTGTGACAATGGAGTTGTGGCTTATGCCAAGGAACGCCGGTCCCATCAGTGATCCAGACATATTCTAAGGCAGCATCGCCTGATCATGGAGATAGTTGATCTCCAAGGTGATCGAGGTAAGGAGAGTAGATTCTGAGGATAACACAGCGGATCCACTCACAAAGGCCTGTTCCCAGAGAGAGACTTTTATGGGATGGTTGAGTATGAGATACTACAACCACTGCTACAGATGGCCCTAGTGCAAGTGGGAGATTGTTAGTTATATGTATGCCCTAGAGGCCATTACTGTACATAGGATGTATATTGTAGTGGATGCTGGGACATATATAGGGAGGACTTTCTTGCTCGACATGATAGTATGCTATCTGGTTACCTTTTACCTTAACGTGTATGCTGATTGTCACTCTGTTACATGTTGGTAAAGCCCTTAGGATCTGTACTTGACTACCTGGACTATGATGAGATCATACTAGTGGGGACAGATAGTCTATAAGTACATCCTTCAAAGTCCCTAGTCGTGGGTGTATCGAGACGGGGCATCGATATACCAGAGTAGACTAGCGTGTACCTTCTCGACCCATACAGATGGGCGATGGATGATCCCATATCCATTGGTGTTTGACATCAGAGATGATACACGGGTGCTCAGTAGAGACTGGGTACACTGGACGGACTCGCCGAGAACTCCCAGATGGTATTATACCTCACGTCAGATGGCAGTTCTCTGGTGACACTGGTACAGAGTAGTCTGTTGACCCGAGATCGTCATAGAGTCTTGTGTGGTTCCCACTGTGCTTTGATTTCCATCATACCACGTCCAAGAGGGCGTGCAAAACGGTGGTTTTTGGGTACAGTCCCGAGTCACATGGAGGCAATGAGCGATAGGAGGGAATTCGTCTCTCCCGGTATAGGGAGTTGATGTTGCGCTGTGTTCGATTGGCTATAACAGGAAATCCCTGGCCAGGGTTGCTGAGATTTACTGGTAAGTGTTACCAGTAGTTTCTCGAACAGTTATAGACCTCATATCGACACGACTTATCGAGCTATTGGGGTCTGACGTTTACCATCCTTAGGCGAGATATGTGACATATCAGACGATCAGACCGGACTGTACGGTAGTGTTACTGGTCGGATTCACTGGAGTGTGAGCGGGCTTGCTCGTCGATCTTCAAATCGCTCAATACCCGGGTGGCCGTTACGTTTAGCAGACCGCTTGCGGCTTGTGGATGTTTGATATGATCATCATCCGCTGCCGGCGTATTGACGAGTCTTTAGAGTCCTACACAGAGGTTTCCTGGCTCAAGCGAAACGAAATAGGAGCGCATATGAGATATGTGCGGGACCGAGAATAATACGAGTATGTGATACTGTATTCGATTCTCGCGATGTGACATTGATCGGTTATATGCGATATAGCCGGGTTATCGGATCAAGTGTTGATTCGATAAGATGTTACTAATGATACCAGTCGGTTATGTGCGCATGACCGGATCATTGAATCAAGTGTTGATTTAATGATTTAATGCATAATTATATATTTGATATATTACTTTGCATTAACTAGTATCGGTTCACTTTAGACGGATTTTCTCACTTGGTTCGTGCGTATTGCATATGCGATATGTTTTTTGTGCACTTGTATGTATCATGTTTGATGATGCATGCTAACTTGTGTTTGTGTAAAGATTAAACCATGGTTATTCAAATGGTTAGGGTTTTGTTTTTCATATCTATTTATTTATTTATTTATTTATTTTCTTTTTGGAAAATGAAATGAGAAGAATGGAGGCTTTCTTTGTTTTTTTTCATGAAGATTCATGAACCTTTGACTTTGTCCACCATTCTTATCTCATGCTTAACCTAACCATTTGATTTAACCCTAGTTCAATCTCTACACATAACCATGGTTAAGTTATGATAAAGATTGGATTATTCTTTTCTTTTTATTATTCTTATCATAACTATTTTCCTTCTTCTTCTTCCTTGCTTCAAGTGAAGAAGCTTGAGGTCATCAATGGTGGATTGATGATTTGAGTGAGAAATCCAATTCTAAAGTTAACCCACTTCCTATTTCTTCATCCTCTACCTCTTGCCAAGTAGTAGAGTGTGTTTACTTCACAAGTTTCATGACTTGGTGAAGTTGTGAGCTTGATCTAGCGATGCCTCGACGTAGATCATCTTCGGCATGGACATCGACGACCTAGCTTGCCCATTCTCCGACGAAGCCGACTCTAGAGCCCGGATTTGATTTGGACAGCGGAGACGACCTCGTTGCGGAGCCGTGGAGGTGGAGGACCGGATCTACAAAGGTTGTATTTCCGTATTCTCATTAGTTAACTGTTAACTAGTTCTTGTTCGCCTAGACATCTAGTTATCGATCCGTAGTTTAGGGTTTGTAGGCACCATAATTTTTTGAAATTGCCATGGTTGATGGCTTGGGAGACCTCACTAGCGTGCCTAGGAACCCTACATTCTCTACACTTAACTAGGGTTAGGATATGATAAGTATTGATATTATTTTCTATTTTAAACTGACTTATGATATTCTTTCTTCTTCTTCTTCATCTTCTTCAATGAAGAAAGCTTGACTTCTTCAATGGTGAATTGATGAAATGAGTGAGAAATCCAATTCTAAAGTAAACCCACTTCCTATTTCTTCATCCTCTACCTCTTGCCAAGTAGTATAGGGTGTTTCCTTCACAAGTTTTCATGACTTGGTGAAGGTGGAGCTTGATCTTGTGATGCCTCGATGTAGATCATCTTCGGCATCGTCGTCGATGACCTAGCCCGCTTCTTCTCCGATGAAGCCGACGCTAGAGCCCAAGATCCGATTTGTTACAGCGAGGAGACATCATCGCGGAGCCATGGAGGCAGAGAACCGGATCTACAAAGGTTGTATTTCCGTTTACCATTTAGTTAAGTTGTTAACTAGCTCGTTGTTTGGCCTAAATTTCTAGTTAACGATCTAGTATAGGGTTTCTCGGCACCGTAATTTTTGAAATTGGCATGGTTGATGCCTTATGAGACCTCTTGAGAGTGCCTAGGAACCCTACATGTTGGTACTTCGAGGGAGGTTTTACGACGCTTTCGCGAAGTTCCTTAATTAAATAACCTCTTTTCCCTGGAGGCGCAGCCCCGCTAACACTGTTCTCGACACCTACTTGGTTTATAGCATTGATCGTTAAGTGAAAATCTCCTGAAGAGTAGCATATACTCACAGTAGGATCGGGACCCAAATATCATCGTGTGATAATGCTGAAGGAATCCTACCAACATTATCAAACTTCAAATGGTATGCAGCACTAGCAAGTTTCAGTTTCTTTAGAAACTCCCGATGTGGATTTTTGCCCCATGCTCTTATGACCTTGACTAAGGCCAACAAATCATAAGTCACATGTCAAGTTCTACCCATCATTGTCCAGGTTAATTTGAACCCACCTGTATATACCCTTGACTAAGGCCAACAAAGTAATACGACTGTCCCAAACCAACGCATCTATCTATGCTACATGTGAACACCCAGTAGCTACCAATCACTATGCCTTGACTAAGGCCAACAAACATAGCTTGAATACTACTTACTATTCATATGAAACGACGAAGGGCTATGACTGGTTTTGGCGAAACCGTGAACGTAGTGAACTTGATATAATCGAAAAAACCTGATAGCTTTTTAAAAGGAGTGGTTTAAGCTCCACAATTAAAAAACTGCTGTTTTAAAATAACCGAGTGGTTTTTAAACTTTGTTCCAACGATTCAAATTTGGTTTATTTGCTTTGCATTAATCTAATGTAGTCCCATCATTTAAACCTATCATTGCAGAAAACAACGAAAATATAACGTACGCTTATGCCATCCGCATTCGCCACTGGGCCCCGTCATCACCCGTTAGGTTACTTAACTAACGACAGAACGGGGGCTGGACTAGCGCGGATGCAAAACATAAGCAACGTCTACTAGATATCATATATAGATATGTATATTCGTCTGACGCAATAATAGGAATCCCAGATCACAGATGAACACATTGGATATATTTGGAAGTCCGTGTTTCGTTTGATCCTGCAACAAAAGGCTGTTTCCACGGTCGTGATGAATAGCCAATCCCCACCCTAGACCGCTACGGGTGCGGCAAACTACCCGCCAATTACCTGAAGTGAAGCAGTCTCCCTTAACAACGTGAGTAGGCCACTTAGCACTTCCAAGTACCCGGTACTTTGTGCACCCCATCTTGGGTCTATCCTAGGAGCAATAAACAGTAAATGAAATAATACTACGGTGGCTACAACCTCAACCCGGATGTGCCCCGCTAAAAATATTACAATAATTTACAATTTACAATTGAATGACAGAATATAAAACTTCACATCCTCGGCTATTAATCCACGACAATCCAACAAGTTCATATACAGAATCCAATATCACAGAAATGTGCAACCCCTAACTAGCCAACATATAGCAATTAGCGGAAGTTTATGAACACATTAAACAGAACTTGTAACATTAAACAACATCAAACAGCGACTTCGAAACACCCGTTATTTGCCACAGTAAAGAATTTACAGTAAAATCAAAATTGGCAAAAACAAACAACTCCTGAAGCCCTAGATTAAAGTCATAATGCCACACACCAAAAATGGAGCAATTCCTCCCAACTGGGGCCGAGCTCGCCGGAATAATAGGCAAAGTGGCCATCCACTTTTGGGTGGAATTGCCTCGTTTTTGTTCTGTGTTCTTTTAACAGTTCAAATAGCACTCTGCACTTGTTTAAATAATTTTCAGAGCCTTTTTAAAAAACGACAGAAACTTGAATCTTTGCGTCGATGTTTTCGGATCGTTTCGGTTTCGTAGTTTAACTTGTTGTTTAAACTGCTAGCTATGGTTTAGTAGGCTCTGATACCACTGAAATTCCATGTCACGCACCCCACGGGTTCGCGGGGAGGCGGAATATATGAAAATCAATTATCATAGCATCGTAACACGGACTTAAGCACACAGATCGTGTCTAAACCATTACTAGCAAACTGTATGAGGTTTAACTACTCGGTCTCGAAATTATAACTCATGTTACGAGTCCTTCGGGTCTTCATCGCTGTCCTCCTCGTCATTGTAGGCTCCAAGGATCGTAACGGATCGCGGCTATTTCGATGGCCTCCTCGAGTCAAAGACGATCCACCCGAGAGTCTATAGTCCGAGCTCCTATCTCGAATCTGAGATAACTACGGCTTCTAGTTTGCTAAGCTAGAAGTCCTAGATGATGTAGAGTATTTAGATGGATTACTTTGTCTCTCTAAACCCTAGGATTCTCAACACATGAGAGATTTTAGGGTTTGAGGAAGAAGATGAAGACTTCAGGAGAGAGGTGTTTGTGATAATGATAATGAATTATTCTTATACTTGAATAATAACGAAGCATACAAATATCTCTTGATAAATATCTAGAAATATCTTGTAAGCTTCATTTAATTCAAAGGGTGAATCACCTCATGAGTCATGGTTCATTTAATGAAAACTACACCTCATCTCCTCTACCTCATTTCCTTATAGAAGCTTCCCGACAAATAATGAGACTGCCCCTCCCATTCGTATTTACGAAAAACACGGATAAATTGAGACCAAATAAATCCATCAGTATAATACTAGAATCCGGCTTAAACCAAAGCCCACTAGTATTATCTGCCCGATCACAGTACATGCACAAGTGTACGTAAGTAATCGCGGCCCTGCCGTAAAAACCATACGGCCTCTACACCTTTTGCCTGGTGCAAGGAAACTCTCTGTGTGGGACTCTAAAGACTCGACACTACGCTGGCAGTGGGTTTAACCACAGGCTGCAAGCGGTACTAGCTATACGTAACGGTCCCCAGGTAGACAACGATAAGAAGGCCGATGAGGTAACTCATCCGAACTCCTACTGAACCTGTATGTGACAATCTCCGTACAGTCCGGTCTGTTCGTCTAAGAGTATCGCATATCGGTCCTAGGGGGTGGTGAACGTCAGACCCCTAATAGTGGTATAAGTCATGTCGGAGTGTAACCCAGAACACCCTGAGAAACTACTGGAACACCTACCAGTAAATCTCACTTGCCGTGGCTACGGACCTTTGTGTAATGGCTCTCCAACACAGCGCGATATCAACCCCCAATACCGGGAGAGACGGATCCTGTCTAACCGCCACTGCCTCCAAGTGCTTCGGGATTGTACCCAACTACTACCTGTTCGCACGACTCCTTTGAGCCGTGGTAGGTTAGTGATCAAAGCACAGTGGGAATACACTTGAGGCGAAGTAGCAGTGTCAAGTCGACGGACTAAGCCGTACTCATGTCACCTGGAACTGCTACCTGACGACAGGTATAATATCCATCAGCAGTTCCCGGCGAGTCCTGTCCAGTGTACTCGTAACCTAACGAGCATCTGCATACTATCTCCAGTACGACGTACTGATGGCTGTGGGACAGACCATCTCCCGACCTGGGATGAGAAACGTATACAGCAGTCTACTCCGGAGTATCGATGCCCTGTCTCGATAATCCTATGACCAGGGACCTGATAAGGATGTGCTTATAGACTTTCCAGTCCCCACTAGTGCGACTGCCATCACAACACTGGTAATCAAGCAAAGATCCTAAGTGCTCTACTAATATGTATAAGCGATATGCTAAAAGAAACATACGCACATATCTTAGTAGAAACAAACTATGTAGCATACTACCATTTTTAGTAAGACTGTTAATACAACTGTGAATATCCCAAGCTTCCATTAGTAATATACAAGTCAGTATGATACAATAATGGCCTCTAGGGCATATACACTAACATTACTCCTTACGATATATATCAGGGGTATGGGACGCTGTTATATATGTATATATATATCAGTGGTATGGGACGCTGTTATATATGTACCTACATATAATATATATCATCATAATGGTCTATGCAAGTATTATTATTCTTTACTTATGTGATTTATGGGTTTGAGAACCAAGGGCCGATCCGGACTGACGGTGCCCGAGGTATTGATTAGAGCCGATCCGGACTGACGGAGCCCTATATAGATATTGATCTGGGCCGATCCAGACTGACGGAGCCCAAGGGCCTATCCGGACTGACGGAGCCCTATATAGATATTGATCTGGGCCGATCCGGACCGACGGAGCCCAAGGGCCGATCCGGACTGACGGAGCCCTATTAGATATTGATCAGGGGCCGATCCGAACTGACGGAGCCCAAGGACCGATCCAGACTTACGAAGCCTTATATATGAGGATTTACGTACCGATGCTGGATACGAGTATTTTCATGATGTTTTCGAGTGTCGATGTTGGACACTCAGGTTCCATGATTTTGATGTGTCGTTGAGGGACACACACACACACACACACATATATATACACACAGGTATAGTTTTCATGATATTTTCGGGTGTCGATATTGGACACTCAGGTTCCATGAGACTTATAGGATATGAGGGCCGATCGGAGGATACGGTGCTTTTGGTATTGGGATTTAGATTGTCTTGATGGACACTAGTTTCTCCACGATGAGGATTCCGTGTTGATGATATGTTTTATCCCATACTCAGCATTTATTTGATATGCATTGTTTCATGTATTAGTAGTACCTGATAGAGTACCTTTCATGACTATTGCATATACATATTGCCATTTATTACTATCAGCTTGCATGTGATAGATTATCGCAGTATGTGCATACCTGCGATTACCTGCATATGTTATTTACTATTCACGAGTTGGCAACTCACTCCCGTTGTGCCACAGTGTTTTCAGGTGTCCTTCAGAGCAGTCACGACGGGCTTTCATCTATCGTATCATCTTTTGCAGCGGATACCGCTACGGCTGACTGTGTACAGTTTTGCTATAGGTGGGTTTTGCGGTCATCCGATGATGCTCATTTGTATATTCGTTGTATCTAGTACTCTCCATCTACCACTTTCGTGTTTTGACTTAGAGACGAGATGTGAGGACGATATTGTATATTATTTTGTGACTTGGATATCTTTTATCCTGTTGTCACTTTATTTTTGGGTTACCCTTGAACCTAGTCTAGGGTTTGGTAGCATCACTCATGCCAATTTAAAATTTAGAGAGGTGCAAAGCTAACTAACCATGAATCTTGCTAGAATTTCTAGGGTAACAAGTTTGTATCACATACAAATAAGTAAAAAGAAGAGGATTACAACCTTTATAGTCCATTCCTTCACTTCATAAGCTCCGTGTTGAGGTCCCTTCGCTGCGATCAACATGAACTCCGACTCTCGAGTGGCTCCATGAGATAAATGAGACACCTTGCTTGTAGTCTTCATGATCCAAGATGATCTACCTTGAAGAATCTCAAACCCAAGCTAACACTTTACTAAACAACTTATTAGAGAAGTGAACACCCTAATCTAAGTGGCTAGAATAGATTAGGATGATGAAGTAGGAATTTTGCTCTCTTTTGTTTTCAAATTCTCACTCAATATCATCACAAAAGAAAAACCTAGTAAAGTTTTTTCAAAAGCTCAAGGAAGAAGATGATGAATCATTTCCTTTTGTGATGAATAATGAATTATTGTAGTGGTTACAAATCCAACCATGGGTTAAGAATGAAGGAGTTAACCCTTGTAGAGTAGAGTTAAAGGTTTGGATTGGGTTAACAAAATATCTTCACAAAATATCAAGCTAAAGACAAAGTCAAAACTTCATGAAGCTTCATGGAAGCTTCATGCAAAAGCTAACCCTAATCCAAACCCTTGTAAGTGTACGGTAGCGCCCCGGCCGTCTGTCCGAGGCCAAAATGCAGAAACAAAACCTTTTCAAAACTAGAAACCGGCGCTATCGTATGCTTAAAACCCGGATCGAACCATTAACCTACAACTAGCTATCTAGAGAAGGGTTAGAAAGGCTATACCGATCGATCCGTGTCCTTCGGTCTTTGGCCACCATCCCAAGCTCCTCGCGGCAACTCCGGTCTCGATCTCCTCGTCGGAAAGGGTACCACATCTACGAGTCTTTTTATGGGCTCCCGCTTCATCCGAAGCAACTCGAGCACGAAATGTGCTAGCCGACGTGTCCAAGATGATGTAGAGAATGTTTGTGATCACTTTGTCTCTTGCAACCATTGATTTGGATGGAGGTTAGAGGTGTTGCCATTAATGGAGATTATGAGCTAGAGGAAGAAGAAGAAGAAGAGGCCATCTTTCTTTTTTGTGTTTTCATATGATAAAAGGAGAGCAGGAAGAGAATAATACAAGAGCCAACCTTGCCCTTGGTGCCCCACTCTCTCCTCTCATCAAACCAACTCATAAATCCATCATATAATGTGACACATGCACAAGAAAAGAGACCATGAGTCATCACTTGTGCATGTGTCACAATTAATGATCTTAACCATGATTTTGTGCTCATAATTTTCATTTAACAAACATTAATCCAAATGTTTGCAACAATAAAAAGATATGGCAACATCTAAAGTAAACTCGTGACGGATCACAAGGATACCCCTCACCTGTATATACATACCTGCATCCGCATTCCAACTGAATGCGAATGCGACAAGACTAAAGTAATCCAAAAAATCTAATACTAGGATCCGGCTTAAACCAAAACCCACTAGTATGATCCGCCCGATCATGATCCGTGCACTACTGCACGTATATGATCGGACCCTGCCATATATCATACGGCCTCTACAACTTTTCGCCCGAAACTTGAGAAACTGTCTGTGGGGGACTCTAAAGACTCGTCAATACTTTGGCTGTGGATTTAACCACTAGCACGTCAGGGGTATTAGCCGTACGTAACGGGCTACCAGGTATTGACCAAAAGGGAGGTCGATGAGCGAACTCATCCTGACACCCTACTAAACCTGTCAGTGACAATATCTGTATAGTCCGGTCTGTTCGTCTATGAGTATCGCATGTCGGGCGTAGGGGGTTGGTAAAAGTCAGACCCCCAAAAGCGGTACAAGTCATGTCGGAGTGTAGCCCAGAACACCCTGAGATACTACTGGAATACCTACCAGTAAATCTCCTACCTTGGCCAAGGACTTCATGTAATGGCTTTCCTAGAAACAGCACGATCTCACCCCAAATACCGGGAGAGACGAAACCCCTGCCGATCCGCTCACTTCCTCCATGTGGCTCGGGACTGTACCCAACTAAAACCTATTTGCATGACTCCTTTGAGCCGTGGTAGGGTAGTAATCAAAGTACAGTGGGAACTCACACGAGACAAATGAAGGTCGATGAACTAACCTGTACACATGTCACCAGGGAACTGCTATCTGACGTCAGGTATAATACCAACTAGCATGTTCCCGGCGAGTCCTGTCCGGTGTACTCATAACCTAATGTGCACCTGTATACATCTTAGATGAACCAACGACACCAATGGCTTATGAGACCGGCCACCGCCCCTCGTCGGCGTCTCGACTGTATACACTTGTCTACTAATAGAGTATCGGTGCCCAGTCTCGAAACTCCCATGACTAGGGACCTTTTAAGGATGTGCTTATAGACCCCAGCTCCCACGTATATGATTGCCATCATACTGCTGGCATTCAAGTAAGAATCCTAAGGGCTCTATCAACGTGTAATAGCGACCTGTAAGATCACCTAAAACAGTACACGATGATAAAGACAAACCATGGTAGCATACTATTCTCTATCAACGTGTAATAGTGAACTACAATGTCACCTAAAGCATGTACACGATGATAAAGACAAACCAGATAGTATACAAACCTCTCGAGTAAGACTGTCCTACCGGTATAGGTCCTCCCTCAATCATTGCAATCACGTGCCTGCGATCCAATAATTGACTCTGAGAGCACTATATCCAACAATCTCCCACTTGCACTCAAGGCTAATTATTGCGATGTCGCATACTCACAGCCCATGTGATACCGAACACCCAACTCCTTTACTAATCAGTCTCACAAAGCTCGTTTGCGAAACTATTACGTTCGAGAAATAGCCTCAGTTGTGGATCCGCCCTGATGTTTCTTTCTATGTCTCTCTTTATCTCAAATTCGTGGAGAAAGCCATCTCCCGAAATGAGCAATACCTGTCTTAGAATATGTCTGGATATCTGATGGGACCTAGTTCATAAATGAACTCCAAATCCAAACTTCTTAGACTGTATCGTCAACTGAAACCAATTAGTATCCTGTGCCATGCCTCCCTCAGTATCCGCTTGGACCACCTGTCCAAAATACCGCCCCTCGTCAGAGGGAAAACTATAACTCTGACAGCCACTCTGTCATCCAGGTCACCTTGGAAGCCTGGAATGATAACTGTCTCCCGAAGGAGGATGCCGTTGTCATATCCCAAGAATATCCACGTATGTTCTAAAACTACTTCCGAATGTTGCTCCAGGATTGGATCAATATCAACTTATTGTATCTACGGAAAAACAACATCTGGTGTGGTACTTGACATCTCATGATTGACTCAATTGCCTAAGCAAGTGATCTGCCAATCATGCACATCCCTCTCCCCTTTAGTCTATAAGACACCTTTAGAGAGGGTGACTCCATCACCTGCAGGTACACTACCGTGCCAGGAGTCGTCCATTCTAAAACATCTTTAGAATGATGTCTAAGTATCTAGATTGGGAAACTATCCAAATCTAGATCTAGTAACCAGAATATCTGATATAATATCTATGTCCTATGTGGAGAATCCACTGTGTGACAACCAAAGCATAACTGATTGTAGTATAGGAATTTCACTTCCTACTCTGTGTATGTCATCCAAATACCAAGACATCACACCCTACTGCCTTCTTAACAGATCCATCCCCTATTCTGATGATGTCAAACCTATGACTATCACATCAGAAATAGATGATCTATCTCCGCTATATCTGCTTTAGTCTATAAATAGACATAAGCTACTTGTCCACTATGCTTCCGCTGCTCCCACTGACTACGACAACCCTCTGGCAGAGTCATATACACGTGCACTTCTAAAGCTAGTTTAGAACGACGCTATACTCATCCTCCTGCCAGGATTCAGAGTCTGGAACAACAGCAATGGCAAGTCTGGGTAAACAAGAACCTCCTTTTCACCGTCCTTGAGGCTACCAGAGTACCTCTCGGGTTCCAGAGGTTACCCACCATATCTGCGGAGTGGCCAATGGAATGTCAAACCAGATTGAATCTTTAGGTTCTAATTAAATTTTCAGTAATCGTTTGCGGTTCTGGAATCACTTCCAGTTCTACCATACTCCCACTACTGTTTTCTGAAAAAATCCATTTTACTAAAACTGTGGCGAGTCAAGAACAATATCACTATTGATCTTCTAGATGGTAGAAAGTCAACCCTCGTCATAGCCCGGGTCAACCTACAAACAGCCATTACAGAAACGAGCCTTGAGTTATCCAGAGTCTGGTTTTAAGCATAAGCCGGACATCCTCGTATCTTAACATTGTTAAGATATGAACTATTCTATATCCAATATAGAAACAGAGGCACTATTTAATTGGAACCAGATTCAAATCATGCAGCTGTCTCCAGTGCATATCAACTAAATGGAGAGAGGCTGATCAACATTACTCAACTTAGGAATACATCCAGATATGAGTAACCTGAAAGAGAAGCAAGTTTTCTTAATTATTACTATTAACTGAATACCATACATAAGTATCTACATCTTCGATCACCTTGAAGAATCCTGATACTTGCAATACCTGGTTCTCTACTTTATTCTTATACCTATAACTTCTCATAACTTAGACCTTGCATTTCTACGAAACACATGTCTAAGAACCAGAGAAGTCACAAGTAAACAGAATATAGTACGAGTACCAACCCCTTTGTCCTCATGGACACTGGACAAGATACAATACTCTGTATAAGTCCCCTGAGTCTAATAGCTCAATCCCCGTGTGTCGTAGGTTGAAAACTGTACTTATGGTTAAGAAGGATTACACCGCTGTTTAATGTTCCTTACCTAACCATCCACTGATATAGGTAAATGTCATAGACATAATTTCAAAAAGTTATATCTCACTTTATAAAAATAAATGTACAGATATATCAATTTGAAATTGGTGCATAACAACGGATATTCAAAACCAAATATTTGCCGACCGGCAAACAACCCAGGCGATTTCCTCAAATATCACCAATTACAACGGATCCCGATATAATGAGGATGATCACCCAATTCCCAATAACTTACTCCCACTCATCATCTATAAAACCATACAGATGTGAGAATCAAACCTGGTAAATACATACCCTGGAGCAAGGGCTAATTGGGAAATCAGTTTTCCTTCAACAACATAACAGTGAAACTGAAACATATAAATGTTTCGAAGGGGTATCCGGGTATTCCTAGTAATGCCTCTTCCATTATCAGATTCACAACTGTAACCGTATATTTCTTTGCCATCTCTCCAAATCCCTTTATATGTCTTTAGTCATTACCTTCTGTACACCCCCTTAGGCTAAATGGTTTTCTTCCTTCCCTACCGTTCGGCACCAGCCTATGGTTTGGAAGAAGACTATCCAATAAGCATAATGGGTGTACTCTCCTAATCGTAGGAGTACTCGTAACCTGAGAGAAGGTGAAGATAAAAGACAACTGAATAAAATCTTATTCCTATTTCTCCTGAACCAGAATCCATCCCCGAACTGGAACAAGTCCCTTCGAGTTCGTATATAACCATACGATGGAGTATCCAATAAATTATGGATCTTCGTAGTGATACGGGGTGTTCCGGAGAAATACAAAGGTGAAATAGGATTGGCGAAGAAATACTTGGTTTGGTCGTGAATAGCAGTCGCAATTTACTTTGCCCTCTTACTAATCCCTTTATTTGTCTTTACTTAATACGTTCTGTACACCTTTTAGGCTAAATGGTTTTCTTCATTCCCTACCTTTCGGCACCTGCCTATGGTTTAGAAGAAGACTATCCAATTAGCATAATAGGTGTACCGTCCTAATCCAAGGAGCACTCACAACCTGAAAGAAGGTAAAAGGAAAAGACAACTGAATAAAACCTATTCATTTTCTCCAGAACCAGAACCATCCTCGAATCTGGAACAAGTTCCTTCGAGTTCGTATATAACCATACGATGGTTTTATCCAATGGAAGTGGATGTTCGTAATAATACGGGGTGTCCTGGAGAAAAGGGTAAGAGTAGGAGTGGCAATGAGGTATGCAACTCTGACAATCCAAAAGCCAGTGTTTTAAGAAGGTTCGGTTAACTTGGTCACTGAGTCATAGTCAAGGGTCGGGCCATGGTCGCTGCCAAAGAGAGAGAGAAAAGAAACACTCAGCGTGCACTCTAACCTAGATCAGAATGGTTATCACTTTATCTAATCAGGAAACCTCCCACTGTAACCTCAAATTCTCCTCCAAACCTGAAAGAAGAATTAGTCAGGATCACCCGATGAGTAAACCAACTCATCAGTGGGAATCGGGATCCAACTATCATCACATGATGACGTGACGGAATCCACTCACGTTATCACACTCCAGAAGGTATGCGCATGCCTGGCAAGTTTCGGTTTTTTTAGAAACTCCAGATGTGATTTTTACCCCTAGGACCCAAGTGACCTTGACGAATAATCAACAAATCAAAAGGTCCTAGTCAAGTTCAACCCGTCATCATCTTGATTGCGTTAAACCCACCCGCACGACCCTTAACGAATAATCAACAAAGTCATACGACCGTCCTAACCAATCCACATATCCATGCGACAGAAAAGCACAACAGAGCTACCGCACACTACGTCTCGGCGAATAGCAACGACAAACGTAGTGCGAATACTAAGCAATACTAATCTGAAATGACGGAAGGCTATGGATGGTTTTTGGCGTTTTAACGTAATGAACTTGATATCGTTGAAGGAACTGCATAGCTATTTATAAAAATATAGTAGCGAAAACCTTTGCTGAAGAGGTCACTCCCGGTGAAGGGATCTCGGCTCTTTCCCCGTAGAATGAGGTGCAGGATATTCCAACCGAATACCATGATGCAAAGCAAAAAGTAATCGGCTATAGTGAAGTTATTACCATGACGCAAACTTCTGTCCAAGGGGTCACTCCCGGTGAAGGGATCTCGGCCCTTGCCTCGTCGACTGAGGTGCTGGATATTCATAACCGAATACCACTGTGTAAAACAAAAGAGAACGTCCTTGCACTAACAGCTTTTTGAAAAATGTTCCAACAACATCAAACAGGTTTGTTTAGCTTGCATTGATCCGAATCAACGCAATCCTATCAATTGATCACACCACAAAAGAACGAAAATACGATGTATGTATATGCCATCCGCATTCGCCACTGGGTCCCGCCATCAACCGTTAGGTTACTTAACTAACGACAGAGCGGGGACTGGACTAGCGCAGGTGTAAAACATATACAACATCTACCAGTATATATATCAATATATAATATTTGCTCAAGGCGTGATAAAATGCAACATCACAGAAATGTAATAAGCATCACAGAACAATACAGATAATCTGGGATCCCCGGGTTTCATAGAGCAGCTACTGAAACCCGACGTTCCCCCGGTCATGTGGATAGCCTGTAAAATGAAATCTTAGACCCCTACGGGCGCGGCAAGTTACCCACCAAAATCTGAAGCGAGGCAGCCCTCTTCAACAATGTGAATGGACCACCCAGCACTTCACGGAATCCGGTAACTTGAGCACCCCTCCTTGGGTTAACCTGTACCCCCTACGAGTGCGGCGAATGGACCGCCAATTCTAGAGTGAAGCCCCCTCCGTCTCAAAGCCATGAGATGCAGGCCCGTTGCCTTCTAGAACCCGGCTACCCGTGCACCCCACCGCGTGGTAATCCTAGTACAGAAAGTAAAATATATATACAACGGGTACATCGACCTCAGCCCGGTCGTGCCCCAAAAGAATAATATACAAACAGGCAGTGACGGCAGTCCACATGTCGGACGCTCGCCCGGTAATATCAAATGTACAAATATAACCAAACTGTACTACCGTTGCATCCAGGCTATCCACCACGACAAATCCGCAACATCATAGCACAACACAAAACATCAACGTGAATGTCATGTTCGCAAATCCGTCTAAAAGAGCTATAGCAATTAGACAAGATTTACCGATCAAATGACATTCACGGTCGCAAATATAGTGTAAATACTGTGAACTAACATGTTTAAAAATTTTGATCGACAAAATTTCCCGAAGTGGGCCCCAAGCACAATTCCCAGTACTCAAACAAATCTGGGCCCAAACAAAAATTGCCAGAAACCCCAATTCCAACTCAGAGGGCATTGTAGAAAATTTAGTGCATTGATGACACGGAATGGCGGCGGAACTGCGGCCAAAGCATGGGTAAGGTCGTGGTTCCGCGGCGCAACAGTAGTATTAGGCAACCAAATTTTCACAGTAATCTTAGAAAAGCCTGCACGAATTTCTGCAATACTCTAAATAATTTTTCGAGCACAAAAAAAATTCGACAGAAAGTTCATTATTGGAAATGCAGTTTTTGGAAATTTCGTCCCATCGAAGTTCTAAACACGTTAGAGCAAGCTAGTGAAGGTTAATGGTGTGGCTCTGATACCATGTAAGTCTACGGTAGCGCCCCGGCCGTCTGTCCGAGGCCAAAATGCGGAAACAAAACCTTTTCAAAACTAGAAACCGGCGCTATCGTATGCTTAAAACCCGGATCGAACCATTAACCTACAACTAGCTATCTAGAGAAGGGATAGAAAGGCTATACCGATCGATCCGTGTCCTTCGGTCTTTGGCCACCATCCCAAGCTCCTCGCGGCAACTCCGGTCTCGATCTCCTCGTCGGAAAGGGCACCACATCTACGAGTCTTTTTACGGGCTCCTACTTCATCCGAAGCAACTCGGGCACGAAGTGTGCTAGCCGACGTGTCCAAGGTGATGTAGAGAATGTTTGTGATCACTTTGTCTCTTGTATCCATTGATTTGGATGGAGATTAGAGGTGTTGCCATTAATGGAGATTATGAGCTAGAGGAAGAAGAAGAAGAGGCCATCTTTCTTTTTTGTGTTTTTATATGATAAAAGGAGAGCAAGAAGAGAATAATACAAGAGCCAACCTTGCCCTTGGCTGTCCCTCTCTCTCCTCTCATCAAATCAACTCACAAATCCATCATATAATGTGACACATGCACAAGAAAAGAGATTATGAGTCATCACTTGTGCATGTGTCACAATTAATGATCTTAACCATGATTTTGTGCTTATAATTTCCATTTAACAAACATTAATCCAAATGTTTGCAACAATAAAAAGATACGACAACATATAAAGTAAACTCGTGACGGATCACAAGGATACCCCTCACCTGTATATACATACCTGCATTCGCATTCCGATTGAATATGAATGCGACGAGACTAAAGTAATCCAACAAATCTAATACTAGGATCCGGCTTAAACCAAAGCCCACTAGTATGATCCGCCCGATCATGATCCGTGCACTACTGCATGTATATCATCGGGCCTTGCCATATATCATACGGCCTCTACAACGTTTCGCCCGAAACTTGAGAAACTGTCTGTGGGGGACTCTAAAGACTCGTCAATATTTTGGCTGTGGATTTAACCACTAGCACGTCAGAGGTATTAGCCGTATGTAACGGGCTACCAGGTATTGACCAAAAGGGAGGTCGATGAGCGAACTCATCCTGACACCCTACTGAGCCTGTCAGTGACAATATCCATATAGTCCGGTCCGTTCGTCTATGAGTATCGCATGTCGGGCCTAGGGGGTTGGTAAAAGTCAGACCTCCAAAAGAGGTACAAGTCGTGTCGGAGTGTAGCCTAGAACACCCTGAGATACTACTGGAATACCTACCAGTAAATCTCCTGCCTTGGCCAAGGACTTCGTGTAATGGCTCTTCTAGACACAGCGCGATCTTACCCCCAATACCGGAAGAGACGAAACCCCTGCCGATCCGCTCACTGCCTCCATGTTGCTCGGGACTGTACCTAACTAAAACCTATTTGCACGACTCCTTTGAGCCGTGGTAGGGTAGTAATCAAAGCACAGTGGGAAATCACACGAGACAAATGACGATCTCAGGTCGATGAACTAACCTGTACACATGTCACCAGGGAACTGCTATCTGACGTCAGGTATAATACCAACTAGCATGTTCCCGGCGAGTCCTGTCCGGTGTACTCATAACCCAATGAGCACCTGTATACATCTTAGGTGAACCAACTGACACCAATGGCTTGTGAGACCGGCCACTACCCCTCGTCGGGGTCTCGACTGTATACACTAGTCTACTAATGGAGTATCGATGCCTAGTCTCAAAACTCCTACGACTAGGGACCTTTTATGGATGTGCTTATAGACCCCAGCTCCCACATATATGATCACCATCATACTGTTGGCAGTCAAGCAAGAATCCTAAGGGCTCTATCAACGTGTAATAGCGACCTGTAAGGTCACCTAAAGCAGTTCACGATGATAAAGACAAACCATGGTAGCATACTATTCTCTATCAACGTATAATAGTGAACTACAATGTCACCTAAAGTATGTACACGATGATAACGATAAACCAGATAGTATACAAACCTCTCGAGTAAGACTGTCCTACCGGTATAGGTCCTCCCTCAATCATTGCAATCACGTGCCTGCGATCCAATAATTGACTCTGAGGGCACTATATCCAACAACCCTAACCAAGTTTAAACCTTAATCCTTTGTTAAATTTGTAACCGTAACATGTTACAATATTATATATCTTATATACAATATATTTTGTAGCAAAAGAAAATAATACAATTAATATATATCGCATATATATCATTATATTATCCCGTTAGAAAATGAATCAATAAAGCGAGCTTATATTAGTTAACGTAACGTAATATATCATATACATAATTATACATTAAATTATCGAATCAACACTTGATCCGATAACCCGGCTATATAACATATAACCGACTAATATAACATGTATCAATTCATCGAATCAACACTTGATTCGATGACCCGGCTATATGACATATACCCGGCCGATATCACATATTACGAGAATAGAATACGGTATCTCATATCGTATTATTCTCGGTCCCGCACACATCTAATATGTGCTCCTACTCCATTTTTCCCGAGCCAGGAAACCTCTCTGTAGGACTCTAAAGAATCGTCAATATGCCGGCAGTAGGTGATGATCATATCAAACACCCACAAGCTGCAAGCAGTCAGCTAAACATAACAGCCACCCAGGTATTGAGCAATCAGAAGATCAACAAGAAAGCCTGTACATTCTCCTGTGAATCCAATCAGTGACACTACCGTACAGTCTGGTCTCTTCGTCTGATATGTCGCATATCTAGTCTAGGGGTGGTAAACGTCAGGCCCCAGTAACCGATAAGTCGTGTCAATGTGAGGCTCATAACAGGTCGAGAAACTACTGATAACTCTTACCAATAGCACTCCATATCAGCCCTGGCCAAGGACTTCCAATTATAGCCAATCAAACACAGCACAACATCAACTCCCTATATCGGGAGAGACGAAACCCCTCCTATCGCTCATTGCCTCCATGTGATTCGGGACTGTACCCAAAAGCCACCGTTTTGCACGTCCTCTTGGACGTGGTAAGGTGGAAATCAAAGCACAATGGGAATCACACAAGACTCTATGACGATCTTGGGTCTACAGACTAACCTGTACCAGTGTCACCGGAGAACTGCTATCTGATGATAGGTATAATACCATCTAGGAGTTCTCGGCGAGTCCGTTCAGTGTACCCAGTCTCCACTGAGCACCCGTACACCATCTTTGATGTCAAACACCGATGGATATAGGATCATCTATCGCCCATCATATGGGTCAAGATGCGTATATGCTAGTCTACTCTGGTGTATCGATGCCCTGTCTCGATACACCCTCGACTAGGAACAGTTATAGGATGTACTCGTTGATTACCCTGGCCCCACTAGTATGATCTCATCATAGTCCCAGTAGTCAAGTACATATCCTAAGGGCTTTATCAACATGTGAGAGCAAGACAGTAAACTAATACAGGTCAACATATTAAGACAAAGTGAAACCAAATAGCATACTATCATGTCGAGCAAGAAAGTCCTCTCTATATATATCCAAGCATCCACTATAATATATATCATATGTACAACAATGGCCTCTAGGGCATATATATAACTAACAATCTCCCACTTGCACTAAGGCCATCTGTTGTAGTATCTCATACCCAACATCCCGAAGATTCTCTCAAACTGTATCTGGGGAATAGCCTTCGTGAGTGGATCCGCAGTGTTGTCCTTCGTGTCAACTCTCCTGACCTCGATCTCGCGGCGATCAACTGTCTACCGGATCAGGTGATACTGCTTTAGAATATGTCTGGACTTCTGATGGGACCTGGGGTCCCTTGGCCAAATCCACAGATCCATTGTCATCATAATACAAAGGTATTGGATGCTCAATGGAAGAAACCGCACCAAGTTCAGTGATGAACTTCTTCATCCAGACAGCCTCTTTGGCAGCATCGTTGGCAGTGATGTATTCAGCCTCCATCGTCGAGTCTGCAACGGTTTCCTGTTTGGAACTCTTCCAACACACCGCCCCTCCATTGAAGGTAAATACAAATCTCGAGTGCGACTTAAAGTCGTCCTTATCACTTTGGAAGCTCGAATCGGTAAAGGACTCCACCTGGAGTTCACCGTTACCATACACCAAGAACATCTCCTTAGTCCTTCGTAAGTACTTGAGAATGTTCTTCACAGCTGTCCAGTGACTCTCTCCAGGATCTGCTTGATACCGACTCACTACACTTAGTGAGTATGCTACATCGGGTCTGGTACATAGCATCGCATACATGATAGAGCCTACTGCTGAAGCATAGGGTATCCCTTGCATGCGAGCTCTCTCCAAATCAGTCTTGGGAGACATCTCTTTGGAGAGAGTGAGTCCAGAGATCGTGGGTTGGTTCCCATGCTTGGATTCTTCCATACTAAACCTCTTTAGTATGGTGTCATTGTACCTGGATTGGGACAATCCTAGTATCCATTTAGATCTATCTCTATAGATCCTAATTCCTAAAATGCAGGAGGCATCACCTAGATCTTTCATTGAGAATCTTTGTGATAAGAAGAGCTTGACTGAGTGTAGCATAGGAACATCATTTCCTATCAAAAGTATGTCATCCACGTACAATACGAGGAAGACAACCTTACTCTCTGCAACCTTCTTGTAAATACAAGGTTCATCTACATTTTTGATGAAGTCAAAGTCTTTGACTACAACATCAAAGCAGATGTTCCAACTCCGGGATGCCTGCTTCAACCCGTAGATGGATTTAAGCAGCTTGCACACCTTTCCGTTGCTCCCACTAATTACGAAGCCCTATAGCTGAGTCATGTACACGCACTCCTCCAAATCACCATTTAGAAAGGTTGACTTAACATCCATCTGCCATATTTTATAGTCATGGTATGCAGCAATGGCAAGTAAGATCCGTATGGACTTAAGCATAGCCACTGGAGAAAAGGTTTCGTCATAATCCACACCTGGTCGTTGACGAAAACCCTTTACAACAAGTCTAGCTTTGAAAGTCTCAACTTTTCCATCTACACCAAGTTTCTTCTTAAAGATCCACTTGCTCCCAATGGGTTTTACCCCTTCAGGAGCAACTTCCAAAGTCCATACTTTGTTGGTGTACATGGATTCCATCTCAGATCGCATTGCATCCAGCCATTTCACAGAGTCCCCACTCGAGATGGCCTGCTCGAAGCTAGTTGGGTTATCATCTTCTATGATGCAATCCTCACTTCCACCATCAATGAGAAAACTATAGTATCTCTCAGGTGGATGAGAAACCCTACTAGATCGGCGGAGAGGTTGAGGTTCGTTGGGAACTACTGAATCATCTGGTTCCACTAAATCTTCAGTTGTAGTTTGTGGTGCTGAAACTTCTTCCAGCTCTACCGCTTCGCCACTAATTTCTTTTACAAGAAATTCCTTTTCTAAAAAGGTGGCATGTCGAGAAACAAACACCTTACGTTCCTCGCCGTGGTAGAAAAGATATCCATGTGAATGTTTACGATATCCCACAAACTAACAAAGAACAGACCGTGCCTCGAGTTTGTCCGGATTTTGTGTTTTGACATAGGCCGGACAACCCCATATCTTAACACGTTTAAGACACGGTCTCTTCCCACTCCATATCTCATATGGTGTGGTAGGTACAGATTTATATGGAACTTGATTCAATAGGTATGGTGCTGTCTCAAGCGCATAACCCCAGAAGGAAATAGGCAACTCAGCAGTGCTCATCATAGAGTGCACAATATCTAATAGGGTGCGATTCCTCCGCTCCGATACACCGTTGTGCTGTGGTGTATAAGGAGGAGTAAGCTGAGAGAGAATCCCATTCTCTTTTAAATAGTCCAGAAACTCATTGCTCAAGTATTCTCCTCATCGATTAGATCGTAGCATTTTAATACTTTTGCTCGTTTGGTTCTCTACTTCCTTCTTATATTCTCTGAATTTCTCAAAAGCTTCTGATTTGTGTTTCATCAGGAACACATATCCGAATCTTGAGAGATTATCAGTGAACGTAATGAAGTATGAAGAACCATCCCTGGCATGTGCAGACATGGGACCGCATACATCACTATGTATCAGTCCCAAGAGTTCTGTAACTCTTTCTCCGTGTCCACTAAACGGAATTTTGGTCATCTTCCTTTGAGACATGACTGAAAAGTATCATAAGATGAAAATTCGAACGGATAAAAATATCCATCCTTATGTAACTTAGCTAGCTATGTCGCATTGATATGACCTAGTCTACAATGCCACAAGAAGGATTCGTTCATTTCTGAACTCTTCCTTTTGTGTGTGTTTTGTACATTAAGTACTGTAGTTTGGTTGAGAACGTATATGCCATTATTTAACGATCCTGATCCAATCAACTTTTGATTAAGGAATATGTTCATAACATTATCCTGTACTACAAAATTATATCCTTTTTTATTCAATAAAGAAACTGATATAAGATTACATATCAGGGTCGGAATGTAATTGCATTCGTTCAGAACCAATGTATTACCATTTGGTAACACAAGGTGATATTCGCCAACTTCTTTCGCTGCAACATTTGCACCATTCCCTACTCTTACGGAATGATCACCCTCTCCCAGTTCCCTACCCTATCGTAGCCCATGTAACATATTACATATATGGGATCCCGATCCGGTATCTAATACCCAGGACGCAGAGTGAACTGAGAAACAGTTCTCGATAACTAACACACCTGAAGAAGATGCATCAACATACTTATTCTTCGTTTGGGTGGTGTGAGAAACCAGATATTCTACTATTCCCTGCTCAGTCTTATAACACTTATAAGAAATGACGGGACCAGCGTTCCCCTGCTCAGTATAATAAGCGGGTTCAGTCAATACATCCATGTTATTATCTTGATTAAGGCCTGACATGGTCGCTACCTGGAGAGAGAGAGAAGAAAACACTTTAGCATATGCACTTGCAAGATTAGATTGGTTATTATCTTATCTAATCAGGATGGCTCCCACTGTTTTTTTATTAAATCTTCCTTCAAACCCTGAAAGGTAAGATTAGCCGGGATTAATTACACTTTACAAGTTCGCCAATCTTTCAGCCAGGCCAGTGTTGGTATTTTGAAAGAGGTTCCCCGTGCTTTCGCACGGACCTAATTAAAATAAACCCCGTTTTCCCAGAGGCATAACCTCGTAAACACCTTTTTGGACACCTACTTGATCGGCTAATTGTCCTGTGTAAAATTCTCCCAGGAGTAACTTGTAAGTCTACGGTAGCGTCCCGGCCGTCAGTCCGAGGCCAAAATGCGGAAACGAAAACTTTTTCAAAACTTGAAACTGGCGCTATCGTATATTATAAATCTGGATCGAACCATTAACCTATAACTAGCAACTAGAGAAAGGGTTGGAAAAGCTATACCGATCGATCCGTGTCGTTCGGTCTTTGGCCACCATCCCAAGCTCCTCGTGCCATCTCCGATCTCGATCTCCTCGTCGGAAAGGGCACCACATCTTCGAGTCTTTTTACGGGCTCCCGCTTCGTCCGAAGCAGCTCGGGCACGAAGTTCACTAGCCGACGTGTCTAAGGCGATTTAGAGAATGTGTGTGACAACTTTTTCTCTTGCATCCATTGCATGGATGGAGGTTGAAGATGAAGCCATCAATGGAGTTTGTGAGCTAGAGGAAGAAGAAGAAGAGGAGCCATTTTCTTTTCTCGTGTTGTATGTTGAAATTGAGAGAGTGTGTGAATAAAAATTACAAGACCAAAACCATTACAATGGCTGCCCTTCTCTTTCTTCCTCTCATTTCAAACCACAAATCAATCACATAATGTGACATTAGCACAAGAAAAGAGACGATGAGTCACTAATGAAGTCTATGTCACATTAAATGCTCAAAATGATGATTTAAGCTCACAATTTCCATTTGTAAACATTAATCCAAATGTTTACAACAATAAAAAGATACGGCAACATCTAAAGTAAACACGTGACCGATCACAAGGATACCCCTCACCAGTATATACATACCTGCATCCGCATTCCGACTGAATGTGAATGCGATGAGACTAAAGTAATCCAACAAATCTAATAGTAGGATCCGGCTTAAACCAAAGCCCACTAGCATGATCTGCCCGTTCATGATCCGTGCACTACTGCACGTATATGATCGAACCCTGCTATATATCATACGGCCTCTACAACGTTTCGCTCGAAACTTGAGAAACTATCTGTGGGGGACTCTAAAGACTCGTCAATACTTTGGCTATGGATTTAACCACTAGCAGGTCTGTGGTACTAGCTGTAAATAACGGGCTACCAGGTATTGACCAAAAGGGATGTCGATGAGCGAACTCATCCTGACACCCTACTGAGCCTATCAGTGACAATATCCGTACTCTCCGGTCCGTTCGTCTATGAGTATCGCATGTCGGACCTAGGGGGTTGGTAAAATTAGACCCCCAAAAGCGGTACAAGTCGGGTCGGAGTGTAGCCCAGAACACCATGAGATACTACTGGAATACCAACCAGTAAATCTTCTGCCTTAGCCAAGGACTTCGTGTAATGGCTCTCCTAGACACAGCGCGATCTCACCCCCAATACCGGGAGAGACGAAACCCATGCCGATCCGCTCACTGCCTCCATATGGCTCGGGACTGTACCCAACTAAAACCTGTTTGCACGACTCCTTTGAGCCGTGGTAGGGTAATAATCAAAGCACAGTGGGAACTCATACGAGACAAATGACTATCCCAGGTTGATGAACTAACATGTACACATGTCACCAGGGAACTGCTATCTGACGTCAAGTATAATACCAACTAGCATGTTCCCGGCGAGTCCTGTGTAGGACTACGGTAGCGCCCCGGCCGTCTACCCGAGGCCAAAATGCGGAAACGAAAATTTTTCTTGACTTTAAACCGGCACTACCGCATCCTAAAACCCGGATCGTAACCATTAACCTAATGCTTGCTAACTAGAGATGGGATAGAATGCTATACCGATCGATCCGTGTCCTTCGGCCTTTGGCCACCATCCCAAACTCCCCGCGGCAACTACGGTCTTCATCTCCTCGTCGGAAAGGGCACCACATCGAGAAGACTTTTTACGGTCTCCCGCTTCATCCGAAGCAACTCGGGCACGAAGTGTGCTAGCCGACGTGCCCAAGGTTGAAGTAGAGAATGTTGTGATCACTTTGTCTCTTGCATCCATGGCTTTAAATGGAGGTTAAAGTGTTGCCATTGATGGAAGCAATAAGCTAGAGGAAGAAGAAGAATAAGAGCTTTTCTTTTTCTTTTCTTTTCTTTTGTTAGAACGAGAGTGAGAGCGTGTGATTATCAAAATACAAGACCAATAATATCAACCATGGCAGCCCCTCTCTCTCTCCATCTCATTTCAACACATTAAACAATTCATTAATGTGACATTTTTGCAAGAAAAGAGACCATGACTCATGATACAAGTCCATGTCACATTAATGCATTGTCATGATGAAAATATAGCTCATTATTTCCTTAAGCAAACATTAATCCAAATGTTTGCCATAACAAAGAAAATTCGGCAACATCTAAAGTAAACTCGTGACGGATCACGAGGATACCCCTCACCTGTATATACATACCTGCATCCGCATTCCGACTGAATGCGAATGCGATGAGACTAAAGTAATCAAACAAATCTAATACTAGGATCCGGCTTAAACCAAAGCACACTAGTATGATCCGTCCGATCATGATCCGTGCAATACCGCACGTATATGATCGGACCATGCCATATATCATACGGCCTCTACAACGTTTCGCCCGAAACTTGAGAAACTGTCTGTGGGGGACTCTAAAGACTCGTCAATATCTTGGCTGAGGATTTAACCCCTAGCACGTCAGAGGTATTAGTCGTACGTAACGGGCTACCAGGTATTGACCAAAAGGGAGGTCGATGAGCAAACTCATCCTGACACCCTACTGAGCCGGTCAGTGACAATATCCGTACAGTCCGGTCCGTTCGTCTATAAGCATCGCATGGTGGGCCTAGCGGGTTGGTAAAAGTCAGACCCCCAAAAGCGGTACAAGTCATGTCGGAGTGTAGCCCAGAACACCCTAAGATACTACTAGAATACCTACCAGTAAATCTCCTGCCTCGGTCGAGGGCTTTGTGTAATGGCTCTCCTAGACACAGCGCAACCTCACCCCAAATACCAGGAGAGACGAACCCCTGCAGATCTGCTCATTGCCTCCATGTGGCTCGGGACTGTACCCAACTAAAACCTGTTTGCACGACTTCTTTGAGCCATGGTAGGGTAGAAATCAAAGTACAGTGGGAACTCACACGAGACAAATGACGATCTCAGGTCGATGAACTAACCAGTACACATGTCACCAGGGAACTGCTATCTGATGTCTGGTATCAGGCCAACTAGTATCTTCCCGGCGAGTCCTGTCCGGTGTACTCATAACCCAATGAGCACCTGTATACATCTTAGGTGAACCAACTGACACCAGTGGCTTGTGAGACGGCCACCGCCCCTCGTCGGGGTCTCGACTGTATACATTAGTCTACTCTGGAGTATCGATACCCTGTCTCGAAACTCCCTCGACTAGGGACCTTTTAAGGATGTGCTTATATACCCCAGCTCCCATGTATATGATCGCCATCATACTGCTGGCCGTTAAGCAAGAATCCTAAGGGCTCTATCAACATGCAATTGTGACCTGCAAGGTCACTTGAAACAGTACACGATGATAAAGGTAAACCAGATAGCATACTATCATCTTGAGTAAGACTGTCCTACCGGCATTGGTCCTCCCTCAATCATTGCAATCACGTGCCTGTGAACCAATAATTGACTCTGAGGGCACTATCTCCAACAATCTCCCACTTGCACTCAAGGCTAATTATTGCGATGTCGCATACTCACAGCCTGTGTGATACCAAACACCCAACTCCTCTACTAATCAGTCTCACAAAACCCGTTTGCGAAACTAATGCGTTCGAGGAATAGCCTCAGTGAGTGGATCCGCTCAAATGTTTCTTTCTATGTCTCTCTTTATCTCAAGTTCGCGGAGAAAGCCATCTCCCGAAATAAACAATACCTGTCTTAGAATATGTCTGGATATCTGATGGGACCTAGTTCATAAATGAACTCCAAATCCAAACTTCTCAGACTGTATCGTCAACTGAACTTAATCAGTATCCTGCGCCATACCTCCCTCAGTATCCGCTTGGACCACCTGTCCAAAATACTGCCCCTCGTCAGAGGGAAGACTATAACTCTGACAGCCACTCTGTCATCCAGGTCACCTTGGAAGCCTGGAATGATAACTGTCTCCTGAATGAGGCTGTCGTTATCATATCCCTAGAACATCCACTTATGTTCTAAAACTGCTTCCGATTGTTTCTCCAGGATTGGATCAGTATCAACTTATTGCATCTACTGTAAAAAAACCATCTGGTGTGGTACTTGACATCTCATGATCGACTCAATTGCCTAAGCAAGTGATCTGCCAATCATGCACATCCCTCTCCCCTTTAGTCTGTAAGACACCTTTAGAGAGGGTGACTCCATCACCTGCAGGTACACTACCGTGCCAGGAGTCGTCCATTCTAAAACACCTTTAGAATGCTGTCTAAGCACCCATATTGGGAAACCACCTAAATCTAGATCTAAAATCATAGATCTAGTGACCAGAATGTCTGATATAATATCCAAGTCCTATGTGGAGAAGCCACTGTGTGACAACCAAAGTATAACTGATCGTAGTATAGGAACTTCACTTCCTACTCTGTGTGTGTCATCCAAATACCAGGACATCACACCCTACTACCTTCTTAACAGATCCGTCCCCTATTCTGATGAAGTCAAAACTATGACTGTCACATCAGAAATAGATGATCTATCTCCGCTATATTTGCTTTAGTCTATAAATAGACATAAGCCACTTGTCCACTATGCTTCCGCTGCTCCCACTGACCATGACAACCCTCTGGCGGAGTCATATAGACGTGCACTTCTAAAGCCAGTTCAGAACGATGCTATACTCATCCTCCTGCCAGGTCTCACAGTCTGGAACAACAACAATGGCAAGTCTGGGTAAACAAGAACCTCCCTGTCACCGTCCTTGAGGCTGCCGAAGTACCTCTCGGGTGCTTGAGGTTACCCACCATATCTGCGGAGTGGCCAATGGAATGTCAAACCAGATTGAATCTATAGGTTGTTATCAAATTTTCTGTAATCGTTTGCGGTTCTGGAATCACTTCCAGTTCTATCATACTCCCACTACTGTTTTCTGAAAAAATCCATTTTTATTAAAACTGTGGCGAGTCAAGAACAATATCACTATTGATCTTCCAGATGGTAGAAAGTCAACCCTCGTCATAGCCCGGGTCAACCCATAAATAGCCATTACAGAAACGTGCCTTGAGTTGTCCAGAGTCTGGTTTTAACCATAAGCTGGACAACTCCCCGTACCTTAACAATGTCAAGATATGAACTGTTCTATATCCAATACAGAAACAGAGGCACTGATTTAATTGAAACCAGATTCAAATCATGCAGCTGTCTCCAGTGCATGTCAACTAAATGGAAGGAGGCCGATTAGCGTTACTCAACTTAGGAGTATTTCCAATTATGAGTAACCTGAAAGAGAAGCAAGCTCTCTTAATCATTACTATTAACTAAATACCATACACAAGTATCTACATCTTCGATCACCTTAAAGAATCCCGATACTTGCAATACCTGGTTCTCTACTTTATTCATATACCTATAACTTCTCAAAACTTAGACCTTGTGTTTCTACGAAACACTTGTCTAAAAACTAGAGAAGTCATAAGTAAACAGAATATAGTACGAGGACCACCCCTTCTGTCCTAATGGACACTGGACAATATACAATACTCTGTATAAGTCCCTTGAGTCTAACAACTCATTCCCTCTGTGTCGTAGGTTGAAAACTGTACTTATGATTAAGAAGAATTACACCGCTGTTTAATGTTCCTTACCTAACCATCCACTGATATAGGTAAATGTCATGGACATAATTTCAAAAAGGTATATCTCACTCTATAAAAATAGACGTACAGATATATCAATTTGAAATTGGTGCACAGCAACGGATATTCAAAACCAAATATTTGTCGTCCGGCAAACAACCCAGGTGACTTCCTCAAATATCACCAATTACAACGAATTCCGATACAGTGACGATGATCACCTAATTCCCAATAACTTACTCTCACTCATCATCTGTAAGGCCATTCAGATGTGAGAATCATACCTGGAAAATACATTCCCTAGAGCAAGGGCTAATTGGGAAATCGATTTTCTTTTAACAGTACACAGTGAAACTGAAACATTGAAATGTTTCGAAAGGGTATCCGGGTATTCCTAGTAACGCCTCTTCCATTATCAGATTCGCAACTGTAACCGTATATTTTTTTGCCATCTCCAAATCCCTTTATATGTCTTTAGTCATTACCTTCTGTACACCCTCTTAGGCTAAATGGTTTTCTTCCTTCCCTACCGTTCGGCACCAGCCTATGGTTTGGAAGAAGACTATCCAATAAGTATAATGGGTGTACTGTCCTAATCCTAGGAGCACTCGCAACATGAGAGAAGGTGAAGATAAAAGACAACCGAATAAACCTTATTCCTATTTCTCCTGAACCAGAATCCATCCCCGAACTGGAACAAGTTCCTTTTGAGTTCGTATATAACCATACGATGGAGTATCCAAATAACTGTGGATCTTCGTAGTGATACGGAGTGTCCCGGAGAAATACAAAGGTGAAGCAGGAGTGGCGATGAAATACTTGGTTTGGTCGTGAATAGCAGTCGCAGTTTACTTTGCCCTTTTACTAATCCCTTTATTTGTCTTTACATAATACCTTCTGTACACCATCGTTAGGCTAATTGGTTTTCTTCATTCCCTACCATTCGGCACCTGCCTATGGTTTGGAAGAAGACTATCCAATAAGCGTAACAGGTGTACTATCTCCTAATCCAAGAAGCACTCGCAACCTGAGAGAAGGTAAAAGGAAAAGACAACTGAATAGTCCTATCCATTTTCTCCAGAACCGGAAACCATCCTCGAATAAATTCTTTTGAGTTCGTATATAACCATACGATGGTTTTATCCAATGGAAGTGGATGTTCGTAGTAATACGGGGTGTTCTGGAGAAAAGGGTAAAAGTAGGAGTGGCAATGAGGTGTGCAACTCTGACAATCCAAAAGGCCAGTCTTATAAGAAAGTTTGGTCAACTTGGTCACTGAGTCATAGTCACGGGTCGGGCCAAGGTCGCTGCCAAAGAGAGAGAGAAAAGAAACACTCAGCATGTACTCTAACCTAGATCAGAATGGTTACCAATTTATCTAATCAGGAAACCTCCCATTGTAACATCAAATTCTCCCCCAAACCTGACGGAAGAATTAGTCGGGATCACCCGAGGAGTAAACCTACTCATCAGTGGGAATCGGGATCCAACTATCATCGCATGATAACTTGACGGAATCCACTCATGTCACCACACTCCAGAAGGTATGCGCATGCCTGGCAAGTTTCAGTTTCTTTAGAAACTCCCGATGTGTGTTTTTACCCCTAGGACCCAAGTGACCTTGACGGAGTCAACAAATCAAAGAGCCCAAGTCAAGTTCAACCCGTCATTATCTGGATTGCATTAAACCCACCCGTACGTGCCCTTGACAGAGTCAACAAAGCCGCACGACTGTCCTGACCAATCCCATATCCATGCTACAAACAAGCACCACTTAGCTACCGTACACTGTGCCTTGACGGAGTCAACAAACGCAGCACGAATACTAAATAATACCTGTAAGAAATGATGGAGGGCTACGGCTGGTTTTTGGCGAAAAACCTTTAACGTAATGAACTTGATATCGTTGAAGGAACTGCATAGCTTCTTATAAAAAATATAGTGACGAAAACCTTTGCTAAAGAGGTCACTCCCTGTTAGTTATATTTATGCCCTAGAGGCCATTACTGTACACAGGATGTATATTGTAGTGGATGCTGGGACATATATAGGTATGACTTTCTTGCTCGACATGATAGTACGCAATCTGGTTACTCTTTATCTTAACATGTATACTTGCTGTCTCTCTATTACATGTTGATAAAGCCCTTAGGATGTATACTCAACTTCCAGGACTATGATGTAGATCATACTAGTGGGGCCTGGGTAGTCCATGAGTACATCCTTCAATGTTCCTAGTCGTGGGAATATCGAGACGGGGCATCGATATTCCAGAGTAGACTAGCGTATATCTTCTCGGCCCATGTGATGGGCGATGGATGATCCCATAGCCATTGGTGTTTGACATCAGAGACGGTATGCGGGTTCTCAGTGGAGACTGGGTACACTGAACGGACTCGCCGAGAACTCCCAGATGGTATTATACCTCACGTCAGATGGCAGTTCTCTGGTGACACTGGTACAGCTTAGTCTGTTGACCCGAGATCGTCATAGAGTCTTGTGTGTCTCCCACTGTGCTTTGATTTCCACCCTACCACGGCTCTACTGAGTCGTGTAAACAGGTGGTTTTTGGGTACAGTCCCGATTCACATGGAGGCAGTGAGCGATAGGAGGGGATTCGTCTCTCCCGGTATTGGGGGTTGATGTTGCGCTATGCTCGACTGGCCATAACTGGAAATCCCTGGTCAGGGTTGCAGTGATATACTGGTAAGCGTTATCAGTAGTTTCACGCTTGTTATGGACCTTATATCGGCATGACTTATCAAGCTACTGGGGTCTGACGTTTACCACCCCTAGGCGAGATATGCGACATATCAGATGAATAGACCGGACTGTACGGTAAGTGTTACTGGTTGGATTCACAGGAGTGTGAGCGGGCTTGCTCGTTGATCTTCTAATTGCTCAATACCCCGGTGGCCGTTACGTTTAGCAGACCGCTTGCGGCTTGTGGGTGTTTGATATGATCATCACTTACTGCCGGCGTATTGACGAGTCTTTAGAGTCCTACACAGAGGTTTACTGGGTCAAGCGAAACGAAATAGGAGCGCATATGAGATATGTGCGGGACCGAGAATAATACCAGTATGTGATACTGAATTCTATTCTCGCGATTTGTATCATCAGACGGTTATATAAGATATAGCCGGGTTACCGAATCAAATGTTGATTCGATATTGATACACTTGATATTAGTCGGTTATATGCAGTATGACCGGATCATTAAATCAAGTGTTGATTTAATGATTTAATGTATAATTATATATTTGAAATATTAATTTACATTAACTAGTATTGGTTCACTTAAGATTGATTTTCTCACTTGATATGCACAAGTTGTATATGTGATATATGTTTGTGCACTAGTTTGTATCTTGTTTGATGATACATGCAAACTAGGGTGTGTGTAGTCTTTAAACCATGTTTAGGTTAATGGTTAGGGTTTTAACTTATTTATTTATTTTACTTATTTATTTTTGGCAAAAAATAAAATGGTGGTTTTCTTTCTTTGCTTTAAGCTTCATGAAGCTTCTTAGCATCTTTGACCATTTTGTTTTTTCCTTTAACCTAACCATTACACCTAAACCCTAGTTTATTCTCTACATGTGTTAACTTCACCCATGGTTGCATTATGATAAGCATTCACTTGATTTAATATTTTCAAGAATAATTCATTTTCCTTCTTCTTCTTCTTCATCTTCTTCAAGTGAAGAAAACCTTTCTTGAAAATTCTTAAGTGATGAAATCAAGTGAGACACCCAATTCTAAAGTGGACCTACTTCCTATTTCTTCATCCTCTACCACTTGCCATGTAATAGAGTGTGTTATCTTCATAAGTTTCATGACCTAGTGAAGATGGAGCTTGAGTTTGAGTCGCCTCGACATAGATCATCTTCGGCACCGAAGTCAACGACCTAGCCCGATCAATTCTCCGATGAAACCAACGCTAGAGTCCGGGATCCCGATGATCGCAGTGGAGGGACGTCATCACAGAGCTTTAGAAGTGGAGGACCGGATCTACAAAGGTTGTATTCCCATTCACTTAGTAGCAAAGTAGTTTGCTTGCATGTTTCGCCTTACCTCTAATTAACGATCTAGCATTAGGGTTCTTTGGCACATGGAAAATTTGATTTTGGCATGGTTGATCAGTTGTAGAACCTCATGAGTGTGCCCAGGAACCCTACAGTGGTATCAGAGCCTAGCTAGAGCTTTAGGCCATGTGTAGACGATGTTAGAAACCCGATCGAACCCCGAAACCCTAAATTATACCCTTCTCTGTACATTTTCTGAAACTGTGGAATTTTTTGAATTAAAAATATGCAGAAAAATCAGCAGGGTTTTCTAAGAATTACTGTGCAGCACATGACCCCAACTCATCCAAGCGCTGAGGAACCGCGGCCTTATCCTAGGTCGTGCGGCGGTTCCGCGGCCAAAATGTGGCTTCTTGATTCACTGTTTGCACAGTAATGTCCCTATGTGATTAATGTGTTTTCTGGGTATTTTTAATCTATGCTCAAGAGTTAAGTTTTCTGGGTTGTTTTGGGGACTCGATGATTCGATCGGATTGTTTAACTTTGTCTATGTGTTTTTCCGGGTAATTTTAGAACATGTTAAAAAGTTCGACCGGATATAATTACCCATTTTTTCCCCTGCCGGAAAATTTCCAAGTGTTGGATTTTCCCGTAGTTTAAGGACGTTCTAAGTAGTGCAAGTAACGCGATGGACTCTCTAGAAGACAACAAACCTTAACTCGATTATGTGACCGTCTTGAACTGCTCTTTGAACCTTAGGGTTTGGGGCAGTACGGCGTGCCACATGTGAGGCGTTGGCTTGACCCTTCTACGGCTGGACCGTTGGTACTGTGGCATGAAATGGATGTTTTTAAACTTATTTCAAGTGTTGAGCTGTTTCGGGAAAACTTGGGTGTTTGATTGTTCGATCGGAAAGTTTAACATTTTCTATTTATCTGGAATGTGATACAATATTTGGAATCCACAAATAGTTATGAGATAACTAATATGAATGTTATAAACATAGCAGTTTAGTCTCACTTGATCGGTTGCCACGGAATTTTGATGCGATCAAAAGTCCGTCGCAATCTCGTTGCGTACGCGGATACTCGCCGGATAAACTTAATAGACAGCCTCACCCCATAGCTCCGACCAAGTGACTGTAGGAGAACCCCGTCGCCGAAAGCATCCGTTCGGGTGCTCGCGGCAGCGGTGTTCCGCCTTAGTGCACTTCGTCGATGACATCGGGGGTGCGGCTTTCTATTGAAGTTTGCGACGAGCATTCGTTCAGGATGTCGGGAATCTTGCTGAATTGCCCGACTTGATATTGAAAAGAGTTTTCGATAATGAGACTAAAATGCGGGGTTCATAATTGATTGGGCATGCGATGTCTAAAAAGGTTGCGGATTCCAACTGTTGTAGTTTTACACTTTCTTTTCTGCGACCGTAAGTGTAATATGTGATATCGCCGGTTTCGTTGCTATATGTCAACGACAATTGGGATACGCATATTTACTTACGTTGATGACATGTGATGTTAAGTGTTGCTGGATATGTTATATTGGATCGTCGTGTTTGAGTAGCCGGTTTTTTTTATGTAAGATGGGTGTTTTTCTTTTTCATTCATGTAAAAACTTGTATGTAATAATCTTTTATTGGGGCACTTCCAGGTTGCGGATGATGTCACCATTTGAATATTATTTACTTTTCCGCATTAGGATAGACCCAAGGTGGGGAGCACAAGTAACCGGGTTCTAGGGTCCAGTGGGAGACCATCTTGAGGAGTCGAGTCCGGGTCTCCTAACCCTAGAATTGGTAGGGTTGCTTGCCGCTCTCGTAGGGGTCTAGGGGGGTGGGATTGGCTATTCATCACGACCGTGGAATCCGTGTTTTATACATGCTCAAAATAAAACATGGACGTCCTAGTATATCAAATATTTCATATGATATTTTCTGCTGCGTTATCTGTGATGTGATCATGTGATATGTTCAGATAGATATTATATATAGTATATATGATATATTATATAGACGTTGCTTATGTTTTACACCCGCTCTAGCCCTGCCTCGCTCTGGCATTAGTTACCTAACCTAACGGTGCAGACGGGACATCGAGGCGAATGCGGATGGCATAAGCGTACGTTATATTTATCTGTGATGTTTAGATGGACTTAAATGATGGGACATTCATTAATGAGATTAATGAAAGAAAATAAACCTAAAAGATGTTGTGGTATCGAATTTTCAAAAACTGGTAGCTACAGTTCTTGCATTGCATCGCGGTGTTTCTTGTAGAACATCCTGCACCTTATTCGATGAGGAAAGGGCCGACGATCCCTTCACCAGGAGTGACCCCTTTAGCAATAACTGGCAGATGCTACAACCCTCGGTTTGTCTTTTGATAGCTTCTATAGTTTTTGCTTTTCACAGCGGTATATATGATATATCCTGCACCTTATTCGATGAGGAAAGGTCCGATGATCCCTTCACCGGGAGTGACCCCTTTAGCAAAACTAGAAAAGCCTTAAAAACACTCCATTTAAAAACCATTTGATTCCGCAACGAGATCAAGTTCAAAGAGTTAAAGGTTTTCTTAAAATCCATCCGCAACTCTCCATCATTTTAGCAAGTAGAGTACTTAGTATTCGTGCTACGTTTGTCGACCATAGCCGAGGCGTAGTGTACGGTAGCTAAGTGATGTCTTCCTACACAGCATATGATGCGATTAATTAGGACAGTCATGTGACTTTGTTGACCTTAGCCAAGGGTCATGTGGGTGGGTCTAATTAATCATGAAATGACGGGTAGAACTTGACTAGTGCTTATGATTTGTTGACCTTAGCCAAGGTCCTAGGTGCTAGGGGTAAAAACCATTATCGGGAGTTTCAAGTGTTGAAATTTGCAATGAGATTGCATACCTTCTATATGATAGTTGGATCCCGATACCCACTGCGAGTAATTGTTACTCCTGGGAGAGTTTTGCACTTTACAATTAGCCGATCAAGTAGGTGTCTAGAAAGGTGTCAACGGGGTTACGCCCCTGGGAAAACGATGTTTATTTTAATTAGGTCCGTGCGAAAGCACGGGAAACCTCCCTCAAAGTACCGACACTGGCCTGGCTGAAAGATTGGCGAACTTGTAGAGTGTAATTAATCCCGGCTAGTCTTTCCTTTTAGGGTTTGAAGGAAGATTTGATAAAAACAGTGGGAGCCATCCTGATTAGATAAAATATATAACCAATCTAATCTTGCAAGAGCGCACGCAGAGTGTTTTCTTCTCTCTCTCCCCAGGTAGCGACCATATCACGCCTTAATCAAGATAATAATATGGATGTATTGACCGAACCCGCTTGTTATACTGAGCTGGGGAACGTTGGTCCCGCTCCAACTTATAATTGTTATAAGACCGAGTAGGAAATAGGGGAATACGAGGATTCCCATGCCGCCCAAACGAAGAAAGTGCATGTGATGCATCTCCTTCGGGTGTGTTTATTATAAAAAACTGTTTCTCAGTATCCTCTACATCCTGGGTATTTGATACCAGATCAGGATCCCGCATATGTAATTTGTTACATGGGCTACAAAAGGTAGAGAACCGAGAACGGGTGATAAGTTTCATAAGACAGAAAACGGTGTAAATGTTGCAGCCAAGTCTGTTGGTCACTGTCACCCTGTATTTCCAAATACATTGATTCTGAACAAATGCTATTAGATACCGAACCTAATATACAAAATCATATCAATCTCTTGAATTATTAAAGAAAGGATATAATTTTGTATTGTTGGATAATGTTTTGAACATTTCCTATTTCAAAAGTTGATCGGTTCAGGCACGTTATCTAAAAGCATTTACGTTCTAAATCAAACTACAGTTTCTAATATACAGAACACATACAAGAGGAAGAGTTCAGAAATGAACGATTCCTTCTTGAGGCATTATAGACTAGGTCATATCAATGCGACCCGACTGGCTGAAGTTACATTTAGATGCATATTTAAATCAGTTTGAATTTACATCTTGTGAAACTTGCCAGTCAAGTCACAAAGATTAGATGACCATAGCTCTGTTTATTGGAAACAGAGAAAGAGTTAGTAAACTCTTAGGACTGATACATGATGATGTATGTAAGGTCCCCTGTCTACACATGCCAGGAATGGTTCTTTGTACTTCATTACATTCACTGATGATCTCTCTAGATTCAGACATATGTTCCTGTTGAAACATAAGTCCGAAGCTTTTGAGATATTCACAGAATATAAGTTAGAAGTAGAGAACCAAAAACCGGGTATAAGTATTATGTCCTATGATAAGATCAGGGAGGAGAATACTTGTGCATGGAATTCCTGGATTATTCTAAAGAAGAATGAGATTCTCTCTCGGTATTACTCCTCTGAATATACCACAGCACAACGGTGTATCAGGGCGGGGCAATTGCACCATATTAGATATGGTGTGCTCTATGATGAGTACTACCGAGTTACCTATTTCCTTTTGGGGGTTATGCACTTGAGAAGCTGCATATCTATTGAATTGGGTTCGAATCAAATCAATGCCTACCACTCCATATAAGATATGGTATGGGAAGAGCCTATCTCTTAAGTAAGTTAAGATTTAGGATTGTCCGGCCTATGTCAAAAGCAAAATCCGGACAAGGTCGAGGCAAGGTCTGTTCTATAGAACTAGAAAGGTTCCAGTTATACAAAACTGCAGTTGATGATTTGACAGAACCAAAGGATTCAATAGTCCTCGACGAACGTCAGCCTCTTCGCCGATCTGGTAGGGTTCCTCATCCGCCTGAGAGATACTTTGGTTTCTCGATGACAGTGGGAGCGAGGAATGCATCACGAGATGATGACCCAACTAGTTTCGAGCAGGCCATCAAGAGTAAGGACTTTGTAAGAATGGCTGGATGCTTAGCGATCTAAGATGGAATCCATGTACACCAACAAAGTATGGACTTTGGTTGCTATATCTGAAGGGTTAAATCCCCATCAGGAGCAAGTATATCTTGAGAAGATTACATGGTGTAGATAGAAAAGTTGAGACTTTCAAAGCTAGACTTGTTAAAGGTTTTCGTCATCGACCAGGCGTCGATAATGATGAAACTTTTTCCAGTGGCTATGCTAAAGTCCATCCGGATCCTACTTGCCATTGCTACATACCATGACTACGATATCTGGTGGTTGGGTATCGTGACTGCTTTTCTAAATAATGATTTAGAAGAGAACATCTGTAAGAACACAGCCAGAGGGCTTCGTAAATAGTGGGAGCAGCGGAAACGTGTGCAAGTTGCTTTACAGAATAAAGCAGGCATCGCGGAGTTGGAACGTCTGTTTTGATGTGGTAGTCAAAGAGTTTGACTTCATCAAAATGGTAGATGAACCTTGTATATACAAAAAAGGTAGTAGAGAGTAAGGTGGTCATCCTTGTATTGTACGTGGACAACATACTTTTGATAGGAAAAGAGTTTCTTATGCTACGCACGGTCAATCTCCTCTTATCATAAGGATTCTCCAAATAGGATAAAGGTGATACCTCCTAAATCCTGGGATTTGGATCTATAAGATAGATCTATATGGATGTTAGGGTTCTCATTAGGTTTAGTGAGTTGGTATCAATCGATCCTGGGGAGAATCATTGGAAAGGTTCCAGGGTGATAAAGATGACTGAATGTCAGTCACAGGCATTGTCTTTACCCAGAGCGAAGGGACGGTATGTTGGAAGAGTTCCAAGCTAGATACTGTGGCAAACTAGACGATAAAGGCTGGTAACATCGCTATTAAAGATACTACCAAAGAGGAAGTTTGGGTGTATATTGGTTCATAAGATGAAATAGGTTCCTACCATTGTGTGACAATGGAAGTGTGGCTTTTGCCCAGGAACCCTGGTCCCATCAGTGACCCAGACATATTCTGAGGCAGCATCACCTGGTCATGGAGATAGTTGATCTCCAGGGTGATCGAGGTTAGGAGAGTAGACTCAAAGGACAACACGGCGGATCCACTCACAAAGGCTTTTTCCCAGAGAGAGACTTATATGGGATGGTTGAGTATTAGATACTACAACCACTGCTACAGATGGCCCTAGTGCAAGTGGGAGATTGTTAGTTATATGTATGCCCTAGAGGCCATTACTATACACAGGATGTATATTGTAGTGGATGCTGGGACATATATAGGTATGACTTTCTTGCTCGACATGATAGTACGCTATCTGGTTACTCTTTATCTTAACATGTATACTTGCTGTCTCTCTATTACATGTTGATAAAGCACTTAGGATGTATACTCGACTTCCAGGACTATGATGTAGATCATACTAGTGAGGCTTGGGTAGTCCATGAGTACAACCTTCAATGTTTCTAGTCGTGGGAATATCGAGACGGGGCATCGATATTCCAGAGTAGACTAGCGTATATCTTCTCGACCCATGTGATGGGCGATGGATGATCCCATATCCATTGGTGTTTGACATCAGAGACGGTATGCGGGTGCTCAGTGGAGACTGGGTACACTGAACGGACTCGCCGAGAACTCCCAGATGGTATTATACCTCACGTCAGATGGCAGTTCTCTGGTGACACTGGTACAGCTTAGTCTGTTGACCCGAGATCTTCATAGAGTCTTGTGTGTCTCCCACTGTGCTTTGATTTCCACCCTACCATGGCTCTACTGAGTCGTGCAAACATGTGGTTTTTTGGGTGCAGTCCCGATTCACATGGAGGCAATGAGCGATAGGAGGGGATTCGTCTCTCCCGGTATTGGGGGTTGATGTTGCGCTATGCTCGACTATCTATAACTGGAAATCCCTGGCCAGGGTTGCAGTGATATAATGGTAAGAGTTATCAGTAGTTTCACGCTTGATATGGATCTTATATCGGTATGACTTATCAAACTACTGGGGTCTGACGTTTACCACCCCTAGGCGAGATATGCGACATATCAGACGAACAGACCGGACTGTACGGTAGGTGTTACTGGTTGGATTCACAGGAGTGTGAGCGGGCTTGCTCGTTGATCTTCTGATCGCTCAATAACCGCGTGGCCATTACGTTTAGCATACCGCTTGCGGCTTGTGGGTGTTTGATATGATCATCACTTACTGCCGGCATATTGACGAGTCTTTAGAGTCCTACACAGAGGTTTACTGGCTCAATCGAAACGAAATAGGAGCGCATATGAGATATGTGCGGGACCGAGAATAATACCAGTATGTGATACTGAATTCTATTCTCGCGATTTGTATCATCAGACAGTTATATAAGATATAGCCGGGTTACCGAATCAAATGTTGATTCGATATATTGATACACTTGATATTAGTCGGTTATATGCAGTATGACCGGATCATTAAATCGAGTGTTGATTTAATGATTTAATGTATAATTATATATTTGATATATTACTTTATATTAACTAGTATTGGTTCACTTAAGATTGATTTTCTCACTTGATATGCACAAGTTGTATATGTGATATATGTTTGTGCACTAGTTTGTATCATATTTGATGATACATGCAAACTTGGGTGTGTGTATGCTTTAAACCATATTTAGGTTAATGGTTAGGGTTTTAACTTATTTATTTATTTTTGGCAGAAAATAAAATGGTGGTTTTCTTTCTTTGCTTTAAGCTTCATGAAGCTTCTTAGCATCTTTGACCATTTTGTTTTTTCCTTTAACCTAACCATTACACCTAAATCCTAGTTTATTCTCAACATGTGTTAACTTCACCCATGGTTGTATTATGATAAGTATTCACTTGATTTAATATTTTCAAGAATAATTCATTTTCCTTCTTCTTCTTCTTCATCTTCTTCAAGTGAAGAAAACCTTTCTTGAAAATTCTCAAGTGAGAAACCCAATTCCAAAGTGAACCCACTTCCTATTTCTTCATCCTTTACCACTTGCCATGTAGTAGAATGTGTTATCTTCACAAGTTTCATGACCTAGTGAAAATGGAGCTTGAGTTTGAGTCGCCTTGACGTAGATCATCTTCGGCACCGAAGTCAACGACCTAGCTCGATCAATTCTCCGATGAAACCAACGCTAGAGTCCGTGATCCCGATGATCGCAGTGGAGGGACGTCATCACGGAGCTTTAGAAGTGGAGGACCGGATCAACAAAGGTTGTATTCCCATTCACTTAGTAGCAAAGTAGTTTGCTTGCATGTTTCGCCTTACCTCTAGTTAACAATCAAGCATTAGGGTTCTTTGGCACATGGAAAATTTGATTTTGGCATGGTTGATCAGTTGTAGAACCTCATGAGTGTGCCCAGGAACCCTACACTCCCGATGAAGGGATCTCGGCTCTTTCCCCTTAGAATGAGGTGCAGGATATTCCAACTGAATACCACGATGCAAAGCAAAAGGCAATCGGCTATAGTGAAGTTATTATCCTGACGCAAACTTCTGTCCAAGGGGTCACTCCCGGTGAAGGGATCTCGGCCCTTGCCTCGTCGACTGAGGTACTAGATATTCATAACCGAATACCACCGTGCAAAACAAAAGAGAACATCCTTGCAATAACAGCTTTTTAGAAAAATTGTTCCAACAACATCAGAATAGGTTTGTTTAGCTTGCATTGATCCGAATTAACGCAGCCCCATCAATTGATCACACCAATAAAGAACGAAAATAATGATGTATGTATGTGCCATCCGCATTCGCCACTGGGTCCCGTCATCACCCGTTAGGTTACTTAACTAACGACAGAGCGGGGACTGGACTAGCGCGGATGCAAAACATATACAGCATCTACTAGTATATATATATATCAATATATAATATTCGCTCAAGGCGTGATAAAATGCAACATCACAGAAATGTAATAAGCATCATAGAACAATACAGATAACTGGGATCCCCGGGTTTCATAGAGCCGCTACTGAAACCCGACGTTCCCCTGGTCGTGTGGATAGCCTATGCAATGAAATCCTAGACCCCTACGGGCGCGGCAAGTTACTCGCCAAAACCTGAAGCGAGGCAGCCCCCTTCAACAACGTGAATGGACCACCCAGCACTTCACGGAATTCGGTAACTTGTGTACCCCTCCTTGGGTCAACCTGTACCCCTACGAGTGCGGCGAATAGCCCGCCAATTCTAGAGTGAAGCCCCCTCCGTCTCAAAACCATGAGATGCAGACCCGTTGCCCTCTAGAACCCAGCTATCCGTGCACCCTCCACGGGGTAATCCTAGTACAGAAAGTAAAAATATATACAACGGGTACATCGACCTCAGCCCGGTCGTGCCCCAAAAGAATAATATATAAACAGGCAGTGACGGTAGTCCACATGTCGGACGCTCACCCCGCAATATCAAATGTACATAATAACTAAACTGTACTACCATTTCATCCAGGCTATCCACCATGACAAATCCGCAACATCACAGCACAACACAGAACATCAACGTGAATGTCACGTTCGCAAATCCGTCTAAAAGAGCTATAGCAGTTAGACAGGATTTACCGATCAAGTGACATTCACGGTCGCAGATATAATGTAAATACTGTGAACTAACATGTTTAAGATTTTCGATCGACTAAATTTTCCGAAGTGGGCCCCAAGCATGACTGTAGAACTTAAAATAAATCTGGGCCCAAAAAGAATATACCAAAAACCCTATTTCCATGTCAGAGAGGCACTGTAGAAATTTGGTGCAGAGAGGAGTCAATAGTGCGGCGGAACCGCGGCCAGAGCATGGGTTCGGCCGCGGTTCCGCGGCGGAACAGTAATGTTAGGGCACTAAATTTTCACAGAATTCTTATAAAACCCTGCACGTATTTTTACAATGTACTAAATAATTTTTTGACCACTGCAAAAATTCGACAGAAACTGTGGCATGAAAAACGCGGTTTTTGAAAATCCGTTCGATCGAACTTGTAAACACGTTAGAGCAAGCTAGACTAGGTTAATGGCGTAGCTCTGATACCATGTAGGACTACGGTAGCGCCCCGGCCGTCTATCCGAGGCCAAAATGCGGAAACGAAAATTTTTCTTGACTTTAAACCGGCACTACCGCATCCTAAAACCCGGATCGTAACCATTAATCTAATGCTAGCTAACTAGAGATGGGATAGAATGCTATACCGATCGATCCGTGTCCTTCGGTCTTTGGCCACCATCCCAAGCTCCCCGCGGCAACTCCGGTCTTCATCTCCTCGTCGGAAACGGCACCACATCGAGAAGTCTTTTTACGGGCTCTTGCTTCATCCGAAGCAACTCGGGCACGAAGTGTGCTAGCCGACGTGCCCGAGGTTGAAGTAGAGAATGTTGTGATCACTTTTTCTCTTGCATCCATGGCTTTGGATGGAGGTTAAAGTGTTTCCATTGATGGAAGCAATAAGTTAGAGGAAGAAGAAGAAGAACAAGAGCTTTTCTTTTTCTTTTCTTTTCTTTTGTTGGAATGAGAGTTAGAGCGCGTGATTATCAAAATACAAGACTAATAATATCAACCATGGCAGCCCCTTGTTCATATCAGATTTTTGTAATTTTATACCGCCCAATTTTTATCACATTGCTTATCGGTAGGTACTCTTGAGCCGTGTTTTCTAGTTAGTTGCAGGATACAGGTTCTCAGCTCTAAACAGTGAAATTCATGGAAAAGCACGACAAATTCCGGATTACTGCCAACCACAGATAAAACACGGGTCTCCGCTCTCTATCCGTATGTTGCCGCACACCAGTTTAAGGGACCAAATGGAAAATTGATGTCATTTTCATGCACAAAGCACAATGTCAACACAAGATCCAACATGTCTACGCGGAGCTCAAGAAAAATCATGGCAAAAGATCCACATCACATCACCTTTTGATCTGCTGAAATTCTGGAAAAATTGTGAAGAGCTTCTGAGAAACAACATATACCATACTGAAAAGTACAGAAAACCAGGGAAAACCACAAAATTTGAGGAGCCAATTCCTCTATATGGCCACGGATCTGCGACCAACATTGGGTCTAGGCCGCGGATCCGTGGCCATATGGGCTCGGCAGATGGAACTTTTTCAGGGGTAGTTTGGTACTTTTATTTGGTGGCAGATTGTTGCCCTAGTTTTCCAGTTTCCTGCCTATAAATAGCCCCTAACATTGCTAAGCCAAGGGTGCTCAATTCTTGTATTAGGTTTTAGATATACTTTGTTGTTCTTCTTCTTCTTTTCATCTTTTCTCCATTAAAATCTTGTAGTGAGGTTTCATGAGTGAAGTGAAGAATAAAAGAGTTCTTTTTGTTATCATACTTGTCTTGTTATGTTGTTAATTATAATTGCTTGTAATCTTCAATTACTAATCTAGTTGTTGTTATTTATTGTTTGTTTCTTTCTTGTTCTCTTTTTCTTTATCCTTAACAACAATGGTGTTTAAGCTTGATCCTTGCCAAGGTGAGGTCTCAAATAGCTAGTTGTAATCTCCTAACCTCTATCTTTCTCTCTTCCTCCTTTTGTTTTATTTTCTTTTTCTTATAATGGGTGAGTAGTTTTTTTACTTGTTAGGGTAGGATAAGGAAAGTTTGAGAGAAGGAAATCTCTCTCACTCTTTTCTTGCCCAACATCTTAATTCGGACTCCCGTTAATTGAACCACAATCCGCTCCCTACGGCACCCTATCCTACATGATAGCGGTGATTCCTTAGTGAGACCGGTTGTGGTTGAATTAACCGGAGGTTAAGGCTAAGAGCCAAGAACGGACGGACAAGCACCAAAAGGAAGAACTTAAGCGTTGGAAAGCCTAACTTATACTCGCAAGTTCCTTCCTAGTCGTGCTAATCCCCGTTGTTGCCGATTACCGTAACACCGATATTAAGAGTGGCAACGAAAGAAGTGAGCGACTCCTAACTCAAACTAACAGAATCCTAACCCTAACAAGCTCTCTTTATATAATATTTTAGCACATAGTTAATCTCAAAACAAACCTGGACATTTGGACTTAACTCGTTAAAGCACATAGAAAAAGATTCCCATCTCCCTGCGGACGACCCGTACTCAATCGGCTAGCTACAAGCGAAACCGTCTTGATTGCGGTAATTAACTAAGCATGCAAAAACTCTATCAATCAAATGGCGCCGTTGCCGGGGAGACGATAGTTTATTTCTTTGTGTATTTTCGGGTTAATTTGTGAATATAACCGAAAAACAAAACAAACAAAAATATATCGTAAAAAAATCATCTTGTTATTTTTTATTAGTGTTTGTGCAAGTAGGCAGGATAAAAAGAAAGGTCGAGTTCAGTGCCAAAGACGTGGGAAGTTAGACCCATATCTTGCGGCTACACCGCGGGTGATCAAGACGGAACAAACGGTCTACTGAAAGATTCTGGAGCAGATCCAGTAAGCAAATCAAGATTCAGGAGCTCCAGACAAGAAGAGGACACCCCATCAAGCACACACAAGAAAATTGGAGGCCCAATTCCTCCTTCTTGCCGCGGAACCGCGGCCTAAGCACGTGTCTGGCCGCGGAACTGCGGCCATTTGGTGCCTTCAGGGTTTCAATTTTTCTGTGAGTGTCTCTAACCTCTTCCCCACTCCTCTGAACTCCACTGAACTGTTTTTCTGCAGCATTCTTTGCGCAAAATCTCTTCCCCTTCCAATAAATTGTTTTTATGCAGGATTCTTTGCGTCGCGCTATAAAAATAAAAAAAATTTGATTGCAGTTGATTGTTACCGCTTTGCATATTTTAATCGGACTTTAAGGGGCTTGAAACCAATCCAGATTGGGTGGGGATTTCATCACCCTTCCCAGGACCCCAGAAATCACAAAAAGCATATGCATTGACCATTATTTAATTAAAAAATACTAGACTCAGCCCTAAGGATGTCGCGCTCAATAGGACAGAGGACTGGTTATAGGCATCGGCCGTTTATCCTATCCTGACTTTGCGGTGTCTAGGAAAGTGTGTCGAAGGCAAGTGGTTACTTACTTAGGACCACTACTTTCGTAGTGGGGAGCCTCCCACTTACCTGGCACTTACCTGGCCGCAATTGGCGGAGAAGAGGCGGTTTGAGGTCCTATTTCTAGCCCTTTGGAACAGTTAGGAGCTGTCTAGCTAACCTAGGTGACCCTAGATCTAGGTGTGATTGCGCATATTTTTGTCTGTGATTGTTTGAAGCCGTAAGTCCGTACATATTTCTGTAAAGCTCTTTCTAAAAAAAAACACAAAACAAAACTTTTATAAAAACTTACTCTTTGTCGCCAGTATCCATTTTTTTTTCACCCACCACCCATCATATTTCTCCATTGACGTTTTCTTACCCTCACCTTCTCCGCTTTGACTACACTAAACTAGTTTAGTGTATGTCCGGTTGGACTCGGGACACTAGCGCCCTCCTAGTCCGCGTTACGTTAGTCGCTACCGACTACGCGATCGACTCAGACGTCGAAACTACTTCCACGCCTCTTTCACCCTTACCTTTGCTGGCCAACTCCGACGTTGACGGAAATTCTGTTCATACATCCTCACCTTCACCATCACCAACCTCTTCTTCCGCGATGTCAGGATTTAATCCAAACATCCCTTCAACTCCCCCGGGATTGATTCGACCTCCTATGGACGCGAATAACTCACAACCACCGCCTGTTGTAGCGCCACAGCGAATCGCGCTCCTGGATCGTTTCTATCCCATCCGCTCTGTACTTCCCACATGTCTTTCCCTTCCACCGGCCAATGGGGTTAATTTTGAAATTAAGCCCCACTTCATTAATATGCTTCCGAAATTTCATGGGCTTGAATTTGAAGATACCTATATCTTCATCAATAAGTTCCAGAATGTTTGTGCCATGATGAAAACAACCCAGCTGTCAGACGATGCTATACGGCTACGGGTCATTCCGTTCACTTTGTGCGATCTTGCTGAAAAATGGCTGTATAGCACCGCTTCCCACTCCATAACCAGTTGGGATGCGTTTGTGAAAGCGTTTCTCAAGAAATTCTATCCAAATTATAAGACCGCGAGGATCCGTAACGAAATCAACCAATTCTCCCAGCTTCCTAATGAACCCTTTTGGAAGTGCTTTGACCGGTATAAAGACCTTCTTGTTCAGTGCCCTCACCACGGTATTGAGAAATGGCAACTTTGCCAAACTTTATACGAGGGCCTGAATCCAGCAACCAAGCAGTTGTTGGAAACCATTTGTCGGGGCCACTTCCTGTCCAAATCTGACGAGGAAGCATGGCAATTCTTCGACGACCATGCGGAACAAACGCTTCAATGGGAGATCACCAGACCAACTTCTTCTTCTTCTTCCTCCACTTCTACTGGTCAGTCTAGGGTAGGCATTCACCAACCCGATGTCTCTATTGCGATGAAAGCTGAAATGGCTGCAATAACGAGAAAACTTGAAGCGATAGAGAGCAAATTTTCATCTCCTGCTCCTGCCCCTGTTCTTCCCCTTCGTACCATTTGTGCTTGTTGTTCCGATCCTTCTCACTTAATCGAAGAGTGTCCTTACAATCCACCATCTCAAGAACAGGATCAGGCTAATGCTGCATTTCAGCAAAGACCGAGAAATGATCCATACTCTTCCACCTACAATCCCGGTTGGAGGAACCACCCCAATTTCGCCTGGAATCAGAACCGGCATCAATTCCAAGGCAACAATTTCCAGAGGCCCCCTCCGCCACAACAATAAGCTCAGCAACAAACTTAACATCAATTTCAGCAGCCCTTCCAACCCCAACCTTTTCAAAATCAGACGAACAACTTTGCACCCAACACTTCTTTTCCTCAAAACAACTTTGTTCCGTCAAACAACGATAAGGTTTCCTCGCTCGAACGAAGTCTGGAGGCGTTTGTAAAGCAATCAACTCAGTCTACCACCAATATCCAGTCTTCCATTTAGTCCTTGGTGCAACACACTGCCGCTCACGGGCAAAGCATCAAAACCATCAAAGCCCAGATAGCACAACTGAATGCGGCCTTAAGCGAGCGAGAGAAGGGGACGCATCCATCTCAATCACTCCCAAATTCCGGTCACCCACATAATGTACATGTTGCTCTTGAACAACAGAATCATAATGTGAGTGCCGTGACTACATTGAGATCGGGAAGGATGCTGCAAAACAACATTGGCATACGGATTGACGATGGCACCCCGGCCGCTTCTTCTTCTTCTTTGTCTTCTGAGCCTATTCTCCATTCTTCAAAAGACTCTTCCTCTTCTTCTGCTCTAAACGGACCCATTTCTCACTCCACGAAAACACCAGCTCTGGGATCCGTTCCAACTCCACAATCTCCTCCACAAGCATTGGACTCAACCAATTTTAAAAACGTTCCATTTTCAAACCGGTTGAGGTCCAACAAACAAAATCCACAAATGGAGAAGATTCTGGAATTGTTTAAGCAGGTTAACATTAACATTCCCCTTTTAGATGCTGTCCAACAAGTCCCTTCCTACGCAAAAATCTTAAAGGACTTGTGCACGAAAAAGAGGAAATCTCAGGTACCCAAGAAAGTTTTCTTAGCTAGTGCTGTGAGTGATGCTCTTACCCAATCTTTACCTCAAAAACGGAAAGACCCTGGCTGTCCTACGATTTCTATTACCTTTGGGGATAAGAACATCAACCGCGCACTATTAGATCTTGGTGCCAGTGTTAACTTGCTTCCGTACTCAGTATATGAGCAACTAGGTGTAGGAGAGCTGAAACCCACACACTGCACTCTCCAAATGGCCGACCGATCGATCACTTATCGTAAGGGTGAGCTAGAGGATGTGTTAATCAAGGTTGGGGACTTCATATTCCCCGTTGACTTCATTGTTTTAGACACACAGCCTGTAGCTAACCCCCGGAATCAAATTCCGGTGATACTCGATCGCCCATTCCTTGCAACCTCAAATGCTGTGATCAATTATCGAAATGGTTCGATGAACCTATCTTTTGGAAACATGACGATTGAACTCAACATCTTTAGGTTGGGGAATCGGCCCTCCGAACCTAATGCTCATATACTAGACGTTTGCTCAATCCAGGAGATCACCCCAGAGGAGTGTGAATTCAAGGAGGTTTTGTTCGATCACGATAACCTTAACGCCACTAGTGCGTTCCTCTTCGAACCTGCTGCTGTTTCTGCGCCCGACAATGACTACGAGTGTTTCACATTCTCGAACGATCTTAGCCACTCACCACCCGAGTTTGAATCCTTCGAATTTCCGGATGAGTTACCTGAACCATCCAACTCGGTCGCTTACACTCATTTTGAACCTTTGCTGGAATCCTTTGAGTTCGAGACCTTTTCACCAATCTTGCCTTCAATCGTTTCACCTCCAATGCTCGAACTCAAGCCTTTGCCGTCTCAGCTTAAGTACGCTTACTTGGGTGAGAACGAGACCCTCCATGTTATCATCTCGGCTTCTCTAGCTCCCGAGCAAGAGAGAGCCCTTCTCGTGGTCTTGCACAGCAATAGGCAAGCTTTTGGCTGGTCCATGGCGGACATCAAGGGGATTAGTCCCCTGATCGTTGAACATCACATTCATCTGATGGATGATGCCAAACCAGCCAGGGATCCACAAAGGCGACTCAACCCAGCCATGAAGGAGGCTGTAAAAAAGGAGATCGTAAAGTGTCTGGATAATGGTATCATTTATCCTATCTTTGATAGCCAGTGGGTTAGCCCCATTCATGTTGTCCCCAAGAAATCAGGCATAACGGTCATAACCAACGAGACGAACGAGTTAATCCCTACTCGCACCTAGACTGGGTGGCGAGTATGCATCGATTACAGAAAACTCAACGCCGCAACGCGGAAAGACTACTTTCCGCTACCTTTCATTGACCAGATGCTTGAACGATTGGCCGAACATGAATACTACTGCTTTCTCGATGGCTACTCCGGCTATAATCAGATTCCCATCGCCAAAAAAGACCAGGACAAGACCACATTCACTTGTCCTGTCGGCACGTTTGTATATCGTCGCATGCCCTTTGGGTTATGGAATGCGCCCGCTACCTTCCAGCGGTGTATGATGGGAAGCTTCTCAGACATGGTGGAAAAATTCTTGATGATCTTCATGGACGATTTCTCCTTTTTCGGCGATTCCTTTAATAAGTGTTTGCTGCATCTCGACGCTGTCCTTACCCGATGTAAGGACAAGAATCTCACTTTGAACTGGGAGAAGTGCCACTTCATGGTGCGCGAAGGTATTGTCTTAGGACATATCATCTCGCAAAAAGGTATTGAGGTAGATAAAGCAAAGATTGAAGTCATTTCCAATCTCCCTCCTCCCAGATGCGTCAGAGACATCCGAGCCTTCCTTGGCCATGCCGGTTTCTATAGACGGTTCATCAAGGACTTTAGCAAGATTGCTAGGCCCTTGACTCTTTTGCTGGCCAAGGACACGACATTCGACTTCAACTCGAGCTATGTGACTGCATTCGAGTCATTAAAAAGCTCACTCACTTCTGCTCCCGTTCTTTCTTCTCCTGACTGGACGCACCCATTTGAGATTATGTGCGATGCATCCGACTTTGCCATCGGTGCTGTCCTTAGACAACACATCAACAAGATGCCGCACGTAATCTATTATGCTAGCCGAACCCTGAACGACGCCCAACTGAATTATACAACAACTGAGAAAGAATTCTTGGCTGTTGTATTTGCTTTAGAAAAGTTCAGGCCCTACCTCATCGGCTCTCCAGTCATCGTCTATACAGACCATTCTGCTCCGCGCCATCTTTTTGCGAAGAAAGATGCAAAATCTCGGCCGATACGTTGGATTCTCTTGCTTCAAGAGTTTGACCTTGTCATCAAGGAGAAAAGAGGATGTGAAAATGTAGTCGCCGACCATCTCTCACGACTTCCTTCTTCGCCGTCGCTTCAAATTCCGATCAACGACGTTTTTCCGGATGAACAGCTCTTGACAGTATCTTGCGAACCCTGGTTCGCAGATATTGTGAACTATTTGGCCACAGGATTACTACCGACTGAATGGTCTGTTAGTTATATGTATGCCCTAGGGGCCATTACTGTACATTGGATGTATATTGTAGTGGATGCTGGGACATATATAGGAAGGACTGTCTTGCTCGACATGATAGTACGCTATCTGGTTGCACTTTATCTTAACATGTATACTTTCTGTCTCTCTGATTACATGTTGATAAAGCCCTTAGGATATGTACTCGACTTCCAGGACTATGATGTAGATCATACTAGTGGGGCCTGGGTAGTCCATGAGTGCATCCTTGAAATGTTCCTAGTCGAGGGAATATCGAGACGGGGCATCGATATTCCAGAGTAGACTAGCGCATATCTTCTCGACCCATGAGATGGGCGATGGATGATCCCATATCCATTGGTGTTTGACATCGAAGATGGTATGCGGGTGCTCAGTGGAGACTGGGTAAACTGAACGGACTCGCCGAGAACTCCCAGATGGTATTATACCTCACGTCAGATGGCAGTTCTCTGGTGACACTGGTACAGCTTAGTCTGTTGACCCGAGATCGTCATAGAGTCTTGTGTGTCTCCCACTGTGCTTTGATTTCCACCCTACCACGGCTCTACTGAGTTGTGCAAACAGGTGGTTTTTGGGTACAGTCCCGATTCACATGGAGGCAATGAGCGATAGGAGGGGATTCGTCTCTCCCGGTATTGGGGGTTGATGTTGTGCTATGCTCGACTGGCCATAACAGGAAATCCCTGGCCAGGGTTGCCATGATATACTGGTATGAGTTATCAGTAGTTTCACGAATGTTATGGACCCTACGTCGGCATGACTTATCGAGCTATTGGGGTCTAACGTTTACCACCCCTAGGCGAGATCTGAGACATATCAGACGAACAGACCGGACTGTACGGTAAGTGTTACTGGTTGGATTCACAGGAGTGTGAGCGGGCTTGCTCGTCGATCTTCTGATCGCTCAATACCCGGGTGGCCGTTACGTTTGGCAGACCGCTTGCGGCTTGTGGGTGTTTGATATGATCATCATCTGCTGCCGGCGTATTGACGAGTCTTTAGAGTCCTACACAGAGGTTTCCTAGCTCAAGCGAAACGAAATAGGAGCGCATATGAGATATGTGCGGGACCGAGAATAATGCGTGTATGTGATACCGTATTCTATTCTCGCGATGAATGTATCGATTGGTTATATGCGATATAACCTAGTTGTCGAATCAAGGATTGATTCGATAAGCCGATACATATGATACTAGTCGGTTATATGCGATATGACCGGATCGTTAAATCAAGTGTTGATTTAATGATTTAATGTATAATTATATATTTGATATATTACTTTGCATTAACTAGTATCGGTTCACTTTAAATGGATTTTCTCACTCGGATGTGCGCATTGCATATGCGATATGATTTTGTGCACTTGCTTGTATCATGTTTGATGATACATGCCTTTTGGTTAAGTGTAAAGAATTAAACCTTGGTTAATGAAATGGTTAGGGTTTACTATTTCCTTATTCATTTATTCATTTATTTATTCTTTTTGGAAATTGATAAGCATTAAGAGAAAATGGTGGCTTAATTTGTTTTCTAGCTAAAGCTTCTTGAAGCTTTGACCAAAGTCACCCTTTTTGTCTCATGCTTAACCCTAACCATTCCCACTAACCCTAGTTTAGTCTCCACACTTCACCATGGTTGGTAGATGATAAGTATTATTATTATTTTCATTTTAAAAAAGGACTTATCATATTCTTCATCTTCTTCTTCTTCTTCACTTCAAGAAAAAGCTTGAAAGCTTTAATGGCAAAGTGAGAATTAGAGTGAGAAGTCCAATTCTAAAGTCTACCCACTTCCTATTTCTTTATCCTCTACCTCTTGCCAAGTAGTAGAGTGTGTTTCCTTCATAAGTTTTCATGGCTTGGTGAAGGTGGAGCTTGATCTTGCGATGCTTCGATGTAGATCATCTTCGGCATGGACATCGACGACCTAGCTCGCTTTTTCTCCGACGAAGCCGACTCTAGAGCCCAGATTCCTTTTGGACAGCGGAGACGACTTCGTTGCGGAGCTATGGAGGTGGAGCACCGGATCTACAAAGGTTGTATTTCCGATATCCCATTAGTTAAGTGTTAACTAGTTACTTTGTTCGCCTAAATATCTAGTAAACGATCCGTAGTCGGGTTTGTAGGCACCCGTAAAATTTGATTTGTGCATGTTTGATCACTTGTGAGACTTCACTAGAGTGCCTAGGAACCCTACATGGTCAAGTCAGGAAAGACTTCGTTTCTTATCCCAAGTAAAACACTTTTACTGGGACGAACCCTATCTGTTCAAGTACTGTCCCGTCCAGATTATTCGTCGGTGTGTCCCTGACGATGAATTCAAGAGTGTGCTGTCATTTTGCCACGATCAAGCATGTGGCGGGCATTTTGGCCCCAGAAAGACAGCTGAGAAGATCTTGCAGTGTGGTTTCTACTGGCCACAACTCTTTAAAGACGCTCATGACTACTGCAAGACTTGCTCCCGGTGCCAACACTTGGGCCGGATATCCGGGAGAAACGAGATGCCGCTCCAACCAATCTTGGTTGTGGAGATTTTCGATGTTTGGGGGATAGATTTCATGGGCCGTTTCCCAGCTCTTTTAGGAACTTGTACATCCTTCTCGTTGTTGATTACGTCTCTAAGTGGGTCGAGGCTGTGCCCAGCCGGACTAACGACAACAAGGTTATCGTTAGATTTCTTAAGGAAAACATTTTCTCCCGGTTTGGGCACCCCCAAGCGATCATTAGCGACAATGGAACTCATTTCTGCAATAAGACTTTCGAGGCCTTGATGAGGAAATATTCCATTAATCATAAGCTATCTACGCTCTACCACCCCCCAAACCTGTGGGCAAGCCGAAGTTTCAAATCAGCAAATCAAGCAGATACTGGAGAAGACGGTTTCCAAGAACCGTAAAGATTGGTCGTTAAAACTCACTGATGCCCTTTGGGCATTTCGAACGGCTTATAAGACCGATCTTGGCATGTCTCCCTATCGGCTTGTTTACGGAAAGGCTTGCCACCTCCCTGTGGAAATAGAGCATCGCGCATTTTGGGCGATAAAGGAGCTGAATCTGTCTCTCGAAGATGCGGGCATCCATCGGAAGCTGCAATTGAACGAATTAAGCGAGCTTTAGGATGAGGCTTACGAAAACGCGGTTGTCGTTAAAAACCGAACGAAGGTGTTTCACGATAAACACCTTTTGCGCAAAACATTCGCACCTGGTCAACAGGTATTGCTTTACGACACCCGGCTACATTTCCATCCAGGTAAGCTTAGATCTCGCTGGAAAGGGCTATATTTTGTGCGGAATGTGTATCCGCATGGCGCTGTGGATTTGGAGAATCCAAAGGATGGTTCATTTTTTAAAGTAAACAGACACCGACTAAAACCGTACCTTAGCACCGAACCAGCAGTGGAGCTCCTGGTCTTACAGGAGCCGGTTTACCCTGCATAATCTTCCTCTGCCTACCACCAAACTTCGGTTATCCAGCCAAAACAGTGGACACTGTTTCAAATAAGTTTGGGGGTATGTATATACCATTTTGTATATATATGTGGATATTCTTGTCCGGTGCATATCCATTTTTATTATTTTTCTTTTCTTTTTAAAAAAAATAATTTTTTTTTGTATATCTAATCGACAATTTTGACCCTTCAATGATTTCTTCATGCAATGACAGTGAGGACACTGTCCAGTTTAAGTTTGGGGGTACGCTCGGTACGCATTTCTAATCTTCACATTCATATGTATATTTTGCATCTGCATACTAAAATCCATAAAACCCATAGAAATCAAAAAAAATTCTAAAATCATAAAAACTTTTTTTGTCAAGTAAGCTAGTGGGAGAACTCAGATTCAACATTTCAACGGTTTTGTCTGATAAGATAAGAATAACTAAATCTTATTTTTAGATTTTGAAAACCTGAAAGATAACTCTCCTTTGAAATTAACTATAGCTGATATATGTCTTTACATCACACTACACGTGTCGTGAGTTTTGAAAATTAGATGACAAGTCTATTGTGTCTAAAAACTTTTAAATGGATAAATTATTTTCTGAGGATCAAATAGGTTTGTTATGAAATAAGTAATATCAAGAATAGTTTATGAAGTGAAGCGAATATGAAGGAATGTTATTGATGCCTTAATTGGAACTAATTCTGAAAAATAACTCATCTGGAACTTGATTGGAATGATTATACACCAAACCCACTAAACACGTCTTTTATCCAAAAAATAATTGAACTGCCAGTTATATCTCCGTTCGCATTGAATCATCATGATTTTCAAGCTAAATTGTCTTTTGTTTTTGGGCCTAGGTAACTTGAGTAATTAAGTTCGCTGGGGTGTCTCTACACCTAATGCCCTAAAGCCAACTGGTTTGGATGCATTGGCCCAAAGCTCGTTAAGAAGCCTAGAAAGTCCAGATTAAAACAAAGTCAAGTAAGTGTTCTGTCCGAGTTAAAATTCCTAACGGTTCTTTGTATGAGAATAATCTTGACAAAAGACAGGTTGTTATAAAAAAAAATATTTCTAGCGGAGATATGAAGGTTTTATTCTATGATAAAGACTATTGCACGTTCACAGAGGTGTGTATGAAATGAAAACAAGAAAAAGGTGGAGTGAAAAATAAGACCTAGTTTCCTGTTAAGGAAGATAGAAATTCTGAAATTGAAACCTTACTGGAAAACGAAACTTGAAAAATACTTAACTCTTTATAAAACTTATGTGATCCTTTTAAAATTTTTATCTGGGCTTTATTTTGTGACATGATGACTTTAATCGATTCTTCTTGAACATAAACGACACTATTTGCACTGCACGTAAAGACATATAAAAACTTAAGTTAAATAAGAAGCGAGGTGTGAAAAATAAAGGTTCGATAGTCGAGACTTAGGATAATAGAATTGTTATTTTCTGAAACAAAACCTTAGGTTTTGAATCATAGTTATTTTGCAAAACTAGCTTTACCGGATTTTGTGGGTAGTATCCGCTGGAAACCCTCAGGAGACAACACTCCTTCTACTAGGGGCACCTAGAGGTTTAACGGCTTGTTGCATATGCTCAGTGCAATCGCGTTCCCTGCGAAAGTGAGGTTAGGAATTTTTGTGAATAAATTGGCTTTGCTCGGGATGAGCAAATGATAAGTTTGGGGGTATTTGTTCATATCAGACTTTTGCATTTTTATACCGCCCAGTTTTTATCACATTGCTTATCGGTAGGTACTCTTGAGCCGTGTTTGCTAGTTAGTTGCAGGATACAGGTTCTCAGCTCTAAACAGTGAAATTCATGGAAAAGCACGACAAATTCCGGATTACTGCCAACTATAGATAAAACACGGGTCTCCGCTCTCTATCCGTATATTGCCAGACACCAGTTTAAGGGAAAAAATGGCAAATCGATGTCATTTTCATGCACAAAGCACAATGTCAACACAAGATCCAACATGTCTACGCGGAGCTCAAGAAAAATAATGGCAAAAGATCCAGATCACATCACCTTTTGATCTACTGAAATTCTGGAAAAATTGTGAAGAGCTTCTGAGAAACAACATATACCACACTGAAGAGTACAGAAAACCAGGGAAAACCACAAAATTTGAGGAGCCAATTCTTCTATATGGCCGCGGATCCGTGGCCAACATGGGGTCTAGGCCGCGGATCCGCGGCCATATGGGCTCGGCAGATGGAACTTTTTCAGGGGTAGTTTGGTACTTTTATTTGGTGGCAGATTGTTGCCCTGGTTTTCCAGTTTCCTGCCTATAAACAGCCCAGAACATTGCCAAGCCAATGATGCACAATTCTTGTATTAGGTTTTAGATATACTTTGTTGTTCTTCTTCCTCTTTTCATCTTTTCTCCAATAAAATCTTGTAGTGAGGTTTCATGAGTGAAGTGATGAATAAAAGAGTTCTTTTTATTATCATGCTTGTCTTGTTATGTTGTTAATTATAATTGCTTGTAATCTTCAATTGCTAATCTAGTTGTTGTTATTTATTGTTTGTTTCTTTCTTGTTCTCGTTTTCTTTATCCTTAACAACAATGATGCTTAAGCTTGATCCTTGCCAAGGTGAGGTCTTAAATAGCTAGTTGTAATCTCCTAACCTCTATCTTTCTATCTTCCTCCTTTTGTTGTATTTTCTTTTTCTTATAATGGGTACGTAGTTTTCTTACTTGTTAAGGTAGGATAAGGAAAGTTTGAGAGAAGGAAATCTCTCTCACTCTTTCCTTGCCCAACATCTTAATTCGGACTCCCGTTAATTGAACCACAATCCGCTCCCTATGGCACCCTATCCTACATGATAGCAGTGATTCCTTAGTGAGACCGGTTGTGGTTGAATTAACCAGAGGTTAAGGCTAAGTGCCAAGAACGGACGGACAAGCACCAAAAGGAAGAACTTAAGCGTTGGAAAGCCTAGCTTATACTCGCAAGTTCCTTCCTAGTCGTGCTAATCCCGGTTGTTGCCGATTACCGCAACACCGATATTAAAAGTGGCAACGAAAGAAGTGAACGACTCCTAACTCAAACTAACCTAATCCTAGCCCTAACAAGCTCTCTTTATATAACATTTTAGCACATAGTTAATCTCAAAACAAACCTGGACATTTGGACTTAACTCGTTAAAGCACATAGAAAAAGATTCCCATCTCCCTGCGGATGACCCGTACTCAACCGGCTAGCTACAAGTGAAACCGTCTTGATTGCGGTAATTAATTAAGCACACAAAAACTCTATCAATCACCCCTCTCTCTCTCCATCTCATTTCAACACATTAAACAATTCATTAATGTGACATTTTTGCAAGAAAAGAGACCATGACTCATGATACAAGTCCATGTCACATTAATGCATTGTCATGATGAAAATCTAGCTCATTATTTCCTTAATCAAACATTAATCCAAATGTTTGCCATAACAAAGAAAATCCGGCAACATCTAAAGTAAACTCGTGACAGATCACGAGGATACCCCTCACTTGTATATACATACCTGCATCCGCATTCCGACTGAATGCGGATGCGATGAGACTAAAGTAATCCAACAAATCTAATACTAGGATCAGGCTTAAACCAAAGCCCACTAGTATGATCCGTCCGATCATGATCCGTGCAATACCGCACGTATATAATCGGACCCTGCCATATATCATACGGCCTCTACAACGTTTCGCCCGAAGCTTGAGAAATTGTCTGTGGGGGACTCTAAAGACTCGTCAATACCTTGGCTGTGGATTTAACCACTAGCACGTCAGATGTATTAGCCGTACGTAATGGGCTACCAGGTATTAACCAAAAGGGAGGTCGATGAGCGAACTCATCCTGACACCCTACTGAGCCTGTCAGTGACAATATCCGTACAGTCCGGTCCATTCGTCTATGAGCATTGCATGGCGGGTCTAGGGAGTTGGTAAAAGTCAGACCCCCAAAAGCGGTACAAGTCGTGTCGGAGTGTAGTCCAGAACACCCTAAGATACTACTGGAATACCTACCAGTAAATCTCCTTCCTCGGCCGAGGGCTTTGTGTAATAGCTCTCCTAGACACAGCGTGACCTCACCCCTAATACCGGGAGAGACGAAACCCCTGCAGATCTGCTCACTACCTCCATGTGGCTCGGGACTGTACCCAACTAAAACCTGTTTGCATGACTCCTTTGAGCCGTGGTAGGGTAGTAATCAAAGTACAGTGGGAACTCACACGAGACAAATGACGATCTCAGGTCGATGAACTAACCTGTAAACATGTCACCAGGGAACTGCTATCTGACGTCTGGTATAAGACCAACAAGCATGTTCCCGGCGAGTCCTGTCCGGTGTACTCATAACCAATGAGCACCTGTATACATCTTAGGTGAACCAAATGACACCAGTGGCTTGTGAGACCGGCCACAGCCCCTCGTCGGGGTCTCGACTGTATACACTAGTCTACTTTGGAGTATCGATGCCTTGTCTCGAAACTCCCTCGACTAGGGACCTTTTAAGGATGTGCTTATAGACCCCAGCTTCCACGTATATGATCGCCATCATACTACTGGCCATCAAGCAAGAATCCTAAGGGCTCTATCAACGTCCAATAGTGACCTGCAAGGTCACCTGAAACAATACACGATGATAAAGGTAAACCAGATAGCATACTATCATCTTGAGTAAGACTGTCCTACCGGCATTGGTACTCCCTGAATCATTGCAATCACGTGCCTGTGAACCAATAATTGACTCTGAGGGCACTATCTGTAACATCCTGTTCGGTGTACTCATAACCCAATGAGCACCTGTATACATCTTAGGTGATCCAACTGACACCAATGGCTTGTGAGACCGGCCACCGCCCCTCGTCGGGGTCTCGACTGTATACACTGGTCTACTAATGGAGTATCGAAGCCTAGTCTCGAAACTCCCATGACTAGGGACCTTTTAAGGATGCGCTTATAGACCCCAGCTCCCACGTAAATGATCGCCATCATACTACTGATAGTCAAACAAGAATCCTAAGGGCTCTATCAATGTGTAATAGCGACCTATAAGGTCATCTAAAGCTGTACACGATGATAAAGATAAACCAGATAGCATACTATCATCTCGAGTAAGACTGTCCTACCGGCATAGGTCCTCCCTCAATCATTGCAATCACGTGCCTGTGATCCAATAATTGACTCTAAGGGCACTATTTCCAACAATCTCCCACTTGCACTCAAGGCTAATTATTGCGATGTCGCATACTCACAGCCCGTGGGATACCGAACACCCAACTTCTCTACTGATCAGTTTCGCAAAGCCCATTTGCGAAACTATTGCATTCAAGGAATTGTTAGTTGTATGTATGCCCTAGAGGCCAGTATTGTACAGATTATGTATATTATATTGGATGCTTGGACATATATAGAGATGACTTTCTTGCTCGACATGATAGTATGCTATCTGGTTGCTCTTTATCTTAACATGTACACTAGTCTCTTTATACTGTCTTATAGTTACATGTTGGTAAAGCCCTTAGGATTTGTACTTGACTACCTGGACTATGATGCAGATCATACTAGTGGGGACATGGTAGTCCATAAGTACATCCTTCAAAGTCCCTAGTCGTGGGTGTATCGAGACGGGGCATCGATATACCAGAGTAGACTAGCGTATACGCTTCTCGACCCATGTGATGGGCGATGGATGATCCCATATCCATTGGTGTTTGACATCAGAGATGGTATACGGGTGCTCAGTGGAGACTGAGTACACTGGACGGACTCGTCGAGAACTCCCAGATGGTATTATACCTCACGTCAGATGGCAGTTCTCAGGTGACACTTGTACAGGTTAGTCTGTAGACCCGAGATCGTCATAGAGTCTTGTGTGATTCCCACTGTGCTTTGATCTCCACCTTACCACGTCCATGAGGGCGTGCAAAACGGTGGTCTTTGGGTACAGTCCCGAGTCACATGGAGGCAATGAGCGATAGGAGGGGTTTCGTCTCTCCCGGTATTGGGGGTTGATGTTGCGCTGTGCTCGATTGGCCGTAACAGGGAAGTCCCTGGCCAGGGCTGATCAGAGATTTGCTGGTAAGTGTTACCAGTAGTTTCTCGACCCGTTACGAGCCTCACATCAGCACGACTTATCGGGTTATTGGGGTCTGACGTTTACCACCCCTAGACTTGATATGCGACGTATCAGACGAAGAGACTGGACTGTATGGTAAGTGTTACTGGTCGGATTCGCAGGAGTGTGAGCGGGCTAGCTCGTCGATCTTCTGATCGCTCAATACCCGGGTGGCCGTTACGTTTAGCAGACCGCTTGCGGCTTGTGGGTGCTTGATATGATCATCATCTGCTACCGGCGTATTGACGAGTCTTTAGAGTCCTACACAGAGGTTTCCTGGTTCAAGCAAAACGAAATAGGAGCGCGTATGAGATATGTGCGGGACCGAGAATAATGCGTGTATGTGATACCGTATTTGATTCTCGCGATTAATGTTTCGATTGGTTATATATGATATAACCTAGTTATCGAATCGAAGATCGATTCGATAAGTCAATACATTGAAAACTAGTCGGTCATGTGCGACATGACCGGATCATTGAATCAAGTGTTGATTTAATGATTCAATGTATAATTATATATTTGATATATTACTTTGCATTAACTAGTATTGGTTCACTTTAAACGGATTTTTCTCACTTGATGTGCACAATGTATATATGATATGTTTTGTGCACATCTTTGTATCATTTAGTTAAGTGTAAAGAATTAAACTTGGGTTAAGAAAGTGATTAGGGTTTTATTATCCATTCTTTTATTTATTGCATTTGAAATAAAAGAAATGGCATAAGAATACAAAATGGTAGCTATCATTCATGAACTTGGTTGAAGCTTCATGAAGCTTTGACATTATGACCATTTTGTCTTCACACTAAACCCTAACCATTATTCTAACCTAAGTTAAGTCTCTACACTTAACTATGGTTCTCTTGATGATAAGTTTGATTTTTCATTTCATTAGAAAAGAACTTATCATAAATCTATCTCATCTTCTTCTTCATTCTTCAAAGAAAAAGCTTGAGGCCTTTAATGGCAACTTCATTTCTAGTGAGAGATATCCAAATCTAAAGTGAACCCACCTCCTATTTCTTCATCCTCTACCTCTTGCCAAGTGGTTTTGGGTGTTCTCTTCACAAGTTTCACAACTTTGTGAAGTCGGAGCTTGAACTAGTGCAACCTCGACGTAGATCGTCTTTGACACGAAGCCGACGACCTAGCTCGCCCGTTTTCTTGATGAAGCCGATGAAGGAGTCTAGGGTTCGTGATGGACAGCGAGGGCATTACGTTGCGGAGCCGAGGAGGTGGATATCCGGATCTACAAAGGTTGTAATTTCCGTATCCCAGTAGTTAACTGTTAACTAGCTTTTTCTTTTCGCCTAAACATCTAGTTAAGATCCGTAGTCTAGGGTTTCTCGGCACTAAAAATTTTAATTTGGCATGTTCGATGCCTTGTGAGAACCCACTAGGGTGCCTAGGAACCTTTCACTGGTATCAGAGACTAGCTAGAGCCTTAGGCGAAGTCCCGACGTAGTTTGAAGTCCGAACGAACACGAAACCCAAATACTTTAGAGCTCTCTGGACATTTTCATAAATCTGGGAATTTTTGATATTTAAAATGTCTAAAAACTTCAGCATAGAATTCTAAGAATTACTGTGTAAAACGATTCCCTGAACTGTTCATTGTGCCGCGGAAGCGCGGCAGAAGCATGCCTTCTGCCGCCCTTCCGCGGCCACATGGTGACATCATCCCATTTTTTTTGCACAGTAATACCTGATAAATTCTGGTGAGTTTTCTGGGTATTTTTAAATTAATTTAAGGGTTGAGTGCTCTGGAGTTATATTGGGAATCGATGAATTCGATCGGAATATCAAACTTTGTCTAAGTGTTTTTCCAGATAACTGTAGAATATGTTAAAGAGTTCGACCGTATACAAATACCCAGGTTTTCCCCTGCCGGAATAATTCCAAGTGTTGGATTTTTCTGTGGTTAAAAGACGTTCTGAGTAGTGCAAGTAACGCGATGGTCCCTCTAGAAGACACAAACCTTAACTCGATTATGTGACCGTCTTGAACTGCCCTTTGAACCTTCGGGTTTGGGGCAGTACGGCGTGCCACATGTGAGGCGTTGGCTTGACCCTTCTACGGCTGGACCGTTGGTACTGAGGTATGAAGTGAATGTCTTTGAACCTATTTCATGTGTTGACCGGTGTCGGGAAAACTTGGGTGTTCGAGTGTTCGATCGGAAAGTTTAATATATTCTATTTATCCGGAATTGGATACAATAATTGGAATTCACAAACAGTTATGTGATAACTGAATTAATGTTATAAATCTGGCAATTTAGTCCCATATGATATTGAAAAGAGTTTTCGATAATGAGACTAAAATGCGGGATTTATATCTGTTAGGCATGCGATGTCTAAAGAAGTTGCGGATTCCAATTGTTGTAGTTTTACGCTTTCTTTTCTGTGACCGTAAGTGTAGTATGTTCATATCGCCGGTTTCGTTGCTATACATCAACGACAATTGGGGTATGCATACTTACTTACGTTGATGACATGTGATGTTATGTGTTGCTGGATATGTTATATTGGATCGTCGTATTCGAATAGCCGGGGGTTTTTATGTGAGATGAGTGTTTTTCATTTTCATTCATGTAAAAACTTGTATGTAATATTCTTTTATTTGGGGCACTTCCAGGTAGCGGAAGCTGCCACCCTTTGTATATTATTAACTTTTCCGCATTAGGATAGACCCAAGGAGGGGAGCACAAGTAACCGGGTTCTGGGGTCCAGTGGGAGACCAACTCGAGGAGTCGAGTCCGGGTCTCCTAACCCTAGAATTGGCAGGGTTGCTTGCCGCTCTCGTAGGGGTCTAGGGGTGTGGGATTGGCTATTCATCACGACCGTGGAATCCGTGTTTTATACTGGCTCGTATTGAAAACACGGACGTCCTAGTATATCCAATATTTCATATGGTTATTCTGCTGCGATATCTGTGTTGTGATTCTGTGATGGATATAGTATATATGATATATTATATAGAGGTTACTTATGTTTTACACCCGCGCTAGCCCTGCCCTGCTCTGTCGTTAGTTACCTAACCTAACGGTGCACGAGGGGACATCGAGGCGAATGCGGATGGCATAAGTGTACGTCATATCTATCTGTGATGTTTAGGTATTAAATGATGGGACTTCATTAATGTGATTAATGAAAGAAAAGAAACCTAAGATGTTGTAGAATCAGATTTTAAATAAAACAGGTAGCTACAGTTTTTGCTTTGCATAGCGGTATATATGATATACCCCGCACCTCATTCGACGAGGAAAGGACCGAGATCCCTTCACCGGGAGTGACTCCTTTAGCAATAACTGGCAGATGCTACACACTCGGTTTGCTTTTGACTGCTTTTGGGTTTTTGCTTTGCACAGCGATATATATGATATATCCCGCACCTCATTCGACGAGGAAAGGACCGAGATCCCTTCACTGGGAGTGACTCCTTTAGCAAAACTAGAAAAGCCTCAAAATCACTCCATTTCAAAACTTTATTTGATTCTACAACGATATAAAGTTCATTACGCAAAGGGTTTTCTTAAAAACCTGACGTAGCCCTCCGTCATTTCAGATAAGTAATAGTTAGTATTCGTGCTGCGTTTGTTGACTCAGTCAAGGCGTAGTGTGCGGTAGCTAATTACTATTTATCTGTTTATGCATATGATGCAGATTGGATTAGGGTAGTCGTGCGGCCTTGTTGACTTAGTCAAGGGTCGTGCGGGTGGGTTTAATTCAATCAGGAAATGACGGGTTGAACTTTACTTGCGGTCTATGGTTTGTTGACTCAGTCAAGGTCATAGATCGCCTGGGGCAAAATATTATCGGGAATTTCAAGTGTTGAAATTTGCAATGAGATTGCATACCTTCTATGAGATAGTTGGATCCCGATACCCGCTGCGAGTAAGAGTTACTCCTGGGAGAGTTTTACACATTACAATTAGCCGATCAAGTAGGTGTCTAGAAAGGTGTTAACGAGGTTACGCCTCTGGGAAAACGAGGTTTACAGTAATTAGGTTCGTGCGAAAGCACGGGGGACCTCCCTCAAAGTACCGACACTGGCCTGGCTGAAAGATTGGCGAACTTGTAGTGTGTAATTAATCCCGGCTAGTCTTTCCTTTTAGGGTTTGAAGGAAGATTTGATAAAAAGCAGTGGGAGCCATCCTGATTAGATAAGATAATAACCAATCTGATCTTGCACGAGCATACGCTAAAGTGTTTTCTTCTCTCTCTCTCCAGGTAGCGACCATTTCATGCCCTAATAAAGATAATAATATGGATGTATTGACCGAACCCGCATGTTATACTGTGCAGGGGAACGTTGGACCCGTTCTATCTTATAAATGTTATAAGACTGAACAGGAAACAGGAGAATATCTGGATTCTCACACCGCCCAAACGGAGAACATGCATGTTGATGCATCATCTTCGGGTGTGTTTGTCATTGAGAACTGTTTCTCAGTTCACCCTACGTCCTGGGTATTAGATACCGGGTCAGGATCCCACATATGTAAGATGTTACATGGGCTGCGAAAAGGTAGAGAACTGAGAAAAGGTGAACATTCCGTTCATGTAGGGAATGGGGCAAATGTTGCAGCCAAAGCAGTTGGCATATATCACCTAGTATTACCAAATGGTGATACACTAGTCCTGAATGAATGCTATTATATACCGAACATGATGTGCAACATTATATCAGTTTCTTTACTAAGTAAAGAAGGTTATAATTTTGTAGTAAAGGATAATGTTATGAACATATTCCTAGATCAAAGGTTGATTGCATCAGGCTCGCTACATAATGGCATATTCATTCTCAATCAAAATACAGTTTTCAATATACAAAACACACACAAAAGGAAAAGCTCAGAAATGAACGAATCCTTCTTGTGGCATTGTAGACTTGGCCATATCAATGAGACACGACTAGCTAAGTTGCATAAGAACGGATATTTGAATTCATTCGAATTATCATCTTATGACACTTGCCATTCATGTCTCAAAGGAAAAATGACTAAAACTCCGTTTAAAGGACACGGAGAAAGAGTTACCGAACTCTTGGGACTGGTGCATAGTGATGTATGCGGTCCAATGTCTACACACGCCAGAAATGGTTCTTCCTACTTCATTACATTCACTGACGATCTCTCTAGATACGGGCATGTGTTCCTGTTGAAACACAAGTCTGAAGCTTTTGAGAAATTCAAAGAATATAAGCACGAGGTAGAGAACCAAACGGGCAAAAGTATTAAGGTTCTTCGATCTGATCGAGGAGGTGAATACTTAAGCAGTGAATTCCTGGATTATCTAAAAGAGAATGGGATTCTCTCTCAGCTTACTCCTCCTTATACACCACAGCACAACGGTGTATCGGAACGAAGGAATCGCACCCTATTAGATATGGTGCGTTCAATGATGAGTAATGCTGAGTTACCTATTTCCTTTTGGGGGTATGCGCTTGAGACAGCCATATACCTATTGAATCTGGTTCCGTCTAAATCTGTACCTACCACACCATATGAGATATGGAGTGGGAAGAGACCATATTTTAAGCGAATTAAGATATGGGGTTGTCCGGCCAATGTCAAAAAGCAAAATCTGGACAAACTCGAGGCACGATCAGTCCTTTGCAAGTTCGTGGGATATCCTAAGAATTCTCAAGGATATTTTTTCTACCAAGCTGAGGAACAAAGAGTGTTTGTTGCTCAACATGCCACCTTTTTGGAAAGGGAATTTCTTGCAAAAGAAACTAATGGCAAAGAGGTAGAACTGGAAGAGGTTCCAGCACCACAAACTGCAACTGACAATTTAGTAGAACCAGAGGATTCAGTGGTGCCCGACGTACCCCAGCCTCTCCGCCGATCTAGTAGGGTTTCTCGTCCACCTGAGAGATACTATGGTTTTCTCATTGACGGTGGTAGTGAGGATTGCATCATGGAGGATGATGACCCAACTAGCTTCGAGCAGGCCATCACTAGTGGGGACTCAGTGAAATGGCTGGATGCTATGCGGTCCGAGATGGATTCCATGTACACCAACAAAGTATGGACTTTGGAAGTTGCTCCTGAAGGGGTAAAACCCATTGGGAGCAAGTGGATCTTCAAGAAGAAACTTGGTGTAGATGGGAAAGTGGAGACTTTCAAAGCTAGACTTGTAGCAAAGGGTTTTCGTCAAAGACCAGGTGTGGACTATGACGAGACCTTTTCTCCAGTGGCTATGCTTAAATCCATCCGAATCATGCTTGCCATTGCTGCCTTTCATGACTACGAAATCTGGCAAATGGATGTTAAGACCGCCTTTCTAAATGGTGATTTAGAAAAGTGCGTGTACATGACTCAGCCAGAGGGCTTCGTAGACAGTGGGAGCAGCGGGAAGGTGTGCAAGCTGCTTAAATCTATTTATGGATTAAAGCAAGCATCGTGGAGTTGGAACATCTGCTTTGACGTCGTTATCAAAGAGTTTGATTTCGTCAAAAATCCAGATGAACCATGTATCTACAAGAAGGTGGCAGAGAGTAAGGTTGTCTTCCTCGTATTGTACGTAGACGACATACTCTTGATAGGAAATGATATTCCTATGCTGCAATCGGTCAAGCTCTTCTTATCACAAAGATTCTCAATGAAAGATCTTGGTGATGCCTCCTGCATATTGGGGATCAGGATCTATAGAGATAAATCCAAACGGATTTTGGGATTGTCCCAATCCAGGTACATTGACACCATACTAAAAAGGTTTAGTATGGAAGAGTCCAAGCGTGGGAACATGCCCACGATCTCTGGAGTCACTCTCTCCAAAGAGATGTCTCCCAAGACTGATTTGGAGAGAGCTCGCATGCAAGGGATACCCTATGCTTCGGCAGTAGGCTCTATCATGTATGCGATGCTATGTACCAGACCCGATGTAGCATACTCACTAAGTGTAGTGAGCAGGTATCAAGCTGATCCTGGAGAGAGTCACTGGACAGCTGTGAAGAGCATTCTCAAGTACTTGCGAAGGACTAGAGATATGTTCTTGGTGTATGGTAACGGAGAACTCCAAGTGGAGTCCTTTACCGATTCCAGCTTCCAGAGTGATAAGGACGACTCTAAGTCGCAGTCGGGCTTTGTCTTTACCCTTTACGGAGGGGCGGTTAGCTGGAAGAGTTCCAAGCAGGAAACCGTGGCAGACTCGACGATGGAGGCTGAATACATCGCTGCCAACGATGCTGCCAAAGAGGCTGTCTGGATCAAGAAGTTCATTACTGAACTTGGAGTGGTTCCATCCATTGAGCATCCAATACCTTTGTATTGCGATAACAATGGAGCGGTGGCTTTGGCCAAGGAACCCAGGTCCCATCAGCGGTCCAGGCATATTCTGAGGCGGTATCACCTGATCCGGGAGATAGTTGATCGCCGGGAGATCGAGGTCAGGAGAGTTGACACGAAGAACAACACGGCGGATCCACTCACGAAGGCCATTCCCCAGATACAGTTTGAGAGACTCTTCGGGATGCTCGGTATGAGATACTACAGCAGCTGGCCCTAGTGCAAGTGGGAGATTGTTAGTTGTATGTATGCCCTAGAGGCCAGTATTGTACAGATTATGTATATTATATTGGATGCTTGGACATATATAGAGATGACTTTCTTGCTCGACATGATAGTATGCTATCTGGTTGCTCTTTATCTTAACATGTACACTAGTCTCTTTATACTGTCTTATAGTTACATGTTGGTAAAGCCCTTAGGATTTGTACTTGACTACCTGGACTATGATGCAGATCATACTAGTGGGGACATGGTAGTCCATAAGTACATCCTTCAAGGTCCCTAGTCGTGGGTGTATCGAGACGGGGCATCGATATACCAGAGTAGACTAGCGTATACGCTTCTCGACCCATGTGATGGGCGATGGATGATCCCATATCCATTGGTGTTTGACATCAGAGATGGTATACGGGTGCTCAGTGGAGACTGAGTACACTGGACGGACTCGCCGAGAACTCCCAGATGGTATTATACCTCACGTCAGATGGCAGTTCTCAGGTGACACTTGTACAGGTTAGTCTGTAGACCCGAGATCGTCATAGAGTCTTGTGTGATTCCCACTGTGCTTTGATCTCCACCTTACCACGTCCATGAGGGCATGCAAAACGGTGGTCTTTGGGTACAGTCCCGAGTCACATGGAGGCAATGAGCGATAGGAGGGGTTTCGTCTCTCCCGGTATTGGGGGTTGATGTTGCGCTGTGCTCGATTGGCCGTAACAGGGAAGTCCCTGGCCAGGGCTGATCAGAGATTTGCTGGTAAGTGTTACCAGTAGTTTCTCGACCCGTTACGAGCCTCACATCAGCACGACTTATCGGGTTATTGGGGTCTGACGTTTACCACCCCTAGACTTGATATGCGACGTATCAGACGAAGAGACTGGACTGTATGGTAAGTGTTACTGGTCGGATTCGCAGGAGTGTGAGCGGGCTAGCTCGTCGATCTTCTGATCGCTCAATACCCGGGTGGCCGTTACATTTAGCAGACCGCTTGCGGCTTGTGGGTGCTTGATATGATCATCATCTGCTACCGGCGTATTGACGAGTCTTTAGAGTCCTACACAGAGGTTTCCTGGTTCAAGAAAAACGAAATAGGAGCGCGTATGAGATATGTGCGGGACCGAGAATAATGCGTGTATGTGATACCGTATTTGATTCTCGCGATTAATGTTTCGATTGGTTATATATGATATAACCTAGTTATCGAATCGAAGATCGATTCGATAAGTCGATACATTGAAAACTAGTCGGTCATGTGCGACATGACCGGATCATTGAATCAAGTGTTGATTTAATGATTTAATGTATAATTATATATTTGATATATTACTTTGCATTAACTAGTATTGGTTCACTTTAAACGGATTTTTCTCACTTGATGTGCACAATGTATATATGATATGTTTTGTGCACATCTTTGTATCATTTAGTTAAGTGTAAAGAATTAAACTTGGGTTAAGAAAGTGATTAGGGTTTTATTATCCATTCTTTTATTTATTGCATTTGAAATAAAAGAAATGGCATAAGAATACAAAATGGTCGCTATCATTCATGAACTTGGTTGAAGCTTCATGAAGCTTTGACATTATGACCATTTTGTCTTCACACTAAACCCTAACCATTATTCTCACCTAAGTTAAGTCTCTACACTTAACTATGGTTCTCTTGATGATAAGTTTGATTTTTCTTTTCATTAGAAAAGAACTTATCATAAATCTATCTCATCTTCTTCTTCATTCTTCAAAGAAAAAGCTTGAGGCCTTTAATGGCAACTTCATTTCTAGTGAGAGATATCCAAATCTAAAGTGAACCCACCTCCTATTTCTTCATCCTCTACCTCTTGCCAAGTGGTTTTGGGTGTTCTCTTCACAAGTTTCACAACTTTGTGAAGTCGGAGCTTGAACTAGTGCAACCTCGACGTAGATCGTCTTTGACACGAAGCCGACGACCTAGCTCGCCCGTTTTCTTGATGAAGCCGATGAAGGAGTCTAGGGTTCGTGATGGACAGCGAGGGCATTACGTTGCGGAGCCGAGGAGGTGGATATCCGGATCTACAAAGGTTGTAATTTCCGTATCCCAGTAGTTAACTGTTAACTAGCTTTTTCTTTTCGCCTAAACATCTAGTTAAGATCCGTAGTCTAGGGTTTCTCGGCACTAAAAATTTTAATTTGGCATGTTCGATGCCTTGTGAGAACCCACTAGGGTGCCTAGGAACCTTTCAGGAATAGCCTCAGTGAGTGGATCCGCTCTGATGTTTCTTTCTATATCTCTCTTTTTCTCAAGTTCGCAGAGAAAGCCATCTCCCGAAATGAGAAATACCTGTCTTAGAATATGTTTGGATATCTGATGGGACCTAGTTCATAAATGAACTCCAAATCCAAACTTCTTAGACTGTATCGTCAACTGAACTTAATCAGTATCCTGCGTCATACCTCCCTCAGTGTCCGCTTGGATCACCTGCCCAAACTACTGCCCCTCGTCAGAGGGAAAACTATAACTCTGACAGTCACTCTGTCATCCAGGTCACCTTGGAAGCCTGGAATGATAACCGTCTCCCGAAAGAGGCTGTTGTTATCATATCCCTAGAACATCCACTTATGTTCTAAATCTGCTTCCGAACGTTTCTCCAGGATATGATTAATATCAACTTATTGCATTTAGTGCAAAAACAACATCTGGTGTGGCACTTGACATTTCATGATTGACTCAATTGCCTAAGCAAGTGATCTGCCAATCATGCACATCCCTCTCCTCTTTAGTCTGTAAGACACCTTTAGAGAGGGTGACTCCATCACCTTCAGGTACACTACCGTGCCAGGAGTCGTCCATTCTAAAACACTTTTAGAATGCTGTCTAAGTACCCAGATTGGGAAACTACCCAAATCTAGATCTAAAACCATAGATCTAGTAACCAGAGTGTCTGATATTATATCCAATTCCTTTGTGGAAAAACCACTGTGTGATAACCAAAGTATAACCGATCGTAGTATAGGAATATCACTTCCTACTCTGTGTATGTCATCTAAATACCAGGACATCACACCCTACTACCTTCTTAACAGATCCATCCCCTATTCTGATGAAGTCAAACCTATGACTATCACATCAGAAACAGATGATCTATCTCCGCTATATCTGCTTTAGCCCATAAATAAACATAAGCTACTTGTGCACTATGCTTCCGCTGCTCCCACTGACTACGACAACCCTCTGTCAGAGTCATATACACGTACACTTCTAAAGCTAGTTTAGAACGACGCTATACTCATCCTCCTACCGGGTCTCGCAGTCTGGAACAGCAGCAATGGCAAGTCAGGGTAAACAAGAACCTCCCTGTCACCGTCCTTGAGGCTACCGGAGTACCTCTCGGCTGCCTGAGGTTACCCACCATATCCGCGGTGTGGCCCATGGAATGTCAATCCAGATTGAATCTTTAGGTCCTATTAAATTTTCAGTAATCGTTTGCAGTTCTGGAATCATTTCAAGTTCTACCATACTCCCACTACTGTTTTCTGAAAAAATCCATTTTTATTAAAACTGTGGTGAGTCAAGAACAATATCACTATTGATCTTCCAGATGGTAGAAAGTCAACCCTCGTCATAGCCCGGGTCAACCCACAAACTGCCATTACAGAAACGTGCCTTGAGTTATCCAGAATATGATTTTAAGCATAAGCCAGAAAACTCCCCGTACCTTAACAATGTTAAGATATGAACTATTCTATATCCAATATAGAAAAAGAGGCACTGATTTAATTGGAACCAGATTCAAATCATGCAGCTGTCTCCAGTGCATGTCAACTAAAACGAGAGAGGTCGATCAGCATTACTCAACTTAGGAATACATCCAGATATGATTAACCTAAAAGAGAAGCAAGTTCTCATAATCATTACTATCAACTGAATACCATACACAAGTATCTACATCTTCGATCACCTTGAAGAATCTTGATACTTACAACACGTGGTTCTCTACTTTACTCTTATACCTATAACTTCTCAAAACTTGGATCTTGTATTTCTATGAAACACATGTCTAAGAACTAGAGAAGTCATAAGTAAACAGAATATAGTACGAGTACCAACCCCTCTGTCCTCATAGACACTGGACAACATACAATACTCTGTATAAGTCCCCTGAGTCTAATAACTCATTCCCTGTGTGTTGTAGGTTGAAAACTGTACTTATGGTTAAGAAGAATTACACCGTTGTTTAATGCTCCTTACCTAACCATCCACTGATATAGGTAAATGTCATAGACATAATTTCAAAAAGTTATATATCACTTTATAAAAATAAACGTACAGATATATCAATTTGAAATTGGTGCATAACAATGGATATTCAAAACCAAATATTTGCCGTCCGGCAAACAACCCAGGCGATTTCCTCAGATATCACCAATTACAACAAATCTCGATATCATGAGGATGATCACCCAATTCCCAATAACTTACTCCCACTCATCATCTGTAAAACCATACAGATGTGAGAATCAAACTTGGTAAATACATACCCTGGAGCAAGGACTAATTGGGAAATCAGTTTTCTTTTAGCAGTACAGAGTGAATCTGAAACATGTAAATGTTTCGAAGGGGTATCCGGGTATTCTTAGTAATGCCTCTTCCATTATTATATTCACAACTGTAACCGTATATTTCTTTGCTATCTCTCCAAATCCCTTTATATGTCTTTACTCATTACCTTCTGTACACCATCGTTAGGGTAAATGGTTTTCTTCCTTCCCTACCATTCAGCACCAGCCAATGGTTTGGAAGAAGACTATCCAATAAGCGTAATAGGTTTACTGTCCTAATGCTAGGAGCACTCGCAACCCGAAAGAAGGTAAAGATAAAAGACAACTGAATAAAACCTTATTCTATTTCTCCTAAACCAGAATCCATCTCCGAACTGGAACAAGTTCTTTTGAGTTCGTATATAACCATACGATGGAGTATCCAAATAACCGTGGATCTTCATAGTGATACGGAGTGTCCTGGAGAAATACAAAGGTGATGTGGGAGTGGCGAAGAAATACTTGGTTTGGTCGTGAATAGCAGTCGCAATTTACTTTGCCCTCTTACTAATCCTTTTATTTGTCTTTACTTAATACCTTCTGTACACCTTTTAGGCTAAATGGTTTTCTTCTTTCCCTACCATTCGACACCTGCCTATGGTTTGGAAGAAGACTATCCAATTAGCGTAATAGGTGTACTGTCCTAATCCAAGGAGCACTCGCAACCTGAGAGAAGGTAAAAGGAAAATACAGCTGAATAGTCCTATTCATTTTCTCCAGAACCGGAAACCATCCTCGAATCTGGAACAAGTTCCTTCGAGTTCGTATATAACCATACGATGGTTTTATCCAATGGAAGTGGATGTTCGTAGTAATACGGGGTGTTCTGGAGAAAAGGGTAAAAGTAGGAGTGGCAATGAGGTATGCAACTCTGACAATGCAAAAGCCAGTGTTTTAAGAAAGTTCGGTTAACTTGGTCACTGAGTTATAGTCTAGGATCGGGTCATGGTCGCTGCCAAAGAGAGAGAGAGAAAAGAAACACTCAGCGTGCACTCTAATCTAGATCAGAATGGTTGTCAATTTATCTAATCAGGAAACCTCCTACTGTAACCTCAAATTCTCCTCCAAACCTAAAAGAAGAATTAGTCGGGATCACCCGAGGAGTAAACCAACTCATCAGTGGGAATTAGGATCCAATTATCATCGCATAATAACGTGATGGAATCCACTCACGTTATCACACTCCAGAAGGTATGCGCATATCTGGCAAGTTTCAGTTTCTTTAGAAACTCCCGATGTGATTTTTACCTCATGCTCTTATGACCTTGACGAAGGTCAACAAATCATAAGTCACATGTCAAGTTCTACTCGTCATTGTCCAGGTTAATTTGAACCCACCCGTACAAGCCCTTGACGAAGGTCAACAAGGCTATACGACTGTCCCAAACCAACGCATCTATCTATGCAATAGAAAGGTAACAAGCAGCTACCATTCACTATGCCTTGACGAAGGTCAACAAACATAGCATGAATACTAAGTACTACCCGTCTGAAATGACGCAGGGCTACGAATGGTTTTTGGCGAAAAACCTTTAATGTAATGAACTTGATATCGTTGAAGGAACCGGATAGCTTTTTATAAAAAAATAGTGGTGAAAACCTTTGCTAAAGAGGCCACTCCTGGTGAAGGGGTCTCGGCTCTTTCCCCGTAGAATGAGGTGCAGGATATTCCAACTGAATACCACGATGCAAAGAAAAAAGCAATCGACTATAGTGAAGTTATTACCCTGACGCAAACTTCTGTCCAAGGGGTCACTCCCAGTGAAGGGATCTCAGCCCTTGCCTCGTCGACTGAGGTGCTGGATATTCATAACCGAATACCACTATGCAAAACAAAAGAAAACGTCCTTGCAATAACAGCTTTTTGAAAAATGTTCCAACAACATCAGATTAGGTTTGTTTATCTTGCATTGATCTAAATCAATGCAGTCCCATCAATTAATCACACCAATAAAGAACGAAAATATGATGTACGTATATGCCATCCGCATTCGCCACTGGGTCCCGTCATCACCCGTTAGGTTACTTAACTAACGACAGAGCGGGGACTGGACTAGCGCGAGTTTAAAACATATACAACATCTACTAGTATATATATCAATATATAATATTCGCTCATGGCGTGATAAATGCAACATCACAGAAAAGTTATAACCATCACAGAACAATACAGATAATCTGGGATCCCCGGGTTTCCTTTGAGCCGCAAGTGAAACCCGACGTTCCCCTGGTCGTGTGGATAGCCTGTGCAATGAAATCCTAGACCCCTATGGGCGCGGCAAGTTACCCGCCAAAACATGAAGCGAGGCAGCCCCCTTCAACAAAGTGAATGGACCACCCAGCACTTCACGGAATCCGGTAACTTGAGCACCCCTCCTTGGGTCAACCTGTACCCCCTACGAGTGCGGCGAATAGCCCGCCAACTCTAGAGTGAAGCCCCCTCCGTCTCAAAGCCATGAGATGTAGGCCTGTTGCCTTCTAGAATCCGGCTACCCGTGCACCCCTCCGCGGGGTAATCATAGTACAGAAAGTAATATATATACAATGGGTACATCGACCTCAGCCCGGTCGTGTCCCAAAAGAATAATATACAAACAGGCAGTGACGGCTGTCCACATGTCGGACGCTCGCCCCGCAATATCAAATGTACAAATACAACCAAACTGTACTACCATTGCATCCAGGCTATCCACCATGACAAATCCGCAACATCACAGCACAACACAGAACATCAATGTGAATGTCACGTTCGCAAATCCGTCTAATAGAACTGTTGCAATTAGACAAGATTTACCGCTCAAATGACATTCACGGTCACAGATATAATGTAAGTATTGTAAACTAACATATTTAAATTTTCGATCGACAAAATTTCCCGAAGTGGGCCCCAAGCACAATTCCCAGTACTCAAACAAATCTGGGCCCAAACAAAAAATTCCAGAAACCCCAATTCCACTTAGAGACCACTGTAGAAATTTTGGTGCCCTAATGCTACAGTAGTGCGGCGGAACCGCGGTCAAAACAAGGGTCATGCCGCGGTTCCAAGGCGCTACAGTGGTCTCAGGCTATGAAATTTCTGCACTGTTCTAAGAAAAGCCTGCCTGATTTTCTGCAATACTCAAAATAATTTTTTGACGACAAAAATTTCGACAGAAACTGCACAAATTGGAATCGCGGTTTTGGAAATTTCGTTCGATCGAAGTTCTAAACACGTTAGAGCAAGCTTGTAAAGGTTAATGGTGTGGCTCTGATACCATGTAAGTCTACGGTAGCGTCGCGGCCGTCTGTCCGAGGCCAAAATGCGGAAATGAAAACTTTTTCAAAACTTGAAACTGGAGCTATCGTATACTATAAATCCGGATCGAACCATTAACCTATAACTAGCAACTAGAGAAAGGGTTGGAAAAGCTATACCGATCGATCCGTGTTCTTCGGTCTTTGGCCACCATCCTAAGCTCCTCGCGGCATCTCAGATCTCGATCTCCTCGTCGGAAAGGGCACCACATCTTCGAGTCTTTTTACGGGCTCCCGCTTCGTCCGAAGCAGCACGGGCATGAAGTTCGCTAGCCGACGTGCCCAAGGCGATGTAGAGAATGTGTGTGACAACTTTGTCTCTTGCATCCATTGCATGGATGGAGGTTGAAGATGAAGCCATCAATGGAGGTTGTGAGCTAGAGGAAGAAGAAGAAGAGGAGCCATTTTCTTTTCTTGTGTTGTATGTTGAAAATGAGAAAGTGTGTGAATAAAAATTACAAGACCAAAACCTTTACAATGGCTGCCCTTCTCTCTCTTCCTCTCATTTCAAACCACAAATCAATCACATAATGTGACATTAGCACAAGAAAAGAGACCATGAGTCACTAATGAAGTCTATGTCACATTAAATGCTCAAAATGATGATTTTAAGCTCACAATTTCCATTTATAACAATTTATCCAAATGTTTACAACAATAAAAAGATACGGCAACATCTAAAGTAAACTCGTGACGGATCACAAGGATACCCCTCACCTGTATATACATACCAGCATCCGCATTCCGACTGAATGCGAATGCGATGAGACTAAAGTAATCCAACAAATCTAATAGTAGGATCCGGCTTAAAGCAAAGCCCACTAGTATGATCCGCCCGATCATGATCCTGTTAGGTTTGCATAGCACCCTATAATGAGTTTGGAAGCATCACATGTCATAAAGTTCAAGTTTTTATGGTGCTAAGCAAGCATGCAATGGAATCGATCCTAGAAAATTAGGGTTTCGGAAAATTAAAGCGAACTAAACTAGGGTTTCGAGACTACAACCTTTGTAGCTCCCTTTCGCTGGACTCTTTGGTCTCTTGGGTGTTGAATGGAGGTCCTCTTGAAGTCCTCTCGCGTCCACGACGATCCACCACGGAGTTCTCCGTCCAAGCTCGCAACTTCGTAAAACGAAGAGAACACTCTAAACAAGTCGGCTAAACTTGTGTAGAATGAAGTTGTGGTTAAGGTTCTCACTTCAAAAACCTTTCTTTAAGTGTGTATTACTCACTAGAACAAAAACTAGAGAGCAAAAGGAAGAAGGAGGATGAAGATGGAGGCTTTCTTTGAACAAGGGTTAATGTGATAACCATAGAAAAGAAATGAAATATATCTTTATATATTTTATTTCTTCTCATGTCCAACCATGGTTAAGTGATGGAGAGTTTATTTAACTTGAGTTTTAAATGATAAAGAGAAGGATAACCCAAGGTTAGAGGTAGGTGAGCTTGGTTAGGTTAAATGAAGAGTGTAGAAGCTAGAAATGATTATCCTTTTCTTTTCATTTTGTTTTAAATCCAAAATTAAATAAAAAACCATCACTTAATCTATGGTGTGAGTCTTATATTGCCACCATTTCCATGTGCTAAAAACCATGATAGATGGGTGTATGTGTGTATGCATGTATGCACATCCACATGTGCATGAAACTAGATAGAAATAAAGAAACATATACACACATGCATACATCCATCATGTCCATGAAAGGTTTTAAGTGAGAAAACTAATGGTTAAATGATAAATCAACACTTGATTTATCAATCCGGTCATATCTCATATGACCCCACCAAAAGAAGGCCGCCCGATCAATGTCCGATATCATATACGCACATTTTAATCGGGTGCATGCGCATATCGCATACGCGCACCACAACGTTTCGCCTGGACTGGGTAACTCCTTTGTGGGACTCTAAGACTCGTCAATACGCCGGCAGAGGGTAATGATCATATCAAGTCCCCCAAGCCGCAAGCGATCAGCTAAACGTAACGGCTACCCGGGTATTGAGCGATCAGAAGAAAACAAGCGAACCTGTTACAACTCCCGTCGAGCCAACCGGCAACACTACCGTACAGTCCGGTCTCTTCGTCAGATATGCTGCATATCGAGCCTAGGGATGGTCACGTCGACCCTAATAACTCAATAAGTCGTGCCGGTGATTGGTCTATAACAGATCGAGAAACTACTGATAACACTTATCAGCAATTCTCAGCAGCCCTGGCCAGGGACTTACTGATATAACCAGTCGGGCACAACATCAACTCTCAATACCGGGAGAGATCAATACCGGGAGAGAAGAAAAACCCTTCCTATCGCTCATTGCCTTCGTGTGTCTCGGGACTGTACCCCAACGGCCACCTGTTTGCACGACTCAGTAGAGCCGTGGTAGGGTGACAATCAAAGTACAGTGGGAGAACACACAAGACTCTATGACGATCTCGGGTCTACAGACTAACCTGTACCAGTGTCACCTGAGAACTGCTATTCGACGATAGATATAATTCCATATAGGAGTTCTCGGTGAGTCCGTCCAGTGTACCCAGTCACCACTGAGCACCCGTATATGATCTTGATGTCAAACATCGATGAATGTGGGAACATTCATCGCCCATCGTATGGGTCTAGTATCATATATGCTAGTCTACTCTGGTATATCAATGCCCCGTCTCGATATACCCTACGACTAGGGGACGTTCCAGGATATGCTTATAGACTACAGATGTCCCACTAGTATGATCTCCATCATAATCAGAGTAGTCAAGCCGATATCCTCAGGGCTTTATCAGCATGTATGAATGAATAAAAGCATGATCAAATCAACATGTCAGATAAAGAATAACCAGATAGCATACTATCATGTCGAGCAAGAATGCATACTGAATATATATATATATATATATACATGTATAGATACATCCACTATCATATAATGGCCTCTAGGGCATACATATATCCAACAATCTTCCACTTGCACTAAGGCCAGTTATTGGCGTATCTCATACCCCAACATCTCAAAAAGTCGCTCATGCTGCGGCTGAGGGAGGGCCTTGGTGAATGGATCCGCGGCGTTATTCTTTGTGTCTACCCTCCTAATCTCGATCTCGCGGCGATCTACAATCTCCCCGGATCAAATGAAAACGCCTCAGGATATGTCTGGACCGCTGATGGGATCTGGGCTCCTTGGCTAACGCCATAGCCCCATTATTGTCACAATACAAAGGTATTGGATCAATAATGTTGGAACTACTCCTAGCTCCGAGACGAACTTCTTCATCCAGACGGCTTCCTTGGCGGCATCATTTGCAGTAATGTACTCAGCTTCGATCGTAGAGTCTGCAACGGTATCTTGTTTGGAACTCTTCCAACTCACCGCCCCATCCATTGTGGGTAAATACAAACCCAGAAATAGATTTGCTGTCGTCCTTATCACTCTGGAAGCTCGAATCGGTAAAGTGCCTCCATTTGGAGATCTCCATTACCATACACCAAGAACAATTCTTTAGTCCTTCGCAAGTACTTAAGAATGTTCTTCACAGCTGTCCAGTGATTCTCCCCCTGGGTTGGATTGATACCTGCTTACTACACTAAGTGCATAAGCTACATCTGGGCGTGTACATAACATCTGCATACATTATAGATCCTACTGCCGAAGCATAGGGTATAATACTCATGCGAGCTCTCTCTTCATCGGTTTTTGGACAAGAATCCTTGGAGAGAGTGACCCCATGGCAAGCGGGTAAGGCACCCCGCTTGGAGTCTTCCATACTAAACCTTTTTAGGATGGTGTCAATGTACTTTGGTTTGGGACAATCCCAATAACCTTTTGGATCTATCCCTATAGATCCTTATGCCCAGAATGTACGTGGCATCACCCAGGTCCTTCATGGAGAACCTCAGTGATAAGAAAGATTTGACCGACTGTAGCATAGGAATATCATTTCCTATCAGAAGAATGTCGTCCACGTACAATACGAGGAATGTGACAGCTCTCCCTACAGCCTTCTTATAAACGCAAAGTTCATCTGGATTTTTGATGAAATCAAACTCTTTGATAACATCATCGAAACAGATGTTCCAACTCCGTGATGCCTGCTTTAACCCATATATAGATTTAAGCAATTTACATGCTTTCCCCGCTGCTCCCACTATCAATGAAGCCTTCTGGCTGATCCATATAAACGCATTCTTCCAAATTTCCATTTAGAAATGGGGTTTTAACGTCCATCTGCCAGATTTCATAGTCGTAGTGAGCAGCAATAGCAAGTAGGATCCAAATGGATTTAAGCATGGCTACGGGAGAAAAAGTCTCGTCATAGTCCAAACCTGGTCCTTTAACGAAAACCCTTCGCCACAAGTCTTGCCTTATAGGTCTCCACCTGCCCATCTACACCAATCTTTCTTTTAAAGATCCATTTGCACCCCACAGGTTTTACCCCAGGGGGTACAACGTCCAAAGTCCACACTTTGTTGGTGTACATAGACTCCATTTCGGATCTCATGGCATCCAGCCACTTCACAGAGTCTTTACTCGTGATAGCCTTGCTGAAAACTGGTAGGATCATCATCATCCATGATGCAATCTTCTCCGTTACCATCAATGAGGAAACCGTAGTACCTCTCCGGTGGGCGATAAGTCCTACTAGACCTACGGAGTGGCCGAGGTTCTTCAGTTTCTGTTGCAAACTGCTGGTTCAACCAAATCGTCATTTGTAGTTTGTGTCTCTAGAACCTCTTCTAGATCTACCACCTTGCCATTATCTTTATTTGTGAAAAACTCTTTTTCCAAGAATGTGGCATACTGAGAAACAAACACTTTTTGTTCCTCTTTGTGGTAGAATAGATATCCATAAGAATTCTTTGGATATCCCACAAAGTTACATAAGACTGACCGTGTCTCGAGTTTGTCCGGATTCTGCTTTTTTAACATAGGCCGGGCAACCCCAAATCTTAATTCTCTTAAGAGATGGTCTCTTCCCATGCCATATCTCATATGGTGTGGTAGACACGGCTTTGGTTGGAACCATATTTAGTAGAAACGCTGCAGTCTCCAATGCATGCCCCCAAAACGAGACGGGTAACTCAGCATCACTCATCATGGACCGGACCATATCAAATAGGGTCCTATTCCGTCGTTCTGACACACCGTTGTGCTGTGGTGTGTAAGGAGGAGTGAGCTGAGAGAGAATCCCATTCTCTTTTAGGAAGTGTGCAAATTCTGTACTGAGATACTTACCACCTCGATCTGATCGAAGCATCTTGATACTCAAGCCGGTTTGTTTTTTCTACTTCTTGTTTATATTCAATGAATTTCTCGAAAGCTTCGGACTTGTGCTTTAATAAAAATACATGACCGAATCTTGAGAAATCGTCAGTGAACGTAATGAAGTATGAAAAACCGCCTCTAGCCTGTGTAGACATTGGCCCACATACATCACTATGTATGAGGCCCAGGAGCTGAGTAGCTCTTTCTCTCCGTGTCCGGTAAACGGAGTTTTGGTCATTTTACCCTTGATACAAGACTGGCAAGTCGCATAAGATTTATATTCAAAAGAATTTAAATATCCATCTTTGTGTAACTTGTTTAGTCTTGTTTCGTTAATATGACCAAGTCTACAGTGCCAAAGAAAAGCTTCATTTAATTCTGAAAATTTTCTTTTATTAGTGTGTTGTATACTGAAAACTGTGTGTTGATTTAGGACATATATTTCGTTGTTTAGTGTACCATACCCAACCAACTTTTGATTCAGGTTAATGTTCATAACATTGTTCTGCAATACAAAATTATACCCTTCATTGTCCAACAAAGAAACGGATATTATATTACATAGCATACTTGGTACAAAATAACATGGATTTAAAACCAAAATACATCCAGATGGCAACCCCAAGTGATACTCTCCCACTGCGACTGTATGTACATTGGAACCATTTCCAACGCGGAGAGTATGGTCCACCTGTCCTCAAAACCTTGCTATTTCTCAGCCCCTGCATAGAATTGCAAATGTGAGAACCTGAACCGGTATCCAATACCCAGGAAGCAGAGTTTATAGAAAAACAGTTTTCAGTCACAAACGCACCTGAGGCAGAAGCATCACCATGCTTCTTCTTGAGACTTATGTACTCCGTGCAATTGCTCTTCCAATGTCCTGTCTTGTGGCAATGAAAACATTCGCCCTTCCCCGAGTCTCCAGCCTTGGACTTTCCCTTTCCCTTCACCTTTTTAACTCCGCCCTTAGGATTTGTGGGTTTCTTCTTTTTCTTTCCCCTTGGCCTTGGCTTTCGGGCGAGAAGATGAAGACTGTCCAATAGTCATAAACGGGAGTTTTTGCTAACTTCATAGTGCTCTCTGCACTCCTTAACATGTTAAGGAGTTCAGGGAGGTCCTTCTCCATGCCATGCATGTTGAAGTTCACTATGAACTGAGCAAAGGTGGAGGGGAGGGACTGCAGAATAATATCTATATATTGTTCATTGTCCATCGTCCATCCAAGGTCCTCAAGCTCTTCTATAAGAGCTATCATCTTCAGAACATGGTCTCCTACTGGTGTGCCAGGGGCCATTCGCATCTGAAACAATTTCTTTGATGCTTCGTATCGTAATACGCGGGATTGCTCCCCATACAACTCTTTTGTATGGAGAAATATACCGTGAATGTCCATGTCCTCGTGCTGCTTTTGATGTGTGTTATCCATCGATACAAGCGCGAGGCATGTGGCCGTGGCACAGTCAGCGTCCCACGTCTTGCGGACTTCAATGTCCACAACTGAGGATTTTGGACCAGGGACGGGCGGGGCTGAAGCCGTGAGGACATATGATACTTTATCATAAGTCAAGGCGATTTTCAGATTCCTCAGCCAGTCTTTATAGTTGGTCCCATTCAGTTTGTTTTTATCTAGTAAAAGCTTGAGTCCAGTCATGGGTATCTGCCATTAAGAGAGAGAAAAGAATACACTCAGCGAAAGCTCTTGCATAGATCAGATTGGTTATTATCTTGTCTAATCGATGTTTCCCACTGCTTTTATCGAGTTTTTCTTTCAAACCTTAAAAAGAAAAACTAGCCAGGATTAATTACAGTCTACAACTTCGCTAACCGTTCAGCCAGGCCAGTGTCGGTACTTGAGGGAGGTTCCCCGTGCTTTCGCACGGACCTAATTAGAGTAAACCTCGTTTTCCCAGAGGTGGAGCCCCGTTAACACCTTTCTAGACACCTAATGAGTTAGCTAATTGTAAACTGTAAAACTCTCCTAGGGGCAACTATTGCCTACAGTGGGATCGGGATCCAACCATCACATGGAAGGTATGCAATCTCATTGCAAATTTCAACTCTTGAAATTCCCGATGTAGTTTTTACCCCTAGTACCTATGACCTTAACTAAGGTCAACAAATCATAAGTACCAGTCAAGCTCTACCCGTCATTTCTTGATTAATTAGACCCACTCATATGACCCTTAACTATGGTCAACAAAGTCATAAGAATGTCCTAATTAATCTGCATCATATGCATTGTAGGAAGACATCACTTAGCTACCGTACACTACGCCTTAACTATAGTCAACAAACGTAACACGAATACTAAGTACTCTACTTCCTAAAATGACGGAGGGTTGCGGATGATTTTTAAGAAAATCTTTAACGCTTTGAGCTTGATATCGTTGTAGAATCAAAATGGTTTTCGAAAGGAGTGGCTTAAGCTCCGCAGTTTTGAAATATAGCTTTTTCATAAATAGCCGAGTGGTTTTCAAATCCGATTCTACAACATCTTTTTAGGTTTATTTTCTTTACACTAATCACATTAATGTAATCCCATCATTTAAGTCCTTAAGCCAATCACAGAAAAAGAAACGAAAATAACACGTACGCTTATGCCATCCGCATTCGCCGCAATGTTCCGTTATACACAGTTAGGTTACTTAACTAACGGCATACCGGGACGGGACTAGCGCGGGTGTAAAACATAAGAAACGTCTACTATATATCATATATATAATATGTCATTCGTCTCAGATATCACAGAACACATGCAGCAGAAACATAGATATAACGTGGGATATACTAGGACGTCCGTATTTAGTATTTAGCCAGAATAGAAAATACGGATTCCACAGTCGCGATGAATAGCCAAGCCCATACCCTGGACCCCTACGAGAGCGGCAAGTGACCCTGCCAATTCTGGAGTTTAGGAGACCCGGTCTCGACTCCTCGAGATGGCCTCCCACTGAACCCCAGAACCCGGTCACTTGTGCTCCCCACCTTGGGTCAATCCTAATGCGGAAAAGTAAATAATATACAACACTGGTAACACAACCTCAACCCGGAAGTGCCCCAAATAAAAGAATATTACATTACATTTGAATTTACATGAATGAAAAATATAAAACTCCCATCTCACATAAAAACCCCCGGCTATTCAATCGCGACAATCCTGCACATCATATCTCAGCAACACATAATATCACATAGCATCAACGTAAGTAAGTATGCATACCCCAATTGTCGTTGACGTATAGCAACGAAACCGGCGATATCGAACATACTACACTTACGGTCACAGAAAAGAAAGTGTAAAACTACAATATTTGGAATCCAGATTCTCTTTAGACATCATAAATGCGAATATCACATATTTCGTATTTCATGCCTAAACTATATGAATTCCACATATTGTATCACATTCCAGATAAACAGATAGTATTAAATTTTTCGAACGAACGATCAAGTACCCAAGATTCACTAAAGCTCAACACTTGATCAGGGTTCAAAAAATCCGAAGTGTGACATAGTAGTAGCGGTCCAGCCGTAGAAGGGTAAAGCCAACGCCTCACATGTGGCACGCCGTACTGCCCCAAACCCTAAGGTTCAAAGGGCAGTTCAAGACGGTCACATAATCGAGTTAAGGTTTGTTGTCTTCTAGAGGGACCACCACAAAAAGACTTGCACGTATCTCCAAAGCATTTAAACCCCGTGAATAGTGAGTAAATGATACTCATTCAAACACTTCAACACTTTCTAATTTACCCGGAAAAGCTATGAAATGAAAATACCGATCAAAACTACGCGTCCAAAACCATCTCCAGAAAATACAGTACTATATTCAGATTAAACATACCTAAAACAGTATACTAGCAGAACTGGGAATTATGGTGCAATTTTTATAGCAAGATGCCACTGTACGGCCGCGGATCCGCGGCCTAAGCAAGGAATTGCCGCGGTTCCGCGGTCATATGAACAGTTCACTTGATCGTATTTCACCATTATTCTTAGTTTTCCCTTCTGTATTTTTTAAGTATTTTTAATTCTGAAAAATGTCAGATTTTAAAAATTTGTCCAGAGAGGGTCCAAAAAATCGTATTTTTTATCCGATCGGGATTTTTACTTCGTAAAAGCGTCGCCTAATGTTCTAGGTCGGCTCTGATACCAATGTAGGTCTGGCAGCCACCCCATCCAATGGGGTCACCGTGGCACCAACGGGTCCCTCAGCAGCTACTTTTTACGCATGCCCCCTCGCGAGGACTACAACCCGCCGGAACACCTTCCGGTCTCGGGACACCCTGGGGGTAAGAGCCTATGCTTCGCCACACTGTCACACAGTGAGAACCCCCCACAGGTCGACATCCAATTCCTAGTAGCTCTGATACCAATGTTAGGTTTGCATAGCACCCTATAATGAGTTTGGAAGCATCACATGTCATAAAGTTCAAGTTTTTATGGTGCTAAGCAAGCATGCAATGGAATCGATCATAGAAAATTAGGGTTTCGGAAAATTAAAGCGAACTAAACTAGGGTTTCGAGACTACAACCTTTGTAGCTCCCTTTCGCTGGACTCTTTGGTCTCTTGGGTGTTGAATGGAGGTCCTCTTGAAGTCCTCTCGCGTCCACGACGATCCACCACGGAGTTCTCCGTCCAAGCTCGCAACTTCGTAAAACCGAAGAGAACACTCTAAACAAGTCGGCTAAACTTGTGTAGAATGAAGTTGTGGTTAAGGTTCTCACTTCAAAAACCTTTCTTTAAGTGTGTATTACTCACTAGAAAAAAAACTAGAGAGCAAAAGGAAGAAGGAGGATGAAGATGGAGGCTTTCTTTGAACAAGGGTTAATGTGATAACCATAGAAAAGCAATGAAATATATCTTTATATATTTTATTTCTTCTCATGTCCAACCATGGTTAAGTTATGGAGAGTTTATTTAACTTGAGTTTTAAATGATAAAGAGAAGGATAACCCAAGGTTAGAGGTAGGTGAGCTTGGTTAGGTTAAATGAAGAGTGTAGAAGCTAGAAATGATTATCCTTTTCTTTTCATTTTGTTTTAAATCCAAAATTAAATAAAAAACCATCACTTAATCTATGGTGTGAGTCTTATATTGCCACCATTTCCATGTGCTAACAACCATGATAGATGGGTGTATGTGTGTATGCATGTATGCACATCCACATGTGCATGAAACTAGATAGAAAGAAAGAAACATATACACACATGCATACATCCATCATGTCCATGAAAGGTTTTAAGTGAGAAAACTAATGGTTAAATGATAAATCAACACTTGATTTATCAATCCGGTCATATCTCATATGACCCCACCAAAAGAAGGCCGCCCGATCAATGTCCGATATCATATACGCACATTTTAATCGGGTGCATGCGCATATCGCATACGCGCACCACAACGTTTCGCCTGGACTGGGTAACTCCTTTGTGGGACTCTAAGACTCGTCAATACGCCGGCAGAGGGTAATGATCATATCAAGTCCCCCAAGCCGCAAGGGGTCAGCTAAACGTAACGGCTACCCGGGTATTGAGCGATCAGAAGAAAACAAGCGAACCTGTTACAACTCCCGTCGAGCCAACCGGCAACACTACCGTACAGTCCGGTCTCTTCGTCAGATATGCTGCATATCGAGCCTAGGGATGGTCACGTCAACCCTAATAACTCAATAAGTCGTGCCGGTGAATGGTCTATATCAGATCGAGAAACTACTGATAACACTTATCAGCAATTCTCAGCAGCCCTGGCCAGGGACTTACTGATATAACCAGTCGGGCACAGCACAGTATCAACTCCCAATACCGGAAGAGACGAAAACCCTTCCTATCGCTCATTGCCTTCGTGTTTCTCGGGACTGTACCCAACGGCCACCTGTTTGCACGACTCAGTAGAGCCATGGTAGGGTGACAATCAAAGTACAGTTGAGAACACACAAGACTCTATGACGATCTTGGGTCTACAGACTAACCTATACCAGTGTCACTTGAGAACTGCTATTCGACGATAGATATAATTCCATATAGGAGTTCTCGGTGAGTCCGTCCAGTGTACCCAGTCACCACTGAGCACCCGTATATGATCTTGATGTCAAACATCGATGAATGTGGGAATATTCATCGCCCATCGTATGGGTCTAGTATCATATACGCTAGTCTACTCTGGTATATCAATGCCCGGTCTCGATATACCTACGACTAGGGACGTTCCAGGATATGCTTATAGACTACAGATGTCCCACTAGTTTGATCTCCATCATAATCAGAGTAGTCAAGCCGATATCCTCAGGGCTTTATCAGCATGTATGAATGAATAAAAGCATGATCAAATCAACACGTCAGATAAAGAATAACCAGATAGCATACTATCATGTCGAGCAAGAATGCATACTGAATATATATATATACATGTATAGATACATCCACTATCATATAATAGCCTCTAGGGCATACATATATCCAACAGATCCGTGCACTACTGCACGTATATGATCGAACCCTGCCATATATCATACGGCCTCTGCAACGTTTTGCTCGAAACTTGAGAAACTGCCTGTGGGGGACTCTAAAGATTCGTCAATACTTTGGCTGTGGATTTAACCACTAGCACGTCAGAGGTATTAGCCGTACGTAACGGGCTACCAGGTATTGACCAAAAGGGAGGTCGATGAGCGAACTCATCCTGACACCCTACTGAGCCTGTCAGTGACAATATCGGTACAGTCCGGTCTGTTCGTCTATGAGTATCGCATGTCGGGCCTATGGGGTTGGTAAAAGTCAGACCCCCAAAAGCGGTACAAGTCATGTCGGAGTGTAGCCCAGAACACCCTGAGATCCTACTGGAATACCTACCAGTAAATCTCCTACATTGGCCAAGGACTTCGTGTAATGGCTCTCCTAGACACAGCGCGATCTCACCCCCAATACCGGGAGAGACGAAACCCCTGCCGATCCGCTCACTGCCTCTATGTGGCTCGGGACTGTACCCAACTAAAACCTGTTTGCACGACTACTTTGAGCCGTGGTAGGGTAGTAATCAAAAAACAGTAGGAACTCATATGTGACAAATGACGATCTCAGGTCGATGAACTAACCTGTACACATGTCACCAGGGAACTTCTATCTGACGTCAGGTATAATACAAACTAGCATTTTCCCGGTGAGTCCTGTTCGGTGTACTCATAACCTAATGAGCACCTGTATACATCTTAGGTGATCCAACTGACACCAATGGCTTGTGAGACCAGCCACCGCCCCTCGTCGGGGTCTCGACTGTATACACTAGTCTACTAATGGAGTATCGATGCCCAGACTCGAAACTCCCATGACTAGGGATCTTTTAGGAATGCGCTTATAGACCCCAGCTCCCACGTATATGATCACCATCATACTGCTGGTAGTCAAGTAAGAATCCTAAGGGCTCTATCAATGTGTAATAGCGACCTGTAAGGTCACCTAAAGCTGTAAACGATGATAAACATAAACCAGATAGCATACTATCATCTCGAGTAAGACTGTCCTACCGGCATAGGTCCTCCCTCAATCATTGCAATCACGTGCCTGTGATCCAATAATTGACTCTAAGGGCACTATATCCAACATAACTCTTACTCGCAGTGGGTATCAGGATATCTCATAGAAGGTATGCAATCTCATTGCAAATTTCAACTCTTGAAATTCCTGATAATACTTTTACCCCTAACGTGCTATGACCTTGACGAATGCCAACAAACAATAGTGCGCTAGTCAAGTTCAACCCGTACATTTCTTGATTGAATTAAATCCACCCGCACGACTCTTGTCGAAAGCCAACAAAGCCGTACGACTACCCTAACCCAATCGCATCATATGCTGCAGATAAGTAGTAAATAACTACCGTACACTACGCCTTGACGAAAGCCAACAAACGCAGCACGAATACTAAGTATTACTTATCTGAAATATCGGAGGGCTACGCAGGTTTTCCAGAAAACCATGAGCGTAATGAACATGATATCGTTGTAGAAACAAGTGATTTTAAAAAGGAGTGTTTTTTAGGCTTTTCTAGTTTCGCTAAAGAGGTCACTCCCGGTAAAAGGATCTCGGCTCTTTCCTTATCGAATAAGGTGCAGGATATTTCACAAATACCGCGGTGCAAAGCAAAAACTATAGAAGCAATCAAAAACTAAACCGTGAGTTTGTAGCATCTGCCAGTTTTGCTAAAGAGGTCACTCCCGGTGAAGGGATCTCGGCTCTTTCCTCATCGAATAAGGTGTAGGGTAAATCGCATATACCACTATGCAAAGAAAAAACTATAGCTACCCTTTTTGAAAGTTTGATTCTACAACATCTTTTAGGTTTCTTTTCTTTTATTAATCTCATTAATAAATCCCATCATTTATGCTTCCTAAGCATCACAGAAGAAACGAAAATACAACGTACGCTTATGCCATCCGCATTCGCCACAATGTTCCATTATGCACCGTCAGGTTACTTAACTGACGCATACCGGGACGGGACTAGCGCGGGTATAAAACATAAGCAACATTTATTATATATCATATATACAATAATAAAGCATTCGTCTCACGCATATAATATGATCACATCACAGTATATCAGCAGCAGAAGAAACATATGAAATATTGGATATACTAGGAGGTCCGTGTTTTTTATCGAGCCTGTATAAAACACGGATTCCACGGTCGCGATGAATAGCCAAACCCACATCCCTAGACCCCTACGAGAGCGGCAAGTAACACTGCCAATTCTAGGGTTAGGAGACCCAGTCTCGATTCCTCGAGATGGCCTCCCACTGGACCCTAGAACCCGGTTACTTGTGCTCCCCTCCTCGGGTCGATCCTAATGCGGAAAAGTAAATAATATACAATGGTGACATCAACCTCAACCCGGAAGTGCCACAATAAAAGAATATTACATACAATGAATTTTACATGAATGAAAATAAAAACTCTCATCTCATATAAAACCCCCGGCTATTCAAAACACGACGATCCAACATAGCATATCACAGCAACACATAATATCTCATATCATCAATGTAAGCAAGTATGCGTATCCCGATTGTCGCTGATGTATAGCAACGAAGCCGGCGATATACCACATACTACGCTTACGGTCGCAGAAAAGAAAGTGTAAAACTACAACACTTGAAATCCATCATCGACTTAGACATCGTAAACCCGAAATATCACATATCACGGATTTCATTTCTAACTATATGAATTCCACATATTGTATCACATTACAGAATATCAAGACGATATTTAACGTTTCGATCGAATCAACATACACTCACAAATTACGCCCGTGTGCTCAACACTTGAGTATAGTCAAAACACTCAAAAACCGTGCCACAGTGCCCATGGACCAGCTGTAGAAGGAGTTAACCAACGCCTCACCTATGACACCACAGGACTACGGCAAATCCGAAGGTTCGAACACAGTTCCGTGGGCATAGAATCGAGTTAAGGTTATTATGTCTTCTAGGGGGTCCATAGGGGTACTTGCACGTTTTTACGAGTTCAATCAACTTCGGAAAATTACAACACTTGGAAATTTCAGCTGGGTACAAAATGTGTTGTGCGAAGTTCGATCGAACTGCTAAAAATAGTCAAGGTTACCAATACAGTGTTAAATTATACGACTATGAAGCACTACGAATAGCCCCAGGTCAAACCAATCATCACATGAAAATTGTGCTAAATAAACAATAATAGGAATACCAAACTGGACCCAAAAGACCACACATAGAATACGGGGACCAGGGGATCATGTAGGGCCGGCCTGGCCGGATTTTGCCCTCATGTGGCTGTTCCAAAACCGAGGACCCCTCCCCGTATTTCACCTGTGTTCATATTTTTCTCCAGAGACCATTCTACAGTCGTTTGAAAAAATTTTAAAGGACTTTTTGGAAAATTTCCAGAGAGCAAGAATGAGGTTTCCTAATACCGTATTTTGAAGTGATTTTCTTTTTTGTAATTGTTATAACACCGTATCTAGAATTCTAGTTTGGCTTTGATTTCACTTTTGGGTTACCCTTGCACCTAGTCTAGGGTTTGGTAGCATCACTCATGTCAATTTAAAATTTAGAGAGGTGCAAAGCTAACTAACCATGAATCTTGCTAGAATTTCTAGGGTAACAAGTTTGTATCACATACAAATAAGTAAAGAGAAGAGGATTACAAGCTTTGTAGTCCGTTCCTTCACTTCATAAGCTCCGTGTTGTGGTCCCTTCGCTATGATCAACATGAACTCCGACTCTCGAGTGGTTCCATGAGATAAATGAGACACCTTGCTTGTAGTCTTCATGATCTAAGATGATCTACCTTGAAGAATCTCAAACCCAAGCTAACACTTCACTAAACAACTTATTAGAGAAGTGAACACCCTAATCTAAGTGGCTAGAATAGATGAGGATGATGAAGTAGGAATTTTGCTCTCTTTTGTTTTCAAATTCAAACTCAATATCATCACAAAAGATAAACCTAGTAAAGCTTTTTGAAGAGCTCATGGAAGAAGAAGATGAATCATTTCCTTTTGTGATGAATAATGAATTATTATAGTGGTTACAAATCCAACCATGGGTTAAGAATGAAGGAGTTAACCCTTGTAGAGAATAAACTAGAGTTAAAGGTTTGGATTGGGTTAACAAAATATCTTCACAAAATATCAAGCTAAAGACAAAGTCAAAGCTTCCTGAAGCTTCATGCAAAAGCTAACCCTAATCCAAACCCTAACCAAGTTTAAACCCCAATCCTTTGTTAAATTTGTAACCGTAACATGTTATAATATTATATATCGCATATACAATATATTTTGTAACAAAAGAAAGTAATACAATTAACATATATCGCATATATATCAATGTATTATCCCGTGAGAAAATGAATCAATAAAGCGAGCTTATATTAGTTAATGTAACGTAATATAGCACATATATAATTATACATTAAATTATCCAATCAACACTTGATCCGATAACCCGGCTATATAACATATAACCGACTAATATAACATGTATCAATTCATCGAATCAACACTTGATCCGATGACCCGGCTATATCACATATACCCGGCCGATATCACATATCGCGAGAATAGAATATGGTATCTCATTTCGTATTATTCTCGGTCCCGCACACATCACATATGTGCTCCTACTCCGTTTTTCCCGAGCCAGAAAACCTCTGTGTAGGACTCTAAAGAATCGTCAATACGCCGGCAGTAGGTGATGATCATATCAAACACCCACAAGCTGCAAGCGGTCAGCTAAATGTAACAGCCACCCAAGTATTGAGCGATCAGAAGATCAACAACCAAGACTGTGCATTCTCCTGTGAATCCAATCAGTAACACTACCGTACAATCCTGTCTCTTCGTCTGATATGTCGCATATCTAGTCTAGGGGTGGTAAACGTCAGACCCCAGTAACCGATAAGTCGTGTCGATGTGAGGCTCATAACAGGTCAAGAAACTACTGATATCTCTTACCAGTAGCACTCCATATCAGCCCTGGTCAGGGACTTCCAGTTATAGCCAATCGAACACAGCACAACATCAACTCCCTATACCGAGAGAGACGAAACCCCTCCTATCGCTCATTGCCTCCATGTGATTCGGGACTGTACCCAAAAGCCACCGTTTTGCATGCCCTCTTGGACGTGGTAAGGTGGAAATCAAAGCACGGTAGGAATCACACAAGACTCTATGACGATCTCGGGTCTACACACTAACCTGTACCAGTTTCACCGGAGAACTGCTATCTGACGATAGGTATAATACCAACTAGGAGTTCTCGGCGATTCCGTTCAGTGTACCTAGTCTCCACTGAGCACCCGTACACCATCTTTGATGTCAAATACCGATGGATATAGGATCATTCATCGCCCATCATATGGGTCAAGATGCGTATACGCTAGTCTAATCTGGTGTATCGATGACCTATCTCGATACACCCTTGACTAGGAACAGTTATAGGATATACTCGTTGACTAACCTGGCCCCACTAGTATTATCTCATCATAGTCCCAGTAGTCGAGTACACATCCTAAGGGCTTTATCAACATGTGAGAGCAAGAAAGTAAACAAATACAGGTCAACATGTTAAGACAAAGTGAAACCAAATAGAATACTATCATGTCGAGCAAGAAAGTCCTTTCTATATATATCCAAGCATCCACGATAATATACATCATATGTACAACAATGGCCTCTAGGGCATATATGTAGGGTTACTAGGCACTCTGACAAGGGTCTATAAGGTATCAACCATGCCCGATTTAAAATTTAGACGTGCCAAACAACCCTAACCAAGATCTTAGACTAGAGATTAGGCGAAACAAAGCTAGTAAACAATTTTACTTCTAAGAGTTTGGGATTACTGTTGGATATAGTGCTCTCAGAGTCAATTATTGATCGCAGGCACGTGATTGCAAAGATTGAGGGAGGACCTATACCGGTAGGACAGTCTTACGCGAGAGGTCTGTATACTATCTGGTTTGTCTTTATCATCGTGTACATGCTTTAGGTGACATTGTCGTTCACTATTACACGTTGATAGAGAATAGTATGCTACCATGCTTTATCTTTATCATCGTGTACTGCTTTAGGTGACATTACTGATCACTATTGCACGTTGATAGAGCCCTTAGGATTCTTGCTTGACTACCAGCAGTATGATGGTGATCATATACGTGGGTGCTGGGGTCTATAAGCACATCCTTAAAAGGTCCCTAGTCGTGGGAGTTTCGAGACTGGGCATCGATATTCCGGAGTAGACTAGTGTATACAGTCGAGACCCCGACGAGGGGTGGTGGCCGGTCTCACAAGCCGCTGGTGTCAGTTGGTTCACCTAAGATGTATACAGGTGCTCATTGGGTTATGAGTACACCGGACAGGACTCGCCGGGAACCTGCTAGTTGGTATTATACCTAGCGTCAGATAGCAGTTCCCAGGTGACATATGTACAGTTTAGTTCATCGACCTGAGATCGTCATTTGTCTCGTGTGAATTCCTACTGTGCTTTGATTACTACCCTACCACGGCTCAAAGGATGTTAGTTGTATGTATGCCCTAGAGGCCAGTATTGTACAGAAGATGTATATTATATTGGATGCTTTGACATATATAGAGAGGACTTTCTTGCTCGATATGATAGTATGCTATCTGGTTGCTCTTTACTTTAACATGTATACTTGTCTCTTTATACCGTCTTACAGTTACATGTTGGTAAAGCCCTTAGGATGTGTACAAGACTACCTGGACTATGATGCGGATCATACTAGTGGGGACATGGTAGTCCATAAGTACATCTTTCAAGGTCCCTAGTCATGGGTATATCGAGACGGGGCATCGATATACCAGAGTAGACTAGCGTATACGCTTCTCGATCCATGAGATGGGCGATGGATGATCCTATATCCATTAGTGTTTGACATCAGAGATGATATACGGGTGCTCAGTGGAGACTGGGTACACTGGACGGACTCGCCGAGAACTCCCAGATGGTTTTATACCTCACGTCAGATGGCAGTTCTCTGGTGACACTTGTGCAGGTTAGTCTGTAGACCCGAGATCGTCATAGAGTCTTGTGTGATTCCCACTGTGCTTTGATTTCCACCTTACCATGTCCATGAGGGCGTGCAAAACGGTGCTTTTTGGGTACAGTCTCGAGTTACATGGAGGCAATGAGCGATAGGAGGGGTTTCGTCTCTCCCGGTATTGGGGGTTGATGTTGCGCAGTGCTCGATTGGCCGTAACAGGGAAGTCCCTTGCCAGGGCTGATTTAGAGATTTACTGGTAAGTGTTACCAGTAGTTTCTCGACCCGTTATGAGCCTCACATCGGCATGAATTATCGGTTATTGGGGTCTGACGTTTACCACCCCAAGACTTGATATGCGACATATCAAACGAGGAGACCGGACTGTACGGGAAGTGTTACCTGCAGGCTTTTACAGGAGTTGGAGCTGGCTTGCTTGCTGATCTTCTGATCGCTCAATACCCGGGTAGCCGTTACGTCCAGCTAGTACCGCTGACGGTTTGTGGGTGCGTGATGTGATCATCACCTACTGCCGGCGTATTGACGAGTCTTTAGATTCCTACATAGAGGTTTTACTTGCTCAGGCAAAATGAAATAGGAGCACGTATGTGATATGTGTAGGACCGAGAATAATGCGTGTATGTGATACCGTATTATATTCTCGCGACTTAATGTATCAGTCGGTTATATATGAAATAGCCGGGTTATCGAATCAAGTGTTGATTCGATAAGTCGATACATTAGTTCTTAGTCGGTTATATGAGATATGACCGGATTATTAAGTCAAGTGTTGATTTAATAATTAAGTTTATAATTGTATATTAGATATACTAATTTACATTTACTAACACTTGTTCACTTTAGGGTTTTTCTCACATGAACACAATTTTAATGTATATATGATATATATTAAAATGTGTTTTTCTTATTGTATCATGGTTGATGATACACATGACATGGGTGTGTAAGAATTACACCATTCTATATTTAAATGGTGGTTAATAATTATTTAAGGTAATTACAAATTAGTGGACATTTTGTCATAAGCTTGAAGCTTGTGGAAGCTTGTGGATACTTTGACAAAGTCCACTAGATTTGTTTTACCTTAGATTTTTATTAACCTAACCATTTAAACTTAGCCATGGTAATGTCTCTACATGAGTTAGTATATGATACTCACTCACCATGGTTAGCTCACACACTTGATCATTATCCTCTCCTCTTTCTTTTGTTCATCTTCTTCATTTGTTCAAAAGAAAAACTAGCTAGGGTTTGATCCAAAGTGAGATAGCTTTTGAGAAAACAAATTCTAAAGAGAACCCACTTCCTATTTCTCTATCCTCTACTAGACTAGCACTTTAGTATAGGGTGTTTGCTTCACTAATTCTCAAGTTAGTGAAGTAGAAGCTTGAGTCGGAATTCCCTCGACGTAGATCATCTTCGGCCTCGGAGACTTCAAGCAGGGTCGCACCTTTCGCCTCGTGAAGCCATGCAAGGGTCCGGGAGAACCACAATCGCAGCGAAGGGACTTCATCAAGGAGCTAAAGAAGTAAAGGACGATCTACAAAGGTTGTATTTCGTATCCCTTTGGAGTAAAGTTGTTTACTTGCCTTATATTCGCCTAAACTCTAGTATACAATCTTGCTTAGGTTTGTTCGGCACATAAAAATTTAATTTTGGCATGGTCGATGTCTTGTACAGCCTTGTTAGTGTGCCTAGTAACCCTACAGTGGTATCAGAGCCTAGCTAGAGTATTAGGTGATGTGTTAACGAAGTTAAAACCCCGATCGAACCCGAAAACGTCAAAACGACCCCCTCTCTGGACTTTTTTCAAAATCTGGGTTTTTCCAGGATTAAAAATATCTATAAAATATAGCAGGGATTTTTAAGCATTACGGTGCAAAATTGGTGACGTCATCCGTACGGACCGCCGCGGTTCCGCGGCAAGACCCTGCTTGTGCCGCGGAACCGCGGCCGTACAGTGAGTTCTTGACTTGGGGTTTGCACAGTAATACTTTAATCTGAAAGTACTATTTTATGGGTATTTTTAAACTGACTCAAGTGTTGAGTATTCTGGGGATCCTTTTGTATTCGTCGATTCGATCGAAAGATTTAATTTCATATTGTTATTCCGGATAATTTAGAAAGTATTAAAATGTTCGAACGGAAATCATTAACTCAATTTTTTCCGGCACGAAAAACATTCAAGTGTTGAATTTTTCTCGGGTTTAAATCTTTCAGAAATACGTGCATGTGACACGATGGACTCTCTAGAAGACAAAAAACCTTAACTCGATTATGTGACCGTCTTGAGCCGCCCTTTGAACCTTAGGGTTTGGGGCAGTACGGCATGCCACATGTGAGGCGTTGGCTTGACCCTTCTACGGCTGGACCGTTGCTACTGTGACGTATTCTGGAATTTTTGAACTCCGCTCAAGTGTTGAGCTATTATGGAAATCTTGGGTATTTGATTATTCGATCGGAAAGTTTAATACTGTTTATTTATTTGGAATGTGATACAATATGTGGAATTCATACGGTTAGGCATGAAATGCGAAGTATGTGATATTTCGGATTTACGATGTCTAAAGAGATTGTGGATTCCAAATGTTGTAGTTTTACATTTTCTTTTCTGCGACCGTAAGTGTAATATGTGATATCGCCGGTTTCGTTGCTATATGTCAACGACAATTGGGATGCACATATTTACTTACGTTGATGACATGTGATGTTATGTATTGCTGGATATGTTATATTGGATCGTCGCGTTTTGAATAGCCGGGGGGTTTTTATGTGAGATGAGAGTTTTTATTTTCATTCATGTAAAATTAAATGTATGTAATATTCTTTTATTGGGGCACTTCCGGGATGAGGTCGTTGTCACCATTTGTATATTATTTACTTTTCCGCACTAGGATAGACCCAAGGAGGAGAGCACAAGTAACCGGGTTCTGGAGTCCAGTGGGAGACCAACTCGAGGAGTCGAGTCCGGGTCTCCTAACTCTAGAATTGGTAGGGTTGCTTGCCTCTCTTTTAGGGGTCTAGGGGTATGGGTTTGGCTATTCGTCGCGACCGTGGAATCCGTATTTTATAGAGGCTCAAAATAAAACACGGACGTCCTAGTATATCCAATGTTTCATATGTTTCTTCTGCTGCGATATCTGTGATGTGATCATGTGATGAGATGTGATAGATACTGTATATAGTATATATGATATATTATATAGGCGTTACTTATGTTTTACACCCGCGCTAGCCCTGACCTGCTCTGCCGTTAGTTACCTAACCTAACGGTGCACGAGGGGACATCGAGGTGAATGCAGATGGCATAAGTGTATGTCGTATTTATCTGTGATGTTTAGGTGACTTAAATGATGGGACTTCATTAATTTGATTAATGAAAGAAAAGAAACCTAAAAGATGTTGTAGAATCAAATTTTAATAAAAAGGGGTAGCTACAGTTTTTGCTTTGCACAGCGATATATATGATATATCCCGCACCTTATTCGATGAGGAAAGAGCCGAGATCCCTTCACCGGGAGTGACCTCTTTAGCAAAACTGGCAGATGCTACAACACTCGGTTTGCTTTTGATTGCTTTTGGAGTTTTGCTTTGCATAGTGATGTATGATATATCCTGCACCTTATTCCATAAGGAAAGAGCCGAGATCCCTTCACCGGGAGTGACCTCTTTAGCAAAACTAATAAAAGCCTCAAAATCACTCCATTTCAAAATTCACTCGATTCTACGACGATATCAAGTTCATTACGCAATAGGTTTTCAGAAAAACCTGTCGTAGCCCTCCGTCATTTCAGATAAGAACTATTTAGTATTCGTGCTACGTTTGTTGGCCTTTGTCAAGGAGTAGTGTGCGGTAGCTAAATGGTGCTTATCTGCTTATGCATATGATGCAGATTGTTTTAGGGTAGTCGTACGACCTTGTTGGCCTTTGTCAAGGGTCGTGCGGGTGGGTTTGATTCAATCAAGAAATGACGGGTTGAACTTGACTAGCATCCTATGATTTGTTGGCCTTTGTCAAGATCATAGGAGTTAGGGGCAAAATATTATCGGGAATTTCAAGTGTTGAGATTTGCAATGAGATTGCATACTTTCTATGAGATTTTTGGATCCCGATACCCACTGCGAGTAATTGTTACTCCTGGGAGAGTTTTACACAGGACAATTAGCCGATCAAGTAGGTGTCTAGAAAGGTGTCAATGGGGTTACGCCTCTGGGAAAACGAGGTTTACTTTAATTAGGTCCGTGCGAAAGCATGGGGATCCTCCCTCAAAGTACCGACACAGGCCTGGCTAAAAGATTGGCGAAGTTGTAGGGTGTAATTAATTCCGGCTAGTCTTTCCTTTTAGGGTTTGAAGGAAGATTTGATAAAAAACAGTGGGAGCAATCCTGATTAGATAAAATAATAACCAATCTGATCTTGCAAGAGCATACGCTAAAGTGTTTTCTTTTCTCTCTCTCCAGGTAGCGACCATTTCATGCCTTAATCAAGATAATAATATGGATGTATTGACCGAACCCGCATGTTATACTGTGCTGGGGAACGTTGGTTCCGTTCTTTCTTATAAAAGTTATAGGACTGAACATGATATAGGGGAATACCAGGATTCCCATGCCACCCGAATGAAGAAAGTACATGTTGATGCATTTTCTTCGGGTGTGTTCGTTACGGAGAACCGTTTCTCCATTTGCTCTACGTCCTGGGTATTAGATACCGGGTCAGGATCCCATATATGTAATCAGTTACATGGGCTTAGAAAAGGTAGAGAACTTGGAGAAGGTGATAAAGACATAAGAGTTGGAAATGGTGCAATTGTTGCAGCTAAAACCGTCGGGGAATATCACCTTATATTGCCAACTGGTAATACATTGGTTCTGAACGAATGCTATTACATGCCGAACCTGATATGCAACATTATATCGGTTTCTTTACTAAGTAAAGAGGGATATAATTTTGTATTACAGGATAATGTTATGAACATTTTCCTTAACCAAAAATTGGTTGGATCAGGCACGTTGTGCAATGGCATTTATGTTCTAAATCAATCAACAGTTCTGAGCATAACAAACACACACAAGAGGAAGAGTTCAGAAATGAACGAATCCTTCTTGTGGCATTGTAGACTGGGTCACATCAATATGACACGACTAGCTAAGTTGTATAAGGATGGATATTTGAATCCGTTTGAATTTTCATCTTATGACACTTGCCAGTCATGTCTCAAAGGCAAGATGACCAAAACTCCGTTTACGGGACACGGAGAAAGAGTTACTGAACTCTTGGGACTGGTACAAAGTGATGTATGCGGCCCCATGTCTACACATGCCAGGGATGGTTCTTCGTACTTCATTACACACTGACGATCTCTCTAGATTCGGATATGTGTTCCTGATGAAACACAAATCAGAAGGTTTTGAGAAATTTAGAGAATATAAACAAGAAGTCGAGAACCAAACCGGGAAAAGTATTAAAATCCTTCGATCTGATCGAGGAGGTGAATACTTAAGCAATGAATTCCTGGACTTCCTAAAAGAGAATGGGATTCTCTCTCAGCTGACTCCTCCATATACACCACAGCACAACGGTGTATCTGAATGGAGGAACCGCACCCTATTAGATATGGTGCGCTCTATGATGAGCACAGCTGAGTTACCTATTTCTTTCTGGGGGTATGCACTGGAGACAGCAGCATACCTATTGAATCAAGTTCCATCTAAATCTTTATCTACCACACCATATGAGATATGGAGTGGGAAGAGACCATGTCTTAAACGAGTTAAGATATGGGGTTGTCCGGCCTATGTCAAAAGGAAAAATCCGGACAAACTCGAGGCACGGTCAGTTTTATGCAAGTTTGTGGGATATCCCAAACATTCACATGGATATCTTTTCTACCATAGCGAGGAACAAAAAGTGTTTGTTTCTCGACATGCCACCTTTTTAGAAAAGGAATTTCTTGCAAAAGAAATTAGTGGCGACAAGGTAGAACTGGAAGAAATTCCGGCTATACAAACTCAAACTGAAGATTTAGAAGAACCGGAGGATTCGGTAGTTCCCGATGAACCCCAGCCACTCCGCCGATCTAGTAGGGTTTCTCGCCCACCTGAGAGATACTACGGTTTTCTCATGGATGGTGGGAGCGAGGATTGAATCATGGTTGATGATGACCCAACTAGCTTCGAGCAGGCCATCACGAGTGGGGACTTAGTGAAATGGCTGGATGCAACGCGGTCCGAGATGGAATCCATGTACACCAACAAAGTATGGACTTTGGAAGATGCTCCTGAAGGGGTAAACCCCATTAGGAGCAAGTGGATCTTCAAGAAAAAACTTGGTGTAGATGGGAAAGTGGAGACTTTCAAAGCTAGACTTGTTGCAAAAGGTTTTCGTCAAAGACCAGGTGTGGACTATGACGAAACCTTTTCTCAAGTGGCTATGCTTAAATCCATCCGGATCATGCTTGCCATCGCTGCATATCATGACTACGAAATCTGGCAAATGGATGTTAAGACCGCCTTTCTAAACGGTGATTTAGAAGAGTGCGTGTACATGACTCATCCAGAGGGCTTCGTAGATAGTGGGAGCAGCGGGAAGGTGTGCAAGCTGCTTAAATCCATTTATGGATTAAAGCAAGCATCGCGGAGTTGGAACATCTGCTTTGACGTCGTTATCAAAGAGTTTGATTTCGTCAAAAATGTAGATGAACCTTGTATCTACAAGAAGGTGGTAGAGAGTAAGGTTGTCTTCCTCGTATTGTACGTCGACGACATACTCTTGATAGGAAATGATATTCCTATGCTGCAATCGGTCAAGCTCTTCTTATCATAAATATTCTCAACGAAAGATCTTGGTGATGCCTCCTGCATATTGGGAATTATCATCTATAGAGATAGATCTAAAAGGATATTGGGATTGTCCCAATCCAGGTACATTGACACCGTACTAAAGAGGTTTAGTATGGAAGAGTCCAAACGTGGGTTTTTACCCACGATCTCAGGGCTCACTCTCTCCAAAGAGATGTCTCCCAAGACCGATTTGGAGAGAGCTCGCATGCAAGGGATACCCTATGCTTCGGCTGTAGGCTATATCATGTATGCGATTCTATGTACCAGACCTAATATAGCATACTTACTAAGTGTAGTGAGTAGGTATCAAGCTGATCCTGGAGAGAGTCACTGGACAGCTGTGAAGAGCATTCTCAAGTACTTGTGAAGGACTAAAGAGATGCTCTTGGTGTATGGTAACGGAGAACTCTAAGTGGAGTCCTTTACCGATTCGAGCTTCCAGAGTGATAAGGACGACTCTAAGTCGCAGTCGGGATTTGTCTTTACCCTTTACGGAGGGGCGGTTAGCTGGAAGAGTTCCAAGCAGGAAACCGTGGCAGACTCGACGATGGAGGCTGAATACATCGCTGCCAACGATGCTGCCAAAGAGGCTGTCTGGATCAAGAAGTTCATTACTGAACTTGGAGTGGTTCCATCCATTGAGCATCCAATACCTTTGTATTGCGATAACAATGGAGCGGTGGCTTTGGCCAAGGAACCCAGGTCCCATCAGCGATCCAGGCATATTCTGAGGCGGTATCATCTGATCCGGGAGATAGTTGATCGCCAGGAGATCGAGGTCAGGAGGGTTGACACGAAGAACAACACAGCGGATCCACTCACGAAGGCTATTCCCCATATACAGTTTGAGAGACTCTTCAGGATGCTCGGTATGCGATACTACAACAGCTGGCCCTAGTGCAAGTGGGAGATTGTTAGTTGTATGTATGCCCTAGAGGCCAGTATTGTACAGATGATGTATATTATATTGGATGCTTGGACATATATAGAGAGGACTTTCTTGCTCAATATGATAGTATGCTATCTGGTTGCTCTTTACTTTAACATGTATACTTGTCTCTTTATACTGTCTTACAGTTACATGTTGGTAAAGCCCTTAGGATGTGTGCTTGACTATCTGGACTATGATGTGGATCATACTAGTGGGGACATGGTAGTCCATAAGTACATCTTTCAAGGTCCCTAGTCGTGGTTGTATCGAGACGGGGCATCGATATACCAAAGTAGTCTAGCGTATACGCTTCTCGACCCATGAGATGGGCAATGGATGATCCCATATCCATTGGTGTTTGACATCAGAGATGATATACGGGTGCTCAATGGAGACTGGGTACACTGGACGGACTCGCCGAGAACTCCCAGATGGTTTTATACCTCACGTCAGATGGCAGTTCTCTGGTGACACTTGTGCAGGTTAGTCTGTAGACCCGAGATTGTCATAGAGTCTTGTGTGATTTCCACTGTGCTTTGATTTCCACCTTACCACGTCCATGAGGGCGTGCAAAACAGTGGTTTTTGGGTACAGTCCCGAGTCACATGGAGGCAATGAGCGATAGGAGGGGTTTCGCCTCTCCCGGTATTGGGGGTTGATGTTGCGCAGTGCTCGATTAGCCGTAACAGGGAAGTCCCTGGCAAGGGCTGATTTAAAGATTTACTGGTAAGTGTTACCGGTAGTTTCTCGACCCGTTATGAGCCTCACATCGGCATGACTTATCGGTTATTGGAGTTTGACGTTTACCACCCCTAGACTTGATATGCGACATATCAGACGAGGAGACCGGACTGTACGGGAAGTGTTACCGGCAGGCTTTCACAGGAGTTGGAGCGGGCTTGCTTGCTGATCTTCTGATCGCTCAATACCCGGGTAGCCGTTACGTCCAGCTAGTACCGCTGACGGCTTGTGGGTGCGTGATGTGATCATCACCTACTGCCGGCGTATTGACGAGTCTTTAGAGTCCTAAATAGAGGTTTTACTGGTTCAGGCAAAACGAAATAGGAGCACGTATGTGATATGTGCAGGACCGAGAATAATGCGTGTATGTGATACCGTATTATATTCTCGCAACTTAATGTATCAGTCGGTTATATATGATATAGCCGGGTTATCGAATCAAGTGTTGATTCGATAAGTCGATACATTGGTTGTTAGTCGGTTATATGAGATATGACTGGATTATTAAGTCAAGTGTTGATTTAATAATTAAGTGTATAATTGTATATTAGATATACTAATTTACATTTACTAACACTTGTTCACTTTTGGGTTTTTCTCACATGAACACAATTTTAATGTATATATGATATATATTAAAATGTGTTTTTCTTATTGTATCATGGTTGATGATACACATGACATGGGTGTGTAAGACTTACACCATTCTATATTTAAATGGTGGTTAATAATTATTTAAGGTAATTACAAATTAGTGGACATTTTGTCATAAGCTTGAAGCTTCTTGAAGCTTGTGGAAGCTTGTGGATACTTTGACAAAGTCCACTAGATTTGTTTTACCTTAGATTTTTATTAACCTAACCATTTAAACTTAGCCATGGTAATGTCTCTACATGAGTTAGTATATGATACTCACTCACCATGGTTAGCTCACACACTTGATCATTATCCTCTCCTCTTTCTTTTGTTCATCTTCTTCATTTGTTCAAAAGAAAAACTAGCTAGGGTTTGATCCAAAGTGAGATAGCTTGTGAGAAAACAAATTCTAAAGAGAACCCACTTCCTATTTCTCCATCCTCTACTAGACTAGCACCTTAGTATAGGGTGTTTGCTTCACTAATTCTCAAGTTATTGAAGTAGAAGCTTGAGTCGGAATTCCCTCGACGTAGATCATCTTCGGCCTCGGAGACTTCAAGCAAGGTCGCACCTTTCGCCTCGTGAAGCCATGCAAGGGTCCGGGAGAACCACGATCGCAGCGAAGGGACTTCATCAAGGAGCTAAAGAAGTGAAGGACCGATCTACAAAGGTTGTATTTCGTATCCCTTTAGAGTAAAGTTGTTTACTTGCCTTTAGATTCCCCTAAACTCTAGTATACGATCTTGCTTAGGGTTGTTCGGCACATAAAAATTTAATTTTGGCATGGTCGATGCCTTGTAGAGCCTTGTTAGTGTGCCTAGTAACCCTACAAAGGAGTGGTGCAAACAGGTTTAGTTGGGTACAGTACCAAGCCATATGGAGGCAGTGAGCGGATCGGCAGGGGTTCGTCTCTCCCGGTATTGGGGGTGAGGTCGCGCTGTGTCTAGGAGAGCCATTACACGAAGTCCTTGGCCAAGGCAGGAGATTTACTGGTAGGTATTCCAGTAGTATCTCAGGGTGTTCTGGGCTACACTTCGACACGACTTGTACCACTTTTGGGGGTCTGACTTTTACCAACCCCCTAGGCCCGCCATGCGATGCTCCTAGACGAACGGACCGGACTGTACGGATATTGTCACTGACAGGCTCAGTAGGGTGTCAGGATGAGTTCGCTCATCAACGTCCCTTTTGGTCAATAGTCTGATAGCCCGTTACGTATGGCTAAAACCTCTGACGTGCTAGTGGTTAAATCCACAGCCAAAGTATTGACGAGTCTTTAGAGTCCCCCACAGACAGTTTCTCATGTTTCGGGCGAAACGCTGTAGAGGCCGTATGGATATATGGCAGGGTTCGATCATATACGTGCGGTATTGCACGGATCATGATCGGACGAATAATACTAGCGGGCTTTGGTTTAAGCCGGATCCTAGTATTGTACAGTGTAGATTTTGTCTCATTGCATTAGTATTCGGTCGAAATACAAATGCGGGTATGTATATACAGTCGCGGGGTTTTCCTGTAATTTATTACGTGATCGATTTTTTGAAGTTGCCCGTTTGCTTTCCGTTTCGGCCATTTTTCCTTTATTCCTTTTTTGGCTGAAAATTGGTGTGGAGGGGCTTATTTGCAAATGTGCAAATTAGTATAGTGGAGGGTGGTTTTTGGAAATTGTTGTTTCATGATGGTTTTACCATCCTTTGACTTCATTTGTTTATCATGACTTGATTTGAGAGGTGATGAGTTTTGCTTTTTGACTTAGTTGTGATCATTATTCATCATGATAACCCTCTTCTCTTTCTTGCATTATTGCTTACTCCATCCTCTCTCATTCTTCACACATGGCCGGCCACAACTTGAAAGGGGGGCTGTCCAATTTTTGTGTGGGGTTTTATCATCTCATTTGGTCACACAAAAATCCCATAGCACCATTTCAAAGCTCATCTCCTTTCCCACTTCCAAATGGCAACTTCAACAACCCCTAGAAACAAACCATTCTACACTTAGCCTACAGCATTCTTAGATACGTCGGCTCGCCAACTTCTTTCCCGAGTTGCCTCGGTCCAGAGGTGGGAGCCCGTAAAAGAACCCGGCGATGTGGTGCCCTTTCCGACGAGGAGATGAAGACCGGAGATTCCGCGAGGAGATCGGGTTGGAGGCCGAAGACCGAAGGACACGGATCGCTCGGTATAGCTTTCTACCCATTCTCTAGTTTTCTAGCATTAGGTTAATGGCCCGATCCGGGTTTACAGTCCGCGGTAGCACCGGTTTCTAGTTTATAGAAAAGTTTTGTTTTCCACATTTTGGCCTCGTTCCGACGGCCGGGGCGCTGCCGTGCACTTACACTCGTATCAGAGCCACGCCATTAAGCTAGTCTAGCTTGCTCTAACGTGTTTACAAGTTCGATCGAATGGATTTTCCAAAAACCCCATTTTCATGTCCAGGTTTCTGTCGAATTTTTGCTGTGCTCAAAAATTATTTGGTACATTGAAACAATACGTGCTGGGTTTTATAAGAATTCTGTGAAAATTTGGACGGCTAAAATTACTGTAGCGAGGTGGATCAGTGGCCAAAACCACGATTTGGCCACGAATCCGCCGCCGTACTATGGCCAAACTGCACCAAATTTCTACAGTGGGTTTCTGACATAGAAATAGGGTTTCTGGTATATTCTTTTTGGGCCTAGATTTATTTTCAGTGCTACAGTTGTGCTTGGGGCCCACTTTGGGAAATTTAATCGATCGAAAATTTTAAACATGTTAGTTCACAGTATTTACATTATATCTGCGACCGTGAATGTCATTTGATCGGTAAATCCTGTTTAACTGCTATAGCCCTTTTAGACGGATTTGCGAACGTGACATTCACGTTGATGTTCTGTGTTGTGCTGTGATGTTGCGGATTTGTCATGGTGGATAGTTTGGATGCAATGTTAGTACAGTTTGGTTGTATATGTACATTTGATTTTGCGGGGCTAGCGTCCGACATGTGGACTGCCGTCACTGCCTGTTTGTATATTATTCTTTTGGGGCACAACCGGGCTGAGATCGATGTACCCGTTGTATATTTTAATTTCTGTACTAGGATTACCGCGCGGAAGGGTGCACGGGCAGCAGGGTTCTAGAGGGCAACGGGCCCGCATCTCATGTCTTTGAGACAGAAGGGGCTTCACTCTAGAATTGGCAGGCTGTTCGCCGCACTCGTAGGGGGTATAGGTTGACCCAAGAAGGGGTGCCTATGTTACCGGATTCCATGCTGTGCTGGGTGGTCCATTCACGTTGCTGAAAGTGGTTGCCTCGCTTAAGGTTTTGGCAGGTAACTCGCCGCATCCGTAGGGGTCTAGGATTTCATTGCACAGGCTATCCACACGACCAGGGGAACGTCGGGTTTCAGTAGCGGCTCTATGAAACCCGAGGATCCCAGATATCTATATTGTTCTGTGATGCTTATTACATTTCTGTGATGTTGCATTTTATCACGCCTTGAGCGAATATTACATATTGATATATATACTAGTAGATATTGTTTATGTTTTGCATCCGCGCTAGTCCAGTCCCCGCTCTGTCGTTAGTTAAGTAACCTAACGGGTGATGACGGGACCCAGGGGCGAATGCGGATGGCATATACGTACATCATTATTTTCGTTCTTTGTGGTGTGATCAATTGATGGGACTGCATTGATTCGGATCAATGCAAGCTAAACAAACCTATTCTGATATTGTTGGAATATTTTTCAAAAGGCTGTCTTTGCAAGGACGTTCTCTTTTGTTTTGCACAGTGGTATTCGGTTATGAATATCCAGCACCTCAGTCGACGAGGAAAGGGCCGAGATCCCTTCACCGGGAGTGACCCCTTGGACAGAAGTTTGCGTCAGGGTAATAACTTCACTATAGTTGATTAATTTTGCTTTGCATCGTGGTATTCAGTTGGAATATCCTGCACCTCATTCTACAGGGAAAGAGCCGAGATCCCTTCACCGGGAGTGACCTCTTTAGCAAAGGTTTTCGTCACTATATTTTTATAAAAAGCTATCTGGTTCCTTCAACGATATCAAGTTCATTGCGTTAAAGGTTTTTCGCCAAAAACCATTCGTAGCCCTCCGCCATTTCAGACGGGTAGCACGTAGTATTCATGCTATGTTTGTTGACTTCGTCAAGGCATAGTGAATGGTAGCTGCTTGTTACCTTTCTGCTTCATAGATAGATGCGTTGGTTTGGGACAGTCGTATAGCCTTGTTGACCTTCGTCAAGGGCTTGTACGGGTGGGTTCAAATTAACCTGGACAATGACGGGTAGAACTTGACATGTGACTTATGATTTGTTGACCTTCGTCAAGGTCATAAGAGCATGGGGTAAAAATCACATCGGGAGTTTCTAAAGAAACTGAAACTTGCCAGGTATGCGCATACCTTCTGGAGTGTGATAACGTGAGTGGATTCCATCACATTATCATGCGATGATAGTTGGATCCCGATTCCCACTGATGAGTTGGTTTACTCCTCGGGTGATCCCGACTAATTCTTCTTTTAGGTTTGGCAGAGAATTTGAGGTTACAGTGGGAGGTTTCTTGATTAGATAAAGTGATAACCATTCTGATCTAGGTTAGAGTGCACGCTGGGTGTTTCTTTTCTCTCTCTCTTTGGCAGCGACCATGGCCCGACCCTTGACTATGACTCAGTGACCAACTTGACTGAACCTTCTTAAAACACTGGTTTTTGGATTGTCAGAGTTGCATACCTTATTACCACTCCTTCTTTTACCCTTTTCTCCAGAACACCCCGTATTACTACGAACGTCCACTTCTATTGGATAAAACCATCGTATGGTTATATACGAACTCGAAGGAATTTATTCAAGGATGGTTTCCGGTTCTGGAGAAAACGAATAGGATTATTCAGTTGTCTTTTCCTTTTACCATCTCTCAGGTTGCGAGTTCTCCTTGGATTAGGACAGTACACCTATTACGCTTATTGGATAGTCTTCTTCCAAACCATAGGCGGTGCCGAAAGGTGGGGAATGAAGTAAACTAATTAGCCTAACGATGGTGTACAGAAGGTAATAAGTTAAGACAAATAGAGGGGTTAGAAAGAGGGCAAAGTAAATTGCGACTGCTATTCACAACCAAACCAAGCATTTCATTACCACTCCTACTTCACCTTTGTATTTCTCCAGAACACTTTGTATCACTACGAAGATCTACAGTTTTTTGGATACTCCATCGTATGGTTATATACGAACTCGAAAAGAACTTATTCCAGTTCGGGGATGGATTCTGGTTCAGGAGAAATAGGAATAAGGTTTATTCAGGTGTCTTTTATCTTTATCTTCTCTCGTGTTGCGTGTGCTCCTAGGATTAGGACAGTACACCCATTATGCTTATTGGATAGTCTTCTTCCAAACCATAGGCTGGTGCCGAACGGTAGGGAAGGAAGAAAACCATTTGGCCTAAAGGGGTGTACAGAAGGTAATGACTAAAGACATATTAAGGGATGTGGAGAGATGGAATAGAAATATACGGTTACAGTTGTGAATCTGGATAATGGAAGGGGCATTACTAGGAATACCAGGATACCCCTACGAACCATTTCAATGTTTCATTTTCACTGTGTATTGTTAAAAGAAAACTGATTTCCTAATTAGCCGGTGCTCCAGGGTATGTATTTACCAGGTTTGATTCTCACATCTGTATTGTCTTACAGATGATGAGTGGGAGCAAGTTATTGCGAATTAGGTGATCATCCTCATTATATCGGAATTCGTTGTAATTGGTGATACTTGAGGAAATCACCTGGGTAGTTTGCCGGACGGCAAATATTTGGTTTTGAATATCCGTTGTTATGCACCAATTTCAAATTGATATATCTGTAAGTATATTTTTATAGAGTGAGATATACCTTTTTGAAATTATGTCCATGACATTTACCTATATCAGTGGACGGTTAGGTAAAGAGCATTAAACAGCGGTGTAATTCTTCTTAACCATAAGTACAGTTTTCAACCTACGACGCACAGGGTTTGAGTTATTAGACTCAGAGGACTTATACAGAGGATTGTATATTGTCCAGTGTCCATTAGGACAAAGGGGTTGGTCCTCGTACTATATTCGGTTTACTTATGACTTCTCTAGTTTTTAGACAAGTGTTTCATAGAAACGCAAGGTCCAAATTTTGAGAAGTTATAGGTATAAGAATAAAGTAGAGAACCAGGTGTTGCAAGTATCAGGATTCTTCAAGGTGATCGAAGATGTAGATACTTATGTATTCTATTTAGTTGATAGTAATGATTAAGAGAACTTGCTTCTCTTTTAGGTTACTCATAATTGGAAGCACTCCTAAGTTGAGTAATGCTGATCGGCCTCCTTCCATTTAGTTGACATGCACTGGAGACAGTTGCATGACTTGAATCTGGTTCTAATTAAATCAGTGCCTCTGTTTCTATATTGGATATAGAACGGTTCATATTTTAACGATGTTAAGGTACGGGGAGTTGTCCGGCTTATGCTTAAAACCAGACTCTGGATAACTCAAGGCACGTTTCTGTAATGGCTGTTTATGGGTTGACCCGGGCTATGACGAGGGTTGATTTTCTACCATCTGGAAGATCAATAGTGATATTGTTCTTGACTCGCCACAGTTTTAATAAAAATGAATTTTTTCAGAAAACAGTAGTGGGAGTATGGTAGAACTGGAAGTGATTCCAGAACCGCAAACGATTACTGAAAATTTGATAAGAACCTAAAGATTCAATCTGGTTTGACATTCCATTGGCCACTCCACAGACATGATGGGTAACCTCAGGCACCCGAGAGGTACTCTGGTAGCCTCAAGGACGGTGACAGGGAGGTTCTTTTTTACCCAGACTTTATATTGCTGTTGTTCCAGACTATGAGACCCGGCAGGAGGATGAATATAGCGTCGTTCTAAACTAACTTTAGAAGTGTACGTCTATATGACTCAGCCAGAGGGTTGTCATGGTAGTGGGAGCAGCGGAAGCTAAGTGGGGACTTGACACTACTGTTGTTCCAGGCTATGAGACCCGGTAGGAGGATGAGTATAGCGTCGTTCTAAACTAGCTTTAGAAGTGTACGTGTATATTATTCTGCCAGAGGGTTGTCGTAGTCAGTGGGAGCAGCGGAAGTATAGTGGACAAGTGGCTTATGTCTATTTATAGACTACAGCAGATATAGCGGAGATAGATCATCTATTTCTGATGTGACAGTCATAGGTTTGACTTCATCAGAATAGGGGATGAATCTGTTAAGAAGGTAGTAGGATGTGATGTCCTGGTATTTGGATGACATGCACAGAGTAGGAAGTGAAATTCCTATACTACGATCGGTTATACTTTGGTTGTCACATAGTGGTTTCTCCACAGTGGATATAGATATAATATCAGACATTCTGGTTACTAGATATATGGTTTTAGATCTAGATTTGGGTAGTATCCCAATCTGGGTACTTAGAGAGCAATCTAAAGGTGTTTTAGGATGGACGGCTCCTGGCATGGTAGTATACCTGCAGGTAATGGAGTCACGCTCTCTAAAGGTTTCTTACAGACTAAAGTGGAGAGGGATGTGCATGATTGGAAGATCACTTGCTTAGGCAATTGAGTCAATCATGAGAAGTCAAGTACCACACCAGATGTTGTTTTTGCACGAGATGCAATAAGTTGATATTGATCCAATCCTGGAGAAACAATCGGAAGTAGTTTTAGAACATAAGTGGATATTCTAGGGATTTGATAACGGCAACCTCCTTTGAGAGACGGCTATCATTTCAGGCTTCCAAGGTGACCTGAATGACCGGGTGGCTATCAGAGTTATAGTTTTCCCTCTGATGAGGGGCAGTATTTTGAACAGGTGGTCCAGGCGGATACTGAGGGAGGCATGGCACCGGATACTGATTAAGTTCAGATGACGATACAGTCTAAGAAGTTTGGATTTGAAGTTCATTTTTGAACTAGGTCCAATCAGACATCCAAACATATTCTGAGATAGGTATTGCTCATTTTGGGAGATGGTTTTCTCCGCGAACTTGAGATAAAGAGAGACATAGAAAGAAACATCAGGGCGGATCCACTCACTGAGGCTATTCCTCGAACGCAATAGTTTCGCAAACGGGCTTTGTGAGACTGATTAGTAGAGGAGTTGGGTGTTCGGTATCACACGGGCTATCAGTATGCGACATCGCAATAATTAGTCTTGAGTGCAAGTGGAAGTGTAACGTTTCAGAAATAGTTTTGCGAATTTTTCCGTTTTAGGGCAAAATTGTCGGTTTTTCCCGTTTTAACCCGATTTCGATCAAACGTCCGTATAAGCTTACCGGCACCTAGTTTACCTGAAATAAAGCTAGTGCGCGAACTTTAGGGGTATTTGGGAGGTTTTGGTTCGGATAGAATTTTTCCCAAATAAAATATTATTTTAGCCGGTAAAATATGCGCGTAAATCGGGAAAATTTTTCTAAATGAAAATTTTTGGGAATCATCACTAAAATTATTTTAGAACCTTCTTTTTAAATATCTAGATATTTTTTGGTCAAAGGGAATTATTTTTTTTAAAAGAAAAGAAAATGAATAAAAGGTGGCATTTTTGCATTAAATGTGCATTAATTGTTTTCTTTTGCTAGAAAATTCTACACACTTCACCAAAAATACCCCCATTCTCCCCTTGGCTAGCCCTTCCCTTCCCCTTGCTGCCCTCCATCATTTCCACCCATTTTCAACTCATTTTTCATCAAATAAATCATGAAAAATCTAATTTAATTCATACAAATTCAAATATAATCATTTTTTCCTTCATTTCCTTCACTAATCCTTCATGGATCTTCATTAAAGCTTGGTTTTTGATACTAAGATGTTGTATTAAGTTTCATTTTGTGTTCTTGGGGAGGTATAATTCTTACCTTAATCCTTTTATATTTGCTTTAATCTTATTCTAGCTAGTTTAGTTAGCTAATTATGTGTTTAGTTTAGCTTTTATATTATGAATAATTCATTTATTTTTGGTTTAAGAAATTCATGTTAGGGTTAAATTTTGTTTATGTGTTTAGTGTTCTTTTGAAGTGTTAATTTGTGTTTTGGAGAAGATTAACCTAGTAGAAAATGTTAATTTTTGTCAATGATCACTTTGTTTAATTATGTAATTAGCTTACTAGGTTTTTGCTAAAATATAATTAGCGAGTGTTAAAAATATAGGAATGGTTTAGGTAGCTTAGTTAAGCTATTTTAAGGTGTTTGTTATCGCTAGATATGCATTAGCTTGAACTAGTGCGGAATTTTGCGATAGGTTGCTTACTAAATTTCGGGATTTTTCCGACGTGGGTTCGATTGGTCGTTGCGAGGTTATATCTATTGTATTCTCGTAATTCTTGTGTTGTGTTGCATGATTGGGATGATCGGGGTCCAGTCATGGTGTTTTGTAGTTTAGCGACCCCAATTAGGGTTTTTGGCCGGTATCATGCGCGATGGATGCGCTAAGCGCGCAGTGTAATTTTCCGGGCGTTTTCATCGCGTTTCGTTGTCTTTTCGTCGATGCAGGATATTTGCTTATGTGTTGTGTTTGTGCAATTTTAGGTTCGCAAGCGGGGACTTCGGACGCTACGACAAGGGGAAAACAGGTAGTGGGCTTCACCTAGCTTGGAGCGTTGGTGAGTAGATTTAACATCTACAGGGGAATCGCCCGCATGGCGTTATGCGTCAGGGCTAAAGATTTTATTACTTGTCGCATATTCTACGTTATTGTTAGAATTGCGACTTTACCCTATTACTTAGATGTAGTTGTGCCTGGACTAGTAGTAGTAGGACACTGCACATATTATTGACGATTCATGTTGCACGAGCACTGATTATATGCTACACACACCGTCAATAATTGCCATGTCACACACAAACCACTTATAGATGTTATATTGCTTGGTTAGGGACATTGTGACATTGATTCATACTGCTTATCATATATGGCATTTAGCATACCTGTATTCTTATAGAGTATTGTATCATTAGTGATAGGTACATACCCACTCCCTGTCATAGCTACAGGTATACCTTGCACATACTGTTCTTATACCCTGGGGGTATACTATATCATTGCTTATAGGTAGACACATTATCTTGCTATACCTTATTGATTTCACATACATCTGGTTTTAGCTACATGTTTACCTTCACTTGATGTAATTTAGAAGTGGATAAATAGGAACCGCATGATATTTGTATTAACTTGATGCAGTTAATTAGCGGTTTTTCCTTTATATGCTTGCATTTAGAATATGGCGCACATATTATATTCATGGATTTTCGCATTGTTATATGGATTTTTCATAATGTTTTCTGGATTTTGGGACCGTGGTAGTTCATGAAATTATGCATTATTTGAAAAACCCGGTTTCCTTAATATTGATATTTCCGCAGCCACCATGAGATTTATCGGTTCTGATATATGCCCAATTCGAGGAGTGAGGAGGCACCGTCTGTGGGTACATGGTGGGGCCCGGGGGTACCCCGAAGCAAGAACGATTTCGCGGTGTTAGGCGATGAGGCTTAGGGGAACTATACCATCCGGTGACAGGACCAATGACTCATCGGCTATCGAGTGGATACCGACGGGAGTCATGTGCGTATGGATACGTCGAGAGGCGAGGGTCAGAGCTAGGCACTCGAGCTCTCGGGATAGCGTATGATACGTACCCATCAGGGAGGCCAGTTATGGAGACAGCACCTGATGGATCAGCATTTCTGTGTCGATGCTTGGCACATTGGTTTCATGATATTTCCAATTACTCATTTGTATATATAACAAGGGATTGAGCCGCTGTTATGTATACCCTTACACCAATATTAGCGGAATGGGACGCTAATATATGTGTATTGACCTCATCATATTTATTATGCCATTATATTTAGGATGTTCGAATTTTGCTGGAGATTTGATTTGGGATATAAGAGATTCATTCGAGATTGGTACATACGAGATATGCGAGATCCACTTGCTGTTGTACATTCGAGATATGTGAGATATACTTGATATGGTACATACGAGATATGTGAGATCCACTTGATGTTGTACATTCGATATATGTGATATATACTTGCTATTGTACATTCGAGATATGTGAGATCCACTTGATGTTGTACATTCGATATATGTGATATATACTTTATGTTGTACATTCGATATATGTGAGATATACTTGATGTTGTACATTCGGGATATACGAGATATACTTAATATTGTGAAATTGAGGAGAATGCGATACTTAGATGATATGAGAGCCAATTTGGGGGCTGATTTGACGAATTGGGATTTGATTCGTCTTGATGGATTGTGATCCTACCACGATGTCAGGATTCCGTGGAAATGACATATTTCACTCCATACCTCACCTTTATCTATTTGTGCATTGTTTCATGTATTAGGAGTACCTGTTAGTGTACCTTTCATGAGTGTTGCACATTTACATTCTCATACCCCCATTGCATGATTATTGCATACTGTGTCATATCATTATTGCTTTATATATATTAGTTGTACTTGTTAGTGTACTTTCCATTATCCTACATTCATATGACCTGTTATTACTGTAAATTGCATATCTTAGATTCATGTTGTACGTACATTCCTGTGATTACGTGCATATGTTATTTACTATTCACGAGTTGGCAACTCACCCCCGTTGTGCCACAGGTGTTACAGAGTGTTCCCCAGAGTAGTCGAGGCTGGCTATTCATCTATCATCTTTTGCTACAGATACCGCATCGGCTCACAGTGTGCTGTTTTGTTCAGGTGGGTTTTGGTGGTTATCTGTATTTGTATTGTATATTCGTTGTATCTTGTACTCTCCATCTACTATTATGTTATTGACTTAGAGACTTGGTGAGGACGATATTGTATAAATTGTGGATTTGTTGTCTTTTATACAGTTTCCTTTCTATCGTCTTCTTTTTCTTCGCTACGACGTCGTATATTTGTTGTGGTGGTTGTTTTCCGCCTTTGGGCGTGGATTTGCTCCCGTTGGGGATGCTTTACATTATATTTATGTTGTACCCATTTTTGGGGTTGGTTTTTATAAAGGAGGTGCTGCCGAAATTTTCAAGAAAGAAAATTGGACTTAAAGAATTTATACTTGAGATTTTTTTTAAAGGTTTAAACAATGTTTCTTATCTTTTCTTGTCTTTTAATGGTTTAGATTTCTGGGTTTTGGCTTTCTTTTACTACGTTATGCCTGTAGACGTTGCGTAGTATTAGGGCCGTCACGTGCCAATTTCGTGTCGTGACAAAGTTGGTATCAGAGCGCTAGGTTTTTACCTTACGGAGTGTAGGATGGCCTTTATATGATGTAGTAGGTAGCTTAAGCAGAGTAACGTAGTGTGTGTATGTCTGCAGCATACTTACGATGCAGTACTCCGTCTAAAGTGACCTAAGTACAATTACTTGAAATTCCTTCCTTGATGATTCATATCCTTGTGATTCGATTTCCGTGTTCATATCGAATCCTATTCTTATTTATAGCCTTTGCCGACGACGACTATGGGGACTCAGTGAGGTGCAGCGAGGGCCGAGGTCAGTATTGACTCGGGGAAAGCGAGGACTGACCAGGATGGCACGCTCGTTGCACAGGTGCAGACGGATCCACCTTCGACAGATAGTATCGCTAGGCTTGTAGCAGAGATGCAGGACTTGCGCCAGACGATGAGTTCTTTGGTGGAGAGCATTCGAGCGCAGCGACAGGAGGTTGTCACCCCTGTTAACCAGTTGTTCCTTGCGATCAGCACACAGCTTTCCGTCAGTTACATAGCACCAGTGGATGCAGCCCTAGTTGACGAGACACGTATTCCAGAGACTTTGCGAGTTCCAGGACAGTGGAGGACCAGTACCGGTGTGCCAGTCCAGGGACAGAGGCCTAGTCATCAAGACAGATTTCGTGACCGTCGTGGGAGTGGCAGAGGCTTAGGACGAGGTCAGTCGTTCAACTCTCATCCCTTGGGGGGCCAATAGCCATCGTATGGATGTTTTCGATGCGGGAGCCTTCATCACTTCATCAGGGACTGTTCCTTAGCACCGCGTCAGAGTCGTGTTCTAAGAGGTCGTGGGCGCGGAAGGTTTGCTCTGAGGGGTCAGTCTGGCAGAGGAAAGGTTAAGACAGCTGCGGGTAGGAGGTAGACACAGGAGTTTGCTTCTACTCATCGGGACGCTCAGGCGTCCAATGCAGAGTTTTCAGGTATCCTTTATTCACATGTTCGTTTGTTGTACTTGTTGGTTTTCACACTTCGTGCCGTGGTTGGGATGAGGATCGTGTTAGCAAGATTAGCCGTTTGTTGTGTTAACTTCTAACAGCGATTCTTTTGTTGCGCGGCACGTATTTCAGTCGTATGCCAATCGGTTAGGAGATTCATCCGTCACTTGATCCTTCTAGAGAGGTTGGATTTGACGTTCTCATGGCATGGATTGGTTAGCTACGTGTTAGGCGTCTGTGGACTACCATGAGGAAACAGTCAGAAATTGTTTTCCCGGCGAGTCAGTTCTTGTTGTGCATGTGGATAGTTGTGCCGCCTCTCACAGCTTGAATTCAGCCATTTTCGCTAGTCAGCTTTTGGAGGAGATGTCGTGGATTCTTGGCGTTTATTCGAGATACCGGAGCCACAGTGGGATTGTTGGACCGGGTTCCTTTCGTACAAGAGTTTTCCGACGTTCCAGATAAGCTGGCGAAGCTTAGGGAGCTTAAGGATCTGCTGCAGAGTTGTTGTTAGGGAGGTTTGTGTGTCCGAGTGTTTCACTTTTGGGAGCTCCTATTTTTTTCTGTTCGTCAAGGAGAAAGACGACAGAGTGCGGTTGTGGATTGATGGATCGTCAATTGAACCGGCTTACGGTGCGGATAGGTATCATTTACCTCGCATTGACGATTTTTTCGATCAGCTCCAGAGTGCGGGACTTTTTCTAAGTTGTTGGGATCAGGTCATCGTCGTTGCGGGTTCGGAGTGATGGCATTCCGAATACTGCTCTTGTGCGTGCTATGGCTTTGTTTGTTTTGGTGGTGTCTTTGGACTCGCCAATGCCCTAGCAGTATTCGTGGATATGATGCACCAGATTTCTTCAGGCCGTTCCTCGACCAGTTTTGTTGTGTTATTGACGACATTTTGGTCTTTTCTAGTGTGTCTTGAGGAACAGGAGTAGCACTTGAGGATTTGTTTTGCAGACATTGGTAGAGCCCCAGCTGTTTGCTAGGTTCTCGGAGTGTTCCTTCAGGCTTGTTTGTGTTGACTCCTAGGTCTTATAGTTACGGGAGACGGTTTCGTATGGTTCCGAGGGAGGTCGTGACCATACAGCTTAGGCCCAGACTTGTGTGCAGGACGGAGGTCCGCTGATTTTGGGCTTAGCAGGTTTTTGCCGCCGTTTCGTGCAGTATTATTAGCGTATTGCTGCACCGTTGACTGGAATGACCGGAATAGAGGTTTCTTTTCTTTGGACTGAGGCATGTGTACGGTGTTTTCGCCTGTTAGAGATTTGGTTAGCAACTGCATCAGTTCTTGCTTTTGGTTCGGGCGACTTTGTGATTTAACTGTAATGTTTCATGAGAGTGGCTCGATTTTGTGTGGTTGTGACACTGCCCGCCGACACTCATTCGTTAGAGATACTTGAGTATACTCGGCTTGGTAATGATTCGGAGTCTTTGATTGTGACAAGGGTGTGCTAAGTTAGGAATGCGTTTGTGTACCTGATTTTATCGGGTAGGGACGTGGAATCCTAGAGCAAGCACATCAGTCAATTCTCTATGTTCATTCAGGTTCCGCCAACATTGACGTGACTTGTGAGATAGTTACGGGTGGACAGGAATGTAAAGAGAAATTTCAGGTTTCGTTTCAAGGTGTTTGTCTTGTTGTGTGTTTGTGTTAGTTGTTGTCGGTAGTTGGGGATCGTCACTAGCCATTGTTAGGGTTCTCTTTCGATAGTTGTTATCAGGAGACACTCTAATCGGCAACCTTTAGGTTTAGTTAGGTCGTGTCGATCACTAATCTGTTTTCTGACTCTGCGTACTAGGATTTTGGGACCTCATCTAGTCTCTAGACTTCGGAGATGATCCAGTTGGTTCAGGTTAGGATGAGTAGCCCAGTGCAGACAGAGCTCTTATGTCGACCGTGTTGGTCGTAAACTTGAGTTCGCAGTGGGGAGATCATGTATTCCTACGGATTTTTCCGATGAACGACGTGTTGAGTTTTGGGAAGCTTATCCCAGAATTTTAGGTTCTTTTGAGATCCTTTAAGCGAGTTAGTTCGTTGCCTTTAGTTTGGCACTTCCGCCCAGATTTTGATTATTCACCCCGTATTCTTTGTGTTAATTTTTGCAATTACCTTCATGACTTCCCACATGATTCAGCATCAGACCATTTAGTTTTGACCCGATCTTTTCGTTCATCGGCAGCCATTGGTGTAAATGGTTCGGCAAGTGGGGAAACTTCGGTCAAGGGTCTTGCTATCTGTGGAGGGTTTTTCTTGGACGTAGCCGTTTTGTGAAGTGATCACTTGGGAGGTTGCGAGCGAGATTTAGGAGTTTTGTACTCATCTTCTTGAAGGTACGCGTAGATGAATTTTAATTCGGGGACCAAATTTCTTTAAGGGGGAAGATTGTAACGTTTCAGAAATCGTTTTGCGAATTTTTCCGTTTTAGGGCAAAATTGTCGGTTTTTCCCGTTTTAACCCGATTTCGATCAAACGTCCGTATAAGCTTACCGGCACCTAGTTTAGCTAAAATAAAACTTGTGCGCGAATTTTAGGGGTATTTGGGAGGTTTTGGTTCGGATAGAACTTTTTCCAAATAAAATATTATTTTAGCCGGTAAAATATACGCGTAAATCGGGAAAATTTTTCTAAATGAAAATTTTTGGGAATAATCACTAAAATTAATTTAGAACCATCTTTTAAAATATATAGATATTTTTTGGTCAAAGGGAATTATTTTTTTTAAAAGAAAAGAAAATGAATAAAAGGTGGCATTTTTGCATTAATTGTTTTCTTTTGCTAGAAAATTCCACACACTTCACCAAAAATCCACCCATTCTCCCCTTGGCCGGCCTTTCCCTTCCCCTTGCCACCCTCCATCATTTCCACCCATTTTCAACTCATTTTTCATCAAATAAATCATGAAAAATCCAGTTTAATTCATACAAATTCAAATATAATCATTTTTTCCTTCATTTCCTTCACTAATCCTTCATGGATCTTCATTAAAGCTTGGTTTTTGGTACTAAGATGTTGGATTAAGTTTCATTTTGTGTTCTTAGGGAGGTATAATTCTTACCTTAATCCTTTTATATTTGCTTTAATCTTATTCTAGCTAGTTTAGTTAGCTAATTATGTGTTTAGTTTAGTTTTTATATTATGAATAATTCATTTATTTTTGGTTTAAGAAATTCATGTTAGGGTTAAATTTTGTTTATGTGTTTAGTGTTCTTTTGAAGTTTTAATTTGTGTTTTGGAGAAGATTAACCTAGTAGAAAATGTTAATTTTTGTTAATGATCACTTTGTTTAATTATGCAATTAACTTACTAGGATTTTGCTAAAACATAATTAGCGAGTGTTAAAAATATAGGAATGGTTTAGGTAGCTTAGTTAAACTATTTTAAGGTGTTTGTTATCGCTAGATATGCATTAGCTTGAAACTAATGAGGAATTTTGCGATAGATTGCTTACTAGATTTCGGGATTTTTCCGACGTGGGTTCGATTGGTCGTTGCGAGGTTATATCTAATGTATTCCTCGTAATTCTTGTGTTGTGTTGCGTGATTGGGACGATCGGGGTCCAGTCTTGATATTGATATTTCCGCAGCCACCATGAGATTTATCGGTTCTGATATATGTCCGATTCGAGGAGTGAAGAGGCACCGTCTGTGGGTACAGGTAGGGCCCGGGGGTACCCCGAAGCAAGAACGATTTCGCAGTGCTAGGCGATGAGGCTTGAGGGAACTATACCATCCGGTGACAGGACCAATGACTCATCGGCTATCGAGTGGATACCGACGGGAGTCATGTGCGTATGGATACGTCGAGAGGCGAGGGCCAGAGCTAGGCACTCGAGCTCTCGGGATAGTGTATGATACGTACCCATCAGGAGGGCCAGTCATGGAGACAGCACCAGATGGATCAGCATTTCTGTGTCGATGCTTGGCACATTGGTTTCATAAGATTTCCAATTACTCATTTGTATATAACAGGGGATTGAGCTGCTGTTATATATACCCTTACACCAATATTAGCGGAATGGGAGGCTAATATATGTGTATTGACCTCATCATATTTATTATGCCATTATATTTAGGATGTTCGAATTTTGTTGGAGATTTGATTCGGGATATAAGAGATTCATTTGAGTATGTGAGATCCACTTGCTATTGTACATTCGAGATATGTGAGATATACTTGATATGGTACATACGAGATATGTGAGATCCACTTGATGTTGTACATTCGATATATATGATATATACTTGATGTTGTACATTCGAGATATGTGAGATATACTTGATATGGTACATACGAGATATGTGAGATCCACTTGATGTTGTACATTCGATATATGTGATATATACTTGATATTGTACATTCGATATATGTGATATATACTTGATGTTGTACATTCGATATATGTAAGATATACTTGATGTTGTACATTCGGGATATACGAGATATACTTAATATTGTGAAATTGAGGAGAATGCGATACTTAGATGATATGAGAGCCAATTTGGGGGCTGATTTGAGGAATTGGGATTTGATTCGTCTTGATGGATTGTGATCCTACCACGATGTCAGGATTCCGTGGAAATGACATATTTCACTCCATACATCACCTTTATCTATTTGTGCACCGTTTCATGTATTAGGAGTACCTGTTAGTGTACCTTTCATGAGTGTTGCACATTTACATTCTCATATCCCCATTGCATGATTATTGCATACTGTGTCATATCATTATTGCTTTATATATATTAGTTGTACTTGTTAGTTTACTTTCCATTATCCTACATTCATATGACCTGTTATTACTGTAAATTGCATATCTTAGATTCATACTGTACGTACATTCCTGCGATTACGTGCATATGTTATTTACTATTCACGAGTTGGCAACTCACCCCCGTTGTGCCACAGGTGTTACAGAGTGTTCCCCAGAGTAGTCGAGGCTGGCTATTCATCTATCATCTTTTGCTACAGATACCGCATCGGCTCACAGTGTGCTGTTTTGTTCAGGTGGGTTTTGGTGGTTATCTATATTTGTATTGTATATTCTTTGTATCTTGTACTCTCCATCTACTATTATGTTGTTGACTTAGAGACTTGGTGAGGACGATATTGTATAAATTGTGGATTTGTTGTCTTTTATACAGTTTCCTTTCTATCGTCTTCTTTTTCTTCGCTACGGCATCGTATATTTGTTGTGGTGGTTGTTTTCCGCCTTTGGGCGTGGATTTGCTCCTGTTGGGGATGCTTTACATTATATTTATGTTGTACCCATTTTTGGGGTTGGTTTTTATAAAGGAGGTGCTGCCGAAATTTTCAAGAAAGAAAATTGGACTTAAAGAATTTATACTTGAGATTTTTTTTAAAGGTTTAAACAATGTTTCTTATCTTTTCTTGTCTTTTAATGGTTTAGATTTCTGGGTTTTGGCTTTCTTTTACTACGTTACGCATGTAGACCTTGCGTAGTATTAGGGCCGTCACGTGCCAATTTCGGGTCGTGACAGGAAGATTGTTGGATATAGTGCCCTCAAAGTCAATTATTGGATCGCAAGCACATGATTGCAATGATTGAGGGAGGGCCTATACCGGTAGGACAGTCTTACTCGAGCGATTTGTATACTATCTTGTTTGTCTTTATCATCGTGTACATGCGTTTGGTGACATTGTAGTTCACTATTACATGTTGATAGAGAATAGTATGCAACCATGGTTTATCTTTATCATCATGTACTGCTTTAGGTGACATTACTGATCACTATTGCACGTTGATAGAGCCCTTAGCATTCTTTCTTGACTACCAGCAGTATGATGGCGATCATATATGTGGGAGCTAGAGTCTATAAGCACATCCTTAAAAGGTCCCTAGTCGTGGGAGTTTCGAGACTGGGCATCGATACTCCGGAGTAGACTAGTGTATACAGTCGAGACCCCGACGAGGGGCGGTGGCCGGTCTCATAAGACACTGGTGTCAGTTGGTTCACCTAAGATGTATACAGGTGCTCATTGGGTTATTAGTACACCGGACAGGACTCGCCGGGAACCTGCTAGTTGGTATTATACCTAGCGTCAGATAGCAGTTCCCAGGTGACATGTGTATAGGTTAGTTCATCGACCTGAGATCGTCATTTTTCTCGTGTGAGTTCCCACTGTGCTTTGATTACTACCCTACCACGGCTCAAAGGAGTTGTGCAAACAGGTTTTAGTTGGGTACAGTCGCGAGCCACATGGAGGCAGTGAGCGGATCGGCAGGGGTTCATCTCTCCCGGTATTGGGGGTGACGTCGCGATGTGTCTAGAAGAGCCATTACACGAAGTCCTTGGCCAAGGCAGGAAATTTACTGGTAGGTATTCCAGTAGTATCTCAGGGTGTTCTGGGCTACACTCCGACACGACTTGTACCGCTTTTGGGGTCTGACTTTTACCAACCCCCTTGGCCCGCCATGCGATGTTCATAGACGAACGGACCGGACTGTACGAATATTGTCACTGACAGGCTCAGTAGGGTGTCAGGATGAGTTCGCTCATCGACGTCCCTTTTGGTCAATAGCTGGTAGCCCGTTACGTATGGCTAATACCTCTGACGTGCTAGTGGTTAAATCCACAGCCAAACCATTGACGAATCTTTAGAGTCCCCCACAGACAGTTTCTTAAGTTTCGGGCGAAACGCTGTAGAGGCCGTATGGATATATGACAGGGTTCGATCAGATTCGGGCGGTATTGCACGGATCATGATCGGACGGATAATACTAGCGGGATTTGGTTTAAGCCGGATCCTAATATTGTACAGTGTAGATTTTGTCTCATTGCATTTGTATTCGGTCGGAATACAAATGCGGGTATGTATATACAGTCGCGGGGTTTTCCTGTAATTTATTACGGGATCGATTTTTTGAAGTTTCCAGTTTGCTTTCCGTTTCGGCCATTTTTCCTTTGTTCCTTATTTGGCTGAAAATTGTTGTGGAGGAGCTTATTTGCAAATGTGCAAATTAGCATAGTGGAGGGTGGTTTTTGGAAATTGTTGTTTCATGATGGTTTTACCATCCTTTGACTTCATTTGTTCATCATGACTTGATTTGAGAGGTGATGGGTTTTGCTTTTTGACTTAGTTGTGATTATTATTCATCATGATAACCCTTTTCTCTTTCTTGCATTATTGCTTACTCCATCCTCTCTCATTCTTCACACATGGCCGGCCACAACTTGAAAGGGGGGGCTGTCCAATTTTTGTGTGGGGTTTTATCATCTCATTTGCTCACACAAAAATCCCAAAGCACCATTTCAAAGCTCATCTCCTTTCCCACTTCCAAATGGCAACTTCAACAACCCCTAGAGACAAACCATTCTACACTTAGCCTACAACATTCTTGGACACGTCGGCTCGCCAACTTCATGCCTGAGTTGCCTCGGTCCAGAGGTGGGATCCCGTAAAAGAACTCGGCGATGTGGTGCCCTTTCCGACGAGGAGATGAAGACCGGAGATTCCGATTGGAGATCGGGAAGGAGGCCGAAGACCGAAGGACACGGATCGCTGGGTATAGCTTTCTACCCATTCTCTAGTTTGCTAGCATTAGGTTAATGGCCCGATCCGGGTTTACAGTCCGCGGTAGCGCCAGTTTCTAGTTTATAGAAAAGTTTTGTTTTCCGCATTTTGGCCTAGTTTCGACGGTCGGGGCGCTACCGTGCACTTACAATTACAACCTTTGTAGTCCGGTCCTTCGCTTCTAAAGTTTCGTGTTGAGGTCCCTTCGCTGCGATCATTGAGTATCCGGACTCTAGAGAGGCTCCACAAAAGAAAGATGCAAGCTTGCTTCCGATCTTCGATAACAAAAGTGATCTACCTTAAAGAAACTCAAACCCAAGCTCTTGCTTTGCTAATCAAGTATTAGCAAAGCAAACACCCTAATCTAAGTGGCTAGAATGGATGAGGATGATGAAGTAGGAATTTAGCTCTCATTTATTTTCTATTTCTCACTCATTTTCATCACTACACAAAATGCTAGAAAGCTTTCCATGCAAGGAATAAGAAGGAAGAAGATGATCTATTCCTTTTGTGATGAATAATGAAAGTGTGTTATAATTACAAATGCAACCATGGTTAAAGATGAAGAGTCAAACCATTGTAGAGAGTTTTCTAGGGTTAAGGGTATGGGTTGGGTTAGGAAATATCAAGCAAAATATCTAAACAAAATATCTTTGCAAGAAACAAAATAAAAACTTCTAGAAGCTTCTAGAAAGAGCTAACCCAAATCAAACTCTAACCATATTTAATCTCCACTAATCATGTTGCATTAGTAATCATAACTTGTTACAATATTATATATCACATATATAATATATTTTTGTAACAAAAGAAAATAATACAATTAACATATATCGCATATATATCAATGTATTACCCGAGTAAGAAAAAGAATCTTTTAGTGAGCTTATATTAGTTAATATAATTTAATATATCAAATATATAATTATACATTAAATTATCAAATCAACACTTGATATGATAATCCGGCTATTTCATAAATAACCGACTAATATAATCTGTATCAGTTCATCCAATCAACACTTGATCCGATGACCCGGCTATATCACATATACCCGGCCAATATCTCATATCGTGAGAATCTAATACGGTATCACATACACGTATTGTTCTCGGTCCCGCACATATAATATATGTGCTCCTACTCCGTTTTGCCTGAGCCAGGAAAGCTCTGTGTAGGACTCTAAAGAATCGTCAATACGCCGGCAGTAGGTGATGATCATATCAAACACCCACAAGCTGCAAGCGGTCAGCTAAACGTAACAGCTACCCAGGTATTAAGCGATCAGAAGATCAACAAGCAAGCCTGTACATTCTCCTGCGAATCCAATCAGTAACACTCCCGTACAGTCCGGTCACTTCGTCTGATATGTCGCATATCTCGCCTAGGGGTGGTAAACGTCAGACCCTAGCAGCTTGATAAGTCGTGTCGATATGAGATCCATAACAGTTCGAGAAACTACTGATAACTCTTACCAGTAAATCTCGGCAACCCTAGCCAGGGATTTCTAGTTATAGCCAATCGAACACAGCGCAACATCAACTCCCTATACTGGGAGAGACGAAACCCCTCCTATAGCTCATTGCCTCTATGTGATTCGGGACAGTACCCAAAAGCCATATTTTTGCACGCCCTCTTGGACGTGGTATAATGGAAATCAAAGCACAGTGGGAATCATACAAGACTCTATGACGATCTCGGGTCTACAGACTAACCTGTACCAGTGTCACCAGAGAACTGCCATCTGACGTGAGGTATAATACCATCTGGGAGTTCCCGGCGAGTCCGTCCAGTATACCCAGTCTCCACTGAGCACCCGTATACCTTCTCTGATGTCAAACACCAATGGATATGGGATCATCCATCGCTCATCATATGGGTCAAGAAGCGCATACGCTAGTCTACTGTGGAGTATCGATGCCCTGTCGTGGTACTCCTACGACTAGGAACATTTGAAGGATGTACTTGGCGACTACACTGTCCCCACTAGTATGATCGGCATCATAGTCCTGGTAGTCAAGTACTCATCCTAAGGGCTTTATCAACATGTGACATAGAGACAATCAGAGTACAAGTTAAGATAAAGAGTAACCGGATAGCATACTATTATGTCGAGCAAGAAAGTCCTCCCTATATATGTCCCAGCATCCACTACAATATGCAACGCATGTACAGTAATGGCCTCTAGGGCATACATAAAACTAACAATCTCCCACTTGCACTAGGGCCATCTGTTGTGGTATCGCATGTAAGTCTACGGTAACGCCCCGGCCGTCTGTCCGAGGCCAAAATGCGGAAACGAAAACTTTTTCAAAACTTGAAACCGGCACTATCGTATACTTTAAATCCGGATCGAACCATTAACCGACAACTAGCAACTAGAGAAAGGGTTGGAAATCTATACCGATCGATCCGTGTCCTTCGGTCTTTGGCCACCATCCCAAGCTTCTCGCGGTATCTCCGATCTCCGGTCTCCTTATCGGAAAGGGCACCACATCTTCGAGTCTTTTTACGGGCTCCAGCTTCGTCCGAAGCAACTCGGACACGAAGTTTGCTAGCCGACGTGTCCAAGGTGATGTAGAGAATGTGTGTGATCACTTTTTCTCTTGCATCCATTATATGGATGGAGGTTGAAGATGAAGTTATTGGAGGAAATTGTGAGCTAGAGGAGGAAGAAGAAGAAGAGGCTTTTTCTTTCTCATGTGTGATATGATAAAATGAGAGAGTTAGAACCAATAATACAAGAGCTAACCTCTTTAACTGGCTGCCCTCTCTCTCTCCTTCTTTCATTTCATATTCAAATCCATCAATTAACATGACATGTTCACCAAAAAAGAGACCATGAGTCACTAAATTGAACATGCCGCATTAATTGCTTCTCATGATGACTTAAGCTCACTATTTCCACCAAAGTAAACATTAACCCAAATGTTTACAACAATAAAAAGATACGGAAACATCTAAAGTAAACTTATGACGGATCACAAAGATACCCCTCACCTGTATATACATACCTGCATCCGCATTCCGACAGAATGCGATTACGATGAGACTAAAGTAATCCAACAAATCTAATTCTAGGATCTGGCTTAAACCAAAGCCCACTAGTATGTTCCGTCCGATCATGATCCGTACACTACTGCACGTATATGATCGAACCCTGCCATATATCATACGGCCTCTACATCGTTTCGCCCGAAACTTGAAAACTGTCTGTGGGGGACTCTAAAGACTCGTCACTAATTTGGCTGTGGATTTAACCACTGGCATGTCAGAGGTACTAGCTGTACGTAATGAGCTACCAGGTATTGACCAAAAGGGAGGTCGATGATTGAACTCATCCTGACACCCTACCGAGCCTGTCAGTGACAATATCCGTACAGTCCGGTCCGTTCGTCTATGAGTATCGCATGTCGGGCGTAGGGGGTTGGTAAAAGTCAGACCCCCAAAAGCTGTACAAGTCGTGTCGGAGTGTAACCCTGAACACCCTGAGATACTACTGGAATACCTACCAGTAAATCTCCTGCCTTGGCCAAGGACTTCGTGTAATGGCTCTCCTAGACACAGCGTGATCTCACCCCCAATACCGGGAGAGACGAAACCCCTGCCAATCCGCTCACTGCCTCCATGTGGCTCGGGGCTTTCCCTAACTAAAACCTGTTTGCACGACTCCTTTGAGCCGTGGTAGGGTAGTAATCAAAGCACAGTGGGAACTCACACGAGACAAATGACGATCTCAGGTCGATGAACTAACCTGTACACATGTCACCAGGGAACTACTATCTGACGTCAGGTATAATATCCCGGCGAGTCCTGTCCGGTGTACTCATAACCCAATATGCACCTGTATACATCTTAAGTGATCCAATTGACACCAATGGCTTGTGAGACCGGCCACCGACCCTCGTTGGGGTCTCGACTGTATACACTAGTCTGCTAATGGAGTATCGATGCCCAGTGTCAAAACTCCCACAACTAGGGACCACTTTAAGGATGTGCTTATAGACTACCCAACTCTCACGTATATGATCGCCATCATACTGCTGGTAGTCAAGCAAGAATCCTAAGGGCTCTATAAATGTGTAATAGTGACCTGTAATGTCACCTAAAGCTGTACACGATGATAAAGATAAACCAGATAGCATACTATCATCTTGAGTAAGACAGTCCTACCGGTATAGGTCCTCCCTCAATCATTGAAATCACGTGCCTGTGATCCAATAATTAACTCTGAGGGCACTATATCCAACAATCTCTTACTTGCACTCAAGGCTAATTATTGCGATGTCGCATACTCACAGCCCGTGTGATACCGAACACCCAACTCCTCTACTAATCTGTCTCACAAAGCCCGTTTACGAAACTATTGCGTTCGAGGAATAGCCTCAGTGAGTGGATCCGCCTTAATGTTTCTTTCTATATCTCTCATTATCTCAAGTTCGCGAAGAAAGCCATCTCCCGAAATGAGCAATACCTGTCTTAGAATATGTCTGGATATCTGATGGGACCTAGTTCATAAATGAACTCCAAATCCAAACTTCTTAGACTGTATCGACAACTGAACTTAATCAGTATCCTACGCCATGTCTCCCTCAGTATCCGCTTGGACCATCTGTCCAAACTACTGCCCCTCGTCAAAGGGAAGACTATAACTCTGAAGTCACTCTGTCATGCAGGTCACCTTGGAAGCTTGAAATGATAATCGTCTCCCTAAAAGAGGCTGTTGTTATCATATCTCTAGAACATCCACTTATGTTCTAAAACTGCTTCTGAACGTTTCTCCAAGATAGGATTAATATCAACTTATTGCATCTAGTGCAAAAACAACATCTGGTGTGGTACTTGACATCTCATGATTGACTCAATTGCCTAAGCAAGTGATCAGCCAATCATGCACATCCCTCTCCCCTTTAGTCTGTAAGACATCTTTAGAGAGGGTGACTCCATCACCTGCAGGTACACAACCATGCCAGGGGTCGTCCATTCTAAAATACCTGTAGAATGCTGTCTAAGTACCCAGATTGGGAAACTACCCAAATCTAGATCTAGAACTATAGATCTAGTAACCAGAATATCTGATATATTATCCAAATCCTATATGGAGAAAACTATTGTGTGACAACCAAAGTATAACCGATCGTAGTATAGGAATTCCACTTCCTACTATGTGTATGTCATCCAAATACCAGGACATCACACCCTACTACCTTCTTAACAGATCCATCCCTTATTCTGATGAAGTCAAACCTATGACTGTCATATCCGAAATAGATGATCTATCTCCGCTATATCTGCTTTAGTCCATAAATAGACATAAGCTACTTGTCCACTATGCTTCCGCTGCTCCCACTGACTACGACAACCCTCTGGTAGAGTCATATACACGTATACTTCTAAAGCTAGTTTAGAACGACGCTATACTCATCCTCCTGCCGGGTCTCACAGTCTGGAAGAACAGCAATGGCATGTCTGGGTAAACAAGAACCTCTCTGTCACCGTCCTTCAGTCTACCGGAGTGCCTCTCGGGTGTCTGAGGTTACCCACCATATCTACGGAGTGGCCAATGGAATGTCAAACCAGATTGAATCTTTAGGTTCTTATCAAATTTTCAGTAATCGTTTGCGGTTCTGGAATTACTTCCAGTTCTACTATACTCCCACTACTATTTTCTGAAAAAATTCATTTTTATTAAAACTGTGGCGGTCAAGAACAATATTGTTGGAGATAGTGCCCTCAGAGTCAATTATTAGGTCACAGGTACGTGATTGTAATGATTGAGGGAGGACCTATCCCGGTAGGACAGTCTTACTCGAGATTATAGTATGCTATCTGGTTCACCTTTATCATCGTGTACTGTTTTAGGTGACCTGACACGTCGCTATTACACGTTGATAGAGCCCCTAGGATTCTTGCTTGACCACCAGCAGTATGAGGGCGATCATATAAGTGGGAGCTGGGGGTCTATAAGCTTATCCTTAAAAGGTCCCTAGTCGTGGGAGTTTCGAGACCGGGCATCGATACTCCATTAGTAGACTAGTGTATACAGTCGAGACCCCGACGAGGGGCGGTGGCCGGTCTCACAAGCCACTGGTGTCAGTTGGATCACCTAAGATGTATACAGGTGCTCATTGGGTTATGAGTACACCGGACAGGACTCGCCGGGAACATGCTAGTTGGTCATATACCAGACGTCAGATGGCAGTTCCCTGGTGACATGTGTGCAGGTTAGTTCATCGACCTGGGGATCGTCATTTGTCTCGTGTGAGTTCCCACTGTACTTTGATTACTACCCTACCACGGCTCAAAGGAGTCGTGCAAACAGGTTTTAGTTGGGTACAGTCCTGAGCCACATGGAGGCAGTGAGCGTATCTTCAGGGGTTCGTCTCTCCCGGTATTGGGGGTGAGGTCGTGCTGTGTCTAGGAGAGCCATTACACAAAGTTCTTGGCCAAGGCAGGGAGATTTACTGGTAGGTATTCCAGTAGTATCTCAGGGTGTTCTGGGCTACACTCCGACACGACTTGTACCGCTTTTGGGGGTCTGACTTTTACCAACCGCCTAGGCCCGCCATGCGATACTCATAGACGAACGGACCGGACTGTACGGATATTGTCACTGACAGGCTCAGTAGGGTTGTCAGGCTGAGTTCACTCACAGACGTCCCTTTTAGTCAATACTTGGTAGCCCGTTACGTGTTGGCTTATACCTCTGACGTGCTAGTGGTTAAATCCACAACCGAGGTGTTGACGAGTCTTTAGAGTCCCCCACATTCAGTTACTCAGCTTTCGGGCGAAAGGTTGTAGAGGCCGTATGGAGATATGGCAAGGTCCGATCAGATACGTGCGGTATTGCACGGATCAGGATCGGACAGTTTGTACTATAGGCCGTATGGTTATATGGCAGGGTTCGATCAGATACGTGCGGTATTGCACGGATCAGGATCGAACAGATATTACTAGTCGGCTTTGGTTTAAGCCGGATCCTAGTATAGTACAGTGTAGATTTTGTCTCATTGCATTTGTATTTCGGTCGAAATACAGATGCGGGTGTGTATGCACAGTATCGGGGTTTTCCTGTAATTTATTACGGGATCAGTTTTCTGGAGTTGCCAGTTTGCTTTCCGTTTCGGCCGATTTCCATTGTTCCGTTCATTGGCCGAAGATTGGTGGAGAAGGTTTTATTTGCATTGTTGCAAATAGGCATTTGTGGAGGGGGTTCTTTGCATCTTGTCGTATCATGATGGTTTTCATGATGAGCACCATCACTTGACTTCTTCTTCTCATGATGGCTTGACTTTTTGAAGCCATCATGTATGAGATGATGGTTGCTTTGAGTGTTGGGATTGTTTTAGTGATGATGGTTGATTTTGATAGCCATTCCTTTTTCTCTCTCTTGTATGATAGAGTTTTCCCACTCATTTTCTTTTGGCTTGAATCTCATTCTCTCCATTCCTCTTGTGCATGGCCGGCCAAGCATTTTGGGTGGGCTGTCCAAATTTTTTGGGGAGGTATTTTTGTTCATATCATGCTCCAAAATACCCCAAGCTCCTCCACATTTTGTTCTTGTTTCATCCCTACACCAAATGGCACCTCCTTAACCCCAAAATGAGACATGGATCTCTACACCACTCATTCTACAGTAAATCTTGGGCACGTCGAGTAGCCGGCTTCGTGCCCGAGTTGCCTCGGCATTGAGGTGGGAGCCCGTAAACAAAGTAGGCGATGTGGTGGACTTCCGGCGACGAGGAGGAGACAGGATTTTCCGCAGGAGATTGGGACCATGACGAGAAGACCGGAGGACTTGGATCGTCGGTATATCTCTCTTCCCCTTCTTGTAGATAGCTAGGACTAATTAATGGTTCGATCCGGGTATTAGTGCGCGGCGGTTTGCCAGTTCAAGTAAAATTTACAGTTTATCACTGCTTCCGCATTTGGCCGTCGGATTGACGGCCGGGGCGCCGCCGTGCACTTACAGTGGTATCAGAGCCACGCCATTAACTTAGTCTAGCTTGGTTTAATGTGTTTGCATTTCCGATCGATCAAAAAGTTCCAAAACCGTGTTTTTCCAATCGACAGTTTTCTGTTGAAAATTTTTGGTCTCGAAAAATTTTTCAGGTTGTAAAATATTGATGTACTGGAAAATATAAGAGCACTGTAAAAATTCGATGAAGTGACTCCACTATGGGAGCGCGGAACCGCCGCGAAAACCCCCTTCCCGCCGCTGTTCCGCCGCACACTGTGGAGATCACTGCACCAAATTTCTACAGTGTCTTTGTGGGCTTAAAATTGTGGTTTTGGAATATTAACATTGGGCCCAGAATTTCTTTAACTGCTACAGTATTGCTTGGGGGCCCACTTGTTAAAATTTGATTGATCGGATATTTTAAACACATTATTTCACAGTATTTACATTATATCTGCGACCGTGAATGTCACTTGATCGGTAAATCCGGTCTAACTGCTATAGCCCGGTTAGACGGATTTGCGAACGTGACTTTCACGTTGATGTTCTGTTTTTGCTGTGATGTTGCGGATCGGTCGTGGGGGATAGTCTGGATGCAATGCTAGTACTGTTGTGGTTGTATTATATACATTTGATATTGCGGGGCGAGCGTCCGACATGTGGACTGCCGTCACTGCCTGTTTGTATTATTATTTTGGGGCACGACCTGGTTGCGGTCGATGTACCCGTTGTATGTATATTTTACTTTCTGTACTAGGATTGCCCCGCGGAGGGGTGCACGGATGGCCGGATTCTGGAGGGCAACAAGCCCGCATCTCATGGCATTGAGACGGAGGGGGCTTCACTCTAGGATTGGCGGGCTATTCGCCGCACTCGTAGGGGGTACAGGTTGACCCAGGAGGGGTGCCCAAGTTACCGGATTCCGTAAAGTGCTGGGTGGCCCATTCACGGAGCTGAAGGGGGCTGCCTCGCTTCAGGTTTTGGCGGGTGACTTGCCGCGCCCGTAGGGGTCTAGGATTTCATTGCACAGGCTATCCACACGACCAGGGGAACGTCGGGTTTCAGCGGCTCTGTGAAACCCGGGGATCCCAGATATCTGTATTGTTTATGTGATGCTGTACATTTCTGTGATGTTGCATTTTATTCACGCCTTGAGCGAATATAATATATTGGTATATATATTAGTAGATGTTGTATATGTTTTGCATCCGCGCTAGTCCAGTCCCCGCTCTGTCGTTAGTTAGCTAACCTAACGGGTAATGACGGGACCCAGTGGCGAATGCGGATGGCATATACGTACATCAGTATATTTTCGTTCTTTGTGGTGTGATCAATTGATGGGACTGCATTGATTCGAATCAATGCAAGTTAAAAACAAACCTAATCTGATGTTGTTGGAACACTTTTTCAAAAAGCTGTTATTGCAAGGACGTTCACTTTTGTTTTGCATCGTGGTATTCAGTTGAAATATCCTGCTCCTCAGTCGACGAGGCAAGGGCCGAGATCTCTTCACCGGGAGTGACCCCTTGGACAAAAGTTTGCGTCAGGGCAATGACTTCACTATAGCCGATTACTTTTGCTTTGCATCGCGGTATTCATTTGGAATATCCTGCACCCCATTCTACGGGGAAAGAGCCGAGATCCCTTCACCGGGAGTGACCTCTTTAGCAACGGTTTTCGTCACTATATTTTAAAAAGCTATCCGTTCCTTCGACGATATCAAGTTCTTTACGTTAAAGGTTTTCGCCAGAAACCATTCGTAGCCCTCCGTCATTTCAGACGGGTAGCACGTAGTATTCATGCTATGTTTGTTGACCTTCGTCAAGGCATAGTGTATGGTAGCTGCTTGTTACCTTTCTGCAGCATAGATAGATGTGTTGGTTTGGGACAGTCGTATAGCCTTGTTGACCTTCGTCAAGGGCTTGTACGGGTGGATTCAAATTAACCTGGAGAATGACTGGTAGAACTTGACATGTGACTTATGATTTGTTGACCTTCGTCAAGGTCATAAGAGCATGGGGCAGAAATCACATCGGGAGTTTCAAAAGAACTGAAACTTGCCAGATATGCGCATACCTTCTGGAGTGTGACACCGTGAGCGGATTCCGTCACGTTGTCATGCGATGAGAGTTGGATCCCGATTCCCACTGATGAGTTAGTTTACTCCTCGGGTAACCCCGACTAATTCTTCTTTCAGGTTTGGAGGAGAATTTGAGGTACAGTGGGAGGATTCCAGATTAGATAAATTGGTAACCATTCTGATCTAGGTTAGAGTGCACGCTGAGTGTTTCTTTTCTCTCTCTTTGGCTGCGACCATTGACCCGACCCTAGACTATGACTCAGTGACCAAGTTGACCGAACCTTCTTTAACACTGGCTTTTGGATTGTCAGAGTTGCATACCTCATTGCCACTCCTACTTTTACCCTTTTCTCCAGGACACCCCGTATTACTACGAACGTCCACTTCCATTGGACAAAACCATCGTATGGTTATATACGAACTCGAAGGGATTTATTCGAGGATGGTTTCCGGTTCTGGAGAAAACGGATAGGACTATTCAGTTGTCTTTTCCTTTTACCTTCTCTCAGGTTGCGAGTACTCCTTGGTTTAGGAGATAGTACACATATTACGCAAATTGGATTGTCTTCTTCTAAACCTTAGGCTGGTGCCGACCGGTAGGGAACGAAGAAAACCAATTAGCCTAACGATGGTGTACAGAAGGTATTAAGTTAAGACAAAGCAAGGGATTAGTAAGAGGGCAAAGTAAATTGTGGCTGCTGTTCACGACCAAACCAAGTATTTCATTACCACTCCCACTTCATCTTTCTATTTCTCCAGGACACTCCGTATCACTACGAAGATCCACGGTTATTTGGATACTCCATCGTATGGTTATATACGAACTCGAAAGGAACTTGTTCCAGTTCGGGGATGGATTCTGGTTCAGGAGAAATAGGAATAAGATTTATTCGGTTGTCTTTTATCTTCACCCTCTCTCATTGCGAGTGTTCCTAGGATTGGGACAGTACACCCATTATGCTTATTGGATAGTCTTCTTCCAAACCATAGGCTGGTGCCGAACGGTAGGGAAGGAAGAAAACCATTTGGCCTAAAAGGGTGTGCAGAAGGTAAAGACTAAAGACATATGAAGGGATTTGGAGAGGTGGCAAAGAATTATACGGTTACAGTTGTGAATCTGGATAATGGAAAGGGCATTACTAGGTATACCAGGATACCCCATCGGAACATTTCAATGTTTCAGTTTCACTGTGTAATGTTAAAAGAAAACTGATTTCCCGATTAGATACTTACTCCAGGGTATGTATTTACCAGGTATGATTCTCACATCTGTATGGTTTTACAGATGATGAGTGGAAGTAAGTTATTGGGAATTGGGTGATCATCCTCATTATATCGGGATTCGTTGTAATCGGTGATATTTGAGGAAGTCACCTGGGTTGTTTGCCGGACGGCAAATAATTGGTTTTGAATATCCGTTGTTATGCACCAATTTCAAATTGATATATCTGTACGTCTATTTTCATAGAGTGAGATATACCTTTTGAAATTATGTCTGTGACATTTACCTATATCAGTGGATGGTTAGGTAAGGAGCATTGAACAGCGGTGTAATTCTTCTTAACCATAAGTACAGTTTTCAACCTACGACACACAGTGAATGAGTTATCAGACTCAAGGGACTTATACAGAGTATTGTATGTTGTCCAGGGTCCATCGGGACAGAGGGGTTGGTCCTCGTACTATATTCGGTTTACTTATGACTTCTCTAGTTTTTAGACAGGTGTTTCGCGGAAACACAGGGTCTGAATTTTGAGAAGTTATAGGTATTTGAATAGAGTAGAGAACCAGGTATAGCAAGTATTGGGATTCTTCAAAGAGATCGAAGATGTAGATACTTGTGTATGGTATTCAGTTGATAGTAATGATAAAGAGATCTTGCTTCTCTTTCAGGTTACTCATAATTGGAAGTATTCCTAAGTTGAGTAACGCTGATCGGCCTCCTTCCATTTTGTTGACATGCGCTGGGGACAGCTGCATGATTTGAATCTGGTTCAATTAAATCAGTGCCTCTGTTTCTATATTGGATATAGAACAGTTCATATCTTAACGATGTTAAGGTACAGGGAGTTGTCCGGTTTATGATTAAAACCAGACACTGGACAACTCAAGGCACGTTTCTGTAATGGCTGTTTGTGGGTTGACCCAGGCTATGACGAGGGTTGACTTTCTACCATCTGGATGAACAATAGAGATATTGTTCTAGACTCGCCACAGTTTTATTAAAGATGGATTTTTTCAGAAAACAGTAGTGGGAGTATGGTAGAACTGGAAGTGATTCCAGAACCACAAACGATTACTGAAGATTTGATAAGGAACCTAAAGATTCAATCTGGATTGACATTCCATTGGCCACTCCGCAGATAAGGTGGGTAACTTCAGGCACCCGAGAGGCACTACGGTAGCCTCAAGGACGGTGACAGGGAAGTTCTTGTTTACCCACAATTGCCATTGCTGTTGTTCCAGGTTACGAGACCCGGCGGGAGGATGAGTATAGCGTCGTTCTAAACCAGTTTTAGAAGTGTACGTCTATATGACTCTGCCAGAGGGTTGTCGTAGTCAGTGGGAGCAGCGGAAGCATTGGTGGACAGGTTGCTTATGTCTATTTATAGACTAGAGCAGATGTAGCGGAGATAGATCATCTATTTCTGACGTGACAGTCATGGGTTTGATTTCATCAGAATAGGGGATGGATCTGTTGAGAAGGTAGTAGGGTGTGATATCCTGGTATTTGGATGATATACACAGAGTAGGAAAAGAAACTCCTACACTACGATCGGTTATACTTTGGTCGTCACACAGTTGTTTCTCCACAAAGGAAATGGATTTTATATCAGACATACTGGTTACTAGATCTATGGTCTTAGATCTAGATTTGGGTGGTTTCCCAATCAGGGTACTTGACAGCATTCTAAGAGTATTTAGGATGGACGACTCCTGGCACGGTAGTGTACCTGCAGGTAATGGAGTCACCCTCTCCAAAGGTGTCTTACAGACTAAAGGGGAGAGGGACGGGCATGATTGGCAGATCACTTGCTCAGGCAATTGAGTCAATCGTGAGATGTCAAGTACCACACCAGATGTTGTTCTTGCACTAGATGCAATAAGTTGACATTAATCCAATCCTGGAGAAACAGTCGGAAGCAGTTTTAGAACATAAGTGGATGTTCTAGGGAGATGATAACGACAGCCTCATTCAGGAGACAGTTATCATTCCAGGCTTCGAAGGTGACATGGACGACAAGGAGGTTGTCAGAGTTATAGTTTTCCTTCTGATGAGGGGCAGTATTTTGGACAGGTGGTCCAAGGCAATACTGAGGGAGGCATGGCGCGCAGGATACTGATTAAGTTCAGTTGACGATACAGTCTAAGAAGTTTGGATTTGGAGTTCATTTATGAGCTAGGTCCCATCAGACATCCAGACATATTCTGAGACAGGTATTGCTCTTTTCGGGAGATGGCTTTCTCCGCGAACTTGAGATATAGAGAGACATAGAAAGAAACTACTAAGCGGATCCACTCACTGAGGCTATTCCTCGAACGCAATAGTTCCGCAAACGAGCTTTGTGAGACTGACTAGTAGAGGAGTTGGATGTTCGGTATCACACGGGCTGTGAGTATGCGACATCGCAATAATTAGCCTTGAGTGCAAGTGGGAGATTGTTGGAGATAGTGCCCTCAGAGTCAATTATTAGGTCACAGGTACGTGATTGTAATGATTGATGGAGGATCTATCCCGGTAGGACAGTCTTACTCGAGATGATAGTATGCTATCTGGTTCACCTTTATCATCGTGTACTGTTTTAGGTGACCTGACACGTCGCTATTACACGTTGATAGAGCCCCTAGGATTCTTGCTTGACCACCAGCAGTATGAGGGCGATCATATAAGTGGGAGCTGGGGGTCTATAAGCTTATCCTTAAAAGGTCCCTAGTCGTGGGAGTTTCGAGACCGGGCATCGATACTCCATTAGTAGACTAGTGTATACAGTCGAGACCCCGACGAGGGGCGGTGGCCGGTCTCACAAGCCACTGGTGTCAGTTGGATCACCTAAGATGTATACAGGTGCTCATTGGGTTATGAGTACACCGGACAGGACTCGCCGGGAACATGCTAGTTGGTCATATACCAGACGTCAGATGGCAGTTCCCTGGTGACATATGTGCAGGTTAGTTCATCGACCTGGGGATCGTCATTTGTCTCGTGTGAGTTCCAACTGTACTTTGATTACTACCCTACCACGGCTCAAAGGAGTCGTGCAAACAGGTTTTAGTTGGGTACAGTCCCGAGCCACATGGAGGCAGTGAGCGTATCTTCAGGGGTTCGTCTCTCCCGGTATTAGGGGTGAGGTCGTGCTGTGTCTAGGAGAGCCATTACACAAAGTCCTTGGCCAAGGCAGGGAGATTTACTGGTAGGTATTCCAGTAGTATCTCAGGGTGTTCTGGGCTACACTCCGACACGACTTGTACCGCTTTTGGGGGTCTGACTTTTACCAACCCCCTAGGCCCGCCATGCGATACTCATAGACGAACGGACCGGACTGTACGGATATTGTCACTGACAGGCTCAGTAGGGTTGTCAGGCTGAGTTCACTCACAGACGTCCCTTTTAGTCAATACTTGGTAGCCCGTTACGTGTTGGCTTATACCTCTGACGTGCTAGTGGTTAAATCCACAACTGAGGTGTTGACGAGTCTTTAGAGTCCCCCACATTCAGTTACTCAGCTTTCGGGCGAAAGGTTGTAGAGGCCGTATGGAGATATGGCAAGGTCCGATCAGATACGTGCGGTATTGCACGGATCAGGATCGGACAGTTTGTACTATAGGCCGTATGGTTATATGGCAGGGTTCGATCAGATACGTGCGGTATTGCACGGATCAGGATCGAACAGATATTACTAGCCGGCTTTGGTTTAAGCCGGATCCTAGTATAGTACAGTGTAGATTTTGTCTCATTGCATTTGTATTTCGGTCGAAACACAGATGCGGGTGTGTATGCACAGTATCGGGGTTTTCCTGTAATTTATTACGGGATCAGTTTTCTGGAGTTGCCAGTTTGCTTTCCGTTTCGGCCGATTTCCATTGTTCCGTTCATTGGCCGAAGATTGGTGGAGAAGGTTTTATTTGCATTGTTGCAAATAGGCATTTGTGGAGGGGGTTCTTTGCATCTTGTCGTATCATGATGGTTTTCATGATGAGCACCATCACTTGACTTCTTCTTCTCATGATGGCTTGACTTTTTGAAGCCATCATGCATGAGATGATGGTTGCTTTGAGTGTTGGGATTGTTTTAGTGATGATGGTTGATTTTGATAGCCATTCCTTTTTCTCTCTCTTGTATGATAGAGTTTTCCCACTCATTTTCTTTTGGCTTGAATCTCATTCTCTCCATTCCTCTTGTGCATGGCCGGCCAAGCATTTTGGGTGGGCTGTCCAAATTTTTTGGGGAGGTATTTTTGTTCATATCATGCTCCAAAATACCCCAAGCTCCTCCACATTTTGTTCTTGTTTCATCCCTACACCAAATGGCACCTCCTTAAACCCAAAATGAGACATGGATCTCTACACCACTCATTCTACAGTAAATCTTAGGCACGTCGAGTAGCCGGCTTCGTGCCCGAGTTGCCTCGGCATTGAGGTGGGAGCCCGTAAACAAAGTAGGCGATGTGGTGGACTTCCGGCGACGAGGAGGAGACAGGATTTTCCGCAGGAGATTGGGACCATGACGAGATGACCGGAGGACTTGGATCGTCGGTATATCTCTCTTCCCCTTCTTGTAGATAGCTAGGACTAATTAATGGTTCGATCCGGGTATTAGTGCGCGGCGGTTTGCCAGTTCAAGTAAAATTTACAGTTTATCACTGCTTCCGCATTTGGCCGTCGGATTGACGGCCGGGGTGCCGCCGTGCACTTACAAATATCACTATCGATCTTCCAGATGGTAGAAAGTCAACCCTCGTCATAGCCCGGGTCAACCCACAAACATCCATTATAGAAACATGCCTTGAGTTATCCAGAGTCTGGTTTTGAGCATAAGCCAGACAACTCCCCGTACCTTAACATTGTTAAGATATGAACTATTCTATATCCAATATAGAAATAGAGGCACTGATTTAATTGGAAGCAGATTCAAATTATGCAGCTGTCTCCAGTGCTTGTCAACTAAATGGAAAGAGGCCGATCAACATTACTCAACTTAGGAGCGCTTCCAATTATGAGTAACCTGAAAGAGAAGCAAGTTCTCTTAATCATTACTATCAACTGAATACCATACACAAGTATCTACATCTTCGATCACCTTGAAGAATCCTGATTCGTGCAACACTTGGTTCTCTACTATATTCTTATACATATAACTTCTCAAAACTTAGACCTTGCATTTCTACGAAACACATGTCTAAGAACTAGAGAAGTCACAAGTAAACAGAATATAGTACGAATACCAACCCCTCTGTCCTCATGGACACTGGACAACATACAATACTCTGTATAAGTCTCCTGAGTCTAATAACTCTTTCCCTGTGTGTCGTACGTTGAAAACTGTACTTATGGTTAAGAAGAATTACACCGCTGTTTAATGCTCCTTACCTAACCATCCACTGATATAGGTAAATGTCATAGACATAATTTCAAAAAGTTATATCTCACTTTATAAAAATAAACGTACAGATATATCAATTTGAAATTGGTGCATAACAACGGATATTCAAAACCAAATATCTGCCGTCCGGCAAACAACCCAGGCGATTTTCTCAAATATCACCAATTACAACGAATCCCGATATAATGAGGATGATCACCCAATTCCCAATAACTTACTCCCACTCAACATCTGTAAAACTATACAGATGTGAGAATCAAACCTGGTAAATACATACCCTGGAGTAAGGGCTAATTGGGAAATCAGTTTTCTTTTAACAATACACAGTGAAATTGAAACATATAAATGTTTCGAAGGGGTATCCGGGTATTCATAGTAATGCCTCTTCCATTATCAGATTCACAACTGTAACCGTATATTTCTTTGTCATCTCTCCAAATCCCTTTATATGTCTTTAGTCATTACCTTCTGTACACCCCTTTAGGCTAAATGGTTTTCTTCATTCCCTACCGTTCGGCACTAGCATATGGTTTGGAAGAAGACTATCCAATAAGCATAATGGGTGTACTCCCCTAATCCTAGGAGCACTCGCAACCCGAGAGAAGGTAAAGATAAAAGACAACTGAATAGAACCTTATTCCTATTTCTCCTGAACCAGAATCCATCCCCGAACTGGAACAAGTTCCTTCAAGTTCGTATATAACCATACGATAGAGTATCCAATAAACTGTGGATCTTCATAGTGATACGGGGTGTTCCGGAGAAATACAAAGGTGAAGTAGGAGTAGCGATGAAATACTTGGTTTGGTGGTGAATAGCAGTCGCAATTTACTTTTCCCTCTTACTAATCCCTTTATTTGTCTTAACTTATTACCTTCTGTACACCGTTTAGGCTAAATGGTTTTCTTCATTCCCTACCTTTCGGCACCTGCCTATGGTTTGGATGAAGACTATCCAATAAGCGTAATAGGTGTACTGTCCTAATCCAAAGAGCACTTACAACCTGAGAGAAGGTAAAAGGAAAAGACAACTGAATAGTCCTATTCATTTTCTCCAGAACCGGAAACCATCCTCGAATCTGGAACAAGTTCCTTTGAGTTCGTATATAACTATACAATGGTTTTATCCAATGGAAGTGGATGTTCATAGTTATACGGGGTGTTCTGGAGAAAAGGGTGAAAGTAGGAGTGGCAATGAGGTATGCAACTCTGACAATCCAAAAGCCAGTGTTTTAAGAAAGTTCGGTCAACTTTTGTCATAGTCAAGGGTCGGGTCATGGTCGCTACCAAAGAGAGAGAGAGAAAAGAAACACTCAGCGTGCACTCTAACCTAGATCAGAATGGTTATCACTTTATCCAATCAGGAAACCTTCCACTGTATCGTCAAATTCTCCTCCAAACCTGAAAGAAGAATTAGTCGGGATCACCCGAGGAGTAAACCAACTCATCAGTGGGAATCGGGATCCAACTATCATCGCACGATAACGTGATGGAATCCACTCACGTTATCACACTCCAGAAGGTATGAGCATATCTGGTAAGTTTCAGTTTCTTTAGAAACTCCCGATGTGATTTTTACCCCATGCTCTTATGACCTTGACGAAGGCCAACATATCATAAGTCACATGTCAAGTTCTACCCATCATTATCCAGGTTAATTTGAACCCACCCGAACATACCCTTGACGAAGGCTAAAATAGTAGTACGACTGTCCCAAACCAACGCATCTATCTATGCAGCAGAAAAGTAACAAATAGCTACCATACACCATGCCTTGACGAAGGCTAACATACATAGCATGAATACTAAGTGCTACCTTTCTGAAATGACGGAGGGCTACAAATGGTTTTTGGCGAAAAAACCATTAACGTAATGAACTTGATATCGTTGAAGGAACCGGATAGCTTTTTATAAAAATATAGTGGCGAAAACCTTTGCTAAAGAGGTCACTCCCGGTGAAGGGATCTCGGCTCTTTCCCGGTAGAATGAGGCGCAGGATATTCCAACTGAATACCACGATGCAAAGCAAAAAGGCAATCGGCTATAATGAAGTTATTACCCTGATGCAAACTTCTGTCCATGGGGTCACTCCCGGTGAAGGGATCTCGGCCCTTGCCTTGTCGACTGAGGTGCTGGATATTCATAATTGAATACCACTGTGCAAAACAAAAGAGAACATCCTTGGAATAACAGCTTTTTGAAAAATGTTCCAACAACATCAAACAGGTTTGTTTAGCTTGCATTGATCCTTGTCCCATCAATTAATCAAACCACAAAAGAACGAAAATATGATGTACGTATATGCCATCCGCATTCGCCACTGGGTCCCGTCATCACCTGTTAGGTTACTTAACTAACGACAGAGCGGGGACTGGACTAGCGCGGGTGTAAAACATATACAACATCTACTAGTATATATATCAATATATAATATTCGCTCATGGCGTGATAAAATGCAACATCACAGAAATGTAATAAGCACCACAGAACAATACAGATAATCTGAGATCCTCGGGTTTCATAGAGCCGCTACTGAAACCCGACGTTCCCCTGGTCGTGTGGATAACCTGTGCAATGAAATCCTAGACCCCTACGGGTGCGGCATGTTACCCGCCAAAACTTGAAGCGAGGCAGCCCCCATCAACAACGTGAATGGACCACCCAGCACTTTACGGAATCCGGTAACTTGAGCACCCCTCCTCGGGTCAACCTATACCCCCTACGAGTGCAGCGAATAGCCCACCAATTCTAGAGTGAAGCCCCCTCCGTCTCAAAGCCGTGAGATACGGGCCCGTTGCCCTTTAGAACCTGGCTACCCGTGCACCCCACCGCGGGGTAATCCTAGTACAGAAAGTAAAATATACATTGGGTACATCGACCTCAGCCCGATCGTGCCCCAAAAGAATAATATAAAAACAGGCAGTGACGGCAGTCCACATGTCGGACGCTCGCCCCATAACAACAAATGTACAAATAATACCAAACTGTACTATCATTTCATCCAGGCTATCCACCACAACAAATCCGCAACATCACCGCACAACACAGAACATCAACGTGAATGTCACGTTCGCAAATCCGTCGATCGATCAAATGACATTCACGGTCGCAGATATAATGTAAATACTGTGAACTAACATATTTAAATTTTAGATCGACAAAATTTCCCGAAGTGGGCCCCAAGTACAATTCCCAGTACTCAAAATAATCTGGGCCAAAACAAAAAATACCAGAAACCCCATTTCCAAGACAGAGACCACTGCAGGAAAAATGGTGCAGTGTAGCTACAGTACTGCGGTGGAACCACGGCCAAAACGGGGGTACGATCGCGGTTCCGCGGCGCTACAGTGAGCTCATGCTACCATTTTTCTGCAGTTTTCTTAGAAAAGCCTGCCTGATTTTCTGCAATACTCAAAATAATTTTTCGACGACAAAAAAAATTCGACAGAAAGTTTGGAATTGGAAATGCAGTTTTGGAAAATTTCGTTCGATCGAAGTTCTAAACACGTTAGAGCAAGCTAGTAAAGGTTAATGGCGTGGCTCTGATACCATGTAAGTCTACGGTAGCGCCCCGGCCGTCTGTCCGAGGCCAAAATGCGGAAACGAAAACTTTTTCAAAACTTCAAACCGGCGCTATCGTATACTTTAAACCCGGATCGAACCATTAACCTACAACTAGCAACTAGAGAAAGGGTTGGAAAGCTATACCGATCGATCCGTGTCCTTCGGTCTTTGGCCACCATCCCAAGCTCCTCGCGGCATCTCCGATCTCCGGTCTCCTCGTCGGAAAGGGCACCACATCTTCGAGTCTTTTTATGGGCTCCCGCTTCGTCTGAAGCAACTCGGACACGAAGTTTGCTAGCCGACGTGTCCAAGGTGATGTAGAGAATGTGTGTGATCACTTTTTCTCTTGCATCCATTATATGGATGGAGGTTGAAGATGAAGCCATTGGAGGAAATGGTGAGCTAGAGGAGGAGGAAGAAGAAGAGGCTTTTTCTTTCTCATGTGTGATATGATAAAATGAGAGAGTTAGAACCAATAATACAAGAGCTAACCTCTTTGCATGGCTGCCCTCTCTCTCTCCTTCTTTCATTTCACATTCAAATCTATCAATTAACATGACATGTTCACCAAAAAAGAGACCATGAGTCACTAAATTGAACATGCCACATTAATTGCTTCTCATGATGACTTAAGCTCACTATTTCCACCAAAGTAAACATTAACCCAAATGTTTACAACAATAAAAACATAAGCAACATTTAAAGTAAACTCGTGACGGATCACAAGGATACCCCTCACCTGTATATACATACCTGCATCCGCATTCCGACTGAATGCGAATGCGATGAGACTAAAGTAATCCAACAATTTTAATATTAGGATCCGGCTTAAACCAAAGCCCACTTGTATGATCCGTCCGATCATGATCCGTGCACTACTGCATGTATATGATCAAACCCTGCCATATATCATACGGCCTCTACAACGTTTCATCCGAAACTTGAAAACTGTCTGTGGAGGACTCTAAAGACTCGTCAATACTTTGTCTGTGGATTTAACCACTGGCACGTCAGAGGTACTAGCTGTACGTAACGGGCTACCAGGTATTGACCAAAAGGGAGGTCGATGATCGAACTCATCCTGACACCCTACTGAGCCTGTCATTGACAATATCCGTACAGTCCGGTCTGTTCGTCTATGAGTATCGCATGTCGGGCCTAGGGGGTTGGTAAAAGTCAGACCCCCAAAAGCGGTACAAGTCGTGTTGGAGTGTAGCACAGAACACCCTGAGATACTACTGGAATACCTACCAGTGAATCTCCTGCCTCAGCCGAGGGCTTCGTGTAATGGCTCTCCTAGACACAGCGCGACCTCACCCCCAATACCGGGAGAGACGAAACCCCTGCCGATCCGCTCACTGCCTCCATGTGGCTCGGGACTGTACCCAACTAAAACCTGTTTGCACAACTTCATTGAGCCGTGGTAGGGTAGTAATCAAAGCACAGTGGGAACTCACATGAGACAAATAACAATCTCAGGTCGATGAACTAACCCGTACACATGTCACCAGGGAACTGCTATCTGACGTCAGGTATAATACCAATTAGCATGTTCCCGGTGAGTCCTGTCCGGTGTACTCATAACCCAATAAGCACATGTATACACCTCAGGTGATCTAACTGACACCAATGGCTTGTGAGACCGGCCACCGCCCCTCGTTGGGGTCTCCTGTATACACTAGTCTACTAATGGAGTATCGATGCCCAGTCTCGAAACTCCAACGACTAGAGACCACTTTTAGGATGTGCTTATAGACTACCCAACTCTCACGTATATGATCGCCATCATACTGCTGGTAGTCAAGCAAGAATCCTAAGGGCTCTATCATTGTGTAATAGTGACCTGTAATGTCACATAAAGCTGTACACGATGATAAAGATAAACCAGATAGCATACTATCATCTTAAGTAAGACTGTCCTACCAGTATAGGTCCTCCGTCAATGATTGCAATCACGTGCCTGTGATCCAATAATTGACTCTGAGGGTACTATATCCAACATCGCATACCCAACAATCAGCTGTGTTTGAAGTATCTCATACTCAACCATCCCATAAAAGTCTCTACTGGGAAATAGGCCTTTGTGAGTGGATCCACGTTGTTGTCCTCTGTGTCTACTCTCCTAACCTCGATCTCCCTGGAGATCATCATCTCCATGATCAGGTGATACTTCCTTAGAATTATGTCTGGATCACAAATGGGATGGGGGTTCCTAGGCCTAAGCCATAACTCCATTGTCATACAATGGTAGGAACGAGATTCATCTCATGAACTCATATATTTATATCTAGACTGCCTCTTTGGTAGCATCCTTGGTAACAATGTATCTTGCCTTTAATTGTCTAGTAAGTCACGATATCTAGCTTGGAACTCTTCCAACATACCGTCCCTCCACTAAGGGTAAAGGCAATGCCTACGACTGACATTCAGTCGTTCTTATCACCCTAGAACCTTTCCAGTGATTCTCCCCAGGATCGATTGATACCATCTCACTACAACTAGTGAGAATCCTAACATCCAATTAGATCTATCTCATAGATCCAAAACTCAGGATTTAGAAGGCATCACCTTGATCCTATAGAGAATCTTTGTGATAAGAGGAGATTGACCGAGCGTAGCATAGGAAACTCCTTCTCTATCAAGAGTATGTCATCCACGTACTCTACGAGGATCACCACCATACTCTCTACTACCTTTTTGTATATACAAGGTTCATCTACTATTTTGATGAAGTCAAATTCTTTGATTACTACATCAAAACAGACATTCCAACTCCGCGATGCCTGATTTATCACATAAAACAACTTGCACACGTTTCCGCTGCTCCCACTATCTATGAAGCCCTCTGGCTGTGTACTTATAGACGCTCTCTTCCAAATCATCATTTAGAAAAGCAGTCATGACACCCAACCGCCAGATATCGTAGTCATGGTATGTAGCACTGGCAAGTAGGATCTGGATGGACTTAATCATAGCTTTGAAAGTCTCAACTTTCCATGTACACCAAGTAATCTTCTCAAGATATACTTGCTCCTGATGGGGATTTAACCCTTCAGATAAAGCAACCAAAGTCCATACTTTGTCGGTGTTTAAGGATTCCATCTCAGATCGCTAAGCATCCAGCCATTCTTACAGAGTCCTACTCCTGATGGCCTGCTCGAAACTAGTTGGGTCATCATCTCATGATGCAATCCCTCTCCCGCTGTCATAGAGAAACCGAAGTATCTCTCAGGTGGATGAGGAACCCTACCAGATCGGCGGAGAGGCTGAGGTTTGTTGGAAACTATTGAATCCTCCGGTTCTACCAAATCATCAACTGCAGTTTGTATAGCTGGACTCTTTCCAGTTCTACCTCATGACCATTAATTTCTTCACAAGAAATTCACTTTTTCTCAAAAAGTGGTATTCCGAGAAATAAAACATCTTTTGTTCCTCGGTGTGGTAGAAGATATTCGCTTGCTAATGCTTGGGATATCCAACAAACTTCCACAGAACTGACCTTGCCTCGAGCTTGTCCGGATTTTACTTTTGACATAGGCCGGACAACCCCAAATCTTAACTTCCTTAAGAGATGGGCTCTTACCATACCATATCACATATGGAGTGGTAGGCATCTGATTTGGTTGGAACCCTATTCAATAGGTATGCAACTTCTCAAGTGCATAACCCCAAAAGAAAATAGGCTACTCAGTACTACTCATCATAGAGCACACCATATCACATAGGGTGCGTTTGCTCCGCCCCGATACACCGACGTGCTGCGGTGTATACGGAGGAGTAATGCTGAGAGAGAATCTCATTCTCCTTTAGAATAGTCCAGGAATTCCGTGCTCAAGTATTCTCCTCCTTGATCTCATCAAAGGACATAATACTTATACCCGTTTTTGGTTCTCTACTTCTAACTTATATTCATTGAATTTCTCAAAAGTTCCAGACTTGTGTTTCAATAGGAACATATGTCCGGATCTTGAGAGATAATCAGTGAATGTAATGAAGTACAAAGAACCGGTCCTGGCATATGTAGACAGGGGACCTTCATACATCAGCATGTATCAATCCCAAGAGTTCACTAACTCTTTCTCTGTTTCTAATAAACGGAGCTGTGGTCATCTTATCTTTGTGACATGACTGGCAAGTTTTATAAGATATAAATCCAAACTAATTTAAATATGCATCTTTATGTAACTTCAGCTAGTCGGGTCGCATTGATATGACCTAGTCCACAATACCTCAAGAAGGATTCGTTCATTTCTGAACTCTTCCTCTTGTGTGTGTTCTGTACATTAAGAACCGTGGTTTGATTTAGAACGTCTACGCTTTTAGATAACGTGCCTGAACCGATCAACACTTGATATAGGAAATGTTCAAAATATTATCCAACAATACAAAATTATATCCTTCTTTACTAATAAAGAGACTGATATGATGTTGTATATCAGGGTCGGTATCTAATTACATTCGTTCAGAATCAATGTATTCTGATAATACAGGGTGATAACTGCCAACAGACTTGGCTGGAACACTTGTATCATTTCTAACTCTTGAAACTTATCTCCCGTTCTCAGTTCTCTACCTCTCTGTAGCCCATGTAACAAATTACATTTGCGGGATCCTGATCCGGTATCTCATACCCAGGACGTAAAGGATACTGAGAAACAGTTCTCGGTAATGAACACACCTGAAGAAGATGCATCAACATGCACTTTCTTCGTTTGGGCGGCACGGGAATTCTGGTAATCCCCTATTTCCTGCTCTGTCTTATAACAATTATAAGTTGGAGCGGGACCAACGTTCCTTAGCGCAGTATAACAAGCGGGTTCGGTCAATACATCCGTATTATTATCTTGATTAAGGCGTGACATGGTCACTACCTTGAGAGAGATAGAAGAAAACACTCAGCGTGCGCTTTTACAAGATTAGATTGGTTATCAATTTATCTAATCAGGATGTCTCCCACTGTTTTAGTCGAATCTTCCTTCAAACCCTAAAAGGATAGACTAGCCGGGATTAATTACACTCTACAAGTTCGTCAATCTTTCAGCCAGGCCAGTGCCGGTACTTTGAGGGAGGTTCCCCGTGCTTTCGCACGGACCTAATTAAAGTAAACCTCATTTTCCCAGGGGCGTAACCCCATTGACACCTTTCTAGACACCTACTTGATCGGCTAATTGTAATGTGTAAAACTCTCCCAGGAGTAACTCTTACTCGCAGCGAGTATCGGGATCCAACTATCTCATAGAAGGTATGCAATCTCATTGCAAATTTCAACTCTTGAAATTCCAAATAATATTTTACCCCTTGCATCCTATGATCTTGACGACAGCCATTAAACCATAGGCTACTAGTCAAGTTCAACCCGTCATTTCCCGATTGAGTTAAACCCACCCGCACGACCCTTGACGAAAGCCAACAAAGTCGCACGACTATCCTAACTCAATCGCATCATATGCTTATACAGATAAGCATAAATAGCTACCGCACACTACGCCTTGACGAAAGTCAACAAACGTAGTACGAATACTATGAATTACTTATCTGAAATGACGGAGGGCTACGACTTGATTTTAAGAAAACCCTTTGCGTAATGAACTTGATATCGTTGTGGAATCGAGTGATTTTGAATGGAATGTTTTTGAGGCCCTTTATAATTTTTCTAAAGAGGTCACTCCCGGTGAAGGGATCGTCGGCTCTTTCCTCATCGAATAAGGTGCAGGATATTTTACAAATATCACCATGCAAAGCAAAATCTATAAAAACAATCAAAAGACAAACCGAGTTTGTAGCATCTGCCAGTTTTTCTAAAGAGGTCACTTCCGGTGAAGGGATCTCGGCTCTTTCCTTATCGAATAAGGTGCTGGATATTCTACAAGGAATACCGCTATGCAAAGCAAGAACTAGAGCTACCAGTTTTTAAACATGTTTCTACAACATCTTTAGGTTTCTTTTATTTCATTAATCTCATTAATGAAGTCCCATTTTATTATGCTTCACAAGCATCAGATATGAAACTAAATCAACAATATATAATATATATCTAATATATATAATATAAAAATTCGTCTCAGGCAGTAATATGATCTCATCACAGAACATTGCAGCAGAAGAACATATATGAAATATTGGATATACTAGGATTTCCGTGTTTTATGCGAGCCTGTATAAAACGCGGATTCCACGGTCGCGATGAATAGCCAAACCCACATCCCTAGACCCCTACGAGAGCGGCAAGCAACACTGCCAATTCTAGGGTTAGGAGACCCGGTCTCGACTCCTCGAGATGGTCTCCCACTGGACTCTAGAACCCTATTACTTGTGCTCCCTGCCTTGGGTCTATCCTAATGCGGAAAAGTAAATAATATACAATGGTGACATCATCCTCAGCCCGGAAGTGCCCTAATAAAAGAATATTACATACGTTGAATTTTACATGAATGAAAAAGAAAAACTCCCATCTCACATAAAACCCCCGGCTATTTAAAATGCGACGATCCAATATAACATATCACATTAACACTTAATATCTCATATCATCAACGTAAACAAGCATGCGTATCCCGATTGTCGTTGATGTATAGCAACGAAGCCGGCGATACACCACATACTACGCTTACGGTCACAGAAAAAAAGTGTAAAACTACAACAATTGGAATTCGCAACCTCCTTAGACATCGCATGCCTAACTAAATGAATTCCTTACACATCGCATGCCTAACAATTATAAACCCCGCATTTTAGTCTCGATCTCGAAAACACTTTTCAATATCTAGTCGGGCAATTCAACAAGATTCCCAACATCCTGATCGAATGCTCGTCGCAAACTTTAATAGATGGCCGCACCCCCGGATGCCGTCGACGAAGTGCACTAAGGCGGAACACCGCTGCCGCGAGCACCCGAACGGATGCTTTTGGCGACGAGGTTCTCCTACAGTCACTTGGTCGGGGCTATGGGGCGTGGCTATCTATTAAGTTTACCCGGCGAGTATCCGCGTACGCTACGTGATTGCGACGGACTTTTGATCACATCAAAATCCCGTGGCAACCGATCAAATGAGACTAAACTGCTAGATTTATAACATTCAAATTACTTATCTCATAACTACTTGTGGATTCTAAATAATGTATCACATTCCAGATAAATAGACAATGTTAAACTTTCCGATCGAATAAAAAAACACCCAAGATTTCCCAAATAGCTCAACACTTGAGCGGAGTTTAAAAGAATCTATCACATGCCACATTACCAATGGTCCAGCCGTAGAAGGGTCAAACCAACGCCTCACATGTGGCAACGCGTACTGCCCCAAACCCTAAGGTTTAGAGGCGGTTCAGACGGTCACATAATCGAGTTAAGGTTTGTGTTCTTCTAGAGGGACCACCGCGTTACTTACACGAATTAGAACGTTCTTAAACTACAGAAAAATCCAATGCTTAGAAATTTTCCGGCAGGGGAGAAAGTGAGTTATTGATATCCGTTCGAACTTTTTAACACGTTCTAAAATTATCCGGAAAAACTTAAACGAAGTTAAATTATCCGATCGAATCAACGAGTCCCCAATACATCCCAGAAAACTCAACACTTGAGTATAATTAAAAATTCCCAGAAGCATCAGGAAATATGTACGGAAGTTACTGTGTAAAAATCAAACCCTAGTTCCACTGTTCAGCCGCGGAACCGCCGCGCAAGGCATGTCATTGCCGCGGTTCCGCGGCGCTTTAATGGAATTAGTGGCTCATTTTTCACAGTTATCCTTATAATTCCTTGCTTATTTTTCTGAGTATTTTTAATATGAAAAAATCAACATGTTTAGAAAATATCCAGAGAAGGGTGTAAAATGGGGTTTCGGGGTTCGATCGGACTTTAAATTTCGTCTAGACTTCGCCTAAAGCTCTAGCTTGACTCTGATACCACTGTACGGTTACTAGGCACTCTCATAAGGGTTTATAAGGCATCAACCATTCCCGATTTAAAATTTAGACGTGCCGAACAACCCTAACTAAGATCTTAGACTAGAGATTAGGCAAAACAAAGTAAGTAAACAATTTTACTTCTAAGAGTTAGAGATTACAACCTTTGTAGTACGGTCCTTCACTTCTAAAGCTCCGTGTTGAGGTCCCTTCGCTGCGATCATCGAGTATCCGGACTCTAGAGAGGCTCCACAAAAGAAAGATGCAAGCTTGCTTCCGATCTTCGATAACAAAGATGATCTACCTTGAAGAAACTCAAACCCAAGCTCTTGCTTTACTAATCAAGTATTAGCAAAGTAAACACCCTAATCTAAGTGGTTAGAATAGATGAGGATGATGAAGTAGGAATTTAGCTCTCATTTATTTTCTATTTCTCACTCATTTTCATCACTGCACAAAAAGCTAGAAAGCTTTTCATGCATGGAAGAAGAAGGAAGAAGATGATCTAATCCTTTTGTGATGAATAATGAAAGTGTGTTATAATTACAAATGCAACCATGGTTAAAGATGAAGTGGCTAACCATTGTAGTGAGTTTTCTAGGGTTAAGGGTGTGGGTTGGGTTAGGAAATATCAAGCAAAATATCTAAACAAAATATCTTTGCAAGAAACAAAATAAAAACTTCTAGAAGCTTCTAGAAAGAGCTAACCCAAATCAAACCCTAACCATATTTAATCTCCACTAATCATGTTGCATTAGTAATCATAACTAGTTACAATATTATATATCATATATATAATATATTTTTGTAACAAAAGAAAATAAAACAATTAACATATATCGCATATATATATCAATGTATTACCAGAGTGAGAAAAAGAATCTTTTAGTGAGCTTATATTAGTTAATATAATTTAATATATCAAATATATAATTATACATTAAATTATCGAATCAACACTTGATCTGATAAAACAGCTATTTCACAAATAACCGACTAATATAATCTGTATCAGTTCATCGAATCAACACTTGATCCGATGACCTGGCTATATCACATATACCCGGCTGATATCTCATATCGTGAGAATCTAATATGGTATCACATACACGTATTGTTCTCGGTCCCGCACATATCATATATGTGCTCCTACTCCGTTTTTCCTGAGCCAGGAAAGCTCTGTGTAGGACTCTAAAGAATCGTCAATACGCCGGCAGTAGGTGATGATCATATCAAACACTCACAAGATGCAAGCGGTCAGCTAAATGTAACAGCTACCCAGGTATTGAGCGATCAGAAGATCAACAAGCAAGCCTGTACATTCTCCTGCGAATCCAATCAGTAACACTCCCGTACAGTACGGTCTCTTCGTCTGATATGTCGCATATCTCGCTTAGGGGTGGTAAACGTCAGACCCCAGCAGCTTGATAAGTCGTTTCAATATGAGGTCCATAACAGTTCGAGAAACTACTGATAACTCTTACCAGTAAATCTCAGCAATCCTAGCCAAGGATTTCTAGTTATAGCTAATCGAACACAGCGCAACATCAACTTCCTATACCGGGAGAGACGAAACCCCTCCTATCGCTCATTGCCTCCATATGATTCGGGACTGTACCCAAAAGCCACCTTTTTGCATGCCCTCTTGGACGTGGTATGATGGAAATCAAAGCACAGTGGGAATCATACAAGACTCTATGACGATCTCGGGTCTACAGACTAACATATACCAGTGTCACCAGAGAACTGCCATCTGACGTGAGGTATAATACCAGCTGGGAGTTCTCGGCGAGTCCGTCCAGTGTACCCAGTCTCTACTGAGCACCCGTATACCTTCTCTGATGTCAAATACCAATGGATACGGGATCATCCATTGCCCATCATATGGGTCAAGAAGCGCATACGCTAATCTACCCTGGAGTATCGATGCCCTGTCTCGGTACTCCTACGACTAGGAACATTTGAAGGTTGTACTTGGCGACTACACTGTCCCCACTAGTATGATCTGCATCATAGTCCTGGTAGTCAAGTACTCATCCTAAAGGCTTTATCATCATGTGACATAGAGACAATCAGAGTACATGTTAAGATAAAGAGTAACCGGATAGCATACTTTCATGTCGAGCAAGAAAGTCCTCCCTATATATGTCCCAGCACCCACTACAATATACAACGCATGTACAGTAATGGCCTCTAGGGCATACATATAACTAACAATATATATAACTAACATTTATATCGTCCATTTTCTTCGCTATGGCGTCATATATCTATAGTGGTGGTTGTTTCCGCCTTTGGGCGTGGATTTGCTCTCGTTGGGGATGCTTTACTTATATTATTTGTTGTACCCGTTTTCGGGGCTAGTTTTTACAAAGAAGGTGCTACCGAAATTTTTAAGAAAGTAAATTTGGACTTTAAAGAATTTTTACTTGAGATTCCCAAAAGCTTTAAACAATGTTCTTATCACTTACTACTTTTGATGGTTTAGATTGCTGGGTTTTCGGCTTACTTGAATTGCGTTACGCCTGTAGACGTTACGTGGTTTAAGGGCCGTCACGTGCCAAATTTCAGGTCGTGACACTCAACACTTAAGCGGAATTCAAAAAGTACCAAGAACATGCCACCACTCTTATGAACCAGCCGTAGAAGGGTCAACCAATGCCTCTCCTGTGACACCACTGAACTACCACAAACCCTAGGGTTTGAAGGCGGTTCTGTTGGTCACAGAATTGAGTTAAGGTTTCGTTCTTTTAGAGGGTCCACAAAATCGTTTGCAATATTTTCTGAAAATTTTAAACTCGGAAAAAATCCAACTCTTTAGAAATTTCCAGCGGGGAAAAATTGGGTTATTGATATCCGTTCGAAATTTTTAACATTGTCTAAATAACCCGAATATATATTAGAATTACGATTACGAAACACTCCGAATTGCCTTGTAACGCCCTAGATTTCGATTAGTGTTCGTTTAGACGTTAAAGCGGGTTTACTGTAAAAAGTTTACCAACTCGGGTTCCTCATATTTTATAACATTGAATTAATAATTTATTATTAATTGTTATGTGCATGCACGCACGTGTGGACGTTAATGTGAGGTTTGTTTGTGCTAATCTTGTTTTTAGCAACCTTGACACTTAACCCTTTATCTTATCCTTTTTCTTAACCCTAACCCTTAATCATTTCTCTAGATCTTTTGTGTGAGAAAGAGGAGATATTTGTTGGATAAGAGGAGGTGGCAAGATGAGTGTACGAATGCATTAATGGTGCAATAATGAAGTGGTTATACTCACCTTAACCCCACCTCTCTCTCTCTCCCTCTCTCTTTAACATTTCCTCTCTCTCTTTTTCTCTCTCTCTTTTCTTTTCCCTCATATCTCTCACAATCAAACTGAACACTCTCAAGTTCTTCATAAAAACCATCACAAAACTTCACAATCTCATCAAAAATCACATCTTTAATCTAGTTTTGCCTCTTGGATGCCTTGGAGCTAGGAAAGCTAGGATCTTTGAGTTCTTGAGGATAGGTAATGATCTCTATCTGTTTTTTATGTTGTGGTAGTGATGTGTAGCCTTTTAGTTTCAGTTTTGATTGTTTAAAGTTATGTTTTGTGCATAATATCGTATTTTTAGTGCCTATATATGACATATGTGATCTGCTGTAACCCGGAAAGTGTACTAGAAAACCAAACAATATAGTTGTGTTGTGCCAGTGACCATAGGAGCTCACCTGGAGCACGAACCTAAGGAGCTCGGACTCGGCCGGCGACATGTAGGGTATTTCTGGCGACCTCGGCCGTGGGTAGGAGTTAGGGTTTGGGTTTTTCTGGGTAGGTGTCTGCAGTGGTTTAGGTGTTTTTGGTCTTGTTTAGTTGTTGCGTTTTCTCAGTATGCAAAATCTGGGATCACCTAGGTAGTTTCTTGTGTTTCGTTTAAGCGCGATACGTTATACGACACGGATCGTGCACTTTGTGTGGTTTTGTTCTTAAGTTGTTTTCGTCATGTCGCTACGCACGTTAGCCACAATGCGGACACTTAAGAGTAAGTTTTGTGATGTTGCGTCGGTCAAATGTAGTTTGTACGTATTTTGGGTCTATTACTAATATATACTTGCTTCATTGTTTTAATGTTGTAGGTTCGCAAGAAGGGACTTCGGACACTGCTACAAAGGGAAAACAGGTGGTTGGCTTCACTTAACCAGGAGTGTTGGTGAGTAGATTTAACATCTACAGAGGAATTGCCCGCATGGCGTTATGCGTCTGGGCTAGAGATGTTAATTTTGTCACATATTCTATGTCATATTTAGAATTGCGCATTCACCCTACTGCTTAGTTAATTGTTGTGATTGGACTAGTATCCTTAGGACAGTGCACTATTTTTGACGGCTCATGTTGCACGAGCACTGATTGTATGCCACACACACCGTCAATATTTGCCATGTCACGCACAACCCACATATAGAAATGGTATTGTTTGGTTAGGGACATTGAGACATTGATTCATATTTATTTATGCATATGACTTATAGCATACCTGTATACCTATATGCTTACACATATGCCTTGACATACTTACATGCTAGTTATCTGTATACCTATAGAGTATTGTTACATTAGCAATAGGTACATACACATAATGACATAACTATATGTATATCTTGCATACATCCTTCACTAATACCCGAGGGGGGGTATATTACATCATTACTGATAGGTAGATGTCTATATCTTGCTATACCTTTATGTTTACACATATATTTGGTTATAGATACATGTTTACCTTTACTTGATGTCATTCAGAATTGGAGAAATTATGAACCACATAATTTATATTTTAACTGGTTGCAGTTAAATAGCGGCCTTTCCTCTATACGCTCGCATTCAGTTTCATTTTGCGTATATTATATTCATGGATTCTCGCATTGAGATATGGATTTTTTTTCATGATGTTTTCTGGATTTGAGGATCGTGGTAATTTCATGAAATTATGCATTATTTAAAAAACCCGGTTTCCCTTAATATGATATTTCAGCAGCCACCATGAGATTTATCGGTTCGGATATATATATACCCCACGCGAGGAACGGAAGGAGCCGTGTGCGGGTACATGGTGGGGCCCGGAGGTACCCCGGGGCAAGAATCTCAGTGAGGCGATGAGTTAGAGGGGGAACCATACTTTCCGGTGACATTACCAATGACTCGGCGGTTATCATGGGGATACCGACGGGAGTCATGTGCGTATGGATACGTCGAGAGGCGAGGGTCAGAGCTAGGCACTCGAGCTTTCGGTATAGCGTATGATACGTACCTATCAGGGTGCCAGTCATGGTGACAGCACCTGATAGATCAGCCTTTCTGTGTCAATTCTTGACACATTGTTTTCATGATATTTTACTCATAAGTATATATATATTAGTGGAGTGGGACGCTAATATATATGTATACATCATCATATTTATTCATGCAAATATACCTAGGATATAAGAGATGCACTTGATCTTGGATTTAGGACATTTGAGATTTACTTGATATTGAATACACGATATATATGAGATTTGCTGATTTTATACATTCAGAAGATATGAGATTTACTTGATATTGTACATTCAGGATTTGTGAGACTTATATGATATGAGAGCCAATTTGGCGGCTGATTTGAGGAACTGGGATTTGGATTATCTTGATGGATTTTGATCCTACCACGATGTCAGGATTCCGTGGAAATGACATGTTTCATTCCATACTTCATACTTATTTATATGCACTGCTTCATGTGTTAGTTGTACCTGCTAGAGTACCTTTCATGACTGTTGCATATATACCTTTTCATATCATTATTGCATGATTATTGCATACCGATTGTCATATCATTACTTCATGTACTTGTAGTACCTGATAGAGTACCTTACAAGACTGTTACATATATATCGTCATATTATTGTTTCATGTATTAATCGTACCTGCTTGTGTACTTTCATGACTGATGCATTACATATGACCATTCATTGCTATTAGATGCTTATGTTAGATTCGCGCTGTACGTACGTACTCGCGATTAGCTGCATATGTTATTTTACTATTCACGAGTTGGCAACTCACCCTCGTTGTGCCACAGTGTTTTGCAGGTGTTCCTCAGGATAGTCAGAGGCAGGGCTATTTTCATCCGTCGTATCATCTTTGATGCGGATACCGCTTCGCCTGACAGTGTGCAGTGTTGCTTAGGTAGGTTTTGCGGTTATCCAATGTCGCCTGTTATATATTTCGTTGTATCCTGTACTCTCCATCTACCATTATCTTGTATGACTTAGAGATTTGGTGTGAGGAGGATATTGTATATTATTTTATGACTTGGAGGTTTTTATGCAGTTTTATTTATATCGTCTCTCTCTTCGCTACGGCGTCGTATATCTGTTGTGGTGATTGCTTTCCGCCTTTTGGCGTGGATTTGCTCCCATTGGGGATGCTTTACTTTATATTTATGTTGTACCCATTTTTGGGGTTAGTTTTTACAAAGGAGGTGCTGCCGAAATTTTCAAGAAAGTAAATTGGACTTAAAGAATTTATACTTGAGATTTTCAAAAAGTTAAACAATGTTTCTTATCTTTTCTTGTCTTTTAATGGTTTAGATTTCTGGATTTTGTCTTTCTTTTACTGCGTTACGCATGTAGACGTTGCGTAGTATTATGGCCGTCACGTGCCAATTTCGGGTCGTGACAAAGTTGGTATCAGAGCGCTAGGTTTTACCTTTCGGAGTGTAGGATGACCTTGGTATGATGGAGTAGGTAGCTTAAGCAGAGTAACGTAGTGTGTGTATGTTTGCAGCATACTCACGTTGTGGTGCTCCGCCTAAAGTGACCTAAGTACAAATTGCTTGAAATTCCTTCCCTGATAATTCATATCCTTGTGATTCGATTTCCGTATTCATATCGAATCCTATCTCTATTTATAGCCTTTGCCGCCGTCGACTATGGGGACTCAGAGAGGTGCAGCGAGGGCCGAGGTCAGAATTAACTCGGGTAGGATGAGGACTGACTAGGATGGCACGCTCGTTGCACAGGAGCAGACGGATCCACCTTCGACAGATAGTATCGCTAGGCTTGTGGCAGAGATGCAGGACATGCGCCTGATGATGAGTTCTTTGGTTGAGGCCATTCGAGCGCAGCGACAGGAGGTCTTCACCCCTGTTACCCAATTCTTCTTTGCAATCAGCATGCAGCATTCCGTCACTTACATAGCACCAGTGGGTGCAGCCCTAGTTGATGAGACACGTATTCCAGATGACTTTAGGAGTTCCGGAACCGTGGAGGACTCATACCGGTGTACCGGCCCAGAGACAGAGGCTTAGTCGTCGAGACAGCTTTCGTGACCATCGCGGGAGTAGCTGAGGTTTGGGACGAGGAGAGTCGTGTTAGGTAGATCAGCCGTTTGTTGTGTTAACTTCTGTCAGCGATTCTTTTGTTGCGCAACACATATTTCAGTCGTATAGCAATCGGTTAGGGGATTCATCTGTCACTTGATCCTTTTAGAGATGTTGGATTTGATATTCTCCTGGGCACGGACTGGTTAGCTACGTGCTAGGCGTCTGTGGACTGCCGCGAGAAAACAGTCAGGTTTTGTTTTCCCGACGAGTCAGTTCTTGTTGTGCAGGGGGACAGTTGTGCCGCCTCTCACAGGTTGAATTCAGCATTTTCGCTAGTCAGCTTTTGAGGAGAGGATGTCGTGGATTCATGGCGTTCATTCGGGATACCGGAGCCACAGTGGGTTTGTTGGACCGGGTTCCTTCGTGCGAGAGTTTTCCAACGTTGTTCCAGATGAGCCGGCGAAGCTTAGGGAGCTTAAGGATCAGCTGCAGAGTTATTTGTTGGGGGACTTGGGCGTCTGAGTGTTTCGCATTGGGGAGCTCCTATTTCTGTTCATCAAGGAGAAAGACGTTAATTTGAGGTTTTGTATTGATTGATCATCAATTGAACCGGCTCATGGTGCGGATAGGTATCCTTTACCTCGCATTGACGATTTCTTTGATCAGCTCCAAAGTGCGAGGCATTTTTCGAAGTTTGCTTTGGGATTAGGTCATCATTGGTTGCGGTTTCGGAATGATGACATTCCGAAGACAGCTTTTGTGCGTGCTATTGGCAGTATGTGTTTTGGTGGTGTCGTTGGACTCACCAATGCCCAAGCGGCATTTGTGATGTGATGAACCAGATTTCTTCAGGCCGTTCCTCGACCAGTTATTGTTGTGTCATTGACGACATTCTGGTCTATTCAATGTGTCGTGAGGAACAGGAGTAGCACTTGAGGATTCTTTTTGCAGACATTGGGAGAGTGCCAGCTATTTGCTAGATTCTCAGAGTGTTCCTTCAGGCTTGTTTGTGTTGACTCCTATGTCTTGTAGTTACGGGAGACAGTTTTGTATGGTTCTGAGAAAGATCGAGGCTGTACAGCTTAGGCCCAGACTTGTGTGCAGGACAGAGGTCGACAGATTTTGTAGGACTACGGTAGCGCCCCGGCCGTCTATCCGAGGCCAAAATGTGGAAACGAAATTTTTTCTAAACTTTTAAATCGGCACTACCGCATCCTAAAACCCGTATCGGACCATTAACCAATACCTAGCAAACTAGAGAAGGGATAGAATGCTAAACCGAGCGATACATGTCCTTCGGTCTTCGGCCTCCGTCCCGATCTCCTCGCGGAATCTCCGGTCATCACCTCCTCGTCGGAAAGGGCACCACATCGAGAAGTCTTTTTATGGGCTCCCGCTTCATCTGAAGCAACTCGGGCATGAAGTTGGCTAGCCGACGTGCCCAAGGATGCTGTAGGCTAAGTGTAGTAATGTTTGTCTCACGGGGTTGTGAAGTTGCCATAAAGATGTGGAGGGAAAATAGATATGGAGATGAGCTTTGGAATTTTTGAGGCAAGCAAAAAAATGAGAACAAGAAATTTCCCCACTCCAAAAATGAATTCTCTCCCCACCACCACGAAGTGTGGCCGGCCCTTAACAAAAGGAGATTGGAAAAATCACAAGGAGGTGAGCACAAGAGAAGAATGGAGGTAACCATAAGGAAATGTGAAGATTACTAGGAAATTTAGTCACAACCAAAATCCTATCATTTCCTATCCCATTAATGCAAGCCATGATCACTAGAAAAAGAAAAGATGCTAGAACCATCATAATCCTCCATTTACAAATAAACCCTCCACAATTGCTAATTTGCATATTTGCAAATTAGCCCCTCCATCAAAAAAAAATACGGCCATGAAAGAACAAAGGAAAACTGGCCGAAACGGAATATAAACTGGCAACTTCAGAAAACTGATCCCGTAATAAATTACAGGAAAGCCCCGCGACTGTATATACATACCCGCATTTGTATTCCGACCGAATACAAATGCAATGAGACAAAATCTACACTGTACAATACTAGGATCCGGCTTAAACCAAAGACCGCTAGTATTATCCGTCTGATCATGATCCGTGCAATACCGCACGTATATGATCGAACCCTGCCATATCTCCATACAGCCTTTACAGCGTTTAGCCCGAAACTTGAGAAACTGTCTGTGGGGGACTCTAAAGACTCGTCAATACTTTGGCTGTGGATTTAACCACTAGCACGACAGAGATATTAGCCATACGTAACGGGCTACCAGGTATTGATCAAAAGGGAGGTCGATGAGCAAACTCATCCTGACACCCAACTGAGCCAGTCAGTGACAATATCCGTACAGTCCGGTCCGTTCGTCTATGAGTAACGCCTGGCGGGCCTAGGGGATTGGTAAAAGCCAGACCCCCAAAAGCGGTACAAGTCGTGTCGGAGTGTAGCCCAGAACACCCTGAGATACTACTGGAAAACCTACCAGTAAATCTCCTGCCTCGGCCGAGGGCTTTGTGTAATGGCTCTTCTAGACACAGCGCGACCTCACCCCCAATACCGGGAGAGACGAACCCCTGTAGATCCGCTCACTGCCTCCATGTGGCTCGGGACTGTACCCAACTAAAACCTGTTTGCACGACTCCTTTGAGCCGTTGTAGGGTAGTAATCAAAGTACAGGGTAGTAATAAAAGTACAGCCGTTGGAGCCGGCGGAGTCAATCCAGAAGGAGAGTTGCCCCCAGCCTTCTTTACTCGGCGCCAGTGGTATATCCCTAGTAGGAGGAGTGTTGTCTCCTGAGGGTTTTCAGCGGATTACACCCACAAAATCCTATAATGAAAGAGAGATGGTGAAAGTTATATGAAGATAAGAACTATAAAAGAAAGAACTTGAAAATAAGAGTATTCAACTATACCATCTTTTCAATTGCTATGAGCCCTATCTTAATGGTCATGAAAAAATGTTAGAAATCACATTATCCCTCAATAAAATATTGCCTTTAGCTTTCATTCCTTCCTTTCTTCCAAACATTGATCATATACCCTTACGTGTGTGAACTGGACATCCCTACACTCAGAGAATTCAATTCAAGCAATCATACTCCTGTCCATCTACCTTAGTACTTTTTAATAGATATTTAGATGAAACTTGCTCACACATTCTTCATGCGACCGTTAATACTTCTTGAGGTACTAACCGACCGATTACTCATGTGCTTGCTAATTAGGTGTTTTTCCTCGTCTAGCAACACCTAAGGTTTAGCAGTGGCTCCCAAACCAGTTGGTCTAAGGCACTTGGTGATAAAGCACCCTCGCTATATTTTTTATTGCTGCCTTGGTGATAACAAAACCAGTGTTCATTTTTCTTTTCACCATTTTATCTTTTATTCTCCACTTTTATTTTCTTCATACTTTAGCTTTTAGACAAGAGCATTTCAAGGTATCCTCTACTATCCCGAGTTTCAAGATGTGTGTAAGTGCGTATAGTTGGGTATCAACGTTCAAATGTTTGGCTTCCAGAATAGGAACTATTTTTCAGGCTTATTTTTATCCTCAGATTAGTAATTTCCTTCATCTTACTAACCCTTGGGACAACAGCTCATAACTACTTATTACTAGTTTCATTTAAGAAAACATCTAACTTTCTTGTTTTTCTTAAACTATTCCTATTTAAATATAATTTTTCACTTTCTACTCTTTTATTATCACAATTTTTTGTGAGTGCTTATATATAGTATAATGCAAAGTAAGGCGTAAATAAGCACAGGAGCACTGAAAAACGACTTCGTGGGAGCTTCTTGCGATGGTACAGGTGCGCTGAAGCTAGTTGGCGGGAGCATGGTCCCGAAGAATAGCTCAGTGGTGGCTTGAGTTACCTGCTCCACTGGCATAGTGAAAAGGGAGGCTGCTTGGGGCCCGTAGGTTACTCCTCCAGATGGGACAGAGTGAGAGTTGCTGTTGCAGTTAGTGCAGTTTGAAGCCATTGATTTCTTGAAGAGCTTGAATATTCTGCCCCCTGTGTCGACCTTGGTTTTTGGCATGTGCCAGTTGTTTGAGGACCGATTCCATCGGCAAAGCTGCTGCTTGGGGAGCCCGCCTGTGGACGACAGACATCCTCTGGGCTTCCTCCATCGGCGTTAAGGCACCAAGGGTGGGAGGTGGGAGCATCGACCCAAAGAGAAGCCCATTGATTTCTTGAAGAGTCGGATTGCAGAGATTTGAGGCTGCAAGTGACCCATACTTGACTCCGCCGGATATGACAGAGCCTGAGTTGCTAGGGTGGGAGCAAATGCCATTCTTCATAGAGACGAAATGCCGGCTTCAATATCCACTCCGCTAAGGGCAACCAAAAACATACACACCGCGATTATTTGATCGCGGGAAAAACACGACACACGAAGTGTGGAGTGGAAAGAGGAAAAGGTCCCACCGGGCGTGCCAGAATCTGTTCCCCTCCGAACGGAACGGCCAAGACATGGACATCTTTCCTGAGATTCGGGGCAGATGCTATTTGGTTTTATTCGTCCACCTCTCCGAAGGTGCCAAGTTGATTTATGGCACCGTGTATCGGAGGTTTAGATGGATGCGGCCAATGTAGCAGACTTTGTCAGATTCCCCCTTGCTTGAGGGGTTTTTTATTGTGGGGACGCTCTTCCCTGTAGGCGCAAGCCCCTGCAGTTAATTACGCTACCGCATCGCGGTAACAACTTTCTCCTTCTCCAGAATTTCACTTCATATCATGGGTGTTTGTTTTGTTTGTGGTTGCCCGTGGATTGTATACGGAGACTAATTTATGTCGTCGTCCGTAGGACGTGGATTAGTCCAAATCCGTATTTTCTTAGATTTGGTTTTGAGGTTTTGGTTTAAGGATACGTTAGCCATATTTGAGGCTAAGATCAACTTAAACATTTTTTAAGGATACGTTAGTCTAATTTTAGACTAAGATCAACTTAACGGGATCTTTTAGATCCGACAAAAGAGCAATTGGGGCTCGATTGTTCCAGTTTAGGGACATGGTGGTCCATTGAATGTATGGCCGTCGGGACCCGTCACCTCTCTGACGACGTTGAAGGATTACAACTACAGATATCAGAGGAGTTCAGAGATGTACCCTTGAACCGGGTGTAAATTGATATAAGAGAGCAGTTGTGCTCAGTTCAATTTAATTTTGTAAGTGCACGGCGGCGCCCCGGCCGTCAATCCGACGGCCAAAAGCGGAAGCGGTGATAAACTTTAAATTTTCTTAAACTTGCAAACCGCCGCGCACTACTACCCGGATCGTAACCATTAACTAGTCCTAGCTAACTATAAGATGGGAAAGAGATATACCGACGATCCAAGTCCTCCGGTCTTCTCATCATTGTCCCGATCTCCTACGGAATGTCCCGTCTCCTCCCCGTCGCCGGAAGCGCACCACATCGCCTACTTCTTTTATGGGCTCCCACCTCAATGCCGAGGCAACTCGGGCACGAAGCCGGCTACTCGACGTGCCCAAGATTTGCTGTAGAATATAATACGGATTGCATGTCTCATTTGGGATTATGGAGTTGCCATTTGTGGAGGAATAGAAGTGAACTTTTTGGAGAGGGAGTTGTAGGGATTTCTCAAAAACTCAAGATACAAAATTTTCCACCACATGAAAATGAAATCCCCCACCCTCACTAGGAATGGCCGGCCCACCCCCATATTGGTGTGATTGGAGAGAGAGAGAGAATGGCTTGAACAATAATGCAAAGAAAATGATGGCTTGAAAAGTCCAACACTCAACAACCATCTCTTCTCCCATCATCACAACCAAAGTCAAGAAATCATGAAAACCAAGTCAAGAAGTCAAGGTAAGGTCAAGGTATGGTGAGTCATCATGACACAAGGAAATATGCAAAGACCCCCTCCACAAATGCCTATTTGCAACAATGCAAATAAACCCTCCTCCACCAATCTTCGGCCAATGAACGGAACAATGGAAATTGGCCGAAACGGAAAGCAAACTGGCAACTCCAGAAAACTGGTCCCGTAATAAATTACAGGAAAACCCCGATACTGTGCATACACACCCGCATCTGTATTTCGACCGAAATACAAATGCAATGAGACAAAATCTCCACTGTACTATACTAGGATCCGGCTTATACCAAAACCGGCTTGTAATATCTGTTCGATCCTGATCCGTGCAATACCGCACGTATCTGATCGAACCCTGCCATATAACCATACGGCCTATAGTACAAACTGTCCGATCCTGATCCGTGCAATACCGCACGTATCTGATCGGACCTTGCCATATCTCCATACGGCCTCTACAACCTTTCGCCCGAAAGCTGAGTAACTGAATGTGGGGGACTCTAAAGACTCATCAACACCTTGGTTGTGGATTTAACCACTAGCACGTCAGAGGTATAAGCCAATACGTAACGGGCTACCAGGTACTGACTAAAAGGGACGTCCGTGAGCGAACTCAGCCTGACACCCTACTGAGCCTGTCAGTGACAATATCCGTGCAGTCCGGTCCGTTCGTCTATGAGTATCGCATGGCGGGCCTAGGGGGTTGGTAAAAGTCAGACCCCCAAAAGCGGTACAAGTCGTGTCGGAGTGTAGCCCAGAACACCCTGAGATACTACTGGAATACCTACCAGTAAATCTCCTTTCCTTGGCCAAGGACTTTGTGTAATGGCTCTCCTAGACACAGCACGACCTCACCCCCAATACCGGGAGAGACGAACCCCTGAAGATACGCTCACTGCCTCCATGTGGCTCGGGACTGTACCCAACTAAAACCTGTTTGCACGACTCCTTTGAGCCGCGGTAGGGTAGTAATCAAAGTACAGTGGGAACTCACACGAGACAAATGACGATCCCCAGGTCGATGAACTAACCTGCACACATGTCACCAGGGAACTGCCATCTGACGTCTGGTATATGACCAACTAGCATGTTCCCGGCGAGTCCTGTCCGGTGTACTCATAACCCAATGAGCACCTGTATACATCTTAGGTGATCCAACTGACACCAGTGGCTTGCGAGACCGGCCACCGCCCCTCGTCGGGGTCTCGACTGTATACACTAGTCTACTAATGGAGTATCGATGCCCAGTCTCGAAACTCCCACGACTAGGGACCTTTTAAGGATAAGCTTATAGACCCCCAGCTCCCACTTATATGATCGCCCTCATACTGCTGGTGGTCAAGCAAGAATCCTAGGGGCTCTATCAACGTGTAATAGCGACGTGTCAGGTCACCTAAAGCAGTACACGATGATAAAGGTAAACCAGATAGCATACTATCATCTCGAGTAAGACTGTCCTACCGGGATAGGTCCTCCCTCAATCATTACAATCACGTACCTGTGACCTAATAATTGACTCTGAGGGCACTATCTCCAACAATCTCCCACTTGCACTCAAGGCTAATTATTGCGATGTCGCATACTCACAGCCCGTGTGATACCGAACACCCAACTCCTCTACTAGTCAGTCTCACAAAGCTCGTTTGCGAAACTATTGCGTTCGAGGAATAGCCTCAGTGAGTGGATCCGCTTAGTTGTTTCTTTCTATGTCTCTCTATATCTCAAGTTCGCGGAGAAAGCCATCTCCTGAAAAGAGCAATACCTGTCTCAGAATATGTCTGGATGTCTGATGGGACCTAGCTCATAAATGAACTCCAAATCCAAACTTCTTAGACTGTATTGACAACTGAACTTAATCAGTGTCCTGCGCGCCATGCCTCCCTCAGTATTGCCTTGGACCACCTGTCCAAAATACTGCCCCTCATCAGAAGGAAAACTATAACTCTGACAACCTCCTTGTCGTCCATGTCACCTTGGAAGCCTGGAATGATAACTGTCTCCTAAATGAGGCTGTCGTTATCATCTCCCTAGAACATCCACTTATGTTCTAAAACTGCTTCCGACTGTTTCTCCAGGATTGGATTAATGTCAACTTATTGCATCTAGTGCAAGAACAACATCTGGTGTGGTACTTGACATCTCACGATTGACTCAATTGCCTGAGCAAGTGATCTGCCAATCATGCCCGTCCCTCTCCCCTTTAGTCTGTAAGACACCTTTGGAGAGGGTGACTCCATTACCTGCAGGTACACTACCGTGCCAGGAGTCGTCCATCCTAAATACTCTTAGAATGCTGTCAAGTACCCTGATTGGGAAACCACCCAAATCTAGATCTAAAACCATAGATCTAGTAACCAGTATGTCTGATGTAAAATCCAAGTCCCAGGTGGAGAAACCACTGTGTGACGACCAAAGTATAACCGATTGTAGTATAGGAGTTTCTTTTCCTATTCTGTGTATATCATCCAAATACCAGGGTATCACACCCTACTACCTTCTCAACAGATCCATCCCCTATTCTGATGAAGTCAAACCCATGACTGTCACGTCAGAAATAGATGATCTATCTCCGCTACATCTGCTCTAGTCTATAAATAGACATAAGCAACCTGTCCACCAATGCTTCCGCTGCTCCCACTGACTACGACAACCCTCTGGCAGAGTCATATAGACGTACACTTCTAAAACTAGTTTAGAACGACGCTATACTCATCCTCCCGCCGGGTCTCGCACCCTGGAACAACAGCAATGGTAATTGTGGGTAAACAAGAACTTCCCTGTCACCGTCCTTGAGGCTACCGTAGTACCTCTCGGGTGCCTGAAGTTACCCACCTTATCTGCGGAGTGGCCAATGGAATGTCAATTCAGATTGAATCTTTAGGTTCCTTATCAAATCTTCAGTAATCGTTTGTGGTTCTGGAATCACTTCCAGTTCTACCATACTCCCACTACTGTTTTTCTGAAAAAATCTATTTTTAATAAAACTGTGGCGAGTCTAGAACAATATCGCTATTGTTCATCCAGATGGTAGAAAGTCAACCCGCGTCATGGCCTGGGTCAACCCACAAACAGCCATTACAGAAACGTGCCTTGAGTTGTCCAGTGTCTGGTTTTAAGCATAAACCGGACAACTCCCCGTACCTTAACATCGTTAAGATATGAACTGTTCTATATCCAATATAGAACCAGAGGCACTGATTTAATTGAACCAGATTCAAATCATGCAGCTGTCCCCAGCGCATGTCAACTAAATGGAAGGAGGCCGATCAGCGTTACTCAACTTAGGAATACTTCCAATTATGAGTAACCTGAAAGAGAAGCAAGATCTCTTTATCATTACTATCAACTGAATACCATACATAAGTATCTACATCTTCGATCTCTTTGAAGAATTCCGATACTTGCTATACCTGGTTCTCTACTCTATTCAAATACCTATAACTTCTCCAAATTCGGACCCTGTGTTTCCACGAAACACTTGTCTAAAAACTAGAGAAGTCATAAGTAAACCGAATATAGTACGAGGACCAACCCCTCTGTCCTGATGGACCCTGGACATCATATAATACTCTGTACAAGTCCCTTGAGTCTGATAACTCATTCACTGTGTGTCGTAGGTTGAAAACTGTACTTATGGTTAAGAAGAATTACACCGCTGTTTAATGCTCCTTACCTAACCATCCACTGATATAGGTAAATGTCGTAGACATAATTTCAAAAAGGTACATCTCACTCTATGAAAATAGACGTACAGATATATCAATTTGAAATTGGTGCATAACTGCGGATATTCAAAACCAAATATTTGCCAACCGGCAAACAGCCCAGGTGATTTCCTCAAATATCACCGATTACAACGAATCCCGATATAATGAGGATAATCACCCAATTCCCAATAACTTACTCCCACTCATCATATGTAAAACCATACAGATGTGAGAATCGTATCTGGTAAATACATACCCTGGAGTAAGTATCTAATCGGGAAATCAGTTTTCTATTAACAGTACACAGTGAAACTGAAACATTGAAATGTTTCGATGGGGTATCCTGGTATTCCTAGTAATGCCTCTTCCAGATTCACGACTGTAACCGTATAGTTCTTTGCCACCTCTCCAAATCCCTTCATATGTCTTTAGTCTTTACCTTTTGCACACCCCTTTAGGCCAAATGGTTTTCTTCCTTCCCTACCGTTCGGCACCAGCCTATGGCTTGGAAGAAGACTATCCAATAAGCATAATGGGTGTACTGTCCCAATCCTAGGAACACTCGCAATGAGAGAGGGTGAAGATAAAAGACAACCGAATAAACCTTATTCCTATTTCTCCTGAACCAGAATCCATCCCCGAACTGGAACAAGTTCCATTCGAGCTCGTATATAACCATACGATGGAGTATCCAAATAAACTGTGGATCTTCGTAGTGATACGGAGTGTCCTGAAGAAATACAAAGGTGATTTGGGAATGGTAATGAAATACCTGGTTTGGTCGTGAATATCTGTTGCAATTTACTTTGCCCTCTTACTAATCCCTTGCTTTGTCTGAACTTAATACCTTCTGCACACCATCGTTATGCTAATTGGTTTTCTTCATTCCCTACCGGTCGGCACCAGCCTAAGGTTTGGAAGAAGACAATCCAATTTGCGTAATAGGTGTACTACCCCTAAACCAAGGAGTACTCGTAACCTGAGAGAGGGTAAAAGGAAAAGACAACTGAATAATCCTATCCTTTTTCTCCAGAACCTGAAACCATCCTCGAATAAATCTTTTCGAGTTCGTATCTAACCATACGATGGTTTTGTCCAATGGAAGTGGACGTTCGTAGTAATACGGGGTGTCCTGGAGAAAAGGGTAAAAGTAGGAGTGGCAATGAGGTTTGCAACTCTGACAATCCAAAAGCCTGTGTCAAGAAGGTTTGGTCAACTTGGTCACTGAGTCATAGTCTTAGGGTCGGGTCAATGGTCGCTGCCAAAGAGAGAGAGAAAAGAAAACACTCAGCGTGCACTCTAACCTAGATCAGAATGGTCACCAATTTATCTAATCTGGAATCCTCCCACTGTACCTCAAATTCTCCTCCAAACCTGAAAGAAGAATTAGTCGGGGTCACCCGAGGAGTAAACTAACTCATCAGTGGGAATCGGGATCCAACTATCATTGCATGATAACGTGACGGAATCCGCTCACGCTATCACACTCCAGAAGGTATGCGCATATCTGGCAAGTTTCAGTTCTTTTGAAACTCCCGATGTGATTTCTGCCCCATGCTCTTATGACCTTGACTTTGGCCAACATATCATAAGTCACATGTCAAGTTCTGCCCGTCATTCTCCAGGTTAATTTGAATCCACCCGTACATACCCTTGACTTTGGCCAAAATGGCAGCACGACTGTCCCAAACCAACGCATCTATCTATGCTGCATATGAATAACCAACAGCTACCAAACACTGTGCCTTGACTTTGGCCAACATACACAGCTTGAATACTATTGACTACCCATATGAAACGACGGAGGGCTACGAATGGTTTCTGGCGAAAACCTTTAACGTAATGAACTTGATATCGTCGAAGGAACGGATAGCTTTTAAAAATATAGTGACGAAAACCTTCGCTAAAGAGGTCACTCCCGGTGAAGGGATCTCGGCTCTTTCCCCGTAGAATGGGGTGCAGGATATTCCAACTGAATACCACGGTGCAAAGCAAAAGTAATCGGCTATAGTGAAGTTAATGCCCTGACGCAAACTTCTGTCCAAGGGGTCACTCCCGGTGAAGGGATCTCGGCCCTTGCCTCGTCGACTGAGGAGCAGGATATTCCAATGAATACCATGATGCAAAACAAAAGTAAACGTCCTTGCAATAACAGCTTTTTGAAAAGTGTTCCAACAACATCAGATTAGGTTTGTTTTTAACTTGCATTGATCCGAATCAATGCAGTCCCATCAATTGATCACACCAAAAAGAACGAAAATATACTGATGTACGTATATGCCATCCGCATTCGCCACTGGGTCCCGTCATTACCCGTTAGGTTAGCTTACTAACGACAGAGCGGGGACTGGACTAGCGCGGATGCAAAACATATACTACATCTACTAATATATATACCAATATATTATATTTCGCTCAAGGCGTGAATAAAATGCAACATCACAGAGAATGAACAGCATCACAGAAACAATACAGATATCTGGGATCCCCGGGTTTCACAGAGCCACTACTGAAACCCGACGTTCCCCTGGTCGTGTGGATAGCCTGTGCAATGAAATCCTAGACCCCTACGGGCGCGGCAAGTTACCCGCCAAAATCTGAAGCGAGGCAGCCCCCTTCAGCAACGTGAATGGACCACCCAGCACTTCACGGAATCCGGTAACTTGGGCACCCCTCCTGGGTCAACCTGTACCCCCTACGAGTGCGGCGAATAGCCCGCCAATCCTAGAGTGAAGCCCCCTCCGTCTCAATGCCATGAGATGCGGGCTTGTTGCCCTCCAGAACCCGGCTATCCGTGCACCCCTCCGCGGGGCAATCCTAGTACAGAAAATAAAATATACATACACCGGGTACATCGACCGCAACCAGGTCGTGCCCCAAAATAATAATACAAACAGGCAGTGACGGCAGTCCACATGTCGGACGCTCGCCCCGCAAAATCAAATGTACATAATACCACCACAACTGTACTAGCATTGCATCCAGGCTATCCCTACGACCGATCCGCAACATCACAGCAAAAACAAAACATCAACGTGAAAGTCACGTTCGCAAATCCGTCTAACCGGGCTATAGCAGTTAGACCGGATTTACCGATCAAGTGACATTCACGGTCGCAGATATAATGTAAATACTGTGAAAAATGTGTTTAAAATATCCGATCGATCAAAAATTAACAAGTGGGCCCCCAATCAAAACTGTAGCACTCACAGAAAACCTGGGCCCAATTTTAATATTCCAAAACCCATATTTTAAGCCCAGAAGGCCTCTGTAAAAAATTGGTGAAGTGATCTCCACAGTGCGCGGCGGAAGGGCGGCGGGAAGGTGGTTTTCGCGGCGGTTCCGCGCTCCCACTGTGGAGTTACTTCGTCGAATTTTTACAGAGCTCTTAGATTTTCCAGTACATCAATATTTTACAACCTGAAAAATTTTTCGACACCAAAAATTTCCAACAGAAAACTGATGTGGGCAAATACGGGTTTTTGGACATTTCGATCGATAGGAACTAAAAAACACATTACACAAAGCTAGACTAAGTTAATGGCGAGGCTCTGATACCACTGTAAGTGCACGGCGGCGCCCCGGCCGTCAATCCGACGGCCAAAAGCGAAAGCGGTGATAAACTTTAAATTTTCTTAAACTTGCAAACCGCCGCGCACTACTACCCGGATCGTAACCATTAACTAGTCCTAGCTAACTATAAGATGGGAAAGAGATATACCGACGATCCAAGTCCTCCGGTCTTCTCATCATTGTCCCGATCTCCTGCGGAATGTCCCGTCTCCTCCCCGTCGCCGGAAGCGCACCACATCGCCTACTTCTTTTACGGGCTCCCACCTCAATGCCGAGGCAACTCGGGCACGAAGCCGGCTACTCGACGTGCCCAAGATTTGCTGTAGAATATAATACGGATTGCATGTCTCATTTGGGATTATGGAGTTGCCATTTGTGGAGGAATAGAAGTGAACTTTTTGGAGAGGGAGTTGTAGGGATTTCTCAAAAACTCAAGATACAAAATTTTCCACCACATGAAAATGAAATCCCCCACCCTCACTAGGAATGGCCGGCCCACCCCCATATTGGTGTGATTGGAGAGAGAGAGAGAATGGCTTGAACAATAATGCAAAGAAAATGATGGCTTGAAAAGTCCAACACTCAACAACCATCTCTTCTCCCATCATCACAACCAAAGTCAAGAAATCATGAAAACCAAGTCAAGAAGTCAAGGTAAGGTCAAGGTATGGTGAGTCATCATGACACAAGGAAATATACAAAGACCCCCTCCACAAATGCCTATTTGCAACAATGCAAATAAACCCTCCTCCACCAATCTTCGGCCAATGAACGGAACAATGGAAATTGGCCGAAACGGAAAGCAAACTGGCAACTCCAGAAAACTGGTCCCGTAATAAATTACAGGAAAACCCCGATACTGTGCATACACACCCGCATCTGTATTTCGACCGAAATACAAATGCAATGAGACAAAATCTCCACTGTACTATACTAGGATCCGGCTTATACCAAAACCGGCTAGTAATATCTGTTCGATCCTGATCCGTGCAATACCGCACGTATCTGATCGAACCCTGCCATATAACCATACGGCCTATAGTACAAACTGTCCGATCCTGATCCGTGCAATACCGCACGTATCTGATCGGACCTTGCCATATCTCCATACGGCCTCTACAACCTTTCGCCCGAAAGCTGAGTAACTGAATGTGGGGGACTCTAAAGACTCATCAACACCTTGGTTGTGGATTTAACCACTAGCACGTCAGAGGTATAAGCCAATACGTAACGGGCTACCAGGTACTGACTAAAAGGGACGTCCGTGAGCGAACTCAGCCTGACACCCTACTGAGCCTGTCAGTGACAATATCCGTGCAGTCCGGTCCGTTCGTCTATGAGTATCGCATGGCGGGCCTAGGGGGTTGGTAAAAGTCAGACCCCCAAAAGCGGTACAAGTCGTGTCGGAGTGTAGCCCAGAACACCCTGAGATACTACTGGAATACCTACCAGTAAATCTCCTTGCCTTGGCCAAGGACTTTGTGTAATGGCTCTCCTAGACACAGCACGACCTCACCCCCAATACCGGGAGAGACGAACCCCTGAAGATACGCTCACTGCCTCCATGTGGCTCGGGACTGTACCCAACTAAAACCTGTTTGCACGACTCCTTTGAGCCGTGGTAGGGTAGTAATCAAAGTACAGTGGGAACTCACACGAGACAAATGACGATCCCCAGGTCGATGAACTAACCTGCACACATGTCACCAGGGAACTGCCATCTGACGTCTGGTATATGACCAACTAGCATGTTCCCGGCGAGTCCTGTCCGGTGTACTCATAACCCAATGAGCACCTGTATACATCTTAGGTGATCCAACTGACACCAGTGGCTTGCGAGACCGGCCACCGCCCCTCGTCGGGGTCTCGACTGTATACACTAGTCTACTAATGGAGTATCGATGCCCAGTCTCGAAACTCCCACGACTAAGGACCTTTTAAGGATAAGCTTATAGACCCCCAGCTCCCACTTATATGATCGCCCTCATACTGCTGGTGGTCAAGCAAGAATCCTAGGGGCTCTATCAACGTGTAATAGCGACGTGTCAGGTCACCTAAAGCAGTACACGATGATAAAGGTAAACCAGATAGCATACTATCATCTCGAGTAAGACTGTCCTACCGGGATAGGTCCTCCCTCAATCATTACAATCACGTACCTGTGACCTAATAATTGACTCTGAGGGCACTATCTCCAACAAATTTGAGGACTTATGGCCAGTATTGGGCTAAGTCCAGTTGAAAATGTTCAACATTTTATTTGCATTTGGCCTGTTAGGCCTTTGTTTGGGATCTGCCCTTTTTAATAATGCATTACATTTTCTTATTTGCGCCCATTAGATCTTCAATTGGGCTCTGCCCTTTAATAATGCATAGCATTTTTTATCTGGGTCTGATAGACCTTTTTATTGGGCTCTGCCCTTTTAATAATGCATTGCATTTTTATTCTGTCAGTGCCCCACGTGGCTTGTCAAGCGCTTTGCGCCACAGCAAGGCGCAGACTCATGTGGTTGTGACACATGTCACGCTCTGGTGAGTGCAAGCGCAGTGCGCTACGCCAATGCGCTGCGCTAGCGCGCTGCTGACACGTGGTGCGCTCTAACGGCTTGCGCCAATTTAAGAGAGCAGTGCTTTGTTTTTTAGAAGCGCAAGGCGCAGCTGTTCTGTGATTGACACGTGGCGCTCCCTGGTGGCTTGCGCCAATCCAAGGAGCGCAACAGTGCAAACTCAAAAGTGCAAGGCACTGTTTAATATCTTGATCCAATTTTGGATTAAAGAAAAGAATCTTTTAAGATTTCAGAACCAATAGTTCATCAAAAGGCAATGCCTTTATGTAGATCAAATGATTTGTGAAGTAATACTTCTTTTTATCTTTTTGTGATTGGATCTTTTTGATCTTTTTTTCCTTTTTACTTGAAGATCTTGATCTTGTTCTTACATCATTGATCTCTTTTAGAAGAAAATTCTTTTTATTCAAAGGTTTTTACCTTTTCTTTCTCTGAGCTCTTCTCAAAATTTTCTTTAGAGGAGTTCTATATTTTTCTCTGTCTCCTCTGTATCTTTTCTTTTTCTTCTTTTTTTTTATTTTAGAAAGAAGGATCATTGGTCGTCGGGACCCACCACCTCTCCGACGACACTGAGAGATTACAGTGCCATATATCGAAGGTGTGGAGGGATGTACCCTTTGAACCATGTCTCACTCATTAGGGGGGAAGAACAGGCTAGAGCTTAAGTTTCTCACCGCTGAAAAAGGCTTCTTTGCGTTCGCGCACGTGCGTCGCACGTGTTAGGCGCTCATATTTGCACGTAGCGCACATGGAGCTTGCGCATATGCGCATTATGGGGGAGCAAGCTCCTATGGAGAACGAGTCTCCCTTTATTGAATATTCTCATGTGGTGCGCAGGTGCGTTACACGTGGTGCGCGCGTGGCGGGCACACGTGCGTTGCACGTAGCGCACATGCGCATTATGAGGAGAAGCAGGGCTTCTATATATGGAGAACTAAGCTCATTTTAATATTATTAAATGTTCTCATGTGGTGCGCACGTGCGTTGTACGTGGTGCGCACGTGGCGGGCACACGTGCGTTGCACGGTGCGCACATGCGCATTATGAGGAAAAGCAGGGCTTCTATATATGGAGAACTAAGCTCCTTTGAGTATTGAATCCTTTGAGGATTGAACTCTACCCTTTCTAAGAGATATCCCCTCTTATTTATATTAGAGTGGTAGAGAAGTCATCTCTTCTTTTCCCGATGTGAGACTAAAAATGCATTCCCCATGTAGTAGAGCATTACTTTAGATCACATGTGCATAGACATTTGCTCATAACTTTTGATCCCGGATGAATTATGAGACCCATAATATATCAAATCGAAGGAATTTTCGAAATACTTTCGATATCATCAAAATTTAGCTGTTTCTCATTCTGGAGTTTGTCAAAATACAGTTCGGAAAATACTGGTTCGCATCTTCTTCCTTAGATCACATGTGCATAGACATTTGCTCATAATTTTTGATCCCGGATGAATTATGAGGCCCATAATATATCAAATCGAAGGTTTTTTTGAGATTCTTTCAATACCATCAGAATTTAATAGTTCCTCCTTTGGGAGTTTATCAAAATACAGGCCGGAAGATACTGGTTCGCATTTCCTTAAGCGTATCGCTGCCATTTGATACCTTGGACTCTTTTGCGCAGAAATTTTTGGCAGGAAAAAATGCCTCCCACTACTTTGCCCACGTGAGTATATACGTGGATGAAGTAGTGCAGAGTAATGCATAGCGTATGACCAGTTCCGGGTTGGTATATAACTCTCAGAATCTTGATCTGAGAAAAGAACGAGCGGACACAAGCATCGTCATTTATCATTGACTCAAATCTCGACTCTTAAGAGATATAGTTCCAAACTCTGAATTCCATGAGCCGCACCCTTCTATTTCTTTATGTTTTACTCTGGCGTGAAGTAGTTTATATGCTCGTGAGTAACTTCTCCATTTCAGTGGCATGTAGCTTTAGCAAGTGTGGCCCATAGATGGTAGATAACAATTCATCTTGAATCCTTTATAAGGAAGTGATGGCTTAGAAGACACGGATAGGATCTGTAGGGTTCCTAGGCACTCTAGTGAGGTCTCACAAGGCATCGAACATGCCAATTTAAAAAAATGGTGCCGAGAAACCCTAGACTACGGATCTTAGACTAGATGTTTAGGCGAAATAAGAAACTAGTTAACTATTTAACTAGAAGTTAGATGCTACAACCTTTGTAGATCCAGTTCCCCACTTCCTTAGCTCCACGTGGGTGTGCTCTCGCTGTCCATCATGAATCCTAGACTCATTCGTCGGCTTCATCGGAAAAACGGGCGAGCAAGGTCGTCGGCTTCGTGTCAAAGACGATCTACGTCGAGGTTGCACTAGTTCAAGCTCCGACTTCACCAAGTAGTGAAACTTGTGAAGAAAACACCCAAAACCACTTAGCAAGAGGCAGAGGATGAAGAAATAGGAGGTGGGTTCACTTTAGATTTGGATTTTACTCACTAGAACTCAAGTTTCCATTAATGGCATCAAGGTTCTTGCTTGAAGAAGAAGAAGAAGATGATAGAATTATGATAAGTTCTTTTTTTAAAAGAAAAAGAAAAACTATACTTATCATAACTCTAACTAAAGTTAAGTGTAGAGAATAAACCATGGTTAGTAGAGTGGGTTAGGGTTAAGCAAGATGACAAGAATGGTTACTAAAGTCAAGGGTTCATGAAGCTTCATATAAGAAACAAAAATTGCCACCATTCTCATTTAAACTTATCCAAATAAATGAATAAACAAATAAATGAATAAATTAATATGCAAAACCCTAATTATCATAATAACCATGGTTTAATTCTATTCACTTAACCATATGATCAAGTATTATCAAACATGATACAAAAAAGTGCACAAAAGTATATCACATATGCAATGTGCAATCCAAGTGAGAAAAATCCGTTTAAAGTGAACCAATACTAGTTAATGCAAAGTAATATATCAAATATATAATTATACATTAAATCATTAAATCAACACTTGATTCAATGATCCGGTCATGTCGCACATGACCGACTAGTATTCAATGTATCGGCTTATCGAATCGATCTTCGATTCGATAACTAGGTTATATCGAATATGACCATTCGAAACATATATCGCGAGAATGAAATGCGGTAGCACATACACACATTATTCTCGGTCCTGCACATATCTCATATGCGCTTCTATTTCGTTTCGCTTGAGCCAGGAAACCTCTGTGTAGGACTCTAAAGACTCGTCACTACGCCGGTAGCAGATGATGATCATATCAAGCACCCACAAGCCGCAAGCGGTCTGCTAAACGTAACGGCCACCCGGGTATTGAGCGATCAGAAGATCGACGAGCTAGCCCGCCCACACTCCTGTGAATCCAACCAGTAACACTTACCGTACAGTCCGGTCTCTTCGTCTGATATGTCGCATATCAAGTCTAGGGGTGGTAAACATCAGACCCCAATAACCCGATAAGTCGTGCCGATGTGAGGCTCATAACGGGTCGAGAAACTACTGGTAACACTTACCAGCAAATCTCTGATCAGCCCTGGCCAGGGACTTCCCTGTTACGGCCAATCGAGCACAGCGCAACATCAACCCCCAATACCGGGAGAGACGAAACCCCTCCTATCGCTCATTGCCTCCATGTGACTCGGGACTGTACCCAAAGACCACCGTTTTGCACGCCCTCATGGACGTGGTAAGGTGGAGATCAAAGCACAGTGGGAATCACACAAGACTCTATGACGATCTCGGGTCTACAGACTAACCTGTACAAGTGTCACCTGAGAACTGCCATCTGACGTGAGGTATAATACCATCTGGGAGTTCTCGGCGAGTCCGTCCAGTGTACCCAGTCTCCACTGAGCACCCGTATACTATCTCTGATGTCAAACACCAATGGATATGGCATCATCCATCGCCCATCATATGGGTCGAGAAGCGTATACGCTAGTCTACTCTGGTATATCGATGCCCCGTCTCGATACACCCACGACTAGGGACCTTGAAGGATGTACTTATGGACTACCATGTCCCCACTAGTATGATCTTCATCATAGTCCAGGTAGTCAAGTACAAATCCTAAGGGCTTTACCAACATGTAACTATAAGACAGTATAAAGAGACTAGTGTACATGTTAAGATAAAGAGCAACCAGATAGCATACTATCATGTCGAGCAAGAAAGTCATCTCTATATATATCCAAGCATCCAATATAATATACATCATCTGTACAATACTGGCCTCTAGGGCATAGATACAACTAACAATCTCCCACTTGCACTAGGGCCAGCTGCTGTAGTATCGCATACCGAGCATCCCGAAGAGTCTCTCAAACTGTATCTGGGGAATGGCCTTCGTGAGTGGATCCGCAGTGTTGTCCTTCGTGTCAACCCTCCTGACCTCGATCTCCCGGCGATCAACTATCTCCCGGATCAGGTGATACCGCCTCAGAATATGCCTGGATCGCTGATGGGACCTGGGTTCCTTGGCCAAAGCCACTGCTCCATTGTTATCGCAATACAAAGGTATTGGATGCTCAATGGATGGAACCACACCAAGTTCAGTAATGAACTTCTTGATCCAGACAGCCTCTTTGGCAGCATCGTTGGCAGCGATGTATTCAGCCTCCATCGTCGAGTCTGCCACGGTTTCCTGCTTGGAACTCTTCCAGCTAACCGCCCCTCCGTAAAGGGTAAAGACAAAACCCGACTGCGACTTAGAGTCGTCCTTATCACTCTGGAAGCTGGAATCGGTAAAGGACTCCACTTGGAGTTCTCCGTTACCATACACCAAGAACATATCTCTAGTCCTTCGTAAGTACTTGAGAATGCTCTTCACAGCTGTCCAGTGACTCTCTCCAGGATCAGCTTGATACCTGCTCACTATACTTAGTGAGTATGCTACATCGGGTCTGGTACATAGCATCGCATACATGATAGAGCCTAGTGCCGAAGCATAGGGTATCCCTTGCATCCGAGCTCTCTCCAAATCAGTCTTGGAAGACATCTCTTTGGAGAGAGTGACTCCAGAGATCGTGGGCAAGTTCCCACGCTTGGACTCTTCCATACTAAACCTCTTTAGTATGGTGTCAATGTACCTGGATTGGGACAATCCCAAAATCCGTTTGGATCTATCTCTATAGATCCTAATTCCCAATATGCAGGAGGCATCACCAAGATCTTTCATTGAGAATCTTTGTGATAAGAAGAGCTTGACCGCTTGCAGCATAGGAATATCATTTCCTATCAAGAGTATGTCGTCCACGTACAATACGAGGAAGACAACCTTACTCTCTGCCACCTTCTTGTAAATACAAGGTTCATCTGGGTTTTTGACGAAATCAAACTCTTTGATAACGACATCAAAGCAGATGTTCCAACTCCGTGATGCTTGCTTTAATCCATAAATGGATTTAAGCAGCTTGCACACCTTGCCGCTTCTCCCACTGTCTACAAAGCCCTCTGGCTGAGTCATGTACACGCACTCTTCTAAATCACCATTTAGAAAGGCGGTCTTAACATCCATTTGCCAGATTTCGTAGTCGTGATATGCAGCGATGGCAAGCATGATCCGGATGGATTTAAGCATAGCCACTGGAGAAAAGGTTTCGTCGTAGTCCACACCTGGTCTTTGACGAAAACCCTTTGCTACAAGTCTAGCTTTGAAAGTCTCCACTTTCCCATCTACACCAAGTTTCTTCTTGAAGATCCACTTGCTCCCAATGGGTTTTACCCCTTCAGGAGCAACTTCCAAAGTCCATACTTTGTTGGTGTACATGGATTCCATCTCGGACCGCATAGCATCCAGCCATTTCACTGAGTCCCCACTCGTGATGGCCTGCTCGAAGCTAGTTGGGTCATCATCCTCCATGATGCAATCCTCGCTTCCACCATCAATGAGAAAACCGTAGTATCTCTCAGGTGGACGAGAAACCCTACCAGATCGGCGGAGAGGCTGAGGTTCGTCGGGTACTACCGAATCTTCTGGTTCCACTAAATCTTCAGTTATAGTTTGTGTTTCTGGAACTTCTTCCAGTTCTACCTCAGAGCCACTAATCTCTTTTGCAAGAAATTCCTTTTCTAAAAAGGTGGCATGTTGAGCAATAAACACTTTTTGTTGTTCATTGTGGTAGAAGAGATATCCATTTGAATGTTTAGGATATCCCACAAACTTACATAGAACTGACCGTGCCTCGAGTTTGTCTGGATTTTGCCTTTTGACATAGGCCAGAAAACCCCATATCTTAACTCGTTTAAGACATGGTCTCTTCCTACTCCATATCTCATATGGTGTGGTAGGTACAGATTTAGTTGGAACTTGATTCAATAGGTATGCCGCTGTCTTAAGCGCATACCCCCAGAAGGAAATAGGTAACTCAGCTGTACTCATCATAGAGCGCACCATATCTAATAGGGTGCGATTCCTCCGCTCCGATACACCGTTGTGCTGTGGTGTATAAGGAGGAGTAAGCTGAGAGAGAATCCCATTCTCTTTTAGGAAGTCCAGGAATTCATTGCTCAAGTATTCACCTCCTCGATCAGATCGAAGGATTTTAATACTTTTTCTGGTTTGTTTCTTGACTTCTTGTTTATATTCTCTAAATTTCTCAAAAGCTTCAGACTTGTGTCTTATCAACTACACATGTCCGTATCTTGAGAGATCGTCAGTGAATGTAATGAAGTATGAAGAACCATCCCTGGCATGTGTAGACATTGGACCGCATACATCACTATGTATTAGTCCCAAGAGTTCGGTAACTCTTTCTCCGTGTCCCGTAAACGGAGTTTTGGTCATCTTGCCTTTGAGACATGACTGGCAAGTGTCATAAGATGAAAATTCGAATGGTTTCAAATACCCATCCTTATGCAACTTAGCCAGTCGTGTCGCATTGATGTGACCCAGTCTACAATGCCACAAGAAGGATTCGTTGAGTTCAGAACTCTTCCTCTTGTGTGTGTTTGTTATGCTCAGAACTGTTGATTGATTTAGAACATAAATACCATTGCATAACGTGCCTGATCCAACCAACTTTTGGTTATGGAAAATGTTCATAACATTGTCCTGTAATACAAAATTATATCCCTCTTTACTTAATAAAGAAACCGATATAATGTTGCATATCAGGTTCGGCATGTAATAGCATTCGTTCAGAACCAATGTATTACCAGTTGGTAATACAAGGTGATATTCCCTGACAGTCTTAGCTGCAACAATTGCACCATTTCCAACTCTAATGTCTTTATCACCTTCTCCAAGTTCTCTACCTTTCCTAAGCCCATGTAACTGATTACATATATGGGATCCTGACCCGGTATCTAATACCCAGGACGTAGAGCAAATGGAGAAACAGTTCTCAGTAACGAACGCACCCGAAGAAAATGCATCAACATGTACTTTCTTCATTCGGGTGGCATGGGAATCCTGGTATTCCCCTATATCCTGTTTATTCCTATAACTCTTATAAAAAAGAACGGAACCAACGTTCCCCAGCACAGTAAAACATGCGGGTTCGGTCAATACATCCATATTATTATCTTGATTAAGGCATGAAATGGTCGCTACCTGGAGAGAGAGAGAAGAAAACACTTTAGCGTATGCTCGTGCAAGATCAGATTGGTTATTATCTTATCTAATCAGGATGGCTCCCACTGCTTTTTATCAAATCTTCCTTCAAACCCTAAAAGGAAAGACTAGCCGGGATTAATTACACACTACAAGTTCGCCAATCTTTCAGCCAGGCCAGTGTCGGTACTTTGAGGGAAGTCCCCCGTGCTTTCGCACGAACCTAATTAATGTAAACCTCGTTTTCCCAGAGGCGTAACCTCGTTAACACCTTTCTAGACACCTACTTGATCGGCTAATTGTAATGTGTAAAACTCTCCCAGGAGTAACTCTTACTCGCAGTGGGTATCGGGATCCAACTATCTCATAGAAGGTATGCAATCTCATTGCAAATTTCAACACTTGAAATTCCCGAAAATGCTTTTGCCCCTAGCGTGCCATGACCTTGACAGAGGTCAACAAATCATAGTGCACTAGTCAAGTTCAACCCGTCATTTCTTGATTGAATCAAACCCACTCGCACGACCCTTGACAGAGGTCAACAAGGTCGTACGACTACCCTAATCCAATCACATCACATGTTTTGCAGATAATTACAAGTTAGCTACCGCACACTACGCCTTGACAGAGGTCAACAAACGCAGCACGAATACTAAATAGTCTTTATCTGAAATGACGGAGGGCTACGGCAGGTTTTTCTGAAAACCTATTGCGTAATGAACTTGATATCGTTGTAGAATCAAATGAAGTTTTGAAATGGAGTGATTTTGAGGCTTTTCCAGTTTCGCTAAAGGGGTCACTCCCGGTGAAGGGATCGTCGGCCCTTTCCTCGTCGAATGAGGTGCGGGATATATCATATATATCACTGTGCAAAGCAAAACTCAAAAACAATCAAAAGCAAACCGAGTGTGTAGCATCTGCCATTTATTGCTAAAGGAGTCACTCCCGGTGAAGGGATCTCGGTCCTTTCCTCATCGAATAAGGTGCAGGGTATATCATATATACCGCTATGCAAAGCAAGAACTGTAGCTACCTGTTTTGTTTAAAATCTGATTCTACAACATCTTAGGTTTCTTTTCTTTCATTAATCACATTAACGAAGTCCCATCATTTAAATACCTAAACATCACAGATAAATACGATGTACACTTATGCCATCCGCATTCGCCTCGATGTCCCCTCGTGCACCGTTAGGTTAGGTAACTAACGACAGAGCAGGGCAGGGCTAGCGCGGGTGTAAAACATAAGTAACGTCTATATAATATACCATATATACTATATACTATATGCATCACAGAGTCACAACACAGATATCGCAGCAGAATAAACATATGAAATATTGGATATACTAAGACGTCCGTGTTTTCAATACGAGCCAGTATAAAACACGGATTCCACGGTCGTGATGAATAGCCAATCCCACACCCCTAGACCCCTACGAGAGCGGCAAGCAACCCTGCCAATTCTATGGTTAGGAGACCCGGACTCGACTCCTCGAGTTGGTCTCCCACTGGACCCCAGAACCCGGTTACTTGTGCTCTCCTCCTTGGGTCTATCCTAATGCGGAAAAGTAAATAATATACAAAAGGTGACAACTTCCGCTACCTGGAAGTGCCCCAAATAAAAGAATATTACATACAAGTTTTTATATGAATGAAAATGAAAAACACTCATCTCACATAAAAACCCCCGGCTATTCGAACACGACGATCCAATATAACATATCCAGCAACACATAACATCACATGTCATCAACGTAAGTAAGTATGCATACCCCAATTGTCGTTGACGTATAGCAACGAAACCGGCGATATGAACATACTACACTTACGGTCACAGAAAAGAAAGTGTAAAACTACAACAATTGGAATCCGCAACCTCTTTAGACATCGCATGCCTAACAGATATAAATCCCGCATTTTAGTCTCATTATCGAAAACTCTTTTCAATATCATATGGGACTAAATTGCTAGATTTATAACGATCAATCAGTTATCTCATAACTACATGTGAATTCCAATTATTGTATCACATTCCAGATAAACAGAAAATGTTAAACTTTCTGATCGAACAGTCGAATACCCAAGTTTTCCCGATACAGCTCAACACATGAAATAAGTCTAACAACATTCAGTTCGTGCCTCAGTACCGACGGTCCAGCCGTAGAAGGGTCAAGCCAACGCCTCACATGTGGCACGACGTACTGCCCCAAACCCGAAAGTTCAAAGGGCAGTTCAAGACGGTCACATAATCGAGTTAAGGTTTGTTGTCTTCTAGAGGGTCCATCGCGTTACTTGCACTACTTAGAACGTCGTTAAACTACGGAAAAATCCAACACTTGGAAATTTCCCGACAGGGGAAAAATTGGGTATTTATATCCGGTCGAACTTTTTAACATATTCTAAAAATTATCCGGAAATACACAAAAGACGAAATTTGATAATCCGGTCGAAACACTGATTCCCAATAGTACCCCAGAATACTCTTCTGTATAGTCACAACAAAAATATCCCAGAAAACACAGCATTGAATTATATGAGTTACTGTGCAGAAACCATCACACAAAGGAACAGTAAGGCCGCGGAACCGCCGCAGCATGCATAGCACGTGCCGCGGTTCCGCGGTGGAAAAGTTGATTTAGGCCCTCGTATTTCACAGTAATTCACATAACACCCTGCTTGATTTTCTGCATATTTTTAATTGACAAAAATCCTAAATTTTAGAAAAAGTCCAGAGAGCATTTTAGGGTTTTGGGTTTCGGTTCGATCGGGTTTCAAACGTCGTCGGGACTTTGCCTAAGGCTCTAGCTAGGCTCTGATACCAGTGAAAGGTTCCTAGGCACTCTAGTGAGGTCTCACAAGGCATCGAACATGCCAATTTAAAAAAATGGTGCCGAGAAACCCTAGACTACGGATCTTAGACTAGATGTTTAGGCGAAACAAGAAACTAGTTAACTATTTAACTAGAAGTTAGATGCTACAACCTTTGTAGATCCGGTTCCCCACTTCCTTAGCTCCACATGGGTGTGCTCTCGCTGTCCATCACGAATCCTAGACTCATTCGTCGGCTTCATCGGAAAAACGGGCGAGCAAGGTCGTCGGCTTCGTGTCAAAGACGTCTACGTCGAGGTTGCACTAGTTCAAGCTCCGACTTCACCAAGTAGTGAAACTTGTGAAGAAAACACCCAAAACCACTTGGCAAGAGGTAGAGGATGAAGAAATAGGAGGTGGGTTCACTTTAGATTTGGATTTTACTCACTAGAACTCAAGTTGCCATTAATGGCATCAAGGTTCTTGCTTGAAGAAGAAGAAGAAGATGATAGAATTATGATAAGTTCTTTTTTAAAAGAAAAAGAAAAACTATACTTACCATAACTCTAACTAAAGTTAAGTGTAGAGAATAAACCATGGTTAGTAGAGTGGGTTAGGGTTAAGCAAGATGACAAGAATGGTTACTAAAGTCAAGGGTTCATGAAGCTTCATATAAGAAACAAAAATTGCCACCATTCTCATTTAAACTTATCCAAATAAATGAATAAACAAATAAATGAATAAATTAATATGCAAAACCCTAATTATCATAATAACCATGTGTTGGAGATAGTGCCCTCAGAGTCAATTATTGGATCACAGGCACGTGATTGCAATGATTGAGGGAGGACCTATCCCGGTAGGACAGTCTTACTCAAGATGATAGTATGCTATCTGGTTTACTTTTATCATCGTGTACTGCTTTAGGTGACCTGACAGGTCGCTATTGCACGTTGATAGAGCCCCTAGGATTCTTGCTTGACTGCCAGCAGTATGAGGGCGATCATATAAGTGAGAGCTGGAGTCTATAAGCACATCCTTAAAAGGTCCCTAGTCGTGGGAGTTTCGAGACAGGGCATCGATTCTCCAGAGTAGACTAGTGTATACAGTCGAGACCCCGACGAGGGGCGGTGGCCGGTCTCACAAGCCACTGGTGTCAGTTGGTTCACCTAAGATGTATACAGGTGCTCATTGGGTTATGAGTACACCGGACAGGACTCGCCCGGGAACCTGCTAGTTGGTCTTATACCTGACGTCAGATAGCAGTTCCCAGGTGACATGTGTACAGGTTAGTTCATCGACCTGGGGATCGTCATTTGTCTCGTGTGAGTTCCCACTTGTACTTTGATTACTACCCTACCACGGCTCAAAGGAGTTCGTGCAAACAGGTTTTTAGTTGGGTATAGTCCCGAGCCACATGGAGGCAGTGAGCGGATCTTCAGGGGTTCGTCTCTCCCGGTATTGGGGGTGAGGTCGCGCTGTGTCTAGGAGAGCCATTACACGAAGTCCTTGGCCAAGGCAGGAGATTTACTGGTAGGTATTCCAGTAGTATCTCAGGGTGTTCTGGGCTACACTCCGACACGACTTGTACCGCTTTTGGGGGTCTGACTTTTACCCACCCCCTAGGCCCGACATGCGATGCTCATAGACGAACGGACCGGACTGTACGGATATTGTCACTGACAGGCTCAGTAGGGTGTCAGGATAAGTTCGCTCATCGACATCCCTTTTGGTCAATAGCTGGTGGCCCGTTACGTATTGGCTTATACCTCTGACGTGCTAGTGGTTAAATCCACAGCCATTGTATTGACGAGTCTTTAGAGTCCACCACACTTTCAGTTACTCAGCTTTCGGGCGAAACGCTGTAGAGGCCGTATGGAGATATGGCAGGGTCCGATCAGATACGTGCGGTATTGCACGGATCAGGATCGGACGGTTTGTACTAGAGGCCGTATAGATATATGGCAGGGTTCGATCAGATACGTGCGGTATTGCATGGATCATGATCGAACGGATCATACTAGCCGGTTTTGGTTTAAGCCGGATCCTAGTATAGTACAGTGTAGTTTTGTCTCTTTGCATTTGTATCCGGACGGAATACAGATGCGGGTGTGTATGCACTGTATCGGGGTTTTCCTGTAATTCATTACGGGACCAGTTTTCTGAAGTTGCCAGTTTGCATTCCGTTCCGGCCGGTTTTCCTTTGTTCTTTCCCGGCCGGACTTTTCCGATGGAGGGGGTTATTTGCAAGTGTGCAAATAACATTTGTGGAGGGGGTTTCTTGCAATTGTTTTCTTTATGATATGTTAAGCATCTTTCTTCCATCACTTGCATTAATTGTGATTTGAATGGGTATGGGTTGATTAAAGTGATAAGTATGGTTGATGTTTGTTTATGGTCACCTCTTCTCATCTCCTACCATCACCTCCCTCTTGTATTATGTTATCAACTCCACCATTCTCACATAGAATAGGCTGGCCACTTCATTGAGAAAAAATGAGAGAGCTTTGATTTTTGGTGGTGTGGCAAATTTCATTCATCTCATTTTTGATACAAGGAAAAATGAAAGCACCATTTTTCATACCTTCATTCCTCCATCTTCAAAAGGCAACCAATACCCCAAAGTGAGACATGCACTCTGCACTACATTCTACAGCACATCTTGGGCATGTCGACTTGCCAGCTTCATGCCCGAGTTGCCTCGGTATAGAGGCGGGAGCCCGTAAAAGATGCAGGCGACGTGGTGCCCTTCCGGCGAGGAGATGGAGACCGGACATTCCGCGAGAGATCGGGATGACGACGAGAAGACCGGAGGACTCGGATCACTCGGTATATCTCTAACCCGTCTTGTTGTTAGCTAGATCTAGTTTAATGGCCCGATCCAGGGTTTAGTGCGCGGTGGTGCCGGTTTGCTAAGTTCGCAAAATTAAAGTTTATCACCGTTTCCGCATTTGGCCGTCGGATTGACGGCCGGGGCGCCGCCGTGCACTTACAGTGGTATCAGAGCCTCGCCATTAACTCCGTCTAGCTTTGTTTGATGTGTTTGCATTTCCGATCGACCAAAATTCCAAAAACCCGCGTTTTTTCTTTACATCAGTTTTCTGTTGAAATTTTTTGGTCTCGAAAAATTTTTCAGGTTGTCTCAGAATGATGTGCAGGGAGTTCTAAGAACACTGGAAAAATTCGACAACACGATCCCTCCGTACGACCGCGGATCCGCGGCCATTACCACTCTGGAGGCCGCGGATCCGCCGCATGAATGAGGGATCATGTCATCATTTTTTTGCAGTGGGCTTGTGGGCTAAAAATAGGGGTTCTGGAATATTAAAATTGGACCCAGATTTTCTGTGAGTGCTACAGTATTGCTTGGGGGCCCACTTGTTAATTTTTGATCGATCGGATATTTTAAACACATTATTTCACAGCATTTACATTATATCAGCGACCGTGAATGTCACTCGATTGGTAAATCCGGTCTAACTGCTATAGCCCGGTTAGACGGATTTGTGAACGTGACTTTCACGTTGATGTTCTGTGTTTTGCTGTGATGTTGCGGATCGGTCGTGGGGGATAGCCTGGATGCAATGCTAGTACAGTTTTGTTGTATTATGTACATTTGATATTGCGGGGCGAGCGTCCGACATGTGGACTGCCGTCACTGCCTGTTTGTATTATTCTTTTGGGGCACGACCTGGTTGCGGTCGATGTACCCGTTGTATGTATATTTTACTTTCTGTACTAGGGTTACCCCGCGGAGGGGTGCACGGATAGCCGGGTTCTAGAGGGCAACGGGCCCGCATCTCAGGGCATTGAGACGGAGGGGCTTCAGTCTGGAATTGGCGAGCTATTCGCCGCACTCGTAGGGGGTATAGGTTGACCCAGGAGGGGTGCCCAAGTTACCGGATTCCGTGAAGTGCTGGGTGGTCCATTCACGGCGCTGAAGGGGGCTGCCTCGCTTCAGGTTTTGGCGGGTGACTTGCCGCGCCCGTAGGGGTCTAGGATTTCATTGCACAGGCTATCCACACGACCAGGGGAACGTCGGGTTTCAGTAGTGGCTCTGTGAAACCCGGGGATCCCAGATATCTGTATTGTTCTGTGATGCTGTACATTTCTGTGATGTTGCATTTTATTCACGCCTTGAGCGAAATACTATATATTGGTATATATATTAGTAGATGTTATATATGTTTTTCATCCGCGCTAGTCCAGTCCCCGCTCTGCCGTTAGTTAGCTAACCTAACAGGTGATGACGGGACCCAGTGGCGAATGCGGATGGCATATACGTACATCAGTATATTTTCGTTCTTTGTGGTGTGATCAATTGATGGGACTGCGTTGATTCGGATCAATGCAAGTTAAACAAACCTATTCTGATGTTGTTGGAACACTTTTCAGAAAGCTGTTATTGCAAGGACGTTCACTTTTGTTTTGCATCGTGGTATTCATTTGGAATATCCTGCTCCTCAGTCGACGAGGCAAGGGCCGAGATCCCTTCACCGGGAGTGACCCCTTGGACAGAAGTTTGCGTCAGGGCATTAACTTCACTATAGCCGATTACTTTTGCTTTGCATCGTGGTATTCATTTGGAATATCCTGCACCCCATTCTACGGGGAAAGAGCTGAGATCCCTTCACCGGGAGTGACCTCTTTAGTAAAGGTTTTCGTCACTATATTTTCTAAAAAGCTATCCGTTCCTTCAACAATATCAAGTTCATTACGTTAAAGGTTTTCGCCAGAAACCATTCGTAGCCCTCCGTCGTTTCATATGGGTAGTCAATAGTATTCAAGCTGTGTTTGTTGGCCAAAGTCAAGGCACAGTGTTTGGTAGCTGTTGGTTATTCATATGCAGCATAGATAGATGCGTTGGTTTGGAACAGTCGTACTGCCTTGTTGGCCAAAGTCAAGGGTAGATACGGGTGGATTCAAATTAACCTGGAGAATGACGGGTAGAACTTGACATGTGACTTATGATTTGTTGGCCAAAGTCAAGGTCATAAGAGCATGGGGCAAAATTCACATCGGGAGTTTCAAAAGAACTGAAACTTGCCAGATATGCGCATACCTTCTGGAGTGTGATAGCGTGAGCGGATTCCGTCACGTTATCATGCGATGATAGTTGGATCCCGATTCCCACTGATGAGTTGGTTTACTCCTCGGGTGACCTCGACTAATTCTTTTTTCAGGTTTGGAGGAGAATTTGAGGTACAGTGGGAGGTTTCCAGATTAGATAAATTGGTAACCATTCTGATCTTGGTTAGAGTGCACGCTGAGTGTTTCTTTTCTCTCTCTCTTTGGCAGTGACCATTGACCCGACCCTAAGACTATGACTCAGTGACCAAGTTGACCGAACCTTCTTAACACTGGCTTTTGGATTGTCAGAGTTGCAAACCTCATTGCCACTCCTACTTTTACTCTTTTCTCCAGGACACCCCGTATTACTACGAACGTCTACTTCCATTGGACAAAACCATCGCATGGTTAGATACGAACTCGAAGGAATTCGAGGATGGTTTCCGGTTCTGGAGAAAACGGATAGTATTATTCAGTTGTCTTTTCCTTTTTACCGTCTCTCAGGTTGCGAGTACTCCTTAGTTTAGGAGATAGTACACCTATTACGCAAATTGGATAGTCTTCTTCCAAACCTTAGGCTGGTGCCGACCGGTAGGGAATGAAGAAAACCAATTAGCCTAAACGGTGTGCAGAAGGTATTAAGATTAAGACAAAGCAAGGGATTAGTAAGAGGGCAAAGTAAATTGCGACTGATATTCACGACCAAACCAAGTATTTCTTCGCCAATCCTAAATCACCTTTGTATTTCTCCAGGACACTCCGTATCACTACGAAGATCCACAGTTTATTGGATAATCCATCGTATGGTTATATACGAACTCGAAAGGAACTTGTTCCAGTTCGGGGATGGATTCTGGTCCAAGAGAAATAGGAATAAGGTTTATTCAGTTGTCTTTTATCTTCACCTTCTCTCGCATTGCGAGTGCTCCTAGGGCTAGGATAGTACACCCATTATGCTTACTGGATAGTCTTCTTCCAAACCATAGGCTGGTGCCGAATGGTAGGGAAGGAAGAAAACCAATTGGCCTAAAGGGGTGTGCAGAAGGTAATGACTAAAGACATATAAAGGGATTTGGAGAGGTGGCAAAGAATTATACGGTAATAGTTGTGAATCTGGATAATGGTAGAGGCATTACTAGGAATACCAGGATACCCCATCGAAACATTTTAATGTTTCAGTTCAACTATGTACTGTTAAAAGAAAACTGATTTCCCGATTAGACACTTGCTCCAGGGTATGTATTTACCAGGTTTGATTCTCACATCTGTATGGTTTTACAGATGATGAGTGGGAGTAGGTTATTGGGAATTGGGTGATCATCCTCATTATATCGAGATTCGTTGTAATCGGTGATATTTGAGGAGATCACCTGGGCTGTTTGCCGGTCGGCAAATATTTGGTTTTGAATATCCGCGTTTGTGCACCAATTTCAAATTGATATATCTGTACGTCTGTTTTCATAGAGTGAGATATACCTTTTGATATTATGTCGATGACATTTACCTATATCAGTGGATGGTTAGGTAAGGAGCATTAAACAGCGGTGTAATTCTTCTTAACCATAAGTACAGTTTTCAACCTACGACACACAGTGAAAGAGTTGTTAGACTCGGCGGACTTATACAGAGTATTGTATGTTGTCCAGTGTCCATTAGGACAGAGGGGTTGGTCCTCATACTATATTCTGTTTACTTTTAACTTCTCTAGTTCTTAGACGTGTGTTTCGTAGAAACACAGGGTCTAGGTTTTGAGGAGTTACAGGTATTTGAATAGAGTAGAGAACCAGGTGTAGCAAGTATCGGGATTCTTCAAGGTGATCGAAGATGTAGATACTTGTGTATGGTATTCAGTTGATAGTAATGATAAAGAGAAATTGCTTCTCTTTCAGGTTACTCATAATTGGGAGCATTCCTAAATTGAGTAATGCTGATCGGCCTCTCTCCATTTAGTTGACATGCACTGGAGATAGCTGCATGATTTGAATCCGGTTCAATTAAATCAGTGCCTCTGGTTCTATATTGGATATAGTACAGTTCATATCTTAACATTGTTAAGGTACGGGGAGTTGTCCGGCTTATGATTAAAACCAGACACTGGACAACTCAAGGCACGTTTCTATAATGGCTGTTTGTGGGTTGACCCAGGCTATGACGAGGGTTGACTTTCTACCATCTGGCAGATCAATAGAAATATTGTTCTAGACTCGCCACAGTTTTATTAAAAATGGATTTTTTCAAAAACAGTAGTGGGAGTATGGTAGAACTGGAAGTGATTCCAGAACCGCAAACGATTACTAAAGATTTGATAAGGAACCTAAAGATTCAATATGGTTTGACATTCCATTGGCCACTCCGCAGATAAGGTGGGTAACTTCAGGCACCCGAGAGGTACTCCGGTAGCCTCAAGGACGGTGACAGGGAAGTTCTTGTTTACCCACACTTGCCATTGCTGTTGTTCCAGGCTGCGAGACCCGGTGGGAGGATGAGTATAGCGTCGTTCTAAACTAGCTTTAGAAGTGCACGTCTATATGACTCTGCCAGAGGGTTGTCGTAGTCAGTGGGAGCAGCGGAAGCATTGGTGGACATCACGCTTATGTCTATTTATAGACCAAAGCAGAAATAGCGGAGATAGATCATCTATTTCTGATGTGACAGTCATGGGTTTGACGTTATCAGAATAAGGGATGGATCTGTTGAGAAGGTAGTAGGGTGTGATATCCTGGTATTTGGATGACATACACAGAGTAGGAAAAGAAACTCCTATACTACGATCGGTTATACTTTGGTCGTCACACAGTGGTTTCTCCACATAGGACTTGGATATAATATCCGACATTCTGGTTACTAGATCTATGGTTTTAGATCTAGATTTGGGTGGTTTCCCAATCAGGGTACTTAGACAGCATTCTATGAGTATTTAGAATGGTTGACTCCTAGCACGGTAGTATACCTGCAAGTGATGGAGTCACCCTCTCTAAAGGTGTCTTATAGACTAAAGTAGAGAGGGATGTGCATGATTGACAGATCACTTGCTTAGGCAATTGACTCAATCATGAGATGTCAAGTACCACACCAGATGTTGTTCTTGCACTAGATGCAATAAGTTGACATTGATCCAATCCTGGAGAAACAGTCGGAAGCAGTTTTAGAACATAAGTGGATGTTCTAGGGATATGATAACGACAGCCTCATTCGGGAGACAGTTATCATTCCAGGCTTCCAAGGTGACCTGGACGACAAGGAGGTTGTCAGAGTTATAGTTTTTCCCTCTGACGAGGGGCTGTATTTTGGACAGGTGATCCAAGGCAATACTGAGGGAGGCATGGCGCGGGATACTGATTAAATTCAGTTGACGATACAGTCTAAGAAGTTTGGATTTGGAGTTCATTTATGAGCTAGGTCCCATCAGGCATCCAGACATTCTAAGACAGGTATTGCTCATTTCAGGAGATGGCTTTCTCCGCGAACTTGAGATATAGAGAGACATAGAAAGAAACATCTAGGCGGATCCACTCACTGAGGCTATTCCTCAAATGCAATAGTTTCGCAAACGAGTTTTGTGAGACTGACTAGTAGGGGAGTTGGGTGTTCGGTATCACACGGGCTGTGAGTATGCGACATCGCAATAATTAGCCTTGAGTGCAAGTGGGAGATTGTTGGAGATAGTGCCCTCAGAGTCAATTATTGGATCACAGGCACGTGATTGCAATGATTGAGGGAGGACCTATCCCGGTAGGACAGTCTTACTCAAGATGATAGTATGCTATCTGGTTTACCTTTATCATCGTGTACTGCTTTAGGTGACCTGACAGGTCGCTATTGCACGTTGATAGAGCCCCTAGGATTCTTGCTTGACTGCCAGCAGTATGAGGGCGATCATATAAGTGAGAGCTGGAGTCTATAAGCACATCCTTAAAAGGTCCCTAGTCGTGGGAGTTTCGAGACAGGGCATCGATTCTCCAGAGTAGACTAGTGTATACAGTCGAGACCCCGACGAGGGGCGGTGGCCGGTCTCATAAGCCACTGGTGTCAGTTGGTTCACCTAAGATGTATACAGGTGCTCATTGGGTTATGAGTACACCGGACAGGACTCGCCGGGAACCTGCTAGTTGGTCTTATACCTGACGTCAGATAGCAGTTCCCAGGTGACATGTGTACAGGTTAGTTCATCGACCTGGGGATCGTCATTTGTCTCGTGTGAGTTCCCACTGTACTTTGATTACTACCCTACCGCGGCTCAAAGGAGTCGTGCAAACAGGTTTTAGTTGGGTACAGTCCCGAGCCACATGGAGGCAGTGAGCGTATCTTCAGGGGTTCGTCTCTCCCGGTATTGGGGGTGAGGTCGTGCTGTGTCTAGGAGAGCCATTACACAAAGTCCTTGGCCAAGGCAGGAGATTTACTGGTAGGTATTCCAGTAGTATCTCAGGGTGTTCTGGGCTACACTCCGACACGACTTGTACCGCTTTTGGGGGTCTGACTTTTACCCACCCCCTAGGCCCGACATGCGATGCTCATAGACGAACGGACCGGACTGTACGGATATTGTCACTGACAGGCTCAGTAGGGTGTCAGGATGAGTTCGCTCATCGACATCCCTTTTGGTCAATAGCTGGTGGCCCGTTACGTATTGGCTTATACCTCTGACGTGCTAGTGGTTAAATCCACAGCCATTGTATTGACGAGTCTTTAGAGTCCACCACACTTTCAGTTACTCAGCTTTCGGGCGAAACGCTGTAGAGGCCGTATGGAGATATGGCAGGGTCCGATCAGATACGTGCGGTATTGCACGGATCAGGATCGGACGGTTTGTACTAGAGGCCGTATAGATATATGGCAGGGTTCGATCAGATACGTGCGGTATTGCACGGATCATGATCGAACGGATCATACTAGCCGGTTTTGGTTTAAGCCGGATCCTAGTACAGTACAGTGTAGTTTTGTCTCTTTGCATTTGTATCCGGACGGAATACAGATGCGGGTGTGTATGCACTGTATCGGGGTTTTCCTGTAATTCATTACGGGACCAGTTTTCTGAAGTTGCCAGTTTGCATTCCGTTCCGGCCGGTTTTCCTTTGTTCTTTCCCGGCCGGACTTTTCCGATGGAGGGGGTTATTTGCAAGTGTGCAAATAACATTTGTGGAGGGGGTTTCTTGCAATTGTTTTCTTTATGATATGTTAAGCATCTTTTGTAGCGTTTTGAAAATCGTTTCGGTGAAATTTCGGAAAATCGGTAAAATGAGGGGGTTTTCTGTAAAAAGTCAAAATACAAATATCTTATTATAAAAATTAGATATACATATTCTACCTATGTAATTGCTATTATTTGGTGTTTATTGAGCCGCTGGTGAAATTTCAAATTTTCTGAAAAAAATATTATTTTATTATTATTTTAAGCCGTCACTAATACATTTAATTAGGGAAAATTACAAATTGGAATGAGTTGAAACAAATTTTGTGCATCATAAAACATTAAATAAAAATTTATCATGTGGTTTTTGGAACGAAATCATTTGCCAAAACGGTTTAGAAATTATTGAAGAAAAAAGGCTTTTTTTTAGCGTAAATGGATGTTTGGGGTATTGCATTTTTCATTTTTCATCACCCCACACCCGTGCCCACACCCACACACCCCCACTTACTCCTCCCCATTGCTGAATTCGGCACCCACCATATTTTTCCCCACTTGATTTTCAAGGAAAAAGAAATGAAAGAAAAGAAAAGAAAATGAGTGAAGTAGTTAGACTTTTGACTTTGTTTGACCTTGACCTTGTCCCCCCCCCCCCATTTTCCTCACCTCCCTCTCTCTCCCCCACCCACTTTTCTGGCCGAAAATTCCTTCTCCCCACAGCAGCCCCCCCTCCATTTTCCCCTCTCTTTTCCCTTCAAAACTTCATGAAAAATTGCATCAAAAATCCACCAAAAATCCTACAAAATCAAAATCAAAGTCCTACCCATTTTAGCTTAGCCCGTTTAGCATGGATCCTTATGAAAAGAGAGCATTTTGGGAGGCCATGGAGTCTTGTGGACCTTCATATATTTTTGGGTATAATTCTAAAACTTTTTGTTGCTTAAATTGTTACTAATTTCTTAAGCTAATTTAATTAAGTGTTATTTGGATATGTGAGTTTAATTGCAAGTTTTGGAATTCAAGTTGTGAAATTGAATGCAAGTTAGGGTTTATAAAATTGGTGTATGGTTGTGTGTTATAATTAGGCTTTGTTGTCATGTTAATACAAGTTTAGTAGCTAGTGCTAATGGCTAGCTTAAAATTTTTGTTATTTTCCTAATTTGCTTACTAGGTTTTTGAAATTTGTTAAATTCTTGGGATTAAAAATGTGATTAGGTTTTTTTTGGCTTCATTAACTTTATTAAGTGTGGTTTAATGCTTTGGATCATGCAATTCTAAGCTAGATTGTAGTTTGTGCATTTTGCTTTGAAATTGTTAAAAAGGGTATTTTTGTAAACTAGAATATTAGGATTTTTGGAATTTAATGAGATTAAATTCCGGAAATTGTTTATACGACTTATTTAAGATGTTTAATAAATATATTGGCCGCTACATTCATTTAAACATCGTGTTTTGTACAAAAACGGCGAATTGTGCTTGCTAGATTTTCGGAAAAATGACTTTTTAAGTGAAATTGGCGTTTTTGTGAGTTTTAACCTAGTTTATATTAAAATTAGTGTTCGTGAATGTGCAAATGAGTGTGATTGGATTTTCTCGATGGTTTGACGTTCGTACATCGACATCGAGGGTTGGTTTGACTATTCCTGCATGCGTGGGCGATAGGTTTGGACCTATGCGTGATACGCGTGCCGATTTGATTTTCGTATGCCGTTTCGATTTCGAATTTAGTTTTAATGCGATATGGTATGTTATGATATGTAGGTACCCCCATGTGGACTTCGAGACGACAAGCAAGCGCGTGGCGACGTCGGCACCGGCTAGCGAGGACCAGGTGAGTAGATTTATATCTATGGGGAGAAGTCGGGTGGATGGCGTATATCACCCCCCGCAGTCCGTGGTGGTGTATACGGATGCGTATACACACCAACAATTATTATATATTATTTGGGATTAATAACGATGCTTAGGATGGATATTGGTGTGTTGGATTACTTTAGTGTTGCGAACCCTAGGGTAGTGTTACACACACATACACACATACATACTTGCATACATTCCTATTGATATGTGCTCATGGGATTCTTTATAGTTATGTGTTCACATGGGTATGGGACTATGTGTTCACATACGGATTGAGGATGATACTTGGGGTTGAGCTGAGTCGATGAGATTTGATTTGAGGCCGTGAGATCGGTGATATAGCAGGGTTCGTATCTTAGATACGATATGACGTTGTAGCGGGTCCTTGACGTAGTGTTTCACACACGTCCATGCATACGTAGGCGGTATCAGTATGATACTAGACGTAGATCAGTACCCCGATCATGATATTTGATAAAGAGGATACCAGGTGAATAGTATGATGAATGTGATATTAACCCGTACCCAGATTGGGATGCCGTACGACGGATTTACGTACGAGCTATATTGATGATTGATCCGCACTCTTGACTTGGGATGCCTGATTATAGATATGGTATCGGATATTATATTATTGAGGCGGGATCACCGACTATACATATACAGGTATGTATATGTATCGACTCAGATGATAGGCGGTTTCCTTACCTGTAGTTCAGCTTGTTAGTTCAGCCGTATAGTTTAGTGTAGTTGTTAGATTAGATTAGACTTTTTACCTATTTCAAAAACTAACGAATCGTGGGCATTTTTAAAGACAGCTCAAGGGAATCTACGGATATTTCAAAAACGACGTATCTTTTCATAAAAACACCGTAGCCCCTATTTTCAAAACCCCATGATTCGTGTTATTTCAAAAGGCACCATTCGTAGGACTTATATTAGATTATTGCAGATTAGTTATCGTTGTGTCTAGTATTCAGCTCCCGCACATTATTGCTGTTCGCTCTGCCTCGCATATTTATTTTGCTGCATATTCCATTATTGATATCATGCTGTTAGGACACCAGCACCATTACCGATGATGCGTATGTACCACGTACACCTACTTGCCGGCTCACACACATCTTCATCGGTAATTGCCATGTCACGTACACTTTAGAGAATATAATTGCTTGACTTAGATTGTTAGCTGGTAGTTTTGACATGATATTAGTGTACTTCACTTATATGCCATATTAGACATTGTAGTTATTACCTACCACTTCATGCATACTGTTATTCAGTTGTTCATGCCTAGTTCATTATCATTGACATATGCACTTGTGATGATTTCTTGAGATTTTTGATATTTCTGGATTTCGGGGAAAGCCGCAAAATTTACAACTTATGATCTTTTAAAATATAAAATGTTGCGGTTTTCTAGTGATGTAAAGTGTCGTCCACCATGAGTTTGCTGTGGTTTTGGAGATCCGTGTCGAGGAGTGGAGGAACCGTCACGGGTAGATGGTGGGCCCGGTATGGTACCCCGGGGCAAGAGGAATGTGGTGTTGACGTTGAGCCTGGCTGGGGAGCACTACCTACCGGTGATATTACCCGACGCGTCGGATATCCGGAGGATACCGTCGTGGTCTTGAGATGGATGGTAGGGGCCGGTCCGGACTGACGGCGCCCTAGATATTGAGCTTGAGACATTGATATTTCGAGACAGTGAGATTTATGTTTTGTGTCGATGCTAGACACTGTAGATACTGATTTCATTATGATACCTCAGTTTGAAAATACGAAGGAAATCTCACTAATTTATGAAAACAGTTTCTTCATTTACATGTATTCTGTTTCATGCATTCATACCTCATTCATATGATATATTGCTACCTGAGGCACTGACACGGGCACATGAAATTATACTCGGGTTAGATATTACCCTAGTCATTGTTATAGGCTGCCTGTTATACTTATATTTGAGGATATATTATGATCATTGACCTAGGTTGCGTTATTTATGCGATTTCTGTGCGTAGATGTTTTTCTATTCACGAGTTGGCAACTCACCCCCGTTGTGCCCCAGTTTCTTGCAGATTTGCCGTACAGGTTTCATTACGGCTTGCGGGCTCAGTTTCATTCGGGTGATTTGCTAGTAGGTGGGTTTACTTGTATCATACCCCCATTATATATCTTGTATATCATTATTCTGTTGTATCTAGAAGTTCCATCAACCAAACATGTATCTATTGAGATAGAGACCTGTGTTGTTTATTCTTTCGACCTTAGAGTCGCTCATTATATTTCCGGTGGTTTTGAGTTCCCTTTTGAGTTTTTGATCCTCGCCGTTGGCGTTGTATATTTTATTGCTTGTGTGGTTGTGACCGTCGATTGACGAAGAGCTAGCTCCCGCTTGGGGATGCCTTTTTTCTTGATTTCGTATACTATTCATGTTGTATCCCGTTTGGGGGCCAGTATTTACAAAGGAGACTCTGCCGAAATTTTCAGTAAATTTTTGATGTTTTATAAACCGCATAATTCGGCTTATGCTATTGAAAGTACTTGCTTTAAGTTGGTTTTTCCTGCACTCTACTACTTTTCTTGGTTTGGATTTCTGGGTTTTCGGTTTACTTAGATTACGTACGCATCGAGACGTTCGTAGTTTAAGTGCCGGTCATGTTCCGTACTTTCGGGTCGTGACAAAGTTGGTATCAGAGCGTTAGGTTTTAACCTTCGGAGCGTAGGATGTCCCTTGGTTGATGGAATAGGTGACTAAAGTAGAGTGACGTACCGTTGGTATGTTCCGCGGCATATTTACGACACGCCACTCCACTTATGAAGCCTTAGGATGTACATTTCCTTGTTCAGTATTATATTATTTCCTGATCTAGCCTCATCGGTACCATTTTGGTTTTGCTGCTACGGTTACCGGCAGGGAGAGCTACGGCTAGAGTTGCGGTCAGCACAAGCTCGTCACGAACGAGGACTGACCAGGGCAAAATTCCGGCGACACACGATTGCAGAGATGCGTCTTTTTACTGTGTTTCCGCGCCGCGAGCGTTTAGCGGATCGCCTTTATGAGGTTACTCGGATGTGCCGATCGACACTAGAGGATTGAGCCACTGACAGAGGCCAGCCAGATTTTGATGACCGTTGGTGTGTTGCTTACTCCTGATGATTGAGGCACTGTTCAGCGTGCAGACGAGCGAGCCAGTTGTTGCTGCGAGCGACGAGATATCGCCCCATATGTTGGAACTATGGCGGGGCGAGTTGTACGAATAGATGATAGAAGGTCGCTAGTCACCCGATGATGAATGACTAGGACAGGTGGTTCGTTCGCTTACCCCGATGCGAGGTCATCAGATAGATTGATTCCAGCTAGAGACGACTTCACGCGGAGGCGTTGGGAGTCGACAGAGACGATCGAATGTCAGAAACCTATTTATCCAAGTTTAAAGTAGTCGGAAAGACATGCAGGCAATTCTATGGTCCCTCTAGAAGAATGAAACCCTAACTCGACTTAATGACCGTGTGAAAGCCTTTGAACCTTCGGGTTTACGGCTGTTCTACGGCGCCATTAGTGAGGCTTGGGTTTGCCCTTCTACGGCTGGACCACCGATGCTGTGGTATGTATTCGATACTATTAAACTGTGCCCAAGAGGTTGAGCTCTTGGGGGATTATGAGGTTTTGACGAATCGATCGAATGGTTCGACTTCAATCGGATGCTAGGTGGTGAGACGCATTCTTGGGAGACTCCAGATACGAGGATAGTCATTGGAGCTCAATCCATGCAGCCGCGACGAGACGAGTCCAAAGCAGACGACATTAGAGAAAAGTGGAGTAAGAGGTTCGCACCAGATCTAGATGAGATGATGTTCCACTCCGCCGACATCAGAGAGGCGATGCGCATGCCGAGGCATGGTACTTGGACTTACCTTCCAGAAGGAGTCGCGATGAGTATGCAGTCGTTCCAGAGCAAGATGCAGATATAGGAAAGGACAATGACTTCCGGACAGTTGGCAGAGACGAGACATGGAAGAGACCGTGAGCAGGATTTCTTCCAGGACACTGCTGCAATGATACGTGCACCCAGGATCAGATGTGTCACGTACATTCAGAGAGCCAGAGGCCGACGCCAGTGATATGCTGTCTTACGAGTGGTCGTGATGATTGACCAAGAGATGACCAGAGGAGTGCCAGAACGGAATCGTCCCCGTTAGCACACCTGACAGGGCCGATGAGCCGATGGACCGAAAGATTGGTAATTCACAGTGAAGACCTTGACCCAGGAGTGGTCATGGTTACGCACGCCAGCAGGACAGAGTTCATGATCATCGACGAGACGTCCCACTAGTGACCGCGACAGTTGCCGAGATTCTTAGAGGATGCGCTTGAGCAGTACTATTCCGCCATTATTGATTACGATGTTTTGGGTGATTTATTCGTATGATTTGATTTTGATGATTGAGGATTTACGATCTTTGCACAGTGTTGCACTTGATATCGTTTTCGTTCTTTAGTTTCACATGTTTGTGATTTTACGGTTTTAAACAGTTGAGTTGGTTTTGTGCGTATGCATGCACACGATTTCGTTCCTGCACTCGGTATAGTTTATATATGCTTGCAGTGCGGTGATACGCCTTTTGTGCACTTAGATGCACTGGACTTCGATTTTGATTGTGATACTCGATATTTGTTTTGTGCACCTTGTGCACCTGATTGCTTTTGCGCACGTTCGGCGCTTGATATTGGATTTCATGATTTCATGCACGATAGATGCACCTGATTTGGATTTTCGCGCATGTTGGGCGCATGTTTTGAAGGGTGATTTTGGTGCACACCAGAGGCACTAAATCGAGATTTTTTTTTTCGTGCATGTCAGATGCACCTGATTTTGCTGTCAGGCACACATGTTGCCTACGACAGATGTTTCGTGCACACCTGATGCACTTAGATGTTGTTTCTGTGCGCATGTATGGCACATTCATGGATTTTGATTTCCGTGCGCACCAGACGCACGTAGTATTCATGTGCATATTTTGGGATTGATTTCTTATAGAGCAGTACGTTTTTATGATATTGCTATGTGTTTTCGTACTGAGCAGGACTAGTCAGAGGACAGTACCTGAATACGTTTTGCATGCATTGATAATTATTGAAAGGATTTCCAAAAAGCGAGCTATAGCCTCAGTATTTACCTACGTGTCTGATATGACACGAATTGTTTAAAACAAGGAGACCCTTCTAAATTGTTTCCAAAACGGCGGAACGTACATTTCAAACAAAGGTATATATGTATATAGTTATTTTCTTATGGTAGACGTCCGCCACTGTGCAGTGTTATACACGTTGCACAGCGACTTAAAGAGATTTGGCATGCATTTCCTTCAGATACTTACAGATATAGATTCGATATTTACATTTATAGTTTCGAGTTATATCATATTGGTTTTGATTTGGATTTGGCATTGATGTCTTCTCCACGACTCCGATGATCGTGGGATGCTTGACGGAGTTTTGATTTGAGTTATATACTCATTTTTCAAGCGCATGCGCTGCGCTACGATTTGTTTTATGTATTTACAATTTCTGAGCCCCGACGACTTGATGGTTTTTCTTAGATGTTTTAGTAATTGGGGGAGTTTGAATTTAAATTCGGGGACCGAATTTCTTTAAAGGGGGAAGATTGTAGTGTTTTGAAAATCGTTTCGGTGAAATTTCGGAAAATCGGTAAAATGAGGGGGTTTTCTGTAAAAAGTCAAAATACAAATATCTTATTATAAAAATTAAATATACATATTCTACCTATGTAATTGCTATTATTTGGTGTTTATTGAGCCGCTGGTGAAATTTCAAATTTTCTGAAAAAAATATTATTTTATTATTATTTTAAGCCGTCACTAATACATTTAATTAGGGAAAATTACAAATTGGAATGAGTTGAAACAAATATTGTGCATCATAAAACATTAAATAAAAATTTATCATGTGGTTTTTGGAACGAAATCATTTGCCAAAACGGTTTAGAAATTATTGAAGAAAAAAGGCTTTTTTTTAGCGTAAATGGATGTTTGGGGTATTGTATTTATCATTTTTCATCATCCCACACCCGTGCCCACACCCACACACCCCCACTTACTCCTCCCCATGGCTGAATTCAGCACCCACCATATTTTTCCCCACTTGATTTTCAAGGAAAAAGAAATGAAAGAAAAGAAAAGAAAATGAGTGAAGTAGTTAGACTTTTGACTTTGTTTGACCTTGACCTTGTACCCCCCCCCCCAATTTCCTCACCTCCCTCTCTCTCCCCCACCCACTTTTCTGGCCGAAAATTCCTTCTCCCCACAGCAGCCCCCCCTCCATTTTCCCCTCTCTTTTCCCTTCAAAACTTCATGAAAAATTGCATCAAAAATCCACCAAAAATCCCACAAAATCAAAATCAAAGTCCTACCCATTTTAGCTTAGCCCGTTTAGCATGGATCCTTGTGAAAAGAGAGCATTTTGGGAGGCCATGGAGTCTTGTGGACCTTCATATATTTTTGGGTATAATTCTAAAACTTTTTGTTGCTTAAATTGTTACTAATTTCTTAAGCTAATTTAATTAAGTGTTATTTGGATATGTGAGTTTAATTGCAAGTTTTGGAATTCAAGTTGTGAAATTGAATGCAAGTTAGGGTTTATAAAATTGGTGTATGGTTGTGTGTTATAATTAGGCTTTGTTGTCATGTTAATACAAGTTTAGTAGCTAGTGCTAATGGCTAGCTTAAAATTTTTGTTATTTTGCTAATTTGCTTACTAGGTTTTTGAAATTTGTTAAATTCTTGGGATTAAAAATATGATTAGGTTTTTCTTGGCTTCATTAACTTTATTAAGTGTGGTTTAATGCTTTGGATCATGCAATTCTAAGCTAGATTGTAGTTTGTGCATTTTGCTTTGAAATTGTTAAAAAGGGTATTTTTGTAAACTAGAATATTAGGATTTTTGGAATTTAATGAGATTAAATTCCGGAAATTGTTTATACGACTTATTTAAGATATTTAATAAATATATTGGCCGCTACATTCATTTAAACATCGTGTTTTGTACAAAAACGGCGAATTGTGCTTGCTAGATTTTCGGAAAAATGACTTTTTAAGTGAAATTGGCGTTTTTGTGAGTTTTAACCTAGTTTATATTAAAATTAGTGTTCGTGAATGTGCAAATGAGTGTGATTGGATTTTCTCGATGGTTTGACGTTCGTACATCGACATCGAGGGTTGGTTTGACTATTCCTGCATGCGTGGGCGACAGGTTTGGACCTATGCGTGATACGCGTGCCGATTTGATTTTCGTATGCCGTTTCGATTTTCGTATGCCGTTTCGATTTCGAATTTAGTTTTAATGCGATATGGTATGTTATGATATGTAGGTACCCCCATGTGGACTTCGAGACGACAAGCAAGCGCGTGGCGACGTCGGCACCGGCTAGCGAGGACCAGGTGAGTAGATTTATATCTATGGGGAGAAGTCGGGTGGATGGCGTATATCACCCCCGCAGTCCGTGGTGGTGTATACGGATGCGTATACACACCAACAATTATTATATGTTATTTAGGATTAATAACGATGCTTAGGATGGATATTGGTGTGTTGGATTACTTTAGTGTTGCGAACCCTAGGGTAGTGTTACACACACATACACACATACATACTTGCATACATTCCTATTGATATGTGCTCATGGGATTCTTTATAGTTATGTGTTCACATGGGTATGGGACTATGTGTTCACATACGGATTGAGGATGATACTTGGGATTGAGCTGAGTCGATGAGATTTGATTTGAGGCCGTGAGATCGGTGATATAGCAGGGTTCGTATCTTAGATACGATATGACGTTGTAGCGGGTCCTTGACGTAGTGTTTCACACACGTCCATGCATACGTAGGCGGTATCAGTATGGTACTAGACGTAGATCAGTACCCCGATCATGATATTTGATAAAGAGGACACCAGGTGAATAGTATGATGAATGTGATATTAACCCGTACCCAAATTGGGATGCCGTACGACGGATTTACGTACGAGCTATATTGATGATTGATCCGCACTCTTGACTTGGGATGCCTGATTATAGATATGGTATCGGATATTATATTATTGAGGCGGGATCACCGACTATACATATACAGGTATGTATATGTATCGACTCAGATTATAGGCGGTTTCCTTACCTGTAGTTCAGCTTGTTAGTTCAGCCGTATAGTTTAGTGTAGTTGTTAGATTAGATTAGACTTCTTACCTCTTTCAAAAACTAACGAATCGTGGGCAATTTTAAAGACAGCTCAAGGGAATCTACGGATATTTCAAAAACGACGTATCTTTTCATAAAAACACCGTAGCCCCTATTTTCAAAACCCCATGATTCGTGTTATTTCAAAAGGCACCATTCGTAGGACTTATATTAGATTATTGCAGATTAGTTATCGTTGTGTCTAGTATTCAGCTCCCGCACATTATTGCTGTTCGCTCTGCCTCGCATATTTATTTTGCTGCATATTCCATTATTGATATCATGCTGTTAGGACACCAGCACCATTACCGATGATGCGTATGTACCACGTACACCTACTTGCCGGCTCACACACATCTTCATCGGTAATTGCCATGTCACGTACACTTTAGAGAATATAATTGCTTGACTTAGATTGTTAGCTGGTAGTTTTGACATGATATTAGTGTACTTCCCTTATATGCCATATTAGACATTATAGTTATTACCTACCACTTCATGCATACTGTTATTCAGTTGTTCATGCCTAGTTCATTATCATTGACATATGCACTTGTGATGATTTCTTGAGATTTATGATATTTCTGGATTTCGGGGAAAGCCACAAAATTTACAACTTATGATCTTTTAAAATATAAAATGTTGCGGTTTTCTAGTGATGTAAAGTGTCGTCCACCATGAGTTTGCTGTGGTTTTGGAGATCCGTGTCGAGGAGTGGAGGAACCGTCACGGGTACATGGTGGGCCCGGTATGGTACCCCGGGGCAAGAGGAATGTGGTGTTGACGTTGAGCCTGGCTGGGGAGCACTACCTACCGGTGATATTACCCGACGCGTCGGATATCCGGAGGATACCGTCGTGGTCTTGAGATGGATGGTAGGGGCCGGTCCGGACTGACGGCGCCCTAGATATTGAACTTGAGACATTGATATTTCGAGACAGTGAGATTTATGTTTTGTGTCGATGCTAGACACTGTTGATACTGATTTCATTATGATACCTCAGTTTGAAAATACGAAGGAAATCTCACTAATTTATGAAAACAGTTTCTTCATTTACATGTATTCTGTTTCATGCATTCATACCTCATTCATATGATATATTGCTACCTGAGGCACTGACACGGGCACATGAAATTATACTCGGGTTAGATATTACCCTAGTCATTGTTATAGGCTGCCTGTTATACTTATATTTGAGGATATATTATGATCATTGACCTAGGTTGCGTTATTTATGCGATTTCTGTGCGTAGATGTTTTTCTATTCACGAGTTGGCAACTCACCCCCGTTGTGCCCCAGTTTCTTGCAGATTTGCCGTACAGGTTTTATTACGGCTTGCGGGCTCAGTTTCATTCGGGTGATTTGCTAGTTGGTGGGTTTACTTGTATCATACCCCCATTATATATCTTGTATATCATTATTCTGTTGTATCTAGAAGTTCCATCAACCAAACATGTATCTATTGAGATAGAGACCTGTGTTGTTTATTCTTTCGACCTTAGGGTCGCTCGTTATATTTCCGGTGGTTTTGAGTTCCCATTTGAGTTTTTGATCCTCGCCGTTGGCGTTGTATATTTTATTGCTTGTGTGGTTGTGACCGTCGATTGACGAAGAGCTAGCTCCCGCTTGGGGATGCCTTTTTTCTTGATTTCGTATACTATTCATGTTGTATCCCGTTTGGGGGCCAGTATTTACAAAGGAGACTCTGCCGAAATTTTCAGTAAATTTTTGATGTTTTAAAAACCGCATAATTCGGCTTATGCTATTGAAAGTACTTGCTTTAAGTTGGTTTTTCCTGCACTCTACTACTTTTCTTGGTTTGGATTTCTGGGTTTTCGGTTTACTTAGATTACGTACGCCTCGAGACGTTCGTAGTTTAAGTGCCGGTCATGTTCCGTACTTTCGGGTCGTGACATCTTTCTTCCATCACTTGCATTAATTGTGATTTGAATGGGTATGGGTTGATTAAAGTGATAAGTATGGTTGATGTTTGTTTATGGTCACCTCTTCTCATCTCCTACCATCACCTCCCTCTTGTATTATGTTATCAACTCCACCATTCTCACATAGAATAGGCCGGCCACTTCATTGAGAAAAAATGAGAGAGCTTTGATTTTGGTGGTGTGGCAAATTTCATTCATCTCATTTTTGATACAAGGAAAAATGAAAGAACCATTTTTTATACCTTCATTCCTCCATCTTCAAAAGGCAACCAATACCCCAAAGTGAGACATGCACTCTACACTACATTCTACAGCACATCTTGGGCATGTCGACTTGCCATCTTCATGCCCGAGTTGCCTCGGTATAGAGGCGGGAGCCCGTAAAAGATGCAGGCGACGTGGTGCCCTTCCGGCGAGGAGATGGAGACCGGACATTCCGCGAGAGATCGGGACGACGACGAGAAGACCGGAGGACTCGGATCACTCGGTATATCACTAACCCGTCTTGTTGTTAGCTAGATCTAGTTTAATGGCCCGATCCGGGGTTTAGTGCGCGGTGGTGCCGGTTTGCTAAGTTCGCAAAATTAAAGTTTATCACCGTTTCCGTATTTGGCCGTCGGATTGACGGCCGGGGCGCCGCCATGCACTTACACAATGGTTTAATTCTATTCACTTAACCATATGATCAAGTATCATCAAACATGATACAAAAAAGTGCACAAAAGTATATCACATATACAATGTGCAATCCAAGTGAGAAAAATCCGTTTAAAGTGAACCAATACTAGTTAATGCAAAGTAATATATCAAATATATAATTATACATTAAATCATTAAATCAACACTTGATTCAATGATCCGGTCATATCGCACATGACCGACTAGTATTCAATGTATCGGCTTATCGAATCGATCTTCGATTCGATAACTAGGTTATATCGAATATGACCATTCGAAACATATATCGCGAGAATGAAATGCGGTATCACATACACGCATTATTCTCGGTCCTGCACATATCTCATATGCGCTCCTATTTCGTTTCGCTTGAGCCAGGAAACCTCTGTGTAGGACTCTAAAGACTCGTCAATACGCCGGTAGCAGATGATGATCATATCAAGAACCCACAAGCCGCAAGCGGTCTGCTAAACGTAACGGCCACCCGGGTATTGAGCGATCAGAAGATCGACGAGCTAGCCCGCTCACACTCCTGTGAATCCAACCAGTAACACTTACCGTACAGTCCGGTCTCTTCGTCTGATATGTCGCATATCAAGTCTAGGGGTGGTAAACGTCAGACCCCAATAACCCGATAAGTCGTGCCGATGTGAGGCTCATAACGGGTCGAGAAACTACTGGTAACACTTACCAGCAAATCTCTGATCAGCCCTGGCCAGGGACTTCCCTGTTACGGCCAATCGAGCACAGCGCAACATCAACCCCCAATACCGGGAGAGACGAAACCCCTCCTATCGCTCATTGCCTCCATGTGACTCGGGACTGTACCCAAAGACCACCGTTTTGCATGCCCTCATGGACGTGGTAAGGTGGAGATCAAAGCACAGTGGGAATCACACAAGACTCTATGACGATCTCGGGTCTACAGACTAACCTGTACAAGTGTCACCTGAGAACTGCCATCTGACGTGAGGTATAATACCATCTGGGAGTTCTCGGCGAGTCCGTCCACTGTACCCAGTCTCCACTGAGCACCCGTATACCATCTCTGATGTCAAACACCAATGGATATGGGATCATCCATCGCCCATCACATGGGTCGAGAAGCGTATACGCTAGTCTACTCTGGTATATCGATGCCCCGTCTCGATACACCCACGACTAGGGACCTTGAAGGATGTACTTATGGACTACCATGTCCCCACTAGTATGATCTTCATCATAGTCCAGGTAGTCAAGTACAAATCCTAAGGGCTTTACCAACATGTAACTATAAGACAGTATAAAGAGACTAGTGTACATGTTAAGATAAAGAGCAACCAGATAGCATACTATCATGTCGAGCAAGAAAGTCATCTCTATATATGTCCAAGCATCCAATATAATATACATCATCTGTACAATACTGGCCTCTAGGGCATACATACAACTAACAGGATCTGCCACCTAAGACTTTTCAACTTCATGAGCCATGAGGGTCTCATAAAGACTTTTCTCTCTACGAATCGAGAGGATCTCATAGGTGTATTTTCTCCTTTGGAATCGTGATGATTCCTAAGTGCGTTTTCTCCTATAAGTCGTAAGGATCCTATAAGAGAATTTTTCCCTCTTACGAGTCGAGTGGACCCGTAAGCGGTTGTTTCCCTCCTTGTCGAGACTCGACTTTGGAGAGTGTGACCCGTGAATAGTATTCAAGAGTCCGTTTTTGACCGACTTCCAGGGCCCCAGTGCTTAGGAAACAGGTTTTTTAATCCCCGCTGCCTAAGGCTTTTCCTCACGAGTCGAGACGAATCGAGCATTTCTCGCAAGAATATCCTAACGTCACAGTTAACCTCTGCTCTTTACGACAAAGGTCCGTTAGGGTCTGTGGTACTTTGGGTTTTGGCCGTCGTACCGTCGCGTTAGCTTATGTATTCCTTGATAGGAAAACTAGCTGTTCGAGTAGCCTTGCGATTGTCGTGTCTCTGATCCCTTCGGGAGCTGGAAAAGACGTCTTCAAGCCATCCTCCTAGGCAGTTTGGCCGTCGGAAGAGCAAGCGTTAGGAATTTTGCTATGCCACTCTTTACTTGAGATTAAGCTCATTTTGGGGAGCCCCGATGAGTCATAACCACTCCGCGCTGGTGTGGGATGATCTCCGATAGTCTTTTAGGCTTTATATGACTTGCCGTTAAGACCCTGAAGCTAGGAATTTGGCCTTTGCTTCGTTTGCTGGCATTGCGTCCTCTATATCGAGACGAATGCCACGGTTGTCTCTAGGTTGTTGGTGAACCGTCGAGGTTTGGAACTAGGGATTTTGCTGTGGCTCCGTTGTTGTTGTCGCGTCTGAACCCTGCTGGAGGACGAACGCTGTGGGGGTGACCACTCCGCACTGGTGCGAGATGATCTCCGATTATCTTTCAGGCTTTATATGACTTGCCGTTAAGACCCCGAAGGTAGGAATTTGGCCTTCGCTTCGTTTGCTGGCATTGCGTCTTCTGTGTTGAGACGGATGTCGCGATTGTCTATAGGTTGTTGGTGAACCGTCGAGATTTGGAACTAGGGATTTTGCCGTGGCTCCGTTTGGTGATGTTGCGTCTGCTGTGTCAAGACGAACGTCGAGGTGGTGACTACTCCGCACTGGTGCGAGATGATCTCCGATTGTCTTTCAGGTTTTATATGACTTGCCGTTAAGACCCTGGAGCTAGGAATTTGGCCTTCGCTTCGTTTTCTTTGTTACGTCCGAATCCTTTTGGAGGAAGAACACTGTCGTGACATCTCGTCTGTTATATTGAGATGGACGTCGAGGTGGTGACCTCTCTGCGCTGGGGTAAGATGATCTCCGATTGTCTTTCGGGCTTTATAGGAGTTGCCGTCAAGACTTGGCTCCGTTTTCTGATAGAGAATGGGGAGGGAAGATATGTTTCCTTCTTTGTTTGCGCCCCTGGATTGTATACAGGGATTGTTGTGCTATCGCCTGTAGGGCAAAAGTTTCATTCATTTTTTTATTTTATTATTTTATTTCCGCGATGCTCTATTATTTCAGTTTTTATATCGCGAAGGTCACGATTGCCCAATCATTTCGGCTAATTTTCGCGGTGCCCAATCATTACGGCTATTTATTTTATTTTCACTCGCTGCTTTTTATTGCGAGTTGCCCCATCATTTCGGCTATTTATTTTATTTTCCTTCACTGCTTTTTATTGCAAGTTGCCCCATAATTTCGGCTATTTCATATGCATTTTTAGCTCGCTGATTTTTATCGCGAGTGTAGAACTTGGAATTTGGTGCCGATCTCAGCATCAGCATCGCTACAACTGGAATATTGCCAGGATCGAATCATCATTTGTCACGAAAGGGTTTGGAATTTGATACCGGTTTAGGCATCAGCATCGCTACAACTGGGATATTCCCAGGAGCGAATCATCATTTGCCTCTGTCGATGTCGAACAAAGGTGGCTTAGTAAACAGGGTTAGGATCCTGTCGACTAAGGCTTTTGACTTCATGAGCCGTAAGGGTCCCACAAAGGTATTTCTCTCTACAAGTCGTGAGGATCTCGTAGGTGCGTTTTCTCCTTAGGGGTCGTGAGGATTCCTAAGTGTATATTCCCCTGTAAGTCGTAAGGATCTTACTAAAGGGTTTTCTCCTTATAAGTCGACAGGATTTACAAGAGCCGTTCACCATATGGACATATCCCTAGCCACGGGTGGGACTTGGTTAGGGAAATGTTTATTCGCGCCCGTGGATTGTATACAAGGGTCAGTATAAGCCGCTTGTAGGGCAATATCGAAGGTTGTGGGAGTTGCTTAAGAACAGGTTTAGGTCTCTGTAACTTAAGACTTTCAAATCTTATGAGCCGTGAAGGTCCCATAAGAGAGTTCTCCTTACGAGTCGTGAGGATCTCGCAAGTGTAATTTCTCCTTAGGAATCATGAGGATCCCTAAGTGTGTTGCTCCCTTGTGAGTCGTAAGGATCTCACGCGTGTGGTTTCTCCTTACAAGGTCGAGAGGACCCTGTAAGTGTCTTTTAACGAGGTTGCGCCCTTTCGGGTTTTCACAAACACTTGCCGGTAGCCCTGCTGTTTTTACTCACGGAGCCCTTTCGGGTTTTCATCCGTGCCCATTTTGCTTATGGACATACCGTTTTTATTTTTTTTAATTTTTTTTTCTTATTCTTTTTTTTTCTAACGAGGTCGCGCCCTTTCGGGTTTTCACGAACACTCGCCGGTAGCGCTGCTGTTTTTACTCACGGAGCCCTTTCGGGTTTTCATCCGTTCCCATTTTGCTTATGGACATACCGTTTTTATTTTTTATATATATATTTTTATTTTTTTTATCATGTCAGCCTGAGGATGCCGCGGTAGTAGTTTAAAGACATTTCGGTCGTCAACTAGTTTTAGGACGTAGTGGTCCGTCATTAGTTTAAGGACGTTTCGGTCCGCCGTTGCCGTATTTGAGGCGAATCTCTAGTTTACTGACTTTTCGGTCTATGGGGATTTCCCTATGAATGAGCATGATGCCCCCGGCATATCCATCTTTCTTGGAGCATGTGGTTGTGGCGGGCTCACCTTCCAGTTTTCGGACAACGCGAACTCGCCCTGTTGGTATTGGTTTTCAACCCAGTTTTTGAAAACGTAGCAATTTTCGATCGGATGGCCCAATACTTGGTGGTAAGGGCAGTAATTAAGATTGTTGACATCGCCTGGCTGCAACGGACGTTTTGGACTCGGCAGATTGATGAGTCTGTTGCGCACTGCCAGCTCGAACAGTCTCCTTATTTTATTCTGAGAAAATAAGTAAGGACGTCCCATTCTCTCCTCGAGGGATGGGCGTGGACGCACGTTGTTTTGGCGAACAACCGGCTTTGAGTTGCTCGGCTGTTGTTGAGTATTGGCGACGATGATCGCTTTCCTTTTTCCTTTCTCATTTCGAGGGTCTGGCTTTGGAGGAGACGGTCTGTGACCCATCTGGTCCATTTGGGCCAGTTTGTCGATCAAGGCCTGGAAAGTAGTTGGCTTGAAGAACATCATGAATTGTGAGATGGTCGCTTGCGGATCAAGAGTGCCCATGAACATGCCCACCGCTGGCCCTTCCTCGATGCGTTGCTAGCATTTCGACCACAGATTCCGCCATCGTATTGCGTATTGAACCCATGTTTCGCCTGGCCTTACCTTGGCGTTAATCAATGCGGTGATCGGGGTGCGCTCGTTGGCGCTTTCAAACCTTTGTGTAAACAGCAGCTCCATCTCCGCAAATGTTTTGACAGAGTCGTTATGCAGCTGCGAATACCATTCGAAGGCCGTTTCTGCTAGGCTGCCGACGAATTGGCGAAGTAACAGTTTGTCGTCGCCTCCAGTATTGCCGCATAAAGCCCTGAACTGAGCGACATGTTGATGGGGATTGACTGTCCCCTTGTACACATAGAATTTGGGGATCGTGTATTCCGGCGGGTACTTTATTTGGTCATGCCAGCCTGGATATGGTCGCTCGGTTTTAACGACTTGGCCAGCAGCTTCATTTGCCTGTTGAGTTCGTATTTGCTGAGCAATATAGTCATCCAGAGTGGCCTTGGAAATGGATTCCTCCTTGGCTGCTGAATGAGTCGGAGGAGGATTAGATGTCTCCCTTCTATCGTCTCCAACAATGATCGGAGGGTCTTCAGCCAGAGGGTCCGGCTGTAACATCATCCCGACCGTGTCTTGGAACAGAAGGGCCATTTGTTTTTATATTGGCCGCTTGTTCCGCGGCCTATTTGTCCTTCTTCTCAAGAATTCTCCGAAAGAATTCATCATCAGTTTCATGCTCACGGCATTGCTCCGAGGATGTCTCCGGGCCTTCTTTCGGTCCTGTGAGTGCGGCCATGGCTGTTAGCATCTCTTGGAGCTTTTGTTGTTGTTGCTCCTGGGCCTTAGTCACTGATCGCGTAAGCGGTCGATGACCTGTGAAGATACGGCTATCCTCTTTTCCGGATGCCATATAGACGGTATGCACTACCATGCCCCCAGACTTGGGGCGTTTAGGTTCAGTGGTCTTGCGATTCGTCGCAGACTCAGGGATTTTCTCCGGCCTTCTTTTCTTGTGAGCAGTCGAAGTTGAGGGGGCCGTTGCAGTGGGTACCCAAATAGCTGTCGCCTTTTGTGGCTTGACAGGACGGGCCTCTTCCCGCTGAACTTTCACCTTTTTCTGTCGGCAGGGATAATCTTGATCAATTACCGAGTCTTGACTTGACGCCAGACCTTATAGATTTTAGAGGACAGCCGTTGAGGGGGCTGTTCCGGCTTCACCCTTATAGCGCTCTCCATAGGTGGAGGAGATCTTTTTAGCATGGCCGTCGAAGAGTTCTTGCGTACACTCCTAAGTGGTTCAAAACTGTTCCCAGTTGGAACAGTAGCATCAATTTCCACCGTTGGAGCCGGCGGAGTCAATCCAGAAGGAGAGTTGCCCCCAGCCTTCCTTACTCGGCGCCAGTGGTATATCCCTAGTAGGAGGAGTGTTGTCTCCTGAGGGTTTTTCAGCGGATTACACCCACAAAATCCTATAATAAAAGAGAGATGGTGAAAGTTATATTAAGATAAGAACTATAAAAGAAAGAACTTGAAAATAAGAGTTTTCAACTATACGAGCTTTTCAGTAGCTATGAGCCCTATCTTAATGGTCATGAAAAAATGATAGAAATCACATTATCCCTCAATAAAACATTGCCTTTAGCTTTCATTCCTGCCTTTCTTCTAAACATTGATCATATACCCCTACGTGTGTGAACTGGACATCCCTACACTCAGAGAATTCAATTCAAGCAATCATACTCCTGTCCATCTACCTTAATACTTTTTAATAGATATTTAGGTGGAATTTTCTCACACATTCTTCTTGCGACCGTTAATACTTCTTGAGGTACTAACCGACCGATTACTCATGTGCTTGCTAATTAGGTGTTTTTCCTCGTCTTGCAACACCTAAGGTTTAGCAGTGGCTCCCAAACCAGTTGGTCTAAGGCACTCGGTGATAAAGCACCCTCGCTATATTTTTTATTGCTGCCTCGGTGATAACAAAACCAGTGTCACTAGTAAAATAGGGGTTTGCCCCTACGGATGAAAATATCCGTTGGGGCAGATTTTACTTGGCCCTACGGATTAATCCGTAGGGCTAAAAGGTTGCCCCTACGGGCACAGACGTCCAAAAATAAAAATATTAATTCTTAATTTGGTGTTTGCCCCTACGGAGCCGCAAACAAAGGACCTACGGGTATATCCGTAGGGGCAAGTAAATATCTATTTAACAAAACCCCAGATCGATCGCCTACGCTCACTTTCTCTCTCTCTCAATCGCGCGCGAGAAAAAACCCCAAATCGCCTCCGTCGTCGCCACCGTCGTCGCCAGCGCCTGTTTCGTCGCCACCGTCGTCGCCACCGCCGGTTTCGTCGCCAAGTCGCCACCGTCGTCGCTCCAGCCCACCAGCAGCCATTCAGGTATAAATCTCGAGGTAAATTAAAGCATTTTTGGATTATTTTGGGCTTAGGGTTCATGGCTGGGTCTGGGTTGCGCGCGCGAGAGTTGGGGTTGGGCAGGGGTCGCGGTGGCGGTCGGGGTCGGGGTCAGGGTAGGGTTGGGGTTGGGGTTCGGCTGCTGCTGGGGTGGGGCTGGGGTTAGGGTTACGGTGGGGATGGGGTTAGGGTTACGGTGGGGCTGGGGTTAGGGTTACGGTGGTGGGGCTGGGGTTAGGGTTACGGTGGGGCTGGTTGAATGGCTATTCTGATTAGTTGACAAATACAATGTTAATCATAATTTACTCGACACAGATGGTAGAAAATCAGAAAAAGATCAAGAAAAAAATAATCGATTTTGATTTTAACATGCAGGGTGTTGATGCAAGATGTAATATCTAGTAGCAGATGCTAGGTATATAGACTAAAGAATAGTTGTAAATGAACCGCTCGCAAGAAAATCCTATAATTATACGTACACATCGCTTGACTCATGAAGCCCGAAGCTCTTTCTTTTGGGGGATAAAACTAGTTATATTCCTGCATTGCCTAGAAATAGCAGTGAGTTGGTTAAAACTTTTCAAACACAACCCCCCACCCCCCAAAAAAAAGAAAGAAAGAAAGGACAAGGAAAAAAAAAGAATAGCAACAAGCAATACAAGCTAGCAACCGTAAATAACTGCTGAGATTATGTCTACCTTGGCAATTTGAACAATGATGGTCTTGTCTGGATTGTTAAGATCCACTTTATGGGGGTGAGGAACACATTTTGCAACTGTATTTATGATTTTCATTCTGTCAAGTGTTGAAATAAAAATCAACACTTGACAATCAATCCAAGATGCTCAATAACTTGCTTCAAAACCATAATCTAATCTTGATGATGCTCAATATTAGCGATTTCCATGATCACGACACGTGGCAGATGACGTGTCTCATAACGCTTTATGATATCAGTATCCTATATTTGTAGTTTTAATTGTTGATTGTTATAGATGTATACCATTGCAATAATAGTTTTTGGTTGATGAATGCTATTGCAATGTAGGATGATCAGTTCTATCAATCTTGATCTCAATGGTTTAAAATCATGTTACATATACTGTAGGGTTCCTAGGCACGCTAGTGAGGTCTCCCAAGCCAACAACCATGGCAATTTCAAAAAAATATGGTGCCTACAAACCCTAATCTACGGATCGATAACTAGATGTCTAGGCGAAAAGGAACTAGCTAACACTTAACTAATAAGAAAACGGAAATACAACCTTTGTAGATCCGGTGCTCCACCTCCATAGCTCCGCAACGAAGTCCTCTCCGCTGTCCAAGTCAAATCCGGGCTCTAGGATCGGCTTCGTCGGAGAATGGGCAAGCTAGGTCGTCGATGTCCATGCCGAAGATGATCTACGTCGAGGCATCGATGAATCAAGCTCCACCTTCACCAAGTCATGAAACTTGTGAAGGAAACACACTCTACTACTTGGCAAGAGGTAGAGGATGAAGAAATAGGAAGTGGGTTAACTTTAGAATTGGATTTCTCACTCAAAACATCAATCCACCATTGATGACCTCAAGCTTCTTCACTTGAAGCAAGGAAGAAGAAGAAGGAAAATGATATGATAAGTTTTTTGAATAAGAAAAGAAAATGAATTCTTATCATAATTTTAACTAGAGTCAAGTGTAGAGAATGAATCATGGTTAGTGGGAATGGTTAGGGTTAAGGATGAGATAAGTATGGTTGACTTTATCAAAGCTTCATGAAGCTTCAACTAAACTCCAAATCTAGCAACCATTCTTTTCTCTTTTCTTTTATTCATTTATCAACAATAAAAAGGATAATTAAATAAGATAAATGAATAATAAATAATAAACCCTAACCATTTCATTAACCAAGGTTTAATCTTTACACTTGAACCCTAGCATGACATGTATCATCAAACATGATACAATCAAGTGCACAAAAGTATATCGCATATACAATGCGCCCATCCGAGTGAGAAAATCCATCTTAAGTAAACCGATACTAGTTGATGCAAAGTAATATATCAAATATATAAATATGCATTAAATCATTAAATCAACACTTGATTCAATGACCCGGTTATGTCGCACACAACCGACTAGTATACAATATATCGGCTTATCGAATCAACGCTTGAATCGATAACTAGGTTATATCGCATACAACCATTCGATATATTTATCGCGAGAATAGAATACGGTATCACATACACGTATTATTCTCGGTCCCGCACATATCTCATATGCGCTCCTATTTCGTTTCGCTTGAGCCAGGAAACCTCTGTGTAGGACTCTAAAGACTCGTCAATACGCCGGCAGCAGGCGATGATCATATCAAACACCCACAAGCCGTAAGCGGTCTGCTAAACGTAACGGCCACCCGGGTATTGAGCGATCTGAAGATCGACGAGCAAGCCCGCTCACACTCCAGTGAATCCGACCAGTAACACTACCGTACAGTCCGGTCTGATCGTCTGATATGTCGCATATCTCGCCTAGGGGTGGTAGACGTCAGACCCCAATAGCTCGATAAGTCGTGTCGATATGAGGTCTATAACTGTTCGAGAAACTACTGGTAACACTTACCAGTAAATCTCAGCAACCCTGGCCAGGGATTTCCTGTTATAGCCAATCGAACACAGCGCAACATCAACCCCCATATACCGGGAGAGACGAATCCCCTCCTATCGCTCATTGCCTCCATGTGACTCGGGACTGTACCCAAAAACCACCGTTTTGCACGCCCTCTTGGACGTGGTAAGATGGAAATCAAAGCACAGTGGGAACCACACAAGACTCTATGACGATCTCGGGTCAACAGATTACTCTGTACCAGTGTCACCAGAGAACTGCCATCTGACATGAGGTATAATACCATCTGGGAGTTCTCGGCGAGTCCGTCCAGTGTACCCAGTCTCTACTGAGCACCCGTATATCTCCTCTGATGTCAAACACCGATGGATATGGGATCATCCATCGCCCATCTATATGGGTCGAGAAGGTACACGCTAGTCTGCTCTGGTATATCGATGCCCCGTCTCGATACACCCTCGACTAGGGACTTTGAAGGATGTACTTATGGACTACCATGTCCCCACTAGTATGATCCGCATCATAGTCCAGGTAGTCAAGTACAGATCCTAAGGGCTTTACCAACATGTAACAGAGAGACAATCAGTATACACGTTAAGGTAAAGATCAACCAGATAGCATACTATCATGTCGAGCAAGAAAGTCCTCCCTATATATGTCCCAGCATCCACTACAATATACATCCTATGTATAGTAATGGCCTCTAGGGCATACATATAACTAACCATCTCTCACTTGCACTAGGGCCATCTGTAGCAGTGGTTGCAGTATCTCATACTCAACCATCCCATGAAAGTCTCTCTCTGGGAACAGGCCTTTGTGAGTGGATCCGCTGTGTTGTCCTCTGAGTCTACTCTCCAAACCTCGATCAACCTGGAGATCAACCATCTCCATGATCAGGTGATACTGCCTTAGAATATGTTTGGATCACTGATGGGACCGGCGTTCCTCGGCATGAGCCACAACTCCATTGTCTCACAATGGTAGGAACGAAGTTCATCTCATGAACAAATATACACCCAAACAGCCTCTTTGGTAGCATCTTAAGTAGCGATGTATCCTGCCTTTATCATCTAGTATGTCACGGTATCTAGCTTGGAACTCTTCCAACATACCGTCCCTTTACTTAGGGTTAAGACAATGCCTGCGACTGACATTCAGTCGTCTTTATCACCCTGGAACCATTCCAGTGATTCTCCCCAGGGTCAATTGATACTATCTCACTACAACTAGTGAGAATCCTAACATCCATTTAGATCTATCTCATAGATCCAAAATCCAGGATTTAGTAGGTATCATTTTGATTCTATATGGAGAATCCTAGTGATAAGCGGAGATTGACCGAGCGTAGCATAAGAAACTCTTTTCTTATCAAGAGTATGTCATCCACGTACTCTACGAGGATCGTCACCATACTCCCTACTACCTTTTTGTTTATACAAGGTTCATCTACCATTTTGATGATGTAAACTTCTTTGACTAATTCATCAAAACAGATGTTCCAACTCCGCGATGCCTGCTTTATCATATAAAACATCTTGCACACGTTTCCGCTGCTCCCACTGTCTACGAGGCCCTCTGGCTGTGTACTTATAGACACTCTCTTCTAAATCATCATTTAGAAAAGCAGTCAAGACACCCAACCACCAGATATCGCAGTCATGGTATGTAGCCGTGGTAAGTAGGATCTGGATGGACTTAAGCATAGCTACTTGAAAAGGTTTCATCATTATCCACGCCTGGTCGATGACGAAAAGCTTTAACAAGTCTAGCTTTGAAAGTCTCAACTTTTCCATCTACACCAAGTAATCTTCTCAAGATATACTTGCTCCTGATGGGGATTTAACCCTTCAGATCTAGCAGCTAAAGTCCATACTTTGCTGGTGTATAAGGATTCCATCTCAGATCACTAAGCATCCAGCCATTCTTATAGAGTCTTACTCTTGATGGCCAGGTCGAAACTAGTTGGGTCATCATCTCATGATGCAATCCTCGCTCCCACTGTCATAGAGAAACCGAAGTATCTCTCAGGTGGGTGAGGAACCCTACTAGATCGGCGGAGAGGCTGAGGTTCATTGGTATCTACTGAATCCTTTGGTTCTATCAAATCATCAGCTGTAGTTTGTATAGCTGGAACACTTCCAGTTCTACATAATAGACCTTGCCTCGAGCTTGTCCGGATTTTGCTTTTAGACATAGGCCGGACAACCCCAAATCTTAACTAGCTTAAGACATGGGCCCTTCCCATTCCATATCACATATGAAGTGGTAGGCAACTGATTTGATTGGATCCTTATTCAATAGGTATGCAGCTTCTCAAGTGCATAACACCCAAAAGAAAATAGGTAACTCAGTAGTACTCATTATAGAGCACACCATATCAAATAGGGTGTATCTGCTCCGCCCTGATATACCATCGTGCTATGGTGTATTCAGAGAAGTAATGCTGAGAGAGAATCTCATTCTCCTTTAGAAAAGTCCAGGAATTCCATGCTCAAGTATTCTCCTCCTTGATCACATCAAAGGACATAATACTTATACCCGTATATTGGTTCTCTACTTCTAACTTATATCCTGTGAATATCTCAAAAGGTTCGGACTCATGTTTCAACAGGAACATATGTCTGAATCTTGAGAGATTATCAGAGAATGTAATGAAGTACAAAGAACCAGTCCTGGCATGTGTAGACAGGGGACCTTACATACATCAACATGTATCATCCCAAGAGTTCACTAACTCTTTCTCTGTTTCCAATAAACAGAGCTATGGTCATCTTATCTTTGTGACATGACTGGCGAGTTTCACAAGATGTAAATTCAAACTTATTTAAATATACATCTATATGTAACTCTAGCTAGTCGGGTCACATTGATCTGACCTAGTCTACAATGCCTCAAGAAGAATTCGTTCATTTCTGAACTCTTCCTCTTGTGTGTGTTCTGTATACTAAGAACTGTAATTTGATTTAGAACATTAATGCTTTTAGATAACGTGCCTGAACCGATCAACTTTTGATATAGGAAATGTTCAAAACATTATCCAACAATACAAAATTATATCCTTTCTTTACTAATAAAAAGACTGATATGATTTTGTATATCAGGTTCGGTATCTAATAACATTCGTTCAGAATCAATGTATTGTAATACAGGGTGACAGTGACCAACAGACTTGGCTGCAACACTTGCCCCGTTTTCTGCCTCATGAAACTTATCACCCGTTCTCAGTTCTTCTACCTTTCTGTAGCCCTATGTAACATATTACATATCTGGGATCCTGATCTGGTATCACATACCCAGGACGTAGAGGATACTGAGAAACAGTTCTGTATAATGAACACACCCGAAGATGATGCATCAGCAAGCACTCTCTTCGTTTGGGCGGCACGGGAATTCTGATAATCCCCAATTTCCTGCTCTGTCTTATAACAATTATAAGTTGGAGCGGGACCAACGTTCCCCAGCTCAGTATAACAAGCGGGTTCGGTCAATAATCCGTATTATTATCTTGATTAAGGCGTGATATGGTCGCTACCTGGAGAGAGAGAGAAGAAAACACTCAGCGTGCGCTCTGTCAAGAATAGATTGGTTATTATTTATCTAATCAGGATGGCTCCCACTGCTTTTTATCAAATCTTCCTTCAAACCCTAAAAGGAAAGACTAGCCGGGATTAATTACACACTACAAGTTCGCCAATCTTTCAGCCAGGCCAGTGTCGGTACTTTGAGGGAGGTCCCCCGTGCTTTCGCACGAACCTAATTAATGTAAACCTCGTTTTCCCAGAGGTGTAACCCCGTTGACACCTTTCTAGACACCTACTTGATCGGCTAATTGTAATGTATAAAACTCTCCCAGGAGTAACTCTTACTCGCAGCGGGTATCGGGATCCAACTATCTCATAGAAGGTATGCAATCTCATTGCAAATTTCAACACTTGAAATTTCCGATAATATTTTGCCCCTAGCGTCCTATGACCTTGACAGAGGTCAACAAACCATAGGCTGCTAGTCAAGTTCAACCCGTCATTTCCTGATTGAAGTAAACCCACCCGCACGACCCTTGACAGAGGTCAACAAGGTCGCACGACTACCCTAAATCAATCACATCATATGCTTATGCAGATAAGCACTAATCAGCTACCGCACACTACGCCTTGACAGAGGTCAACAAACGCAGCACGAATACTAACCAGTACATATCTGAAATGACGGAGGGCTACGACAGGTTTTTCTGAAAACCTATTGCGTAATGAACTTGATATCGTTGTAGAATCAAATGATTTTAAAATGGAGTGCTTTTGAGGCTTTTCTAGTTTTGCTAAAGGAGTCACTCCCGGTGAAGGGATCGTCGGTCCTTTCCTCGTCGAATGAGGTGCGGGATATATCATATATATCACTGTGCAAAGCAAAAACTCTTAAAAGCAATCAAAAGACAAACCGAGTGTGTAGCATCTGCCAGTTATTGCTAAAGGAGTCACTCCCGGTGAAGGGATCTCGGTCCTTTCCTCGTCGGATGAGGTGCTGGATATATCACATATACCGCTATGCAAAGCAAGAACTGTAGCTACCTGTTTTATTTTGAAATTCGATTCTATAACATCTTAGGTTTCTTTTATTTCATTAATCTCATTAATGAAGTCCCATCATTTAAGTACCTAAACATCACAGATAGATATGACGTACACTTATGCCATCCGCATTCGCCTCGATGTCCCCTCGTGCACCGTTAGGTTAGGTAACTAACGACAGAGCGGGGCAGGGCTAGCGCGGGTGTAAAACATAAGTAACGTCTATATAATATATCTTATATACTATATAAAGTATCTATCAAAGAACATCACATGATCGCATCACAGATATCGCAGCAGAAGAATCATATGAAATATTGGATATACTAGGACGTCCGTGTTTTCAATACGAGCCAGTATAAAACACGGATTCCACGGTCGTGATGAATAGCCAATCCCACACCCCTAGACCCCTACGAGAGCAGCAAGCAACCCTACCAATTCTAGGGTTAGGAGACCCGGACTCGACTCCTCGAGTTGGTCTCCCACTGGACCCCAGAACCCGGTTACTTGTGCTCCCCTCCTTGGGTCTATCCTAGTGCGGAAAAGTAAATAATATACAACAGGTGACAACTCCCGCAACCTGGAAGCGCCCCAATAAAAGAATATTACATACAAGTTTTTACATGAATGAAAATGAAAAACACTCATCTCACATAAAAACCCCCGGCTATTCAAGCACGACGATCCAATATAACATATCCAGCAACACATAACATCACATGTCATCAACGTAAGTAAATATGCGCATCCCAATTGTCGTTGACGTATAGCAACGAAACCGGCGATATCACATATTATACTTACGGTCACAGAAAAGAAAGTGTAAAACTACAACAGTTGGAATCCGCAACCACCTCAGACATCGCATGCCTGACCAAATGAATTACTTAGACATCGCATGCCTAACAATTATAAACCCCGCATTTTAGTCTCATTATCGAAAACACTTTTCAATATCGAGTCGGGCAATTCAACAAGATTCCCGACAGCCTGATCGAATACTCGTCGCAAACTTCTGTAGACGGCCGCACCCCTGATACCGTCGACGAAGTGCACCAAGGCGGAACACCGCTACCGCGAGCACCCGGAGGGATGCTTTCGGCGACGGGGTTCTCCTACAGTCACTTGGTCGGGGCTATGGAGTGAAGCTGTCTATTAAGTTTACCCGGCGAGTATCCGCGTACGCTACGTGATTGCGACGGACTTTTGATCACATCAAAATTCCGTGGCAACCGATCAAGTGAGACTAAATTGCTACGTTTATAACATTCATTCAGTTATCACATAACTTTTGTGAATTCCAATTATTGTATCCCATTCCAGATAAACAGAAAATGTTAAACTCTTCGATCGAACAATCGAACACCCAAGTTTTCCCGATACAGATCAACACATGAAATAAGTCTAACAACATTCAGTTCGTACCTCAGTACCAACGGTCCAGCCGTAGAAGGGTCAAGCCAACACCTCACATGTGGCACGCCGTACTGCCCCAAACACGAAGGTTCAAAGGGCAGTTCAAGACGGTCACATAATCGAGTTAAGGTTTGTGTCTTCTAGAGGGACCATCGCGTTACTTGCACTACTTAGAACGTCGTTAAACTACGGAAAAATCCAACACTTGGAAATTTCCCGACAGGGGAAAAATTGGGTATTTATATCCGGTCGAACTTTTTAACATATTCTAAAATTTATCCGGAAAGCCACACAGACAAAATTTGATACTCCGATCGAACATACGAATCCCCAAAACAACTGCAGAAAATTCAACTCTTGAATAAAATTTCAAAACATCCAGAGAACTCAGAACCAGAAACAATGAATTACAGTGAAAAAATTTAGGGCTGACGTCATCAATGTGCGGCGGAACCGCCGCATAAACCTGTCTTATGCCGCCCTTCCGCCGCGGTTTTAACTGTTCATCAAAAAAATTTTTAGCCGTAATTCTTATAATTCCCTGCTGAGTTCTCTGCATATTTTTAATTTGGAAAAACTCACTGTTTTAAAAAATGTACAGAGAGCAAGATTGGTTTGGGATTTCGGGTTCGTTCGGACTTCGAATTCCGTCTGGACTTCGCCTAAGGCTCTAGCTAGGCTCTGATACCACTGTAGGGTTCCTAGGCACGCTAGTGAGGTCTCCCAAGCCATCAACCATGGCAATTTCAAAAAAATATGGTGCCTACAAACCCTAATCTACGGATCGATAACTAGATGTCTAGGCGAAAAGGAACTAGCTAACACTTAACTAATAAGAAAACGGAAATACAACCTTTGTAGATCCGGTGCTCTACCTCCATAGCTCCACAACGAAGTCCTCTCCGCTGTCCAAGTCAAATCCGGGCTCTAGGATCGGCTTCGTCGGAGAATGGGCAAGCTAGGTCGTCGATGTCCATGCCGAAGATGATCTACGTCGAGGCATCGATGAATCAAGCTCCACCTTCACCAAGTCATGAAACTTGTGAAGGAAACACACTCTACTACTTGGCAAGAGGTAGAGGATGAAGAAATAGGAAGTGGGTTAACTTTAGAATTGGATTTCTCACTCAAAACATCAATCCACCATTGATGACCTCAAGCTTCTTCACTTGAAGCAAGGAAGAAGAAGAAGGAAAATGATATGATAAGTTTTTTGAATAAGAAAAGAAAATGAATTCTTATCATAATTTTAACTAGAGTCAAGTGTAGAGAATGAATCATGGTTAGTGGGAATGGTTAGGGTTAAGGATGAGATAAGTATGGTTGACTTTATCAAAGCTTCATGAAGCTTCAACTAAACTCCAAATCTAGCAACCATTCTTTTCTCTTTTCTTTTATTCATTTATCAACAATAAAAAGGATAATTAAATAAGATAAATGAATAATAAATAATAAACCCTAACCATTTCATTAACCAAGGTTTAATCTTTACACTTGAACCCTAGCATGACATGTATCATCAAACATGATACGATCAAGTGCACAAAAGTATATCGCATATACAATGCGCCCATCCGAGTGAGAAAATCCATCTTAAGTAAACCGATACTAGTTGATGTAAAGTAATATATCAAATATATAAATATGCATTAAATCATTAAATCAACACTTGATTCAATGACCCGGTTATGTCGCACACAACCGACTAGTATACAATATATCGGCTTATCGAATCAACGCTTGAATCGATAACTAGGTTATATCGCATACAACCATTCGATATATTTATCGCGAGAATGGAATACGGTATCACATACACGTATTATTCTCGGTCCCGCACATATCTCATATGCGCTCCTATTTCGTTTCGCTTGAGCCAGGAAACCTCTGTGTAGGACTCTAAAGACTCGTCAATACGCCGGCAGCAGGCGATGATCATATCAAACACCCACAAGCCGCAAGCGGTCTGCTAAACGTAACGGCCACCCGGGTATTGAGCGATCTGAAGATCGACGAGCAAGCCCGCTCACACTCCAGTGAATCCGACCAGTAACACTACCGTACAGTCCGGTTTGATCGTCTGATATGTCGCATATCTCGCCTAGGGGTGGTAGACGTCAGACCCCAATAGCTCGATAAGTCGTGTCGATATGAGGTCTATAACTGTTCGAGAAACTACTGGTAACACTTACCAGTAAATCTCAGCAACCCTGGCCAGGGATTTCCTGTTATAGCCAATCGAACACAGCGCAACATCAACCCCCATATACCGGGAGAGACGAATCGCCTCCTATCGCTCATTGCCTCCATGTGACTCGGGACTGTACCCAAAAACCACCGTTTTGCACGCCCTCTTGGACGTGGTAAGATGGAAATCAAAGCACAGTGGGAACCACACAAGACTCTATGACGATCTCGGGTCAACAGATTACTCTGTACCAGTGTCACCAGAGAACTGCCATCTGACGTGAGGTATAATACCATCTGGGAGTTCTCGGCGAGTCCGTCCAGTGTACCCAGTCTCTACTGAGCACCCGTATATCTCCTCTGATGTCAAACACCGATGGATATGGGATCATCCATCGCCCATCTATATGGGTCGAGAAGGTACACGCTAGTCTACTCTGGTATATCGATGCCCCGTCTTGATACACCCTCGACTAGGGACTTTGAAGGATGTACTTATGGACTACCATGTCCCCACTAGTATGATCCGCATCATAGTCCAGGTAGTCAAGTACAGATCCTAAGGGCTTTACCAACATGTAACAGAGAGACAATCAGTATACACGTTAAGGTAAAGATCAACCAGATAGCATAGTATCATGTCGAGCAAGAAAGTCCTCCCTATATATGTCCCAGCATCCACTACAATATACATCCTATGTATAGTAATGGCCTCTAGGGCATACATATAACTAACATATACAACACGAATGCACAACAAACGCATAATTAGAGAGCGACTCGAGATATTCAGGTTAAAACCAATATATGATACTCGATGATAATATGAAACCTTCATATTCCCATCGATACCCATATATGAAACTAAAAGCGCCACTTAGTCCCCGTCTATCGGTTAACATACGTGCGATACTCGTCGTGACCTAGAACTATACGAAGGTTGTTAAATATCGGACAGTATAGCTCGATACTAACAACCGTCGTATAGTCTACGCGACGAGAAAATTCAATCGTATGGTAACCCATAGATTTGTCCCGTGTGGACAAGTTAAGAATGTATAAAGCAAACGCCTTCATTCACTTGTGTTTTCATCCGTTTCGAGATATTTCGTCGGTATCTTTCCGCTGGTTCTCCGTGTACAAAGATAGATTAGATGTTCATTTCAACGTTGTTTCACAGCTTTGAAATGATTATCTATTCTATTACAGTGTACTCGGAGAACAGCGGGGAGGTGCTGCCGAAATTTACTCGAAACGGTTGAAAGCACAAGTGATGGGCGTTCGCTCTATACATTCTTAATGGGATAGAAGCCTACCCCCGACAGCCGGAACACATACATACAAACACATAATCAGAGAGCGATTCGAGATGTTCGGGTTAAAACCAATATATGATACTCGATGATAATATGAAACCTTCATATTCCCATCGATACCCATATATGAAACTAAAAGCGCCACTTAGTCCCCGTCTATCGGTTAACATACGTGCGATGCTCGTCGTGACCTAGAACTATATGAAGGTTGTTAAATATCGGACAGTATAACTCGATACTAACAACCGTCGTATAGTCTACGCGACGAGAAAATTCAATCGTATGGTCACCCATAGATTTGTCCCGTGTGGACAAGTTAAGAATGTATAAAGCAAACGCCTTCATTCACTTGTGTTTTCATCCGTTTCGAGATATTTCGTCGGTATCTTTCCGCTGGTTCTCCGTGTACAAAGATAGATTAGATGTTCATTTCAACGTTGTTTCACAGCTTTGAAATGATTATCTATTCTATTACAGTGTACTCGGAGAACAGCGGGGAGGTGCTGCCGAAATATACTCGAAACGGTTGAAAGCACAAGTGATGGGCGTTCGCTCTATACATTCTTAATGGGATAGAAGCCTACCCCCGACAGCCGGAACACATAATACAAACGCATAATCAGAGAGCGATTCGAGATGTTTGGGTTAAAACCAATATATGATAATATGAAACCTTCATATTCCCATCGATACCCATATATGAAACTAAAAGCGCCACTTAGTCCCCGTCTATCGGTCAACATAACGTGCGATAATTTATTCTTTTCAACGACAAACGCACACACAAAGCATATACACGGATTTTCTCCTTTGTCAGTAACTATCCCGTTCTTATATTTCTCAATATAGTCAGCATAACCTACAATTTATATGTTATTCAGTCTAACATGGCCCATGAGTACGTCAGAGTTAAGGACTGGATGTATGTGGATTGGAAACAACGTATGCAACCTAAGTTTGTCGCAGGAGTTGCTGCTTTCCTTGAATTTGCACGAGCACATAATAAGATCATAATAGAGAAGATTCTCTGTCCGTGCGATAGATGTGGCAATAAGTACTGGCAGAAGGTAGAATTGGCAGAGCTTCATATTGTAAAACATGGGTTTACTAGACTTTATTCAACTTGGAAATATCACGGGGAAGGAGAAGAATGCAGTACTGCGGTAGAAGAAGGAGAACACGATAATGCGGCAGGAGAAGAAGAAGATTTCGGTAATACGGCAGGATACGGAAATTTATTTCCATCAGAAGAAATGGAGGATATGGTAGAGGCTGCCCTAGGTGAATCTATTCGTACCGAAGATGACATTCCTTCCGGTCAAGGACCGCGTGCGGATAAATATGAAAATTTCATAAATGATGCTAGGAAACCAATTTATGAGAATGCGAAGTATTCCACCCTCTCATGGTTCGTCCAACTTTTCCAAATTAAGTGCCTAAATGGATGGAGCAACAAGTCATTCACAATGCTTCTTTCGTTCTTGAAAGATTCTATGCCTACGGGAAATAATGTGCCCGAAAGCTGGTACGAAGCCCAGAAAATGATGTCTGATTTGGGTCTAAAGTGCGAGAAGATTCAAGCATGTCCTAAAAATTGCGTGTTGTACCGGAAAGAGAATTCAGATTTGAAAGAGTGTCCAACATGCGGAGAGGCCAGGTATAAGCCGAAAGATTCTGATAAGAAGCCTGATATACCTGTGAAGATAGCACGATATTTTCCCATAACACAGAGGCTACAGAGGCTATTCAGGTGCAAGAAAACAGCCGAGGCAATGATTTGGCATCACCGTGCTCCTCCAAGCGAAAATGGAAAAATGAGCCATCCAAGAGATTCACCGGCATGGAAGGATTTCGATAGGAGGCACGCAATATTCAGTAGCGATCCTCGCAATGTCCGGCTCGGACTGGCTGCCGATGGCTTCTGCCCATTCAACTATATGGCTGGAAGTCACAGTACATGGCCCGTTGTAATGATAATTTATAATCTGTCGCCTTGGTTGGCTATGGACCAATCATACTTTATGATGCCTCTTCTTATCGACGGACCAAACTCACCGGGGAACAATATCGACGTCTATCTCCGACCTCTGATCGAGGAGCTGAAAACTTTGTTCATTGATGGTGTAGAGACATATGATTCAAACACAAATACAACCTTCATACTGCGTGCGGCTTTAATATGGACAATTAATGACTTTCCTGCGTATGGAATGCTATCAGGTTGGTCCGTACATGGTCACAAAGCATGTCCTCATTGCCATGAACACACAACATCAAAATTTTTGAATTTTAGCAGGAAGGTTTGTTATTGCGGCCATCGACGTTTTCTGCCTCCAGACCACCCCTATAGGTTAGACACGGTTCACTTTGATGGTCATCAGGAGCTTCTTGGGCCTCCATCCCCATTGTCCGGAGAGGACGTGACTGCTAAATGGGATGGTTACAATAACGTGACATTCGGGATGGATCCGACGAGACAGGTCAAACCACAATATTGGAACAAGTTAAGCATTTTCTTCGAGCTTCCGTACTGGTCTACAAATTCAGTGCGTCATTGTCTGGACGTCATGCATATAGAGAAGGGAGTATCAGAGCACATACTTAACTTACTTCTGTATAAAGACGGGAAATCGAAAGACAACATGAATGCCCGGATGGATCTACAAGAGTGGGGAATAAGAAGTGAACTGCACCCTAAACCGGTAGCGGGTAAACCGGGCAAGTTTGTACTTCCCAATGCCGCTTATCATATGTCACAACCGGAGAAGAAAAGATTCCTGCAGGTGTTGCATGATTTGAAAGTCCCCACAGGTTTCTCAGGATCATTCAGCAAGAAAATAAAAATTGTGAAGGGCAAGATCGATGAGCTGAAAAGTCATGATCACCATGTTATCGTGGAGCACCTTCTTCCATTAGCCCTCAGGACTTCTCTCCCCGACTCGGTTGGTCTAGTAATCAACGACCTATGTTGTTTTTTCCGGGAGTTGTGTGCTAAAACACTGGAGGTTGCGACGCTGGATAAACTAGAAAATTCTATTGCGTTGATACTTTGCAAGTTTGAGCGTATTTTCCCACCGTCATTCTTCGATATCATAATACACTTGACGGTTCATCTTGCAACTGAGGCGAAGTTAGCCGGACCCGTACAATATCGATGGATGTATCCCGTCGAGAGGTACGTGTAATTTTTCGTTTCGCGCAATTTATAATTTTATTTTTGTCCTGTATGCCCATGTTTATTTATTCAACATATTCTCATTAGGTACCTTTACACTCTTAAGAAGTATATACGCAATAAAAATCGACCAGAGGGTTCTATCATGCAAGGTTATCTTCTTGATGAAGCAACCAAATTTTGTTCCCGCTATCTGGACGAGAACATTGAGACAAGGCTTAACCGACCACGAAGAATTCAAGACAGGCCATATGGTAAAGCCGAGTATAAGAGGGTAGACACTATGTTTATCAACAAGATATACCGGTTTATCTTGCTTAATTGCGCATGTCTTGAACAAATTAGAGAGTAAGTTCTTTTGGATTAATTGTTATATCTGTGTTTGTGTGTGTATGAAATGACATAATATTAATGTCACAATTATTTGTCGAAAACAGAACTCATTTTAACGAGGTACGTGAGGGGCATCCTGATTGGAACGAAGAGCGTTTGGAAAAATACCATCAGGATAATTTTTGTGATTGGGTCACAGAGCATGTAAGTTATTCGAATTACATTTTATTGCTATCAGTTTTAATCTAAACTTGTATCGTTATGTATTTATCGTAAAATTTGTTTTGTTAGATCCACGATCCGAACTTGTCTGCATCATTTGAGAGTGATTCAAGATGTTTAGCTCAATTTCCTAGTATGGAGGTTGCATATTACAAAGGATTTGGTGTCCTTGGATACAAATTCGAAGTTAAGGACATAGAAACATCTAGAATCACTCAGAATAGTGGGATTGCGACGGTAGGATCGGACGGTGTGATTTACTATGGGTACTTAAATTGTATACTCGGCATCCACTATCCCGGACGATCAGAACCCTTTTATATATTCCACTGTACTTGGTACGATCCGCGAACCGATACAGACAGGTGGAGAAGCAGTCTTGGGACTTGGAAAGATGAATATGGATTGACCAGTGTGAACACACTTCGATTTTACGGTCAGGACGATCCGTTTATCTTTCCGAACCAAGCATTCCAAGTATACTACTCACAGTGTTTGAAGCATCCGGGGTGGAGTGTTGTATGCCGATGGAAACCTAGAGATGTCTACGATATCCCAGAATACGAGGACAGCGATGAGGACGAAGAAGAGAGAAGGCTTAAAGTGCTCCGACCGTCTGTTTCGAAGGACGGGTTGTCTTCGACCGATCATGAAGTTACGTGGGTTAGAAATGATATCGACGATGAAATCCAAGTAGATATGTATGATGCGCCCACGAAACGAAAAAGGTTATCAGTAATGTTATATTATTACTTCACATTTTACGCTCTAGATCATATATAGTCAATACTTTTAATGATTGTCTAATGCGTCCACGAACCGTTTATCTAGATTTGATGACGATGTCGGGAGCAGCGAGGGGCGGCAGGAGCTCCAGCCGCGGCAGAGGCAGAGGCAGAGGCAGAGCGGTTCTGCCGCCCGGAGAGCTCCGTAGGGAGCTTCAGAGGGCCGGTCTTGCACCCAGATCGGAGACCCCTTCGGATGCCTCCTTCCGTGTGGATTTTGCCACACCTCCAGGTATACTGCACGCATATCCATTTTCAATGTAATATTACAGATATTCATGCATGTTTTTGTCAAAATTACTTATATTGTCAATGTTTGATTGTCTAGTTGTTGGTCCTGCGTCCACATCTGGGACAGAGGCCACCCCCGCTCCTCCAGGTATGTTTATATATCATATAGTGTATGTATATTGATTTAGAATGCTATATCATAAATATACACATTCCTTTTGCTCTTACTTAGCAATTTTTATTATTGTCTAGCTGTAGGTGGTGACACCACCGCACCTGCGGGTATGTTTATATGTCCTATAGTGCATGCATATTGATTTAGAACGTTATATTATTGATCTACACATTCTTTTTGCAATTACTTATAAAATCTATTTTTAATTGTCTAGTTGTTGGTCCTGCGTCCACATCTGGGACAGAGGCCACCCCCGCTCCTCCAGGTATGTTTATATATCATATAGTGTATGTATATTGATTTAGAATGCTATATCATAAATATACACATTCCTTTTGCTCTTACTTAGCCATTTTTATTATTGTCTAGCTGTAGGTGGTGACATCACCGCACCTACGGGTATGTTTATATGTCCTATAGTGCATGCATATTGATTTAGAACGTTATATTATTGATCTACACATTCTTTTTGCAATTACTTATAAAATCTATTTTTAATTGTCTAATTATAGGTGGTGCGTCCACACCTTCCACAGGGGCCACTCATGCCGCTTCCATACCCTCCGCATCGTCTGCAGGTTAGTATGAATAAATTTAAAATATTTATTTATTTTACATATGCTCTATAGAATAAATATGAACTTCATGGAGATTTAGCGTCGATGTTTATTTTATAGTTGGAGGGGATGCGTCCGGGTCCGGGACCCCGGTTGTTCCTCACCGGAGGAACTATCGTCCCGCTCGTGCTGCTGCTCGGGCCCAGGCTCGTGCGCTATTCACCGGAGGTATATATCACACTTGAATTTTTGTTTAACCTTGATTTCTTAATACAACTTTGTCTTATTATTGATTGTCTTGATATTTCGTGCAGACGCAGGGCCTCTCCATCCCTAGAGGGGGACTCGAGGCCCGAATCAGTCTCATAGGCTGAGGCCTGAAGAGCTAGGGGGGAGGCACCATTCCCCCTATTTTTTACCCTTGACTATCACTATACCGGTCCTCATGCCGAGAGGTTCGGCCAGTATTTGGGGGACGAGAGCCGGATCGTGAAGAACTATCCACTTCACGTTGAGTGGGGCGAGCAGCACCAGCGCTCATTCGCCCTCTTCTTTGATCAGGCTCGGGTATGTATTAATATATATTTTCATTTGATCTATCCAATATATTTATTATTAACACTTGCAATCTAATAACAATATTTTTTTTTTGTATTTTCAGTTGGATTACGATTTTCAACCTGTAGCCGACCCTGATCACCCGAGGAGGGTGCTCGAACTTCATGCTCTGTACAATGGCCTGATGAAGAACATGCAGGCCAAGGTCCGATACAACAGGAATGAGCTGAAGGCCGACTGCTACTCCCTGTGGATAGCGACCCCCGAGGCAGAGAGAGCGGCCCTCCTATCTACTCCGGCGTTTGCGAGAGTCGACGTAGAGACATGGCCTCTATTGTGCGCTTATTTCGACTCCGAACGCAAACAAGTATGTATTTTAAATTTAATTCATTATTTATGATATAATTTATTTCTTTGTGTTTCTTAATTAGAAAACTAAATGTTAATGCGTTGTGCAGAAACAGACCGCTCAGAATACGGAGAACAGGAAGTCGGCGAAGAGGGGTCGCCCCACTTACACAGGTGGCTCGAGGAACATTACTCGAGCCATGGAGTTATCGGTAAATTAAGAGTTATTCTCTAATATTCTGCAATATTAAGAGTTATTCTCTAATATTTCTAATATTAAGAGTTACTTTCTAATATTGCAGACATCTCGGACCGTGGCGTCAGGTGGTACACCGAGCGTGCTGTCCGCATATCTTGCCGTCCACGGCACCTCGACAGATCCCGCCACGGGCGAGCTTCGATGTCCCGACGTCGCTACCCAGGAGTATTGCGTAAGTGTTAATATTTTTTCTACCTAAATTTGAAATTTTAGTTTTGGAAGGTTCAAGTTTAAATTTTATACTTATACTTTACTGCTTAATGTGGGTGTAGGAGCGGGTGGTTGAGCAGGCCCAGGCCTCGGGGATCGATTTTACCGGACAGAACGATCCGAGGCTGCTGACCCCAGTTCTGGACGCCGCACACGGAGGGCACCACGGAGGTTGGGAGAGAGGCCGGAGATTGGGCCCTAGCAGGGCCCATATGAGGTTGGACTCCACCCCGGCGGTTACTTCCTCCGTCTCCAGTGACCGGCATGTCCATCAGGAACTGGATAGCTTGAGGGCCACCGTTCAGGAGTTGAAGGAGATGCTGGTATGTATACTACTTTATAGTAAAATATCATTTCATATTATATACATATTAACATATCCATAATTAGTACGTAGCTTGAGCTTATTTGGTTTTAGACTTAAGTTTGATTAATCATACATACATATGTAATTAAAATAAACAACGCTTTTCCAAACTAGATATCCAAACAGGGTTTCGAAATAACTTAATAATGAAACGAATTCGAATAATACACAGTTCTTACACGCTTCTTACACACGTTATGTCCAGACGCGACAGGGTAGATCGGCCGAGCCTCCACATGCATCTCCTTCGGCTGCGGCTCCGCAAGCCACTACATCGGCTGCGGTTCCGCAGACAGCTCCTGTAGCTCCACCGCCCACTCAGACTCCCGCAGCCGCGGCTCCGCAAGTGACTACCTCGACGGCGGCTGCGCAGACCACATCGCCAGCTCCACATGCCGCTCAGACTCCCTTATATGTAGCATTGCAGAGTGTATTGACCGAGGAGCAGGCGCGCGTTATTCTAACGTTATTCGGAGGTGGAGCTGGACCGAACTAGGGTAGCTTTTTGGTTCTTATTTTTTGAAACATGTATTTATATCACATTGTACTACATTTTGAAACGATATTGATATTGGTTTGTATTTATATCATATTCAGTTTTTGGGTTTCTTTTGTATATTATATATATGCGTGAGATGTGATTATGAATACTGCAATATATGATTTGATTGATGTATATAGTATTGTGCACAGGGCGGGAAAAAATCTAGCAGCCTATTTTAAAAAAAAAATTACAGACAACATGTACCTACGGATTAAGCCGTAGGTATATATGTTGCCCCTACGGTCATATCCGTAGGGACAAACTATCAGGACACCTGATATTTTCCCACCTGATATCAGTGCAGGGTGTTGGGAGTGCCCCTACGGATATGTCCGTAGGGGCCAATGTTTATCCCCTACGAATTTATCCGTAGGGGCAAAATATCAGGTTTCCTGATATTTTCCCCCCTATCTCAGTGCAGGGTGTTGGGAGTGCCCCTACGGACTTATTCGTAGGGGCCACCTTATATCCCCTACGGAGGTATCCGTAGGGGTTGAATAAGGACCTACGGATTTATCCGTAGGTATATACAATATATTCAAAAAAAAATACATATATTATTTGATTACCCCTACGGAGTACTCCGTAGGGGCTATAACACCTACAGGTAAATCCGTAGGGGCTATAATTTGCCCGTAGGGGCAAGTTCAGGACCTCAACTTGCACCTGCGGCCTTTGCACCTACGGGGTCTTTTTTTGCCCCTACGTACATATCCGTAGGGGCAGTGATTTGCCCCTACCGATAAATCCGTAGGGGCAACCCTTATTTGTAGTAGTGTGTTCATTTTTCTTTATCTTTTATTCTCCACTTTTATTTTCTTCATACTTTGGCTTTTAGACAAGAGCATTTCAAGGTATCCTCTACTATCCCGAGTTTGAAGATGTGTGTAAGTGCGTATAGTAGGGTATCAACGTTCAAATGTTTGGCTTCCAGAATAGGAACTATTTTTCAGGCTTATTTTTATCCTCAGATTAGTAATTTCCTTCATCTTACTAACCCTTGGGACAACAGCTCATAACTACTTATTACTAGTTTCATTTAAGAAAACATCTAACTTTCTTGTTTTTCTTAAACTATTCCTATCTTTTAAATATAATTTTTCACTTTCTACTCTTTTATTATCACAATTTTTTGTGAGTGCTTATATATAGTATAATGCAAAGTAAGGCGTAAATAAGCACAGGAGCGCTGAAAAACGACTTCTTGGGAGTTTCTTGCGATGGTACAGGAGCGCTGAAGCTCGTTGGCGGGAGCATGGTCCCGAAGAATAGCTCAGTGGTGGCTTAAGTTACCTGCTCCACTAGCATAGTGAAAAGGGAGGCTGCTTGGGGCCCGTAGGTTACTCCTCCAGATGGGACAGAGCGAGAGTTGGTGTTGCAGTTAGTGCAGTTTGAAGCCATTGATTTCTTGAAGAGCTCGAAGATTCTGCCCCCTGCGTCGACCTTGGTATTTGGCATGTGCCAGTTGTTTGAGGACCGATTCCGTCGGCAAAACTGCTGCTTGGGGAGCCCGCCTGTGAACGACAGACATCCTCTCGGCTTCCTCCATCGGCGTTGAGGCACCAAGGGTGGGAGGTGGGAGCATCGACCCAAAGAGAAGCCCATTGATTTCTTGAAGAGTCGGATTGCAGAGATTTGAGGCTGCAAGTGACCCATACTTGACTCCGCCGGATATGACAGAGCCTGAGTTGCCAGGGTAGGAGCAAATGCCATTCTTCATAGAGACGAAATGCCGGCTTCAATATCCACTCCCCTAAGGGCAACCAAAAACATACACACCGCGATTATTTGATCGCGGGAAAAACACAACACACGAAGTGTGGAGTGGAAAGAGGAAAAGGTCCCACCGGGCGTGCCGGAATCTGTTCCCCTCCGAGCGGCGCGGCCAAGACATGGACATCTTGCCTGAGATTCGGGGCAAATGCTATTTGGTTTTATCCGTCCACCTCTCCGAAGATGCCAAGTTGATTTATTGCACCGTGTATCGGAGGTTTAGACGGATGCGGCCAATGTAGCAGACTTCGTCAGATTCCCCCTCGCTTGAAGGGTTTTTGATTGTGGGGACGCTCTTCCCTGCAGGCGCAAGCCCCTGCAGTTAATTACGCTACCGTATCGCGGTAACAACTTTCTCCTTCTCTAGAATTTCACTTCGTGTCGTAGGTGTTTGTTTTTTTTGTGGTTGCCCGTGGATTGTATACGGAGACTAATTTATGTCATCTCCCGTAGGACGTGGATTAGTCCAAATCCGTATTTTCTTAGATTTGGTTTTGTGGTTTTGGTTTAAGGATACGTTAGCCATATTTGAGGCTAAGATCAACTTAAACGTTTGTTATGGATACGTTAGTCTAATTTGAGACTAAGATCAACTTAACGGGATCGTTTAGATCCGACAAAAGAGCATTTGGGGGCTCGATTGTTCCAGTTTAGGGACATGGTAGTCCATTGAATGTATGGCCGTCGGGACCCATCACCTCTCTGACGACGTTGAAGGATTACAATGACAGATATCAGAGGAGTTCAGAGATGTACCTTTGAACCAAAGTTGGTTGGGAGATCTATAGTCCAATTTGGGACTAAAGTCTGTTTGAAGGTTTAAAGATACGTTAGCCCTATTTGAGCCTAAGATCAACTTAAACATTTGTTAAGGATACGTTAGTCTAATTTGAGACTAAGATCAACTTAACGGGATCGTTTAGATCCGACAAAAGAGCATTTGGGCTCTATTGTTCCAGTTTAGGGACATAGTGGTCCATCATTCCCATTTTTGGGGTGAATACTGGTTTAAGGACGCATTAGTCCGTGAGTTTAAGGATGCATTAGTCCGTGAGTTTAAGGACGCATTAGTCCATGTCAATTTGTGGTTGTCGGGACCCGTCACCTCTCTGAAGACGTTGAAGGATTACAACGACAAATATCAGAGGAGTTCAGAGATGTACCCTTGAACCGAGTGTGAATTGATTTAAGAGAGCAGTTGTGCTCAGTTCAATTTAATTTGAGGACTTATGGCCAGTATTGGGCTAAGTCCAGTTGAAAATGTTCAACATTTTATTTGCATTTGGCCTGTTAGGCCTTTGTTTGGGCTCTGCCCTTTTTAATAATGCATTGCATTTTTTTATTTGGGCCCATTAGACCTTTAATTGGGCTTTGCCCTTTAATAATGCATAGCATTTTTTATCTGGGTCTGATAGACCTTTTTATTGGGCTCTGCCCTTTTAATAATGCATTGCATTTTTATTCTGACAGTGCCCCACATGGCTTGTCAAGCGCTTTGCGCCACAGCAAGGCGCAGACTCATGTGGTTGTGACACGGGTCACGCTCTGTTGAGCGCAAGCGCATTGCGCTACGCCATTGCGCTGCGCTAGCGCGCTGTTGACACGTGGCGCGCTCTGACGACTTGCGCCAATTTAATGGAGCAGTGCTTTGTTTTTTAGAAGCGCAAGGCGTAGCTATTCTGTGATTGACACGTGGCGCTCCCTGGTGGCTTGCGCCAATCCAAGGAGCGCTACAGTGCAAACTCAAAAGTGTAAGGCACTGTTTAATATCTTGAACCAATTTTGGATTAAAGAAAAGAATCTTTTAAGATTTCAGAACCAATAGTCCATCAAAAGGCAATGCCTTTATGTAGATCAAATGATCTGTAAAGTAATACTTCTTTTTATCTTTTTGTGATTGGATCTTTTTTTCCTTTTTAGTTGAAGATCTTGATCTTGTTCTTAGATCATTGATATCTTTTAGAAGAAAATTCTTCTTTTTATTCAAAGGTTTTTACCTTTTCTTTCTCTAAGCTCTTCTCAAAATTTTGTTTAGAGGAGTTCTGTGTTTTTTTCTGTATCTTTTCTCTCTTTTTCTTTTTTTTTATTTTAGAAAGAAGGATCATTGGTTGTCGGGAACCACCACCTCTCCGACGACACTGAGAGATTACAGTGCCATATATCGAAGGTGTGGAGGGATGTACCTTTTGAACCATGTCTCACTCATTAGGGAGGAAGAACAGCCTAGAGCTTAAGCTTCTCGCTGCTGAAAAAGGCTTCTTTGCGTTCGTGCACGTGCGTCGCACGTGTTGGGCGCACGTGCGTCGCACGTGTTGGGCGCTCATATTTGCACGTAGCGCACATGGAGCTTGCGCATATGCGCAATATGGGGGGAGAAAGCTTCTATGGAGAACGAGTCTCCCTTTATTGAATATTCTCGCGTGGCGCGCACGTGCGTTGCACGTGGTGCGTGCGTGGCGGGCACACGTTCGTTGCACGTAGCGCACATGCGCATTATGAGGAGAAGCAGGGATTCTATATATGGAGAACTAAGCTCCTTTTAATATTATTAAATATTCTCATGTGGTGCGCACGTGCGTTGCACGTGGTGCACGCGTGGCGGGCACACGTGCGTTGCACGGAGCGCACATGCGCATTATGAGGAGAAGCAGGGCTTCTATATATGGAGAACAAAGCTCCTTTGAGTATTGAATTCTTTGAGGATTGAACTCTACCCTTTCTAAGAGGTATCCCCTCTTATTTATATAGGAGTGGTAGAGAAGCCATCTCTCCTTTTCCCGATATGGGACTAAAAATGCATTCTCCATGTAGTAGAGCATTACTTTAGATTATATGTGCATAGACATTTGCTCATAACTTTTGATCCCGGATGAATTATGAGACGCATAATATATCAAATCGAAGGATTTTTCGAGATAATTTTGATACCATCAAAATTTAGCTGTTTCTCATTCCGGAGTTTGTCAAAATACAGCTCGGAAAATACTGGTTCGCATCTTCTTCCTTAGATCACATGTGCATAAACATTTGCTCATAACTTTTGATCCCGGATGAATTATGATGCCCATAATATATCAAATCGAAGGTTTTTTTGAGATACTTTCAATATCATATGAAATTAATAGTTCCTCCTTCTGGATTTTATCAAAATACAGGCCGGAAGATACTGGTTCGCATTTGCTTAAGCGTATCGCTGCCATTTGATACCTTAGACTTTTTTGCGCTGAAATTTTTGGCGGGAACAGTCACCTTGGAAGCCTGGAATGATAACCATCCCCGAAAAGAGGCTGTTGTTATCATATCCCTAGAACATCAACTTATGTTCTAAAACTGCTTCCGAACGTTTCTCCAGGATTGGATCAATACCACCTTATTGCATCTAGTGCAAAAACAACATCTATATCCTATGTGGAGAAACCACTGTGTGACAACCAAAGTATAACCGATCATAGTATAGGAATTTCACTTCCTACTCTGTTTATGTCATGCTAATACCAGGACATCACTCCCTACTACCTTCTTAACAGATCCATCCCCTATTCCGATGAAGTCAAACATATGACTGTCACATCAGAAATAGATGATCTATCTTCGCTATATCTGCTTTTAGTCTATAAATAGACATAAGTTACTTGTCCACTATGCTTCCGCTGCTCCCACTGACTACGACAACCCTCTGGCAGAGTCATATAGACGTACACTTCTAAAGCTAGTTTAGAACGACGCTATACTCATCCTCCTGCCGGGTCTCACTGTCTGGAACAACAGCAATGGCAAGTCTGGGTAAACAAGAACCTCCCTGTCACCGTCCTTGAGCATACCAAAGTACCTCTCGAGTGCCTGAGGCTACCCACCATATCTGCGGAGTGGCCAATGGAATGTCAAACCAGATCGAATCTTTAGGTCCTATTAAATTTTCAGTAATCGTTTGCGGTTCTGGAATCACTTCCAGTTCTACCATACTCCCACTACTGTTTTCTGATAAAATCCATTTTTATTAAAACTGTGGCGAGTCTAGAACAATATCACTATTGATCTTCCAGATGGTAGAAAATCAACCCTCGTCATAGCCCGGGTCAACCCACAAACAGCCATTACAGAAACGTGCCTTGAGTTATCCAGAGTCTGGTTTTAAACATAAGCCGGACAACTCCCTGTACCTTAACATAATTAAGATATGAACTATTCAATATCTAATATAGAAATAGAGGCACTGATTTAATTGGAACCAGATTCAAATCATGCAGCTGTTTCCAGTGCATGTTCACTAAATGAAGAGAGGCCGATCAGCATTACTCAACATAGGAGAGCTTCCAATTATGAGTAACCTGAAAGAGAAACAAGTTCTCAAAACCATTACTATCAACTGAATACCATCACAAGTATCTACATCTTCGATTACCTTGAAGAATCCTGATACATGCAATACCTGGTTCTCTACTTTACTCATATACCTATAACTTCTTAAAACTTGGACCTTGCATTCCTACGAAACACATGTCTAAGAACCAGAGAAGTCACAAGTAAACAGAATACAGCACGAGTACCAACCCCTCTGTCCTAATGGATACTGGACAACATACAATACTCTGTATAAGTCCCCTGAGACTAATAACTCATTCGCTGTGTGTCGTAGGTTGAAAACTGTACTTATGATTAAGAAAAATTACACCGCTGTTTAATGCTCCTTACCTAACCATCCACTGATATAGGTAAATATCACCGACATAATTTCAAAAAGTTATATCTCACTTTATAAAAAATAAACGTACATATATATCAATTTGAAATTGGTGCATAACAACGGATATTCAAAACCAAATATTTGCCGTCCGGCAAACATCCCAGGTGATTTCCCCAAATATCACCAATTACAACGAATCCCGATATAATGAGGATGATCACCCAATTCCCAATAACTTACTCCCACTCATCATCTGTAAAGCCATACAGATGTGAGAATTATACCCGGTAAATACATACCCTGGAGCAAGTGTCTAATTGGGAAATCAGTTTTCTTTTAACAAAACACAGTGAAACTGATACATTGAAATGTTTCGAAGGGGTATCCGGGTATTCCTAGTAATGCCTCTACCATTATCCAGATTCACAACTGTAACCGTATATTTCTTTGCCATCTCTCCAAATCCCTTCATATGTCTTTAGTCATTACCTTCTGTACACCCCTTTAGGCCAAATGGTTTTCTTCCTTCCCTACCGCTCGGCACCAGCCTTTGGTTTAGAAGAAGACTATCCAATAAGCATAATGGGTGTACTGTCCTAATCCTAGGAGCACTCGCAATGCAAGAGAAGGTGAAGATAAAATACAACCGAATAAACCTTATTCCTATTTCTCCCGAACCAGAATCCATCCCCGAACTGGAACAAGTTCCTTTCGAGTTCGTATATAACCATACGATGGAGTATCCAAATAAACTGTGGATTTTCGTAGTGATACGGAGTGTTCTGGAGAAATACAAAGGTGAAATAGGAGTGGTAATTAAATACTTGGTTTGGTTGTGAATCGCAGTCGCAGTTTACTTTGCCCTCTTACTAATCCCTTTATTTGTCTTTACTTAATATCTTCTGTACACCTTTTAGGTTAAATGGTTTTCTTCATTCCCTACCGTTCGGCACTTGCCTATGGTTTGGATGAAGACTATCCAATTAGCGTAATAGGTGTACCGTCCTAAACCAAGGAGCACTCACAATCTGAGAGAAGGTAAAAGGAAAAGACAACTGAATAGTCCTATTCATTTTCTCCAGAACCGGAAACCATCCTCGAATAAATTCCTTCGAGTTCGTATATAACTATACGATGGTTTTATCCAATGGAAGTGGATGTTCGTAGTAACATGGGGTGTTCTGGAGAAAAGGGTAAAAGTAGGAGTGGCAAAGAGGTCTGCAACTCTGACAATCTAAAAGCCAGTGTTTAAGAAGGTTCGGTTAACTTAGTCAATGAATCATAGTCAAGGGTCGGGTCATGGTCGCTGCCAAAGAAAGAGAGAAAAGAAACACTCAGCATGCACTCTAACCTAGATCAGAATGGTTATCAATTTATCTAATCAGGAAACTTCCCACTGTATCGTCAAATTCTCCTCCAAACCTGAAAGAAGAATTAGTCGGGATCACCCGAGGAATAAACCAACTCATCAGTGGGAATCGGGATCCAACTATCATCGCATGATAACGTGACGGAATCCGCTCACGTTATCACACTCCAGAAGGTATCCGTATGCCTGGCAAGTTTCAGTTTCTTTAGAAACTCCCGATGTGTGTTTTTACCCCTAGGACCCAAGTGACCTTGACGGAGTCAACAAATCAAAGAGTCCTAGTCAAGTTCAACCCGTCATTATCTGGATTGCATTAAACCCACCCGTACGTGCCCTTGACAGAGTCAACAAGGCCGCACGACTATCCTAACCAATCACATTTATGCAACAAACAAGCACCACTTAGCTACCGTACACTACGCCTTGACGGAGTCAACAAACGCAGCACGAATACTAAACAATACTCGTAAGAAATGACGGAGGGCTACGGCTGGTTTTTGGCGAAAAACCTTTAACGTAATGAACTTGATATTGTTGAAGGAACTACATAACCTTTTTATAAAAATATAGTGATGAAAAATTTTGCTAAAGAGGTCACTCCCGGTGAAGGGATCTCGGCTCTTTCCCCGTAGAATGAGGTGCAGGATATTCCAACTGAATACCACGATGCAAAGCAAAAGGCAATCGGCTATAGTGAAGTTATTACCCTGACGCAAACTTCTGTCCAAGGGGTCACTCCCGGTGATGGAATCTCGGCCCTTGCCTCGTCGACTGAGGTGCGGGATATTCATAACCGAATACCACTGTGCAAAACAAAAGAGAACGCCCTTGCAATAATAGCTTTTTAGAAAAATTGTTCCAACAACATCAGAATAGGTTTGTTTAGCTTGTATTGATCCGAATCAATGCAGCCCATTAATTGATCACACCACAAAAGAACGAAAATAATGATGTACATAAATGCCATCCGCATTCGCCACTGGGTCCCATCATCACCCGTTAGGTTACTTAACTAACGACAGAGCGGGCACTGGACTAGCGCGGATGCAAAACATATACAACATCTACTAGTATATATATCAATTTATAATATTCGCTCAAGGCGTGATAAAGTGCAACATCACAGAAATGTAATAAGCATCACAGAACAATACAAATAATCTGGGATCCCCGGGTTTCATAGAGCCGCTACTGAAACCCGACGTTCCCCTGGTCGTGTGGATAGCCTGCGCACTGAAATCCTAGACCCCTACGGGCGCGGCAAGTCACCCGCCAAAACCTGAAGCGAGGCATCCCCCTTCAGCAACGTGAATGGACCACCCAGCACTTCACGGAATCCGGTAACTTGGGCACCCCTCCTTAGGTCAACCTGTACCCCCTACGAGTGCGGCGAATAGCCCGCCATTCTAGAGTGAGGCCCCTTCCGTCTCAACGCCATGAGATGCGGGCCCGTTGCCCTCTAGAACTCGGCTATCTGTGCACCCCACCACAGGGTAATCCTAGTACAGAAAATAAAATATACATACAACGGGTACATCGACCTCAGCCCGGTCGTACCCTAAAAGAATAATATACAAATAGGCAGTGACGGCAGTCCACATGTTGGACGCCCGTCCCGCAATATCAAATGTACAAATACAACCAAACTGTACTAACACTGCACCTAGGCTATCCACCATGACAAATCCGCAATATCACAGCACAACACAGAACATCAACGTGAATGTCACGTTCGCAAATCCGTCTAAAAGGGCTATAACGGTTCGACATGATTTACCGATCAAGTGACATTCACGGTCGCAGATATAATGTAAATACTGTGAACCAACATGTTTTAAAAATTTTGATCGACAAAATTTCCCGAAGTGGGCCCCAAGTACAACTGCAGCACTAAAAATAAATTTGGGCCCAAACAGAATAGACCAAAAACCCCTTTTCCAAGTCAGAGACCACCTGAAGAAATTTGGCCCAATGAAGAGCTAAAATGGCGGCGGAACCGTGGCCAAAACTAGGGTTTGGCCGCGGTTCCACGGCGTTCCTGAGGAATCAATCTACCAAATTTCTTCAGTGCCCCTAAACAACCTTGCACGTATTTCTGCAATACACGAAATATTTTTTTGACCACAGAAAAATTTCGACAGAAACCGAACTTTGAAAATGCCGATTTTTAGAATTTTCGTTCGATCGAAATTCTAAACACGATAGAGCAAACTAGACTAGGTTAATGGCGAGGCTCTGATACCATGTAGGACTACGGTAGCGCCCCGACCGTCTATCCGAGGCCAAAATGCGGAAACGAAAATTTTTCTAAACTTTTAAACCGGCACTACCGCATCCTAAAACCCGGATTGGACCATGAACCTATACCTAGCAAACTAGAGAAGGGATAGAATGCTATACCGAGCGATCAGTGTCCTTCGGTCTTCGACCTCCATCCCGGTCTCCTTGCGGAATCTCCGGTCATCACCTCCTCGTCGGAAATGGCACCATATCGAGAAGTCTTTTTACGGGCTCCCGCTTCATCTGAAGCAACTCGGGCATGAAGTTGGCGAGCCGACGTGCCCAAGGATGCTGTAGGCTAAGTGTAGTAATGTTTGTCTCATGGGGTTGTGAAGTCGCCATAAAGATGTGGAGGGAAAATAAATATGGAGATGAGCTTTGGAATTTTTGAGGCAAGCAAAAAAATGAGAACAAGAAATTTCCCCACTCCAAAAATGAATTCTCTCCCCACCACCACGAAGTGTGGCCGGCCCTTAACAAAAGGAGATGGGAAAAATCACAAGGAGGTGAGCACAAGAGAAGAATGGAGGTAACCATAAGGAAATGTGAAGATTACTAGGAAATTTAGTCACAACCAAAATCCTATCATTTCCTATCACATTAATGCAAGCCATGATCACTAGAAAAAGCAAAGATGCTAGAACCATCATAATCCTCCATTTACAAATAAACCCTCCACAATTGCTAATTTGCATATTTGCAAATTAGCCCCTCCATCAAAAAAAAAATACGGCCATGAAGGAACAAAGGAAAACTGGCCGAAACGGAATATAAACTGGCAACTTCAGAAAACTGATCCCGTAATAAATTACAGGAAAGCCCCGCGACTGTATATACATACCCGCATTTGTATTCCGACCGAATACAAATGCAATGAGACAAAATCTATACTGTACAATACTAGGGACATTGAGAAATGGTATTGTTTGGTTAGGGACATTGAGACATTGATTCATATTTCTTTATGCATATGACTTATAGCATACCTGTATACCTATATGCTTATACATATGCCTTGACATACTTACATGCTAGTTATCTGTATACCTATAGAGTATTGTTACATTAGCAATAGGTACATACACATAATGACATAACTATATGTATATCTTGCATACATCCTTCACTTATACCCCCGGGGGGTATATTACATCATTACTGATAGGTAGATGTCTATATCTTGCTATACCTTTATGTTTATACATATATTTGGTTATAGCTACATGTTTACCTTTACTTGATGTCATTTAGAATTGGAGAAATTATGAACCGCATAATTTATATTTTAACTGGTTGCAGTTAAATAGCGGCCTTTCCTTTATATGCTCGCATTCAGTTTCATATTGCGTATATTATATTCATGGATTCTCGCATTGAGATATGGATTTTTTTTCATGATGTTTTCTAGATTTGGGGACCGTGGTAGTTTCTTGAAATTATGCATTATTTGAAAAACCGGGTTTCCCTTGATATGATAATTCAGCAGCCACCATAAGATTTATCGGTTCGGATATATATATACCCACACGAGGAACGGAGGGAGCCGTGTGCGGGTACATGGTGGGGCCCAGAGGTACCCCGTGGCAAGAATCTCAGTGAGGAGATGAGTTAGTAGGAGAACCATACTTTCCGGTGACATTACCAATGACTCGGCGGTTATCATGGGGATACCGACGGGAGTCATGTGCGTATGGATACGTCGAGAGGCGAGGGTCAGAGCTAGACACTCGAGCTTTCGGTATAGCGTATGATACGTACCTATCAGGGTGCCAGTCATGGTGACAGCACCTGATAGATCAGCCTTTCTGTGTCGATGCTTGACACATTGTTTTCATGATATTTTACTCCTAAGTATATATATATTAGTTGAGTGGGACGCTAATATATATGTATACATCATCATATTTATTCATGCAAATATACCTAGGATATAAGAGATGCACTTGATCTTGGATTTAGGACATTTGAGATTTACTTGATATTAAATACAAGATATATATGAGATTTGCTGATTTTGTACATTCAGGAGATATGAGATTTACTTGATATTGTACATTCAGGATTTGTGAGACTTATATGATATGAGAGCCAATTTGGGGGCTGATTTGAAGAATTGGGATTTGGATTGTCTTGATGGATTTTGATCCTACCACAATGTCAGGATTCCGTGGAAATGACATGTTTCATTCCATACTTCATACTTATTTATATGCACTGCTTCATGTATTAGTTGTACCTGTTAGAGTACCTTTCATGACTGTTGCATATATACCTTTTCATATCATTATTGCATGATTATTGCATACCGATTGTCATATCATTACTTCTTGTACTTGTAGTACCTGATAGAGTACCTTACATGACTGTTATATATATATCGTTATATTATTGTTTTATGTATTGATCGTACCTGCTAGTGTACTTTCATGACTGATGCATTACATATGACCATTCATTGCTATTAGATGCTTATGTTAGATTCGCGCTGTACGTACATACTCGCGATTAGCTGCATATGTTATTTTACTATTCACGAGTTGGCAACTCACCCTCGTTGTGCCACAGTGTTTTGCAGGTGTTCCTCAGGATAGTCAGAGGCAGGGCTATTTTCATCCGTCGTATCATCTTTGCTGCGGATACCGCTTCGCCTGACAGTGTGCAGTGTTGCTTAGGTAGGTTTTGCGGTTATCCAATGTCGCCTATTATATATTTCGTTGTATCCTGTACTCTCCATCTACCATTATCTTGTATGACTTAGAGATTTGATGTGAGGACAATATTGTATATTATTTTATGACTTGGAGGTTTTTATGCAGTTTTATTTATATCGTCTCTCTCTTCGCTACGGCGTCATATATCTGTTGTGGTGATTGCTTTCCGCCTTTTGGCGTGGATTTGCTCCCATTGGGGATGCTTTACTTTATATTTATGTTGTACCCATTTTTGGGGTTAGTTTTTACAAAGGAGGTGCTGCCGAAATTTTCAAGAAAGTAAATTGGACTTAAAGAATTTATACTCGAGATTTTCAAAAAGTTAAACAATGTTTCTTATCTTTTCTTGTCTTTTAATGGTTTAGATTTCTGGATTTTGGCTTTCTTTTACTGCGTTACGCATGTAGACGTTGCGTAGTATTATGGCCGTCACGTGCCAATTTCGGGTCGTGACAAAGTTGGTATCAGAGCGCTAGGTTTTACCTTTCGGAGTGTAGGATGACCTTGGTATGATGGAGTAGGTAGCTTAAGCAGAGTAACGTAGTGTGTGTATGTTTGCAGCATACTCACGTTGTGGTGCTCCGCCTAAAGTGACCTAAGTACAAATTGCTTGAAATTCCTTCCCTGATAATTCATATCCTTGTGATTCGATTTCCGTATTCATATCGAATCCTATCTCTATTTATAGCCTTTGCCTCCGCCGACTATGGGGACTCAGAGAGGTGCAGCGAGGGCCGAGGTCAGAATTAACTCGGGTAGGATGAGGACTGACTAGGATGGCACGCTCGTTGCACAGGAGCAGACGGATCCACCTTCGACAGATAGTATCGCTAGGCTTGTGGCAGAGATGCAGGACATGCGCTTGATGATGAGTTCTTTGGTTGAAGCCATTCGAGCGCAGCGACAGGAGGTCTTCACCCCTGTTACCCAATTCTTCTTTGCAATCAGCATGCAGCATTCCGTCACTTACATAGCACCAGTGGGTGCAGCCCTAGTTGATGAGACACGTATTCCAGATGACTTTAGGAGTTCCGGAACCGTGGAGGACTCGTACCGGTGTACCGGCCCAGAGACAGAGGCTTAGTCGTCGAGACAGCTTTCGTGACCGTCGCGGGAGTAGCTGAGGTTTGGGACGAGGAGAGTCGTGTTAGGTAGATCAGCCGTTTGTTGTGTTAACTTCTGTCAGCGATTCTTTTGTTGCGCAACACATATTTCAGTCGTGTGGCAATCGGTTAGGGGATTCATCTGTCACTTGATCCTTTTAGAGATGTTGGATTTGATATTCTCTTGGGCACGGACTGGTTAGCTACGTGCTAGGCGTCTGTGGACTGCCGCGAGAAAACAGTCAGGTTTTGTTTTCCCGACGAGTCAGTTCTTGTTGTGCAGGGGGACAGTTGTGCCGCCTCTCACAGCTTGAATTCAGCATTTTCGCTAGTCAGCTTTTGAGGAGAGGATGTTGTGGATTCATGGTGTTCATTCGGGATACCGGAGCCACAGTGGGTTTGTTGGACCGGGTTCCTTCGTGCGAGAGTTTTCCGACATTGTTCCAGATGAGCCGGCGAAGCTTAGGGAGCTTAAGGATCAGCTGCAGAGTTGTTTGTTGGGGGACTTGTGCGTCTGAGTGTTTCGCATTGGGGAGCTCCTATTTCTGTTCATCAAGGAGAAAGACGTTAATTTGAGGTTTTGTATTGATTGATCATCAATTGAACCGGCTCATGGTGCGGATAGGTATCCTTTACCTCGCATTGACGATTTCTTTGATCAGCTCCAGAGTGCGAGGCATTTTTCTAAGTTTGCTTTGGGATTAGGTCATCATTGGTTGCGGTTTCGGAATGATGACATTCCGAAGACAGCTTTTGTGCGTGCTATTGGCAGTATGTGTTTTGGTGGTGTTGTTGGACTCACCAATGCCCAAGCGGCATTTGTGATGTGATGAACCAGATTTCTTCAGGCCGTTCCTCGACCAGTTATTGTTGTGTCATTGACGACATTCTGGTCTATTCAATGTGTCGTGAAGAACAGGAGTAGCACTTGAGGATTCTTTTTGCAGACATTGGGAGAGTGCCAGCTATTTGCTAGATTCTCAGAGTGTTCCTTCAGGCTTGTTTGTGTTGACTCCTATGTCTTGTAGTTACGGGAGACAGTTTTGTATGGTTCCGAGGAAGATCGGGGCTGTACAGCTTAGGCCCAGACTTGTGTGCAGGACAGAGGTCGGCAGATTTTGTAGGACACGGTAGCGCCCCGGCCGTCTATCCGAGGCCAAAATGTGGAAACGAAAATTTTTCTAAACTTTTAAATCGGCACTACCGCATCCTAAAACCCGGATCGGACCATTAACCTATACCTAGCAAACTAGAGAAGGGATAGAATGCTAAACCGAGCGATCCGTGTCCTTCGGTCTTCGGCCTCCGTCCCGATCTCCTCGCGGAATCTCCGGTCATCACCTCCTCGTCGGAAAGGGCACCACATCGAGAAGTCTTTTTACGGGCTCCCGCTTCATCTGAAGCAACTCGGGCATGAAGTTGGCGAGCCGACGTGCCCAAGGATGCTGTAGGCTAAGTGTAGTAATGTTTGTCTCATGGGGTTGTGAAGTTGCCATAAAGATGTGGAGGGAAAATAGATATGGAGATAAGCTTTGGAATTTTTGAGGCAAGCAAAAAAATGAGAACAAGAAATTTCCTCACTCCAAAAATGAATTCTCTCCCCACCACCACGAAGTGTGGCCGGCCCTTAACAAAAGGAGATGGGAAAAATCACAAGGAGGTGAGCACAAGAGAAGAATGGAGGTAACCATAAGGAAATGTGAAGATTACTAGGAAATTTAGTCACAACCAAAATCCTATTATTTCCTATCACATTAATGCAAGCCATGATCACTAGAAAAAGCAAAGATGCTAGAACCATCATAATCCTCCATTTACAAATAAACCCTCCACAATTGCTAATTTGCATATTTGCAAATTAGCCCCTCCATCAAAAAAAAAATACGGCCATGAAGGAACAAAGGAAAACTGGCCGAAACGGAATATAAACTGGCAACTTCAGAAAACTGATCCCGTAATAAATTACAGGAAAGCCCCGCGACTGTATATACATACCCGCATTTGTATTCCGACCGAATACAAATGCAATGAGACAAAATCTACACTGTACAATACTAGGATCCGGCTTAAACCAAAGCCCGCTAGTATTATCCGTCTGATCATGATCCGTGCAATACCGCACGTATATGATCGAACCCTGCCATATCTCCATACAGCCTTTACAGCGTTTCGCCCGAAACTTGAGAAACTGTCTGTGGGGGACTCTAAAGACTCGTCAATACTTTGGCTGTGGATTAACCACTAGCACGACAGAGCTATTAGCCATACGTAACGGGCTACCAGGTATTGACCAAAAAGGAGGTCGATGAGCAAACTCATCCTGACACCCAACTGAGCCAGTCAGTGACAATATCCGTACAGTCCGGTCCGTTCGTCTATGAGTAACGCCTGGCGGGCCTAGGGGATTGGTAAAAGACAGACCCCTAAAAGCGGTACAAGTCGTGTCGGAGTGTAGCCCAGAACACCCTGAGATACTACTGGAATACATACCAGTAAATCTCCTGCCTCGGCCGAGGGCTTTGTGTAATGGTTCTTCTAGACACAGCGCGACCTCACCCCCAATACCGGAAGAGACGAACCCCTGTAGATCCGCTCACTGCCTCCATGTGGCTCGGGACTGTACCCAACTAAAACCTGTTTGCACGACTCCTTTGAGCCGTGGGAGGGTAGTAATCAAAGTACAGGGTAGTAATAAAAGTACAGCCGTTGGAGCCGGCGGAGTCAATCCAGAAGGAGAGTTGCCCCCAGCCTTCCTTACTCGGCGCCAGTGGTATATCCCTAGTAGGAGGAGTGTTTTCTCCTGAGGGTTTTCAGCGGATTACACCCACAAAATCCTATAATGAAAGAGAGATGGTGAAAGTTATATGAAGATAAGAACTATAAAAGAAAGACTTGAAAATAAGAGTATTCAACTATACCAGCTTTTCAATTTGCTATGAGCCCTATCTTAATGGTCATGAAAAAATGTTAGAAATCACATTATCCCTCAATAAAATATTGCCTTTAGCTTTCATTCCTTCCTTTCTTCCAAACATTGATCATATACCCTTACGTGTGTGAACTGGACATCCCTACACTCAGAGAATTCAATTCAAGCAATCATACTCCTGTCCATCTACCTTAGTACTTTTTAATAGATATTTAGATGAAATTTGCTCACACATTCTTCATGCGACCGTTAATACTTCTTGAGGTACTAACCGACCGATTACTCATGTGCTTGCTAATTAGGTGTTTTTCCTCGTCTTGCAACACCTAAGGTTTAGCAGTGGCTCCCAAACCAGTTGGTCTAAGGCACTTGGTGATAAAGCACCCTCACTATATTTTTTATTGCTGCCTCGGTGATAACAAAACCAGTGTTCATTTTTCTTTTCACCATTTTATCTTTTATTCTCCACTTTTATTTTCTTCATACTTTAGCTTTTAGACAAGAGCATTTCAAGGTATCCTCTACTATCCCGAGTTTCAAGATGTGTGTAAGTGCGTATAGTTGGGTATCAACGTTCAAATGTTTGGCTTCCAGAATAGGAACTATTTTTCAGGCTTATTTTTATCCTCAGATTAGTAATTTCCTTCATCTTACTAACCCTTGGGACAACAGCTCATAACTACTTATTACTAGTTTCATTTAAGAAAACATCTAACTTTCTTGTTTTTCTTAAACTATTCCTATCTTTTAAATATAATTTTTCACTTTCTACTCTTTTATTATCATAATTTTTTGTGAGTGCTTATATATAGTATAATGCAAAGTAAGGCGTAAATAAGCACAGGAGCACTGAAAAACGACTTCTTAGGAGCTTCTTGCGATGGTACAGGTGCGCTGAAGCTCGTTGGCGGGAGCATGGTCCCGAAGAATAGCTCAGTGGTGGCTTGAGTTACCTGCTCCACTGGCATAGTGAAAAGGGAGGCTGCTTGGGGCCCGTAGGTTACTCCTCCAGATGGGACAGAGTGAGAGTTGCTGTTATAGTTAGTGCAGTTTGAAGTCATTGATTTCTTGAAGAGCTTGAATATTCTGCCCCCTGTGTCGACCTTGGTTTTTGGCATGCGCCAGTTGTTTGAGGACCGATTCCATCGGCAAAGCTGCTGCTTTGGGAGCTCGCCTGTGGACGACAGACATCCTCTGGGCTTCCTCCATCGGCGTTAAGGCACCAAGGGTGGGAGGTGGGAGCATCGACCCAAAGAGAAGCCCATTGATTTCTTGAAGAGTCGGATTGCAGAGATTTGAGGCTGCAAGTGACCCATACTTGACTCCGCCGGATATGACAGAGCCTGAGTTGCTAGGGTAGGAGCAAATGCCATTCTTCATAGAGACGAAATGCCGGCTTCAATATCCACTCCGCTAAGGGCAACCAAAAACATACACACCAAGATTATTTGATCGCGGGAAAAACACGACACACGAAGTGTGGAGTGGAAAGAGGAAAAGGTCCTACCGGGCGTGCCAGAATCTGTTCCCCTCCGAACGGCACGGCCAAGACATGGACATCTTGCCTGAGATTCGGGGCAGATGCTATTTGGTTTTATCCGTCCACCTCTTCGAAGGTGCCAAGTTGATTTATGGCACCGTGTATCGGAGGTTTAGATGGATGCGGCCAATGTAGCAGACTTTGTCAGATTCCCCCTTTCTTGAGGGGTTTTTGATTGTGGGGACGCTCTTCCCTGCAGGCGCAAGCCCCTGCAGTTAATTACGCTACCGCATCGCGGTAACAACTTTCTCCTTCTCCAGAATTTCACTTCATGTCGTGGGTGTTTGTTTTGTTTGTGGTTGCCCGTGGATTGTATACGGAGACTAATTTATGTCGTCGCCCGTAGGACATGGATTAGTCCAAATCCGTATTTTCTTAGATTTGGTTTTGAGGTTTTGGTTTAAGGATACGTTAGCCATATTTGAGGCTAAGATCAACTTAAACATTTGTTAAGGATATGTTAGTCTAATTTGAGACTAAGATCAACTTAACGGGATCTTTTAGATCCGACAAAAGAGCAATTGGGGGCTCGATTGTTCCAGTTTAGGGACATGGTGGTCCATTGAATGTATGGCTGTCGGGACCCGTCACCTCTCTGACGACGTTGAAGGATTACAACGACAGATATCAGAGGAGTTCAAAGATGTACCCTTGAACCAAAATTGGTTGGGAGATCTATAGTCCAATTTGGGACTAAAGTCTGTTTGAAGGTTTAAAGATACGTTAGCCCTATTTGAGCCTAAGATCAACTTAAACATTTGTTAAGGATACGTTAGTCTAATTTGAGACTAAGATCAACTTAACGTGATCGTTTAGATCTGACAAAAGAGCATTTGGGCTATATTGTTCCAGTTTAGGAACATAGAGGTCCATCATTCCCATTTTGGTGGCGAATACTGGTTTAAGGATGCATTAGTTCGTGAGTTTAAGGACACATTAGTCCGTGAGTTTAAGGACACATTAGTTCATATCAATGTGTGGTTGTCGGGACCCGTCACCTCTCTGACGGCGTTGAAGGATTACAACGACATTTATCAGAGGAGTTCAGAGATGTACCCTTGAACCGGGTGTAAATTGATATAAGAGAGCAGTTGTGCTCAGTTCAATTTAATTTGAGGACTTATGGGCAGTATTGGGCTAGGTCCAGTTGAAAATGTTCAACATTTTATTTGCATTTGGCCTGTTAGGCCTTTGTTTGGGATCTGCCCTTTTTAATAATGCATTACATTTTCTTATTTGCGCCCATTAGATCTTCAATTGGGCTCCGCCCTTTAATAATGCATAGCATTTTTTATCTGGGTCTGATAGACCTTTTTATTAGGCTCTGCCCTTTTAATAATGCATTGCATTTTTATTCTGTCAGTGCCCCACGTGGCTTGTCAGGCGCTTTGCGCCACAGCAAGGCGCAGACTCATGTGGTTGTGACACATGTCACGCTCTGGTGAGCGCAAGCGCAGTGCGCTACGCCAATGCGCTGCGCTAGCGCGCTGCTGACACGTGGCGCGCTCTAACGGCTTGCGCCAATTTAAGAGAGCAGTGCTTTATTTTTTAGAAGCGCAAGGCGCAGCTGTTCTGTGATTGACACGTGGCGCTCCCTGGTGGCTTGCGCCAATCCAAGGAGCGCAACAGTGCAAACTCAAAAGTGCAAGGCACTGTTTAATATCTTGATCCAATTTTGGATTAAAGAAAAGAATCTTTTAAGATTTCAGAACCAATAGTTTATCAAAAGGCAATGCCTTTATGTAGATCAAATGATCTGTGAAGTAATACTTCTTTTTATCTTTTTGTGATTGGATCTTTTTGATCTTTTTTTCCTTTTTACTTGAAGATCTTGATCTTGTTCTTACATCATTGATCTCTTTTAGAAGAAAATTCTTTTTATTCAAAGGTTTTTACCTTTTCTTTCTTTGAGCTCTTCTCAAAATTTTCTTTAGAGGAGTTCTATATTTTTCTCTGTCTCCTCTGTATCTTTTCTTTTTCTTCTTTTTTTTTAATTTTAGAAAGAAGGATCATTGGTCGTCGGGACCCACCACCTTTCCGACGACACTGAGAGATTACAGTGCCATATATCGAAGGTGTGGAGGGATATACCCTTTGAACCATGCCTCACTCATTAGGGGGGAAGAACAGGCTAGAGCTTAAGTTTCTCACCGCTGAAAAAGGCTTCTTTGCGTTCGCGCACGTGCGTCGCACGTGTTAGGCGCTCATATTTGCACGTAGCGCACATGGAGCTTGCGCATATGCACATTATGGGGGAGCAAGCTCCTATGGAGAACGAGTCTCCCTTTATTGAATATTCTCATGTGGTGCGCAGGTGCGTTACACGTGGTGCGCGCGTGGCGGGCACACGTGCGTTGCACGTAGCGCACATGCGCATTATGAGGAGAAGCAGAGCTTCTATATATGGAGAACTAAGCTCATTTTAATATTATTAAATGTTCTCATGTGGTGCGCACGTGCGTTGCACGTGGTGCGCGCGTGGCGGGCACACGTGCGTTGCACGGAGCGCACATGCGCATTATGAGGAGAAGCAGGGCTTCTATATATGGAGAACTAAGCTCCTTTAAGTATTGAATCCTTTGAGGATTGAACTCTACCCTTTCTAAGAGATATCCCCTCTTATTTATATTAGAGTGGTAGAGAAGTCATCTCTTCTTTTCCCGATGTGAGACTAAAAATGCATTCCCCATGTAGTAGAGCATTACTTTAGATCATATGTGCATAGACATTTGCTCATAACTTTTGATCCCGAATGAATTATGAGACCCATAATATATCAAATCGAAGGAATTTTCGAAATAATTTCGATATCATCAAAATTTAGCTGTTTCTCATTCTGGAGTTTGTCAAAATACAGTTCGAAAAATACTGGTTCGCATCTTCTTCCTTAGATCACATGTGCATAGACATTTGCTCATAATTTTTGATCCCGGATGAATTATGAGGCCCATAATATATCAAATCGAAGGTTTTTTTGAGATGCTTTCAATACCATCAGAATTTAATAGTTCCTCCTTTGGGAGTTTATCAAAATACAGGCCGGAAGATACTGGTTCGCATTTCCTTAAGCGTATCGCTGCCATTTGATACCTTGGACTCTTTTGCGCAGAAATTTTTGGCGGGAACAAATGCCCCCCACTACTTTGCCCACGTAAGTATATACGTGGGTGAAGTAGTGCAGAGTAATGCATAGCGTATGACCAGTTCCGGGTTGGTATATAACTCTCAGAATCTTGATCTGAGAAAAGAACGAGCGGACACAAGCATCGTCATTTATCATTGACTCAAATCTCGACTCTTAAGAGATATAGTTCCAAACTCTGAATTCCATGAGCCGCACCCTTCTATTTCTTTATGTTTTACTCTGGCGTGAAGTAGTTTATATGCTCGTGAGTAACTTCTCCATTTCAGTGGCATGTAGTTTTAGCAAGTGTGGCCCATAGATGGTAGATAACAATTCATCTTGAATGCTTTATAAGGAAGTGATGGCTTAGAAGACACGGATAGGATTTCCCACCTAAGACTTTTCAACTTCATGAGCCGTGAGGGTCTCATAAAGACTTTTCTCTCTACGAATCGAGAGGATCTCATAGGTGTATTTTCTCCTTAGGAATCGTGAGGATTCCTAAGTGCGTTTTCTCCTATAAGTCGTAAGGATCCTATAAGAGAATTTTTCCCTCTTACGAGTCGAGAGGACCCGTAAGCGGTTGTTTCCCTTCTTGTCGAGACTCGACTTTGGAGAGTGTGACCCGTGAATAGCATTCAAGAGTCCGTTTTTGACCGACTTCCAGGGCCCCAGTGCTTAGGAAACAGGTTTTTTAATCCCCGCTGCCTAAGGCTTTTCCTCACGAGTCGAGACGAATCGAGCGTTTCTCGCAAGAATATCCTAACGTCACAGTTAACCTCTGCTCTTTACGACAGAGGTCCGTTAGGGTCTGTGGTACTTTGGGTTTTGGCCGTCGTACCGTCGCGTTAGCTTATGTATTCCTTGATAGGAAAACTTGCTGTTCGAGTAGCCTTGCGATTGTCGTGTCTCTGATCCCTTCGGGGGCTGGAAAAGACGTCTTCAAGCAATCCTCCTAGGCAGTTTGGCCGTCGGAAGAGCAAGCGTTAGGAATTTTGCCATGCCACTCTTTACTTGAGATTAAGCTCATTTTGGGGAGCCCCGATGAGTCATAACCACTCCGCGCTGGTGTGGGATGATCTCCGATAGTCTTTCAGGCTTTATATGACTTGCCGTTAAGACCCTGAAGCTAGGAATTTGGCCTTTGCTTCGTTTGCTGGCATTGCGTCCTCTATATCGAGACGAATGCCGCGGTTGTCTCTAGGTTGTTGGTGAACCGTCGAGGTTTGAAACTCGGGGTTTTGCCGTGGCTCCGTTGTTGTTGTCGCGTCTGAACCCTGCTGGAGGACGAACGCTGTGGGGGTGACCACTCCGCACTGGTGCGAGATGATCTCCGATTATCTTTCAGGCTTTATATGACTTGCCGTTAAGACCCCGAAGGTAGGAATTTGGCCTTCGCTTCGTTTGCTGGCATTGCGTCTTCTGTGTTGAGACGGATGTCGCGATTGTCTCTAGGTTGTTGGTGAACCGTCGAGATTTGGAACTAGGGATTTTGCCGTGGCTCCGTTTGGTGATGTTGCGTCTGCTGTGTCAAGACGAACGTCGAGGTGGTGACTACTCCGCACTGGTGCGAGATGATCTCCGATTGTCTTTCAGGCTTTATATGACTTGCCGTTAAGACCCTGGAGCTTGGAATTTGGCCTTCGCTTCGTTTGCTTTGTTACGTCCGAATCCTGTTGGAGGAAGAACACTGTCGTGACATCTCGTCTGTTATATTGAGATGGACGTCGAGGTGGTGACCTCTCTGCACTGGGGTAAGATGATCTCCGATTGTCTTTCGGGCTTTATAGGAGTTGCCGTCAAGACTTGGCTCCGTTTTCTGATGGAGAATGGGGAGGGAAGATATGTTTCCTTCTTTGTTTGCGCCCCTGGATTGTATACAGGGATTGCTGTGCTATCGCCTGTAGGGCAAAAGTTTCATTCATTTTTTTTATGTTATTATTTTATTTCCGCGATGCTCTATTATTTCAGTTTTTATATCGCGAAGGTCACGATTGCCCAATCATTTCGGCTAATTTTCGCGGTGCCCAATCATTTCGGCTATTTATTTTATTTTCACTCGCTGCTTTTTATTGCGAGTTGCCCCATCATTTCGTCTATTTATTTTATTTTCCTTCACTGCTTTTTATTGCGAGTTGCCCCATAATTTCGACTATTTCATAAGCATTTTTAGCTCGCTGATTTTTATCGCGAGTGTAGAACTTGGAATTTGGTGCCGATCTCAGCATCAGCATCGCTACAACTGGAATATTGCCAGAAGCGAATCATCATTTGTCACGAAAGGGCTTGGAATTTGATACCGGTTTAGGCATCAGCATCGCTACAACTGGGATATTCCGAGGAGCGAATCATCATTTGCCTCTGTCGATGTCGAACAAAGATGGCTTAGTAAACAGCGTTAGGATCCTGTTGACTAAGGCTTTTGACTTCATGAGCCGTAAGGGTCCCACAAAGGTATTTCTCCCTACAAGTCGTGAGGATCTCGTAGGTGCGTTTTCTCCTTAGGGATCGTGAGGATTCCTAAGTGTATATTCCCCTGTAAGTCGTAAGGATCTTACTAAAGGGTTTTCTCCTTATAAGTCGACATGATTTACAAGAGCCGTTCACCATATGGACATATCCCTAGCCACGGGTGGGACTTGGTTAGGGAAATGTTTATTCGCGCCCGTGGATTGTAAACAAGGGTCAGTATAAGCCGCTTGTAGGGCAATATCGAAGGTTGTGGGAGTTGCTTAAGAACAGGTTTAGGTCTCTGTAACTTAAGACTTTCAAATCTTATAAGCCGTGAGGGTCCCATAAGAGAGTTCTCCTTACGAGTCGTGAGGATCTCGCAAGTTAATTTCTCCTTAGGAATCATGAGGATCCCTAAGTGTGTTGCTCCCTTGTGAGTCGTAAGGATCTCACGCGTGTGGTTTCTCCTTACAAGGTCGAGAGGACCCTGTAAGTGCCTTTTAACGAGGTTGCGCCCTTTCGGGTTTTCACAAACACTTGCCGGTAGCCCTGCTGTTTTTACTCACGGAGCCCTTTCGGGTTTTCATCCGTGCCCATTTTGCTTATGGACATACCGTTTTTATTTTTTTTTATTTTTTTTTCTTATTCTTTTTTTTTCTAACGAGGTCGCGCCCTTTCGGGTGTTCACGAACACTCGCCGGTAGCGCTGCTGTTTTTACTCACGTAGCCCTTTCGGGTTTTCATCCGTTCCCATTTTGCTTATGGACATACCGTTTTTATTTTTTTTATATATATTTTTATTTTTTTTATCACGTCAGCCTGAGGATGCCGCGGTAGTAGTTTAAAGACGTTTCGGTCGTCAGCTAGTTTTAGGACGTAGTGGTTCGTCATTAGTTTAAGGACGTTTCGGTCCGCCGTTGCCGTATTTGAGGCGAATCTCTAGTTTACTGACTTTTCGGTCTATGGGGATTTCCCTATGAATGAGCATGATGCCCCCGGCATATCCATCTTTCTTGGAGCATGTGGTTGTAGCGGGCTCACCTTCCAGTTTTCGGACAACGCGAACTCGCCCTGTTGGTATTGGTTTTCAACCCAGTTTTTGAAAACGTAGCAATTTTCGATCGGATGGCCCAATACTTGGTGGTAAGGGCAGTAATTAAGATCGTTGACATCGCCTGGCTGCAACGAACGTTTTGGACTCGGCAGATTGATGAGTCTGTTGCGCACTGCCAGCTCAAACAGTCTCCTTATTTTATTCTGAGAAAATGAGTAAGGACGTCCCATTCTCTCCTCGAGGGATGGGCGTGGACGCACGTTGTTTTGGCGAAAAACCGGCTTTGAGTTGCTCGGCTGTTGTTGAGTATTGGCGACAATGATCGCTTTCCTTTTTCCTTTCTCATTTCGAGGGTCTGGCTTTGGAGGAGACGGTCTGTGACCCATCTGGTCCATTTGGGCCAGTTTGTCGATCAAGGCCTGGAAAGTAGTTGGCTTGAAGAATATCATGAATTGTGAGATGGTCGCTTGTGGATCAAGAGTGCCCATGAACATGCCCACCGCTGGCCCTTCCTCGATGCGTTGCTAGCATTTCGACCATAGATTCCGCCATCGTATTGCGTATTGAACCCATGTTTCGCCTGGCCTTACCTTGGCGTTAATCAATGCGGTGATCGGGGTGCGCTCGTTGGCGCTTGCAAATCTTTGTGTAAACAGCAGCTCCATCTCCGTAAATGTTTTGACAGAGTCGTTATGCAGCTTCGAATACCATTCGAAGGCCGTTTCTGCTAGGCTGCCGACGAATTGGCGAAGTAACAGTTTGTCGTCGCCTCCAGTATTGCCGCATAAAGCCCTGGACTGAGCGACATGTTGATGGGGATTGACTGTCCCCTTGTACACATAGAATTTGGGGATCGTGTATTCCGGCGGGTACTTTATTTGGTCATGCCAGCCTGGATATGGTCGCTCGGTTTTAACGACTTGGCCAGCAGCTTCATTTGCCTGTTGAGTTCGTATTTGCTGAGCAATATAGTCATCCAGAGTGGCCTTGGAAATGGATTCCTCCTTGGCTGCTGAATGAGCCGGAGGAGGATTAGATGTCTCCCTTCTATCGTCTCCTACAATGATCGAAGGGTCTTCAGCCAGAGGGTCCGGCTGTAACATCATCCCGACCGTGTCTTGGAACAGAAGGGCCATTTGTTTTTATATTGGCCGCTTGTTCCGCGGCCTATTTGTCCTTCTTCTCAAGCATTCTCCGAAAGAATTCATCATCAGTTTCATGCTCACGGCGTTGCTCCGAGGATGTCTTCGGGCCTTCTTTCGGTCCTGTGAGTGCGGCCATGGCTGTTAGCATCTCTTGGAGCTTTTGTTGTTGTTGCTCCTGGGCCTTAGTCACTGATCGCGTAAGCGGTCGATGACCTGTGGAGATACGGCTATCCTCTTTTCCGGATGCCATATAGACGGTATGCACTACCATGCCCCCAGACTTGGGGCGTTTAGGTTCAGTGGTCTTGCGATTCGTCGCAGACTCTGGGATTTTCTCCGGCCTTCTTTTCTTGTGAGCAGTCGAAGTTGAGGGGGCCGTTGCAGTGGGTACCCAAATAGCTGTCGCCTTTTGTGGCTTGACAGGACGGGCCTCTTCCCGCTGAACTTTCACCTTTTTCTGTCGGCGGGGATAATCTTGAACAATTACCGAGTCTTGGACTTGACGCCAGACCTTTAATGATTTTAGAGGACAGCCGTTGAGGGGGCTGTTCCGGCTTCACCCTTGTAGCGCTCTCCATAGGTGGAGGAGATCTTTTTAGCATGGCCGTCGAAGAGTTTTTGCGTACACTCCTAAGTGGTTCAAAACTGTTCCCAGTTGGAACAGTAGCATCAATTTCCACCGTTGGAGCCGGCGGAGTCAATCCAGAAGGAAAGTTGCCCCCAGCCTTCCTTACTCGGCGCCAGTGGTATATCCCTAGTAGGAGGAGTGTTGTCTCCTGAGGGTTTTCAGCGGATTACACCCACAAAATCCTATAACAAAAGAGAGATGGTGAAAGTTATATTAAGATAAGAACTATAAAAGAAAGAACTTGAAAATAAGAGTTTTCAACTATACGAGCTTTTCAGTAGCTATGAGCCCTATCTTAATGGTCATGAAAAATGATAGAAATCACATTATCCCTCAATAAAACATTGCCTTTAGCTTTCATTCCTGCCTTTCTTCCAAACATTGATCATATACCCCTACGTGTGTGAACTGGATATCCCTACACTCAGAGAATTCAATTCAAGCAATCATACTCCTATCCATCTACCTTAATACTTTTTAATAGATATTTAGATGGAATTTTCTCACACATTCTTCATGCGACCGTTAATACTTCTTGAGGTACTAACCGACCGATTACTCATGTGCTTGCTAATTAGGTGTTTTTCCTCGTCTTGCAACACCTAAGGTTTAGCAGTGGCTCCCAAACCAGTTGGTCTAAAGCACTAGGTGATAAAGCACCCTCGCTATATTTTTTATTGCTGCCTCGGTGATAACAAAACCAGTGTTCATTTTTCTTTATCTTTTATTCTCCACTTTTATTTTCTTCATACTTTGGCTTTTAGACAAGAGCATTTCAAGGTATCCTCTACTATCCCGAGTTTGAAGATGTGTGTAAGTGCGTATAGTAGGGTATCAACGTTCAAATGTTTGGCTTCCAGAATAGGAACTAATTTTCAGGCTTATTTTTATCCTCAGATTAGTAATTTCCTTCATCTTACTAACCCTTGGGACAACAGCTCATAACTACTTATTACTAGTTTCATTTAAGAAAACATATAACTTTCTTTTTCTTAAACTATTCCTATCTTTTAAATATAATTTTTCACTTTCTACTCTTTTATTATCACAATTTTTTGTGAGTGCTTATATATAGTATAATGCAAAGTAAGGCGTAAATAAGCACAGGAGCGCTGAAAAACGACTTCTTGGGAGTTTCTTGCGATGGTACAGGAGCGCTGAAGCTCGTTGGCGGGAGCATGGTCCCGAAGAATAGCTCAGTGGTGGCTTGAGTTACCTGCTCCACTGGCATAGTGAAAAGGGAGGCTGCTTGGGGCCCGTAGGTTACTCCTCCAGATGGGACAGAGCGAGAGTTGCTGTTGCAGTTAGTGCAGTTTGAAGCCATTGATTTCTTGAAGAGCTCGAATATTCTGCCCCCTGCGTCGACCTTGGTCTTTGGCATGTGCCAGTTGTTTGAGGACCGATTCCGTCGGCAAAACTGCTGCTTGGGGAGCCCGCCTGTGGACGACAGAAATCCTCTCGGCTTCCTCCATCGGCGTTGAGGCACCAAGGGTGGGAGGTGGGAGCATCGACCCAAAGAGAAGCCCATTGATTTCTTGAAGAGTCGGATTGCAGAGATTTGAGGCTGCAAGTGACCCATACTTGACTCCGCCGGATATGACAGAGCCTGAGTTGCCAGGGTGGGAGCAAATGACATTCTTCATAGAGACGAAATGCCGGCTTCAATATCCACTCCCCTAAGGGCAACCAAAAACATACACACCGCGATTATTTGATCGCGGGAAAAACACAACACACGAAGTGTGGAGTGGAAAGAGGAAAAGGTCCCACCGGGCGTGCCAGAATCTGTTCCCCTCCGAACGGCGAGGCCAAGACATGGACATCTTGCCTGAGATTCGGGGCAAATGCTATTTGGTTTTATCCGTCCACCTCTCCGAAGATGCCAAGTTGATTTATTGCACCGTGTATCGGAGGTTTAGACGGATGCGGCCAATGTAGCAGACTTCGTCAGATTCCCCCTCGCTTGAAGGGTTTTTGATTGTGGGGACGCTCTTCCCTGCAGGCGCAAGCCCCTGCAGTTAATTACGCTACCGCATCGCGGTAACAACTTTCTCCTTCTCCAGAATTTCACTTCGTGTCGTAGGTGTCTGTTTTGTTTGTGGTTGCCCGTGGATTGTATACGGAGAATAATTTATGTCATCGCCCGTAGGACGTGGATTAGTCCAAATCCGTATTTTCTTAGATTTGGTTTTGAGGTTTTGGTTTAAGGATACGTTAGCCATATTTGAGGCTAAGATCAACTTAAACGTTTGTTATGGATACGTTAGTCTAATTTGAGACTAAGATCAACTTAACGGGATCGTTTAGATCCGACAAAAGAGCATTTGGGGGCTCGATTGTTCCAGTTTATGTTGGAGATAGTGCCCTCAGAGTCAATTATTAGGTCACAGGTACGTGATTGTAATGATTGAGGGAGGACCTATCCCGGTAGGACAGTCTTACTCGAGATGATAGTATGCTATCTGGTTTACCTTTATCATCGTGTACTGCTTTAGGTGACCTGACACGTCGCTATTACACGTTGATAGAGCCCCTAGGATTCTTGCTTGACCACCAGCAGTATGAGGGCGATCATATAAGTGGGAGCTGGGGGTCTATAAGCTTGTCCTTAAAAGGTCCATAGTCGTGGGAGTTTCGAGACTGGGCATCGATACTCCATTAGTAGACTAGTGTATACAGTCGAGACCCCGACGAGGGGCGGTGGCCGGTCTCACAAGCCACTGGTGTCAGTTGGATCACCTAAGATGTATACAGGTGCTCATTGGGTTATGAGTACACCGGACAGGACTCGCCGGGAACATGCTAGTTGGTCATATACCAGACGTCAGATGGCAGTTCCCTGGTGACATGTGTGCAGGTTAGTTCATCGACCTGGGGATCGTCATTTGTCTCGTGTGAGTTCCCACTGTACTTTGATTACTACCCTACCACGGCTCAAAGGAGTCGTGCAAGCAGGTTTTAGTTGGGTACAGTCCCGAGCCACATGGAGGCAGTGAGCGTATCTTCAGGGGTTCGTCTCTCCCGGTATTGGGGGTGAGGTCGTGCTGTGTCTAGGAGAGCCATTACACAAAGTCCTTGGCCAAGGCAAGGAGATTTACTGGTAGGTATTCCAGTAGTATCTCAGGGTGTTCTGGGCTACACTCCGACACGACTTGTACCGCTTTTGGGGGTCTGACTTTTACCAACCCCCTAGGCCCGCCATGCGATACTCATAGACGAACGGACCGGACTGCACGGATATTGTCACTGACAGGCTCAGTTGGGTGTCGGGGTGAGCTTCCTCATCGACGTCCCTTTTGGTCAATAGCTGGTGGCCCGTCACGTATTGGCATATACCTCTGACGTGCTAGTGGTTAAATCCACAGCCATAGTATTGACGAGTCTTTAGAGTCCACCACATTTCAGTTACTCAAGCTTTCGGGCGAAAGGTTGTAGAGGCCGTATGGAGATATGGCAAGGTCCGATCAGATACGTGCGGTATTGCACGGATCAGGATCGGACAGTTTGTACTATAGGCCGTATGCATATATGGCAGGGTTCGATCAGATACGTGCGGTATTGCACGGATCAGGATCGAACGGAAATTACTAGCCGGCTTTGGTATAAGCCGGATCCTAGTATAGTACAGTGGAGATTTTGTCTCATTGCATTTGTATTTCAGTCGAAATACAGATGCGGGTGTGTATGCACAGTATCGGGGTTTTCCTGTAATTTATTACGGGAACAGTTTTTGGAGTTGCCAGTTTGTTTTCCGTTTCGGCCAATTTTCCATTGTTCCGTTCATTGGCCGAAGATTGGTGGAGGAGGGCTTATTTGCATTGTTGCAAATAAGTGTTTGTGGAGGGGTTCTTTGCTTATTGTTGTATCATGATAGCCTCTCATTGACCTTGACTTCTAGCTTCATGATAGCTTGACTTTCTTTATCATCATGGTTTTGATGATGGTTGTTGATGATGAGAGATGGTTGTTAGTTGAGTGTTGGTTTTGCTTTGTTATCATTTGGTTCATATGATAACCATTCCTCTCTCTCTCTTGTTTTTGATATGAGAATGGCTTCCATTTTTTTTGAGCTCTCTCTCTCCATTTTCACTCTCCTTCTCCTCTTGTCATGGCCGGCCACCATGAGGGTGGGTTGCCCATTTTTGTAGTGGGGATTTTTTGCTCTCTTGATGTTAGAAAAATCCCCAAGTTCCTCCACATTGTTCTTGTTTCATCCCTCCACCAAATGGCATCTCCACTACCCCAAAAGGAGACACAAGTTCTACTACACACATTCTACAGCAAATCTTGGGCATGTCGAGTAGCCGGCTTCGTGCCCGAGTTGCCTCGGCATTGAGGTGGGAGCCCGTAAACGATGTAGGCAACGTGGTGCATTTCCGGCGACGAGGAGGAGACGGACGGAGATCCCGCGAAGAGATCGGATTGGAGATGAAGACCGGAGGACTTGGATCGTCGGTATATCTCTAACCCATCCTCTTTGTAGCTTAGACTTGTTAATTGTTAACGATCCGGGGTTTAGTGCGCGGTGGTGCCGTTTTGCCAAGTCCGCAAAAATTTTAGTTTACCACCGTTTCCGTGTTTGGCCGTCGGATTGACGGCCGGGGCGCCGCCGTGCACTTACAGTGGTATCAGAGCCTCGCCATTAACTTCGTCTAGCTTCGTTTGATGTGTTTTTCAGTTCCGATCGACCAAAATTCCGAAAACCCAATTTATGTTCACATCAGTTTTCTGTTAAGATTTTTTGGTGTCCAAAATTTTTTCAGGTGACAGAAAAGTGATCTACCAAAAAATATAAGAGTTCTGTAAAAATTCGACGATGTAAAGCTACAGTGTGAGCGCGGAACCGCCGCGTAAACCCCATACATGCCGCCCTTCCGCGGCGCACTGTGCACATCACATCACCAAATTTTTACAGATGCCTTCTGGGTTTATTTCAGGGGTTTTGGAATATTAAAATTGGGCCAATTATTTCTGTGAGTGCTACAGTATTAGTTTGGGGCCCACTTGTTAATTTTTGGTCAATCGGAAAATTTTAAACACATTTTTCACAGTATTTACATTATATCTGCGACCGTGAATGTCACTCGATCGGTAAATCCGGTCTAACTGCTATAGCCCGGTTAGACGGATTTGCGAACGTGACTTTCACGTTGATGTTCTATGTATTTGCTGTGATGTTGCGGATCGGTCGTGGGGGATAGCCTGGATGCAATGCTAGTACAGTTTTGTTGTATTATGTACGTTTGATATTGCGGGGCGAGCGTCCGACATGTGGACTGCCGTCACTGCCTGACTGTATTATTATTTTGGGGCACGACCTGGCTGCGGTCGATGTACCCGGTGTATGTATATTTTACTTTCTGTACTAGGATTGCCCCGCGGAGGGGTGCACGGATAGCCGGGTTCTGGAGGGCAACAAGCCCGCATCTCATGGCATTGAGACGGAGGGGGCTTCACTCTAGGATTGGCGGGCTATTCGCCGCACTCGTAGGGGGTACAGGTTGACCCAGGAGGGGTGCCCAAGTTGCCGGATTCCGTGAAGTGCTGGGTGGTCCATTCACGGGGCTGAAGGGGCTGCCTCGCTTCAGGTTTTGGCGGGTGACTTGCCGCGCCCGTAGGGGTCTAGGATTTCATTGCACAGGCTATCCACACGACCAGGGGAACGTCGGGTTTCAGTAGTGGCTCTGTGAAACCCGGGGATCCCAGATATCTGTATTGTTTCTGTGATGCTGTTCATTCTCTGTGATGTTGCATTTTATTCACGCCTTGAGCGAAATATAATATATTGGTATATATATTAGTAGATGTTGTATATGTTTTGCATCCGCGCTAGTCCAGTCCCCGCTCTGTCGTTAGTAAGCTAACCTAACGGGTAATGACGGGACCCAGTGGCGAATGCGGATGGCATATACGTACATCAGTATATTTTCGTTCTTTTTGGTGTGATCAATTGATGGGACTGCGTTGATTCGGATCAATGCAAGTTAAAAACAAACCTAATCTGATGTTGTTGGAACACTTTTCAAAAAGCTGTTATTGCAAGGACGTTCACTTTTGTTTTGCATCGTGATATTCAGTTGGAATATCCTGCTCCTCAGTCGACGAGGCAAGGGCCGAGATCCCTTCACCGGGAGTGACCCCTTGGACAAAAGTTTGCGTCAGAGCAATAACTTCACTATAGCCGATCACTTTTGCTTTGCATCGCGGTATTCATTTGGAATATCCTGCACCCCATTCTACGGGGAAAGAGCCGAGATCCCTTCACCGGGAGTGACCTCTTTAGCAACGGTTTTCGTCACTATATTTTTAAAAGCTATCCGTTCCTTCGACGATATCAAGTTCTTTACGTTAAAGGTTTTCGCCAGAAACCATTCGTAGCCCTCCGTCGTTTCATATGGGTGGTCAATAGTATTCAAGCTGTGTATGTTGGCCAAAGTCAAGGCACAGTGTTTGGTAGCTGTTGGTTATTCATATGCAGCATAGATAGATGCGTTGGTTTGGGACAGTCGTGCTGCCATTTTGGCCAAAGTCAAGGGTATGTACGGGTGGATTCAAATTAACCTGGAGAATGACGGGCAGAACTTGACATGTGACTTATGATATGTTGGCCAAAGTCAAGGTCATAAGAGCATGGGGCAGAAATCACATCGGGAGTTTCAAAAGTACTGAAACTTGCCAGATATGCGCATACCTTCTGGAGTGTGATACCGTGAGCGGATTCCGTCACGTTGTCATGCGATGAGAGTTGGATCCCGATTCCCACTGATGAGTTAGTTTACTCCTCGGGTGACCCCGACTAATTCTTCTTTCAGGTTTGGAGGAGAATTTGAGGTACAGTGGGAGGATTCCAGATTAGATAAATTGGTAACCATTCTGATCTAGGTTAGAGTGCATGCTGAGTGTTTCTTTTCTCTCTCTCTTTGGCAGCGACCATTGACCCGACCCTAAGACTTTGACTCAGTGACCAAGTTGACCGAACCTTCTTAAACACTGGCTTTTGGATTGTCAGAGTTGCGAACCTCATTGCCACTCCTACTTTTACCCTTTTCTCCAGGACACCCCGTATTACTACGAACGTCCACTTCCATTGGACAAAACCATCGTATGGTTAGATACGAACTCGAAAGAATTATTCGAGGATGGTTTCCGGTTCTGGAGAAAACGGATAGGATTATTCAGTTGTCTTTTCTTTTCACCCTCTCTCAGGTTGCGAGTACTCCTTGGTTTAGGAGTAGTACACCTATTGCGCAAATTGGATAGTCTTCTTCCAAACCTTAGGCTGGTGCCGACCGGTAGGGAATGAAGAAAACCAATTTGCATAACGATGGTGTGCAGAAGGTATTAAGTTCAGACAAAGCAAGGGATTAGTTAGAGGGCAAAGTAAATTGCAACAGATATTCACGACCAAACCAAATATTTCGTTACCACTCCCACATCACCTTTGTATTTCTCCAGGACACTCCGTATCACTACGAAGATCCACAGTTTATTTGGATATTCCATCGTATGGTTATATACGAACTCGAAAGGAACTTGTTCCAGTTCGGGGATGGATCCTGGTTCAGGAGAAATAGGAATAAAGTACATTCAGGTGTCTTTTATCTTCACCTTCTCTCGTGTTGCGAGTGTTCCTAGGATTGGGACAGTACACCCATTATGCTTATTGGATAGTCTTCTTCCAAACCATAGGCTGGTGCCGAACGGTAGGGAAGGAAGAAAACCATTTGGCCTAAAGGGGTGTGCAGAAGGTAAAGACTAAAGACATATGAAGGGATTTGGAGAGGTGGCAAAGAACTATACGGTTACAGTCGTGAATCTGGAAGAGGCATTACTAGGAATACCAGGATACCCCATCGAAACATTTCAATGTTTCAGTTTCACTGTGTACTGTTAATAGAAAACTGATTTCCCGATTAGATACTTACTCCAGGGTATGTATTTACCAGATACGATTCTCACATCTGTATGGTTTTACAGATGATGAGTGGGAGTAAGTTATTGGGAATTGGGTGATTATCCTCATTATATCGGGATTCGTTGTAATCGGTGATATTAGAGGAAATCACCTGGGTTGTTTGCCGGTCGGCAAATATTTGGTTTTGAATATCCGCTGTTATGCACCAATTTCAAATTGATATATCTGTACGTCTATTTTCATAGAGTGAGATATACCTTTCTGAAATTATGTCTACGACATTTACCTATATCAGTGGATGGTTAGGTAAGGAGCATTAAACAGCGGTGTAATTCTTCTTAACCATAAGTACAGTTTTCAACCTACGACACACAGTGAATGAGTAATCAGACTCAAGGGACTTTTACAGAGTATTGTATGTTGTCCAGAGTCCATCAGGACAGAATAGGGGATGGTCCTCGTACTATATTCGGTTTACTTATGACTCCTCTAATTTTTAGACAGGTGTTTCGTGGAAACACAGGGTCTGAATTTGGAGAAGTTATATGTATTTGAATAGAGTAGAGAACCAGGTATAGCAAGTATCGGGATTCTTCAAAGAGATCGAAGATGTAGATACTTGTGTATGGTGTTCAGTTGATAGTAATGATTAAGAGAAATTGCTTCTCTTTCAGGTTACTCATAATTGGAAGTATTCCTAAGTTGAGTAACGCTGATCTGGCCTCCTTCCATTTAGTTGACATGCACTGGAGACAGTTGCATGATTTGGATCTGGTTCAATTAAATCAGTGCCTCTGGTCCTATATGGGATATAGAACAGTTCATATCTTAACGATGTTAAGGTACGGGGAGTTGTCCGGTTTATGATTAAAACCAGACACTGGACAACTCAAGGCACGTTTCTGTAATGGCTGTTTGTGGGTTGACCCAGGCTATGACGAGGGTTGACTTTCTACCATCTGGATGAACAATAGCGATATTGTTCTAGACTCGCCACAGTTTTAATAAAAATGGATTTTTTCAGAAAACAGTAGTGGGAGTATGGTAGAACTGGAAGTGATTCCAGAACCACAAACGATTACTGAAGATTTGATAAGGAACCTAAAGATTCAGTCTGGATTGACATTCCATTGGCCACTCCGCAGATAAAGTGGGTAACTTCAGGCACCCGAGAGGTACTCAGGTAGCCTCAAGGACGGTGACAGGGAAGTTCTTGTTTACCCACACTTGCCATTGTTGTTGTTCCAGGCTGCGAGACCCGGCAGGAGGATGAGTATAGCGTCGTTCTAAACTAGTTTTAGAAGTGCACGTCTATATGACTCTGGCAGAGGGTTGTCGTAGTCAGTGGGAGCAGCGGAAGCATTGGTGGACATCAGGCTTATATCTATTTATAGACTAAAGCAGATGTAGCGGAGATAGATCATCTATTTCTGACGTGACAGTCATGGGTTTGACTTCATCAGAATAGGGGATGGATCTGTTGAGAAGGTAGTAGGGTGTGATATCCTGGTATTTGGATGATATACACAGAGTAGGAAAGGAAACTCCTACACTACGATCGGTTATACTTTGGTCGTCACACAGTTGTTTCTCCACAAATGGAAATGGATTTTATATCAGACATACTGGTTACTAGATCTATGGTCTTAGATCTAGATTTGGGTGGTTTCCCAATCAGGGTACTTGACAGCATTCTAAGAGTATTTAGGATGGACGACTCCTGGCACGGTAGTGTACCTGCAGGTAATGGAGTCACCCTCTCCAAAGGTGTCTTACAGACTAAAGGGGAGAGGGACGGGCATGATTGGCAGCTCACTTGCTCAGGCAATTGAGTCAATCGTGAGATGTCAAGTACCACACCAGATGTTGTTCTTGCACTAGATGCAATAAATTGACATTAATCCAATCCTGGAGAAACAGTCGGAAGCAGTTTTAGAACATAAGTGGATGTTCTAGGGAGATGATAACGACAGCCTCATGTGGGAGACAGTTATCATTCCAGGCTTCCAAGGTGACATGGACGACAAGGAGGTTGTCAGAGTTACAGTTTTCCTTCTGTTGAGGGGCAGTATTTTGGACAGGTGATCCAAGGCAATACTGAGGGTGGCTTGGCGCAGGATACTGATTAAGTTCAGTTGACGATACAGTCTAAGAAGTTTGGATTTGGAGCTCATTTATGAGCTATGTCCCATCAGACATCCAGACACATTCTAAGACAGGTATTGCTCATTTCGGGAGATGGGTTTCTCCGCGAACTTGAGATTTAGAGAGACATAGAAAGAAACAACTAAGCGGATCCACTCACTGAGGCTATTCCTCGAACGCAATAGCTCTGCAAACGAGCTTTGTGAGACTGACTAGTAGAGGAGTTGGATGTTCGGTATCACACGAGCTGTGAGTATGCGACATCGCAATAATTAGCCTTGAGTGCAAGTGGGAGATTGTTGGAGATAGTGCCCTCAGAGTCAATTATTAGGTCACAGGTACGTGATTGTAATGATTGAGGGAGGACCTATCCCGGTAGGACAGTCTTACTCGAGATGATAGTATGCTATCTGGTTTACCTTTATCATCGTGTACTGCTTTAGGTGACCTGACACGTCGCTATTACACGTTGATAGAGCCCCTAGGATTCTTGCTTGACCACCAGCAGTATGAGGGCGATCATATAAGTGGGAGCTGGGGGTCTATAAGCTTATCCTTAAAAGGTCCCTAGTCGTGGGAGTTTCGAGACTGGGCATCGATACTCCATTAGTAGACTAGTGTATACAATCGAGACCCCGACGAGGGGCGGTGGCCGGTCTCACAAGCCACTGGTGTCAGTTGGATCACCTAAGATGTATACAGGTGCTCATTGGGTTATGAGTACACCGGACAGGACACGCCTGGGAACATGCTAGTTGGTCATATACCAGACGTCAGATGGCAGTTCCCTGGTGACATGTGTGCAGGTTAGTTCAACGACCTGGGGATCGTCATTTGTCTCGTGTGAGTTCCCACTGTACTTTGATTACTACCCTACCACGGCTCAAAGGAGTCGTGCAAACAGGTTTTAGTTGGGTACAGTCCCGAGCCACATGGAGGCAGTGAGCGTATCTTCAGGGGTTCGTCTCTCCCGGTATTGGGGGTGAGGTCGTGCTGTGTCTAGGAGAGCCATTACACAAAGTCCTTGGCCAAGGCAAGGAGATTTACTGGTAGGTATTCCAGTAGTATCTCAGGGTGTTCTGGGCTACACTCCGACACGACTTGTACCACTTTTGGGGGTCTGACTTTTACCAACCCCCTAGGCCCGCCATGCGATACTCATAGACGAACGGACCGGACTGCACGGATATTGTCACTGACAGGCTCAGTTGGGTGTCGGGGTGAGCTTCCTCATCGACGTCCCTTTTGGTCAATAGCTGGTGGCCCGTCACGTATTGGCATATACCTCTGACGTGCTAGTGGTTAAATCCACAGCCATAGTATTGACGAGTCTTTAGAGTCCACCACATTTTAGTTACTCAAGCTTTCGGGCGAAAGGTTGTAGAGGCCGTATGGAGATATGGCAAGGTCCGATCAGATACGTGCGGTATTGCACGGATCAGGATCGGACAGTTTGTACTATAGGCCGTATGCATATATGGCAGGGTTCGATCAGATACGTGCGGTATTGCACGGATCAGGATCGAACGGAAATTACTAGCCGGCTTTGGTATAAGCCGGATCCTAGTATAGTACAGTGGAGATTTTGTCTCATTGCATTTGTATTTCGGTCGAAATACAGATGCGGGTGTGTATGCACAGTATCGGGGTTTTCCTGTAATTTATTACGGGAACAGTTTTTGGAGTTGCCAGTTTGTTTTCCGTTTCGGCCAATTTTCCATTGTTCCGTTCATTGGCCGAAGATTGGTGGAGGAGGGCTTATTTGCATTGTTGCAAATAAGTGTTTGTGGAGGGGTTCTTTGCTTATTGTTGTATCATGATAGCCTCTCATTGACCTTGACTTCTAGCTTCATGATAGCTTGACTTTCTTTATCATCATGGTTTTGATGATGGTTGTTGATGATGAGAGATGGTTGTTAGTTGAGTGTTGGTTTTGCTTTGTTATCATTTGGTTCATATGATAACCATTCCTCTCTCTCTCTTGTTTTTGATATGAGAATGGCTCCCATTTTTTTTGAGCTCTCTCTCTCCATTTTCACTCTCCTTCTCCTCTTGTCATGGCCGGCCACCATGAGGGTGGGTTGCCCATTTTTGTAGTGGGGATTTTTTGCTCTCTTGATGTTAGAAAAATCCCCAAGTTCCTCCACATTGTTCTTGTTTCATCCCTCCACCAAATGGCATCTCCACTACCCCAAAAGGAGACACAAGTTCTACTACACACATTCTACAGCAAATCTTGGGCACGTCGAGTAGCCGGCTTCGTGCCCGAGTTGCCTCGGCATTGAGGTGGGAGCCCGTAAACGATGTAGGCAACGTGGTGCATTTCCGGCGACGAGGAGGAGACGGACGGAGATCCCGCGAGGAGATCGGATTGGAGATGAAGACCGGAGGACTTGGATCGTCGGTATATCTCTAACCCATCCTCTTTGTAGCTTAGACTTGTTAATGGTTAACGATCCGGGGTTTAGTGCGCGGTGGTGCCGTTTTGCCAAGTCCGCAAAAATTTTAGTTTACCACCGTTTCCGCGTTTGGCCGTCTGATTGACGGCCGGGGCGCCGCCGTGCACTTACAGTTTAGGGACATGGTAGTCCATTGAATGTATGGCCGTCGGGACCCATCACCTCTCTGACGACGTTGAAGGATTACAACGACAGATATCAGAGGAGTTCAGAGATGTACCTTTGAACCAAAGTTGGTTGGGAGATCTATAGTCCAATTTGGGACTAAAGTCTGTTTGAAGTTTTAAAGATACGTTAGCCCTATTTGAGCCTAAGATCAACTTAAACATTTGTTAAGGATACGTTAGTCTAATTTGAGACTAAGATCAACTTAACGGGATCGTTTAGATCCGACAAAAGAGCATTTGGGCTCTATTGTTCCAGTTTAGGGACATAGTGGTCCATCATTCCCATTTTTGGGGTGAATACTGGTTTAAGGACGCATTAGTCCGTGAGTTTAAGGATGCATTAGTCCGTGAGTTTAAGGACGCATTAGTCCATGTCAATTTGTGGTTGTCGGGACCCGTCACCTCTCTGACGACGTTGAAGGATTACAACGACAAATATCAGAGGAGTTCAGAGATGTACCCTTGAACCGAGTGTGAATTGATTTAAGAGAGCAGTTGTGCTCAGTTCAATTTAATTTGAGGACTTATGGCCAGTATTGGGCTAAGTCCAGTTGAAAATGTTCAACATTTTATTTGCATTTGGCCTGTTAGGCCTTTGTTTGGGCTCTGCCCTTTTTAACAATGCATTGCATTTTTTTATTTGGGCCCATTAGACCTTTAATTGGGCTTTGCCCTTTAATAATGCATAGCATTTTTTATCTGGGTCTGATAGACCTTTTTATTGGGCTCTGCCCTTTTAATAATGCATTGCATTTTTATTCTTACAGTGCCCCACATGGCTAGTCAAGCGCTTTGCGCCACAGCAAGGCGCAGACTCATGTGGTTGTGACACGTGTCACGCTCTGGTGAGCGCAAGCGCATTGCGCTACGCCATTGCGCTGCGCTAGCGCGCTGCTGACACGTGGCGCGCTCTGACGACTTGCGCCAATTTAAGAGAGCAGTGCTTTGTTTTTTAGAAGCGCAAGGTGTAGCTATTCTGTGATTGACACGTGGCGCTCCCTGGTGGCTTGCGCCAATCCAAGGAGCGCAACAGTGCAAACTCAAAAGTGTAAGGCACTGTTTAATATCTTGATCCAATTTTGGATTAAAGAAAAGAATCTTTTAAGATTTCAGAACCAATAGTCCATCAAAAGGCAATGCCTTTATGTAGATCAAATGATCTGTGAAGTAATACTTCTTTTTATCTTTTTGTGATTGGATCTTTTTTTCCTTTTTAGTTGAAGTTCTTGATCTTATTCTTAGATCATTGATATCTTTTAGAAGAAAATTCTTCTTTTTATTCAAAGGTTTTTACCTTTTCTTTCTCTAAGCTCTTTTCAAAATTTTCTTTAGAGGAGTTCTGTGTTTTTCGCTGTATCTTTTCTCTCTTTTTCTTTTTTTTTTATTTTAGAAAGAAGGATCATTGGTTGTCGGGACCCACCACCTCTCCGACGACACTGAGAGATTACAGTGCCATATATCGAAGGTGTGGAGGGATGTACCTTTTGAACCATGTCTCACTCATTAGGGAGGAAGAACAGCCTAGAGCTTAAGTTTCTCGCTGCTGAAAAAGGCTTCTTTGCGTTCGCGCACGTGCGTCGCACGTGTTGGGCGCTCATATTTGCACGTAGCGCACATGGAGCTTGCGCATATGCGCAATATGGGGGAGCAAGCTTCTATGGAGAACGAGTCTCCCTTTATTGAATATTCTCGCGTGGCGCGCACGTGCGTTGCACGTGGTGCGTGCGTGGCGGGCACACGTTCGTTGCACGTAGCGCACATGCGCATTATGAGGAGAAGCAGGGATTCTATATATGGAGAACTAAGCTCCTTTTAATATTATTAAATATTCTCATGTGGTGCGCACGTGCGTTGTACGTGGTGCACGCGTGGCGGGCACACGTGTGTTGCACGGAGCGCACATGCGCATTATGAGGAGAAGCAGGACTTCTATATATGGAGAACTAAGCTCCTTTGAGTATTGAATTCTTTGAGGATTGAACTCTACCCTTTCTAAGAGGTATCCCCTCTTATTTATATAGGAGTGGTAGAGAAGCCATCTCTCCTTTTCCCGATGTGGGACTAAAAATGCATTCTCCATGTAGTAGAGCATTACTTTAGATTATATGTGCATAGACATTTGCTCATAACTTTTGATCCCGGATGAATTATGAGACGCATAATATATAAAATCGAAGGATTTTTCGAGATAATTTTGATACCATCAAAATTTAGCTGTTTCTCATTCCGGAGTTTGTCAAAATACAGCTCGGAAAATACTGGTTCGCATCTTCTTCCTTAGATCACATGTGCATAGACATTTGCTCATAACTTTTGATCCCGGATGAATTATGAGGCCCATAATATATCAAATCGAAAGTTTTTTTGAGATACTTTCAATACCATATGAATTTAATAGTTCCTCCTTCGGGAGTTTATCAATATACTGGCCGGAAGATACTGGTTCGCATTTGCTTAAGCGTATCGCTGCCATTTGATACCTTAGACTTTTTTGCGCTTAAATTTTTGGCGGGAACAGTCACCTTGGAAGCCTGGAATGATAACCATCCCCGAAAAGAGGCTGTTGTTATCATATCCCAAGAATATCAACTTATGTTCTAAAACTGCTTCCGAACGTTTCTCCAGGATTGGATCAATACCACCTTATTGCATCTAGTGCAAAAACAACATCTATATCCTATGTGGAGAAACCACTGTGTGACAACCAAAGTATAACCGATCATAGTATAGGAATTTCACTTCCTACTCTGTTTATGTCATCCTAATACCAGGACATCACTCCCTACTACCTTCTTAACAGATCCATCCCCTATTCCGATGAAGTCAAACATATGACTGTCACATCAGAAATAGATGATCTATCTCCGCTATATCTGCTTTTAATCTATAAATAGACATAAGTTACTTGTCCACTATGCTTCCGCTGCTCCCACTGACTACGACAACCCTCTGGCAGAGTCATATAGACGTGCACTTCTAAAGCTAGTTTAGAACGACGCTATACTCATCCTCCTGCCGGGACTCACTGTCTGGAACAACAGCAATGGCAAGTCTGGGTAAACAAGAACCTCCCTGTCACCATCCTTGAGCATACCAAAGTACCTCTCGAGTGCCTGAGGTTACCCACCATATCTGCGGAGTGGCCAATGGAATGTCAAACCAGATCGAATCTTTAGGTCCTATTAAATTTTCAGTAATCGTTTGCGGTTCTGGAATCACTTCCAGTTCTACCATACTCCCACTACTGTTTTCTGATAAAATCCATTTTTATTAAAACTGTGGCGAGTCTAGAACAATATCACTATTGATCTTCCAGATGGTAGAAAATCAACCCTCGTCATAGCCCGGGTCAACCCACAAACAGTCATTACAGAAACGTGCCTTGAGTTATCCAGAGTCTGGTTTTAAGCATAAGCCGGACAACTCCCTGTACCTTAACATAATTAAGATATGAACTATTCTATATCTAATATAGAAATAGAGGCACTGATTTAATTGGAACCAGATTCAAATCATGCAGCTGTTTCCAGTGCATGTTCACTAAATGAAGAGAGGCCGATCAGCATTACTCAACTTAGGAGAGCTTCCAATTATGAGTAACCTGAAAGAGAAACAAGTTCTCAAAACCATTACTATCAACTGAATACCATACACAAGTATCTACATCTTCGATTACCTTGAAGAATCCTGATACATGCAATACCTGGTTCTCTACTTTACTCATATACCTATAACTTCTTAAAACTTGGACCTTGCATTCCTACGAAACACATGTCTAAGAACCAGAGAAGTCACAAGTAAACAGAATACAGCACGAGTACCAACCCCTCTGTCCTAATGGATACTGGACAACATACAATACTCTGTATAAGTCCCCTGAGACTAATAACTCATTCGCTGTGTGTCCTAGGTTGAAAACTGTACTTATGATTAAGAAAAATTACACCGCTGTTTAATGCTCCTTACCTAACCATCCACTGATATAGGTAAATATCACCGACATAATTTCAAAAAGTTATATCTCACTTTATAAAAAATAAACGTACATATATATCAATTTGAAATTGGTGCATAACAACGGATATTCAAAACCAAATATTTGCCGTCCGGCAAACATCCCAGGTGATTTCCTCAAATATCACCAATTACAACGAATCCCGATATAATGAGGATGATCACCCAATTCCCAATAACTTACTCCCACTCATCATCTGTAAAGCCATACAGATGTGAGAATTATACCCGGTAAATACATACCCTGGAGCAAGTGTCTAATTGGGAAATCAGTTTTCTTTTAACAAAACACAGTGAAACTGATACATTGAAATATTTCGAAGGGGTATCCGGGTATTCCTAGTAATGCCTCTACCATTATCCAGATTCACAACTGTAACCGTATATTTCTTTGCCATCTCTCCAAATCCCTTCATATGTCTTTAGTCATTACCTTCTGTACACCCCTTTAGGCCAAATGGTTTTCTTCCTTCCCTACCGTTCGGCACCAGCCTTTGGTTTAGAAGAAGACTATCCAATAAGCATAATGGGTGTACTGTCCTAATCCTAGGAGCACTCGCAATGCGAGAGAAGGTGAAGATAAAATACAACCGAATAAACCTTATTCCAATTTCTCCCGAACCAGAATCCATCCCCGAACTGGAACAACTTCCTTTCGAGTTCGTATATAACCATACGATGGAGTATCCAAATAAACTGTGGATTTTCGTAGTGATACGGAGTGTTCTGGAGAAATACAAAGGTGAAATAGGAGTGGTAATAAAATACTTGGTTTGGTTGTGAATCGCAGTCGCAGTTTACTTTGCCCTCTTACTAATCCCTTTATTTGTCTTTACTTAATATCTTCTGTACACCTTTTAGGCTAAATGGTTTTCTTCATTCCCTACCGTTCGGCACTTGCCTATGGTTTGGATGAAGACTATCCAATTAGCGTAATAGGTGTACCGTCCTAAACCAAGGAGCACTCACAACCTGAGAGAAGGTAAAAGGAAAAGACAACTGAATAGTCCTATTCATTTTCTCCAGAACCGGAAACCATCCTCGAATAAATTCCTTCGAGTTCGTATATAACCATACGATGGTTTTATCCAATGGAAGTGGATGTTCATAGTAACACGGGGTGTTCTAGAGAAAAGGGTAAAAGTAGGAGTGGCAAAGAGGTCTGCAACTCTGACAATCCAAAAGCCAGTGTTTAAGAAGGTTCGGTTAACTTAGTCAATGAATCATAGTCAAGGGTCGGGTCATGGTCCCTGCCAAAGAAAGAGAGAAAAGAAACACTCAGCATGCACTCTAACCTAGATTAGAATGGTTATCAATTTATCTAATCAGGAAACTTCCCACTGTATCGTCAAATTCTCCTCAAAACCTGAAAGAAGAATTAGTCGGGATCACCCGAGGAATAAACCAACTCATCAGTGGGAATCGGGATCCAACTATCATCGCATGATAACGTGACGGAATCCGCTCACGTTATCACACTCCAGAAGGTATCCGCATGCCTGGCAAGTTTCAGTTTCTTTAGAAACTCCCGATGTGTGTTTTTACCCCTAGGACCCAAGTGACCTTGACGGAGTCAACAAATCAAAGAGTCCTAGTCAAGTTCAACCCGTCATTATCTGGATTGCATTAAACCCACCCGTACGTGCCCTTGACAGAGTCAACAAGGCCGCACGACCATCCTAACCAATCACATTTATGCAACAAACAAGCACCACTTAGCTACCGTACACTACGCCTTGACGGAGTCAACAAACGCAGCACGAATACTAAACAATACTCGTAAGAAATGACGGAGGGCTACAGCTGGTTTTTGGCGAAAAACCTTTAACGTAATGAACTTGATATTGTTGAAGGAACTGCATAGCCTTTTTATAAAAATATAGTGATGAAAAATTTTTCTAAAGAGGTCACTCCCGGTGAAGGGATCTCGGCTCTTTCCCCGTAGAATGAGGTGCAGAATATTCCAACTGAATACCACGATGCAAAGCAAAAGGCAATCGGCTATAGTGAAGTTATTACCCTGACGCAAACTTCTGTCCAAGGGGTCACTCCCGGTGAAGGGATCTCGGCCCTTGCCTCGTCGACTGAGGTGCTGGATATTCATAACCGAATACCACTGTGCAAAACAAAAGAGAACGCCCTTGCAATAATAGCTTTTTAGAAAAATTGTTCCAACAACATCAGAATAGGTTTGTTTAGCTTGTATTGATCCGAATCAATGCAGCCCATCAATTGATCACACCACAAAAGAACGAAAATAATGATGTACATAAATGCCATCCGCATTCGCCACTGGGTCCCATCATCACCCGTTAGGTTACTTAACTAACGACAGAGCGGGCACTGGACTACCGCGGATGCAAAACATATACAACATCTACTAGTATATATATCAATATATAATATTCGCTCAAGGCGTGATAAAGTGCAACATCACAGAAATGTAATAAGCATCACAGAACAATACAAATAATCTGGGATCCCCGGGTTTCATAGAGCCGCTACTGAAACCCGACGTTCCCCTGGTCGTGTGGATAGCCTGCGCACTGAAATCCTAGACCCCTACGGGCCCGGCAAGTCACCCGCCAAAACCTGAAGCGAGGCATCCCCCTTCAGCAACGTGAATGGACCACCCAGCACTTCACGGAATCCGGTAACTTGGGCACCCCTCCTTGGATCAACCTGTACCCCCTACGAGTGCGGCGAATAGCCCGCCATTCTAGAGTGAAGCCCCTTCCGTCTCAACGCCATGAGATGCGGGCCCGTTGCCCTCTAGAACCCGGCTATCTGTGCACCCCACCACAGGGTAATCCTAGTACAGAAAATAAAATATACATACAACGGCTACATCGACCTCAGCCCGGTCGTACCCTAAAAGAATAATATACAAATAGGCAGTGACGGCAGTCCACATGTTGGACGCCCGCCCCGCAATATCAAATGTACAAATACAACCAAACTGTACTAACACTGCACCTAGGCTATCCACCATGACAAATTCGCAACATCACAGCACAACACAGAACATCAACGTGAATGTCACGTTCACAAATCCGTCTAAAAGGGCTATAACTGTTAGACATGATTTACCGATCAAGTGACATTCACGGTCGCAGATATAATGTAAATACTGTGAACTAACATGTTTTAAAAATTTTGATCGACAAAATTTCCCGAAGTGGGCCCCAAGTACAACTGTAGCACTAAAAATAAATTTGGGCCCAAACAGAATAGACCAAAAACCCCTTTTCCAAGTCAGAGACCACCTGAAGAAATTTGGCCCAATGAAGAGCTAAAATGGCGGCGGAACCGTGGCCAAAACTAGGGTTTGGCCGCGGTTCCACGGTGTTCCTAAGGAATCAATCTACCAAATTTCTTCAGTGCCCCTAAAAAACCTTGCACGTATTTCTGCAATACACCAAATATTTTTTTGACCACAGAAAATTTTTGACAGAAACCGAACTTTGAAAATGCCGATTTTTGGAATTTTCATTCGATCGAAATTCTAAACACGATAGAGCAAACTAGAGTAGGTTAATGGCGTGGCTCTGATACCATGTAGGACTACGGTAGCACCTCGACCGTCTATCCGAGGCCAAAATGCGGAAACGAAATTTTTTCTAAACTTTTAAACCGGCACTTCCGCATCCTAAAACCCGGATCGGACCATTAACCTATACCTAGCAAACTAGAGAAGGGATAGAATCCTATACCGAGCGATCAGTGTCCTTCGGTCTTCGACCTCTATCCCGATCTCCTCGCAGAATCTCCGGTCATCACCTCCTTGTCGGAAATGGCACCATATCGAGAAGTCTCTTTACGGGCTCCCGCTTCATCCGAAGCAACTCGGGCGCGAAGTTGGCGAGCTGACGTGCCTAAGGATGCTATAGGCTAAGTGTAGTAATGTTTGTCTCATGAGGTTGTGAAGTTGCCATAAAGATGTGGAGGAAAAATAGATATGGAGATGAGCTTTGGAATTTTTGAGGCAAGCAAAAAAATGAGAACAAGAAATTTCCCCACACCAAAAATGAATTCTCTCCCCCCCACCAAGAAGTGTGGCCGGCCTTAACAAAAGGAGATAGGAAAAATCACAAGGAGGTGAGCACAAGAGAAGAATGGAAGTAACCATAAGGAAATGTGAAGATTACTAGAAAATTTAGTCACAACCAAAATTCTATCATTTCCTATCACATTAATGCAAGCCATGATCACTAGAAAAAGCAAAGATGCTAGAACCATCATAATCCTCCATTTACAAATAAACCTTCCACAATTGCTAATTTGCATATTTGCAAATTAGCCCCTCCATCAAAAAAAAATCCGGCTATGAAGGAACAAAGGAAAATTGGCCGAAACAGAATACAAACTGGCAACTTCAGAAAACTGATCCCGTAATAAATTACAGGAAAGCCCTGCGACTGTATATACATACCCGCGTTTGTATTCCGACCGAATACAAATGCAATGAGACAAAATCTACACTGTACAATACTAGGATCCGGCTTAAACCAAATCCCGCTAGTATTATCCGTCCGATCATGATCCGTGCAACACCGCACGTATATGATCGAACCCTGCCATATCTCCATACGGCCTCTACAGCGTTTCGCCCGAAACTTGAGAAACTGTCTGTGAGGGACTCTAAAGACTCATCAATACTTTGGCTATGGATTTAACCACTAGCACGTCAGAGGTATTAGCCATATGTAACGGGCTACCAGGTATTGACCAAAAGGGAGGTCGATGAGCGAACTCATCCTGACACCCTACTGAGCCTGTCAGTGACAATATCCGTACAGTCCGGTCCGTTCGTCTATTAGCATCGCATGGCGGGCCTGGAGGGTTGGTAAAAGTCAGACCCCTAAAAGCGGTACAAGTCGTGTCGGAGTGTGGCCCAGAACACCTTGAGATACTAATGGAATACCTACCAGTAAATCTCCTGTCTCGGACGAGGGCTTTGTGTAATGGCTCTCATAGACACAGCGCGACCACACCCCCAATACCGGGAGAGACGAACCCCTGCAGATCCGCTCACTGCCTCCATGTGGCTCAGGACTGTACCCAACTAAAACTTGTTTGCACGACTCCTTTGAGCCGTGGTAGGGTAGTAATCAATGTACAGTGGGAACTCACATGAGACAAATGACGATCTCAGGTCGATGAACTAACCTGTACACATATCACCAGGGAACTGCTATCTGACGTCAGGTATAAGACCAACTAGCATATTCCCGGCGAGTCCTGTCCGGTGTACTCATAACCCAACGAGCACCTGTATACATCTTAGGTGAACCAACTGACACCAGTGGCTTGTGAGACCGGCTACCGCCCCTCGTCGGGGTCTCGACTGTATACACTAGTCTACTCTGGAGTTTCGATGCCATGTCTCGAAAACTCCCACGACTAGGGACCTTTTAAGGATGTGCTTATAGATCCCAGCTCCCAAGTATATGATCGCCATCATATTGCTGGCCGTCAAGCAAGAATCCTAAGGGCTCTATCAACGCGCAATAGTGACATGTAAGGTCACCTAAAATAGTACACGATGATAAAGATAAACCAGATAACATACTATCATCTTTAGTAAGACTATTCTATAGGTATAGGTCCAACCTCAATCATTGCAATCACGTGCCTGTGATCCAATAATTGACTCTGAGGGCACTATCTCCAACAGATTTTTGGGCTTAGCAGGTTTTTACCGCCGTTTCATACAGAATTGCTAGTGTAGTGCAGCACCATTCACTGAATTGACCGGAAAGGAGTTTCTTTTTCTTTGGACTGAGGTATGCGTACGGAGTTTTCAGCAGTTGGAGACTCGGTTAACAACTGCACCAGTTCTTTCTTTCCTTCTGGTTCGGGCGACTTTGTTGTTTAACTGTGATGTTTCGCGAGTGGGGCTCGATTTTGCGTTGATGCGGCATTATAGAGTTATCGCTTTTACTTCCTGACAGTTAGAGGAAGTACAAGCAGGATATCCCACTCATGATCTGGAGATGGCCGCTGTGGTCGTGCGTTGAAGATCTGAGGACACTACTTGTTCGGAGAGTCGTGTCAGATTTTCACTGACCACTAGAGTTTAATGTACATCTTCCTGCAGCGGGTTTTGATTGTTGAGATAGTCTTCTGCAGATTTACAGTTCTTGTGCGATCGTTGAGTACAGCTTAAGTTCGCCTCTACTGAGGGGACAGCTTGCTCATGTCCGCGCCCGTCCACTTTTCCTTAATCGCTTTCTTAAGGCACTGCCCGCCGATACTCGTTCGTCAGAGATTCTTGAGCATACTCGGCTGGGTAATGATTCGGAGACCTTGATTTGTGACCAGATGAGCTACGTTTAGGGACGCGTTTGTGTACCTGATACCATTGGGTAGAGACGTGAAATCCTAGTGCAGGCACATCTGTCAACTCTTTATGTTCATCCAAGTTTCACCAACATTTGACATGACTTATGAGATAGTTACGGGTGGGCAGTGATATAAAGAGAAGTTTCGAGTTTCGTTTCAAAGTGTCTGTCTTGTGGTGTGCTAAGGTTGAGCATCTGAGTCTGGCTGGAGAGTTGCAACCTTTTACCGTTCCGAAGTGGGAATGGGAGCAAATCTCCACGAATTTTGTTTTGGTGTCTACCCAGGTTTAATAAGGGTGTGACTCCATTCGGATGCTTGTTGTCCGGTTATACTAGGTTTGCTCAGTTGTTCTTTGTTATGTTTGTGCGTTGCACGGAGTTCCTTCATGGGTCGTATCCAATAAGTCACCCTGTTCGCTTGTCGTCTTGGGCAGGAGCTTGAGGAATCCTTGGGCACTGGTTGAGCTTTAGCTCCGCCTTTCCATCCGCAGGATGATGGTTTTGTGAGAGCGGGCTATACCGACTCTGGAGGATATGCTTGTGCATACATACTAATTGTTGTCGGCAGTTGGGATCGTCGCTTGCCATTGTTCGGGTTCTCCTTCGATAGTTGTTATCAGGAGGCACTCCAATTGGCAACCTTTAGGTTTTGTTGTTAGGTTGTGTCGATCACCAGTCTGTTTTTCTGACTCTGCGAAGTAGGATTTTTGGACCAGCCAGTCTAGAGACTTCGGAAATGATCCAGTTGGTTCAGGTCAGGATGATGACAGTCCTGTGCGGACAGAGGTCTTATGCTGACCATGGTGGTCGCAGGCTTGAGTTCGCAGTGGGGGATCATGTATCCTTGAGGACTTTCCGATAAATGACGTGTTGAGTTTTGGGAAGCTTATCCCAGAATTGTAGGTCCTTTTGAGATCCTTAAAGCGAGTTAGTTTCGTTGCCTTTAATTTGGCACTTCCGCCCAGATTATTGAGTATTCACCCCGTATTCCTTGTGTCGATACTTTGCAATTACCTTCATGACCTTTCTCACATGATTCAGCCCCAGACCATTTAGCTTGAGACGCGATCTTTCATTCACCCGCAGCCAATTGTGTTAACGGCTCGGCACGTAGAGAAACTTCGGTCAAGGGTCTTGCCATCTGTGAAGGGTTTTCTTAGGCATAGCCGTATGGTGAGATAATCACTTAGAAGGCTACAAGCGAGATATAAGAGTTTGTAATCTTCTCTTTGAAGATACGCTTAGTGAGAATTTAAATTCGGGGACGAATTTTTATAAGGGGGGAGATCGTAACGCCCTAGATTTCGGTTAGTGTTCGTTTAGACGTTAATGCGGGTTTACTGTAAAAAATTTACCAATTCGGGTTTCTCACATTTTATAACATTTAATTAATAATTTATTATTAATTGCTATGAGCATGCATGCACGCACGTGTGCACGTTAATGTGAGGTTTGTTTGTGCTAATTTTGTTTTTAGCAACCTTGACACTTAACCCTTTATCTTATCCTTTTTCTTAACGCTAACCCTTAATCATTTCTCTAGATCTTTTGTGTGAGAAAGAGGAGATATTTGTTGGATGAGAGGAGGTGGCAAGATGAGTGTATGAATGCATTAATGGTGCATTAATGAAGTGGTTATACTCACCTTAACCTCACCTCTCTCTCTCCCTCTCTTTATCATTTCCTCTCTCTCTTTTTCTCTCTCTCTTTTCTTTTCCCTCATATCTCTCACACTCAAACTGAACAGTCTCAAGTTCTTCATAAAAACCATCACAAAACTTCACAATCTCATCAAAAATCACATCTTTAATCTAGTTTTGCCTCTTGGATGCCTTGGAGCTAGGAAAGCTAGGATTTTTGAGTTCTTGAGGATAGGTAATCATCTCTATCTGTTCTTTATGTTGTGGTAGTGATGTGTAGCTTTTTAGTTTCAGTTTTGATTGTTTAAAGTTAAGTTTTGTGCATAATATCGTATTTTTAGTGCCTATATGTGACATATGTGATCTGCTATAACCCGGAAAGTGTACTAGAAAACCAAACAATATAGTTGTGTTGTACCAGTGACCATAGGACCTCACCTGGAGCATGAACCCAAGGAGCTCGGACTCGGCCGGCGACATGCAGGGGATTTCTGGCGACCTCGGCCGTGGGTAGGAGTTAGGGTTTGGGTTTTTCTGGGTAGGTGTCTGCAGTGGTTTAGGTGTTTTTGGTCTTATTTGGTTGTTGTGTTTTCTCAGTATGTAAAATCTGGGATCACCTAGGTAGTTTCTTGTGTTTCGTTTAAGCGCGATATGTTATACGACACGGATCGTGCACTTTATGTGGTTTTGCTCTTAAGTTGTTCTCGTCGTGTCGCTACGCATGTTAGCCACAATACGGACACTTGAGAGTAAGTTTTGTGTTGTTGCGTCGGTCAAATGTAGTTTGTACGTATTTTGGATCTATTACTAATATGTACTTGCTTTATTGTTTTAATGTTGTAGGTTCGCAAGCGGGGACTTCGGACACTGGTACAAAGGGAAAACAGGTGGTTGGTTTCACTTAGCCAGGAGCGTTGGTGAGTAGATTTAACATCTACAGGGGAATCGCCCGCATGGCGTTATGCGTCTGGGCTAGAGATGTTAATTTTGTCGCATATTCTATATCATATTTAGAATTGCGCATTCACCCTACAACTTAGTTAATTGTTGTGCTTTGATTAGTATTCTTAGGACACTGCACTATTATTGATGGCTCATGTTGCACGAGCACTGATTGTATGCCACACACACCGTCAATAATTGCCATGTCACGCACAACCCACATATAGAAATGGTATTGTTTGGTTAGGGACATTGAGAATTGATTCATATTTCTTTATGCATATGACTTATAGCATACCTGTATACCTATATGCTTATACATATGCCTTGACATACTTACATGCTAGTTATATGTATACCTATAGAGTATTGTACCATTAGCGATAGGTACATACACATAATGACATAACTATATGTATATCTTGCATACATCCTTCACTTATACCCCCGGGGGGTATATTACATCATTACTGATAGGTAGATGTCTATATCTTGCTATACCTTTATGTTTATACATATATTTGGTTATAGCTACATGTTTACCTTTACTTGATGTCATTTAGAATTAGAGAAATTATGAACCGCATAATTTATATTTTAACTGGTTGCAGTTAAATAGCGGCCTTTCCTTTATACGCTCGCATTCAGTTTCATATTGCGTATATTATATTCATGGATTCTCGCATTGAGATATGGATTTTTTTTCATGATGTTTTCTAGATTTGGGGACCGTGGTAGTTTCTTGAAATTATGCATTATTTGAAAAACCGGGTTTCCCTTGATATGATATTTCAGCAGCCACCATAAGATTTATCGGTTCGGATATATATATACCCACGCGAGGAACGGAGGGAGCCATGTGCGGGTACATGGTGGGGCCCAGAGGTACCCCGTGGCAAGAATCTCAGTGAGGAGATGAGTTAGTAGGAGAACCATACTTTCCAGTGACATTACCAATGACTCGGCGGTTATCATGGGGATACCGACGGGAGTCATGTGCGTATGGATACGTCGAGAGGCGAGGGTCAGAGCTAGACACTCGAGCTTTCGGTATAGCGTATGATACGTACCTATCAGGGTGCCAGTCATGGTGACAGCACCTGATAGATCAGCCTTTCTGTGTCGATGCTTGACACATTGTTTTCATGATATTTTACTCCTAAGTATATATATATTAGTTGAGTGGGACGCTAATATATATGTATACATCATCATATTTATTCATGCAAATATACCTAGGATATAAGAGATGCACTTGATCTTGGATTTAGGACATTTGAGATTTACTTGATATTAAACACAAGATATATATGAGATTTGCTGATTTTGTACATTCAGGAGATATGAGATTTACTTGATATTGTACATTCAGGATTTGTGAGACTTATATGATATGAGAGCCAATTTGAGGGCTGATTTGAGGAATTGGGATTTGGATTGTCTTGATGGATTTTGATCCTACTACGGTGTCAGGATTCCGTGGAAATGACATGTTTCATTTCATACTTCATACTTATTTATATGCACTGCTTCATGTATTAGTTGTACCTGTTAGAGTACCTTTCATGACTGTTGCCTATATACCTTTTCATATCATTATTTCATGATTATTGCATACCGATTGTCATATCATTACTTCATGTACTTGTAGTACCTGATAGAGTACCTTACATGACTGTTACATATATATTGTCATATTATTATTTCATGTATTAATCGTACCTGCTAGTGTACTTTCATGACTGATGCATTACATATGACCATTCATTGCTATTAGATTCTTATGTTAGATTCGCGCGTACATACATACTCGTGATTATCTGCATATGTTAATTTACTATTCACGAGTTGGCAACTCACCCCCGTTGTGCCACAGTGTTTTGCAGGTGTTCCTTAGGATAGTCAGAGGCAGGGCTATTTTCATCCGTCGTATCATCTTTGCTGCGGATACCGCTTCACCTGACAGTGTGCAGTGTTGCTTAGGTAGGTTTTGCGGTTATCCAATGTCGCTTGTTATATATTTCGTTGTATCCTGTACTCTCCATCTACCATTATCTTGTATGACTTAAAGACTTGGTGTGAGGTCGATATTGTATATTATTTTGTAACTTGGAGGTTTTTATACAGTTTTATTTATATCGTCTCTCTCTTCGCAACGGCGTCGTATATCTGTTATGGTGATTGTTTTCCGCCTTTTGGCATGAATTCGCTCCCACTTGGGATGCTTTACTTTATATTTATGTTATACGCATTTTTGGGGTTGGTTTTTACAAAGGAGGTGCTGCCGAAATTTTCAAGAAAGTAAATTAGACTTAAAGAATTTATACTTGAGATTTTCAAAAAGTTAAACAATGTTTCTTATCTTTTCTTGTCTTTTAATGGTTTAGATTTCAGGGTTTTGGCTTTCTTTTACTGCGTTACGCCTGTAGACGTTGCGTAGTATTAGGACCGTCACGTGTCAATTTCGGGTCGTGACATGCCTTTGCGGAAAGTTAACATCACATTCAGATTTAGCAAAAACAAACAACACCTGAAACCCTAAAACCCAGAGACTAGAACACCCTGAAAATTTGAAGCCCAAAATCCAAATTTGAACCGAGCTGGCTGGTTTTGAAGCCTATGTGGCCGGCCATGTCATGCCCAAATTGTCTCAAATGTTTACAGTGTTCATGTTATATCACATACAACATTCTGCAGCTGTTTAAAAAAAAATTTTTGAAGACTTTTTAAATTCGACAGAAACCAAGTTTTCGTATCGGGTGTTTCAGAGTAGTTTCTGTTTCGTAATCCTAGCAAACATCATCTAATTTTCTAGCATGGCTCTGATACCACTGCAGGGTTGTCTAGCACGGCAGCAGGGTTTCGGAAGGCATCGTCCATGCCATTTTTAAATTTTTATCGTATTAGCTAACCCTAACCCTAGAATCGTTACTAGAAAATCCGACGATATTAAACGTAAACACTTTACATATAAGTGAATAAGGGAATATAACCTTTGAAGATCGGTCCTTCACTTCTAAAGCTCCATGTCGTAGTCTCTTCGCTGCGAATGGTGAACTCCCGGACTCTAGAGAGGGTTCACTTGAAGAAACGAACAAGCTTGCTCAATGTCTTCAAGGCTGAAGATGATCCACGTCGAGGAGACTCGAGCTCATGCTACCTCTTCACTAATGGTGAAATTAGTGAAGCAAACACCCTAAACTAAATGGCTAATAGTAGAGGATGATGAAGTAGGAAGTGGGCTCACTTTAGATTTATTTTTCTCACAAGGTTTCATCACTTAGAAAAAACTAGCAAGCTTTTTCTCAAGTGAGGAAGAAGAAGATGAATGAAAACTCATGAGGTTAGAAATGCAACCATGGTGAGTGTATGTCATGCACTAACCATTGTAGAGACTAAACCATAACTATGAGTTAAGGGGTTAGGTTAAAAATATCTTAAGCAAAACAAACAAGTGGACTAAGTCAATGTTCTACTCGCTTCCATCCAAGCTCAACCATGACTAATTATTCAAGTTTTTTGAATTACTTAAAACAAATAAAACCCTAACTTTAACCTAGCATTGTGTGAGTCTCATACATACATGTTGCATGTGTAACCTAGCATGACACAATAATATATATCACATATATATTGTGAAAAAAAAAAAGAAAACAATACATTTAACATATATCATATATATCAATGTATCATAAGTGAGAAAAATGAATACTTAAGTGAGCTAATATTAGTTAATGTAATTTAATATATCAAATATATAATTCTACATTAAATTATTAAATCAACACTTGATTTAATAATCCGGCTATATCACATACAACCGACTAATTTCAAATGTAACAACTTATCGAATCAACACTTAATCCGATAACTTGGCTATATCACATATAACCGACGATGTCACAAATCACGAGAATAGAATGCGATATCACATACACGCATTTATCTCGGTCCCGCATATATCACATATGTGCTCCTTCTCTGTTTCGCATGAACCAGGAAACCTCTGTGTAAAACTCTAAAGACTCGTCAATACACCAGCAGTAGGTGATGATCATATCAAAAACCGACAAGCCGCAAGCGGTCTGCTAAACGTAACGGCCACCCGGGTATTGAGCGATCAGAAGACCAACAAGCAAGCCTGCTCACACTCCTGCGAATCCCATCAGTAACACTACAGTACAGTCCGGTCTCTTCGTCTGATATGTCGCATATCACAGCCTGGGGGTGGTATAACGTCAGACCCCAATAGCCTGATCAGTCATGCCGATGCAAGGTCCATAACGGTTCGAGAAACTACTGATAACACTTACCAATAGATCTCAGCAATCCTGGCCAGGGATTTCCTGTTATGGCCAATCGAGCATAGCGCAACATCAACTCCCAATACCGGCAGAGACGAAACACCTCATATCGCTCATTGCCTCCATGTGACTTGGGACTGTACCCAAAAACCACCTTTTTGCACGATCTCTTGACCATGGTATAATGGAAATCAAAGCACAGTGGGAATCACACAAGACCCTATGACGATCTCGGGTCTACAGACTAACCTATACCAGTGTCACCAGAGAACTGCTATCCGACGATAGGTATAATACTATCTAGGAGTTCTCGGCGAGTTCGTTCAGTGTACCCAGTCTCCACTGAGCACCCGTATACCTTTTCTGATGTCTAACACCAATGGATGTAGGATCATCCATCGCTCATCATATGGGTCAAGAAGCGCATACGCTAGTCTACTCTGGAGTATCGATGCCTTGTCTCGATACTCCTACGACTAGGAACAATTATAGGGTATACTTGTGGACTACCCTTGGCCCCACTAGTATGATCTCCATTATAGTCCTCATAGTTAAGTACACATCCTAAGGGCTTTATCAACATGTGAGAGTAAGACAACATCACTTATACAAGTCAACATGTTAAAACAAAGAGCAAACAGATATCATACTATCATATCGAGCAAGAAAGTTCTCCCTATATATGTGCAAGCATCCACTACAATATATATCCTATATACAGTAATGGCCTCTAGGGCATACATATAACTAACATGTCCATCAATGATACACTAAATCATGAGAAAACCTGAGTGCCAAGCATCGGCACTCGAAAACATCATGAAAAACGTGTCCATCAGCGACACATAATCCTCATATCTCCGGTTTTGTCTGTCCGGATTGGCCCCATATCATCTGATCTCACGACTACGGTCGGTATCCTTCGGATATCCACCGCGCCAAACTATCACCGGTCGGTAGTTCTCCCTTTCCGGGTTCAACGTCTCTCTATGCGATCTTCTTGTCCTACGATACCGTACGGGATCCACCATGTACCCGCAGACGGTGCCTCCTCTCTCCTCAAATCGGGTATATATATGGCTCAAGAACCGAGAAATCTCATGGTGGACGCCACACATCATATCATGAGTAACCGCATTTTCCTTTTTGAAATGATTATAAGTTTATAAAATTTACATGCGGTTTTCCCAAATCCAGAAATCTCATTAAAAAACCGAAATCTTATAATCATGAGTCAATAAAGAAACAATGAATACCGGCATATAGCCAAATGATTAGTGCATAACTAGAATGTATGTATATGAATGCACGTGGCATCTAAGTAAGAAATACAATGTCTAAACTAGCATGTAAGATCGTGAACGTTAAACAATACTATTAACTACAAGCTATTAGGTTATACGAGTGAAGTAACGTTTTCTAATGTGTACATTACATGGCAATTACCGATGATGATGTGTGTTAGCCGGCAAGCAAGTGTATGTGCAAGATACGCATCATCTGTAATGGTGCATGTGTCCTAGCAGATGCGATCATAACAGCTAATGAAAACACATGTATATACAAAATGAAATGAGAACACTATGAACATAACTGGAAATAAACAGTAAACGCAACATTATATAAAATATATATCTATATACAAGCCATACAGTTATAGTATTTGAAATGGCATGAATCGTTGTTTTTAGAAAAGTAGGGGCTACGGTGTTTTTGAGAAAAGAGATGCCTTTTGAAAATCCGTAGCATCCCTCGGGCTGTCTTTTGAAATACATACGATTCGTTAGTTTCGAAAATGGGTATGAGTCTAATTCTATTCGAACATCTACTTAATTAGTTAACAAGAAACGAGTCGAAAGTGATTAGAAAATCTATAGCATTCCGAGTCGATATATCTAATAGTCGGCGATCTGGCCTCATAGCATCACGTACGGTACAGTTTTTCATACGCCATTCTCGAGTCAAGAGTGCAGATCAATCATCATATATACATCTCGTATGTTAAAATCTATCGTATGACATCCTCAAATCGGGGGTACGGGTCAAATATCATATATAGATCATAATTCGTATGATATCATAATCAAGGGTATGGATCTAAGGTCACGTACATTCTATTATCTCATCAAATCACATGTTATCGCATGTTATGTATATATCGCCCAACAATCCTTTTATATATACCATATCGTATCATATATAATGTCTCAAACTCAAAATCATATATCATAATCTCTTGACATCATATTCGATCATATCGACCAATATCCTTTCAACATATAATATCCTCATCTCACATGTATATGTACACACACACACACATATACATATACACACATCATATCACGTGTGTGCGCGCGCGTGTGTGTGACAACATATACCCTAAAGGTTCGTGACTAAGATAAAAGAGGCTAAGGTTATTCCTTCCTACGAGTACGCTTATTCTAATCCCACGGTCTCCTAAAACCTTATTTGCTAAGTATCCAAGTCTTGCATTAACACACACACACACACACACACACACACACATATCCTATTCTACGGTTGCAGGGGTGCTATACGCCATCCACTCGACTTCCCCGTAGATATACATCTAATCACTTATAATCCTCACCTTGCTGAAGTCGATGACGCCTTACTCTCCATTGTCGTCCCGAAGTCCACGCGAAGGTACCTACAGTTTAAGCACGTCGTATCGTAAACACGAATCGAATACGAAAACCGATACGGCACGCGAAACACACATAGGTTAGAACCTACGGTCCACGCATGCAAAAATAGCCAACAAATCTCGACGTTAATGTACAAACATCAAACGACCGAGTCAAAGCTCAAAGCTCAAAAATCAAGTTAAAAAAATGTCGCAAAACGAAAAAGTAACTTAGGAAAACACCTCCAGATTTTACTGTAACATTTCGAAATAATAAAAATATTATTTTTGGGAAATTTATAATTTAATATTATTTTATTGAATATTTTAATAATTCGGTATAATTAAATACAAATAAATGGAGAAAAATTTGGAAAGAATTATGGAAAATCTTAAAATAGGGTAATTTAGAGGTTTATGCCACTTTTAAGCTGTTTTGATTAGTTATATGATAAATTAGTGCTAATCGTGATTAATAATCGCTAATCGGTTTTTTAGCAATTTGTGCAAAACATGCACATATCATTTCCTACACTTGTGTTGCATTTTTCTTGCCATGGTTTTATTTTGGGGTTCACTATTTGAGTGAGAAGGAATTTGAGGGAAAAGAAAAGAAAGGAAAAAGGTAAAGGATTATAATATGGTGGTGGGTGGATGAGAGAGAGAAAAGAGAGGGGGTGGCTTTGACTTAGCCATTTCCCTACACTTCCTCAACTCACTTTCTCTCTCCCTCTTCCCCTTCACCTGCTGCTGCTGCCCCTCATCTCCCTCCCCTCTTCATTAACCCTAAATCACCATGAAAACTACACCAACACCCCATCTTCATTTCATAAAAAATGTGCATAAGCTCGAGATCTACACATAGGACCATGAAAGTAAAGATTTTGGCCACTAGGGGCAACTCAAGAAAATTCTTGAGTTGCCAAATGAGGTATTTACTGAACCCTTAGCTTAGTTTTAGAATTACTTATACCCCATGTTTAGTTTAGAACCGATATTGTGTGTTTTTGTGGATTGGAGAAAACCTAGTTAGGGTTTGAGGGAATTTTGGGTTGTAATGTGAATTTGAGCTCAGTTGAGGTTAGATAAATACCCTAGTGCATGAATTGAGACCCTAACCTGCGAGTTGAAACCCGAAATACGGATTTAGAAACCGATATCGGAAAAGTTATGAAATCTGGGAAGCTTTTATGAGATCTGCTATCACCCGAGACATCCTAAAATAAAATTGAATGGACAGTGACATGTGCAGGCACCCAGGAAGCTACCACCAAGAACCTAGCACCTAACTCCATGACCCGGCCGCCAATTAATTCCCTTTGGCCGCAAATTGCGGCCAGACCTGCACCAATTTGGGTCGTTTTGGTTCCACTTCTCCAACATCTGTAGTTTAGGCCCTTGGCATGTATAGATTTGTCTAATTTGACCTAAGGTGAAATCTGGAGCCTATTTCCTTAATTGCTGTTTTGGATTCGTGTTTCCGTATTCCGTATTTTTAATTCTGAATTTGTGTATTTTGTTTTACCTCGACCATTTGGCATTTATACGATGATATCGAGGGCTGTTGATGGGTTTGGAAGGCGTTGTCCATAGGTTCTAACCTATAGATCTTAGCGTATCGTTTTGAGATTCATATGCCGTTTTAGTTCGGAATTGGTTTTGATACGCATTTGCGATATGTTAATGTGTAGGTACCCCATACAGCCTTCGGGACGACAAGAAAACGCGTGGTGACATCGACAATGAAGACGCAAGGTGAGTAGATTATATCTACAGGGGGAAGTCGGGGGATGACGTATAGCACCCCCGCAGTCCATAGTTGATATACTATATATGATAGTTATAGTGTGTCATGGATACTGTGTTAGGTGTTTTATGGATAGTTTAGGCTTAGAAGTAAACTAGTGTAGTTCATAACCACGAACCCTAGAATAGGTTTACACCCACACGCACACCCTTGCATTTTCACTATACTTACACTGTGTTGATGATGATATTGGATGACTTTAGAGATGAGTCGATGATATTGGTCTTGGTGCCGTGAGATCGGCGATTTGATATGATTCGTATTTGGGATACGATATGTGATTCTTAGCGGGCCTTTGGGCATGTGTTTTACCCCCCGCATTCATAATTATATAGATGGTATCGATTTGTACTAGACTTAGATTCAGTATCCCAGATTATGTGTTATGATGATAAGAATATCAGGTACTTGATGAGATAATATGATATTGACCCGTACCCAGCTATTGGGATGCCGTACGACGATTTACCGTACGAGCTTTATATTGATGATAGATCCGCACTCATGACTTGAGGATTGTCATATGATATACTGTATTGTACGCGATACTATTGAGGTGGGATCACCGACTATTATATGTATATATATTTATATCGATTTAGATTTAGGTGGATTCCATTCCCCTCCCGGTTGACTTGATACTTAGATCTGTGGTTTGCATAATAGATGTTAGACTAGACCCAAGTCATACCTATTACAAAAACCCCGATTTGTCTTATTTCAATGGCATGCTGCATTATTATTCATTTACCATTTATTCTACGGCTCGCATTGCATTGCATGCTCATATGTTATTGATTCATATTCCTTGTGCATATGCCTTTACATAGTTGCATGCTTATATTAGTGTTCTTGTTGCATGTATTATAATTCATGGATTTCGCACTGTGATATGGTTGCATATGATGATTCTGGATTGTTTTACTCCTGCGTATATATATCAGTGGTATGGGACGCTGAAATATATATGTATACCCATAGAGTATATATATATTAGTGGTATGGGATGCTGATATATATATATACGCATACTTAATATATCATCATGATGATCTATGCAAATTTACATATGCATTATGTGCTCGGAGCCTATGTGCTCGGAGCCTATGAGCTCGATGTGAGAGGAGCCTATGTGCTCGGAGCCTATAAGCTCGATATGAGAGGAGCCTATGTGCTCGGAGCCAATGAGCTCCATGTGAGAGGAGCCTATGTGCTCGGAGCCTATGAGCTCGATGTGAGAGGAGCCTATGTGCTCGGAGCCTATGAGCTCGATTTGAGTGGAGCCTATGTGCTCGGTGCCTTTATGGTCGATGGTATATTATATCTCCCTTACCCCACATTTACTGTATATGCATTACATCACATATTAGTAGTATCTAATAGAGTACCTTCATGAATGCTGCATACATGTCGGATACATGATATATGGGTTTCACTTGATATTGAGATATATAGTTTGTGTCAATGCTCGACGTTGATTTTCTGATGATTTCATTCACGATATCTCCTGTTTTCATTTTACCGCATACATACATCATATTTATGATATATTGTTACGTGAGGCACTGGCATGAGTACTTGGCACTACACTTATGTTCAGATATTACACTGCCCTTTACTATGCTTCAAACTTATTCATTTGAGGTTTATATTATATCTGATCGTTTTGACTTAGGTTTATGTCATGCTTCCAATTTCTGCTTGTAGATATTTTCTATTCACGTGTTGGCAACTCACCCCCGTTGTGCCACAGTTCTTGCAGGTTTTGCCGTACAGGTTCCATAGCGGCATTTCCGGCATATTGCTTCCTTTGCGGGTGATTTGCTTGGTAGGTGGGTTCTTTGCATCGGAACCACCCTTGTATATGTATTATTCCTTGTATCTAGAAATTCCATCAACCAAAACTTGTATATTATTTCAGACTCAGACACTAGTGATGTATTATTTTGGACCTTAGAGTCGCGCTTAGTAGTGTTAAGGTTTTCATGTTATTGTGAGTTTCTTTTGAGTTTGATCCTCGCCCTTCGGCGTTGTATATTATATTGCTTGTGTGGGTTGTGCTCTTTGTTTATGCGTAGTAAGTGTTAGATAAAATGCCTCAGGGGAAAATAATTTACAAGATATGTTTCTTTACTCTTAAAATGGTTTTAGATTTCTGGGCTTTTGGCTTACTTGGATCAGATGGAGTCCTATAGACTTCATATGGTTCAAGGGCCAGTCACGTGCTCTTTCGGATCGTGACAAAGTTGGTATCAGAGCGCTAGGTTAACCTTGGTTCGAGTCTAAGTTTGACTATATGGAGCCTAGGGCGTCTATATATATACGGAACTTAGGCTTGACATTACGGAATTTAGACTTAGTCGAGGGGGTATTAGACCCAAACTTTTGTCGCGTAGGATGACCCTTGGTTGATAGAATAGGTGACTAAAGTAGAGTGACGTACCGTGGGTATGTTCCGTGGCATACTTACGACACGCCACTCCGCTTAAGGAACCTTAGGATGTACATATTTTCGAAATCAGTGATTCTCTTCATATCCATGATTATACATCCATTTGAGATCCCCGATTCTATTAGTTTCATGATCATACCTTTATTGATGCTGTTCCTTCTTATGATCATGTATCCATTCTGGATCTGTCGTTCTCTTTCTTGCCATTGATCTGCTCTCTTCGATACTCGATTGAGGTTCCTGTCGCCATGTTGAGCACAGCTTGGGCTGCTGCTAGGGTTACGGTCAGTGCGAGCTCGTCTGGTACGAAGGCCGACCATTGTATTTTCTGGTGACATGGGAACGTCTCGAGTTAGTATTGGTGACTGTGACCTTTAGTGGAGGCGAGTGCTTGGTTTTGCACCGGATGATCGGACCATTGTTAGAGCTGCCAGTTGAGAGAGGACTGTTGATGTACAGCATACCTCAGAGATTATGATGTCACCTACCGTGCAGACAGATGGACCAGCTGTTGCTGAGATTGATTGGATGTCGCTTCTGGAGCTTACGAGCTGAGATCGCCGGAGCTTCCAGGCAGATATGAGACAGATGATAGCTTGTCTACCCGATTTAAGAGACGAAGGTGATCCGTCCGATTTATGCGCCGGAATAGGCCCAGTCGAGTTGAAGATTTCCCATATGGAGAGTCTTACTCAGATCTAGAGCAGACCAATTTAGAGATGACCGCCAGTGTATCGCCTTTCCTGGAGGATTGAGGTGCTGTTCAGCGTACAGGCGAAGGAGCCAGTTGTTGCTGCGAACAACGAGTTGTTGCCCCGGATGTTGGAGCTATTGCGGTACGAGTTGTACTATGAGATGATAGAAGGTCGTTAGTCATCGAGGACGAGTAATTAGGACATGTGGATTGTTCGCCTATCCCGATGCGAGGTCATCAGATAGAATGATTCCAGCTAGAGGCGACTTCGTGCAGGTTCGTTGAGAGTCGATTGAGACGATCGAATCTCAGGAGCCCATTTTCCAAGTTTAAAGTATTCGGAAAGACATGCAAGTGATTCTATGGACCCTCTAGAAGAATGAAACCCTAACTCGACTTAATGACCGTGTGAAAGCCCTTGAACCTTAGGGTTTGCGGCAGTTCTGCGGCTTCATTAGTGAGGCTTGGGTTTGCCCTTCTACAGCTGGATCACTGATGCTGTGGTATGTATTCGATACTATTAAACTGTACCCAAGATGTTGAGCTCTTGGGGGATTATGAGGTTTTGACGAATCGATCGAATGGTCCGACTTCCTTCGGATGCTAGGTGGTGAGATGCATTTCTTGGAAGACTCCAGATAAGAGGATAGCCGTTGGAGCGCAGTCTGTGCAGCCACGATGAGACGAGTCCGAAGTAGCTGACATTGAAGCAGAGTGAAGTAAAGAGTTCGCAAGAGATTTTGAAGAGATGACGTCCCACTCCGCTGACATCAGAGATGCGATACGCACGCAGAGGCGTTGTATGTGGATATATCTCCCAGAAAGAGGCGTGATAAGTATGCAGCCGTTCCGGAATAAGAATTAGCTTCAGCAATGGATGATGACTTCCGGGCAATCCGGCAGGAATGAGATTTGAGAGAGAGACCTCGACAGGACCTTTCTGGAATACGATACGAGAAGACCCAGACCCAGGAGTGGTCATATTGCGCAGACCCAGCAGGCCAGAGTTCGGCATCGTCGATGAGGTAGTTGACCAGGTTCGGATAAAGGACCTTACCAAGATGCATTGCGAGTTGATCGAGGACGGACGAGTATTGAGTATTCATCCGATGGTTGGGACGTGTTCCTGAGGACCTATTCGGCCAGGCATCTTCTATAGAATGATGAAGCTACAGAGTACGCGATTTCGAGTCCGTGCGAGAGACTTCGGATTGACCGTGGCCGAGAACAGTGAAGTGCGTAGATAACATGGCGTGACGTCATAGTGGACAACGATAGAGACAAGTGGAACCAGATGTTCGTGTGAGACGCTGACGAGCTGTCGTTACTTCCCGTCGAGACTAGAGACCTGATATACTTACAGAGGCGTTGGGATGAGACCAATTTCCGAGAAAATGCTGTGCTGAGGACGCAGATGTCCATCGAGTGAGAAAAGAGATATGCAAAAGTACCTGCCTCCGTACAGACCGGCATAGGCAAGATCGGAAAGGACCTTGAGCGGGATTCCTTCTAGGACACTGCTGCCATGATATTTGCACCTAGGATCGGATGTGTAATGTGTATTCAGAGGACCAGAGGCCGATGCCAGTGACATGCTGCTTTACTGGTGGTCGTTGGGATTGACCGAGAGATGACCAGAGAAGTGCCAGAACTGAATCGTCCCCGTTAGCACACCTGACAGGGCCGATGAGCCGATTGATTGGAAATTGGTAATCCGCAGAGGAGATAAGGACCCAGAGACAGAAGACGCCAGACCGTGAGTAAGAGACAAGTAGATATCTTACGCTGCTAGCATTGGATGCACCCTTAGTGTTTTGAGGTACGATTTTGGTGCACACCAGATGCACTAAATCGGGTTTCCTTGTGCATGTCAGATGCATCTGGTTTTGCTGTCAGGCACACACGTTGCCTATGACAGATGTTGTGTGCACACCCGTTGCACCTGTATGGTACTTATGTGGATTTTGTTTTCCGTGCGCACCTGACGCACGGGGTATTCTTATATACGCCTAAGGATTGATGTTTGTGGAGCCCCGACAATTTGGATTTTTGCAGAGATGTTTTAGTACTTGGGGGTTTAAATTTAAATTCGGGGACCTAATTTATTTAAGGGGGGTAGATTGTAACATTTCGAAATAATAAAAATATTATTTTTAGGAAATTTATAATTTAATATTATTTTATTGAATATTTTAATAATTCGGTATAATTAAATACAAATAAATGGAGTAAAATTTGGAAAGAATTATGGAAAATCTTAAAATAGGGTAATTTAGAGGTTTATGCCACTTTTAAGCTATTTTGATTAGTTATATGCTAAATTAGTGCTAATCGTGATTAATAATCGCTAATCGGTATTTTAGCAATTTGTGCAAAACATGCACATATCATTTCCTACACTTGTGTCGCATTTTTCTTACCATGGTTTTATTTTGGGGTTCACTATTTGAGTGAGAAGGAATTTGAGGGAAAAGAAAAGAAAGGAAAAAGGTAAAGGATTATAATATGGTGGTAGGTGGATGAGAGAGAGAAAAGAGAGGGGGTAGCTTTGACTTAGCCATTTCCCTTCACTTCCTCAACTCATTTTCTCTCTCCCTCTTCCCCTTCAGCTGCTGCTGCTACCCCTCATCTCCCTCCCCTCTTCATTAGCCCCAAATCACCATGAAAACTACACCAACACCCCATCTTCATTTCATAAAAAATGTGTACAAGCTCGAGATCTACACATAGGACCATGAAAGCAAAGATTTTGGCCACTAGGGTCAACTCAAGAAAATTCTTGAGTTGCCAAATAAGGTATTTACTGAACCCTTAGCTTAGTTTTAGTATTACTTATACCCCATGTTTAGTTTAGAACCGATATTGTGTGTTTTTGTGGATTGGAGAAAACCTAGTTAGGGTTTGAGGGAATTTTGGGTTGTAATGTGAATTTGAGCTCAGTTGAGGTTAGATAAATACCCTAGTGCATGAATTGAGACCCCAACCTGTGAGTTGAAACCCGAAATACGGATTTAGAAACCGATATCGGAAAAGTTATGAAATCTGGGAAGCTTTTATGAGATCTGCTATCACCCGAGACATCCTAAAATAAAATTGAATGGACAGTGACATGTGCAGGCACCCAGGAAGCTACCACCAAGAACCTAGCCCCTAACTCCATGACCCGGCCGCCAATTAATTCCCTCTGGCCGCAAATTGCGGCCAGACCTGCACCAATTTGGGTCGTTTTGGTTCTACTGCTCCTACATCTGTAGTTTAGGCCCCTGGCATGTATAGCTTTGTCTAATTTGACCTAAGGTGAAATCTGGAGCCTATTTCCTTAATTGCTGTTTTGGATTCGTGTTTCCGTATTCCGTATTTTTAATTCTGAATTTGTGTATTATGTTTTACCTCGACTATTTGGCGTTTATACGATGATATCGAGGGTTGTTGATGGGTTTGGAAGGCGTTGTCCATAGGTTCTAACCTATAGATCTTAGCGTATCGTTTTGAGATTCATATGCCGTTTTAGTTCGAAATTGGTTTTGATACGCATTTGCGATATGTTAATGTGTATGTACCCCATGCAGCCTTCGGGACGACAAGCAAAGGCGTGGTGACATCGACAATGAAGACGCAAGGTGAGTAGATTATATCTACAGGAGGAAGTCGGGGGATGACGTATAGCACCCCCGCAGTCCGTAGTTGATATACTATATATGATATTTATAGTGTGGCATGGATACTGTGTTAGGTGTTTTATGGATAGTTTAGGCTTAGAAGTAAACTAGTGTAGTTTATAGCCACGAACCCTAGAATAGGTTTACACCCACACGCACACCCTTGCATATTCACTATACTTACACTGTGTTGATGATGATATTGGATGACTTTAGAGATGAGTCGATGATATTGGGCTTGGTGCCGTGAGATCGGCGATTTGATATGATTCGTATTTGGGATACGATATGTGATTCTTAGCGGGCCTTTGGGCATGTGTTTTACCCCCCGCATTCATAATTATATAGATGGTATCGATTTGTACTAGACTTAGATTCAGTATCCCAGATTATGTGTTATGATGATAAGAATACCAGGTACTTGATGAGATAATGTGATATTGACCCGTACCCAGCTATTGGGATACCGTACGACGATTTACCGTACAAGCTTTATATTGATGATAGATCCGCACTCATGACTTGAGGATTATCATATGATATACTGTATTGTACGCGATACTATTGAAGCGAGATCACCGACTATTATATGTATATATATTTATGTTGACTTAGATTTAGGTGGACTACATACCCCTCCCGGTCGACTTGATATTTAGATCTGTGGTTTGCATAATAGATGTTAGACTAGACCCAAGTCATACCTATTACAAAAACCCCGATTTGTCTTATTTCAATTGCGAGCTGCATTATTATTTATTTACCATTTATTCTACGGCTCGCATTGCATTGCATGCTCATATGTTATTGATTCATATTCCTTGTGCATATGCCTTTACATAGTTGCATGCTTATGTTAGTGTTCTTGTTGCATGTATTATAATTCGTGGATTTCGCACTGTGATATGGTTGCATATGATGATTCTGGATGGTTTTACTCCTGCGTATATATACCAGTGGTATGGGACGCTGAAATATATATGTATACCCATATAGTATATATCTATTAGTGGTATGGGACGCTGATATATATATACGCATACTTAATATATCATCATGATGATATATGCAAATTTACATATGCATTATGTGAGAGGAGCCTATATGCTCGGAGCCTGTGAGCTCGATGTGAGAGGAGCCTATGTGCTCGGAGCCTATGAGCTCGACGTGAGAGGGGCCTATGTGCTCGGAGCCTATGAGCTCGATGTGAGAGGAGCCGATGTGCTCGGAGCCTATGAGCTCGATTTGAGAGGAGCCGATGTGCTCGGAGCCTTTATGGTCGATGGTATATTATATCTCCCCTACCCCACATTTATTGTATATGCATTGCATCACATATTAGTAGTACCTGATAGAGTACCTTCATGAATGCTGCATACATGTCGGATACATGATATATGGGTTTCACTTGATATTGAGATATATAGTTTGTGTCAATGCTCGACGTTGATTTTCTGATGATTTCATTCACGATATCTCCTGTTTTCATTTTACCGCATACATACATCATATTTATGATATATTGTTACGTGAGGCACTGGCACGAGTACTTGGCACTACACTTATGTTCAGATATTACACTGCCACTTTACTATTCTTCAAACTTATTCATTTGAGGTTTATATTATATCTGATCGTTTTGACTTAGGTTTATGTCATGCTTCCAATTTCTGCTTGTAGATATTTTCTATTCACGAGTTGGCAACTCACCCCCGTTGTGCCACAGTTCTTGCAGGTTTTGCCGTACAGGTTCCATAGCGGCATTTCCGGCACATTGCTTCCTTTGCGGGTGGTTTGCTTGGTAGGTGGGTTCTTTGCATCGGAACCACCCTTGTATATGTATTCTTCCTTGTATCTAGAAATTCCATCTACCAAAACTTGTATATTGTTTCAGACTCAGACACTAGTGATGTATTATTTCGACCTTAGAGTCGCGCTTAGTAGTGTTAAGGTTTTCATGTTATTGTGAGTTTCTTTTGAGTTTGATCTTCGCCCTTCGGCGTTGTATATTATATTGCTTGTGTGGGTTGTGCTCTTTGTTTATGTGTACTAAGTGTTAGATAAAATGCCTAAGGGGAAAATAATTTAAAAGATATGTTTCTTTACTCTTAAAATGGTTTTAGATTTCTGGGCTTTTGGCTTACTTGGATCAGATGGAGTCCTATAGACTTCATATGGTTCAAGGGCCAGTCACGTGCTCTTTCGGGTCGTGACATTTACCTTAGGTTGACTTAGCCAATTTTGCATATAGGATAGGTCTAATAACTGATAAAGGAGCCATGGATAAAACACGAGGCAAAATCATCATGCCCATGCCGCAAATTGCGGCCATAAAGGTTAAATTGGAGGCCAAGTGTTGTAGTTGGGATCTCGGGTTTTAGGGGTAGCTTCCTAGTCATCTGCACATCTTACTATGATTGCTAAATAATTTTCAGAACTCAAGAGTTATAGCAGATTCCAATATCTCATCACAATAACCACAAAATCCGATATGGGCCAATTCCAAGTTCATGGTTTAGGGTTCTAAACTCAATTTGGTCCAGAATTTAACACTAAATGGGTTTATGGCTACTACTAAACCTCAATTACACTTTTACAATTCATAATATATCCTAAACCCCATCTTGAAAATTTCCAACCTCATAATTCTTCACTTGTTTAATTCTAATACACCATAGGAGGTTAGGAAAACTAATAACTTAACTAAAAGTATAGGATTATATCTCATGTGGCAACTCAAGAAATTTCTAAGGTTGCCAATGGTACTCAAAGTTCCAACTTGCTCCAACCATGGGGTTTGTAGTGAGGTTTGGAATGATTTTTGTGAAGGTGACATGGTGTTTAGGTGGAGATTTGAGGGTGTTTTTGGATAGTAGAAAAGGTGGAGGATGAGGAAGATGAAGGAGGAGATAATGAAGAATAATAGGAGGAGGTGAAAACAAATGAATAAGTGAAGAAGAGTCATGAAGGACCTAGAATATTCTCACTCTCTCACTCCCCCCTCTCTTTTGCCATACTCTCATGTTCTCCCACACAAATATCTTCCCTTTTCTTTTCTTTTCTTTTCCTTTTTTCTTTTTACATAAAAACAAAACAAAAACCATGTAAATGAAAATGAAGCATGGTTCAAATAAAAGTGAGCAATATTTGCAAAATGTTTTGTTGCATGCCATGATACATATATGAGATTAATGCATAATTAGTGAAATATTAATCAAACTTAGCATTAAACTTGTTTGCAATTAATTGTATATTAATTTATAAAATGTCTAAATCACATAAATTCTTTCAAAATCAATAATTCATATTAATTTTCCAGTTATTTTCCAAACTATAAGGATATAATCATACTACTTCATCAAAACCAATTTCCATATTTTTGTAATATCCATAAAATTTATTGTTTTAGTTATTTAAATTCCAAAAATAATATTTTATTTTTCTAAAATGTTACAATCCCCCCCTTAAATAAATTTGTTCCCCGAATTTAAATTTAAACGCCTCAAATACTAAAACATTTCAGCAAAATAGTCAAGTCAATAGGGCTTCGAAATCATGAATACATAAGATATATCATAGCGCAACGTATGCGCATGAAAACGAGTGTAAAACTCAAAATCAAAACTCTGTCAAGCGTCATGCCATCATAGGAGTTGATGCAAAAATACCAGTTTCCAAATCCATCGTTAAAATCAAATACAATATCATTAAGACGATAACCTATATATAGTATGCATCGTTGTGAAATCATCAAAACAACTGAATAAAAGTGTATGCAAAATTCCTTTCAAATCGCTGTACGATCCGTATATCACGGCACAAGTAGCGGACGTTCATTATAAGGAAAATAGCTATATATATACATATACATATCCTTTGTTTAACATATACGTCCCGCCTTTTTGAAAATGACTTGGGAAGGGTTTTCTTTGTAAATTTTTGTGTCATGGATACATAGGAAAATATCGAGACTATAGTTCCTTTTGAAAATCCCCTCGGTAATTATCGATACATGCAAAAATACTCAGGTGCTTTCCTTAGACCAGTCCTGCTCGGTTATTAAACCATATAGTATATATCATGAAAACATGCTGCTCGAAAGAAATCAATCCTAAAATTGTATACAAAGAATGCCACGTGCGTCTGGTGTGCACGAAAATCGAAATCAAATACAGGTGCCGCACAGAAACAAAACTAAGTGTAACGGGTGTACACGAAAACATATGTCGAGTGCAACGGGTGTGCACGACAACAATATCTGGTGCATTTGATATGCATGAAGAATCTCAATTTAGTACATTTGGTGTGCACAAAATCACATCTAGTGCGCTAAGTGTACGCAAGAATCCCAATCAAGTGCCCAAGGTGCACGAAAACATAAATCCAGTGTACAAGGGTGCACAAAAATGAATATCGAGTATCAAAATCGAAATCAACGGTATACGACATACACCAAATCGATATCAAATATACCGCGGTATATGAACTGGTAAACGTGTGCAACTACGTGCACAAAACCCATATCAAGTACTGAATACGTAAACTACACTGAATGCATAAGTCAAAATCATGTGCATACTATATGCACGAAATCAAATCAAATATATCGGAGTATACGAAATCAAAATTGAGTGCAAATGGGTATGCACGAAAATGAAATCAATACAACTGATACATGAAAATATGAATGAAGTGTCACTGTGGTGCACATAGGAAATATCAATCATGAAACTAAATCCTCAAAATACCGACATTAAAACGATGAAAACATGATATATGAATCACCGAGACGAAATCCACAATAACTGCCGTCGAGGTGCCCCTCCTTCAATGTTGAAAGGTGCCGGTGCATCCAAGACTGGAAGAGCAAGATATCTACTTGCCTCCTGTCTATGGTCTGGCGTCTTCTGCTTCTTGATCCTTGTCTTTCTTTGCGGATTGTTACATGGCTCCTCGGCTTGACAACCCGATTCGGAGTAATGACGGAAACAGTCCCATACTGGCGCTTCTCTGAAGATCTCCTGACCAATTATCATGGTCACTCGTAAAATATCACGTCAAAGATGGAAGCCTCTGGCCTATTGAGTGTGCGCGATACACTCGATCCTGGTCCAAGTCTTTATCGTGAAGTACTCCCGAAAGGTCCTTTCAGGGTCTCTTCCCAATTTCATCTCTGCCGGATTGCCCAGAAGTTGGCACTCTTTACTTAATCCATTTTTTGTTCCGGGATAGCTGCAATCCCATCAAGACCTTCCTCAAGAAATTATGGCCGTATCCAACGCCTCTGCGTGCATAGTAAATCTCTGACATCAACGGGAAGGAACGTCAACTCGGAAGGATCTTGCATGAACCTCTTACTCCGCTTTCTTTCAATATTGATCAATTCGGAATCATTTCTTCGTAGCTGTGTGGACTGCGCTCCAATTGGATGTAGTCATCTAGAGTCTCTTTTGAAGCTACGAACTCGGCATCTCTAATATCCTTTGGAAGGTGTATGGCCAATTTCGTCCTCGGAAACTCGTCCAAGCTACCGGAGTAATGCGCTTTCACTCGTCTTTTCTCAATCCACTCACAACATGCTTGTATGAGGTCCTCTTCTAGCTGAAGCTAGTCAAGTTGATGACCTCGCATCGGAGCATCAAATGAACAAACTGTCCTAATCACTCATCCAAGGGTGACTAGCGATCTTCTATCACATCTCCGTGTATAAATTCATGCTGCATTAGCTTCATAAGTCTGGGGGCGATATCTTATCAAACTCAGTAACAATTGGCTCATCTGTTCGCACGGTAGACAATGCCTCAATCATCTGGAGTAGACGGTACCTTAATAGCCTTCATAATCTGGCTGGCCTCTAGCAATGGCACAATTATCTGGTGCAGATCAAGAACGTTCGTGTCAACGAGAAATCCTAGTAAAACAATACATCAATGCGTTCGTACATCACCCGGAATACATCCTGGTCAGTCCTCATCCATGACGAGCATGCTCTGGCCATATCTCTAGCCGCGGCTCTCTCTGCTCGTGTAGCCAAGGTAACAGAAACTGCAATCCAATATCGATGAGGATAGATCATAGGAACGAATAGAAATACCATGCATAAGAAATGTACATCCTAAGGCTACTTAAGCGAGTAGCGTATCGTTAGTATGCCGTGGAACATACACACGGCATGTCATTCTACTTAAGTCACCTACTCCATCAACCAAGGTCAACCTACGTGACGAAAGTTCAGGTCTAATACCCCCTCAGCCAAGTCTATGTTCCATAAGGTCAAGCCTAGGTTCCGAATATATATATATATATATATATATATACGCCTTAGACTCCGCATAGTCAAACCTAGACTCGAACCAAGGTTAAACCTAACGCTCTGATACCAGCTTTGTCACGACTCGGAAAAGGCACGTGACTGGCACTTGAATCATATGAAGTCTATAGGACCCCACCTAATTCAAGTAAGCCAAAAGCCCAGAAATCTAAACCTTTTTGGGAAAATAGTGGAGGTGAGGTTTTGAAATAAATGTTTAATGAAATCAGGTTCTTTCTTTAAAACATAAGTAATATAATAGGAAATACAATGTTTCGTAATCTATCTTGAAAACATTTTCGTCGTTTGAAATTTGGACAGCAGCTCCTTTGTAAATCTTAACCCAAAATCAATACAAGTAATAATAATAGGCATCCCCAAGCGGGAGCTAGCTCTTCGCTAACTGGAAAAAACAACCACGCAATAATATATATATATACAACGCTGAAGGCAAGGATCAAAACACAGAAAGAAAGCAAAAAAACTAAGCATCATCAAGAAACCCGAAATAATAATAAATACATCAGCGTGACTCTAAGGCCAAAAGAATATACAAACCACGATTCTAAGTCTACGAATATACATAGTCTGGTTGATAGAGCTTTTAACTAGATACAGCTGAATAATATAAAAAGTGCAAACGTTGGTCACGATGCAAGTGTATCCCACCTATCAATGCAATCACCCTGAAGAAAACGGTGTGCCAGCAAGCCACTACTGGATCTGTGCGGTCAAACCTGTAAGAAAACTGTGGTACAATAGGGGTGAGTTGCCAACTCGTGAGTAGAAGATATCACCGAGTAGAAATCGAATGTATGACGCTTTCCTAGGTCATACAATAATATAGTAATAATATAGAGACATCGAGTGATAACAAGGGTAACAATATAAGCATAAGTGTGATATCAAAGTACTCGTGTCCATGTCATAAAGTAGTAACATATTATGCGTATCATGTATGAATGCATCATCCAACGTGTCTCCAGCAATGACACACTAAATCATGATAAAACCTGAGTGCCAAGTATCGACACTCGAAAACATCATAAAAATCATGTCCATCAGCGACACATAATCCTTATATCTCGGGCTCCATCTGTCCGGATCGGCACCGTATCATCTGATCTCGCGACTATGGTCGGTATCCTTCAGATATCCACAGCGCCAAACTATCACCGGTCGGTAGTGCTCCCTTGCCGGGCTTAACGTCTCTCTATACGATCTTCTTGCCCCGGGGTACTGTACTGGATCCACCATATACCCGCAGACGGTGCCTCCTCTCTCTCCTCGAATCGGGTATATATATGGCTCAAGAACCGAGAAATCTCATGGTGGACGCCACACATCATATCAGGAGAAACCACATTTTCCTTTTTGAAATGATTACAAGTTTATAAAATTCACATGCGGTTTCCCCAAATCCAGAAATCTCATGAAAACTGAAATCTTATAATCATGAGTTAATAAGGAAACAATGAATACCGGTATATAGCCAAATGATTAGTGCATAACTAGAATGTATGTATATGAATGCACGTGGCATCTAAGTAAGAAATACAATGTCTAAACTAGCATGTAAGATCATGAACGTTAAACAATACTATTAACAAAAGCTATCAGGTTATACGAGTGAAGTAACGTTTTCTAATGTGTACGTGATATGGCAATTACCGATGATGATGTGTATGAGCTGGCAAGCAAGTGTACGTACAACATACGCATCATCGGTAATGGTGCATGTGTCCCAGCAGACGCGATCATAACAGCTAATGAAAACTTATGTATATACAAAATGAAACGAGAACACGATGAACATAACAGGATATAAACAGTAAACGCAACATTATATAAAATATATATCTATATATGAGCCATACAGTTATAGTATTTGAAATGGCACGAATAATTGTTTTTGGAAAAGTAGAGGCTACAGTGTTTGTGAGAAAAGAGATGCCTTTTGAAAATCTGTAGCGTCCCTCGGGCTGTCTTTTGAAATACATACAATTCGTTAGTTTCGAAAATTGGTATGACTCTAATTCTATTCTAACATCTACTTAAGTAATTAAAAGACTAATTTATGAACCGAGTCGAAAGTGATTAGAAAACCTATAGCATTCCGAGTCAATATATCTAACAGTCGGCGATCCAGCCTCATAGCATCACGTACGGTATAATCTATCGTACGGCATTTTCGAGTCAAGAGTGTGGATCAATCATCATATATACATCTCGTATGGTAACATCCATCGTACGGCATCCTTAAATCAAGGGTACGGGTCAAATATCATATATAGATCATAATTCGTACTGTATCATCCGTCGTACGATATTATAATCAAGGGTACGGATCTAAGGTCACGTACATTCTATTATCTTATCAAATCACATGTTATCGCATGTTAAGTATATATCTCCTAACAATACTTTTATATATACCATATCGTATCATATATGATGTTTCAAACTCAAAATCATATATCATAATCCCTTGACATCATATTCGATCATGTCGACTCATATCCTTTCAACATATAATATCCTCATCTCACATGTATATGTATATATACATACATACACACATATATATATATATATAAACACACACACACACATATACACAAACATACGCATACATCATATCACATGTGTGTGCGCTTGTGTGTGACAACATATACATTAAAGGTTCGCGACTAAGATAAAAGAGGCTAAGGTTATACCTTCCTACGAGTACGCTTATTCTAATCCTATGGTCTCCTAAAACCCTATTTGCTAAGTATCCAAGTCTTGCATTAACATATATATATATATATATATATATATATATATATATATATATATATTGTTGGATATAGTGCCCTCAGAGTCAATTATTGGATCACAGGCACGTGATTGCAATGATTGAGGGAGGACCTATACCGGTAGGACAATCTTACTCAAGATGATAGTATGCTATCTGGTTTATCTTTATCATCGTATACAGCTTTAGATGACCTTACAGATCACTATTACACATCGATAGAGCCCTTAAGATTCTTGCTTGACTACCAGCAGTATGATGGCGATCATATACGTGGGATCTGGGGTCTATAAGCACATCCTTAAAAGGTCCCTAGTCATGGGATTTTCGAGACTGGGCATCGATACTCCATTAGTAGACTAGTGTATACAGTCGAGACCCCGACGAGGGACGGTGGCCGGTCTCACAAGCCATTGGTGTCAGTTAGATCACCTAAGATGTATACAGGTGCTCATTGGGTTATGATTACACCGGACAGGACTCGCCGGGAACATGCTAGTTGGTATTATACCTGACCTCAGATAGCAGTTCCCTGGTGACATATGAACAGGTTAGTTCATCGACCTGAGATCGTCATTTGTCTTGTGTGAGTTCCCACTGTGCTTTGATTACTACCCTACCACGGCTCAAAGGAGTCGTGCAAATAGGTTTTAGTTGGGAACAGTCCCGAGCCACATGGAGGCAGCGAGCGGATTGGCAGGGGTTTCGTCTCTCTCGGTATTGGGGGTGAGATCGCGCTGTGTCTAGGAGAGCCATTACACGAAGTCCTTGGCCAAGGCAGGAGATTTACTGGTAGGTATTCCAGTAGTATCTCAGGGTGTTCTAGGCTACACTCCGACACGACTTGTACCACTTTTAGGGGTCTGACTTTTACCAACCCCCTAGGCCCGCCATGCGATGCTCATAGACGAACGGACCGGACTGTACGGATATTGTCACTGACAGGCTCTGTAGGGTGTCAGGATGAGTTCGCTCATCGACCTCCCTTTTGGTCAATACCTGGTAGCCCGTTACGTACAGCTAGTACCTCTGACATGCTAGTGGTTAAATCCACAGCCAAAGTATTGACAAGTCTTTAGAGTCCCCCACAGACAGTTTCTCAAGTTTCAGGCGAAACATTGTAGAGGCCGTATGATATATGGCAGGGTTCGATCATATACGTGTAGCAGTGCACGGATCATGATCGGGCGGATCATACTAGTGGGCTTTGGTTTAAGCCGGATTCTAGTATTAGATTTGTTGGATTACTTTAGTCTCATCGCATTCGCATTCAGTCGGAATGCGGATGCAGGTATGTATATACAGGTGAGGGGTATCCTTGTGATCCGTCACGAGTTTACTTTAGATTTTGCCGTATCTTTTTATTGTTGTAAAGATTCGGATTAATGTTTACAAATGGAAATTGTGAGCTTAAATCATCATTTTGAGCATTTAATGGGACATAGACTTCATTAGTGACTCATGGTCACTTTTCTTGTGCTAATGTCACATTATGTGATTGATTTGTGGTTTGAAATGAGACGAAGAGAGAGAAGGGCAGCCATTTTGTAAAGGTTTTGGTCTTGTAATTTTAACTCTCACACTCTCTCATTTTGATAGAACAAAAGAAAGAAAATGGCTCTTCTTCATCTTCTTCTTCCTCTAGCTCACAACCTCCATTGATAGCTTCATCTTCAACCTCCATCCATACAATGGATGCAAGATACAAAGTTGTCACACACTTTCTCTACTTCGCCTTGGACACGTCGGCTAGCGAACTTCATGCCCGAGTTGCTTCGGATGAAGCGGGAGCCCGTAAAAAGACTCGAAGATGTGGTGCCCTTTCCGACGAGGAGACTGGAGATCAGAGATGCCGCGAGGAGCTTGGGATGGTTGCCAAAGACCGAAGGACACGGATCGGTCGGTATAGCTTTTCCAACCCTTTCTCTAGTTGCTAGTTATAGGTTAATGGTTCGATCCGGATTTAAAGTATACGATAGTGCCGGTTTCAAGTTTTGAAAAAAATTTCGTTTCCGCATTTTGGCCTCGGACAGACGGCCGAGGCGCTACCGTAGACTTACATGGTATCAGAGCCACGCCATTAACCTTTACTAGCTTGCTCTAACGTGTTTAAAACATCGATCGAACGAAATTTCTGAAACTGCGATTCCATTACATGCAGTTTCTGTCGAATTTTTTTTGTCGTATAAAATTTTTTTTGAGTAAGTCAGAAAATCATGCAGGCTTTTCTAAGACCACTGCAGAAAATTGGTAGAGTGAGCTCACTGTAGCGCGCGGAACCGCGGCCTTACCCACGTTTTGGCCGCGGTTCCACCGCATTATTGTAGCAACACTTCACCATTTTTTCTACAGTGGTTTCTGACTTGGAATTGGGGTTCCTCGTATTTTTAATTTTGGCCCAGATTATTTTGAGTACTGGGAATTGTGCTTGGGGCCCACTTCGGGAAATTTTGTCGATCGAAAATTTTAAATATGTTAGTTCACAGTGCTTACTTTATATCTGCGACCGTGAATGTCATTTGATCGGTAAATCTTGTCTAATTGCTATAGCTCTTTTAGACGGATTTGCGAACATGACATTCACGTTGATGTTCTGTGTTGTGCTGTGATGTTGCGGAATTTTCGTGGTGGATAGTCTGGATGCAATGGTAGTACAGTTTGGTTGTATTTGTACATTTGATATTGCGGGGCGAGCGACCGACATGTGGACTGCCGTCACTGCCTGTTTGTATATTATTCTTTTGGGGCACGACCAGGCTGAGGTCGATGTACCTGTTGTATATATTTTAGTTTCTGTACTAGGATTACCCCAAGGTGGGGTGCACGGATAGCCGGGTTCTAGAGGGCAACGGGCCCGCATCTCATGGCTTTGAGACGGAGGGGGCTTCACTCTAGAATTGGCGGGCTATTCGCCGAACTCGTAGGGGATACAGGTTGACCCAAGGAGGGGTGCTCAAGTTACCGGATTCCGTGAAGTGCTGGGGCGTCCATTCACTTTGTTGAAGGGGGCTGCCTCGCTTCAGGTTTTGGCGGGTAACTTGCCGCGCCCGTAGGGGTCTAGGATTTCATTGCACAGGCTATCCATATGACCAGGGGAACGTCGGGTTTCAGTAGCGGCTCTATGAAACCCGGGGATCCCAGATTATCTGTATTGTTCTGTAATGCTTATTACATTTCTGTAATGTTGCATTTTATCACGCCTTAAGCGAATATTATATATTGATATATATACTAGTAGATGTTGTATATGTTTTGTAAGCCCGCGGGGGCGCCCCGGCCGTCGATCCGACGCCGGAAACGCGGAAAACAAAAACTTTGCGAACTTTGCAAAACGGCACCACCGCGGACTTTTTACCCGGATCGGGCCATTAACCTAGCTAGCTAGCAAAAAGGAAAAGAGTAGAGATGCAATACCAAGCGATCCGTGTCCTTCGGTCTTCGTCTCCACTCCGATCTCCCGCGGAATCTCCGTCACCTCCTCGCTCGTCGGAAAGGGCACCACGTAGCCGGAATCTTTTACGGGCTCCCGCCTCTTGACCGAGGCAACTCGGGCGCGAAGTTGGCTAGCCGACGCGTCCAAGGGATGCTATAGAATAGTGTAGTGAGTTGTCTCTTTAGGGTTTATGGAAGTTGCCTTGATGGAGGGATTTGAGGAGGAGAATGAATGAATGAGAGAAGCTTGGGATTATTGCAAGCACAAAAGCATGAAATGAGATGAAGAATAAACATATCACAAATCAACCTCCCTCTTGCCAAAGTGGCCGGCCCACCCAAAGAAAGAATGAGATTGGAGAGAGAAAAAGAATGGCACCACAATATGTATCATAATAGAATGGAAAAACCAAAATCAAAAAGAAAATGGTCACAACCATTTCCTTATCAATCCACTCACTAACCATCAAGTGAAAAGCCATCAAATGGACAAGAAAGGAATATCATGATGATGCAAGTCTCATCATGCCACAAATAAGCAAGAAAGCCCCTCCACTAAGTGTTAATTGCAAACTTGCAATTAACACCCTCCATCAAGAAAGTCCGACCGAGAAGGAATGAAGGAAAACCGGTCGGAACGGAATGCAAACTGGCAACTTCAGAAAACCGATCCCGTAATAAATTACAGGAAAACCCCACTACTGCAAATACATGCCCGCATTTGTATTCCCACTGAACACAAATGCAAAGAGACAAAACTACACTATCAAATACTAGTATCCGGCTTAAGCCAAAGCCGGCTAGTAAAATCTGTCCGATCACGATCCGTGCAATACCGCACGTATCTGATCGAACCCTGCCATATCTCCATACGGCCTCTACAGCGTTTCGCCCGAAACTTGAGTAACTGAGTGTGGTGGACTCTAAAGACTCGTCAATACCTTGGCTGTGGATTTAACCACTAGCACGTCAGAGGTATAAGCCAATACGTGACGGGCCACCAGGTATTGACCAAATGGGACGTCGATGAGGAAGCTCACCCCGACACCCAACTGAGCCTGTCAGTGACAATATCCGTACAGTCCGGTCCGTTCGTCTATGAGCATCGCATGGCGGGCCTAGGGGGTTGGTAAAAGTCAGACCCCCAAAAGCGGTACAAGTCGTGTCGGAGTGTAGCGCAGAACACCCTGAGATACTACTGGAATACCTACCAGCAAATCCCCTGCCTTGACCAAGGACTTTTCATGTTCTGGCTCTCCTAGACACAGCACGACCTCACCCCCAATACCGGGAGAGACGAACCCCTGCAGATCCGCTCACTACCTCCATGTGGCTCGGGACTGTACCCAACTAAAACCTGTTTGCACGACTCCTTTGAGCCGTGGTAGGGTAGTAATCAAAGTACAGTGGGAACTCACACGAGACAAATGACGATCCCAGGTCGATGAACTAACCTGTACACATGTCACCTGGGAACTGCTATCTGACGTCTGGTATATCCCAACTAGCAGGTTCCCGGCGAGTCCTGTCCGGTGTACTCATAACCCAATGAGCACCTGTATACATCTTAGGTGAACCAACTGACACCAGTGGCTTGTGAGACCGGCCACCGCCCCTCGTCGGGGTCTCGACTGTATACACTAGTCTACTCTGGAGAAACGATGCCCTGTCTCGAATCTCCCACGACTAGGGACCTTTTAAGGATGTGCTTGTAGACCCCAGCTCCCACTTATATGATCGCCCTCATACTGCTGGAAGTCAAGCAAGAATCCTAGGGGCTTTATCAACGTGTAATAGCGACTCGAAAGGTCACCTAAAGCAGTACACGATGATAAAGATAAACCAGATAGCATACTATCATCTCGAGTAAGACTGTCCTACCGGGATAGGTCCTCCCCTCAATCATTGCAATCACGTGCCTGTGACCCAATAATTGACTCTGAGGGCACTATCTCCAACAATCTCCCACTTGCACTCGAGGCTAATTATTGCGATGTCGAATACTCACAGCCCGTGTGATACCGAACACCCAACTCCTCTACTAGTCAGTCTCACAAAGCTCGTTTGCGAAACTATTGCGTTCGAGGAATAGCCTCAGTGAGTGGATCCGCTTTGATGTTTCTTTCTATGTCTCTCCATATCCCATGTTCGCGGAGAAAGCCATCTCCCGAAAAGAGCAATACCTGTCTTAGAATGTCTGGATGTCTGATGGGACCTAGCTCATAAGTGAACTCCAAATCCCAACTTCTTAGACGGTATCGACAACTGAACTTAATCAGTGTCCTGCGCCATGCCTCCCCTCAGTATCCACTTGGACCATCTGTCCAATATACTGCCCCTCGTCAGAGGGAAAACTATAACTCTGACAGCCACTCTGCCATCCAGGTCACCTTGGAAGCCTGGAATGATAACCGTCTCCTAAAGGAGGCTGCCGTTATCAATTCCTTAGAACATTAACTTATGTTCTAAAACTGCTTCCGATTGTTTCTCCAGGATTGGATCAATATCAACTTATTGCACCTACTGCAAGAACAACATCTGGTGTGGTACTTGACATCTCATAATTGACTCAGTTGCCTAAGCAAGTGATCTGTCAATTATGCGTGTCCCTCTCCCCTTTAGTCTGTAAGACACCTTTAGAGAGGGTGACTCCATTACCTGCAGGTACACTACCGTGCCAGGAGTCGTCCATTCTAAATACTCATAGAATGCGGTCAAAGTACCCAGATTGGGAAACCACCCAAATCTAGATCTAAAACCATAGATCTAGTAACCAGAATGTCTGATATAATATCCAAGTCCTATGTGGAGAAACTACTGTGTGACGACCAAAGTATAACCGATCGTAGTATAGGAATATCACTTCCTACTCTGTGTATGTCATCAAATACCAGGACATCACACCCTACTACCTTCTCAACAGATCCATCTCCTATTCTGATGAAGTCAAACCTATGACTGTCACATCAGAAATAGATGATCTATCTCCGCAATATCTGCTATAGTCTATAAATAGACATAAGCTTGATGTCCACCAATGCTTCCGCTGCTCCCACTGACTACGACAACCCTCTGGCAGAGTCATATAGGCGTACACTTCTAAAGCTAGTTTAGAATGACGCTATACTCATCCTCCCGCCGGGTCTCGCAGCCTGGAACAACAGCAATGGCAAGTGTGGGTAAACAAGAACCTCCCTGCCACCGTCCTTGAGCATACCGAAGTACCTCTCGAGTGCCTGAGGTTACCCACCATATCTGCGGAGTGGCCAATGGAATGTCAATCCAGATTGAATCTTTAGGTTCCTTATCAAATCTTCAGTAATCGTTTGTGGTTCTGGAATCACTTCCAGTTCTACCATACTCCCACTACTGTTTTCTGAAAAAATCCATTTTTGATAAAACTGTGGCGAGTCAAGAACAATATCACTATTGATCTTCCAGATGGTAGAAAGTCAACCCTCGTCATAGCCCGGGTCAACCCACAAAAAGCCACTACTGAAACGTGCCTTGAGTTGTCCAGAGTCTGGTTTTAAGCATAAGCCGGACAACTCCCCGTATCTTAACAATATCAAGATATGAACTGTTCTATATCCAAGAAACAGAGGCACTGATTTAATTGAACCAGATTCAAATCATGCAGCTGTCTCCAGTGCATGTCAACTAAATGGAAGAGAGGCCGATCAGCGTTACTCAACTTAGGAGTACTTCCAATTATGAGTAACCTGAAAGAGAAGCTAGTTCTCTTAATCATTACTATCAACTGAATACCATTCACAAGTATCTACTCTTCGATCACCTTGAAGAATCCTGATACTTGCAACACCTGGTTCTCTACTTTACTCTTAAACCTATAACTCCTCAAAACTTAGACCCTGTGTTTCTACGAAACACGTGTCTAAGAACTAGAGAAGTTAAAAGTAAACAGAATATAGTACGAGGACCAACCCCTCTGTCCTAATGGACACTGGACAATATACAATACTCTGTATAAGTCCCCTGAGTCTAGTGACTCATTCACTGTGTGTCGTAGGTTGAAAACTGTACTTATGGTTAAGAAGAATTACACCGCTGTTCAATGCTCCTTACCTAACCATCCACTGGTATAGGTAAATGTCATAGACATAATTTCAGAAAGGTATATCTCACTTTATAAAAATAGACGTACAGATATATCAATTTGAAATTGGTGCATAACAACGGATATTCAAAACCAAATATTTGCCGACCGGCAAACAACCCAGGTGACTTCCTCAAATATCACCGATTACAACGAATCCCGATATAATGAGGATGGTCACCTAATTCCCAATAACTTACTCCCACTCATCATCTGTAAAACCATACAGATGTGAGAATCCACACCTGGTAAATACATACCCTGGAGCAAGTGTCTAATTGGGAAATCAGTTTTCTTTTAACAGTACACAGTGAAACTGAAACATTGAAATGTTTCGATGGGGTATCCTGGTATTCTTAGTAATACCTCTTCCATTATCCAGATTCACAACTATAACTGTATAGTTCTTTGCCACCTCTCCAAATCCCTTTACATGTCTTTAGTCATTACCTTCTGTACACCCCTTTAGGCCAAATGGTTTTCTTCCTTCCCTACCGTTCGGCACCAGCCTATGGTTTGGAAGAAGACTATCCAATAAGCATAATGGGTGTACTGTCCTAGTCCTAGGAGCACTCGCAATGCGAGAGAAGGTGAGGATAAAAGACAACCGAATGTACTTAATTCAAAGGTGATTTAGGATTGACAAAGAAGTACATGGTTTGGTCGTGAATAGCAGTCGCAATTTACTTTGCCCTCTTACTAATCTCTTGCTTTGTCTGAACTTAATACCTTCTGTACACCGTTTAGGCTAATTGGCTTTCTTCATTCCCTACCGGTCGGCACCAGCCTAGGGTCTGGAAGAAGACTATCCAATTTGCGTAATAGGTGTACTACTCCTAAACCAAGGAGTACTCGCAACCTGAGAGAAGGTGAAAAGAAAAGACAACTGAATAGTCCTATTCGTTTTCTCCAGAACCGGAAACCATCCTCGAAGTCCTTCGAGTTCGTATATAACCATACGATGGTTTTGTCCAATGGAAGTGGACGTTCGTAGTAATACGGGGTGTCCCGGAGAAAAGGGTAAAAGTAGGAGTGGCAAAGAGGTCTGCAACTCTGACAATCCAAAAGCCAGTGTTAAGAAGGTTCGGTCTACTTGGTCACTGAGTCATAGTCTAGGGTCGGGTCAATGGTCGCTGCCAAAGAGAGAGAGAAAAGAAACACTCAGCGTGCACTCTAACCTAGATCAGAATGGTTACCAATTTATCTAATCTGGAAACCTCCCACTGTAACGTCAAATTCTTCTCCAAACCTGAAAGAAGAATTAGCCGGGATCACCCGAGGAGTAAACCAACTCATCAGTGGGAATCGGGATCCAACTATCATCGCATGATAACGTGACGGAATCCGCTCACGCTATCACACTCCAGAAGGTATGCGCATACCTGGCAAGTTTCAGTTCTTTTGAAACTCCCGATGTGAATTTTTGCCCCATGCTCTTATGACCTTGACTAAGGCCAACAAATCATAAGTCACATGTCAAGTTCTACCCGTCATTGTCCAGGTTGATTTGAACCCACCCGTACAAGCCCTTGACTAGGGCCAACAAGGCTATACGACTGTCCCAAACCAACGCATCTATCTATGCAGCATATGAATATCCAATAGCTACCAAACACTGTGCTTTGACTAAGGCCAACAAACACAGCTTGAATACTATTGACTATCCATATGAAACGACGGAGGGTTACGAATGGTTTCTGGCGAAAACCTTTAACGTAATGAACTTGATATCGTTGAAGGAACTGATAGCTTTATAAAAATATAGTGACGAAAACCTTTACTAAAGAGGTCACTCCCGGTGAAGGGATCTCGGCTCTTTCCCCGTAGAATGGGGTGCAGGATATTCCAACTGAATACCACGGTGCAAAGCAAAAGTAATCGGCTATAGTGAAGTTAATGCCCTGACGCAAACTTCTGTCCAAGGGGTCACTCCCGGTGAAGGGATCTCGGCCCTTGCCTCGTCGACTGAGGAGCAGGATATTCCAAATGAATACCACGATGCAAAACAAAAGTGAACGTCTTTGCAATAACAGCTTTTTGAAAAAGTGTTCCAACAACATCAGAATAGGTTTGTTTAACTTGCATTGATCCGAATCAAAGCAGTCCCATCAATAGATCACACCATAAAGAACGAAAATATACTGACGTACGTATATGCCATCCGCATTCGCCACTGGGTCCCGTCATCACTCGTTAGGTTAGCTAACTAACGACAGAGCGGGGACTGGACTAGCGCGGATGCAAAACATATACAACATCTACTAATATATATATAATATATAATTTTCGCTCAAGGCGTGATAAAAATGCAGCAACACAGAAATGTATAGCAACACAGATCAACACAGATATCTGGGATCCCCGGGTTTCACAGAGCCGCTGAAAACCCGACGTTCCCCTGGTCGTGTGGATAGCCTGTGCAATGAAAACCTAGACCCCTACGGGCGCGGCAAGTTACCCGCCAAAACCTGAAGCGAGGCAGCCCCCTTCAGCAACGTGAATGGACCACCCAGCACTTCACGGAATCCGGTAACTTGGGCACCCCTCCTGGGTCAACCCTATACCCCCTACGAGTGCGGCGAATAGCCCGCCAATTCTAGAGCGAAGCCCCCTCCGTCTCAATGCCATGAGATGCGGGCTTGTTGCCCTCTAGAATCCGGCTATCCGTGCACCCCTCCGCGGGGTAATCCTAGTACAGAAAGTAAAATATACATACAACGGGTACATCGACCGCAACCAGGTCGTGCCCCAAAATAATAATACAAACAGGCAGTGACGGCAGTCCACATGTCGGACGCTCGCCCCGCAATATCAAATGTACATATAAAACAAAACTGTACTACCACTGCAACCAGGCTATCCCCCACGACCGATCCGCAACAACACAGTACAATCACAGAACATCAACGTGAAAGTCACGTTCGCAAATCCGTCTAACCGGGCTATAGCAGTTAGACGGGATTTACCGATCAAGTGACATTCACGGTCGCAGATATAATGTAAAAACTGTGAACTAGCATGTTTAAAATATCCGATCGAACAAATTTATCAAAGTGGGCCCCCAAAAAGAACTGTAGCACTTACAGAAAACCTGGGCCCAAATAAAATATCCCAAAAGCCCTATATCTAACTCATAAGCTTACTGGGAAAATATGGTGCCACAATTCCCCTTTTCCGCCGCGCAAGCGCGGCCAAAACAGGGGTTTGGCCGCGCTTCCGCGGTCGAAGTAAGGAATGAGTGGATCGTATTTTCGCAGAATTCTTATAATTGGTTGTACATGTCTCTGCAATCACCAGAAAAATTTTAGGAGCTCAAAAATATTTAACAGAGAACACATGTGCACAAAAATACGGTTTTTGGGGATTTTGTTCGATCGGGTTCTAAACGCGCTAGAGCAAGCTAGGGAAGGTTAACGGCGTGGCTCTGATACCATTGTAAGCCCGCGGGGGCGCCCCGGCCGTCGATCCGACGCCGGAAACGCGGAAAACAAAAACTTTGCGAACTTTGCAAAACGGCACCACCGCGGACTTTTTACCCGGATCGGGCCATTAACCTAGCTAGCTAGCAAAAAGGAAAAGAGTAGAGATGCAATACCAAGCGATCCGTGTCCTTCGGTCTTCGTCTCCACTCCGATCTCCCGCGGAATCTCCGTCACCTCCTCGCTCGTCGGAAAGGGCACCACGTAGCCGGAATCTTTTACGGGCTCCCGCCTCTTGACCGAGGCAACTCGGGCGCGAAGTTGGCTAGCCGACGCGTCCAAGGGATGCTATAGAATAGTGTAGTGAGTTGTCTCTTTAGGGTTTATGGAAGTTGCCTTGATGGAGGGATTTGAGGAGGAGAATGAATGAATGAGAGAAGCTTGGGATTATTGCAAGCACAAAAGCATGAAATGAGATGAAGAATAAACATATCACAAATCAACCTCCCTCTTGCCAAAGTGGCCGGCCCACCCAAAGAAAGAATGAGATTGGAGAGAGAAAAAGAATGGCACCACAATATGTATCATAATAGAATGGAAAAACCAAAATCAAAAAGAAAATGGTCACAACCATTTCCTTATCAATCCACTCACTAACCATCAAGTGAAAAGCCATCAAATGGACAAGAAAGGAATATCATGATGATGCAAGTCTCATCATGCCACAAATAAGCAAGAAAGCCCCTCCACTAAGTGTTAATTGCAAACTTGCAATTAACACCCTCCATCAAGAAAGTCCGACCGAGAAGGAATGAAGGAAAACCGGTCGGAACGGAATGCAAACTGGCAACTTCAGAAAACCGATCCCGTAATAAATTACAGGAAAACCCCACTACTGCAAATACATGCCCGCATTTGTATTCCCACTGAACACAAATGCAAAGAGACAAAACTACACTATCAAATACTAGTATCCGGCTTAAGCCAAAGCCGGCTAGTAAAATCTGTCCGATCACGATCCGTGCAATACCGCACGTATCTGATCGAACCCTGCCATATCTCCATACGGCCTCTACAGCGTTTCGCCCGAAACTTGAGTAACTGAGTGTGGTGGACTCTAAAGACTCGTCAATACCTTGGCTGTGGATTTAACCACTAGCACGTCAGAGGTATAAGCCAATACGTGACGGGCCACCAGGTATTGACCAAATGGGACGTCGATGAGGAAGCTCACCCCGACATCCAACTGAGCCTGTCAGTGACAATATCCGTACAGTCCGGTCCGTTCGTCTATGAGCATCGCATGGCGGGCCTAGGGGGTTGGTAAAAGTCAGACCCCCAAAAGCGGTACAAGTCGTGTCGGAGTGTAGCGCAGAACACCCTGAGATACTACTGGAATACCTACCAGCAAATCCCCTGCCTTGGCCAAGGACTTTTCATGTTCTGGCTCTCCTAGACACAGCACGACCTCACCCCCAATACCGGGAGAGACGAACCCCTGCAGATCCGCTCACTACCTCCATGTGGCTCGGGACTGTACCCAACTAAAACCTGTTTGCACGACTCCTTTGAGCCGTGGTAGGGTAGTAATCAAAGTACAGTGGGAACTCACACGAGACAAATGACGATCCCAGGTCGATGAACTAACCTGTACACATGTCACCTGGGAACTGCTATCTGACGTCTGGTATATCCCAACTAGCAGGTTCCCGGCGAGTCCTGTCCGGTGTACTCATAACCCAATGAGCACCTGTATACATCTTAGGTGAACCAACTGACACCAGTGGCTTGTGAGACCGGCCACCGCCCCTCGTCGGGGTCTCGACTGTATACACTAGTCTACTCTGGAGAAACGATGCCCTGTCTCGAATCTCCCACGACTAGGGACCTTTTAAGGATGTGCTTGTAGACCCCAGCTCCCACTTATATGATCGCCCTCATACTGCTGGAAGTCAAGCAAGAATCCTAGGGGCTTTATCAACGTGTAATAGCGACTCGAAAGGTCACCTAAAGCAGTACACAATGATAAAGATAAACCAGATAGCATACTATCATCTCGAGTAAGACTGTCCTACCGGGATAGGTCCTCCCCTCAATCATTGCAATCACGTGCCTGTGACCCAATAATTGACTCTGAGGGCACTATCTCCAACATGTTTTACACCCGTGCTAGTCCAGTCCCCGCTCTGTCGTTAGTTAAGTAACCTAACGGGTGATGACGGGACCCAGTGGCGAATGCGGATGGCATATACGTACATCATATTTTCATTCTTTTGTAGTGTGATTAATTGATGGGACTGCATTGATTTGGATCAATGCAAGCTAAACAAACCTATTCTGATGTTGTTGGAACATTTTTCAAAAAAAGCTGTTATTGCAAGGACGTTCTCTTTTGTTTTGCACAGTGGTATTCGGTTATGAATATCCAGCACCTCAGTCGACGAGGCAAGGTCCGAGATCCCTTCACCGGGAGTGACCCCTTGGACAGAAGTTTGCGTCAGGATAATAACTTCACTATAGTCGATTACTTTTTGCTTTGCATCGTGGTATTCAGTTGGAATATCCTGCACCTCATTCTACGGGGAAAGAGCCGAGATCCCTTCACCGGGAGTGACCTCTTTAGCAAAGGTTTTCGCCACTATATTTTTATAAAAAGGCTATTCAGTTCCTTCAACAATATCAAGTTCATTACGTTAAAGGTTTTTCGCCAAAAACCGTTCGTAGCCCTCCCTCATTTCAGACGGGTACCACTTAGTATTCATGCTATATTTGTTGGCCAAAGTCAAGGCATAGTGTATGGTAGCTATTTCTTACTTTTCTGTTGCATAAATAGATGCGTTGGTTTGGGACAGTCGTACCGCTTTGTTGGCCAAAGTCAAGGGTAGGTACAGGTGGGTTCAAATTAACCTGGATAATGACGGGTAGAACTTGACATGCGACTTATGATTTGTTGGCCAAAGTTAAGGTCATAAAAGAATGGGGTAAAAATCACATCGGGAGTTTCTAAAGAAACTGAAACTTGCCAGATATGCGCATACCTTCTGGAGTGTGATAACGTGAGTGGATTCCATCACGTTATCATGCGATGATAGTTGGATCCCGATTCCCACTGATAAGTTGGTTTACTCCTCGGGTGATCCCGACTAATTCTTCTTTCAGGTTTGGAGGAGAATTTGACGATACAGTGGGAGGTTTCCTGATTAGATAAATTGATAACCATTCTGATCTAGGTTAGAGTGCACGTAGAGTGTTTCTTTTCTCTCTCTCTCTTTGGCAGTGACCATGGCCTAACCCTAGACTATGACTCAGTGACCAAGTTAACCGAACTTTCTTAAAATACTGGCTTTTGGATTGTCAGAGTTGCATACCTCATTGCCACTCCTACTTTTACCCTTTTCTCCAGAACACTCCGTATTACTACGAACATCCACTTCCATTGGATAAAACCATCGTATGGTTATATACGAACTCGAAGGAACTTGTTCTAGATTCGAGGATGGTTTCTGGTTCTGGAGAAAATGAATAGGACTATTCAGTTGTCTTTTCCTTTTGCCTTCTCTCAGGTTGCGAGTGCTCCTTGGATTAGGACAGTACACCTATTACGCTAATTGGATAGTCTTCTTCTAAACCATAGGCAGGTGCCGAACGATAGGGAATGAAGAAAACCAATTAGCCTAACGATGGTGTACAGAAGGTAATAAGTTAAGACAAATAAAGGGATTAGAAAGAAGGCAAAGTAAATTGCGACTGTTATTCACAACCAAACCAAGTATTTCATCGCCACTCCTACTTCACTTTTGTATTTCTCCGGAACACCCCGTATCACTACGAAGATCTACAGTTTATTTGGATAATCCAGCGTATGGTTATATACGAACTCGAAAGAACTTGTTCCAGTTCGGGGATGGATTCTGGTTCAGAAGAAATAGGAATAAGGTTTTATTCAGTTGTCTTTTATCTTTACCTTCTCTCGGGTTGCGAGTGCTCCTAGGATTAGGAGAGTACACCCGTTATGCTTATTGGATAGTCTTCTTCAAAACCATGGGCTGGTGCCGAACGGTAGGGAAGGAAGAAAACCATCTGGCCTAAAGGTGGTGTACAGAAGGTAATGACTAAAAACATATAAAGGGATTTGGAGAGATGGCAAAGAAATATACGGTTATAGTTGTGAATCTGATAATGGAAGAGGCATTACTAAGAATACCCGAATACCCCTTCGAAACATTTATATGTTTCAGTTTCACTGTGTATTGTTAAAAGAAAACTGATTTCCCAATTAGTCCTTGCTCCAGGGTATATATTTACCAGGTTTGATTCTCACATTTGTATGGTTTTATAGATGATGAGTAGGAGTAAGCTATTGGGAATTGGGTGATCATCCTCATTATATCGGGATTCGTTGTAATTGGTGATATTTGAGAAAATCGCCTGGGTTGTTTGCCGGACGACAAATATTTAGTTTTGAATATCCGTTGTTATGCACCAATTTCAAATTGATATATCTCTACGTTTATTTTTATAAAGTGAGATATAACTTTTTGAAATTATGTCCATGACATTTACCTATATCAGTGGATGGTTAGGTAAGGAGCATTAAACAGCGGTGTAATTCTTCTTAACTATAAGTACAGTTTTCAACCTACGATACACAGGGAATGATTTATTAGACTCAGGGGACTTATACAGAGTATTGTATGTTGTCAAGTGTCCATAAGGACGGAGGGGTTGGTACTCGTACTATATTCTGTTTACTTATGACTTCTCTAGTTCTTAGACATTTGTTTCGTAGAAATGTAAGGTCCAAGTTTTGAGAAGTTATAGATATAAGAATAAAGTAGAGAACCAGGCATTGCAAGTATCAGGATTCTTCAAGGTCATCGAAGATGTAGATAATTGTGTATGGTATTCAGTTAATAGTAATGATTAAGAGAACTTGCTTCTTTTTCAGGTTACTCATAATTGGAAGCACTCCTAAGTTGAGTAATGTTGATCGGCCTCTCTCTATTTAGTTGACATGCACTGGAGACAGCTGCATGATTTGACTCTGGTTCCAATTAAATCAGTGCCTCTTTTTCTATATTGGATATAGAATAGTTCATATCATAACATTGTTAAGGTACGGGGAGTTTTCCGGCTTATGCTTAAAATCATATTCTGGATAACTCTGCGGCACAACGGGGGTGAGTTGCCAACTCGTGAATAGTAAATAACATCATACAATGATCGCAAGTATGTACTAACAGCGATAATCTATCACATGTAATCTTATAGCATAAGTATGACAAAATGTATATGCAACAGCCATGAAAGGAACTCTATCAGATGCTACTAATACATGAAGCAATGCATATAGAATAAATGCGGAGTACAGGGTAAAACATGTCATCCTCACGGAATCCTCATCGTGGCGGACCCGTGTCCATCAAGACAATCTAAATCCCCAAACTTTCTAAAATTGGCCCCCATATCGGCCCTCATATTGGGCACTTCGCCCCTCACATCGGTCACATCGGCCCCTCATATCGGGCACATCAGCCCTCATATCGACCATAATATCGGCCTCTCATATCAAGCACATTAGCCCCTTATATCGGGCACATCAGCCCCTCATATCGACCATAATATCGGCCCTTCATATCGAGCACATCAGCCCCTCATATCGGGCACATCAGCCCCTCATATCGCAATGAATAGGAATTCATGCACAGATCATTATGATGATATATATTATAGGTATACATATATAACAGCGTCCCATACCACTGATATACATATACATGTATATATATCAGCGTCCCATACCACTGATATATACACAGGAGTAAAACATACAGAAACATCATATGAAATCCATATATCAATGCGAAATCCATGAAATATAATATATGCAACATGAAACAGTAATATGAACATATATAGGAAAAACCGCTATTTAACTGCAACCTGTTATTTAATTATATCATGCGGTTCCTAATTTCTCCGAAACTAAACGCAACATCATATAAAGGTGAACATGTAGCTATAGCCAGGCATGCGTATCCATGTCGGTATAGCAAAATATGTGTATCTACCTATCAGTAATGATGTAATACCCTCCAGGTATATATGTAACTATATCAAGCTAGGTATGTGTATATACATGTCAATAATGGTACAATACCCTCCAGGTATATGTGTAGCTAGCATGTAATCATGGTAAGGCGTATGTGTAAGTATGTAGGTATACATGTATTCTATATATCATATGCACAATGGAATATGAATCAATGTCTCAATGTCCCTAACCATACAATATCACGTATGTATAGGTGTTGTGCGTGTCATGACAATTATTGACGGTGTGAGTGGCACACAATCAGTGCTCGTGCAACATGAACCATCAATAATAATGCAGTGTCCAAGCACATCAAATAATAGTATGCAATGAAGTTTTATGCACAATCTCTATATGTGCAATATAAAAATGCGGCTAATATCATATCATATCTAGCCCTGACGCATAACGCCATGCGAGCGATTCCCTTGTAGATATTAAATCTACTCACCAACAATCGCGGGCTAGGTAAACCCAATCACCTGCTTCCCTTTCTTCCCAGCGTCCGAAGTCCCCGCCTACGATCCTATTAACACAAATATAACCAGTGCAAATCTCAGGAAGCGATCAATATCACGTACACAAGACGTTTGACCAACGCACCAACTCCAATCCGACCTATAAGTATACGTTTAATGGCTAACGTGCGTAACGACACACCAACACCAGCCCAAGTGTAGCAGCGCACCAGATCACGAACCGTGTCGGATAACGTAACACATGTACACAAAACACTAGATATAGCAAAGTGATCCCAGATTTTGATACACAAAAAATTGGTAAAAGTTGCAAGTACCACGAGACCACAAACAACCACAGAGACCCTACGCCCAAACCCCAACACCCCAGCCCCCACTCTGGCCGCAATTTGCTGCCAGAACTATTAAATTTGAGGCCCAATCATTAAGGGGTGGTCTCGGGTTTTTATGGTGGGTTCTATACCTGAACACTATGTTACTGTGATGGGAACTTTTCCAGAAGACACTTGGTTCTGCAACAAATCTCAGAGACCCAAAGTTGACACTAAAAATATGATTTTTGCACGAAACGATACCTTAAGTGTTTTAAACTGCAACCAACAAGCTATGCAACATTAAAACAGCTAATTAACAGTTTAGAGATCATTACCTAGCCACTCTTGCTCAAAAATCCTAGCTTTCCAAACTCCAAGGCAACCTAGTGGATAATCAAGACATTTGAAGTATTTTCCATTGAATTTTGTGAAGTTTTAGCAAGGATTTGTGAAGAGAAGATAAGGGTTCAGTTTGGGGTTGAGGGAAAAAGAGAAATGATTGAGAGTGAGAGAAAATGAGAGAGTGAGAGAGTAAGAGGGTGAGAGGGCGAGTGTAGGGTCAACTAATTCCTTATGCCCACTCTCTCCCTCACCTCCATTAACGCCACCATTAATTCTTTCATGACTCACTAGCCACCTCTCTCTCTCTCTCCAAACAAGATATTTTCCCCACACAAAAGATCAAGGAAAAAGGTTAAGGCAAGGTTAAGCTTAATGTGTTATGGTTGCTAAACAAGATTAACACTAAATATACCCTCACATTAACATGCACGTGTGTGTGCAAGCCATATCAAATAATAATAAACTATTAATTAATTGATATAAAATGTGAGGAACACGATTTGGTAAATTTTTCCTTAAAACCCCGCACTAACGCTTAATTAACACAAATCGCAATCCAAGGTGTTACACAAATATCTTCCCTTTTCTTTTATTTTCCTTTGTTCTTTTTATTTAAAAACAAAAAAAACCATGTAAATGAAAACGAAGCATGGTTCAAATAAAAGTGAGCAAGGTTTGCAACATGTTTTGTTGCATGCCATGATACATATATGAGATTAATGCATAATTAGTGAAATATTAATCAAACTTAGCATTAAACTTGTATGCAATTAATTGTATATTAATTTATAAAATGTCCAAATCACATAAATTCTTTCAAAATCAATAATTCATATTAATTTTCCAGTTATTTTCCAAACTATAAGGATATAATCATACTACTTCATTAAAATCAATTTCCATATTTTTGTAATATCCAAAAAAATTATTGGTTTAATTATTTAAATTCCAAAAATAATATTTTATTTTCCTGAAATGTTACAGTACTTACCAGTAAATCTTGCTTGCCTTGGCCAGGGACTTTGTGTAATTGTTTTCTGAATACGGCGCGATATCAACCCCCAATACCGGGAGAGTCGAATCCTATCTAATCGCTACTGCCTCTAAGTGCTTCGGGACTGCACCCAACTACTCCTTGTTTACACGACTCCTTTGAGCCATGGTAGGGTAGTAATCTAAGAACAGTTAGAACACACTCGAGACGAAGTAGCGATGTCAAGTTAATGGACTAAGCTTTACTCATGTGATTGATCGTAAAAAGTGTGTTCTTAAAGTAACCGCAATCAAGACGGTGTCGCTAGTAGCTAGCCGCGATGAGTACGGGTCATTCGCAGAGAAACGTGAACCTTTTTCTTGCTTTATACGAGTTGATGAAAGATAGGTGATTGGTTGTAGATCTATTTTAATATGGATGTAAGGTTTATAAAGAAAAGGCTTGTAGGGTTCATAGGACTTAGTAGTAATGGATGAATAATTAAAAGTGAAAACTTTTATCTTTTAATAGTTTAAAAGTAGATCGATAGTGATGAATGTAGATTAGGGTTTTTGGAAGAAACTAGGATTTCCACACTATTAACCCTTGTCCTTGCATTGATCTCTATTCTTGTCTAGCCCTTAACAAAATAAGTATTTAAATAGATCTCAAATCATAGTTGCGACTATTAATAAATTGGTAGCGCGCCCGATAAGGATGTTAACATTTATTTTGCTAAAGTTTATAGACTTTAAAATGTATAAAAGAAGTTAAATGATTTTCTCATCCATTGTTCTACCCTATCCTACGAACCTTAGCAAGGTAGGAATTACTCACTCATGGTTGGAGATTTAGAAGAAAGGTTGAAGAATGAAAACATGATTATAATGCAGAAATTAAATGCGGAAATTAATTGCTAAAAGACAAATAACCTTTATTAATCAACTATTTGCATTTACAAATCCTTTGAAGGTAGAGTACAAGAACCCTAATTGCTCTAGATTTCTATCTTATTGGAAGTACATGACTAGCTGATGATCACTCGGATGCGTGGATCCCTTTGGACCTCTTAATCTCTTCGGTGGTGGTCTTTAATGTGAAGCCTCGGTCCTATATATAGTCCCAGAAACTAGAAACCCTAGATGCCATCTGTGAATATATACTGTTAAAATAATTCCCCAAAATATCACATTCTATAGCTATAAATGAGCAGCGGAACCGCCGCATATAGCCTTATTTGGCCGTGATTCCGCGGCGGTTTGTTGGCTTCAGTTTTTAGGATTTTTTCTGGTATTTTATCTTGATGTTTGGAGATCCTCTCGATATCTAGATTCTGAAAATAATGCTCTGGGTCTCTGCCATTGCTAGATCTCTCGATTTTCTTCTAAATTTTGGCAGATTCGGTTTCGATATCCCGATTTGACTCGGATCTCTTGCTTGGATTCCAAACTTGAGCTAATATCTGCACAATATCACAATTCATATTGTTAGTAGCATTTGGTATTTTTGAGATCTTATCCTAACCATTTATATGATGTAATATCTAAAGAATATTGATTATAATTATTTGATATGATATGCATATTTTAATTACTAAGATTTCATTTAAATATTATATGCATATATTTTCCCTCATTATGTTAATTAAAATGTAGAAACATATGTTAATAAACTTTGTACAAGTAAACCCACATATGTTCTATATTTACAATAAACACTTTTTAGTACTTAACAATAGTAGGGAAAATATTCATTCAAATGTGCAATATTTTAGATTAATCCAATACCTCAAACTTAATTTTGATCATCCCGAGCAAACTAGTTATTAAAGAGAAAAAAACAAACTAGCACACTTTCTTAGGCAACACGATTGCACTTAGCACGTGCAACAAGCCTTTAAACCTTTAGGTGTCCCTAGTAGGAGGAGCGTTGTCTCCTGAGGGTTTTCAGCGGATTACACCCACAAAATCCCATAATAAAAAAAAGATGATGAAAGTTACATACAAAAATAAAGAACATATAAAAGAAAGAACTTGAAAATAAGAGTTTCCAACTACGTTAGCTTTTTAGTAGCCATGAGCCCTATCTTAATAGTCATGAAAAAATGTCATAAATCACATCATCCCTCAATAAAACATCGCTTTTACTCTTACTCCCTACTTTTCTTCCAAACATCAATCATATATCCCTACGTGTGTGTAAAAAACATCCTTACATTTAGAGAATTCAATTCAAGCTATCATACTCTTGTCCATCTTCCTTAGTACTTTTTAGTCAGTGAATATTTTATAGATGGAATTGCTCACACATTCTTCATGCGACCGTTAATATTTCTTGTTGTACTAACCAACCAATTACAAAATATGCTCACTCGTTAAGACGTAATTAGCAACATTCTAGTCTTGCAACACCTAAGGCTTAGCAGTGACTCCCAAACTAGTTGGTCTAAGGCATTAGGTGATAAGGCACCCACGCTAAATTTTTTTATGCTGCCTTAAGTAATTACAAAACCAGTGTTCATTTTTCTTCACCATTTTTTATGTCATTTATATTTTTGTTTATATATTTATTTTTTTCTTCATACTAAGGCTTTTAGACAAGAGAATTTCAAGATATATTCTCTACTATCCCAAGTTTCAAGATGTGTGCAAGTGCGTATAGTAGGGTATTAACGTTCAGATGTTTGGACTCAAGAATAAGGACTATTTTTCAGACTTATTTCTATCTTCAGATTAGTGATTCCCTTCATTTTACTAACCTTTGGGATAACAATTCATGACTATGTTGGCTATAGTGCCCTCAAGTCAATTATTGGATCGCAGGCACGTGATTGCAAGGACTGAGGGAGGACCTATACCGGTAGAACAGTCTTACTCGAGATGATAGTATGCTATTTGGTTTGTCTCTATCATCGTGTACATGCTTCAGATGACATTACAGATCACTATTACATGTTGATAGAGCCCATAGGATTCTTGCTTGACTACCAGCAGTATGATGACGATCATATACGTAAGAGTTGGGTAGTCTATAAGCACATCCTTAAAGTGTCCCTAGTCGTGGGAGTTTCGAGACTGGGCATCGATACTCTATGTGTAGACTAGTGTATACTGATCGAGACCCCGACGAGGGGCGGTGGATGGTCTCACAAGCCATTGGTGTCAATTGGTTCACTTAAGATAGTATACAGGTCCTCATTGGGTTATGAGTACACCGGACAGACTCGCAGGGGCACTGCTGATTGGTACTATACCTATCGTCAGAAGCAGTTCCTAGGTGACATAAGTACAGCTTAGTCCGTTGACTTGACACTGCTACTTTGCCTCAAGTGTGTTCTCACTGTTCTTTGATTGCTACCCTACCACGACTCAAAGGAGTCATGCAAACAGTTAGTAGTTGGGTGCAGTCTCGAAGCACTTCGAGGCAGTGGCGGTTAGATAGGATTCGTCTCTCCCAGTATTGGGGGTTGATATCGCGCTGTGTCTGGAGAGCCATTACACAAAGTCCTTTGCCAAGGCAAATGAGATTTACTGGTAGGTATTCCAGTAGTTTGTCAAGGTGTTCTGGGCTACACTCCGACACGACTTATACCGCTATTGGGGGTCTGACGTTTACCATCCCCCTAGGCCCGATATGCGATACTCTTAGACGAACAGACCAGACAGTACGGAGATTGTCACAGATAGGCTCAGTAGGGTTTCAGGATGAGTTCGCTCGTCGGCCTCCCTTTCGTTCAATACCTGGATAGACATTACGTACTGTTAGTGCCACTGACGTGCTTATGGTTAAACCCACTGCCAGCATATTGACGAGTCTTTAGAGTCCCCCAAAGAAAGTTTCCTAAGTTCGGGCGAAACGTTGTAGAGGCCATATGGTTTTATGGCAGGGTTCGATCATATACATGCACTCGTGCACGGATCATGATCGGATGGATCATATTAGTGGGCTTTGGTTTAAGCCGGATCCTAGTATTAGATTGTTGGATTATTTTCGTCTCGTTGTATTCGTATTCAGTCGGAATGCGGATGCATGTATGTATATACAGGCGAGGGGCATTCTTGTGATCCGTCACGAGTTTAGTTTAGAAGATGCCATTCTATTTATTGTTTTAAAAATTTTGGATTAATGTTTATTAAGTGGAAATTGTGAGTGCAAGTCTTGATCAAGAGCATTAAATGTGGTATGTGCTTTTTTGATGACTTATGGTGTGTTTTCTTGTGCCATGTCTATTCTCTTGATTGATTATTATGTGGGATTGATATGTCGAGAGAGAGGGGGAAGCCACTTGAGGTTGGGTTTGGTTCTTGATTTGTTTATATAGCTCTCACATTTTTATCTCACACAATGATGAAGCTCATTTTCTTCACTAGCTTTTTTCTTGAGCTCACAACTTCCATCAATGGCTTCTTCTTCAACCTCCACTCTATCGCTCTCATGTGTTGAGAATCCTAGAGTGTTATGAGACAAACTAATCACACACTATCTCTACATCATCTTGGGCACCTAGGATGGCAAACTAGTTGCTCGAGTTGCTTCGGTTATTAAAGCGAGTGCTCGTATAAAGAATCCTCGACGTGGAGCCTCTTCAAAAGCGAGACCGGAGAGCAAACTTCGTCGGGGTAGCCGCGAGGAGCTTGGCGCAGAGATTGAAGACCAAAGGACACGGATCGATCAGTATAATCTCTCCAAACTCTTTTCTGTATTACTAATATAGGGTTAATGGCACGATCCGGGTCGGGTTATGGTAGCGGAAAGTTTGAAAAGTTTTTGTTCCGTGTTTGGCTTCGGATTGACGGCCGGGGCGCTACCGTAGCCCAACATGGTATCAGAGCCAACATATTAACCTTACTAACTAGTTTGCACGAGGTTAAAATCTCGATTGACAAATTTTCCGAATCACGATTCTATGTTTTTTTGCTTGCTGTCGATTTTCAAAGTTCTAAAATTTTTTTTGGGTATCTTAGAATTATGTGCAGGCAAAACTAGAGCTACGGAAAAAATTTGGAGACCTAACTCCAAAATTCCGCCGCGGAACCAGAGTAAATTGTCGCATTTTTGGGCCCTTCCACCGCGCTTTTTGTGCTACATTACCCCAAAAGTTTTCTGGGGCTCTAGTTCATGAAAATAAGATTTTTGTAATATATAGTTTTGGCCTAGATTTGTTTAAGTGCTGGATTTGCATTTGGGGCCTATTTGGAAAAGTTTAGTCGATCAAAATTCTAAATGTGTATTTTACAGTACATGCATTACTATCTGCAACCGTGAATGTCATTAGAGCGGTACAACTTGTTTAATTGCTATAGTTCTTTTAGACGGGTTTGCGAACGTGACATTCACATTGATGTTCTGTGTTGTACTGCGTTGTTGCGGATTTGTCATGGTGGATATCTTGGGTGCAATGTTAGTACAGTTTAGTTTCATTTGTACATTTGATATTGCGGGGTGAGCGTCCGACATGTGGATTGCCGTCACTTCCTGTTTGTATATTATTCTTTTGAGGCACGACCGGGTTGAGGTCGATGTACCCATTGTACATATTTTCTTTTCTGTACTACGATTACCCCGCGGTGGGGTGCACGGATAGCCGAGTTCTAGAAGGCAACGGGCCCGCATCTCATGGTTTTGAGATGGAGGGGGCTTCACTCTAGAATTGGCGGGCTATTCGTCGCACTCGTAAGGGGTACAGGTTGACCAAAGGCGGGGTGCTCAAGTTACCGGATTCCGTGAAGTGCTGGGTGGTCCATTCACTTTGCTGAAGGGGCTGTCTCACTTCTGGTTTTGGTGGGTAACTTGTCGCGCTCGTAGGGGTCTAGGTTTTCACTGCACAGGCTATCTACACGACCAGAGGAAAGTCGGGTTTCATTTGCGGCTCAAAAGAAACCCGGGGCTCCCAGATTATCTGTATTGTTCTGTGATGCTTATTACTTTTCTGTGATGTTGCATTTATCATGCCTGGAGCGATTATTATATATTGATATATATACTAGTAGATGTTGTATATGTTTTACACCCGCGCTAGTCCAGTACCCGCTCCGTCGTTAGTTAAGTAACCTAGCGGGTGATGACGGGACCCAGTGGCGAATGCGGATGGCATATACGTATATTATATTTTCGTTCTTTTGTGGTGTGATTAATTGATGGGACTGCATTGACTCCGATCAATGCAAGGAAAACATACCTATTCTATGTTGTTAGAACATTTTTCAAAAACCTGTTATTACAAGAACGTTCTCTTTTGCTTTGCACAGAGGTATTCGGTTATGAATATCTAGCACCTCATTCGACAAGGAAAGGGCCGAGATCCCTTCATCGGGAGTGACCCCTTGGGCAGAAGTTTGCGTCAGGGTAATAACTTCACTATAGTCGATTACTTTTTGCTTTGCATCGTGCTATTCAGTTAGAATATCTTGCACCTCATTCCATGAGTAAAGAGCCGAGATCCCTTCACCGGGAGTGACCTCTTTAGCAAAGGTTTTCGCCACTAGATATTTATAAAAAGCTGTCCGGTTCTTTCAACGAGATCAAGTTCATTACGTTAATGGTTTTTGCCAAAAACCAGTCGTAGCCCTCCGTCATTTCAGATCAGTATTTCTTAGTATTCGCTCTACGTTTGTCGTTTCTATTCGCCGAGGCGTAGTGTGCGGTAGCTCTGTAATGCTTTTCTGTCGCATGGACATATGGATTGGTTAGGACGGTCGTACGACTTTGTTGATTATTCATCAAGGGTCGTGCGGGTGGGTTTAACTCAATCAAGATAATGACGGGTTGAACTTGACTAGGACCTTTTGATTTGTTGATTATTCATCAGTCACTTGGGTCCTAGGGTTAAAAAATCACATCGGGAGTTTCTAAAGAAATTGAAACTTGCCAGGCATGCACATACCTTCTGGAGTGTGATAACTTGAGTGGATTCCATCAGGTTATTATGCGATGATAGTTGGATCCCGATCCCACTGATGAGTTGGTTTACTCCTCGGGTGATCCCGACTAATCCTTCTTTCAGGTTTAGAGGAGAATTTGAGGATACAATGGGAGACATCCTGATTAGATAAAATGATTAATCATTCTGATCTAGGTTAGAGTGCACGCTGAGTGTTTCTTTTCTCTCTCTTTTGACAGCGACCATGGCAGGACCGTAGACTATAACTCAGTGACCAAGTTAACCGAACTTTCTTAAAACACTGGCATTTAGATTGTCAGAGTTGCATACTTCTTTGCCACTCCTACTTTTGCCCTTTGCTTTTCTCCGAAACATTCCGTATCTGTAACGTTTTAGAAAATCGTTTTGTGAATTTCTCCGTTTTTGGGTAAAATTGTCGGTATTTTTCCGTTTTAACGCGACTGTGATCAAACGGCCATATAGACTTGCCAGCACCTAATTTAGCTAAAATAAAGCTTGTGCGCAAGCTTTGGGGGTATATGGGACGTTTTGGTTCAGATAGAATTTTTCCTAATTTTAATATTATTTTAATGCGGTATTCACATTTTGGGAAATTTCTTCTAAGTGAAATTTTCTTCAATTATGTTTGAGTTAATTCAACCCACTCATTGTATCTAGATATTTGTATTGGGTTTTAGAATTAAGTTAAAGAAAAGAAATGGGTGAGGTGCATGCATGTGCATGTGAAAGCATTTATGAGCATTAATCATGAGAAATAGCTAGGAAATTCCACACAAAACCCTTTCCTTTCCTCCTTGGCCGAATTGTTCTTCATTCTTCTGGCCTTGATCAATTCCTTCACCATTTTCAACAATCCTAGCATAATAAATCCCTAAAATTCCCAAATAAATCACAAAAAAATACCTCAAGTCTTGTTTCTTGCACTTTGATCACTTGGAAACTAGGAAAGCTTGGATCTTGTGAGCTAAATTTGATAGGTATAATCTCTACACTGGTTAATAGGAGTTTTTATATTGTATAGCTCGTTGAATATGGTTTAGAACACTTTCAATTTCTATTAGTGTAATATCGGGTTTTTAGTGTCGTTTTAGAGCCTCTGTACCTGCTGTGATCTGGAAATTTTAGGGAGTGACCAAAAAAATTTTAGTGATGTACTAGTGATCCTGGAGAACCACCTGAGACACGAGGATCACCCCACCGGCCGGGGCCGACGACCCCTTTGGTGAATTCCGGCGACGCCGGCTTTGTAAGGAAGTGCTAGGGTTTGGTATTTGTGGGTAGTTGTCTGCTGTTGGTTATGGGTGTTTGGTACTGTTTACATTTTTAGTAATTACAGTATGCAAAATCTGGGATCGTTTTCCTATAATCTAGTGTTTTGTGTCCGCGCGATACGTTATACGACGGGTCGTGCACTTGGTGTGTTTTTGCTCTTAAGTTGTTTCCGTCGTGTCGCTACGCACGTTAGCCACAATACAAACACTTGAGACTATGTTTTGTGTTATTGCGTCGGTTAAATGTAGTTTGTGCTTGTTTTTGGTCGGTTATTAATATATATACTTGTGTTATCGTTGTGTTGTTTTAGGTTCGTAGGTGGGGACTTCGGACACTGCTACCAGGGGAAAACAAGTGGTTGGGTTCACTTAGCCAGGAACGTTGGTGAGTAGATTTAACATCTATAGGGGAATCGCCCGCATGGCGTTATGCGTCTGGGCTAGAAATATTATGTTTTGTCACATATTCTATTGTATATATAGAATTGCGCATTTACCCTATTGCTTAGTTAATTGTTGTGCTTAGACTAGTATCCTTAGGACACTGCACTATTATTGACGGCTTATGTTGCACGAGCACTGATTGTATGCCACACACACCGTCAATAATTGCTATGTTACGCACAACCCACTTATAGAAATGGTATTGTTTGGTTTGGAACATTTAGACATTGATTCATATTTCTTTGTGCGTATGACATATAGCATACCTGTATACCTACATGCTCACGCATATGTACCCGACATGCCTACATGCTAGTTACCCATATACCTATATAGTATTATACCATTGTGATAGGTATATACACATATTAGACATAGCTACATGTACGTCTGGCATACATACATACATATACCTAGAGGGTATTATGGATAGGTATAGACACATACCTTGCTACAACTACTTGGACATCATACATACTTACATATGGACACACATATCTTGCTATACCGACATGGTTACGCATACCTTGTTATAGCTACATGTTCACCGTCTTTGATGTTGCATCTGATTTCGGGGAAATCAGGAACCGCTTGATATATTTAGTAAATTGCTGCAGTTAAATAGCTGCTTTTTTTCTTTATATACTTATATTACTGTTTCATGTTGCATATACTACATTCATGGATTTCATATGATGTTCTCTGATATTTTTACTTCTATGTATATATAATAGTGGAATGGGACGCTGTTATATATGCCTATACACATATATTAGTGGAATGGGATACTAATATGTGTGTATTGATTCATGCATTCATACGTATTCACTACTTGATGTTTTCTGGATTTGAGGACCGTGGTTGTTTCATGAAATTATGCATTATTTGAAAAACCCGGTTTCTCTTGATATGATATTTCTGCAGCCACCATGAGTTTTATTGGTTCTGATTATATACCCGATTCGAGGAGCGGTAGGCACCGTCTGCGGGTACATGGTGGTAGTGTATATGCCCTAGGGGCCATTATTGTATCATACTAATTTGTATATTACTTAATGGAAGCTTGGGATATTCACATGTATATAACAGTCTTGCTAAACATGGTAGTATGCTACTTGGTTTTTTCTATCTTAATATGTGAGTATACGTATTGATAGAGCTCTTAGGATCTTGCTTGACTACCAGCGTTGTGATGGCAGTCACACTAGTGGGGGCTGGGTAGTCTACAAGCACATCCTTATTCAGGTCCCTAGTCGTTGGATTATCGAGACAGGGCATCGATACTCCGGAGTAGACTAGTGTATACGCTTCTCATCCCAGTTGGGAAGATGGTCTGTCCCACAGCCGTCAGTACGTCGTACTGGAGATAGTATGCAGGTGCTCGTTAGGTTACGGGTACACTGGAAAAGACTCACAGGGAACTGTTGGTTGGTTTTATACCTGTCGTCAGTGAACAGTTCCCAGGTGACATGAGTACAGCATAGTCCGCAGACTTGACACTGCTACTTCGCCTCGAGTGTGTCCCACTATTCTTAGATTGCTACCCTACCACGGCTCAAAGGAGTCATGCAAACAGGTAGCAGTTGGGTGCAGTCCCGAGCACTTGGAGGCAGTGGCGGTTAGACAGGATTCGTCTCTCCCGGTATTCGGGGTTGATATCGCGCTGTGTCAGAGAGCCATTATGCAAAGTCCCTGGCCAGGGCAAGCGAGATTTGCTGGTAAGTTCCAGTAGTTTCTCAGGATGTAATGGGCTTCCCTCCGACACGACTTATACCGCTATTAGGGGACTGACGCTTGCCGCCCCCTAGGCCCGATATGCGATAATCTTAGACGAACGGACCGGACTGTATGGAGATTGTCACATCAGACTCAGTAGGAGTTCGGATGGGTTTCCTCATCGGCCTTCTTATTGACATCTACCTGGGGACCGTTACGTACAGCTAGTGCCGCTTGCGGTCTGTGGTTAAACCCACTGCCAGCGTAGTAGTCGAGTCTCTAGAGTCCCACCAGAGAGTTTCCCTACTCCAGGCGAAACAATATAGAGGTCGTATGGTTTTACGACAAGGGTTCGGACGCATACGTGTGTTTACGCACGTAGGACTTTCGGACAGTTTTTACCAGTCGGCTTTGGTTTAAGCCAGTTACTGGTATCCGGTTATTGGATTTATACAGTCTAAAGATTTTCCGTATTTTTGCGGAAAGGAGGGGCGTTCTCGTAATTGCGCGAGAAGCTTCTAGAAGGTGGTGACTAAGGGGGTTTAGGTGGCATATACAATGAATGTGATTAGTGAGTCATATGGATGATTCATCCATGTCATTAATGCATCATAAATGCTTAATGACTCATGGAGATGAATCATCACTAGATATTATCAAGCATGGTTGTTAAATTGATTTATTTTCTTTTCTTGATAAAAAGAAATGCTTGATATATATTATCATAACTCATTATTCTCAATTCATTATTATCTTCACCTTCTCTCTCCTCAAGCTCTCCCTCTTCAAACCCTAATCCTCCCCTCTCATGTGTTGAGTACAAGGATTAGTCAGACTTATTAAACCATAACCCTCACTCTATTTTACCTAGCTTCTTTGATTAGCACTTAAAGAAGTTTAGTTGCCTCAAGTTTAGAGGTTAAGCTTGGAGTAAAGCTCTCGGGTGGATCATCTACTACTTCGAGAAGGCTGAGGAGGAGGTGGAGTTCGTAAAGATGAAGGACACGGTTCTTTAGGTATAATCCCTTTACATAGTAGTTTTTAACTTCTATGTTTGATGTTAGTTATCGTTTAGCTTCGATTCATGCGGTTAGTCGATGTTTAAGCAAAGAACAAGATCGTTTTTCATATTTCCGCCTCCCCGCAAGTCGTGGGGTGTTGTACATCGACTTACAGTGGTATCAGAGCCTCGCTAAACAATAAATAACTTACTTGCAAATTTGTATGAATTTCAAACGAAAAAAACGAAACCGGAAAAGCCCGAAATCATAAGTTTCTGTCGATTTTTAAATGAAGTCCAAAAATTTTTCAGGGATGTTCAGAAAGCTTGAAAAGTCAGTAGTAGAACACCCAAGAAAATTAGGCCCATGAATCGGCTAAAGCGCCGCGGAACTGCGGCGGATCCCACCGATCCGCCGCGCTTCCGCCGCCGAGTTGCCGATTCATGAACCCAATTTTCCTGTGTTGGTTCTCTGTGATACTTGGTATTTTCTGGAATTTTTTATTTTTGCTCAGGTTTAAGATTTACAGAGAAGTATTGGAGCAAAATTAAATGTGTTTAATCGATCGAAATTATACGGTATTTGCTTGTTGGATTATATCTGTGCTTGTATAATGTGTTCGTAAACCTCCCCTAACTGCTAGTATGTCGGTTGGCAGGGGGTTGCACATTTCTGTAATGGATTTTATCTGTTTGTGTATATGAACTGTGTTGGACTGTTGTGATGTATAGCCGGGGTTATGTGATGGGTTATTATTTAATTCATTTGATGTAAATGTAATTTGTTGTAATATTATTTTGCGGGGCACATCTAGGTTGCGGTTGTAGCCACCGTTGTATTATTTCATTTTACTGTTTTTGCTCCTAGGACAGACCCAAGGTGGGGTGCACAAACTGCCGGGCGGGTAGTTTGCCGTACCCGTTAGGGTCTTGGGTGGGGTAATGGCTATTCATCACAACTGTGTAATCCGTCTTTTGTTGCAGGCTCAAAACAAACACGGATTGCTTGCAAATCCAATAAAGTTCATCTGTGATCTGGAATGCCTATTATTGCGTCTGACGAATGTACAATATTTATATATGATAGCTATTTAGACGTCACTTATGTTTTACACCCGCGCTAGCCCAGCCCTGGCTCTGTCGTTATTTAAGTAACCTAACGGGTGATGACGGGACCCCGTGGCGAATACGGATGGCATAAGAGGACGTTGTATTTTCGTTGTTTTCTGCAATGATAGGTTAATGATGGGACGCATTATTTATAATGCAAAGAAAATAAACCAAAAAGTTTAATCATTGGAACAATTTAAAAGAAACCACTCGGTTAATTTTAAAAACAGATATTTTTAAATGCGGAGCTTTAACCACTCCTTTTAAAAGCTATCAGGTTCCTTCGGTTATATCATGTTCACTACGTTCACGGTTTCGCCAAAACCATTCGTAGCCCTCCGTCATTTCATCTGGGTATTCAGTAGTATTCAAGCTATGTATTTTGACCTAACGCCAAGGCATAGTGTTTGGTAGCTACTGGGTATTCATTTGTTGCATAGATAGATGAGTTAGTTTGGGACAGTCGTATTATCATTTTGGCCGAACGTCAAGGATATATACGGATGGGTTCAAATTGACAAGATAATGATGGGTAGAACTTGACATGTGACTTATGACATTTTGACCTAACGCCAAGGTCATAAGAGCATGGGGCAGAAAAATATATATCGGGAATTTCTAAAGAAACTGAAATTTGCAAAGAGTTGCATACCATTTGGAGTTTGATGAATGTTGGTAGGATTCCTTCAACATTATCATACAATGATATTTGGATCCCGATCCTACTGTGAGTATATGCTACTTATCAGGAGATTCGTCACTTAACGATCAATGCTATAAACCAAGTAGGTGTCAAGAAAGGTGTCAGCGGGGTTACGCCCCCAGAGAAAAGAGGTTATTTAATTAAGGAACTTCGCGAAAGCGTTCGAAAACCTCCCTCGAAGTATCGACACTAGCCTGGCTGAACGGTTAAGCAAGAATTGTACAGTGAGAATAGTCCTGGCTAATTCTTCTTTTATGGTTTGAGGAAGGATTCGAGAAACAGTGGGAGCCATCCAGTTTAGATAAACTAAAAACCACTCTAAACTTGCAAGAGCATCATGCTAAAGAGTTTTCTTCTCTCTCTCCTAATTGCAGCGACCCTGAAAATGACTGGACTTAAGTTACTTTTAGAGAAAAATATACTGACAGGGCCAAACTATAAAGATTGGCTGCGGAATGTCAAAATGGCTTTGACCTATGACAAATTGGGGTACGTCCTCACCGCTACGGCACCTGCTGTCCCTGGTCCCAAATCCAGCAATGCAGATAAGGAAATCCGCAAAACCTGGGATTTAGATTGCGCGAAAGCCAAGTGCATCGTGCTTGCCTCGATGAACAATGAACATCAGAGGAGGCACGAGGATATGGACCTAGATGGCATATTTCTCCATACAAAGGAACTTTATGGAGAGCAATCTCGTATAGCAAGATACGAGACCTCTAAGAACTTGTTTCGAGCAAGGTTGGCTGTCGGATCATCGGTAGGAGAACATGTCCTAAAGATGAACGGCTATATTGAAGAGCTCGCAGACCTTGGGACGACTTTGGATAATGAGCTCTATACAGACCTTATTCTCCAGTCCCTTCCTCACACCTACGCCCAGTTTATCCTGAACTTCAACATTCAAAGAAAAGAAGTTGAACTTCCGGAACTCCTGAACATGTTAAGGAGTGCAGAGGGCACCTTGCAGAAGCAAGGGAAACACCCGCTATGTTTGTTGGCGGTGCATCTTCTTTCGGGTCCAAGGCAAGGGCCAAAGGAAGGAAGAAGAAGGCCGCCACCAAACCTAGAGGAGGTGTTAGTAAGGTGGGAGGGAAGGGAAAGAAAAAGTTTGCGGTACCGGTAGTTGGCCAGGATGAGTGCTTCCATTGTCACAGGAAAGGGCACTGGAAGAAGGATTGCAAGACGTGGAACGCCAAGAACCAAGAACCGAAGCAAGCTGTGGCTTCGACTTCTGGTGTGTTTGTAATTGAGAATTGTCTGTCGATCAACTCTACTTCCTGGGTATTGGATACCGGATCAGGATCTCATATTTGCAATTCATTGCAGGCACTGAGAAACCGTAGAGTGCTGAAGGAAGGTGATATGACCCTAAAGGTTGCTAACGGAGCTAGCGTGGGAGCTGCGTCTGTCGGGGATTATCACCTAGGATTGACAAGTGGACACATTTGGTTTTACATAACTGTTTTTTTGTACCAAGCTTAACGTGTAATATCATATCAGTTTCCTTGTTATCAAATAAAGGTTATGATTTCACGTTTGTAAGAGATGTTGTGAACATCCACCTTAATCATGGTTTGATTGGGTCCGGTACACTAAATAACGGTATCTATGTTTTAAACCAACTCCAAATTTTCAATGTCCAGAACACACTTAAAAGAAAGTCTCCAGATTTAAATAAAGCTTTCTTATGGCATTGTAGACTGGGTCATATCAATGAAAGAAGGTTGACTAAGTTACATAGAGAAGGATATTTGGACTCGTTCGAATATCAAACTTATGACATTTGTCAAACTTGTCTCAAAGGAAAGATGACAAAGACTCCATTTACTGGACAAGGAGTAAGAGCGAGCGAGCTCTTAGGACTCATACACAGTGATGTATGTGGTCCAATGTCTACGCATGCAAGAGGTAGTTTTTCCTATTTCATTACTTTCACGGATGATTACTCAAGATACGGATTCATTTATCTGATGAAACATAAATCCAAGGCTTTTGTGAAATTCCAAGAGTATAAGAATGAAGTAGAAAACCAAACCGGCAAAAGTATCAAGACACTTAGATCTGATCGAGGTGGTGAATACTTGAGTGCCGAGTTCCTAGGTTACCTAAAAGAGAAAGGAATTCTTGTAAGTGCACGGTGGCGCCCCGGCCGTTAAACCGACGGCCAAATGCGGAAGCGGTGAATAACTTAAATTTTTGCGGACTTAGCAAACCGGCACCACCGCGCACTAAACACCCGGATCGTAACCATTAACAAGTCTAAGCTAACTAGAAGATGGGTTAGGAGATATACCGACGATCCAAGTCCTCCGGTCTTCTCGTCATGGTCCCGATCTCCTGCGGAATGTCCCGTCTCCTCCTCGTCGCCGGAAGTGCACCACATCGCCTACTTCTTTTATGGGCTCCCACCTCAATGCCGAGGCAACTCGGGCACGAAGCCGGCTACTCGACGTGCCCAAGATTCGCTGTAGAAAATAGTAGAACTAGTGTCTCATTTGGGGTTTATGGAGGTGCCATTTTGGTGGAGGAAATGAGGTATGAACTTTTGTGGAGGAACTCGGGGATTTTTCTAGCATCAAGAGAGCAAAAATCCCCACTACAAAAATGGGCAACCCACCCTCATGGTGGCCGGCCATCACTAGAGGAGAGGGAGAGAATGAGAGAAGTGTATCAAAAATGGGAGCCTCACTCATATAATACAAGAGAGAGAGAGAGAGGAGTCTATCATGCAAAAGGAAATGATTATCAACAAATCCAACACTCCAAGGCAACCATCATCTCAAGCATGATGGCTTCAAAAAGTCAAGCCATCATGAGAAGAAGAAGTCAAGGTAAGGTGCTCATCATGAAAACCATCATGATGTAACAAGATGCAAAGAACCCCCTCCACTAATGCCTATTTGCAACAATGCAAATAAACCCTCCTCCACCACACTTCGGCCAATGAACGGAACAAAGGAAATTGGCCGAAACGGAAAGCAAACTGGCAACTCCAGAAAACTGATCCCGTAATAAATTACAGGAAAACCCCGATACTGTGCATACACACCCGCATCTGTATTTCGACCGAAATACAAATGCAATGAGACAAAGTCTACACTGTACTATACTAGGATCCGGCTTAAACCAAAGCCGGCTAGTAATATCTGTTCGATCCTGTTCCGTGCAATACCGCACGTATCTGATCGAACCCTGCCATATACCCATACGGCCTATAGTACAAACTGTCCGATCCTGATCCGTGCAATACCGCACGTATCTGATCGGACCCTGCCATATCTCCATACGGCCTCTACAGCTTTTCGCCCGAAAGCTGAGTAACTGAATGTGGGGGACTCTAAAGACTCGTCAACACCTTGGTTGTGGATTTAACCACTAGCACGTTAGAGGTATAAGCCAATACATAACGGGCTACCAGGTATTGACTAAAAGGGACGTCCGTGAGCGAACTCAACCTGACACCCTACTGAGCCTGTCATTGACAATATCCGTACAGTCCGGTCCGTTCGTCTATGAGTATCGCATGGCGGGCCTAGGGGGTTGGTAAAAGTCAGACCCCCAAAAGCGGTACAAGTCGTGTCGGAGTGTAGCCCAGAACACCCTGAGATACTACTGGAATACCTACCAGTAAATCTCCTTGCCTTGGCCAAGGACTTTGTGTAATGGCTCTCCTAGACACAGCACGACCTCACCCCCAATACCGGGAGAGACGAACCCCTGAAGATACGCTCACTGCCTCCATGTGGCTCGGGACTGTACCCAACTAAAACCTGTTTGCACGACTCCTTTGAGCCGTGGTAGGGTAGTAATCAAAGTACAGTGGGAACTCACACGAGACAAATGACGATCCCCAGGTCGATGAACTAACCTGCACACATGTCACCAGGGAACTGCCATCTGACGTCTGGTATATGACCAACTAGCATGTTCCCGGCGAGTCCTGTCCGGTGTACTCATAACCCAATGAGCACCTGTATACATCTTAGGTGATCCAACTGACACCAGTGGCTTGTGAGACCGGCCACCGCCCCTCGTCGGGGTCTCGACTGTATACACTAGTCTACTAATGGAGTATCGATGCCCAGTCTCGAAACTCCCACGACTAGGGACCTTTTAAGGATAAGCTTATAGACCCCAGCTCCCACTTATATGATCGCCCTCATACTGCTGGTGGTCAAGCAAGAATCCTAGGGGCTCTATCAACGTGTAATAGCGACGTGTCAGGTCACCTAAAGCAGTACACGATGATAAAGGTAAACCAGATAGCATACTATCATCTCGAGTAAGACTGTCCTACCGGGATAGGTCCTCCCTCAATCATTACAATCACGTACCTGTGACCTAATAATTGACTCTGGGGGCACTATCTCCAACAATCTCCCACTTGCACTCAAGGCTAATTATTGCGATGTCGCATACTCACAGCCCGTGTGATACCGAACATCCAACTCCTCTACTAGTCAGTCTCACAAAGCTCGTTTGCGGAACTATTGCGTTCGAGGAATAGCCTCAGTGAGTGGATCCGCTTAGTTGTTTCTTTCTATGTCTCTCTATATCTCAAGTTCGCGGAGAAAGCCATCTCCCGAAATGAGCAATACCTGTCTTAGAATGTGTCTGGATGTCTGATGGGACATAGCTCATAAATGAACTCCAAATCCAAGCTTCTTAGACTGTATCGTCAACTGAACTTAATCAGTATCCTGCGCGCCATGCCTCCCTCAGTATTGCCTTGGACCACCAGTCCAAAATACTGCCCCTCATCAGAAGGAAAACTATAACTCTGACAACCTCCTTGTCGTCCATGTCACCTTGGAAGCCTGGAATGATAACTGTCTCCTGAATGAGGCTGTCGTTATCATATCCCTAGAACATTCACTTATGTTCTAAAACTGCTTCCGACTGTTTCTCCAGGATTGGATCAATATCAACTTATTTCATCTAGTGCAAGAACAACATCTGGTGTGGTACTTGACATCTCATGATTGACTCAATTGCCTGAGCAAGTGATCTGCCAATCACGCACGTCCCTCCCCTTTTTAGTCTGTAAGACAGCTTTAGAGAGGGTGACTCCATCACCTGCAGGTACACTACCGTGCCAGGAGTCGTCCATCCCAAATACTCTTAGAATGCTGTCAAGTACCCTGATTGGGAAACCACCCAAATCTAGATCTAAAACCATAGATCTAGTAACCAGTATGTCTGATGTAAAATCCAAGTCCCATGTGGAGAAACCACTGTGTGACGACCAAAGTATAACCGATAGTAGTATAGGAGTTTCTTTTCCTACTCTGTGTAGTGTATGTCATCCAAATACCAGGATATCACACCCTACTACCTTCTCAACAGATCCATCTCTTATTCTGATGAAGTCAAACCCATGACTGTCACGTCAGAAATAGATGATCTATCTCCGCTACATCTGCTCTAGTCTATAAACAGACATAAGCAACCTGTCCACCAATGCTTCCGCTGCTCCCACTGACTACGACAACCCTCTGGCAGAGTCATATAGACGTACACTTCTAAAACTGGTTTAGAACGACGCTATACTCATCCTCCCGCCGGGTCTCGTAACCTGGAACAACAGCAATGGTAATTGTGGGTAAACAAGAACTTCCCTGTCACCGTCTTTGAGGCTACCGTAGTACCTCTCGGGTGCCTGAAGTTACCCACCTTATCTGCGGAGTGGCCAATGGAATGTCAATCCAGATTGAATCTTTAGGTTCCTTATCAAATCTTCAGTAATCGTTTGTGGTTCTGGAATCACTTCCAGTTCTACCATACTCCCACTACTGTTTTCTGAAAAAATCCATCTTTAATAAAACTGTGGCGAGTTTAGAACAATATCGCTATTGTTCATCCAGATGGTAGAAAGTCAACCCTCGTCATAGCCTGGGTCAACCCACAAACAGCCATTACAGAAACGTGCATTGAGTTGTCCAGTGTCTGGTTTTAATCATAAACCGGACAACTCCCCGTACCTTAACATCGTTAAGATATGAACTGTTCTATATCCAATATAGAAACAGAGGCACTGATTTAATTGAACCAGATTCAAATCATGCAGCTGTCCCCAGCGCATGTCAACTAAATGGAAGGAGGCCGATCAGCGTTACTCAACTTAGGAATACTTCCAATTATGAGTAACCTGAAAGAGAAGCAATTTCTCTTAATCACTACTATCAACTGAATACCATATACAAGTATCTACATCTTCGATCACTTTGAAGAATCCCGATACTTGCTACACCTGGTTCTTTACTCTATTCAAATACCTATAACTTCTCCAAATTCGGACCCTGTGTTTCCACGAAACACTTGTCTAAAAACTAGAGAAGTCATAAGTAAACCGAATATAGTACGAGGACCAACCCCTCTGTCCTGATGGACCCTGGACATCATACAATACTCTGTACAAGTCCCTTGAGTCTGATAACTCATTCACTGTGTGTCGTAGGTTGAAAACTGTACTTATGGTTAAGAAAAATTACACCGCTGTTTAATGCTCCTTACCTAACCATCCACTGATATAGGTAAATGTCGTAGACATAATTTCAGAAAGGTATATCTCACTCTATGAAAATAGACGTACAGATATATCAATTTGAAATTGGTACATAACAGCGGATATTCAAAACCAAATATTTGCCGACCGGCAAACAGCCCAGGTGATTTCCTCAAATATCACTGATTACAACGAATCCCGATATAATGAGGATAATCACCCAATTCCCAATAACTTACTCCCACTCATCATCTGTAAAACCATACAGATGTGAGAATCGTACTTGGTAAATACATACCCTGGAATAAGTATCTAATCGGGAAATCAGTTTTCTTTTAACATTACACAGTGAGACTGAAACATTGAAATGTTCCGATGGGGTATTCTGGTATTCTTAGTAATGCCTCTTCCAGATTCACGACTGTAACCGTATAGTTCTTTGCCACCTCTCCAAATCCCTTCATATGTCTTTAGTCTTTACCTTCTGTACACCCCTTTAGGCCAAATGGTTTTCTTCCTTCCCTACCGTTTGGCACCAGCCTATGGTTTGGAAGAAGACTATCCAATAAGCATAATGGGTGTACTGTTCCAATCCTAGGAACACTCGCAATGCGAGACAAGGTGAAGATAAAGGACACCTGAATAAACCTTATTCCTATTTCTCCTGAACCAGAATCCATCCCCGAACTGGAACAAGTTCCATTCGAGTTCGTATATCACCATACGATGGAGTATCCAAATAAACTGTAGATCTTCGTAGTGATACGGAGTGTCCTGGAGAAATACAAAGGTGATGTGGGAGTGGTAACGAAATATTTGGTTTGGTCGTGAATATCTGTTGCAATTTACTTTGCCCTCTTACTAATCCCTTGCTTTGTCTGAACTTAATACCTTCTGCACACCATCGTTATGCTAATTGGTTTTCTTCATTCCCTACCGGTCGGCACCAGCCTAAGGTTTGGAAGAAGACAATCCAATTTGCGTAATAGGTGTACTACCCCTAAACCAAGGAGTACTCGTAACCTGAGAGAGGGTAAAAGGAAAAGACAACTGAATAATCCTATCCGTTTTCTCCAGAACCTGAAACCATCATCGAATAAATTCCTTCGAGTTCGTATCTAGCCATACGATGGTTTTGTCCAATGGAAGTGGACGTTCGTAGTAAAACGGGGTGTCCTGGAGAAAAGGGTAAAAGTAGGAGTGGCAATGAGGTTTGCAACTCTGACAATCCAAAAGCCAGTGTTTAAGAAGGTTCGGTCAACTTGGTCACTGAGTCATAGTCTTAGGGTCGGGTCAAATGGTCGCTGCCAGAGAGAGAGAGAAAAGAAACACTCAGCGTGCACTCTAACCTAGATCAGAATGGTTACCAATTTATCTAATCTGGAATCCTCCCACTGTACCTCAAATTCTCCTCCAAACCTGAAAAAAGAATTAGTCGGGGTTACCCGAGGAGTAAACTAACTCATCAGTGGGAATCGGGATCCAACTATCATTGCATGATAACGTGACGGAATCCGCTCACGCTATCACACTCCAGAAGGTATGCGCATATCTGGCAAGTTTCAGTACTTTTGAAACTCCCGATGTGATTTCTGCCCCATGCTCTTATGACCTTGACTTTGGCCAACAAATCATAAGTCACATGTCAAGTTCTACCCGTCATTCTCCAGGTTGATTCGAATCCACCCGCACAAGCCCTTGACTTTGGCCAACAAGGCTATACGACTGTTCCAAACCAACGCATCTATCTATGCTGCATATGAATAACCAACAGCTACCAAACACTGTGTCTTGACTTTGGCCAACAAACACAGCTTGAATACTATTGACTACCCATATGAAACGACGGAGGGCTACGAATGGTTTCTGGCGAAAACCTTTAACGTAAAGAACTTGATATCGTTGAAGGAACTGATAGCTTTTTGAAAATATAGTGACGAAAACCGTTGCTAAAGAGGTCACTCCCGGTGAAGGGATCTCGGCTCTTTCCCCGTAGAATGGGGTGCAGGATATTCCAAATGAATACCGCGGTGCAAAGCAAAAGTAATCGGCTATAGTGAAGTTAATGCCCTGACGCAAACTTCTGTCCAAGGGTCACTCCCGGTGAAGGGATCTCGGCCCTTGCCTCGTCGACTGAGGAGCAGGATATTCTAAATGAATACCGCGATGCAAAACAAAAGTGAACGTCCTTGCAATAACAGCTTTTTGAAAAAGTGTTCCAACAACATCAGATTAGGTTTGTTTTTAACTTGCATTAATCCGAATCAATGCAGTCCCATCAATTGATCACACCAAAAAGAACGAAAATATACTGATGTACGTATATGCCATCCGCATTCGCCACTGGGTCCCGTCATTACCCGTTAGGTTAGCTAACTAACGACAGAGCGGGGACTGGACTAGCGCGGATGCAAAACATATACAACATCTACTAATATATATACCAATATATTATATTCGCTCAAGGCGTGAAAGAAATGCAACATCACAGAGAATGAACAGCATCACAGAAACAATACAGATATCTGGGATCCCCGGGTTTCATAGAGCCACTACTGAAACCCGACGTTCCCCTGGTCGTGTGGATAGCCTGTGCAATGAAATCCTAGACCCCTACGGGCGCGGCAAGTCACCCGCCAAAACCTGAAGCGAGGAAGCCCCCTTCAGCTCCGTGAATGGACCACCCAGCACTCCACGGAATCCGGCAACTTGGGCACCCCTCCTGGGTCAACCTGTACCCCCTACGAGTGCGGCGAATAGCCCGCCAATCCCAGAGTGAAGCCCCTTCCGTCTCAATGCCATGAGATGCGGGCTTGTTGTCCTCCAGAACCCGGCTATCCGTGCACCCCTCCGCGGGGTAATCCTAGTACAGAAAGTAAAATATACATACACCGGGTACATCGACCGCAACCAGGTCGTGCCCCAAAAGAATAATACAAACAGGCAGTGACGGCAGTCCACATGTCGGACGCTCGCCCCGCAATATCAAATGTACATAATACAACAGCACTGTACTAGCATTGCATCCAGGCTATCCCCACCGACCGATCCGCAACATCACAGCATAAACGTAGAACATCAACGTGAAAATCACGTTCGCAAATCCGTCTAACCGGGCTATAGCAGTTAGACCGGATTTACCGATCGAGTGACATTCACGGTCGCAGATATAATGTAAATACTGTGAAAAATGTGTTTAAAATTTTCCGATTGACCAAAAATTAACAAGTGGGCCCCCAATCAAAACTGTAGCACTCACAGAAAACCTGGGCCCAATTTTAATATTCCAAAACCCATATGTTAAGCCCAGAAGGCCTCTGTAAAAAATTGGTGAAGTGATCTCCACAGTGCGCGGCGGAAGGGCGGCGGGAAGGTGGTTTTCGCGGCGGTTCCGCGCTCCCACTGTGGAGTTACTTCGTCGAATTTTTACAGAGCTCTTAGATTTTCCAGTACATCAATATTTTACAACCTGAAAAATTTTTCGAGACCAAAAATTTTCAACAGAAACTGATGCGAAGGTAAAATGCAGTTTTGGAACTTTTTGATCGATCGGAAATGCAAACACATTAAACCAAGCTAGACTAAGTTAATGGCGAGGCTCTGATACCACTGTAAGTGCACGGCGGCGCCCCGGCTGTCAAACCGACGGCCAAATGCGGAAGCGGTGAATAACTTAAATTTTTGCGGACTTAGCAAACCGGCACCACCGCGCACTAAACACCCGGATCGTAACCATTAACAAGTCTAAGCTAACTAGAAGATGGGTTAGGAGATATACCGACGATCCAAGTCCTCCGGTCTTCTCGTCATGGTCCCGATCTCCTGCGGAATGTCCCGTCTCCTCCTCGTCGCCGGAAGTGCACCACATCGCCTACTTCTTTTACGGGCTCCCACCTCAATGCCGAGGCAACTCGGGCACGAAGCCGGCTACTCGACGTGCCCAAGATTCGCTGTAGAAAATAGTAGAACTAGTGTCTCATTTGGGGTTTATGGAGGTGCCATTTTGGTGGAGGAAATGAGGTATGAACTTTTGTGGAGGAACTCGGGGATTTTTCTAGCATCAAGAGAGCAAAAATCCCCACTACAAAAATGGGCAACCCACCCTCATGGTGGCCGGCCATCACTAGAGGAGAGGGAGAGAATGAGAGAAGTGTATCAAAAATGGGAGCCTCACTCATATAATACAAGAGAGAGAGAGAGAGAGGAGTCTATCATGCAAAAGGAAATGATTATCAACAAATCCAACACTCCAAGGCAACCATCATCTCAAGCATGATGGCTTCAAAAAGTCAAGCCATCATGAGAAGAAGAAGTCAAGGTAAGGTGCTCATCATGAAAACCATCATGATGTAACAAGATGCAAAGAACCCCCTCCACTAATGCCTATTTGCAACAATGCAAATAAACCCTCCTCCACCACACTTCGGCCAATGAACGGAACAAAGGAAATTGGCCGAAACGGAAAGAAAACTGGCAACTCCAGAAAACTGATCCCGTAATAAATTACAGGAAAACCCCGATACTGTGCATACACACCCGCATCTGTATTTCGACCGAAATACAAATGCAATGAGACAAAGTCTACACTGTACTATACTAGGATCCGGCTTAAACCAAAGCCGGCTAGTAATATCTGTTCGATCCTGTTCCGTGCAATACCGCACGTATCTGATCGAACCCTGCCATATACCCATACGGCCTATAGTACAAACTGTCCGATCCTGATCCGTGCAATACCGCACGTATCTGATCGGACCCTGCCATATCTCCATACGGCCTCTACAGCTTTTCGCCCGAAAGCTGAGTAACTGAATGTGGGGGACTCTAAAGACTCGTCAACACCTTGGTTGTGGATTTAACCACTAGCACGTTAGAGGTATAAGCCAATACATAACGGGCTACCAGGTATTGACTAAAAGGGACGTCCGTGAGCGAACTCAACCTGACACCCTACTGAGCCTGTCAGTGACAATATCCGTACAGTCCGGTCCGTTCGTCTATGAGTATCGCATGGCGGGCCTAGGGGGTTGGTAAAAGTCAGACCCCCAAAAGCGGTACAAGTCGTGTCGGAGTGTAGCCCAGAACACCCTGAGATACTACTGGAATACCTACCAGTAAATCTCCTTGCCTTGGCCAAGGACTTTGTGTAATGGCTCTCCTAGACACAGCACGACCTCACCCCCAATACCGGGAGAGACGAACCCCTGAAGATACGCTCACTGCCTCCATGTGGCTCGGGACTGTACCCAACTAAAACCTGTTTGCACGACTCCTTTGAGCCGTGGTAGGGTAGTAATCAAAGTACAGTGGGAACTCACACGAGACAAATGACGATCCCCAGGTCGATGAACTAACCTGCACACATGTCACCAGGGAACTGCCATCTGACGTCTGGTATATGACCAACTAGCATGTTCCTGGCGAGTCCTGTCCGGTGTACTCATAACCCAATGAGCACCTGTATACATCTTAGGTGATCCAACTGACACCAGTGGCTTGTGAGACCGGCCACCGCCCCTCGTCGGGGTCTCGACTGTATACACTAGTCTACTAATGGAGTATCGATGCCCAGTCTCGAAACTCCCACGACTAGGGACCTTTTAAGGATAAGCTTATAGACCCCAGCTCCCACTTATATGATCGCCCTCATACTGCTGGTGGTCAAGCAAGAATCCTAGGGGCTCTATCAACGTGTAATAGCGACGTGTCAGGTCACCTAAAGCAGTACACGATGATAAAGGTAAACCAGATAGCATACTATCATCTCGAGTAAGACTGTCCTACCGGGATAGGTCCTCCCTCAATCATTACAATCACATACCTGTGACCTAATAATTGACTCTGAGGGCACTATCTCCAACAATTCTCTCTCAGCTTACTCCTCCATACACTCCACAGCACAACGGTGTATCGGAGAGACGGAATCGAACCCTATTGGATATGGTACGATCCATGATGAGTAATGCTGAGTTACCGCGATCTTTTTGGGGTTATGCGCTAGAATCAGCAGCATATCTTTTGAACATGGTTCCTACCAAGACTGTGCCTACCACTCCATATCAGATGTGGAGCGGGAAAAAACCCCATCTACAGTATATAAAGATTTGGGGATGTCCAGCTTTTGTTAAAAAGCAGCATGTGGACAAGCTTGAGGCACGATCAGTAAAGTGTAAGTTTGTGGGATATCCAAAGAACTCCAGGGGATATCTATTCTATTACGTAGAGGAACAAAAGGTATTTGTTTCTCGTAATGCCCATTTTCTAGAACATCAGTTTTTAGAAAAGGAATTAAGTTGGAGAGAAATAGAACTGGAAGAAATTCCAGAACCACAAACTAATACTGAAAGTTTGGTAGAACCGGTAGTTCAAGAAGAACAGGACATTCCCTCACCCCTCCGCAGGAGTAGTAGGCCGTCTCATCCGCCTGAGAGATACTACGGTTTTCTCATAGATGGGGATAGAGAGGATTGCATCATAGATGATGATGAACCTACTGACTTCCAGCAGGCCATCCAGAGCGGCGACTCGGTACGATGGCTAGATGCAATGCGGACCGAAATGGAGTCCATGTACACCAACAAAGTATGGACTTTGGACTTTGCTCCAGATGGGGTAAAACCCATAGGATGCAAATGGATCTTCAAGAAAAAGATTGGTGTAGATGGACAGGTGGAAACCTATAAGGCTAGACTTGTTGCAAAGGGTTTTCGTCAAAGACCTGGTTTGGACTATGACGAAACTTTTTCTCCAGTGGCTATCCTCAAATCCATTCGGGTCCTTCTTGCTATTGCTGCCTTCCATGATTATGAAATCTGGCAGATGGACGTAAAGACGGCTTTTCTGAATGGAAATTTAGAAGAGTGCGTCTATATGGATCAGCGAGAGGGTTTCAATCAGAGTGGGAGCAGCGGGAAAGTATGCAAGCTGCTTAAATCCATTTATGGACTAAAGCAGGCATCGCGGAGTTGGAACATCAGTTTTGATGAAACAGTCAAAGAATATGACTTTATCAAAAATCCAGATGAACCGTGCATATATAGTAAAGTTGTAGCCAGAAGTGTCGTATTCCTCGTCTTATACGTGGATGACATTCTATTGATAGGAAATGACATTCCTATGCTACAATCTATCAAAGGATTCTTGTCAGACAGGTTCTCCATGAAAGACCTGGGTGATGCCTCTTACATTCTGGGGATCCAGATCTATCGTGATAGATCCAAGAGGATGTTGGGACTTTCGCAGTCCAGGTATATCGACACTGTACTGAAAAGATTCAGTATGGAAGATTCTAAGCGCGGTAATCTACCGGCTTGTCACGGAATCACCCTCTCCAAAGAGATGTCTCCCAAGACTGATTTGGAAAGGGAACGCATGTCTATTATACCCTACGCTTCAGCGGTAGGCTTTATAATGTATGCGATGTTGTGCACCAGACCAGATATAGCTTACGCACTGAGCGTGGTAAGCCGGTATCAGTCAGACCCAGGGGAGAAGCACTGGATAGCAGTAAAGAACATTCTCACGTACCTGAGAAGGACTAAGGAGATGTTCTTAGTTTACGGCGGAAAAGACCTCAGGTTGGAGGCCTTTGCTGATTCCGGCTTCCAGAGTGATAAGGACGATTCCAAGTCCATGTCGGGTTATGTCTTTACCCTCAATGGAGGGGCGGTGTGCTGGAAGAGCTCCAAGCAGGACACCGTTGCTGACTCGACGATGGAAACGGAGTATATAGCTGCTTGCGATGCCGCAAAAGAAGCAGTCTGGATGAAGAAGTTCCTAACAGAACTTCAGGTGGTTCCTACCATAGTTGATCCAATACCTCTGTATTGCGACAACAACGGAGCTATAGCTTTAGCAAAGGAACCAAGGTCCCATCAGAAGTCCAGACACATCTTAAGGCGGTATCACCTGATCAGGGAGATCATTGATCGTCAGGAGATCGAGGTTCGGAGAGTTGCTTCTGAAGAGAACATTGCTGATCCATTCACAAAGGCCCTACCTCAGATTCAGTTCGAGAGGCTACTCGAGATCATCGGTCTTCGATATGCCAGTACATGGCCCTAGTGCAAGTGGGAGATTGTTAGTGTATATGCCCTAGGGGCCTTTATTGTATCATACTAGTTTGTATATTACTTGATGGAAGCTTGGGATATTCACATGTATATAACAGTCTTGCTAAACATGGTAGTATGCTACTTGGTTTTTTCTATCTTAATATGTGAGTATACGTATTGATAGAGCTCTTAGGATCTTGCTTGACTACCAGCGTTGTGATGGCAGTCACACTAGTGGGGGCTGGGTAGTCTACAAGCACATCCTTATTCAGGTCCCTAGTTGTTGGATTATCGAGACAGGGCATCGATACTCCGGAGTAGACTAGTGTGTACGCTTCTCATCCCAGTTGGGGAGATGGTCTGTCCCACAGCTGTCAGTACGTCGTACTGGAGATAGTATGCAGGTGCTCGTTAGGTTACGGGTACACCGGACAGGACTCACAGGGAACTGTTGGTTGGTTTTATACCAGTCGTCAGTGAACAGTTCCCAGGTGACATGAGTACAGCATAGTCCGCAGACTTGACACTGCTACTTCGCCTCGAGTGTGTCCCGCTGTTCTTAGATTGCTACCCTACCACTGCTCAAAAGAGTCGTGCAAACAGGTAGCAGTTGGGTGCAGTCCCGAGCACTTGGAGGCAGTGGCGGTTAGACAGGATTCGTCTCTCCCGGTATTGGGGGTTGATATCGCGCTGTGTCAGAGAGCCATTACGCAAAGTCCCTGGCCAGGGCAAGCGAGATTTGCTGGTAGGTTCCAGTAGTTTCTCAGGGTGTAATGGGCTTCCCTCCGACACGACTTATACCGCTATTAGGGGACTGACGCTTGCCGCCCCCTAGGCCCGATATGCGATAGTCTTAGACGAACGGACCGGACTGTATGGAGATTGTCATGTCAGACTCAGTAGGAGTTCGGATGGGTTTCCTCATCGGCCTTCTTATCGACATCTACCTGGGGACCGTTACGTACAGCTAGTGCCGCTTGCGGTCTGTGGTTAAACCCACTGCCAGCGTAGTAGTCGAGTCTCTAGAGTCCCACACAGAGAGTTTCCCTACTCCAGGCGAAATGATATAGAGGTCGTATGGTTTTACGACAAGGGTTCGGACGCATACGTGTGTTTACGCACGTACGACTTTCGGACAGTTTTTACCAGTCGGCTTTGGTTTAAGCCAGTTACTGGTATCCGGTTATTGGATTTATACAGTCTTAAGTTTTTCCGTATTTTTGCGGAAAGGAGGGGCGTTTTCGTAATTGCGCGAGAAGCTTCTAGAAGGTGGTGACTAAGGGGGTTTAGATGGCATATACAATGAATGTGATTAGTGAGTCATATGGATGATTCATCCATGTTATTAATGCATCATAAATGCTTAATGACTCATGGAGATGAATCATCACTAGATATTACCAAGCATGGTTGTTAAATTGATTTATTTTCTTTTCTTGATAAAAAGAAATGCTTGATATATATTATCATAACTCATTATTCTCAATTCATTATTATCTTCACCTTCTCTCTCCTCAAGCTCTCCCTCTTCAAACCCTAATCCTCCCCTCTCATGTGTTGAGTACAAGGATTAGTTAGACTTATTAAACCATAACCCTCACTCTATTTCACCTAGCTTCTTTGATTAGCACTTAAAGAAGTTTAGGTGCCTCAAGTTTAGAGGCTAAGCTTGGAGTAAAGCTCTCGGGTGGATCATCTACTACTTCGAGAAGGCCGAGGAGGAGGTGGAGTTCGTAAAGACGAAGGACACGGTTCTTTACGTATAATCCCTTTACATAGTAGTTGTTAACTTCTATGTTTGATGTTAGTTATCGTTTAGCTTCGATTTATGCGGTTAGTCGATGTTTAAGCAAAGAACAAGATCGTTTTTCATATTTCCGCCTCCCCGCAAGTCGTGGGGTGTTGTACATCGACTTACACATGGTGGGGCCCGGAGGTATCCCGGGGCAAGAAGATTGATGGACCTTGCCGATTGAGCCTGGCAGGGGAACCATACACTTCGGTGACATTACCAATGACTCGGCGGTTATCGTGGGGAAACCGACGGGAGTCAGGTACGTATGATACGTCGAATGACGAGGGTCAGAGTTAGGCACTCGGGATGTTCGATATAACGTATGATACGTACCTATAAGGGGGCCAGTCGTGGTGACAGCACCTGATATATCAGTATTTCTGTGTCGATGCTTGACACTTTTTTCATGATGTATTCGGTGTCGATGTTAGACACTCACCTTATATGAAACTTACTTGATACTGATATTGTATATACAGGATATATGGGATATACTGATGTTGTACACACAGGATATGCGGGATATACTGATATTGTACACACTGGATATGTGAAATCTACTTAATGTTGGACATTCAGGATATATGAGATTTACATATTATGAGAGCCAATTTGGGGGCTGATTTGTGGAAATTGGGAATTTGATTGTCTTGTTGGATTTTGGTCCAACCACGAGGTTAGGATTTCCGTGGAAATGACATGTTTTATTCTATACTCCACTTTTATTGTTTATGCACTGCTTCATGTATTAGTTGTACCTGATAGAGTACTTTCCATGACTGTTGCATTTACATATTATTATATGCATTGTTTCATGTATTATTTGTACCTGATAGAGTACTTTACATGATTATTGCATACCGATTGTCATATTATTGCTTCCTGTATTAGTAGTACCTGCTAGCATACCTTTCATGATTGATGCATTACATATGACCATTCATTACTCTTAAATGCTTATGTTAGATTCGCGTTGTATGTGCATACTCGCGATTACCTTCATATGTTATTTACTATTCATGAGTTGGCAACTCACCCCCGTTGTGCCACAGTGTTTTGCAGGTGTTCCTCAGGATAGTCAAAGGCAGAGTTATTTTCATCCGTCGTCTCATCTTTTGCTGCGGATACCATTTTTCCTGACAGTATGCAGTTTTGCTTAGGTAGGTTTTGCGGTTATCCGATATTGCTTGTTGTATATTCGTTGTATCCTGTACTCTCCATCTACCACTATCTTGTATGTCGTAGAGACTTGATGTGAGGACGATATTATATATTATTTTTGTGACTTACAGGTTTGTATGCAGTTTTATTTATATCGTCTCTTTCTTCGCTACGGCGTCGTATATCTATTGTGGTGATTGTTTTTCCGCCGTTGGGCGTGGATTTTTGCTCCCGTTTGGGATGCTTTTACTTATATATTATGTTGTACCCATTTTTGGGGGCTTGTTTTACAAAGGGGGTGCTGCCAAAATTTTTAAGGAATAAAAGTGAGACTTTAAAGAATTTGGGTTGTGATTTCAAAGTTTTGAATTTACTATTATCACTTTCTTGCTACTTTTGATGTTTTAGATTGCTGGGTTTTCGCTTTCTTTTACTACGTTATGCCTGTAGACGTTGCGTAGTATTAGGGCCGTCACGTACCAATTTCGGGTCGTGACAAAGTTGGTATCAGAGCGCTAGGTTTTACCTTTCAGAGTGTAGGATGACCTTGGTATGATGGAGTAGGTAGCTTAAAACAGAGTAACGTAGTGTGTGTATGTCCGCGGCATACTCACGACGTGGTACTCCGCCTAAAGTGACCTAAGTACAAATTGCTTGAAGTTCTTTCCTTGATGATCCATATTCTTGTGATTCGATTTCCGTGTTCTTATCGAATCTTATATTCCATTTTTAGCCTTTGCCGCCGATGACTATGAGGACTCAGAGTGATGCTGCGAGGACCGAGGTCAGAGTAGACTCGGGTGGTACAAGGACTGACCAGGATGGCACGCTTATTGCACAGGAGCAGACGGATCCGCCTTCGACAGATTATCTCGCTAGGCTTGTGGCAGATATGCAGGACATACGCCAGACAATGAGTTCATTGGTTGAGGCCATTTGAGCGCAGCGACAGGAGGTTGTCACCCTTGTTACCCAGTTGTTCCTTGCAATCAGCACACAGTATTCCGTCACCTACATAGCACTAGTGGATACAGCCCCTGTTGATGAGACACGTCTTCCGGAGACTTTGGGAGTTTCAGATCAGAGGAGGGCTCATGCAGGTGTGCCAGCCCACAGACAGAGGTTCAGTCGTCGAGACAGGTTTCGTGCACGTCGTGGGAGTACAAGAGTTTTGAGGCGAGGACAGTCGTCTAGCACTTATCCCCAGGATGGTCAGCAGTTTTCTTCCGGATGTTATCGGTGTGGGAGTTTGGATCATCGGGATCGAGTTTGTACTGAGTCACGTAGTCGCGGGGTAGCTATACCGCAGAGAGGAGGAGTTCAGCCAGTTGCAGTTAAAGGGCAGACTCGGGGGTTTGCTTCTACTCATCGGGACGCGTGGGCGTCCAATGCTGAGTTTTCAGGTATTCTAAATCTGAATGTTCGTTTGTTTTGTAGTTTGATTTTAGATGGGATCTATGCACTTGTTTGTTTTACACACTTTATGCCGTGGTTGGGACGAGAGTCGTGTTAGATAGTTCAGCGGTTTGTTGTGTTAATTTCTGTCAGCGATTCTTTTGTTGTGCGACACATATTTCGGTCGTGTGCCAATCGGTTAGGAGATGCATCCGCCATTTGATCCTTCTAGAGATGTTGGATTTGATGTTCTCCTGGGCACGGACTGGTTAGCTACGTGCTAGGCGTCTGTGGACTGCCGCAAGAAAACCATCAGGTTTGTTTTTCCGGCGAGTCAGTTCTTGTTGTGTAGAGGGACAGTGGTGCCGCCTCTCACAGCTTGTGTTCAGCTTTTTTCGCTAGTCGGCTTTTGAAGAGTGGACGTCGAGGATTCTTGGCGTTTATTTGTGATACCGGAGCCACCGTGGGTTTGTTGGACTGGATTCCTATCGTGCGAGAGTTTCCGACGTTGTTCCAGATGAGCCGGCGAAGCTTAGGGAGCTTAAGGATCAGCTGTAGAGTTGTTTGTTGGCGGGGCTTTTGCATATGAGTGTTTCGCATTTGGGGAGCTCCTATTTCTGTTCGTCAAGGAGAAGGAAGGCAGTTGAGGATGTGTATTGATTGATCGTCAATTGAACCGGCTTACGGTGCAGATAGTATCCTTTACCTCGCACTGACGATTTCTTTGATCAGCTCCTGATGTGCGAGACATTTTCGAAGTTTGTTTAGGATCAGGTCATCATTGTTGCGGGTTCGGAGTGATGACATTTCGAAGACTGCCTTGTGCGTGCTATGGGCTCTATGTGTTTTGGGTGGTGTCATGGACTCACCAATGCCCTAGCAGCATTCGTAGATATGATGAACCAGAGTTCTTCAGGCCGTTCCTCGACCAGTTTATTGTTGTGTCATTGATGACATTCTGTTCTGTTCTAATGTGTCTTGAGGGACAGGAGTAGCACTTGAGGATTTGTTCTACAGACATTGGGAGGGTCCCAGCGGTTTGCTAGATTCTCGGAGTGTTCTTTCAGGCTTGTGTGTGTTGACTCCTAGGTCTTATGGTTACGGGAGACGGTTGTTGTATGGTTCCGAGGAAGATCGAGACCGTAAAGCTTAGGTCCAGATTTGTGTGCAGGACGGAGGTCCGCAGATTTTTGGGATTTGTAGGTTTTTACCGCCGTTTCGTGTAGGATTGTTGTCTATCACTGCACCGTAGACTGAACTGACCGGGAAGGAGGTTCTTTTCTGTGGACTGAGGCATGTGTGCAGAGTTTCCAATAGTTGGAGACTCGGTTAACAACTGCATCAGTTCTTTCTAGCTTTCTGGTTCGGGCGACTTTGTTGTTTAGCTCTGATGTTTCGTGAGTAGGGCTCGATTGTGTACTGAGGTGACACTACAGAGTTATCGCTTTTTACTTCCCGATAGTTGGAGGAAGTACGAGCAGGATATCCCATTCATGATCTGGAGATGGCTGCAGTGGTAGTGCGTTGGAGATTTGGAGACACTACATGTTCGAGAGTCGTGTCAGATTTTCACGGACCACCAGAGCTTAATGTACATCTTCCTGCAGCGGGTTTTGATTGTTGAGATAGTCTTCTACAGATTTATAGTTCTTGTGCGATCGTTGAGTACAGCTAGGTTCGCCTCTACTGAGGGGACAACTTGCTCATGTCCACGCCCGACCATTTTTACTTAATCGTTTTCGTGAGGCACAGCCCGCTGATTCTCGTTCGTCAGAGATTCTTGAGCATACTCGGCAGGGTAAAGATTCGGAGTCCTTGATTTATGACTAGGGTGTGCTACGTTTAAGGACACGTTTGTGTGTACCTGGTGTTGATGGGTAGAGACGCGAAATCCTAGAGCAGGCGCATCTGTCCACTCTCAGTGTTCATCCAAGTTCCACTAACAATTGACGTGACTTGTGAGATAGTTACGGGTGAGCAGGGATGTAAAGAGAAGTTTCGAGTTTTGTTTCAAGGTGTTTGTCTTGTTGTGTGCTAAGATTGAGCATTTAAGACCGGCTGGAGAGTTGCGACCTTTAAACGTTCCGGAGAGGGAATGGAAGCAGATCTCCATGAATTTTTCGTTGTGGCGTCTACCCAGGTTTAGTCAGGGTGTGTCTCCATTTGGGTGTTTGTTGTCCAGTTATTCTCAGTTTACTCATTTGTTCTTTGTTAAGTTTTTGCTTTGCACGGAGTTCCTTCATTCGTTGTATCCAATAGAGGTACCTCGTTCGCTAGCCATAGTTGGCAGGAGCTTCAGGAAGCCTTGGGTACTGGGTGAGCTGTAGCTCCGCTTCTCCATCTGTGGGATGATGGTCAGTTGAGCGGACTATACAGACTCTGGAGGATATCATGTGCGTATGTACTAAGTGTTTGTTGGCAATTGGGATCGTCACTTACCATTGTTAGAGTTCTCCTTTGATAGCTGTTATCAGGAGACACTCCAATTGGCAACCTGTAGGTTTTGTTGTTAGGATGTGTCGATCGCCATTTTGTTTTCTGACTCCGCGCGAGTAGGATTTTTGGACCCCAGCTAGTCTAGAGACTTCGGAGATGATCCAGTTGGTTCAGGTCAGGATGAGGACAGCCCAGTGCAGACAGAGGTCTTGTGCCGACCGTGGTGGTCGCAGACTTGAGTTCGCAGTGGGAGATCATGTATTCCTATGGATTTTTCCGATGAATGATGTGTTGAGTTTTGGGAAGTTTATCCCAGGATCGTAGGTCCTTTTAAGATCCTTTTAGCAAGTTAGTTTCGTTGCCTTTAAATTGGCACTTCCGCCCAGATTATTGAGTTTTCACCCCGTATTTCTTGTGTCGATACTTTGCAAATACCTTCATGACCTTTCTCATATGATTCAGTATCAGACCATTAGCATTGACGCGATCTTTTCGTTCACCGACAGCCAATTGTGTTAGTGGCTCGGCAGGTGGAGAAACTTCGGTCAAGGGTTTTGCCATCTGTGGAGAGTTTTCTTGGACGTTGCCATATGGTGAGATGGTCACTTGGGAGGCTACGAGCGAGATAGGAGACTTAGTAATCTTTTCTTGAAGGTACGCTTAGTGAGAATTTTAAATTCGGGGATGAATTTTTATAAGGGGGGAGATTGTAACGTTTTAGAAAATCGTTATGTGAATTTCTCCGTTTTTGGGTAAAATTGTCGGTATTTTTCCGTTTTAACCCGACTAAGATCAAACGGCCATATAGACTTGCCAGCACCTAGTTTAGCTAAAATAAAGCTAGTGCGCAAGCTTTGGGGGTATATGGGACGTTTTGGTTCAGATAGAATTTTTCCCAATTTTAATATTATTTTAATGCGGTATTCACATTTTGGGAAATTTCTTCTAAGTGAAATTTTCTTCAATTATGTTTGAGTTAATTCAACCCTCTCATAGTATCTAGATATTTGTATTGGGTTTTAGAATTAAGTTAAAGAAAAGAAATGGGTGAGGTGCATGCATGTGCATGTGAAAGCATTTATGAGCATTAATCATGAGAAATAGCTAGGAAATTCCACATAAAACCCTTTCCTTTCCCCCTTGGCCGAATTCTTCTTCATTCTTCTGGCCTTAATCAATTCCTTCACCATTTTCAACAATCCTAGCACAATAAATCCCCAAAAATTCCCAAATAAATCACAAAAAAATACCTCAAGTCTTGTTTCTTGCTCTTTGATCACTTGGAAACTGGGAAAGCTTGGATCTTGTGAGCTAAACTTGATAGGTATAATCCCTACACTGGTTAATAGGATTTTTTATGTTGTATAGCTCGTTGAAAATGGTTTAGAACACTTTCAATTTCGATTAGTGCAATATCGGGTTTTTAGTGTCGTTTTAGAGCCTCTGTACCTGTTGTGATCTGGAAATTTTAGTGAGTGACCAAAAAAAGTTGCAGTGATATACTAGTGACCCTGGAGCACCACCTGAGACATGAGGACTACCCCTCCGTCCGGGGCAGACGACCCCTTTGGTGAATTCCGGCGACGCCGGCTTTGTAGGGAAGTGCTGGGGTTTGGTTTTTGTGGGTAGTTGTTTGCTGTTGCTTATGAGTGTTTGGTACTGTTTACTTTGTTAGTAATTGCAGTATGCAAAATCTGGGATCGTTTTCCTATAATCTAGTATTTTGTGTCCGCGGGATACGTTATACGACGGGTCGTGCATTTGGTGTGTTTTTGCTCTTAGGTTGTTTCCATCGTGTCGCTACGCACGTTAGCCACAATACAAACACTTGAGAGTTTGTTTTGTGTTATTGCGTCGGTTAAATGTAGTTTGTGCATGTTTTTGGTCGGTTATTAATATATATACTTGTGTTATCGTTGTGTTGTTTTAGGTTCGCAGGCGGGGACTTCGGACACTGCTACCAGGGGAAAACAAGTGGTTGGCTTCACTTAGCCAGGAACGTTGGTGAGTAGATTTAACATCTACAGGGGAATCTCCCGCATGGCGTTATGCGTCTGGGCTAGAAATATTATGTTTTGTCACATATTCTATTGCATATATAGAATTGCGCATTTACCCTACTGCTTAGTTAATTGTTGTGCTTGGACTAGTATCCTTAGGACACTGCACTATTATTGACGGCTCATGTTGCACGAGCACTGATTGTATGCCACACACACAGCCAATAATTGCCATGTTACGCACAACCCACTTATAGAAATGGTATTTTTTGGTTAGGGACATTTAGACATTGATTAATATTTCCTTGTGCGTATGACATATAGCATACCTGTATACCTACATGCTCACGCATATGTACCCGACATGCCTACATGCTAGTTACCCATATAGCTATATGGTATTATACCATTGTGATAGGTATATACACATATGAGACATAGCTACATGTACATCTGGCATATATACATACATATACCTAGAGGGTATTATGTATAGGTATAGACACATACCTTGCTACAACTACTTGGACATCATACATACTTACATATGGACACACATATCTTGCAATACCGACATGGTTACCCATACCTTGTTATAGCTACATGTTCACCGTCTTTGATGTTGCATCTGATTTCGGGGAAATCAGGAACCGCGTGATATATTTAGTAAATTGCTGCATTTAAATAGCTGTTTTTTTTCTTTATATGCTTATATTACTGTTTCATGTTGCATATACTACATTCATGGATTTCATATGATGTTCTCTGATATTTTTACTTCTATGTATATATAATAGTGGAATGGGACGCTGTTATATATACCTATACACATATATTAGTGGAATGGGATACTAATATGTGTGTATTGATTCATGCATTCTTACGTATTCACTACTTGATATTTTCTGGATTTGAGGACCGTGGTTGTTTCATGAAATTATGTATTATTTGAAAAACCCGGTTTCTCTTGATATGATATTTCTGCAGCCACCATGAGTTTTATCGGTTCTGATTATATACCCGATTCGAGGAGCGGTAGGCACCGTCTGCGGGTACATGATGGGGCCCGGAGGTATCCCGGGGCAAGAAGATTGATGGACCTTGCCGATTGAGCCTGGCAGGGGAACCATACACTTCGGTGACATTACCAATGACTCGGCGGTTATCGTGGGGATACCGACGGGAGTCATGTACGTATGATACGTCGAATGACGAGGGTCAGAGTTAGGCACTCGGGCTGTTCGATATAACGTATGATACGTACCTATAAGGGGGCCAGTCGTGGTGACAGCACCTGATATATCAGTATTTCTGTGTCGATGCTTGACACTTTTTTCATGATGTTTTCGGTGTCGATGTTAGACACTCACCTTATATGAAACTTACTTGATACTGATATTGTATATACAGGATATATGGGATATACTGATATTGTACACACAGGATATGCGGGATATACTGATATTGTACACACATGATATGTGAAATCTACTTGATGTTGGACATTCAGGATATATGAGATTTACATATTATGAGAGCCAATTTGGGGGCTGATTTGTGGAAATTGGGAATTTGATTGTCTTGTTGGATTTTGGTCCAACCACGAGGTTAGGATTTCCGTGGAAATGACATGTTTTATTCTATACTCCACTTTTATTGTTTATGCACTACTTCATGTATTAGTTGTCCCTGATAGTGTACTTTCCATGACTGTTGCATTTACATATTATTATATGCATTGTTTCATGTATTATTTGTACCTGATAGAGTACTTTACATGATTATTGCATACCGATTGTCATATTTTTGCTTCCTGTATTAGTAGTACCTGCTAGCATACCTTTCATGATTGATGCATTACATATGACCATTCATTACTATTAAATGCTTATGTTAGATTCGTGTTGTACGTGCATACTCGCGATTACCTGCATATGTTATTTACTATTCATGAGTTGGCAACTCACCCCCGTTGTGCCACAGTGTTTTGCAGGTGTTCCTCAGGATAGTCAAAGGCAGAGTTATTTTCATCCGTCGTCTCATCTTTTGCTGCAGATACCGCTTCGCCTGACAGTGTGCAGTTTTGCTTAGGTAGGTTTTGCGGTTATCCGATATTGCTTGTTGTATATTCGTTGTATCCTGTACTCTCTATCTACCATTATCTTGTATGTCGTAGAGACTTGATGTGAGGACGATATTATATATTATTTTTGTGACTTACAGGTTTGTATGCAGTTTTATTTATATCGTCTCTTTCTTCGCTACGGCGTCGTATATCTGTTGTGGTGATTGTTTTTCCACCGTAGGGCGTGGATTTTTGCTCCCGTTTGGGATGCTTTTACTTATATATTATATTGTACCCATTTTTGGGGGCTTGTTTTACAAAGGGAGTGCTGCCAAAATTTTAAAGGAATAAAAGTGAGACTTTAAAGAATTTGGGTTGTGATTTCAAAGTTTTGAATTTACTATTATCACTTTCTTGCTACTTTTGATGTTTTAGATTGCTGGGTTTTGGCTTTCTTTTACTACGTTATGCCTGTAGACGTTGCGTAGTATTAGGGCCGTCACGTGCCAATTTCGGGTCGTAACAAAGTTGGTATCAGAGCGCTAGGATTTACCTTTCAGAGTATAGGATGACCTTGGTATGATGGAGTAGGTAGCTTAAAACAGAGTAACATAGTGTGTGTATGTCCGCGGCATACTCACGACGCGATACTCCGCCTAAAGTGACCTAAGTACAAATTGCTTGAAGTTCCTTCCTTGATGATCCATATTCTTGTGATTCGATTTCCGTGTTCTTATCGAATCTTATATTCCATTTTTAGCCTTTGCCGCCGATGTCTATGAGGACTCAGAGTGATGCTGCGAGGGCCGAGGTCAGAGTAGACTCGGGGGGTACAAGGACTGACCAGGATAGCACGCTTATTGCATCGGAGCAGACGGATCCGCCTTCGACAGATTATCTCGCTAGGCTTATGGCAGATATGCAGGACATGCGCCAGACAATGAGTTCATTGGTTGAGGCCATTTGAGCACAGCGACAGGAGGTTGTCACCACTGTTACCCAGTTGTTCCTTGCAATCAGCACACAGTATTCCGTCACCTACATAGCACTAGTGGATACAGCCCCTGTTGATGAGACACGTCTTCCGGAGACTTTGGGAGTTTCAGATCAGAGGAGGGCTCATGCAGGTGTTCCAGCCCACAGACAGAGGTTCAGTCGTCGAGACAGGTTTCGTGCACGTCGTGGGAGTATAAGAGTTTTGAGGCGAGGACAGTCGTCTAGCTCTTATCCCCAGGATGGTCAGCAGTTTTCTTCCGGATGTTATCGGTGTGGGAGTTTAGATCATCGTGTTCGAGTTTGTACTGAGCCACGTAGTCGCGGGGTACCTATACCGCACAGAGGAGGAGTTCAGCCAGTTGCGGTTAAAGGGCAGACTCGGGGGTTTGCTTCTACTCATCGGGACGCGTGGGCGTCCAATGCTGAGTTTTCAGGTATTCTAAATCTGAATGTTCGTTTATTTTGTAGTTTGATTTTAGATGGGATCTATGCACTTGTATGTTTTACACACTTTGTGCCGTGGTTGGGACGAGAGTCGTGTTAGCTAGTTCATCCGTTTGTTGTGTTAATTTCTGTCAGCGATTCTTTTGTTGTGCGACACGTATTTCGGTCGTGTGCCAATCGGTTAGGAGATTCATCTGTCATTTGATCCTTCTAGAGATGTTGTATTTGATGTTCTCCTGGGCACGGACTGGTTAGCTACGTGCTAGGCGTCTGTGGACTGCCGCAAGAAAACCATCAGGTTTGTTTTTCCGGCGAGTCAGTTCTTGTTGTGCAGAGGGACAATGGTGCCGCCTCTCACAGCTTGAGTTCAGCTTTTTTCATTAGTCGGCTTTTGAAGAGAGGATGTCGAGGATTCTTGGCGTTTAATTGTGATACCGGAGCCACCGTGGGTTTGTTGGACCGGATTCCTATCGTGCGAGAGTTTCCGACGTTGTTCGAGATGAGCCTGCGAAGCTTAGGGAGATTAAGGATCAGCTGTAGAGTTGTTTGTTGGCGGGGCTTGTGCATATGAGTGTTTCGCATTTGGGGAGCTCCTATTTCTGTTCGTCAAGGAGAAGGACGGCAGTTGAGGATGTGTATTGATTGATCGTCAATTGAACCGGCTTACGGTGCAGATAGGTATCCTTTACCTCGCATTGACGATTTCTTCGATCAGCTCCCGATGTGCGAGACATTTTCTAAATTTGTTTGGGATCAAGTCATCATTATTGCGGGTTCGGAGTGATGACATTCCGGAGACTGCCTTGTGCGTGCTATGGGCTCTATGTGTTTTGGGTGGTGTCATGGACTCACCAATGCCCTAGCAGCATTCATAGATAAGATGAACCAGAGTTCTTCAGGCCGTTCCTCGACCAGTTTATTCTTGTGTCATTGATGACATTCTGGTATGTTCTAATGTGTCTTGAGGGACAGGTGTAGCACTTGAGGATTTGTTCTACAGACATTGGGAGGGCCCCAGCGGTTTGCTAGATTCTCGGAGTGTTCTTTCAGGCTTGTGTGTGTTGACTCCTAGGTCTTATGGTTACGGGAGACGGTTGTTGTATGGTTCCGAGGAAGATCGAGACCGTAAAGCTTAGGTCCAGATTTGTGTGCAGGACGGAGGTCCGCAGATTTTTGGGATTTGTAGGTTTTTACCGCCGTTTCGTGTAGGATTGTTGTCTATCACTGCACCGTAGACTGAACTGACCGGGAAGGAGGTTCTTTTCTGTGGACTGAGGCATGTGTGCAGAGTTTCCAATAGTTGGAGACTCGGTTAACAACTGCATCAGTTCTTTCTAGCTTTCTGGTTCGGGCGGCTTTGTTGTTTAGCTCTGATGTTTCGTGAGTAGGGCTCGATTGTGTACTGAGGTGACACTACAGAGTTATCGCTTTTTACTTCCCGATAGTTGGAGGAAGTACGAGCAGGATATCCCATTCATGATCTGGAGATGGCTGCAGTGGTAGTGCGTTGGAGATTTGGAGACACTACTTGTTCGAGAGTCGTGTCAGATTTTCACGGACCACCAGAGCTTAATGTACATCTTCCTGCAGCGGGTTTTGATTGTTGAGATAGTCTTCTACAGATTTATAGTTCTTGTGCGATCGTTGAGTAAAGCTAGGTTCGCCTCTACTGAGGGGACAACTTGCTCATGTCCACGCCCGACCATTTTTACTTAATCGTTTTCGTGAGGCACAGCCCGCCGATGCTCGTTTGTCAGAGATTCTTGAGCATACTCGGCAGGGTAAAGATTCGGAGTCCTTGATTTAAGACTAGGGTGTGCTACGTTTAAGGACGCGTTTGTGTGTACCTGGTGTTGATGGGTAGAGACGCGAAATCCTAGAGCGGGCGCATCTGTCCACTCTCAGTGTTCATCCAAGTTCCACTGACAATTGACGTGACTTGTGTGATAGTTACGGGTGGGCAGGGATGTAAAGAGAAGTTTCGAGTTTTGTTTCAAGGTGTTTGTCTTGTTGTGTGCTAAGATTGAGCATTTGAGACTGGCTGGAGAGTTGCGACCTTTAATCGTTCCGGAGAGGGAATGGGAGCAGATCTCCATGAATTTTTCGTTGTGGCGTCTACCCAAGTTTAGTCAGGGTGTGTCTCCATTTGGGTGTTTGTTGTCCTGTTATTCTCAGTTTACTCATTTGTTCTTTGTTAAGTTTGTGCTTTGCACGGAGTTCCTTCATGCGTTGTATCCAATAGAGGTTCCTCGTTCGCTAGCCATAGTTGGCAGGAGCTTCAGGAAGCCTTGGGTACTGGGTGAGCTGTAGCTCCGCTTCTCCATCTGTGGGATGATGGTCAGTTGAGCGGACTATACAGACTCTGGAGGATATCATGTGCGTATGTACTAAGTGTTTGTTGGCAGTTGGGATCGTCACTTACCATTGTTAGAGTTCTCCTTTGATAGCTGTTATCAGGAGACACTCCAATTGGCAACCTGTAGGTTTTGTTGTTAGGATGTGTCGATCGCCATTTTGTTTTCTGACTCCGTGCGAGTAGGATTTTTGGACCCCAGCTAGTCTAGAGACTTCGGAGATGATCCAGTTGGTTCAGGTCAGGATGATGACAGCCCAGTGTAGATAGAGGTCTTGTGCCGACCGTGGTGGTCGCAGACTTGAGTTCGCAGTGGGAGATCATGTATTCCTATGGATTTTTCCGATGAATGATGTGTTGAGTTTTGGGAAGTTTATCCCAGGATCGTAGGTCCTTTTGAGATCCTTTTAGCAAGTAAGTTTCGTTGCCTTTAAATTGGCACTTCCGCCCAGATTATTTAGTTTTCACCCCGTATTCCTTGTGTCGATACTTTGCAAATACCTTCATGACCTTTCTCATATGATTCAGTATCAGACCATTAGCATTGACGCGATCTTTTCGTTCACCGGCAGCCAATTATGCATGTGGCTCGGCAGGTGGAGAAACTTCGGTCAAGGGTCTTGCCATATGTGGAGAGTTTTCTTGGACGTAGCCATATGGTGAGATGGTCACTTGGGAGGCTGCGAGCGAGATAGGAGACTTAGTAATCTTTTCTTGAAGGTACGCTTAGTGAGAATTTTAAATTCGGGGATGAATTTTTATAAGGGGGGAGATTGTAACGTTTTAGAAAATCGTTATGTGAATTTCTCCGTTTTTGGGTAAAATTGTCAGTATTTTTCCGTTTTAACCCGACTAAGATCAAACGGCCATATAGACTTGCCAGCACCTAGTTTTGCTAAAATAAAGCTAGTGCGCAAGCTTTGGGCGTATATGGGACGTTTTGGTTCAGATATAATTTTTCTCAATTTTAATATTATTTTAATACGGTATTCACATTTTGGGAAATTTCTTCTAAGTGAAATTTTCTTCAGTTATGTTTGAGTTAATTCAACCCTCTCATAGTATCTAGATATTTGTATTGGGTTTTAGAATTAAGTTAAAGAAAAGAAATGGGTGAGGTGCATGCATGTGCATGTGAAAGCATTTATGAGCATTAATCATGAGAAATAGCTAGGAAATTCCACATAAAACCCTTTCCTTTCCCCCTTGGCCGAATTCTTCTTCATTCTTCTGGCCTTGATCAATTCCTTCACCATTTTCAACAATCCTAGCACAATAAATCCCCAAAATTCCCAAATAAATCACAAAAAAATACCTCAAGTCTTGTTTCTTGCTCTTTGATCACTTGGAAACTGGGAAAGCTTGGATCTTGTGAGCTAAAGTTGATAGGTATAATCCCTACACTGGTTAATAGGAGTTTTTATGTTGTATAGCTTGTTGAATATGGTTTAGAACACTTTCAATTTCGATTAGTGCAATATCGGGTTTTTAGTGTCGTTTTAGAGCCTCTGTACCTGCTGTGATCTGGAAATTTTAGTGAGTGACCAAACAAAGTTGCAGTGATATACTAGTGACCCTGGAGCACCACCTGAGACACGAGGACCACCCCTCCGTCCGGAGCCGACGACCCCTTTGGTGAATTCCGGCGACGCCGGCTTTGTAGGGAAGTGCTGGGGTTTGGTTTTTGTGGGTAATTGTCTGCTGTTGCTTATGAGTGTTTGGTACTGTTTACTTTATTAGTAATTGCAGTATGCAAAATCTGGGATCGTTTTCCTATAATCTAGTGTTTTGTGTCCGCAGGATACGTTATACGACGGGTCGTGCATTTGGTGTGTTTTTGCTCTTAGGTTGTTTCCATCGTGTCGCTATGCACGTTAGCCACAATACAAACACTTGAGAGTATGTTTTGTGTTATTGCGTCGGTTAAATGTAGTTTGTGCATGTTTTTGGTCGGTTATTAATATATATACTTGTGTTATCGTTGTGTTGTTTTAGGTTCGCAGGCGGGGACTTCGGACACTGCTACCAGGGGAAAACAAGTGGTTGGCTTCACTTAGCAAGGAACGTTGGTGAGTAGATTTAACATCTACAGGGGAATCGCCCGCATGGCGTTATGCGTCTGGGCTAGAAATATTATGTTTTGTCACATATTCTATTGCATATATAGAATTGCGCATTTACCCTACTGCTTAGTTAATTGTTGTGCTTGGACTAGTATCCTTAGGACACTGCACTATTATTGACGGCTCATGTTGCACGAGCACTGATTGTATGCCACACACACAGTCAATAATTGCCATGTTACGCACAACCCACTTATAGAAATGGTATTGTTTGGTTAGGGACATTTAGACATTGATTCATATTTCCTTGTGCGTATGACATATAGCATACCTGTATACCTACATGCTCACGCATATGTACCCGACATGCCTACATGCTAGTTACCCATATACCTATATGGTATTATACCATTGTGATAGGTATATACACATATGAGACATAGCTACATGTACATCTGGCATACATACATACATATACCTAGAGGGTATTATGGATAGGTATAGACACATACTTTGCTACAACTACTTGGACATCATACATACTTACATATGGACACACATATCTTGCTATACCGACATGGTTACGCATACCTTGTATAGCTACATGTTCACCGTCTTTGATGTTGCATCTGATTTCGGGGAAATCAGGAACCGCGTGATATATTTAGTAAATTGCTGCTGTTAAATAGCTGTTTTTTTTCTTTATATACTTATATTACTGTTTCATGTTGCATATACTACATTCATGGATTTCATATGATGTTCTCTGATATTTTTACTTCTATGTATATATAATAGTGGAATGGGACGCTGTTATATATGCCTATACACATATATTAGTGGAATGGGATACTAATATGTGTGTATTGATTTATGCATTCATACGTATTCACTACTTGATGTTTTCTGGATTTGAGGACCGTGTTTGTTTCATGAAATTATGCATTATTTGAAAAACCCGGTTTCTCTTGATATGATATTTCTGCAGCCACCATGAGTTTTATCGGTTCTGATTATATACCCGATTCGAGGAGCGGTAGGCACCGTCTGCGGGTACATGGTGGGGCCCGGAGGTATCCCGGGGCAAGAAGATTGATGGACCTTGCCGATTGAGCCTGGCAGGGGAACCATACACTTCGGTGACATTACCAATGACTCGGCGGTTATCGTGAGGATACCGACGGGAGTCATGTACGTATGGATACGTCGAAAGACGAGGGTCAGAGCTAGGCACTCGGGCTGTTCGATATAGCATATGATACGTACCTATCAGGGGGCCAGTCGTGGTGACATCACCTGATAGATCAGTATTTCTGTGTCGATACTTGACACTTGTTTCATGATGTTTTGGGTGACGATGTTTGACACAAACCTTATATGAAACTTACTTGATACTGATATTAGTACACACATGATATATGGGATATACTGATATTGTACACACAAGATATGTGGGATATACTGATATTGTACACACAGGATATGTGGGATATACTGATATTGTACATACATGATATGTGAAATCTACTTGATGTTGGACATTCAGGATATATGAGATTTACATGATATGAGAGCCAATTTGGGGGCAGATTTGTGGAAATTAGGAATTTGATTGTCTTGTTGGATTTTGGTCCTACCACGAGGTTAGGATTTCCAATGAAATGACATGTTTTATTCCATACTCCACTTTTAATGTTTATGCACTGCGTCATGTATTAATTGTACCTGAGAGAGTACTTTCCATGACTGTTGCATTTACATACTATTATATGCATTGTTTCATGTATTATTTGTACCTGATAGATTACTTTACATGATTATTGCATACCGATTGTCATATTATTGCTTCATGTATTAGTAGTATCTGGTAGCGTACCTTTCATGATTGATGCATTACATATGTCCATTCATTACTATTAAATGCTTATGTTAGATTCGCGTTGTACGTGCATACTCGCGATTACCTGTATATGTTGTTTACTATTCACGAGTTGGCAACTCACCCCCGTTGTGCCACAGTGTTTTGCAGGTGTTCCTCAGGATAGTCAAAGGCAGAGTTATTTTCATCCGTCGTCTCATCTTTTGCTGCGGATACCGCTTCGCCGAACAGTATGCAGTTTTGCTTCGGTAGGTTTTGCGGTTATCCGATGTTGCTTGTTGTATATTCGTTGTATCCTGTACTCTCCATCTACCATTATCTTTTATGACTTAAAGACTTGATGTGAGGACGATATTATATATTATTTTTATGACTTGGAGGTTTTTATGCAGTTTTATATATATCGTCTCTTTCTTCGCTTTGGCATCGTATATCTGTTGTGGTGATTGTTTTTCCGCCGTTGGGCGTGGATTTTTGCTCCCGTTTGGGATGCTTTTACTTATATATTATGTTGTACCCATTTTTGGGGGCTTGTTTTACAAAGGGGGTGCTGCCAAAATTTTAAACGAATAAAAGTGAGACTTTAAAAAATTTGGGTTGTGATTTCAAAAGTTTTGAAAATACTATTATCACTTTCTTGCTACTTTTGATGGTTTAGATTGCTGGGTTTTGGCTTTCTTTTACTACGTTACGCCTGTAGACGTTGCGTAGTATTAGGGCTATCACTTGCCAATTTTGGGTCGTGACAGTATCGCTACGAACAACCACTCCTATTGGATAAATCCATCGTATAGTTAAATACGAACTCGAAGGAACTTGTTCCAGATTCAAGGATGGATTTTGGTTCAGGAGAAAATGAATAGGACTATTCAGTTGTCTTTTCCTTTTACCTTCTCTCAGGTTGTGAGTGCTCCTAGGATTAGGAGAGGGTACAACTATTGTTCTTATTGGATAGTCTTCTTCAAAACCATAGGCAGGTGCCGAAAGGTGGGGAATGAAGAAAACCAATTGGCCTATGTGTGGTGTGCAGAAGGTAATAAGTAAAGACAAATAAAGGGATTAGAAAGAGGGCAAAGTAAATCGCGACTGCTATCATTCACGACCAAACCACGTATTTCATCGCCACTCCTACTTCAACTTTGGATTTCTCTAGAACACCCCGTATCACTACGAAAATCCACATTTTATTGGATAATACATCGTATGGTTATATACGAACTCGAAAGAACTTGTTCCAGTTCGGGAATAGATTCTGGTTCAAGAGAAATAGAATAAGGTTTATTCAGTTGTCTTTTATTTTTACCTTCTCTCTCAGGTTGCGAGTACTCTTAGGATTAGGAGGGTACACCTATTACGCTTATTAGATAGTCTTCTTCCAAACCATAGGCTGGTGCCGAACGGTTGGGAAGGAAGAAAACCATTTAGCCTAAGAGCGTGTACAGAAAGTAATGAGTAAAGACAAATAAAGGGATTTAGGGAGATGGCAAAAGAAATATACGGTTATAGTCATGAATCTGGATAATGGAAGAGGCATTACTAGGAATACCTGGATACCCCTTCGAAACATCTTCATGTGTGCGTTATTAATAGAAAACTGATTTCCCAATTAGATCCTTATTCCAGGGTATGTATTTACCAGGTTTGATTCTCATATCTGTATGGTTTTACAAATGATGAGTGAGAGTAAGTTATTGTGAATTAGGTGATTATCCTCATTATATCGGAATCGTTGTAATTGGTGATATTTGAGGAAATCGCCTGGGTTCTTGCCGGACGACAAATATTTGGTTTTGAATATCCGTTGTTATGCACCAAACCAATTTCAAACTGATATATCTGTACGTTTATTTTATAAAGTGAGATATAACTTTTTGAAATTATGTCCATGACAATTACCTATATCAATTGATGGTTAGGTAAGGAGCATTAAACAGCGGTGTAATTTTTCATAACCATAGTACAATTTTCAACCTACGACGCACAGGGTTTGAGTTATTCAACTCAGAGGACTTATACAAAGTATTGTATGTTATCCAGTGTCCATTAGGACAAAGGGGTTGGTCCTCGTACTATTTTCTGTTTACTTGTGACTTCTCAAGTTTTAGACAAGTGTTTCGTAGAAATACAAGGTCTAAGTTTGAGAAGTTATAGGTACAAGAATAAAGTAGAGAACCATGTGTTGCAAGTATCAGGATTCCTCAAGGTGATCGAAGATATAGATACTTCTGTTTGGTATTCAGTCGATAGTAATGATTTTGAGAACTTGCTTCTCTTTCAGGTTACTCATAATTGGATGCACTCCAAAGTTGAGTAATGCTGATCGACCTCTCTCCTTTTAGTTGACATGCATTGGAGATAACTGCATGATTTGAATCTAGTTCAAATTAAATTAGTGGCTCTGTTTCTATATTGTATATGAATAGTTCATATCTTAACGATGTTAAGGTATTTGTAGTTGTCCGGCTTATGCTTAGAACCTGACTCTGGATAATTCAAGGCACGTTTCAGTAATGGCAGTTTGTGGGTTAACCCAGGCTATGACGAGGGTTAACTTTATACCATCTGGAAGATCAATAGTGATATTGTTCTTGACTCGCCACAGTTTTAGCAAAATGGATTTTTTTAGAAAACAGTAGTGGGAGTATGGTAGAACTGGAAGAGATTCCAGAACCACAAACGATTACTGAAAATTTAATAGAACCTAAAGATTCAATCGGGATTGACATTCCATTAGCCACTCCGTAGATATGGTGGGTAACCTCAGGAACCCGAGAGGTACTTAGGTATCCTCAAAGACGGTGGCAGGGAGGTTCATGTTTATCCAGACTTGACACTACTATTGTTCCAGACTATGAGACCCAGCAGGAGGATGAATATAGCGTAGTTCTAAACTAGCTTTAGAAGTGTACGTGTATGTGACTCTGCCAGAGGGTTATTGTAGTTAGTGGGAGCAGCGGAAGCATAGCGGATAAGTAGCTTATGTTTATTTATAGACTAAAACAGATATAGCGGAGATAGATCATCTATTTTTTATCTAAGATTCATAGGTTTTGACTTCATCAGAATATGAGATGGATCTGTTAAGAAGGTAGTAGGGTGTGATATCCTGGTATTTGGATGACATACACATAGTAGGAAGAGAAATTCCTATACTACAATCGGTTATACTGTGGTTGTCACACAGTGGTTTCTCCACATAGGATATGGATATTATATCTGGAATTCTGGTTACTAGATATATGGTTTTAGACCTAGATTTGGGTAGTTTTCCAATCTGGGAGTTTAGAAAATATTCTAAAGGTGTTTTAGAATGGACGACTCCTGGCATGGTGGTGTACCTACACGTGATGGAGTCACCGTCTCTAAAGGTGTCTTACAGACTAAAGTGGAGAGGGATGTGCATGATTGGCATATTACTTGCTTAGGTAATTGAGTCAATCATGAGATGTCAAGTACGACACAAGATGTTGTTTTTGCACTAGATGCAATAAGTTGATATAATAATCCAATCCTGGAGAAACGTTCAGAAGCAGTTTTAGAACATAAGTGGATGTTCTAGGAATATGATAACGACAGCCTCCTTCGGGAGACAGTTATCAATCCAGGCTTCCAAGGTGACCTGGATGACAGTGTGAGTGTCAGAGTTATAGTTTTCCCTCTTCACGAGGGGCAGTAGTTTGGACAGGTGGTCCAAGCGGATACTGAGGGACGCATGGCGCAGGGTACTGATTAAATTCAGTTGACGATACAGTCTAAGAAGTTTACTGGATTTAGAGTTCATTTGTGAGCTGGGTCTCATTAGATATCCAGATATATTCTAAGACAGGTATTGCTCATTTCGGGAGATGGCTTTCTCCGCGAACTTGAGATAAAGAGAGACATAGAAAGAAACATCAGAGCGGATCCACTCACTGAGGGTATTTCTCGAACGCAATAGTTCTACAAACGAGCTTTGTGAAACTGATTAGTAGAGGAGTTGGGTGTTCGGTATCACATGGGCTGTGAGTATGCGATACCGCAATAATTAGCCTTAAGTGCAAGTGGGAGATTGTTGGCTATAGTGCCCTCAAGTCAATTATTGGATCACAGGCACGCGATTACAATGATTGAGGGAGTATCTATACCGGTAGAACAGTCTTACTCGATATGATACTATGCTATCTGGTTTGTCTCTATCATCGTGTACATGCTTCAGGTGACATTACAGATCACTATTAATTATTGATAGAGCCCATAGGATTCTTGCTTGACTACCAGCAGTATGATGGCGATCATATACGTGAGAGTTGGGTAGTCAATAAGCACATCCTTAAAGTGGCCCTAGTCGTGGGAGTTTCGAGACTGGGCATCGATACTCCATGTGTAGACTAGTGTATACGGATCGAGACCCCGACGAGAGATGGTGGCTGGTCTTACAAGCCATTAGTGTCAGTTGGTTCACCTAAGATAGTATACAGGTTTTCATTGGGTTATGAGTACACCGGACAGACTCGCAGGGGCACTGCTGATTGGTACTATACCTATCGTCAGGAGCAGTTCCCAGGTGACATAAGTACAGCTTAGTCCGTTGACTTGACACTGCTACTTTACCTCAAGTGTGTTTCCACTGTTGTTTGATTACTACCCTACCACGGCCCAAAGGAGTCATGCAAAAAGGTAGTAGTTGGGTGCAGTCTTGAAGCACTTGGAGGCAGTGGCGGTTAGATAAGATTCGTCTCTCCCGGTATTGGGGGTTGATATCGCGCTGTTTCTGGAGAGCCATTACACAAAGTCCTTGACCAAGGCAAGTGAGATTTACTGATAGGTATTCTAGTAGTTTCGTTAAGTGTTCTGGACTACACTCCGACATGACTTATACCGCTATTGGGGGTCTGACATTTACTATCCCCCTAGGCCCGATATGCGATACTCTTAGACGAACAAACCGGACTGTACGGAGATTGTCACAGATATGCTCAATAGGGTTTCAGGATGAGTTCGCTCGTCGGCCTCCCTTTCGCTCAATACCTGGATAGCCATTACGTACAGCTAGTGCCACTGACGTGCTTGTGCTTAAACCCACTGCCAGCGTATTGACGAGTCTTTAGAGTCCTCCACAGAAAGTTTCCCAAGTTCGGGCGAAATGTTATAGAGGCCGTATGGTTTTATGGAAGGGTTCGATCATATACGTGCACTCGTGCACGGATCATGATCGGACGGATCATACTAATGGGCTTTGGTTTAAGCCGGATCCTAGTATTAGATTGTTGGATTATTTTCGTCTTGTTGTATTCGTATTCAGTCGGAATACGGACGCATGTATGTATATACAGGTGAGGGCATTCTTGTGATCCGTTATGAGTTTACTTTAGAAGATACCATTCTATTTATTGTTTAAAACATTTGGATTAATGTTTATTAAGTGGAAATTGTGAGTGCAAGTCTTGATCAAGAGCATTAAATGTGGCATGTGCTTTTTTGATGACTCATGGTGTGTTTTCTTGTGCCATGTCTATTCTCTTGATTGATTATTGTGTGGGATTGATATGTGGAGAGAGAAAGGGAAGCCACTTGAGGTTGGGTTTGGTTTTTGATCTGTTTATATAGCTCTCACATTTTCATCTCACACAATGATGAAGCTCATTTTCTTCACTAGCTTTTTTCTTGAGCTCACAACTTCCATCACTTGCTTCTTCTTCAAACTCCACTCTATCCCTCTCATGTGTTGAGAATGCTAGAGTGTTATGAGACAAAGTAATCATACACTATCTCTACATCATCTTGGGCACCTAGGGTAGCAAAATAGTTGCTCGAGTTGCTTCGGTTATTGAAGCGGGAGCCCGTATAAAGAATCCTCGACGTGAAGCCTCTTCGACAAGCGAGACCGGAGAGCAAACTTCGTCGGGGCAGCCGCGAGGAGCTTGGAGTAGAGATTGAAGACCGAAGGACACGGATCGATCGGTATAATCTCTCCAAACACTTTTCTGTATTACCGGTATAGGGTTAATGGCACGATCCGGGTTTTCGGGTTCTGGTTGCGCAAAGTTTGAAATGTTTTTGTTCCGCGTTTGGTCTCGGATTGATGGCCGGGGCGTTGCCGTAGCCCAATGAACTACCTATTACTAGCTTTTTTTTAAAACATCTAATCTCTTCTTATCTTTGATTTGTATTTTTCACTTCCTAACATTTATTATCAAATTTTTTTGTGCTATTGTTTAGTATAATGCAAAATGATGTATGAATAAACACAAACCTCCTCCAAACCTATTTGCAGCAGTGTCCTCCCTGATGTCATCTTTTAAGCTCAAAACCTGTAGACTTGGGTGGAAAAATTCTCAATTATTAGCAAAAGGGGACCAAAAAGTCAATGACAGTGAAATCCTCCCCCAAACTTATTTTGGCTCACAATTTTGTAAAAAATTGTTTTTCTTTCAAGAGCCAAAACATTTTTCTCCCCTCCCAAACTTGAGTATATAAGTTTTAAGCATTTAAAATTATAAAGAGGGGGGATAAGGTTATTGGTTTATGCAAAGCTTTACAAAGACCAAAAGTCAACACCAACCATTTAAATATTTTATCGATGTAACAACATAGTTGGTGGAAGATCATAGATGTGAAGAAGTGGGGAGATAAGAGGCGTAATCGATCGGATTTTCGTCTCGGTTGGTAGAGACGAAACAGTGATGGTGCACAACTCGCATTTTGGTTCTTGATAAGAAGAAGGGGTGGCGGTTCAACTTCTTTGGGTGGGTGTTGATTCATTACAACTCCCATGTCTTCTTGGAATGCGAGTTCATTGGGAAAAATGTCTTCAAAACATCCATCGATATTCCGAATGATAATCTCATCGAAAAGGAAGTTATGATACTCAGATAGCTCGACTAAATCATTCGACAAGTCAAAGGGTTCGGACATTGGTGTGGACTTGTCGACAGAAGGGTCTTCACGTGTATAATAAATAGTATGATCAAACAATAATGAATTAGTGGCATCAAGATCAGTATCATGAAGCTCCTCAAATTCGCAACTGTCGGAAGCTATCTTTTCAACAGAACATACATCAACTATATGAGCATATGGTTCTGAGGGTTGACTTCCTAACTTGTAGATATTAAGCTCCATTGTTATCTTCCTAAAGGACAGGTTCATTGAACCGTTACGACAATTGATTATAGCATTGGAAGTTGATAGAAAAGGTCGACCTAGAATCACCGGAATTTGGTTCCGTGGGTTTGCTATAGGCCGTGTCTCTAAAACAATAAAATTCATAGGGAATATAAATTTCCCGATTTTGATTAACACGTCCTCTAGCTCACCCCTCGCTTGGGTGATAGATCGATCGGCCATCTGGAGAGTGCAATGCGTAGGTTTCAAATCTCCTATGCCTAATTGCTTATAAACCGAGTACGGAAGAAAGTTAACACTATCACCTAAATCGAGTAGAGCACGATTGATATTTTTACCCTCAATAGTTATAGATATTGTAGGACAACCGGGGTCCTTATGTTTCATGGGCACTAAATGGGTAAAAGAATTGCGCATATTACTTGCTAAGAAAACCTTTATAGGTATTTGAGTTTTCTTCTTCCTAGTGCACAAGTAATTTAAAATTTTCGCAAAAGACGGAACTTGTTTGATAGCATCTACGAGAAGAATATTTATGTTAACTTGTTTTAAAATGTCCACAATCTTCTCTATTTAGGGACTTGGTTTGTTGACCCTTAACCTGTTAGGAAAATGAGCTTTATCAATAAGGGTTGGGTCCAACTTTTGAGGAGAAGTTTGTGGGGGGAGGGAATGGATCCTAAAATTGGATTTGGGATGGTCGTAGATGGTAGTTCCTTTAAGGAAATGGGCTGAGGGTTCGAGCCTAGTGGGAAACGGAGAATAGGCTCAGAAGAAGATGGTGGACTAGACGAAGTAGGATTAGAAATAGTAGCCGAGGTTTCATCTAATTCATCATCAACTTGTTTACCAATATTATTATTCAGCACTCTTCCCGATCTTAACGTAGTTACGACACCACGTTATGATTTTGAAGGATGAGATTTGCGCTTTGTGAGTGGCCGGGATTTGGTAGAGGTTAAGATGGAAGTCTCCCTTTCTCTCTTTCACTCATTACGGCATTTAACTGTGTAAGTTGTGCTTCTGTCGATTTTATGATTTCACCGTGGGAAGCAGTGTGTTGCACTAACGTTTGGATAGAACATGTTAAATTAGCCATCATTTGCATGGATTGTTTAATGAACGTTTCTAAGTTTCGTTCGAGTGCAGAGGTTTTATCGGTACCGGCCATCGAAATATTATTATAAGGAGCAAAGTTATTGGCCGAATTTTGAAAGGATTGTGGTTGAAAGGGGTGCTGAATTTGGTGTGGTGGCTGTTGTTGCTGTGGAGGAAGACTTTGAAAGTTATTTTGGCTTGGGAACTGATTTTGAGTTTTAGTTTGGTTTTGGTTCTATGCAAAACTAGGATGATTCCTCCATCCCTGATTGTATGTGAAGGAATAAGGATCGTTTCTAGGTCGTTGCTGAAAAGCAGCATTGGTTTGTTCTTGATCTTACGATGGAGGATTCAAAGGGCATTCCTGTAGGGTTAGCTTAACACCTTGGCAAGGTTTAGGCAAGCATCAATCATGCTAATTTAAAAATTTGGGGTGCTAAACAAACCCTAACCAAGATCTTAACTAGAGACTTAGGGTTAAACATAATATGTAAACAACTTTACATCTAAGTGAATGCGGAATACAACCTTTGTTGACCGGTCTTTCACTTCTAAAACTCCGTGTAGTAGTCCCTTCACGCCTAGTAGTGAACATCCGAACTCTAGTAAGGATCACATGAAGAAATGAACAAGCTTGCTCGATGCCTTCGAAGCCGAAGATGATCTATGTCGAGGAGACTCAAGCTCATGCTACCTTTTCACTAATGGTGAGATTAGTGAAGCAAACACCCTAAACTAAATGGCTAATAGTAGAGGATGATGAAATAGGAATATTGCTTACTTTAGATTGGATTTTCTCATTTTATTTCATCACTTTGTCAAAAGCTAGAAAGCTTCAAGAGGTAGAAGAAGATGAAGTGATGAAGTGATGAAAGAATCATTCTCTTGGTTAGAAATGCAACCATGGGTGAGTATATCATATACACTAACCCATGTAGAGAATTAACCATTGTGTATGGTTAATGGTTAGGTCAGGTCAAATAAATATCTTAAGTAAAAACAAAGAAGTGGAGTAAGTCAAAGTTTATCTATAAGCCTCTCCAAGCTTCTAGCCACAAATTAATGCCACTAATTTGTAATTACTTAATAAATATCAATCCCTAACATTAACCCTAGCATGGTGTATATCTCATACATACATGTTACATGTGTAACCTAGCATGACACACTAAAATATATCACATATATTTATGTGTGCAAAAAGAATACAATTAATATATATCACATATATATCAATGTATCATAATGAGAAAAATGAATGCTTAAGTGAGCTAATATTAGTTAATGTAATTTAATATATCAAATATATAATTCTACATTAAATTATTAAATCAACATTTGATTTAATAATCCGGCTATATTACATATAACCGACAAATATCAAATGTAACAACTTATCGAATCAATACATAATCCGATAACCTGGCTATAACTCATATAACCTTTGATGTCACATATCACGAGAATAGAATGCGGTATCACATACGCGCATTAATCTCGGTCCCGGACATATCACATATGTGCTCCTACTCCGTTTCGCATGAACCAGGAAAGCTCTGTGTAGGACTCTAAAGACTCATCAATACGTCGGCAGTAGGTGATGATCATATCAAACACCCATAAGCCGCAAGCGGTCTGCTAAACGTAACGGCTATCCGGGTATTGAGTGATCAGATGATCAACAAGCAAACCTGCTATAACTCCTGCGAATCCAATCAGTAACACTACTGTACAGTCTGGTCTCTTTGTCAGATATGTCGCATATCATAGCCTGAGGGTGGTATAGCGTCAGACCCCAATAGCCTGATAAGTCATGCCGATGCAAGGTCCATAACGGTTCGAGAAACTACTGATAACACTTACCAGTAAATCTCAGCAACCATGGCCAGGGATTTCCTGTTATAGCCAATTGAGCATAGCGCAACATCAACTCCTAATACCGGGAGAGATGAAACCCCTCCTATCGGTCATTGCTTCCATGTGACTCGGGGCCGTACCTAAAAACCACATTTTTTCATGATCTCTTGACCGTGGTATGGTGGAAATCAAAGCACAGTGGGAATCACACAAGACTCTATGACGATCTCGGGTCTACAGACTAACCTGTACCAGTGTCACCAGAGAACTGCTATCCGACGATATGTATAATACCATCTAGGAGTTCTCAGCGAGTCCGTTCAGTGTACCCAGTCTCCACTGAGCACCCGTATACCTTCTCTGATGTCAAACACCAATGGATATGGGATCATCCATTACCCATCATATGGGTCGAGAAGCGCATACGCTAGTCTACTCTGGAATATCGATGCCCTTTCTCGATACTCTCTCGACTACAAACTATTATAGAGTGTACTTGTAGGCTACCCTTGGCCCCACTAGTATGATCTGCATCATAGTCCTGGTAGTCAAGTACACAACCCAAGGGCTTTGTCAACATGTGACAGCAAGACAATATTACCTATACAAGTCAACATGTTAAGACAAAGAGCAACCAGATAGCATACTATCATATCGAGCAAGAAAGTCCTCTCTATATATGTCCAAGCATCCACTACAATATACATCCCATGTACAACAATAGCCTCTAGGGCAAACATATAACTAACAATCTTCCACTTGCACTAAGGCCATCTGTTGTAGTATCCAATACCCAACAATATAGCAGTGGTTGTAGTATCCCATACTCAACCATCCCAAAAAATCTCTCAAATAGTATTTGAGGAAGCAGGCCTTAGTGAGTGGATCCGCCGTGTTAACCTCAAAATCTACTCTCCTTACCTTGATCCTTTGGAGATCAACCATCTCCCTGATCAGGTGATACTTTCCTCAGAATATGTTTGGAACGCTGATGGGACCGGTGTTCCTAGGCCAAAGCCACAACTCCAGTGTTGTCACAATAACAGTTATTGGACGCTCAATGGTAGGAACATTTGTTCATCTTATGAACAAGTAATTCCCAGACAGCCACTTTAGCCAAAGCCACAACTCCATTGTTGTCGCAATGTATTCAGCCTTTATCGTCTAGTATGTCTCGGTATCTAGCTTGAAACTCTTCTAACATACCGTCCCTCCACCGTGGGTAAAGATAATACCTGTGACTGACTCTTAGTCGACTTTATCTCTCTGGAAGCTGAAACCAAGAACTTTCTTTTAGTGCTTCTCAAGTACTTTAAGAATTTCCTCCACAGCTTTCAGTGATTCTCCTAAGATCCAATTGATTCCTAATCACTACACATAGTGAGTTAGCTACATCTGGTCTGGTACATAACATCACATATTTTGATAGAGCCTACTGCCGAAGAATAGGGTATCCCTTGTATGCGCGCTCTCTCCAAATCAGTTTCGGAAGTCATCTTTTTGGAGAGAGTGATTCCAGAGGTAGTGGGCGAACCACCACGCTTAGAATCGTCCATACTAAACCCCTTTAGTATGGTGTTAATGTACCTAGATTTGGGACACTCCCAACATCCACTTAGATCTATCATCATAGATCAAAATCCACAAGATGTAGTAGGTATCATCCAGATCTTCTATTGAGAATCATCGTGATAAGAGGAGCTTGACCTAGTGTAGCATAGGAAACCATTTCCTATAAGGAGTATGTCATCTATATACAATACATAGAAGACAACCTTACTCTCTACAACCTTCTTGTATACACAAGGTTCATCTATCTTTTTGATGAAGTCAAACTCTTTGACTGTCACATCAAAACAGATGTTCCAACTCCGCGATACTTGTAATGATCCTGATGGACTTAAGCATAGCTTTGAAAGTCTCAACTTTTCCATTTACACCAAGAATCTTCTCAAGATCCAATTTGCTCCCAATGGGTTTTACCCTTTCAGGTGTCATATTCAAAGTCATACTTTAATAGTGTACATGGATTCCATCTTTGATTGCATAGCATCTAGCCATTTCATAGAGTCACCACTTGTGATGGCATGCCTGAACCTAGTTGGGCCATCATCTACCATGATGCAATCCTCGCTCCCACTGTCACCGAGAAGACCATAGTATCTCTCAAGTGGATGAGGAACGCTACCAGATTCGCGGAGAGGTTGAAGTTCGTTGGAGACTATTGAATCCTTTGGTTTCACCAAATCAACAGCTGTTAGTTTGTCTTGCTGGAACTCCTTCCAGTTCTACCTCATGTCCACTAATTTCTTCACAAGAAATACCTTTTCTCAAAAGGTGGCATGCTGAGAAACAAAACACCTTTTGCTCCTCAGATTGGTAGAAGATAGTCCCTCACAAATGTATAGAATATCCTAACAAACTTATACAGAACTGACCTTTCCTCGAGATTGTCCGGATTTTGTTTTTCAACGTAGGCTGGACAACCCCATATCTTAACTCGTTTAAGACACGATATCTTCTCATTCCATATCTCATATGTAGTGGTAGGCCCTGATTTGGATGGAACCCCATTCAATAGGTATGCAGCTTCTCAAGTGCATAACACCCAAAAGAAAACAGGTAACTCAACAGTACTTATCATAGAGCACGCCATATCTCATAGGGTGCGATACTTCCATCCCGATTCACCGTTGTGCTATGGTGTATACGAAGGAATAAGCTGAGAGAGAATTTCATTCTCCTTTTATAAAGTCCAGGAACTCCATGCGCAAGTATTCTACTCCTCGATCATATCGAAGGATTTAATATTTCTACCTGTCTGGTTCTTAACTTCAGATGTATATTTCTTAAATTCTCAGAAGTTTCAGACTTGTACTTCAACATGAACATATGTCTGAATCCTAAGAGATGATCAGGGAATATAATGAAGTACCAAGAACCAGCCTTGGCATTTGTAGACATAGGACCATATACATCACCATGTATCTGTCCCAAGAGTTCAGTAACTCTTTCTCTATTTCCTGTAAACGGAGTATTGGTCATTTTACTTTGAGACAAGACTAGCAAGTATCATAAGATTAAAATTCGAACGGATTCAAATATTCATCCTTATGCAACTTAGCTGGTCGTGTTGCATAGATATGACCTAGTCTACAATACCACAAGAAGGATTCGTTCATTTCTGAACAACTCCTCTTGTGTGTTTTATACTTTGAACTGTGGTTTGATTTAGAACGTATATACTATTATATAACATGCCTGATCCAATCAACTTTTGATTCAGGAAAATGTTCACAACATTATCCTTTAATACAGAATTATATCCTTCTTTAACTTAATAAAGAGACTGATATGATGTTGTATATCAGGTTCGGTATCTAATAACATTTTTTCAGAATCAATGTATTAATACAAGGTGATATCTGTCAACTGTATTGGCTGCAACAATTGCACCATTCCTCTAACACTTAGAGACATATCACCTATTCCTAGTTCTCTACCTCACTGTAGCCCATGTAGCATATTACATATGCGGGATCCTGATTCGGTATCACATAACCAGGACGTAGAGGATACTGAGAAACAGCTCTCAGAAATGAACATACCCGAAGAAGATGCATCAACATGTACTTTCTTCGATTGGGTCGCATGGGAATCAGGATATTCCCTTATTTCCTGTTCAGTCTTATAACAATTATAAGAAAGAACGGAACCAACGTTCCCCTGCACAGTATAATGAGCAGGTTCGGTCAATGCATTCATATTATTATCTTGATTAAGGTGTGACATAGTCGCTACCAGGAGAGAGAGAGAAGAAAACACTCTGCGTGCACTCTTGCAAGATTAGATTTATTATTTTATCTAATCAGGATGGCTCCCACTGTTTTAGTCAAATCTACCTTCAAACCCTAAAAGGTAAGACTAGCTGGGATTAATTACACCCTACAAGCTCGCTAATCTTTCGCTAGGCCAGTGTCGGTCCTTTGAGAGAGGTTCCCCATGTTTTTGCACGGACCCAATTAAAATAAACCTCGTTTTCCCAGGGGCGTAACCCCGTTAGCACCTTTCTAGACACCTACTTGATCAGCTAATTGTCATGTGTAAAACTCTTCCAGGAGTAACTCTTACTCACAGTGGGTATCGGGATCCAACTATCTCATAAAAGGTATGCAATCTCATTGCAAATTTCAACACTTGGAATTCCAGATAATAATTTACCCCTAGCTTCCTATGACCTTGACGGAGGCCAACAAACCATAGGCTGCTAGTCAAGCTCAACCCGTACATTTCTTGATTGAATTAAACCTACCCGCACGACCCTTGACGGAGGCCAACAAAATCACACGACTACCCTAATCCAATTGCATCGTATGCTGCAGATAAGCACTAGTTAGCTACCGCACACTACGTCATGACGGAGGCCAACAAACGTAGCACAAATACTACGTAGTACTTATCTGAAATGATGGAGGGATACGACAGATTTTTAAGAAAACCTTTTGCGTAATGAACTTGATATCGTCGTAGAATCGAGTGATTAAAAAGGAGTGTTTTTGAGGCTTTTACTAGTTCCGCTAAAGAGGTCACTCCCGGTGAAGGGATCTCGGCTCTTTCCTTATCGAATAAGGTGCAGAATATTTCACAAATACCGCTATGCAAAGCAAAAAACTATAGAATCAATCAAAAGACAAATCGAGTGGGTTGTAGCATATGCTAGTTTCGCTAAAGAGGTCACTCTCGATGAAGGGATCTCGGCTCTTTCCTTATCGAATAAGGTGCTGGATATTCTACAAGGAATACCGCTATGCAAAGCAAGAACTAGAGATACTAGTTTTTAAACAAGTTTCTACAACATCTTTAGGTTTCTTTTTATTTCATTAATTACATTAATGAAGTCCCATTTGTTATGCTTCCTAAGCATCATATAAAAAACGAAAGCAACAATATTTCATATATATAATATACGCATTCGTCTCACGCATATAAAATGATCACATCATAGAATATTAGCAGCAGAAGAATCACATATGAAATATTGGATATACTAGGAATTCCGTGTTTTATTTATGCCAGTAAAAACGCGGATTCCACGGTTGTGATGAATAGCCAAACCCATATCCCTAGACCCCTACAAGAGCGACAAGCAACCCTACAAATTATAGAGTTAGGAGACCCGGACTTGACTCCTCGAGTTGGTCTCCTACTGGACTCTAGAACCCGGTTACTTGTGCCCCCCGCCTTGGGTCTATCCTAATGCGGAAAAGTAAATAATATACAACAATAGTGACATCATACTTAACTCGGAAGTCCCCCAATAAAAGAATATTATATACAACGAATTTTACATGAATGAAAATAAAAACTCTCATTTTACATACAAACCCCTGGCTATTCAAAACACGACGATCCAATATAACATATCACAGCAACACATAACATCACATGTCATTAACGTAAGTAAATATGCGTATCACAATTGTCGTTGATGTATAGCACCGAAACCGGCGATACACCACATATTACACTTACGGTCGCAGAAAAGAAAATATCAAACTACAACATTTGGAATCCAGAATCACCTTAGACATCATAAACCTGAAATTTCACGTACTTCGGATTTCATGCCTAACAATATGAATTCCAAATATTGTATCACAATCACAGATAGCTAGGTGAAGTTAGACAATTCGATCGATTCAACGAATTCCCAAAATTTCCCAGAGAGCTCAACACTTGAGCACTGTTAAAATTAACCAGAGACATACCACAGTACCTTCGGACCTACAGCTGAAGGGCCCGACCCAAGCCTCTCAAGTGGCGTCGCGGATCTGCCGCCAAAACCATGTTTTGGCCGTGGATCCGCTGTCACTTAGACGAGTTAGGGTTTCGTTCTTCAGGTGTGTCCATAGAATTCTCTGCATGATTTTCTGAATATTTTTAACATGGAAAAATCCTACTTTTTGAAAAATTTCCAAAGAGGGGGTCCAAAATAGGTATTCAGGGTTCGATCTGAATTCTAACTTCGTCTAGACAATCTCTAATTCTCTAGCTTGGTTCTGATACCACAGTAGGGTTAGCTTAGCACCTTAGCAAGGTTTAGTCAAGCATCAATCATGCTAATTTAAAATTTTAGGGTGCTAAACAAACCATAACAAAGATCTTAACTAGAGACTTAGGGTTAAACATAATATGTAAACAACTTTACATCTAAGTGAATGCGGAATACAACCTTTGTAGACCGCTCCTTCACTTATAAAGCTCCGTGTAGTAGTCCCTTGATGCCTAGTAGTGAACATCCGAACTCTAGTAAGGATCACATGAAGAAATGAACAAGCTTGCTCGATGCCTTCGAAGCCGAAGATGATATACGTCGAGGAGACTCAAGCTCATGCTACCTCTACACTAATGGTGAGATTAGTAAAGCAAACACCCTAAACTAAATGGCTAATAGTAGAGGATGATGAAGTAGGAATATTGCGCACTTTAGATTTGATTTTCTCATTTTACTTCATCACTTTGTCAAAAGCTAGAAATCTTCAAGAGGAAGAAGAAGAGGATGAAGTGATGAAAGAATCATTCTCTTGGTTAGAAATGCAACCATGGGTGAGTATATCACATACACTAACCCATGTAGAGAGTTAACCATTGTGTATGGTTAATGGTTAGGTCAAATAAATATCTTAAGTAAAAACAAAGAATTGGACTAAGTCAAAACTTATCTACAAGCTTCTGCAAACTTCTAGCCATAAATTAATTTCACTAATTTGTAATTACTTAATAAATATCAATCCCTAACATTAACCCTAGCATGGTGTATATCTCATACATACATGTTACATGTGTAACCTAGCATGACACACTAAAATATATCACATATATTTATGTGTACAAAAAGAATACAATTAATATATATCACATATATATCAATATATCATAATGAGAAAAATGAATGCTTAAGTGGGCTAATATTAGTTAATGTAATTTAATATATCAAATATATAATTCTACATTAAATTATTAAATCAATATTTGATTTAATAATCCGTCTATATTACATAGAACCGACTAATATCAAATATAACAACTTATCGAATCAACACATGATCTGATAACATGGCTATAACTCATATAACCTTTGATGTCACATATCACGAGAATAGAATGCGGTATCATATACGCACATTAATCTCGGTCCTGGACATATCACATATGTGCTCCTACTCCGTTTCGCATGAATCAGAAAACCTCTGTGTAGGACTCTAAAGAATCTTCAATACGCTGGCAGTAGGTGATGATCATATCAAACACCCACAAGCTGCAAGCGGTCTGCTAAACGTAACGGCCACCCGGGTATTGAGCGATTAGAAGATCAACAAGCAAGCCTGCTATAACTCCTGCGAATCCAATCAGTAACACTACCGTACAGTCCGGTCTCTTTGTCAGATATGTCGCATATCACAGCCTGGGGGTGGTATAGCGTCAGACCCCAATACCCTGATAAGTCATGCCAATGCAAGGTCTATAACGGTTCGAGAAACTACTGATAACACTTACTAGAAAATCTCAGCAACCCTGACCAGGGATTTCCTATTATGGCCAATCGAGCATAGCGCAATATCAACTCCCAATACCGGGGAGACGAAACCCCTCCTATCCTTCATTGCCTCCATGTGACTCGGGACTGTACCCAAAAACTACCTTTTTGCATGATCTCTTGACCGTGGTATGGTGGAAATCAAAGCACAGTAGGAATCACACAAGATTCTATGACGATCTCGGGTCTACAGACTAACATGTACAAGTATCACCAGAGAACTGCTATCCGACGATAGGTATAATTCCATCTAAGAGTTCTCGGTGAGTCCGTTCAGTGTGCCCAGTCTATTAGTGTATATGCCCTAGGGGCCATTATTGTATCATACTAGCTTGTATATTACTTAATGGAAGCTTGGGATATTCATAGTTATATTAACAGTCTTGCTCAACATAGTAGTATGCTACTCAGTTTATATCTATCTTAATATGTGTATATGTTAGCATATCGCGAATACATATTGATAGAGCCCTTAGGATCTTGCTTGACTACCAGCGTTGTGATGGCAGTCACACTAGTGGGGGCTGGGTAGTCTACAAGCACATCCTTTTTTAGGTCCCTAGTCGTAGGATTATCGAGACAGGGCATTGATACTCCTGAGTAGACTAGTGTGTACGCTTCCCATCCCAGCAGGGGAAATGGTCTGTCCCAAAGCCATTAGTACTTTGTACTGGAGATATTATACAGGTGCTCTTTGGATTACGGGTACACCGGACAGGACTCCCAGGGAACTGTTGGTTGGTATTATATCCGTCGTCAGTTAACAGTTCCCAGGTGACATGAGTACAGCATAGTCCGTAGACTTGACACTGCTACTTCATCTCGAGTGTGTTCCCACTGTTCTTAGATTGCTACCCTACCACGGCTCAAAGGAGTCGTGCAAACAGGTAACAGTTGGGTGCAGTCCCGAAGCACTTGGAGGTAGTGGCGGTTAGATAGGATTCGTCTCTCCCGGTATTGGAAGTTGATATCGCGCTGTGTTTGGAGAGCTTTTACGCAAAGTCCCTGGCCATGGTAAGCGAGATTTACTGGTAGGTTTTTCAGTAGCTTCTCAATGTGTAATGGGCTTCACTCCAACACGACTTATACTGCTTTTAGGGGACTGACGCTTGCCGGTGCCCTAGGCCCGATATGCGATAGTCCTAGATGAACAGACCGGACTGTACGGAGATTGTCACATCAAGCTCAGTAGGAGTTCGGATGGGTTTCCTCATCGGCCTTCTTATCGACATCTACCTGGGGACCGTTACGTACAACTAGTACCGCTTGCGGCCAGTGGTTAAAACCACTGCAAGCGTAGTGTCGAGTCTTTAGAGTCCCACACAGAGAGTTTTCCTGTTTCAGGCGAAACGATATAGAGGTCGTATGGTTTTACAACAGAGTTCGGACACATACGTGTATTTATGCACGTACGATGTTCGGACAGATTTTACTAGCAGGCTTTAGTTTAAGCCAGATTCTAGTATTGGATTATTGGATTTATACAGTCTCAGTATTTCCGTGTTTTTATGGATGGGAGGGGCATTCTCGTAATTAGTCGAGAAGCTTCTAGAAGAAAGGTGAGGTGGAGAGCTTAGGTGTAATTTGCATTAATTGAATTTGTGACTCATGGAGTGAATCATCCAAATGAGTTAATGAAGCATTTATTGCTTAATGACTCATGAGATGATTTATTCATTTGTATTAAATGAAGCATTTATTGCTTAATGACTCATGAGATAATTCATTCATTTGTATTAAATGAAGCATGGTTGTAATTATCTATATGATTTATTTGATAATTATAATGCTTCATTATATACATAATGAGTTATATTTTCAATTCATTCTCACAAACACTTTCTCTCTCCTCAAGCTCTCTCTCTCTCTTCAAAGACCTAACCCTGATCCTCTCATGTGTTGAGATCGCAAGAGTTAGCAAGACTAATAGATCCCTAATCCATCTCTATATCCTCTAGGTTACGTTGGTTAGCAATCATAACCACCTAGTTATCTCAGGTGAGAGGTTAAAGCTAGGAGAAGGAACTCTCGGGTGGATCTTCTATAACATCGAGGAGGCCGACAAGGAGGTGAACAACAAGAACAAGAAGGACTAGAATCTTGAGGTATAATCATCTATCATAGTAGTTAATCACTTCTAGATAATTGTTAGTTAGGGTTTAGCAAAGATCCGTAAAGTTAGTCGATGTTAACTTAAACAAAATGATTGTTTTACCTATTCCGCCTCCCCGTATCATGTGGGGTGTCTTGTAAGTCTACGGTAGCGTCCCGGCCGTCTGTCCGAGGCCAAAATGCGGAAACGAAAACTTTTTCAAAACTTGAAACTGTTGCTATCGTATACTATAAATCCGGATCGAACCATTAACCTATAACTAGCAACTAGAGAAAGGGTTGGAAAAGCTATACCGATCGATCCATGTCCTTTGATTTTTGGCCACCATCTCAAGCTCCTCGCGGCATCTCCGATCTCAATCTCCTCGCCGGAAAAGGGCACCACATCTTCGAGTCTTTTTACGGGCTCCCGCTTCATCCGAAGCAGCTCGGACACGAAGTTTGCTAGCCGACGTGTCCAAGGTGAAGTAGAGAATGTGTGTGATCACTTTGTCTCTTGCATCCATTGTATGGATGGAGGTTGAAGATGAAGCCATCAATGGAAATGGTGAGCTAGAGGAAGAAGAAGAAGAGGTGCCATTTTCTTTCTTTTGTTCTATCATAAAAATGAGAGTGTTATGAGAAAAAATACAAGACCCAACTCTTTACAATGGCTGCCCTTCTCTCTCTTCCTCTCAATTTAAACAACAAATCAATCACATAATGTAACATTAGCACAAGAAAAGAGACCATGAGTCACTAATGAAGTCTATGTCACATTAAATACTCAAAATGATGATTTAAGCTCACAATTTCCATTTGTAAATATTAACCCAAATGTTTACAACAATAAAAAGATACGGCAACATCTAAAGTAAACTCGTGATGAATCACAAGGATACCCCTCACCTGTATATACATACCTGCATCCACATTCTGACTGAACGCGAATGCGATGGGACTAAACTAATCCAACAAATCTAATATTAGGATCCGGCTTAATCTAAAGCCCACTAGTATGATCCGTCCGATCATGATCCGTGCACTACTGCACGTATATGATCGAACCCTGCCATATATCATATGGCCTCTACAACGTTTCGCCCGAAACTTGAAAACTGTATGTGGGGGACTCTAAAGACTCGTTAATATTTTGGCTGTGGATTTAACCACTAGCACGTCAGAGGTACTAGCTGTACGTAACGGGCTACCAGGTATTGACCAAAAGGAAGTTTGATGAGCGAACTCATCCTGACACCCTACTGAGCCTGTCAGTGACAATTGTTAGTGTATATGCCCTAGAGGCCATTACTGTATCATACTAGCTTGTATATTACTTAATGGAAGCTTGGGATATTCACAGTTATATAGACAATCTTTCTTAAAATGGTAGTATGCTACTTGGTTTGTCTCTACTTCAATATGTGCATGTGTTTCTTTTAGCATATCGCTTATATACATATTAGTGGAGCCGTTAGGATCTTTGCTTGATTACCAGCGTTGTGATGGCAGTCATACTTGTGGGGGCTGGGTAATCTATAAGCACATCCTTATACAGGTCCCTGGTCGTAGGACTATCGAGACAGGGCATCGATACTCCGGAGTAGACTAGCGTATGCGCTTCTCATCCCAGCGGGGGAGACGGTCTGTCCCACAGCCGTCGGTACGTCGTACTTGAGATAGTATGCGGGTGCTCGTTAGGTTACGAGTACACTGGACAGGACTCGTCGGGAACTGTTGGTTGGTATTATACCTATCGTCAGTTATCAGTTCCCAGGTGACATGAGTACAGCTTAGTCCGCTGACTTGACACTGTCACTTCGCCTCGAGTGTGTTCCCACTGTACTTAGATTACCACCCTACCACGGCTCAAAGGAGTCATGCAAATAGGTAGTAGTTGGGTGCAGTCCCAAAGCACTTGGAGGCAGTGACGGTTAGACAGGATTCGTCTCTCCCGGTATTGGGGGTTGACATCGCGCTGTGTCTAGGAGAGCCATTACACGAGTAGTCCCTGTTAGTTATATGTATGCCCTAGAGGCCATTACTATACATAGGATGTATATTGTAGTGGATGCTTGGACATATATAGGGAGGACTTTCTTGCTCGACATGATAGTATGCTATCTGGTTACACTTTACCTTAACGTGTACACTGATTGTCTCTCTGTTACATGTTGGTAAAGCCCTTAGGATGTGTACTTGACTACCTGGACTATGATGCGGATCATACTAGTGGGGACATGGTAGTCCATAAGTACATCCTTCAAGGTCCCTAGTCGTGGGTATATCGAGACGGGGCATCGATATACCAGAGTAGACTAGCGTATACCCTCTCGACCCATACAGATGGGCGATGGATGATCCCATATCCATTGGTGTTTGACATCAGAGATGATATACGGGTGCTCAGTGGAGACTGGGTACACTGGAAGGACTCGCCGAGAACTCCCAGATGGTATTATACCTTACGTCAGATGGCAGTTCTCTGGTGACACCGGTACAGAGTAGTCTGTTGACCTGAGATCGTCATAGAGTCTTATGTGATTCCTACTGTGCTTTGATTTCCACCTTACCACGTCCAAGAGAGCGTGCAAAACGGTGGTTTTTGGGTACAGTCCCGAGTCACATGGAGGCAATGAGTGATAGGAGGGGATTCGTCTCTCCCGGTATAGGGAGTTGATGTTGCGCTGTGTTCGATTGGCTATAACCGGAAATCCCTGGCCAGGGTTGCTGAGATTTACTGGTAAGTGTTACCTGTAGTTTCTCGAACTGTTATAGACCTCATATCGACACGACTTATCGAGCTATTGGGGTCTGACGTTTACCATCCCTAGGCGAGATATGCGACATATCAGACGATCAGACCGGACTGTACGGTAAGTGTTACTGGTTGGATTCACAGGAGTGTGAGCGGGCTTGCTCGTCGATCTTCTGATCGCTCAATACCCGGGTGGCCGTTACGTTTAGCAGACCGCTTGCGGCTTGTGGGTGTTTGATATGATCATCACCTGCTGCCGGCGTATTGACGAGTCTTTAGAGTCCTACACAGAGGTTTCCTGGCTCAAGCAAAAAGAAATAGGAGCGCATATGAGATATGTGCGGGACCGAGAATAATGCGTGTATGTGATACCGTATTCTATTCTCGCGATAAATGTATCGATTGGTTGTATGCGATATAACCTAGTTATCGAATCGAGGATTGATTCGATAAGCCGATACATTGGATATTAGTCGGTCATATGCGATATGACCGGATCGTTAAATCAAGTGTTGATTTAATGATTTAATGTATAATTATATATTTGATATATTACTTTGCATTAACTAGTATTGGTTCACTTTAAATGGATTTTCTCACTTGCATTGCACAAGTTGTATATGTGATATACTTTTGTGCACTTGATTGTATCATGTTTGATGATACATGTTTACTTGGGTTTGTGTAAAGATTAAACCATGGTTATATGAATGGTTAGGGTTTTTGTTTTCTTATTCATTTATATATTTATTCCTTTTGGAAAATAATAAGCATAAAGAGAAAATGGTGGCTTTCTTTGTTTGTATATTGAAGCTTCATGAAGCTTTGACTAAGTGACCATTTTGTCTTATGCTTAACCCTAACCATTCCACTTAACCCTAGTTCATTCTCTACACTTGACCATGGTTGGTTTATGATAAGTATTCTTTATTTTCTATTTGAAAATATCTTATCATAATTTCTTTGATCTTCTTCTTCTTCATCTTCAACATGAAGAAGCTTGCTACCAACAATGGCAACTCTTGAAAATGAGTGAGAAATCCAATTCTAAAGTGAACCCACTTTCTATTTCTTCATCCTCTACCTCTTGCCAAGTAGTATAGAGTGTTTTCTTCACAAGTTTCATGACTTGGTGAAGTGGGAGCTTGATCTTGTGATGCCTCGACGTAGATCATCTTCGGCATCGTAGTCGATGACCTAGCCCGCCCATTTCTCCGATGAAGCCGACGCTAGAGCCCGGGATCGGATTTGGACAGCAAGGGGACTTCATCATGGAGCTATGGAGGTGGTGGACCGGATCTACAAAGGTTGTAGCCCCTTTCCTTTTAAGTTAAAGTCGTTAACTTGCATCGCATAGCCTATAAATATAGTTAACGATCCGTATTAGGGTTTGTAGGCATATGTAAAATTTGAATTCGCCATGTTTGATGCCTTGTGAGACTTCATTAGTGTGCCTAGGAACCCAACAGTGGTATCAGAGCCTAGCTAGAGCCTTAGGCGATGCGTAGACGATGTTAGAAGTCCGATCGAACCCGTAATCCCCGCTTTTCACCCCTTTCTGTACTTTTTTATAAACTGTGGATTTTTCCAGATTAAAAATATACAGAAAAATCAGCAGGTGTTTGTAGGAGTTACTGTGAAATTCGACCGACCAAATCAATCAAACCGCCGCGGTTCCGCGGCACGAGTATGGCTCGTGCGGCGGTTCCGCGGCCGTACGGAGTCATCATTCATTTTAAATTCCACAGTAATTCCTATTTTGCAGTGCTGAGTTTTCTGGGAATTTTTAATATTTATTCAAGAGTTGAATTTTCTAGGTTGTATTGGGGACTCGGTGTTTCGATCGGATTGTCTAATTTTGTCTGTGTGTTTTTCCGGATAATTTTAGAATATGTTAAAAAGTTCGGCCGGATATAAATACCCAATTTTTCCCTGTCGGGAAATTTCCAAGTGTTGGATTTTTCCGTGGTTTAAAGACGTTCTAAGTAGTGCAAGTAACGCGATGGACCCTCTAGAAGACAACAAACCTTAACTCGATTATGTGACCGTCTTGAACTGCCCTTTGAATCTTAGGGTTTGGGGCAGTACGGCGTGCCACATGTGAGGCGTTGGCTTGACCCTTCTACGGCTGGACCGTTGGTACTGAGGCACGAACTGAATGTTTTTAGACTTATTTCATGTGTTGAGTTGTATCGGGAAAACTTGGGTGTTCGATTGTTCGATCGGAAAGTTTAACATTTTCTATCTTATCCGGAATGTGATATAATAATTGGAATTCACAAGTAGTTATGAGATAACTGAATGAATGTTATAAACATAGCAGTTTAGTCTCACTTGATCGGTTGCCACGGAATTTTGATGTGATCAAAAGTCCGTCGCAATCACGTAGCGTACGCGAATACTCGCCGGGTAAACTTAATAGACAGCCTCGCCCCATAGCCCCGACCAAGTGACTGTAGGAGAACCCCGTTGCCGAGAGCATCCGTTCGGGTGCTCACGACAGCGGTGTTCCGCCTTGGTGCACTTTGTCGACGGCGTCGGGGGTGCGCCGCCTACTAAAGTTTGCGACGAGCATTCGATCAGGATGTCGGGAATCTTGTTGAATTGTCCGACTTTATATTGAAAAGAGTTTTCGATAATGAGACTAAAATGCGGGGTTTATAATTGTTAGGCATGTGATGTCTAAGGAATTCATTTGAGTAGGCATGCGATGTCTATGCAAATTGCGGATTCCAACTGTTGTAGTTTTACACTTTCTTTTCTGTGACCGTAAGTGTAATATGTGATATCGCCGGTTTCGTTGCTATATGTCAACGACAATTGGGATGGGCATATTTACTTACGTTGATGACATGTGATGTTATGTGTTGCTGGATATGTTATATTGGATCGTCGTGTTTGAATAGTCGGGGGTTTTTATGTGAGATGAGTGTTTTTCATTTTCATTCATGTAAAAACTTGTATGTAATATTCTTTTATTAGGGCACTTCCAGGTTGCGGAAGATGTCACCTTTTGTATATTATTTACTTTTCTGCACTAGGATAGACCTAAGGAGGGGAGCACAAGTAACCGGGTTCTGGGGTCCAGTGGGAGACCAACTCGAGGAGTCGAGTCCGGGTCTCCTAACCCTAGAATTGCTAGGGTTGCTTGCCGCTCTCGTAGGGGTCTAGGGGTGTGGGATTGGCTATTCATCACGACCGTGGAATCCGTGTTTTATACTGGCTCGTATTGAAAACACGGACGTCCTAGAATATCCAATATTTCATATGATATTTTATGCTGCGTTATATGTGATGTGATCATGTGGTTCGCAGATATTGTGAATTATTTGGCCACGGGATTACTACCGACTGAATGGTCAAGGCAGGACAGACTTCGCTTCTTATCCCAAGTAAAACACTTTTACTGGGACGAACCCTATTTGTTCAAGTACTGTCCCGACCAGATTATTCGTTGGTGTGTCCCTGACGAGGAATTCAAGAGTGTGCTGTCGTTTTGCCACGATCAAGCGTGTGGCGGGCATTTTGGCCCCAGAAAGACAGCTGAGAAGATCTTGCAATGTGGTTTCTACTGGCCACAACTCTTCAAAGACGCTCATGACTATTGCAAGACTTGCTCCCGGTGCCAACACATGGGCCGGATACCCCGGAGGAACGAGATGCCGCTCCAACTGTCACGACCCGAAAGTACGGAACGTGACCGGCACTTAGATTACGAAGCGTCTAAAGGCGCCACGTGACCTAAGTAAGCCGAAGCCCAGAAATCTAAACCATATAAAAGAAGAAGAAGAAAAGAAAACAAGTCTAAAAACATCAGCAAATTTTACCAAAAATTTCGGCAGAGTCTCCTCTGAAAAAACTGGCCCCCAAACGGGTACAACAAGTATAATATACATAAACAATAAAAAGCATCCCCAAACGGGAGCTACCTCAACGCCAACAGGCGGAAACAACCACAACAAGCACAATAGTATACAACGCCAAAGGGCGAGGCTCAAAACTCAAAAGAAAGCAAAACCACCAAATCAGAATAATACATGCGCGACTCTAAGGTCGAAAGAAAAGACTGGTCCAATAAACTTATCAATAAATACAAGTATGGTTGATGGAGCTTACTAGATACAAATGAATGAATAAAATACAATGGTGGTTCAGATACAAGTGAACTAACCTACCGTGCAAATCACCCTGAAATAAAAGATGTGCCAGCAAGCTACCTGGGAAACCTGTACATCGAACCTGTAATAAAATTTGGCACAACGGGGGTGAGTTGCCAACTCGTGAGTAGAAAACATCTACGAAAAGAAATCGAATGTACGACGCTATCCTAGGTCATAATAATACACTATAATATCCCAATCATCTAGTAATAGCAGGGTAATACTATGTGTAAGTGCAGATACTCCGTGCTCGTGTCAGTGCCTCATATAGTACTATGTTATATGAATGGATATGCATGCACCATGAATGTAAAATAAGCAATCCTGAAATCCAGGTATATCGGTATAAGAAATCTTTGGCTGTTATCATAGTAAAATATGTATAAGAATCTGAAATCTCAACAATGAAATCCATGGAAATCCGTGTCAAGCATCGACACAAACATGTAAATCTCAAGTCTCATAGTCTCAATACCTCGGGCTCCGTCAGTCCGGATCGGCCCATATCATCAAATCTCACAACAACGGTCGGTATCCTCCGGATATCCGCCGCGCCAGACATCACCGGTAGGTAGCCTTCCCCTGCCAGGCTCATCGTCTACAACTCGATCTTCTTGCCCCGGGGTACCATACCGGGCCCACCATGTACCCGAGACGGTTCATCCACTCCTCGAATCGGGTCTCGAAATCCAACAGAAAACATGAAATACTCATGGTGGACGACACATACATCACGAGAAAACCGCATCTTATTTAAAAAGAGAGGAGGAGAGAGAGAGAGAGAAGTTTTTATATATATTCTTGCGGTTTTCCCCAAAAATCCAGAAATCTTACAGAAATCCAAATCTCAAAATCATGAGTAGTATATGATAAATGTCGGCATATGCTCATAATACTGTGCGATAACAGGAAAATATGAATGCAGGAATGTCTAAGTAATGAATATCATGTCTGTACTAATGTCAGAGAATAATCACAATATTATATCTGTCTGGTTGTTAACTGATTCTATCAACAAAAGATAATATGATCTAAAGTGTACGTGACATAGCAATTACTGATGATTATGTGTGTGAGCCGGCGAATAAGTGTGCGTGGAATATGCGCATCATCGGTAATAGTGCTGGTGTCCTAACAGGTAAAGTTTATACTGATTATAGCAACATATAAAAGAACATGCACCATGATGATTACAGTATGAATGTAAATACAGATGCGCATTATCCACTCCTCTGCGAGATACGAGTACAACTACCACTATGTGAGTCGAACCTAAACCAGTGTCCATCTAATATCCTAAGAAACTAACCTAAGAAACTAGTCAATAAGAAACAAGCATCTACCTAACGTCTGAACCAATATCTCTAATAGTCGGCGATCCGGCCTCAATAGCGTCACATACGTAGTACGGCTTCCTCGAATCAAGAGTGCGGATCAATCCTCATATCTAAGCCTCGTACGGTAAAATCCATCGTACGGCATCCCAATATCGGGGTACGGTCAAGTATCTCATAGGTGTCTCTTCATTCGTATAATGTCATTATCAACACATCTCATGATCAAGGTGCTAAACTGTAATCGCATACATCAATCATATATCATTGCCATCATGGAATAATCATTAGTTTATCCTCAGAAACATCATGTCACATGTATCATATTGTGATTAAGTCATACCGATATCTTATCGTCATCAAGTCACAAACTACAGCCCCGGTACTATTTTAGAGTCTCATGTACCTCAATATCATCACCACCCATTATAATCTATGTATACCTGTTTATTATCTCATTCTCAAAGATCCGCTAACACTTAATACGAATGTATAGCCAAGGATCACGGCATCAAGCCCAGTTACACTGTTTCATCATGCCTCAGATATCATATCACATCAATGAATCCCATGTACGTGTTGTATATATATATATATATATATACCTATACCTAGTTCTATATATATACACATACACGTATACACCATGTCGTGTTTCAGTGTGTGCGTGGGTGTGTTTCTACCTGAAACCTACGAACCTCTTCCAAGGTACTCATCCTCTGATATGGTTTTCCTAAATCAGTCTAGTCCAGCCTAGGGTCAATACTAGGGTCCTACTGATTAAGAATCTAGGGTCACATCTGGTTTCCTAATGTCAATACATACTATTTCTATCCTATGTTGCGGGGGTGCTAAACGCCATCCACCCGACTTCCCCCCGTAGATATACATCTACTCACCTGGTCCATGTCTGCCGAAGACAGTGTCGCCATCCTCCTCTTCATCGCCCGCAGTCCACATGAGGGGTACCTAAACGCAAGCATATAAATAGCATCGTAAACCGAATCACATACAAAAGTCAAACGATACAAGGAACAAGAACAGGTTAAAACCTATGTCCCGTCCACGCAAAAGAACCAAATACCGCTCGATATCGGCGTACAAACTCCGATGGATCGAGATAACATCATCAAACAACTTGTAGTTTTAAAACACATTACTTATACCATAAAACACGATTAAATCCATCGAAACCCTAAAATCTATCAAACCGTCCAATTTCGCAAAAACCCGAAAATGCCAGTATACCGTTTTTCAGCAAAACTTGACATCAAAATGAAACCAATGGTTATAAAACTCATTAAATAGCATAACTAGATTATACAAACAATTACTATATTTTTATTACACAAATTTGCATTATTTTGAAATTTCTAGTTTGCACCCTTTAACAATTTTCAACATTTTTCAAGCAAAATACCACAATTCCACCACAAAACATGATTTTGCATAAATTAATGACTTAAACCACAATTCATGATGATAATGATTTAATGAAACCATAAGTTATATTTTTAATCTCATTTATATAGAAATTTCTAAAATCTAGTTTACAAGAATAGCACATTTTGTCACAATTTATCAATTATCCATAGAAACTAGCAATCAATTTAAGTTTCCATTCCACCAACAAGTTAATACCCTTATTAAGACCAAAATCTAGTTTTACAAATATTAATTGAGATTTTATTCACCAAAAATTATATTTTAGAGAAACCTAGTTAGCAAAAATTCTAAATTTTAACAATTTTAAATGAAAATTTTACAATTCAACAACCATGCAATATTTTCCAATTCTACAAGTGTTAAACTAACTATTATAACCATAATTAATTAACAAAAATTATAACTTGAATTTACAAACCCTAACTTGAATTTTTAAAAAAAACATAGAACTAATTCATTAAATCTAATTAAGCTTAAATGAACATCTAAAACAATAAATCAAAAGAAAGAAATTATACCTCCCAAAATATGAAATCCAAACAAGAAATGAGCCTCCAAAATGCATGCTTTCCATCTCCAAAATCCATGTAAAAATGAGTAAGAATAGAAGGGTAGAAAATATGTATGATTTTGTGGAATTTTAATTGAATTTTTGATGTATTTTTGATGATTTTTGAATAAAAATGAGGTGGAAAATGGGGGGGGCAGCCATGGGGGGGTTGTGGCCGGCCTAAGTGAGGGGAGTGAGAGAAAGAAGAGAGTGGAAAAAGTGTGTGGAAGTTTCAAGAGAAGAAACATCAAAAAAAGTCTTTTCATGCTTATTTATTTATTTATTTATTTATTTACTATAGCAACTCAAGAAAGCTCTAGAAATTAGGAAAAATTTGCAAATAAATTTTGCATGATAAACACTAAATTATAATATGCCATGGCTCACTTTTACAAATTAAAACCATTTAAATTTGTAATTTACACTAATTTAGTGTAAAAATAAAGCTTATGTTAATATTTAAAATAATTAATTTAGGAAAAATATTTTATTAAACTAAAAATTTATAAGTGGCTAAATAAACACCATTTACTAATAATTTCATAATTAAAATAGATATTTTAAAAATTATAATGAAAAACAATCACGGTTTGGTTTTACGAAAAATACATTTTACTTTACCGAAAATCCTAAAATTCACTTAAACACTTTTATTCATTTAATTATTTATTTAATTATTTTTAAAACGTTACACCAACCGATCTTGGTTGTGGAGATTTTCGATGTTTGGGGGATAGATTTCATGGGGCCGTTTCCCAGCTCTTTTGGGAACTTGTACATCCTTCTCGCTGTTGATTACGTCTCTAAATGGGTCGAGGCTGTGCCCAGCCGGACTAACGAAAACAAGGTTGTCGTTAGGTTCCTTAAAGAAAACATTTTCTCCCGGTTTGGGCACCCCCGAGCGATCATTAGCGACAATGGAAGTCATTTCTGCAACAAGACTTTCGAGGCCTTGATGCGGAAATATTCCATTAATCATAAGCTATCCACGCCCTACCACCCCCAAACCTGCGGGCAGGCCGAAGTTTCAAATCGGCAAATCAAGCAGATACTGGAGAAAACGGTTTCCAAGAACCGTAAGGATTGGTCGCTGAAACTCACTGATGCCCTTTGGGCATTTCGAACCGCTTATAAGACCGACCTTGGCATGTCTCCCTTTAGGCTTGTGTACGGAAAAGCCTGCCACCTACCTGTCGAAATAGAGCATCGCGCATTTTGGGCGATAAAAGAGATGAATCTGTCTCTCGAAGATGCGGGCAGCCATCGGAAGCTGCAGTTGAACGAACTGAGCGAGCTTAGGGACGAGGCTTACGATAACGCGATTGTCGTCAAGAATCGAACGAAGGTGTTTCACGATAAACACCTTTTGCGCAAAACCTTCGTACCTGGTCAGCAGGTACTGCTTTACGACACCAGACTTCACTTCCATCCTGGAAAGCTCAGATCTCGCTGGAAAGGGCCGTATTTTGTGCGGAATGTGTATCCGCAGGGCGCTGTGGATTTGGAAAATCCAAAGGACGGTTCATTTTTCAAAGTGAACGGACACCGACTAAAACTGTACCTTAGCGCCGAACCAATAGAGGAGCTCCTGTTCTTACAGGAGCCGGTTTACCCTGCATGATCTTCCTTTGCCTACCTCCAAACTTCGGTTATCCAGCCATGAACAGCGGACACTGTTCCAAATAAGTTTGGGGGTATGTATAAACCATTTTGTATATATTTGTGTATATTCTTTTTCTTTTTCTTTACAAACAAATACAAAAAAAAAATGTGTGTTTCGCTAACCGACAATTTTGACCCTTCAAATGATCTCTTCATGCACTGACAGTGAGGACACTGTCCAGTTTAAGTTTGGGGGTACGCTCGGTACGCATTTCTTACCTTCGCATTCATATGTATATTTTGCATCTGCATATTAAAATCCATAAAATCCATAAAAATCTGAAAATTTTCTAAAAACATAAAAACTTTTCTGTCAAGTTAGCTAGTGGGAGGACTCTGATTCAACATTTCGACGGTTTTGTTTGATAAAATAAGAATAACTAAATCTTATGTTTAGATTTTGAAAACCTGAAAGATAACCCTCCTTTAAAGTTAACTATAGCTGATATACGTCTTTACATCACACTACACGTGTCGTGAGTTTTTGGGAATTAGATGACAAGTCTTTTATGTTTAAAAACTTTTAAACAGATAAATGTTTTTCTAAGGATCAAATAGGTTTGTTCTGAAATAAGTAATGTCAAGAATAGTTTATGAAGTAAAGCGAATATGAAGGAATGTTATTGATGCCTTAATTGGAACTAAGTCTGAAAAATAACCCATCTGGAACTTGATTGGAATGATTACACACCAAAACCCACTAAACACGTCTTTTATCCAAAAAATAACTGAACTGCCGGTTATATCTCCGTTCGTATTAAATCATCTGATTTTCATGCCAAACTGTCTTTTGTTTTTGGACCTAGGTAACTTGAGTAATTAAGTCCGCTGGGGTGTTTCTACACCTAATGCCCTAAAACCAACTGGTTTGGGTGCATTGGCCCAAAGCTCGCTAAGAAGCCTAGAAAGTCCAGATAAAAACAAAATCAAGCAAGTGTTCTCTCCGAGTTAAAATTCCTAACGGTTCTTTGTGTGAGAATAATCTTGATAAAAGACAGGCTTTTAAAAAAAAGGAAAAAAAATTTAGCGGAGATATGAAGGTTTTACTCTATGATAAAGACTATTGCACGTTCACAGAGGTGTGTATGAAATGAAAACAAGAAAAAGGTGGAGTGAAGAATAAGACGTAGTTTCCTGTTAGGGAAGATAGAAATTCTGAAGATGAAACTTTACTGGAAAACGAAACTTGAAAAATGCTTAACTCTTTATAAAACTTGTGTGATCCTTTTAAAATTGTTATCAGGACTTTATTGTGTGACATGATGACTTTATTCGACCCTTCTGAAACTTAACGAAACTATTTGCACTACACGTAAAGACATATAAAATCTGTAGTTAAATAAGAAGTGAGGTGTGAAAAATAAAGGTTCGATAGTCTAGACTTAGGATCATAGAATTGTTATTGTCTGAAACAAAACTTTAGGGGTTTGAATCTTAGTTATTTTACAAAACTAGCTTGACCGGATTTTGTGGGTAGTATCCGCTGAAAACCCTCAGGAGACAACACTCCTCCTACTAGGGACACCTAGAGGTTTAACGGCTTGTTGCACATGCTCAGTGCAATCGCGTTCCCTGCGAAAGTGAGGTTAGGAAATTTTTTTGTGAATAAATTGGCTTTGCTCGGGACGAGCAAATCATAAGTTTGGGGGTATTTGTTCATATCAGATTTTTGCATTTTTATACCGCCCAATTTTTATCACATTGCATATCGGTAGGTACTCTTGAGCCGTGTTTGCTAGTCAATTGCAGGATACAGGTTCTCGGCTCTAAACGGTGAAATCCATGGAAAAATACGATAAAATCCGAGTTCCTGCCAACCACAGATAAAACACGGGGATCCGCTCTTTATCCGTCTGTTGCCACACACCAGTTTAGGAGACAAAATGACAAATCAATTGTCACCTTCATGCACAAAGCACTATGGCAACACCAAGACTAAGAAATCTACGCGGAGCTCAAGAAAATCCATGTCCAAAGTCCACCTTTCCCTAAACAGAAATTCTGGAAGAAATGTGGAAGTATGTTCAGAAAATACATATACCAGACAAGAGGGGACAGCAGACCAGGGAAGTACCAAGAACCCCATGCCCTGACTCCACTATACGACGGCGGATCCGCGGCATAAGGAGGCTTAGGCCGCGGATCCGCGGCCGTATGGTGGCGGCAGAGGTAGGGTTTTTAGGGGCAGTTGGGTAATTTTGTAGAGGGGCAGATGGTTGCCCTAGATTTTCAGTTTTCAGCCTATAAATAGCCCAGAACTTTGTGAAGGGAAGGGGTCCGTAATCTTGTATTTTTCTCTAGGTTTTAGAATACATGTTCTTCTTCCTCTTCTCATCTCTTCTCCATTAAAACTTGTAATGAGCTTGTGAGTGAAGAATGATGAATAAAGAAGAACCGTTTATTATTTTGCTTGTCTTATTCTCATGTTAATTGCTTGTAATTTTAATTTGTTAACTAGTTGTTGTTATTTCTTGTTCTTTCTTTCTTCTCTCTTTTCTTTATCCTTAAAATGACCATGATGCTTACGCTTGATCCTCGCCAAGGTGAGGTCGCAAATAGCTAGTCGTTATATTCTAATCTCTTTCTTTCTATCTTCCTCTTTTGTTTTATTTTTCCGTATCATGATGTGTGAGTAGTTTCATACTTGTTAGGGTAGGATAAGGGAAGTTTGAGAGAAGGAAATCTCTCTCACTCTTTCCTTGCCCAACAACTTAATTCAACTCCCGTTAATTGAACCACAATCCGCTCCTTATGGCACCCTATCCTACATGATAGCGGTGATTCCGTAGTGAGACCGGTTGTGGTTGAATTAACCGGAGGTTATGGCTAAGAGCCAAGAACGGACGGACAAGCACCAAAAGGAAGAACTTATGCGTTGGAAAGCCTTGCTTATACTCGCAAGTTCCTTCCTAGTCGTGCTAATCCCCGTTGTTGACGATTACCGTAACACCGATATTAAGAGGGGCAATGAAAGATGTGGGAGACTCCTAACTCAAACTAACCTAATCCTAACCCTAACAAGCTCTCTTTACATATCATTTTACCACTTTGATAATCACAAATAAAATCTGAACCTTCGGACTTAACTCGTGAAAACACATAGAAAAAGATTCCCATCTCCCTGCGGACGACCCGTACTCAACCGGCTAGCTACGAGCGAAACCGTCTTGATTGCGGTAATTAACTAAACTTGAACACGCAGAATCCCTAACAATCAGTGACCAAGATCCGGATCGATCCTCGGAGCTTGGATGGACGAGCGGGACAGCGGAGAGAAGACCCGAAGGACCGGTATCGTGAGGTATAATTTCTATGGCATAGTAGATAACACCTCTTGTAGTTTGCTAGTTCATAGTTTAGCAAAGATCCGTGTTTTAGTCCATGTTTCCTTTGCGCCAAAAATCGTTTTTTGCCGTTTCCGCCTCCCGGTAAGAACCGGGGTGAGCAACGTAGACTTACAGTGGTATCAGAGCCAGGCTAAACATAAACTAGCAAGTTAGCAAAGTATTTAGAATATCGATCGGAAAAAAATCAGAAAACAAGTCCCGAATATTTAACTTTCTGTCGATTTTTTAAACAAATCTAAAAATTATTCGACATATATGAAAAATCGGCTCAGGGTTTTTATAGAACACACAGCAAAAATAAGCCGCTGACTCGGCCAACTCACCGCGGAACCGCGGCCAAACCATGTGTTTGGCCGCGGATCCGCGGCCGAGTTAACTCGGCCACGACTCCGTTTTGCTGCAGTGTTCTTACTGTGTTGTTTTGGGATTTTTAATATAGTTTGTTTCTACCCAGATTTTCCAGAGAACAAATTGATTTTTGGGGTGGTTACAAATCCGTATTTTGATCGATATTCCGTAGACTTTGGCTAATGGATATTATCTGTGATATGATATATGTATTGAACGTCTACTAATCGCTATACGTCGATTAGTGGGGGTTATACATATCTGTGATTTGTAATGATGATGGTTTGTGTATATGAACTCGTTGGATTGTCGCGGATGTATAGCCGGGGTGGATGTGAGATGAGAGTTTCTTTTTCTTTCATTCATGTAAAATTTGTAAATTGATGTAATATTATTTGTATGGCCGCACATCCGGGATGAGGTTGTAGCCGCCATTGTATAATTTCTTTTTACTGTTTTGGCTCCTAGGATAGACCCAAGGTGGGGTGCACAAACTACCGGGTATCTCGAAGTGCCGAGTGGCCTACTCACGGGTTGAGGGAGGTTGCTTCGCTTCGGGTACTTGGTGGGTAGTTTGCCGCACACGTAGGGATCTAGGGTGGGGTATTGGCTATTCATCGCGACCGTGTAATCCGCTTTTCGTTGCAGGCTCGAACGAATCGCGGATTCCTAGTATATCCAAACTGTTCATCCGTGATCTGGATTGCCTATCATTGCTATATATCTATATATGATATCTACTTAGGCGTTGCTTATGTTTTGCATCCGCGCTAGTTCAGCCCCCGCTCTGTCGTTAGTTAAGTAACCTAACGGGTGATGACGGGACCCCGTGGCGAATGCGGATGGCATAAGCGTACGCTATATTTTCGTTGTTTTCTGCAATGGTAGGATTAAATGATGGGACACATTAAAATTAATGCAAGAAAATAAACCAAGTAAAAGTCGTTGGAACACTTTCAAAACCACTCGGTTCTTTTCAAAAACCAACTTTTAAATGCGGAGTTTGAACCACTCCTTTTAAATGCTATCTCGTTCCATCGATCATATCAAGTTCAATACGTTCACGGTTTCGCCAAAACCATTCGTAGCCCTCTGTCATTTCAGTGAAATATTCAGTAGTATTCAAGCTATGTATTTTGACCTTCGCCAAGGCATATTGATTGGTAGCTGCTGAATATTTATCTGTAGCATAGATAGATGCATTGGTTTGGGACAGTCGTACTACTCTTTTGGCCTTCGTCAAGGGTATGTACGGGTGGGTTCAAATTAACCTGGACAATGACGGGTAGAACTTGACATGTGACTTATGATATGTTGGCCTTCGTCAAGGTCATAAGAGCATGGGGCAAAAATCCACATCGGGAGTTTCAAAAGAACTGAAACTTGCTAGCGCTGCATACCATTTGGAGTGTGATGATTCTGGTAGAATTCCTTCAGTTTTGTCATGCGATGATATTTGGATCCCGATCCTACTGTGAGTATATGGTACTCCTCGGGAACTTTCTCACTTAACAATCAATGCTATAAACCAAGTAGGTGTCTAGAAAGGTGTTAGCGAGGCTACGCCCACAGAGAAAAGAGGTTACTTAATTAAGGAACTTCGCGAAAGCGTTGGAAAACCTCCCTCAAAGTACCGACACTAGCTTGGCTGAATGGTTAAGCAAGTATTGTATGGTGAGATTGATCCCGACTAATTCTTCCTTTATGGTTTGAGGAGGGATTCGAGAGACAGTGGGAGCCATCCTGTCTAGATAAATTAAAAACCAAGTAGGATACCCCTCACCTGTATATACATACCTGCATCCACATTCTGACTGAACGCGAATACGATGGGACTAAAGTAATCCAACAAATCTAATACTAGGATCCGACTTAAACCAAAGCTCACTAGTATGATCCGCCCGATCATGATCCATGCACTACTGCACGTATATGATCGAACCCTGCCATATATCATACGGCCTCTACAACGTTTTGCCCGAAACTTGAAAACTGTCTGTGGGGGACTCTAAAAACTCGTTAATATTTTGGCTGTGGATTTAACCACTAGCACGTCAGAGGTACTAGCTGTACGTAACGGGCTACCAGGTATTGACCAAAAGGGTGGCTGATGAGCGAACTCATCCTGACACCCTACTGAGCCTGTCAGTGACAATATCCATACAGTCCGGTCCGTTCGTCTATGAGCATCGCATGTCGGGCCTAGGGGTTTGGTAAAAGTCAGACCCCCAAAAGCGGTACAAGTCGTGTCGGAGTGTAGCCCAGAACACCCTGAGATACTACTGGAATAGCTACCAGTAAATCTCCTGCCTTGGCCAAACACATCGTGTAATAGCTCTCCTAGACACAGCGCGACCTCACCCCCAATACCGGGAGAGACGAAACCCCTGCCGATCCGCTCACTGCCTCCATGTAGCTCGGGACTGTACCCAACTAAAACCTGTTTGCACGACTCCTTTGAGCCATGGTAGGGTAGTAATCAAGCACAGTGAGAACTCACACGAGACAAATGATGATCTCAGGTCGATGAACTAACCTGTACACATGTCACTAGGGAACTGCTATCTGACGTCAGGTATAATACAACCTAGCAAGTTCTCGGCGAGTCCTGTTCGGTGTACTCATAACCCAATGAGCACCTGCATACATCTTAGGTGATCCAACTGACACCAATGGCTTGTGAGACCGGCCACCGCCCCTCGTCGGGGTCTCGACTGTATACACTAGTCTACTAATGGAGTATCGATGCCCAGTCTCGAAACTCTTATGACTAGGGACATTTTAAGGATGTGCTTATAGACCCCAGCTCCCACGTATATGATCGCCGTCATACTGCTGGTAGTCAAGCAAGAATCCTAAGGGCTCTATCAATGTGTAATAGCGACCTATAAGGTCACCTAAAGCAGTATACGATGATAAAAATAAACCAGATAGCATACTATCATCTTGAGTAAGACTGTCCTACCGGTATAGGTCCATCCTCAATCATTGCAATCACGTGCCTGTGATCCAATAATTGACTCTGAGGGCACTATATCCAATAATCTCCCACTTGCACTCAAGGCTAATTATTGTGATGTCGCATACTCACAGCCCGTGTGATACCGAACACACAACTCCTCTACTAATCAATCTCACAAAGTCCGTTTGCGAAACTATTGCGTTTGAAGAATAGCCTCAGTGAGTGGATCCGCCCTAATGTTTCTTTCTATGTCTCTCTTTATCCCAAGTTCACGGAGAAAGCCATCTCCCGAAATGAGAAATGCTCGTCTTAGAATTTGTCTGGATATCTGATGGGACCTAGTTCATAAATGAACTCCAAATCCAAACTTCTTAGATTGTATCGTCAACTGAAATTAATCAGTATCCTGCGCCATACCTCCCTCAGTATCCGCTTGGACTACCTGTCCAAAATACCGCCCCTCGTCAGAGGGAAAACTATAACTCTGACAGCCACTCTGTCATCCAGGTCACCTTAGAAGCCTGGAATGATAACTGTCTCTCGAAAGAGCCTGCCGTTATCATTTCCCTAGAACATCCACTTATGTTTTAAAACTGTTTCCGAACGTTTCTCCAGGATAGAATTAATATCAACTTATTGCATCTAGTGCAAAAAAAAAACGTCTGGTGTGGTACTTGACATCTCATGATTGACTCAATTGCCTAAGCAAGTGATCTGCCAATCATGCACATCCTTCTCCCCTTTAGTCTTTAAGACACCTTTAGAGAGGGTGACTCCATCACCTGCAGGTACACTACCGTGCCAGGAGTCGTCCATTCTAAAAATCTTTAGAATGCTGTCTAAGTACCCAGATTGGGAAACTACCCAAATCTAGATCTAAACCCATAAATCTAGTAACCAGAATATCTGATATTATATCTATATCCTATATGGAGAAACCACTGTGTAACAACCGAAGTATAACCGATCGTAGTATAGGAATTTCACTTCCTACTCTGTGTATGTCATCCAAATACCAGGACATCACACCCTACTGCCTTCTTAACAGATCCATCTCCTATTCTGACGAAGTCAAACCTATGACTGTCACATCAGAAATAGATGATCTATCTCCGCTATATCTGCTTTAGTCTATAAATAGACATAAGCCACTTGTCCACTATGCTTCCGCTGCTCCCACTGACTACGACAACCCTCTGGCAGAGTCATATACACGTACACTTCCAAAGCTAGTTTAGAACGACGCTTTACTCATCCTCCTGCCGGGTCTCACAGTCTGGAACAACAGCATCGGCAAGTCTGGGTAAACAAGAACCTTCTTGTCACCGTCTTTGAGTATACTGAAGTACCTCTCGAGTGCCTGAGGTTACCCACCATATCTGCGGAGTGGCCAATGGAATGTCAAACCAGATTGAATCTTTAGGTTCTTATCAAATTTTCAGTAATCGTTTGCGGTTCTGGAATCACTTCCAGTTTTACCATACTCCTACTGCTGTTTTCTGAAAAAAAATCCATTTTTATCAAAACTGTGGCGAGTCAAGAACAATATCACTATTGATCTTCCAGATGGTAGAAAATCAACCCTCGTCATAGCCTGGGTCAACCCATAAACAACCATTATAGAAACGTGCCTTGAGTTATCAGAGTCTGGTTTTAAGCATAAACCGGACAACTCCCCGTACCTTAACATTGTCAAGATATGAACTATTCTATATCCAATATTGAAACAGAGGCACTGATTTAATTGGAACCAGATTCAAATCATGCAGCTGTTTCCAGTACATGTCAACTAAATGGAGAGAAGCCGATCAGTATTACTCAACTTAGGAATGCTTCCAATTATGAGTAACCTGAAAGAGAAGCAAGTTCTCTTAATCATTACTATCATCTGAATACCATACACAAGTATCACATCTTTGATCATCTTGAAGAATCCTGATACTTACAACACCTGGTTCTCTACTTTATTCTTATACCTATAACTTCTCAAAATTTAGACCTTGCATTTCTACGAAACACATGTCTAAGAACTAGAGAAATCACAAGTGAACAGAATATAGTACGAGTACCAACCCTTCTGTCCTCATGGACACTGGACAACATACAATACTCTGTATAAGTCTCTTGAGTCTAATAACTCATTCCCTATGTGTCGTAGTTTGAAAACTGTACTTATGGTTAAGAAGAATTACACAGCTGTTTAATGCTCCTTACCTAACCATTCACTGATATAGGTAAATGTCATAGACATAATTTCAAAAATTTATATCTCACTTTATAAAAATAAACGTACAGATATATCAATTTGAAATTGGTGCATAACAACGGATATTCAAAACCAAATATTTGTCGTCCGGCAAACAACCCAGGCGATTTCCTCAAATATCACCAATTACAACGAATCCCGATATAATGAGGATGATCACCCAATTCCCAATATCTTACTCCCACTCATCATCTGTAAAACCATAAAGATGTGAGAATCAAACCTGGTAAATACGTACCCTGGAGCAAGGACTAATTGGGAAATCAGTTTTCTTTTAACAATACACAGTGAAACTGAAACATGTAAACGTTTCGAAGAGTATCCGGGTATTCTTAGTAATGCCTATTCCATTATCAGATTCACAACTGTAACCGTATATTTCTTTGCCATCTCTCCAAATCCCTTTATATGTCTTTAGTCATTACTTTCTTTACACCACCTTTAGGCCAAATGGTTTTCTTCCCTCCCTACCGTTCGGCACCAGCCTATGGTTTGGAAGAAGACTATCCAATAAGCATAATGGGTGTACTCTCCTAATCCTAGGAGTACTCGTAACGCGGGAGAAGGTAAAGATAAAAGAAGACTGAATAAAACCTTATTCCTATTTCTCCTGAACCAGAATCCATCCCCGAACTGAAAAAGTTTCTTCGAGTTCGTATATAACCATACGATGGAGTATCCAATAAACTGTGGATCTTCGTATTGATACGGGGTGTTCCGGAGAAATACAAAGGTGATGTAGGATTGGCGAAGAAATACTTGGTTTGGTCGTGAATAGCAGTCGCAATTTTACTTTGCCCTCTTACTAATCCATTTATTTGTCTTAACTTATTACCTTCTGTACACCATCGTCAGGCTAATTGGTTTTCTTCATTCTCTACCGTTCGGCATCTACCTATGGTTTGGAAGAAGACTATCCAATTAGCGTAATAGGTGTACTGTCCTTATCCAAGGAGCACTCGCAACCTCAGAGAAGATAAAAGGAAAAGACAACCGAATAGTCCTATTCATTTTCTCCAAAACCGGAAACCATCCTCGAATTTGGAACAAGTTCCTTCGAGTTCGTATATAACCATACGATGGTTTTATCCAATGGAAGTGGATGTTCGTAGTAATACGGGGTGTTCTGGAGAAAAGGGTAAAAGTAGAAGTGGCAATGAGGTATGCAACTCTGACAATCCAAAAGCCAGTTATTTAAGAAAGTTCGGTTAACTTGGTCACTGAGTCATAGTCTAGGGTCGGGCCATGGTCGCTGCCAAAGAGAGGGAGAAAAGAAACACTCTCCGTGCACTCTAACCTAGATCAGAATGGTCATCAATTTATCTAATCAGGAAACCTCCCACTGTAACCTCAAATTCTCCTCCAAACCTGAAAGAAGAATTAGTCGGGATCACCCGAGGAGTAAACCAACTCTCATCAGTGGGAATCGGGATCCAACTATCATCGCATGATAACGTGATGGAATCCACTCACGTTATCACACTCTAGAAGGTATGCGCATATCTGGCAAGTTTCAGTTTCTTTAGAAACTCCCGATGTGATTTTTACCCCATGCTCTTATGACCTTGACGAAGGCCAACAAATCATAAGTCACATGTCAAGTTCTACCCGTCATTATCCAGGTTAATTTGAACCCACCCGTACAAGCCCTTGACGAAGGCCAACAAGGTTGTACGACTGTCCTAAACCAACACATCTATCTATGCAGCAGAAAGGTAACAAGCAGCTACCATTCACTATGCCTTGACGAAGGCCAACAAACATAGCATGAATACTAAGTGCTACCCGTCTGAAATGACGGAGGGCTACGAATGGTTTTTAGCGAAAAACCTTTAACGTAATGAACTTGATATCATTGAAGGAACCGGATAGCTTTTTATAAAAATATAGTGGTGAAAACCTTTGCTAAAGAGGTCACTCCCGGTGAAAGGATCTCGGCTCTTTCCCCGTAGAATGAGGTGCAGGATATTCCAACTGAATACCACGATGCAAAGCAAAAAGTAATCGACTATAGTGAATTTATTACCCTGACGCAAACTTCTGTCCAAAGGGGTCACTCCCGGTGAAGGGATCTCGGCCCTTGCCTCATCGACTGAGGTGCTGGATATTCATAACCGAATACCACTGTGCAAAACAAAAGAGAACGTCCTTACAATAACAGCTTTTTGAAAAATATTCCAACAACATCAGAATAGGTTTGTTTAGCTTGCATTGATCCGAATCAATGCAGTCCCATCAATTAATCACACCACAAAAGAACTAAAATATGATGTACGTATATGCCATCCGCATTCGCCACTGGATCCCGTCATCACCCGTTAGGTTACTTAACTAACGACAGAGCGGGAACTGGACTAGCGCGGGTGTAAAACATATACAACATCTACTAGTATACTTGTCAATCATATCTCAAAGAAAAGATGACAAAGACTCCATTCACTGGACATGGAGAAAGAGCGAGCGAGCTCTTAGGACTCATACACAGCGATGTATGTGTTCCAATGTCTACACATGCAAGAGGCGGTTTTTCATATTTCATTACTTTTACGGATGATTACTCGCTGTGTAGACATTGGAACACATACATCGCTGTGTAAGTTTGTGGGATATCTAAAGAACTCCAAGGGGTATTTTTTCTATTACGCAGAGGAACAAAAGGTTTTTGTTTCTCGTAATGCCCATTTTCTAGAACAGCAGTTTTTAGAAATGGAAACAAGTGGGAGCGAAATAGAACAGGAAGAAATTCCAGAACCACAAACTACTACAGAAAGTTTGGTAGAACCAGAAGTTCAAGAAGAACAGGACATTCCCTCACCTCTCCGCCGGAGTAGTAGGCCATCTCATCCGCCTGAGAGATACTATGGTTTTCTCATAGACGGGGATAGAGAAGATTGCGTCATTGATAATGATGAACCTACTAGCTTCCAGCAGGCCACCCAGAGCGGCAACTCAGTAAGATGGCTGGATGCAATACGGACCGAGATGGAGTCTATGTACACCAATAAAGTATGGACTTTGGACTTTGCTTCAGATGGGGTAAAACCCATAGGATGCAAGTGGATCTTCAGGAAGAAGATTGGTGTAGATGGACAGGTGGAAACCTATAAGGCTAGACTTGTTGCAAAGGGTTTTCGTCAAAGACCTGGTTTGGACTATGACGAAACTTTTTCTCCAGTGGCTATGTTCAAATCCATTCGGATCCTTCTTTCCATTGCTGCCTTTCATGATTATGAAATCTGGCAGATGGACGTAAAGACGGCTTTTCTAAATGGTAATTTTGAAGAGTGCGTCTATATGGATCAGCCAGAAGGTTTCAATCAGAGTGGGAGCAGCGGGAAAGTGTGCAAGTTACTTAAGTCCATTTATGGACTAAATCAGGCATCGTGGAGTTGGAACATCTGTTTTGATGAAACGGTCAAAGAATATGACTTTATCAAAAATCCAGATGAACCATGTATATATAGTAAAATTGTAGCATGAACTGTCATATTCCTCGTTTTGTATGTGGATGACATTCTCTTGATAGGAAATGACATTCCTATGCTACAATCTGTCAAAGGATTCTTGTTACACAGGTTCTCAATGAAAGACCTGGGTGATGCCTCTTACATACTGGGGATCCAGATCTATCGTGATAGATCTAAGAGGATGTTGGGACTTTCGCAGTCCAGGTATATCAATACTATACTGAAAAGATTCAGTATGGAAGATTCTAAGCGCGGTAATTTACCTGCTTGTCACTGAATCACCCTCTCCAAAGAGATGTCTCCCAAGACTGATTTGGAAAGGGACCGCATGTCAGTTATACCCTACGCTTCTGCGGTAGGCTCTATAATGTATGCGATGTTGTGCACCAGACAAGATGTAGCTTACGCACTGAGCGTGGTAAGCCGGTATCAGTCAGACCCAGGGGAGAAGCACTAGATAGCAGTAAAGAACATTCTCAAGTACCTGAGAAGGACTAAGGACATGTTCTTGGTTTACAGCGGAAAAGACCTCAAGATCGAGGCTTTTGCTGACTCCAGCTTCCAGAGTGACAAAGATGACTCCAAGTTCATGTCAGGTTATGTCTTTACCCTCAATGGAGAGGCGGTGTGCTGGAAGAGTTCCAAGCAGGACACCATTGCTGACTCGACGATGGAAGTGGAGTATATAGCTGCTTGCGATGCCGCAAAAGAAGCAGTCTGGATGAAGAAGTTCCTCACAAAACTTCAGGTGGTTCCATCCATTGTTGATCCAATACCTCTGTATTGTGACAAAAACGGCGCTATAGCTTTAGCGAAGGAACCCAGGTCCCATCAGAAGTCAAGACACATCTTAAGGCGGTATCACCTGATCAGGGAGATCATAGATCGCCAGGAGATCGAGGTCCGGAGAGTTGCTACAGAGGAGAACACTGCTGATCCATTCATAAAGGCCTTACCTCAGATACTGTTCAAGAGGCTACTCGAGATGATAGGTCTTCGATACACCAGTACATGGCCCTAGTGCAAGTGGGAGATTGTTAGTGTATATGCCATAGGGGCCATTATTGTATTATACTAGCTTGTATATTACTTAATGGATGCTTGGGATATACACAGTTATATTAACAGTCTTGCTCAACATAGTAGTATGCTACTTAGTTTATATCTATCTTAATATGTGTATATGTTAGCATATCGCGAATACATATTGATAGAGCCCTTAGGATCTTGCTTGACTACCAGCGTTGTGATGGCAGTCACACTAGTGGGGGCTGGGTAGTCTATAAGCACATCCTTTTTCAGGTACCTAGTCGTAGGATTATCGAGACAGGGCATCGATACTCCAGAGTAGACTAGTGTGTACGCTTCTCATCCCAGCAGGGGAAATGGTCTGTCCCACAACCATTAGTACGTTGTACTGGAGATAGTATACAGGTGCACGTTGGGTTACGGGTACACCGGACATGACTCGCAGGGAACTGTTGGTTGGTATTATACCCGTCGTCAGTTAACAGTTCCCAGGTGACATGAGTACAGCATAGTCCGTAGACTTGACACTGCTACTTCATCTCGAGTGTGTTCCCACTGTTCTTAGATTGCTACCCTACCACGGCTCAAAGGAGTCGTGCAAACAGGTAACAGTTGGGTGCAGTCCCGAAGCACTTGGAGGTAGTGGCGGTTAGATAGGATTCGTCTCTCCCGGTATTGGAAGTTGATATCGCGCTGTGTTTGGAGAGCTTTTACGCAAAGTCCCTGGCCATGGTAAGCGAGATTTACTGGTAGGTTTTTCAGTAGCTTCTCAATGTGTAATGGGCTTCACTCCAACACGACTTATACTGCTTTTAGGGGACTGACGCTTGCCGGTGCCCTAGGCCCGATATGCGATAGTCCTAGATGAACAGACCGGACTGTACGGAGATTGTCACATCAAGCTCAGTAGGAGTTCGGATGGGTTTCCTCATCGGCCTTCTTATCGACATCTACCTGGGGACCGTTACGTACAACTAGTACCGCTTGCGGCCAGTGGTTAAAACCACTGCAAGCGTAGTGTCGAGTCTTTAGAGTCCCACACAGAGAGTTTTCCTGTTTCAGGCGAAACGATATAGAGGTCGTATGGTTTTACAACAGAGTTCGGACACATACGTGTATTTATGCATGTACGATGTTCGGACAGATTTTACTAGCAGGCTTTAGTTTAAGCCAGATTCTAGTATTGGATTATTGGATTTATACAGTCTCAGTATTTCCGTGTTTTTATGGATGGGAGGGGCATTCTCGTAATTAGTCGAGAAGCTTCTAGAAGAAAGGTGAGGTGGAGAGCTTAGGTGTAATTTGCATTAATTGAATTTGTGACTCATGGAGTGAATCATCCAAATGAGTTAATGAAGCATTTATTGCTTAATGACTCATGAGATGATTTATTCATTTGTATTAAATGAAGCATGGTTGTAATTATCTATATGATTTATTTGATAATTATTATGCTTCATTATATACATAATGAGTTATATTTTCAATTCATTCTCACAAACACTTTCTCTCTCCTCAAGCTCTCTCTTCAAAGACCTAACCCTAATCCTCTCATGTGTTGAGATCCCAAGGGTTAGCAAGACTAATAGATCCCTAATCCATCTCTATATCCTCTAGGTTACCTTGATTGGCAATCATAGCCACCTAGTTACCTCAAGTGAGAGGTTAAAGGTTGGAGAAGGAACTCTCGGGTGGATCTTCTATCACATCGAGGAGGCCGACAAGGAGGTGATCAACAAGAACAAGAAGGAATAGAATCTTGAGGTATAATCATCTATCATAGTAGTTAAACACTTCTAAATAGTTGTCAGTTAGGGTTTAGCAAATATCCATAAAGTTAGTCGATGTTAACTTAAACAAAATGATTGTTTTACCTATTCCGCCTCCCCGTATCATGTGGGGTGTCTAATGTCGACTTACACAGTCTCCACTGAGCACCCGTATACCTTCTATGATGTCAAATACCAATGGATATAGGATCATCCATCGCCCATCATATGGGTCGAGAAGCGCATACGGTAGTCTACTTTGGAATATCGATGCCCTTTCTCGATACTCTCTCGACTAGGAACTATTATAGGGTGTACTTGTAGACTACCTTTGGCCCCACTAGTATGATCTGCATCATAGTCCTGGTAGTCAAGTACACAACCTAAGGGCTTTGTCAACATGTGAGAGCAAGACAATATTACCTATACAAGTCAACATGTTAAGACAAAGAGCAACCAGATAGCATACTATCATATCGAGCAAGAAAGTCCTTTCTATATATGTCCAAGCATCCATTACAATATACATGCCATGTACAACAATGGCCTCTAGGGAATACATATAACTAACAATTCCTCCGTTAAATGTGATGGGTCAAAACAGCAACCACATACGGTTTTGGGGAGTGTAACTTGGTTTAGGAAGGTTGACGAGACTTTTTTTTTGATAGCTTCGAGTTTCTTTTGCATCGCAGCCATTTCGGCTTTCACTGCGATAGAAACGTCGAGCTGATGGATACCTGCCCTAGATGAAGATGATGTTGGTCTAGTGCTCTCCCATTATAAGGTTTGATCGGTGGGATCTTCCAGAAATTGCAAAGCTTCACCATCGTCTTTTGATATGAAATGGCATTGAAAAATGGTTTCAAGCATTTGTATTGTGGTAGGATTAACACTCTCATATATAATTCGGCAATGTTGCCATCTATCAATTCCGTGATGAGGTCATTGTACAAGAAGATCTTTAAACCGTTCAAAGCATTTCCAGAATAGTTCGTTGGGAAGTTGGGTAAACTGGTTAATCTTGCTTCGAACACGGGCGGTTTTATGATTAGGATAAAATTTCTTAAGGAATGCTATAACGAATTCATCCCATTTGGCAATAGAATGTGTGGCAGTGCTATAAAGCCATTTTCTGCTAAATCGTACAAGGTAAAAGGGAGAAGACGTAATCGCATAGCATCCCCGAAAAGTTGGATAGTGCTCATCATTGCATATACGTTCTCGAATTTGGTTATGAAAACGTATGCGTCTTTGGATTCAAGCCCGTGAAATTTTGGCAACAGGTTGATGAAGTAGGGTTTAATTTCAAAATTATCCCCATTGGCTGGTGGAATAGACATACATGTGAGAAGTGGTCCACGCACAAGGTAGCATCTTTCTTTGAGATAGATGCACGGTGGATTCTGCACACCTACGGGAGGTGGCAGGGTGGTATCGTTAAATCCCGATGGAGATCTGTCCATTTCGGGATATGTGGTGGGTGGAGGGGAAACAGAAGATGAAATATCGACTTCGGAGTCGATAGAAAAAACATGGACAAGACGGGCACTAGAATCCCGTGTCCAGCAAATCATGCACTAAGCGGGTTTAATGCACGTGGCATCGTGTGATATGTGAGAACTCTTTTAAGAAGTTTTTTTGTTGGCTATAGTGCCCTCAAGTCAATTACTGGATCGTAGGCACATGATTGCAATGATTGAGAGAGGACCTATACCGGTAGAACAGTCTTACTCGAGATGATAGTATGCTATCTGGTTTGTCTTTATCATCGTGTACATGCTTCAGATGGCATTACAGATGTAGGGTTCCTAGGCACGCTAATGAGGTCTCACAAGGCATCAACCATGCCAATTTCAAACTTTACAAGTGCCGAGAAACCCTAATACGGATTCGTTGACTAGAGTTTAGGCGAAAAGTGAAACTAGTTAACAACTTAACTAAAGGAAAGAGGCTACAACCTTTGTAGTTCCGGTTCTCCACTTCCTTAGCTCCACGTAGACATCCCCTCGCTGTCCATATCGGATCTGGGACTCTTGCATCGGCTTCATCGGAGAAATGAGCGGACTAGGTTGTCGACTTCGATGCCGAAGAAGATCTACGTCGAGGCAACTCAAGATCAAGCTCCAACTTCACCAAGTTGTGAAACTTCTGAAGAAAACACCCTATACTACTTGGCAAGAGGTAGAGGATGAAGAAATAGGAGGTGGGTTCACTTTAGAATTGGATTTCTCACTCTTTTTCTCAAGATGCCATTAATGGTGGCAAGTTTTCTTCTTCAAGATCAAGAAGAAGAAGAAGATAAAATATGATAAGTATTAGATTAAAAATTAAAATAATATGAATACTTATCATATACTAACCATGGTCAAGTGTAGAGAGTAAACTAGGGTTAGGTGAATGGTTAGGTTAAGAGAAGAAAACAAAAATGGTCAAGGTTTCAACCCTTCATGAAGCTTCATGAAAGAAACAAGAAAAGCCACCATTTCCATTTTCTTTTCCAAAATCAATAATCAAAATAAATAAATGAATAAGTAAACAAAACCCTAACCATTCATATAACCATGGTTTAATCTTTACACAAACTCAAGTTAACATGTATCATCAAACATGATACAATCAAGTGCACACAAAAAATATATCACATATACAATGTGCACATCAAGTGAGAAAATCCTTTTAAAATGAACCAATACTAGTTAATGCAAAGTAATATATCAAATATATAATTATACATTAAATCATTAAATCAACACTTGATTCAATGATCCGGTCATGTCGCACATAACCGACTAGCATCCAATGTATCGACTTATCGAATCAATCTTCGATTCGATAACTAGGTTATATCGCATACAACTAATCGAAACATTCATCGCGAGAATGAAATATGGTATCACATACACGCATTATTCTCGGTCCCGCACATATCTCATATGCGCTCCTATTTCGTTTCGCTTGAGCCAGGAAACCTCTATGTAGGACTCTAAAGACTCGTCAATACGCCGGCAGCAGATGATGATCATATCAAGCACCCACAACCCGCAAGCGGTCTGCTAAATGTAACGGCCACCCGGGTATTGAGCGATCAGAAGATCGACGAGCAAGTCCGCTCACACTCCTGTGAATCCAACCAGTAACACTTACCGTACAGTCCGGTCTGTTCGTCTGATATGTCGCATATCAAGTCTAGGGGTGGTAAACGTCAGACCCCAGTAACCGATAAGTCGTTCCGATGTGAGGCTCATAACGGGTCGAGAAACTACTGGTAACACTTACCAGCAGATCTCTGATCAGCCCTGGCCAGGGACTTCCCTGTTACGGCCAATCGAGCACAGCGCAACATCTACCCCCAATACCGGGAGAGACGAAACCCCTCCTATCGCTCATTGCCTCCATGTGACTCGGGACTGTGCCCAAAAACCACCGTTTTGCACGCCCTCATGGACATGGTAAGGTGGAGATCAAAGCACAGTGGGAATCAAACAAGACTCTATAACGATCTCGGGTCTACAGACTAACCTGCACAAGTGTCACCTGAGAACTGCCATCTGACGTGAGGTATAATACCATCTGGGAGTTCTCGGCGAGTCCTTCCAGTGTACCCAGTCTCCACTGAGCACCCGTATACCATCTCTGAAGTAAACATCAATGGATATGGGATCATCCATCGCCTATCTCATGGGTCGAGAAGCGTATACGCTAGTCTACACAGGTATATCGATGCCCCGTCTCGATACACCCACGACTAGGGACCTTGAAGGATGTACCTATAGACTACCATGTCCCCACTAGTATGATCTGCATCATAGTCCAGGTAGTCAAGTACACATCCTAAGGGCTTTACCAACATGTAACTATAAGACAGTTTAAAGAGACTAGTATACATGTTAAGATAAAGAGCAACCAGATAGCATACTATCATATCGAGCAAGAAAGTCATCTCTATATGTGTCCAAGCATCCAATATAATATACATCATCTGTACAATACTGGCCTCTAGGGCATACATACAACTAACAATCTCCCACTTGCACTAGGGCCAGCTGCTGTAATATCGCATACCGAGCATCCCGAAGAGTCTCTCAAACTGTATCTGGGGAATGGCCTTCGTGAGTGGATCCGCCGTGTTGTTCTTCGTGTCAACCCTCCGGACCTCGATCTCCCGGCGATCAACTATCTCCCGGATCAGGTGATACCGCCTCAGAATATGCCTGGATCACTGATGGGACCTAGGTTCCTTGGCCAAAGCCACCGCTCCGTTGTTATCGCAATACAAAGTTATTGGATGCTCAATGGATGGAACCACACCAAGTTCAGTAATGAACTTCTAGATCCAGACAGCCTCTTTAGCAGCATCGTTGGCAGCGATGTATTCAGCCTCCATCGTCGAGTCTGCCACGGTTTCCTGCTTGGAACTCTTCCAGCTAACCGCCCCTCCGTAAAGGGTAAAGACAAATCCCGACTGTGACTTAGAGTCGTCCTTATTACTCTGGAAGCTCGAATCGGTAAAGGACTCCACTTGGAGTTCTCCGTTACCATACACCAAGAGCATCTCTTTAGTCCTTCGCAAGTACTTGAGAATGCTCTTCACAGCTGTCCAGTGACTCCTTCCAGGATCAGCTTGATACCTGCTCACTACACATAGTGAGTATGCTACATCAGGTCTGGTACATAGCATCGCGTACATGATAGAGCCTACACCCGAAGCATAGGGTATCTTTTGCATGCGAGCTCTCTCCAAATCAGTCTTGGGAGACATCTCTTTGGAGAGAGTGACTCCAGAGATCGTGGGCAAGTTCCCACGCTTGGATTCTTCCATACTAAACCTCTTTAGTATGGTGTCAATGTACCTGGATTGGGACAATCCCAATATCCGTTTGGAACTATCCCTATAGATCCTAATTCCCAATATGCAGGAGGCATCACCAAGATCTTTCATTGAGAATCTTTGTGATAAGAAGTGCTTGACCGATTGCCGCATAGGAATATCATTTCCTATCAAGAGTATGTCGTCCACGTACAATACGAGGAAGACAACCTTACTCTCTGCCACCTTCTTGTAGATACAAGGTTCATCTGGGTTTTTGACGAAATCAAACTCTTTGATAACGACGTCAAAGCAGATGTTCCAACTCCGCCATGCTTGCTTTAATCCATAAATGGATTTAAGCAGCTTGCACGCCTTCCCGCTGCTCCCACTGTCTACGAAGCCCTCTGGCTGAGTCATGTATACGCACTCTTCTAAATCACCATTTAGAAAGGCGGTCTTAACATCCATTTGCCAGATTTCATAGTCATGATATGCAGCGATGGCAAGCATGATCCGGATGGATTTAAGCATAGCCACTGGAGAAAAGGTTTCGTCATAGTCCACACCTGGTCTTTGACAAAAACCTTTTGCAACAAGTTTAGCTTTGAAAGTCTCCACTTTCCCATCTACACCAAGTTTTTTCTTGAAGATCCACTTGCTCCCGATGGGTTTTACCCCTTCAGGAGCAACTTCCAAAGTCCATACTTTGTTGGTGTACATGGATTCCATCTCGGACCGCATAGCATCCAGCCATTTCACTGAGTCCCCACTCGTGATGGCCTGCTCGAAGCTAGTTGGGTCATCATCCTCCATGATGCAATCCTCGCTGCCACCATCCATAAGAAAACCGTAGTATCTCACAGGTTAGCGAGGAACCCTACTAGATCGGCGGAGAGGCTGAGGTTCATCAGGAACTACTGAATCCTCTGGTTCAACCAAGTCTTCTGTCGTAGTCTGTATTGCTGGAACCTCTTCCAGTTCTACCTCCTTGCCACTAATCTCTTTATCAAGAAATTCCTTTTCTAAAAAGGTTGCATGTCGAGAAACAAACACCTTTTGTTCCTCGGTGCGGTAGAAGATATACCCGCGCGAATGTTTGGGATATACAATAAACTTACACAGAATGGACCTTGCCGCGAGTTTGTCCGGATTTTGCGTTTTTACATATGCCGGACAACCCCATATCTTAACATAATTAAGACATGGTCTCTTTCCTTTCCATATCTCATATGGAGTGGTTGGCACGGTTTTGGTGGGAACCATATTCAATAGGTCTGCAGCTGTTTCCAGTGCATATCCCCAGAAGGAAATAGGTAACTCAGCTGTGCTCATCATAGAGCGCACCATATCTAATAGGGTGCGGTTCCTCCATTCTGATACACCATTGTGCTGTGGTGTATATGGAGGAGTCAGCTGAGAGAGAATCCCATTCTCTTTTAGGAAGTCCAGGAATTCATTGCTCAAGTATTCACCTCCTCGATCAGATCGTAGGATTTTAATACTTTATCCGGTTTGGTTCTCAACTTCTTGTTTATATTCTCTAAATTTCTCAAAAGCTTCTGATTTGTGTTTCATCAGGAACACATACCCGAACCTAGAGAGATCGTCAGTGAATGTAATGAAGTATGAAGAACCATCCCTGGCATGTGTAGACATAGGACCGCATACATCACTATGTATCAGTCCTAAGAGTTCAGTAACTCTTTCTCCGTGTCCCGTAAACGGAGTTTTGGTCATCTTGCCTTTGAGACATGACTGGCAAGTGTCATAAGATGAAAATTCGAATGGTTTCAAATATCCATCCTTATGTAACTTAGCCAGTCGTGTCGCATTGATGTGACCCAGTCTACAATGCCACAAGAAGGATTCATTCAGTTCAAAACTCTTCCTCTTGTATGTGTTTGTTATGCTCAGAACTGTTGATTGATTTAGAACATAAATGCCATTGCACAATGTGCCTGATCCAACCAACTTTTGGTTACGGAAAATGTTCATAACATTATCCTGTAATACAAAATTATATCCCTCTTTACTCAACAAAGAAACCGATATAATGTTGCATATCAGGTTCGGCATGTAATAGCATTCGTTCAGAGCCAATGTATTACCAGTTGGTAATGCAAGGTGATATTCCCCGACAGTCTTAGCTGCAACTATTGCACCATTTCCAACTCTTATGTCTTTATCACCTTCTCCAAGTTCTCTACCTTTCCTTAGCCTATGTAACTGATTACATATATGGGATCCTGACCCGGTATCTAATACCCAGGACGTAGAGCAAATGGAGAAACAGTTCTCAGTAATGAACACACCCGAAGAAAATGCATCAACATGTACTTTCTTCATTCGGGTGGCATGGGAATCCTGGTATTCCCCTATATCCTGTTCAGTCCTATAACTCTTATAAGAAAGAACGGAACCAAAGTTCCCCAGCACAGTATAACATGCGGGTTCGGTCAATACATCCATATTATTATCTTGATTAGGGCATGAAATGCTCGCTACCTGGAGAGAGAGAGAAGAAAACACTTTAGCGTATGCTCTTGCAAGATCAGATTGGTTATTATCTTATCTAATCAGGATGGCTCCCACTGGTTTTTATCAAATCTTCCTTCAAACCCTAAAAGGAAAGACTAGCCGGGATTAATTACACCCTACAACTTCGCCAATCTTTCAGCCATGCCAGTGTCGGTACTTTGAGGGAGGTTCCCCGTGCTTTCGCAGGGACCTAATTAAAGTAAACCTCGTTTTCCCAGAGGCGTAACCCCGTTAACACCTTTCTAGACACCTACTTGATCGGCTAATTGTAATGTGTAAAACTATCCCAGGAGTAACACTTACTCGCAGTGGGTATCGGGATCTAACTATCTCATAGAAGGTATGCAATCTCATTGCAAATTTCAACACGTGAAATTCCCGATAATATTTTGCCCCTAGCGTGCTATGACCTTGACGCAGGCCAACAAACCATAGTGCGCTAGTCAAGTTCAACCCGTCATTTCTTGATTGAATTAAACCCACCCGTACGACCCTTGACGCAGGCCAACAAAGTCGCACGACTACCCTAATCCAATCTGCATCACATGCATTAACAGATAAATACTAGTTAGCTACCGCACACTACGCCTTGACGCAGGCCAACAAACGTAGCACGAATACTAAGTAGGATTTATCTGAAATGACGGAGGGCTATAACAGGTTTATCTAAAAACCTATTGCGTAATGAACTCGATATCGTTGTAGAATCGAATGAAGTTTTGAAATGGAGTGGTTTTGAGGCTTTTCTAGTTTTGCTAAAGGGGTCACTCCCGGTGAAGGGATCGTTGGCCCTTTCCTCGTCGAATGAGGTGCGGGATATATCATATATATTACTGTGCAAAGCAAAACTCCAAAAACAATCAAAAGCAAACCGAGTGTGTAGCATCTGCCAGTTATTGCTAAAGGGGTCACTCCCGGTGAAGGGATCTCGGCCCTTTCCTCATCTAATAAGGTGCAGGGTATATCATATATACCACTATGCAAAGCAAAACTGTAGCTACCCTTTTTATTTAAAATTTGATTCTACAACATCTTTTAGGATTCTTTTCTTTCATTAATCACATTAATGAAGTCCCATCATTTAAGTCACCTAAACATCACAGATAAATACGATGTACACTTATGCCATCCGCATTCGCCTCGATGTCCCCTCGTGCACCGTTTGGTTAGGTAACTAACGACAGAGCAGGGCAGGGCTAGTGCGGATGCAAAACATAAGTAACGTCTATATAATATATCATATATACTATATACAGCATCCATCAGAACATATCAAATGATCACATCACAGATATCGCAGCAGAAAATATCATATGAAATATTGGATATACTAGGACGTCCGTGTTTTCAATACGAGCCAGTATAAAACACGGATTCCACGGTCGTGATGAATAGCCAATCCCACACCCCTAGATCCCTACGAGAGCGGCAAGCAACCCTACCAATTCTAGGGTTAGAAGACCCGGACTCGACTCCTTGAGATGGTCTCCTACTGGACCCTAGAACCCGGTTACTTATGCTCCCCTCCTTGGGTCTATCCTAATGCGGAAAAGTAAATAATATACATCAACGGTGACATCTTCCGCAACCTGGTAGTGCCCCAATAAAAGAATATTACATACAAGTTTTTACATGAATGAAAATGAAAAACACTCATCTCACATAAAACCCCCCGGCTATTCGAACACGACGATCCAATATAACATATCCAGCAACACATAACATCACATGTCATCAACATAAGTAAATATGCGCATCCCAATTGTCGTTGACATATAGCAACGAAACCGGCGATATCACATATTACACTTACGGTCACAGAAAAGAAAATGTAAAACTACAACAGTTGGAATCCGCAACCTCTTTAGACATCGCATTCCTAATCAAATGAAATACTTAGACATCACATGCCTAACAATTATAAACCCCGCATTTTAGTCTCATTATCGAAAACATTTTTCAATATCAAGTGAGACTAAACCGCTAGATTTATAACATTCATCCAGTTATCTCATAACTGTTTGTGAATTCTAATTATTGTATCACATTCCGGATAAATAGAAAATATTAAACTTTCCGATCGAACATTCGAACACCCAAGTTTTCCCGAAACCGTTCAACACATGAAATAGGTTCAAAGACATTCACTTCATGCCTCAGTACCAACGGTCCAGCCGTAGAAGGGTCAAGCCAACGCCTCACATGTGGCACGCCGTACTGCCCCAAACCCTAAGGTTCAAAGGGCAGTTCAAGACGGTCACATAATCGAGTTAAGGTTTGTTGTCTTCTAGAAGGACCATCGCGTTACTTGCACTACTTAGAACGTCATTAAACTATGGAAAAGTCCAACAATTGAAAATTTCCCGGCAGGGGAAAGATTGGGTATTTATATCCGGTCGAACTTTTTAACATATTCTAAAATTATCCGGAATAGCACATAGACAAAGTTTGATAATCCGATCGAATCATCTAAGTTCCAAAACACCCCAGAAAACTCAACTCTTGAGTTCAAATTAAAAAAATTCCCAGATAACTCAGCACCTGAAAACATGAATTACTGTGCAAAATTCATAAATTAATATGACAAAATGGCCGCGGAACCGCCGCATAAGCCATGCTTGTGCCGCGGTTCCGCCGCGCTTTAAATGGATCTTTAGGTAATTTTTGCACCTTAATTCTTAGAATTCCCTGCTGAATTTTTTAAGCATTTTTAATCTGGAAAAAACCCAGTTTTTGAAAAAATTCCAGAGAGCATTTTGGAATTAGCGTTTCGGTTCGATCGGACTTCAAACTCCGTCTACGTATCGCCTAAGGCTCTAGCTAGGCTCTGATACCAATGTAGGGTTCCTAGGCATGCTAATGAGGTCTCACAAGGCATCAACCATGCCAATTTCAAACTTTACAAGTGCCGAGAAACCCTAATACGGATTCGTTGACTAGAGTTTAGGCGAAAAGTGAAACTAGTTAACAACTTAACTAAAGGAAAGAGGCTACAACCTTTGTAGATCCGGTTCTCCACTTCCTTAGCTCCACGTAGACGTCCCCTCGCTGTCCATATCGGATCTCGGACTCTTGCATCGGCTTCATCGGAGAAATGAGCGGACTAGGTTGTCGACTTCGATGCCGAAGAAGATCTACGTCGAGGCAACTCAAGATCAAGCTCCAACTTCACCAAGTTGTGAAACTTCTGAAGAAAACACCCTATACTACTTGGCAAGAGGTAGAGGATGAAGAAATAGGAGGTGGGTTCACTTTAGAATTGGATTTCTCACTCTTTTTCTCAAGATGCCATTAATGGTGGCAAGTTTTCTTCTTCAAGATCAAGAAGAAGAAGAAGATAGAATATGATAAGTATTAGATTAAAAATTAAAATAATATGAATACTTATCATATACTAACCATGGTCAAGTGTAGAAAGTAAACTAGGGTTAGGTGAATGGTTAGGTTAAGAGAAGAAAACAAAAATGGTCAAGGTTTCAACCCTTCATGAAGCTTCATGAAAGAAACAAGAAAAGCCACCATTTCCATTTTCTTTTCCAAAATCAATAATCAAAATAAATAAATGAATAAGTAAACAAAACCCTAACCATTCATATAACCATGGTTTAATCTTTACACAAACTCAAGTTAACATGTATCATTAAACATGATACAATCAAGTGCACACAAAAAATATATCACATATACAATGTGCACATCAAGTGAGAAAATCCTTTTAAAATGAACCAATACTAGTTAATGCAAAATAATATATCAAATATATAATTATACATTAAATCATTAAATCAACACTTGATTCAATGATCCGGTCATGTCGCACATAACCGACTAGCATCCAATGTATCGACTTATCGAATCAATCTTCGATTCGATAACTAGGTTATATCGCATACAACCAATCGAAACATTCATCGCGAGAATGAAATACGGTATCACATACACGCATTATTCTCGGTCCCGAACATATCTCATATGCGCTCCTATTTCGTTTCGCTTGAGCCAGGAAACCTCTATGTAGGACTCTAAAGACTCGTCAATACGCCGGCAGCAGATGATGATCATATCAAGCACCCACAAGCCGCAAGCGGTCTGCTAAACGTAACGGCCACCCGGGTATTGAGCGATCAGAAGATCGACGAGCAAGCCCGCTCACACTCCTGTGAATCCAACCAGTAACACTTACCGTACAGTCCGGTCTGTTCGTCTGATATGTCGCATATCAAGTCTAGGGGTGGTAAACGTCAGACCCCAGTAACCGATAAGTCGTGCCGATGTGAGGCTCATAACGGGTCGAGAAACTACTGGTAACACTTACCAGCAGATCTCTGATCAGCCCTGGCCAGGGACTTCCCTGTTACGGCCAATCGAGCACAGCGCAACATCAACCCCCAATACCGGGAGAGACGAAACCCCTCCTGTCGCTCATTGCCTCCATGTGACTCGGGACTGTGCCCAAAAACCACCGTTTTGCACGCCCTCATGGACGTGGTAAGGTGTAGATCAAAGCACAGTGGGAATCACACAAGACTCTATGACGATCTCGGGTCTACAGACTAACCTGCACAAGTGTCACCTGAGAATTGCCATCTAACGTGAGGTATAATACCATCTGGGAGTTCTCGGCGAGTCCGTCCAGTGTACCCAGTCTCCACTGAGCACCCGTATACCATCTATGAAGTCAAACATCAATGGATATGGGATCATCCATCTCCCATCTCATGGGTCGAGAAGCGTATACGCTAGTCTACACTGGTATATCGATGCCCCGTCTCGATACACCCACGACTAGGGACCTTGAAGGATGTACCTATAGACTACCATGTCCCCACTAGTATGATCTGCATCATAGTCCAGGTAGTCAAGTACACATCCTAAGGGCTTTACCAACATGTAACTATAAGACAGTTTAAAGAGACTAGTATACATGTTAAGATAAAGAGCAACCAGATAGCATACTATCATATCGAGCAAGAAAGTCATCTCTATATATGTCCAAGCATCCAATATAATATACATCATCTGTACAATACTGGCCTCTAGGGCATACATAAAACTAACAACAGATCACTATTACATGTTTATAGAGCTCATAGGATTCTTGCTTGACTACCAGCATTATGGTGGCGATCATATACGTGGGAGCTGGGTAGTCTATAAGTACATCTTTAAAATGTCCCTAGTCATGGGAGTTTCGAGACTGGGCATCGATACTCCGAGAGTATACTAGTGTATACTGATTGAGACCCCGATGAGGGGCGGTGGCTGGTCTCACAAGCCATTGGTGTTAGTTTGTTCACCTAAGATGTATACAGGTGCTCATTGGGTTATGAGTACACCAGACGGACTCGCCGGGAACCTGCTAGTTGGTAGTATACCTATTATCAAATAGCAGTTCCCTGGTGACATGTGAACATGTTAGTCTATCGACCTGATATTGTCATTTGTCTCATGTGAGTTCCCACTGTGCTTTGATTACTACCCTACCACGGTTTAAAGGAGTCGTGCAAGCAGGTTTTAGTTGGATACAATCCCGAGCCATATGGAGGCAGTGAGTGGATCGTCAGGGGATTCGTCTCTCCCGGTATTGGGGGTTGATGTCGCGGATTGCACGAGTGGCCATCACCAAAAATCCTTGGCCAAGGTAGTCGAGAATTACTGATCTAGGATCAGTAGTTTCTCAGGTGGTGATGGGCCAATACTTGGGTAGCCATTACGTACAGTTAGTGCCGCTGATGTGCTTGTGGGTAAACCCACTGCCAGTGTATTGATGAGTCTTTAGAGTCCCACACAGAGGGTTTCCTTGCTTCGGGCGAAACGATGTAGAGGCCGTATAGTTTTACGGCAGGGTTCGATCACATACGTGTACTTGTGCACGGATGTTGTTCGGACACATTATTTGGAGTTGGCGGCCGTTATCTTTGCTCTTAAGATTTGGCGCCATTATATTCTTGGTGAACGAGTTGACATATACACAGATCACAAGAGCCTGAAATATGTGTTTACTTAGAAGGAGCTCAATATGCGGCAGTGACAATGGTTAGAACTCATGGCGGACTTTGACATCAACCTGCAATATCACCCGGGAAAGGTGAATGTGGTACCTGATGCCCTTAGTCGCAAACTATTAGCAATGAATCTCATCGCTCAGTGGAACCTTCAACAAGACTTGCGTCAGATGGAGATTGAAGTAGTCATGCCAGGTAACGTTTCAAGTTTGATGAACATTCAAGTTCAATCTACCATTGTCAGTTAGATCAAGGCAGCTCAGGCAAGTGATGCTAAGTTGCAAAAGATCAGAGGACAAGTAGAGAATGGACTCAAAACAGACTTCATCATCCATGAAGACGGATCTTTAAGATACGACAGCAGATTGTGTGTACCAAAAGGTTCTGTTCAGGACAAGTTAATGAAAGAAGCTCACAGCTCTCCCTACTCAGTACACCCTGTTGGTATAAAGATGTACAAAGATCTACGTCAAAATTACTGGTGGCATGGAATGAAGCGTGAAGTAGCCAGAAGCGTCGCTAAATGCTTGGTGTGTCAGCAAGTAAAGGCTGAACATCACAGGACTACTGGATTACTTCAACCGTTACCTATCCCAGAATGGAAGTGACAACACATCACAATAGATTTTGTGACTGCACTTCCTCGCAGCACAAAGGGTAACGATGCGGTTTGGATTATTATGAATCGACTCACAAAGTCGACTCACATCATTCCATTTCGAGTTGGCCAATCTACTGAGACATTAGCAAAGAAGTACATGGATGAAATTGTGAGATTTCATGGTGTACTGGTTTGCATTGCCTCCGATCATGACACCAGGTTCCGATCATAATTTTGGCAAAGTCTGCAAGCGAGCTTGGGAACAAGTCTGAACTTCGGCACAGCTTATCATCCACAAACAGGTGGTCAGTCTGAGCGAACTATTAAGATCTTAGAGGATATGCTAAGAGCGTGTATGCTTGACTTCGGAGGATCGTGGGATGATCAGCTACATCTTGTGGAGGTTTCGTACAACAACAACTACCAAGCAAGCATAGGAATGGAACCTTTTGCAGCACTTCATGGAAGGAAATGTCGATCGCCATTAAGTTGGGACGACATCGGTGATAGGGAACTTTTTGGACCTGAGATGATCGTAGCAAATGTTGATGTGGTTCGTACTATCAAAGAAAAGATGTGCATAGCCCAAGATCGACAAAAGCACTGGGCTGATGCAAAGCGCCGTCACTTGGAGTTCCAGCTAGGAGAACATGTATTTTTGAAGATATCTCTGAACCGCGGAGTGATCCAATTTGGAAGAAAGGGTATGATAAGTCCGAGATATATTAGACCGTTCGACATACTCGAACGAGTCGGTGAAATAGCATATCGCTTGGCACTTCTACTCTCATTGGAAGGAGTGCACAACGTGTTCCATATATCCCAACTCAGAAGGTATGTGAGTGACCCCAGCCATATTCTCGATCATTCCGAGCTCACTGTACAGCCAGATTTATCCTGTGAGCAGCAACCTGTTGAGATCCTGGACAGGAAAGTGAATTCACTTCAGAACAAGGAAGTCAACTTGGTTCGAGTGATGTGGAGAAGAGACACTCAAGGAGAATTGATATGGGAAAGGGAAGATGAGATGCGTGCATGATACCCTCACCTATTTGTAAACCAGTCCTTAAAATAAATTGTAAATTTCGAGGACGAAATGTTTATAAGGAGGATAGACTGTAACAACTCCAATTTTAGTGTACATAAAATTCATTTAAAGTTAATGTACAATTGGGGTATTTACAATTCCTGTGAAGGTTATAAGTATTTGTTTTGATTTAGAACAAAAAGAAAGAGCTTGTAGCTCACTGGTAAAGCCTTGCACTATTGTTGCAAAGCACCAGAGTTCAAATCCCATCAGCCACATTATTTTTTTTGGAAATTCTTTTAATCTTTTAGAAGCCCAAGAGTCTACACGTGCGCTATACGTAATAGGGTAAGTTACAGAATAATCAAAAATGTTAAATAAGCTAGTTGAAGCGTCAGGGACACGTGGTCCCAATCCGAGCCCCCACCTCCACGATCGGACCGGTGAGAGAGCCCCTCAGACCGGCACCGCCGGTTTTCTCATGCCCAAACCCAAATTTTTTCTTTTGCCCTAGACCCTTAGACTCCCCCTTAACTCCTGTATTGCTTAATTACTCTGCACATTTTCCAAAGGCAATAATCCACCCATTTACTTCATTCTTAATACATATTTTAATTCACCCATTCATCACCCCTAAACCTTAATGTTTCCTATAAATTCCACTCCATTTCACACCCCTCCTCACTCATAAATTCCTGCCAAAACTTTCAAGAATTTCCAAGTTCCTATAGTGTGCAAGTAGAGTTAACAAAGGGCGAAACTCCGACGAAGTTACGGCGACGATACAAGGAGTTTCCGGCAACGAAACGAAGCACCAATGAATCTTAGACCTCCTCCTACCTCTCCCCTCTCATCAAAGCCAGTAAGTCCCCCTTCTTTCTCTCTTTTTCTATTCCCAAACTCTTCATTCTTAAAACGTGTCGGAAGCGGAGTTATCCGGCTTCCGATTCTCTTTTCTTTTAAAAATACAACTTTTCCTTAATAACAAACCTATAATTTTTGATATATTGTTTAGTAATCATTAACAAAGACAATAGAACAAGTTTGACGTCAAAATGATAACCATAGCAAATTGTATTTCAATTTTTCATTAAAATACCATTATGTTTCATATCAACATGTTTATACCTTTTAACCGTGTTATCTTTAGAAAACTCACGAGGTAATGACCTACCTTATCACAACACACATCCCTATTATAGCATGATGAATCTTGGGATAATAGAATACGGGAAAATACGACTTTGCAAATAAATCCTTTTAACTTATAAAACCGTTTTCTTTAAAAGATGTATTAAAACATTCCCATGCAATTGCGCCTCTATAACCCATTTTGGGGAACCCCATTCAGGATGGTGCGGATTATCGCACATCCTCGGACTTAGTAGAGCGAGATGCAGACCTCCGCAAGGATCATTCGGTCTCGATGGAATTTTATACATTTTTCTTTAGAAAATAAGATTTTGACAAGAAAATAAATAAAATTATTTTTCATTAAATATGTATATATAATTAGTACCAAAATACTTATTTTAAATATATATAATATTCCATGTTTCCAAAACTCAAGAAAAGAAGTCAAATATTACATGAAACTACCATGATAATTCAAAACAACATCCATATTACAAATAAATACCATATATTATGAAATTAGGCTTTATTCACTAGAAATTTCACATTTATAAATTATAGATCAATGAAAACCCTAAAGACGATAAGTAAATGCTTGAGGTGTATTTTGAATTTGTACCAAAATTATTTTTACATAAAACCCCTCAAGTTATACTAAATTAAAATAAGGACCTTAGTAAACATAGGTTTAAGAAGTACCAGTCTCTTGAGCCTCAGGGAGCCGGAGATATGGGTGCTTGCTTATTTAAGGTATACAACTTAACAAACGGTGTTATCAACACGGTAATTGTCTTTGAAAAAGACACAAATCTTTCCGTCCATGTGCAGCAGTTACCGATAGCATCAAAATATAATTCAGGACTTTAATTTCTTTTCTAATTGACTGACTCAGACCAAGTCTCAATATAATCAATCCGACTTGAATATGATTCAAGTATCAAACTACAATACAACATGGATCTATGAATCTGTCTATTCAATCTAATCAATCTATATTGACCGAACCGAACCATGGATATATTCCATTTATATGATCATCCATTATATTCGTTCCATTACGGATATCACAGTTTCGGAAAGTCATCCATCTATACAATTTATAATACAAGACAGTATAATACAATTAAGACATCGCGTGGTTTATAAGGGGTAGATTGGTACGGAAGGTATTAGAAGTGGCACGAGACTGTAAGCATAACACACCTAACATGAATATCCATTGCCGTTGTACCGTGGCTGAATGGTTCCTTGTGCTCCGTATACCTTAGTCTCCGTAATAGTGGGACTCCTCTCGTATACACTGGCATTCTTCTATACCAAGCTACAAACAACAGCGTTAACACTAAATACAACATTATAACAATATACTCTTTATTCTGTCTATTCCATTCTTGTCTATTTACGGGACTTACCGAGCGATTTGTTCGCTGATGACATTCTCTTTCTTCTTCTTTGGAATGTCGTCAGGTGATTCAGACTCACTAGAGATCGAGCTGTAAGTCGATGTACTACACCCCAATACTTGTGGGGAGGCGGAATTTTTAAAAAAAAACAAACTTGTTTAGTGAACGAACATCGACTAACCGCTTGAATCGAAGCTAAACTATAAATAACCAAACACAAAGTGCTCTAAACTACTATGCTTAGGGATTATACCTATCGAACCAAGTCCTTCGTGTCTTCATCACTGTCCTCCACTCCTCGTAGGCTCCTTGGAACATCGGCAACTTCACGGCCTCCTCGAATCAAAGACGATCCACCCGAAAGCTTCTACGCCAAGCTTAATCTCAAACTTGAGATAACTAGGTTGCTTAAAGTGCTAATCTAAGCTACCTAGAGGATATAGAGTGAGGTTATGGATGTTTTAGTCTATCTAATCCTTGATCTCAACACATGAGAGGTTAGGGTTAGGGTTTCAAGAAAGAGTGAGCTTGAGGAGAGAGAAGGTGAGAATGATCATTGAATAAAGCTTATGAGTATCATAATAGATATGAAGCATTTTATTTTATGAAGAAAAGAATAAAGAGTGATGAATAATCATGCTTCACAAATATCAAGTGGTGATTCATTAGCATGAGTCATTAAGCATTTAATGTGCATTAATGAGATGAATGAATCACCCTCATGACTCATATAACCCATTCAATGTATATGACACCTAAACCTCCTTAGTCACCATCTTCTAGAAGCTTCTCGCACAATTACGAGAACGCCCCTCCGATCCGCAAAAATACGGAAAAACTTTAGACTGTATAAATCCAATAACCGGATACCAGTAACTGGCTTAAACCAAAGCCGACTGGTAAAAACTGTCCAAACGACGTAAGTGTGTAAACATACATACGCGTCCGAACCCTTTGTCGTAAAACCATACGACCTCTATATCGTTTCGCCTGGAGCAGGGAAACTCTCTGTGTGGGACTCTAAAGACTCGACACTACGCTGGTAGTGGGTTTAACCACAGACCGCAAGCGGCACTAGCTGTACATAACGGTCCCCAGGTAGATGTCGATAAGAAGGCCGATGAGGTAAATCATCCGAACTCCCACTGAGCCTGATGTGACAATCTCTGTACAGTCCGGTCTGTTCGTCTAAGACTATCGCATATCAAGCCTAGGGGGCGGCAAGCGTCAGTCCCCTAATAGCTGTATAAGTCGTGTTGGAGCGAAGCCCATTACTCCCTGAGAAGCTACTGGAACCTACCAGTATATCTCGTTTGCCCTGGCCAGGGACTTTGTGTAATGGCTCTCTGACACATTGCGATATCATCTCCCAATACCGGGAGAGACGAATCCTATCTAACCGCCACTGCCTCCAAGTGCTCGGGACTGCACCCAACTGCTACCTGTTTGCACGACTCCTTTGAGCCGTGGTAGGGTAGCAATCTAAGAACAGTGGGACACACTCGAGGCGAAGCAGCAGTGTCAAGTCTGCGGACTATGCTGTACTCATGTCACCTGGGAACTGACAACTGACGATGGGTATAATACCAACCAATCAGTTCCTCGGCGAGTCCTGTCCGGTGTACCCGTAACCTAACGAGCACCTGTATACTATCTCCAGTACGGCGTACTGATGGCTGTGGGACAGACCATTTCCCCAACTGGGATGAGAAGCGTATACACTTAGTCTACTCCGGAATATCGATGCCCTATCTCGATAATCCATCGACCAGGGACCTGTATAGGATGTTGCTTACAGACTACCCAGTCCCCACTAGTGTGACTGCCATCACGACGCTGGTAATCAAGCAAAGATCCTATGGGCTCTACTAATATGTATAAGTGATACGTTACAAGAGTCATATACACATATTAAAGTAGACACAAACCAAGTAGCATACTACCATTTTTAGCAAGACTGTATATATAACTGTGAATATCCCAAGCTTCCATTAAGTAATATACAATCTAGTATGATACAATAATGGCCCCTTGGGCATATACACTAACAATCTCCCACTTGCACTAGGGCCATGAGCTGGCATATCGTAGACCAATCATCTCGAATAGCCTCTCGAACTGCGTCTGAGGAATGGCCTTTGTGAATGGATCAGCAATGTTATCCTCCGTCTTTACTCTCTTCACCTCGATCTCCCGGCGATCTATGATCTCCCTGATCTGGTGATACCGCCTTAAGATGTGTCTGGACTTCTGATGGGACCTGGGTTCCTTCGCTAAAGCTATAGCGCCGTTGTTGTCACAATACAGAGGTATTGGATCAACACTGGTAGGAACCACCTGAAGTTCTGTGAGGAACTTCTTCATCCAGACTGCTTCTTTTGCGGCATCGCAAGCAACTATGTACTCTGCTTCCATCGTTGAGTCAGCAACGGTCTCCTGTTTGGAACTCTTCCAACAGACCGCCCCTCCATTGAGGGTAAAGACATAACCCGACATGGACTTGGAGTCATCTTTGTCACTCTGGAAGCCGGAGTCGGCAAAGGCCTCCATCTGAAGGTCTTTTCCGCCATACACCAAGAACATCTCCTTAGTCCTCCTCAGGTACTTGAGAATGTTCTTTACTGCTATCCAGTGCTTCTCCCCTGGGTTTGCCTGATATCGGCTTACAACGCTCAATGCGTATGCTACATCTGGTCTGGTACATAACATCGCATACATTATAGAGCCTACCGCAGAAGCGTAGGGTATAATCGACATGCGATCCCTTTCCAAATCAGTCTTGGGAGACATCTCTTTGGAGAGGGTGATTCCATGACAAGCCGGTAGGTTACCGCGCTTAGAATCATCCATACTGAATCTCTTCACTATGGTGTCTATGTACCTGGACTGTAAAAGTCCCAATATCCTCTTTGATCTATCACGACAGATCCGGATCCCCAGAATGTAGGTGGCATCACCCAAGTCTTTCATGGAGAATTTATGTGACAAGAATCTTTTGACTGACTGTAACATAGGAATATCATTTCCTATTAGGAGAATGTCGTCCACGTATAAGACGAGGAATACTACAGCTCTCCCTACAATCTTACTGTATATGCATGGTTCATCTAGATTTTTGATAAAGTCAAATTCTTTAACAGCATCATCAAAACAGATGTTCCAACTCCGCGATGCCTGCTTTAGTCCATAAATGGACTTAAGCAGCTTGCATACTTTACCGCTGCTCCCACTCTGAATGAATCCTTCTGGCTGATCCATATAGACGCTTTCTTCCAAATTACCATTTAGAAAGGCCGTCTTTACGTCCATCTGCCAGATTTCATAATCGTGGAAGGCAGCAATAGCAAGAAGGACCCGAATAGATTTAAGCATAGCCACTGGAGAAAAGGTTTCGTCGTAGTCCAAACCAGGTCTTTGACGGAAACCCTTTGCAACAAGTCTAGCCTTATAGGTTTCAACCTGTCTATCTACACCAATCTTCTTTTTGAAGATCTATTTGCATCCTACGGGTTTTACCCCATCTGGAGCAATGTCCAAAGTCCATACTTTATTGGTGTACATGGACTCCATTTCGGTCCGCATTGCATCCAGCCATTTTACCGAGTCGCTGCTCTGAATGGCTTGCTGGAAGCTAGTAGGGTCATCTTCATCAATGACACAATCCTCTCTATCCCCATCTATGAGAAAACCGTAGTATCTCTCAGGCGGATGAGATGACCTACTACTCCTGCGGAGTGGCGTCGGGATGTCCTGTTCTCCTGAACCTTCTCGTTCTACCAAGGTTTCAGTAATAGCTTGTGGTTCTGGAATTTCTTCCAGTTCTATTGCGCTCCCACTCTTCTGATTTTCTAAAAACTCAGTTTCTAAGAAGCGGGCATGTTGAGAAACAAAGACCTTTTGTTCATCTGCGTAATAGAAACAATATCCCATGGAGTTCTTTGGATATCCCACAAACTTACACTGTACTGAGCGTGCCTCGAGCTTGTCCACATGCTGCTTCTTTACAAAAGCTGGACATCCCCATGTCTTAAGATACTTAAGACAGGGTTTCTTCCCACTCCATATCTGATATGGTGTGGTAGGCACAGTCTTGGTTGGAACTCGGTTTAAAAGATATGCAGCTGATTCTAGTGCATATCCCCAGAATGATCGTGGCAACTCAGCGTTACTCATCATGGAACGTACCATATCCAATAGGGTTCGGTTCCGTCTCTCTGATACACCGTTATGTTGTGGTGTGTATGGAGGAGTAAGCTGAGAGAGAATTCCATTCTCTTTTAAGTAACCTAGGAACTCGGCACTTAAGTATTCACCACCTCGATCAGATCTCAGTGTCTTGATACTTTTGCCGGTTTGTTTTTCTACTTCATTCTTGTATTCTTGGAATTTCTCAAAGGCCTCGGATTTATGCTTCATTAAGAAGATATATCCATACCTAGAGAAATCATCCGTAAAAGTAATGAAATAGGAATAACCACCTCGCGCATGTATAGACATTGGACCGCACACGTCACTGTGTACGAGTCCCAAGAGCTCGCCTGCTCTTACTCCGTGTCCAGTAAACGGAGTCTTTGTCATCTTTCCTATGAGACAAGATTCATAAGTAGCATAAGATTGATATTCGAATAGATTCAAATATCCTTCTCTATGTAACTTAGTCAACCTTCTCTCATTGATGTGACCTAGTCTACAATGCCATAAGAAAGCCTGATTTGTTTCCGGAGACTTTCTTTTAAGTGTGTTCTGGACACTGAAAACCTGAGCTTGATTTAATATGTATATTTCGTTTTCTAATGTACCTGACCCAATCAAATCTTGATTTAGGTGGATGTGAACCACATCTCTTTTAAAAGCAAAATCATATCCTTCCTTAGAAAGTAAGGGTACAGATATGATATTACAACTTGTACCTGGTACATAAAAACAGTTATGCAGAATCAATATCTGCCCAGTTGTCAGTCCAAGATGATATTCCCCTACGGATTCAGCATTCATGCTCATTCCGTTAGCAACCGTGAGGGTCATATCACCTATCCCGATAACCCTACGGTTTCTCAGAGTCTGTAATGAATTACAGATGTGAGTTCCTGACCCGGTATCCAATACCCAGGAAGTAGGGTTAACTGACATACAGTTCTCAATAACAAACACACTTGAGGCTGAAGCCACAACATGCTTCTCATTCTGGTTACTGGCTTCTAAAGCCCTGCAATCATTCTGCCAATGTTCAATCCCATAGCAATAGGAATGTCCCTCAAAAGGGTGGTCCAGCTTGTCATATAAGTCAGATTCAGTCAAATTATTATCTAGATGTAGCCTATGTGTGGTCACAAGGTCGCTGCAATTAAGAGAGAGAGAAGAAAACATTTTAGCATGATGTTGTTGCAAGTTTAGATTGGTTTTTAAGTTTATCTAAACAAGATGGCTCCTACTGTTTCTCGAATCCTTCCTCAAACCATAAAAGAAGAATTAGCCAGGAAAATTCTCACCGTACAATACTTGCTTAACCGTTCAGCCAGGCTAGTGTCGATACTTCGAGGGAGGTTTTCCAACGCTTTCGCGAAGTTCCTTAATTAAATAACCTCTTTTCTCTGGGGGCGTAACCCCGCTGACACCTTTCTTGGCACCTACTTGGTTTATAGCATTGATCGTTAAGTGACGAATCTCCTGATAAGTAGCATGTACTTACAGTAGGATCGGGATCCAAAATATCATCGTATGATAATGTTGAAGGAATCCTACCAACATTCATCAAACTCCAAAATGGTATGCTCTCTCTGCAAATTTCAGTTTCTTTAGAAATTCCCGATGTGGATTTTTGCCCCATGCTCTTATGACCTTGACTTTAGTCAACAAATCATAAGTCACACGTCAAGTTCTACCCGTCATTGTCCAGGTTAATTTGAACCCACCCGTACATACCCTTGACTTTAGTCAACAAGGTAATACGACTGTCCCAAACCAACGGATCTATCTATGCTGCATATAAATATCCAACAGCTACCAAACACTGTGCCTTGACTTTAGTCAACAAACACAGCTTGAATACTATTGACTATCTATATGAAATGACGGAGGGTTACAAATGGTTTTGGCAAAACCGTGAACGTAGTGAACTTGATATAATCGAAGGAACCTGATACTTTTTAAAAGGAGTGGTTAAAGCTCCGCAATTAAAAATTCTGATCTTTTAAAATAACCGATCGGTTTCTTTTAAATTTGTTCCAACGATTCAACTTTGGTTTATTTTCTTTGCATAATAATGCGTCCCAACATTAACCTATCATTGCAGAAAACAACGAAAATACAACGTCCTCTTATGCCATCCGCATTCGCCACGGGGTCCCGTCATCACCCGTTAGGTTACTTAACTAACGACAGAGCGGGGGCTGGGCTAGCACAGGTGTAAAACATAAGTGACGTCTAAATAGCTATCATATATATAGATATTTTACATTCGTCTGACGCAATGATATACATTCCAGAACACAGATGAACTTAATTGGATTTGCAAGCAATCCGTATTTCTTTTGAGCCTGCAAGAAAAGACGGATAACACAGTTGTGATGAATAGCCATTACCCCACCCTCGACCCCTACGGGTACGGCAAACTACCCGCCCGGCAGTTTGTGTACCCCACCTTGGGTCAGTCCTAGGAGCATAAACAGTAAAATGAAATAATACAACGGTGGCTACAACCGCAACCTGGATATGCCCCGCAAAAAAATAATATTACAACAAATTACATTTACAACAAATGAATTAAATAATAACCCATTGCATAACCCCGGCTATACACCACAACAGTCCAATACAGTTCATATGCACAAACAGATAAAACCATTACAGAAATGTGCAACCCCCTGCCAACCAACATACTAGCAGTTAGGGGAGGTTTACGAAAACATTATACAATCACAGATATAATCCAATATGCAAATACTGTACAATTTCGATCGATTAAACATTTTTAATCTTGCTCCAATACTGCTCTGTAAACTTGAAACCTGAGCAAAATTAAAAATTACCAGAGAATCCCAAATATCACAGAGAACCACCACAAGAAAAATGGCTCCCTGAATCGTCAAAACGGCGGCGGATCCGCGGCGGGAACAGTGCTATGCGCCGCGGATCCGCGTCTCCGTAGGCGATTCAGGGCACCAAATTTTTTGTGTGTTCTGCTACTATCATTTTAAGCTTTCTGAACATCCCTGAAAAAATTTTGGACTTCATTTATAAATCGACAGAAACATGATTTTTCGGGCTTTTCCGGTTTCGTTTTTTTCCGTTCGAAATTCATACAAATTTGCAAAAAAGTTATTTATTGTTTAGCGAGGCTCTGATACCACTGTAAGTCGATCTACTACACCCCAATACTTGTGGGGAGGCGGAATTTTTAAAAAAAAACAAACTTGTTTAGTGAACGAACATCGACTAACCGCTTGAATCGAAGCTAAACTATAAATAACCAAACACAAAGTGTTCTAAACTACTATGCTTAGGGATTATACCTATCGAACCAAGTCCTTCGTGTCTTCATCACTATCCTCCACTCCTCGTAGGCTCCTTGGAATATCGGCAACTTCACGGCCTCCTCGAATCAAAGACGATCCACCCGAAAGCTTCTACGCCAAGCTTAATCTCAAACTTGAGATAACTAGGTTGCTTAAAGTGCTAATCTAAGCTACCTAGAGGATATAGAGTGAGGTTATGGATGTTTTAGTCTATCTAACCCTTGATCTCAACACATGAGAGGTTAGGGTTAGGGTTTCAAGAGAGAGTGAGCTTGAGGAGAGAGAAGGTGAGAATGATCATTGAATAAAGCTTATGAGTATCATAATAGATATGAAGCATTTTCTTTTATGAAGAAAAGAATAAAGAGTGATGAATAATCATGCTTCACAAATATCAAGTGGTGATTCATTAGCATGAGTCATTAAGCATTTAATGTGCATTAATGAGATGAATGAATCACCCTCATGACTCATATAACCCATTCAATGTATATGACACCTAAACCTCCTTAGTCACCATCTTCTAGAAGCTTCTCGCACAATTCCGAGAACGCCCCTCCGATCCGCAAAAATACGGAAAAACTTTAGACTGTATAAATCCAATAACCGGATACCAGTAACTGGCTTAAACCAAAGCCGACTGGTAAAAACTGTCCAAACGACGTAAGTGTGTAAACATACATACGCGTCCGAACCCTTTGTCGTAAAACCATACGACCTCTATATCGTTTCTCCTGGAGCAGGGAAACTCTCTGTGTGGGACTCTAAAGACTCGACACTACGCTGGCAGTGGGTTTAACCACAGACCGCAAGCGGCACTAGCTGTACGTAACGGTCCCCAGGTAGATGTCGATAAGAAGGCCGATGAGGTAAATCATCCGAACTCCCACTGAGCCTGATGTGACAATCTCTGTACAGTCCGTTCTGTTCGTCTAAGACTATCGCATATCAAGCCTAGGGGGCGGCAAGCGTCAGTCCCCTAATAGCTGTATAAGTCATGTTGGAGCAAAGCCCATTACACCCTGAGAAGCTACTGGAACCTACCAGTATATCTCGTTTGCCCTGGCCAGGGACTTTGTGTAATGGCTCTCTGACACATTGCGATATCATCTCCCAATACCGGGAGAGACGAATCCTATCTAACCGCCACTGCCTCCAAGTGCTCGGGACTGCACCCAACTGCTACCTGTTTGCACGACTCCTTTGAGCCGTGGTAGGGTAGCAATCTAAGAACAGTGGGACACACTCGAGGCGAAGCAGCAGTGTCAAGTTTGCGGACTATGCTGTACTCATGTCACCTGGGAACTGACAACTGACGATGGGTATAATACCAACCAATCAGTTCCTCAGCGAGTCCTGTCCGGTGTACCTGTAACCTAACGAGCACCTGTATACTATCTCCAGTACGGCGTACTGATGGCTGTGGGACAGACCATTTCCCCAACTGGGATGAGAAGCGTATACACTTAGTCTACTCCGGAATATCGATGCCCTATCTCGATAATCCATCGACCAGGGACCTGTATAGGATGTTGCTTACAGACTACCCAGTCCCCACTAGTGTGACTGCCATCACGACGCTGGTAATCAAGCAAAGATCCTATGGGCTCTACTAATATGTATAAGTGATACGTTACAAGAGACATATACACATATTAAAGTAGACACAAACCAAGTAGCATACTACAATTTTTAGCAAGACTGTATATATAACTGTGAATATCCCAAGCTTCCATTAAGTAATATACAATCTAGTATGATACAATAATGGCCCCTAGGGCATATACACTAATACGAGCCCAGCAGCGAAGACTTGGACCAGTTTACTAAAGACCCAGAGTTTTAGATTCACTTGTACATTACATTTCCTTTACATTTCTGTTATGCCATTGTTTAGGCATTGCTTTCATTCAATGTATTTTTATTTCAGTTGTATTGTAAAAAGAATGTTTAATAAATAAAGTTGCTGTTTATTTACATCTTTTCTCTTGCATACATTTTATTTTATATTGCTTAGATACGCTTAACGTGTTTATTTCTGAGTAAATACGTAGCGGCCTCGTCACGTCCTTCGCCCGTATACTAGGAAGCAGGGCGTGACAGTTTCATCAAGAATACATGTCCATAACTTAAGAAATCATCCGTAAAAGTAATGAAATAGGAATAACCACTTCTTGCATGTGTAGACATTAGACCACACACGTCGCTGTGTATGTGTCCTAAAAGCTCGGTCGCTCTTACCCCGTGTCCGGTGAACAGAGTCTTTGTCATCTTTCTTTTGAGACATGATTGACAAGTTGCATAAGATTGATATTCAAACAGATCCAAATATCCCTCTTTATGTAACTTCGTCAACTATGTTTCGTTGATGTGACCCAATCTACAATACCATAAGAAAGCCTGATTTAATTCTGGAGACTTTCTTTTATGTGTGTTCTGGACTTTGAAAACCTGAGCTTGATTTAATATGTATATGCCGTTATCAAATTTTGATTAAGATGGATGTGGACCACATCGCTTACAAATGTAAAATCATTACCTTCTTTATAAAGTAAAGATACAGAAATGATATTACAAGCCAGACTAGATACACACAAACAGTTAGGCAAAATCAAAATCTGCCCACTTGTCAATCCTAGGTGATATTCCCCTACGGATACAGCATCCACGCTCATTCCGTTACCAACCCTGAGAGTCATATAACCGGCCTTGATAACTCTACGGTTTCTTAGAGCCTGTAATGAATTACAGATATGAGATCCTGATCTGGTATCTAGTATCCAGGAAGTAGAGTTAATTGACAGACGGTTTTCAATCATAAATACATTTGAAGCCAAAGCCACATTGTGCTTTGAATCCTGGTTTCTGACTTTCCAAGCCCTGCAGTTCTTCTGCCAATGCCCTTTCCTGTGACAATAGAAACATTCCTCCTTTCTTACTATTAGCCCCGAAACTTTTGCCCTGCACTTTCCCTTACCTTACTGACACCGCCTTTCAGCTTGGTGGATGCCTTCTTCTCTCCCTTAGTTTTCGCCTTGGATCTAGAAGAGAAAGATTCCCCAAAAAGCAGAGTGGGTGCCTCCCTGGATTTCTGTAGGGTGCCTTCAGTGCTCCTCAATATGTGGAGGAGTCCTGGAAGTGAAACTTCCTTCCCTTGAATGTTGAAATTCAAGATAAACTGGGTGTTGGTGGATGGGAGGGACTGTAGAATCAAGTCAGTATATAACTCGTTCTCCAACGTGGTCCCATGGTCCGCGAGATTTTCAATACAGCTAGTCATCGTAAGGACGTGGTCCCCGACAGCCAACCTCTCCTGAAACAATATTTTTTAGGTTTCATATCTTGCGATACGTGATTGCTCTCCATATAAATCTTTGGTATGGAGGAAGATGGAAGCTAAGTCCATCTTCTCATGCTGCCTCTGGTGTTCATAACCCATTGAGTCCAGCACGAGGAACTTGGCTTTCGCACTGTTTATTTCTCATGTCTTACGTATTTCAACCTTTGCGATGGTGGAATCTGGACCTGGGATGGCGGGGGCTTTGGTAGTAAAGAGGTAGCCCAAGTTGTCATAGGTAACGGCCATCTGGACATTCCTTAGCCAATTATAATAGTTTGGCCTAGTCAATATATTATTATCTAGCAGTAACTTAAGTCCGATCATAATGGTCGCTGCTATTAGGAGAGAGAAGAAACACTTAGCATGATGCTCTTGCAAGTCTAGATTGGTTATTAGTTTATCTAAACAGGATGGCTTCCACTATTCCTCGAATCCTTCCTCAAACCATAAAAGAAGAATTAGTCAGGATTATTCTCACTCTTACAATTCTTGCTTAACTTTTCGGCCAGGATAGTGTTGGTACTTCGAGGGAGGTTTTCCAATGCTTTTGCGAAGTTTCTTAATTACATAACATCTTTTCCCTGGAGGTATAGCCCCGCTAACACCGTTCTAGGCACCTACTTAGTTTATAGCATTGATTGTTTTTAGTGAAAAAATCTCCCGAAGAGTAGCGGATACTCACAGTAGGATCGGGATCCAAATATCATCGTGTGGCAACCTTGAAGGAATCCTACCAAAATCATCACACTCCAAATGGTATGCAACATTAGCAAGTATCAAATTCCTTAGAAACTCCATATGTGGATTTTTGCCCCAAGCTCTTATGACCTTGATGAAGGCCAACATATCATAAGTCGTAACTCAAGTTCTACCCGTCATTGTCCAGGTTAATTTGAACCCACCCGTACATACCCTTGAGGCCAAAATAGTAGTATGACTGTCCCAAACCAACACATCTATCTACACTACAGATGAATACCCAGCAGCTACCAATCATAATGCCTTGGTGAAAGTCAAAATACATAGCTTGAATACTACTAAATACTCATCTGAAATGACGGAGGGCTACGAATGGTTTTGGCAAAACCGTGAACGTAATGAACTTGATATAGCCGAAGGAACCATGATAGCTTTTAACACGAGTGGTTTAGGCTCCGCATTTAAAAGTTATTTTTCAAGAAAACCGAGTGGTTTTGAAACTGTTCCAACGATTTAAGCTTTGGTTTGTTTTCCTTGCATTAATCAATATTAATGCGGTCCTATCATTTAACCCTATAATTGCAGAAAGAAATGAAAATACAACGTACACTTATGCCATCCGCATTTGCCACGGGGCTGCAGGGTTATCTAGCACGGCATCAAGGTTTCAGGAGGTATCATCCATACCAATTTCAAAGCTTTGCCATTCTAGCTAACCCTAACCATAGAATCTTTACTAGAAAATGCAACGAAACGATATGTAAACTACTTTACAACTAAGTGAATGAGTAATACAACCTTTGTAGACCGGTACATCACTTCTATAGCTCCGTGTAGTAGTCCCTTCGTGTAAGTGCACGGCGGCGCCCCGGTCGTCAATCCGACGCCGGAATATGGAAGCGGTGATAAACTTTAATTTTGCGGACTTTGCAAACCGGCACCACCGCGCACTAAACTCCGGATCGTAACCATTAACAAGTCTAAGCTAACAACAAGACGGGTTAGAGATGTACCGACTGATCCGAGTCCTCCGGTCTTCATCTCCACTCCGATCTCCTCGCGGGATCTCCGTCCGTCTCCTCCTCGTCGGAAAGGGGCACCACATCGCCTGTAGCTTTTATGGGCTCCCACCTCAATACCGAGGCAACTCGGGCGCGAAGCTGGCGAATCGACGCGTCCAAGATTTGCTGTAGGAAGTGTAGTGTAGAGTGCATGTCTCACTTTGGGGTTTGTTGCCTTTTGAAAGATGATGGAGGAATCAAGAAGAAAAATGGTGCTTGCATTTTTCTAGCATCGAAAATGAGATCAAGAATGCTACTCTCTCAAAGATGAAGCTCTCATCTTTTTTTTTCTCTCAACCATGGAAAAACTTCTTTTATCAAGTGAGAATAAAAATGGTGGAGGAAAAAGAATATGAAGCATTAAGGGAGGTGAGTGTAGGAGAATGGAAGAGGTGACCACATCCAAGAACAAGAAAACATCAACCATGCTTATATCTTACATCAAAACCATACCCTCATTAATGCAAGTAATGGTGCAAAGATAATGAAGCCATCATAATCAATACTTTTGCAATAAAACCCTCCACAAAGTGTTATTTGCAAACTTGCAAATAACCCCCTCCATCGGAAAAGTCCGGCCGGGAAAGAACAAAGGAAAACCGGCCGGAACGGAATGCAAACTGGCAACTCCAGAAAACTGGTCCCGTAATAAATTACAGGAAAACCCCGATACTGTGCATACACACCCGCATCTGTATTCCGTCCGGATACAAATGCAAAGAGACAAAATCTACACTGTACTAAACTAGGACCGGCTTAAACCAAAGCCGGCTAGTAATATCCGTTCGATCCTGATCCGTGCAATACCGCACGTATCTGATCGAACCCTGCCATATACCTATACGGCTACTAGTACAAACCGTCCGATCCTGATCCGTGCAATACCGCACGTATCTGATCGGACCCTGCCATATCTCCATACGGCCTCTACAGCGTTTCGCCCGAAAGCTGAGTAACTGAATGTGTGGTGGACTCTAAAGACTCGTCAATACTATGGCTGTGGATTTAACCACTAGCACGTCAGAGGTATAAGCCAATACGTAACGGGCCACCAGCTATTGACTAAAAGGGACGTCGATGAGCGAACTCATCCTGACACCTTACTGAGCCTGTCAGCGACAATATCCGTACAGTCCGGTCCGTTCGTCTATGAGCATCGCATGTCGGGCCTAGGGGGTTGGTTAAAGTCAGACCCCCAAAAGCGGTACAAGTCGTGTCGGAGTGTAGCCCAGAACACCCTGAGATACTACTGGAATACCTACCAGTAAATCTCCTGCCTTGGCCAAGGTCTTTGTGTAATGGCTCTCCTAGACACAGCGCGACCTCACCCCCAATACCGGGAGAGACGAAACCCCCGAAGATCCGCTCACTGCCTCCATGTGGCTCGGGACTGTACCCAACTAAAACCTGTTTGCACGACTCCTTTGAGCCGTGGTAGGGTAGTAATCAAAGTACAGTGGGAACTCACACGAGACAAATGACGATCCCCAGGTCGATGAACTAACCTGTACACATGTCACCTGGGAACTGCTATCTGACGTCAGGTATAAGACCAACTAGCATGTTCCCGGCGAGTCCTGTCCGGTGTACTCATAACCCAATGAGCACCTGTATACATCTTAGGTGAACCAACTGACACCAGTGGCTTATGAGACCGGCCACCGCCCCTCGTCGGGGTCTCGACTGTATACACTAGTCTACTCTGGAGAATCGATGCCCTGTCTCGAAACTCCCACGACTAGGGACCTTTTAAGGATGTGCTAATAGACTCCAGCTCTCACTTATATGATCGCCCTCATACTGCCGGCAGTCAAGCAAGAATCCCAGGGGCTCTATCAACGTGTAATAGCGACCTGTCAGGTCACCTAAAGCAGTACACGATGATAAAGGTAAACCAGATAGCAAACTATCATCTCGAGTAAGACTGTCGTACCTGGATAGGTCCTCCCTCAATCATTGCAATCACGTGCCTGTGATCCAATAATTGACTCTGAGGGCATTATCTCCAACAATCTCCCACTTGCACTCAAGGCTAATTATTGCGATGTCGCATACTCACAGCCCGTGTGATACCGAACACCCAACTCCTCTACTAGTCAGTCTCACAAAGCATGTTTGCGAAACTCTTGCGTTCGAGGAAAAGCCTCAGTGAGTGGATCCGCCTAGATGTTTCTTTCTATGTCTCTCTATATCTCAAGTTCGCGGAGAAAGCCATCTCCCGAAATGAACAATACCTGTCTTAGAGTGTCTGGATGTCTGATGGGACCGAGTTCATAAATGAACTCCAAATCCAAACTTCTTAGACTGTATCGTCAACTGAACTTAATCAGTATCCTGCGCCATGCCACCCTCAGTATTGCCTTGGACCACCTGTCCAAAATACTGCCCTTCGACAGAAGGAAAACTATAACTCTGACAACCTTCTTGTCGTCCATGTCACCTTGGAAGCCTGGAATGATAACTGTCTCCCAAATGAGGCTGTCGTTATCATATCCCTAGAACATCCACTTATGTTCTAAAACCGCTTCCGACTGTTTCTCCAGGATTGGATCAATATCAACTTATTGCATCTAGTGCAAGAACAACATCTGGTGTGGTACTTGACATCTCATGACTGACTCAATTGCCTAAGCAAGTGATCTGCCAATCATGCGCATCCCTCTCTACTTTAGTCTATAAGACACCTTTAGAGAGGGTGACTCCATTACCTGCAGGTACATTACCATGCTAGGAGTCGTCCATTCTAAATACTCTTAGAATGCTGTCAAGGTACCCTGATTGGGAAACCACCCAAATCTAGATCTAAAACCATAGATCTAGTAACCAGTATGTCTGATATAATGTCCAAGTCCTTCGTGAAGAAAACACTGTGTGACGACCAAAGTATAACCGATCGTAGTATAGGAATGTCACTTCCTACCTTGTGTATGTCATCCAAAACCCGGATGTCACACCTTACTACCTTCTCAACAGATCCATCCCTTATCCTGATAACGTCAAACCCATGACTGTCACATCAGAAATAGATGATCTATCTCCGCTATATCTGCTTTAGTCTATAAATAGACATAAGCCTGATATCCACCAATGCTTCCGCTGCTCCCACTGACTACGACAACCCTCTGGCAGAGTCATATAGACGTGCATTTCTAAAGCTAGTTTAGAACGACGCTATACTCATCCTCCCACCGGGTCTCGCAGCCTGGAACAACAGCAATGGCAAGTGTGGGTAAACAAGAACTTCCCTGTCACCGTCCTTGAGGCTACCGGAGTACCTCTCGGGTGCCTGAAGTTACCCACCTTATCTGCGGAGTGGCTAATGGAATGTCAAATCAGATTGAATCTTTAGGTTCCTTATCAAATCTTCAGTAATCGTTTGCGGTTCTGGAATCACTTCCAGTTCTACCATACTCCCACTACTGTTTTTGAAAAAATCCATTTTTATTAAAACTGTGGCGAGTCAAGAACAATATCACTATTGATCTTTCTTATGATAGAAAGTCAACCCTCGTCATAGCCTGGGTCAACCCACAAACAGCCATTACAGAAACGTGCCTTGAGTTATCCAGAGTCTGGTTTTAATCATAATCCGGACAACTCCCCGTACCTTAACAACGTTAAGATATGAACTGTTCTACATCCAATATAGAACCAGAGGCACTGATTTAATTGAACCAGATTCAAATCATGCAGCTGTCTCCAGTGCATGTCAACTAAATGGAGAGAGGCCGATCAGCGTTACTCAACTTAGGAATGCTTCCAATTATGAGTAACCTGAAAGAGAAGCAATTTCTCTTTATCATTACTATCAACTGAATACCATACACAAGTATCTACATCTTCGATCACCTTGAAGAATCCCGATACTTGCTACACCTGGTTCTCTACTCTATTCAAATACCTATAACTCCTCAAAACTTAGACCCTGTGTTTCTACGAAACACATGTCTAAGAACTAGAGAAGTTAAACAGAATATAGTACGAGAACCAACCCCTCTGTCCTAATGGACACTGGACAACATACAATACTCTGTATAAATCCGCTGAGTCTAACAACTCTTTCACTGTGTGTCGTAGGTTGAAAACTGTACTTATGGTTAAGAAGAATTACACCGCTGTTTAATGCTCCTTACCTAACCATCCACTGATATAGGTAAATGTCATCGACATAATATCAAAAGGTATATCTCACTCTATGAAAATAGACGTACAGATATATCAATTTGAAATTGGTGCACAACAGCGGATATTCAAAACCAAATATTTGCCGACCGGCAAACAGCCCAGGTGATCTCCTCAAATATCACCGATTACAACGAATCCCGATATAATGAGGATGATCACCCAATTCCCAATGACTTACTCCCACTCATCATCTGTAAAGCCATACAGATGTGAGAATCAAAACTGGTAGATACATACCCTGGAGCAAGTGTCAAATCAGGAAATCAGTTTTCTTTTAACAGTACACAGTTGAACTGAAACATTGAAATGTTTCAATGGGGTATCCTGGTATTCCTAGTAATGCCTCTACCATTATCCAGATTCACAACTGTAACCGTATAATTCTTTGCCACCTGTCCAAATCCCTTTATATGTCTTTAGTCATTACCTTCTGCACACCCCTTTAGGCCAATTGGTTTTCTTCCTTCTCTACCATTCGGCACCAGCCTATGGTTTGGAAGAAGACTATCCAAAAATCATAAAGGGTGTACTGTCCTAATCCTAGGAGCACTCGCATCGCGAGAGAGGGTGAAGATAAAAGACACCTGAATATACTTTATTCCTATTTCTCCTGAACCAGGATCCATCCCCGAACTGGAACAAGTTCCTTTCGAGTTCGTATATAACCATACGATGGATTATCCAATAAAATGGGATCTTCGTAGTGATACGGAGTGTCCTGGAGAAATACAAAGGTGATTTAGGATTGGCGAAGAAATACTTGGTTTGGTCGTGAATAACAGTCGCAACTTACTTTGCCCTCTTACTAATCCCTTTCTTTGTCTGAACTTAATACCTTCTGTACACCGTTTAGGCTAACTGGTTTTCTTCATTCCCTACCGGTCGGCTCCAGCCTATGGTTTGGAAGAAGACTATCCAATTTGCATAATAGGTGTACTACTCCTAAACTAAGGAGTACTCGCAACCTGAGAGAGGGTGAAAAGAAAAGACAACTGAATAATCCTATCCGTTTTCTCCAGAACCGGAAACCATCCGCGAATTCCTTCGAGTTCGTATCTAACCATACGATGGTTTTGTCCAATGGAAGTGGACGTTCGTAGTAATACGGGGTGTCCTGGAGAAAAGGGTAAAAGTATGAGTGGCAATGAGGTCTGCAACTCTGACAATCCAAAAGCCAGTGTTAAGTAGGTTCGGTCAACTTGGTCACTGAGTCATAGTCTTAGGGTCGGGTCAATGGTCGCTGCCAAAAAGAGAGAGAAAAGAAACACTCAGCGTGCACTCTAACCAAGATCAGAATGGTTACCAATTTATCTAATCTGGAAACCTCCCACTGTACCTCAAATTCTCCTCCAAACCTGAAAGAAGAATTAGTCGGGGTCACCCGAGGAGTAAACCAACTCATCAGCGGGAATCGGGATCCAACTATCATCGCATGATAACGTGACGGAATCCGCTCACGGTATCACACTCCAGAAGGTATGCGCATATCTGGCAAGTTTCAGTTCTTTTGAAACTCCCGATGTGATTTCTGCCCCATGCTCTTATGACCTTGGCGTGAGGTCAAAATATCATAAGTCACATGTCAAGTTTTACCCATCATTGTCCAGGTTAATTTGAACCCACCCGTACATACCCTTGACGTAGGCCAAAATAGTAGTACGACTGTCCCAAACTAACGCATCTATCTATGCAACAGATAAATATCCGGCAACTACCAAACACTATGCCTTGGCGTGAGGTCAAAATACATAGCTTGAATACTACCGAATATTTAACTGAAATGATGGAGGGCTACGAATGGTTTCTGGCAAAAACCTTTAACGTAATGAACTTGATATCGTTGAAGGAACGGATAGCTTTTTAGAAAATATAGTGACGAAAACCTTTACTAAAGAGGTCACTCCCGGCGAAGGGATCTCGGCTCTTTCCCCGTAGAATGGGGTGCAGGATATTCCAAATGAATACCACGATGCAAAGCAAAAGTAATCGGCTATAGTGAAGTTAAAGCCCTGACGCAAACTTCTGTCCAAGGGGTCACTCCCGGTGAAGGGATCTCGGCCCTTGCCTCGTCGACTGAGGAGCAGGATATTCCAAATGAATACCACGATGCAAAACAAAAGTGAACGTCCTTGCAATAACAGCTTTTTGAAAAGTGTTCCAACAACATCAGATTAGGTTTGTTTAACTTGCATTGATCCGAATCAACGCAGTCCCATCAATTGATCACACCACAAAGAACGAAAATATACTGACGTACGTATATGCCATCCGCATTCGCCACTGGGTCCCGTCATCACCCGTTAGGTTAGCTAACTAACGGCAGAGCGGGGACTGGACTAGCGCGGATGAAAAACATATACAACATCTACTAATATATATACCAATATATTATATTTCGCTCAAGGCGTGAAAAGAAATGCAACATCACAGAAATGTACAGCATCACAGAACAATACAGATATCTGGGATCCCCGGGTTTCACAGAGCCACTACTGAAACCCGACGTTCCCCTGGTCGTGTGGATAGCCTGTGCAATGAAATCCTATACCCCCTACGAGTGCGGCGAATAGCCAGCCAATCCTGGAGTGAAGCCCCCTCCGTCCCAATGCCATGAGATGCGGGCTTGTTGCCCTCCAGAACCCGGCTATCCGTGCACCCCTCCGCGGGATAAACCTAGTACAGAAAGTAAAATATACATACACCGGGTACATCGACCGCAACCAGGTCGTGCCCCAAAAGAATAATACAAACAGGCAGTGACGGCAGTCCACATGTCGAACGCTCGCCCCGCAATATCAAATGTACATAATACAACAGCACTGTACTGTTAGTTGTATGTATGCCCTAGAGGCCAGTATTGTACAGATTATGTATATTATATTGGATGCTTGGACATATATAGAGATGACTTTCTTGCTCGACATGATAGTATTCTATCTGGTTGCCATTTATCTTAACATGTACACTAGTCTCTTTATACTGTCTTATAGTTACATGTTGGTAAAGCCCTTAGGATTTGTACTTGACTACATGGACTATGATGCAGATCATACTAGTGGGGACATGGTAGTCCATAAGTACATCCTTCAAGGTCCCTAGTCGTGGGTGTATCCAGACGGGGCATCGATATACCAGAGTAGACTAGCGTATACGCTTCTCGACCCATGTGATGGGCGATGGATGATCCCATATCCATTGGTGTTTGACATCAGAGATGGTGTACGGGTGCTCAGTGGAGACTGAGTACACTGGACGGACTCGCCGAGAACTCCCAGATGGTATTATACCTCACGTCAGATGGCAGTTCTCAGGTGACACTTGTACAGGTTAGTCTGTAGACCCGAGATCGTCATAGAGTCTTGTGTGATTCCCACTGTGCTTTGATCTCCACCTTACCACGTCCATGAGGGCGTGCAAAACGGTGGTCTTTGGGTACAGTCCCAAGTCACATGGAGGCAATGAGCGATAGGAGGGGTTTCGTCTCTCCCGGTATTGGGGGTTGATGTTGCGCTGTGCTCGATTGGCCGTAACAGGTAAGTCCCTGGCCAGGGCTGATCAGAGATTTGCTGGTAAGTGTTACCAGTAGTTTCTCGACCCGTTACGAGCCTCACATCAGCACGACTTATCGGGTTATTGGGGTCTGACGTATACCACCCCTAGACTTGATATGCGACGTATCAGACGAAGAGACTTGACTGTATGGTAAGTGTTACTGGTCGGATTCGCAGGAGTGTGAGCGGACTAGCTCGTCGATCTTCTGATCGCTCAATACCCGGGTGGCCGTTACGTTTAGCAGACCGCTTGCGGCTTGTGGGTGCTTGATATGATCATCATCTGCTACCGGCGTATTGACGAGTCTTTAGAGTCCTACACAGAGGTTTCCTGGCTCAAGCGAAACGAAATAGGAGCGCATATGAGATATGTGCAGGACCGAGAATAATGCGTGTATGTGATACCGCATTTCATTCTCGCGATATATGTTTCGATTGGTTATATTCGATATGACCTAGTTATCGAATCATTGATTCGATAAATCGATACATTACATACTAGTCGGTTGTAGGCGATATAACCGGATTATTGAATCAAGTGTTGATTTAATGATTTAATGTATAATTATATATTTGATATATTACTTTGCATTAACTAGTATTGGTTCACTTTAAACGGATTTTTCTCACTTGGATTGCACATTGTATATGTGATATACTTTTGTGCACTTTTTGTATCATGTTTGATGATACTTGATCATTAGTTAAGTTTATAGAATTAATCCATGGTTAATTGATAATTAGGGTTTTGCATATTTGTTTATTTATTTATTTGTTTATTTATTTATTTGAAATAGATTAAGATGAGAATGGTGGCTTTCTTTGTCATTTGTTGAAGCTTCATGAAGCTTTGACTTTAGCAACCATCCTTATCTTCATGCTTAACCCTAACCCATCCAAGTGACCATGGTTAATTCTCTACACTTAACCCTAGTTCAAGTTATGATAAGTATTTGATTTAAAATTTATTTTATTATAAGACTTATCATAATTCTTTCTTGAGCTCATCTTCTTCTTCTTCTTCAAGCTTGCTACAAAAATGGCAACTTGAGATCTAGTGAGATAAATCCAAATCTAAAGTGAACCCACCTCCTATTTCTTCACCCTCTACCTCTTGCCAAGTTGTTTTGGGTGTTTACTTCACAAGTTTCACAAGTTTGTGAAGTCGGAGCTTGAGTTTGTGCAACCTCGACGTAGATCGTCTTTGACACAAAGCCGACGACCTATTCCGCTTGCTTTCCCGATGAAGCCGATGATCGAGTCGAGGATTCATGATGGACAGCGAGGACATGACGTTGCGGAGCCGTGGAGGTGGATATCCGGATCTACAAAGGTTGTAATTTCCGTATCCCAGTAGTTAACAGTTAACTAGCTCTCTATTTCGCCTAAACATCTAGTTAAAGATCCGTAGTCTAGGGTTTCTCGGCACTAAAAATTTTAAATTGGCATGTTCGATGCCTTGTGAGACCACTATAGGGTGCCTAGGAACCTTTCACTGGTATCAGAGCCTAGCTAGAGCTTTAGGCGAAGTCCCGACGCAGTTTGAAGTCCGAACGAACACGAAACTCAAATACTTTAGAGCTCTCTGGACATTTTCATAAATCTGGGAATTTTTGATATTAAAAATGTCTAAAAAATTCAGCATAGAATTCTATGCATTACTGTGTAAAACGTTTCCCTGAACTGTTCATTGTGCCGCGGAAGCGCGGCAGAAGCATGCCTTCTGCCGCCCTTCCGCGGCCACATGGTGACATCATCCCACTATTTTTGCACAGTAATACCTGATAAATTCTGGTGAGTTTTCTGGGTATTTTTAAATTAATTTAAGGGTTGAGTGCTCTGGAGTTATATTGGGAATCGATGAATTCGATCGGAATATCAAACTTTGTCTAAGTGTTTTTCCAGATAACTGTAGAATATGTTAAAGAGTTCGACCGTATACAAATACCCAGGTTTTCCCCTGCCGGAATAATTCCAAGTGTTGGATTTTTCTGTGGTTAAAAGACGTTCTGAGTAGTGCAAGTAACGCGATGGTCCCTCTAGAAGACATAAACCTTAACTCGATTATGTGACCGTCTTGAACTGCCCTTTGAACCTTCGGGTTTGGGGCAGTACGGCGTGCCACATGTGAGGCGTTGGCTTGACCCTTCTACGGCTGGACCGTTGGTACTGAGGTATGAAGTGAATGTCTTTGAACCTATTTCATGTGTTGATCGGTGTCGGGAAAACTTGGGTGTTCGAGTGTTCGATCGGAAAGTTTAATATATTCTATTTATCCGGAATTGGATACAATAATTGGAATTCACAAACAGTTATGAGATAACTGGATGAATGTTATAGATCTAGCAGTTTAGTTTCACAAGATATCGAAAAGAGTTTTCGATGATGGGACTAAAATGCGGGGTTTATAACTGTTAGGCATGTGATGTCTAAAGAGGTTGCGGATTCCAATTGTTGTAGTTTTACACTTTCTTTTCTGTGACCGTAAGTGTAATATGTCATATCGCCGGTTTCGTTGCTATACATCAACGACAATTGGGGTATGCATACTTACTTACGTTGATGACATGTGATGTTATGTGTTGCTGGATATGTTATATTGGATCGTCGTGTTCGAATAGCCGGGGTTTTTTATGTGAGATGAGTGTTTTTCATTTTCATTCATGTAAAAACTTGTATGTAATATTCTTTTATTCGGGGCACTTCCAGGATGCGGGAGTTGTCACCCTTTGTATATTATTTACTTTTCTGCACTAGGATAGACCCAAGGAGGGGAGCACAAGTAACCGGGTTCTGGGGTCCAGTGGGAGACCAACTCGAGGTGTTGAGTCCGGGTCTCCTAACCCTAGAATTGGCAGGGTTGCTTGCCGCTCTCGTAGGGGTCTAGGGGTATGGGATTGGCTATTCATCACGACCGTGGAATCCGTGTTTTATACTGGCTCGTATTGAAAACACGGACGTCCTAGTATATCCAATATTTCATATGTTTATTCTGCTGCGATATCTGTGATGTGATTCTGTGATGGATTTAGTATATAGTATATATGATATATTATATAAACGTTACTTATGTTTTACACCCGCGCTAGCCCTGCCCCGCTCTGTCGTTAGTTACCTAACCTAACGGTGCACGAGGGGACATCGAGGCGAATGCGGATGGCATAAGTGTACGTCATATCTATCTGTGATGTTTAGGTATTTAAATGATGGGACTTCATTAATGTGATTAATGAAAGGAAAGAAACCTAAAATGTTGCAGAATCAGATTTTAAATAAAACAGGTAGCTACAGTTCTTGCTTTGCATAGCGGTATATATGATATACCCCGCACCTCATTCGACGAGGAAAGGACCGAGATCCCTTCACCGGGAGTGACTCCTTTAGCAATAACTGGCAGATGCTACACACTCGGTTTGCTTTTGACTGCTTTTGCGTTTTTGCTTTGCACAGCGATATATATGATATATCCCGCACCTCATTCGACGAGGAAAGGACCGAGATCCCTTCACCGGGAGTGACTCCTTTAGCAAAACTAGAAAAGCCTCAAAATCACTCCATTTCAAAACTTCATTTGATTCTACAACGATATCAAGTTCATTACGCTTATGGTTTTATGAAAACCTGCGTAGCCCTCCGTCATTTCAGATAAGTATTAGTTAGTATTCGTGCTGCGGTTGTTTGGCATGCGTCAAGGCGTAGTGTACGGTAGCTAACTAGTGCTTATCTGCCAGCATATGATGCGATTGGATTAGGGTATTCGTACGGCGTTGTTTGGCATGCGTCAAGGGTCGTGCGGGTGGGTTTAATTCAATCAGGAAATGACGGGTTGAACTTGACTAGCAGACTATGGGTTGTTTGGCATGCGTCAAGGTCATAGCGAGCTAGGGGCAAAATATTATCGGGAATTTCAAGTGTTGAAATTTGCAATGAGATTGCATACCTTCTATGAGATAGTTGGATCCCGATACCCGCTGCGAGTAAGAGTTACTCCTGGGAGAGTTTTACACAGTGCAATTAGCCGATCAAGTAGGTGTCTAGAAAGGTGTTAACGAGGTTACGCCTCTGGGAAAACGAGGTTTACAATAATTAGGTTCGTGCGAAAGCACGGGGGACCTCCCTCAAAGTACCGACACTGGCCTGGCTGAAAGATTGGCGAACTTGTAGTGTGTAATTAATCCCGGCTAGTCTTTCCTTTTAAGGTTTGGAGGAAGATTTGATAAAAAGCAGTGGGAGCCATCCTGATTAGATAAGATAATAACCAATCTGATCTTGCACGAGCTTACGCTAAAGTGTTTTCTTCTCTCTCTCTCCAGGTAGCGACCATTTCATGCCTTAATAAAGATAATAAAATGGATGTATTGACCGAACCCGCATGTTATACTGTGCTGGGGAACGTTGGTTCCGTTCTTTCTTATAAGAGTTATAGGAATGAACAGGATATAGGGGAATACCAGGATTCCCATGCCACCCGAATGAAGAAAGTACATGATGATGCATTTTCTTCGGGTGTGTTCGTTACTGAGAACTGTTTCTCCATTTGCTCTACGTCCTGGGTATTGGATACCGGGTCAGGATCCCATATATGTAATCAGTTACATGGGTTTAGGAAAGGTAGAGAACTTGGAGAAGGTGATAAAGACATTAGAGTCGGAAATGGTGCAATTGTTGCAGCTAAGACTGTCGGGGAATATCACCTTGTATTACCAACTGGTAATACATTGGTTCTGAACGAATGCTATTACATGCCGAACCTGATATGCAACATTATATCGGTCTCTTTATTGAGTAAAGAGGGATATAATTTTGTATTACAGGACAATGTTATGAACATTTTCCATAACCAAAAGTTGGTTGGATCAGGCACGTTGTGCAATGGCATTTATGTTCTAAACCAATCAACAGTTCTGAGCATAACAAGCACACACAAGAGGAAGAGTTCTGAACTCAACGAATCCTTCTTGTGGCATTGTAGACTGGGTCACATCAATGCGACACGACTAGCTAAGTTGCATAAAGATGGATATTTAAATCCGTTTGAATTTTCATCCTATGACACTTTCCAGTCATGTCTCAAAGGCAAGATGACCAAGACTCCGTTTACGGGACACGGAGAAAGAGTTACCGAACTCTTAGGACTGATACATAGTGATGTATGCGGTCCCATGTCTACACATGCCAGGGATGGTTCTTCGTACTTCATTACATTCACTGACGATCTCTCTAGATTCGGATATATGTTCCTGATGAAACACAAATCAGAAGCTTTTGAGAAATTTAGAGAATATAAACAAGAAGTTGAGAACCAAACCGGAAAAAGTATTAAAATCCTTCGATCTGATCGAGGAGGTGAATACTTGAGCAATGAATTCCTGGACTTCCTAAAAGAGAATGTGATTCTCTCTCAGCTGACTCCTCCTTATACACCACAGCACAACGGTGTATCTGAACGGAGAAACCGCACCCTATTAGATATGGTGCGCTCAATGATGAGTACAGCTGAGTTACCTATTTCCTTCTGGGGACATGCGCTTGAGACAGCCATGGACCTATTGAATAGAGTTCCTACCAAATCAGTGCCTACCACTCCATATGAGATATGGAAAGGGAAGAGACCGCATCTTAATTATATTAAGATATGGGGTTGTCCAGCCTATGTCAAAAGACAAAATCCGGACAAACTCGAGGCAAGATCTGTCTTATGTAAGTTTGTAGGATATCCCAAAAATTCACAAGGGTATATCTTCTACCACCCCGAGGAACAAAAGGTGTTTGTTTCTCGACATGCCACTTTCTTAGAAAAAGGTTTTCTTATGAAACAGATAAGTGGCATTGAGGTAGAACTGGAAGAGGTTCCAGCAATACAGACTACAACAGAAGATTTGGTTGAACCAGAGGATTCCGTAGTTCCCGATGAACCCCAGCCTCTCCGCCGATCTAGTAGGGTTCCTCGCCAACCTGAGAGATACTACGGTTTTCTCATTGATGGTGGCAGTGAGGATTGCATCATGGAGGATGATGACCCAACTAGCTTCGAGCAGGCCATCACTAGTGGGGACTCAGTGAAATGGCTGGATGCTATGCGGTCCGAGATGGATTCCATGTACACCAACAAAGTATGGACTTTGGAAGTTGCTCCTGAAGGGGTAAAACCCATTGGGAGCAAGTGGATCTTCAAGAAGAAACTTGGTGTAGATGGGAAAGTGGAGACTTTCAAAGCTAGACTTGTAGCAAAGGGTTTTCGTCAAAGACCAGGTGTGGACTATGACGAAACCTTTTCTCCAGTGGCTATGCTTAAATCCATCCGAATCATGCTTGCCATTGCTGCCTTTCATGACTACGAAATCTGGCAAATGGATGTTAAGACCGCCTTTCTAAATGGTGATTTAGAAGAGTGCGTGTACATGACTCAGCCAGAGGGCTTCGTAGACAGTGGGAGCAGCGGGAAGGTGTGCAAGCTGCTTAAATCCATTTATGGATTAAAGCAAGCATCGCGGAGTTGGAACATCTGCTTTGACGTCGTTATCAAAGAGTTTGATTTCGTCAAAAATCCAGATGAACCTTGTATTTACAAGAAGGTGGCAGAGAGTAAGGTTGTCTTCCTCGTATTGTACGTGGACGACATACTCTTGATAGGAAATGATATTCCTATGCTGCAATCGGTCAAGCTCTTCTTATCACAAAGATTCTCAATGAAAGATCTTGGTGATGCCTCCTGCATATTGGGAATCAGGATCTATAGAGATAGATCCAAACGGATTTTGGGATTGTCCCAATCCAGGTACATTGACACCATACTAAAGAGGTTTAGTATGGAAGAGTCCAAGCGTGGGAACATGCCCACGATCTCTGGAGTCACTCTCTCCAAAGAGATGTCTCCCAAGACTGATTTGGAGAGAGCTCGCATGCAAGGGATACCCTATGCTTCGGCAGTAGGCTCTATCATGTATGCGATGCTATGTACCAGACCCGATGTAGCATACTCACTAAGTGTAGTGAGCAGGTATCAAGCTGATCCTGGAGAGAGTCACTGGACAGCTGTGAAGAGCATTCTCAAGTACTTACGAAGGACTAGAGATATGTTCTTGGTGTATGGTAACGGAGAACTCCAGGTGGAGTCCTTTACCGATTCCAGCTTCCAGAGTGATAAGGACGACTCTAAGTCGCAGTCGGGTTTTGTCTTTACCCTTTACGGAGGGGCGGTTAGCTGGAAGAGTTCCAAGCAGGAAACCGTGGCAGACTCGACGATGGAGGCTGAATACATCGCTGCCAACGATGCTGCTAAAGAAGCTGTCTGGGTCAAGGAGTTCATTACTGAACTTGGAGTGGTTCCATCCATTGAGCATCCAATACCTTTGTATTGCGATAACAATGGAGCGGTGGCTTTGGCCAAGGAACCCAGGTCCCATCAGCGATCCAGGCATATTCTGAGGCGGTATCACCTGATCCGGGAGATAGTTGATCGCCGGGAGATCGAGGTCAGGAGAGTTGACACGAAGAACAACACGGCGGATCCACTCACGAAGGCCATTCCCCAGATACAGTTTGAGAGACTCTTCGGGATGCTCGGTATGAGATACAACAGCAGCTGGCCCTAGTGCAAGTGGGAGATTGTTAGTTGTATATATGCCCTAGAGGCCAGTATTGTACAGATTATGTATATTATATTGGATGCTTGGACATATATAGAGATGACTTTCTTGCTCGACATGATAGTATGCTATCTGGTTGCCATTTATCTTAACATGTACACTAGTCTCTTTATACTGTCTTATAGTTACATGTTGGTAAAGCCCTTAGGATTTGTACTTGACTACATGGACTATGATGCAGATCATACTAGTGGGGACATGGTAGTCCATAAGTACATCCTTCAAGGTCCCTAGTCGTGGGTGTATCGAGACGGGGCATCGATATACCAGAGTAGACTAGCGTATACGCATGTGATGGGCGATGGATGATCCCATATCCATTGGTGTTTGACATCAGAGATGGTGTACGGGTGCTCAGTGGAGACTGAGTACACTGGACGGACTCGCCGAGAACTCCCAGATGGTATTATACCTCACGTCAGATGGCAGTTCTCATGTGACACTTGTACAGGTTAGTCTGTAGACCCGAGATCGTCATAGAGTCTTGTGTGATTCCCACTGTGCTTTGATCTCCACCTTACCACGTCCATGAGGGCGTGCAAAACGGTGGTCTTTGGGTACAGTCCCGAGTCACATGGAGGCAATGAGCGATAGGAGGGGTTTCGTCTCTCCCGGTATTGGGGGTTGATGTTGCGCTGTGCTCGATTGGCCGTAACAGGTAAGTCCCTGGCCAGGGCTGATCAGAGATTTGCTGGTAAGTGTTACCAGTAGTTTCTCGACCCGTTACGAGCCTCACATCAGCACGACTTATCGGGTTATTGGGGTCTGACGTATACCACCCCTAAACTTGATATGCGACGTATCAGACGAAGAGACTTGACTGTATGGTAAGTGTTACTGGTCGGATTCGCAGGAGTGTGAGCGGACTAGCTCGTCGATCTTCTGATCGCTCAATACCCGGGTGGCCGTTACGTTTAGCAGACCGCTTGCGGCTTGTGGGTGCTTGATATGATCATCATCTGCTACCGGCGTATTGACGAGTCTTTAGAGTCCTACACAGAGGTTTCCTGGCTCAAGCGAAACGAAATAGGAGCGCATATGAGATATGTGCAGGACCGAGAATAATGCGTGTATGTGATACCGCACTTCATTCTCGCGATATATGTTTTGATTGGTTATATTCGATATGACCTAGTTATCGAATCATTGATTCGATAAATCGATACATTACATACTAGTCGGTTGTAGGCGATATAACCGGATCATTGAATCAAGTGTTGATTTAATGATTTAATGTACAATTATATATTTGATATATTACTTTGCATTAACTAGTATTGGTTCACTTTAAACGGATTTTTCTCACTTGGATTGCACATTGTATATGTGATATACTTTTGTGCACTTTTTGTATCATGTTTGATGATACTTGATCATTAGTTAAGTTTATAGAATTAATCCATGGTTAATTGATAATTAGGGTTTTGCATATTTGTTTATTTATTTATTTGTTTATTTATTTATTTGAAATAGATTAAGATGAGAATGGTGGCTTTCTTTGTCATTTGTTGAAGCTTCATGAAGCTTTGACTTTAGCAACCATCCTTATCTTCATGCTTAACCCTAACCCATCCAAGTGACCATGGTTAATTCTCTACACTTAACCCTAGTTCAAGTTATGATAAGTATTTGATTTAAAATTTATTTTATTATAAGACTTATCATAATTCTTTCTTGAGCTCATCTTCTTCTTCTTCTTCAAGCTTGCTACAAAAATGGCAACTTGAGATCTAGTGAGATAAATCCAAATCTAAAGTGAACCCACCTCCTATTTCTTCACCCTCTACCTCTTGCCAAGTTGTTTTGGGTGTTTACTTCACAAGTTTCACAAGTTTGTGAAGTCGGAGCTTGAGTTTGTGCAACCTCGACGTAGATCGTCTTTGACACAAAGCCGACGACCTATTCCGCTTGCTTTCCCGATGAAGCCGATGATCGAGTCGAGGATTCATGATGGACAGCGAGGACATGACGTTGCGGAGCCGTGGAGGTGGATATCCGGATCTACAAAGGTTGTAATTTCCGTATCCCAGTAGTTAACAGTTAACTAGCTCTCTATTTCGCCTAAACATCTAGTTAAAGATCCGTAGTCTAGGGTTTCTCGGCACTAAAAATTTTAAATTGGCATGTTCGATGCCTTGTGAGACCACTATAGGGTGCCTAGGAACCTTTCATGTACTAGCATTGCATCCAGGCTATCCCCCACGACCGATCCGCAACATCACAGCAAAACACAGAACATCAACGTGAAAGTCACGTTCGCAAATCCGTCTAACCGGGCTATAGCAGTTAGACGGGATTTACCGATCCAGTGACATTCACGGTCGCAGATATAATGTAAATACTGTGAAAAATGTGTTTTAAAATTTTCCGATTGATCAAACAATTAACAAGTGGGCCCAAAGAAAACTGTAGCACTCACAGAAATAATTGGCCCAACTTTAATATTCCAGAAAGCACATTTTCAACTCAGGAACATTCTGCAAAATTTTGGAAGCATGAACAGTTACCAACGCGGCGGAAGCGCGGCCAAAGCAGGGGTTTGGCCGCCCTTCCGCGGCGGTATGGTGAGTTCATGGTACCAGATTTTTACAGTATGCTTAGAATTCCCTGCACATCACTCTGAGACAACCTGAAAAATTTTTGGACTCAAAAAAAATTCGACAGAAACTGATGTGCTTGAAATATGCGGTTTCGGGATTTTGTTCGATCGGAAACGTAAAACACATCAAACGAAGCTAGACGAAGTTAATGGCGAGGCTCTGATACCACTGTAAGTGCACGGCGGCGCCCCGGTCGTCAATCCGACGCCGGAATGCGGAAGCGGTGATAAACTTTAATTTTGCGGACTTTGCAAACCGGCACCACCGCGCACTAAACTCCGAATCGTAACCATTAACAAGTCTAAGCTAACAACAAGACGGGTTAGAGATGTACCGACTGATCCGAGTCCTCCGGTCTTCATCTCCACTCCGATCTCCTCGCGGGATCTCCGTCCGTCTCCTCCTCGTCGGAAAGGGGCACCACATCGCCTGTAGCTTTTACGGGCTCCCACCTCAATACCGAGGCAACTCGGGCGCGAAGCTGGCGAATCGACGCGTCCAAGATTTGCTGTAGGAAGTGTAGTGTAGAGTGCATGTCTCACTTTGGGGTTTGTTGCCTTTTGAAAGATGATGGAGGAATCAAGAAGAAAAATGGTGCTTGCATTTTTCTAGCATCGAAAATGAGATCAAGAATGCTACTCTCTCAAAGATGAAGCTCTCATCTTTTTTTTTCTCTCAACCATGGAAAAACTTCTTTTATCAAGTGAGAATAAAAATGGTGGAGGAAAAAGAATATGAAGCATTAAGGGAGGTGAGTGTAGGAGAATGGAAGAGGTGACCACATCCAAGGACAAGAAAACATCAACCATGCTTATATCTTACATCAAAACCATACCCTCATTAATGCAAGTAATGGTGCAAAGATAATGAAGCCATCATAATCAATACTTTTGCAATAAAACCCTCCACAAAGTGTTATTTGCAAACTTGCAAATAACCCCCTCTATCGGAAAAGTCCGGCCGGGAAAGAACAAAGGAAAACCGGCCGGAACGGAATGCAAACTGGCAACTCCAGAAAACTGGTCCCGTAATAAATTACAGGAAAACCCCGATACTGTGCATACACACCCGCATCTGTATTCCGTCCGGATACAAATGCAAAGAGACAAAATCTACACTGTACTAAACTAGGACCGGCTTAAACCAAAGCCGGCTAGTAATATCCGTTCGATCCTGATCCGTGCAATACCGCACGTATCTGATCGAACCCTGCCATATACCTATACGGCTACTAGTACAAACCGTCCGATCCTGATCCGTGCAATACCGCACGTATCTGATCGGACCCTGCCATATCTCCATACGGCCTCTACAGCGTTTCGCCCGAAAGCTGAGTAACTGAATGTGTGGTGGACTCTAAAGACTCGTCAATACTATGGCTGTGGATTTAACCACTAGCACGTCAGAGGTATAAGCCAATACGTAACGGGCCACCAGCTATTGACTAAAAGGGACGTCGATGAGCGAACTCATCCTGACACCTTACTGAGCCTGTCAGCGACAATATCCGTACAGTCCGGTCCGTTCGTCTATGAGCATCGCATGTCGGGCCTAGGGGGTTGGTTAAAGTCAGACCCCCAAAAGCGGTACAAGTCGTGTCGGAGTGTAGCCCAGAACACCCTGAGATACTACTGGAATACCTACCAGTAAATCTCCTGCCTTGGCCAAGGTCTTTGTCTAATGGCTCTCCTAGACACAGCGCGACCTCACCCCCCAATACCGGGAGAGACGAAACCCCCGAAGATCCGCTCACTGCCTCCATGTGGCTCGGGACTGTACCCAACTAAAACCTGTTTGCACGACTCCTTTGAGCCGTGGTAGGGTAGTAATCAAAGTACAGTGGGAACTCACACGAGACAAATGACGATCCCCAGGTCGATGAACTAACCTGTACACATGTCACCTGGGAACTGCTATCTGACGTCAGGTATAAGACCAACTAGCATGTTCCCGGCGAGTCCTGTCCGGTGTACTCATAACCCAATGAGCACCTGTATACATCTTAGGTGAACCAACTGAAACCAGTGGCTTATGAGACCGGCCACCGCCCCTCGTCGGGGTCTCGACTGTATACACTAGTCTACTCTGGAGAATCGATGCCCTGTCTCGAAACTCCCACGACTAGGGACCTTTTAAGGATGTGCTAATAGACTCCAGCTCTCACTTATATGATCGCCCTCATACTGCCGGCAGTCAAGCAAGAATCCCAGGGGCTCTATCAACGTGTAATAGCGACCTGTCAGGTCACCTAAAGCAGTACACGATGATAAAGGTAAACCAGATAGCAAACTATCATCTCGAGTAAGACTGTCGTACCTGGATAGGTCCTCCCTCAATCATTGCAATCACGTGCCTGTGATCCAATAATTGACTCTGAGGGCATTATCTCCAACACTTCGCTGCGTGTAGTGAACTCCCAAACTCTTGAAAGGGTTCACTTGAAGAAATAAATGAGCTTGCTCAATATCTTCGAGGCCGAAGATGATCTACGTCGAGGAGACTCAAGCCCATGCTACCTCTTCACTAATGGTGAAATTAGTCTAGCAAACACCCTAAACTAAATGGCTAATAGTAGAGGATGATGAAGTAGGAAATGGGCTCACTTTAGATTTGTTTTTCTCATAATATAACCGACTTGGTCAATGGTTCCACAAGCTTAAACCATGGCTAACAACAATGGTTAGGTTAATAAATATCTACAAGTAAAACAAAAGGAGTGGACTTGGTCAATGGTTCTACAAGCTTCTCCAAGCTTCAACCATGTGACTTAATTCCATTAATTTTTATTTACTTTAGATAAATAAAAACTTATCATTATTATTAGTATGGTGTAAGTCTCATACACCCATGTCTCATGTGGCATCTAGCATGACACACAATATTGTACACTAATATATATCACATATATACTATGTGCACAATCAAGTGAGAAAAGAAATCATAAGTGAGCTAATATTAGTTAATGTATGTTAATATATCAGATATATAATCATACATAAAATTATTAAATCAACACTTGATTTAACAATCCAGCTATATCACATATAACCGACTAATATCATGTGTATCAACTTATCGAATCAACACTTGATTCGAAAACCCGGCTATATCACATATAACCGATCGATAACACAAATCGCGATAATAGAATACGATATCACATACAGTATTAATCTCGGTCCCGCACATATCACATATGTGCTCCTACTTTGTTTCGCATGAACCAGGAAACCTCTGTGTAGGACTCTAAAGACTCGTCAGTACACCGGCAGTAGGTGATAATCATATCAAACACCCACAAACCGTAAGCAGTCTGCTAAACATAACGGCCACCCGGGTATTGAGCGATCAGAATATCAACAAGCAAGCCTGCTCATACTCCTGCGAATCCAATCAGTAACACTACCGTACAGTCCAGTCTCTTCGTCTGATATGTCGCATATCTCGCCTGGGGGTGGTAAACATCAGACCCCAATAACTCGATAAGTTGTGCCGATGTGAGGCTCATAACGGGTCGAGAAACTACGGATAACACATACTAGTAAATCTCAGAAACAGCCCAGGCCAGGGACTTACTGTTATGGCTAATCGAGCACAGCGCAACATCAACCCCCAATACCGGAAGAGATGAAATCCCCTTCTATCGCTCAATGCCTCCATGTGACTCAGGACTGTACCCAAAAACCACCGTTTTGCACGTTCTCTTGAACGTGGTAAGGTGGAAATCAAAGTACAGTGGAAATCACACAAGACTCTATGACGATCTTGGGTCGACAGACTAACCTGTACCCGTGTCTCCAGAGAACTGCCATCTGACGTGAGGTATAATACTATCTAGGAGTTCTCGGCGAGTCTGTCCAGTGTACCTAGTCTCCATTGATCACCCGTATAGCATCAATGATCTCAAATACCAATGGGTATGGGATCATCCATCGCCCATCTGTATGGGTCGAGAAGCAATACACTAGTCTACTCTGGTATATAGATGCCCCATTTCGATTCACCCACGATTAGGGACATTAAAGGATGTACATACTGACTACCTTTGTCCCACTAGTATGATCCACATCATAATCCAGGTAGTCAAGTACACATCCTAAAGGCTTTACCAACATGTAACAGAGAGACAATTAGTGTACATGTTAAGATAAAGAGTATCCAGATAGCATACTATCATGTCGAGCAAAAAAGTCCTCCCTATGTATGTTTAAGCATCCACTATAATATACATCACAAGTACTATAATGGACTCTAGGGCATACATATAACTAACAAAGGCCCCGTCATGCACCGTTAGCTTACTTAACTAACGGCAGAGCGGTGATTGGACTAGCGCGGGGGCAAAACATAAGCAACGTTTATTATTATTATATATATATATATATATATCCATTCGTCTCGCGCAGTAATAGGCATTCTAGATCACAGATCATAGATGAAAATATTGGATATACTAGGAATTCCTTGTTTCGTTTTAGCCCAGAATGGAAAACGGATTCCACGGTCGTGATGTATAGCCAAACCCCACCGTAGACCGCTATGGGTGCGGCAAACTACCCGCCAAATTCCCAAAGTGAAGCAACCTCTCTCAATGAAATGAGTAGGCCACTCGGCACTTAAAGAACCCGGTAGTTTGTACACCCCACCTTGTGTCACCGCTGTGGGCGTGACCGGCACTTAGATCGTATGACATCTAAAGATACCGACACAATCTGAGTAAGCCAGAAACCAAGATCAAAAACCGATTTGCGGAATTAAGAAAACTTCAGTTTTTAAGTAAAAAGAATGAGGTAGCATGTCGAATAATTTTTAAGAGATGAAATCTAAACAACTGATTTTTAGCATTTAAAATTTCGACAGCACCTCCTTTTTAATCGTTAATAAAAGCAGTTACAAAATTTTTAAATAAGTTGCGTCCCTAATTGGGAGCAAAATAATGCCAACAGCGAAAATCAATACGCAACAACAATATGACGCTCAAGCGAAGAATTTCAAGCATAAATAAGGAAAGCATAACTTAACACAACAAAACGATCTCACTCAATCAAAACATATACAAACATATTTCATTCTAAGTCCAATATACAGGGTTTGATGGAGTGACACTAGATCCAAAATACATATATCAAAAATAGGCGGTCACTATATATGTAACCCACTAAGCAAAATAAGCGATATAAGCTGACAAGTGGATCCGCACTGCTGCTATGCGTCCACGCGTCTCCTGCAAAGAACTAAGGCACAACAGGGGTGAGTTGCCAACTCAGTGAGCAAAACTAACATTTAACAGTTGATATTGTAAGCATGCCGGAATAATGGTAAAATTGACAAGATAAGCATGATGTATAGTATCATATTGATGCATGAATACGTACTAAACAAATGTATAACAATACTGAAATCTCATCAAATATCACTGAATATCGGTCATTTCCAATTTAAGATTCATTTTCCGTGTCCAACATCGACAAAAGTCTTCTATTTTAGCAGACATCATTCCCTGAACGATCCTGCCAATCAGTAACATCGGTCGGTATCCACCAGATATCCGCCGTGTTTTACAACTATCTCCGGTATCGAGTATCCTCGCCAGGCTCCCCGCCTCAAATGCGGCTCTCCTGTCCCTCGGTCTCGACCGGGTCCACCATATATCCGACTGTATATCCTCCCCACTCAGTCTGGATTACGCATAAATCCACAACCGTATAGCCCCCCACTCGGTTCGGAGTAAATCCAAATCATAAAAACGACATTCTCATGGTGGACATATCGCATCAATCATGAAAAACCAATAAATATAACTTAATAGTGTATAAAACTCAAAACCAGAAATTCTCAAATCCAATACATCTTGTGATACAATTAATAACAATTTGAAAGGGAAACATGATAAGTGTCAATAATAAAAGCAATGCTAAACAACTACTATTAATGATGCTTATGGTATGAAGTGAATCATATGTGACATAGCAGGTTCTAAGTGGTTACGTGACATATCAATACCGATGAGGTGTAGTGTAACATGTAGATATGTATGCGTGCAACATGACTCATCGATAATTAGTGCAGTATCTTAACATGTGTTAGACAATGGAATTTTATAGATATGAATGCATACGATGAAGTTTTTAGTTTTAAACATATACACAATGCAAAGGAAATTAATTCGCCAAACTTCTAATTACGGGAGTATTACGCCATCCTTACAAAATCCCCCAGTAGATATTTAGGCCATTCACCGGAATACGTCGAATCTACTCGAATGTCATCAACCCCTTTTCTTTTCTTGTGGCCTCCGAAGTCCCCGCGGTCGAGCCTAACATCGAAATTAACCTTCCTATAAGAAACGACTAAACTCCGATATAGAGAAAACGTGAAACTACAAGATTTACATACTAAACATGCTACGTGCGAATATTGTGAACTATCTAAAACTTATACTAATCTGATCTTACCCTTCGTTGTTCGTAACAGGAAAAACAGAATCGTGACACGAAATATCCGTATCGTATTTAGAATTATAACCCAAAACAAGAATTTGCTTTCAGATTTTATATACAGAACATATACCAGATACCCTAAAATATATACAGAGAGCTATCATAGAAAAATCAACAGCCAACTCCCTAGAAAAACCGGCGAGATCGGAAAATACGGGGTCGTCGCCAGTCGAAATTTCAAAGAATGGGTCCTTGTTTCTAGTGTATATTCTAGGTCCAAATTACAAGGTTACTGTATTATTTGATTTTGCTAAACATTAACTAACCTATAGCGGATTCAAAATAGAGCCACAATTTAACCAAATACGATATTTACCGATATCTTGCTTCGATATTAAAACAATACTAAACTTAGAATCTACAGGATTGGAAATTATACCAATTAAATGATCAACTGAATGGCTCCTTCAAAGATGCACAAGCATATATAATCCTAGATTGAGGGTTTGAGTTGAGGAACACTGATACTTAGCATTTCATTTTCTTTCTCTTTCTTAAATGAGGTAGTGGATTTTCACTAGGCTAGGTTATTTGTTTCAAACCTTAATACCTCAACTGAAACAATTATGCACAAGATAAGAATAAGGAATGATAAGGTTAGGAGGAGGTGTCACCATGAAGTAGAGTGGTGCATTCATGCAAGTAGGATGTGTGAGCATAAGGTTTATCCTAGGGTGTGGTGTCTATGAGGGTTGTACTAATCTTAACCATGACCTAACCCATTTACATAATAACCCTCACATAATATTAATTAACACAAGGAAGCTAACATTTCACTAAAACCCCTCATGACACTTATTTTGATATAAACAAACTACTTCTTTACTAAATTACTTTACCACTTAATAAAAGGTCTCATTAATAAAATAAAGTTATTAAAATAGCATTTTTAATTAAATAAATAAAGTAATTAATAATATACAACATTTCAAAATGTTACAATATTCCCCCCTTAAGAAAATTCGATCCCCGAATTTAAAACTTAAGTACACGTACCTTCAATAAGATGCAGGAATTTCTTCCGTATGTCATCCTTAGCCTCCCAAGTGACCTCCTCGCTATTTTTTCATCGCCAAAGAACCTTTACGGATGGAAGTACCCTTGATCTTAGTTTCTTTACCTGCCGGTTTAGAATAGCTACCGGCTGCTCAGTATAGGATAAATCCCACTCAAGCTGTAAAGTCTGATGCTGATCGTGTGAGAAGGATCGTGAAGGTACTTGCGAAGCATATACACGTGAAACACTGGATGTACATCGGGAAAACTTGGCGGAAGTGCTAAATGATAAACTACAGCACCCACCCTCTCCAGAATCTCATAGGGTCCGACATTTCTGGGACTGAGCTTCCCCTTTTTCCCGAAACGCATCACACCCTTCATCGAAGAGACACGGAGGAATACATGGTCTCCCACATCGAACTCAAGTCTGCGACGACGTCGATCAGCATAAGATTTTTGTCTTCTCTAGGCCGCTCTCATCCTGTCCCGTATCAACTGGATCTTTTCTGTAGTCTCCTACGATAGCTGCGGTCCCAGAATGCTGCTCTCACTGAGTTCTGTCCAAGAAACGGACGATCGACACTTTCTCCCATATAACGCTTCTAAGGGGGCCATCTGAATCGTCTCCTGGAAGCTGTTATTGTAGGAGAACTCTATCAAGGGCATGTGATGATCCTAACTGCCACCGAAATCTAGACTGCAGGCTGGGAGCATATCCTCAAGAGTCTGTATGGTCCGCTTTGAATGACCGTTGGTCTGCAGGTGAAAAACTGTACTGAAACTCAATCGGGTGCCTAGAGCCTCATGAAGTTTCTGCCATAAACGGCTGGTGAACTGTGTGCCCCTATCAGACACAATGCAAGTCGGAACTCCATGCAATCGCACAATCTCGTCAACGTAGATCTGGGCATACTACGCATATCCATAAGTAGTCTTCACCACAAGAAAATGAGTTGTTTTCGTCAATCGTCAATAATCACCCAGATGGAATCATACCTTCTGCTGGATCTGGGCAGACCCACAATGAAATCCATAGAGATCTGCTCCCATTTCCATTCCGGAATAGGTAAGGACTGTAACTCTCCTGCCGTCCTCTGGTGCTCGGCCTTGACCTGCTAGCAAGTCAAGCACCTCAAAGAAAAATCTGTGACATCTCTCTTCATATCTTCCCACCAGTAGACATCTCTCAAGTCATAATACATCTTGGTGGAACCCGGATGAATACTATATGCTGACCGATGCGCCTCCTCAAAGATCTCACATCTCAATCCCTCAGAATCTGGCACACAATGATGAGTCCCAAACCGTAACACTCCATAGTCATCGATCACAAACTCAGAATCTCTACCCTGTCTAACCTGTTCTATGATCTCAGACAAGCGAACATCGGCGGGCTGTGCCTCTTGGATGCGATCAAGTAACTGTGGACGGATGCAGATATGAGCAAGCTGTCCTCCGGTCGACGTAAACTCAAACTGTACTCGGCTGTGACATAGAATCTGCCAATCTACGCAATACTGTCTCTGCACTGTGCTCAAATTAGATAAGCTATCTCCCGGCCACCGACTCAAAGCAACTGCCACAACATTCGCCTTACCCGGATGATAAAGAATCTTACAGTCACAGTCCTTCACGAGCTCCATCCAACGACGGTGCCATAAATTCAGATCCCGCTGCTGAAAGATATACTTTAAGCTCTTGTGGTCTGTGAATATCTGGCATGACTCACCGTATAAGTAATGCCTCCAAATCTTGAGTGCGAAGACCACCGCAGCCATCTTTAAGTCATGAGTGGGATAGTTCTGCTCGTGCTTCTTCAACTGCCGAGAAGCATAAGCGACAACCCTGCCGTGCTGCATCAACACACATCCAAACCCACTCGAGAGGCGTCACAATAGACAACAAAACCACCTGACCCAGAAGGTAAAGATAAGACTGGTGCAGTCGTCAAGCGAGTCTTCAACTGCTGGAAATTCTGCTCGCATGCCTCTATCCAAAGAAATGGAACATCCTTCCTGGTCAACCCGGTCAGTGGTACAGCGATATGAGAAAAATCCTGCATAAAACATCGGTAGTAACCGGCCAAACCTAAGAAGCTGCAAATCTCCGTAACTGATACAGATCTGGGCCAGTGCTGTACTGCCCTGATCTTCTTTGGGTTCACACGTATACCGTCTCTCATAACTACGTGACCCAAGAAATCCACACTATCCAACCAGAAAGCACACTTGGAGAATTTAGTGAACAACTGATGTTCCCTCAAAATCTGCAATGTAATTCGCAAGTGCTTCTAATGCTCCACTTGACTACAGGAGTATATAAGAATATCATCAATGAATACAATAATGATCTGATCAAGAAACGGCCTGAAAATACGGTTCACCATAGCCATAAAAGCTGCTGGGGCATTGGTGAGCCCGAATGACATCTTAAAAAACTCATAATGCCTGTATCATATGCGAAAAGCAGTCTTCGGAATTTCATCCTTTCGAACTCTCAATTGGTGATACCCTGACCGCAAATCGATCTTCGAGAAATAGCCAGCTCCCTACAGCTGATCGAATAAGTCATCAATACGAGGTAATGGATACCTATTTCTCACTGTAACTCGATTCAGCTGCATATAGTGGATGCACAATCTCATGCTGCCATCCTTCTTTTTAACGAATAAGACAAGATCCTCCCACGGCGATACACTCGGACGAACGAGCCCCCTATCAAGCAATTCTTGCAACTGACCCTTGAGCTCTTTCAGCTCCGTCAGGGCCATCGGATAAGGCGGTATAGAAACAGGCCCGGCACCCGGAATCAAGTTAATGCAAAATTCGATATCGCGATCAGGCAGCAATCCTGGTAACTCAGCAGGGAACACATCTGGAAATTCTCGTACGATCGGAACCTGGTCCAACGGCACCTCAACGGCTCCCACGTCCTAAATAAACGCTAAGAACCCATGACAACCTTTCCTCAAGAGCCGTCCCACACAAAGAGCAGAAATCAGGTTGGCAAAAGTTATACTGTAGTCTCCTTGCTCAATAAAAATCGGTTCGCCTGGAAAACAGAATCTGACCGCTTTCCCCGACAATCAACGTAAGCATGACAAGCGGCCAGCCAATCCATACCGAGAAGTATATCAAAATCTAGCATATCCAGGAGAATCAAATCGACTAACGAATCCCTATCACCAATATGTACTGAACAGGACCTGAATACGTGTCGGGCTACAAAAGAATCTCCTACAGAAGTAATCACAACAAACGGTAATTCTAACAACGACGACTCTCTTCCCAGAGAAAGTGCAAAGTGTGCAGACACGTAAGAGTGCGTAGAACCGGGATCAAATAAAATTTGTGCATCTAAGAAACATATAGAAAGAGTACCTGTCACAACTGCATTGGATGCCTGGGCATCCCTGGGAGTCAAAGCAAAAACCCGACACTGGCCCCTACCAGCATCCTGACGTCCTCTCCCTCGGTCTCCTCGTCCTTTCTGAAAACGTCCTGCAAAACCCCGTCCTCGCGGTGCAATAATCTGGCGCATAGTATCAGCTGGTGGAGGAAGTAATGCCATTGAAGTAGAAGGTGGAGGGGTTAAAGTAGTCCGCGGAACAACAGTCCCTCTATGGCGTCTACACTCTCTAGCCAAATGCCCTGGAAGTCCACAACTAAAATATGTCGGTGGCGGCCTTTGCTCATAGGGGTACGAGCTGAACATCTGGCCCTGAGCCCAACCTCGACCAAAACTGCAGCCTGGAAGGTGTCTGCCTCAACCTCTGCCAAACTGCATGGTAACTGACCCAATAGCTCTGGTCCTCTTCGGCTCCGGAACAATCGCTGTCTCGTTCTGACGCTCCTCTACTCGCATAGCTGCATCCATGGCCTATGTATAAGCATTGAAATGCTGGGAGCCTATTGCAATGAATAGCTGTGTATCTAGGCTCCTCACAAACCTCTTCACTCGGAGCTCCTTCAAAGGAGCTAAGTATAGAGCATAGCGTGATAACTGGGTGAACTGCAAGTCATACTCTGCCACCGGCATATCTGCAGATTTTCGCAATGCCTCGAAACTTCTGGCTCTGGCATCTCTCATGCTTTGCAGAACGAATCTGGCAAGGAATACCTCAGAAAACTCTGTCCATTACATCAGAGGAAGACCTGTGGCTCGCCCTCTCTCCATCGACCCACACCATATCTGTGCAAGTCCCTCTAATCGAAAGCTGGTCAGCTCCACCGACCTTGCATCTGAACATCTCAATGACTTGCCGATCCTAGCCATCCTGTCAAGACATGACTGAGGATCCTCTGCTGCGTCTGTCCCCATAAACACCGGAAGTCTCAACCCTATAAACTCCGGAAGTGATACCTCCGTAACCCTCGAGTCTACAAGTGCGACAATCTGCACGGGCTGTACAACGGGCTCTACCATCGTCGATGCCTGATCCTGTCTCTGAACATGGGTGGCCTCAGTCAACTATCCCACCATCTGCTGTAAGCCTAACATGCCCTCCTCTATCCTAGTCAGTCTATCTGGAGGAGGAGGATCAACATGCTCTGGTACCGCCGGAATGTCCTGTGCGTCAGTCGCCGTCACAGGCGGATCTGTCCTAGCTGCATCCCTGGATGCGTCTCACCTAGCTCGCGTAGCCATAGCAACTAGAACAAGAAACGAGATTTGATAAGGCGTACGAATAGGAACGACAATAATAAGGAGTCAAAAGAAGGATTAATCAAGATATACATCCTAAAGTTACTTAGGCTGAGTATCGTAGCGTAAATATGCCGCGGAACATATGTACGGTACTCTACTCATCCTAAATCTCCTACTCCATCAAACCAAGGGTCAACCTATATAACGAAATTTAAAGCCTACTAACTTAAATTCACTACTCAGTTCCGTAAGGTTAATCCTAAGCTTTGATACCAACTTTGTCACGACCCGAAATTTGGGCATGACCGGCACTTAGATCGTATGACATCTAAAGATGCCGACACAATCTGAGTAAGCAAGAAACCAAGATCAAAAACCCATTTGCGGAATTAAGAAAACTTCAGTTTCTAAGTAAAAAGAATGAGGTAGCATGTCGAATGATTTTTAAGAGATGAAATTTAAACAACTGATTTTTTAGCATTTAAAATTTTGACATCACCTCCCTTTTAATCGTTAATAAAAGCAGTTACAAATGTTTAAATAAGTTGCGTCCCTAGTTGGGAGCAAAATAACGCCAACAGTGGAAATCAATACGCAACAACAATATGACGCTCCGGCGATGAATTTCATGCATAAGTAAGGAAAGCATAACTTAACACAACTAAACGATCTCACTCAATCAAAACATATACAAACATATTTCGTTCTAAGTCCAATATACAGGGTCCGATGGAATGACACTAGATCCAAAATATATATATCAAAAATAGGTGGTCACTGTATATGTAACCCACCTAGCAAAATAAGCCATATAAGCTGACAAGTGGAACCAAACTGCTGCTATGCATCTACACATCTCCTGCAAGGAACTAAGGTACAACGGAGGTGAGTTTCCAACTCAGTGAGCAAAACTAACATCTAATAGTTAATATTGTAAGCATGCCGGATTAATGATAAAAATGACAAGATAAGCATGATGTATAGTATCACATTGATGCATGACATTGATGCATGAATATGTACTAAACAAATGTATTACACAATACTGAAATCTCATCAAATATCTCTGAATATCGGTCATTTCCAATTTAAGATTCATTTTCCGTGTCGAACATGGACAAAAATCTTCTGTTTTAGCAGACATCGTTCCCGAACGATCCTCCCAATCAGTAACATCGGTCGGTATCCACCAGATATCCGCTGTGTTTTACAACTATCTCCGGTATCGTGTATCCTCGCTAGGCTCCCCGCCTCAAATGCGGCTCTCCTGCCCATCGGTCTCGATCGTGTCCACCATGTATCCGACTGTATATCCCCCCACTCAGTCTGGATTACACATAAATCCGCAACCGTATAGCTCCCCCACTCGGTTCGGAGTAAATTAAAATCATAAAAATGACATTCTCATGGGGAACATATCACATCAATCATGAAGAACCAATGAATATAACTTGATAGTGTATAAAACTCAAAACCAAAAATTCTTAAATCCAATAAATCTTGTGCCACAATTAATAACAATTTGAAAGGGAAACATGATAAGCGTCAATAATAAAAGCAATTCTAAATAACTACTATTAATGATGCTTATGGTATAAAGTGAATCATATGCGACATAGCAGATTCTAAGTGGTTACGTGACATATCAATACCGATGAGGTGTAGTGTAAGATGTAGATATGTGCGCGTGCAGCATGACTCATCGATAATTAGTGCAGTGTCCTAGCAAGTGTTAAACAATGGAATTTTATAGATATGAATGCATACGATGAAGTTTTTAGTTTTAAACCTATACACAATGCAAAGGAAATTAGTTAGCCAAAGTTCAAATTATGGGAGTATTACGCCATCCATACAAAATCCCTCGGTAGATGTTTAGTCTACTCACCGGAATACGTCGAATCTACTCGGATGTCATCAACCCTTTTTCTTTTCTTGCGGCCTCCGAAGTCCCCGCGGTCGAACCTAACATCGAAATTAACCTTCTTATAAGAAACGACTAAACTTTGATACGGTGAAAACGTGAAACTACAAGATTTACATACTAAACATGCTACGTGCAAATATTGTGAATTATCTAAAACTTATACTAACCTGATCTTACCCTTCGTTGTTCGTAACAGGAAAAACAGAATCGTGACACGAAATATTCGTATCGTATTTAGAATTATAACCCGAAACAAGAATTTGCTTCCAGATTTTATATACAGAACATATAATATAATCTAACTATACCAGATACCCTAAAATATATAAAGAGAGCTACCATAGAAAAATCAACAGCCAACTCCCTAGAAAAACCAGCGAGATCGGAAAATAAGGGGTTGTCGCCGGTCGAAAGTTCAAAGAATGGGTTCGTGTTTCTAGTGTATATTCTAGATCCAAATTACAAGGTTACTGTATTATTTGATTTTGCTAAAGATTAACTAACCCATAGTAGATTCAAAACAGAGCCACAATTTAACCAAATACGATATTTACCGATATCTTTCTTCTATACTAAAACAATACTAAACTTAGAATCTACAGGGTTGGAAATTATATCTATTGAATGATCAACTGAATGGCTCATTCAAAGATGCACAAGCATATATAATACTAGCTTGAGGGTTTGAGTTGAGGAACACCGATACTTAGCATTTCATTTTCTTTCTCTTTCTTAATTGAGGTAGAGGATTTTCACTAGGCTAGGTTATTTGTTTCAAACCTTAATACCTCAACTGAAACAATTATGCACAAGATAAGAATAAGGAATGATATGGTTAGGAGGAGGTGTCACCATGAAGTAGAGTGGTGCATTCATGCAAGTAGAATGTATGAGCATAAGGTTTATCCTAGAGTGTGGTGTCTATGAGGGTTGTACTAATCTTAACCATGACCTAACCCATTTACATAATAACCCTCACATAATATTAATTAACACAAGAAAGCTAACATTTCACTAAAACCCCTCATGACACTTATTTTTATATAAACAAACTACTTCTTTACTAAATTACTTTACCACATAATAAAAGGTCTCATTAATAAAATAAAGTTATTAAAATAGCATTTTTAATTAAATAAATAAAGTAATTAATTATCTACAATATTTAAAAATATTACACCTTGGGTCTATCCTAGGTACAAGAAATAGTAAATGAAATAATACAACGGTGGCTACAACCTCAATCCGGATGTGCCCCATAAAAGAATATTACATCAATTACAAATATACATGAATGAAAGAAAAGAAAACACTCTTCTCACATCCCCCGGCTATTCATCAATGACGATCCAATACTCCATTTATACAAACCATCATATTACAGATATGTGCAACCCCTACTAATCGACGTATAGCGATTAGCAGACGTTTAGCATCATATATCCGAACACAGAAAACTCGATTAGCTAAGAACTTAGAATTTCGATTGATTATCATAACCGTGTCTACCCATGCATAAACCAGTACACATACAATACTGGGTAGAAACCACATATGCAGGAAACCATATTTTCAAGAATAAGACCTACAGAATAAATTTTGAGTGACTCGGCCCTGACTCGGTCGCGGAACGGTGGCTAAACACTGAGTTTCGCCGCGGTTCCGCGGTAGTCTTGGCAGATCACTTCTCTAAATTTCTTCTGTGTTCTTAAAAAACCCTGCTTGTATTTTTAAGGCCACTGAAATAATTTTTTGAACACTTTAAAAAATCGATAGCAAGCTTGGTCTGAAAATTTTGGTTTCGTGTATATATCCAACGATCGAAGTTCTAACAACTTGCTAACTAGTTAGTTAAGGTTTAGTAGGACCTGATACCACTGCTAGTCGATGTCGCGCACCACACGCACTTGTGGAGACATGGAATATACAAAAAAATGATTTTATCAAATCTTGCAACACCGACTAAACTCTAGGATCTTTACGGAACCTTAACTAGCTATAATTACATGGAGGTTTAACTACTCGGTAAGAGTTCTATACCTCCGTGTACTAGTCCTTTGGGTCTTTTTGTCCTTTTCTTTAGCTCCTCGAAGTGTACGGGTCAAGCTTGCAACGTCGGTCTCGTCGCGTCAAAGATGGTCCACCCGAGAGAATGTACTTTGAGCTCCAACTTCTAAACCGAGGTAACTAGGATACCTCATATGCTAAGCTAAGTAGACTAGATGATGTAGAGAGTGATTATAGACTAATTTGTCTCAAGAACCCTAGGTTTCTCAATACATGAGAGCTTTTAGGGTTGAGGAAGAAGAAGAGTAGCTTGGAAGAGAGAGTGTAGTGATAAGATTGAGCGTAGAATGGCTAAGGGTTTGTGATAATGAAGCATATAATAAATCAAATAATGAATCTGTTGGATATATGTATGCCTTAGAGGCCATTATTTGATAGTGGATGTATCTGTATGTGTATATATATATATATTCCGAGGACATTCTTGCTCGATATGATAATATGCTATCTGGTTGTTCTTTATCTTGACTTGTTCACTTGATCATGCATATTACTCATTTGGTACATATTGACAAAGCTTTTAGGATATTTTCTTGGCTATTGGGATTATGATGCAGATCATACTAGTGGGACAAGTGTAGTTTATAAGCATATCCTTAAAATGTTCCTAGTCGTGGGTGTATCGAGACGGGGCATCGATATTCCAGAGTAGACTAGCGTATACGTTTCTTGACCCATATGATGGGCGATGGATGATCCCATATCCATTGGTATGGTGACACCAAAGACTGTATACGGGTGCTCAGTGGAGACTGGATACACTGAACGGACTAGCAAAGACTCCTATGCGGTATTATATCTATCGTCGGATAGCAATTCTCAGGTGACACTGGTACAGGTTAGTCTGTAGACCCGAGATCGTCATAAAGACTTGTGTGTCCTCCCACTGTACTTTGATCTCCACCCTACCACAGCTCTACTGAGTCATCCAAACAGATGAATTTTGGGTACAGTCTTGAGGAACATAGAGGCAATGAATGATAGGAGGGGTTTCGTCTCTCCTGGTATTGGGGCTTAATGTTGCGCCATGCTCGATAGGATATAACAGGAAGTCCCTAGCCAGAGCTGATGAGATTTACTGATAAGTGTTATCGGTAGTTTCTCGTTCTGTTATAAGCCTAACACTGGCATGACTTATTGAGTTATTGGGGTCGACGATACCATCTCTAGTCTTGATATGCAGCATATCTGACGAAGGGACCGGATTGTATGGTAAGTGTTACCAGTTGGCTCGACAGGAGTTTTGATAGGTTCGCTTGTTTTTCTTCTGATCACTCAATACCTGGGAGCCGTTACGTATAGCTAGTGCCGCTGACGGTTTGTGGGTATGTGATATTGTCATGACCCGAAGGTACAGAATGTGACTGGCACTTAAACTACTAAACGTCTCAAGGCGCAACGTAATCTAACTAAGCCAAAGCCTAGAAAACTAAACCGTTTAACAAATAGAGTGAAGGAAAATTTGTTTTAAAGAAAGTGGTTTTAACAAATAAGTGGAATTAAACATTTAAAAGCAACATCAGATTTTCCTAAAAATTTCGGCAGAGTCTCTTTTGTAAATACTGGCCCCCAAATGGGTACAACACATGAAAATACATATAAATGATGAAATAAAGTATCCCAAGCAGGATCTAGCTCTTCTCCAATGGCGGAACTACAACCACATTCCCATGTATATCAAAAGTCCATAATAAGCATAAAAAACAAGAAATAAGAAGTACCACATCGGCTCAAGTGAGCGTCGACACCAACATCACAAATACAAGTACCACAAGTCTCACCGTCTAGTTAAATATACAAGGGTAGATGAAGTATACTAGATATAAATAAAATACATGATGGGATAACATATCCTCACAACCCAACTACGAGCAATGCCGCAAATCCAAGCAAAAGGAACAAAAGAGGAAGTGCGCCCGCCGCTACTGTGCTGACGGGTCGGACCTGCAAGATACTGTGGCACAACGGGGTGAGTTTCCAACTCGTGAGTAATAAGTAACATCTAATAAGGCTATCGTAAGCATGCACGCAAATGCGTCTCAACCTACGCATGTCGATATGATACGATGTACTAACATGAACGCTTAATCAAAACGAAACCTAAATAAGTCTGGTATGAGAAAATCTTTGTTCTTATCTTAGAAAAACCTCTATGCAATAAACTAAAGTATCATCAATGAAATCAATAGAAAATCCGTGTCAAGCATCGACACAATATATATATATATATATATATCTCAATATCTCAGTGTCTCAATATCTCAATATCTCAATGTCCCAATATCTCAATATCTCAATGTCTCAATATCTCAATATCTCGGGTCTGTCAGTCCAGATCGACCCATATCATCAAATCTCACGACTACGTCGGTATCCTCCGGATATCCGCCGTATCACAAATAACCGGTCAGTAGTGCTCTCCTGCCGGACTCAACGCCATCATATGCGACCATCTTGTCCCGGGGTACCGTACCGGGTTCACCATGCACCCGCAGACGGTTCATCTTCCTCCTCGAATCGGGTGTATGATACAGCTCAAGAAACGAGAAAACCCATGGTGGACATCATACACATCATATCGCGAGAAAACCGCAACTTACATTTTTAAAATAGTAATACGCTCTTAAAATTCCTTGCGGTTTCTCCACAATCCATAAACCTCATAAATACCGAAATTATCGAGAAGAATCACAATATGTAAGCATGTCGATGATGATGGATGTCTATGATACGATAGTATATATCATGCGAAGTACAGCCAGAAGCTATGCATGAATCATGATGCAATGAGTATACATATATGACTAACAATCTTGCGTATCCATCCTGATGAAATGACTATACAATTACAAGTCTACAGATCATATATGATGCAATGCATAAAAAGCGATTCTAAACGGTTCTATAGTGTTCGTGAAATAGATTTTACCAAAGGCGTGTGTGTTCGCATGAATAGTGCACATACTGTTAGATATGTATGCCCTAGAGGCCTGTATTGTATAGGATGCTGGGCATGTGTATGTACAGAAACAATCTTTGCTCGAAATGATAGTATACTATCTGGTTTATCTTCATCTTAACGTGTGATGTGTTGTATTTCATATCTTTATATACATGTTGATGAAGTCCTTAGGATTATGCTTGACTATTGAGATTATGATGTAGATCATACTAGTGGGGCCGGGCGGTCTATAAGCATATCCTTTAATTGTTCCTAGTCGAGGGTATATCGAGACAGGGCATCGATATTACCAGAGTTGTAACGCTTCGAAAATCGTTTAGGCAGTTTTTCGGTAATCGACAAAATTATCAGCCTTTTCCGTAAAAAGTCAAAATAGGTATTTTTCATTATAGACCTAATTAAACAAAATTTAGATAAGATATTACTATAAATTGGTCACTAAAATGTCACTTAAAATTTTCTAGTTAATTAAAATTTTTCCTTAATTAATTATTTTTAATATTATTTTAAGCTTTTAAAAATACATTTAATTAGTGATAAATAGAAATTTAATTAGGTAAATTACACACTTAGGAAACATTATAAACTAAAATTTAGTATTAATAAAATTTTATCAAGATTTTCAAAATTTTTATTCTATGGTTTAAAATTTTAATCAAAAATGGTTTAAAATGGGGTTTTTTGTGTAAAAGTTGATGTGATAGTCATTAATTGAGCTTGGGGAAGGCTTTTTGTGTAGAATTTTCTACACCATTCACACACACACACCCTCCCCAACACCAGGTCGAGCTCAACCTGCTGCAAACCCCATTTCCCTCTCTCTTTCTTGCTTCAAAGATCATGAAAAAACCAACAAAATCCACCGAAATCAACACATTTCTTCACAAATTCAAACCATAATCCTATTCCACCTCTTTCCAACCCTAATTTTCTTTAAAACAAGGTGAAAGGAGGCATCTTTCAAGGTCAAGTGCAAGTTAGGGTTCAACTTGTAAGGTATAATTCTTATCTAATGTTCAAATTGTGGTTTAAATTTGCTAGATTTAGTAGTTTAAGTGTGTAATTTGGTTATGAATTCTTGTTTAGGAAATTCTAGTAAAGGTTTGGTGTTGTAATTAGGGTTTGTAGAATGGTTGATGGGTTTAAGTTAGGGTTTTGGCTATCTAGTTGGTTAGAATGGTTGTTTGTGCGATGTAGCGATCGCTACACCATTAAATTGCGATAATTGCATCGATATTTCTATGCCAATGCTTACTAGATTTTTATGAAAATTAGGAGGTGATATTGTTATGATATATGGAATATATTTATAGCATCTCATACGACTTTTAGGGTGTGCGAATGCGGATTTTAATTTTGTCGGGTTTCAGTTTTGACGGTTGCCCGAAACGGCGATTTTAGTTAAGGTTTTAGCGATTTTCGCGTGTTTTCCGCGTACCGAGTGCACGTTGTGATTAATTAGAGAGCGCCGATCTTTTCATATTGTGAGTTGTGTCATTTCAGGAATTTGTAATCTTATATTGTGTGTTATGCAATTCTAGGAACGGTTACGGAAACATCAGACGCGGCGCGCAAAGGCAAGGCCGTGGTCGGATCGGATTAGCGAGGCATTCAGGTGAGTAGATGTATTCATTTATGGGGGAATCGTCTGGATGGCGCGAGGTGCCCCTAGTTAGGATTACTTTATTTCTTGCAAGATTTGCATTGTTAGTTAGCTAACCCCCCCTCATTCACATTTCATACCCTTATAGCTAATCGTCTGCTAGATTGCATGGATATTCATATACACATGTGCGATATTACTTCGTAGGACACGAACACCATTACCATTGGCTCCTATTGCACGCGCACTATTCATGTGACACACACGCCTTTAGTAATTGCCATGCCACGAGCACCATAGAAGCTGTTTAGCTTAGTGTCACCAATTGCATCATACATGATATACGAAATCGCATAGCACGTATATACCTCGCATCATCATCATACTTACATAGATTTCTAGCCACAAATTGCATCGCATACCTTGATATCATAGACATTTATCATATACAACATGTTGAGTATTATGATTTTCTTGAGGATTTCAGTATTGCTATGATTTCTGGATTTTGGGGAAAACCGTAAGAATTTAATAAAAGCTTATAATTATCATTTTTTTAAAACGAAGTTACGCTTTTCTCTTGATGTATGTGTCGTCCACCATGAGTTTTCATGTTTTCTGTTGGATTTCGAAACCCGATTCGAGGAGTGGATGAACCGTCTCGGGTACATGGTGGGCCCGGTATGGTACCCCGGGGCAAGATGATCGAGTTGTAGACGATGAGCCTGGCAGGGGAAGACTACCTACCGGTGATGTCTGGCACGGCGGATATCCAGAGGATACCGACCGTTGTCGTGAGATTGATGATATGGGCCGATCCGGACTGACGGAGCCCGATGTATTGAGACATTGATACAGTGAGACATTGAAACAGATGTGTTTTCATATTTGGTGTCGATGCTTGACACGGGTTTCAGATGATTTCTTGATGGTATTTAGCTATTATACAGATATTCTTTTTCTAAAGTTAAGAATGCAGAACTCATAGCATTTAAACAATTAAGATTTAGTATTGACATTGCATACATGTGCATGCATACCAGAGGTATAACATCATATCTGGACATACATGCTGTGACGCATTTGCGTGCATTCTTACGATAGCCTTACTAGATGTTATATTCTACTCACGAGCTGGCAACTCACCCCCGTTGTGCCACAGTGTCTTGCAGGTCGGACTCATCAGCCTTGTAGCGGCGGCTTATCTTATTAGTGATTTCTTTTGCCCAGACTCGCGACATTGCTCGTAGGTGGGTTGCGAGAGCGCTTTTATCTCTTTTTGTACTATTTTTGTATATAGTATTCTCCATCTACCACTTCTTATTTGTATATTCGACCTAGTGATGAGACTGAGAGATTTGTGTATATGTGGGTTCTTTTGGGTCGAGCTCACTTGAACCGACGTTATGTTTTCTTACATTTCGTATTTCTTTATGCTCTTTTTCTTGAGATTACATATATATATTGCATGTGGTTGTGATCCGCCTTGGGCGAAGAGCTAGCTCTCGCTTGGGGATGCCATTTTGTGATTACAGGTTATATATCTTGTTGTACTTATTTTGGGGGATAGAATTTACAGAGGAGACTCTGCCGAAATTTTCGGAATTTTTTGATGTTTTTAAAAAAAAGGGGTTCAATGCAACTTAATTGATTTCAAAATCGTTTTCATGTAAGGTTTCCTTCACTCTTTTGATTTTGGTTTAGATTTTTCTGGGCTTTGGCTGACTTAGTTGACGTTATGCCTTTAGACGTCTCGTAATCTAAGTGCCAGTCACGTTCCGTACTTTCGGGTCGTGACAAAGTTGGTATCAGAGCTCGGGTTTTACCTTTCTGAGTGTAGGACAACCTTGGTAGATGGAGTAGGTGACTTAAGCAGAGTGGCGTAGCGTGGGTATGATCCGCGGCATACTTACGATACGGTACTCCGCCTAAGTGACCTTAGAACATAATTGCTTGTATTTCCTTTCTTGATTCCTTGCATTTCTTGATTCAATTGCAATGTTCTTATCGGTCTTGTTTCTTATTCCAGCTTCGATACCGCCAAAGACTACGAGAGCTCAGCGGGCTGCCGCTAGGGATTGAGATTCGAGCGGGCTCGTCTGAGGCGAGGATCGAGCGGGATAATACGCCTACCCGTCAGGGTCATATTGATCCTCCTTATCCAGACCGTATTGCCAGATTAGAGGCCGGCATGCAGGAGTTGCGACAGATGATGGGATCTTTAGTTGAGTCCAGTCGGGCACAAAGATCCGAGGACGTTCCTTCCACCGCACAGACCACGATTGTACCTGCTGCACCGATGGTCACTCCTGCTGCTACTGCGACTATCCCTGTTTTACTACAGGAGTTCATGAGATTGAGACCTCCATCTTTTACCGGTACGGATGCGACAGAGGACCCACAGGCATTTCTTGATAGGATGGCTAGAATTTGCCGTTCGTTGAGATGTTCTGATGATAGATTGGTGGAGTTCACGAGTTTTCGTCTGGAGGGTCTTGCCCAAACATGGTACGGTTCAGTAGAGAGAGGCCGAGCTGCAGGTCTACCTTCTATGACCTGGGATAAGGTTACAGCTGCGTTTCATGCCTGTTTTCTTCCGGAGAGTGTCCGAGATGCTCGAGCCCGTAGTTTTGGGTCTCTGCGCAAGACTCCTGGGATGATGGTGTCAGTGTATAATATACAGTTTATCCAGTTGTCTCGATATGCTCCGTCCCTAGTAGACACAGAAGAGAAGAGAATAAAGAGGTTTGTGCGAGGGCTTGATACACATCTATTCCTTGCCATCAGCACCCATCACTTTGATACATACGCAGCCACGATGGACGCAGCCTTACTTTTGGAGGAGCGCATTTCTGAGACTCCGGTCATTTCTTGGCCGAAGAGGATCCGTACTGATACGCTAGCTCAGCGGCAGTTGGGTAGACACCGCGATAGATTATTTCCAGGAGATGGTGGCGGCAGAGGATTGAGACGAGGTCAGTTATTTGGTTCATATCCATAGACTCGGCAGTCGTCGCCAGGATGTTTTCGGTGCGGGAGTCAATACCACCGTGTCAGAGACTGTACCATGGGACGCTAGGGCGCGGCGACAGTCCCGCATATGAGCTTACCACCCTCACCACCTCCTTAGAGAGCTCTACTTCCTACTCCTGATGATGCTCCACACCAGCCAGATGCTTCTAGAGGTCGTGGGCGTGGCGGTCCGGTTCAGAGAGGACGAGGCGACAGAGGCAGAGGCCGAGGTAGAGGCAGAGGACAGCCAGCTATTAGTAGTGGACAGGCCTGAGTGTTCGCGTTGACTCCTCAGGATGCACAGGCATCCAATGCCGTCGTAACAGGTACTCTGCCAGTAGGTTCTTTTGATGCACGGGTATTATTTGATCCAGGCTCCACACATTCCTATCTATCCACGCACTTTGCACCGAGGTTGGGCCGAGAGTCCTCTCCGTTAGATCAGCCGCTTGTCGTTATTACACCGGTAGGTGAGTCTTTTGTTGCCCGTTTCATGTACCGATCATGTTCCGTTCGTATCGGGGAGAGAGATTCTTCAGTTGATTTGATTCTCCTCGATATGCTAGATTTTGACGTTCTTCTTGGTATGGACTTGCTAGCCACATGTTATGCATCCGTGGACTGCCGTGAGAAAGCAGTCAGATTCAGTTTTCCTGGTGAGCCGGTTCTTGTTATTCAGGGAGATCGTAGCGCTACCCTTCCCAGCTTGATTTCTTCTCTTCGCGCTGGTCAGCTCTTAAGGAAAGGGTGTCATGGATTCTTAGCCTATGTTTGTGATACTAGTTCCACAGAGGTTCCGTTGGACCAGGTTCCTGTTGTGAGAGAGTTCCCTGATGTATTTCTCGACGAGCTGCCTGGTCTGCCACCAGAGCGCGAGATTGAGTTCTGCATCGACCTGATCCCCGGCACGGAGCCTATCTCTATACCGCCTTATCGGATGGCCCCGGCGGAGCTGAGAGAGCTGAAGGATCAGTTACAGGACTTGGTGGACAAAGGCCTTATCCGACCGAGTGTGTCACCTTGGGGTACTCCCGTCCTGTTTGTTAAGAAGAAGGACGGAAGTATGCGCTTATGCATTGATTATCGTCAGCTGAACCGGGTTACTGTGAACAAATATCCTCTACCCCGCATTGATGACTTATTCGATCAGCTCCAGGGTGCAGGGTTTTTCTCGAAGGTTGATTTACGGTCAGGTTATCACCAGTTGCGGGTTCGGAAGGAGGATATTCCGAAGACCGCTTTCCGTACTCGATATGGGCATTATGAGTTCTTGTAGATGTCGTTCGGGCTCACCAATGCCCCGGCAGCATTTATGGACTTGATGAACTGTGTATTCAGGTCGTATCTCGATCAGTTCATCATCGTGTTCATTGACGACATCTTGGTTTATTCTCGGAGCCGGGAGGAGCATGTGCAGCACTTGCGTATCACATTGCAGACTTTGAGGGAGCATCAGCTGTTCGCCAAATTTTCCAAGTGCGCATTATGGTTAGACAGTGTCGACTTCTTGGGTCATGTGGTGACGAGAGATGGTATTTGTGTGGACCCGAAGAAGATCGAGGCAGTTCAGCGTTGGCCTAGACCGGTATCAGTTATAGAGGTTCACAGCTTTCTGTGTCTGGCCGGCTATTATCGACGTTTTGTTCAGGATTTCTCCCGTATTGCTGCACCGCTGACCGGGTTGACCCGGAAGGGGGTCCCTTTTGATTGGACCCAGGCATGTGAGGATAGTTTCCAGCAGTTGAAGATTCGTCTGACTACTGCACCGGTGTTAGCTTTGCCTTCAGGATCAGGCGGGTTCGTGGTATATTGTGATGCTTCTCGAGTGGGGATGGGCTGTGTATTGATGCAGCATGACAGAGTTATCGCATATGCTTCTCGGCAGCTGAGGAAACACGAACAGAACTAACCCACTCATGATTTAGAGATGGCTGCAGTGGTATTTGCACTTAAGATCTGGAGACATTACTTATACGGTGATTCGTGCCAGATATTCACTGACTACAAGAGTTTGAAGTATATCTTTCAGCAGCGAGATCTGAATCTGAGACAGCGCCGTTGGATGGAGTTGGTAAAAGATTATGACTGCGAGATTTTATACCATCTGCGCAAGGCGAATGTGGTAGCAGATGCTTTGAGTAGGAAGCCCGAAGGTAGCTTATTTTGTTTGAGCGTAGTACAAATGCAGTCGACGGCGGATTTGCAGGTTTTATGTGACAGCAGAGTGCAGTTCAAGTTTACTCCTACAGGGGACAGCTGGCCCATTTCAGAGCATGCCCACAGTTACTTGACCGTATCCGCGAGGCACAGTCCGGCGATGCCCGTATTTTAGAGATTATTGAGCAGATTCAGCAGGGCAGAGTTTCTGAGTTCATGATTGATGATCAGGGGATACTTCGATTTGGGACTCGACTGTGCGTACCAGATTCTGAAGGACTGAGGCGCGATATCCTCGAGGAGGCACATAGATTAGTATACAGTGTGCATCCAGGTTCCACCAAGATGTACCATGATCTGAGAGAGGTTTACTGGTGGAACGGGATGAAGAAGGATGTTACAGACTTTGTGTCGAGATGCCCGACTTGTCAGCAAGTCAAGGCCGAGCACCAGAGGCCAACTGGCGAGTTACAGCCTTTGCCCATCCTCGAGTGGAAGTGGGAACAGATCTCCATGGACTTCATTGTGGGTCTACCCAGGACCAGTCGAGGGTATGATTCTATTTGGGTGATTGTGGATCGACTGACGAAAGTGGCTCACTGCCAGTGAAGACCACTTTTGGATTTGCTCAGTACGCCCAGGTTTATATTGATGAGATCGTGCGACTGCATGGCGTTCCGACGTGCATTGTGTCCGACCGGGGCACCCAGTTTATCAGCCGATTGTGGCAGAAACTTCAGGAAGCTTTGGGCACCCGATTGAGTTTTAGCACAGCCTTTCATCCATAGACTGACGGTCAGTCGGAGCGTACTATTCAGACTCTTGAGGACATGCTCAGAGCTTGCGTTTTAGATTTTGGTGGTAGCTGGGATCGTCATTTGCCTTTGATCGAGTTCTCCTACAATAATAGCTTCCAGGAGACGATTCAGATGGCACCTTTCGAGGCATTATACGGGAGGAGATGTCGATCGCCTGTGTGTAGGACAGAGCTCAGGGAGGGCAGCATTTTGGGCCCGCAGAGCGTACATGAGGCAACCGAGAAGATACGGCTGATTCGGGACAGGATGAGAGCGGCACAGAGTAGGCAAATATCATATGCTGACAGGCGCCGTCGCCGACTCGAGTTCGCTGTTGGCGATCATGTTTTCCTGAAGGTCACTCCGATGAAGGGTGTGATGAGATTTGGATGGAAAGGGAAGCTTAGTCCTAGATATATTGGTCCCTTCGAGATCCTAGAGCGTGTTGGTCCAGTAGCTTCTCGGTTAGCTCTTCCGCCCAGTTTCCCCGATGTTCACCCCGTGTTCCATGTTTCGATACTCCGCAAGTACCTTCATGATCCTTCCCATGCGATGCAGCACCAGATGATCCAGCTAGAGCGTGATCTTTCATTCATCGAGCAGCCAGTGGTCATTTTGTATCGGCAGGTGAAGAAATTGAGGTCGAAGGTTATACCCTCCGTCAAGGTTCTTTGGCGTGGCCCGAACAGCGAGGAGGTCACCTGGGAGACCGAGATCGAGATGAGGAAGAGATATCCCCATCTTTTTGAAGGTATGCATAGTTAGATTCTAAATTCGGGGACCGAATTTCTTTAAGGGGGAAGATTGTAACGCTTCGAAAATCGTTTAGGCAGTTTTTCGGTAATCGGCAAAATTATCAGCCTTTTCCGTAAATAGTCAAAATAGGTATTTTTCATTATAGACCTAATTAAACAAAATTTAGATAAGATATTACTATAAATCTGTCACTAAAATGTCACTTAAAATTTTCTAGTTAATTAAAATTTTTCCTTAATTAATTATTTTTAATATTATTTTAAGCTTTTAAAAATACATTTAATTAGTGATAAATACAAATTTAATTAGGTAAATTACACACTTAGGAAACATTATAAACTAAAATTTAGTATTAATAAAATTTTATCAAGACTTTTCAAAATTTTTATTCTATGGTTTAAAATTTTAATCAAAAATGGTTTAAAATGGGGTTTTTTGTGTAAAAGTTGATGTGATGGTCATTAATTGAGCTTGGGAAAGGCTTTTTGTGTAGAATTTTCCACACCATTCACACACACACCCCCTCCCCAACACCAGGTCGAGCTCAACCTGCTGCAAACCCCATTTCCCTCTCTCTTTCTTGCTTCAAAGATCATGAAAAAATCAACAAAATCCACCGAAATCAACACATTTCTTCACAAATTCAAACCATAATCCTATTCCACCTATTTCCAACCCTAATTTGCTTTAAAACAAGGTGAAAGGAGGCATCTATCAAGGTCAAGTGCAAGTTAGGGTTCAACTTGTAAGGTATAATTCTTATCTAATGTTCAAATTGTGGTTTAAATTTGCTAGATTTAGTAGTTTTAGTGTGTAATTTGGTTATGAATTCTTGTTTAGGAAATTCTAGTAAAGGTTTGGTGTTGTAATTAGGGTTTGTAGCATGGTAGATGGGTTTAAGTTAGGGTTTTGGCTATCTAGTTGGTTAGAATGGTTGTTTGTGCGATGTAGCGATCGCTACACCATTAAATTGCGATAATTGCATCGATATTTCTATGCCAATGCTTACTAGATTTTTAGGAAAATTAGGAGGTGATATTATTACGATATATGGACTATATATCATCTCATACGACTTTTAGGGTGTGCGAATGCGGATTTTGATTTAGTCGGGTTTCAGTTTTGACGGTTGCCCGAAACGGCGATTTTAGTTAAGGTTTTAGCGATTTTCGCGTGTTTTCCGCGTACCGAGTGCACGTTGTGATTAATTCGAGAGAGCCGATCTTTTCATATTGTAAGTTGCGTCATTTCAGGAATCTGTAATCTTATAGTAGGTGTTATGCAATTCTAGGAACGGTTGCGGAAACATCAGACGCGGCGCGCAAAGGCAAGGCGGTGGTCAGATCGGATTAGCGAGGCATTCAGGTGAGTAGATGTATTCATCTATGGGAGAATCGTCTGGATGGCACGAGGCACCCCCTAGTTAGGATTACTTTATTTCTTGCAAGATTTGCATTGTTAGTTAGCTAACCCCCCTCATTCACATTTCATACCCTTATAGCTAATCGTCTGCTAGATTGCATGGATATTCATATACACATGTGCGATATTACTTCGTAGGACACGAACACCATTACCATTGGCTCCTGTTGCACGCGCACTATTCATGTGACACACACGCCTTTGGTAATTGCCATGCCACGAGCACCATAGAAGCTGTTTAGCTTAGTGTCACCAATTGCATCATACATGATATACGAAATCGTATAGCACGTATATACCTCGCATCATCATCATACTTACATAGATTTCTAGCCACAAATTGCATCGCATACCTTGATATCATAGACATTTATCATATACAACATGTTGAGTATTATGATTTTCTTGAGGATTTCAGTATTGCTGCGATTTCTAGATTTTGGGGGAAACCGCAAGAATTTAATAAAAGCTTATAATTATCATTTTTTTAAAAACAAAGTTACGGTTTTCTCGTGATGTATGTGTTGTCCACCATGAGTTTTCATGTTTTCTGTTGGATTTCGAGACCCAATTCGAGGAGTGGATGAACCGTCTCGGGTACATGGTGGGCCCGGTATGGTACCCCGGGGCAAGAAGATCGAGTTGTAGACGATGAGCCTGGCAGGGGAAGACTACCTACCGGTGATGTCTGGCGCGGAGGATATCCGGAGGATACCGAACGTTGTCGTGAGATTGATGATATGGGCCGATCCGGACTTACGGAGCCCGATGTATTGAGACATTGATACAGTGAGACATTGAGACAGATGTGTTTTCATATTTGGTGTCGATGCTTGACACGGGTTTCAGATGATTTCTTGATGTTATTTAGCTATTATACAGATATTCTTTTTCCAAAGTTAAGAATGCAGAACTCATAGCATATATGTGCATGCATACAAGAGGTATTACATCACATCTGGACATACATGCTGTGACGCATTTGCGTGCATTCTTACGATAGCCTTACTAGATGTTATATTCTACTCACGAGCTGGCAACTCACCCCTGTTGTGCCACTGTGTCTTGCAGGTCGGACTCATCATCCTAGTAGTGGCGGCTTATCTTATTAGTGACTTCTTTTGCTCAGACTCGCGACTTTGCTCGTAGGTGAGTTGCGAGAGCGCTTTTATCTCTTTTTGTACTATTTTTGTATCTAGTATTCTCCATCTACTACTTCTTATTTGTATATTCGACCTAGTGATGAGACTAAGAGATTTGTGTATATTTGGGTTCTTTTGGGTCAAGCTCACTTGAGCCGACGTTGTGTTTTCTTACATTTCGCATTTCTTTATGCTCTTTTTCTTAAGATTACATATATATATTACGTGTGGTTGTGATCCGCCTTGGGCGAAGAGCTAGCTCCCGCTTGGGGATGCCATTTTGTGATTACAGCTTATATATCTTGTTGTACCCATTTTGGGGGATAGAATTTACAGAGGAGACTCTGCCGAAATTTTCGGAAATTTTTTATGTTTTTAAAAAAAAGGTGTTCAATGCAACTTAATTGATTTCAAAATTGTTTTCGTGTAAGGTTTCCTTCACTCTTTTGATTTTGGTTTAGATTTTTCTGGGCTTTGGGTGACTTAGGTTACGTTACGCCTTTAGACGTCTCGTAATCTAAGTGCCAGTCACGTTCCGTACTTTCGGGTCGTGACAAGAGTAGACTAGTGTGTACGTTTCTTGACCCTGGGGCGATGGTTTATCCTACAACCATTGGTGTTTGACATCAAAGATTGTACACAGGAGCTCATTGGAGAATGGGTACACCGAACAGGACTCACCGAGAACTCCTAGATGATATATATACCTATTGTCAGATAGCAGTTCTCTGGTGACACTTGTACATGTTTGTCTGTAGACCCGAGATCGTCATAGTGTCTTGTGTGATTCCCACAGTGCTTTGATTTCCTCCCTACCATGGCTCTACCGAGTCATGCAAACATGTGGATTTTGGGTACAGTCCCGAATCATATGGAGGCAGTGAGCGATAGGAGGGGTTTCGTCTCTCCCGATATAGGGAGTTGACGTCGCGCTATGATTGATCGGCCATAACAGCAAATCCCTCGCCAGGGTTCTCGAGATTTACTGATAAGAGTTATCGGTAGTTTCTCGAACCGTTATGGGCCACAAATCAGCATGACTTATAAAGTTACTGTGGTCTGACATTTACCACCCCTAGACTTCATATGCGACGTATCAGACGAAGAGACTGGACTGTACGGTAAGTGTTACTTATATGTTCGTTAGGGTTATGATGAGTCCGCTCGTCGGCCACCTTTTCGTCATGTACCAGGGTAGCCGTTACGCACAGCTAGTGTTGCTGACATGCTTATGGTTAAACCCACTGCCAGCGTACTGTCGAGTCTTTAGAGTCCCACACAGAGAGTTCCCTGGTTCAGGGAAAAGATGTAGAGGCCGTAAGTTGTTACGGCAGGGGTTCGATCATGTTTGTGTAAGTGTTACAGGAATAATGATCGGAAGGATAATACTGGTAGGCTTTGGTTTAAGCCGGATACCGGTATTATATTATTGGATTATTTGTATTCGTATTTTTCGTAATTCGGATACGGGTATACTTATACGGTATACGGTGAAGGGGTATTCTTGTAATTATTACAAGAATACCTTCTAGAAGGTAACACCTCATTATTGGATTTTCATTTTGAGAAAATGGAAATGATGAGATGGAATTTGGAGAAAATCCTAGCATGGTTGAAGGCATGGCTCAAATTATTTTATATTCATTTGGGTTTACTATTGAGGCATGGTGCATTAGTTTTATGAAAAAATAATGCATGCTTCAATTATTGTTTTGAGCCATATCTTTTGTTATGCTTCATTTTTCATTCATTCATGACATACACCTCTCTCCTAATTCTCTCCTTCCTCTACCTCTTGACCTAAACCATCACATGAGTTGTGAATCATAGGTGAAGGGACAAATATAATCCATTACTTGATCTCTACATCATCTAAGTGATCACTTCTAGCAATCTTGATCTCTTAGTTAAACTCTTGTGAAGAGTTTGTAGCTTGTTCGATAGCTCTCGGATGGATCGTCTTGGATCTTGAGGTGGCCGGAGACCGAGCTCTTTGCAACCGAAGGAGCCTAGGAGTAACATTGAAAAGAAGACCCGAAAGACCGGTTCATTATGTATAGTACACTTTCATAGTAGATTAGATCTCTTGATAAGTTTGCTAGTTAAGGTTTAAGCACTAATCATGGGTTATGTGGGTGTTGCATGCAAGAAAATTATTGTTTATCGCTTCTGCCTCCTCACAAGTGTTGTGTGGGTGTGCAACACCGACTAACATGGTATCAGAGCCTATCTTAAACCTTAAATAGCTTGTAGCAATGTTAGAATTCCGCTGTTTTTTGTCGTGCAAGAACTGCCGAAAAACAGTTTTGAAAATCGAAGTTTTGAGCTGTTTGCACACCCCGCAGGCTCACGGTTTGAACCGAGAAGCCGCGGGGTGGAGTGTGTGCACCCTGGGGGAGACCGAATGTCTGGGTCCACTCCCCAAGACCACCACAAGGTGGTCTTGGCGGCGGGGACCCGAAACTGCCCCACCATAGGCAGTTTCGGGCCTGCCTTACCTCCTGGCCATGTCGTGGTGGCCTCAGGGGTGGGGTACCCCCTCTAGGCCCCCTATTCGACCTTTAATATGTTTTTCTTTGCCTCCATGAAGTTCGAGAGGGTTTCGAGTTCGTTTCGACTCCTGGATTGGCTCAAATGATCGGGTTTTTAAAAGGTTGGTCACCGAATTTTTTCAAGAGTTGGAAAATGATTAGTTTGCTAATCTCGTGCGGAATTCTAATGTCACGGTTACTTTACAAGATTAGTAATGTGTATGTGTGTTATGGAAACATCGACTAATTTCCATATGTCTATTATTCGGGGTTGCACACATCGGTATTGGTATCATGCGATGGTATATGTATATGAATATGTTGGATCGTCGTGATGAATGTCCGGGGATGTGAGAAGAGCGTTTTTCTTTCATTCATGTAATTTGTAAAAAGCAATGTAATATTATTTTATGGGGAACATCCGAGTTGAGGTTGTATCCACCGTTGTATAATTTCTTTTTACTGTTTTTGCTCTTAGGATAGACCCAAAGTGGGGTGCACAAACTACTGGGTTCTTGAAGTGCCGAGTGGCCTATTCACTTTGTTGAGGGAGGTTGCTTCACTTCGGAAATTTTGCGGATAGTTTGCCACACCCATAGGGGTCTAGGGTAGGGTTTGGCTATTCATCACGACCGTGGAACCCATCTTTCATTAAAGGCTAAAATGAAGTAAGGAATTCCTAGTATATCCAATGTATTCGTCTGTGATATGGAATGTTTATAAATGCGTGCGACGAATGGCTATTTATATATGAGATATATAATAAACTTTGCTTATGTTTTGCACCCACGCTAGTCTAGCCCCCGCTCTGCCGTTAGTTAAGTAACCTAACGTTGCATGACGGGACCCCGTGGCGAATGCGGATGGCATAAGCGTACGTTCTATTTTCGTTTCTTTTCTGTGATGTTTAGGAAACGTAAATGATGGGACAACATTAATATGATTAATGTTAAGAAAAAGAAACCTAAAGATGTTGTAGAATCAAAATTTTTAAAATGGATAACTCTGGTTTTTGCTTTGCATAGTGGTATTCCTTGATGAATATCCAGCACCTCATTCGATGAGGAAAGGGCCGAGATACCTTCACCGGGAGTGACCCCTTTGGCGAAACTAGCAAATATTACAAAGCACTCGATTGTTTTTATAGTTGATCTAACTTTTGCTTTGTATCGTGGTATTCATAAATATCCAGCATCTTATTCGATAAGGAAAGAGCCGATATCCTTTCACCGGGAGTGATCTCTTTAGCAAAATTAGAAAGATAGTACAAAACCATTCGACTTTTAAAACTGGAGCTTAAACCACTCCTTTCATCAGATTCTACAACGATATCAAGTTCAAAACATTAAGGGTATTCATAAAAACCATCCATTGCCCTCCGCCATTTTGGGAAGCAGAGTACTTAGTATTCGTGCCACATTTGTTGGCTATAGTTAAGGCGTGGTGTACGGTTGCTAAGCGATGTCTTCCTACAAAGCATTTGATGTGATCAATTAGGACATTCGTATGACTTTTTTGACTATAGTTAAGGGTCATGCGGGTAGGTCTAAATCGATCACGAAATGGCGGGTAGAACTTGACTAGTGCTTATGACTTGTTGACCATAGTTAAGGTCATAATACACTAGGGGTAAAAATCATATCGGGAATTTCAAGAGTTGAAATTTGCAATGAGATTGCATACCTTCTGTTTGATAGTTGGATCCCGATCCCACCGTGAGTAAAAGTTACTCCCGGGAGAGTTTTGCACTTTACAATTAGCTGATCCAGTAGATGTCTAGAAAGGTTTCAACGGGGTTACGCTTCTATGAAAATCAGGTTTATTTTAATTAGGTCCGTGCGAAAGCACAGGGAACCTCCCTCGGAGTATCGACACTGGCCTGGCTGACCGGTTAGTGAACTTGTCGATTGCAATTAATCCTGGCTAATTTTCTTTTTAAGGTTTGAAGGAAAATTTGATAAAAAGCAATGGGAGACATAGATTAGATAAGATTAATAATCAATCTAATTATGCAAGAGCAATCGCTGAGTGTTTTTCTCTCTCTCTCCTAATGGCAGATACCTATGACGGGACTTAAGCTTTTATTAGACAAGAATAAACTCACGGGACCGAATTACAAATATTGGCTAAGGAATGTAAATATTGCCCTGTCCTATGATAAGGTCGGATATGTCCTGACTACTTGAGCCCCTCCTAGCCCAGGCCCTAATTCTTCAGTTGCGGATAAATAAATCCGCAAGACATGGGATATAGACTGTGCAACAGCCAAGTGCATCGCGCTTGCTTCTATGAACAATGAACATCAGAAGCAGCACGAGAAGATGGATGTTCAATCCAACTTTCTCCATACAAAGGAGTTGTATGGAGAGCAATCTCGTACTCTCCGATACGAGGCATCTCGAAAGTTGTTTCAGATGCGGATGGCCGCTGGCACGTCTGTAGGTGACCATGTATTGAAGATGATTAGACTTATCGAAGAACTTGACGACCTGAGTTGGACCATGGAGAACTAACAATATGTTGATAATGTTCTACAGTCCCTTCCCTCTGCCTTTGCTCAGTTCATTGTAAACTTCAACTTGCACTACATGGAGAAGTCCTTACCTGAACTCCTCAATATGTTGAGGAGTGTAGAGAGCATGCTAAAGGTAGCGAAAACTCGTGCTCTAATTGCTGGGCCATCTTTCTTTTCCGTCCTGAAAGCCAAGGCCAAGGGAAAGAAGAAGAAGAATCCCATCAAGCCGAGACGAGAAGTGAAAAAGGCACCGGGAAATGAGAAGATAGTGTTAGGTTTGTCTAGCACCCTATGAAGAGTTTTGAAGCATCACATGCCTAAAAGTTTTAATTTTGATGGTGCTAAACAAGCATGCAAAGGAATCGATCCTAGAAAATTAGGGTTTCGAAACTTAAGACTTATAAAGTTAGGGTTTTGAGACTACAACCTTTGTAGCTCCCTATTGCTGGACTCCTTGGTGTCTTGGGTGTTGAATGGAGGTCCTCTTGAAGTCCTCTCGCGTCCACGACGATCCACCACGGAGTTCTCCGTCCAAGCTCGCAACTTCGTAAAACCGAAGAGAACACTCTAAACAAGTTGGCTAAACTTGCATAGAATGATGTTGTGGTTTGGAATCTCACTTCAAAAACCTTTCTTTAAGTGTGTTTAACTCACTAGAAAAACCTAGAGAGCAAATGGTGAAGGAGGATGAAGATGGTGGCTTTTCTTTTTAGCAAGTGTAAAAGATAAAAGATGAGTACTCCAAAAAGAAATGAAATATAACCTTTTATATTTTATTCCTTCTTACATCCAACCATGGTTAAGTGATGGAGAGTTTATTTAACTTGAGTTTTAAATGATAAAGAGAAGGATAACCCAAGGTTAGAGGTAGGTGAGCTTGGTTAGGTTAGAAGAAGAATGTAGAAGCTAGTAAAGATTATCCTTTTCTTTTCAATTTTGTTTTAAATACAAAATCAAATAAAAAAACCATTACTTAATCCATGGTGTGAGTCTTATATTGCCACCATTTCCATGTGCTAACAACCATGATAGATGGGTGTATGTATGTATGCATGTATGCACATCCACATGTGCATGAAACTAGAATGAAAGAAAGAAACACATGCATGCATGCATACATCCATCAAATTCTAGAAAGGTTTCAAGTGAGAAAACTAATGGTTAGATGATAAATCAACACTTGATTTATCAATCCGGTCATATCTCATATGACACCACCAAAAGCAGGCCACCCGATCAATGTTCGGTATCATATACGCACATTTTAATCGGGTGCATGCGCATATCGCATACGCGCACCACAACGTTTCGCCTGGACTGGGTAACTCCTTTGTGGGACTCTAAGACTCGTCAATACGCAGGCAGAGGGTGATGATCATATCAGGTACCCACAAGCCGCAAGCGGTCAGCTAAACGTAACGGCCACCGGGGTATTGAGCGATCAGAAGACAACAAGCGAACCTGCTACAACTCCCGTCGAGCCAACCGGCAACACTACCGTACAGTCCGGTCTCTTCGTCAGATATGCCGCATATCGAGCCTAGGGATGGTAACGTCGACCCTAATAACTCAATAAGTCATGCCGGTGAATGGTCTATAACAGATCGTGAAACTACTGATAACACTTATCAGCAATTCTCAGCAGCCCTGGCCAGGGACTTACTGATATAACCAGTCGGGCACAGTACAACATCAACTCCCAATACCGGGAGAGACGAAACCCCTCCTATCGCTCATTTCTTTCGTGTGTCTCGGGACTGTACCCAACGGCCACCTGTTTGCACGAATCAGTAGAGCCGTGGTAGGGTGGTAATCAAAGTACAGTAGGAGAACACACAAGACTCCATGACGATCTCAGGTCTACAGACTAACCTGCACCAGTGTCACCTGAGAACTGCTATCCGACGATAGATATAATTCCATATAGGAGTTCTCGGTGAGTTCGTCCAGTGTACCCAGTCAGCACTGAGCACCCGTATATGATCTTGATGTCAAACATCGATGAATGTGGGAACATCCATCGCCCATCATATGGGTCTAGTATCATTTACGCTAGTCTACTCTGGTATATCAATGCCCCGTCTCGATATACCTACGACTAGGGACTTTCCAGGATATGCTTATAGACTACAGATGTCCCACTAGTATGATCTCCATCATAATCAGAGCAGTCAAGCCAATATCCTCAGGGCTTTATCAGCATGTATGAGTGAATAATAAGCATGATCAAATCAACATGTCAGATAAAGAAGAACCAGATAGCATACTATCATGTCGAGCAAGAATGCATACTGAATATATATACATGTATAGATACATCCACTATCACATAATGGCCTCTAGGGCATACATATATCCAACAATCTCCCACTTGCACTAAGGCCAGTTATTGGCGTATCTCATACCCAACATCTCAAAAAGTCGCTCATGCTGCGGCTGAGGGAGGGCCTTGGTGAATGGATCCGCGGCGTTATTCTTTGTGTCTACCCTCCTAATCTCGATCTCGCGGCAATCTACAATCTCCCGGATCAAATGAAAACGCCTCAAGATGTGTCTGGACCGCTGATGGGATCTGGGCTCCTTGGCTAATGCCATAGCCCCATTATTGTCACAATACAAAGGTATTGGATCAATAATGGTTGGAACTACTCCTAGCTCCGAGACGAACTTCTTCATCCAGACGGCTTCCTTGGCGGCATCATTTGCAGTAATGTACTCAGCTTCCATCGTAGAGTCTGCAACGGTATCTTGTTTGGAACTCTTCCAACTCACCGCCCCTCCATTGAGGGTAAATACAAACACAGAGATAGATTTGCTTTCGTCCTTATCGCTCTGGAAGCTCGAATCGGTAAAGGCCTCCATTTGGAGATCTCCATTACCATACACCAAGAACAATTCTTTAGTCCTTCGCAAGTACTTATGAATGTTCTTCACAGCTGTCCAGTGATTCTCCCCTGGGTTGGATTGATACCTGCTTACATCACTAAGTGCATAAGCTACATCTGGGCGTGTACATAACATCGCATACATTATAGATCCTACTGCCGAAGCATAGGGTATAATACTCATGCGAGCTCTCTCTTCATCGGTCTTTGGGCAAGAATCCTTGGAGCGAGTGACCCCATGGCAAGCAGGTAAGGCACCCCGCTTGGAGTCTTCCATACTAAACCTTTTTAGGATGGTGTCAGTGTACCTGGTTTGGGACAATCCCAATAACCTTTTGGATCTATCCCTATAGATCCTTATGCCCAGAATGTACGTGGCATCACCCAGGTCCTTCATGGAGAACCTCAGTGATAAGAAAGATTTGACCGACTGTAGCATAGGAATATCATTTCCTATCAGAAGAATGTCGTCCACGTACAATACGAGGAATGTGACAGCTCTCCCTACAGCCTTCTTATAAACACAAGGTTCATCTGGATTTTTGATGAAATCAAACTCTTTGATAACATCATCGAAACAGATGTTCCAACTCCGTGATGCCTGCTTTAACCCATATATGGATTTAAGCAATTTATATGCTTTCCCGCTGCTCCCACTGTCAATGAAACCCTCTGGCTGATCTATATAAACGCATTCTTCTAAATTTCCATTCAGAAATGCGGTTTTAACGTCCATCTGCCAGATTTCATAGTCGTAGTGAGCAGCAATAGCAAGTAGGATCCGAATGGATTTAAGCATGGCTACGGGAGAAAATGTCTCGTCATAGTCCAAACCTGGTCTTTGACGAAAACCCTTCGCCACAAGTCTTGCCTTATAGGTCTCCACCTGCCCATCTACACCAATCTTTCTTTTAAAAATCCATTTGCACCCCACAGGTTTCACCCCAGGAGGTACAACGTCCAAAGTCCACACTTTGTTGGTGTACATAGACTCCATTTCGGATCTCATGGCATCCAGCCACTTCACAGAGTCTTTACTCGTGATAGCTTGCTGAAAACTGGTAGGATCATCACTCATCCATGATGCAATCTTCTCCGTTACCATCAATGAGGAAACCATAGTACCTCTCCGGTGGGCGAGAAGTCCTACCAGACCTACGGAGTGGCCGAGGTTCTTCAGTTTCTGTTGCAACAGCTGGTTCAACCAAATCGTCATTTGTAGTTTGTGTCTCTAGAACCTCTTCTAGATCTACCACCTCGCCATTATCTTTATCTGTGAAAAACTCTTTTTCCAAGAATGTGGCATACTGAGAAACAAACACTTTTTGTTCCTCTTTGTGCTAGAATAGATATCAATAAGAATTCTTTGGATATCCCACAAAGTTACATAAGACTGACCGTGTCTCGAGTTTGTCCGGATTCTGCTTTTTAACATAGGCCGGGCAACCCCAAATCTTAATTCTCTTAAGAGATGGTCTCTTCCCATGCCATATCTCATATGGTGTGGTAGACATGGCTTTGGTTGGAACCCTATTTAGTAGAAACGCTGCAGTCTCCAATGCATGCCCCCAAAACGAGACGGGTAACTCAGCGTCACTCATCATGGACCGGACCATATCTAATAGGGTCCTATTCCTTCGTTCTGACACACCGTTGTGCTGTGGTGTGTAAGGAGGAGTGAGCTGAGAGAGAATCCCATTCTCTTTCAAGAAGTTTGCAAATTCTGTACTGAGATACTCACCACCTCGATCTGATCGAAGCATCTTGATATTCAAGCAGGTTTGTTTTTCTACTTCTTGTTTATATTCAATGAATTTCTCAAAAGCTTCGGACTTGTGTTTTAATAAAAATACATGACCGAATCTTGAGAAATCATCAGTGAATGTAATGAAGTATGAAAAACCGCCTCTAGCCTGTGTAGACATAGGCCCACATACATCACTATGTATGAGGCCCAGGAGCTGAGTAGCTCTTTCTCCGTGTCCGGTAAACGGAGATTTGGTCATTTTACCCTTGATACAATACTGGCAAGTCGCATAAGATTTATATTCAAAAGAATTTAAATATCCATCTTTGTGTAACTTGTTTAGTCTTGTTTCGTTAATATGACCAAGTCTACAGTGCCAAAGAAAAGCTTCATTTAACTCTGAAAGTTTTCTTTTATTAGTGTGTTGTATACTGAAAACTGTGTGTTGATTTAGGACATATATTCCGTTGTTAAGCGTACCATACCCAACCAACATTTGATTCAGGTTAATGTTCATAACATTGTTCTGCAATACAAAATTATACCCTTCATTGTCCAACAAATAAACGGATATTATATTACATAGCATACTTGGTACAAAATAACATGGATTTAAAACCAAAATACATCCAGATGGCAACCCCAAGTGATACTCTCCCACTGCGACTGTATGTACATTGGAACCATTTCCAACGCGGAGAGTATGGTCACCTGTCCTCAAAACCTTGCTATTTCTCAGCCCCTGCATAGAATTGCAAATGTGAGAACCTGAACCGGTATCCAATACCCAGGAAGCAGAGTTTATAGAAAAACAGTTTTCAGTCACAAACGCACCTGAAGCAGAAGTATCACCATGCTTCTTCTTGAGACTTAAGTACTCCGTGCAATTGCGCTTCCAATGTCCTGTCTTGTGGCAATGAAAACATTCACCTTTCCCCGGGTCTCCAGCTTTGGACTTTCCCTTTCCCTTCACCTTTTTAACTCCGCCCTTAGGATTAGTGGGTTTCTTCTTTTTCTTTCCCTTGGCCTTAGCTTTCCGGCGAGAAGAAGAAGACTGTCCAATAGTCATAACGGGAGTTTTTGCTAACTTCATAGTGCTCTCTGCACTCCTTAACATATTAAGGAGTTCAGGGAGTTTCTTTTCCATGCCATGCATGTTAAAGTTCACTATGAACTGAGCAAAGGTGGAGGGCAGGGACTGCGGAATAATATCTATATATTGTTCATTGTCCATCGTCCATCAAAGGTCCTCAAGCTCTTCTATAAGAGCTATCATCTTCAGAACATGGTCTCCTACTGGTGTGCCAGGGGCCATCCGCATCTGAAACAATTTCTTTGATGCTTCGTATCGTAATACGCGGGATTGCTCCCCATACAACTCCTTTGTATGGAGCAATATACCATGAATGTCCATGTCCTCATGCTGCTTTTGATGTGTGTTGTCCATCGATGCAAGCGCGAGGCATTTGGCCGTGGCACAGTCAGCGTCCCATGTCTTGCGGACTTCAATGTCCGCAACTGAGGATTTTGGACCAGGGACGGGCGGGGCTGAAGCCGTGAGGACATATGATACTTTATCATAAGTCAAGGCGATTTTCAGATTCCTTAGCCAGTCTTTATAGTTGGTCCCATTCAGTTTGTTTTTATCTAGTAGAAGCTTGAGTCCAGTCATGGGTATCTGCCATTAAGAGAGAGAAAAGAATACACTCAGCAAAAGCTCTTGCATAGATTAGATTGGTTATTATCCTGTCTAATCGATGTTTCCCACTGCTTTTTATCAAGTTTTCCTTTCAAACCTTAAAAAGAAAAACTAGCCAGGATTAATTACAGTCTACAACTTCGCTAACCGTTCAGCCAGGCCAGTGTCGGTACTTGAGGGTGGTTCCCCGTGCTTTCACACGGACCTAATTAGAGTAAACCTCGTTTTCCAAGAGGCGGAGCCCCGTTAACACCTTTCTAGACACCTAATGAGTTAGCCAATTGTAAACTGTAAAACTCTCTTAGGAGCAACTATTGCCCACAGTGGGATCGGGATCCAACCATCACATGGAAGGTATGCAATCTCATTGCAAATTTCAACTATTGAAATTCCCGATGTGGTTTTTACCCCTAGCACTTATGACCTTAACTAAGGTCGACAAATCATAAGTACCAGTCATGTTCTACCCGTCATTTCTTGATTAATCAGACCCACTCATATGACCCTTAACTAAGGTCAACAAAGTCATAAGAATGTCCTAATTAATCTGCATCATATGCAATGTAGGAAGACATCACTTAGCTACCGTACACTACGCCTTAACTAAAGTCAACAAACGTAGCACGAATACTAAGTACTCTACTTCCTAAAATGACGGAGGGTTGCGAATGATTTTTAAGAAAATCTTTAACGCTTTGAACTTGATATCGTTGTAGAATCAACTGGTTTTCAAAAGGAGTGGCTTAAGCTCCGCAGTTTTTGAAATATAACTTTTTCATAAATAGCCGAGTAGTTTTCAAATCCGATTCTACAACATCTTTTAGGTTTATTTTCTTTACATTAATCACATTAATGTAATCCCATCATTTAAGTCCTTAAGCCAATCACAGAAAAGAAACGAAAATAACACGTACGCTTATGCCATCCGCATTCGCCGCAATGTTCCGTTATGCACCGTTAGGTTACTTAACTAACGGCATACCGGGACGGGACTAGCGCGGGTGTAAAACATAAGCAACGTCTACTATATATCATATATAATATGTCATTCGTCTCAGATATCACAGAACACAGGCAGCAGAAATATAGATATAACGTGGGATATACTAGGACGTCCGTATTTAGTATTTAGCCAGAATAGAAAATACGGATTCCACAGTCGCGATGAATAGCCAAGCCCACACCCTGGACCCCTACGAGAGCGGCAAGTGACCCTGCCAATTCTGGTGTTTAGGAGACCCGGTCTCGACTCCTCGAGATGGCCTCCCACTGAACCCCAGAACCCGGTCACCTGTGCTCCCCTCCTTGGGTCCATCCTAATGCGGAAAAGAAAATAATATACAACACTGGTGGCAGCAACCTCAACCCGGAAGTGCCCCAAATAAAAGAATATTACATTACATTTGAATTTACATGAATGAAAATATAAAAACTCTCATCTCACATAAAAACCCCCGGCTATTCAACCGCGACAATCCTGCACATCATATCTCAGCAACACATAATATCTCATATCATCAACGTAAGTAAGTATGCATACACCGATTGTCGTCGACATATAGCAACGACAATCGGCAATACCACTACATACTACACTTACGGTCACAGAAAAGAAAGTGTAAAACTGCAATATCTGGAATCCACATTCGCTTTAGACATCACAAATGCGAAATATCACATATTCCGTATTTCATGTCTAGTAATATGAATTCCACACATTGCATCACATTCCGGATAAACAGACAGTATTGAAGTTTTCGAACGAACGATCAAATACCCGGGATTCACTAAAGCCCAACACTTGAGCAGAGTTCAAACACCTGGAGTGTGACACAGTAGTAGCGGTCCAGCCGTAGAAGGGTCAAGCCAACGCCTCACATGTGGCACGCCGTACTGCCCCAAACCCTAAGGTTCAAAGGGCAGTTCAAGACGGTCACATAATCGAGTTAAGGTTTGTTGTCTTCTAGAGGGACCACCACAAAAAGACTTGCACATATCTTCAAAGCATTTAAACCCTGTGAAAGTGAGCAAATGATACTCGTTCAAACACTTCAATACTTTCTAATTTACCCGGAAAAGCTACGGAATGAAAATACCGATCAAAACTACGCGTCCAAAACCATCTCCAGAAAATACAGTACTATATTCAGATTAAACATACCTAAAACAGTATACTAGCAGACCTAGGAATTATGGTGCAATTTTCATAGCATTATTCCACTGTACGGCCGCGGATCCGCGGCCTAAGCAAGGAATTGCCGCGGTTCCGCGGCCATATGAACAGTACACTGCATCGTTTTTCACCATTATTCTTAGTTTTCCCTGCTATATTTTTTAAGTATTTTTAATACTGAAAAATGTCAGATTTTAAAATTTGTCCAGAGAGCGTCCAAAAAATCGTATTTTTTTGTCCGATCGGGATTTTTTCTTCGTAAAAGCGTCGCCTAATGTTCTAGGTCCGCTCTGATACCAATGTTAGGTTTGTCTAGCACCTTATGAAGAGTTTTGAAGCATCACATGCCTTAAAGTTTTAATTTTGATGGTGCTAAACAAGCATGCAAAGGAATCGATCCTAGAAAATTAGGGTTTCGAAACTTAAGACTTATAAAGTTAGGGTTTCGAGACTACAACCTTTGTAGCTCCCTATTGCTGGACTCCTTGGTGTCTTGGGTGTTGAATGGAGGTCCTCTTGAAGTCCTCTCGCGTCCACGACGATCCACCACGGAGTTCTCCGTCCAAGCTCGCAACTTCGTAAAGCCGAAGAGAACACTCTAAACAAGTTGGCTAAACTTGCATAGAATGATGTTGTGGTTTGGAATCTCACTTCAAAAACCTATCTTTAAGTGTGTTTAACTCACTAGAAAAACCTAGAGAGCAAATGGTGAAGGAGGATGAAGATGGTGGCTTTTCTTTTTAGCAAGTGTAAAAGATAAAAGATGACTACTCCAAAAAGAAATGAAATATAACCTTTTATATTTTATTCCTTCTTACATCCAACCATGGTTAAGTGATGGAGAGTTTATTTAACTTGAGTTTTAAATGATAAAGAGAAGGATAACCCAAGGTTAGAGGTAGGTGAGCTTGGTTAGGTTAGAAGAAGAATGTAGAAGCTAGTAAAGATTATCCTTTTCTTTTCAATTTTGTTTTAAATACAAAATCAAATAAAAAAACCCATTACTTAATCCATGGTGTGAGTCTTATATTGCCACCATTTCCATGTGCTAACAACCATGATAGATGTGTGTATGTATGTATGCATGTATGCACATCCACATGTGCATGAAACTAGAATGAAAGAAAGAAACACATGCATGCATGCATACATCCATCAAATTCTAGAAAGGTTTCAAGTGAGAAAACTAATGGTTAGATGATAAATCAACACTTGATTTATCAATCCGGTCATATCTCATATGACCCCACCAAAAGCAGGCCACCCGATCAATGTTCGGTAGCATATACGCACATTTTAATCGGGTGCATGCGCATATCGCATACGCGCACCACAACGTTTCGCCTGGACTGGGTAACTCCTTTGTGGGACTCTAAGACTCGTCAATACGCCGGCAGAGGGTGATGATCATATCAGGTACCCCCAAGCCGCAAGCGGTCAGCTAAACGTAACGGCCACCCGGGTATTGAGCGATCAGAAGACAACAAGCGAACCTGCTACAACTCCCGTCGAGCCAACCGGCAACACTACCGTACAGTCCGGTCTCTTCGTCAGATATGCCGCATATCGAGCCTAGGGATGGTAACGTCGATCCTAATAACTCAATAAGTCGTGCCGGTGAATGGTCTATAACAGATCGAGAAACTACTGATAACACTTATCAGCAATTCTCAGCAGCCCTGGCAAGGGACTTACTGATATAACCAGTCGGGCACAGTACAGCATCAACTCCCAATACCGGGAGAGACGAAACCCCTCCTATCGCTCATTGCCTTCGTGTGTCTCGGGACTGTACCCAACGGCCACCTGTTTGCACGACTCAGTAGAACCGTGGTAGGGTGGTAATCAAAGTACAGTGGGAGAACACACAAGACTCCATGACGATCTCGGATCTACAGACTAACCTGCACTAGTGTCACCTGAGAACTGCTATCCGACGATAGATATAATTCCATATAGGAGTTCTCGGTGAGTCCGTCCAGTGTACCCAGTCAGCACTGAGCACCCGTATATGATCTTGATGTCAAACATCGATGAATGTGGGAACATCCATCGCCTATCATATGGGTCTAGTATCATATACGCTAGTCTACTCTGGTATATCAATGCCCCGTCTCGATATACCTACGACTAGGGACTTTCCAGGATATGCTTATAGACTACAGATGTCCCACTAGTATGATCTCCATCATAATCAGAGCAGTCAGGCCAATATCCTCAGGGCTTTATCAGCATGTATGAGTGAATAATAAGCATGATCAAATCAACATGTCAGATAAAGAAGAACCAGATAGCATACTATCATGTCGAGCAAGAATGCATACTGAATATATATACATGTATAGATACATCCACTATCACATAATGGCCTCTAGGGCATACATATATCCAACAGATAGGAGATGCTGCGACAGGTCGAGGGGAATGCTTCCACTACCACCAGACTGGGCACTGGAAGAGAAACTGTGTTGGATACCTGGCAGGCCTCAAGAAGAAGAAGCATGGTGATGCTTCCACTTCAGGTGTGTTTGTAACAGAAAACTATTTTCCAATTAACTCTGCTTCCTCGGTATTAGATACCGGTTCAGGATCTCACATCTGCAATTGTGTGCAGGGGCTGAGAAATAGCAGGTTTTTGAAGAAAGGTGATCACACTCTCCTGGTTGGGAATGGTTCCTTAGTACATGCTACAGCAGTGGGGGAGTATCACCTTAGTTTGTTGTCGGGTTGTATATTGGTTTTCAACCCATGTTATTTTGTACCTTCGATATTATGTAATATTATATCTGTATCGTTATTGGAAAATGCTGGATATAATTTTGTATTAATCTAATGTTATGAACATTAACCTTAATCAAGAGTTGATTGGGTCTGGTATATTAAATAACGGGATATATGTCCTAAACCAACATACAATTTTCAATATACAACACACAAACAAAAGAAAGGTTTCAAACAAAAATGAAGCTTTCATTTGGCATTGTAGACATGGTCATATTAACGTGACAAGACGAACCAAGCTACATAAAGATGGATATTTAAACCCATTTGAATATAAATCTTATATGACTTACCAGTCTTGTATCAATGGTAAAATGACCAAAACTCTATTTACTGGACACGGAGAGAGAGCTATTGAACTCTTAAGCCCCATACATAGTGATGTATGTGGACCAATATCTACACATGCGAGAGGTGGTTTTTCGTACATCATAACTTTCACTGATCATTTCTCGAGATTCGGGCACGTGTTCTTGTTGAAACATAAGTCTGAAACTTTCGAAAAATTCAAGGAGTATAAATCTGAAGTAGAAAAACAAACAGGCTTAAGTATCAAGAAACTTCGATCGGATCGAGGAGGTGAGTATCTAAGCTCAGAGTTTCTAGATTTCCTAAAAGAGAATGGGATTCTCTCTCAGCTCACTCCTCTGTACACACCACAACACAACGGTGTATCAGAAAAGAAGAATCGTACCCTATTAGATATGGTACGATCTATGATGAGTGATGCTGAATTACCAATATCATTCTGGGGGCACGCATTAGAGACTGCGATTTATCTATTGAATAAGGTTCCGACCAAAATCGTGTCTACCACTCCATATGAGATATGGTATAGGAAGAGACCATCTCTTAAAAGAGTTAGGATATGGGGTTGTCCGGCTTATGTGAAAAAGCAGAATCCGGACAAACTCGAGACACGATCGGTTTTGTGTTGATTTGTAGGATATCTAAAACACTTATATGGATATCTTTTCTACCACAAGGAGGAACAAAGGGTGTTTGTTTCTCAGTATGCCACATTTTTAGAAAATGAATTTTTTACAAATGATACTGTTAGTAATGCGGCAGAACTGGAAGAAATTCCAGATACACAAACAATTACCGATGATTTGGTTGAACCTGAGATTTTAATGGAACCTGACGAACCTCAGCCACTTCGTAGATCTAGTAGGACTTCTCGCTCACCTGATAGAAACTACGGTTTTCTAATTGATGGTGATAGAGAAGATTGCATCATGGATGATGATGACACTACTAGTTTTCAGCAAGCTATCACGAGTGGTGACTCAGTGAAGTGGATGGATGCCATGAGATCCAAAATGGAATCCATGCACACCAACAAAGTATGGACTTTGGAGGTTGCACCTTCTGGAGTAAAACCCATAGGGTGCAAATGGATCTTTAAAAGAAAGATCGGTGTGGATGGTCAGGTGGAGACCTATAAAGCTAGGCTGCTTGCAAAAGGATTTCGTCAAAGACCGGGCTTGGACTATGATGAAACCTTTTCACCAGTCGTGATGCTCAAATCCATTCGGATCCTGCTTGTTATAGCTGCTCGCTATGACTATGAGATCTGGCAGATGGATGTTAAAACGACATTTCTAAATGGTGATTTAGAAGAATGCATTTTTATGGATCAGCCAGAAGGCTTCATTGATATTAGGAGCAGCGGAAAAGCATGCAGGTTGCTTAAATCCATCTATGGATTAAAGCAGGCATCATGGAGTTGGAACATCTGCTTTGATGATACAATCAAAGAGTTTGGTTTTATCAAAAATGTAGATGAACCATGTATTTATAAAAGGATTGTAGAGAGTACTGTTACATTCCTCGTATTGTACGTGGACGACATTCTCTTGATAGGAAATGATGTTCCTATGCTACAATCGGTCAAACTATTCTTATCGCAGAGGTTCTCCATGAAAGACCTGGGTGATGCCTCGTACATTCTGGGGATTAAGATCTATAGAGATAGATCTAAGAAATTATTGGGATTGTCCCAATCGAGATACATTGACACCATACTAAAGACGTTTAGTATGGAATATTCCAAGAGGGGTAATTTACCCGATTGTCATAGGATCACCCTCTCCAAAGAGATTTCTCCAAAGACAGATGAGGAGAGGGCTCGCATGAGCATTATACCCTACGCTTCGGCGGCAGGATTTATAATGTATGCGATGTTGTGTACTTGCCCAGATGTAGTTTATGCACTGAGTGCAGTAAGCAGGTATCAATCGAACCCAGGGAAGAAACACTAGACTGTTGTAAAGAACATTCTGAACTACTTGAGAAGAACTAAAGAAATGTTCTTGGTGTATGGTAAAGGAGATCTCCAAATGGAGGGTTTTACCGACCCCAGCTTCCAGAGCGACAAGGATGATAGTAAGTCCATCTCAGGATTTGTATTTACCCTAAATGGAGGGGCGGTATGTTGGAAGAGTTCCAAGCAAGATACCGTCGCTAACTCCACGATGGAAGCTGAGTATATTGCTGCTAATGATGCCTTAAAAGAGGTAGTCTGGATGAGGAAGTTCATTTCTGAACTTCAGGTGGTTCCAACCATTGATAATCCAATACCTTTGTATTGTGATAACAATGGCGCCATGGCTTTGGCAAAGGAACCGAGGTCCCATCAGATATCCAGACATATCTTGAGGCGGTATCACCTCATCAAGGAGATAGTCGATCGCCAGGACATCGAGGTACGGAGAGTAGACACGAAAGACAACACTGCAGATTCATTCACCAAGGCCATCCCTCAAGTCCAGTTTGAGAAACTGTTCGAGATGTTGGGCATGCGGTACGCCGGCAACTGGTTCTACTGTAGACAGTGGGTCTTTATTGCACCAACTACAGGCCTTAGTGCAAGTGGAAGATTGTTAGATATGTATGCCCTAGAGGCCTGTATTGTATAGGATGCTAGGCATGTGTATGTCCAGAAACAATCTTTGCTCGAAATGATAGTATGCTATCTGGTTTATCTTCATCTTAACGTGTGATGTGTTGTATTTCATATCTTTATATACATATTGATGAAGCCCTTAGGATTATGCTTGACTACCGGTATTATGATGTAGATCATACTAGTGGGGCCTGGGCGGTCTATAAGCATATCCTTTAATTGTTCCTAGTCGAGCGTATATCGAGACAGGGCATCGATATTACCAGAGTAGACTAGTGTGTACGTTTCTTGACCCTGGGGGTGATGGTTGATCCCATAACCATTGGTGTTTGACATCAAAGATTGTACACAGGTGCTCATTAGAGAATGGGTACACCGAACATGACTCACCGAGAACTCCTAGATGGTATATATACCTATTGTCAGATAGTACTTCTCTGGTGATACTTATACAGGTTAGTCTGTAGACCCGAGATCGTCATAGTGTCTTGTGTGATTCCCATCGTGCTTTGAGTTCCTCCCTACCACGGCTCTACTGAGTTATGCAAACAGGTGGATTTTGGGTACAGTCCCGAATCGCATGGAGGCAGTGAGCGATAAGAGGGGTTTCATCTCTCCCGGTATAGGAAGTTGACGTCGCGCTATGCTTGATCGGCCATAACAGTAAATCCCTGGCCAGGGTTCTCGAGATTTACTGATAAGAGTTATCAGTAGTTTCTCGAACCGTTATGGGCCGCAAATCAGCATGACTTATAAAGTTACCGGGGTCTGACATTTACCACCCCTAGACTTCATATGCGACGTATCAGACGAAGAGACCGGACTGTACAGTAAGTGTTGCTTACAGGCTCGTTAGGGTTATATTGAGTTCGCTCGTCGGCCACCTTTTCGTCATGTACCTGGGTAGCCGTTACGCACAGATAGTGCCGCTGACATGCTTATGGTTAAACCCACTGACAGCGTACTGTCGAGTCTTTAGAGTCCCATACAGAGAGTTCCCTGGTTCAGGCAAAAGATGTATAGGCCGTAAGTTGTTACGGCAGAGTTTCGATCATGTTCTTGTAAGTGTTACAGGAATAATGATCGGAAGGATAATACTGGAAGGCTTTGGTTTATGCCAGATACCAGTATTATATTATTGAATTAGTTGTATTCGTATTTTTTGGAATTCGGATACGGGTATACTTATACGGTATACGGTGGAGGGGTATTCTTGTAATTGTTACAAGAATACCTTCTAGAAGGAGACACCTCATTATTGGATTTTCATTTTGAGAAAATGGAAATGATGAGGTGGAATTTGGAGAAAATCCTAGCATGGTTGAAGGCATGGCTCAAATCATTTTATATTCATTTGGGTTTACTATTGAGGCATGGTGCATTATTTTTATGAAAAAATAATGCATGCTTCAATTATTGTTTTGAGCCATATATTTTGTTATGCTTCATTTTTCATTCATTCATGATATACACCTTCTCTCTCCTAATTCTCTCCCTCTTAACCTAAACCTTCACATGAGTTGCGAATCATTGGCCAAGGGACAAATATAATCCATTACTTGATCTCTACATCATCTAAGTGATCACTTCAAGCAATCTTGATCTCTTAGTTAAACTCTTGTGAAGAGTTTGTAGCTTGTTCGATAGTTCTCGGGTGGAACGTCTTGGATCTTGAGGTGGCTGGAGACCGAGCTCTTTGCAACCGAAGGAGCCTAAGAGTCACATTCAAAATAAGACCTGAAGGACGGGTTCATTAGGTATAGCACACTATCATAGTAGATTAGATCTCTTGATAAGTTTGCTTGTTAAGGTTTAAGCACTAATCTTGGGTTATGTGGGTGTTGCATGCAAGAAAATTATTGTTTATCGCTTCCGCTTCCTCACAAGTGTTGTGAGGGTGTGCAACACCGACTAACACGTGCAGCATGAACCAATGGTAATGATGCAAGTGTCCTATGAGATAATATAATTTATATTTATGATGATGCAATACAATGGGATGAATGACTAGGAGACTACGCATATAAATACTAGCACTACTAGAAATCCTGACTATCGGGCTCCTCGAGCCATCCAGACGATTCCCCTATAAATGTGTACATCTACTCACCAGGACGCCCCGCTAATCTGATCAGATTTCAGGTCTGCCATTTCCGCGCCACATCCGACGCCTCTGCACCCGATCCTAGAAATATACACAAGTAAATAAGAGAATAAATATATAAATAGTCACGGACACAAATAATACAAGTCAATCACGTACATTAACTAAACGCGCTCGCTCTTTGTGCACAAAACGCGCTCGCGACAACGCCACAAACCACAAGTAGGGTCCCTATATGTGGCAACTACCAAACCAAAAATCCAATCGCACCAATCGCGCGTTCACAACGCATTAATTATTGTATGAAATAGGTGGTAAACCATCGAAACCCAAACTTGATTCAAATCAATTTATTCAAAAAAAAAACCTAGTAAGCAACCATTAACCGTTTTAGTACAAATCTAGATGGTCTTAACAATTCTAGTGGCCACAATGATCACATAATAGCTTAATTAAGCCGCACAAACCTTTACTAGAATTTTATCTCACCTATTTACACTAATCCTAAAAATCTAGTTTGCAAAATTATATAATTTGGACAATTTTAAAGTAACACTTAGCAAACTAGCAACTAGCATAGATTTTAGCATGTCATAAGATGTGAGACTACACATAGTTAACTTGATTCCAGGACAATAACGCTAGCTTAAACTCAAATCCCTTTCTATAAAATTCTAGCTTTCAATTTAAACCACAATAATACCGAAATAAGTTTGATCTAAAGTAATTTAGCAACAAATTAAACATGAGGTTAGGATTTATACCTGAAAGATTTGTGGATTTATACCTGAAAGATTTGTAGATTTAACATGCAACTTGGCCTCCCAAATTGCTCTCTTGCACCAAGAACCATGCTAGTTTTGATCAAGGAATAATGGGTAAGGTTTAATTTGGAGTTTGTGAGGTTTTATGTTGATTTTTAATGGAATTTTTGGAAGTGAAAAAGAGGTGGAGGAAGTGGGGATTTGGGCTGCTGCAAAGGGAGAGGGCTCGGCCAGTTTTGGAAGGGGGGGAGAGAGATGTAAGTGTGTATAGAAACATCTCCACATCAAGTCAACAACCCACACTTCTTCGTCTCCTCATTTCTTTTCATTTGAAATTCTTGAAGTGGAAAAATGAAGTGGGGATTGGAGTTTTTTTTCTTGGCAGCAGGAAGCTCGGCTGCAAAGAGGGAGATTGGGTTTGTGTTGGTTGTGTAGAAGTTTCCAAGTCAAAATAACCCTCCCTTACCTTATTAATACATCACACTTCATACTTCTATATTTATTTTATTTTATTCTAATTCCAATTAGCCTAAAATTAACTAGAACCTTGCAACCAAAAGAGAAAAAGAAAATATGTTACAAACTTGGTTTAAGGTTGTCATGGTTCACATTTTTATAATTAACCCATTCTCATTTGTAATTAACACCAATTAAATGTATAAATGAAAGTTTAAAATAATATTAAAATAATTAATTAAGGAAAAATATTTAAGAAAATTAACAATTTATAAGTGACCAAATAAATATCAATACTAGCCATTACATAGCTAAAATAGGTATATTTAAGTCTATGTTGAAAAATAATTATATCTTGGTTTTTACGGAAAACACCAGTTATTTTACCGATTATCAGAAATTTCACCTAAATGATTTTTCAGAACGTTACAATTTTCCCCCTTAAACAAATTCGATCCTCGAATTTAAAATTTAACTATGCGTACCCTCGAAGAGATGGGAATAATCCTTCCGCATCTCACCTTTGGTTTCCCACGTGACCCTTTTCGTCGTTCGGGCCACGTCAAAGAACCTATACGGACGGTATGACCTCGGACCTCAGTTTTTTCACCTGCCGATCTAGAATGACTATTGGCTGCTCGGTGAAAGAAAGATTGCGCTCCAGCTGGATCGTCTGGTACTGTATCACGTGAGAGGGGTCATGAAGGTACTTGCGGAGCATTGATACATGAAACACGGGGTGAATATCTTGAAAGCTGGGTGGATGAGCCAAACGATAAGCAACTGCGCCGACACGCTAGAGAATCTCAAAGAACCCACATATCTGTAACTAAGCCATCATTTTCTTTTCGAATCTCAACACGCCCTTTATCGGAGAAACCCTCAAGGAAACATGATCTAGAACAATGGACTCAAGTCTGCGCCAACGTCGGTCTGCATCAGATTTCCGCCTGCTCTGGGCCGCTCTCATCCTATCCCGAATCAGCTGAATCTTTTCTGTCATCTCTTGCACAATCTGTGTTCCCAAAATACTGCTCTCACAGAACTCTGTCCAACAAACTGGTGATCGACATTTCCTCCTATATAATATCTCGAAGGGTGCCATTTGAATCGTTCTCCTGGACGCTGTTATTTTAAGAAAACTCTATCAAAGTCAAGTGGTGATCCCAACTGCCACCGAAAACTAGAACGCAAGCTCGGAGCATATCCTCAAGAATCTGAATGGTTCGCTCTGATTGACCGTCGGTCTACGGGTAAGAAGCTGTACTGAAACTCAATCGGGTGTCCAAAGTCTCTTAATGTTTCTATAATAGTCGACTGGGTGCCTATGTCGGACACAATACAAGTCGGAACTCCATGTAGTCGCACAATCTCATCAACATATATCTGAGCATACTAAACGAATCCAAAAATGGTCTTGACTGGCAGAAGGTGAGCTGCTTTCTTCATTCGGTCTATGATCACTCAAATAGATCCATACTCTCGACTGGTCATAGGTAGACCCACTATAAAATCCATAGAAATTTTTTCCCATTTCCACTCCGGAATGGGCAAAGGTTGTAATTCTCCTGCTGGCTTCTGATGCTCAGCCTTGACTTACTGACAAGTTAGCATCCCGAAACTAAATCTGTGACCTATCTATTCATCCCTTCACACTAGTAGACTTCTCTCAAATCATAATACATCTTGGTGGAAACCGGAAGAACACCGTATGCTGACTGATGTGCCTCCTTTAAGATCTCGTGTCTCCATCCCTCAGAATCTGGTACACACAGTCGAATCCCAATCGTAGTACTCCCTGATCATCAATCACGAACTCTAATCTCTGCCCTGTCGAACCTGCTCCATAATTTCTGACAACGAACTTCATCGGACCGTGTCTCATGGATACGATCAAATAAATGTGGATGTGCACTGACACGGACAAGTTGTCCCCTGGTCGATATAAACTCGAACTGTACTCGGGTGTCACAAAGAATCTGCTGATCTACCATCGATTGTCTCTAAACTGTGCTTAAGAAGAAAAGCTACCTCCGGGCCTCCGAATCAAAGTATCTGCCCCAACATTCGCTTTGCCCGGACGATAAAGAATCATCGCAGTCATAGTCTTTCACTAGCTCCATCCATTTGTGCTGTCTCAAATTTCAAATCTCGCTGCTGAAAGTTGTATTGTCTCCAGATCTTTAAGTGTAAAAACCACCGCAGCTATTTCTATGTCACGCATGGAATAGTTCTGCTCGTGCTTCTTCGACTGCCGAGAAGCATCGCAATAACCAACAAAACCGTCTGATCCTAAATGCAAAGATAATACTGGCGCCGTAATCAAACAAGTCTTCAATTACTAAAAGCTTTGCTCGCATACCTTAGTCCAACGAAAGAACGCCCTTCCGGATCAACCCGGTCAATGTTACCACAATATGCGAAAAATCCTTTACGAATTATCAATAGTATCCGTCCAAACCTAAAATGTTGCGAACCTCCGTCACTGGTACAGGTCTGGGCCAGTGATGAACGGCCTCAATCTTTTCGGTTCCATATTTATCATCTCTCGTAACTACGTGACCCAAGAAGTCAGCATCATCCAACCAGAAAACACACTTGGATACTTTAGCGAATAGCTGGTGCTCCCTCAAATCTGCAACGAAATCCTTAATTACTGCCCAGGCTCCACTCGGCTCCAAAAGTATACTAGGATGTCCTCAATGAACACGATAATAACTGATTAAGATGTTAGTAATATGTATGCCCTAGAGGCCATTACTGTACATACGATGTATATTGTAGTGGATGCTTGGACATATATATGGAGGACTTTCTTGCTCGACATGATTGTATGCTATCTGGTTGCTCTTTATCTTAACATGTACTCTGATAGTCTCTATGTTACATGTTGATAAAGCCCTTAGGATGAGTACTTGACTACCAGGACTATGATCTAGATCATACTAGTGGGGACAGTGTAGTCGCTAAGTACATCCTTCAAATGTTCCTAGTCGCAGGTGTATCGAGACAGGGTATCGATATACCAGAGTAGACTAGCGTATGCTTCTTGACCCATGTAGATGGGCGATGGATGATCCCATATCTATTGATGTTTGACATCAGAGATAGTATATGGGTGTTCAGTGGAGACTGCGTACACTGGACGGACTCACCGAGAACTCCCAGATGGTATTATACCTCACGTAAGATGGCAGTTTTCTGGTGACACTGGTACAGGTTAGTCTGTAGACCCGAGATCGTCATAAAGTCTTGTGTGATTCCCGCTGTGCTTTGATTTCCATCATACCATGTCCAAGAAGGCATGCAAAACGGTGGCTTTTGGGTACAGTCCCAAATCACATGGAGGCAATGAGCGATAGGAGAGGTTTCGTCTCTCCCGGTATAGAGAGTTGATGTTGCGCTGTGTTTGATTGGCTATAACTGGAAATCCCTGGACGGGGTTGCTGAGATTTACTGGAAAATGTTATCAGTAGTTTCTCAAACTGTTATGGACCTTATATCGACATGATTTATCGGTTACTGGGGTCTGACATTAACCATCCCTAGACTAGATATGCGACATATCAGTCGAAGAGACCGGACTGTACGAGAGTGTTACTGATTGAATTCGCAGGAGAATGTACATGCTTGCTTGTTAATCTTCTGATTGCTCAATACCTAGGTGGCTGTTAGGTTTAGCTGACCGCTTGCAGCTTGTGAGTGTATGATATGAACATCACCTACTGCCGGCTTATTGACGATTCTTTAGAGTCCTACACAGAGGTTTCCTGGCTCAGGCAAAACGGAGTAGAGCACATATGTGATGTGGGCAGGACCGAGAATAATACGATATGAGATACCGTATTCTATTCTCGCGATATATGATATCGTCCTGGTATATGTGATATAGCCGGGTCATCGGATCAAGTGTTGATTCGATGAATTGGTCCATGTTATATTAGCCGGTTATATGCAATATAGCTGGATTGTCGGATCAAGTGTTGATTTGATAATTTAATGTATAATTATATATGTGATATATTACATTACGCTAACTAATATAAGCTCGCTTTATTGATTCATTTTCTCACCGGAGGATACATTGATATATATGCGATATATGTTAATTGTATTATTTTCTTTTGTTGCAAAATATATTATATATGTGATATATAATATTGTAACAAGTTATGATTACAAATACAACATGATTTGTGGAGATTAAACATGTTAGGGTTTGATTTGGGTTAACATTTGGGTTAGCTTTTTCTTGTAGCTTCTAGAAGCTTTATTTTGTTTTAAGCTTAGATATTTTTTAAAGATATTTTGTGTAGATATTTTCTTAACCCAACCCAAATCCTTTACCCTAGTTAATTCTCTAAAAGGGTTAAGCCTTCATTCTTAACCCATGGTTGATTTGTAACCATCATAATTAATTCATTATTCATCACAAATAGATTTCTTCTTCTTCTTCCTCCTTGAAAAGCTTTCTAGCTTTTTGACTTGTGATGTTTTAAAGTGAGAAAATGAAATCAAAAGAAAGCAAAATTCCTACTTCATCATCCTCATCTATTCTAGCTACTTAGATTAGGGTGTTCACTTCACTAATACTTGATTAGAGAAGTAAAAGCTTGATTTTGAGATTCTTCAAGGTAGATCATTTTCGAAAAGGAAGACTTCAAGCAAGAATAGATCATTCGACTTGTGGAGCCTCTCTTGAGTCCGGGAGATCATGGATCGTGGCAAAGGGACTACTACTCAGAGCTTATGAAGCGAAGGAACGGACTACAAAGGTTGTAATCCCTCTCACTTAGATGTAAAGTTGTTTACACGCATGTTTACCCTAAGTCTCTAGTTAAGATCTTGGTTAGGCTTTGTTTAGCACCCCAAAAAATTTCAATATGGCATGTGTGATACCTTCCTAAACCTTGCTAAGGTGCTAAGCTAACCCTACAGTGGTATCAGAGCCAAGCTAGAGCATTACGCGATCTGTAGACGAAGTTAAAAGTCCGATCGAACCCCGAAATATGATTTTGGACCCCTCTCTGGAAATTTTTTAAAAATTTGGTTTTTTCCGTATTAAAAATATTCAGAAAAATAAGCAGGTGAATCTATGGATATCTGTGAAGTACGAATCCCTAAATCCATCAAGACACCGCGGAACCGCGGCCAAACCAAGCTATTGGCAGCGGTTCCGCGGCAGAACATGAGGATTGAGCGATCGTACTTTAAGAGGTGATCCGTAGGTATTAAATTATGCTTCTGGGAATTTTTAATATTACTCAAGTGTTGAGTTTTCTGGAGATCTTAAGAATTCGTTGATTCGATCGGAAAATTTAACATCGTTTAGTTTTCCGGGTAATTTAGAACGTGTTAAAAAGCTCGAACGGATATCAATAACTCACTTTTTCCCCTGTCGGAAAACTTTCAAGTGTTGGATTTTTCCTCAGTTTAAAACTTTCAGAAAATCATGCAAGCGTATCTGTGGGCCCTCTAGAAGAAAGTAACCTTAACTCGATTATGTGACCGTCAAAACTGCCACTGAACCCTAGGATTTGTGGTAGTTTAGCGTTGCCACATGTGAGGCGATGGTTTGACCCTTCTACGGCTGGTTCATTGGGGTTGTGACATGTTATGGGATTTTTGAACTCGGCTCAAGTGTTGAGCTATTTCTGAAATCTTGGGTGTTTGTTTATTCGATCGGAAAGTTTAACATTGTCTATTTATCTAGAATGTGATACAATATGTGGAATTCATATAGTTATGCATGAAATGCGAAATATGTGATATTTCGGATTTAAGATGTCTAAAGTGATTGTGGATTCCAAATGTTGTAGTTTTACACTTTCTTTTCTGTGACCGTAAGCTTAGTATATGGGGTATTGCCGACTTCGTTGCTATACATCAACGACAATCGGGATACGCATACTTGCTTATGTTGATGATATGAGATGTTATGTGTTGCTGTGATATGTTATATTGGATCGTCGTGTTTTGAATAGCCGGGGTTTTATGTGAGATGAGAGTTTTTCTTTTTCATTCATGTGAAATTCAATTGTATGTAATATTCTTTTATTGGGGCACTTCAGGGTTGAGGATGATGTCACCATTATATATTATTTACTTTTCCGCATTAGGATAGACCCAAGGCGGGGAGCACAAGTAACCAGGTTCTAGGGTCCAGTGGGAGACCATCTCAAGGCGTCGAGATCGGGTCTCCTAACTCTAGAATTGGTAGGGTTGCTTGCCGCTCTCGTAGGGGTCTAGGGATGTGGGTTTGGCTATTCATCGCAACCGTGGAATCCGTGTTTTATACTGGCTTAACTTAAAACACGGAATTCCTAGAATATCCAATATTTCATATGCGTTTCTTTTGCTGCAATGTTCTGTGATGAGATCATATTACTGCCTGAGACGAGTGTTTATATTATATATATGAGATATATGTTATATTGCTGATTTTGTTTCAAATGTGATGCTTGTGAAGCATAATAAAATGGGACTTCATTAATGAGATTAATGAAATAAAAGAAACCTTAAGATGTTGTAGAAACTTATTTAAAAACTGGTAGCTCTGGTTCTTGTTTTGCATAGCGGTATTCCTTGTAGAATATCCAGCACCTTATTCGATAAGGAATGAGCCGAGATCCCTTCACCGGGAGTGACCTCTTTAGCGAAACTAGAAGATGCTATAAACTCACGGTTTTGTTTTTGATTGTTTCTATAGTTCTAGCTTTGCACAGCGGTATTTACGAAATATCCTGCACCTTATTCGATGAGAAAAGAGCTGAGATCCCTTCACCGGGAGTGACCTCTTTAGCGAAACTAGTAAAAGCCTCAAAAACACTCCTTTTCAAATCCACTCGATTCTATAACGATATCAAGTTCATTACGCTCATGGTTTTCTTAAAATCCTGCGTAGCTTTCCGTCATTTTTGGAAATAGAGTACTTAGTATTCGTGCTACGTATGTCGACCATAGCCGAGGCGTAGTGTACGGTAGCTAAGTGATGTTTTTCCTATACAGCATATGATGCGATTAGTTAGGACAGTCACATGATTATGTCGACCATAGCCGAGGGTCATGTGGGTAGGTCTAATTAACCACGAAATGACGGATAGAGTTTGACTAGTGCTTATAATATGTTGACCATAGCCAAGGTCATAGGTACTATGGGTAAAAAATATTAATGGGAATTTCAAGTGTTGAAATTTGCAATGAGATTGCATACCTCCTATGAGATACTTGGATCCCGATACCCGCTGCGAGTAAGAATTACTCCTGGGAGAGTTTTACACATTACAATTAGCCGATCAAGTAGGTGTCTAGAAAGGTGTCAATGGGGTTAAGCCTCTGGGAAAACGAGGTTTACATTAATTAGGTTCGTGCGAAAGCACGGGGAACCTCCCTCAAACTACCGGCACTAGCCTGGCTGAAAGATTGGCGAACTTGTAATGTGTAATTAATCCCGGCTAGTCTTTCCTTTTAGGGTTTGAAGGAAGATTTGACTAAAACAGTGGGAGCCATCCTGATTAGATATATTAATAACCGAGCGCACGCTAAGTGTTTTCTTCTCTCTCTCTGTCCTGGTTGCGACTATGTCACGCCTTAATCAAGATAAAAATACGGATGTATTGACCGAACCCGCTTGTTATACTGTGCTAGGAGAAGTTGGTCCCGCTCCAACTTATAATTGTTATAAGACCGAGCAGGAAATAGGGGATTACCAGGATTCCCGTGCCGCCCAAACGAAGAAAATGCATGCTGATGCATCTTCTTCGGGTATGTTCACTACAGAGAACTGAGAATGGGTGATAAGTTTCAAGAGTTGGAAATGGTGCAATTGTTGCAAGCTAAGTCTGTTGGTAGTTATCACCCTGTATTAACAAATACATTGATTCTAAACGAATGTTATTAGATACCGAACCTGATATACAACATCATATCTGTAACATTTTAAAAATAATTAAATAAATAAAAAATAATTTAAGTGAATTTTAGGATTTTCGGTAAAGTAAAATGTATTTTTCGTAAAACTAAACCGTAATTATTTTTCACTATAAATTTAAAAATATCTATTTTAATTATGTTATTACTAGTAAATGGTGTTTATTTAGCCACTTATAAATTTTTAGTTCAATTAAATATTTTTCCTAAATTAAATATTTTAAATATTAACATAAGCTTTATTTTTTACACTAAATTAGTGTAAATTACAAATTTGAATGGTTTTAATTTGTAAAAACGACCATGGTATATTAGAATCAAGTGTGTAATATGCAAAATCTTTTCCAAAATCTCTCCATGGTTCTAGAAATTTCTAGGAAAAGGGTTAAATTGAAAAAGTTAGATAATAAAGGGTTTAAGTGAAAAAAATGCATTATTTATGAACTTTCTACACAATACCACACATTTTTCTCTCTCTCCACCCTCCTCCCTCTCCGTGGCCGGCCTCCCCTCAATGGGTAGCCCCAAAATTTTTCCCCCATCATTTTTGCATAAAAAATCATCAAAATTCATCAAAAATTCCAAAAATAAATCTCAAAAATCAACATTCAACCTCTACCATTTTCCTTTGACCTATTTAGCATGGATTTTGGAGATGGAAAGCATGCATTTTGGAGGCTTATTTCATGTTTGAGTTTCATATTTTGGAGGTATAAATTTCCTTCTTTTGATTTATTGTTATTAGATGTTCATGTAAGCATAATTAGATTTAATATATTAATTCTATTTACTACTTTTAAAATTCAAGTAAGGGTTTGAAAAATCAAGTTGTGATTTTTATTAATTAAATAAGGTTATAATAGCTAGTTTAACATTTTTAGAGTGGAAAAATCTTGCATGGTTGTTGTATAATAATTTGTTTATCCAAAATTAATTTAATTAAGCTATTTAGCTAACTAGGTTTTTATAAAATGTGTTTGTGGGTAATATAAAATTCTAATTAAGGTTGCTATCATTAGATTGTAGTTTTAGTGAGAATATTAGCATGTTAATGGAAAGAAAAACTTAGTTTGATCACTAGTTTCTTTTGATGATTGGAAAAATACTAATAAAATGCTATTTTTGTAAACTAGATTTTGGAAATTCCTAAATAAATGAGATTAAAAATATAATTTATGGTTTCATTATATCATTATCATCATGAATTGTTGTTTAAAACATTAATCCATGTAAAATCAAGTTTTGTTGTGGAATTGTGGTATTTTGCTTGAAAGATGTTAAAAATTACTAAAGGTTGCAAACTAGAAATTTCAAATTAATACAAATTTGTGTAATAAAAATATAGTAATGGTTTGTATAGTCTAGTTATGCTATTTAATGAGTTTTATGACCATTGGTTTCATATAAATGTCAAGTTTTGAAGAAAAACGGAAAATTGGCATTTTCGGGTTTTACGAAATCGGGCGATTTGATGGATTTTAGGGTTTCGATGGATTTAATCATGTTTTATAATATAAGTAATGAGTTTTAAAACTACGAGTTATTTGTTGATGTTTATCTCGATCCATCGGAGTCTGTACGCCGATATCGAGCGATATTTGGTTCTTTTGCGTGGACGGGACATAGGTTTTAACCTATGCTTGTTCCTTGCGTCGTTTTGGCTTTTGTATGTGATTCAGTTTACGATACTATTTATATGTTTGCGTTTAGGTACCCCTCACGTGGACTGCGGGCGATGAAGAGGATGATGGCGACACCGTCTTCGGCAGACATGGACCAGGTGAGTAGATGCATATCTACGGGGGGAAGTCGGGTGGATGGCGTTTAGCACCCCCGCAACGTAGAATAGGAATAGTACTTATTGACATTAGGAAACCAGATGTGACCCTAGATTCTTAATGAGTAGGACCCTAGTAATGACCCTAGGCTGGACCAGACTGATTTAGGAAGACCATACCAGAGGATGAATACCCTGGAAGAGGTTCATAGGTTTCAGGTAGAAACACACACACGCACACACTGAAACTCGACATGGTGTATACGGGTATGTGTATATATATATATAGGACTAGGTATAGGTATATATAGATATATATACAACACGTATGTGGGATACATTGATACACGGGAATGAAACAGGATAACTGGGCTTGATGCCGTGATTCTTGACTACACAGTCGTATTAAAGTGTTAGCGGATCATTAGAGAATGAGATAATGAACATGTATACCTAAATTATAATGGGTAGTGATGATATTGAGGTACATGGGACTCTAAAATAGAACCCGAACTGTAACTTGTGACTGATCACGATATGATATATGTATGACTTGATTACGACATCATATAGGTGTGACCTGATGTCGATATCATATAGGTGTGACTTGATGACGATATGATATCAGTATGACTCGATCACAACATGATACATATGACATGCTATTTCTGAGGATAAATTAATGAGGTATATTTATGATGGCAATGTTATATAGTTGATGTATGCGATTACAGCATAGCACCTCGATCATGACATGTGTTGATGATGATATTATACGAATAATGAAACACGTAGGTGATATTTGACCCGTACCCCGATATTGGGATGCCGTACGATGGATTTTACCGTACGAGGCATAGATGTGATGATTGATCCGCACTCTTGATTTGAGGAAGTCGTACTATGTACGTGACGCTATTGAGGCAGGATCGCCGACTATTAGAGATATGGACTCAGGCTTTAGGTATACTTCTATCGACCAGTTCTTAGGTTTAGTTTTTCTTAGGGGGGTTAGATGGACACTACGTTAGGTTCGAGTCGTATAGTGGTAGTGGTAATTGTATATCAAATGAGTGGATAACACACATCCGTCTTTACTTTCACATTGTAATCATAATGTTGCATGTTCTTACATATGTTGCTATAATCAGTATAAACTTTACCTGTTACGACACCAGCACCATTACCGATGATGCGCATATTCCACGCACACTTATTTGCCGGCTCACACACATCATCATCGGTAATTGCTATGTCACGTACACTTTAGATCATATTGTCTTTTATGGATAGAATCAGTTAACAACTAGACCGATATAATATTGTGATTATTCTCTGATGTTAGTATAGACATGATATTTATTACTTAGACATTCATGCATTCATATTTTCTTGTTATCATGCAGTATTATGGGCATATGCCGACACTTATCATATAGTTACTTATGATTTTAAGATTTGGATTTCTATGAGATTTCTGGATTTTGGGGAAAACCGCAAGAATATATAAACAAACTTCTCTCTCTCTCCTCTTCTCTTTTTTTTTAAATAAGATGCGGTTTTCTCGTGATGTATGTGTCGTCCACCATGAGATTTCATGTTTTCTGATGGATTTCAAGACCCGATTCGAGGAATGGATGAACCGTCTCGGGTACATGGTGGGCCCGGTATGGTACCCCGGGGCAAGAAGATCGAGTTGTAGACGATGAGCCTGGCAGGGGAAGGCTACCTACCGGTGATGTCTGGCGCGGCGGATATCCGGAGGATACCGACCGTTGTCGTGAGATTTGATGATATGGGCCGATCCGGACAGACGGAGCCCGAGATATTGAGACTTGAGATTATATGTGTTGTGTCGATACTTGACACTGATTTCCATGGATTTCATTGTTGAGATTTCAGATTCTTATACACATTTTACTATGATAACAGCTAAAGATTTCTTATACAGATATTTCTGGATTTCAGGATTGGTTATTTTATATTCATGATGCATGCATATCCATTCATATGACATAGTATTATATGAGGCACTGACACGAGCACGGAGTATCTGCATTTACACGTAGTTTTACCCTGCTATTACTAGATGATTGGGATATAATAGTGTAATATTATGACCTAGGATAGCGTCGTGCATTCGATTTCTTTTCGTAGATGTCTTCTACTCACGAGTTGGCAACTCACCCCGTTGTGCCAAATTTTATTACAGGTTCGATGTACAGGTTTCCCTGGCAGCTTGCTGGCACATCTTTTCTTCAGGGTGATTTGCACGGTAGGTTGGTTCACTTGTATCTGAACCACCATTGTATTTTTTTATTCTTTCATTTGTATCTAGTAAGCTCCATCAACCATACTTGTATTACTTGATAAGTTTATTGGACCAGTATTTTTTTTATTTTGACCTTAGAGTCGCGCATGTTTTATTCTGATATAGTGGTTTTGTTTTCTTTGAGTTTTGAGCCTCGCCCTTTGGCGTTGTATATTATTGTGCTTGTTGTGGTTGTTTCCGCCTGTTGGCGTTGATGCTAGCACCCGTTTGGGGATGCTTTTTATTGTTTATTTATATTATACTTGTTGTACCCGTCTGGGGGCCAGTTTTTACAGAGGAGACTCTGCCGAAATTTTTGGGAAAAATTGATGATATTTTTAAACTTGTTTTTCTTCTTGTTCTTTTACTTCTTCTTCTTCTTTTATGGTTTAGATTTCTGGGTTTCGGCTTACTTAGGTTACGTTGCGCCTCTAGACGCTTCGTAATCTAAGTGCCGGTCACGTTCCGTACTTTCGGGTCGTGACAATATCAGTCTCTTTATTTAATAAAGAAGGATATAATTTTGTATTGTTGGATAATGTTTTGAACATTTCCTATATCAAGAGTTGATCAGTTCAGGCACGTTATCTAAAAGTATAGACGTTCTAAATCAACCTACAGTTCTTAACGTACAAAACACACATAGGAGGAAGAGTTCAGAAATGAACGAATCCTTCTTGAGGTTTTGTAGACTAGGTCATATCAATGCGACCCGACTAGCTAAGTTTCATTTAGATGTATATTTAAATTAGTTTGAATTTACATCTTGTGCAACTAGCAAGTCATGTCACTAAGATAAGATGACCATAGCTCTGTTTATTAGAAACAGAAAAAGAGTTAGTGAACGCTTGGGATTGATACATGATGATGTATAAGGTCCCCTATCTACACATGCCAGGACTGGTTCTTTGTACTTCAGAAGTAGAGAACCAAAACGGGTATAAGTATTATATCCTTTGATGTGATCAGGGAGGAGAATACTTGAGCACAGGATTCCTGGACTATTCTAAAGGAGAATGAGATTCTCTCTCAGCATTACTCCTTCGTATACACCACAATACGTTGGTATATCGGGTGGAGCAATCGCACCCTATGTGATAAGGTGTGCTCTATGATGAGTACTACTGAGTTACCTGATTCCTTTTAGGGTTATGAACTTGAGAAGCTGCATACCTATTGAATAGGGTTCAAATCAAATCAGGTGCCTACCACTTCGTATATGATATGGTATGGAAAGAACCCATCTCTTAAGGATGTTAAGATTTGGGGTTGTCCAAAGCAAAATACGGACAAACTCGAGGCAAGGTCGGTTCTGTAGAAGTTTGTTGGATATCCCAAGCATTCGCAAGGGAATATCTTCTACCAAACTGGGGAGCAAAAGGTGTTTTTTCAGCATGCCACCTTTTGGAAAGGGAATTTCTTTTGAAGAAATTAGTGGTCATGAGGTAGAACTGGAAAAGGTTCCAGCTATGCAAACTGCAGCTGATGATTTGGTAAACCCGAAGGATTCAATAGGTTTCTAACGAACCTCAGCCTCTCCGCCGATCTAGTAGGGTTCCTCATCCGCCTGAGAGATACTTCGGTTTCTCTATGACAGTGGGAGCGAGGATTGTATCATGAGATGATGACCCAACTTGTTTCAAGCAGGCCATCAAGAGTGAGGACTCTGTAAGAATGGCTGGATGCTTATTGATCTGAGATGGAATCTATGTACACCAACAAAGTATGGACTTTGGTTGCTTTATCTGAAGGGTTAAATCCCCATCAGAAGCAAGTATATCTTGAGAAGATTACTTGGTGTACATGGAAAAGTTGAGACTTTCAAAGCTATGCTTAAGTCCATCCAGATCCTACTTGCAATTGCTACATACCATGACTACGATATCTGGCGGTTGGGGGTCATGACTGATTTTCTAAATATTGATTTAGAAGAGAGCATCTATAAGTACACAGCTACAGGGCTTCATAGACAGTGAGAGCAGTGGAAACGTGAGCAAGTTGCTTTATGGGACAAAGCAGGCATCGCGGAGTTGGAACGTCTGTTTTGATGTGGTAGTCAAAGATTTTGACTTCATCAAAATTCTAGATGAACCTAGTATATACAAAAGGTAGTAGGGAGTATGGTGGTGATCCTCGTATAGTATGTGGATGACATACTCTTGATAGGGAAGGAGTTTCCTATGCTACGCTCGGTCAATCCCCTCTTATCACAAGGATTCTCTATATAGGATCAAGGTGATACCTCATAAATCCTGGTTTTGGATCTATGAGATAGATCTGATTGGATGTTAGGATTCTCACTAGTTGTAGTAAGATGGTATCAATCGATCCTGGGGAGAATCACTGGTAAGGTTCAAGGGTGATAAGGACGACTGAGTGTCAGTCGCAGGCATTGTCTTTACCTTCAATGGAGGGACGGTATGTTGGAAGAGTTCCACGCTAGATACCGTGACAAACTAGACGATAAAGGCAGGATAAATCACTACCAAGGATGCTACCAAAAAAATAGTCTGGATGTACACTAGTTCATGAGATGGACTTCGTTCCTACCATTGTGTGACAATGGAGTTTTGGCTTTGCCAAGCAACCCCCATCCCATCAGAGATCCAGACATATTCTTAGGCAGTATCACCTGATCATGGAGATGTTGATCTCCAGGGAGATCGAGGTTAGGAGAGTAGACACAGAGGACAATAGCGCGGATCCACTCATAAAGGCCTATTTCCTAGTAGAGACTTTTATGGGATTGTTGAGTATGAGATACTTCAACAACAGCTGATTGTTGGGTATGAGATACTACAACAGATGGCCCTAGTGGAAGTGGGAGATTGTTAGTAATATGTATGCCCTAGAGGCCATTACTGTACATACGATGTATATTATAATGGATGCTTGGACATATATATGGAGGACTTTCTTGCTCGACATGATAGTATGCTATCTGGTTGCACTTTAACTTAACATGTACTCTGATAGTCTCTATGTTACATGTTGATAAAGCCCTTAGGATGAGTACTTGACTACCAGGACTATGATGCAAATCATACTAATGGGGACAGTGTAGTCGCTAAGTACATCCTTCAAATATTCCTAGTCGCAGGTGTATCGAGACAGGGCATCGATATACCAGAGTAGACCAGCGTATGCTTCTTGACCCATGTAGATGGGCGATGGATGATCCCATATCCATTGATGTTTGACATCAGAGATAGTATACGGGTGCTCAATGGAGACTGGGTACACTGGACGGTCTCGCCGAGAACTCCCAGATGGTATTATACCTCACGTCAGATGGCAGTTCTCTGGTGACACTGGTACAGGTTAGTCTGTAGACCCGAGATCGTCATAGAGTCTTGTGTGATTCCCACTCTGCTTTGATTTCCATCATACCACGTCCAGGATGGCGTGCAAAATAGTGGCTTTTGGTTACAGTCCCGAATCACATGGAGGCAATGAGCGATAGGAGGGGTTTCGTCTCTCCTTGTATAGGGAGTTGATGTTGCGCGGTGTTCGATTGGCTATAACTGGAAATCCCTGGCCAGGGTTGCTGAGATTTACTGGTAGGTGTTATCAGTAGTTTCTTGAACTGTTACGGACCTCATATCGACACGACTTATCGGTTACTGGGGTCTGACGTTAACCACCCCTAAACTAGATATGCAACATATCAGACGAAGAGACCGGACTGTACGGGAGTGTTACAGTACCGAAATTCCTTGCGATTTCTCCAAAATCCTTAAATCTTATAAATACCGAAATTCTCGAGAAGAATCACAATATGTAAACATGTCGGTGATGATGGATGTCTATGATACGATAGTATATATCATGCGAAGTATAGCCAGAAGCTATGAATGAATCATGATGCAATGAGTATGTATATATGACTAACAATCCTGCGTATCCATCCTGATGAAATGACTATACAATTACAACTCTACAGATCATATATGATGCAATGCACAGATAGCAATTTTAAATGGTTCTATAGTGTTCGTGACATAGAAATTACCAAAGGCGTGTGCGTTCGCATGAATAGTGCACGTGCAGCATGGACCAATGGTAATGGTGCAAGTGTCCTATGAGATAATATCATATATATTTATGATGATGCAATGCAATGAGATGAATGACTAGCAGACTACGCATATAAATACTAGCACTACTAGAAATCCTGACTATCGGGCACCTCACGCCATCCAGAAGATTCCCCCGTAGATATGTACATCTACTCACCGAGATGCCTCGGCTAATATGATCTGATTTCAGCTCTGCCATTTCCACGCCACATCCGACGCCTCTGCACCCGATCTTAGAAACTTACACAAGTAAATAAGAGATAAATATATAAATATTCGCGGACACAAACAATACAAGTCAACCACGCGCACTAACTAAACGCGCTCGCTTTTGGTGCACAAAACACGCTCGCGACAATTCCACAAACCACAACTAGGGTCGCTATATGTGGCAACTACCAAACCAAAAACCAAATCGCACCAATCGCGCGTTCACAACGCATTAATTATTATATGAAATAGGTGGCAAACCATCAAAACCCCAAATTTGATTCAAATCGATTTATTCAAAAAAAACCTAGTAAGCAACCATTAACCGATTTAGTATAAATCTAGATGTTTTAACAATTCTAGTGGCCACAATGATCACATAATAGCTTAATTAAGCCGCACAAACCTTTACTAGAATTTTATCTTACCTATTTGCACAAATTCTAAAAATCTAGTTTGCAAAATTATATAATTTGGACAATTTTAAAGTAACAATTAGCAAACTAGCAACTAACTTGGATTTTAGCATCTCATAAGATGTGAGACTACACATAGTTAACTTGATTCCTTGATAATAACCCTAGATTAAACTCAAATCCCTTTCTATAAAATTCTAACTTTCAATTTAAACCATAATAATACCTAAATAAGTTTGATCTAAAGTAATTTAGCAACAAATTAAACATTGGGTTAGGATTTATACCTCAAAGATTTGTAGATTTAACATGCAACTTGGCCTCCCAAATTGCTCTCTTGCACCAAGAACCATGCTAGTTTTGATCAAGGAATAATGGGTAAGTTTTAATTTGGAGTTTGTGAGGTTTTGTATTGATTTTTAATGGAATTTTTGTGGATTTTTGGAAGTGAAAAAGAGGTGGAGGAAGTGGGGATTTGGGCTGCTGCAAAGGGGGAGGGCTCGGCCAGTTTTGGAGGGGGGAGAGAGAGAGAGAGAGAGAGATGTAAGTGTGTATAGAAACATCTCCACATCAAGTCAATAACCCATACTTCTTTGTATCCTCATTTCTTTTCATTTGAAATTCTTGAAGTGGAAATATGAAGTGGGGAATGGGGATTTTTTTCTTGGTAGCAGGAAGCTTGGCTGCAAAGGGGGAGATTGGGTTTGTGTGGGTTCTGTAGAAGTTTCCAAGTCAAAATAACCCCCCTTACCTCATTAATATATCACACTTCATACTTCTTTATTTATTTTATTTTATTCTAATTCCAATTAGCCTAGAATTAACTAGAACCTTGCGACCAAAAGAGAAAAAGAAAACATGTTACAAACTTGGTTTAAGGTTGTCATGGTTCACATTTGTATAATTAACCCATTCTCATTTTAATTAACACCAATTAAATATATAAATGAAAGCTTAAAATAATATTAAAATAATTAATTAAGGAAAATATTTAAGAAAATTAACAATTTATAAGTGACCAAATAAATATCAATACTATCCATTAATAGCTATAATAGGTATATTTAAGTCTATGTTGAAAAATAATTATATCTTGGTTTTTACGGAAAACACCAGTTATTTTACCGATTATCGGAAATTTCTCCTAAACGATTTTTCAGAACATTACAGTTATGATCACTGCCTACTGCCAGCGTATTGACGAGTCTTAGAGTCCCACAAAGGGGTTTCTTGGCTCAGGAGAAATGATGGGGGATGCATATAGGGATATGCGCAGGAGCTTGGTTAAATGCGAGTATATGATACCACATTTTAATCTAGCGTTTACTATTGGTCAGATCGTATGTGATATAACCGGATTATTAAACTAAGTATTGGTTTAATATTAATGACCATTAACTCATTTATTAAAACCTATTTCTTTGTGTTGTATGCATGAGTGTATATATGTATATATTGATATGAATGCACACATGCATGCATACATGTGTCATGGTTGATGATACATTGGTGTTGGCAATGCAAGACTCACATAGTAAACTATTTATATATTTTGATTATTGAGAAAAACAAAATGGGAATAAAATCATAGTTGGATTTCAACACTTTTTTTGTGTTGACTAAAGTCAAAACCTTGGTTTTATCTCCCATGGTTTGTTCGTTGCCCATTGTTTTGCTTAACTCAATATCAAAATATCTAGATATTTTGTAACCATGGTTTGTGATGAGATAACCCTCTCTCTCTCTCTTGATTATTATCATAATTCTCATAGTTGAGTTAAGCTAAGCCATCTCCTTCATCCTTCAAGCTCTCTAGGTTTTAAAAAGTGAGTGAAGAAAAGAAAAGAAAAGGTTTTTAAGTGAGAACACAACCCACATCACCAATCTATGTTAGTTTAGCCCACTAGTGTAGATTGTTTACTTCACCTTCATCTTGATCAAGTGGAGCAAGGAGCTTGTGCAAAGGGACCCCGTAGTGGATCGTCGTGGACTTCAAAGAACTCAAGGGAACCGGTTCAAACACCAAGTTGATCCAAGGAGTCACAAAAAGGAGGTCTACAAATGTTGTATTTCTCTCCTCTTAGTGTTAGACACTTGACTGAATGTGATACTAGTTCTTGTTACCCTAATTTTCTAGTTCGATTCATGGTTGGTTTTGCTTCGCACCCCTAAAATTTTTATTGTAGCATATTTGATGCAAGAAAAACCCTAGGCCTGGTGCTAAACAAACCCTCCAGTGGTATCAGAGAAAAGCTAGAAACTTAGACAATGTCAGATAAATCACGAAACCGAAACAACTTTGAAAAAATGAAACCCTAAACCTGCTCTCTGTCGAATTTTTAAGAGCGTCTAAAATTTTTTTAAGCAGTTGCAGAATGTTACATATGATGTAAAAAGAACAACAGATGAAAACGAGGCCATTCCACCTGATTTGACCCGGCGAAATGCACATAAAATCCGTCCTGGCCGGTCCAAACTTGTTCTTTTTGCCTCATTTTTGTTTGGTGCTTTGGTCTCTGGGGTTTGGTGTTTCAGGCATTGCTTGTTTTTACTAAGATTGCATGTGATATTATCTTTCAGTAAAGACTATTCGGAGTATTTTGTAGTCGTAATTTTAACATTGTTTTAGGTAACCTAGATGATGTTTACCAATTCGAACGAACATCAAACACCGCCTCGCGGCACCCTCTAGAAATTTTCCAAGAGTTGGAATTTTCCAAGTTAAAAATATTCAAAAAACCATGCAGGTAATTCTATGGACCCTCTAGAAGAACGTAACCCTAACTCGATTCTATGACCATGGAACCCCAGCCAAACCCTAGGGTTTTGCCGTAGTTCCGCGGCATCATAGGTGAGGCAAGGGTTGACCCTTCTACGGTTGGTCCATAGGTACTGTGTCATGTTTTGGGTATTTTAATTTTGCTCAAGTGTTGAGCACTTTGGGAGATGTGGGTGTTTGTTGATTCGATCAAAACGTTTAATATCGTCTAGATATTTGTCATTGTGATACACTAATTGGAATCAGCACTAATTAGTTTTGTGAAAAGTAATTAGTTGTGTGTAAATCTAACATTTTGGTCTCGGGTGAAATCGGGAATCTTGTTGAATTACCCGACATCTTTTGAAAATGTGTTTTCATAGATGAGACCCAAATGTAAGATTTACATCGTTAGGCATGAAATCCAGAATATGTGATATTCCGGGTTTATGATGTCTAAAGGCAGTGATGATTCCAATTGTTGTAGTTTTTCACTTTATTTTCTGCGACCGTAAGTGTAGTATGTGGTGTATTGCCGGTTTCGTTGCTATACGTCAACAACAATTGGGGTACGCATACTTACTTACGTTGATGACATGTGATGCTATGTGTTGCTGAGATATGATGTATAGGATCGTTGTGATTGAATGGCCGGGGGTTTTATGTGAGATGAAAGTTTTTCTTTTCATTCATGTAAAATTCATTGTATGTAATATTCTTTTATTAGGGCACTTCCGGGTTGAGGATGTTTTCACCATTGTTGTATATTATTTACTTTTCCGCATTAGGATAGACCCAAGGTGGGGAGCACAAGTGACCGGGTTCTAGAATCCAGTAGGAGGCCATCTGAGGAGTCGAGACCAGGTCTCCTAACTCTAGAATTGGTAGGGTCACTTGCTGCCCTCGTAGGGGTCTAGGGGTGTGGGCTTGGCTATTTATCGCAACCGTGGAATCCGTATTTTCTATTTTTGGCTAAATACAAAATACGGACTTCCTAGAATATCCTATATTTTCATATATATATGCTTCTGCTGTTGATATTCTATGATGTGATCACTTTATATATTGAGACGAATGGTGTATTATATATATGATATATAATAAACGTTGCTTATGTTTTACATCCACGCTAGTCCCGCCCCGCTATGCCGTTAGTTAAGTAACCTATCAGTGCATAACGGGACACTGTGACGAATGCGGATGGCATAAGCGTGCATTCTATTTTCGTTTCTTTTCTGTGATGGTTTAAAGGCTTAAATGATGGGACTACATTAATGAGATTAATGTAAAGAAAAAGAAATCTAAAAGATGTTGTAGAATCGGATTTGAAACCTATTCGGCTTTTTATGAAAAACCAAGTTTTCAAAGTGCGGAATATAAGCCACTCCTTTTAAAACCATTAGATTCTATAACGATATCAAGTTCAAAGCGTTAAAGGTTTCTTAAAAACCATTCGTAACCCTCCGTCATTTTAGGAAGTAGAGTATTTTGTTTTCGTGCTGCGTATTTTGACTATAGTTAAGGCACGGTGTACGGTAGCTAAGTGATGTCTTCCTACACAGCATATGATGCGATTAGTTAGGACATTCATATGATTATGTTTTTTATAGTTAAGGGTCATATGAGTGGGTCTAATTAATCATGAAGTGACGGGTAGAACTTGACTAGTTCTTATGATATGTTGACTATAGTTAAGGTCATGAGTGCTAGGGGTAGAAACCATATCGGGAGTTTCAAGAGTTGAAATTTGCAATAAGATTGCATACCTTCTATATGATAGTTGGATCCCGATCCCTCTGTAAGCAAGAGTTTCTCCCAGAAGAGTTTTGCACTTTACAATTAGCTAACCCAGTAGGTGTCTAAAAAGGTGTCAACGAGGCTAAGCCTCTGGGAAAACGAGGTTTATTTTAATTAGGTCCGTGCGAAAGCACGGGGAACCTTCCTCAAAGTACCGACACTGTCCTGGTCGAACGGTTAGCGAAGTTGTAGAATGTAATTAATCCTGGCAAATTTTCTTTTTAAGATTTGAAGGAAAATTTGATAAAAGCAGTGGGAGACATTGATTAGATAAGATAAATAAACCAATCTAATCTTTGTAAGAGCTTTCGCTGAGTGTATTCTTTTCTCTCTCCTAATGGCAGATGCCCATGACTGGATTTAAGCTTTTGTTAGAGAAAAATAAGGTAACTGGGCCGAACTATAAAGGCCGGCTGAGGAACATTAATATTTCTCTCACATATGATAAGGTATCATATGTCCTCACTGCCTCAGCCCCTCCCAGCCCAAGCCCTGAATCTTCTATTGTGTTTAGGGAGATCCGCAAAACGTGGGATAATGACTGTGCCACTGCCAAATGGAGGGTTTTCTAGGTCGGAAGCAAGGTTTTGGGAGGCATCTTCCATGCCAATTTCAAAAATTTGCCGTTCTAGCTAACCCTAACCATAGAATCTTTACTAGAAAATGCGATGATACAATATGTAAACTACTTTACATACAAGTGAATGAGAAATACAACCTTTGTAGACCGGTCCTTCACTTTTAATGCTCCGTGTAGTAGTCCCTTCGCTGCAAGTCATGAACACCCGAACTCTAGAAAGGGTTCTCCTGAAGAAATGAACAAGCTTTCTCGAAGTCTTCGAAGCCGAAGATGATCTATGTCGAGGAGACTCAAGCTCATGCTATCTCTTCACTAATGGTGAAATTAGTGAAGCAAACACCCTAAACTAAATGGCTAATAGTAGAGGATGATGAAGTAGGAAATGAGCTCACTTTAGTTTTCTTTTTCTCACAATATTTTCTCACCTTGAGAAAAGCTAGTAAGCTTTTCTCATGAGAAAGAAGAAGATGAATAATGAATAATGAGAGAATGAACTCTTCGGGGGTGAGAATAGCAACCATGGGCGAGTTAGTGTCATAAACTAACTCATGTAGAGAATAAACCATGGATTACAATAATGTTTGGGTTAATAAATATTTTCAAGTAAAACAAAAAGGGTGGACTTGGTCAATAGTTCCACAAGCATCTACAAGCATCAACCATGTGACAATTTCTAACCTATTTTATTTTACATTAAATAAATAAAACCCTATCATTATTATATGCATGGTGTAACGTTTTGAAAATCGTTTCGGTGAAATTTCGGAAAATCGGTAAAATAAGGGGTTTTCCGTAAAAAATCAAAATATAAATATCTTTTAATACAAAATTAAATATACATATTCTAGCTATGTAATTGCTAGTATTTGGTGTTTATTGAGCCTGGTAAAATTTCGAATTTTCTGAAAAAAAATTCCGAAATTAATTATTTTAATATTATTTTAAGCTGTTAAAAATACATTAAATTAGCGATAAATACAAATTGGTTGGGCTAATTATAAACTTTAGAATCATGACAACTAAAATATAGTTAGTAATATAAATTTTTAGCAATTTATTTCAAATTCTAGTTAATTATAATCAAAGGGAATTAAAATTTAATTAAACTAAACTAAAACTTGTAATTTGGAAACTTGAGGGGTTCTTTTTGCATGGAAATTTTCTTGTACACTCTCTCACACCTCCTCACCTCTACATGGCCGGCCCTACCACCTTGGCAGTAGCCCATGCCCCCCTCCATTTTGTCTTCAACTCATGTGAAGAAATGATTTAAAATAAAGGTTTTATTATATTATTTTGGGTGGGGGTATTATGGTAATATGGGGGGCTTTGACTTAGAATTTTTTTCTCACCATTCCCTCACACCCTTCCCCATCCCCCTTGGCCAAAAATTCAACCTACAGCAGCCCCAAATTTTCCCCTATTTTCCCATCTCTTTTGGCTTCAAAATTCATCTCAAAACACATCAAAAAATCCACAATTTCTTCACTAATTCAAAGCTAATCCATATTCTACCTCTTCTCACACCCATATTAGTTTAAAACAAGGAGGAAGATGGCATCTTGGGAGGCTAGAGAAAGGTAGGGTTGAACTTGTGAGGTATAATTTCTAATTAATTGGTTAATTTGTAGTCTATGTGTTCTAAATTAGAACTTTGAAATGTTAAATTATTGTTAATTTCTAATCTAGGTTTTTAAAGAGAGTAGTTTGATTTGAACTAGGGTTTTAGCACACAATTACTAGGTTATTTAAATCTATTTTGATATCTTGTTGTTATGCTAACCTAATCTAAGAGGTTAATTTGCTTAAGTGGGTTTTAATTGATGTTAATTTAGTATTTTTCATGTATGGTTTAGATTTAGATTGCTAGTTATGAAATTCTAGAAAGGGCTTTGTTTATGAAAAATGGGTTTTGAAGCATGGTAAATAGGTTAATTTAATTATAGTGGCTTTCTAATGGTTTAACTTGGGTGATTATGTTTGATAGTAGTCTTTTTGTCGCAAAGCGACGATATTTGCACCGAATTTGGAATGCTAATGCTTACTAGTTTTTTTAAAATAAAACGATTTGTTTAAATTTTTGGTCTTGATGCATTAAACCCTAATTCTCATATAATTAGTGAATAATGTGACCACTAGTTTTGCTTAAACATCAAGTTTTGTACTGAAACGGTTAATTTTTGCTTGCTAGGTTTTCGGAAAAATAGCTTTTAAAGCAAGTTTGGGTTTTTTTTGAATTTTAACTTATTTCTTATATAATTAGTGATTTGTGAAACCATGATTGGTACGTTTGGTGTTTTTCTCGATGGTTTGACGTTTGTACATCGATATCGAGGGTTGGTTTGGCTGTTCTTGCAAGCGTAGCCGATTGGTTTTGACCTATGCGTGATACGCGTGCCGACTTGGTTTTCATGCGTGACTTCGTTTACGATGCTATATATGACATGTAGGTACCCCTTGTGGACTTCGAGACGACAAGCAAGCACGTGGCGACGTCGGCACCGGCGAGCGAAGATCAGGTGAGTAGATTTATATCTACGGGGAGAAATCGGGTGGATGGTGTATAACACCCCCGCAAAGTTATGAGGAATGAGGTGATATGGTAACGATATACTTTTATATGTTATTATGTGATATGAACACCTAGTAAGAGAAACTTTAGGAGATTATGGGTTTAGGGTTAGCGAGAATTGAAGAAAGGACTTTAGCGGATTTCTTAGTCACTAAACCCTAGAGTAAGGATTTGCATACACGCACACATATACACTTGCATATATCATTTTCTTGTGCGTATATGGGAATGTGTATATATGTATATACGCATGGGTATGGAACTATGCATATATACATTCATATACACATGCATGAATGCTGAGGATATTGTATGATATTTGGAGATGAGTCGATGAGATTGGGCTTGAGGACATGAGATCGGTGATGTGATATGGTCCGTATTTGAGATACGACATGATATTTTAGCGGGTTCTTTAGGCGTGGTGTTTCCATACACACGCATGCATTTCATAGATGGTATCAGTATTGTACTAGACGTAGATCAGTACCCCGATCATGATATTTGATAAAGAGGATATCAGATGATTAATGTGATAGATGTGACATTTGACCCGTACCCAGATTTAGGAAGCCGTACAATGGATTTACCGTACGAGCTATATATTGACAATAGATCCGCGCTCTTGATTTGAGTATGTCATATGATATGTTGTTTCGTACATGATATTATTGAGGCGGGATCACCGACTATTATGCATGTATATATATATCGACTCAGATTTAGGTGGTTTCCATACCCCTTACGATTGGTTGTTAGTTAGACCTGTAGTTTACCTAGTAGATGTTAGACTGGACCCGAGTCATACCTATTTCCAAAACTAACGAATCATGAGGATTTTAAAGTCATGTTAAGGGATGCTATGGATATTTCAAAAGTCGTACCTTTTCTTAAAAACACTGTAGCCCTTATTTTCAAAAACGCCACGATTCGTACTATTTCAAACGGCAAATCAGTATAACATAGGTGTAGTGATGTAGATTCCTTATTGTTACGTTATCATTCATGTTCCGTATATTATTGTTGCAATTACTACTCATTGCCATTTATCATGTTGTTATCGTCTCATTGCATGTTTATTGTGTACTTAGTGTTTATGAATCATGCTGTCAGGACACCAGCACCATTACCGATGATGCGTATGCTCCATAAACACTTGCTTGCTGGCTCATACACATCATCATCGGTAATTACCATGTCACGTACACTTTAGAAAATACCATTTCATTGACATAGCTTGATAGCTGATGTTGCAATATGTTATAGTTTTCATATGCTAGTTAAACTATTGCATTCATTGCATGATATCAGATGCATTCATATATTCATTGATTATACAGTATTATGGACATTATGTCAGTTTTCACTTTCATTGACATGGTGATTTGATGTTTTCGGAACCGTCTTGAGATTTTCTAGATTTGGAAACCGCATGTGAAAGTTTTATAACTGATGATGTATTTTAAAGAGAAAAATGCGGATTTTCCATGATATGATGAGTAGTGTCCACCATGATGTTTTCTCGGTTCTGAGATAGTTTTCGAGACCCAATTCGAGAAGTTGGATGAACCGTCTGCGGGTACATGGTGGGCCCGGTATGGTACCCCGGGGAAAGAAGTTCGAGGAGTAGTCGATGAGCCTGGCAGGGGCAGACTACCTACCGGTGATTTTACCTGGCGCAGCGGATATCCGGAGGATACCGTTCATGGCCGTGAGATTGATGTTATGGGCTGATCCATTCTGCCGGAGCTCGAGGGCCGATCCCGCAGATGATACAGATGCCTGAGATATTGAAAACTGAGATTTGAGATTTGAGATATTGAGATACTGAGACTTATATTTTGTGTCGATGCTTGACACTGATTTCTCTGTTGCGTTCATTGATGATACGTGATTGACATATATATAGAAATCTCATTGATTAAAGAAAACAGTTGTCTCACTCATGATATATTATGTTTCCATTCGTAATGCATTCATACATCATATGTCTGATATGTTGCTATCTGAGGCACTGACACGAGCAGGTAGTATTACACTATACATAGCAGGACCAGGATTTTTATTTGAGGATACTACCTGATATGAGCTAGGATAGCGTTATGCATGCGATTTTTATTCGTAGATGTTTTCTACTCACGAGTTGGCAATTCACCCCCATTGTACCACAGTTCCTTGCAGGTTTTGCCGTATAGGTTCTTTGCGGCTTTGCTGGCACACTGTTCTTTCCGGGTGATTGCTTTGGCAGGTGGGTTCTTTGCATCAGGATCACCATTGTTTATTATTATTTCAGTTGTATCTAGAAACTCCATCAACCAGATTGTATATTTGAGAGAGATAGAAGACCAGACCTGTTATTCTTTCGACCTTAGAGTCGCGCGTTGTATTATTTTGTTTTTCATGTTGTTTTGAGTTTCTTTTGAGTTTTGATTCTCGCCCTTGGCATTGTATATTATATTGCTTGTGTGGTTGTGGCCGTCGATTGACGAAGAGCTAACTCCCGCTTGGGGATGCCTTTTTGTTTCATTTCGTATACTATTCATGTTGTATTCCATTTGGGGCCAGTATTTACAAAGGAGACTCTACCGAAATTTTCAAAAAGTACTTGAGATTTTAAAAATACATACTTCGGCCTATGTTGTTAAAACTACTTACTTTAAATTGGTTTTCCCTTCACTCTACTGCTTCTTTGGTTTTCATTTCTGGGTTTTGGCTTACTTAGATTACGTACGCCTCAAGACGTTTCGTAATTTAAGTGCCGGTCATGTTCCGTACCTTTCGGGTCATGACAAAGTTGGTACCAGAGCCTTAGGTTTTACCTTAGGAGTGTAGGATGACCCTTGGTTGATGGAGTCGGTAGCTTGAGTAGAGTGACGTACCGTACGTATGTTTCACGGCATATTTACGATACGATACTCCTCTTAAGAAGCCTTAGGATGTACATTTCCTTGCCCAGTATTATATTCATTCATATGATCTAGTCTCATCAGTACCAGTTATGGTTTTGTTTTCACGGTTGTACGGGCGTGGAGAGCTACGGCTTGAGTTGCGGTCAGCATGAGCTCGTTATGGACGAGGACTGACCAGAGCGTGATTACAGGGGCATATGATTGCATAGATGCGTTATTTTATTGTGTTTTCGTGCCATGAGCGTTTGATGGATCGCTTTTACGAGATTTCTTAGATGTGCAGATCAGCACCAGGGGATTAGGCCACTTCAAGAGGCCAGCCAGATTGTGATGACCGTCAAAGCACAAATTATTTTGATGATTGAGGCACTATTCAGCATGCGGACGAATGAGCCAGTGATTTTGGCAAATGAAAAGATATCGCCCCAAATGTTCGAAGCTAACGTCGCACGAGTTATACTTCGAGATATGATAGGAGATTGCTAGTCACCAGAGATGAAAGAGTAAGACATGTGATTCATTGCCTACCCCGATGCGAGGTCATCAGATTGATTGATTCCAGCTAGTGACGACTTCACGCGGATACGTTGAGAGTCGATAGAGACGATCGAATGTCAAGTTTAAAGTATTCGGAAAACAATGCAAGCAATTCTACGGATCCTCTAGAAGAATGAAACCCTAACTCAATTTAATGACCATGGGACGCCGGTGAACCTTAGGGTTTACGGCAGTTTAGCGGTGCCATTAGTGAGGCTTGGGTCTGGCCTTCTATGGTTGGTCTATAGGTGCTGTGGAATATATTCGATACTATTAAATTGTACCCAAGGTGTTGAGCTCTTAGGGGATTATGAGGTTTTGACAAGTCGATCGGATGATTCGACTTGGATATCAGGTGATGAGATGCATTGCTTGGGAGACTCCAGATACGAGTATAGCTGTTGGAGCGCAGTCCATGCAGCCACAAAGAGACGAGTCCGAAGCAGTCGATATTAGAGAAAAGCGGACTAAGAGGTTCGTACGAGATCTTGATGAGATGACGTTCCACTCCGCGGACATCAGAGATGTGATACGCATGCAGAGGTGTTGTATATGGATATATCTTCAAGAAGGGGTCGTGATGAGTATGCAGCCGTTCCGGAATAAGAAATAGATTTGGTAAGGATGATACTTCCGGGCAGTTCGACAGAAGAGAGACTTGGGAGAGACTTCGACAGGACCTTTCTGGAAATACTGAATGAGGAGACATGGACCTAAGAGCGGTCATATGACGCATACCCAGTAGGCCAGAGTTCGGCATCGTCGACGAGACATGTTATGAATAACCATAAGAGTTGGCCAGAGATCTTTAGTGGATAGGTCAGAGCGGACTACTTCCATTATCTTTTCTATATTGGACCGTTGAGCCGAAGAGCTATGTACTTAGCAATTCGCAGTGAGAGATGAGAGCCTAAGGGCACCAGGCGACGGACCATGATCAGGAGGCAAGTAGATATTCTGCTCTGCTAGCATTGAGTGCATCGACACCTTCTCGACTTTGAAGGACGGACATATCGACGACAGCATTTATGATTTGTGATTTTGTGATTGACTATCACGTATCCGTCACATTGGAATTCAGTAGTTTTGGGTGATTTATTTCATGATTGAGTTTTGATGACCGAGTTTCATGATATTTGATTTCATGCCTAGGACATGCATATGATTTGACTTATGCTTTCGGCATAGTTTTCATGCACTTTTATTATTTTGATTCGATTTTGTGCATACTGATACACATGGTTGTAAGATTATATACCACGGTATACCTGATTTGGATTTGTATTGAGATATGTTGTATACCGTCGATTTCGATTTTGATATTCGATATTTGTTTTCGTGCACCTTGTTCACTTGACTTGGATTTTGCACATACTTAAGGCACTTGATGCGATTTAGGTGCACACTAGATGCATTAAATTGAGATTCTTCATGCATATCAGATGCACCTGGTTTTGCTGTCAGGCACACACGTTGCCTTTGACAGGTGTTTTCGTGCACACCCATTGCACTTAGATGTTATTTCTGCGCACATGTATGGCACATTCATGGATTTCGATTTCCGTGCGCACCAGACGCACATAGCATTCATATATATTTGAGATTGATTTCTTTTGGAGCAGTATATTTTATGATACTTGCTATTTGGTTTAGTACTGAGCAGGACTAGTCAGAGAACAATACCTGAGTATATTTTGCATGCATTGTTAGTTATCGAAGGGATTTCCAAGGAGGAGCTATAGTCTCCGTATTTACCTACATGTCAATGATGACATGAAACTGTTTAAAAAAAAGGAAAACCCTTCTAATTGTTTTCAAAACGGCGGGACGTATATGTTAAACAAAGGATATATATATATATATATATATATATATATATATATAGTTATTTTCTCACAATGGACGTCCGCCACTGTGCAGTGATACACACATCGCACAGCGATTTGAAAAAGGTTTGGCATGCATTGCTTCAAGATGTTTTAATGATGTTTACAGGTATAGTTTTGATTTCTATCATATTGATTTTCGTTTTGGATCTTGACATTGGTGTATTCATCATAACTCCGATAATTGCGGGATGCTTGACGGAGTTTTGATTTTTGGTTTATATATCTGTTTTTCATGCGCATGCATTGCGCTACGATGTGTTTTATGTATTTATGATTTCGGAGCCCCGATGACTTGATTGTTTTGCTAAAACGTTTTAGTATTTAGGGGAGTTTTTAATTTAAATTCGGGGACCGAATTTCTTTAAGGGGGGAAGATTGTAACGTTTTGAAAATCGTTTCGGTGAAATTTCGGAAAATCGGTAAAATAAGGGGGTTTTCCGTAAAAAGTCAAAATATAAATATGTTTTAATATAAAATTAAATATACATATACTAGCTATGTAATTGCTAGTATTTGGTGTTTATTGAGCCACTGGTAAAATTTCTAATTTTCTGAAAAAAAATTCCGAATTTAATTATTTTAATATTATTTTAAGCTGTTAAAAATACATTAAATTAGCGATAAATGCAAATTTGATTGGGCTAATTATAAAATTTAGAATCATGACAACTAAAATATAGTTAGTAATATAAATTTTTAGCAATTTATTTCAAGTTCTAGTTGGTTATAATCAAAGGAAATTAAAATTTAATTAAACTAAACTAAAACTTGTAATTTGGTAACTTGAGGGGTTCTTTTTGCATGGAAATTTTTTTGTACACTCTCTCACAACTCCTCACCTCTACATGGCCAGCCCCACCACCTTGGCAGCGGCACATTCCCCCTCTTACATTTTGTTTTCAACTCATGTGAAGAAATGATTTAAAATAAAGGTTTTATTATATTATTTTGGGTGGGGTATTATGGTAATATGGGGGGCTTTGACTTGGAATTTTTTTTTTCACCATTCCCTCACACCCTTCCCCATCCCCCTTGGCCGAAAATTCAACCTGCAGCACCCTAAATTTTACCCCATTTTCCCATCTCTTTTGGCTTCAAAATTCATCTCAAAACACATCAAAAATTCACAATTTCTTCACTAATTCAAAGCTAATCCCTATTCTACCTCTTCTCACACCCATATTAGTTTAAAATAAGGAGAAAGATGGCATCTTAGGAGGCTAGAGCAAGTTAGGGTTGAACTTGTGAGGTATAATTTCTAATCAATTGGTTAATTTGTAGTTTATGTGTGCTAAATTAGAACTTTGTAATGTTAAATTATTATTAATTTCTAATCTAGGTTCTTAAAGAGAGTAGTTTGATTTGAACTAGGGTTTTAGCACACAATTACTAGGTTATTTAAATCTATTTTGCTATCTAGTTGTTATGCTAACCTAATCTAAAAGGTTGATTTGCTTAAGTGTGTCTTAATTGATGTTTATTTAGTGTTTTTCACGTATGGTTTGGATTTAGATTGCTAGTTATGAAATTGTAGAAAGGGGTTTGTTTATGGAAAATGGGTTTTGAAGCATGGTAAATGGGTTAGTTTAATTGTAGTAGCTTTCTAATGGTTTAACTTAGGTGATTATGTTTGATAGTAGCCTTTTTTGTCGCAAACTGACGATGTTTGCACCGAATTTTGAATGCTAATGCTTACTAGTTTTTTTAAAAATAAAACGATTTGTTTAAATTTTTGGTCTTGATGCATTAAACCTTAATTCTCATATAATTAGTGAATAGTGGGACCACTAGTTTTGCTAAAACATCAAGTTTTGTACTGAAACGGTTAATTTTTGCTTGCTAGGTTTTCGGAAAAATAGCTTTTAAAGCGACTTTGGGATTTTTGTGAATTTTAACCTATTTCTTATATAATTAGTGATTTTTGAAACCATGATTGGTACGTTTGGTATTTTACTCGATGGTTTGACGTTTGTACATCAACATCGAGGGTTGGTTTGGCTGTTCTTGCACGCGTAGGCGATAGGTTTTGACCTATGCGAGATACGTATGCCGAGTTTGCTTTCGTTCGTGACTTTGTTTACGACGCTATATATGACATGTAGGTACCCCATGTGGACTTCGATACGACAAGCAAGCTCATGGCGATGTCGGCATCAGCGAGCGAAGATCAAGTGAGTAGATTTATATCTACGGGGAGAAGTCGGGTTGATAGTGTATAGCACCCCCGCAAAGTTGTGAGGAATGAGGTGATATGGTAACGATATACTTTTATATGTTATTATGTGATATGAACACCTTGTAAGAGAAGCTTTAGGAGCTTATGGGTTTAGGGTTAGCGAGAATTGAAGAAAGGACTTTAGCGGATTTCTTAGTCACGAAACCCTAGAGTAAGGATTTGCATACACGCACATATATACACTTGCATATATCATTTTCTTGTGCGTATATGGGAATGTGTATATATGTACATACGCATGGGTATGGGACTATGCGTATATACGTTCATATACACATACATGAATGTTGAGGATATTGTGTGATATTTGGAGATGAGTCGATGAGATTGGGCTTAAGGCCATGAGATCGGTGATGTGATATGGTCCGTATTTGAGATACGACATGATATTTTAGCGGGTTCTTTAGGCATGGTGTTTTCTTACACACACATGCATTTCATAGATGGTATCAGTATTGTACTAGACGTAGATCAGTACCCCGATCATGATATTTGATAAAGAGGAAATCAGATGATTAATGTGATAGATGTGACATTTGACCCGTACCCAGATTTAGGAGGCCGTACGACGGATTTACTGTATGAGCTATATATTGACGATAAATCCGCACTCTTGATTAGAGTATGTCATATGATATGTTGTTTCGTACATGATATTATTGAGGCGGGATCACCGACTATTATGCATGTATATATATATCGACTCAGATTTAGGTGGTTTCCGTACCCCTTTCGATTGGTTGTTAGTTAGACCTGTAGTTTACCAAGTAGATGTTAGACTGGACCCGAGTCATACCTATTTCCAAAACTAACGAATCATGACGATTTTAAATACATGTCAAGGGATACTACGAAAATTTCAAAAGACGTACCTTTTCTTAAAAACAACGTAACCCTTATTTTCAAAAACGCCACGATTCGTACTATATCAAATGGGAAATCAGTATAACACAGGTGTAGCGATGTAGATTCCTTATTGTTACGTTATCATTCATTTTCCGCATATTATTGTTGCAATTACTACTCATTGCCATTTATCATGTTATTATCGTCTCATTGCATGTTTATTGTGTACTTAGTGTTTATGAATCATGCTGTCAGGACACCAGCACCAATACCGATGATGCGTATACTCCACAAATACTTTCTTGCCGGCTCACACACATCATCATCGGTAATTGCCATGTCACGTACACTTTAGAAAATGCCATTTCATTGACATAGCTTGATAGCTGATGTTGCAATATGTTATAACTTTCATATGCTAGTTAAACTATTGCATTCATTGCATGATATCAGATGCATTCATATATTCATTGGTTATACAGTATTATGGACATTATGTCGGTTTTCACTTTCATTGACATGGTGATTTGATGTTTTCGGATCCGTCTTGAGATTCTCTGGATTTGGAAACCGCATGTGAAAGTTTTATAACTAATGATGTATTTTAAATAGAAAAATGCGGTTTTCCTTAATATAATGAGTAGTGTCCAACATGATGTTTTCTCAGTTCTGAGATAGTTTTCGAGACCCGATTCGAGGAGTTGAATGAACCGTCTGCGGGTACATGGTGGACCCGGTATGGTACCCCGGGGCAAGAAGTTCGAGGAGTAGACGATGAGCCTGGCAGGGGCAGACTACCTACCGGTGATTTTACCTGGCGCGGCGGATATCCGGAGGATTTTGTTCATGGCCGTGAGATTGATGTTATGGGTTGATCCGTTCTGCTGGAGCCCGATGGCCGATCCCGCAGATGATACGGATGCCTGAGATATTGAAAATTGAGATTTGAGATTTGAGATATTGAGATTTGATATTGAGATACTGAGACTTATGTTTTGTGTCGATGCTTGATACTGATTTCTATGTTGCGTTCATTAATGATACGTGATTGACATACATATAGAAATCTCATTGATTAAAGAAAACAGTTGTCTCACTCATGAAATATTCTCTTTTCATTCGTAATGCATTCATACATCATATGTCTGATATGTTTCTATCTGAGGCACTGACACGAGCAGGTAGTATTACACTATACATAGCAGGACCAGGATTTTTATTTGAGGATAGTTCCTGATATGACCTAGGATAGCGTTATGCATGCGATTTCTACTCGTAGATGTTTTCTACTCACGAGTTGGCAACTCACCCCCGTTGTACCACAGTTCCTTGCAGGTTTTGCCGTACAGGTTCTTTGCGGCTTTGTTGGCACACTGTTCTTTCCAGGTGATTGCTTTGGCATGTGGGATCTTTGCATCAGGACCACCATTGTTTATTATTATTGTATCTAGAAACTCCATCTACTAGATTGTATATTTGAGAGAGATAGAAAACCAGACCTGTTATTCTTTCGACCTTAGAGTCGCGCGTTGTATTACTATCTTTTCATGTTGTTTTGATTTTCTTTTGAGTTTTGATCCTCGCCCTTGGCGTTGTATATTATATTGCCTGCATGGTTGTAGCCGTCGATTGACGAAGAGCTAGCTCCCGCTTGGGGATGCCTTTTTGTTTCATTTCGTATACTATTCATGTTGTATCCCGTTTGGGGCCAGTATTTACAAAGGAGACTCTGCCGAAATTTTCAGAAAATACTTGAGATTTTAAAAATATATATTTCGGTCTATGTTGTTAAAATTATTTACTTTAAATTGGTTTTTCCTTCACTCTACTGCTTCTTTGGTTTTGATTTTTGGGTTTTGGCTTATTTAGATTACGTACGCCTCAAGACGTTTCGTAATTTAAGTGCCGGTCATGTTCCGAACCTTTCAGGTCGTGACACATGGTGTGAGTCTCATACACCCTTGTAGCATGTGGCATCTAGCATGACACAAAAGTTGTACATTAATATATATCATATATATATATATATGCACACAAGTGAGAAAAAGAAATGTTTAAGTGAGCTAGTATTAGTTAATGTAAATTAATATATCAAATATATAATTATACATTAAATTATTAAATCAACACTTGATTTAATAATCCTGCTATATCATATACAACCGACTAATATCAAATGCAACATCTTATGGAATCAACACTTGATCCGATAACCCGGCTATATCTCATATAACCGACCGATATCATAAATCACGAGAATAGAATGCGGTATCACATACACGCATTAATCTCGGTCCCGCACATATCACATATGTGCTCCTATTTTGTTTCGCATGAACCAGGAAACCTTTGTGTAGGACTCTAAAGACTCGTCAATACGCCGGCAGTAGGTGATGATCATATCAAACACCCACAAGCTGCAAGCGGTCTGCTAAACGTAATGGCCACCCGGGTATTGAGCGATTAGAAGATCAACAAGCAAGCCTGCTCTTACTCCTACGAATCCAATCAGTAACACTACCATACAGTCCTGTCTCTTCGTTTGATATGTCGCATATCTCGCCTGGGGGTGGTAAACGTCAGACCCTAATAGCTTGATAAGTCATTCCGATGTGATGCTCATAACGGGTCGATAAACAACTGATAACACTTACCAGTAAATCACATAAACAGCCCTGGCCAGGGACTTCCTGTTATGGCCAACCGAGCACAGCGCAAAATCAACCCCCAATACCGGGGGAGACGAAATCCCCTCCTATCGCTCATTGCCTCCATGTGACTCGGGACGGTACCCAAAAACCACCATTTTGCACGTTCTCTTGAACGTGGTATGGTGGAAATCAAAGCATAGTGGGAATCACACAAGACTCTATGACGATCTCGGGTCGACAGACTAACCCGTACCAGTGTCACCAGAGAACTGCCATCTAACGTGAGGTATAATACCATCTAGGAATTCTCGGCGAGTCTGTCCAGTGTACCTAGTCTCCACTGAGCATCCCTTATATCATCTCTGATGTCAAACACCAATGGATATGTGATCATCAATCGCCCATCTGTATGGGTCGAGAAGCTATACGCTAGTTTACTCTGGTATATCGATGCCCCATCTCGATACACCCACGACTAGGGACATTAAAGGATGTACTTACCGACTACCTTTGTCCCACTAGTATGATCCGCATCATAATCCAGGTAGTCAAGTACACATCCTAAGGGCTTCACCAACATATAACAGAGAGACAATCAGTGTACAAGTTAAGATAAAGAGTAACCAGATAGCTTATTATCATGTCAAGCAAAAAAGTCCTCCCTATGTATGTCCAAGCATCCACTATAATATACATCACATGTACAATAATGGCCTCTAGGGCATACTGTCACAACCCGAAATCTTAGCTCGTGACCAGCACTAACATCACGCAACGTCTAAAGGCGTAACGTAATTCAAGTAAGCTGAAACCCAGAAATCTAAACCTTTTTGAGAAATAAAAGAGGTGAAGTTTCGAAATAAGATAAAATGAAGTAAAATGTTTCCTTAAATGCATAGAAAAAGGGAACACGAAAAAAATGCAAGTTTATCCTACTTAATGTAAAACATGTTCGTCCTTTAAAAATTTGGACAGCACCTCCTTTGTATTTTTTGATCCAAAACCATCAATACATGATAATATAAAAGGCATCCCCAAGCGGGAGCTAGCACTTCGCCAAACGGCGTATTCACAACTACGCAAGTAATAAAACAAGTATACGACGCCCAACGGCGAATATCAACACAAAATATAATGAATAAAGCAAGACATCAACCCACAAAGCGAACCTATAACCCATCGCTCAAGTCTCACAACTACAAGTCTCACTAAGTCTTATTATTTATTAAATACTAGTTTTGATTGATGGAGTTGACTAGATACAATGGAAATAATAATACAATAGTGGGCACGAACCAAATGTCCCACCTACCAAAGCAAATCACCCAAATGTAGCTGTGTGCCAGCGCAGACGCTACTGATCCAAGTGGTCAACCTGCAAGAACTGTGTCACAACGGGGGTGAGTTGCCAACTCGTGAGTAGAAAACATCAACAGGTAGAAATCGAATAAACAACGATTCCTAGGTCAACTATATCATGAAGGAAATACTATGATATCTAGGGTGACCGTATGTGTAAATATGTGCCAACAATAATGAATGCCTGTATGCATGTGAATAACATTCAACAATATAATAAATGCATGTATGCATGTGGACATCCACTCGACACATCATAATAGCATATGCATGTAAATATACGAGGATATCAAGAATGTGTGTGTCCATCAATGACATATCAAAACATGGAACCTGAGTGTCCAACACCGACACTCGGAATATCAAGAAACCCGTGTCCAGCATTGACACGTAAATCCTCATATCTCAGGCTCCGGCTATCCAGACTGGCCTGTATCCATCTCATGACTCCGGTCGATATCTTCCAGATAACCGCTAGGTCCAAAATGCTATCACCGGTAGGTAGTGCTCCCCTGCCAGGCTCAACGCCATCATCTATGACTATCTTGCCCCGGGTACCTCACCTGGTTCACCATCCACCCGCAGATGGTTCCTCTCCTCCTCGAATCGGGTGTATGATATCGCTCAAGGGCCGAGAAAACTCATTGTGGACTATACAAATATCATATCAAGAGAAACCGTGTTTTTAAAACAATACATACTTTCTTTTGAAATAACCACAGTTCTCAAATTCAGAAATCTCATGAAAACAACATATCTCAATGCGTATAATTATAAAGCATGATGTATGCGACATATAATAGAAATATAAGCATATCTGTATATAATGCAACATGGAACAGTAATATGCATATATCAATGGAAAATCGCTCTTTTAAATGAATCCAGTTTTAAAAATGTATATTGCGGTTCCCCACTTCCTCCACGGTCAAATTCAACATCGTATATAAAGGTGTATATGCAACTATAGCAATTAAATTATGCAAGGAGTCATATCATGATGCAGCAATTCTACTGTGTAGTGACATGGCAATTATCGATGATAAAGTGTGTGAGCCGGCAAATCTGTGTAAATATGACATACAAATCATCGATAATGGTGTAGGTATACTAGCACAGGTATATGAAATGCAATAGTAATGACATGAATGTAGCATAAAGTAAAACGACAGCTAAAAGGTATAAGGTATACGTATCTAACACGACCGGGTCGGTGAATCTATCAATCAGCCTCCTCTAGTCAAGGGTATGGATCAATCATCAATTAACTCATCACGTACGGTAACTCATCGCACAGTGTCATAAAACAATTTAGGATCCTAACAACCTATATGAAAAGGAGGGTACGGACCTCACATCTTATACGGCTTATCATTCAAGATTCACAACATATGTATATCTATATACCTATATCTCTAGTTCACATCCATAACAATCGACTCGCATCCGTATATCGATATATCAATCAATTCATTTTATCAATCTAAAGTCGTATATTATTAACCTCATGTTATGCCACTATAATCTCCTATTAGTTCTCTTTACAACTACTTATCTATACCTAACATATCATGTCACCTAAACCCTAAGCTATAATTTTAAGTCATGGTATATCTTATCTTCTACTAAATCCTTAACCCAATTCCTAACTTTTTAATATTGTTTCTCTAACCATACCCTATAGTTTTCTAGTCAAGGTTTCCTTAACCGTATTCTATAAATCGGTTTCCATCAAAACTTGCGAGGGTGCAATATGCTATCCACCCGACTTCCCCCGTAGATATAGATCTACTTACCTGATCCTTGCTCGCCGAAGTCAATAACGCCACGCTCCATCGCCTCGGAATCCACACGAAGGTACCCACAATTATACACAATTGAAATCGCTATTAACATCAAATTCCAAAATCCAATACGGCATGCGCATTGCATATAGGTTAGAACCTATAGCCTATGCATGCAAAACAATTAAGCAACCCCTTGTTGTTAACGTACAAACGCCCAACAACCAAATACAATACTAAATACCAAAACCAAGCATTCAAAATACGGAAAACATAACCAAAAATCAAACAATTATGCTCCCAGATTTCACCTTAGGCCATACTGGAACATTTTGCACATTGGGTTGCTCTAGATATTACCTAAGGGACCCACCAACCAAAATTCAATGCATTTCCTCCCGACATGGCCGCAAATTGCGGCCCATACCAATAAATCTACATCTAGAAAGTGAGGGGAGGGTCTCAGGTTTCAAGGAGTGATAAATGGTTGCCTGCACGTCTCACTATCATGGGAACTTCTTTTATGGTTGTCTCGGGTCACTCCAGGTCCCCAAATACACTCACAAACCATCAAATTTACCGATGTCGGAAAGTTCTAAGTTCGTGTTTGCGTTCTATTCTCATACCCAGGTCTTGGATTCAATCCCTAAGGCCTTAAAACACTCACTACACCTCTACTTGTCCCTCAACAGCAACTTGGGAAAAAATCCATGATCACAATCCACACTTGTTTAACTCCAAACTACACTAGAATGCAAGGAAACTAGAAACTAAACTAAAGGAAATGAATTATACCTCATGGATGTAGCCAAGCAAAACCTTAGCTCCCAAAAGTCCTCAAAATCCAATATTGATGGGTCCAAAGTGTAGAGGGTGAATAGGGGATCATCTTTTGTGAAGGGGGTATAGGGTTTGGATGAAGAATTTGAGATGATTTCTTGGGGTGAAGGTGGAGGGAAGCTTGAGGAAGAAGGAGATGAGGAAAAATGGAGAAAACAAATGGGGGGGTGAGGATATATGGCAGCCCTCTCTCTCTCACTATCTTATTCTCACCCTCTCTCTCTCTTAATACCCTTTTACCCATTCTCTTTTTCTTTTCTTTTTAATACCAAAACACATAATACCCTAAAAACCACACAAGGAAACAACATGCAATCAAAACGTAACATGACATGGTGCACTAGCAATGGAAAACTGTAGAAACACGGATTTGGCCTAATCGCGATTAGCGGTGCACTAATCGGGTTTTTATTTAAACTTGCATAAAATAAATTATAAATTGCCAAATCCGATAAATATATTTTTAAATGAATAAATCATTTTAATCTCCAATTATTTCACAATTATTGGTATATATTTATACCAATTTACGAAAACCTCAATTTCGCAAATCGGGTTGTTTTCGCGAAAAATATTATTTTAATATTAAATTCTAAAAATAATATTTTATATTTTATGAAATGTTACAATCTTCCCCTCTTAAAGAAATTCGGTCCCCATATTTAAATTTAAACCCCCAAATACTAAAACATTTCAGTAATCAGCGCAAATCAACGGGGTTCCGAAATCATGGAAGATATAGAAAAGCTGCAGCGCATCGCGTGCGACTGAAAACGAATACAAAACTCAAAATCAAACTCCGTCAAGCGTCTCGAAAATTATCGGATTTGCACACATATCATCTGATTTACAATGGAGATACAGATCTCGAAATCCCTTACTGAAATCCAATATGCATAGTCAAATACTATAATACATATGTATAGCACGCATCCTTGGAAAAAAATCTTAAAACTGAATAAAACACATGCAAAATCTTTTTGAATTTCCGTGTGATGCGTAACCCATAGCAAGAAGGGGTGGACGCTCATCTGTAAAGCAGTAAATATACCTATATATGTTTTTGCTCAAATTATACGTTCCGCCGTCTTGAAATATCCCAAAGGTTTTCCTTTATAAACGTTCGTGCCGCTCGCGGACACATAGGAAATAGTGAGACTATAGCTCCTTTTTGAGAACGTCCGGTTAAACTTTTTAATGCATTCAAAGTACTAAGGTACTGTCCTCAGATCAGTCCTGTTTGGATGCTACATAACATAGTGCCCATCATGAAAACAAGGTGCTTAAAAGAAAAATCAGCCTAAAAAAGCGTATCCAACAATCGCGTGCGTACGGAAATCAAATCCAAACACAGGTGCTACAATATGTGCAGGGTACCTAGGCACACTAGTGAGGTCTCCCAAGCCATCAACCATGGCAATTTCAAAAATTATGTTGCCTACAAACCCTAAAGTACGGATCGTTGCCTAGATTTCTAGGCGAAAAAGAACTAGTTAACACTTAACTAATGTGAATACGGAAATACAACCTTTGTAGATCCGGTGCTCCACCTCCATAGCTCCGCAACGAGGTCCTCTCCGCTGTCCAAAGAGAATCCGGGCTCTAGCGTCGACTTCATCGGAGAATAAGTGAGCTAGGTCGTCGATGTCCATGCCGAAGATGATCTACGTCGAGGCATCGATGAATCAAGCTCCACCTTCACCAAACCGTGAAAAGTTGTGAAGGAAACACACTCTACTACTTGGCAAGAGGTAGAGGATGAAGAAATAGGAAGTGGGTAGACTTTAGAATTGGATTTCTCACTCATTTCCATCACTTGCCATTGATGGGGCAAGCTTTCTTCACTTGAAGAAATGGAGGAAGAAGAAGAATATTATGATGATAGATAATTCAAAAAAGAAAAGAATAACAATACTTATCATAATATTAACCCTAGTCAAGTGTAGAGAATGAATCATGGTTAGTGGGAATGGTTAGGGTTAAGAATGAGATAAGAATGGTTGACTTGAACAAAGCTTCATGAAGCTTCAACTAAAGAACAAAATTAGCCACCATTCTTTTCTCTTCTCTTTTATTCATTTATCAAAAATAAATAAACAAATAAATAAATGAATAAATAAATGAAATGAAACCCTAATCATTCTTTTAACCATGGTTTATTCTTTGCACTTAACCAAGTAATCATGTATCATCAAACATGATACAATCAAGTGCACAAAATCATATCGCATATGTAATGCGCACAACCGAGTGAGAAAATCCATTTAAAGTGAACCAATACTAGTTAATGCAAAGTAATATATCAAATATATAATTATACATTAAATCATTAAATCAACACTTGATTCAATGATCCGGTCATGTTGCACACAACCGACTAGTATACAATGTATCGGCTTATCGAATCAACGCTTGAATCGATAACTAGGTTATATCGCATACAACCATTCGATACATTCATCGCGAGAATGGAATACGGTATGACATACACGTATTATTCTCGGTCCCGCACATATCTCATATGCGCTCCTATTTCGTTTCGCTTGAGCCAGGAAACCTCTGTGTAGGACTCTAAAGACTCGTCAATACGCCGGCAGCAGATGATGATCATATCAAACACCCACAAGCCGCAAGCGGTCTGCCAAACATAACGGCCACCCGGGTATTGAGCGATCTGAAGATCGACGAGCAAGCCCGCTCACACTCCAGTGAATCCGACCAGTAACACTACCGTACAGTCCGGTCTGATTGTCTGATATGTCGCATATCTCGCCTAGGTGTGGTAAACGTCAGACCCCAATAGCTCAATAAGTCGTGTCGATATGAGGTCTATAACTGTTCGAGAAACTACTGGTAACACTTACCAGTAAATCTCAGCAACCCTGGCCAGGGATTTCCTGTTATAGCCAATCGAACACAGCGCAACATCAACTCCCTATACCGGGAGAGACGAATTCCCTCCTATCGCTCATTGCCTCCATGTGACTCGGGACTGTACCCAAAAACCACCATTTTGCACGCCCTCTTGGACGTGGTAAGATGGAAATCAAAGCACAGTGGGAACCACACAAGACTCTATGACGATCTCGGGTCAACAGACTATGTACCAGTGTCACCAGAGAACTGCCATCTGACGTGAGGTATAATACCATCTGGGAGTTCTCGGCGAGTCCGTCCAGTGTACCCAGTCTCTACTGAGCACCCGTATATCATCTCCGATGTCAAACACCGATGGATATGGGATCATCCATCGCCCATCTGTATGGGTCGAGAAGGTACACGCTAGTCTACTCTGGTGTATCGATGCCCCGTCTCGATACACCCACGACTAGGGACTTTGAAGGATGTACTTATGGACTACCATGTCCCCACTAGTATGATCCGCATCATAGTCCAGGTAGTCAAGTACAGATCCTAAGGGCTTTACCAACATGTAACAGAGAGACAATCAGTATACACGTTAAGGTAAAGATCAACCAGATAGCATACTATCATGTCGAGCAAGAAAGTCCTCCCTATATATGTCCCAGCATCCACTACAATATACATCCTATGTACAGTAATGGCCTCTAGGGCATACATATAACTAACAATCTCCCACTTGCACTAGGGCCATCTGTAGCAGTGGTTGCAGTATCTCATACTCAACCATCCCATTAAGAATCTCTCTCTGGGAACAGGCCTTTGTGAGTGGATCCGCTGTGTTGTCCTCTGAGCCTACTTTCCTAACCTCGATCACCCTGGAGATCAATCATCTCCATGATCAAGTGATACTGCCTTAGAATATGTCTGGATCACTGATAGGACGGACGTTCCTTGGCATAAGCCACAACTCCATTGTCTCACAATGGTAGGAACATAGTTCATCTCATGAACCAATATACACCCAAACAGCTTCTAGGGTAGCATCTTAAGTAGCGATGTATCCTGCCTTTATCGTCTAGTATGCCACGGTATTTAGCTTGGAACTCTTCCAACATACCGTCCCTTTACTGAGGGTAAAGACAATGCCTGCGACTGACATTCAGTCGTCTTTATCACCCTGGAACACTTCCAGTGATTCTCCCCAGGATCGATTGATACCGTCTCACTACATCTAGTGAGAATTCTAACATCCATTTAGATCTATCTCATAGATCCAAAATCCAGGATTTAGTAGGTATCACTTTAATCCTTTATGGAGAATCTTTGTGATAAGCGGAGATTGATCGAGCGTAGCATAAGAAACTCCTTTCTTATCAAGAGTATGTCATCCACGTACTCTACGAGGATCGTCACCATACTCCCTACTACCTTTTTGTATATACAAGGTTCATCTACCATTTTGATGATGTCAAAATCTTTGACCGCTTCATCAAAACAGATGTTCCAACTCCGCGATGCCTGCTTTATTCTATAAAGCATCTTGCACACGTTTCCGCTGCTCCCACTGTCTACGAAGCCCTCTGGCTGTGTACTTATAGACGCACTCTTCTAAAACATCATTTAGAAAAGCAGTCATGACACCCAACCACCAGATATCGTAGTCATGGTATGTAGCCGTGACAAGTAGGATCTGGATGGACTTAAGCATAGCTACTTGAAAAGGTTTCATCATTATCCATACCTGGTCAATGATGCAAACTTTTAACAAGTCTAGCTTTGAAAGTCTCAACTTTTCCATGTACACCAAGTAATCTTCTCAAGATATACTTGCTCCTGATGGGGATTTAACCCTTCAGATATAGCAACCAAAGTCCATACTTTGTTGGTGTATAAGGATTCCATCTCAGATCGCTAAGCATCCAGCCATTCTTACAGAGTCCCACTCCTGATGGCCAGCTCGAAACTAGTTGGGTCATCATCTCATGATGCAATCCTCGCTCCCACTGTCATAGAGAAACCGAAGTATCTCTCAGGTGGGTGAGGAACCCTACTAGATCGGCGGAGAGGCTGAGGTTCGTTGGTATCTACTGAATCCCTTGGTTCTATCAAATCATCTGCTGTAGTTCGTATAGCTGGAACACATCCAGTTCTACATTACAGACCTTGCCTCGAGCTTGTCCGGATTTTGCTTTTAGACATAGGCCGGACAACTCCAAATCTTAACTAACTTAAGACATGGGTTCTTCCCATTCCATATCACATATGAAGCGGTAGGCAACTGATTTGATTCGAACCCTACTCAATAGGTATGCAGCTTCTCAAGTGCATAACTCCCATAAGGAAATAGGTAACTCAGTAGTACTCATCATAGAGCACACCTTATCATATAGGGTGTGATTGCTCTGCCCCGATACACCATCGTGCTATGGTGTATACAGAGGAGTAATGCTGAGAGAGAATCTCATTCTCCTTTAGAATAGTCCAGTATTTCCGTGCTCAAGTATTCTCCTCCTTGATCTCATCATAGGACATAATACTTATACCCGTATTGTGGTTCTCTACTTCTAACTTATATTCTGTGAATATCTCAAAAGGTTCGGACTTATGTTTCAACAGGAACATATGTCTGAATCTAAAGAGATCATCAGAGAACGTAATGAAGTATAAAGAACCAGTCTTGGCATGTGCAGACTGGGGACCTACATACATCAACATGTATCGTCCCAAGAGTTTACTAACTCTTTCTCTGTTTCCAGTAAACGGAGCTATGGTCATCATATCTTTGTGACATGACTGGCGAGTTTCACAAGATGTAAATTCAAACTGATTTAAATATGCATCTAAATGTAACTCTAGCTAGTCGGGTCACATTGATCTGACCTAGTCTACAATGCCTCAAGAAGAATTCGTTCATTTCTGAACTCTTCCTCTTGTGTGTGTTCCGTATACTAAGAACTGTAGTTTGATATAGAACATTAATGCTTTTAGATAACGTGCCTGAACCGATCAACTTTTGATATAGGAAATGTTCAAAACATTATCCAACAATACAAAATTATATCCTTTCTTTACAGATAAAGAGACTGATATGATTTTGTATATCAGGTTCGGTATCTAATAACATTCGTTCAGAATCAATGTATTGTAATACAGGGTGACAGTGACCGACAGACTTGGCTGCAACTCTTGCCCCGTTTTCTGCCTCATGAGACTTATCACCCGTTCTCAGTTCTCTACCTTTCTGTAGCCCTATGTAACTGATTACATATTTGGGATCCTGATCCGGTATCATATACCCAGGACGTAAAGGATACTGAGAAACAGTTCTCTGTAATGAACACACCCGAAGATGATGCATCAGCATGCACTTTCTTCGTTTGGGCGGCACGGGAATTCTGGTAATCCCCAATTTCCTGCTCTGTCTTATAACAATTATAAGTTGGAGCGGGACCAACGTTCCCCAGCTCAGTATAACAAGCGGGTTCGGTCAATAATCCGTATTATTATCTTGATTAAGGCGTGATATGGTCGCTACCTAGAGAGAGAGAAGAAAACACTCAGCGTGCGCTCTGTCAAGAATAGATTGGTTATTATTTTATCTAATCAGGATGGCTCCCACTGCTTTTTTATCAAATCTTCCTTCAAACCTTAAAAGGAAAGACTAGCCGGGATTAATTACACACTACAAGTTCGCCAATCTTTCAGCCAGGCCAGTGTCGGTACTTTGAGGGAGGTCCCCCGTGCTTTCGCACGAACCTAATTAATGTAAACCTCGTTTTCCCAGAGGCGTAACCTCATTAACACCTTTCTAGACACCTACTTGATCGGCTAATTGCAATATGTAAAACTCTCCCAGGAGTAACTCTTACTCGTAGCGGGTATCGGGATCCAACTATCTCATAGAAGGTATGCAATCTCATTGCAAATTTCAACACTTGAAATTCCCGATAATATTTTGCCCCTAACGTGCTATGACCTTGACGAAAGCCAACAAACCATAGCCCGCTAGTCAAGTTCAACCCGTACATTTCTTGATCGAATTAAACCCACCCGCACGACCCTTGACGAAAGCCAACAAAGCCGCACGACTACCCTAATCCAATCGCATCGTATGCTAGCAGATAAGCAGCATATAGCTACCGCACACTGCACCTTGACGAAAGCCAACAAATGCAGCACGAATACTATATACAACTTATCTGAAATGACGGAGGGCTACGACAGGTTTTTCTGAAAACCTATTGCGTAATGAACTTGATATCGTTGTAGGATCGAATGAATTTTAAAATGGAGTGCTTTTGAGGCTTTTCTAGTTTTGCTAAAGGAGTCACTCCCGGTGAAGGGATCGTCGGTCCTTTCCTCGTCGAATGAGGTGCGGGATATATCATATATATCACTGTGCAAAGCAAAAACACTTAAAAGCAATCAAAAGACAAACCGTGTGTGTAGCATCTGCCAGTTATTGCTAAAGGAGTCACTCCCGGTGAAGGGATCTCGGTCCTTTCCTCATCGAATAAGGTGCAGGATATATCATATATACCGCTGTGCAAAGCAAAAACTGTAGCTACCTGTTTTATTTTAAAATTCGATTCTACAACATCTTAGGTTTCTTTTATTTCATTAATCACATTAATGAAGTCCCATTATTTAAATACCTAAACATCACAGATAAATACGACGTACACTTATGCCATCCGCATTCGCCTCGATGTCCCCTCGTGCACCGTTAGGTTAGGTAACTAACGGCAGAGCAGGGCAGGGCTAGCGCGGGTGTAAAACATAAGTAACGTCTATATAATACATCATATATACTATATACTGTATCTATCACAGAACATCACATGATCGCATCACAGATATCGCAGCAGAAGAAACATATGAAATATTGGATATACTAGGACGTCCGTGTTTTCAATACGAGCCAGTATAAAACACGGATTCCACGGTCGTGATGAATAGCCAAACCCACACCCCTAGACCCCTACGAGAGCGGCAAGCAACCCTACCAATTCTGGAGTTAGGAGACCCGGACTCGACTCCTCGAGTTGGTCTCCCACTGGACTCCAGAACCCGGTTACTTGTGCTCCCCTCCTTGGGTCTATCCTAGTGCGGAAAAGTAAATAATATACAACAGGTGACAACTCCCGCAACCTAGAAGCGCCCCAATAAAAGAATATTACATACAAGTTTTTACATGAATGAAAATGAAAAACACTCATCTCACATAAAAACCCCCGGCTATTCAAACACGACGATCCAATATAACATATCCAGCAACACATAACATCACATGTCATCAACGTAAGTAAATTTGTCCATCCCAATTGTCGTTGACATATAGCAACGAAACCGGCGATATCACATATTACACTTACGGTCACAGAAAAGAAAGTGTAAAACTACAACAGTTGGAATCCGCAACCACCTCAGACATCGCATGCCTGACCAAATGAATTCCTTAGACATCGCATGCCTAACAATTATAAACCCCGCATTTTAGTCTCAAAATCGAAAACACTTTTCAATATCGAGTCGGGCAATTCAACAAGATTCCCGACAGTCTGATCGAATACTCATCGTAAACTTCAGTAGACGGCCGCACCCCTGATACCGTCGACGAAGTGCACCAAGGCGGAACACCGCTACCGCGAGCACCCGAACGGATGCTTTCGGCGACGGGGTTCTCCTACAGTCACTTGGTCGGGGCAATGGGGTGAGGCTGTCTATTAAGTTTACCCGGCGAGTATCCGCGTACGTTACGTGATTGCGACGGACTTTTGATCACATCAAAATTCCGTGGCAACCGATCAAGTGAGACTAAACTGCTATGTTTATAACATTCATTCAGTAATCACATAACTACTTGTGAATTCCAATTATTGTATCCCATTCCAGATAAATAGAAAATGTTAAACTTTCCAATCGAACAATCGAACACCCAAGTTTTCCCGATACAGCTCAACACATGAAACAAGTCTAACAACATTCCGTTCGTGCCTCAGTACCAACGATCCAGCCGTAGAAGGGTCAAGCCAACGCCTCACATGTGGCACGCCGTACTGCCCCAAACCCGAAGGTTCAAAGGGCAGTTCAAGACGGTCACATAATCGAGTTAAGGTTTGTGTCTTCTAGAGGGACCATCGCGTTACTTGCACTACTTAGAACGTCGTCAAACTACGGAAAAATCCAACACTTGGAAATTTCCCGACAGGGGAAAAATTGGGTATTTATATCCGGTCGAACTTTTTAACATATTCTAAGATTTATCCGGAAAGCCAAACAGACAAAATTTGATTCCCCGATCGAAACACCGAATCCCCAAATCAACTCAGAAAAATTCAACTCTGGAAAAATTATTAAAAATTCCCAGAAACACCAGCACAGCACAATAAGAATTACTGTAGAAAGTTGGATGCCATAAACGACAAAATGGCCGCGCTTGCGCCGCACGAGCCAGGCTCGTGCCGCGGAAGCGCGGCGCACTGTTGGAATTGAGTGCACGAATTTTACAGTATTTCTTAGAATTTCCTGCTGATTTTTCTGAATATTTTTAATATTGAAAAATCCCAGATTTTAAAAATTTTACAGAGAGCATGTTTTGGGTTTCGGTTTTGTGTCGTTCGGACTTCAAATTCCGTCTAGACTTCGCCTAAGGCTCTAGCTAGGCTCTGATACCACTGCAGGTTTCCTAGGCACACTAGTGAGGTCTCCCAAGCCATCAACCATGGCAATTTCAAAAATTATGTTGCCTACAAACCCTAAAGTACGGATCGTTGGCTAGATTTCTAGGCGAAAAAGAACTAGTTAACACTTAACTAATGTGAATACGGAAATACAACCTTTGTAGATCCGGTGCTCCACCTCCATAGCTCCGCAACGAGGTCCTCTCCGCTGTCCAAAGAGAATCCGGGCTCTAGCGTCGACTTCATCGGAGAATAAGTGAGCTAGGTCGTCGATGTCCATGCCGAAGATGATCTACGTCGAGGCATCGATGAATCAAGCTCCACCTTCACCAAACCGTGAAAAGTTGTGAAGGAAACACACTCTACTACTTGGCAAGAGGTAGAGGATGAAGAAATAGGAAGTGGGTAGACTTTAGAATTGGATTTCTCACTCATTTCCATCACTTGCCATTGATGGGGCAAGCTTTCTTCACTTGAAGAAATGGAGGAAGAAGAAGAATATTATGATGATAGATAATTCAAAAAAGAAAAGAATAACAATACTTATCATAATATTAACCCTAGTCAAGTGTAGAGAATGAATCATGGTTAGTGGGAATGGTTAGGGTTAAGAATGAGATAAGAATGGTTGACTTGAACAAAGCTTCATGAAGCTTCAACTAAAGAACAAAATTAGCCACCATTCTTTTCTCTTCTCTTTTATTCATTTATCAAAAATAAATAAACAAATAAATAAATGAATAAATAAATGAAATGAAACCCTAATCATTCTTTTAACCATGGTTTATTCTTTGCACTTAACCAAGTAATCATGTATCATCAAACATGATACAATCAAGTGCACAAAATCATATCGCATATGTAATGCGCACAACCGAGTGAGAAAATCCATTTAAAGTGAACCAATACTAGTTAATGCAAAGTAATATATCAAATATATAATTATACATTAAATCATTAAATCAACACTTGATTCAATGATCCGGTCATGTTGCACACAACCGACTAGTATACAATGTATCGGCTTATCGAATCAACGCTTGAATCGATAACTAGGTTATATCGCATACAACCATTCGATACATTCATCGCGAGAATGGAATACGGTATGACATACACGTATTATTCTCGATCCCGCACATATCTCATATGCGCTCCTATTTCGTTTCGCTTGAGCCAGGAAACCTCTGTGTAGGACTCTAAAGACTCGTCAATACGCCGGCAGCAGATGATGATCATATCAAACACCCACAGGCCGCAAGCGGTCTGCCAAACATAACGGCCACCCGGGTATTGAGCGATCTGAAGATCGACGAGCAAGCCCGCTCACACTCCAGTGAATCCGACCAGTAACACTACCGTACAGTCCGGTCTGATCGTCTGATATGTCGCATATCTCGCCTAGGGGTGGTAAACGTCAGACCCCAATAGCTCAATAAGTCGTGTCGATATGAGGTCTATAACTGTTCGAGAAACTACTGGTAACACTTACCAGTAAATCTCAGCAACCCTGGCCAGGGATTTCCTGTTATAGCCAATCGAACACAGCGCAACATCAACTCCCTATACCGGGAGAGACGAATCCCCTCCTATCGCTCATTGCCTCCATGTGACTCGGGACTGTACCCAAAAACCACCGTTTTGCACGCCCTCTTGGACGTGGTAAGATGGAAATCAAAGCACAGTGGGAACCACACAAGACTCTATGACGATCTCGGGTCAACAGACTACTCTGTACCAGTGTCACCAGAGAACTGCCATCTGACGTGAGGTATAATACCATCTGGGAGTTCTCGGCGAGTCCGTCCAGTGTACCCAGTCTCTACTGAGCACCCGTATATCATCTCCGATGTCAAACACCGATGGATATGGGATCATCCATCGCCCATCTGTATGGGTCGAGAAGGTACACGCTAGTCTACTCTGGTGTATCGATGCCCCGTCTCGATACACCCACGACTAGGGACTTTGAAGGATGTACTTATGGACTACCATGTCCCCACTAGTATGATCCGCATCATAGTCCAGGTAGTCAAGTACAGATCCTAAGGGCTTTACCAACATGTAACAGAGAGACAATCAGTATACACGTTAAGGTAAAGATCAACCAGATAGCATACTATCATGTCGAGCAAGAAAGTCCTCCCTATATATGTCCCAGCATCCACTACAATATACATCCTATGTACAGTAATGGCCTCTAGGGCATACATATAACTAACAATATGCACAAAGCAAAACTAAGTGCAACGGGTGTGCATGAAAGAATCTATCCAGTGCAACGGGTGTGCACGACAACAATATCTGGTGCATCTATTGTGCACGAAAATCTCAATCGAGTGCATCCGGTGTGCACAAAACCACATCTCATATCATGCACGAATGAAATCTAAATGAAGTGTATTCAATATGCATGAAACCCAATACCAAGCGCCTAATATGCGCAAAATCAAAATCAAACGTGTCAGGCAGTAAAATGCATCTAGTGCAATAGCATGTACGAAAAATATAAGTCTGGTGTAACAAATGTACAAAAATACAAATCTGGTGTATCAAATACACGTAATACAAACAATACTCCAATGCGTAAAATTTAACGCCGAGTGTACCAAGGTGTATAAATTCATAAACGTGTGCACATATCAATGCACTGCAAGCACATATAAGCTATACCGAGTGCAAAATCAAATCGAGTGCGTACCACACGCACAAAATCAAATCAACTATATGAAATCCAGGAAATCATAAACATGTGCAGCCAAGGCACAAAATCGACACCAAGTGCAATAGATATGCACAATCGCAAATCAACACTACGGTGTATAAAATATATATATCAAGTGCAATAACTATGCACAAAATGTAAATACCCATTAGGTGCAGCCATGGTGCACGAAATCAATATCATAAAACGCATCATCAAAACTCAAATCCAAGCGATATAACCGTGATACTCGGATCACAAACGCAAATCGCAACAAATGACATTGAGGTACACTTCCTACAATGTCGAAAATATCGGTGCGCCTAAAACTGGCAGAGCAAGAACATCCGCTTGCCTTTTGCTCACGGTCTGGCATCCTCTGTCTCTGGGTCCTCATTTCTCTATGGATTACCAATCTCGCAATCCATCGGCTCATCGGTTCAGTCAGGTGTGCTAACGGAAATGATTCCGCTCTGGCACATCTCTGGTTGTCTCTTGGCCAATTAGTATGACCACTCGTAAAGCAGCACATCACTAGCGTCGGCCTCTGGTCCTTTGAATATACGTCACACATCTGATCCTGGGTGCAAATCTTATTGCAGCAATGTCCTTGAAGGAAGCTCAGGGTCTCTTCCGATCTTGCCTATGCCGAACTATACGGAGCTGTTACTCTTGCCTCATCTTCTTCTTGCTTTCTAGACATCTGCGTTCTCAGCACAGCTTTTCCTCGAGAACTGGTCATATCTTATTCTTTTGTACACATATCAGATTTCCAATCTCAACGGGGAGTAGCAACAGCTCGTTTACATCTCGTACGAAGCTCTTGTTCCACTCGTCTTTATTATCGTCTACTTCGACGTCACATCCTGCTATCTGCGTACTGCAATTGTCTCGGCTACAGTCAATCTGGAGTCTCACACACGGACTTGAAATCATGAACACGGTATCTGCATCGCACTGTAGAAGATCTCCAGCCGAACACATCCTCGGGAACTCATCCATACCATCGGAGGAATACTCAATACTCGTCCGTTCTCGATCACCTCACAACGCATCTGGGTGAGGTCTTCTATCTGAAGATGTTCCACTTACTAGTCTCTTACCACATGATATCCGGACGATGTTAAACTTTTCGATCGATTTGTCAAAGTCCCATAATTCCCCGAGAGCTCAACTCTTGAGTATAGTTTAATAATATCTGGTACATGCCACAGTACCTATGGACCAACCGTAGAAGGGTAAACCCAAGCCTCATTAATGGCACCGCAAAACTGCCGCAAACCCTAAGGTTCAACAGCGTTCCCATGGTCATTATATCGAGTTAGGGTTTCATTCTTGTAGAGGGTCCACGGAATTACTTGCATGTTCCTCCGAATACCTTAAACTTAGAAAAATGGGTTTCTGACATTCGTTTCGAACCTTTTTAACTTGGCCTAGACAACATGTGAATACCCTTCGTCCCTCATCTCAAAGTAGACTAGATATCATCTGTCGCATCTCTGCCTGAAAGCTCCAGCGATCTCAGCTCGTAAAGTATGGAGACGATATCCTATCAATCTCAGCAACAGCTGGGTCATCTGTCTGCACGATAGATGACATCACAATCTCTGAGGTATGCTGTACATCACCAGTCCTCTTACAACTGGCAGCCTCTATCAACTTCCCGATCATACGATGGAAAACCGAACACTCGCCTCAAACGAGAAGTCACAACACCAACACAAAATCGAGACGTTCTCGTGTCACCAGAAAACACGATGGTCAGTCCTCTTCCATGACGAGCTCGCCCTGACCGCAACACTAGCAGCAGCTCAATCTGCACTCAAACCATGGTGACGGGAACCACAAGCATGTATCGATGAAACCATAACAATGGAATGAAAGGAATCAACAGATCCCAAAATGGATACATGATCATAAGGTGGAACGAAATCAATAAGAGTATGATCATGGAAACAAATAGAATCAAAGATCTCAAAATATGTACATCCTAAGGTTTCTTAAGTGGAGTATCGTACCGTAAATATGCCGCGGAACATACGTACGGTACGTCACTCTACTAAAGTTACCTACTCCATCAATCAGGGTCAGCCTATGTAATAAAATTTCGGGTTTAATACCCCCCTGTCCAAGTCTAAGTTTTGTAAGGTCAAGCCTAGATTTCGAAATATTTACTCCCCAGACTTTACATTGTCAAACCTAAACTCGAACAAAGGTTAAACCTAGCGCTCCGATACCAACTTTGTCATGACCCGAAATATTAGCTCGTGACCAGCATTTAAATCACGCAACGTCTAAAGGCGTAACGCAATTCAAGTAAGCTGAAACGCAAAAATCTAAATCTTTTTAAGAAATAAAAGAGGTGAAGTTTTGAAATAAGGTAAAACGAAGTAAAATGTTTCCTTAAATGCATAGAAAAGGAAACATAAAAAAATGCAAGTTTATCCTACTTGTTGTAAAACATGTTCGTCCTTTAAAAATTTGGGCAGTGCCTCATTTGTATTTTTGATCCAAAACCACCAATACATGATAATATAAAATGCATCCCCAAGAGGGAGCTAGCTCTTAGCCAAACGGCGGATTCACAACCACGCAAGTAATAAAACAAGTATACGATACCCCACGGCGAAGATCAACACAAAATATAATGAATAAAGCATGACATCAACCCACAAAGCGAACATATAACCCATCGCTCAAGTCTCGCAACTACAAGTCTCACTAAGTCTTACCATTTATACAAATATTAGTTCTGATTGATGGAGTTGACTAGATACAATGGAAATAATAATACAATAGTGGGCACGAACCAAATGTCCTACCTACCAAAGTAAATCACCCAAATATAGCTGTGTGCCAGCGCTGACGCTATTGATCCAAGCGGTCAACCTGTAAGAACTGTGGCACAACGGGAGTGAGTTGCCAACTCATAAGTAGAAAACATCAACAAGTAGAAATCGAATAAACAACGATTACTAGGTCAACTATATCATGAAGGTAATACTATGATATCTAGGGTGACCGTATGTGTAAATATGTGCCAACAATAATGAATGCCTGTATGCATGTGAATAACATTCAACAATATAATAAATGCATGTATGCATGTGGATCTCGTTAACTCGAAACATCGCAATAGCATATGATGTAAATATACGAGGATATCTAGAATGTGTGTGTCCATCAATGACATACCAAAACATGGAACCTGAGTGTCCAACACCGACACTCGAAATATCTTGAAACCTGTGTCCAGTATCGATACGTAAATCCTCATATCTCAGGCTCCGGCTATCTGGACTGGCCTGTATCCATCTCATGAATCCGGTCGGTATCCTCCGGATAACCGCCAGGTCGAAAATACTATCATCAGTAGGTAGTGCTCCCCTGCCAGACTCAATGCCATCATCTGCGACCATCTTGCCCCGGGTGCCTCACCAGGTCCACCATGCACCCGCAGAAGGTTCCTCCTCCTCCTCGAATTGGGTGTATAATATCTCTCAAGAGCCGAGAAAACTCATGGTGGACTATACAAATATCATAACAAGATAAACCGGGTTTTTAAAACAATATATACTTTCTTTTGAAATAACCACGGTTCTCAAATTCAGAAATCTTATGAAAACAACATATCTCAATGCGTATAATTATAAAGCATGATGTATGCGACATACAATAGAAATATAAGCATATCTGTATATAATGCAACATAGAACAGTAATATGCACATATCAAGGGAAAACCGCTCTTTTAAATGAATCCAGTTTTAAAAATGTATCCTGCGGTTCCCCACTTTCCTCTAAGGTCAAATGCAACATCGTATATAAAGGTGTATATGCAACTATAGCAATTAAATTATGCAAAGAGTCATATCATGATGCAGCAATTCTATTGTATAGTGACATGGCAATTATTGATGATGAAGTGTGTGAGCCAGCAAATCTGTGTAAGTGTGACATATGCATCATCGATAATGGTGTAGGTGTACTATCACAGGTATATAAAATGTAATAGTAATGACATGAACGCAGCATAAACTAAAACGGCAGCTAAAAAGTATAAGGTATACATATCTAACATGATCGAGTCGGTGAATCTATCAATTGGCCACCTCTAGTCAAGGGTATGGATCAATCATCAATTAACTCATCACGTACGGTGACTCATCGCACGGCGTTATAAAACAATTTAGGATCCTAACAACGTATGTGACAAGGAGGGTACGGACCTCACGTCTCGTACGGCTTATCATTCAAGATTCACAACATATGTACATCTAGATACCTATATCTTCGGTTCACATCCATAACAATCGACTCGCGTCCATATACCGATATATCAACCAAGTCATCTTATCAATCTAAAGTCATATATTATTAACCTCATGTTATGCCACTATAATCTCCTATTGGTTCTCTTTACAACTACTTATCTTTATCTAACATATCATGTCACCTAAACCCTAAGCTATAATTTTAAGTCATGGTATATCTTATCTCCTAGTAAATACTTAACCTTATTCCTAACTTTTTAATATGGTTTCTCTAACCATACCCTATAGTTTTCTAGTCTAGGTTTCCTTAACCGTATTCTATAAATCAATTTCCATCAAAATTTGCAGGGGTGCTATACGCCATCCACCCGACTTCCCTCGTAGATATAGATCTACTCACCTGATCCTTGCTTGCCGAAGTCGATGACGCCATGCTCCGTCGCCTCGGAATCCACGCAAAGGTACCTACAATGATACACAATCGAAATCGCTATTAAAATCAAGTTCCGAAATCCAATACGGCACGTGCATTGCATATAGGTTAGAACCTATAGCCTATGCGTGCAAAACAATCAAGCAACCCCTTTTTGTTGACGTACAAATGCCCAACAACTAAATACAATACCAAATATCAAAACCAAGCATTCAAAATACGGAAAACATAACCAAAAATCAAACAATTGTGCTCCCAGATTTCAGCTTAGGCCATACTGGAACATTTTGCTCATTGGGTTGCTCTAGATATCACCAAAGGTACTCACCAACCAAAATTCAATGCATTTCCTCCCGACATGGCCGCAAATTGCGGCCCATATCAATAAATCTACATCCAGAAAGTGAGGGAAGGGGCTCAGGTTTCAAGGAGTGATACATGGTTGCCTGCTCGTCTCACTATCATGGGAACTTCTTTTATGGTTGTCTCGGGTCACTCCAAGTCCCCAAATACACTCACAAACCATCAAATTTACCTATGTCGGAAAGTTCTAAGTTCGTGTTTGTGTTCTATTCTCATACCCAGGTCTTGGATTCAATCCCTAAGGCCTTAAAACACCCACTACACCTCTACTTGTCCCTCAACAGCAACTTGGGAAAAAAATCCATGATCACAATCCACACTTGTTTAACTCCAAACTACACTAGAATGCAAGGAAACTAGAAACTAAACTAAAGGAAATGAATTATACCTCATGGATGTAGCCAAGCAAAACCCTAGCTCCCAAAAGTCCTCAAAATCCAACATTGATGGGTCTAAAGTGTAGAGGGTGAAGAGGGGATCATCTTTTGTGAAGAGGGTATAGGGTTTGGATGAAGAATTTGAGATGATTTCTTGGGGTGAAGGTGGAGGGAAGCTTGAGGAAGAAGGAGATGAGGAAAAATGGAGAAAACAAATAGGGGTGAGGATATATGGCAGCCCTCTCTCTCTCACTCTCTTATTCTCACCCTCTCTCTCTTATTACCTTTTTACCCATTCTCTTTTTCTTTTCTTTTTAATACCAAAATACATAATACCCTAAAAACCACACAAGGAAACAACATGCAATCAAAACGTAACATGACATGGTGCACTAGCCATGGAAAACTGTAGAAACACGGATTTGGCCTAATCGCGATTAGCAGTGCACTAATCGGGTTTTTATTTAAACTTGCATAAAATAAATTATAAATTGCCAAATCCGATAAATATATTTTTAAATGAATAAATCATTTTAATCTACAATTATTTCATAATTATTGGTATATATTTATACCAATTTGCGAAAGTTTTCGTGAAAAATATTATTTTAATATTAAATTCCAAAAATAATATTTTATATTTTCTGAAATGTTACACATACATATAACTAATTGCATCTCATACAACCCCAAATGTCTCGCGCTTGCATCGATGGATAATACACATCAAAAGCATCATGAACAGATGGATGTTCAATCTATCTTTCTCCATACAAAAGAGTTGTATAGGGAGAAATCTCATATCCTACGATACGAAGCATCTCGAAAGTTGTTTCAGATGAGGATGGCTCCTGGCACACCAGTAGATGATCACGTTTTGAAGATGATAGCTCTTTTTGAAGAGCTTGAGGGCCTCGGATGGACAATGGAGAACGAACAATATGTTGATATTGTTCTACAGTCTCTTCCCCCTGCCTCTATTCATAGTGAACTTCAACGTGCATAACATGGAGAAGTCACTGCCCGAACTTCTCACTATGTTGAGAAGTACGGAGAGCATGCTCAAGGCAAAGTCTCCTTCTCTGATTGTTGGGCAATCTTCCTCTTCCGTCCCAAAAGCCAAGGCCAAGAGAAGGAATAAGAAGAAACCCACCAAACCTAGAGATGGAATCAAAAAGGCATAAGGGAGAGATAAATCCAAGGCTGAGAAGTCGGGAAAAGGAGAATGTTTCTATTGTAAGAAATCAGGACACTAGAAGTGGAACTGCACTGAGTACCTTGATCTCAAGAAAATGAAGCATGGTGATGCTTCTGCTTCAGGTGTGTTTGTTACTGAAAACTGTTTTTCGATAAACTCTGCTTCCTGGGTATTAGATACCGGATTGGGTTCTCATATTTGCAATTATGTTCAGGGCTTGAGAAATAGCAGAGTATTGAAGACCGGTGATCACACTTTCCGGGTTGGAAATGGTTCCAATGTACATACAGTTTCAGTGGGAGAGTATCACCTGGGGTTGCCGTCGGGTTATATATTGGTTTTGAACCCATGTTATTATGTACCTAGCATGCTTTGTAATATAATATCTGTTTGTTTGTTAGACAATGAAGGATATCATTTTGTATTGCAACATAATGTTATGAACATTAAACTGAATAAAGAGTTGATTGGTTATGGTACACTTAATAACGGGATATACGTCCAAAATCAACACACAGTTTTCAATATACAACACACAAATAAAAGAAAATTTTCAGATATAAATGAAGCTTTTCTTTGGTATTGTTGACTTGGTCATATTAACGAAATAAGACTAACAACCTTCATAAAGATGGATATTTAAATTCTTTTGAATATAAATCTTATGCGACTTGTCAGTCTTGTTTCAAAGGGAAAATGACCAAAACTCCGTTTACTGGATACGGAGAAAGAGGTACACACCTCTTGGGCCTCATACATAGTGATGTATGTGGGCCAATGTCTACACATGCGAGAGGCGGGTTTTCTTACTTCATAACTTTTACTGATGATTTCTCAAGATTCGGTCATGTGTTTTTATTAAAGCATAAGTCTGAAGTTTTCGAGAAATTCAAGGAGTACAAACTTGAAGTAGAAAAACAAACAGGAATGAGCATCAAGATACTTCGATCAGATCGAGGTGCAGAGTATCTTAGTGTTAGTTATATGTATGCCCTAGAGGCCATTACTGTACATATGATGTATATTTTAGTGGATGCTTGGACATATATAGGGAGGACTTTCTTGCTTGACATGATAATACGCTATTTGATTGCTCTTTATCTTAATATGTACACTTATTGTCTCTCTATTACACATTGATAAGGCCCTTAGGATGAGTACTTGACTACCAGGATTATGATGCGGATCTAACTAGTGGGGCAGAGGTAGTCGGCAAGTACATGTTAGTGTTTATGCCCTAGAAGGCCATTACTGTATCATACTAGCTTGTATATTACTTAATGGAAGCTTGGAATATTCACATGTATATAACAGTCTTGCTAAACATGGTAGTATGCTACTTGGTTTTTCAATCTTAATATGTGAGTGTACGTATTGATAGAGCTCTTAGGATCTTGCTTGTCTACCAGCGTTGTGATGGCAGTCACACTAGTGGGGGCTGGGTAGTCTACAAGCACATCCTTATTCAGGTCCCTGGTCGTTGGATTATCGAGACAGAGTATCGATACTCCGGAGTAGACTAATGTGTACGCTTCTCATCCCAGTTGGGGAGATGGTCTGTCCTACAGCCGTCAGTACGTCGTACTGGAGATAGTATGCAGGTGCTCGTTAGGTTACGGGTACACCGGACAGGACACACAGGGAACTGTTGGTTGGTTTGATACCAGTCGTCAGTGAGCAGTTCCCAGGTGACATGAGTACAGCATAGTCCGCAGACTTGATACTGCTGCTTCGCCTCGAGTGTGTCCCACTGTTCTTAGATTGCTACCCTACCACGGCTCAAAAGAGTCGTGCAAACAGGTAGCAGTTGGGTGCAGTCCCGAGCACTTGGAGGCAGTGGCGGTTAGACAGGATTCGTCCCTCCCGGTATTGGGAGTAGATATCGTGCTGTGTCAGAGAGCCATTACGCAAAGTCCCTGGCCAGGGCAAGCGAGATTTGCTGGTAGGTTCCAGTAGTTTCTCAGGGTGTAATGGGCTTCCCTCCGACACGACTTATACCGCTATTAGGGGACTGACGCTTGCCGCCCCCTAGGCCCGATATGCGATAGTCTTGGACGAACGGACCGGACTGTATGGAGATTGTCACATCAGACTCAGTAGGAGTTCGGATGGGTTTCCTCATCGGCCTTCTTATCGACAACTACTTGGGGACCGTTACGTACAGCTAGTGCCGCTTGCGGTCTGTGGTTAAACCCACTGCCAGCGTAGTAGTTGAGTCTCTAGAGTCCCACACAGAGGGTTTCTTACTCCAGGCGAAACGATATAGAGGTTGCATGGTTTTGCGACAAAGGGTTCGGACGCATACGTGCGTTTACGCGCGTACGACTTTCGGACAGTTTTTACCAGTCGGCTTTGGTTTAAGCCAGTTACTGGTATCCGGTTATTGGATTTATACAGTCTAAAGTTTTTCCGTATTTTTTACGGATCGGAGGGGCGTTCTCGTAATTATTCGAGAAGCTTCTAGAAGATGGTGACTAAGGAGGGTTATGTGTCATATTCATTGAATGAGTTATATGAGTCATGGTGGTGATTCATTCATTTCATTAATGCACATTTATTGCTTAATGACTCATGCTAATGAATCACCACTAGATATTTTATGAAGCATGATTATTCATCACTCTTTATTCTTTTCTTCTTATTAGATAATGCTTCATATATGTTATGATACTCATAACTTATTCAACATAATATTATTCACATTCTCTCTCCTCAAGCTCTCATCTTCAAACCCTAATCCTTACACCTCATGTGTTGAGATCAAAGGATTAGAAAGACTAATCAATCCATAACCATCACTCTATTTCATTCTATCTTCTTTGATTAGCAATCCAAGAAGATTAGTTACCTCAAGTTAGAGGTTTAGCTTGGAGTTTTGCTCTCGGGTGGATCGTCTACTACCTACAGAAGGCCGAGGAGAACAAGGAGATCGTAAAGACGAAGGACTAGTTTCATTAGGTATAATCCCTAAACACAATAGTTATGAAACTCTTTGTGTACGGTTAGTTATCGTTTAGCTTCGATTCAAGCGGTTAGTCGATGTTCGTTCACTAAACAAGTTCGTTTTTGAAAATTCCGCCTCCCCACAAGTATTGGGGTGTAGTACATCGACTTACAGTGGTATCAGAGCCTCGCTAAACAATAAATAACCTTTTTGCAAATTTGTACGAATTTCGAACGGAAAAACGAAGCCGGAAAACCCTAAAAAATACAAGTTTCTGTCGAATTTAAAATGATGTCCAAAAATTTTTCAGGTAAGCTCAGAAAGCTTGAAAAGGGTCCAGAAGAACACCCATGAAATTCGAGCCCATGAATCGGCTAAAGAGCCGCGGAAGCGCGGCGGATCCCACCGATCCGCCGCGGTTCCGCGGCCGAGTTACCGAGTCATGGACTCGTCTTTCATGTGTGGGTCCTCTCTGGTATTTGGGGTTTTCTGGAATATTTTAATTTTGCTCAGGTTTCCAGTTTACAGAGCAGTTTTTAGAGCAATATTAATGATGTTTAATCGATCGAAATTGTACAGTATTTGCATGTTGGATTATATCTGTGATTGATAAATGTGTTCGTAAACCTCCCCTAACTGCTAGTATGTCGGTTGGCAGGGAGTTGCACATTTCTGTAATGGTTATATCTGTTTGTGCATATAAACTGTATTGGACTGTTGTGGTGTATAGCCGGGGTTTGCAATAGGTTATTGCTTAATTCATTTGTTGTAAATGTAATTTGTTGTAATATTATTTTTTGCGGGGCACATCCAGGTTGCGGTTGTAGCCACCGTTGTATTATTTCATTTTACTGTTTTTGCTCCTAGGACTGACCCAAGGTGGGGTACACAAACTGCCGGGCGGGTAGTTTGCCGTACCCGTAGGGGTCGAGGGTGGGGTAACGGCTATTCATCACAACTGTGTAATCTGTCTTTTCTTGCAGGCTCAAAAGAAATACAGATTGCTTGCAAATCCAATATTGTTTATCTGTGTTCTGGAATGTATATCATTGCGTCAGACGAATGTAAAATATCTATATTTATGATAGCTATTTAGACGTCACTTATGTTTTACACCCGCGCTAGCCCAGCCCCCGCTCTGTCGTTAGTTAAGTAACCTAACGGGTGATGACGGGACCCCGTGGCGAATGCGGATGGCATAAGAGGACGTTGTATTTTCGTTGTTTTCTGTAATGATAGGTTAATGATGGGACGCATTATCTATAATGCAAAGAAAAACAAACCAAAGTTTAAATCGTTGGAACAGTTTAAAAGAAACCACTCGGTTAATTTTAAAAACAGATATTTTTAAATGCGGAGCTTTAACCACTCCTTTTAAAAGCTATCAGGTTCCTTCGGTTATATCAAGTTCACTACGTTCACGGTTTCGCCAAAACCATTCGTAACCCTCCGTCATTTCATCTGGGTATTCAGTAGTATTCAAGCTATGTATTTTGACCTAACGCCAAGGCATAGTGTTTGGTAGCTACTGAGTATTCATTTGTTGCATAGGTAGACGTAGTTAGTTTAGGACAGTCGTATTATCATTTTGGCCGAACGTCAAGGATATATACGGATGGGTTCAAATTAACAAGATAATGATGGGTAGAACTTGACATGTGACTTATGACATTTTGACCTAACGCCAAGGTCATAAGAGCATGGGGCAGAAATAAATATCGGGAATTTCTAAAGAAACTGAAATTTGCAAAGAGATGCATACCATTTGGAGTTTGATGAATGTTGGTAGGATTCCTTCAACATTATCATACGATGATATTTGGATCCCGATCCTACTGTGAGTATATGCTACTTATCAGGATATTCGTCACTTAACGATCAATGCTATAAACCTAGTAGGTGTCCAGAAAGGTGTCAGCGGGGTTACGCCCCCAGAGAAAAGAGGTTATTTAATTAAGGAACTTCGCGAAAGCGTTGGAAAACCTCCCTCGAAGTATCGACACTGGCCTGGCTGAACGGTTAAGCAAGTATTGTACGGTGAGAATAGTCCTGGCTAATTCTTCTTTTATGGTTTGAGGAAGGATTCGAGAAACAGTAGGAGCCATCCAGTTTAGATAAACTAAAAACCACTCTAAACTTGCAAGAGCATCATGCTAAAGAGTTTTCTTCTCTCTCTCCTAATTGCAGCGACCCTGAAAATGACTGGACTTAAGTTACTTTTAGAAAAAAATATACTGACAGGGCCAAACTATAAAGATTGGCTGCGGAATGTCAAAATGGCCTTGACCTATGACAAATTGGGGTACGTCCTCACCGCTACGGCACCTGCTGTCCCTGGTCCCAAATCCAGCAATGCGGATAAGGAAATCCGCAAAACCTGGGATTTAGATTGCGCGAGAGCCTAGTGCATCGTGCTTGCCTCAATGAACAATGAACATCAGAGGAGGCACGAGGATATGTCCCTAGATGGCATATTTCTCCATACAAAGGAACTTTATGGAGAGCAATCTCGTATAGCAAGATACGAGACCTCTAAGAACTTGTTTCGAGCGAGGTTGGCTGTCGGGTCATCGGTAGGTGAACATGTCCTACAGATGATCAGCTATATTGAAGAGCTCGCAGACCTTGGGACGACTTTGGATAATGAGCTGTATACAGACCTTATTCTCCAGTCCCTTCCTCCCACCTACGCCCAGTTTATCCTCAACTTCAACATTCAAGGAAAAGAAGTTGAACTTGCGGAACTCCTGAACATGTTAAGGAGTGCAGAGGGCACCTTGAAGAAAGCAAGGGAAACACCCGCTATGTTTGTTGGCGGTGCATCTTCTTCCGGGTCCAAGGCTAGGGCCAAAGGAAGGAAGAAGAAGGCCGCACCCAAACCTAGAGGAGGTGTTAGTAAGGTGGGAAAGAAGGGAAAGAAAAAGATAGCAGTACCGATAGTTGGCCCGGATGAGTGCTTCCATTGTCACAGGAAAGGGCACTGGAAGAAGGATTGCAAGGCGTGGAACGCCAAGAACCAGGAACCGAAGCAAGCTGTGGCTTCGACTTCAGGTGTGTCTGTAATTGAGAATTGTCTGTCGATCAACTCTACTTCCTGGGTATTGGATACCGAATCAGGATCTCATATTTGCAATTCATTGCAGGCACTGAGAAACCGTAGAGTGCTGAAGGAAGGTGATATGATCCTCAGGGTTGCTAACGGAGCTAGCGTGGGAGCTGCGTCCGTCGGGGATTATCACCTAGGATTGACGAGTGGACATATTTTGGTTTTACATAACTGTTATTTTGTACCAAGCTTAACGTGTAATATCATATCAGTTTCCTTGTTATCAAATAAAGGTTATGATTTCACGTTTGTAAGAGATGTTGTTAACATCCATCTTAATCATGGTTTGATTGGGTCCGGTACTCTAAATAACGGCTTATATGTGTTAAACCAACTCCAAATTTTCAATGTCCAGAACACACTAAAAAGAAAGTCTCCAGATTTAAATAAAGCTTTCTTATGGCATTGTAGACTGGGTCACATCAATGAGAGAAGGTTGACTAAGTTGCATAGAGAAGGATATTTGGACACGTTCGAATATCAAACTTATGACACTTGTCAATCCTGTCTCAAAGGAAAGATGACAAAGACTCCATTTACTGGACAAGGAGTAAGAGCGAGCGAGCTCTTAGGACTCATACACAGTGATGTATGCGGTCCAATGTCTACACATGCGAGAGGTGGTTTTTCCTATTTCATTACTTTCACGGATGATTACTCAAGATACGGATTCATTTATCTGATGAAACATAAATCCGAGGCTTTTGAGAAATTCCAAGAGTATAAGAATGAAGTAGAAAACCAAACCGGCAAAAGTATTAAGACACTAAGATCTGATCGAGGTGGTGAATACTTAAGTGCCGAGTTCCTTGGTTACCTAAAAGAGAAAGGAATTCTCTCTCAGCTTACTCCTCCATACAATCCACAGCATAACGGTGTATCAGAGAGACGGAATCGAACCCTATTGGATATGGTACGATCCATGATGAGTAATGCTGAGTTACCGCGATCTTTCTGGGGTTATGCGCTAGAATCAGCGGCATATCTTTTGAACATGGTTCCTACCAAGACTGTGCCTACCACTCCATATCAGATGTGGAGCGGGAAGAAACCCCATCTACAGTATATAAAGATTTGGGGATGTCCAGCTTTTGTTAAAAAGCAGCATGTGGACAAGCTCGAGGCACGATCAGTAAAGTGTAGTTTTGTGGGATATCCAAAGAACTCCAGGGGATATCTGTTCTATTACGCAGAGGAACAAAAGGTATTTGTTTCTCGTAATGCCCATTTTCTAGAACATCAGTTTTTAGAAAAGGAATCAAGTGGGAGCGAAATAGAACTGGAAGAAATTCCAGAACCACAAACTAATACTGAAAGTTTGGTAGAACCGGTAGTTCAAGAAGAACAGGACATTCCCGCACCCCTCCGCAGGAGTAGTAGGCCGTCTCATCCGCCTGAGAGATACTACGGTTTTCTCATAGATGGGGATAGAGAGGATTGCATCATAGATGATGATGAACCTACTGACTTCCAGCAGGCCATCCAGAGCGGCGACTCGGTACGATGGCTAGATGCAATGCGGACCGAAATGGAGTCCATGTACACCAACAAAGTATGGACTTTGGACTTTGCTCCAGATGGGGTAAAACCCATAGGATGCAAATGGATCTTCAAGAAAAAGATTGGTGTAGATGGACAGGTGGAAACCTATAAGGCTAGACTTGTTGCAAAGGGTTTTCGTCAAAGACCTGGTTTGGACTATGACGAAACTTTTTCTCCAGTGGCTATGCTCAAATCCATTCGGGTCCTTCTTGCTATTGCTGCCTTCCATGATTATGAAATCTGGCAGATGGACGTAAAGACGGCTTTTCTGAATGGAAATTTAGAAGAGAGCGTCTATATGGATCAGCCAGAGGGTTTCAATCAGAGTGGGAGCAGCGGGAAAGTATGCAAGCTGCTTAAGTCCATTTATGGACTAAAACAGGCATCGCGGAGTTGGAACATCTGTTTTGATGAGACAGTCAAAGAATATGACTTTATCAAAAATCCAGATGAACCGTGCATATATAGTAAAGTTGTGGCCAGAAGTGTCGTATTCCTCGTCTTGTACGTGGATGACATTCTATTGATAGGAAATGACATTCCTATGCTACAATCTGTCAAAAGATTCTTGTCACACAGGTTCTCCATGAAAGACCTGGGTGATGCCTCTTACATTCTGGGGATCCGGATCTATCGTGATAGATCCAAGAGGATGTTGGGACTTTCGCAGTCCAGGTATATCGACACTGTACTGAAAAGATTCAGTATGGAAGATTCTAAGCGCGGTAATTTACCGGCTTGTCACGGAATCACCCTCTCCAAAGAGATGTCTCCCAAGACTGATTTGGAAAGGGAACGCATGTCTATTATACCCTACGCTTCTGCGGTGGGCTCTATAATGTATGCGATGTTGTGTACCAGACCAGATGTAGCTTACGCACTGAGCGTGGTAAGCCGGTATCAGTCAGACCCAGGGGAGAAACACCGGATAGCAGTAAAGAACATTCTCAAGTACCTGAGGAGGACTAAGGAGATGTTCTTGGTTTACGGCGGAAAAGATCTCAGGTTGGAGGCCTTTGCTGATTCCGGCTTCCAGAGTGATAAGGACGATTCCAAGTCCATGTCGGGTTATGTCTTTACCCTCAATGGAGGGGCGGTGTGCTGGAAGAGCTCCAAGTAGGACACCGTTGCTGACTCGACGATGGAAGCGGAGTATATAGCTGCTTGCGATGCCGCAAAAGAAGCAGTCTGGATGAAGAAGTTCCTAACAGAACTTCAGGTGCTTCCTACCATAGTTGATCCAATACCTCTGTATTGCGACAACAACGGAGCTATAGCTTTAGCGAAGGAACCAAGGTCCCATCAGAAGTCCAGACACATCTTGAGGCGGTATCACCTGATCAGGGAGATCATTGATCGTCAGGAGATCGAGGTTCGGAGAGTTGCTTCTGAAGAGAACATTGCTGATCCATTCACGAAGGCCCTACCTCAGATTCAGTTCGAGAGGCTACTCGAGATCATCGGTCTACGATATGCCAGTACATGGCCCTAGTGCAAGTGGGAGATTGTTAGTGTTTATGCCCTAGAAGGCCATTACTGTATCATACTAGCTTGTATATTACTTAATGGAAGCTTGGGATATTCACATGTATATAACAGTCTTGCTAAACATGGTAGTATGCTACTTGGTTTTTCTATCTTAATATGTGAGTGTACGTATTGATAGAGCTCTTAGGATCTTGCTTGTCTACCAGCGTTGTGATGGCAGTCACACTAGTGGGGGCTGGGTAGTCTACAAGCACATCCTTATTCAGGTCCCTGGTCGTTGGATTATCGAGACAGAGCATCGATACTCCGGAGTAGACTAGTGTGTACGCTTCTCATCCCAGTTGGGGAGATGGTCTGTCCCATAGCCGTCAGTACATCGTACTGGAGATAGTATGCAGGTGCTCGTTAGGTTACGGGTACACCGGACAGGACTCACAGGGAACTGTTGGTTGGTTTGATACCAGTCGTCAGTGAGCAGTTCCCAGGTGATATGAGTACAGCATAGTCCGCAGACTTGATACTGCTGCTTCGCCTCGAGTGTGTCCCACTGTTCTTAGATTGCTACCCTACCACGGCTCAAAAGAGTCGTGCAAACAGGTAGCAGTTGGGTGCAGTCCCGAGCACTTGGAGGCAGTGGCGGTTAGACAGGATTCGTCCCTCCCGGTATTGGGAGTAGATATCGTGCTGTGTCAGAGAGCCATTACGCAAAGTCCCTGGCCAGGGCAAGCGAGATTTGCTGGTAGGTTCCAGTAGTTTCTCAGGGTGTAATGGGCTTCCCTCCGACACGACTTATACTGCTATTAGGGGACTGACGCTTGCCGCCCCCCTAGGCCCGATATGCGATAGTCTTGGACGAACGGACCGGACTGTATGGAGATTGTCACATCAGACTCAGTAGGAGTTCGGATGGGTTTCCTCATCGGCCTTCTTATCGACAACTACCTGGGGACCGTTACGTACAGCTAGTGCCGCTTGCGGTCTGTGGTTAAACCCACTGCCAGCGTAGTAGTCGAGTCTCTAGAGTCCCACACAGAGAGTTTCCTACTCCAGGCGAAACGATATAGAGGTTGCATGGTTTTGCGACAAAGGGTTCGGACGCATACGTGCGTTTACGCGCGTACGACTTTCGGACAGTTTTTACCAGTCGGCTTTGGTTTAAGCCAGTTACTGGTATCCGGTTATTTGATTTATACAGTCTAAAGTTTTTCCGTATTTTTTACGGATCGGAGGGGCGTTCTCGTAATTATTCGAGAAGCTTCTAGAAGATGGTGACTAAGGAGGGTTATGTGTCATATTCATTGAATGAGTTATATGAGTCATGGTGGTGATTCATTCATTTCATTAATGCATATTTATTGCTTAATGACTCATGCTAATGAATCACCACTAGATATTTTATGAAGCATGATTATTCATCACTCTTTATTCTTTTCTTCTTATTAGATAATGCTTCATATATGTTATGATACTCATAACTTATTCAACATAATATTATTCACATTCTCTCTCCTCAAGCTCTCATCTTCAAACCCTAATCCTTACACCTCATGTATTGAGATCAAAGGATTAGAAAGACTAATCAATCCATAACCATCACTCTATTTCATTCTATCTTCTTTGATTAGCAATCCAAGAAGATTAGTTACCTCAAGTTAGAGGTTTAGCTTGGAGTTTTGCTCTCGGGTGGATCGTCTACTACCTAGAGAAGGCCGAGGAGAACAAGGAGATCGTAAAGACGAAGGACTAGTTTCATTAGGTATAATCCCTAAACACAATAGTTATGAAACTCTTTGTGTACGGTTAGTTATCGTTTAGCTTCGATTCAAGCGGTTAGTCGATGTTCGTTCACTAAACAAGTTCGTTTTTGAAAATTCCGCCTCCCCACAAGTATTGGGGTGTAGTACATCGACTTACAGTACATCCTTCAAATGTTCCTAGTCATGGGAGTATCGAGATGGGGCATCGATATTCCAGAGTAGAGTAGCGTATACGCTTCTCGACCCATATGATGGGCGATGGATGATCCCATATCCATTGGTGTTTGACATCAGAGATGGTATACGGGTGTTCAGTGGAGACTGGGTACACTGGACGGACTCGCCGAGAACTCCTAAATGGTATTATACCTATCGTCAGATAGCAGTTCTCTAGTGACACTGGTACAGGTTAGTCCGTCGACCCGAGATTGTCGTAGAGTCTTGTGTGATTCCCACTGTGCTTTGATTTCCACCATACCACGGTCAAGAGATCGTGCAAAAAGGTGGTTTTTGGGTACAGTCCCGAGTCACATGGAGTCAATGAGCGATGGGAGGGGATTCGTCTTTCCCGGTATTAGGAGTTGATGTTGCGCTATGCTCGATTGGCCATAACAGGAAATCCCTGGCCAGGGTTGCTGAGATCTACCGGTAAGTGTTATCAGTAGTTTCTCGAACCGTTATGGACCTTGCATCGGCATGACTTATTAGGCTATTGGGGTCTGACATTATACCACCCCAAGGCTGTGATATGCGACATATTTGACGAAGAGACCGGACTGTACGGTAGTGTTACTGATTGGATTCGTAGGAGTATGAGAAGGCTTGCTTGTTAATCTTCTGATCGCTCAATACACGGGTGGCCGTTACGTTTAGCAGACTGCTTGTGGCTTATGGGTGTTTTGATATGATCATCACCTACTGTCGGCGTATTGACGAGTCTTTAGAGTCCTACACAGAGGTTTCCTGGTTCATACAAAACGGAGTAGGAGCACATATGTGATATGTGCGGGACCGAGTTTAATGCGCGTATGTGATACCGTATTCTATTCTCGCGATATGTGATATCGGTCGGTTATATGTGATATAGCCGGGTTATCGGATCAATTGTTGATTCGATAAGTTGATTCATATGATATTAGTCGGTTGTATATGATATAGCCGGATTATTAAATCAAGTGTTGATTTGATAATTTAATGTATAATTATATATTTGATATATTAACTTATATTAACTAATATTTGCTCACTATATTCTTTTTCTCACAAATGTGCATATAGTATATATGTGATATATATTAATGTACATTTTATTGTGTCATGCTTGATGCCACATGCTACATGGGTGTATGAGACTTATACCATACTTGATTTAATGTATGGTTTTTATTTATCTAAGTAATTCAAAAATAGATGGATTTTTGTCATGGTTACAAGCTTGTAGAAGCTTGTGGAAATGTTGACCAAGTCCACTCTTTTGTTTCACCTATAGATATTTATTAACCTAACCATTAACCCTAGCCCTAGTTAAGTCTCTACATGAGTTAGTGTATGACACTAACTCACCCATGGTTGCTTCATCTGACCTCATAAGTTCATTCTTCATCTCATCACTTCATCTTCTTCTTCATGAGAGAAAAAGCATGCTAGCTTTTTCTAAAGTGAGAAAATATTGTGAGAAAAATAAAACTAAATTCATCATCCTCTACTATTAGCCATTTAGTTTAGGGTGTTTACTTCACTAAACCCTAATTTAGTGAAAAGGTAGCTTGAGCTTGAGTCTCCTCGACGTAGATCATCTTCGGCCTCGAAGACTTTGAGCAAGTTTGCATCTTTCACCTTGTGGATCCTCTCAAGAGTTCGGGAGATCATTACTCTCTGTGAAGCGACTTCAACACGGAGCTTTAGAAGTGAAAGACCGGTCAACGAAGGTTGTATTCCTCATTCACTTAGATGTTAAGCTGTTAACATTGCTAGTTTGTTTAAATCTCTAGTTATGATTCTAGGGTTAGGGTTCCTTAGTTCGGCAAAAATTTGAAAATGGCATGGGCGATGCCTCCCGAAACCTTGCTTCCTTGCTAAGTAACCCCTCAGTGGTATCAGAGCCAAGGTAGAGATTTAAACGATGTTTGTTAGATTATGAAACCGAAACTACTCCGAAACTTTAAGCATTGCAACCTAATTTCTGTCGAATTTAAAAAGGTCTCTAAATTTTTTTTAAACAACTGCAAAATATTGTATGAGATATAACATGAACATAGTACAAAATTCACCCCTCCTCGCCAGATTTTGGCTAGCCATAAGCATGTTAAAACCGGTGAGCTCAACCATATGATGAGGTTTTGGGTTGAATTTTGTAGTGTGTTCCAGTCTCTGGGTTTTGGTGTTTCAGGTGTTGCTAGTTTTTTCTAAATTTGCATGTGATGTTAACTTTTTGCAAAGTCAATTCGGAGTGTTTCATAGTCGTAATTCTAACATGTATTTGGGTTATTTAGACTATGTCAAAAAGTTTGAACGGATATCAATAACCCAATTTTTCCCTGCTGGAAATTTTCCAAGTGTTGGATTTTTTCCGAGTTTAAAATCTTCGGAAAATCATGCAAGCGATCCTGTGGACTCTCTAGAAGAATGATACCCAAACTCGAGTTTTTGGATTGCGGAACTGTTGTCATACCCTAAGGTTTGCCGCAGTTCTGTGGCGACATGACTGAGGCATGGGTCGGCCCTTTTACGGATGGTTCATAGGAGTTGTGGCATGTTCTGGATACTTTTTGAACTCCGCTCAAGTGTTGAGCTTTTCGGAAATCTTTGGGTGTTTGCTTATTCGATCAAAAAGTTTAACTTCGTCTAACTATCTGTGATTGTGATACAATATTTGGAATCTACAAAATTAGTTATGTGATAACTAGTTTGAATTTTATAAATCTAGCAGTTTAGTCTCATTTGATCGGTTGCCACGGAATTTTGATGTGGATCAAAAGTCCGTCGCAATTACGTAGTGAACGCGGATACTCGCCAGGTAATCTTACTAGATAGCCACGCCCCACTTCCCCGACCAAGTGATTGTAGGAGAAGCCCGTTGCCAAAAGCATTTGTTCGGGTGCTCGCGGCCGCGGTGTTCCGCCTTAGTGCACTTCGTCAACGGCATCGAGGGTGCAGTCGTCTACTAAAGTTTCCGACGAGCATTCGATCAGGTTATCGGGAATCCTGTTGAATTACCCATCAGTTCATTGGAAAGTGATATCAATATCAAGACTAAAATGCGGGGTTTATAATTGTTAGGCAGGTGATGTCTAAGGAATTCATTTGGTTAGGCATGAAATCCAATGTATGTGATACATTGGGTTTATGATATCTATGGTGGTTACGGATTCCAACTGTTGTAGTTTTTCACTTTCTTTTCTGTGACCGTAAGTGTAATATGTGGTGTATCGCCAGTTTCGTTGCTATATTTCAACGACAATTGGGATACGCATTTTTACTTACATTGATGACATGTGATGTTTTGTGTTGCTGTGATATGTTATATTGGATCGCCATGTTTGTTAGTTATATATGTGCCCTAGAGGCCATTAGTGTACATAAGATGTACATTATAGTGGATGCTTGGACATATATAGGGTGGACTTTCTTGCATGACATGATAGTATGCTATCTGGTTACTCTTTATCTTAACATGTACACTGATTGTCTCTCTATTACATGTTGGTAAAGCCCTTAGGATGTGTACTTGACTACCTGGATTATGATGCAGATCATACTAGTGGGACTATGGTAGTCTGTGAGTACATCATTTAATGTCCCTAGTCATGGGTGTATCGAGACGGGGCATCGATATACCAGAGCAGACTAGTGTATAGCTTGTCGACCCATGTAGATGGGCGATGGATGATCCCATATCCATTGGTGTTTGACATCAGAGATGATATATGGGTGCTCAGTGGAGACTGCGTACACTGGACGGACTCGCCGAGAACTCGTAGATGGTATTATATCTCACATCAGATGGCAGTTTTCTGGTGACACTGGTACAGGTTAGTCTGTCGACCCGAGATCGTCATAGAGTCTTGTGTGATTCCCACTGTGCTTTGATTTCCACCTTACCACGTTCAAGAGGACGTGCAAAACGATGGTTTTTAAGTACAGTCCCGAGTCACATGGAGGCAATGAGAGATAGGAGGGGATTTCGTCTCTCCCGGTATTGGGGGGTGATGTTGCGCTGTGCTCGATTGGCTATAACAGGGAAGTCTCTGGCCAGGGCTGTTATAGAGATTTACTGGTAAGTGTGACCAGTAGTTTCTCGACCTGTTATGAGCCTCACGTCGGCACGACTTATCGAGTTATTGGGGTCTGACGTTTACCACCCCTGGACTAGATATGCGACATATCAGACGAGGAGACCAGACTATACGGTAGTGTTTCTGACAGGCTTTACAGGAGCTAGAGCGGGCTTGCTTGTTGATCTTCTGATCGCTCAATACTCGGGTAGCCGTTACGTTCAGCTGTACCGCTGACGGATTGTGGGTGATTGATGTGATCATCACCTACTGCCGACGTATTGACGAGCCTTTAGTGTCCTACATAGAGGTTTTACTGGCTCAGGAAAAACGAAGTAGGAGCACATATGTGATATGTGCGGGACCGAGAATAATGCGAGTATGTGATTCCGCATTCTATTCTCGCGATTTTTGTATCGGTCGGTTATATGTGATATAGCCGAGTTATCGAATCAAGTGTTGATTCGATAAGATCGTACATATTATATTAGTCGGTTATATGTGATATAGCCGGATTATTAAATCAAGAGTTGTTTTGATAATTTAGTGTATAATCGTATATTTGATATACTAATTTACATTAACTAATATTAGCTCACTTAAGCATTTATTATTCTCACATGTGCACACTTAATATATATGTGATATATATTAATTGTGTTTTATTTTGTATCATGGTTGTTGATACACACTACATGGGTGTATGAGACTTACACCATACTAATTATAATGTTGGGTCTTAGTATTTAAAGTAATTCCAAATTAGTGGATTATTAGCCAAATACATGAAGCTTGTAGAAGCTTGTGGATGCTTTGACTAAGTCCACTAGTTTTATTTTACTTAAGATATTTATTAACCTAACAATTATAATTAAGCTATGGTTATGTCTCTACATGAGTTAGTATATGATACAAACTCACCCATGGTTATTTCTCTCACCTCATTAGTTCATTCTCATCTCTTGAGCTCATCTTCTTCTTCCTTGAGCAAAAGCTTGCTAGGGTTTTCTAAAGAGAGAAAATATTGTGAGAAAAATAAAACTAAAGTCAGCCTACATGATACTTCATCATTATCTACTAGATTAGCACTTTAGTATAGGGTGTTAGCTTCACTAATCTCTCATTAGTGGAGTAGTAGCTTGAGTTAGTGTCTCCTCGACGTAGATCATCTTCGGCCTCGAAGAATTCAAGCAAGATCGTTCCTTTCACCTTGAGAAGCCATGCAAGAGTCTGGGAGTACCATGATCGCAGCGAAAGGACCACTACAAGGAGCTATTGAAGTGAAGGACCGGTCTCCAAAGGTTGTATTCCGTTATCACTTAGATGTAAAATAGTTTACATGTTGTTTCGTATGATTCTCTAGTTATTGATTCTAGTTTAGGGTTCTTTAAAACGGCAAAATTTTGAAAATGGCATGGACGATGCCTCCTGAAACATTGCTGTCGTTCATAGGAACCTACAGTGGTATCAGAGCCTAGCTAGAGAATTAGACGGATTATGTAGGATTATGAAACCGAAACAACTCCGAAACTTGACACATTAAAACCATGATTCTGTCGATTTTTATATGAGCTCTATAATTTTTTCAAACAACTGTAGAATGTTGTATGGGACAATATAAGAACACAGAAGAAATTTGAACTCCATTGGTCGGTTTTTGGCTGAGCCCCATACCCAAAATCCGAGCAGGCCGGCCTCCTAAGGGAATTCTGGGTCCAAATTTTTTTGTGTTCTGGTCTCTGGGTTTTGATGTTTCAGGTGTTGTTTATTTTTGCTAATTTTTTATGTGATGATTAACTTACTGCAAAGGCAACTCGGAGTGTTTCATAGTCGTAATTCTAACAGTTTTCGGGTTACTTTAGACGGTGTTAAAAAGTTCGATCGGATATCAAATACCCGCTTTAACCCTTGCCGAAAAATTTTCCAAGTGTTGGATTTTTTCCGTAGTTAAAAAGCATTCAAATATCATGCAAGTTATGCGATGGACCCTCTAGAAGAACAAAACCTTAACTCGATTATGTGACCATCAGAACTGCCACTAATCCCTCGGGTTTGTGGTGGTTCAGCGGTGCCACATGTGAGGCGTTGGTTGACCCTTCTACGGCTGGTCCATTGGTACTGTTGCATGTGCTGAATAATTTTAAACTATGCTCAAGTGTTGAGCATTTTGGGTAATTGTGGGTGTTTGTTGATTCGATCGGAATGTTTAACATCGTCTAGTTTTTTCTGTGACCGTAAGTGTAATATGTGGTGTATCGCCGGTTTCGTTACTATATGTCAACGACAATTGGGATACGCATATTTACTTACGTTGATGACATGTGATGTTACGTGTTGCTGGATATATTATATTGGATCGTCGCGTTTTGAATGGCCGGGGGTTTTATATGAGATGGGAGTTTTTATTTTCATTCATGTAAAATTCATTGTATGTAATATTCTTCTATTGGGGAACTTCCGGGTTGAGAAATATGTCATCGTCGATGTATATTATTTACTTTTCCGCATTAGGATAGACTCAAGGAAGGGAGCATAAGAAACCGGGTTCTAGAGTCTAGTGGGAGACCATCTCGAGGCGTCGAGACCGGGTCTCCTAACTCTAGAATTGGTATGGTTGCTTGCCGCTCTCGTAGGGGTCTAGGGATGTGGGTTTGGCTATTCATCACGATCGTGGAATCCATGTTTCATACAGACTCAAAATAAAACATGGACATCCTAGTATATACAATATTACAAATGTTGTTTTCAGCTGCAATATCTGTGATGTGAACATTTGATATATTGAGATAGATACTGTATATAGTATATATGATATATTATATAGACGTTGCTTATGTTTTACACCCGCGCTAGCCCTGCCCCGCTCTGCCGTTAGTTACGTAACCTAACGGTGCATGATGGAACATCGAGGCGAATGCGGAAGGTATAAGCATACGTTGTATTTATCTGTGATGCTTAGGTAACTTAAAATGATAGGACTTCATCAATGAGATTAATAAAAGAAAAGAAACCTAAAGATGTTGTAGAAACTTGTTTTAAAAACTGGTAGCTCTAGTTCTTGCTTTGCATAGCGGTATTCCTTATAGAATATCCAGCAACTTATTCGACAAGGAAAGAGCCGAGATCCCTTTGTAGGGTTTCTTTAGCACCTCACCTAGGGTTTCGCAAGCATCACACATGCCATATTAAATTTTTTGAGGTGTTAAACAAACTAACCTAGGAATCGGACTAGAATGATTAGGGTAGCAAGTTCTAGTATCATATACTAGCTAGTGTCTAACACTAAGTGGGGAGAGATACAACCTTTGTAGACCTCATTTGCAACTCCTTGGATCTCCTAGAGGTTGAACCGGCAAGCTTGAGCTTCTTCCACGTCCACGATGATCCACCCGGAGTACCTTTGCTCAAAGCTCCTTGCTCTACTTGATCACAATGAAGATGAAGCAAACAAACTACACCAATGGGCTATACAAGTGTAGTATGATGATATGGTTGTGTTGTCACATAAAAACCCCTTTCTTTCTCTTACCCTCACTCAGAAATCTCAAGAGAGAGCTAGAGAAAAGAAGAAGAAGATGGAAACCTTAAGCTCATTTCTTTTGGATGAAAAGATAATGAGAGAAAGATAAATATCAAGATAAATATCTTCATCTCTAACTATGATTAATAAATATCTAGATATTTTAGAATAAGGAAAAACAACAAGTGAAATGAAACCATGGTTCCAAACTTGGTCAAGAAAAGAATAGTCAAGCATGATTTAATATCATTTTCTTTTTCTCATTCTAATATATATAAAGATATTTACTTTCCATATGAGTCTTATATTGCCATTTTTCTTGTATCATCAACCATGATACAAATGCATGTATGTATGTGTGTATGCACATCAACATGTACATATACATCCATGCATCCATCATAAAGAAAAGGTTTATTTAAATGAGATAAAAGTCAATATTAAATCAACACTTGATTTAATAAACCGGTCATATCTCATACGACACGACCGATTAAAACACGGTATCAAATACATGTATTTAATCGAGCTCCCGCACATATCTCATATGCACACCACATCGTTTCTCCTGAGCCAGGAAACTCCTGTGTGGGACTCTAAGACTCGTCAATACGACGGCAGTAGGTGATGATCACATCAAGCACCTATAAGCCGCAAGCGGTCAGCTAAACTTAACGGCCACCCGGGTATTGAGCGATCAAAAGAAGAACAAGCGAACCAGTCAAAACTCCCGTCGAGCCAACTGGCAACACTTACCGTATAGTCCGATCTCTTCGTCAGATATGTTGCATATCGAGTCTAGGGATGGTAACATCGACCCCAATAACTCAATAAGTCATGCCGGTATATGGTCTACAATAGATCGAGAAACTACTGATAACACTTATCAGTAATATCTCAGCATCCCTGGCCAGGGACTTCCTGTTATAGCCAATCATGCATAGCACAACATCAACCCCTAATACCGGGAGAGACGAAACCCCTCCTATCGCTCATCTCCTCTATGTGCCTCGGCACTGTACCTAAAATCCACCTGTTTATACGACTCTGTAGAGCCATAGTAGAGTGGAGATCAAAGTACAGTGGGAGGACACACACGACTCTATAACGATCTCGGGTCTACAGACTAACCTGTACCAGTGTCACTTGAGAACTGCTATCCAAAGTATGATATAATACCTCATAGGAGTTCTCGGCGAGTCCGTTTAGTGTACCCAGTCTCACTGAGCACCTGTATACAATCTTTGGTGTCGCCACACCAGATGGATATGGGATCATCTATCGCCCATCATATGGAACAAGAATGGTATACGCTAGTCTACTCTGGAATATCGATGCCCTGTCTCGATATACCTACGACTGGGAACATTTCAAGGATATATTTATAAACTGCAGGTGTCCCACTAGTATGATCCACATCATAATCCCAGTAGTCAAGCAAATATCCTAAGGGCTTTATCAACATGTATCAAATGAGTAAAAGCATGATCAAGTGAACATATGATAAAGAGCAACCAGATAGCATACTATCATGTCGAGCAAGACTGTCCTCTGAATACACACACACACACACACACACACACACATCAGTACATACACTATCATATAATGGCCTCTAGGGCATATATATATCCAACAATCTCCCACTTGCACTAAGGCCAATTATTGGCGTATCTCATACCCAACATCTCAAAAAGTCGCTCATGCTGCGGCTGAGGGAGGGCCTTGATGAATGGATCCGCAGTGTTGTCCTTTGTATCTACTCTCTTAATCTCGATCTCGTGGCGATCAACCATCTCCCGTATCAAATGATATCGCCTCAGGATGTGTCTGGACTTCTGATGGGACTGGGCTCTTTGGCCAATGCCATAGCCCTATTATTGTCACAATACAAAGGTATTGGATCAATAATGGTTGGAACTACTCCTAGCTCCGATATGAACATCCTCATCCAGACGGCTTCCTTAGCAGCATCAATTGTAGCAATGTACTCAGCTTCCATCGTAGAGTCTGCAAAGGTATCCTGTTTGGAACTCTTCCAACTTACTTTTCCTCCATTGAGGGTAAATGCAAACCCTGAGATAGACTTGCTGTCATCCTTGTCACTCTGGAAGCTCGAATCGGTAAAGGCTTCCATTTGGAGATCCCCGTTACCATACACCAAGAACAATTCTTTAGTCCTTCGCAAGTACTTAAGAATGTTCTTCACAGTAGTTCGGTGATTCTCCCCTGGTTTTGACTGATACCTGCTTACTATACTCAGTGCATAAGCTACATCAGGGCGTGTACACAACATCGCATACATTAATGATCCTACGGCCGAAGCATAGGGAATAATGCTCATGAGAGCTATCTCTTCATCAGACTTTGGGCAATCGTCCTTAAAGAGAGTAACCCCGTAGCAAGCAGGTAAGGCACCCCGCTTGGAGTCTTCCATACTAAACCTCTTTAGGATGGCGTTGATGTACTTGGTTTGGGACAATCCCAATAACCGTTTGGATCTATCCCTATAGATCCGTATGTCCAATATGTACGTGGTATCACTCAGGTCCTTCATGGAGAACCTTTGTGATAAGAATGATTTGACCGAATATAGCATATGAATGTCATTTCCTATCAGAAGAATGTCATCCACGTACAATATGAGGAATGCGACAGTTCTCCCTACAGTTTTCTTATAAACACAAGGTTCATCTGGATTTTTGATGAAATCAAACTCTTTGATAACATCATCAAAACAGATGTTCCAACTCCGTGATTCCTGCTTTAATCCATAAATGGATTTAAGCAACTTATATGTTTTCCCGCTGCTCCTATTGTCAATGAAGCCCTCTGGCTGATCCATATAAACGCATTCATCTATATCACCATTTAGAAATATGGTTTTAACGTCCATCTGCCATATTTCATAGTCATAGTGAGCAACAATAGCAAGTAGGATCCGAATGGATTTAAGCATGGCTACTGAAAAGAAAGTCTCGTCATAGTCCAAACCTGGTCTTTAACGAAAACCTTTCGCTACCAACCTTGCCTTATAGGTCTCCACCTGTCCATCTACACCGATCTTTCGTTTAAAGATCCATTTGCAGCCTACAGGTTTTATCCCAGAGGGTACATCCTCCATAGTCCATACTTTGTTGGTGTACATGGACTCTATTTCGGATCTCATGGTATCCAGCCACTTCACAGAGTCATCACTCATGATAGCTTGCTGAAAACTGGCAGGGTCATCATCATCCATGATGCAGTCTTCTTTATCACCATCAATGAGAAAACCGTAGTATCTCTCTGGTGGGCGAGAAGTCCTACCAGATCTACGGAGTGGCTAGGGTTCATAAGATTCTGTTGCAACTTCAGGTTCAACCAAGTCGTCATTTGCAACTTGTGTCTCTAGAACCTCTTCTAGATCTACTACATTGCCATCAGCATCATTTGAAAAAATCTGATTTTCTAAAAATGTAGCATACCGAGAAACAAATACCTTTTGTTTCTCCTTGTGGTAGAATAGATACCCAAACGAATGTTTTGGATATCCCACAAATCTACATTTGACCGATCGTGTCACGAGTTTGTCTGGATTCTGCTTTTTGACAAAAGCCGGACAACCCCAAATCTTAACTCGTTTAAAAGATGGTCTCTTCCCATGCCATATCTCAAATGGAGTAGTAGACACAGTCTTGGTTGAAACTTTGTTCAACAGAAAAGCTGCAGTCTCCAATGTATACCCCCAAAAGGAGAGGGATAACTCAGAATCACTCATCATAGATCGTACCATATCTAATAGGGTACGATTTCTCCGCTCTGACACACCGTTGTGCTGTGGTGTGTAAGGGGGAGTGAGCTGAGAGAGAATCCCATTCTCTTTTAGGAAGTCTAATAACTCAGTACTTAAGTACTCTCCATCTTGATCTGATCGAAGTATCTTGATTCTCATTCCTTTTTGGTTTTCTACTTCAAGTTTGTACTACTTGAATTTCTCAAAAGTTTCAGACTTATGCTTTATCAAAATCATATGGTCGAATCTTGAGAAATCATCAGTAAAAGTTATGAAGTTAGAAAAACCGCCTCTTGCATGTGTAGACATTGGCCCACATACATCACTATATGTGAGGCATAAGAGCTCAGTAGCTCTTTCTCCGTGTCCAGTAAACGGAGTTTTGGTTATTTTACCTTTGATACAAGACTGGAAAGTCGCATAAGATTTATACTCAAAAGAATTTAAATATCCATCTTTATGAAGCTTGTTTAGTCTTGTTTCATTAATATGACTAAGTCTACAATGCCAAAGAAAAGCATCATTTATATCTGAAAATTTTCTTTTACCTGTGTGTTGAATGTTGAAAACTGTGTGTTGATTAAGGACGTATATCCCGTTATTAAGTGTATCACAACTAATCAACTCTTGATTAAGTCTAATGTTCATAACATTGTGTTGCATAGCAAAATGATATCCTTCATTGTCTAACAAAGAAACAGATATAATATTACAAAGCATACTTGGTATAAAATAGCATGGGTTCAAAACCAATATACAACTTGGCGACAACCCTAGGTGATACTTTCCTACTGAAACTGCATGTACATTGGAACCATTTCCAACCTAGAAAGTATGATCAACTATCTTCAAAACTCTGCTATTTCTCAACTCCTGCACAGAATTGCAAATATGTGAACCCGAACCAGTATCTAATACCCAGGAAGCAGAGTTAATAGAAAAACAGTTTTCAATCACAAACACACCTGAAGCTGTAACATCACCATGCTTCTTTTTCTTGATTTCAAGGTACTCAGTATAGTTCCGCTTCCAGTGCCCCGTCTTCTTGCAGTGAAAACATTCTCCCTTTCCCGAATCCGCAGCTTTGGATTTGTTTTTCCCCTTCGCCTTCTTTATTCCTCCTCTCGGTTTGGTGAATTTCTTCTTATTCTTTCCCTTGGCCTTGGCTTTTGGGATGGAAGAGGAAGATTGTCCAACAAACATAGAGGGGGACTTCACTTTCAGCATGCTCTCCGCACTTCTCTACATATTGAGAAGTTCTAGTAGTGATTTCTCCATGTCATGCATGTTGAAGTTCACTATGAATGGAGCAAAGGCGGAGGGAAGAGACTGTAGAACAATATCAGTATACTGTTCGTTATCCATTGTTCATCCAAGGTCCTCAAGCTCTTCTATAAGAGATATCATCTTTAAAACATGATCGCCTACTGATGTGCCTTAAGCCATCCGCATCTGAAACAACTTTCGAGATGCTTCGTATCTCTGGATCCGAGATTGCTCCCCATACAGTTCCTTTGTATGGAGAAAGATGGATTGAACATCCATCTGCTCGTGTTGCTTTTGATGTGTATTGTCTATCGATGGAAGCGCGAGGCATTTGGCAGTAGCACAATCAATATCCCACGTTTTGCGGATTTCCTTATCCACGGTAGAAGATTTAGGGCCTGGGACGGGTGGGGCTTTGGCAGTGAGGACATATGATACTTTATCATATGTGAGAGCAATGTTAATGTTCCTCAGCCAGTCTTTATAGTTGGGTCCGGTCAGCTTGTTTTTATCTAATAGAAGCTTAAGTCCTGTCATAGGTATCTGCCACTAAGAGAGAGAAAAGAATACACTCAGCGAAAGCTCTTGCAAAGATCAGATTGGTTATTATCTTGTCTAATCGATGTCTCCCACTGCTTTTATCAAATTTTCCTTAAAACCTTTAAAAGGAAAACTAGCCAGAATTAATTACATTCTACAACTTCGCTAACCGTTCAGCCAGGCTAGTGCCGGTTCTTTGAGGGAGCTTCCCCGTGCTGTCGCACGGACCTAATTAGAATAAATCTCGTTTTCCCAGAGGCATAGCCCCGTTGACACCTTTATAGACACCTAATGGGTTAGCTAATTGTAGAGTGCAAAACTCTCCTGGGAGCAACTCTTGTTCATAGTGGGATCGGGATCCTACTATCATATAGAAGGTATGCAATCTCATTGCAAATTTCAACTCTTGAAACTCCCGATATGGTTTTACCCCTAGCACTCCTGACCTTAACTATGGTCAACATATCATAAGTACTAGTCAAGTTCTTCCCGTCATTTTGTGATTAACTAGACCCACCCACATGACCCTTAACTAAAGTCAACATAATCATATGAATGTCCTAACTAATCCACATTATATGCAGTATAGGAAGACATCACTTAGCTACCGTACACTGCGCCTTAACTAAAATCAAAATACGCAGCATGAATACTAAGTACTCTACTTCCTAAAATGACGGAGGGCTGCGGATAGTTTTTAAGAAAACTTTTAACGCTTTGAACATGATATCGTTGGAATCAAATGGGTTTAAAAGGAGTGGCTTAATCTCCGCACTTTGAAAACTTGCTTTTTCATAAAAAGCCGATTATGTTTGAAATCCGATTCTACAACATCTTTTTAGGTTCATTTTTCTTTACATTAATGTCATTAATGTAGTCTCATCATTTAAGTCCTAAAGCCATCACAGAAAAGAAACGACAATAGAACGTACTCTTATGCCATTCGCATTCGTCACGGTGTCCCGTTATGCACCGTTAGGTTACTTAACTAACGGCATAGCGGGGCGGGACTAGCGCGGATGTAAAACATAAGCAATATTTATTATATATCATATATATAATAGCATTCGTCTCAACATGTAAAGTGATCACATCACAGAACAAACACAGCAGAAGCACATATGAAAATATAGGAATCTATGAGGTCCGTATTTAGTATTTAGCCAGCAATAGAAAATACGGATTCCATGGTCGCGATGAATGGCCAAGCCCACACCCTAAGACCTCTACGAGAGCGGCAAGTGACCCTACCAATTCTAGAGTTTAGGAGACCCAAGTCTCGACTCTCGAGGTGGCCTCCCACTGAACCGTAGAACCCGGTCACTTGTGCTCCCCTCCTTGGGTCTATTCTAATGCGAAAAGTAAATAATATACAACAATGGTGACATCATCCTCAACCCGGAAGTGCCCTAAATAAAAGAATATTACATTCAATTGAATTTTACATGAATGAAAATAAAAACTCTCATCTCACATAAACCCCCAGCCATTCATTCACGACGATCCTGTACAACATATCTCAGCAACACATAACATCACATGTCATCAACGTAAGCAAGTATGCGTATCCCAATTGTCGTTGATGTATAGCAATGAAACCGGTGATACACCACATACTACACTTACGGTCGCAGAAAAGAAAGTGAAAAACAACAACAATTGCAATTATCACATTCACATAAATCAAGATAATGTTAAACGTTTTAATCGAATCAATAAACACTGACAAGTTACCCCGAGAGCTCAACACTTGAGCGAAGTTGAAAGTACCCAAAAGACGTGCCGCAGTATTTATGGACCAGCCATAAAAGGAGTTAACCAATGCCTCACCTATGACACCATGGTACTACGGCAAACCCTAAGGTTCGATCGCGGTTCCGTGGGCATAGAATCGAGTTAAGGTTAATATAGTCTTCTAGAGGGTCCATAGGATTACTTGCACAATTTACGAATACAATCAACTTCGGAAAATTACAACACTTTAAAATTTCAGAGGGGGGAGATAATGCGGGGTTTGAAAATCAGTTCGAACTGTTAAACATCGTCAAGGTTACCAATACAATGTTAAATTTACGACTACGAAACACTACGAAATAGGCCCATAAGCACAATAGTCATCACATGAAAAATTGATCTTAACAAACAATCCCTGAAAACCCAAAACCAACACACCAGAGCACACAAGCAAAACGGGGCTAATCCAAGCATTCTGGGCCAGCCTCCTCAGATTTCCTGGGCTTGTGCTCGGTCGAAATCCGAGGGATGGCCCTCATTTTTCTTGTGTGCTCTATTGGTGTCTCAAATAAGCTTCTGCTGTTGTTTAAATAATTTGTTCAGATCGTTTAAAATTCGACAGAGAGCAGATTTTGGGTTTCCAGAAAATCGTATTTTCCGTATTTGTTTCGTTTTCGTGATATCTAATATCGTCTAAAATTCTAGCTTGGCTCTGATACCACTGTAGGGTTTCTTTAGCACCTCACCTAGGGTTTTGCAAGCATCACACATGCCATATTAAAATTTTGTGAGGTGTTAAACAAACTAACCTAGGAATCGAACTAGAATGATTAGGGTAACAAGTTCTAGTAACATATACTAGCTAGTGTCTAACACTAAGTGGGGAGAGATACAACCTTTGTAGACCTCCTTTGCAACTCCTTGGATCTCCTAGAGGTTGAACCGTCTAGCTTGAGCTTCTTCCACGTCCACGATGGTCCACCCGGAGTACCTTTACTTAAAGCTCCTTGCTCCACTTGATCATAATGAAGATGAAGCAAACAAACTACACAATGGGCTAGACAAGTGTAGTATGATGATATGGTTGTGTTCTCACATAAAAACCCTTTCTTTCTTTTACCGTCACTCACTTAGAAATCTCAAGAGATAGCTAGAGAGAGTAAGAAGAAGATGGCAACCTCAAGCTCATTTCTTTTGGATGAAAAGATAATGATAAAAGATAATGAGAGAAAGATAAATATCAAGATAAATATCTTCATCTCTAACTATGGTTAATACATATCTAGATATTTTAGAATGAGGAAAAACAACAAGTGAAATGAAACCATGGTTCCAAACTTGGTCAAGAAAAGAATAGTCAACCATGATTTAATATCATTTTCTTTTCTCATTCTAATATATATAAGATATTTACTTTCCATATGAGTCTTATATTGCCATCTTTCTTGTATCATCAACCATGATACAAATGCATGTATGTATGTGTGTATGCACATCAACATGTACATATACATCCATGCATCCATCATAAAAAAAATGTTTATTTAAATGAGATAAAAGTCAATATTAAATCAACACTTGATTTAATAAACCGGTCATATCTCATACGACCCGACCAATACTCCGACCAATAGAAAATGCCCGATTAAAACACGGTATCAAATACACTTATTTAATCGAGCTCCCACGCATATCTCTATGCACACCATATCGTTTTGCCTGAGCCAGAAATTCTGTGTGGGACTCTAAGACTCGTCAATACACACGGCAATAGGTGATGATCATATCAAGCACCTACAAGCCGCAAGCGGTCAGCTAAACGTAACGGGCCACCTGGGTATTGAGCGATGAGAAGAAGAACAAGCGAACCTGTCAAACTCCCGTCGAGCAACTGGCAACACTTACCGTACAGTCCGATGTCTTCGTTATATATGTTGGCATATCGAGTCTAGGGATGCGTAATGTCGACCCCCAATAAACTCAATAAGTCATGCCGGTACATGGTCTACAACAGATTGAGAAACTACTGATAACACTTATCAGTAATATCTCATGCAGCCCTATCCAGGGACTTCCTGTTATAGCCAATCGTGCATAGCGCAACATCAACCCCCCAATACCGGGAGAGACGAAACCCCTCCTATCGCTCATTGCCTTCCATGTGCCTCGGGACTGTACCCAAAATCCACCTGTTTGTACGACTATGTAGAGCCGTAGTAGGGTGGAGATCAAAGTACAGTGGAGGACACATAAGACTCTATGACGATCCTCGGGTTTACAGACTAACTTGTACCAGTGTCACCTTAGAACTGCTATCCGACGTATGATATAATACCACATAGGAGTTCTCGGCGAGTCCGTTCAGTGTACCCAGTCTCATTGAGCACTCGTATACAATGTTTGGTGTTACCACACCAGATGGATATGGGATCATCCATCGCCCATCATATGGAACAAAAATGGTATATGCTAGTTTACTCTAGAATATCGATGCCCTGTCTCGAAATACCTATGACTAGGAACATTTCAAGGATATGCTTATAAACTACAGGTGTTCTACTAGTATGATCCACATTATAATCCTAGTAGTCAAGTAAATATCCTAAGGGCTTTATCAACATGTATCACATGAGTAAAAGCATGATCAAGCGAACATATGATAAAGAGCAACCAGATAGCATACTATCATGTCGAGCAAGACTGTCCTCTGAATATATATATGTATGTATGTATATATATATGTATGTATATATATATATGTATGTATATATATATATATATACATACATACATACAACAGTACATACACTATCATATAATGGCTTCTAGGGCATACATATATCCAACACCCTTCACCGGGAGTGACCTCTTTAGCAATAACTGGCAGATACTACAACACAAGGTTTGTCTTTTGATTGCTTTTGGAGTATTTGCTTTTCATAGTGATATATGTGATATATCCCGCACTTTATTCGATGAGGAACAGAGCCGAGATCCCTTCACCGGGAGTGACCTCTTTAGCGAAACTAATAAAAGCCTAACAAACACTCTTTTTCAAAATCACTCGATTCTACAATGATATCAAATTCATTACGCAAATGGTTTTTATAAAAACCTAGCGTAGCCTTTCCGTCATTTCAGATAAGTCTTATTTAGTATTCGTGCTGCGCTTGTTGATCTCTGTCAAGGCGTAGTTTGCGGTAGCTGATTAGTGCTTATCTGCAAAGCATGAGATGCGATTGGATTTGGGTAGGTCGTACGACCTTGTTCACCTCTGTCAAGGGTCATGCGGGTGGGTTTGATTCAATTAGAAATGACAGGTTGAACTTGACTAGTGCACTATGATTTGTTGACCTCTGTCAAGGTCATAGCATTCTAGGGGCAAAATATTATCGGGAATTTCAAATGTTGAAATTTGCAATAAGATTGCATACCTTCTATGTGATAGTTAGATCCCGATACCCACTGGGAGAAAGTGTTACTCCTGGGAGGAAGTCTTGCACTTTACAATTAGCCGATCAAGTAGGTGTCTAGAAAGGTGTTAACGGGGTTATGCCTATGGGAAAACGAGGTTTATTTTAATTTGGTCCGTGCTCCCTCAAAGTACCTGGCACTGGCCTGGCTGAAAGATTGACAAATTCTGGGGTGTAATTAATCCCATCTAGTCTTTCCTTTTAGAGTTTGAAGAAAAGATTGAGAAAAACAGTGGGAGCCATCCTGATTAGATAAAACAAATAACCAATCTGATCTTGCAAGAGCGTACGCTGAGTGTTTTCTTCTCTCTCTCTCTCCAGGTAGCGACCATCTCACGTCTTAATCAAGATAATAATATGGATGTATTAACCGAACCCGCATGTTATACTGTGCTGGTGGGGAACGTTGGTCCCGCTCCAACTTATAATTGTTATAAGACCGAGCAGGAAATAGGGGATTACCGGATTTCCCGGTGCCGCGCCCAAACGAAGAAAGTGCATGATGATTGCATCTTCTTTGAGTGTGTTCATTACCGAGAACTGTTTCTCAGTATACTCGTACGTCCTAGGTATGAGAATACCGGATCAGGATCCCGATATATGTAATCTGTTACATAGGGTACAGATAGGTAGAGAACTGAGAACGGGTGATAAAATTTCAAGAGTTGGAAACGGTGCAATTGTTGCAAGCCAAGGTGTTGGCGGTTATCATCCTGTATTACCAGAATACATTGATTCTGAACGAATGTTATTAGATACCGAACCTGATATACAACATTATATCAGTCTCTTTATTAAGTAAAGAAGGATATAATTTTGTATAGTTGGATAATGTTTTGAACATGTTCCTATATCAAGAGTTTATTGGATCAGGCACGTTATCTAAAAGCATATACGTCCTAAATCAAACCACAGTCCTTAACGTACAGAACACACACAAGCGGAAGAATTCAGAAATGAATCAATCTTTCTTGAGGCATTGTAGACTTGGTCATATCAATACGACCCGACTAGCGAAGTTACATTAAGATGCATGTTTAAATCAGTTTGAATTTATATCTTTGTAACATTTTAAAAATAATTAAATAATTAATTAAATAAATAAATCGTTTATGTGAATTTTATATTTTCGGTAAAGTAAAACGTAGTTTTCATAAAACTAAACCGTAATTAATTTTCACTATAAATTTAAAAATACCTATTTTAATTATGTTATTACTACTAAATGGTTGTGTTATTTAGCCACTTATAAATTTTTAGTTTAATTAAATATTTTTCTTAAATTAATTATTTTAAATATTAACATAAGCTTTATTTTTACACTAAATTAGTGTAAATTACAAATTTGAATGGGTTAAATTTGCAAAATGAACCATTGCATCTTTGAATCAAGTGTGTTTCATGCAAATATTTTCAAAATTTTACAATGGTTCTAGACCATTCTAGGTCAAATGGAGTGAAGAAAATAAGAATTTTTAAATAAATTCATGAAAAAACTTAATTGTGTGATATTTTTGTGAAACCTTCTACACTTTTCTTCACCTTTTCTCACTCTCCTCTCTTTTCCTCACCTAATGGTCGGCCTCACCACCATGGGCAGCCCCTAAATTTTCCTCCCATCATTTTTGTATTAAAAATTATCAAAATTCATCAAAAATTCAATAAAACCCCAGAAAATCCTAATTAATTCCTACCCTCTATTCTTTACTCATCTTAACATGGATTTTGGAGATGGAAAGCATTCATTTTGGAGCTTATTTTCATGTTGTGAATTTCATGTTGTGGAGGTATAAATCTTCTTCTTTGATTTATTGTTATTAGATGTTTCATTTAAGCATAATTAGATTTAATAGAATAATTTTCTATCTACAAGTTTTAAAATTCAAGTTAGGCTTTATAAAATTAAGTTATGCTTTTTATTAATTAAGTAGGCGTTATAATAACTAGTTTAACATTTTTAGAAGTGGAAAATCTTGTATGGATGATATATTGTAAATTATTTATTCAAAATTGTTTAAATAATCCATTTTGCAACTAGATTTCTATATATTGTATATATTGGTGAGATAAAATTCCAATTAATGTTTGTAACACTAGATTGTGGTTTTAATGAGAATATTAAGTTTCTATTGCAAATTGAAAAATACTAATAAAAATGTTATTTTTCCTAACTAGATTTTGGAAATTCTTAAATAAATGAGTTTTAAAATCTAAATTATGATTTCATTATATTATTATCATCATGAATTTTAGTTTAATGCTTTAATTCATGCAAAATCCAGTTTAGTTGTGATATTGTGAAATTTTGCTCAAAAGTATCGAAATCGGGTAAGTTTGCAAACTAGAATTTTCAAACTAATGTAAAGTAGGGTGTTAAAAATATGGCAATGGTTTCTATAATCTAGTTAGGTTATTTAATAAATATTATGACCATTATTTTCTTTTAAACATCGAGTTTTGAAGTAAAATGGTAAATTGGCGTTTTCGGGTTTTCGAAATCGGACGATTTGATCGATTTTTAGGGTTTCGATGAATTAAATCATGTTTTTATTATAAGTGATGAGTTTTAAAACTATGAGTTGTTTGTTGATATTTATATCGATCAATCGGCGTTTGTACGCCGATATCAAGCGATATTTGGTTCTTTTGCATGAGCGGGACATAGGTTTTAGCCTATGCGCATTTCGTGCGTCATTTTGATGTTGTTCGTGATCCAGTTTACTATATTATGTGTTTGCTATAGGTACCCCTCACGTAGGCTACGGGAGATGAATAAGAGGATGGCGACATCATTTTCGGCAGACAAGGACCAGGTGAGTAGATGTATATCTACGGGGGGAAGTCGGGTGGATGGCGTTTAGCACCCCCGCAAGCGTAGAATAGGAATAAATACTTATTGTCATTAGGAAGCCAGACGTGACCTTATAATTTCGATGAGTAGGACCCTAGTAGTGACCCTAGATGGGACTTGACTGATTTAGAAAGACCATACCAGAGGATGAATACTTTGGAAGAGATTCGTAGGTTTTAGGTAGATACACACACACGCACACACTGAGACTCGACGTGGTGTATACGTGTATGTGTATATATATATAGGACTAGGTGTAGGTATATATATATACACAATACGTATATGTGATACAAGGATGTGATATGATACACGGGAATGAAACAATATAACTGGGCTGATGCCGTGATTCTTGGCTATACAGTCGTGTTTTGATGTTAGCGGATCATTAGAAAATGAGATAATGGATTTGTATACATGAAGAATAATAAAGGGTGGTGACGATATTGAAGTACATGGGACTCTAAAATAGAACCCGGACCGTAACCTGTGCCTGAAATTCTGATACGATATCATATAGGTGTGACTTGATTTCGACATGATATAAGTGTAACTTGATTACGATATCATATATGTGTGACTTGATTAAGATATGATCTAAGTGTGACTTAATCACAATATGATACATATACATGATATTTCTGAGGATAAATTAACGATGTATATTTATACTGGCAATGATATATGATGTATGCGATTACAGTATAGCACCTTGATCTTGACATGTGTTGATGATGATATTATACGAGTAATGAGACACGTATGAGATACTTGACCCGTACCCCGATATTGGGATGCCGTACGATGGATTTTACCGTACGAGGCGTAGATATGCTGATTGATCCGCACTCTTGATTCGAGGAAGCCGTACTACGTACGTGACGCTATTGATGCTGGATCGCCGACTATTAGAGATATGGATTCAGACCTTAGGTGGACTCTTATTTCTTATTGACTAGTTTCTTAGGTTTAGTTCCTTAGGAAGTTAGATGGACACTAGTTTAGGCTCGAGTCATATAGTTGTAGTTATACTTGTATATCACAGATGAGTGGTTATTACACATCCGTCTTTACATTCATACCGTAATCATAATGGTGCATGTTCATTCATATGTTTCTATAATCAGAATAAAACTTTGCCTGTTAGGACACCAGCACCACTACCGATGATGCGCATATTCCACGCACACCTATTTGCCGGCTTACACACATCATCATCGGTAATTGCTATGTCACGTACACTTTAGATCATATTATCTTTTATTAATCCAATCATCTAACAGCTAGATCGATATAATATTGTGATTACTCTCTGGTGTTAGTATAGATATGGTATTTATTACTTAGACATTTCATACATTCGCATTTTCATGTTATCATGCAGTATTATAGGGCATATGCCGACACTTATCATATACTTACTCATGATTTTGTGATTTTGGATTTCTATGAGATTTCTGGATTTTTAGGGAAAACCGCTAGAATATATAAAAACTTCTCTCTTTCTCCTCCTCTCTTTTAAAACATAAGATGCCGTTTTCTCGTGATGTATGTGTCGTCCATCATGAGATTTCATGTTTTCTGTTGGATTTCGAGACCCGATTTGCGGAGTGGATGAACCGTCTCGGGTACATGGTGGGCCCGGTATGGTACCCCGGGGCAAGAAAATCGAGTTGTAGACGATGAGTTCGGCAGGGGAGGACTACCTACCGGTGATGTCTGGCGCGGCGGATATCCAGAGAATACCGACCGTTGTCGTGAGATTTGATGATATGGGCCGATCCGGACTGACGGAGCCCGAGATATTAAGACTATGAGACATTGAGATTATGAGGTATTGAGACTTGAGATTTACATGTTTTGTGTCGATGCTTGACACGGATTTCCATGGATTTCATCGTTGATATTTCAGATTTCTATACACATTTTACCATGATAAAAGTTAAAGATTTCTTATACAGATATGTCTAGATTTCAGGATTGGTTATTTCACATTCATGGTGCATGCATACTCATTCACATGACATAGTACTATATGAGGCACTGACACGAGCACGGAGCTTTTGCACTTACACGTAGTTTATTATCCTGTCTTTACTTGATGACTAGTAGTATATTAGTATATTATTATGACCTAGGATTGCGTCGTGCATTCGATTTCTTTTCGCAGATATCTTCTACTCACGAGTTGGCAACTCACCCCCGTTGTGCCAAATTTTATTACAGGTTCGATGTATAGGTTTTCCTGGTAGCTTGCTGGCACATCTTTTCATTCAGGGTGATTTGCACAGTAGGTTGGTTCACTTGTATCTGGACCGCCATTGTACTTTTATTATTTCATTTGTATCTAGAAAACTCCATCAACCAAACTTGTATTACTTGTTAACTTTGCTGGATCAGTTGTTTATTTCGATCTTAGAGTCGCGCTTGTATTATTATGATATCTGGTGGTTTTGTTTTCTTTTGAGTTTTGAGCCTCGCCCTTTGGCGTTGTATACTATTTTGCATTGATGTGGTTGTTTCCGCCTTTTGGCGTAGAGCTAGCTCCCGTTTGGGGATGCTTTTTATTGTTTATATATGTATTTATACTTGTTTGTACCCGTTTGGGGTCAGTTTTTACAAAGGAGACTCTGCCGAAATTTTTGAGAAAATTGGATGTTGCTTTTAAACTTGTTTTCTACATGTTTTCCTTTACTTCTTCTTCTTTTTATGGTTTAGATTTCTGGGCTTCGGCTTACTTAGGTTACGTTGCGCCTTTAGACGCTTCATAATCTAAATGCCGGTCACGTTCCGTACTTTCGGGTCGTGACAAAGTTGGTATCAGAGCGCTAGGTTTAACCTTGTATAAGTCTAGGTGACCCTTGGTTGATGGAGTAGGCGACTTAGGTTGAGTGACGTACCGTGGGTTTGATCCGCGGCATACTTACGATACGCTACCCTTCTTAAGTAGCCTTAGGATGTACATTTGTTTGCACCGCATTTCATTCGTTCCTTGATCAATCTTCGTCGATATCGGAGAGTGGTTTCTGTTACCAAGGGCGCACGGGCAGAGGGAGCTGCGGCTCGAATGCGATAACCACTAAGGTATCGTTCATTCTTGAGGATCGGAGCATTGTTTAGCATGCGGACGAAGGGTATTCACATGCCGTCCAGACGAAGTTAAAGGATTCGAACGATTGTCACAAACCCATTTTCCTAAGTTTAAAGTATTCAGAAGAACATGCAGGTATTTCTATGGACCCTCTAGAAGAATGAAACCCTAACTCGACATAATGACCACGAGAACGCCCCTGAACCTTAGGGTTTACGGCAGTTCCGCGGTGCCATTAGTGAGGCTTGGGTTTGCCCTTCTACGGCTGGACCATCGATGCTGGGGTATATACCGGATATTTTTAAACTGTACTTGAGTGTTGAGCTCTCGGGGAATTATGGGATTTTGATGGATCGATCGAAAAGTTTAATGTAGTCCGGATATCAGGTGAAGGGATCGAC